>OX371019.1:1962500-6762500 GCA_947308005.1 Yponomeuta malinellus
AATGGGCTCCGACTCAGCATGTGCTGAAAGTCCAGGAAGAACTTCAGCGCTGATATTCTGCCGGTACCCGGTGGGAGCGGCATGCAGCGCCAGGAGAGCTGAGGTGAGGTGTTATCAGACCGGATTAAATAATGTAATGTCACGTTGCAAATATTGGAATAAATTGTATTTTTATAAAATTATATTATTAGAAATAGTTTGTATATATTCGTGTGTAATGTCCACAGTCATAGATATTTACTAATTTTATAAATATTTTAATGATTGAACAAATAAATTTTAAATGTCAACATGTTATTATTTTAATAATTTGTGCTGAGGTTTCATACTTTATCGCGCCGAGTTTCAAGATTGAACGAAAATTATAAAAAAATCACAGATTTCGTGCCTCACATGACTATCGAGCACATTGGAAATGGATCGAGTCATGAATGTCATGTGAAAAATGTCGTTCCGACTTTTTGACTTTTTTCATTACGGTTAGGCTACAGGGCAAACCCGTGACTCGATCGTCTTTGTTTCAGGCTCAAATTGTAGCTGACTAAATTTTTCAAAGGAATTTTTCACAAGTTTTTGATATCATTCTTCGTTTCCAAAATATCGAGGGTCAAAATACAAATTCGGAAAAAGTTGAATTTTTTTTCACTTCTTCGGCCATAACTTGTTTCGTTTTTGACTTAAGCGTCTTTTGAGCCTTTTTTGAATACCATATATCTTCATATATCTCCGAGATATAAGGGGATCGCACTTTTTTGTGAAATCGGAGCCTACACTGGAGCGAACGAAAGGACATTTCCAATGTCAAAAACTTATGTATTTCGTGTTTTCAGGTTTTGCGTGAGCTATTTTAATATCACATTGTACAAGACGGTGTAGTCTTTTCCCAAGCCCTGCCCCTCCGTGTGAAATGAACAGGCTTCACCAATTAATTAATACCTGAGTGTCTGAGGATCAAGGACGAATGACTGGCGAAACAAATATATCGAGCGAATGTGGGTGGAAGGGCCGGTACGGGATGACCCAGGGTATGTATTAGCAAAAGGCAAGATAAAAAGTACCCGAAACCGGCGTGCGTGCATGCAACGACTAATGAATGTTGAGGAAGCGAAAGTGGTCTGTCAGGATCGTGGCAAGTGGCAGTGCCTGGTTTCTGCCTACCCCTCTGGGATAAAGTTATGTTTTATGTGGACTTACAGAAATTACACAAATAATACAGTATATATGAAAATAAAACGTTTTTGTGAAATTTGTTTCATTTATCGTCGGAGGAGAATTTCCCCCGCCCTAAGACCACGAGAATAATATCACTTACAAAAGTGGAATAATTTCCTTCGCCAGTGTAACGTTCCATACCGTGAATACAAAACAAGTAGCGATAGAAAGTACGATTGCTACTTTAATACAAACAATTGATACAAATTCAAATTATTACCGAACAAAAATAAATTAAATTAAAATCCAGACATAGTGAACGAAATTAACCAAACAAAACACATAATATTATTGATTTCGGATATTTTTGTCAAATGGGTTGTACGTAATAAATAATAATAATCATCATCATCATCATCATCATTAGCCATCTGAGGCCCACCCATTGCAGGACATAGGCCTCCCTCATGGTTTTCCAAGCTTCTCGGTGTTGTGCCGCCTGCATGCAGAGACTCCCCGCCACTGTAACCAGGTCGTCAGACCATCTGGTCCACGCTGCGTCGTCCGGTCCGCGGTCGCCAGATCAGAACTTTTTCGCCCCAGCGGCCACCAGTTCTCACTGCCCACTGCCACTTCAACTGAGCAATTCTTCGACAATAAATAATCAATAAATTCAATAACTAATCAGTTGACCAAACAAACGGGGCGGACCAAGGCGGAGATAGCGAGACGACGTCACGATTTTTCTCCCGGGTTGGAAGGAATGCCTGATGACAGAGAGGAGTGGAGATCTAAATGGGAGGCCATCTCCCAGCAGTGGGAGACTTAATTGGCTAATAGAAAGAAAATATTTGACTGATAACATATGTTAATTACATGTAATTAATCTGTTATTCAAACATTGTTAAGAGTTTTACACTAACGAAAAATAAAACGTAACATAAAGTTACACATAATAGGACCGTATTACGCAGAAACCTTCCAGCCCACAATATGTAACTTTCGAGAAAAACTTATTGCCTTGTTTTTCCAGGTTTTTGTTCAGACGTGTTTGTTTTATTGGTGATTACAACAATAAAAACGTCTGAACAAAAACATGGAACAAAACAATATGATGAATAAAAAACAGTTTTTCACGAAAGTTACTTTATCCCGGGTTGGAATGTTTCTGCGTGTTTTGCGTTACACGGTCCAATTTAAGTAATTATAACATTTTTGCAAGGATCTGACGTTTTCATTTGAAACTTAAGCCCAATTATGGAATTCTTAAAATAAGCTCATGCCTACTAAGGCGGGCTCTTAGATAAATTGAAAGAATAATATTTTATAATGAGTCGCGACGCTCAGGAACCTCGAGAATAATAAAGGTAATTTAATTTAGCCTTATGAATAATCGCGATTAGACCCGTTTAACATGTAACTACCAAAGAAATGTAACCTAAGCCTAACTTGTTACTCGTTCAGCTTAAGTTACATTTTTTTTTGCCATAAATTACAGTAAGTTACTAATGATATTTTTAAATATTTAATACATCAATTATTAATGAAATTTTTAATATTTAGCATATATAATATTTTTTGTTGTTATTAGTTAACCTATAACTAAAAGTGCATATGGTTTTTTAGAATATTTTTTTAGGGTTCCGTACCCGAAGGGTGGCAAACGGTATACTATGACTTTACTGTCCGTCTGTCTGCCTGTCTGTCACCAGGCTGTATCTCATGAACCGTGATAGCTAGGCAGTTGAATTTTTCACAGATGTTGTAAATTCTGTGGCGACTATAACAAAAAATACTAAAAACCGAATAAAATTAATATTTAAGGGGGCTCCCATACAACAAAAGTAATTTTGTTGCCGTTTTTTGCTCGATATTAATAACGGTCACAGGCAGACACTTGAAATGTTCACAGAATATTTAGTTCTATATTCGCTTCATTCAAAATAAACATTTAAAGGGGCTCCCATACAACAAAAGCGATTTTTTTGCCGCATTTTCTCGATCTTTGTGCCTAATGTTGTATAGATAAAGGTACGGAACCCTTCGTGCACGAGTCCGACTTGCACTTGGCCGGTTTTTATATTTTATTACGTAATTTTTGTGTTATTCTTGTTAAAAAAAATAACTATATAATTGAAGGAATGTTTCAATAACTAGGAAATGCACCTTCTACCCATTTTAGTCACCTATTTCATGAAATACCTCCCCGGCAGCCATCTTGGGTATAATGGCGGCTTATTAAAGGCCTATTATCCATTTGACATTATTCAAATTATTCATTTAATCCGTCTCGTCTCGCATACGCAATTAGAGATCGCGGCTAAACAGGCAGCTGAATAATGGATTTCCGTTACCTGCTACATGTTATGTACCTACGTAATAATAGTTAAGGCTACAAAGGAAAACTCCATAAAATCCAGTTGAGCCGCATAAAATAATAAATACTGATTATTCAAAAAAAAAAAATTCAAATTCGTCGGAATTTTTAGGTACCTCGATATTCTGCACTTTGTGAACTGGGGTCAAATATGTCTACTGCGGTCAACAGCTCAAACTCTTAAATCGATAACTAAAAATATGAGTAATAATTAGTGAAATATACAATAAAAATGTTTGTTGTTAAATATTCTCCCATTTTTATAATTTTATTTTAATATTCTTCTTCCTTATGTGCCGTCTCCGTTTCGAGGCGGCCAATACAAACAAGGAACTTCCCCTATATTACGCGCACCAAATCCTGAGCGATTCCAATCGTCTAACTGTCAAATTAGTATGGAATTTGACAGTTAGACGATTGGAATCGCTCAGGAATTGGTGCGCGTAATTAGGCCCCTGGTACTCTGTTCAAACCACTGTCGTAAGTTTTGTAGTAATGCTATCATTGGTCTCCCAGGTTTTTTGTTTAGGTTTATTTTAATACAAAGATAAAATTACTTACCTAGGTACTTATTTTCATTATCATTGTTATCAGCCATTTGACGCCCGCTGCAGGACATAGACCTCCCTCATGGTTTTCGAACCATGAAGGGTTTTGCCATAATCGCCACGCTGGCAGGCGGGTTGGCGATCGCAGTATGCGGTTGGAATCTCAGGCAGACGCTGCTGCCCGCCTCCTGATAATTTATTTCCTTAGTCGCCTTCTACGACATCCACGGAAGGAAATGGAGTGACGCTATTCTCAATCCGGCGCCACACTTAAAAATATATTATTGCTATTATGTTGTGACAACTGGCAGACACTGGTCTCTGCCTATCGCTCCGGGATGCAAGCGTGAGTTTATATTATGTTATTTTTAATTTTCTATGAACGGGCCCGTGCCTTGCAGTGAGTGAGATATCCCTTTGTTTCTGGCACACTGACATTCTGTTAATTTAGAGTTGACAGCTGTCAGTTGGCCAAAGTGCATTAAGAAAAAACAACAGATTGTTAGTGTAGAAAGCGGCAGGTACATAGGTAGAACATGACATACCTACGTAGGCTGCCCTTAGAGATATTATTTTTAAGTACCTACCTGTTACAGATTTTAAAAAGGCAACGCTAATATTGAAACCTATTTTTCCCACTGAGAACCGTTTACCATAGCTCAGGGAAAATAAGCTTAACATTTTTTGCGTTAAGTCAAGTAATTTCTATTGTTTATTCAGAAACGTACCTACGTCGTCTGCGAAAACAAAAGAAAATCGATGTGTAAAAAAACGCACCACAATTCACGGTTAATAAACGTTATAATTACAATAAAAAAAACCGTCATTGAGATAGACACTGACCAGTGACCACTCCATTTCCGAAATTGCTTAAAATAAATAAATGCATTTTCTAGCGGGACGGAAGCTATAGGCGCGCCTGCGGGGCGAGGCCCTGCACGGGGGGGCAACATGGCGGCGCCGCGATTACGTCACTTTCTCGTTGTACGTTTTGAAATTAGATCAGTGGACGAGGCGCAAGCTCCCGAGCGGGCGTGCATCGCTCGATTTTCCCAAATAATTCCCAAACGGACGCGATTATATTATTACGTGCTTTTCTGTTCTGTGTTTTCACCGTTTTTGTTTTTTTTTTCTTTGTGGACTTGGCCGGAATCAGCGCGTAAGTTTTTTCTTTCGAATGACGTTGTAGCTGCCAGTAATCGATTAAAAGCTTTTGAGCTTTTCTTGCGGTTAAAGAAGTTTCAGGCGTTTTTTTTATCTTGTTATCGGATTTTTCTTGCTTGCCGTTCGCGGGTACAAGTCGGTTCCTGTCAAGAAATTGTCGTTTCTTTGTGAAGGCGACTTTGTAGGGTTACGATGTAACAATGTAATAAAATCTTGGCAATATTTTATTATCTACCATTATTACATTACATTACTGCTAACTACTGCTATAAACAGGTTAGATATATAATATTATCTTCCATTGTAACCGTCTATTGTTACAACATTTTGTGGTCAAATGAATAGGTCTGCTATCATGGGAAAATTTTGCTGAGTCGAATTCAATTGAAACATTTTTTTATTGAACTCGTAAAATTATGACAGTAAATGACCAATTTGAGTGAACCGAAACTTGTGAATATTTTTATTGTCATTGTTACGGACAGAAGAAAGAATGAACCTAGGTACCAAAAAAGCCGATGCAAATGGGTTAAAAGAAAATAAACAAAATTGCCATATTATTATACATATTTATTTTATCACCTATTTGATATTTCGAAAAGCCGGAAAAGGTAGGTAGGTAAAAATAATTCAATGCCCGAAATGCATGAGTCGGAAGAGACAATAAAACAGGGGAAAAAAAAAGATTAATGACATTCGGTCAGAGCAACGTTTTGTCAAGTCTCGCCTGTGTAACCATTTAATTTGTTCCAAGGCCTCAATTACATTTGACAGATGCTACAGTTTAAGCGTCATTGTGTCTTGTCCAATGTCTAATAGAACATTGTCTAAATGCCTCGGCTCTTTCCGGGAAAATTGCTAAGTCATTTGTTTGATTAATTCCACAAAAGCTCTCGGTTGAAGTATCACACCCGCAATAAAACATTTACGCAGACAATAATTTAAAAACATAGTTAAATCAACTAAAACTTAAACCTCATGAATTCTGGTAACAAACATAATTAGTAACTCGAAATTATAAAATATTATAAAATATTAAAAACAAATTATAAATTGCATGGAGCGGGGCGACTAGGGGAGCACGTCACGTCACGAGTGCACGGGTATATTTGCCACACCGAATTTTTAACTATGAAATGCTGTAATTTATTGCAATTCATTCCATTCTATAAAGGTAATCGGATTTCCCCTGACATAAAAAGTGTCCGGGTTGCACCTTTTAAAACCCCGTCCGGACGCTCCCCGGATGCCCTCCAAACTAGGACAAATCCGGGGAAGCCCGGACGGATGGCAACCCTAGGTGGGTACATTACTTATATTTTTGTCAATTTTAGTTTAGTGTTTAATTAAGACTCTTTTAAAATGATAACATAATTAACTACACAAAGCACTTACGTAGATACCAGTGCTGCAGCTTTTTTTTCACACCGACAATACTCGTACCAGGCCACAAAATAAAAAAATGTCACAATGATACCTAAATGTCACGGGCTTTTTGAAAAACGTTCCAAGTTTGAAACAGTATACGGCGCCATTCATCATCTGGCCCTGTTCTAGAATGCTTTTGAATTCAAATAAAGAACAACACGGACCGCACACAAGTCACAGCCGAGGTCAAATACTGGCCAGTTTTAGTTGAGCCCAGCCTCTATGCTCCTTTTTTAGTACAGCTATTTTCTTTTATGCTGGGACGTTTTGCGTTTATTTTGATAA
The DNA here is from genome assembly GCA_947308005.1 of Yponomeuta malinellus. Classification (NCBI taxonomy): domain Eukaryota; kingdom Metazoa; phylum Arthropoda; class Insecta; order Lepidoptera; family Yponomeutidae; genus Yponomeuta; species Yponomeuta malinellus. The sequence goes on from OX371019.1 coordinate 1,969,455, forward strand.
AATTTCAGTAGCTTCACGCGAATGGGCAAAAAAAATAAATCGTCTCTGATAGATTTCGAAAAAAACATTAACTATTGTATACGTGTGTGTGTGTATTCGGTACTCAAATATAGCAAACTTACTGTTATTTTTATGCTTTAGTTATATTTATAACTAAATGTATAGGAGTAAACTCTAGGGTTAGAAGTCAGCCACAGGCTTAAAATTTTCATAGTAGGTAAATATTAGGGGTTAAAGTATGAAATTGCCGTTTTATTGCAATAGGTTCTTTGAATTGACATAGAATCTTCATGGTTTGAGGTTTTCGAATGAAACTTTTTTCAAATGGTTTCTATGATGTTCTTTTTTTAAAAAATGTGAAACATTTGAATATCGACTTTCAATTGTTTTTGTTATTAAATTTAGACAAGAAAGATGGATACTGCGAAAATTCGAGTGATTATGAGGCACCCATTTTTCGTATTTTTTTCTTTTATTGATTTGACGCAAGTGAGTCAATATTGTGGGTAAGGTAACGTTAAACCATGCCGCTAATTCCTGGGTAGTTTGACTAGGGTCGGCTTCCACTATCTCTCTTAATTCATCGTTATTCACCTGTGTGGGCGGTCTTCCTAGTGGCTCGTTCTTTAAGTCGAAATTTCCATCACGAAAGCGTTTAAACCAAAATCGCACGGTGCGTTCATTAGTAGAGCAGCATTGACATTGCGGGCTGTTTCTGCCGCGTTAGTTCCGCGTCGGAACTCGTATTCAAAAATCACTCGAATTTTCGCAGTATCCATCTTTCTTGTCTAAATTGAATAACAAAAACAATTGAAAGTCGATATTCAAATGTTTCACATTTTTTACAAAAAGAACATCATAGAAACCATTTGAAAAAAGTTTCATTCGAAAACCTCAAACCATGAAGATTCTATGTCACTTCAAAGAACCTATTGCAATAAAACGGCAATTTCATACTTTAACCCCTATTATTTATTGGACAAAACTTTTCACTTCCAACTCTTTGGACTCTCAAGTTATTCACCCCTTGTCCCCGTCGCGCATTTTCCTTCCTACCATCTCCACCAATTCAATATTCCTTCAATACCTACTTACAGACGTTACCGTCATTCATACATTTTCATTTTAATACTCAATCCTGCTGGCTGTAAATTGTGCTGATTAATTACGAACAAGTCATAATTTGAACGTTTATGTTTCTTGTCGTTTAGCTTTTGTGAGCGTCGAATTGGGACAGACTATATTCCCTCGAGGTCAAAGCTCTGGCCAGAATAACGTGACCCCTCTACGCTACGCCTCTTCGCTGACCCGAATAAAAAAAAATACAGTTCAGCTGTTGCCACGCTTGGATGACTTTTCGCGGAATTTTGAGCCTTTTAGATTGGATTTGTGTGGTCATTGTTAATTTGATTTTCTCATGTTGGGCTAGCTAAATTGCGACAAGAAAGAAAATCTTTTTCTTTTGACCGAATCAGCAACCTATAATATTTATTTAATACATTATTATTATTATTAAATTCTTTATTGCACGTTATTGAAAAACATATTCTCGGTTCAAAGGGTACTTGAGGCTGAAGAGCATGCAAGCTATTTGCTGTAACGTACGAATAAAGAGAAGTATTTTTCTTCTTACAAAATTCACTCTCAATCACGGCCCTGTCCTCTCGATTAGTCTGTACCAATGGAATGAGCACAAGATGTGCTGCAGAGTATATAACTCTGTGATTGGTTAATTCTGTGTGCCATGCGTGACGACGTGAACGTCGTCGTTGATTGGGCGATAGTAAGTGACAGCGTTACTTGTGATTGTTTTATACAAAAACCATTGACTTCGTGACGTATTACGTCGATATATCTAGGTAAATCGCAAGATGGCGGTCTGACGGTGGCAGGTGCATAGATATTTCGCCGGGCTCCGATTGGTGACACAATTGACTAGCCCCGCCTGCCTTCCCACAATTGAACGTGGGGCCATTTTTGTGCCAGTTCTTAGGTTTTAATTTCTAGATGATGTATGGTGTGCATTAAAGAGTTATCTAATCTAATCTGTAAATAAACATCTTACTTATTTACTTACTATTTAAAGCGCTGTTTATTCTAAGAGGACATCCAGTTATATAACCCTATCCGAAGAATAGCTGTTGTACCTTTCAAGTTATACATAATTTGAGCTTATTCTATTCTATAAATTTCAAGCAGGACTTCCCTACAATGATCTCATTCACATATTGCTCATGTCAAGCTAGATCACGCTGAAATTATCTAAAGAATGCAGATCATAGGTACCTAACAAAGGTGTTTACTTATGATAATAGTCACCTTTCTTTAGTCTCACGAACAAAATAATTAGTCTAGTAGGTTTCATCCTAATTTATTCTCAAGAACTTGGACAAAAAACTCAACATGTTAATTTAATGAATATTTATAGGTTTAGAAATATCTGTGTAATTTATATTTTTATGTACAATAAAGTTTTCTCTATCTATCTATCTATTGATTGTACGTTTCAACTATGACCCCTCTTTGTCTCAGAAAGGTATTCTAATTTTCGTAACGTAACGCCTCCTCTCAGAGAGAGAGAGTTAACGTGCTTGTCATAGTTTCACGTCTTCAATTGCCAAGATATCTCATCGAGCCTCACGTCCAGGTCATCCTGCGGCGACCAATCACAGGCCATTTCAATGAATGAAACCTCCACAATAATGCCTTTATTAACAGTAACGATGCGCCGTCTCTCAGTGGGTGTGGTACCGACCTACATCATGGATAGATGAGAGTGCGCCGGGCGGGCGCCTGCCAGCTCCGATGTGGGCGAGGATTATTGGTACACTCGCACGGATAAGTGCTCCGCTAACTAGTAACTTGAGACCTCCTCTGTTCCTTATTTATTCTGCTGTCTCGGCGACTTTAAATTGGATTTGGTCTGTTATAACAATTAGCTAAGGCTTTCTGTCTTGTGACATCTCTGGTTATTAAATATGGTTTGGTCGCGCTGATTTAATTTATTTAGTGGTAGGAATTTATTCTTAATTTATATTTACTTTTTAAATCTAGATTCTGCAGATCTAGATTATAAGCATTTCTACGCCATTTAAAATGCAGTCGTCTGTGATGTTTTTAAAAGTAATTCACTTGAGAACTAAAACAGAAAAGAGTGCTTTCTGTAACTGCAATTGTTCAAGAACCCACTTTAAATTTTCATACAGTAATTAATTAATTAATTATACTTTATTGCACACAAAACATAGCGATACTTTGCATAGTAATGTTACTAGATTCACAATAAAAAAAAGTTTAAAACTCCAACCTCTTAGGAGAGTCCCTTAGGAGCAATTCCCATACAAACGTAGTTTGTTTTTAATTCACAAACGAGTTTGGTTTTTATTTAAGTCATATTATTGTTCCCGCTTGTACCTACGCCTGGGGAATGAATGAGTCAGCCCGCCTGCGCGTGCGCGTGTCCTGTTTATCTACGGCGCATCTGCTGCCATCGCCGTGCTCTACCGACCCGCACTAGGGAAGTATACACGGCGGCGGTTGGTCGAAGCTTACGCTTTGGTTAAAATAGGGAACTTGCCTCAAACTTAGGTTGAAAGAGACATTGTTTTTGTACCATAGACAACAAAGAAAAAATAATAAAAAAAATAAAGGCATTAAAATATTTTACGGAGTTGTAAAGGTCTCAAAGAAATTAAGTTAGTCTAATGGTATAAAACGTTGCAGATTTAGTTTCTTCAATGAATTCCGGACGTTTTCTTATAAGGGTGCTGGCGCATAAAACATTATTTTACGAGATAACTCAAATATTTATTAAACGTTTCTTACATTATGAGGCGTCACGTGCACGATGTGACGTCATCGTTTGAGCCCGATTTGTAGGGCGAGTTAATTTACCACGGGACTAGAAAGACTTTTCGAGAGGTTATATTATGAAAAGTAAAGAAAAAATAACCACGATTATTTTAACATGGCCTCTCCAATGCGATTAAAACATTTTTTGTGCAAGTTCTCTATTGGAATATTCTATTGTAGGCATAGAGATGAATTCAGAGTGTAAGTCAGTAATCGGCAGCAGGTCAATCTTTTTCTTTATTAAATTTCGGATAATTTTTGTGGCACAAAAGTAAAGAGCGATGTACTGTCGTTTGCAAAGAGTGTAAAAACCTCCTTATCTGTCCGAAAATCTTATCTTATCTTAAGAGGGGGGCTTTTTCCACTGTGAAAGTTGTTCCTACTAACGTAGAACCTCTCCATTTTCGAATGAATGGGTATTTTGTTAACGCTGTAGAGGGTAAAGCTTGTGCCCATAAGAATTATAATATGTTTTTGCATTGGGGAAATACCCCTTTGACGTTTTAGATCGTGGCACGTATGTAAATAGGTCGGTGCTATGACTAACACTAAACTATTTCCTTAGCTCTGCACCCACGTTAAAATTTCAGTGTTCGTAATAATAATAATAATAATGTAGCCCTGCAGGGCACAGGCCTTCTCTACGAGAGAAAGAGAGAGAGAGAGAGCACTCAGGTTTAAGATAAGATAAGTATATTCTTTACGTTTCCTGACGAAGTTTTTCCTGCATCGTTAATCTGTCAAATGACCTTGTTAAAAGATGTAGACAAATGAAGCCTATATTTGCACCGATTACCCGTCTCACGTTTCCTTTAGCAACTCTCCATCGTCGGTTGCCTGGAAGAAATTGCTATAAGCAATAAGGCCGCCAATTGTACTGCATTTTTGTGAATCAAATCAAGTTTAATCAAACCAAAGAAAGCAATACAAGTAAAAAAAAGTCGTAAAATACAAAACAAGTTCTGTATAACACTCTTATAAAATATTGGTACCCTGGCCCCTGAACTAGGTTTTAGGCCTGTATCTCAGCGGTCAGTGTTTTTACAATAATCGTAGTGCAATCTAGTGTGCTGTTGTGTTGTTAACAGGGATAATTATTTCAGTTACGTTTTCAGATGTAATTAATTAAAAATTTTCAATCACGCAAAACATGCATAAGAGAGAACCTTTTTAAGAAAAATAATATGTCTGTGTATGAGTGTGTGTGTGTATGAGTGTGTGTGTGTGTGTGTGTGTGTGTGTGTGTGTGTGTGTGTGTGTGTGTGAGTGAGTGAGTGAGTGAGTGAGTGAGTGAGTGAGTGTGTGTGTGTGTGTGTGTGTGTGTGTGTGTGTGTGTGTGTGTGTGAGTGTGTGCGAGTGAGTGTGTGAGTGTGTGTGTGTGTATGTGTGCGTGCGTGAGTGTGTATGTGTGTGTGAGTGAGAGTGTGTGTGTGTGTCTGTGTGTCTGTGTCTGTTTATATTTAACAGTAATTCAGTATCCAGGTAGTCTAAGCTAAGATGCCAAATTTTCAGTTTTGTTTTCATTTCGTGTTTTGTGAGAGGAGAGTAAATATTTCATGTTTGTGTTTTCCGGGTATAATAAAGAATATTCTTATCTTATCTACCTAACGTTGTTTTTATACAACAGAAAACTTAAGAGAAACTCAGAAAAAATATATATTTATTTTTTATTCGGGGTCTTAAAAAATGCAAAAAATTAAGTTGCGTTAGTGATAAAAATCTTAATTGATCTTCTTTCTTAATTGATTGAATTGTAAATGTTAATAAGGAAGTAGACTTATCAAAACGGTATTTTACGAGATAACTCCAATAATGACAAATGCTGGCACGTCGCACCTGGTGACGTCACAGTTCGAGCCCGATTTCAATTGTTTGTCGTTGTATTTGTTGAGAGTTTTCCATTAAAAACAGTGAGTAGAGTAAATACTAACACACGTTTCACCGTAACTTTTTTAGCGCCAATTAAAACATCTGACACCCGTTTACATTCGCTGCACGTCATAGGGGGACGTTATCTATCGGGCAACAGTTGATAATCGATAGCCCCCTCCTACGCCCCCCCCCCTTTGTTAACACTTGACGATGAGTTGACGCACGTGCGGGGTGACCATGATGCCTACTGATGTTGGGACTGAAATTTGGACAAAATTAATTTTGCTTAACCGCTACGGAAGTTAACTGTCCACCACTTCTCAATTGATTGGTAAGTCCACTTGCAGGCACTTCTACGAAATCTTGCTACAACTACGCGACATTCAGCACATCTGTTTTTCGATTTCATACTTTCTTTCGATAATTCACAGCCAATGTGAAACTCATTAAGAATAGAATAAAGAAAATGATATATTTTGTTTCATTAACGTCGGCTTCTGCCTAGTCTATCCTGAAGAAATATCGCGTGACTTTCCCCTGCAAACTTTTGTTTTTTCACCTAAACTATGCACCATACGATGCAATAAGTCATGTAACATAATGTTTGTGCAATATATAAATATTTTACCTTACTCTAGTTTCAAGTTTGTTTAAAATAAAATTGAGAATTTTAAGCGTTTAATAAATACACTTCACTAGCTATTGCCCGATATTTCACTGTCGTGGTTTTTTTTATGTGCCGGGATACGTCACAACGTAACGTAAATACTAGAAATAAACATAAACTTTCGTTCCCAATATTTTAGATGACAAAGGTTAATACGAGTACATCCTTTATGGGCATTGTATACGTTTCTATAATAAGATCCAGAAACGCGGTTCAAAAAATGTGTAAAGCACAAAAGGGCTACTATAACAATAAAGATTATTTAGATGACAATTTAGTCTGAAATTAAAGCCACTTCAATGCATCAGTTGTAGGTCTTAGAATAATAATTGTGTAAACTCTGTTAATCAACGACTTTGAAAAGACCACGTTTGGAGTTCTTATGTCCATTTTTTCTCCAAAATGATATAGATTTTGAAATAGACCCCTAGTTTAACTTGTAACGTTTATTTAGTCGCAGTTTCTGTGCTACTTTGAATAAAACCATTATGAATTTGAATTTGATAAAAATCACGTTTGTGCTTTTGCATCTGAATAAAATTAACAAACATTCATTCAAAATTCTCATTTATGATAGTAGCAAGATTACTAAATTACTTTGTTTTTATTTAAAAACATCATGACGATACGCTCCGCACGTATTGACTTGACTTTACTGGGGACTAGGCAAGAACGTTTTACCCAAAACATCCTTGGGACTAGGCCGACTAAGCTGGATGGTATAGGTGCTGGGCAAGCCTACTCCATCTAAAATAATGTACCAGGCACTGCAGCGTCCGAGTTATCCCTTCACCCATCTATGTAGTGTGAGTGAAGGTGCCACTGGACGCTGCACAAATCATCCTATTACGTAGATGCAAAGGTCAAAGTTTTTTTTAATATCTTTAATATTTGCAACCAAGTTTTTTGAGTTTGAGATACTGAAAAAACCGTTTTCAGGTTTTGCTTTTTATGTAGGTATAAACCGTTAATTTCGTCCAAATTATGGTCTTCCTATAAAAAATGTAATTCTATATTACATCCCCCGCGCCATCATCAAACGATGCATAGTACAAAATACGAGCCTTTACGCCAGCGGCCACACAGAAGGGACGTGGGGCGGGGGCGCGGAAAAGATGCGTCGTTAACCCAATTCACTTTCACACAAAATGTACTGAAGGGATGGGACGACCGACGGCCACACAGAAGAGACGGGGCGAGGGCGTGATATCTATACAACGCGTCGCGTCTTTTCCGAGCCCCCGCCCCACGTCCCTTCTGTGTGGACGATGGCTAATATGACCCAGCCGTGACCCTACCCTGATCAAATATTTAACTAATTGATAGCTCGAGCTTTGATTGATCTGCTTGTACAGTCGACTGCAGTACAAACTTTACATTTTTGTTGCAAAGTCGCTCTTAACGTAACCGATTAGAGTGCACGTATGTAAAGGTTGATGTGCTGTCGACTGTACCAGGCCATCGTTAATCCTACGTACGTAATATATTATCAAGATAAGACCAACTTACCGCCAGTTTTTCGTACACTTACTGTTAACAGCTGAAATATGGCCACACAAAGAAGAAATACCGGACAAGTGCGAGTCGGACTCGCCCACCCATGGTAATAGTAAATTTTTAGGTACTTAGGTACATATTATTATAAATAGTTCAGGAATCGAGTCACGCAGTTTTTTGCGAGCTTTTCCCGAACTTCAAAGACTATTTTATTAATGATTTAATTACAAATGTATAGTTTCAGATTTTTTCCTGTACTTATTGTATAAGACGATATTACTTGCCAAACGGAAGGAGAAATTTTCGATTCCCCTGAGTGTCGAAATATACGTGTTTTGCGGCATAAAAGGCAATAAAACTATCTTTTTTATGTTAACTTAGAAGTCTAACGCTCGGTTTCTACAAGAACAATCAAATTTTAATCTCATGTTAATCTCACGTGAAGCTAATTTCAGCCAATCACGTGCCGGTAATTTTAAATTAATCTTAGATAAATCTCTTGTTACATTTGAACACTCTTTCAGAAACTGAGGCTTAATTTTTCACAGCTTTAAGGGACTGTAGACCTGAGTATGTGGTTTTAATTTCAACTCGATACCTCCACGCGTTCCCGAGATACAGATTCTTGGCAGACAGACAGACGGACGGACGGATGGACGGACAACAAAGTGATCCTATAAGGGTTCCGTTTTTTCCTTTTCAAATATTTTTAACCTAGTTGTTAGTTTCAAAATTAATTAACATGTGGAGACGAATCTAACAAAGAAACTCTACATTTTTTCTTTGCAAAAAAGTTTAAGAGTTTTAAACTTAAATATATTACTCATATATAAATGTGTTTACACTTCACTAGACACAATTGTACTCAAATACTCACCAACAATAATCTACTCTGTTTAATACCGGACATCTACTAAATATTTAGATAAACCGGGGTACCTATAGACATGCGTATCCACGATCAACATAAATACCATTTTATGACACCTTTAAAAATATGTCACAAAAAATTCCCTGCAAAAACGATGTCCCCATAAAGGCAGAGTTTTTTCTCGTCATAAATGGGGATTACAGAGATCTTCGGCACCTTTGAATGTTTAAAAAAAAACTCGCGTTTCAACCCAAAACGCAGGTTATTACAGGTTATGTTTGCTTCTCGATGATGTGCTTTTGTACAAACCGACCACGCTCTTTATATTTACATACAGCAAAAGTAACGGTAACAAACAGCCTTTTGATTGAAACTCGCACTTATTACGTGCGCAATAGAGCTGTCGTGATAAGACTGAAGTGTCGCTAAGTGTACAGGCGAGTACCTGTACAAAGATTTTACATAATGCCGCTTATCTTATCTCGTAAATGAGGCTCCGTGAGAGATAGCATAGCCTTGATTCTCTAACTGTCGGAGAATTCTTCGCGTGCTGAGGAAAATTAGGCACCTATTTCGAAGTATTTGTTGAGAGCTCGAAGACCGCCGAGTGATACATTTCTAAAGCTACCGTTAATAAGTACTTTTTGATAAAAAAAACCGACTTGAAGAAAAACAAGTTAAAAAAAACTGAAAAAAAAGCAACAACCCGGCCGCTGAGCATTAATTACTAAGCAAGCGGTACCAATCTAGGCAATGAGTTACATTGTTGAATTTGGCTCCCGCCTGCTAAGCAGTTAATGCTCAGCAGTAGGGTTTTTGGTTATTTTTTATTATATTTTTTTTATTTTTGACTTTGTAGTGATTTTGTTATTTTTTGTTGGATTTATTATATTTCATATACCCTATGATACTCGCACAAACACATGAATCAATTGACATATTATTATAAGGGAATATAGATACATATAAAACGGGTGGTCAACTAAACGATGTAGGTAGCTTTAACGCAGGGTTTTACTTAGACGTTCTCACAAGTTACAGTTATTATTTGTGGGCGTGTGGTTGTTTGTTAGCGCGAGCCAAAACAGTATGAGGGCTGCAAGCCATGCAACATAAAAACAGTTACACACAGACGCTCGCCTAATGCTTTTAGAGTGAAAGAGATAGATGCTGATGACATCGGCACTAGGTAGGTACTCATTCAATGTGATGAAGTTATAATACAATGGGTATACTATCGTTACTGTTTAGCATAATTACAAGTATGTGATGATTTAAAGTAGGTGTGTAATAGAAACCTGTAACGTTGGGCCATCCTGCATTTGTCGTGTCACGACATTGATAAATTAAAATTGCCACACACACCCACACACATAAGTAGGTATGTAAAACAAACATTATTTTAACTAAGGTGAAACCCTGGCCCTCTTCGCAATTACATAAGTGGTGGAGAAGAAGGGGCGAAGAAACTCCACGGGTTTTGTTTTTTTTTTTATGTTATTTTTACAATACATTTTAATCTTATCTTATTAGAGACCGGTTCATAATTAATTGATTCGTAGGGCTTTATCTCTTACGTCATTAGACAATGCTAGGAGGAAACACATACATACGAGACGAAACACATTACCCTCCTTTTAGGCTCCGCCGCAATCGAGTAAAAAAGAAGAGTCCGGTGATTTTCTCAAGGATCTCATCCATAGATCTTGCCCAAATTCATATGAGGCCACCCTGGAGTTTCAGTCGACAGCACATCAACCTTTATATGTGCACTCTAATCAGTTACGTTAAGGGCGACTTTGTAACAAAAATGTAAAGGTTGACCTGCAACCGACTGTACCAAGTTGAAAAAAGAAGCCGTGAAATCATACAATGTGGTAAACATTAAATTATCGCTGAGAAAAAAATATAAGCAGACAAATTGAGTAACTCCTCCTTTCTTTAGGTCGGTTAAAAATAAATCGTCGTCCATGCAATGACATTTTTATTACCAAGTTGTTTAATGAAGTAATGATAATGTCTATTCACGATATACCAAAAATGTCTTTACAGACTTCAAAGAATCAGTTTGACAGTTCTAGGGCAGTATTACGTAACTTCTCCACTGTTTGGACTCGTCTGAATTAGGTAATCTACTCCGAACTGTCAAATGCAAGCATATTTTGACATATTGGAAACGTAACAATAGATAACCGGATGGACGGTTAAGGCCTGCGCAGACGATGGACTTATGGGACAAAAATCCCTGAATCGTTTAAAAAATTACCCAGTACTTGTCACGGTCTCAACGCATACGGTGTGCGGTCATTTGTTGACCGGATACGTATGTCACTATCGAGCGCTCAATGCAGACTAAAGAACGTTGTTTATGTGCGTTGATGCGCCTAGTTACGTTAGTTCAATTTTTTTCGGGGACTCCCCCGTACTCTTGCCCAGTTCAGTCTCTCGGTGTCGTCGGTGATTTGGGGGAGTTTTTGGACAGGGTACTGTGAGTCCTTTGTGTGCGTTATTTGATACCATTTATAAGAGATCTACAGCGATGGACAAAAAAGTATCCGGGGGATAGTACCTCGTCTGCGCAGGCCTTAGGTTATAGAAGGACTGGACCAACTCTCTTGGTTTTAGAGCATAGTAAGATGCAAGCCGAATTGTTGATTCGATCTAGGTATGAATCACGTAAGATCGGATATATATTTTGCGTTTCAACTACCAGCACACAACAGATCTTGACCCAACTTATGTAGTGTGCCCTTTATAGCAATTAAAAAATTAATAAAATCAGAACACATAACGTGTTATATAATAATTATTGCTGAACATACGTACAAGATATTAGAGGAATTGGGAACCTCCTCCCATTTTGAAGCTGGTTAAAAATAAATTGTCGATCGAGAGATTAAATATTCATGGAATAATTTGAAGTGTTTTCAGGTTACAGCATTGGTTGGTTTTTAACATTTCCTTACAAACTGCCTCGTTGGTCTCTCACGTCTGATTATTATGCCGGAGGTCGTGGGTTCGATTTCCACAGGGGGCCACCGTACATTTTGTACATGATGATGATGGTGATGGTGGGTCTATTTACATCATTCAATCAATCAATCAAAAAAATTTTAAAAATTGTTACAATCATTTTGGAGAAAAAATGGACAAAAAGAACTCCAAACTTAGTCTTTCAAGGCCTTGATTAACAGAATTTATATCATCATCATCATCATCATCATCAGCCATTTGACGCCCACTGCAGGACATAGGCCTCTTTCGTGGTTTTCATAACCATGAGGGGCGATTATGGCAAAACCCCTCATAGTTATGAATTTATATAAATATTCTAAAACCCGGAACTTATGCATCGAACTGGCTTTAATCTTTAATGTTATAGTAGCAGCTTTTTTGGCACAAAGTGTGCTTTTTTTGTGATGTCTTCCCCTGGTTACCATAGCATAGGGTATCCTAGTTTGGGACCAAGGCAAGTGATCGTATTGCATGGAAGTTATTATAATTATTTATGGCAGTTCTTTTAGGCAACGTTCTTGATGCTAGAGCGCAGTAAAAATCAAGCCGAATTATTGATTCGATCTGTGAATCACGTCAGGAAAATCTCAGACATATTTTGCGTTTCAACTACCAACGTAATGTAATGCTGCTATTTTTGTTTACCCGCGTCCCAAATTAGATTCGGGTCGGAAAATCGGATTCTATTCGATTCAGAATCTATTTTTCCTCTGCGTACAGCGACTTTGTACAAATCTATCGCCAAGCTATCGCGGAAACGGGGTACATTAGTGATGTGAACCGATTACAATTTTTAGCACCGGTATTTTTCAATTAGATACTTTTACAGAAAAAATCGGCTGTTTTAGGTACTTTTAGGGATTTTTTTTATCCAAAAGTAGTATGATATTTACGGATAGTAATGAAAATGCATTGATAAAACAAAGTAGATTATATCGTTACGTAATTAAATCTTAAAACCATAATTTTAGAGCAATGATAGGTCAAGGATATCATCTAACAGCATGCTCAACCTAAAAATGCCGATTATAGTTGGCATTAAAGGTTTCAAAAATATAAATTAAATTTTATTGTATTTTTTAACGCATTCTTACTTCGAAAATAAGTTTTGTCTCAAAAAATCAACGTGAATTTTATTTTGGCCACTAGCTACACCCTACGAATTATTACTATTTAACGGTTTTTTGAAAGACCGGTTTTAACCGGTTTTCTTAGAACCGGTTCACATTACTAGTCCATGCCTATTATTACTATAATTCGTTTATTGCACTTAAGTAAAAAATAACATATTCTTTATTGCAAATCGTAAATTAGAAAATTAATTACATAGCATTGTTACAAAGGCGAACTTATCTCTTCCAGCCAACCTTAGCAAATATGTCTATGTTCGCCGCATTTTCACGCAGTATGAATATGATTCATGTGAACCACTTCCGGGATTCATATTGTAGTACTAGCGCCACTAATGAAATTAAATTACTTATATCTTATTTCATGCCGCAGATCGTGGGTTCAATTCCTTCTGGAGGGCGCCGTAAATTTGCATATTCATATGTAATTATTGGTGTACATACAATAAAGAATATTCTATCTATCTATTTGCCCCCCCACTTCGATGACGTTGTTAGTTCTTTAAAGCTGGTAAAAACCCCTCCTTTTACAGAACCCTGCACTGCGCGTGGCCCGGAACGCACTTGGCTGATTTTGAGTGTGAATTTTGTAAGGAGGACATTGTAATCGAATCGCCTCGATAGTAAAGTACCAAAAGTTTGTGTACCACGTGACAAGTTGTATTACGAAAAACATTAGTTGTAGTTGTAGAGGTGTCACGACTATTTATCTTCTAACATAGCCTCTCCGATGAGAACTGAGGATGAGAACGAACTGCTTCTTTTTTGCAATTTATCCATTGAATAAATTTTATTATTTCGAGACCCGCGAAAGTAACAGTCTGATCAGTGGAACGGTGTCCTAAATAAATCCGGTGACTACTAACTGAACTAGCTCTAACCGGATTTCAATAAATAAAACATGACGTTTCTCACGACGGAATTGGTATGCAGAATATAGGGTATTCTTTTGCCTTTTCTGTTCAGTAGGTATTTTTTTTATGTCGTTCTATATGGGAGATAGGCAGCAGCGTCTTCCTAAGATTCCAACCGCATACTGTGATCGCCAACCCGCCAGCCAAGCGTGGCGATTATGGCAAAACCCCTATGTCCTATGTCCTACAGTGATATGTGAGGTATTGCCAAGCGCCCCAGTTTAACCAGGATACCTTAAGTAACTTTAAATGATATCGTAGGTAACCAGGGTATCCTAATTTGGTAGTTTCAAACTGGGTCACTCAATTACTCGAAGACGACTAGACCTATTTGGAAAAGTCTTTTTTCGTTTGAAAGGGTAGGGTAGACTTTCCAGGTAGTAGTCAGGATCTAATGGGATCCCGGAGAAATCGAGGGATTTTTTCCAATTTTAAAGGCACATTTGAAGCAATTTTGGGTGTTTTTAGGGTACCCGAAAAGTGCCAAACGGGACCCTATTACTAAGACTTCACTGTCCTTCTGTCTGTCTGTCTTTCCGTCTGTCTGTCTGTCTGTCTGTCACCAGGCTGTATCTCATGAATCGTGGTAGGTAGGCAGTTGAACTATTCACAGATGATGTATTTCTGTTGCCGCTATTACAACAAATACTATAAACAGAATAAAATAAATAATTAAGGGGGGCCCCTATACAACAAACGTAATTTTTTGTCGTTTTTTGCTCGACATCAATAACGCCAACAGGTGGACCCTTGAAATATTCACAGAATATTTAGTTCTATATGCGCTTCCAAAATAAATAATTAAATTGGAATAAAATTAATATTTAAGGGGGGCTGCCATACTACAAACGTGATTTTTTGCCGTTTTTTCTCGATCTTTGTGTCTAATGTTGTATAGATAATGGTAAGGAACCCTTCATGCGTGACTCGCATTTGGCCGGTTTTTTCTGAATCACATTTTAGGACTTATAGCCTTGAACCTAAGGCCTAAAAGCTACGACTAGATAGCACACCGGTCCGGGTCCAGGTTCGTGATCCTAGGTTCTCGATAGTCTCGAAACTATTGACATGTTTAAGAGACTGTACAGACACTTTTTGCAAGAACCACCCATATAAAAAGATACGATTGTTTCCTTTGGTGGCGCTAGTAGCCCCTTAACAACAAAGACCAAGTTTCAAGTGACAATATGAAAAGTTTCAGGAAGAGAAAATTCCAAACGCGAAATGCTTCGCTCTTGTAGTGTCTCGAATTATTCAAATTCCGACGAATATTGTTCAAAGTTATTGTTGGAAACTGGGCAAATATTAATAATTAATGAGCGGAAAGAGTTTCTTATTCTTTGTACTGCAGCAGGAAAATGCGAAAATGTATGTTACACGAACGGGAGAAATTGCCACTACCTTCGAGGACGGACATACACACACATACACCAACTCAGGCCTTTTTTCCAGAGGGGTATGCAGAGACCAGGGTTTGCCACTTCCCACGATCCTTTGGGAATTGGTTGGAAAAGCAATCATAACATTGAGCTGCTTGACTGCCAAGTTAGTCTAACGGTCAACATGACTGCCAAAACAGAGGTCCTGGATTCGATTCCTACTACAGCACCGGCACCAGATTTGTACAGACCTCAGTCACAACCTCAGTCGGGGCGGTTGGGGTGTCCTTGCCTGCGGCCCCACCGAAATCCGACCCACGACCTCTGCGGCTGCAGACAACCGCTGAACCGGCAACGCAGTCCAAGTGGTACTTATAATACCAATACTTCTGATTATTCTAAGTTTTCCCTGACTCCTTGAGTGCCTTTCCATCATCACATTTTATGATTGCATCATCTTACTCCATACCTAGATGCTGGTACGTCATCAGCTAGTCACTCGCGCGTAGATATTAAACCTGCAAATAGTTTGATGACTCAGTGAGTTAGTAGGCAAACCTTAACATGTGTGGACTCTACTCGGTTATATTAAGGGTAATTTTGCAAAGATGTAAAATAAATTTTTTGCAGTTGCCGTGGTTGCGTAATCGCGATTAGAGGTGAAAAATGTATGAGTACGCATTAATCCGATGATCTTTTTAAAAACCAGCCAAGTGCGAGTTGGACTCGCGCACGAAGGGTTCCGTACCATTATCTATACGACATTTGAATATTTCAAGCGTCTACCTGTTGCCGTTATTAATATCGAGCAAAAACGGCAGCAATAAAAAACGTTTATTGTATGGGAGCCCCCCTTAAATATGTATTTTATTCTGTTTTTAGTATCTGTGAAAATTTCAACTGCCTAGCTATCACGGTTCATGAGATACAGCCTGGTAACGGCCGGACGGACGGACGTACGACAAACAGCGGAGTCTTAGTAATAGGGTAGGGTTACCGGCCTTACCCCTTGGGTACGGAACCCTAAAAAAACACTCCTCAGATGCAATTTAAATAGGTAGTCTGTGGTAAGGCGAAAGAAATCCTCTGAGGAGTGTTTTAGAGGAATCGTGTTTTTACAAGCTCATAAGCTTATAAATAAATAAATAATGTTTCTATTTTTTACAGTTGTCGAACCTGTATCAACGAAACTCGACAGAACGCCTACGTCACGTGCACAAGGTACGTAGTGAATCACTAATGGACTCGTGGCTTTACAATATCTAAGTACGGTTAAAAACAAGTCGATAAGACAAAAAAACCGGGTAAGTGCGTGTTGGACTCGCGCACCAAGGGTTCCGTACAAATTTATAGCTAGGTACTTACATATCATCAATAGTTCAGGAATCGAGTCTCGCAGTTTTTCCGAGCTTTTCCTGAACTTCAAAGACATTTTTTTTAATGTTTTATTACAAATATATAGTTTTCAGATTTTTACCTGCATTTGTAGTATAAGACGATATTACTTGGCAAAATTCAACGGAAAGTACCCTATAAAATTTGATTCCCCTGGGTGCCGAAATATACGTTAATTTAGAAGTTTCATTTTTCCACAGCTTTCAGGGACTGTAGACCTGAGTATATGGTTTTAATTTCAACTCGATACCTCCACGCATTCCCGTGATAAAGAGCCTTGACAGACAGACGGATGGACGGACGGACGGACAACAAAGTGATCCTGTAAGGGTTCCGTTTTTCTTTTGATTTACGGAACCCTAAAAACCGCCTTCGCGCACGAAACAGATACATAGTTCGCTACTTTTAGAACTGGGTGGCGATGAATGTATTCATTATCGCGGTGTGGTTGTGATCATATTTCCCTCATTGATTTTACAAATTTAAGAGTACATTCGACAGCACATAAACACGCTTTCTGTATATTAACGGTACGAGTGACTTTGTAGTTCAAATTTAAAGTCGATCTTAAAAAAGTGGGTGGGGTTCTGTCGGGTTACACGGCGTTAACGTGAAACGTCTATAAGCAGGCGTTGATTTTTAGCTCAAACTGCGCAACGTGTTACGCGGCACTGGCGCCATCTAGCGGCACGTGTCAGGAAGATCCGAGTAAAGGCTTATTTGTTCTACATATATAACTTTGACGTTCATTAAGTAAACATTCTGTTTTTACAATGAATAAAAATATTTGAATTGAATTGAATTGAATTGAAATTAATTGCACACGAGTCTTAGTTACAGAGATACAGCCCTTGCCGAGGCGACGTGTTTTCGTTGCACGCGGTTTTAGCAAGTGACCCCCTACTACCGAACTGAAAGCCGTTTCACGTCAAAAGCACGTCCTTGTGTCTGTCATTGCACTATAATGCACTAACAGATTCCGGGCCGAGGATAGAGTCCGATCAACATCAGCGCCAAAGTTCTACCGGACTCCAGCTCATCCGTCGCTACATGGCACTAGGTTTCCTTGCCGAACTTAACTGTACACTTGCGTGCAGGGGGGAGTTACAAGGTAGCCGAGTATCCCACGAGTAGAGCCCGGGAGAATGTTATGACATGAAAAGTCCTTAATAAAATAAATTAAAAAGCCTTTATTCTACTAATATAATGTAACAGTTCAAACATACATTCCAAACGTGTTTTGTTATAATTAAATGAAATATAAAATGACTTTAAAAAATCTAATTAAATGAAATTAATGTGATTTTAAAGCTTATTGAACCTCTTACATAATTAATTAGACATTACAATACATTTCATCAAAATACATGAAAAGTCCATATCAATTGAAAAACTATTTTTTCCTTCAATTAATTCTGCTTATATATTCACAAACAAGCAGATCATTGTATTGTTTCAATGACGGTAATAATTAACACTATATTCGAACTGTAAGTTGGAATAACATCGAGAACAGTCTCTAAGAAAATTCTCCTCCTTTTAGCATTGTTTCACAAATATTATTATTATGATTAAAATCTTGGTTGTAATGAAAACAAGTTTTCTTGCAATGGCGTACTTAATGCTTAATAGCATATTTTATCTCTTCATAAATCGAATAAAACATTTTTTGTATGACTTTATATAAGCAGCCTATATACGTCCCACTGTAGGGCACAGTCCTTCTCTCAGAGTATGGGCTTAGTCACCACGCGTGCCCACCACGGATTGGTGGTTTCAAGCGCTGAGGTATGTGAATAGCTCAGACACTCAGGTTTCCTCACGATGTTTTCCTTCACAGTTAGTGAGTAGTATTGCTACTATAACTTCACAAATGTACATAACTTAGAGAATAGAGTCAAAGGTACATGCCCGCACTGGGAATCGAACCTGGGTCTCTCGCTTCCAGGTCCAATGTTCTACCCACTAGGCTTATATGTATTGCATGGCTTGTATGGCTTTACGACACATAAATAAAAAATAAAGAAAACTTTAGCCTTAGCATCTACGTAATGAGTTCATTTATACAGCGTCCAGTGGCACCTTCACTCACACTAGACGGCTGAAGAGACCACTCGAACGCTGTAGTGCCCGCAACATTGTTTTTTAGATAGAGTAGGCTTGCCCGGCACCTATACCATTCAGCTTAGTCGGCCTAGCCCACAGGAAAGACAAGTCAACGTTAACAAGTCAAAGTTAGCGGGAAATACATTAATAAATAAGATAAAAAACATTGGAACCACTTCTTGCTATAATATTTACGATAATTGTTCGCCGCTATGTCAAAAGTTTCGAAGCCCTTTCAAATGAGAAAATAGCTTCTAAAAACTTTATTTTTACAATAAATACATTTAGGCACAAATATCAAAGTCAGTAGCCATATCTTATTCACCGTTAAATGTTTGTTAACACTTAGTTAATCGTGATTAGCGAACGCCAAATAAGGTTGTATCTAATAATGATGTAGTGTAGGTAGGTAAACACTATAAAATGCCTTGTATAATGTCACATCCCACGTTACGGCCATGACACATTGCCTTGTTGCTAAGATTCTAAAGAGTTATTCAAGTGTACAATAATTATTCAGAAGATTTCTAGAAATAAACAGAAATATAAAATAACCCGGAATCGACTCAGGTACTTTGCAATGATTTGGTGAATTTGTTGCTCAGTAGTTAATGGACAGCAGTCGGGTTGTTGGTTATTTATATTAGATTTTTTTTTTAATCTTTTTAGCGATACGCAATGTTTCTGTTCGATTTATGCTGATTTCTTGTGGCCTATGACAAACGCGCAAACACGACGAATTGATTGAGATCTTATTGGTCAACATCTAACCATGAGGGAACGCAGAATCGGACATATTTACGAGCCAAGCACATTTGGACTCTACCGCAGTCTTGTAATAATTGGATGTCGACTAAAAATTTTGGCTGCAGTGCTATCGTAATACAATCCTAGCTAGCTAATCCATAGGCAATTATTACTCTGTATTAATAATATCCCTCTCCGCTAAAGTAACTGGTTACCTTGCACGCAACTTCATAGACAGGATTAAAATCTATTCCCAAAGTTTGTACCGGTTGATGTCACTCTGGGAGAAATTAGTACTCAGCGCTTAAGCCTTACAACAGCCATTCTGCTGCATTTTCGACGCTCATCTAATAATCTTAGAGGTCATTTTCGCGTATCTAGCCTGAAAGATTATTAACTGAGATAAGGCTATCAGGACGGATATTCAATGGATTTATGGCCGAATTTATAATGTGTTAGTATAGTTGAGCAATGTTTCCTGTAGTCTAAAAAGTTTAGGGCCCAGTTTTGAATAATCTTCAACGGAAGATAAGGATTATAAGATATTATACACTTAGTTACGATATAGCTCGAAGAATTGCTCAGTTGAAGTGCCAGTGGGCGGGGCACATAGCTCGGAGAACTGATGGCCGTTGGGGCAAAAAAGTTCTGACCTGGCGGCCGCAGACCGGACGACGCAGCGTGGGCAGGCCCCCCACCAGTTGGTCTGACGACCTGGTGGCGGTACGGTGGCGGGGAGCCACTGGATGTGGGCGGCACAAGACCGGGAGGCTTGAAAAACCATGAGGAAGGCCTATGTCCTGCAGTGGGCGTCGAATAGCTGATGATGATATAGGTATAGCTGAACTACCTTATATTCCCGAAAAGGGAAAGTCCTACTTATCCTACATAGGTGATGGGACGAATTTTAAAATTTTGCTATTTGTTCCACGATCGGTTCAATCTATTTAGGTATCTGCTTTCCAAACTAAAGTTTAGTACTTACGACAAATGTATGAAAAACCTGATATTTGTATTGCTTAAAGAGTTGCTGGAGGTCGCGCGTTCCATTCCCATTATTGCCGCTGTAAGATTGCATAAGTCGCGTCAGTCTGGGTGTATTTCGATGTTTGTGATGTCCTTGCCTAGTTACCAAAGCACAGGGTATCCTAGTTTGGGACCAGGAAACGTGACTGCCGTGTGTCGTAATTATTTTTACTATTATTTGAACAGTCGAATAGAACGTACGAGTAGCGTTGCTCATACAGTAAACATAAACGTCGTAAATTAAGGTATTGAAATTTTACCTAATATATAATCGCGAGGCCACTTTTAATGTATATGTAAATAGAACCTTTTTCGGAAGATAAACTAATTTGCCACACCCTGTATTTTTAATTTAGGTACTTAGTACAAAAGAAAGTGGAAAATGTCAAATCATTCTAAAGAACGTTCCATTTGATACCGGTGATTACCGATTACAATCGAAGACGTAAACTGTGTGAATGTACTTTAGGTGTATATATAATATAAGCAGCCTATATACGTCCCACTGTAGGGCACAGGTCTTCTCTCAGAGAGAGAGTATGGGCTTAATCACCACGCGTGCCCACCGCGGATTGGCGATTTCAAGCGCTGAGGTATGTGAATAACTCAGACACCCAGGTTTCCTCACGATGTTTTCCTTCACCGTTAGCGAGTGGTATTGCTACTATAACTTCACAAATGTACATACCTAACTTAGAAAGAAAAGTCATAGGTACATGCCCGCACTGGGAATCGAACCTGGGTCTCCCGCTTCCGAGTCCAATGTTCTACCCACTAGGCGACCACTTTAGGTGTACTTAAATGTATCTGTGTGAGTGTACTTTAGGCAGCAAATCGTTCTGGTTGGCTGGAAGAAATTTCTATAAAAATAAGCTCGTCTATGTACTCGTTTATGTTACGGCTACGTCTTGTGTAAATATCTCTTATTTTGTGTACAATCTTATCACCGATTTTCATAAATTTTTGTGTATATTTGGTAGGTCTGAGAAGGTCGTAGGCTTATTAATATGGCAAAACAACGTTTGCCGGGTCAGCTAGTAAAGTATAAAAATATAGTATAAAAATATGTTACAAACTTCCACACGTTCACTTATCCCAAACTAGTATAATGCTCCGGCAAGTACCTTGAATAACTTTACTTTGATTTCGCATAGACGTATTTCAGGCCTTATGGCGGGATGTGACTCAGAGCTTTCGTTAAGTTAAATAATTTTTTTTTATATATATATACGTCCGACTGCAGGGCACAGGCCTTCTCTCAGAGAGAAAGTACGGGCTTAATTACTACGCGTGCCCACCGCGGTTTCTCATTCGGGAGATCGTGGGTTCGAATACTGGCATGTACCAATGACCTTGTTTTCTAAGTTACGTGCATTTGTGAAGTGATCGTCGCAATACCACTCGCTAACCGTAAAAGAAAACGTCGTGAGGAAACGTGAGTGTATGAGGTGTTCACATACCTCAGCGCTTGAAATTGCCAAATCAAGAAATAAAAATAAAAATTGCTCTTCTGTGTCAACCGAAAACTCATCAAGACTGCGTAGATTTTTGTTCTACTTAGCTGTCGGGCATCATAATAAGATACAAAAATACCGTCGACCAGTATAATAGGTAATATTACCTACGTATTTGAAGAGACATTCATTCATCAAAATCGTCAATGTAGGAAATGAAATAAATCACAACTTTGGATTTCCGCGTATAAAAAAAGACAATGAGCATAAATAAAATTCGTCGAACAGTTCAAATAAAGATCATCAGCCATCATCACCTTGACTACCAGTTTGAGTTTCAAGTCAATTTCTGGTGATCTTTCATCTCCTATTCATTACTCTCACATGCGAATGCCCAGACATTTTAGTATATATTACAAACTTACAACTGTCACAAGATATCACATATGACAGAAGAACCATTATACTGTGGAAGAACTGTACTATGCTCTTTTTCTTGTATATGGCATAATATAATATAATGTTTTGTTTTATTCGTGTAATTTTATGTGTGCAATAAAGTATAAAGTATAAAGTAAAGTAATATATGTTGCTTCATATGCTGTACTGTATAACCTGGTAAATTGAGATAGGCAGAAAGAGAATTAAGTACCTGACACTTTGTAGCTACTGAAAAACGTTTCGTTGTAAGAAGGTTTTCGAGTAGCATAAAGCGAAAAAACCGGCCAAGTGCGAGTCGGACTCACGCACGAATAGTTCCTTACCATTATCCATACAATATTACAATAGAAAAATAAATACAACAGCAAATAGAACAGCGCCATCTATAGAAACCAACAAGAAGGCGTCTAACATTGACATTTAACGACATGACATCGGCGCTGTGAAGGTAACGTAGATGGCCGCTAGATGGCGAGCCCTGTCTTTAGACAACGTTTGTTGTATGGGAGCCTTCATTCAATATTTATTTTATTATATTTGCTTTTAGTATTTGTTGTTATAGCGGCAACAGAAATACATAATCTGTGAAAATTACAACTGCCTAGCTCTCACGGTTTATGAGATACAGCCTGGTGATAGACAGACAGACAGACAGAGGGACAGTGAAGTCTTAGTAATAGGGTCCCGTTTGGCACCCTTCGGGTACGGAACCCTAAAAAACAAAGATTCTCGTTCCATGATTACAAACATACATAAGCTCACGCCTGTAATCCAGAGGGGTAGGCAGATACCAGGGACTGCCACTTGCCACGATCCTGACAGATCACTTTCGCTTCCTCAGCCGTTTCATGCACGCACGCCAGTTTCGGGTACTTTTTATCTCGTCTGCATCGGAAAGTTATACATATTATTATACAAATCCCTAAAAAGCGATGCGACTAGCGACGTGTGGGGGATAACATTTCCAAAGAATACGGTTACGCATACGAGAATTTAAAATTGGAAAAAAGTGTGAATTATACCGGGCGGCAATTTTAGTCACCTGACAAACTTTGAGGGATCTTTCTACTCGTCAATAAAACACTACGGAGCCAAACAAATCAGAGCAAAAAATAAATCAGCAAGTTGTTTCATACATTCGGTGCAGTACTGCTTCTATCTTATGTATGGAACATCTCATTTATTATTTGCTCTGATTTGTTTGGGCCCATAGTGAAAGTTGTTTATATTTATGAGTAAAAAGCCCCTTTAAAGTTTCGCAGTTGACTAAAATGCCACCAGGTACCTATTTATTGCAATTATTTACAGAAAAGTCAGTATATTCATAGATTACCCGAGCGGATTGCTTTGAACGAAGACATAATTAATCAATTTATAAGATCTGGAAAGGGTTTACTCTCGGAAAGAACACTCTCGAAAAACTTTCTGCCCCGCCCAGTTCTAGTCACTTTATATGACTTGACTTGAATAGCAGCAGCGCCATTCTGTACTAATTATACTATGCTACAACGGAACTGGTTTTTATATAGAAAAAAACCGTCTGGCTCAAGTCTGGCGCCGTTACGCTGGCTTACGCTGTTACGCACCATAGGTCGACCCTTCGGTAAAAAAACATACATTAAGCGGCCATCTTTTTGTCACGTTTTTTAAAGGACTATTATACGCTCCGCGCGGGCGCAGCGATACAGCCTGAACCTTAAGTTTGAAGGTTAGAAACTATAATCAAATCACCAACATCATGGGCATTTACGTCCGTTACGGACAATTTAAGCAGCGCCTAAGAGTCTGACACTTCGAATGCCTCAAAGTCTGACAGTAAAGGAAGAGTCCGGAGTCGGGTAGGTCCAGATTTGGTGTCTCTAGAGACTACAATACTAGCTCAAAAAAAGCCCGGCCACGTGAGGACGACGGGACGTGGCGGGAGCGGCCTTTTAAACACTTACAAAATAGTCATACTTACGAGGTTTCAGTCTACTTTGCCAAACTTGTATTGTAGTCTCTAACTTCGTAAGTATTTAAGGGTCATTTTAGATTGAAATCGCGCGGCCCGCTTGTTGGGGCCGGCAACTTTTTTGACAACAAAATTGTAACGCAACGATCCTGTCACGTGTAATTTTAACTGTTATTTATTAAACTACTAGCTGACCTGGCAAATGTTGTTTATCCATATTCATAATTGGCCTACGACCTATTCTCGGAACTAGGTACCAAATAATACACGAAGAAATTCATAAAAATCGGTGAAGCCGTTTCGTAGGAGTTCGATAATAAATAAACACTGTGACAGAAGATTTTTATATATTAGATATTGAGCATGGACAAGGAGTGCACCTAGGAACGTACACATATCATCATCATCAGCTGTTTGACGCCCAATGCAGGACCTAGGCCTCCTTTGTGGTTTTCATAACCATGAGGGGTTTTGCCATAATCGCCACGCTTGGCAGGCGGGTGGGCGATCGCAGTATGCGGTTGGAATCTCAGGAAAACCCTGCTGGTAATGTGTTTCCTTAGTCCACATATAGCATCGAATTATCTAGGAACGTACACAGATATAGATTATTTTAAGAGAACGTAACTCATACAGTCTTATTTACAAAAAGTGGACTCCACTAAAGCACTCGCGAGACGGAGTTAACGCCGATTTATATCAGGGATTCCTGCTATAAGCCGGCTATAACTCCGTCCTAAGAATGTTAAAGTGCTCTTTATAAATAAGACCATTAATGTTTTTGTGCAACCACAAAAGTTTGTATTTGTATCGTGTAACTCTGATTAGCTTATTTGTCTCGCGTTGGTGTCGATACAAATGCGCAGATATGAGCGACCAATTTGTATTTTTACTGCGTGTCTGCGCGCTTGTATCTTATGCCTCTGATCAGCGTGTTCGATGGCTGCCTCATTGGTCTAGTGGTTAAAACGCTTGACTGCCAAAACGGCGGTTCGATTCCCGCCAGAGGCAGCCGAACTTGATTTGTACAAATAGTCACAGTCTGGGTGTATTTCCATGTTTTGTAATGTCCCTGCCTGGTAATCATAGCATGGGGTATCCTAGTTTGGGACCAAGATAAGTATTATTGTATCCCGCATGTATCGAAACTAACGTGTGATTGAATTTATAAACTGCACTACAGTTAACTATTTACTTAGCGAAATTCTCAATTCAGAAACTGGCCCTTAGTTATGACATAAAATGTTAATATTAAGATACATAAATAGTCATGCTCAGTGTCGAGGAGTTGTACAACGAAGTAATTGATATAGTTTTGGCATGAAATTAATAGCTAGCCAGAAAAAAAATCCTAGTTGCTGAAAATTACGTAAAACAGCTCTTAGTATAAATATAGTGGACGAAAAACCAGAGCATTGACAAATTGGAAATTTAGTTATCTCAATGTTAAAAGCATATAGAATTGCATGATTAATTTAGTTTTGATAAAAACAAATCTCTTTCTTTGTAATCGGAAGTCAAAGATGAACAAATTTTGCGTGTGAGTCTAGTCGAAAGCGGCTTAATCAAGCGAAAGCCTTCGTTTGTACGTAGTGATACTACAACTCGATCCGAAGACAGCGGATAGTATTGTACACTGACATTCAACAAAGAGAATGGTTATTCTTTAGTTTGAAATAACTTTTTGATTTCAGATTTCTAGTCGTGGGCGTTTATACCTAACTAACAAACGCTGTATGTATTTTAATTTCAAATAGCGCATAATCGATGTTCCAGCTCAAAATTCTTCCGGACTGATGCGATTTTGCATATTATATTAAAGGTGTCCCTTGAGTTTAAAATGCCAGAATCATTGGTCCAAATTACCAGAAAATATATACAGAGACATTTCAAGACTCTAATGGACATTGTCCTAAATATTGACAATATAGTTACAAATGACACGGTACTTTAAAGGTACAAGCTCGGTAAACATAATGCTACAATCATACAATGAATAATAGCTGATATAACTGATATAGCTCCAAGACTTGCTCAGTTGAAGCGGCAGTGGGCGGGGCACATAGCTCGGAGAGCTGATGGCCGTTGGGGCGAAAAAGTTCTGACCTGGCGATCGCGGACCGGCGGACGCAGCGTGGGCAGGCCCCCCACCAGACGACGACCTGGGTTACGGTGGCGAGGAGTCGCTGGATGCGGGCGGCACAAGACAGAAAACCATGATTGAGGCCTATTTCCTGCAGTGGGCGTTAAATGGCTGATGATGATGAATCATTAATTTGTGTTCACTGATTTCTTGTACATTTGTGACTCAATGAATGACTCATTCGACCTTCTAACGTTCGCTTCACACGTGAAGAAAATAAGTTTCAATGCTTTGACAACAAATCTCTGTACTCTGTAAAAAACATAACTTAATCTACGTTGGCACAGATTAAGATTCTTTTTAGTTTTGTTTATTTTTATGATTTACTTCCGTGTATGACGTACTTCCGGTTTCGTGGACTCAAATTCGCTTTTCGCGCTTTAAAAATGTAATAAAGCAGCACAACTTGAAATATTTGGCCCAGGCTTTCAAAATTAAGAACCAATTTTTTTTAGGACAATGCCCGTTCTCATCTCTTCGTACCATTCGTAAACCGCCGTTAACTCTGACGCAACACTCACAGACAACAAAGGGATTTGCATACCGATTTCTGACGCAACTGGGGCAACGCACGTGCCCGAAAACGACACGCCATTACCGACTTTAGTCCTCGGCGGATAAGGTTCATTCTCGTGATGACATCCGATGAAAGGCGCTCATTGAAAGGAGTATGTAGATCGTGGATGAAGACTTTTATTGTGCTTGGAAGACTTATCTTTTGTGAAAGGCCAATATTTGTTGGCCTTTGCCGACGTTTATGGTGTAGTGTGGAGTACAAAGTTTATAATGATTTGTTACCCGCGAAATGGGCATAATATAGGCCTTTTAGAGCCTAAATAAATGCACCACGGCACGCATTCCGTGGTACAATTACGGGTTACCGTAGGCACTGACTGAAAATTAGCGCTGAGGGATCACTTCCTCAGCACAACGCTGAGTCAGCTGCCTTTTGTGGCAACTTAGATGCACCACAGGCTACATCTATGGTCTTGTTTTATTTATTCGTTTTGTCTGTTGTGTATTTAGTTTTCTTTCTGTTGTTGTGCATATTATGTTACTTATCTGCTTATTTTGTTTCTGTGACGTATCTTGTTGGTATATTAAATGTTTTTCTTCCTCTTCTTCTTAAATAATATTAATAACATAACATAAATCTGATACAACATAATTTAACATAACATAACTTCCACACAAAACAATCACTTGTCCTGGTCTCGAACTAGGACACCCTGTACTATGGTAAACATGCGAGGAGATCACAAATACGGAAATACAACCCGACTACCGCGTGGCGCCGGATTAAGAACAACGTCACTGCATTTCCTCCCGTGGATGTCGTAGAAGGCGACTAAGGAAATAAATTACCAGGAGACGGGCAGCAGCGTCTTCCTGAGATTCCAACCATACTGCGATTGCCAACCCGCCTGCCAAGCGTGGCGATTATGGCAAAACCCCTCATGGTTATGAAAACCATGAGGGGGGCCTATGTCCTGCAGTGGGCGTCAAATGGCTGATGATGATGATGAACCCGACTAAAGCCGTGTCTACATATCAAGCACGGCAGGCTCTAGTGGGAGTCGAGCCCACGATGTCCGTTATATTAAATGATTACATATAAATAAATAGCACAGTTGGCAGCAGAGAAAATTACGGTGCGGGACTGCTCACAATGTTTTTTAACGGGATGGCGGTTTTGCTGGTGAGAGAAAGTAAGGCTGAGTGTGTTTGTGTTTCTACTGTCTTTATTTCCTCTGCCGACATTCTTTACATTAAATGGAAAGTGCTATGGACGGATTAGTACTATGAAAGAGGATCATAATCAGAGAAGAAACATTGCTTCATAGTCTGTCAAGCTATATATTCTAGAATAAGCTGGAATATTCTATTTATGTACCTAGTCAGTATATCTATGAAAATATTATGTATGTTAGGAAAAATATCAGTGACTTTAAAACTGTAGGTAGCCAACACAATGTAAATACTAGAAATAGACATAAACTTTCGTTCCCAAAATTTAGGCTGGCAAAGGTTAATACATCCTTTATGGGGCATTGTATACGTTTCTACAATAAGATCCCTGAGGATATAATAAGCTTGCCAGAAACGCGGTTCAAAAAATGTGTGAAGCGCACTTTGTGCCAAAAAAGCTACTATAACATTAAAGATTATTTAGATGACAATGATGTCTGGAATTAAAGCCAGTTCAATGCATGAGTTTTAGAACATTTATATAAATCCTGTAAATTAAGGACTTGAAAAGACTAAGTTTGGAGTTTTTTTGTCCATTTTTTCTCCAAAATGATCTAGATTTTGAAATGGACACCTAATTTAACTTGTAACGTTCATTAAGTCGCAGTTTCTGTGCTACTTTGAATAAAAAAATTTGATTTTGAAAATCAAAATTACTCAGCGCTTGAAATCGCCAATCCGCGGTGGGCACGCATGGTGATTAAGCCCATACTCTCTCTCTGAGGGAAGGCCTGTGCCCTACAGTGGGACGTATATAGGCTGCTTATGCTTATGTCGGTCAATAACTAAATTACGAGTAGAAACTGTAACAAACAAAGAGATTTGTTCTCATTCTAATCAAAGTAGCAACAAAGCAACGGTACAGACAAACGCAGGTACAAATCCGATTTCTCAATATAGTTATTAACCTAATCATAATCCACCGTTGAATAAGTAGAATCATAGTGCACGAAAGAAAAATAACAGAAGGCCTACTTTTGGTCTATCTTTTAAGGTTCCGTCACCTGAAACTCAGGGCCGGTTTCTGAATTGAGAATTTCACTAAGTAAATACTTAAGTAACGTTCTGTCACGCTCTCCTCTGAGAAATTCGAAGAGACAGCACTACGATTAACTATTTACTTAGCGAAATTCTCAATTCAGAAACTGGCACTCTGTCACTTAGGTAATCTTGAGAGTGCGATTAAAACAAACGTAGTTTTCTTTCAATTTATAAATTACATGCGCTATCGAAATAAAACTTAACCAATACGTTGAGTTTTATTTCGTAGAAGGCGACTAAGGAAATCGATTGCCAGGAGATGGGCAGCAGCGTCTTCCTGAGATTCCAACCACGAACTGCGATCGCCAACCCGCCTGCCAAGCGTGGCGATTATGGCAAAAGCCCCTCATGGTTAGGAAAAGCATGAGGGAGGCCTGAGTCCTGCAGTGGGCGTCAAATGGCTGATGATGTTACGAAGGCAAACTCATCTCTAAGAGAGATCTCTTCCAGCCAACCTTAGCCTTAGCTTGATACGGCGCCCTAAGTATCAGTGTCTGCGCTACTTTGAATATTGTTTTCTAATTTGGCTTTGACATGGCAAGTTTGAATACAATTTTCGGTCCTTCTTTGCCTTTGGCCTGCAACAATCATAATCATAACCATAAATGTCATTTTTCTCTCCAAGACTTCATTGCTCCACATTTTCGTCAAACAATGTCGAATTTCTACACGGAACCCATAATTCACACTCTCACGTCAAGACTAACAGAATCGTTACGCGAGATAAAAACACGGTCAAGCCTGAACCTTTAGTTCAAGCTGAGGGTCCGTAGCTGACGTGGTTCCGGAAGAAAGGTGCAAAAGTTTCAACTTCCAAAAAAAACAAAACCCATTTAGAGGTTAGAGGATTTTATTTATTTTATTTCACTTTCCAATTCATTTTAGATTAAGAAAATTTCTTATAATCTCTGGGCTATTATTCATTATAATTATAATTCAATATTGTAATTCACTAAGTGATTTTTTTCCGCGGATTGCTAAAAATTAATGTTTGATTTTGCTGACGCTACATACCCCAAAAGATAGCTCTGAACTGGTTGCGAAGAGTTTCGGTTTGTGTACGTTAGGCTGTCTATACTGAGTTATAGCTAGTTTAAACAACGGTTTTGAACCCGCCATCCTGACGTCACGATTTTTAGCAACCCGCGGTACTTAGGTTCTCAAAGAACCCTGCCGCGACGCGACCTAATAAAGACTTATTACACCAAAGATCCCTAAAACAATCTCGTCGCAACTAAGATTTGTCTCGCCTTCTTTTCGGACAAAGAACGTATAAATCAAATCATCTAAAACCAGCCCACTTGACCTCCCGCGGCCCCCTCTCCTAGCGGGAAGTGCAACCAACTCAGGACTGTACAAAGAGGTGTCACAGGTCAAGCTAGGTGGTCGTGTTTGTAAGGCTGGCCCACATGTTTGCGCCTTTGTGAGGATTGCCTCACGAGGTTTTCTGCTCCGCTGGTCGGTGTGCACCAGATGGTAGCTTGCTGGGGTCCGTAATGGCGTTTAGTGCCGATAGCATCGTTTGAGCTGAACTTGGTTTTTTACTAAGTGCATCATACGCGCGCTATAGGTACTATAGGGCAGTTATAAAAAAAAAAGCGCCATTTTTCAGATACTTTCAATTCCAGTTTGTGTTTGGCAGCATCTTTGGTTCTGTGAGTTTTTTCACTGATTTTTTTTTGAAATATCATGTTAGGTATAGTTTTATTAAATTCACGCTTTACGCGCTCTGAAGATGTCTCAGTCTTCAGTGAATCATTGTCCTACGTATAGAATAATGTACATTATATTTAAAATTTTAGCATTATGTATCAAACAGCGCCACTCCAAAGCAAAAATAAAACACATTTTATATTTGCGATATTAAAAACTGAATAAAAAAAACCAGCCAAGGTCGGGCCAAGCGAAATATTATACTTTATTGTACACGAGAAAGAAATATTTTACACATAAAATAGTAGTTTATGCAACTGTCATATAATGAAGGGTATTAAAACACGAGTGTGAGTTTATGAAACGAGCGCAGCGAGATACCCAGGTTCGATTCCTAGTGCGGGCGTGTAGCTATGACTGTTTTCCAAGTTATGTACATTTGTGAAGTTATAATAGCAATACCACTCGCTAACGGTGAAAGAAAACATCGTGAGGTGAACCTGAAGGCCGGTGCCCTGCAGAGGGACGTGTATAGGCTGCTTATGTATTTAGACGCTTTTGGTCATCGGCTTATTTTCAAGGGGAACAGTAATATGAAACGGAACAAAGATTATTATTATAGTTTGCTACTCGTAGATGTGCCCGCGAATAAAAGTACTGAAGAGGGTGTAAAAAAATCCGAAAACTTTGAAATCGCGGTCAGCTGAAGTTTCATGTCCAGGACATATATTTTGGGCACCGACTATAAAATATACTTCTACAATACCTACATGTATACATACTTCTAATTTAAAGGTTTTTATTTTTTATTTAATTTTTTTTACTGCCACAAGTAGAGCAATGAAAAAACCGTGCCGCCTCTATCACAATATCACAAAACAAAAATACGTAGTTTATTATGACAATTCAGTGTATATTGCCTGGCCGATTAGTATAATTAGTTATCAGACTTAGTTAATGCGTCGGTTAATCGGCTATGCAATGTAAGTACATCGAGTTGTGATTGTAAACCATTAATTATGGAACTGTAAAATGATGCCCTGAATTTTTTGCGATATCAAAGCTTTTACCAATAAAAACATTGAACTGAAACGAGTTAGCATACCCTGGCCTTCCAGCTTCATCATCATCATCATAAGCCATTCGATGCCCACTGCAGGACATAGGCCTCCCTCATGGTTTTCCAAGCTTCCCGGTGTTGTGCCACCCGCATCCAGCGACTCCCCGCCACCGTAACCAGGTCGTCAGATCATCTGGTGGGGGGCCTTCCCACGCCGCGTCGTCCGGTCCGCGGTCGCCAGGTCAGAACTTTTTCGCCCCAACGGCCATCAGTTCTTCGAGCTATGACCCCCGCCCACTGCTACTCTAGCCAGCCTTCCAGCTTACATGGGCCTAATTATGCGCACCAAATCCTGAGCAATTCCAATCGTCTCACTGTCAAATTCCATACTAATTTGACAGTTAGACGAATAGAATCGTTCTGGATTTGGTGCGTCATAGGAGCTGTCATATGACGGAATGTGCCTTTGGGGCCTGCAAATAATAAAAACATACATAAACTCACGCCTGTATCCCAGAGGGGTAGGCAGAGACCAGGGACTACCACTTGTCACGATCCTGACAGATCACTTTCGCTTCCTCAACTTTCATTAGTCGTTGCATGCACGCACATCTTGCCCTTTGCTAATACGTCCGCTATTAGAAAAAATATCAAAGACTTCGAAAATGTTGGTGGCCACCATAATGTTAATACTAGAAATAAACATAAATTGTCATTTCCACTATTTAGACTTGCAAAAGTTAACACATCCTTTATGGGGCACTGTATAAGGTTCTACAACAAAATTCCTCAAGATATATTAGAGTTACCTCCAACGCGATTTAAAAAATGTGTTAAGCACATTCTGTGCAAAAAGGCTTACTATAACATCAAGGATTATTTAGAAGACAAAGATGTTTGGCATTAAACAGTAGATTAATATTATTTAAAGGACGATTGTGACTAGTGTTCAACACATTCATGACTAATATTTTAAGTTGAAAACTCTGTTAATTAAGTTAAAACGTGTTTTGAAAAGAATAAATGTGGAGTTTCTTTGTTAGTTTCTTCTCCACATAATCCATTAATTGTGAAACTAACAACTTTGACGTTCATTAAGTAAACATTCTGTTTTTACAATGAATAAAAATATTTGAATTGAATTGAATTGAATTGAATTAGGTCGAAGTATGTCCACCTGGGATGTCCCTTACCGGCCCTTCTACCCAAATTCGCGCGATATATTTGTTTCGTCAATCTTTCTTCCTTCGTCCTCTCCACATGTCCAAACCAACGCTACATTCCTTTCTCATTCATTCCTTGTTTCTTTCATTCCTTTCTTTTGTATGCTAGCCCTGCTACCAATTTAGATGGTTGACATAACTCTACTTTAATTGCCTACTTAGACAGTAAGCCGTATTCGTATAACAGTGTCACGTTTAGATTTAGGCCAGTTAATGTATCGTTGCGTCATTTAGTTCGCTTTTGTGTTTGAATTAAAAATACACACGACTCTTGACGCACTGGTTGAAGACGCCGGGCGGTCTTTTCGCTCTGAGAAATACATAAGCAGCCTATATACGTCCTGCTGTAGGGCACAGGCCTTCTCTCAAGGAGAGAGTATGGGCTTAATCACCACGCATGCCCACCGCGGATTGGGGAGCGCTGAGGTATGTGAATAGCTCAGATAGGTACTCAGGTTTCCTCACGATGTTTTCCTTCACTGTTAGCGAGTGGTTTTGCTACTATAACTTCACAAATGTACGTAACTTAGAAAACAAAGTCATAGGTACGTGCCCGCACTGGGAATCGAACCTGGGTCTCTCGCTTCCGAGTCCAATGTTCTCCCCGCTAGGCTACCACCGCTCGAGCTTGCAGCCCTCATACTGTGAAACATCAGAATGAAACAGCCCTCATACCTCATCTCGGAAATACCAAAACATCTATTCACAGAAACGCTGACCCCGATGGGAGAAGCAATAACATACCGTTTGGCGCAGTCAATTATTAAACCGCGCAAACACAACTACGCAATCAGAGACGGCCACAAATGTTATTGGGCCGATCAATTTTCCAAAACACTTGGCCTATTTTATGAGACGAAACTTGACCGAAGGATGGTACGAAGGAGGTACAGAAGTTGCAGCCAACCTAGGCTCCACTCGCTTGAGAAGTTCGTGTAAAGCCGGCTAAATGGGTTTGTGTTTGCCTATTTGGCAAATATTAACCACCTTTAGCCGGGTTTTCTGACTAATATTTACCACTGATTTTATAAAATCTACGATTTTATTTCATTTTATTAGAAGGTGAAGAAACAGATGCAAGTACAGTTACACATTTAAAAACAAACAGATGTAAATAAGATGTAGAGTAGGTACTGCATCCTTAGACCTTCACACTGAGAAGTATATAATATTAACATTAAAAAGATGACGCTAGAACAATAGGTCATAAGCCCATACTTAAATCAATATTAATTAGCAAAAGGTTACCCTACAACGTAACTGTAAAGATAAGTGGACTTGAGTGAGGTTACAAATTATTTATAATTTTTGATACACACTCAAAGAAAAAAATAATGTATGTCATGTTGGATGACAAGATAACAAACACTACAGTGCGGTGTGTACTTACGGTTCACATTGTTACGTGACGTTTGTACTATTAGTTGCCAAGAGCAGCCTCCCCACCTGACTTTTGAACGCATTACGTGTCAAATTGAAGAGGTCTACATCTGCGAGATTACTGTTGTAGAGCTGTTTGAATGTTTATGAATCGTCGGCAAATATGCGAATACAATTAGCCAAATAAAGCACCAGCATAACAGAATCAATATGTGAGTGTTGCAAGGAAGGATTAGCCAAGATGATAGAAGGGTCAGGAAGAACAATTTTTTTTATTAATATTTTTTGAAAGCGTATCTATCGCACGGACAAACAAAAACTGTCTACCTGTGATACCCGAAGTTGGACTCTTCAGAAGTGTGCAACCTTTTTTGGAGTCCCAATAATATTTTGGACTTCAGAACGTTCTTACATCAAAGGCGTAGGACTAATTTTTACTTGATAGTCGAGACGTACAGTGCAAAGAAGTTTAAGAATGCCCAAAAAAGGGAGTAATTTAGTGATTTACGGCCAATTTTACTCTTTACAGTCGACTGGGTTTCATTATCAGCCATTTGACGCCCACTGCACGACATAAGCCTCCCTAGTGGTTTTCCTAACCATGAAGGGGGTTTGCCATAATCGCCACCTTTGGCAATCGCAGTAAGCGGTTGGAATCCCAGGAAGATGCTGCTGCCCATCTCCTGGTAATGTGTTGCCTTGGTCACCTTCTACGATATCCACGGAAGGAAATGGATTTATTCCTGGGTTTATTCTTATACATACAATGCTTGGTTTTGCTCGCAGCGCTCACTTTCAAGACACTTTTTTTTTATGTAGCCTGTATGGTATACAGTGTATACCTCTCACGGGCTTAATTTGCTCTATTATCGCGCGTGCCTATCGCGGGTTGGCAATTTCAAGCGCTGTTCTCTCTCTCTGAGAGAAGGCCTGTGCCCTGCAGTGGGACGTATTAGGCTACATGAAAAATGTACAATTTTACTTCAATTAAAGGCATGATGCTGGTGGAGTACCCAGTACATACTTCCGGATGCCATATAACACGTTTGAAGAGATCACTCAACCTGCGGATACGTCGCCCTTTGTAAGCGAGGCTTCTGTATAGTATCCACTTCACTGCGCTGTAACGAAACACCAAAACTTACGAGAACAATGACTTTTGTTGTAACGGACGGAACAAATAGTTATAATAATTTGTGTTATTCATGTTTTTATTGTTTCACCGTACAAAATAGGAATTTGTGTTCACTACTGGCTGTGTGCTTCTTCGTCCTCGATAAATCTATTCGAATAAGAAAAAACTTCTTGTAAAAGTCTTAAAACAGATCTATAGTCGATACAAACGGTCTTATTTATAATTAATATTTTATTAAAAACACGATTCCTTAAACCATTCCTCAAAGTCAGTTTATTTAATTTGTTATTACACAAACTGACTCTAAATTTGCACCACAGTGTATTTTAATTGGCGTTTATCGAGTGTTTTAGGGAATGGTGTTCTTATAAAATATGTTTGGTTAGGCCGACTGCAAGTCCTTAAATGCGGCGTGAACAGCATTTAACTAAAATTGTTCATCATCATCAGCCGTTCGACGCCCACTGCAGGACATAGGCATGACATTGACATGGACATTGTTCATACAAAAGTCGATTTAAATGGCGACTTGAGTGACATTTAAGAAGTGGTGCAAGTGGTGCACGCCCTGTAACCCGGAGGGGTAGGCAGGGACCAGGGTCTGCCATTTGCCACGATCCTGATAGATCTCCTTCGCTTCACCAACATTCATTAGTAGTTGCATGCAGGCACGCCGGTTTCGGGTACCTTCTTTTTATCTTGCCCATCCCATCCATTCCATCTAGATGTCGCTAGAAATGAAACCTATACTTGATTTCTAACGTTCATTAAGTGGCGACCCCGTGCTAACTCTATACGGAGATCAGAATAAAAAAAAATATTTTAACGTAATAAATTCTCATACTTTTCGGTTTCATACATACATCACATACATTTCAATGTACAATCGTACAATGTTATCCGCTTTCTTCGGTTTGAGTGGCAGTGGAGAAAAAGACGGCACAAAAACACTTCACTCTGATTCTCAAATCATTTTTTTATTTTATTTTATTTTAATACAAAACCCACAGCACAAGTTAACTTCTAAAGTATAGCTATGTTAAATATATCCAACCATAGGCCAATTAAGGGCTTACATAATGTTGACTTAACTAGTAGACAGGAACACAGTATTGGACAGGAAGTAAAGTTATATAATTTAAGTTTAAGTTATAAAAACAAATTTTACATGGGAAAAGAAGAAAAACAGGCAATGGCCTTACGTATTTTAAGACTTACTTGTATATAACTATGGACAGAGTGCTACTAAATGACATGACTGCATAGTGTGTGCGTGCGTGTGAGGGTGTGTTTGTGTGTACCGTGTGAGTGTTTGTTTGTGTGATCCAGAATTCATTTCTCTTCCCCAAGGGAACGTAAAAGTGAACGCTTAAAATCTGACTTAGACAAATGGAAAATATCTAAATTTGAAAAAAGTTTATTATACGTATCAGGCAAGCGACAGCTCAAGGAGCCTTGCGCATAATTTGTAGTAACCAGTGGAACATCAAATAATTTTGTGTGACGAGTACGAGTGGTAGGTGTGCGCAGAGTCAAAACTTCATTTGTCAGGTCAGGACAGTCAATGATCCCACGGCAGATGTCAGAAAGCTGATACATGTCAATTAAAATACGGCGTTCTTCAAGACTCAGGAGCTTATGTTGTTGACATGAAATTTCGTAATTCTCACTATATGATCTTGTGCGGAAATTCAAATGGTGGACAAATTTACGTTGTACACGCTGTATCATATTCTTGTAAATCATGTATTGTGGGTTCCATATACAACTACAATACTCTAATATACTTCTTACAAAGGAGCAGTAGAGCATATGGATACAATCCAAATCTTCAAATCATCTTAAGTACCTATAATTCATTAGTTGGTACAAGTACCTCCCTAACAAGACATAGGCACACTCATCCCTTTTTGCTGGAAGGATAGGCAGAGACCACTTGCCATACATCTTTTGTTTCAAACACATTTTATAAGTCACTGCACGCTCAGAAGTGTAGGAAGAAAAAATAATTTTATCACGTCACGATTGTGAATATTACTTCAGGTGGATGACCTTTAACGACATAATGGCAACCGACGTATTGTAGTGATCGTTAAAAATTGATCTTCTAAAAACTAGAAGGATAGATTAGCGTATCCGTGATTGAACCCTTACAGGCTTCGTGTTCAACTAATTGAGTAAGTTTTTGTATCTTTTCGTAATTGTTCATGAATTCATTGAATCATCATCATGTTCATCAGCCATTTGACGCCCACTGCAGGACATAGGCCTCCCTCATGGTTTTCCAAGCTTCCCGGTGTTGTGCCGCCCGCATCCAGCGACTCCCTGCCACCGTAACCACGTCGTCAGACCTTGCCACGTACGTTGAATAAAAGAAATGAAATTAAAAAAAATTTAGCAGTAAGCGCGCTCTTTGTAACCGATTTCAAAAAAGGAGGAGGTTTTCAATTAAACATAAACATTTACATACAGGCACATACATTGCGTCTGGCCCCACACTAGGATACCCTGTGTTGTCGGAACCAAAAACAACGACATCACAAACATGTAAACATCCAAGACCTGGGGTTTTTTTTTCCCCAGCCGGGATTCGAACCCAGGACCTCTCGCATGGTATGCAGATGCACTACCGCTGCGCCACGAGGTCGTCAAATGCAATTAATCGGAATCTTGTTTTTATGTAGGTATGTTCCCCGATTATTACTAGAGGACTGATTTGGAAAATTCATGTGATATTTGTAGGGGTGTCTTGTCTACCCCAGTACCCCCTGTCTTCCCAGGTGGTCCCACGGTCATCAAATCGGGAAAACCTGAGATCACGAAGCTGTTTTTGACGTTAATACTATAGGGAAGAGCGGGTGATCGTGCTCTTCCACTATAAAGGGAAATTTCCCGCCAGGCAGATCGTATGTCTGGGGACGGCCGGTCCGACTAATGTTCGTCGGACGTTATATTTATGGTATGTCATGTGAAACATTTTGCTTGCGCGATGTAGGAATGTTGGAGTTTATAGTGCGCGCGCAGAGTTGACATGTGCTCGCCACAATACTATCTACGAGTAGTCCTATGTTTTTTGCTGTAGTTTCACGGCCATGGGTCATAAAAATCACTATTAACATGATTGAGAGATTGTATCGACACTTTTTCCAGATACGATCTGTAAAAAAATATACGATATGTTTCCCTTGGTGGTGTTAGTATTACTCTGTGGAGCCCCTCAAAGCGGCAACCACCACGTTCATACTGCAATTACATTACACTATACTACAATTAATTAACAGAATCTAGGCCCTGTCGTGCTGATGACGATGAAAATTATGAGGACAATGACGACGACAATTTTGTGGAGATTTGTAGAATATAGATTTCAGGTTTTTCTCAGTACTTATAGTATAAGACGATATTACTTGTCAAATTTCATTGTTCTAGGCCAACGGAAAGTTCCCTATAAATTTTAATTCCCTTAAGTGTCCAAATATACATTATACGCATAAACCGCTGTATCTCCTTTTTACTTTAACTTAGAACTTTTATTTTCACAGCTTCAAGGCATTGTAGACTTGAGTGTATGGTTTTAATATCAACTCGATACCTCCACGCGTTCCCGGGATAAAGAGTCTGGACCGACAGACGGACCGGACGGACGAAAGGACGAACGAACAGACGGCCAACAAAGTAATCCTATAAGGGTTCTGTTTTTTTCCTTTTGAGGTACGGGGAACCCTAAGAATCTGCTTACATATAGACCAAAGCCGAATGGAGCGGAATATAGGCAGTTATGATTGAATCATCACGTAATGGAAAACGCACCACGACTGTTCTGTAATGAAAAACTGTCGAAATGTAAGCCGCCAGAATTACGCGTGAGTCACGCTCTTTATTTATACAGGGAGGGCGTATCTTTATCGCTTACCATCGAGGCCTTTATTCTACGCTAAATATAGACCGTCTAGTAGTAACTAATACCTGGGACCTCTCCGGGTATAGGCGTGATTTTATATGTTATGTTTTTTACTACTCTACTATAATTGTAAATATTTTATTGAATTCCGCTCACATAACTTCATTAAAGTAATTGTATCTGAAGTCAAGTACCTACCGAAAAATAACACCATGTATAGTCGAGGGAGCCAAAAACAATTTTATTTTTACAACAGTATAAAAGCTGATTGTTCTAAGCATATAGAATGAGCTCGCCGGGCCGAGGTGTCAGGTTTGATTCCCGGCTGTGAATGGAGTTACTGTTATGGCTCCATTTTGTTTAATGGCAATAAAAACGTATTGAAGGATTAGTAGTAGGTAGGTAGGTGTTTTCGATTTGTGTAGCATTTTTTATTATGATGAATTATTACAAATTATTATTTTTAGCTGGAGTTCATTTGGTGCATGGACGTTTTCCTTTACATTTTTTCTTTTTTTATGTATAGTATGGGCTTAATCGCCAGGCGTGCCCTCCACGGATTGGCGATTTCTAGCTCTGAGATATGTGAAAATCTCAGATACTCAGGTTTCCTCACCATGTTTTTCTTCACGGTTAGCGAGGGGTAACGTATTGCTACTACAACTTCACGAATGTACGTAACTCAGAAAGCAAATTCTTTGGTACTCGTGGAGAATTGAGTTAGTTAATTGTATTTCATAAGCTTTGGCTTATCAATTACCAGGAGACGGGCAGCAGCGTCTTCCTGAGATTCCAACCGCATACTGCGATCGCCAACCCGCCTGCCGAGCGTGGCGATTATGGCAAAACCCATCATGGTTATGAAAACCATGAGGGAGGCGTATGTCCTGCAGTGGGCGTCAAATGGCTGATGATGATGATGAAGCTTTGGCGTTAAATTGGCGTTGCTGAAATCACACTGAAATAGAAGGGCCGTACTGGGGCCTAATTATGCGCGCAAAATCCTGAGCGCTTCCAATCGTCTAACTGTCAAAATCCATACTAATTTGACAGTTAGATTTGACGATTGGAATCGCTCAGGATTTGGTGCGCGTAATATAGGGGCTGGCCCCTCGAGTTTCAGTTTGGATCAGTAATAAATAAACAGTTCTAGAGTCTCCGGATACGCGTAGCTGAGGACTGCCGAGCCGTTTTGTGGTTAAATTAAGTTCACGTCTAAAACGCGTAATGTCACAGAATTTCATGCAGGGATAGTTTTTAATTAGTTGAAAATTATGCTATAAGATAGCTCTGAGTTGGTTAGAAACAGAAATAGAAAATGTTTATCTGTCTTCAAACATAGTAAGGATTATAACAAATTACTTATACTATAGAACAATCCTGACAGTTTAATGAGACATTTATTTAACAGCATGATAATAACATCGGGCATTGTATTTAGTTTGGTGTGTATCCTCCTATCTCTCTTCTCCTTATTATTTCGCTTCACTTATATTTACTCATTGAATTTGGTTTATTATGGTGTTCCTCTATATTTCACACATATTAATTTAAAACTAATAGTATTATGTAAGTGTTTTATGACGATATTTTTTTTACTTTATTGTGTGTATGTTATCGCATTTGATTTAATTCTTTAACTGCACCACGGCACGCACTCCGTAGTACAATTATGGGTTACCTTAGGCACTGACTGAAAATCAGCGCTGAGGGATCACTTCCTCAGCACAACGCTGAGTGAGCTGCCTTTTGTGGCAACTTAGATACACCACAGGCTACATCTATGGTCCTGTTTTATTTACTCGTTTTGTCTATTGTGTATTTAGTTTTCTTTCTGTTGTTGTGCATATTATGTTACTTATCTGCTTAGATATTTTGTTTCTGTGATGTATCTTGTTGGTATAATAAATGTCTTTCTTCTTCTTCTTCATTATGAAGACAAAAAGGTCAGCGCCCCGGCTTGTAAAGTTGTAATTAATGTACACCAGTGTGCAATAAGTTACATAAGTTACTATTGATAACGCTGTGTATCCCGAGATACAGCGAGCTTAAAACACTATCCACATTAGAACGGGCTGGAGACGTACGGGCGCAACGTTACAAACTAAAATAGACTTTAAACACTAGTAATGTTACGGACTACGATACTAGCGCAAAAAAGCCCGGCCACGTGCGGCCGACGAGCACAACACGGAACGGGCTTTTTTTGCACTGGTAGGTATTGTGGTCTCTAACTTCACAGGTATTTGGGGATTTTTTTAGATTGAAATGGCGCCCTCATGTTGACGGCCGGTTGTAACGTGGATGTACCTCTAAACTACGATTTTGAACGTAATATATCCAATCCCATCACATGTCCTAACGTGATGCCGGGAACAATTTCAGAATGACGAAAGTGAAAGATATTTATCAGGATCGTGGCAAGTGGCACAAACCTGATCACTGCCTACCCCTTCAATATACAGGTGTGAGTTTATGTAGGTATGTATGTCGTTTGTTGCAAACTCTCCACAATAAAGCTGTATAGAAGCCTAACCTGCCCTTCTCGCCGCTCCCACACGAGACATAAACAAAGCAAACCCATAGACATTACCCGCCTAGCCTTTAAGGCCGTGCCCCTATTACCCCAACCCTATTGTCCGACGATTCGCATCACTATCACATTATTAGCTCACCCCCCAAACGCCCCAATAAGTCGCAAAGGTAACAAATAAAAAAGACAATATGGGGTCTTAAAATAAAATCAACAAACCTCAATCCTGACTGAAACGTCGCTCGTTTCGTAGACTTTCCGCTGTTTATAGACGTAATGTAATCGCCCTTGTATCCCCTTCAAATGAGGGATGTAGAGGGGTTGTAAAGGTGTGCTTTCTGAAGTTATATCGTGCCCTTTCTCTAATGAGGGCAGGTTTATGGGCGCGCTAGCATTTATGTCTATATTGTCTATGGTGCCTCTGCTAGTGGTGAGTAACTCTTATTGCGTGTGACATAAGAGCCGGTATCGAATGAACAGCTATCTTTATTGTCTATGGCATGAGGTGGCTTTAGCTCTATATTGGCTATGGTGTTGCAGTCTATAGTGGTTGCGCGCGCAGGTTAGGGTGCGTTTATAAGGAACACTGGCGACTGTCAGTGGTCAGTGAGCCACGTGTTTCCGGTCGGGACTGACCGTTGAGTTTGAGTGTGTTCTTTTTTCGAAGTTTCATTGAGGTAACCTTGTTTCTAAATTACAGTAGTTTTCGGACTAGTTTTCCAAATAGTACCTTTTTGTTGGTCTTTCTCGAGTTTTCGCTCAGGTTTGTTTTTTTCACAAGTTTTGCTTCGTTTGTTTCAGCCTCTAACAGTTTTGGTGACAAAATATTTCATGAATTGAACTGTGGTGTGTTATTAAAGGTTTACCCAGGACTCCCAACAACAACTAAAGTTCCCTTTGTGTTTTCTTCCAATATTTTTTTGTTAATTAACGAAGAATATTATACTTACTTTAAAGAGAATTGGCCAGTAAAATTATGAGCTTCTTAAATTATATTTCTTTATCAAAACCTAAATACATATATAAAATTCAAACATGTCCAACACGTCCGTAATTTTATTATTTAGCGAAGCCTCAGACCAAATTTGTTCAAATAAAATAAATGAATTTTACACAACACAATCACTTGTTCTGGTCCTAAACTAGGATACCCAGTGCCAT
Organism: Yponomeuta malinellus; assembly: GCA_947308005.1. NCBI lineage: Eukaryota > Metazoa > Arthropoda > Insecta > Lepidoptera > Yponomeutidae > Yponomeuta > Yponomeuta malinellus. The sequence goes on from OX371019.1 coordinate 2,012,751, forward strand.
GGTAACCAGGCCAGCACATCACAAACTTGGAAATATATCCAGACGTAGGCCATTTGTACGAATCAAGACGCTACTATTAACTCCATGGTGTGTGTGACACCGAGGCATCCAAGAAGGTCACTATAATCTGTTCCATCTGCGAAGGTGCAATTAATCTGTGGCGTTCATTTTTGGCGGGAAGACATTGTCTTTTTGGAGGGCTTTTCGAAACAAGTTGTAGAGGAGAATAAAAGTCTTAAATTAAGCTCTATTGTTTTTCCATTGTTAATACTGTTGCGGCCCCCAGTGGGGATCGAACCCAAGACCTCTGTATTGGTACTCAAGCGAGACATTATCAGACGTAACAGCGTAACACATTTACGTTAAAATGAACCACAATGGTGCCTATGCCCAAATTGTATTTTCTCCATCTTTAAAATTCGAGCACCTTCGCTTATGAAGCTAGCCTGACAAAAGAATCTCTCTTCCACCACTTAGGAACCCAGGATCCCACCCACACATTCATTTAATACAATTTCTAGGCTAGCCACTAATTGTGAGCAATGTGGGCGCGGGTAGCATGATTGGTGATTCACCAATTTAGAGACACACTTCGGGTGAGACGAAAAATTATCACTTACTAACGAGCTCATGTACCTATGACTTTGTTTCCTAACTTATGTACATTTGTGAAGTTATAGTAGCTATACCACTGGCTAACTGTGAAGGAAAACATCGTGAGGAAACCTGAGTGTCTGAGCTATTCACGAACCTCAGCGCTAGAAATCGCCGATCCGCGGTGGGCACTGTGGTGATTAAGCCCATACTCTCTCCTTGAGAGAAGGCCTGTGCAATACAGTGGGACGTATATAGGGTGCTTATGTATGTCTCCCCGAGGAATGCCACTTCTTTCTGCCCTTTGTCATGCTCATCCAGCCGCTGCCAGCAATGAAATCTGCCTCAGATCGTCGGTCCAGTGAGCTGTTCGTAGTTTTTAGTCTCCTCGAGAAGACTTGTAACCCATCGACTATCTTTTGTTTTGTGAAAAGAATGGTTACATTTGTAACAAATTTGTTATAAGGCGTGCCTATAAACTAAAGTTACTGACATTTTAGATGTTTTTTATTTTAGTAGGTACTTGATTTTTTAGAGTTTCGATTAAGAAAATAATCAAATAGCTTGAATAGTTTTGACTCTTAAATGAAATATCTCTTAAAAGCCAATAATATTTGGGTGCAAATCCGCCAAAAAACTTTATTTGAGCAAATAAATACCTAAAAATCACTTAGACCGATGACCAGAAATGATGATCCGCCTGGTGATCTAAATGCCACATTATCGGCTAAAGCCAGGAGGTCACCAGTTCCCTGTGTTACTGAAAGGGTTCCATTCAGCTGGAAGCGTGGGAGACTTGAAAGAAACGGACCTTTTGAACTTTTCAACAAAGTTAAAAAGATTATTTCGGACCCTTAACTTTACTCACGCGTAGCATAGTAAAAAACAAAAGTATTTTTCAGATATTTTTGTAAGTTTCTTTACTTTATTCACACTATTTTTCGCTCACGGTTTCGCCCGTGAAAGTAAAAACTGCGGGTTGCTCAAAATTCTGTTTAATTTCAAATGAATGGTTTCACAAAGCGTGCAATACAACTTATTCAACTGTCATTCTGACACCAGGAACGCGGGATCGGGATCCAACTCGTAGTTCTAAATTCTCTATAACTTGGGATAGACTGCGTAACGTTAAAGCTGTCTTTTGATAGCGGTATTTAACAATACGGACTGAAGCATTATCTATCAAACAGCGTCAGAGCCGAAATACTCTAAAACAACATAAAAAAATAAAAAAAATAAAGCCGGCCAAGTGCGAGTCGGACTCGCGCATGAAGGGTTCCGTACCATTATCTATACAACATTTGAATATTTCAAGCGACTACCTGTTGCCGTTAATAATATCGAGCAAAAAAACGGCAAATAAATCACGTTTTTTTAGGGTTCCGTACCCAGAGGCCCTTTGGAAACGCTAAAGGAACCTTACGGAACCCTAAAATGATAATATAAATGAAATATTTTTTTTTACTAATTATAATTTTAGTTTTGTCTATAGGCAGTGAAGGTGTCAAAGAATCCGCATTTTCTCATCAAAGAATAAAATATTTTTCCTTTGTTTCAGATTAAACAAATAACGAGGGTGTTTGTGTTCTTCAATATGAATTCAGCAAGTTGACTGTATGTAAGTGAGAGCAAAAATGATTCGTAAGTTTGGAAATTCATATAAAAATTGAGAGGCTTTCAATTTCATTTACAATCGAAACTACTGACCACAATCATCCTACTAATATTATAAATGCGAAAGTTTGTAAAGATGTTTGGGTGTTGGTTACTCAATCACGCAACAACGGCTGAACGGATTTACATGAAACTTGGCGTACAGATAGACAAAGCTGAATTGAGACTAGGCATACTTGATATCCCGGTAATGCGTTTTTTCTTTTATGTTATTTATTTTATTCATTATAATATGTGCTGCGGCCCTGAATTTTTTCACGTTTCTACAATCAGCCGTTTGGCAAGGAGAGAGGGACAGAGACAAAAAATACGCTTTAAAACTTAATACTTTGTAAACGTCACCCTGAATCAAAAAATGGTCTACCCACATCCGCAATATTTTAAAAGACCAACGATACTCACTATTGTGCAGGCAAGAAAGTACCTGTTAGGCCTTATTTACTGCTGTCCATTGAAGAGTTCCGTTCTCCATCTATGAAAGTTTTCATCAGACCTTCACCAAATTAAAATGGGACCAATGGGACGTTATATCTTCGAAAAAAAAAAGAATTGTTGAAATCGGTTAAGATTTCCAGGAACTAATGTGAGAACATAGCAAAACAATAAAAACATAGAAAAAAACATACGCCTCGAATTTATAACCTCCTCCTTTTTGAATCCGGTTAAAAAGAGGTTTACAGGCTTACAAAAGGAGCAGTTACGTAAAAAACTCAACCTCAACTCTTTGGCAAAGCTTTCCGAAACATTTTTCTAGCCGCGCGGAGCCAAATAAATAAACTAAGAAATCTCTTTGATATCGAACGAGTGATAGAAACCAGATGTGCGTCGGAAAACATCGATTAGACTTTAAAGTTTTCGTTTTGGTATGAAATTAGGTATTTTCATAACGGAATAGGTCGTTGCAAAATATTTGTGATTCTTGCCTCTATGTTTTTATTTAAAAAAATTGGGTGTCAAATTCATTATTCTTTTTAAGTCTATGAAATTCTGTATTATTGAAAATTTTAAGGTTTTATAAGAGTAGGCTTTTTCGGTTTAGTGTTATTGCTAGTAATTAGGTCTTATATTTTTTTTTTATAATTTTGCTGACTTATTTACAGAAGTTATTGTTATAAGAGCCCTAAAATTAAAAATATGTAGGTATTTAATTAAACAGCCGACTAAGCTAATAAGTTGATAAATTGCTACCTCTTTGAAATTACTAAAATACATAACTAACAGAACTGCAAAGAGAACACACGCTGGCTCATTGAGTTTCTGCCAAAAAATATTAATCTCAGACAGACGGTTCTAAAAATATGTTTAATGCGAGTCCGATCGGATTATTCCTGTGCTACCTACTCTGCATAATCTCTAGACGTATTTTTTTTTTCATAATCGTAATACAACACAGTGAATAGACCGGTCGGCCTTCGATATAAGGGCCGAGTTTCATAAAAGTACAATTCGTAGTTCCATTTACATTGTGTAGCAGACTCTTCCTACTCGTTAATCTGTGGATTAATCAGAGTAAATAGCAAAAGCAAATAGTAAATGACTGATTTACAAAACAAGGTACTGTAATGTGCATATAGGTAAGTGAGCAATTAAAATAACCTCAATGATTTATACTCCATGAATTTTGAGTAGTTTGAGAGCCATAGCGAAATGAACGCGCCTTAACAATAGCTATCCAATACGCTAGTTTGCTTTTTTAGAAAAGGCAGACCGAAAATATCTCGACACAAACTCAAATCTGTGAGAACCATAGTAACCAGGCAGGGCGGTACGTGTGTGCCGTGGGTCCGCGGGTCATTGTTCTGATAGACCGAGAGGCTGTACTAATTGTTCACGATATTTCGAAACAAGATTTCTTAATACTTTTTTTTAAATTTTTATTTACATTTAATTTACAGGTACTTAAAACTAACAGTCTAAATGTCATTTTTTATTACTAATTACATAACCGCGCCTTTCAGACCACCCAGATTTCAGCGTGTGCAGATTCTTCATTGCATACAGTAAAATCGAAAAATAATGATATAAAATTTGTTGCAAAGGCGGACTTATCTCTAAAAGTTAAAAGATTTATTCAGTACAAGAATATGAGTTTGTTGGGAGAGCCCCGTAGATTGGACGTGCAAAGCTTGGTACGTAAACGTCTGGCGCACGTCTGTCAGCCCACCAGATGTATGGAGAGAGTTATTGGTACTCTCCAAAACCTCTGATAAACAGCTCTGCCCGTTTATCACGCGCACCAACTTCTAACTGTCAAAGTCCATATTAATATCCATCGCAAACGTCAGGATTTCGACAGGACTTCGTGCGCATAATTTGCCTTCAAAATTCAAACCGATCCTCATCTGATACGTGACATTGGCGAAATTCTACTGGACAATCGGTGCAGTGATTCCATAAAGCAGGGCCATAGATATCTCAATGCTCTGAGAGCAGGGCCCTTATTATGAAGCAGCGATATGTACGGAAGGGTCGTCAACGTCGCGCTTAAGTCCGACATTTCACTCGAATCTAGCGACAAATACGGTTATTTTTTCGAAATTTCCTGCCACTAATGAACACTACAAGTGCATGGCTCTTTGTTAGCCCAATGACGTCATATCATATCTTGAGATACGGATTTGCGACCATCTCGCTAGTCCGGATATTGTCGCATTTTTCATCATAATATGGGCCAGAGTTGAATTGAATGGAGTTATTGATATGGAACACTGGGGCTCTCGCTCGCACATTTTAACATGGTAAATGATTGTAAAAAATGTAATAATAATAATATGTACATTTACTTAAAGCATCAAAAGGTTAGTAAAAATGGTGGCTATAATCCATAAATTGTATTCCATATAAAAACTGAACAGCGGTGGTAGCCGAGTGGTTAGAACATTGGACTCGGAAGCGGGAGACCCAGGTTCGATTCCCAGTGCGGGCATGTACCTATGACTTTGTTTTCTAAGTTATGTACATTTGTGAAGTTATAGTAGCAATACCACTCGCTAACTGTGAAGGAAAACATCGTGAGAAAACCTGAGCGTCTGAGCTATTCACATACATCAGCGCTTCAAATTGCCAGTCCGCGGTGGACACGCGTGGTGATTAAGCCCATACTCTCTCTGAAAGAAGGCCTGTGCCCTACAGTGGGAAGTATATAGGCTGCTTATGATAAAAACTGACCGTCTCATTTATACAAGATTCGTCAAAACACTCTGTAAAAACAGATTAATTAGTCAGTAGTTAGTCTTTCCCGTTTTGACAAATTGGGTATTAAAACTGCATTTGAGGAGAGTTTTAGAGGAATCGTGTTCTTGCCCTAATATTCCGTAACTGTCCACTGTATTTGGTTATCCATTTTGACGTTTCCGAAGTGTCAAAATATGTATGTATTTGACAGTCCGGGGTAGATTCATCATCATCATCAGCCATCTGACGCCCACTGCAGGACATAGGCCTCCTTCGTAGTTTTCATAACCATGAGGGGTTTTGCCATAATCGCTACGCTTGGCAGGCGGGTTGGCGATCGCAGTATGCGGCTGGAATCTCAGGAAGACGCTGCTGCCCGTCACCTGGCAATTGAATTCCTTAGTCGCCTTCTACGACATCCACGGAAAGAAATGGAGTGACGCTATTCTTAATCCGGCGCCACACGGGGTAGATTAAATCGGACGAATTTATACAGTGGAGAAATTAGGTAGTAGCGCCGTTGGTCCCAAACTAGGATACCCAGTGCGATGACATCACAAACATGGAAATACACCCATTTTCATCACACATTAGAATCTGAGGCTCGATAGGATTGTTCGCGTGCGAACTCAGAACGGAAATTGAATAAAACATCTTGTTGAAGACAATGGGTTCCTGCACTTGCGTTAATAGAATAAATGATACTTTGCTAAATAGCACTTGTATTAGCGAAGGGCAAGATAGACAGTACTCGAAACCGACGAGCGTGCAAGAAGCGACTAACCAATATCGTTGAAGCGAATGAGGTTAGTCAGGATCGTGGCAAGTGGCAAACCCTGGTCTCTGCCTACCCTTCCGGGAAACCGGCGTGAGTTTATGTATGAATATAAGTCGATCAATCAATCAATCGGCCCGTATTTGCGTACATGCCCTGATTTATTTCACGTTTTTTAGAAGAAGGGAGAACGCTTTTTTAAGATTTTTTAACGTTTTTTTGGCGTCATTAATGTGTATATCTATATCTATGCCAAATTTCAGCTTTCTAGTACTTGTCGCCTCTGTGCTAAGCCGCGGACAGACAGACGGATAGACAGACAGACAGATGGAAGGACATGGCAATACTGTAACCGTACACTAACTGACTAACTGTCCATGTTTCGATTTTTTTTAGGATTCCGTAATAAACAAGAAACCCTTTCCTTAAAGACTACGGAACCCTAAAAAATAATTTGAATTAACTCAGACGTTTTATAGAGAAACCAGCAAAATGTAGAGCTAGTCCGTGAGCTTTAATAAAAACCAATGTAAACACCGTTCCAAATGGCATCAAAATAAATTAACAACCCTCAAAGGAATATCGACCGTACCCATCAGAGTTTTACGTCCACTATGAAATGCACATCAGGGCACCTTTTATATCATCTTTATGGGTGCTTTCCTGGGAGGTCTAGTTGTAAACTCGATCTAAAAATTAGGTCAACAGCTATTTTATGCTCTATCTCTAGTAGGAATAAGGTCGGTGTGATATAAAATATCGGCGATGGCACGTTTTCTGCTTTGCTGTTCTGTTACGCTGTCCGTGTACAGGATTGTGTTACAAAGGACACACGCGCAGACTTTCTCATCGTTAGAAAGAAAAAAAACTTAAATAAAAACCCGATTGCTAAAGATTAAATCCTCCCGATTGCTAAAGAAAAAATAATCGGACTAGAGATATCTGGTCTGGACTCGAACCGGGGTCTTCTGGTTTCGGGACCGGCCGTTTTCCCACCTGAGCTATCATGACCTTGTAGACGGTGGAAAAATTTAGCTTCGTAGTGTAATGATATTGTAGCAGTTTTTCATTGTCTGAAAACACGGATAAAATGATTTTTTTTAAAAACCTAGCCAGATCGATTTCTTGCCCCCGAATCCCCCTGCATACTGAATTTCATCAAAATCGTTGAAGCCCTTTCCAATATTCAGATAATATATATGACTGACATCACTTCAGGTACTTCCTTTTCCAATGTATTAATCCAGTCCATCGGTTCTTTTTTGTTGGCAATGAAGTTTACACTGTAGTTATTCAATAAAATAAATAGAATTAATAATAATTCAGAAATTCATTTATTTCAGAAAACAGAATAATAATTAGAATTAAATAAAATGAATTTATCTCAGGTTGCAAGAGCCATTTTAACAATATAAAAACAAAAAACAAAGACAACACATACAGTAGAAACAAAACACACATTCAGTGACGCCAAGAATGGCGATGACATTTTATTTTAAATTATCATCATCATCAACCCATTATGTCCCCACCAAGGGGCACGGGTCTCTTCCCTGAGGAAGGTAAATTATAAATCCTATAAAAAATGGGAATTAAATGCAAAAATAAGCCAGAGAAATACCTCCTCCACCAAAATTGGTTATCCGTTTGGCCTCAACGCGATAATAAAAAAACATGCACTTACATACGCGAGAAATATCCTACGCTTTCGGAGTCCTATGTCGGGTAAAAAGAATATATTTTTATCATCTTGGCATACCTATTTCCGCTAAACAAGATCTACGACTTAATATTACTTCTGAGTGAATTCCGTCCGTTATTTCCTGCCATGAAACTCGAGTTCTTCTATATGTGTGAATGTTGTGACAGACACAGATCACCCCCAATTATCTTTGGTGATAGAAATCCAGGTAGTAATGGCTGGAAAATCTAGGTCAATGGTTCCCTAACCTAACCTTTACATCTCCTTACCACTAAAACCTAGTTGTGAAACTGCTTTTACCCTATATTAATAAACATTTTAGTAGTCACACAATTTTTCAGTGCGAGAGAGCGCTATTCACGTAGCGCTCACGTGTCATTTTACCATAGCTGGGCAGTAACTCGCTAAACCGATTAACGAAGTAACTTTCAAGTTAAAAAATGCTAAAAAATGCTAAGTTCCGTTAAATATCCCTTTCTTCCGTAATGTAATGTAAAGCTTTTCATTTCGTTACGTTTAACGTAGTAAACTTTTTAAGCTACGGATTAGCGATGCACGAAGTTAACTATTTGATTAATTTATACCACCCTGACAGCTTAGTCGGCCTAGCCCACAGGAAAGACAGGTTAATACGTTGGGAGCCCACCAAGCCGCGGGTTTCCTCACGACGTTTTCCTTCACAGTTAGCGTGTGGTATTGCTACTACGTAAATAGAAAGAAATAAGAAATTTATTGTGTTACGAACGTCAGTACAACAAAAAAATACATGTCTTGGATACATTAAACTTAGTAGGTAGACGTGTAATTGTATTATTATGTTTTTATCACACCTGCTCTGAAAATACATACTAATTATACCAATTAGAGGGAAGAAACGCCTTTATCCCGCCCTTCAAATCCTTTCATCCCAAGGTATGGAAGTTTGTATGAAAATCCTTCCGACCCAAGGGTGGGAAGTATGTATGAAATTCCATTACATACCCGGTTTTTTTTTTAATTTGTCAGCAGTCATACTGCAAAGAGACTTTAACTGTCTACTAATTAAATTTCAAGTAAATTGTTACTGGCCACATACAGTTTTTTTTTTACCAGTTACCAACCTCCTTGGTGCATACAGAAAATTAAAAACGAAGTTATTTTTGTATATAAAACGCGCGGAATCACGGAAGAAGTGGCTGCATGACCTTATGATCTTAGCCTACTCCAGAAACGGTTTCCTCCTAGGTGTAATAAAAAGCACTATACATACCTCAGGATAAAGTACAGTTCCATACCTCAAATGGTTTGCGCCCCTCGCAAGCTCGTGGCGCAAATGCCATAATCTCGGTATGGAACTGTCACTTTCTTCCCTCTGAAGTAATGTACTATTTCACATAGAAAACCATACTAGGCGAGCCTGTATCATGGCTTTCGACGCAATATTATTATATTGTATCTTACTTTCATATATAAGGTACTCAAAATTACATGGGGCGATGTTGTGTGTGCTGCTTTAGACCACAACGTAGGACTTTATATCATAGCATTAGTTATGTATCGTGTAATGGTTGTCATCTGTTTTGTACACCAAATACATACATACATAACCTCACGCCTGTATCCCAGAGGGGTAGGCAGAGACCAGGGACTGCCACTTGCCACAATCCTGACAGATCACTTTCGCTTCCTCAACATTCATTAGTCGTTGCGCGCACGTACGCGGGTTTCCCTATTTGGTCGAAGTCTTTGCAATGTGCATCGAATTGTCATAGTAAACCATCAGGCAGTAGTTCAATGTAACAGGTCTCTAGAGACACGGCTTTATCCTCGTCGCGAACTCAGCACCCTCAATTTCCACTCAGTTGGACGAGCGACATCCTCGCATCGGAGTAATGACATTTGCAAATACAAACGGTCCGGCTGACCTATATTGCGATAGCCGTAGCCTTAGGCAAATACTCCGTAAGGGCAATTTCAGATGGGGCAAGCTCGGCGTCAGGGTGATGGTGACTGTTGACTGGAAAAGGGCCGGTTTTTTGCGCGGAATGACGCCAATAGTTGTGGATTGTCATTTTATTCATATTTTTTATTTTAGTTAATCAGATTTTAGGCCAGATTTAATAAAGGGTGGCGTTTGTGTTTTACAACAACTTTTTTTCTATGACTTTTTTGTCAGATTTACATTTTACGTAATTTAATTTAATACACTTTTTTCAGGCGTTACGCACTATGTAAACCATTGGCATTATCGGAGGCTGCGATATTGGTAGAATTCATTTATATAGGACAATGTAACATAGAAGAATGCCCGTTCTATAACATTGTAAAAAAAATTTTTTTGCATGTATAAGTTGGAAAAAATATAATGAAAAACTTATGACAAAGGCAAACGTATCTCTTCTAGCCGACCTTAGCATAGGGTATTTAAATTAAGATAGCGGGAACAGAAGAGAAATATTTATAACTACATAAAAACTTACTTACGTATACATATTTATATTCTATGGATATTTTTAAGCATTACACTGCACTATCAAATAGCTTACTAGTAAACAACCTATTCCACGAATTATACACTATTCCACGAAACGAGCTCCCAAGTAAAATCGTTCATGTGTGCCCATTGGTTAATGCGCGTGAAATTCAATAGCCACTGCATTAAGTAAACCTACCCTATGAAACGGTCCGTCCTCGCTTATAGTTTCACTTATCTTATTGAGAATTTCGCTAAATAAATAGTTAACTGTAGTGCTGTCTCTTAGAATTTCTCAGAGAAGAGCGTAACAGAACGTTACTTAAGTATTTTCTTAGTGAAATTCTCAATTCAGAAACCGGCTTTTAGCCGCGCGCACTAGTATTTTGTCCCCTAGGAGTTCGACTCGTGGAACGGAACATAGTGACGGAGTATAGCGACGACTAAATCTATCAGAGCCCTATTTCATATAACAACAATTTAGAGTTTAAAGTTGGCTAACACTATTATTGCACTGTCTGAAGGAGCTTTAAATTGTATGTAGGCCGCGGCATTATAATGCAAAGTAGGTCATTTTTATTGCTAGACAGGAGAATGGCTTGGCTAATTGCTCGCCAGTGCTTTTTCAAAGGCGGCAAATCTGTTGTTATGGCTTGAAGTGAAGTTTACCGTTTGTTAAGTTAAGTAAGCCTTGAATCGCATTGAATAATGATTTATAGACTTACTGTGTTTGCATGATAATCGACGAAAAGTAGCCTATGTCACACTCACACTCTTGTCCATAAACTATGTGCTCCTTTGTACCTACATCTCACATTTTCAAATTTGTTTTCTGTACAGGTCGAATTCTACACTAGCGCCATCTCGAGTGTGGCAGCGAAGTGCATTAGTGTAGGTAGGTGATATTTTACTCTTATCTCTTTGAGATTACTTTTAGTTTGCATTCTGTGAGCGAATTCCTCACAGGTAGGATCCCGCATACATTTTGCGGGACTAATCTCGGTCGAAAATTTTGGAGGATCCCGGTGGACTGGCGGGATTACAAAGAAGCGTAGATCATACGTGTTAATCTGTGCGCGGTGGCGTGTGCTTGTCGATTTACATACGTACGTACATAAGCAGCCTATATTCGTCCCACTGTAGGGCACAGGCCTTCTCTCCGAGAGAGAGTATGGGCTTAATCACCACGCGTGCCCAACGCGGATTGGCGATTTCAAGCGCTGAGGTATGTGAATAGGTCAGACACCCAGGTTTCCTCACGATGTTTTCCTTCACGGTTAGCGAGTGGTATTGCTACTATAACTTTACAAATGTACATAACTTAGAAAACAAAGCCATAGGTACATGCCCGCGCTGGGAATCGAACCTGGGTCTCTCGCTTCCGAGTCCAATGTTCTACCTACTAGGCCACCACCGCTTTTAGACTTGGTAACAGATAATAAAAAAAAATAACCCCTCCCCTTTCTTTACTATCCTCCGTTCAATTGATCTGAATCACGGTTTGAAAGCTCCTTTTGTTTCAACAATTTCGTCAGCCTCTTGTTGCTAACGAACCATTTCTTCATCGGGCCTTTAACTAATACTAATTGAAAGAACGAGGCCGCCTAGACGTACTAACTAGAGCTACATGGAGGTGCCTTTAGACGGAGCGAGTAAATGTTTGCTCCAAATTCGGGTTCATAGAAATTATGAATTTTCTGATGATTCTTTTTTCATGTGAGAAGTTTTAAATGTGTTTCTGGATTCACTTTACTAGTAATTTTGCCGGAAGAGTTTGAACAGGCTTTCTTCTGATCCTAAACAGATGCTTAGTAGCACCACAAGTAAGAAATCTGTGCTCTTTTATAATCAGCTTTTGCATTTTGAAATGAAAGCCGTTTCTTTTGCTGCAGAATTAATTAATTAATTATAAATCGTCGGTATTGTACGGGGATATGAATAGACAAGTGAAACACATGATCGTAAAAATCCAACCATGTCCGCCTAAATCCAGATACTTTGCTACGCATTTGTAGCGTTTTTGATGCCCCGGCCATTACCGCATCAAGTCCGCGCCCACAAACGCTTCTCTTTAAGGTGGGACGATCCCCATACAAATGATTATTCCCAAATTTGTTAAAAAAATTGCATAATTATACATTGGTCTGTCTGCACTAATTGATATTTTTATTTCCGCCACTATATATATGTATATCCTTGAATAAAACAGTAGCTTAAGAGGTTAAATAAGATGGATAATGTTTGTATGGACTAAATTGTCGGACTCATTTAAGCTATTAAACCACTGTTTTTTTAAGAAACTGTATATTAGTGCAAATAAAAATTTAAATTAATACAGACAGACCTAATTCCAGTGCTTAATTATGTCATATTTTTAACAAATTTGGAAATACTCATTTGTATGAGAGTCGTCCCACCTTAAAAAGAAGCGTTTGTTGGAGCGGACTTGAGCGACCAAGGCATCGAAAACGCTTTGTGACGTGGTTTTCCACTGCTCCTCAAATTATTATTTTTTCTCAAGAGAGTAAGCCCTCTGGTCATCATAAAGAACCTTGTCTAAACGACCCAGCTATCAGTTGATAGCATAAAGTGGATGGAATTGGAATGAGACTATATTGGCTAATTCAATTAGCTACCAACTGTGTTCGCCCCACGTAGGTGGTCACGCAAGTCACAAAAGTGGGCGTGGCCTGGTGTTATAGTCTGAAATGTGGAAGTGAATTAGCTCTGTGTGTTGTGGCGATTATTGCGTTTGTAATTTGATTGTGTGGTTTATTTAGCATTATTTGAGGTTTTTCAAAAGTACCGGAATTACTTAGTTTAAGATTGGCAAATTGGTAAACTATTTGTTGACACTAACGGTACTTTTTCTACTCTACTTCAACGACAAATCCATTTCTGTAGATGGAGTAGACAGCATATTAACCATAACATTTTTTGCAAAGTCGCCAATAACTTTAACAGAGTAAAATGCTCGGATGTGCGGTCGGATCCTTACTAATATTATAAACGCGAAAGTTTGTAGCATGTATGGATGGATTGTTTGTTACTCTCTCACGCAAAAACGGCTGAACGGATCCGGATGAAATTTTGCACAGAGATAGATTATAGTCTGAATTAGCACATAGGCTATTTTTTATCCCGGAAAAATATACATCAAAATTACCACGCGTACGAAGTCGCGGGCAACAGCTAGTGTACAATAAATTTGACTGAAACTACCCACTAAAATCGCGGAAGCTCTTGGTACGTAGGTACATCGTAAGCGCCGGTATCGATCAAAAGGTGTGTGTCTATATACGGTGGTCATCATCACAAGCTACTGTAGAGCAGATTTTATCACGGACAGCATAAGAGTGATTATATCAAACAAACAGAGACAGCTAACGAAGTATATATCTTGTTTTTCTTTGCACCAACTCCCCGTCTAGCTTTCCCAACAAACATGGTAAAAAAAGACATGAAACTACCCCAATGAAGATGGATTGCTAGTCACGTCCCATTTCAGTAATGGATACCGTTTAGGGCCTTTTCTTGTGAAAACCCTGGTATTCTAACGACACATATAGGCTTTGGGGGTCACCAGGTAGTATCTTCGGTCAGTTATGTAATAACATAGTAGTTTAATACGATAATGTTAGCATCACGTGTAAGTAAACTATATTAGTTGAGTGTAGGTAGCCCGTTGTTTTTTTGTGGAGTAATGTGTTAATCTTCATTTGGTTCAATGGCCGGTCCCTAGCTTTATGACAGGTTATTAACAGAGGTTTTTTTCTACGAACTAGGTATACAATTATCATAATATCACGCTTGGGTCCCGGAGGGGTAGGCAGAGACCAGGGTTTGCCACTTGCCACGATCCAGACAAACCTCTTTCGCTATATTAACATTCATTAGTCATTGCACTGGTAAAGTCACACAATTGGGTATTTGACAAAATATCAAATGAGTTACTTTTAAAACGGAATTTTGTATGAAAATACTGGCTTATGACGTCACATTTCAGAGCACTCTTTTTAAGTTTAATCTATTTAAAAATTGTAATAACTAGTATATGACTAAAAGAGATACAAATTTTGTAATTTTTGTTTTAATCGAGCATATGACATAATTGATTGTTGATCGTGTCAAATACCGCATTACGTACATATTGTAATACTGCATATCAGTTCAATAGAATAAGGTTTTCTTTTTAACCGACTTCATATATGAATATAATGTGTCTTCAAATATGTCCCAAGGAAATTAAAAAAAAATCTTTTGAATTCTACTATCAAGTTTTCCAGATTGACCCAGTGTTACCCAGTATTTAAATTAACCAGCTCATTGTATTCTGCATACAAAGTCTTCTCGAATCGATAGTGAATGATGTTCGCTGTTAAAGTCAAAGGTTTTATCATGCAGTGTGCAGAGCTCAGGGATTGGTCGCACAATTCGACCACGCAGTGTAACTCCTAACATAGCTCTCTCCATTGCTCGTTAGGCGACCTTGAGCTTTCTTATGAGGCCCATCCCCAACGTAGTTATATTACAATACATTGGAGATTAGAGTTTCTTAACTTAAAGTTTCGTACAAAAATAGTCTTCTGTAACCAAAAATTTCATTTTTTTTTAATTTTTCTATGGTGAGTAAACTGAAAAACAAAATGGCGGACGCGAAGATAAGTAGTTCTCACAGCCGCTAGCCGAGTGGATTTTCCGAGCACAAAAGTGTAGGTACTAAGATCCTTAAGTTTAAAACAGGTAAAATATCTTTTCTGTACCAAATACCTGATTTTTTATCTAATACATTTTTTCCTTAAAATAGTATTTTAAAAATAAGTTTACGAACTAGTAAGTAAGTAACTAACTAACTTATTTATTTGTGTGCTAGGTTCATCACCTGTATTGTAGTAGACAGCGCCTACTTCGTCCGTTTACGAAAACGGCTACCAAAACTCTAACATAGCTGGTTTTAACGAAACATGTGAATTATTGTTAAAACAATAGTATTTTAGGAAAAAAGTGTTTATTTTAATTAGTTTAATTGTCTAGTTTAATTTAATTGTGAGTAAATGAGTGTGAGTGCATGAGTGTGTGTAAGTGTGTGAGATCATCAGAGAGACCCTTTTGGAAAACAGTGAAATATGTTAATAAGGTGAGATATGTTAATTAGGTGATATTAAGATGAAATTATTACTTACAAGTCTCTAGGACTTTTTCAGTTTCATTATAATAAAATTTGAGCCACATTGAAACATTTAGTTTCCACATTACTTTGGTCAATCTAAAAATGTTGCAGGATTTATTTATTTTAGGTATTATAAATAAATGGGACTTGAAACGGGAAAAACTTTTGGATAAAGGAGGTTTTATGCTTTATGAGCAATTTTGAATGTTGCTTTAGAACAATGCTGAGAAGTAAAGAGTTGAAGAACTGACAGTACCCCACAGAGCCTATACTAAAAATTTCGTTTTGTGAAAGGTTACCCTGTACCACCTGTTATTTACGTAGACATGTCGCTTCACACACCAAGGTTTCCGCCCTCCAGACGTTTCTGGATGTCCCAAGCAGCAATTTGTCAAGCAGCCACGTTTTCCCGCTGTCTAATTGACAGCTGTCAAATCGCGAGTCGTTTCACGCCGTCCCTTTGGCGGCCATGTTTATTTGTCGCCATCGATGAAAGTGCGGCGCTAACGATGTAGATTGTCCTCAAGATTGGTGGAAATGTGGAGGAAACATTGTTTTATTCTTTCTATGGCTATCGGGGATTGTTTTTTACAGTTGTTCAGTTTTCCCAACTAAATTAATGTTAATATTCATCGGTTGCACTGGCGACTCGTCTTTTAGCCTTACTAAAATTCCGCCCTTAAACGCACTCAATAAACAACCCACCGACACTCGTGATCGCGCACCACGAAATCCCCAAACTAAACAACAGTGTTCGTCATGCTCTCCACAGACACAGTCCTTGCTCTGTTTAGGTAAATAAATAATGGAGAACTTGCACTAAAAATGTTTTAATACAATTGAAGAGACATATTTCATAATATAACCTGTCAAAAAGTCAACATAGTCACGTGGTACAAAAACACACCATACAAATCGGGCTTAAAATATGACGTCACAACTTACCCGCAACGCCTTTTAATATATGAAGCGTTTATCAATTAAATATTGTAGTATCTCATAATATTATGTTTTTATGCATGTACACCCTATTCGAAAACGTTTAGAATTCAATTAAAAAAACTTTAATAAGTTTTTTTTATCATTACAGTAACTTTATTTTTCACATTTTTTGTGATCTCGAAAACCCAAAAAAAATATGTTTTTGGTTTTATTTTTTAATATTTCCTGAGTTTCTATAATTATGTGTTAAATGGTATAAAAAGCAATGTCACTCCAATCCAACTTAGACGCAAGTTCCCCATTTACAGAGTATATTAGGAAAGATCCCTCACTCTTACGTTTTACTTACTCTTAACTTGACTTATACCTATTAAAAAAATACTACAATTCTTCTATTCTTTTTTACGGGCTATCGGGGTGGGATATGGACATATAAGTATTTCGCGGTGAATATACTCGCGTCTTTAGTTTCACCCTCGTTAACGTCGTTTTTCAACAACACGTTATAGATGTCCCACCGCAGGGCAAAGACCTTCTTAGTATGCCGAGTATGGGCTTAATCACCACGCGTGCCCAACGCGGGTTGGCGTGACATTAGGTTTGTTTTTTGACGAAGAAAGAATATTACAAAAGAAGAGAGAGTCAACAAGAAATAAGAACCTAGAAAAAAGAAGAATGTGGAAGAAAGAAGAATCCAGAAAAAAGAAGAGCATTGGAAACGAAGAATGAAGACAGTCTGGTACACTGATGGGCCTGAATTGTTGCTCGAACCTGCATTTTATGATCAGGTGAGCAAACTTTCAGGTGTGTTAGTGCCGGCTTTACTACAAATACTGATACAAATACGAGAAAGGGCTATTGAAGAAATTAGAAGAATGAAAAATGAAGATAGAAGATCGAAGAAATCAAGACAAAAAACAAATCTACTGCCAACCATTAGATTTCTAAGGGCTGAAACGCACTAGAGCCTTTACTTAAAATGTGGTCAAAATATATTTTTTTGTACTTTATTCATTTGACACGGACTTGATCACACTTTGTATGTAGGCGGAGCTGTCTGTAGACACACTCATAGGATCCTGTTAGGGAGGTACTTATACCAACTAATGTATATGTTATGTACTTGAGTAAAACCCGTCTACCCGTTTTGAGTAAAATATTCGAGAAAATAGTTCTAGGTCAACTACTTACACACTTTAATAATTATCAACTTTTTCATAGTGAGCAAATCGGTTTCACGCAAGGGCGGTCTACGACGGATGCTGGTGTCACATTAGTTAAACATATATTTAGTGCATGGAAGGATCGGAAGGATGCTATAGGTGTTTTCTGTGACTTGTCGAAGGCATTTGACTGCGTAGACCATAAAACACTTCTCTTAAAATTAAAACACTACGGAGTGAATGGGAGGAGCTTAAAACTTATGAGATCATATTTAGAAGGGAGGGTTCAAAAAGCTGACATAAATAGGACTAAATCATCCGGGTTGGAGGTTAAGATGGGAGTGCCACAGGATCTATTTTGGGGCCGTTCCTTTTCCTCGTATATGTAGATGATTTGCCGTTCATGGTTCATAATATGTCAGAGATAGTATTGTTTGCAGATGACACGTCACTTATTTTTAAGATTAAGAGACAAGAAAATGACCTTGCGGATACAAATAATGCTCTCTCTAAGGTACTATATTGGTTTACTTCTAATAACTTATTATTAAATTCAAAAAAGACCAAATGTATAAAATTCACACTACCAAATGTCAAAATGGTTGACAGCAATGTTATATTGGGGAATGTTAAACTAGACCTTGTAGAAGAAACTGTATTTCTGGGTATCACAATTGATGCAAAGCTTCAATGGGGTCCTCATATAGGAAAATTGGCAAATAGGCTCAGTTCTGCAGCATACGCAGTTAAAAGAATCCGGGAACTAACTGATGTCGCAACTGCTAGGCTTGTTTATTTTAGTTACTTCCATAGTATTATGTCCTATGGTATACTACTGTGGGGTCGGGCAGCAGACATTGAGACCATCTTCGTCCTGCAGAAGAGAGCGATCAGATTCATATATAAGCTAGGCAATAGAGATTCGTTAAGAGATTTCTTTAAAGAAACTAACATCCTAACAGTTGCTAGTCAGTATATCTATGAAAATATTATGTATGTTAGGAAAAATATCAGTGACTTTAAAACTGTAGGTAGCCAACACAATGTAAATACTAGAAATAGACATAAACTTTCGCTCCCAAAATTTAGGCTGGCAAAGGTTAATACATCCTTTATGGGGCATTGTATACGTTTCTACAATAAGATCCCTGAGGATATAATAAGCTTGCCAGAAACGCGGTTCAAAAAATGTGTGAAGCGCACTTTGTGCCAAAAAAGCTACTATAACATTAAAGATTATTTAGATGACAATGATGTCTGGAATTAAAGCCAGTTCAATGCATGAGTTTTAGAACATAAAATTTATATAAATCCTGTAAATTAAGGACTTGAAAAGACTAAGTTTGGAGTTTTCTTGTCCATTTTTTCTCCAAAATGATCTAGATTTTGAAATGGACACCTAGTTTAACTTGTAACGTTCATTAAGTCGCAGTTTCTGTGCTACTTTGAATAAAAAAAATTGATTTTGATTTTGAGGCCCCTCGCCCACGGCGACTTTTTGTAGTGATGCTGTCGCGCGTTTCGTAAACGCGCAACAGCATCGCTACGAACGCGCTTTAGTCCCATTTGCAACGCGCTGCAGAAGCGATGCCAACGCGCTACTAACGCGCTACAGCATCGCGACTGTATCGATGCAAACGCGCGAGCGTATCGGAAGACATCGGGAGGAGAACGGAGGAAGGGTGGCGCATGAGTAGTGCAATACGGAGAGATCGAGAGTGCTGTTGCCCATCGGTCCAACGGAGTCCATCTTGCAACTGCAGCGATCGCAGGCATTTTGGTTCCGTTACTGAATCGCATTTGCATCGCGACAGAAGCGCGACGGTATCGCGTTTGCATCGCGACTGAATCGTGTTTACGGTGGGCGAGGGCACACAACTAGCGCCCGCATCGCGACTGTATCGATGCGAACGCGCGACAGCATCGCTACAAAATGTCGCCGTGGGTGAGGGCCCTAAGATGATTTGAGATAAGACAGTTAGAGTGAAGTTTGTTCTCGCTATCTCTTTATCTACTACAAATCGACCCGAAACAGTGGATTCTCCTTTATGTTGAAAAACTTTTGATTTGCGATTTCTGATTTGATTTATTTAGCTATTT
This sequence comes from Yponomeuta malinellus, assembly GCA_947308005.1. Lineage (NCBI taxonomy): Eukaryota > Metazoa > Arthropoda > Insecta > Lepidoptera > Yponomeutidae > Yponomeuta > Yponomeuta malinellus. Next base: position 2,032,497 of record OX371019.1, read on the forward strand.
AGCCAATCTATTTAGTTTACAGAGTAAGCCTAAAATAATAGGTGTTACATACAAAATGGATGTTTTTAGATAATCAAATTAGCGGCTTACTTAATTCAATCCTTAACATGAATAGGTGTAACCCTGGCTCCCTCGCTAGGATGCCTTGTATTGCGGGAACCAGTGAAACGGAATTAATTTTGATTGTGAATTTAGGGTTTCGAGGATTAGAAGGAAATAAAGAAAAAAAACCGGTAAGGGACGACCCAGACGGACATACTTCGACCAAATAGGGGATGTATTAGCAAAGGGCAAGATAAAAAGTACCCGAAACCGGCGTGCGTGCATGCAACGACTAAAGAATGTTGAGGAAGCGAAAGTGATCTGCCAGGATCGTAGCAAGTGGCAGTCCCTGGTCTCTGCCTACCCCTCTGGGATACAGGCGTGACTTTATGTTATGTTATTAACGCATTATGTTTCGTGTGGCGCCGGATTAAGAATAGCGTCGCTCCATTTCCTTCCGTGGATGTCGTAGAAGGCGACTAAGGAAATCAATTACCAGGAGACGGGCAGCAGCGTCTTCCTGAGATTCTAACCGCATACTGCGATCGCCAACCCGCCTGCCAAGCGTGGCGATTATGGCAAAACCCCTCATGGCTATGAAAACCACGAAGGAGGCCTATGTCCTGCAGTGGGCGTGAAATGGCTGATGATGATGATGATGATGTTATTAACCGAAAATAAGGTCTGACCGTCTAATGTCCGCAATTATGCCGGGTTCTCACTCGGACTAAGTGAACTAAAACGGCTACTTGAACGCTACTACAGCCACTTTTTTTAGGAGATTGTTGTTATGAGTAAGTAATAATCACTTGTCCTGGTCCCAAACTGGGATACCTATGCTACGGTAACCAGGCACGGACAACACAATGGAAATACACTCAGATGACAGAGGTCCAGACTGAGGCCATGTGGGAATCAAACCCACAACCTCCGCATGGTAATCAGACGTAATAAATACCGCTCTAGACCAACGATGGAGTCGATGTATTTACGATACGAATAGCTTCTGAGTAGCCGAGCCGAGCGTACTAGGATCGTGAAAACGCGGTTTTATACAATACTGAAGATCGCAAAAACAGAAGTTCTAGAAAAAAGCTGTTATGAATTACAAACTCTTACGTCATCATCATCATCATCAGCCATCCTTCGTGATTTTCATAAGCATGAGGGGTTTTGCTATAATCGCCACGCTTAGCAGGCGGGTTGGCGACCGCAGCATGCGGTTGGAATCTCAGTAAGACGCTGCTGCCCGTCCCCTGGTAATTGATTTCCTTAGTCGCCCTCTACAACATCCACGGAAGGAAATGGAGTGACGCTATTCTTAATCCGGCGCCACACGGAGCTCTTACAAATCTTACGTGTATTTCAGGAATTGTACATTTAAAAAATACTATGTATAATGTACCACTCGCTAACCGTGAAGGAAAACTCAGGTTTCCATGAGGAAACCTGACTGTTGACAGTGCCAATTCACGGTGGGCAAGCGTGGCAATTAAGCCCTTTGAGAGAAGGTCTGTGCTGCTGGATATGGGCTACATAAAAAAATATATATAATGTAAATCTTGCAGCTTTCTACTTTCTTATTTGGTAATGGTTAGGTACTTTTTTGCGCCAACAGGGAATTAACGTGAATTTTCAATTTGCGGAGAATTGTAGGCATTACGAGCCGGTATCCAGCACAATAATAAAACCAAGCAATTCGTTAAAAATACGGCTAAATTGGACCGTAAAATTTCGCGAAGACACTACAGACCATCTTGTTATTTTGACGCCCGTCCGCCTCTCGAAAATGTGTCTCAACTCTCAACGCGCCGCAACCCTAATAACGTGCAGTGCGGTCATTCAGGCCCTTGGACAATGCATGCAACCTGGGCCATAAAGTTTCCTCTTTTTACACCACAGTTATTGTTGACGAACAAATTGGACTAAATTGTTCATTTAGACAGCAATTTTGTTAAGGGGTAACAAAAGGTACCAACTTATTAAAAAGGTATATATTTTTACAATGTTTTGAGTGTTTTAATGGAATCGACTTTTTATAAATAAGAACATCAGTGTTTAAAACAATTTTAACCAAATCTCAACTTTATTTTGCTTTCACACGTGTAGCAGCAATTTATTTTGTACAGATGAAAATCAGAGAAAAATATACAATTACAAGTCTATGGTTCCGAGCTTGACTGCCCCCAAAACATTCGCACACGTTAGTCTAGGCATAAAAACAAAACTTAAAATCCACGCATTTCTACATATTATTTCAAATATATTCTAATATAAACACAATTAAAAATAAAAACAAATTTATACAAATTTTCCGGAATTAAAATAACAAATGAGTAGATTACCTTTCAGCATTTACTTCTAAATGATGTAAAGCTATCATTATAATATCCAGAACTTGACAAATTACGGAAGCAGGATGGGCACTGTCCTCAAAAATTAAGTCTATTTTTTTTTATATTTTTTTCGACTTAGGTAATTTTAAGAGCCTGGGGTGAATATTTAGATTTGGGCTACTGAGATCTTGCGAGCTGTCAGTTTCTTTCTAGTGATACCATGACCCCATACAAGGACTCTTTAAATAAACAAAACTAAAAAGGCTCCTAATCTGTGCAAACGTAAAAGAGGTTATGTTAAAAGAGATGTTAATATCTTGGCGTTTTTTATTCTAACATATTAAACCTACTTTCATTCACATGTGAAACTAAGGTCGAATTAGTCATACACTCATTCACAAAAATACAAGGAATCTATGAATATTATTAATTTATGATTGTAGCATTATATTTACTGACCTTTAAAATTAAGTATCATTTGTAACTAGTATCAATATTTAGGACAATGCCTATTATAGAGGTAGCGCATTCGTACCACTGGATTTTAAAAGGAGGTAGGTATTATTTTTTAATACTTAAAGGCTAAAAGGTACTGAGTATCGTGGGTTAATACGAGTGTTGAAAGAAACGAAACCAGGAGAATCAAGGTTGCAGTAATAATTTTGTGTAAGTAGGTAAACAAGATCCTGTTGCTTAAGTCAATAAGTCTTAAGTCGTTTGTGAATTAAAACCAAACAACGATTGTTCAGGAATTGCTTCTTAAGTAGCTTTTAACTAAAATTCATCATAAAAAAACATTTAAATGGCTACTTAAGTGACATTATAAGAAGTGGTGCAAGGCTACGATGGAACGAAGATGATGGAATTGGCTGATGTAATGTAGCGAACGAAAAGTGAAGAATAGATAAATAGTTAAAATACCTACTTATGAAAGTTCTGTATACGTAGATATCTATGAAAATCACCTTTCTAAATAAAGTTTTTTCATTTTCATTTCCATTGTGAGTTAAAAATCCCAATAATATTAAATTTATGATTTAATCAGAAAGAAGAAAGAAAAAAGACACTTATTTAAATTTACTGTACTTGCCACTGATACTACGAGACGGTACAACAGAACAAATAACTATGAATCTCGTCGAATACCTTAATCAATCATTCGGCCCGTACTTGTACTTGCCCACATATAGAACATATACGGAGTTACTTATTTTTCTACACAATTCTATGTGGCTTTTTCGGTTCACCTTTCTATATTTTGTAAGTCCCAAAGATCGAGGGGTATCAACTGTTTTTATTGTAGTCTTTTGATAAATTATTTGAATGTCGTTTAGTTTTTGTAGCCTTTGAGAAAAGTGCATTGTGTTTCATCATCATCATCATCAGCCATTTTTAAGCCCACTGCAGGACATAGGCCTCCCTCATGGTTTTCCCTAACCATGAAGGGTTTTGCCATAATCGCCACGCTTGGCAGGCGGGTTGGCGATCGCAGTATGCGGCTGGAATCTCAGGAAGACGCTGCTGCCCACAGAACATAGGAATATTTGTTTTCTCTGTTCTGTGCTGCTGCCCGTCTCCTGGTAATTTATTTCGTACACGACATCCACGGAATTAAATGGAGTGACGCTATTCTTGATCCGGCACCACACGCCTTGTGTTTGTTTTGTTTAAATTAATTTTAAGATTATTATTGTCTAGCCAAGATTTAATTGATGTCAAGGAATTGTTAATTTCAGATTCATAGTTAATATGGTCACAATGCTGTCGTCAGCGAAAAGAGTCATGGGTTGTACACTAATTGTGGTATACCATACGCTACGTTACGTGCTTTAGAGGAGTACGATCCTTCAGTTTCAGTTTTTATATTAAGTTTTGTAATGATTGTTACTTGTTTTGGATTTGTAAAGTACGATTGAATTAGTTTTAAGATAGTTCGAGTTTACGTGTCAAAATATCATGTGGGCAAACGCTTTATCATATCACAGTAAATGATGCAGATAGGTTATCTTATGTACACATTTATAAAATTAAATTTTGAAAAATCAAATCCTGCCATTTTAACTGATTTATTACGGCGAAAGCCTTTTTTTCATAGCTTAAAATATTATTTTTCTCAAGGTAGTTACAAATTTTGTTGTAAAAATAATATTCCAATATTTTAGAAAATGGTCTATAAGATTCCATTCGCTCTGTCTTCTTTTTTGAATACGGGATTCAGAATTGGGTATTTGATAAAATAACAAATGAGTAACTTTTAAAACGGAATTTTGTATGAAAATACTTGCTTATCACGTCACATTTCAGAGCACTCTTTTTATGTTTAATCTATTTAAAATGGTAATAACTAGTAATTGACTAAAAGAGATACATTTTCCGAGATATTTTGTAATTTTTGTTTTAATCGAGCATATGAAATAATTTATTGTTGATCGTGTCAAATACCTTATTGTCATTTTAATGTTTTCTGGGAACATACCGGATGTAATACATAGGTTTGCTATATGAGATAAGAGGTGAAATATCCCTTTAATAACATTGGTGGAAACCCTATCAAACCCACGCTATTAGTATTTTTAGATGTGTAAGGGGAGTGTATGGTGACATAAACATTGAGCTTGGAACTGTGTGCATTTCTTCACCACCCTCATTTTCTTAACTATTCGACAAGCTTTCCACCATATTACATTGTCCCCCCATAAAAAGAGTTCAAGCACTTTACGACCGTCCACGTCGCTTAGGTATTTCGATCGGGTAATATTCTCACCCTTTTTTCTTATGAGATGGTAATCCGTGGGGGCTAAGGAGCGAACTGTCCTCGCTAAGGGTCATAAATGCCCCGGGGGCCGTAAAGCTGATGCGATAATGGGGCAGACATGACAGTTCGTGATCTTGAAGGGTCGTCGGTCCTTATGTTCAGCGTCTACTTTCTGAGTTCGCCTGGCTAGTTGTTTTATTCTTATTTTATAAATCACTCATCATTTGACGCCCACTGCAGGACATAGGCTTCCTTCGTGGTTTTCATAATCTTGAGGGGTTTTGCCATAATCGCCACGCTTGGCAGGCGGGTTGGCGATCGCAGTATGCGGTTGAAATCTCAGGAATACGCTGCTGCCCTGGTAATTGATTTCCTTAGTCGCCTTCTGCGACGCCCACGGAGAAATGGAGTAACGCTATTCTTAATCCGGCGCCACACGGAATTAGAACAAGACGCTAAATCACCCATCGTGAGGAAACCTAACTGTATGAGGTGTTCACATACCTCAGCGCTTGAAATGGCCAATCCGCGGTGCCTATACTCTCTCACTGAGAGAAGATAAAAAAAACACGTCCACCGCTGGGCATCCCTCGAGACACCCCATTTCTTTCTGTTATCAGCCAACCTCATTCAGGCGCCACCAGCAATTTGCCTCATAATTTGCCCGAATAAAAGAGACATGATTATTTTTATTTTTGCTCTTGTAAAAACGGTTTTTATAGAAGTACATGTAAGTTTCAAACTCGGTGCGATTATAATGCAGTTTCTAAAACAACAAACAGTAATAACTGGCAGAACGTGAGTGAAATTCCCGCTAATCTCGAGCAAAATGCAATAATCCACTATCTCTAATACACTATCGGCCTGGCATGTGCCCAACAGCTCAGTGTTGGGCACAGGCCTCTTCTCTTTCACGCCACGTAAACCTGTAATTTTGCTAGGTTTCTTGTCAAAATAGCATACGAAATTAAAAGATCAGTGAAGTGCGAGTCGGACTCGCGCAAGAAGGGTTCCGTACCATTTATCTATACAACATTTGAATATTTCAAGCATCTACCTGTTGCCGTTATTAAAATCGGGCAAAAAACGGCAAAAATCACGTTTGTTGTATGGGAGCTTTACTTATTATTTTTTTTATTCTGTTTTGTAATAGCGGCAACAGAAATATTTGTGAAAATTTCAACTGTCTAACTGTCACGGTTCATGAGATACAGCCTGGTGACAGACGGACGGACGGACGGACAGACAGTGGAGTCTTAGTAATAGGGTCCCTCACCCTTTGGTTATGGTACCTTAAAAACCGACTTCAAAACACTACAGCATTAAAAACACAGAAATAATTTCAACAAATATGGAGTTTAAATTTGGGGTCGTTACTACAATGTGGCTTTCGTATAAGTATAATTGGGAGCCAGTGCCAAGTTACATGACCAGCTCATGCATGCATGCACCAACTCCAAAACATTTCTACAATGCCTTCATCTACTTTGAATTTAAAGGCCATATTCGTTGAAAATATTTCTGTGTTTTTAGTGCCGTAGTGTTTTGAAGTCGGTTTTTATACTTTATTAAAAAATATATATTTCACGATTTGTTGTGAATAACGCTACGACTCCACCAAATTGTGTTACCCGAAAGAAAATGCACGATTCACTATAAAAACACCCAAATCGCTTCAAGGGTGCCTTTAAAATTTGAACAGTTCCCTCGATTTCTCCAGGATTCCATCATCATATCCCGACTTGATGACCATGGGACCACCTGTTAGGTGTACCCTTTCAAAGAACAAAATATTTTTTCAAATCTGTACAGGCGTCTTCGAGTAATCGGGGAACAAAAAAAGATTCCGACGAATTGAGAACCTCCTCCCTTTTCGGAGTCGGTTAAAATACCAGGTTTCCTCACGACGACGGTTTCCTTCTCCAGACACACAGTGCGGCTAAAATCCACTATTTTGCAACTCAACTCATCCCATTATTAATTAATATAACACAACCTTGTACAGGCACGTCCGTCCGTCTGTCTATCTATTCAGCTCACGTCATTCAGCCTCGCCTGGCTGTTGCAAAACCAACCTTAACACAATACAAAATGGTTCAGAGAATTCAACATTGCATGTAAGCTCTGCTATAGGATTTTGATATCTGTCTCGATAGGAATAAGGTGGAGGAAGTCGAATAGTGGCCGTAATTGTCACAAAGGAATAGACTTGACTATTAAATAACTAAAATGTCATTTTTCGGTAAAAGGGTAAGGCTGCGACTAATAAATTTCAATTGGCAAACCGTGGTCTCTCTCGTAGAGACTCTCTACCTCCTATATACAGGCGTGAGTTTATGTATGAATTTCGAACAATTTTCGAGAGTTCGTTTACGTGAAGGAAAGGCGAACCTGGCATGGATTATAGTTCATTTGCTGGATTTAGATCCTTGACATAGGTCGTTCCGGTACTACACAAGCCTACAAAGGAATGAGTGACATAGATGATATCATGTTGGTATATTGTCTAGGTTGGGCCAATGTTGGACAAATGATTGGGTCAAAGCTTATCTGCGTGGGCATGGATTTTTATACTCAGCTACCTTTAGATTGCGATTTCATCATCATCATTCAGCCACAAGAAGTCCACTGCTGGACATAGGCCTCCTCCATGGATTTCCAAAAAGACCGGTTGGAAGCGGCCTGCATCCAGCGTCTTCCTGCCACTTGAATGACGTCATCTGTCCATCTTGTGGCTGGTCGTCCCACGCTGCGCTTGCCGATATGTGGTCTCCATTCGAGAACTTTTCGGCCCCATCGGCCATCAGTTCTGCGTGCTATGTGCCCCGCCCACTGCCACTTCAACTTACTAATCCGCTGGGCTATGTCGACGACTTTCGTTCGTCTACGGATCTCATCATTTCTGATTCGATCTCGTAGAGAAATTCCGAGCATAGCCCTTTCCATAGCTCGTTGCGTGACCTTGAGCCTTCTTATGAGGCCCATAGTGAGAGACCACGTTTCAGTGCCATAAGTCATCACTGGTAACACACACTGGTTGTATAATTTTGTCTTGAGCGATTGAGGTATATTAGACGAAAAGACTTTTCTAAGTTTCCCGAAAGCTGCCCAGCCGAGTTGGATTCGACGATTGACCTCTTTCACGAAGTTGGACCGGCCTAGTTGGACTGTTTGTCCTAAGTAGACGTATTCGTCTACAACTTCGAGAGTCGTGTTCCCCAATGTTATTGGGGTGGGCACAACACGGGCGTTCGACATGACCTTCGTTTTGTCCATGTTCATTTTAAGGCCCACACGTTGGGAAACTCGACTGAGGTCGTCGAGCATTATGCCGAGGTCTTCCATCGTTTCTGCCATGACTACTATATCGTCGGCAAATCGAAGGTGCGTGATGTACTCGCCATTGATATTGATGCCGCGTCCCTGCCATTCCAGAAGCTTGAAGGCATCTTCCAGTGCGTTCGTGAACAGTTTCGGAGAGATAACGTCTCCCTGTCTCACGCCTCTTCTCAATGGAATTGCCTCCGAATTCTGCTCCTGTACTCGGACCGACATAGTGGCGCTGTTGTACAAGCACTTCAGCACCTCGATATACCGATAGTCAATACGGCAACGCTGGAGAGACTCGAGCACTGCCCATGTCTCGATCGAATCGAAGGCTTTCTCATAGTCCACAAACGCTAAGCAGAATGGCAAATTATACTCCTCAGTCTTCTGTATAATTTGCCGCAGCGTGTGGATGTGGTCTATGGTACTAAAGCCCTTTCGGAAACCGGCTTGTTCGGGAGGCTGGAAGTCATCAAACCTGCGTTCGAGACGATTCGTGAGGACCCTCGAAAACAGCTTATAAACATGGCTCAGAAGCGAGATGGGTCGGTAGTTCTTCAATAGAGAGTTATCCCCTTTCTTGAAGAACAGCGTCACCACGCTTCTGTTCCATGCTTCTGGCGTTTTTCCTTCGAGCACGACGGAATTGAAGAGCTTCTGAAGGACTTTAAGTACTGGTGTTCCACCCGCTTTCAGTAGCTCTGATGTAATTCCGTCCTCTCCTGGTGCCTTGTTATTCTTGAGCTGTTTCAGGGCCATCCTAATCTCGTACAGGCTGATGTCCGGGATGTCTTCGGTATAATGTCGGGTCAGTTTGGCTCTCGGATCTTTGTTCAAACTGCTAACAGGTTTTGCGACTGAGGTGTATAGCTGTCCGTAGAAACTCTCAATCTCCCTCAGCACCTCTGATTTGGTCGACGCTATACTGCCGTCCTCTCTCTTCAGCTTTGTCAGCTGGCTTTGCCCAATAGACAAGTCTTTTGCGAACACTTTGGAGCCCTTGTTCCGCTCTATAGTCTCTTTAATACGTTCGGTATTAAAGGACCGAATATCGTGCCGCATAGACTTTGAGATATGTCTATTGAGCTGCCTATATGACTTAGCATCCTCGGAGGACTGCAGTTGCAACGCGCGACGTTTAGCCATGAGGTCGAGAGTATAGTTTGAGAGCTTTTGTGGTCTACTCGTACGGTCGGGTCTATAGAACCTCGAGCCCACTGTACGGACAGTTTCTACAAACCTGTTATTGATCTCATCCACCGATGCGGCGCTCTCCAGGCACTCAAAGCGATTTGACAATTCGAGTTGAAAGTTCTCGGGGTTCTGGATATGGGCACGAGTAGGTCGGAGCGTGGACTTCATGAGACGAGACCTCTCAAGTTTGACATTGATATTCAATGTGCCTCTTACTATTCGGTGATCGCTTCCGGTTTTCACCATGTTGATCACAGAGACGTCATTGAATATTTGTCTCTTGGAGGTCAGGATGAAGTCTATCTCGTTTCTCGTGGAACCATCGGGACTCAACCAGGTCCATTTCCTGTGAGGTGGCTTCTGAAAGAAAGAGTTCATCATAAAGAGTCCCTCTTTCTCCAGGAAGTCTGCCAACCTTTGTCCTCTCGGGTTCCGTTGCCCATAACCAAATTGCCCCACTCTCATCTCACCCTCGCTTCTTGTGCCCAGCTTCGCATTGAAGTCCCCCATAACCACATTAAAATAGGTCTCCGAGGTATGTATGGCCCTACTAATGTCCTCATACATCGCCTCTACCTCCTCATCGGAGTGTGACGAGGTCGGTGCGTATACCTGAATGACCTTCAGCGAATATCTCTTAGATATTCTGAGTATTAGGTACACCACCCTGCTCGACACACTGTTGATGGCCAAAATGTTATTTACGAGGGACTTGTGGACGAGAAACCCGACACCACCCTGGGACTGTTGCTCGCCCTCCCGGTAGTAGAGCAGGTTACCGGATTTCAGGGTTATCGTGTCCTCGCCCTCTCGACGGACTTCAGATAAACCTAGGATATCCCAGTGTAACCTACCCATTTCCTCTTCCAGCTCAATTAGCTTTTCGTCTGTCCTCAATGTGCGAATGTTGTGTGTTACCAGGGCCAGTCGTTTTCGTTTTTGGGGGTGGTAGCCAGATCTCTGCCGGAGATTCTTAGCACCCCTTGCTCCGCCGTTACCGTGGCCGCTACCGTAGCCAGGAATAGCGGAGCCGCCGGGGACTGGGGGCCTGGTTTTGATTGCGATTTATTGAGACTTAATTGTATTTATAAACTTTTCCTCCACAAGAGTTTCGCAAAAAAGCAAATATTGGAGAAAAAAGCGGATGAGGCTGAGCCTGATGTCGTGAAACGTCTATAAGTAAGCGTTATTTTTAGCTCAAACTGCGCGGTACCATCCAGCTGAATAAATCAAGACAATTTCAGTGAATTGCACACAACACTTACTTACAGAGTTACAGCCCTCGACGAGGCGACATGTTTTCGTTGCACGCGGTTTTAGCAACTGACCCCTACCGAACTGAAAGACGTTTCAAAACGTAAAAAAAAGATCACAAAAAATTATAAGTAGATCAATGAATGGTGTAAGGACCAAATAGTGCCCCAAAATATTGGCGGCCAACTTTTGTGCTGCGCGTCAGAGTGCATACCTTTTTATGCGATAATCGCTCTTATATCTCAAACGGCAAGAGCTGCCGCGCCCAACTTCCTGCCCCTCTACTCTTGACGGAAAGAGTGAACTCAATCGCTTGTCTTTTCGAAACGGGGTGTGACAGTCTCGCTGAAATTACTATTGAAAATTAACTTACATAGTTACGTTACGAGTAAGAGGTTTGTGAAAAAAGAATGGGCGAGCGGGCAGGCAGGCAGGTTGACTGACGGACGGACGTGGCGAAACTATAAGGGTTTTTAAATGGGTTTCTATAAAGTTCCTTAGTTTAATGTTCCGTAGTCAACACTACGGAACATTAAATACTGTAAAATTAAATTACATATTTTTTTAAAAGAAAGTTTACAAATCTATTGAAACGTTTTTACATTAGAAATCAGCAATTTGCAAAAAACCCCGCAAAATTCTCTCTTTTCCATACCTTTCAAAACAATGTCTCATGGGTATTTTGGGTATATTAGGAACTTTAGTATGGAATAGCATATATTTTATTAGCGATGTGTAGATTATTTCGGGAAGATAGCGGGTTAATAATATAATCACTTCGACACAACACAATCACTGGTCCTGGTCCCAAACTAGGACCAAACTAGGTTACTGCTACGGTAACCAGGTAAGGTCATCACAAACATTTAAAAACACGAAGACTGAGGCCATTTGTGCAACTCTACGGCGGCGCTCAGCGGAAACCGAACCCACGATCTCTGTCATGGTACAATCAGACGAGATACCGCTAGACCAACGAGACAGACAATAAACAACACAATATTGAATTCATCCTTGCGTAGCCAGAGTAGCCACCAATGACGCACGAGCGGACGTACAAATATGCATGTCACCGAGCAACTAGGAAGTTGGGCCTTTACCGGATTCGCCGGTTAACGAACTGTTGTTAAACGGATTAGAGCCTCGTCCGTCAGAGAGTATGGCGCATATTCCCTACGACGTCAGTATCAAAATTGCTAAACAGAGTTATTTTTAAATGCTACTAATTGAAACCGAAAAAAATCTGTCATCATCATCTGCCATTTGACGCCTACTGCAGGACATAGGCCTTCCATAGGTTTTCCTAACCGTGAGGGGTTTTGCCATAAACGCCATGCTTGGCAGGCGGATTGGCGATCGCAGTATGCGGTTGGAATCTCAGGAAAATGCTGCTGCCCATCTCCTGGTAATGTATTTCCTTAGTCGCCTTCTACGACATCAACGGAAGGAAATAGAGTGACGCTATTCTTAATCCGGCGCCACACGGTTCGTTCAAATAATATGTGTTAAGTAGATAATTTATATAGATTTATACATAATATGATTTATTATTTCATTAGGTACGTTTTAGTTTCTATCCAGCGACAATTACCTCCCAACATTCGCTCTTATCCTGGGTGGTACATGACCTAATATCGAACAAAAGGGGAAGCAAGTGGTGTAGTAGTTACCTACGACCCGGATACTCAATATTAGCTCTTGTCGTGGTTGGAATAAGGTTCATTATGGAACAAGAGGCGAAGCAAGCGATGAAGTGGCTACGCTATAGGGTACCAGATGTTACCAAAGAAATAGAGGTCACGAAGATATAGTTATGTTTTGAAGCTTACTGCACAAAACATAATCTATACGGGGTGTATCTATTTATCTATACAGCCCATAAAAGTTTTTTTATGTTTTAAAATTCGAATAACATTTTTAAACTAAACACTATTTTGCTATTCCAGACGATAAATCTTTCTCTGGGCCCTATTCTGGCAGTGGCTGGATGAGGATGGCCGAGGACAGAAGAAAGTGGCGTGCCTTGGGGGTGGCCTAATGGCCAGCGGTGGACGAGTACGGGCTGATTGATTGATTAAAACAGCATATTTCAGGAGTGGTTTCTCTCTGAGAGACGCCTATGCCCCGCAGAGTAATGTACTCGTACAGGCTTATGGTGAACCGCAGCTACATACGTCAGGCGCCGCCTCACGGCGTCCAGATCGTCGTTGTTTTTCGAAAGAATATGGGGACTAATTACAGCATTTTATCGACGTCGTTAACTCGATTTAGGATGACGGTAATTGATTCCGAAATAAGGATTCAGTTTTACGAGCTTTCCGTTACAATGTGGCTGTAGGATGCTTTGGTTTTTATTTTACATTGCGTTGTTTCTTTCCGATTAAGGCTGACTTGCGTAAACGCTATCTGATAGCACTATCCATCTCTCTATCCAGTGAATAAGTTCAAAAAGAGTCTTGCACCATGACATTTGCAGAGATAATAATATGTTACGAGTTTCACTGCGTGATCGAATCAGAAATGAAGAGATCCGCAGAAGAACCTGAGTTAATAACTCGAAGAATTGCCCAGTTGAAGTGGCAGTGGGCGGGACACATAGCTCGGAGAACTGATGGCCGTTGGGGCGAAAAAGTTCTGACGCAGCATGCGCAGGCCCCCCACCAGATGGTCTGACGAGCTGGTTACGGTGGCGGGGAGTCGCTGGATGCGGGCGGCACAACACCGGGAAGCTTGGAAAACCATGAGGGAGGCCTATGTCCTGCAGTGAGCGTCAAATGTCTGATTATGATGAAGAGAATGCTTCTTGCATTAAGCACGCCCTTGTACACTTACAATGTAATTAGTGCAATAAGGAGTTAAAATAATAAATAAATGATTTGTAGAGGTATCCAAAGATATATTGTATGACTGACAACCCTGCCAATAAGATATTTATTCGTTTATCCGTGGATAAGTATTTATCTACTTCCTTATCCAGTGACTTGGTTCAAGTCACCCTTAGCCAGATGTGACAGAATTCTCGTTAAATATTTCCTAACAGGAACACACATCTGTGCTCTGTCACACGTATTAATGCCCACATATAAAGGTATATCCACGTTACAGCGGTCCGTCGACGTTCGGGCGGGCGGCACGATTTCAATGTAAAATAATCCATAAACACGAAGTTAGAGGCTACAATGCAGTGTAAAAAGAAGCTCGTTCCTGTGAAGTGCCCGTCGGCCGCACGTGGCCGGGCTTTTTTTGGGCCACAATTGTAGTCTCTAATTTAAGGTTTATTTTAGCTTCTATCGTTGGGCGCGCACGCGGCAGGCCCGTTGTAAACGGATAGTCCTTCATTAGCATCATCATCATAGGCCTTTACGTCCGTCACGGATGTTTTAAGCAATACCTAAGAGTTTGACACTTTTTCGAATGACTAAAAAGTTCGACTCGAGAGCCGGCACGCCCTGCATGTAGGAGACAAAGGAAAAGTCCGGAGTCGGGTCGGTACGGGTTTGGTGCCTCCTGGCTCTTTTTTTCCGCCATTGCATTGCCGAGCGCCATTACTTCATCGCGTGTCTTGCGTGCGGCCCTTCCGAACTTCGACCTCGAGAACTTTGGATAGTCTTTCAAGCAGATTTTAGCATAGTTTGATAGATTATCTTCAACTAATACTACCTCGAGAACTTTGGATACCAACTAACTAATATAGCTTTGCGACCTTTTTTACAACGACGCTTATAAATCCCAAGTCATTATATACAAATACCACCAGTCTGTTTATTAATTCAATGCAAAAAAGTAGCAAGTGACAAGTGGAAAGTCATCGTATCTGCCTACCTCTCCGCAATGCAAGTGCGAATTTATGTAAAGTTTATTAGTCTATTAGTCTAAAGCACCTTTTTTTCTTTCACTAACCGTTTCACTTTTTGTTGCAATGTCTACCGTAATACAACTGAGTAGAGTGTACGCATACAACGGTTGACTTGCTATCAACTATAAATATTTATTGTCATTTTCCACTGCCAGGCTCCAAGCACAGAAATCATTATTCCAAGCCTAAAATTGCGTTTCAGTGTACACAGGCAAAGGAAGAGCCCTGAAGTTTCAAGAAACCTTATTTTAACTACCTCAAGGGAAGAACTAAATTGCGGGAACAGCCGACTTCTCGTCGGCAGATTTCGTTGCAAAATCACCCGTCGACGAGCTGTCTACTATGCCTTTGAATAAAGTCGTAATACCAACCAACCGACCCAAGAGAACCGAAGAGCTGATGAGGAAAGTTGGTCTGGCTTGTTTTAAAAATTTATCTCGCAAAATTGTAGGTATCAAAAGGCGTAGCGGTTCCGTATGAAATTTACCACCAGCAAATTAAAATATACGGAACAGCTGATAATACTTATATTTATTACGAAAGTAAAGTTTTTTTTCTTCATAGTGCCTCTCGATAATATGAGGTTGGTAGCAAGTTTTTGTTAAAAGTCGAGTTTTGACCTTGGACCGTGTGTGTCCAGTTTTAGTTGATTATGACGACGACGCCCTCGGTTCGAGCGTACTGAAACCGTCAAAACCCGGCTTAACGCTTTCTTAAAAACCTATTTAACGCTTTCTGTTCAGTGCAACTCTGAACAACTCTTTCGCGGTTTTTACATCGGTCCACTCCTTGATGTTGGACAACCATAAAAAAAGAAAGAAAGAAGACATTTATTTAAATTGTCACAGAAACACAAAGTAGACACGAAGGTACACAAACAAAATACACGAACGTCTTTCATCATTTAACATCTTTCTCCTTCCCGGCCTTCTCATTCCTTCCACCTTGCCCATCATAATAGTCTGCAGCAGCTAGCATCTCTTGCTTTGTAGCAAATGACTAACTAAGCTACATCGAAGTTTTACTATTTCAAAGTATTGCCCGTGGCGGACCGGACGACGCACCCTGGGGCGGCCCCCACTAGATGATCTGACGCCCTGGCTACGGTGGCAAGGAGTCGCTGGAAGTCCAGGAAGCTTGGAAACCAGGTCTATGTCCTGCAGTGGGCGTCAAATGACTGATGATGATGATGATGACCTATAGTTAAATAAGAACCCCTTATTGTTTTTAGAGATTCGTTATATCCTGTATAAAGACCTACGTGCTGTCATTATTAATCGTATATTTAATGTCTCGCGATGCTCACACATTGTTATACATTTAACGGGTCTAATCGCGATAGTCCGGGACAGGGGAATTAAGGTAATTACGTTTTGTGATAAGTACCTAATATTTAATTCATTGCCATCGCTTGTTTTTCCAAAGTTATTGCACCATGGGTGTATTTAAGACAAGAGTAATCTGGCATCTATTAGACGAGCCTGGGTCGCGTTTAATAAAACTACAATTTGTAGTTTATTATGACAATTAGATGTTAATTGCGTAGCCGATTAGTATAATTCAGCTGACTTGCGCCAACGCTATACATACATACATAAACTCACCCCTGTATCCCAGAGGGGAAGGCAGAGACCAGGGACTGCCACTTGCCACGATCCCGACAGCTCACTTTCGTTTCTCAACATTCATTAGTCGTTGCATGCACGCACGCCGGTTTCAGGTGCTTCTTATCTTGGCCTTTGCTAATACATCCCGTACGCTATAGGACAGCATTGTCTATCTGTTTATCAATGGGTTAGCTCTATCCAGTGAATAAGTCCAAAAACGTCTTGCGTAATGACATTTGCAGAGCTATCCATACATAAATTGCATGACTGTCCACCCTGTCAATCAGCATTTTTTTGTCAATACCAAGATACGTATTTGCCTATTTACTCACTTTTCATTAACTTGGCCCTAAGAAATGGGGCCCTGGAATCGAGTGCTACGCAATGAGAGGATTTATACAGCGTCCAGTGACACCTTCACTCGCACTAGATGGGTGAAGGGACCACTCGGATGCTGCAGTGCTTGGAACATTGTATTTTAGATGGAGTGGACTTGCCCAGCACCTATAGGTGCGGTAGAAAATTAGGTTTTCTTTGTTTTTTATTGTTACTTCTTAACATGAGTTTCATATGTGGGCCATTGTAGCCAAGTGAATAAAAGTTAAATAAATATACCTGTCGGCCTAGCCCACAGGAAAGACAAATCAATACGTGCAGAGCTAACCAAGCCGCGGGTTTCCTCATCGAGTGCAAACCTGTATCAATAACAAACGAAATTGTATGTCATCGCTTAGGTTACAGTACGAATTTGTAATACTTAATGCGTCCGTGGGTTAGAGTTACGGACTGAAATTACCCACCGGGCCCCAAGATTTCTGAAACACCGAGTCGCTTTCAGGAAAACTCATAGCGAGCAGGTTTACGGCCCTCTGACTAATCGTGGAAAGCGGCGGGCCCCGTGCGCGAATCGGTACCGAAATAGACGCATCCGCCGTTGGCGCCTGGTGCAAGTTAGGAGTGTCTGCGGGTATGAAACTCCAAACGCGCGCGCAAACCCAAACATTATTTTATTTGACCAATATTTTCTATAAAATTAATATACTTAGATACGGCTTACGGCAAAGGTAAACATCGTGAGGAAACCTGAGTATCTTTCGTGTTCACATGCCTCAGGAGTGGATTTTACAATCTTCCATGTTTAATTCAGAAAATTAATTTAATTTGCGATATTATAAAAAACCTAGTATTTAATTCGATAGAAGCGGTGACGCTTAATTTTTTATAGAATCGTAACCCAACTGGTACAAAGAAGAAAACCAACTCTTGCAGCGTCACAGCGTACTATGTAAGGGAGCGCTTTAAGGAACTAGTTCGAAAGTTATATTTTTTAACGTCTTGCCGTTTTTATTATTTTAATTGTATTATTTTATAAGTATTACTAAAAAATGCTTGCAAACATAAGCGAGAGGCACATAGTTATCAAGTCACTTCATAAACTCACGCCTGTATCCCGGAGGGGCAAGCTGAGACCAGGGTTTGCTACTTGAAGAACCTCACAAACCTCTTTCGCTCCATAAACATTCATTAGTCGTTGCACACACGGATGCTGGTTTAGAGTACGTTGTATCTTACATAAGCAGCCTTTATACGTCCCACTGTAGGGCACAGGCCTTCTCTCAAAGAGAGACTATGGGCTTAATCACCACGCGTGCCCACCACAGATTGGCGATTTCAAGCGCTGAGGTTTGTGAATAGCTCAGACACTCAGGTTTCCTCACGATGTTTTCCTTCAAAGTTAGCGAGTGGTATTGGTACTATAACTTCACAAATGTACATAACTTAGAAAACAAAGTCATACGTGGGTACATGTCCGCACTGGGAATCGAACCTGGGTCTCTCGCTTCCGAGTCCAATGTTGTACCCACTAGGCTACCACCGCTTTATCTTGCCCTTTGCAAATACATCTCTTATTTGGCCGAAGAATGTCCGCTTGCGACGTTGCTTGCCAGCCTTTCTATCCTAGTTGTCCAGTCCCTTTTATTAATTATCAATTTTATACTCCCGCTCTCGCTGCCGCTTATGGAACCGCCATCGTTTTTCCCTTGGGCCATCAGTCTAAGCCAAGCCCTTACAGGCGCGGCCTGCATACAATGTCCCTAATGGATTGCTCACTAACTTGCTTTCCTTCTTTATTATAGAATTACTAGAGACCCATCCCGTCTTTACACGCCTTTCCTAGTTAATTCCTTGGCATTCTCGGAATAAAAGTTCTAGGGAAAGTAGGTGCTACAAATCATAGCTAAAAATTATTTGGGACAGCCTGTATACGTCCCACTCTTTGTTTTGGAGAGAGTTTGGGCTTAATGACCACGCGTGCCCACCATGGATTGACGATTTCAAGCATTGAATTCCGCAAAATTCCTTTTCTTTCACAGTTAGCTAGTTGTATTGTTACTGCAAATTCACAAATTTACAATGTACGTAGCTTAGAAAACTATGTCAATTCATGTATCGAACCTAGGACATAACAAATGTGAGGCTAGCGATATCTTTCCATACGTGCACTCTAAGCGGTTACGTTACGGATGACTTCACAACAAAAGTTTAAGGGTTGACCTGCTGTCGTCTGTACACACGATGTGTAAAGGTCGACTGTACCTTTGAGTAAAGTAAAACAGACCGACAAACAGTCGCCCCACGTGATATCAATAGAAAGTGGGGGTGGTTATCAGTCTTGTTTTATGTGTTTACCTTTGCTAAAGAATCTAGGGAGTTCCTGCTACTTTATAGGATTCCGTAGTTCACAAAGACACACAAACCCTTCAAAAACAAAGCTAGATTTTCGAAGGGTTAACACCCACGTGTTACGTAATACTCTCTTCATCTTTTAGTCCTATCCATCCTAAAGTTGTGTGGAAGAGATCGTTTTTAGCGATAAGATCGCCATTTGTATACCACGTAACTTAGATATTTAAGAGATTTCATGTACCCCTACTTTTTTATTTATGTAGTACGATTATTATGCATGTAGTGCAATAAAACGTTCTAAACTCACACTAAAGCTAAAGCTGTGTGTAAACAACTTTTAATGTCTAAAATCTTGAATGGCTGCAATGTTATAGGATCTTCTAAGCACGCCGGTTTGCCGGTTTACCATTTATTATTCGCAATTTACCTACATAAAACTGTTCACTAGACTACAGATGCCATCAAACTACGATTTAGAAAACCACGTCGCCATGGCAACCGAATAACAGATTTGACTTGTCTCCCCTTGATTTCATTTGCTCAGTTCTTTCCGATCGAACCTAAGGACGCCACGCGTTCCAAATTAAAAAAAATAAACCAAAATATCTGTCAGAATATTGACAATTGATGCTCATTTGTTTCGGCCCCATTTTGATGGCTAAATAAAGGTGGCACCTCATAGTTTATGGTAGTTAGAAAGTGAAAAGGAATCGATAGTGGTGACCTTAACATTTAAAATGGTGCAACCGTATTGATTGAAGTTTGAGAACTCCGCAACTGGGCCAGGTGGGTGGTTCTTTGTCTAGTTTATAAGTAAGTAGGTAGATTATCGAGTTATATGAATTGTATTTTTCCAAAGGTAGGTATTTAATGTTTAACCTTAAACTTTTAAGAGGAAGATGCTATTGAAGCTTTTGATTGAATTGAAGAATTTAAACTATTTCAAAATCGTTTGATAACACTTAATTTCTTGTGTAATCAAACTTTACTTTGATTATTTATAGTATTAGCTATTTATTTGTTCGTTGTTAAGTTATTTCATAATAATTTATAGAAATAAGATATGTTTTGATCTCCTTGGTAAATGCCGGACTCTTTGGCTGAATTACAAAAAAAGAAGAAAAAAAAGATGGTGGTCAGCGAATAAATAAAAAAAAGGATGAAATACCTACTACTTTTTGGAAAATTATCACAGTTGCTGTTTAATTGCGGTTAGTTCCAAGTTTTACTTTTAAAATATAATGTCTATGTGAGATTATACTAAGTAGCGTCGGTCGAAATCATTACTGGAAAATTTCACTGAGTAGGTAATGTTTTATAATGCTATACTGTTTTGAGTATTCTCAGGGAGAGAGTATGGGCTTGATCACCACGCGTGCCCACCGCGGATTGGCGATTTCAAGCGCAAGCAAGAGGTATTAAAATTATAACATTCTTGTAAAATCGTCGGTTCTTTTCTAGTTGAAGTCGTTTTATAACAGTTACAATAACAATAATTAACGTTTGACTTATACCACTAGTGATTAGGGACACTTCTTCATAATTCTGCATACTTAATTCAAGACACGTGATTTGGGAGATGTTCCGGTAATGATTCCGATCGAACGATATATAACGCAACAACGGGACCCAGTCAAACAATATTGATTTTAAAAACGGCCTAATAATATTTATAATAACTTTGCTAGATGCTGATAAAACTTTTTGTTCGGTCGCTAATTATTTTCTGTTAATAAACCAAAATACTCTACAATGTTTCCGTGTTTCCACTAGGATTAATTCAGAATGTTGCAATCACAATGAATTATGTTACAAATAACTTAATAACTTCCGCAGAACACAATCACTTGTCCTGATCCCAAACTAGAATACCCTATGCTATGGCGACCAAGCAAAGACATCGCAAACATAGAATTACACCTAGACTGAGGCGAATTGTACAAATGGACGTCGGCCCCCAGTGGGAATCGAACCCACGACCTCCAGCATGGTAATCGGACGTGATACGGCTAAACCAACGAGGCAGTCAATATTGAAACATTCTCTCTCGCAACATTCGCACATTATGAAAAAGTATTTTTCTAGACCTATCATCAGCCATTTGACGCCCACTGCAGGACATAGGCCTCCCTCATGGTTTTACAAACCATGAACGATTTTGCCATAATCGCCATGCTTGGCAGGCGGGTTGGCGATCGCAGTATGCGGTTAGAATCTCAGGAAGACGCTGCTGCCCGTCTCCTGGTAATGTATTTCCTTAGTCGCCTTCTACGACATCCACGGAAGGAAATGGAGTGACGCTATTCTTAATCCGGCGCCACACGGCTAGACCTAGGTCCTAAGCTATGCACAAAATAAATCATGATACTGTCACTGTGTAATCCCCAATTAACGAGTTCTTATCAATGCACGACACTTCCCCATCCTGAGCGGTTTTGGCTAATGCAGGCTGTTATCAAAAGCATCAGACCGTAAATTCATCCTACCTAGAACTGCAAAGCGGCTTTATCATAATCACAATAAAAGTAGTTTTTCCTCGTAAAACTTAATTGGTACGTAATTATATTTTACAGTAGTTTTTGACTTTCATTACAATTAATGGACATGAAAACTATTAGTAAGTAGTACAAGTAGTTGTCACTTTCAGGATACACGTTATGAAGGGAAAGTTTAAATGTTTTGAAAAGAATAAGGGTAGCGTTCTGACAAAAACTCTACATTTATTTTATTTTATTATATTATTAAACAGGTCTATATTATAAATTTTACGGGCCTATTGCGATTGTTTATTAGGTAAACGTAATTACTTAAACTTTATTTTTATTAAATAACTAGCTGATCCGGCAAACGTTGTTTTGCCATATTTTTCGATTGAGTTATCCAACCTGCATGCAACGACTAATCAATGCGAAAATGATCTGTCAGGATCGTGGCAAGTGGCCGTCCCTGGTCTCTGCCTACCTATCTGTGATACAGGCGTGAGTTTATGTTATGTTATGATTGAGTTATCCTTTTGCGAAATATTAAGCCTCAAGGTGGGACGATTCCCATACAAATTATTTTTTCCGAATTTGTTAAAAAATTTACATAATAATTATACACTGAAAATAATCCATCCGTGGGGGGTCGGATTAAGAATAGCGTCACTCCATTGCCTTCCGAGGATATCGTAGAAGGCGACTAAGGAATTAAATTACCAGGAGACGGGCAGCAGCGTCTTCTTCAGATTCCAACCGCATACTGCGATCGCCAACCCGCCTGTCAAGCGTGGCGATTATGGCAAAACCCCTCATGGTTATGTTCGAAGCTTCGAAAAACATGAGGGAGGCCTATGTCCTGCAGTGGGCGTCAAATAGCTGATGATGATGATGACACTGAGATTGTGTATATCTGCATTAACTTACACTTTTATTTGTGTGTTCTTGAAAAAGAATCGCCCCACCTTAAAGCGCAAATTTTTGTTAGAGTACGATGACGTCTGAAATTAAGCGATCCAATAAAATTATCGTAAAATTATTAGTTAAAATAAATACATCAACAGTTATTAATATAAATTTGTCTTTTTTACTACTAAGACGCTGTTACAAAGGTACGCTCCGACTACACTCGCTGTCGGCGATTAGTAATGAGAATATCAATAAATAATAAATGAAAATCGACTTCGAAACACTACAGAACTAAAATACAGAAACGAATATTACCTTTAAATTCGATAAAAGTACGTCATAATCATAATCATAAAGCATTTATTTGTAGATCAAAGGTACATTTGGTGTTCAGTCAGGTTTCAGATTTCAAGTCCTGCCATAAAGGCGTAATAATTAGTATAAGTATCAGTGTTTATAATACAAAACCTGTACCCAATAAATGTCACATGCATTTAAATTATTTAAAAACAAAAAATCTTGAATTAGAATTAAGTACAATGTTAAGTATGTCAAATTATAAAATAAACTAAAAACAAACAACATACAAGTTAGTAAGTAACACGTTATAAATGTGAAACAAAAATGTAACATAATTAAAATTATTAAAGTTAGAGAATACATGTCAGATTACTAAAAAAAAACAATTGAATTTATTAAAAATAAATTTTAAAGTATTTATACCAATCCAAAGTGAAATAACATAAAAATTTATTAATTGTTATCCCTCATAAATTAATTTGAGACATATGTCCTGCAGTGGGCGTCAAATAGCTGGTGATGATGATGATAAATTCATAATTTACAGAGTAATAGGACAAGTTCTCAACAAGATATTTGAAAAAGAGGCTTTTAAGTTTCCTTAGTGTCGCTTTTTTATTATTGGGGTATTTTATTATATATTCTTGGCGCCATACAGTACTAAGAGTGCAGTTTTAGATGGTGATAGGTATTGTACAAGTATAACGTTGTACAAATAATGCGTCATTTTATGACATTAGGTTACATCCTGCCAATGAAGTCACGAATCGACTGACGATGCAATTCGAACGTGTGGAGGCACCTTACGAACCCGTCAACTTTTAACGACAGGAAGGCGACAACCGCACGTCGGCAATATTTGGTCACTCGTAAAATTTAACACTTCGACAGATGTACGGTTTAGTTTTAGGAAACTCGTGTGGACAGTTTTACATTGTTTCCTGAAACGGGTGTAATCTATTAAGGGCTAAAGAGCTCGTGGATAGATCGGTGTTTAGATATTCTGCAAGTGCTGGAGAATCCTGTTACTTGTACTGTAAATTATCTGTTAACTCGGAAATTCTAAATGGTAAACCAATGTTACATCCGAGCATTATTCTGTTATTTTACGGGTTTGGAATAGAATTGCAGAGTTTGATTGTCATGTCAACTCTCTGACCCCCGATTTCTCGTACACTACAATATGTTAATCTACTGTTAACAGCTGTCAGTTGTTCAGCGCGTACAAAAAAAAAACGGCCAACGGCGAGTCAGACTCGCGAACGAAGGGCTTCGTACCATTATCTATACAAAATTTGAATATTTCACGCGTCTACCTGTTGCAGTTATTAATATCGAGCAAAACGGGAGCCCCCTTAAATATTTATTTTATTCTGTTTTAGTATTTCTTGTTATAGCAGCGACAGAAAAACATCATCTGTGAAAATTTCAACTGTCTAACTATGACGGTTCGTGAGATACAGCCTGGTGACAGACGGGCGGTTGGATGGACGGACGGACAGTGGAGTCTTAGTAATAGGATCCCTTACCCTTTGGGTACGAAACCCTAAAAAAGCAACTTACAATTGTTAACAGAAGTTTAATAGCTTGCTAGATTACGAGAAGCCTCTAAACCTCAGTACTCAGTATCATCATCACCAGCCTACCTCTGCCCACAGCCCATTATCCCATAACGCCATCTTTCGCGGTCTCTCGCCATTCGCATCCACGGGCTCTTTGACGACTTGATCACATCGTCCGACCATCGGGCGGTCGATCTACCCACTGACCGTCATGCGGTTCTTAGCCGCCACTCAGTCACCGTCTTGATCCACCTGCCATCTTTCCGCTTCGCCAGGGGTCCTGCCCAACGCCCAGTCCTCAGTATTGGTGTTTTCAAATACTAATAATGTATTTGTGAGATATGCGTCACTACAAACATAATAATGCGAGCAGGTGTAGAAAAAAAATACGGTTGCTCCATATTTTGCCTCGTAAAACTATTCATAATGTTAAATAAAATGGTAAATCGAGATCACTTAAGATGACACTTTTCTGTCTTTGTATTGCCTTGTTCTGGCCAGTCCCAGCTTGCTGTCCGATGGGTCAATGACATTGCTGCAGCCGTCGGAACGCGATGGACGAGTTTGGTAAGGGGTCGCGGGGGTTGGCGTCACGGAGAAGTGGCCTATACCCAGCAGTGGGTACTATTCATGAGCTGGGCAATCGGATAGAAAGACAGAGTATCTTAGTGTAGTACTAAGGCATAAGGCTCATTATATGTTACATGTTGGTCTGCCGTCGACTGCCCCGTTTACCTAGCGGTTAAGACGCTTGTCCACCGAAACAGAGCCCACAAGGGTTTGATTCCCACTGGAGCCCGCTAAACTAGATATGTATGGCTTCAATCTGGGTATGTTTCCATGTTTGTGATGTCGTTGCCTGGTTACTATAGCACAGGGCGTCCTTGTTTGAGTACAGCACAAGTTGTGTGGACGTTATGGAAGTTAAACCCAGGTCTTTATCGCCAGGTTTGAGCCCTAGCAGCCATGGACGACCATACCGTGGACCTGATCTTCAGCGGATCGCTGAAGTCTCTTCCGCCGGTCAGCTCCAAAATCGTGAGGATATTCACCAGCTCGACCTTTACGGGTAAGGGATTACCAATTTATATACAGAAAATTTATATAAGTACTCAATGTGGTGCAGAAACCTTTTTTATTACATAAGGGTTTAATCTGATTTCGTCCACCTTTTATCCTTTACCTAGAAATGTCCAATTTTTATCTCTAAATCAACAAAAGTACGTCTACTTTTACACGTATGTACTCGACTCGATAACGTTAATCGCGACTGTGCAAGGAAAATGTAGAGATTGGTAGAATTGCTGTCCAGTTGCTATTCATGTTTTTCCTACTTTTGTAAGAAGTATTGTTTTGGCTTTTAAAGTTATTGATGGCAATCACGGAATCATATCATATCGGCTCTGATGTATTAAGTTGAAGCCCATCTATAGACGATTTGATGGGCATTGCATAGCTGATTGACACGTTTGTGTTTATATATTCTGCAGGTGTTGGAGAATCCTGTTACTTGTACTGCAAACTATCTATTAACTAAGAAATATTAAATTGGAAACCAATATTTCCATCCGAGCACTATTCTGTTACTTTACGGGTTTGAATAGAATTGCAGAGTTTGATTATCCTGTCATCTCTCTGACCCCCGGTTTATCGTACACTATAATATGCTAATCTATTCTTAACAGCTGCTGTTAGTTGTTCAGTGCATACACAAAAAAGCAACCGACAGTTATATTCTTTTTTTTTGCACTAATCCGTGCTGAGGACAATTTTAAAAACCTAAGCAGAGGCTAAAAATTCCACCCATGCCGGGACTTGAACCCGCGACCTCTGGCTTGCCATGCCAGTGCTCTCCCAACTGAGCTAATGGTCAAGTGCAGGCATCGGCGAAATGTCGAACCTCTTTACAAACTTCTCTGTGTTACGTACAGGCAGCGATATCTGGCTGAAGTAATTTACATCACTTGCAGCCGCTAGTGCCCACTTTTATGCAGCTGGCATGGGTTTTTAGCCTCTAAATAGGTTTTTTTTTCAACTGACAGTTGTTTAGTTGTTTGCCAGTATACGAAAAGCCTCTAAACTTAAAGTAAATATTGTACTCTACACGACACTCCAAATGCCTCTGTATCTCAGTACTCAGTATCTTCACCATCACCTACCTCTGCCCACTGCTGGGTATAGCCTGTTATCCCATAACGCCATCTTTCGCGGTCTCTCGCCATTCGCATCCACGGACCCTTTGACGGTTTGATCACATCGTCCGACCATCGGGCTGTCGGTCTACCCACTGGCCACCGTCCGGTTTTCGCCGCCATTCAGTTACTGCCCTGGTCTACCTGCCATCTTCCCGCCTCATCATCATCATCAGCCATTTAACGCCCACTGCTGGACATAGGCCTTCCTTACGGTTTTCCTAACCATGAGGAGGTTTGCCATAATCGCCACGCTTGGCAGGCGGGTTGGCGATCGCAGTATGCGGTTGGAATCTCAGGAAGACGCTGCTGCCCGTCTTCTGGTAATTGATTTCCTTAGTCGCCTTCTACGACATGCACGGAAGGAAATGGAGTAACGCTATTCTTAATCCGGCGCCACACGGAAATTCCCGCCTCGCCATTGCATAACCGACTCACAGATTAACGAGTAAGAAACCTCGGCTACGATTGCACATCGAATTATCATCATAAAATACGAATGGTAGTTTATGAAACGCGGCGTTGCTGTCCACTCTGCCATTTGTGACCAAACGGCCAAAGTTCTCTCTAATGTCGTCACTATTCGTCATATGTCCGTAGCTGCATCTATTTAAAACCGTTTAGTGCCACTAAAGCGTTTTCGCGTAAGCTGTTAAACGTTTTACTGTTAAAACGGTTTACTGTATTGTAAGGCACAAACCCCAGTATCGAATTCATAACATAACAACTAGTTATTTAGAATGCCAAAAGTATTGTCAGTTAATGAGTGGCAATTTTTTCGTGCCTCTGGCGATGGAAAGAACTAGGGTGTAGGGTTTGAGGGGAAAGCCTTTGTTGAAGAGGGAGTCCTCTAAGGAACCGCGGCTTGGACGCCAGCTTTATGGGAACATTTGGGTCGGATATGTTCCGGGGCGGTTTAATTGACTGATTTTATATTGTTTGTGTGTGTTTTAGGGTTCCGTACCCGAAGGGTACCAAACGGGACCCTATTATTAAGACTTCACTGTCCGTCTGTCTGTCTGTCTGTCTGTCTCTCATCAGGCTGTGTCTCATGAACCATGATAGCTAGGCAGTTGAAATTTTCACAGATGTATTTCTAACTATTATTAAAAACTGAATAAAATTAATATTTTGGGGGTGGCTCTCATACAACAAACGTAATTTTTTTGGTGTTTTTGCTCGATATAAATAGCGGCAACAGGTAGACGCTTTAAATATTTACAGAATATTTAGTTCTATATTCTCTTCAAAAATAAATAATTTAAAATAACATAAATATTTAAGGGGGGCTCCCATACAACAAACGTGATTTTTTGCTGTCTTTTCTCGATCTTTGTGTCTAATGTTGTATAGATAATGGTACGATACCCTTCGTGCGCGAGTCCGACTCGCACTTGGCCGGTTTTTTTATTTCATTTATGTTTCACAACATTCATAGTTTACATTTTTGAACAAAACAAACTGTAATATTTGACCAGTTGTAAAATGTGACATTATTGTAAATGAATGAATGAGTTGTACCGTGTTATTCGCCCGTGCAAATAGTTTTTTGCTTTTTGTCTGGTAGTAAAAGAGTAGTTAATAGTTCACGAAGGGTACAACGGTGTGACAAGGATATCAAATCAGAAATTACTTCGAAATTACTGCATAGTCGTATTGCAAGGTAGACATTTATATTCTTATATTCTTTTTGTTGCACTAACCTGTGCTGAGGACAAATTTAAAAACCTATTTAGACGGCCTGTACAGAGAAGTTTGTTAAGAGGCTCGAAATTCCGCCGATGCCTGCACTTGCCCGTTAGCTCTGTTGGGAGAGCGCTGGCACGGTTAGCCAGAGGTCGCGGGTTCAAGTCCCGGCATGGGTGGAATTGGACCGCTTTTGATAAAACTGCAATTCATAGTTTATTGTGACAATTCAATGTAAACTAATTCGCTACTTCGCCAACCGTGAAGAAAACCATCGTGAGGAAACCTAAGTGTCTGAGCTATTCACATACCTCAGCGCTTGAAATCGCTCATCCGCGGTGGGCTCGCGTGGTGATTAAGCCCATACTCTCTCCTTGAGAGAAGGCCTGTGTCCTACAGTGGGACGTACTCGTATGTAGGCTGCTTATGTATGTAATGTTAACTCATTAGTACTAATTAGTCTTCCTACTTGATAATCTGTGGGTTAAACGGCTTTGAAATGTACATCGAGTTGTCATAGTAATACATGTCATGAATCGTAGTTCTGTGAAACGGGGCTCTGATGACGTCACCGCCCTATAACCGCGAGGGGAGACCGGGTGCAATCGGGCCAAGTGGGGGTTCGTAAATATGGAAAACTTTTAATTAACAGCCAATTTATCAGATAGTGGCCGTTGATTGCTTTTAACGAAATTTAATTAGTTTTTGTTGGGCTTTTTAAGCCACTTTTTGGGTGGGGTTGATGGAACTTCAATTAAAAAAATGTTTTATTAATCCTGTTGTATTTCTCTAGGAAGTTTTTCTCAACTCGTTTAGTATACTTAAAAATGATTAAGGCTGGCTTGCGCCAACTCTAACTGACAGGAATATATATCTGTTTATCCATAGGTTATCTCTATCCAATGATTAAGTCCAAAAACATCTTGCACCATGACATTTGCAGAGCTATCCATAGACAAATTGTATGGCTGACAACCCTGTCCATCCGATATTTATCTGTTTGTCCTTGGATAAGTATTTATCTATTTACTTACTTATCCAGTGATTTGGTGCAAGTCACCCTAAGAAGAATAATACCTACACATAAAATCAACAACATTTTTGATCAAATAAAGACCTTCACTCCGGTTTCTCGTACCCTAAGGCCGATTTGCACTACTTTCTTAAACACGTCTTAAGCAGAAATTAAGTAAAAATCTTTATACAAATCAATTCAAATGGCTGTTTGAGTGACATTTACGAAGTTGTGCGTGTCTGTCTCACACACTGTTTAGATACGGTTAACAGCTGTCACTTTGACAGTAACACTTTGATAGCTGATAAGAAAACTGACAGTAGTTAATAGTTGATCAGTCACTGAGCGACCGATATCGAATGTTAATATCGATTTGCGACTGACATCGAGCCCCCGGTTCGACCTTTTAGGTCAAATTGTTATTGTACGAGAAACCGGCGGCAAAGGGGAAAGGGTGATTCTTATTCTTACGTTTTTTTGTGTGAGTTGTAAGAATTGAATATATTTTCTACGAAAATCAGTAATCTGTATATTAATTTACTTAGTAAATTACCTCTAGTATCATGTCTGTAAATATTTTTTGGCATAAAATTATCAGAAACATACTTGAAAAAAATTACAAGTCCAAAATGTCACGGACCGTGTAGTGTGAGATTGCCGGATTTAGAAAAAAATATTTTTTTTCTGAAGAAATATAAAGTTGTTTCGCAAAATATTACAGCAATTATGCAAGACTAACCTTTGTTCTATAAGACTGATTAAAAATAAATATAAATAATAATTACAATTTATGATTCTAAACAACATAAAGTTTGTGAGAAGTTTTTGTGTCACGACCATGTATGATAATATAAAAATTCGGCACTCGGTAGAAAATTATCTTTGATGTTGGCAACCCTTCCTACGTTTTTTTAGAACAGCAACACTTTCTTCTTGTCAGATTTGCAAATGGCTAAACATAGTGTGTGCCTCGCAAAACAAATCTTCTTATTTAATTGAAAAAAGGGACAACCTTAACACGTCAACGCCGTGTACGACTTTTAAACGTAAGTACCAGTGTCACGCTATTGTTTGAAACATAATATGTACCTCATACCGTGTAGTTTAAGGTAATTACTTAATATTTGCGATATCATGGCTAGCTTTTAGGTTATATCGAACACGTTTCAAATTGTCACGACCATGGTATGAAAAAAATGTCACCGCCATGGAATTTTTGAGAGCATGGTCGTGACATGTATTGCGTGGTCGTGACATTCTATTTCATTTGAATTATTTAGTGGCGTTTCTTGTTTTGCTGAATTATTTTATTTAATATGCACTATCTACTATTTTTTGAAATAGCCTTTTACTAGGTATACTGATTTTTCGCTATTCTGATTCTGTAGATGCCACGAAAGAAGAAAAACTTAGAAGCAAAGAAGAAAGAAAGGCGTGAATATGAAAAAAAAAGACGCGCTAAAATAAAAGAAGATCCCGTCAAATATGAAGAAGCAAAAGCAAAAGAACGAGCACGGCGTCAGCGAAGAAAGGAGCAAAACAAAATAGTGTCGATAAAAGATTTATCACGTCGTGATCAGAAGGAACAACGAGAAAAATGGCGTGAACGTACCAGAAAAAGTCGAGCATTAAAAAAATGCAGAGAACGTGGGCTGCAACTAATCAGGGAGAACACTCCTCCATCTGATTTGGAAATGAATGTTGCCCTGGCGCCAGATCCGAGCGTCTCTTCACCAATAAGAGAGCGCGATACAACACCGGTGGTTAGTAGAGACGATACACCTATCATATCACAACGAGGTGAAACTCCATCATCCACCAGTTCTCGAGGCAGCTCAATGAGTAGACAAAGGCACCAAGCGTTAAAAGAACACAAACAACGCAGGAAACTAACCAATGTTATTATTACGAATCAAAAAGCGAAAATAAAAGCGCAGCAGAAAGCAATACATACTCTTCAAGTCAGAATGAATAGGCTGATAAAGAAGGTTTCTGAAATGCCGACCAAAGCCAGGAAAAGGCAAATAGTTTTGAAAGATATTTGGCGTCGTCGCAAATTATCGGTTCAAAAGTTTTTAGACAGTGAAGAAAATTCTATGATAAGCCCTGGGGTAAAAGATACAGTTACGCGGCATAAAATAAAGAAACAGAAAAGGTATATTACTGACACTATGGAAAATCTACACAAAAAGTACAATGCCGTATCAGACGGAAGACTGCGTGTAAGTTATGCAAGTTTTTGCCGCTTGCGTCCATTCTGGATTGTTAAGGCAAAATTAACTGATCGCGATACATGCTTGTGTGTACTTCACGAAAATTTTAATATGATGCTTAACAGATTAAAAGCATTACAAATCATACAAAATGGAGACACCGTAATTGAAAGTGTGGTATGTAATACTAATTCATATAACTGCATGAGTCGTAAATGCTCTAAGTGTCTTAATAAAACTCCTAACTTTATGACATTTGAAAACGAAAGCATTTCTTACCATCAATGGGTGAGCCAAAATGAAGAACGAGATATAAAAGGTAGTATCAAATTGATCAGAAGAACAATTAAATGTAGACTTACAACTGACAAAAAGGGGCTAGTTGAAACTTTTCTGGACATTCTGCCAAGGTTTCTCCTGCACACATTCAATATACGTAACCAATATCAAGCAATTAATCATATCAAGACTAATTTAGCAGCAGGGGAAATTTTGGTAAGGATTGATTTCTCTGAAAACTACGCATGCAAATATTTCTCAGAAATTCAATCGGTACATTTTGGGGCATCCCGTCAACAGGTGTCAATTCATATAGGGGTTTTATATTACTTGTTGGACGCCACTGGAGAAGTGGATACCGTGCCCTTCTGTTCTGTTTCTGCCTGCCTGCGTCATGATGCGGCCGCAGTACATGCTCATTTGAAGACAGCCTTAACGCGTTTGATTGCAAATCAAAATATTAAGATGCTACACATCGTTAGCGATGGCCCTAGCAGTCAATACAAAAACAAGAGCAATTTCTATCTTTTCACCCAACACCTTGTCCGCATATTGAATATTTCTGCAGCATCATGGAATTTTACTGAGACAGCACACGGTAAAGGCCCTGCAGATGGTGTAGGTGCGGCTTTGAAAGGAGCAGCTAATAACCATGTCCTTAAAGGTAATGATATACCTGACTATGAAACATTTGTCCAAGTTGTCAAAACCAACTGCAACGTTATGGTATATGAAGTAAGTGAGCAAGATATTAAAGACGCTGAAGATTTGCTTCGAAATTCTGCTAAGATTTTAAGCATACCGGGCACAAAGAATATGCATCAGTTAACGTGGAGTACTGAAGAACCCACAATGCTCAATATAAGGGAGCTTTCTTGTGCCAACTGTGAAATAAAAGATAAATGTCCTCATTATCCCTGTTCAAGGCGTCCGATAATACGATTGGCTACTGAACGTGATGCAGAGTCAAGTCTTAGCACGACTAATACTAATCTAATTGAACCTATGATCGGTAACAATTCTCCCGAAGCTAATAAACGTAATTTAAAAGAAGGGGCGTGGGTAATAGCCAAGTTTTCAGGGAAAAAGAATCTAGTTTCCCTTTTTGTAGGTCAAATTGTTAGTTTAAATAACGACAAACCTGATACACCTTACTATACTATTAAATTCACTAAGAAGAAGTATCACAACGTGATATCAGGAGACACTATCTTTATCTGGAATAACAATGATTATGCAGATCTTGGCGCTGAAGACATTGTTTCTGAGTTACAAGAACCCACTCCCGGTAGGCGAGGAACACTAGTTTTCAAATTTGATTTCTCATTATTTGAAATTGAAATTGAAATTGAAATTGAAAAAAAAATTTTATTTATCGCATCTAATTACATTTAAAAAAATCATAATAATATAAATAATTCTAAGCTTAGGGATATTGATAAAAAGGGGTTTGCTCAGCATAGATGTTGTGTTAGACACAACGCTGATTTTCAGCAAGTCCCTGTTAAATTTTCGATTAAATAAAATTAAATAATAACAATTACAATAAAATTAGAATTAGAGTTGGACGTGTCTATAAAATTGAATAAATTACAAATACACTAAAGAATTCATTAAATTAAATACTTGATACATTAATAAATGTTACGTTAAAATGAGGATAACCATCAATACAACTTGATCCTCCTCAGGACATAACAGAATTCAAACTATAATAAATCAATAAATTACGAACGCAGCAACTCCTGAATGATTTAATTCAATATTTAAATCAATAAAAGTATGTACCAATACGAAATGAGTATTTGAAATTGTCATAAGATTTGAATATAATAAAAAATTGGAAATAGAACAGAAATATGGCAAATATTTTAAATTATCAATAAATAAATCAATCATCATAAGTATTACTGTGTCATATTAGGGCAAATTTTTATTTTATATATGTATACCTACTATATTAGTCGCTCCTTTGTATGTAGGATAGACTCAATTTAAATTAAAATGTTATGCCATTTGGGTCTGCTGCTACGATCTTTGATCCAATTCATTTTACACAAGCAACACCAAACCGCTAATTGTATACTATGTAACTTTGATTACCTATTTAAGATTTTTCATGTATCTTTATAATGTATGGTATGCAATAGATCTTATCTTATCTTATCTAATCTCAACAACACTTATGTCTACAACTTTATTAGGTTTACATTTATAATCAACATCTACATCAAGATCCATTTACAATTTATTTAGTTAAATAATATTATTTATTTGCTTATCGAAAAGGACTTTTTTTAAATTAATTTTAAAGGTTAAAGATGTCATATAATCCCTCAGGGGAGGCGGTAGATCATTCCAAATCTTTGTCGCAGCGTATTTAAAGCTACCTCTATAGTGCGACGTTTTATGCTTTGGAATTATCATAAGATTAAGCTGCCTTCTTCGATGATTGCGAATGTATGTATCGTTGGCCCAGACAAATTTGGTGTAAAGATAGAGGGGTCTCTTTCTATAAACCACTTTATGCACAAGGTTAGATAGGTGAAGTTGCCGTCGCGCTTTCATTTTAAGTATGCCCCTTTCATTTAAGAACGGCGTTACGTGGGCCCTTTTTGGGATAGTAAAACAGAATCTAGCGCATGCGTTCTGGACTCTCTGTATGGCCCGTTCCGTTTTGGCCAGTATCCTGGGACCATAAACTACGTCACCAAAATTGAGTAGGGATAGGACTAAGGTTTCGGTTAGTAGTATGCGAATTTTTTCTGTTAGATATGCTCTGATGTTGTACAGTACCTTCAGTCTGTAGAAAGCATTCCTTATTTTACCGTCAATGTGTTCAGCAAATTGCATCTCAGAGTCCATGAGCAATCCCAGATTGCGCGCTTTTGTCACTCTCTCAATAACCTTGCCAGAAACCATAATCTTCGGTTGACACTCTATAATTCCTTGACACTGGCGTTTGGTACCCATCACCATGTACTTAGATTTTAGTGGGTTGAGTACCAGACAATTTCTTAAGGCCCATTCCTGTATTACGCTGAGGTCTTCGTTGATTTTAGCCACTGCTGTTTCCACTTCGCGGGGCTTGAATGAGTAATACAACTGTGTGTCGTCCGCGTACAAGTGTACTTGACAGTAGGTAATCTTGCTGATTAGGTCTGCTGTGTACAGCACAAACATCAACGGACTAAGGATAGAGCCTTGCGGGCAACCACGAGTTATGGGTCTAAGTTCCGATTTAACCGTGCTACCCTCTTCGCCATTCACCTCCACGTATTGCATTCGGTTTTCAAGGAATGAGAGAAACCATTTGCATGCCGAATCGGAGAGACCGTAGTAACTTAGTTTCTCTATGAGAAGGTTCTGGTTTATGCATTCGAAGGCTCGAGAAAAATCGAGGAGAACCAAAATGCTGCCCTCTCCCTTATCTGAAGCCTCTATTATCTCATCAGTAACGTGTGCAAGGGCTGTCTCTGTTCCGTGACCACCGCGGAACCCTGATTGTACCAAAGGGATGATATTTTCTCTCTCGGCATAGGCTGTGAGTTGCCTGTGAACTATACGCTCCAGGACTTTTGACAGGACGGGCAATATGCTTATGGGTCGAAGATCCTTATAGTCGTTGATTGACGCGCTTTTCGGTATTGGTTTAACTTTTGCTAGCTTCCAGTCATTTGGAAAGGAGGAAGAGATAATGGATTGATTAATTATTGCTGTTATTATTGGTAAAGTGATAGGTAGTGTTCTGC
Source organism: Yponomeuta malinellus (assembly GCA_947308005.1). Lineage (NCBI taxonomy): Eukaryota > Metazoa > Arthropoda > Insecta > Lepidoptera > Yponomeutidae > Yponomeuta > Yponomeuta malinellus. The sequence continues at coordinate 2,067,941 of OX371019.1, forward strand.
GGATCATGCTTATTGTTATATCGTCGAAACCAGACGCATTGGTGCCTATGCTGAGAAGTATCTTGTTTACTTGTTCTTCTGTACATGTCTCTATATAGAACTGCTTTTCCGTAAATTTATTCTGTTTAAAATAATCTAGTAAGGCTGCATCTGCGACTGTGTTGCCTGGGATATTTAAGAACGCATTATTTATATCATTCGGATTTTTCAGTTGGGCTGGTAGATCAACAACCTGTGGACCCTTGCCTGTTAATGATAGTTGTTTTAAGTGCATCCACATTGATTTGGGATTTTTTGTATTTTTGTTTACATAATACGTAAAATATGCTCGTTTTTCCCTATGTATTGAACTGGTGACATAGTTTTTTAAGGTTTTATAGTATTCTTTTTTTTTCTGGCATTTTGATAAGTGAGCCCTATTCCATGCGTTGTCGCGATGTTTCATCATTATTTTAATAACGTCCGTTACCCATGGTCTAGGATTTTGCTTTATACGTATTTTCTTTATAGGTGCATGTTTGTCGAATAAATCCGTTATTAATTCATTGAATCGAGTTAACATTGAGTTGGCATCTACTCTATTTGTCACTTCATGCCAGGGTATGCTATGTAAATCATCCAGGAACATTTTTTCATTTATTTTGTGTAGTGAACGTGTGGAAATAAATTGGGGAAGAACAGCAGGCTTATCAATGTAGAGTTCTGCAAGTACCAACGCGTGATCACTAAGGCCAGGATTGTGATGGACTGTTATTTGTTTACATAAGTCCGGCGAGTCTGTGATAATTAGGTCTAGTAACGTAGATGATTTCTCATTGACCCTTGTTGGTTCCTGAACCAGTTGGGTTAGGTTCATGTGGTGGAAAAATGTAGTAAGCTCTGGCGCAGGAGTGATGTTAGGTTTCAGTAGGTCGATATTAAAGTCGGTTAGTAAAAATAGGTAGTCACTGTTGGCAAAGCAGCTTATCGATTCAGTAATTGAGTCGACAGCAATACCCGCTGGGACCCGGGTTCTGCTTGAAGCGTCGGGTCGGTACGCGGTACCTATGACTAGACGCCCCGTGCCAGGTAGTCTTAATTCAAGCCACATCTGTTCGAGCGTGGATGCAGGGTGTTCAAGCACACGCGTGCGTAACCCGCGCCGCACACAAAACCCAACTCCGCCGCCTCTATGCCCGCTCTGACGATGATTGAGCTTTAGCACGTAGCCCGGTATTTTGGGAATAGTGCCATCCTGTCCCTCTCTCAGCCAAGTTTCGTTAAGTGCTAGCAAATCTGGTTTGTGACTTTCAATAGAGTATAGTAGTTCATCCTGACCAGTATTTATAGACCTTATATTAAGCAGACCTACTTTCAAACATTGACGTTTCTTTTTAGCCATAGCATAGGACAATATCGTAATTATTAAAATGTATCGTATTACCAGATGTGCCCAATGAATAAATGTATTTATTAGTTTTTGTTGCCATTTTCAGATCAAAGAAGAACATAGTGCCAATTAAGTATCTGTTACAAAGTATCTTATAGGTAGGTGAATTTAGTTTATATTTAACGTGAAGTAGTGTCGTCGGAGTTTGTGCCATACAAATTACTATCTTACTTGTCGTTCGATGTTCCCGGGTCGGTACCAAAAATACGTGCCAAGTCAGCATCATTTGAGATTTGCTCAGCCCTCGAAGATTCATTTTTCCTCGCAAGGATGGTACCGTCTTTGGTCCAGCAAAACTTAAAATCTTTTTCCTTTGACAATTTACGGGCCATTGCGAATAGTTGCCTTTTCTTTTTAGTCAGGCGCTCATTAAAATAGATATTAGACAGTTTACCCGTAATTTCAAGATCTAGACTGGTAAGTCCTCGACGGATCCTTGCAGCTCGGAGTAGCTGGCTCTTTACTGAGCGACGTGTGAAGCTTATGACCACGGGTCTTGGGGACCTCCCACCAGGTCGGAGGGCCCCAACTCGCTTGATGAAGTTTATGTCACGCTCATCAATATTCAAACCCAGCTTGACAGTCGCAATTTTAAAGATAGAGTCTAGATTTTCTGTCTTACTGTCCTCTATTCCTGTGATTTCGACTTCATTGCTGATAATCGCGATGCTTTGCGCTTCAGTCGTATTTTCCAGATTTCTGATGGTTTCCTGGAGTGAGTGGTTCTCTGTTTGCAACTTTAAAATCATAGCGCTTTTTTCCGCAGAAGCGGCGCTTAAGGTGATAATTTGTTGTTTTAGAGACTCCATACATGTCTTGTACTCAATCATTTGCGAATGGATTTCTTCTAGCTGGGTAGACAGGTTTGTTGGTATGTATCTTGAGAGATATGTAGCAAGAGAGCTATTGATCTCCTTCACTATGGTTGTTTTGATATCTGCCAAACTGACGTCGCCTGTATGCATTGTCGGCGGCGATAAATCAATTGGTGAAACCTTCGAAGCTTTGCTTCCCTTAGGTCCGCGTTTACGTTTATTGACATGCAACTCGGTATCGGTTTCTGTAGTTGTTACAACGCTGGGGCGTACTGGTGTGTTTGTGTTGTCTTTTTTCGGCATTTTACACTTACATTCCGGGCATACATAGTTAGCTGAAGAGCCGCCGGGAATACACCTTGTATGAAAGCAATTGTCACAGGTCGTGCACTCCAGACAATTCAATTCCAGTATCTCCCCACAACAGGACCCACAGTGTAGGTGAGACTCCGATGCACCAGTTTTCATTGAGAGAGATGTCATGTCTACAATCTGATGTTGTTTGTTTACTAGTGTGAATAACGTCACCGCAAAATGGTGATAGCCGCGGCAAGCGTCGTACTAAACCGGTCGGCCTTGATGCAGTACCGGTCGTTGACCCGAGACAGTGTCCGGGGCCGTTTTGCCGATCGCGTTTGTCAGTTGAGAGCGATTTTTGAATAGTTTTGCTTTGATTTCGCGTATTACGTCGTTTTTTGATTAACTTTGTTTTCACAGGCACTGTTTGTTTATCACTATCTTCACCACTTGAAAGCTTTCACCACTATTTTCGCGTTTCTTTAGTATTTTAAACAGCCGGATACTACGGAGCTTATATAAACACGTCCACCTTCGCGTGTATTCGCGCGCCGAGGCGTGTATTCGCGCGCCGAGCCGTGTATTCGCGCGCCGAGGAGATTTGATCATCCCGTTATGTAAAAGGTTAGAGGTTTGTTACCTAATTTGCAGGTCATTAGTGACGAGAGATAAATACTCTGTATGTGTAAATGTATGATTAGACTTCCTTGATAAAAAAATATCAAACCTTAAATTATGTTGGTTATAGATTATTTTTTGAGATGTTTAATAATAAGTGATACCTATTGTTTTGTTTTTTTAGGAATTTTTATTTTATTTCTAGAAGATTGACTTTTTAGTTGTAGAGCTCAAAACGCTGCAATTACTTTAAGCATTATGCTTCAACTTTACTTTGAAAATATTTACTACCTATAGGATAAAAATTAGTCCTGATTTTATACTCAATTATTATGTTTAATATTTACTAATTATAGGTTATGTGATATTGAAATAATGCTGCCTGTGATCAGATAGTTCTAAGAATAAAAGGCTGATTTGTTGTATTAGTAGACAGATTGACCTGACGGTCTTTTTGACGGGATCTCACTTGTGATTTAATTATTTGAAGTGTGTGTGTTGATGAGAACTTCTCATTGAGAAGTATACCAAATAAATACTGTTGATTAACCATTTCAGTGTTTTATTTATTGCTCAATCACTTTTAACTAAGAAGACACAAATTTCATAACATTAATATTAACAATTACAATAAAAAATATAAAACTGTCACATCCATGTCATACAGTGTCACAGCCACGTTCAGTAATGTCACGACCGAGGCACAATCTGTCACGGCCGTGTTTATGTACCCATTTTTTTTACGTTTCCTGAGGGCATTAAGCTTGTTCATATGCATCAAAAATATGCTTTTGGTATATAATTTTGATGTACATCGCAATATATCGTAAAAAAAAAAGTCAATTTTTTTTGGAGTTATCTGGAAACTATTTAAGAATCACCCGAAAAGGTATGTCCACGTTGTAATTCAACGAAAAAACTACGTAAACGAATATTTTTTCAGGCATAACGCGTAAAAGCCTGAAAAAATATTTTCATGGCTTATTTGTTTTTTTTCTTTTTTTATCGGATCAACATCAATTTGTTAGTGACCTAAGTTATGCAACGGTAGAACAAAACAAATCAATAAACCCATTCGGGGTTCGTAAATTGATCCAAGGCAGTGTTGCAGTTTGGAACGAAAGACAAAGGGTGAAACTATAGAGAGTGTAGTCAATAATTTTAGACACGCAATTTGGAAGCCGACGACGGGTCTATTCTTATCAACACGCGAATCTAGAAAGATCCATCGAAGTAGTTGAAGGCCGGAACAGTCAAAGTCGAAGTCGAAATAAAGTCTATTTATTTATTTTATTAGGTCTACTAACACTTTTTGTATCTTCACATGCGTAACAGTAACTTGCATCTAGGCTGAGTCTCGATACAAAAACTTATTAAACCACATGAATTTAATTCAATTTTTAAGTAGCTTAGATACGTCCCACTGCAGGGCTCTCTGAGAGACGGTATGGGCTTAATTACCACGCGTGCCCACCACGGGTAGGCAATTTCAAGCTACAGACACTCAGGTTTCCTCACGATGTTTTCTTTTACCGTTAACGAGTGGTATCGCTACTGCAACTTCGCAAATTTACGTATCTTAGAAAACATTGGTGCATACCGGGATTCGAACCACGACCTTCCGAATGTGAGGCCGGCGTTCTACCGGTTCACTACCACCGCTCAAATAAAATAGAAATAAAATTAGTATTTATACCTTAATTACACACAACACTACTTCCCTGGTAAACTGAAGTTTTTAAGAATTAAATCAATAGACTTTTATTATAATGAAAACTTAATATATTTAATGTACAGAGCGGTTTTTTTCTTGTTTTGTATTATGGTTTGATTTGTACTGTTTTTATTTTTATTTTAAATAATTTAATATAAATATCTATCCTACGTTTTTTTCCGGCATGAACGTCCTTATATTTGTTTACGGTAACATAAAATTAGATTTTTTCACAGCTTTAAGGGACTGTAGATTTAAGTAGGTACATGGTTTAAATTTCAACTCGATACCTCCACGGTTCCTGAGATAAAAGGTCTTGATAGACAGAAGGACGGTCGGACAACAAAGTGATTATATAAGGGTTCCGTTTTTTTTTTGTACGAAACCCTAAAAACGCCGTAGTAACATGCTGAGCCCTGCTCACCTACTTTCGTGCATGGGATCGGATTAACTGAGATTCCAGCCAGCGAGTTGGTCTTTGTCAGTCGACTAAATCTCTACTGATAGGATGACGTCATTTATCAAATCCGGGATTAGGTATATTGTAAATCTCGCCGCGGGTTATTTCAGTGTTAGATTGATATCTGATTAAAAATTCGACCAAACGAAACGTGATTATGTTGATGTAACTAATCCAAATGCGGCTTTGCATATTACTACTACAAGATGTTATTTCCAAGAATTTGGGACAGTTCCAGAGTAGCAAGATGGGGTTGAGTTCCGGTTATGAGAACAAAATTTCTGCGCGTTTCCAAATAAACATATTGATTGCATTAGAAACTGAAAGAAAGTACCTTAACCCCTTAATCCAGTGGGCTAACTAGCGCCACCATCGAAAAAAAAAAAATCTTCTTTTACAGGTCGTATTTGCACACTAGCGCCACCGAGGAACAAATCATATCTTCTTTTACAGGTCGTATTTGCACACTAGCGCCACCGAGGAACAAATCATATCTTCTTTTACAGGTCGTATTTGCACACTAGCGCCACCGAGGAACAAATCATATCTTTTTTTTTACAGAGCGAATTTGCAAAGTGTCGGCACAATCTCTCAATCATGTGAATAGTGATTCAGTGACTAATGAATGTTGATGAAGTGAAAGAGGTTCGTCAGGAACGTAGCAACTTGTATCAGCCACCCCGTCGGGGTTGAGGCGTGACTTTACGAATGTAGTGTAGAAAGCTTTAATTTTTTACAACATAGAGTAACCGTTGACTTTAGTTTTACCCGTTACAGGGAAAAAGGGTCTTTGGACGGACAAGTGGGTGCTTGGAATGAATGTAAAAGTAAAATTTTAGTCACCGATTGCGTGCCGTGCGATGGTCACTCACAGGCGACGTGGCAGACGACGTGGCATCTATCTGGGTGGCAAGAGTTGGCCAAAAACAACGAGGAATGGAAGTCTGAAGGGGAGGCCTTTGCTCAGCAGTGGGATACAATGATGGCTACTATAAAACTTAAACCATTATCTAACATTAGACAAAAATCGAATTTGGATACATTGATATTTAACGACATGACATTGGTGCTGTGAAGGTTACATAGATGGGCGCTAGATGGCGAGTGCTGTTTTTAGACAACGTTTGTTGCATAGGAGCCCCCCTTAGATATTTATTTTATTCTGTTTTTAGTATTTATTGTTGTAGCGGCAACAGAATTACATGATCTGTGAAAATTTAAACTGTCTAGCTATCACGGTTCATGAGATACAGCCTGGTGACAGACAGACAGACAGACAGACAGACAGACAGATGGACAGACAGACAGACAGACAGACAGACGGACAGCGAAGTCTTAGTAATAGGGTCCCGTTTGGCACCCTTCGCATACGGAACCCTAAAAAAATGTTGTCTTGTTAATTTGCGAATAAAAATAAAATGTTTTATTGTGACAAGTTGACAAGCGTGATAACCACAGCACAAACAATGCTGCTATTTTCTGCTTACTTTAAAATAAAGTAAAATCTTTATACTTTATTGACTTAAATTAAATAGTTTATATTTAAAAATTTATTAAGCTATAAAGTTGAAAAAAACAACGAACATTTTAAATATTTCGCCAAACTACTATCGTTTCACCTTCGAGTTCACGAGTATCGTCATTGGTTCTGTAGTTTATTTTCATTGCGTGACTCAAAAGGGGTATCAAGATAGTGTGATGATCATTGAATGGTTTTCAGTCGTTAAGCTATCGGGCGGCGCTGATAGTTAAGATACAGTCCAACGAAAGAGTAATTCTATCTCAATCATTGTTATGGTTTTGAACATAACAGAGTTAAGATTATTTACTGGCCAGGAAAACCTCATATCGCCTCAAATCAACAACAATAAAATTGTCGTCAATCCCACGTTTTAACAGTTATTCTGCTTGTTGAAGCGGAGACAATTCCAACAAATCGAAGATCATAAGAATCGGTGCAGCCGTTCCTGAGTTATAAGTCGTCTAACTAACCCGACTTTGTTTTATACTTTACATATTTACATGTCACCAACAAGCTATGCACATAATATGCACAAAGGCCAAAATTAAATGCTACCTTAATTATCTTAGGTTTTCTCAGTAAAATACGCTAGGTACTAAAATGCACGTACCTATTTCTAACTTTAGTTTTTCTCTAGTTTTTCGAAATCCTCACTAATAATAGGGGTTCAAGTATGAAATTGCCGTTTTATTGCAATAGGTTCTTTGAATTGACATAGAATCTTCATGGTTTGAGGTTTTCGAATGAAACTTTTTTCAAATGGTTTCTATGATGTTCTTTTTTTAAAAAATGTGAAACATTGGAATATCGACTTTCAATTGTTTTTGTTATTCAATTTAGACAAGAAAGATGGATACTGCGAAAATTCAGTCAAATCATGAGGCATCCATTTTTCGTATTTTTTTATTTTATTGATTTGACGCAAGTGAGTCAATATTGTGGGTAAGGTAACGTTAAACCATGCCGCTAATTCCTGGGTAGTTTGACTAGGGTCGGCTTCCACTATCTCTCTTAATTCATCGTTATTCACCTGTGTGGGCGGTCTTCCTCGTGGCTCGTTCTTTAAGTCGAAATTTCCATCACGAAAGCGTTTAAACCAAAATCGCACGGTGCGTTCATTAGTAGACCCCTCTCCAAACGCAGCATTGATATTGCGGGCTGTTTCTGCCGCGTTAGTTCCGCGTCGGAACTCGTATTCAAAAATCACTCGAATTTTCGCAGTATCCATCTTTCTTGTCTAAATTGAATAACAAAAACAATTGATAGTCGATATTCAAATGTTTCACATTTTTAACAAAAAGAACATCATAGAAACCATTTGAAAAAAGTTTCATTCGAAAACCTTAAACCATGAAGATTCTATGTCAATTCAAAGAACCTATTGCAATAAAACGGCAATTTCATACTTTAACCCCAATATTATAAACGCGAATGTTTGTTTGTATGGATGGATGTTTGTTGCTCTTTCACGCAAAAACGGCCGACCGGATCCGGATGAAATTTTGCACAGAGATAGATTATAGTCTGAATTAGCACATAGGCTATTTTTTATCCTGGAAAAATACACATCAAAATTACCACGTGAACAAAGCAGTTAGTTATAAATATGTGAAAGAAATAACGCTACAGTCTATTTCCAGCAGTGGACGAATACTGGATGATTGATTGATTTGTTAAAATAATTATTGTTCGATCTCAGTCATCTCAGTCGCGGTCGCCACTCCAGGGTAGAGAGTAGCTCTATACCTAAACTTGAGTACCTAACTGACATTATGTTTATCAATATCTAAGTAGCTTTTTCGTGTTTTCAGACACAACGATGGAAAGGAATACCCTGATGGCCAAATGTTACCCACGAATCAAAGACTACTGTCGCGAGAAGCACGGACTTGAGTTTCAGGTCAGTAAAGTCTTTCGTCTTTTCTGTCAATGGTTGTCTAGAAGAAATTAGTTTTCATCATGATGCCGCCAATTGTACTGTACTTTATTATTTTTTAAGCTATAGAGAATGTTAATGAATTATACTTTATTGCACACAATACATTTTACAGGACATTACATGAGAAATAACATGTACAAAGGCGAGCTTATCTCTGTAAGAGATTTCTTCCAGCAAACCTTAGGGTATAGGAGACGCAGTAGAAAAACGGGATGTACACAAAATAAACTACATAAACTAGATATGTAAATAAAAATACATCATCATCATCAGCCATTTCACGCCCACTGCAGGACATAGGCGTCCCTCATGGTTTCCAAGCTTACCAGTCTTGTGCCTCCCGCAAATATACATACTTAGCTATAAATAAATAACATATATAAATATATGGTCGTCGACGTAGCCCAACGGATTAGTAAGTTGAAGTGGCAGTCGGCGGGGCACATAGCACGTAGAACTGATAGCCGATGGGGCCCAAAATTTCTTTAATGGAGACCACATATCGGCAAGCGCAGCGTAGGACGACCAGCCACAAGATGGACAGATGACCTCATCCAAGTGGCAGGAAGACGCTGGATGCAAGCCGCATCCAATCGGTCTTTTTGGAAATCCACGCAGGAGGCCTATGTCCGGCAGTGAACTTCTTGTGGCTGAATGATGATGATGAAATACTTAGTTCAATAGGGATAGAAAATAATGCTCTTTCTACCGCTTTGTGAAGATACTGATGGGACTAGCGCATAATTATGTTCTGTGGCAGTGCGTTCCACAGCCTAGTCGACTGGACCCTGAAGGAGTCACCGTAAGCTCCAGTATTGTGAGCAGGATTTTTAAGAAGATGATCTTTTTTGAAACCTTTCTCTCAGGTATGCGGGAGATGAGGGATGATTAAGGAATATAAAAGAAGAAGAAGAAAGACGTTTATTATACCAATAAGATACATCACAGAAATTCCATCTATCTACAGCGTAGGTACGTCTTACCGCGGGGCTCAGACCTTCTCCCAGCCAGAGAGGACTTAATGGACTCAATAACGATGTGAGAATAACACAAGCGCTGACGTATATGTACCTCAAACACTTACGCCCGGTTTCTAGTACAATGGCCTTTGCATGTACCAAATAAGATTTATACAGTGTCCAGTGGCACCTTCACTCACACTAGATGGGTGAAGGGACCACTCGGACGCTGCAGTGCCTGAGACACTGCTTTTAGATGGAGTAGGCTTGCCCAGAACCTATACCATCCAGACCATAGGAATGACAGGTCAATAGTGAAAGTGAAAGTGAAAATATTTATTTACCATAAAATCAATTTTTACATCATACAAATCAATAAATATTTATAAATACTTTAGGAGCCGATCAAGCCGCAGGTTTTTCACGACATTTTCCTTCACAGTTAGCGTGTGGTATTATTATTAGGTATTAATACATTTATTGCACATAAGTAAAAAATACGTTATTGCTACTACAAATTCGCAGATATGCGTAACTTTGAAAATAAACAAAGTCATACGTACATGCCCGCACTGGGAATCGAACCTGGTGCTCTCGCTTCTCGAGTTCGAGTTCTCGTACATTAACCATCTGTTAATCTGTTGTTGTCAACTGTTTTTTCAGATGTTTTTTTCTGTATACACTTAGGCCAACTGACAGCCCGTCGGTATAAAGGTAAAATTCAGTAACTGCAAATGAGCCTAATCGTAGAAACTGCGCTAATGTGAATTTGAGATACTAAATGTAATATTTAGCTCCGAAATAAAAACGCTCATTTATCGTTAATTTTTTTTATGAATAAACTAGATAGTATTCTTCAGTTAGTAGTTATTTTTAGCCAAAAATAATTAGCAGTTTATAAATAAAAAAATGGAAAAGCAGTTAATGAGTTTTACCTCTTGAAGTCTTATAAAGTTGTGTACTTAATGAACCTCTCGCAATGATATAATATAAACATAAACCAGCCAAACGTGGGTCCAATTCACCAGTCCGATACACTGGTGCTCTCGTGGGCCCAGTATAAGCTGATACCTCTGCTGCCTACCTCTTCAAATTCAAAATAAAAGCTCATGTAATGTTACTTCACTAATTTTGCTAAAGAGCATGGGGAGGTTGCGTAAGTAAGCTTATTGAAGGTTTTTTGGATGTTAGATAAATAAAATTAGTATAAAAAGAAGAAATTATATTAATTCCATTTATTCATCAACAATCTCCGCATCTTGCAATGTAGTTGACACAGTTAAACTTTTATACCACTCGTGCAGCTCAATCGGTATAAGACCATCTCTACACAACTTTTCAAGATCCTTCTTTTTTTGTAGCGATATAGGTAACGATTGATTGTATGCTTGCTTAAGTACAATATTTTGAGTGGCGTTCCGTCTGCTTCGCAGAGATATATCAATTTTTTTGTACGCAGATGTATGATTGTATCGATAAAATATTGTGTACGGATGAGCCTTCTCAAACTTCAAGCATTTTATTTTCAGCCATGACACCTTTTCGCCTTCGACGTCATGTGTCCTGTTTTTTATCGTAGTTGCAGCTAATTCATGCAAATCCCAGAAATCTTGAAATTTCCATTCATCTACTTTGTAGGGATTATTATTGATATTTCCTCTCTTTGATCTAGCCTGCTTAAAAACTTCTATCCAATCTCTCATCATAAATATTTCTCGATGTTTTTTGGAGTATTCTATGGCAGAATGCATTGAGTCACATTCCATGTGACTATGTCCTGACTCTAAAAATTTTTGTTCTATGACCTCCATGTGCGTATTCTGTACAGCAAACAAAAGAACAGCAGCCATTTGCTGGTTACGGTTTTGTCCGCTACACGTGTCAGAAAACATTGACAAATGAGTCACATTTTCTGGTATATTTTGAATGTATCTCAGTATAATGGATCCTATTTCATTAGAACCACGCTTTCCAATAGTGGCCAAAGGCTGCCCTCAAGGGGGAGTGCTATCGCCACTTCTGTGGAACCTAGTAGTGGACGGACTAATCAGACGCCTAGACGAATGTGGTTTCTGGATAATAGGCTACGCCGATGACATAACAATCCTAACAATAGGTAAATGCGAGGACATTCTATACAGTCTCATGAGAACGGCTTTTGGCATAGTAGAGCGTTGGTGCGATACTCATCAACTATCCGCCAACCCGGATAAGACGGAACTAGTACTCTTTACAAACAAGCGTACCCCAAAAACAAGAAATCTTCCAAAGTTCTTCGGGAAAATGTTAACTCTGTCGCCGACAGTTAAATATCTTGGGGTGACGCTAGACAGCAAACTAAACCGGAGCGCACACCTACAGAACATCATTAACAAGGCCCAAATCACCTTCTGGCAGTGCCGGGGCCTCATAGGAAAACAGTGGGGACTACACCCGTCACTTATGATGTGGCTATACACATCTATAATAAGACCTGCTATAACATATGGCGCTGTTGTATGGTGGACCAGAACAAAACAGAAAACAGCAGCACTCCAACTGCAGAGGTTACAACGACTGGCATGCCTCGCAATAACTGGGTGCATAAAGACAACACCGACTGCCGCTCTGGAGGCCCTGTTGAACCTCAGACCTCTACACTTACACGTTCAACAAGAAGCAGCCAGCGCTGCCCTACGGCTTCGGACAGCTGGACTATGGAAACAGAACAGCTGTTTTGCACACACAAAAATCTTGTCAGCTGCTGTTTCGGACCAGCCCATGATGGAGGCGGCGTGCGACAGGATACCTCACACCTATATCTTCGACAAGAAATACAGGGTACAACTACAACAGGAGCCAGCCGACTACTCGGGTATACACGAAGTCAGAGTGTATACGGACGGCTCCAAAACCGAAACAGGAACGGGCGCAGGAGCTTTCTCCAATGAACTAAATCTAAAAATGTCTACAACCCTTGGCACCCTGAACACAATTTTTCAGGCAGAATGCATAGGTATAACAAGAGCAGTCGCACGGTTGAATACAAGAAATGTGCAAGACTATGCAATACGAATAGTCTCGGACAGTGCCTCAGTCCTACAAGCACTTAACAGCAATCTCACTAACAACAGCCTGATACTAGAGTGTCACCATGAGTTGGAAAAACTGTCAATAAACAACCGAGTCACCTTACAGTGGATAAAGGGCCATAGCGGCTCCTTGGGCAATGATGCTGCGGATGAACTCGCTAGAAGAGGCTCGGAAACTACAGTGGAAGGACCCGAACCCCTGATCCCACTCCCATACAACCAGCTTAGGAAATGGCTGAGGTCACGAACAGAAAGCCAGCATGCTGAACTTTGGAGAACGGAAACCAAATGCAGACAAGCCAAGGAGGCTCTACCGACGATTTCGAAACGTCTTTCACGTAGCCTGCTGCGTCTGAGAAGGGATAATCTGCGCAAAGCTGTGGCAATCCTAACAGTTCACTAAATAGACATTTCCACAACATGGGACTAACCGACAGCCCGCTTTGCCGGGGATGCCTCAAAGAAGAGGAAACACCCGCCCACGTGACCATTCACTGTGAAGGCGTGGAGGAGCAACGGACCGCCATCATTGGGAAGCTGGGATCCCTTCAGGAGGCCTGTAGTGACATCAGAGCACTGCTGGCCTTCTGGAAAGAGATAGGCTGGCTGGAGTGAGCTCACAGCTATGCTACGTACAATGGCCCAACCATGAGGCTAAGTGCGGAAATCTCAGGTCTAACTAACTAACTAACTACTACTTACTTGTTCTTGGAAAGTTATTTGCCGTTCACTTTTATCCATAACAGATTTGACAAGTAGCCTACTTCTTGCAGATATTTTTCGATCCATATTTACTGATAAAACACATTTACCGAGTAAAATGTAGCAAATTTATTCAGAAGTCAGACAGAAATCACTCTTTCGCGCCTAAAAGACGTCAAAAAGAAAATTTATTTTTTTCATCAAATGGCAGTCACCATTGCCGCCATTTAAAATTTGGCCAGGTAAAAGTTCGTAAAATCACTTAGTGATTTTTTCTTTTTTGTCCGCATATTACGGCCAGTACAATTTCTCTGTTGAGGAAAAACTCACTATTTACTTAGTAAGTTTTACCTTTTCTTTTTTTTTTCTTTTGTGTAACCTAATGAATTCTTTCAGCGTCTTCTTGCACTATAAAGCAATGCTGGCATTTTAATGATTTTTTCCTTTAATAGATAACAGCCTTTGGTATTTAATGAAGTGAAAAACAGATTTTTGACCAAAATGTCACTTAATGACTTTTACCTTTATACCGACGAGCTGTTGACGGGATTGGGATTAACCGATCGTTAGTATACGAGAAACTGGGGGCACATGCCGGGGATCGAACCCACCTCAGACCTGTGAAACAACCAACCGCCGGAAAGCTACGGACGTATCCAATAAATCTATCACCAATAGCATTTTATCATTAAGACAAAACGATTCGAATGATTATGAAAAATGCGGGTAATGTTTTCTTAGAGGAAACTTTTCGCCGAAATCTCCGGTGAACTGCTTATTTTTAATGGCATCGTTAAATTTTATATCTTCCGGCGATCGGGCTACGAAAAATCTTCATTTGGATTAAGGGGGAGCTAATAATGCCAGTAGGTAAGAATAAAATTATTTAAAAGCCCCTGACTTCGTAACGAATGATTACTACTCTTACCAGGTGGAAGAGCCGGACATCATTATCATTGCCATTATCAGCCATTTGACGCCGACCGTAGGACATAGGCCTCCTTCATGGTTTTAATAACCATGAGAGATTTTCCCATAATCGCCACGCTTGGCAGGCGGGTTGGCGATCGCAGTATGCGGTTGGAATCTCAGGAAGACGCTGCTGCTCGTCTCCTGGTAATTGATTTTCTTAGTCGCCTTCTGTGACCTCCACGGAAGGAAATGGTGTGACGCGGTTCTTAATCCGGTGCCACACGGTGCCGGGGGGACATACGTCGACCAAATAGGGGATGCATTAGCGAAGGGCAAAATAAGAAGTACCCGAAACCGGTGTGCGTGCATGCATCGACTATTTAATTTTGATGAAGCGAAGGAGGCCTGTGAGATTTGTATCAAGTGCCAAAACCTGGTCTCTCCCTTGTCTCTGCATACAGGATTAAGTTCATGTCATCAAATCAAATCAGTTTGTTGCTTCATGTGGTACAACAGTTCTTGCAATAAGGTATGAACATAAATATAAACATTTACATCCGTGTGGCACCGGATTAAAAATAGCGTCACTCCATTTCCTTCCGTGGATGTCGTAGAAGGCGACTACGGAAATCAATTACCAGGAGACGGGCAGCAGCGTCGTCCTGAGATTCCAACCGCATACTGCGATCGCCAACCCGCCTGCCAAGCGTGGCGATTATGGCAAAACCCCTCATGGTTATAAAAACCACGAGGGAGGCCTGTGTCCGATGGCTGATGGCTGATGATGAAACATTTACATACTGCAATTTTATAACAAATTTACTTAAAGGATATTAACTTAATAACGAATCTAATAACTATAAAGCTTGTATTAATGTCTATAACATTCTTCCATAAACTCTTTTATAGTGTAATAACATTTGCCTATAAGATATTGCTTTAACTTATTAACAAATTTCTTAAAGATATTTTACTTTAAATATTTCTAGGTATCTTATTATACATACGAGTATATTATCTTAACTGCCATAACATGAGTATCTGTACTATGAATTTTACGTTAATCAATCTTAAGCATAAATGTACACTAGAAAACCCTGGGCGTATACCGCTATTTTGTACAATCTACAGCTGGTCAACTTGTACATTTTTTCAGTGCACGTAAGTAAAGGCTGTTGTGCTGTCGGTTGCAGATAGATAGTTAACACTTTATTGCACACCAGTAATTTACAGAGACATGAGGTACTTTTTCTAGTTTTTAATAGTATAAAATTGGCGGTCTTATCGCTAAAAGCGATCTAATCCAGACAACCTTGGACAGCACTGAAATATTGTACCGGATTTCAGATCGCTCATTCACATAACTTTGAGTTTTCGTCGAAACCTATACCATCTTCCTCTTAAATATTCACGATACCGCTCCTCTCCGTCATAATCTTTCAATATCATTAAAAGACATTACCGATCCGAGCTCTCCGCTCTCGAGCATTTCATTGGAAAAATCAAAGGGCTTTCCTATCTATGGCGCAATATCGGTGGAAATGTTGATTTGGTCGGATTACCTAACGGGGACTTCCTTTTAGAGGCTGGAATTAAGCCATCCATCTCTTCTGACACATTTTGGGAATTTTGATAGGAAGCGTCATCTGGGTCTCTCACTAACCGTTATTGTCGAATGACGGTTAGGATATTTTGCCGAAAAAATATTAGAACGTGAAAATAAAATTCGTTGGTCCCTTAATGCTGATACAAGGATCATGTAGAACAGCTTCCAAAGCACATAGAAAAGCGGCCAAGTGCGTGTCGGGCCATGCGCAGTGTAGGGCTCCGTAGAAAAGAGGCGATTTTATCTGCTTTACAGAACTAACAACTTCATAAACGGTGAGCGGAGGTAGCCTAGTGGGTAGAACATTGGACTCGGAAGCGGGAGACCCAGGTTCGATTCCTAGTGCGGGCATGTACCTATGACTTTTCTTTCTAAGTTATGTACATTTGTGAAGTTATAGTAGCAATACCACTCGCTGACGGTGAAGGAAAACATCGTGAGGAAACCTGGGTGTCTGAGCTATTCACATACCTCAGCGCTTGAAATCGCCAATCCGCGGTGGGCACGCGTGGTGATTAAGCCCATACTCTCTCTCTGAGAGAAGGCCTGTGCCCTACAGTGGGACGTATATAGGCTGCTTATGAACTTCATAAACGTAATTTTCAATCAATTTTGTAGGAAGTTTTCCTTTTATAAGTTGTTCGCCTGTTACTCGTTAACTTGTTAAGCCTGCTTAGCCGTGATAGTTTTCCTTTTGAGTTCATTACTTACATGTGATACCCTGAACTTTTTCACGTTTCTGCAATCAACGGTTTAGCCAGGAGAGGCGTGTGGACGTCCTACTCGGACAAAAAATTGCGCTTTAAAGCTTAATATTTCGCAAATGGAACCCTAAATCGAAAAATTATCTTCCTACACCCACAATATTTGAAGTTATAGTAGCAATACCACTCGCTAACTGTGTAGGAAAACATCGTGAGGAAACCTGGGTGTCTGAGCTATTCACATACCTCAGCGCTTGAAATCGCCAATCCGCGGTGGGCACGCGTGGTGATTAAGCCCATACTCTCTCTGAGAGAAGGCCTGTGCCCTACAGTGGGACGTATATAGGCTGCTTATGACCCACAATATTTTATTCTACCGTTTTGTCATTAATATATATGTGCTATGCCAAATTTCAGCGTTCTCGTACTAATCGTCTCTGAGCTAGGCTGCGAACAGGCAGACGGACGGACATGGTGAAACTATTAGGGTTCCTTGTCGACTACGGAACCCTAAATGGGACCTATTTTAAGGGGATAGCACCCCCGCCAAGTTACAATCCAGACTTTCAACTTCTTGCCGCGCTTGGTTTCTGTATAATCTGCCTTCTTGGTTTCAAACCAAGTTTCAAATGAACTGTATAGAGGATGAAGCAGAAGTTGGACTGTATCTTTCTTAAAGCCTATGGCAATACTAAGGGAGACTATTACCTGACGCTTGAAGATGTTGTATTCAGTAACCGCCTAAAACCGACCGGGACCTAGTTCGCAGAACAGGTAAAATAAATAACTTCCACACAAAACAGTCACTGGTCCTGGTCGCAAACTAGAATAGCCTGTGCTATAGTATCATCATCATCATCAGCCATTTTACGTCCACTGCAGGACATAGGCCTCCCTCATGGTTTTCCCTAACCATGAACGGTTTTGCTATAATCGCCACGCTTGGCAGGCGGGTTGGCGATCGCAGTATGCGGTTGGAATCTCACGAACACGCTGCTGCCCGTCTCCTGGTAGTCACCTTCTACGAAATCCCCAGAATGCTATGGTAATCAGGCAAGTACATCACAAACATGGAAATACACCCAGACTGAAGCCATATTTGCAAATGAACGGCGCCCCCCCCCCTGAGAGTCGAACTCACGACCCCCGGCATGGTAATCAGACGTGATACCGCTGGACCCACGAGGCAGTATAGCGAGGTATAGTGTAATAGGCCACGTCATAAGGCAAGTCTACAAAGATGCGTTTTAAAATAGTGTTGCGGGTAAGGGCGCAAGCACACGTGCGTTGCGGCGAGGGCTTCCGTCGACGGGAATAGACGGCTTTTTCTAAATGTTTACAAGTGTGCACGGCGGCTTGGGCCTGAAGTGTTAGGGCGGGTGTACACTAGGAGATATAATCTCTATCTATTTGTTGTAGTTTTTCATGGATTTTGTTTGTTTACTTGTATACTCTGTTGGGTGGCAGTTGAAATAAATTTCTTCGTTTTTTTTCTCTCTCTTCCTTTCTATGTATCTATCCTACTGGTATTATAAATGTGAAAGTTTGCGAAAATGTTTGGTTGTTTGTTACTCAATGACGCAATAACAGCTGAACGGATTTACATGAAACTTGGCATACAGATAGACAAAGACCTGAATTGAGACAGAGTATACTTGATGTCCCGGTAATGCGTTCCCGTGGGATGATATTTATTTTAAGTTTAAAATAGATGGCGTTGTGCGAGCGAACCTTGTATTTTAAAAATACATTGCGTTGTGCAAGAATCCTATAAACGAAGTATGAAGTACGGACTAAAAATAAAGTACGAAGTTCGCTGGGACAGCTAGTATGATAATTATACATTAGTATACAGAAGAATCGATTTTCAAGTTTTGTGATATCTCAATAACACGTATATACTATATAAGAAATATAAATAAGTAGGATTATTGACGCATTGTACATTACGTTACGTGTAATAAAAGTATTAAATAATAATAAAAAGCATATATTAGGACATACCGGATACTCTTATATACTCTTCAGGATATACGATTATTTGTTTACTTACTTCTTTAATTACTTTAAATTTTTAATTACATCACTTCCAACAAACAAAAATTAAAAATTCTCAAAAATATCAGGGAAAGTAAGGGACGTCCCAGGTAAGGCAGTGGGTAAGATAAAAAGTACCGGAAACGACTAATGAATGTCAATGAAGCGAAAAAGGTCTGTGAGGATGAGGCAGGCGGAAGTGTGTGATGGAAGTAGTCACAGAATTCACTAGCCAGAAAGATAGAAGGAGTAAAATGAACGAAAACATATTTTCACGGTAAAGTGCGTAGAGAAACGAATATTTAATACAAGCGTAGCAATCGAACTGAACGGCAAAAGCTATCTGTCTTGTCTGGCGTTAAACTTTTCATAAGTTGTTTATAGCCTAGCTTAGCATTCAGTGTACAACGGCCCTAACGATTTTACTGCAGGCGGATGCAGGTACCTATTATTAACTAGGCAAAAATACAACCCCAGCCGGGCAAAATGTTTACTGCACTACAAATTTCACATAAGCCGGGTATAGTTTATGGGTTACAGAAATTGGCTTTAATGGTGATTCTAGCTAGTGGCACAGATAGGTACCTAATTGAAGAAATTTTTAAATAGGTGCATATGTAGATACTTAAGAAGGTAATGGCGGTGGTAGCCCAGTGGGTAGAACATTGGACTCGGAAGCGAGAGACCCAGGTTCTATTCCCAGTGCGGGCATGTACCTATGACTTTGTTTTTTAAGTTATGTACATTTGTGAAGTTATAGTAGCAATACGTGGCAATACTACTCGCTAACAGCGAAGGAAAACATCGTGAGGAAACCTGAGTGTCTAAGCTGTTCACGTACCTCAGCGCTTGAAATCGCCAATCCGTGGTGGGCACGCGTGGTGACTAAGCCCATACTCTCTCCCTGAGAGAAGGCCTGTGCCCTGCAGTGGGAAGTATATAGGCTGCTTATGTATATACCTATAGATACCTCTTCTTCCAGATAGTCATAAAAGAAATAAACTTTTAGCCTTTGCATCTAAGTAATGAGATGATTTATGCAGCGTCCAGTGGACCTTCACTCACACTACATGGGTGAAGGGACCACTCGGACGCTGCAGTGCCTAGGATATTCTTTTATATACATACCATCCTCACAGCTTAGTCGGCCTAACCCACAGGAGAGACATGCGGAGCCGACCAACTCGAATAAACAATCCTGACTGATGCCATTCTTTCCTCCAGGTGGTGGACATGCGTTGGGGCGTCCGAGATGAGGCCACAGACGACCATATGACCACAGAGCTCTGCATGAGGGAGATTAAGAACTGCCAGCGACTCTCCATGGGGCCCAACTTCGTGGTGTTCCTGGGCCAGAAGTATGGGTACAGGTAAATCTGATCGTTTTATTTCATCTCCTGCCTTCCTTTTTCCTTGATGTCAAGTCAAAGTAAAAAAAAAAATTATTCAAAGTAACACAGAAACTGTGACTTATTGAACGTTACAAATATAATAATGTTTAAGTAAAAAATAAAAACCGACTTCGAAACACTACAGCACTAAAAAGTTGGAAATAATTTAAATAATTAGAAGTATTTATACATGTACCTAAGTATTGTAGAAGTATAATTCGGAGCCGATGCCCAAAATTTATGTGCTGGTCTTGAAACTGGGCACCGACTAGTACAAATTATACTTCTTTCATAAAAAAAAATATTTTTGGGGGAGCGGGAGAAAAATAAATAAGTCCCTTATAACCATAATTTACCCTACTTAATTCGTTGCTTTATAATTTGATGTTCTAAATTTCCATCTCCGAAAGTCTTCACCAGGATATCACCAAATTAACTTGGGACTACTTTTACGCTATTTTGTGAAACATACGGATATTACTGAAGGATGGGCCCCATTAGGGCTTATTTACTGCTGTCCATTGAAGAGTTCCGTTCTCCATCTCTGAAAGTCTCCATCAGATCATCACCAAATTAAAATGGGATCAATGGGAAATTATACCTGTTCGAACAAAAAAAGAATTATCGAAATCCTTTAAGATTTGACGGAGTTATGGACATATCCCAAAAATATAAGTCCCACAATCACGCCACGGTTGATGGCTGTATGTATTGCCGTTTTTACCATAGAGCATAAACAAAAAAAAAACGGCGAAAAAATTCGTTTTTGTATGGAGACCCCCCTTATTTTTTTTAGATATTTTTTTAATTTTATTGTTTTTAGGTATTCCACCGTAATAACACGTATTCTATAAAAAAATCAACTGGCTACCTATTACGGTTCCAAAGATAGAGCCCGATGGTCGGACGGACGGACAGACAGACAGCGGAGGCAAAGTAATAGGGTCCCATTTGGCACCCTTTGAGTACGGAACCCTAAAAAATCATAACTTTTCATTGATGTTTTTCACTGATTGTCACTCACCACCTACTTACGTGGTCTTTGTTGACATATTCCAGACCTATCCCAACCTACGTGCTCTCGTCGGAGCTGCAGATGTTGCGCGATGACCTGGCGGCTGGTGGTGTAGATGTGCTACTCTTGGACACCTGGTACAAGAAGGACTCGAACGCTGTACCACCCATGTCAGTGTTGCAGCCTATTTCGTCCATCTTGATCAACTTTAATAATAAGGTACAACTGCTACTGTACCTTACAACCTGTTATGGATTAGATTATTTTTTATTATGCCCTAGGAAATGGTGGGACACTTGGTGACCCTTTACAATCAATCAATTAGCTAGAACACTGGTCTACTGATGGACATAGGCCCCCCTTTTTTCTATTCTCGGTCATCCTCATCCAGCCACTGTCAGCCATCTGCCTCAGAGTGTTGATCCAGCGAGTTGGTGGGCATCCTACTCTGCGTTTTAGTTCGGGTCTCCACTCAAGAACCTTTATAGGTACCTCATTGACTATCGGTCCGTCGGCCGATGTGACCAGTGACCAGTTTACTAAAAGGAAATTTCTTCCAGACAACTGTTTTCATATCTCGGTTCTCTATTTCCTATTCTCGATTTTCTATTTTCGCCTGTGGATTCTCGATTTTGACTTAATAATTGCTTGATTCTTGTTTATCGATTTCTTTCAGGGATTCTCAATTCGGGATACGCAATCCTGTGTTTCAGGGATTCCTTTTATTCTGATTTCATCATTAACCCATTATGTCCCCACCGAGGGGCACGGGTCTCTTCCCTGAGGAAGGTATATGCCATACTCCACCACGGGGGCCAAGTCCGGATTGGTGGAGGCTTGTAGACTAGTGGCTCGTCTACTGTCAGAAGTTGTCAAAGTATTCTGATTTCCAATTATCAATCCTCTGTTCTGTTCCTCTGTTCGAATGGAGACCACATATCGGGAAGCGCAGCGTAGGACGACCAGCCACAAGATGCAAGTGGCAGGAAGACGCTGGATGCAAGCCGCTTCCAACCGGTATTTTTGGAAATCCACGGAGGAGGCCTATTTCCAGCAGTGGACTTCTTGTGGCTGAATG
The DNA here is from genome assembly GCA_947308005.1 of Yponomeuta malinellus. NCBI lineage: Eukaryota > Metazoa > Arthropoda > Insecta > Lepidoptera > Yponomeutidae > Yponomeuta > Yponomeuta malinellus. Next base: position 2,090,210 of record OX371019.1, read on the forward strand.
ATGATGGTGATGAAACCTCTGTTCTAAATTCTAGAGAGTGCCGAAGCTCCAAGCTGAAGACCAGGCGGTCTGGTGGGACACGCTGGTCAAGATGCAGAAGATGTTCCGGAAGGCAGCTTTCCAGCTCTTCAGCTCCGGCAAGATTGACAAGGATACTATGCACAATTACTTCATGTCTGGTAAGACATCATAAAAGTAAATAGGCGACTGATCTTTATATACTTAATTTAGTTAGTTATATTGCACTGCCCAAGCCGCGCTATCCAAAAATTAAAGGTTAAAAGTATTGTTTACTGTGGACTTAAAATTTAATAATTATAATAGTAATCTTGTGCAAATAATAAGTGTTTAATAAAAGAACTAATTAGGTAAATTTATCAGCAAAATAAATAAGCCATAAATATGTACATAAACGACAAACCCAATGATTATTCGTAGGACAAACCTCTGGTCAAAAGCTAACAAAACCTATGATCAAAAATATTTTATCTTCAACAAAACCGGGAAAAAATGTCTTCCCATCAGCCAATAATAATCCTGGTAAGCAGAATAAATAAGCAGCAATACTTAGTTAGCAAATAAATTAATTTTGGTCTGCTTCATAAATTGTTTTGATTAGCACAGCAGAAAATATAAATAACGCAACAAATAAATCAAACATAGTCAGTAAATGCTCCAATATTGTTATTTCAAAATTGTTACCTGTTGTACATGCCCAATAAACAAAAACAAAAACAAATGAGGTAATTTTGTGAATTTTTGTTACCGAACTTTATCAACTACTAGTTGCTGCTCATAAGACTTTTATTGGTGACCAAAACGGTTCTTTTTTGCGGATCATTTAAATGTTACCCAATTAATGAATAAGTACTCTAGAAGTGGTTAAAAAAAAGTGCTTATATGTACTTTCGATTCAAATAGCTGCCCACACAGATTTGTTCGTTGCTTAGCAAGAGAACGTAGATTTTAAACTAGAACTTCTATTTAATAAGTACTTATAAGTTAAATGTTTACCAATACGATACAAGAAATCCTCACGATAATAACAAAGCGAATGGTCTGTCTTCAGTGACCGAGCGCGAAGTGATAAACGGCGTGCTCAACGTGAAGAATACGAAGAATCACTGCTTGGCGTACGTCCGCTACATCAACAATATCAACCTTCAGAATCTGAAGAAGGCCAGCAACTTCGTGGACATCCTCAACAGAAGCCTGGACTCGGAGGCGTCAAAGCTGCTGGCGGATTTGAGGGATGTTAGACTGCCGAATAAGATAGAGACAACAAATATACAGAAGTGAGTTTACTGATACGCGGGTTGGTATTTGCCTTTTGGGGTATTATCGACAATATTACGTACTTACTTAAGTTCACCTGCTAATTCCTTCACAATCTGATAGGTTACGACATGAAAAGCCAAAATAGCTTCGTGGCTTACCAAGGATTATTGCCCAAAATATTTTAAGGTAAATCTTACGATATGTAGCAAACTACTGGTGTTATTTGTCATTTTTACCTGAGCTAACCTAATGTAAGCTCAAGTCTATATAACAGAGCCTAACCTTTCATGGATCCAACCTGTCTAACATAAAGTAAGATCGTGTCAGTATATAAAAGCAGCAAGCGCAGTGCTTTTTAAGGATCCGTAATGAAAAGCAGTGTTTAAAAGCACTGCTTTTCGGATTCGTAACGAAGCAAAGGATATCGAAGACCTTTCGATAAATACTTTATTTCACTTGTATCATTCAGATACACTGTGGAATGGATCGGCCGTGAAGGCTTGGACACGGAGTCACATGCTGAGTATCTCAACCACTTCATCTCCCACTTCTACAAGAACATCATCAAACTCGTAGACAGGTAAAAATTTGGTTAATGAATGAACCCCAAAGAAGATCTATCGATATCGATACATAATTATAAAACAGTGATAGAAGCTTATAAAGTGAATCGACAACTTTCAGGGCAATGAGAAAAGAAGATAGCAGCGCTCAAGGTCAAATAGTAACAGAAATACTCCAGCATCTTCACGCCTGCAATAATTCTGTCAAGGTAAATATTAGCTTCCAATACATGTCGATATCTATGGCACACATCTGATAATATTGTCAAACATAGAGCTAAATGCTGAAACTCAAGATTCACTTCTAATTTGTTTGATTTAAGCAAGTGAAGCACGAGCTCCTATTCCGGATTTAATATATAATATTATTATATACCTTTTAATGAAAGAAGTAAATAAATGCCCACTGTTACGCAACCTTTCAGAAAAAATCTGGAGGATAATACCGCGTAATCTTCTTGTGTTCAGTTGTGGACATATGCAGGGGCATAAAATAATCGGAATCTGATACAAAAGCGACACATAAATCGATGTCGGGTGTTACAGGTTTTCCATGGAAGAGCGGATGATTTGCAATTCATCGAAAACTACATGAAAAATAGCTGCGACAAGCCGCTTGTTTTGTACGGAGAAGGTATGCCAGTTGAAATATTCTTTTAGAGAGAAAAAAAGTTAAATAGGTACCTAAAGAAGTGGCGTGCCTTGATAATTACTTGGCTTTTATTAGTTGGATTCCACCACAATGTTGTCTTTAACGTATTTTTCGTTGAAGGTCTTTCTCCTACATCACCGATGAATATATCTTAAGTTACGTGATTTTACTTTACCATGGAGAGCAAACACACCTAGTTAACTTATAAAGTAATTCTTTGAAAATTTCGACTTGGCAGTTACTTATTTCGTTTGCTTTATTTAATTTAATAGTAATCTTTATAATTAAAAATAACTAAAGAAACTTATTTCGTTATTTGCAGGTGGTTGTGGCAAGACCAGTCTCCTATCGAAGGCTGCAGCCACGTCTCTGGACGACTGGTTCGCCGAAGTCCGGCCGACTAACATCATCCGGTTCCTGGGGACGACGCCAGACTCCAGCGCACTTACTCCTACCCTCATTTCTATCTGTCAACAGGTAGTATCTCGATTAGCGGTTCCACTATCGTAACAAATAAAAATACACTTAACTAGATCTGAAGACTTTCAACCCCAAACTTCACCTAATAGTTTGTATAAGAAGTAAGTCACTAAGTCACTGATGCAGTACAATGTGATTTTGGATACATTTTCTTTTAGTCTTGTAGTTTGATCATCAGGAATACTAGGATAACTCAATCATTGGCTTGTTAAAAGTTACTCATAATGAGTACAAGCTTATTCATATCCAAGGATGCTGCATCGCCAACATCAGAGACAAAACTATCTTTCTTTTTCAGTCTTTCTCTGTCTGAAGTAGGTGTCACATCCCCAGATATCCTACAACTTTGCCCTCCCCTTCGAGGGCATCCCCGACGATCTGGTGCCACTAACAGCCCACTTCAAGCAGTTGCTGGCGATCGCCACGCAGCAACAGCCGCTCCTGTTGTTCCTGGACTCTGTTGACCAGCTGACCGGCATCGGGACTGAGAACAACAAGGTCTCCTGGTTACCGACACGCCTGCCGCCTCATGTCAAGGTGAGAATACTGTGTTTTGGTAATAAGTGTATAAATTTTGCTCCTAATGTAAAAATAATAATAATAAATAATAATAACTTCCACACAACACAATCACTTGACCTGGTCCTAAACCCTAGTTCCTAATACGCTGTGATATGGTAACCAGGCAAGGACATCACAAACACGGAAATACACCCAGACTGAGGCCATTTGTACAAATGTACGGCGGCCCCCAGTGGGAATCGAATCCATGACTTCTGTCTTGGTAGTCAAGCGCCTAGACGGCTAGACCAACGAGGCAGTCAATAAACTTTAGCCCCGACCATTTATTTTGAATAGCGTCATATTACGTAAACATCCTTCTGTTTCTAAGAATATGACTGTGTTGGATGAAATGAACTAAAGATTATAATTATAAGCTCATGCCTGTAGAGGTAGATAGATAGGTAGAAAATATGGATTGGCATGTGCCGAAACAGAAGACTTGCTTCGCTCTTTACTTCCTTTCTTGCTTGATCCAGACCTTCATTCATACATGGGCGATTAATGAAAACTTTTTCAAGAATATCAACCAATTATCAATGTACCTCTTAAATTCTTCGCAATTCCTACTTTATTGGTTATTACAGATCATAGTGACCTGCGCATGTGAGGAAGCCAATCCAGAAGTGTCAAGAGAATACGACGTTCTGCGACGAATGATAGACTCGGAGGAAAACTTTTTGGAGGTGAAAGCTTTGGGAGAGGACTTGGCTATGCAAGTTCTGAAGTAAGTCGCGGCTAAGCACAGATCTTGGTTTATATTGTCAATAAAATTGTATTCAACCTTAAATATATGATTTTCCATCTTTTAAAGAAGAATCTTTTATGAATTCTGTTCAAGATGTTTTAGTTACGGCAATTTGTGAGGGTAGTCTGATGGTTCTACTATACTTACTTTAAGGTAAACGTGGCATTGATAGTCGTTTCTACTAAGTATGAAAGTGGCTACTTTGATGCATGAAAAACACTTTTTTCCCCATGTCCGTATCTATAGGATATACAGTAAGTCAAAAAACCTGACTGTTGCTGAAAATCAGCTCTGTGTAGAATAAACGTTCAGCAAATACTAAGCCAGAAGCTAATGCCACATGAAGTTAACCTGTATCCCTTACTTATTGAGTTCTGTCCGTTTCTTCTTCTTGTTTTGTGTAATGTCTAGGTAGCAAATAAATGCAATTCTTTCAAATAAAATTTGTTTCCACAATCACGAGTTTCACATGCAATTTCAGGTTGTGGTGTTATTGCCTTACTGTAATCTTTCAGGTTGTGGATGGCATCAGCAGCAAGAGATCTCAGTAACTACCAATGGAGACTTGTTTCTAATGCTATTGGTCAATGCTCGCTGCCCATTTTCGTTAAATTGGTGTTCGCTGAGGTATGTTAATGTTAACCTGACCTAACTCGATACTTAGGTAGGACGCAAGCATCCAGAATGTCTTTCTGAATTCGAAACATAATCAACTTATAATAATTAAACATTATAAATTTTTAGCTACAGTCATTTATCGACATCCGCTCTAATGCCACATGTAACAAGTGATGCGAGCTATATACTGCCCTTTGTAAATGATTCGCTACTTCCAATAAGTCTTTAACTATGCGTAGCTCTTGTTGCGTGTAGCATAAAAGCGAATGAGACTGAAGAGCAGATATGATGAATGAGATAAGTGTACAGCTGGTCTTAGGGCATTTTAAGACTTTATACAAATATGTATAACGTAAGTCGAGTAAACGGCTGCCTTATTAAAAAACGAGGTCGGTCTTCAAAATCATTCAAGAAAGGAAACCAGCAAACGTTTGAGCGATAATTGAAGTTAATATAATAAAAACTGATTTCAGGGATATTTACTCGTCTATTTTTTTCATTTTACAATTTATTATGTCTAGTGCTCGTGTTAACCACTATTTTTATATTATTATAATTTCCAGGTCTGCAGATGGAGGAGCTATACCAAACCTCAAGATACTCATCTGGCTTCCACAGTCATGGACTCCATCATGATGCTGTTTGAAAGAATTGAAAAACAGGCATGTTTTATGACGATAACATATGACGTTTCTTATTTAATATAATATGTACTTGCCAATCCACTTTCAACAGACTTCCTAAACAAAGTTAGGTATCAAACCCGTAGGTAATTGAGTGAGAAGAAAATGACGTCACGATGTATACGAGACTATTGTCTGCTAGGTATCCTCACCTCAATCAATCAATTAGTCCATACTCGTCCACTGCTGGACATAGGCCTCCCCCATGGCAGGCCACTTCTTTCTGTCCTCGGTCATTCTTATCCAGCCGCTAGCAGCAATCTGCCTCAGATCCACGGCCCAGCGAACTGGTGGATGGCCTACGAACCTTTGCAAGTTCATGGTCTCTACTCGAAAACCTCGAGAGCCTCACTTCAAAATCTCTTTATAGCACGGCCGCCTCCTGGTCTTCCATGCGCTGGCGTACATCACAGCAGCCAGGAGTGGGCTTTCCGAAACTGAGCTGGAGGATCTGATCTCTCTGGATGACAAGGTCCTGGATGACGTCTACCAGTACCATTTGCCGCCCGTGCGGAGGATCCCGCCGCTTCTGTGGACTAGGTGAGTTTTTTTTTTTTTATATAGCCTATATACGTCCCACTGCAGGGCATAGGCCTTCTCCCAGAGAGATAGCATGGGCTTAATTACCACGCGTTCCCATCGCGGATTGGGAATTTCAAGCGCTGAGGTATGCGTACCTCAGACACTCAGGTTTCTTCACAATGTTTCCTTCACAGTTAGCGAATGGTATTGCTACTATAACTTGACAAATGTACGTAACTTAGAAAGCAAGGTACATGCCGGGATTTGAACCCTCGACGTCCCGAATGAGAAGCCGGCGTTCTACCGCTCCGCTGCCACCGCTCTTGTGAGTTTAGTAATTACGTATTACTCTTTTTTGAAAGAGAAATTCTCAACAGAAATCAATACAACAAAAAATCTTCTTAATGTGTCGTCTCCTACTGGAGGTTGGCAAACAATTCGGCTATCTTACTTTGCGAAACTGCCAATACAAAACACGGAACACCCACTATCGTAAGTTGTGTCTGAAAATGCAGCTTTCTGTTGCTTTCAGGATCCGCAATGACCTGCCGAACTATCTCTCGGAGAGAGAGGCCGACGGTGTCTCAGTGATGAATTGGTACCACAGGCAGTTCCGGGACACGGCCCGTGAACGGTACTTCAAGAACATGAACATGGCCATGTACTTCCATTCGATGATCGCCGACTATTATCTCGGTAAGTCTGCTTCGTTTTAACCACAAAGTTATAATACGAGCATGTATATCTTGTCATCAGAATAGTAGCGAGGAAACTCTACTTTGACCACCTTTTCTCAATTAATATTCTTAATCACATTTTTTGGTACATAATATAAATGAATCGTGTGATTTTAAAACGACACATGTCCTTTCATTACAACTTTGCAGGAAATAGAAAAAACTGTTTTATTCAAATACTAATATCAACAACAGCAATATTTTAGCATATTATATTGATTTCTGTATGAATAAACTACAATTTTTTTTTCTAATGTAAATCAATAGGTGTAAATAATTTAATAAAAAAAAATGGGCAAGTGTTATTTTAAAAACACATGTGACTTGTGTTGTTTTAAAATCACACGATTCAAATCCAGTGGGTGCCATCATGCCATTAGCACTGTTCTCTCATTCTACGTAACGTTGAGAATAGATAGTGAAAGTGAAAGTGAAAGTGAAAATATTTATTTACCATAAAAATCAATGTTTACATCATACAAATCAATGAGTATTTTTATTTTTATGGCAAAAGGGAAGGGGCTCAGGTTATTGCTATGACTGCATGCATAGTCAGTAGCGCTGGTTTTCAGCCCGTCCCCTTTATTCGCATTTTAAAGAAATCTCTTAAAAAATAATAATCTAGCCAGCCTGCTTTTTCTCTCCGGAATCTTAATAGCGCTCTTACATTGCCCCAGGTGACAACACAATTGAAGCTAAACGTGTAAATGTTTAAGAAATATTTTCCAGGGATATGGGGTGGCGGTAACCCTAAGCCCTTCAAGTACACGGAAATCCAGCGCCACCGGTTCAACCTGGCAGATCGCGAAGGCGTGGCTGACCGGAAGGTGCCCCTCCAGCCGTTAGCCTTCATCTCCGCTGATGGAGTTAACAAGAGATACAATCTGAGGAAGGTAGGCCAAGGAATGGAAAGACCATCATTTACGGAGTCGGATCGAGAATCTTTGGAAGAACAAATTCTGCTTATATCTGCTCAGAGCATTAATCGATTCCAGAATCTCCTTAGATTCCAGAAGACTTCGTTCGCGGAGGGTTCGAGTCATCGGGACTCTACTCTTTATAAATTACATACGACGTGTATTTTTTATTCTGTAGCAGAAATAACACTCGCCAAATGTGAAAAAAAATATCCTGAGGAAACCTTAGGGTCTAAAGTGTTTACATATCTCAGCGCTCGAAATTGCTAATTTACACTGGATACTCGTCACTTTGCAATATTAACTTATACTTTCTGTCTCTTTCTCCCTTTCTCTCTAAGTAAATTCATTTAACCTACAGCAGGACGTTTAGAAGCCTATTTAAAAAATACTATTCCAGAATGACGGAGCAACTTTTTATCCCCAGTTTGGCGAGCTCCCCTTCCACTTGGTTCGCTCCAAGCGGTTCACGGACCTTTACGCTGAAGTCCTATTCAACTACGATTGGCTGCACGCCAAGCTTAACTGCTGTCCCCTGCAGGCCGTGCTGGCAGACTTCGAGGACGCTAAGCTGCATATTAGCAAGGACGCTGTGAGGTGAGGTGTGCTGATTGGTTCAATTTAAGGCGACGTGAAGGCTTGCTCGATTAAAAACTAAAAAGCAGATACCTTTTCTTGTTGTATCTCTTTAAGCTCTTAATCGTGTCCATTTTTATTATTTGGTGCTCATTCCCTCATTTAAACTTTTTTATGTAGCATTTATTGGAATCCCACTTCTGTGTAAGAGCCTCTCTCCCTTAGACCAGTTTTCGTCGACCACAAATCATTTTAAAACAGCTGAAAATATCTATCGAGATCACCATCCATCCATCTCCTTGGCCAGCCTTATCAGCGGCACCTTCCATCACCCACTCTAGCAAAACTCGTTCAAAACTACACAAGCACTTTTTCTACTAGAAATCACAAGTTATTTTTTATGAAACTCTAACTGTTTTCCTCCAGAGAAATAATGCTAGTAGCGGACGCCCTGCGCCTTGGAGGAGCTATCTTGGGCACCTACCCAGATATGCTAGCCCCACAGCTGGTGGGCAGACTCCTGCCTGAAGCCTCGACCAACGCCGGCGTGTCTTCCCTGCTGCGGCAGTGCGTGGAGCGAGGCAAGGCTCATTGCGCGCTGCTGCCGGCTCATCACTGCCTCCACACCCCTGGAGGGCCTTTGAAGGTTGGTTTGTTTGAGGGCAATGTAACATTTTATAATATTGTAATAATATGAGTCAACTTTTCATAAATGTGGCCTGAGGGTTTGATGGATAATTAAATTGCGGATACTCAAGGAATATTTTTTTTCTGTAGGTACGAAGTCATAAGTGTTTCATAAGTGTTTTCACATTTATGAAAAGATGACTAATGTCCTGCAGTGGGCGTCAAATGGCTGATGATGATGATGATGAATTAAAAATATTAAATTGTGCGAGCGAGACAGAATGCTTCACGTAAAAACAGTCTTAAGGTAATAAAATTTTACCTGATAAAAATGTTTGAGCTACGCGAGTCATTAAAAATACTGGGAAATCGAGTTTGGGTTTTATTGGTATTATTTTGTCACCTATTTTAATCGAACTTGACAAGGTTACCCCATACGTTAATATGGACATCATTGCAACAAAAAATATTGGGCTCCTTTACCTATTGCTTCATTACATTTTATTGGGTATCATGTTTGAAGTATGAGTATACTTACCAAACCTGATGTGGCTATCTATCCAGCTGTTGAAATTAATTAAGACTGGATAATTGACTGCATATTCATCATATCTTTCCATCTAGTACTCTCTAGAAGGACACCAGTTCGCCGTCTTTGGCATCCGTCTGAGTTCGGACAAGCGCTACGTGGTCTCCATATCCAGCCGGGTGATATCCTGGGATCTTTCCACCTCGGACCTCTCGCGAGACCTGTGCCCTCAACTCGAGGGGATCATGCACAACCTGGAGCTGTCCCCGGATAATAAATGGGCTGCCGCTTCTACTAACAACTCTGTGGTGAGTGTTGGATTCAGGACGTTTGACTACCAAACAGGTTGTGGGTTTGAATCAGGTTGTGGGTTTGAATCCCACCGGAGGCCGCCATATTTGATTTGTACAAATGACTTCAGTCTGGGTGTTTATCCTCCTCAATCCTGACCTTGAAAATGACAATAGTTTTCAATTGTTATTTTCAAGGTCAGGACTGAGGAGGTTATTCAAGTATCTGATGAGCTTGTCTGGTTACTATAGCACAGGGCATTCTAATTTGGAACCAGGGCACAAGCTCGGATCCAACGTGGTGGGCACGTGAAATTCTCAATTCAGGAACCGGCGGAGTATCATAAGCAGTAAAATAATTAATTAGCTGTACAAAGTAAAATCGTATCTACCTATAGTACCTAGTAATACCTTGCTAGTACTTATAGCAAATCATTTGTTGAAATTTTGTTTCAGTCAATGCTGTTGAACATGCTGACTAGCGAATACATCACCATGAACAATCCTTTAGACGAAGGTGTGGTATTTTTATTTTCTTTACTCTATAGATAAAAAAAACATATATAATATTATAAGCGGTGGTAGCCTAGTACAGCGGTGGTAGCCTAGTGGGTAGAACGTCGGACTCGGAAGCGACATACCCAGGTTCGATCCCCAGTGCGGGCATGTACCTATGACTTGGTTTTCTAAGCTTTGTGAATTTGTGAAACTTCACAATAGTAGCAATACCACTCGCTAACGGTGAAGGAAAACATCGTGAGGAAACCTGAGTGTCTGAGCTATTCCCATACCTCAGCGCTTGAAATCGCCAATCCGCGGTGGGCACGCGTGGTGATTAAGCCCATACTATCTCCCTGAGAGAAGGCCTGTGCCCTACAGTGGGACGTATATAGGCTGCTTATGTATATATAACTCGGAAAACGTTATTTTGCCATATGAATTATAGCCTACGACCTATTCTCAGACCTACCAAATATACGCTGAAAATTTCATAAAAATCGGTAACGCCGTTTCGGAGGAGTTCGATAACACACACTGTGACACTCGATTTTAATATATTAGATATTAAGGTTAGGTGCCATGTCTCCTTCCTACCCACGGTCCACCTCCTGGGACCACCTGGGTGAAACATGGGATTTTTTTTACAACGGACCACCTTTTTTCATCTGAGTTTTCCTTGGGAAATATTTTTTTCCAGCGTACACCTTAATATCGAAATTCTTCAAAGCCTGTGGTAGACTGTCACCAATAAAAAAATATTGCCTTTCAATGTTGGTGAATGAGAGGTGACCGGTTAAAAGACTCTCCACAACATCATCGGTCTCACTTTTGTCGTTGCAACGTGTGTTTTACTTTATCAATATCTCAAAGAGTGAAACGCTGTGTTTCACTCATAATTTCCAAAAATGTAAATTTTATTTATTTTATTTTACTTTATTAGGAACAACAACAGCGTAATCTGATGATAATTACTTATTAACTAAGTACTTAAAATAAGGCCAATAACAGTTGTCCACAGCTTACCTACCAATTAATTTATAAACGCATTTATATGGAAAGCTCAAATAAACCTTCCAAATAAACGTTCACAAAGAAGAATTGTAGGTAAATGAAATGATGAAATATACAGATTAATTCAATTTAGTTCTGCTTTATGGACTCACGGCATTATGAAAAATGCGAAATTATCGGAAGGGTCGTCAACTTCGCGCTTGAGCCCGACAATTCACTCGAATCTAGCGACAAATATGGTTCTTTTTTTAATAGTATTACTATTCAACTATGGAAACTATTCATAAAAAGAACCGTGCTTGTCGCTAGATTCGAGTGAATTGTCGAGCTCAAGCGCGACGTTGACGACCCTTCCGAACTGGTGTCTTTCAGGTGAAACTGTCCGTGGAGTGTACGTGCTCAATCACAACATGTTTATATACGGTCCTAACACCTGGGTGCGGTACAGCATGAGAGGAGAGCACCAGGAGACAGTGCCGGCGCCTGATCCAGCACCCTATGATGGCGTCACCTGGGAAATTCTTTGTAAGTCCTGTTGAATTTAACTTATATTTCTTTTAAGAAACTTCACATAGAAACAATAAAATCGGGCCGAGACAGGATTGGAACCCACCCTCGCCACACAGAAGGGACGTGAGGCGATAGCGCGGAACAGACGCCCTTGACGGGCTAAGAATTTAAACACTAAATTGACTCTTTGAGGATGAAAAAAATGTCGCAGAAGCAATTTTTGGTGAAAATGGAAATTCCGTGTTGCGCCGGATTAAGAATAGCGTTACTCCATTTCCTTCCGTGGATGTCGTAGAAGGCGACTAAGGAAATACATTACCAGGAGACGGGCAGCAGCGTTTTCCTGGGATTTCAACGGCATTCTGCGATTGCCAACCCGCCTGCCAAGCGTGGCGATTATGGCAAAACCCTTCATGGTTAGGAAAACCATGAGGGAGGCCTATGTCCTGCAGTGGGCGTCAAATGGCTGATGATGATGATGATGCAGTCTTACCCAGATTTTCAAGCTCTTTCAATCTGTATATTATTTCGTTTCCTGAAATTCGCAAAAAATGGCTTTTACTACCTTGATTTTCTTAACAGGCTTTACAGTTTTTCCATTAAAAAAGGCTGTAAAAGACATTCATACTGCTTAATTATTGTTTATTTGTATAGACATTATTTGTATTGTACCTACCTACTCATGGTTTATACTGCAATTATTACTACTACATGTTTTGCTGTAAAAGCCATTGAATGCAGGTTTTTTTGCAAGCCTTAGTAACTTCTAAACTACCTGATATATTGATATTAATGATGAATATTTATAAAACTCGTTACATTATTAGTATATTTGTAATCATTGCATTTGTACCAAATTTAAAGAAAAAAGATATAAAGCTTCTTTTTATTATTTGTTTTTGGTTTCGCTCTTCTGTAAAATTCCTAAAATGGCTTTTACTACATTTCTTCCCCGAAGAGTCGATATCCGTTTTGTACATTTAGGTACTTCACAGCCTTGGCCGGCCGTTGTATGAAGAGAAATGTCGAACATTTCTATTATCGTCCAATAGAAAACCGTCTATACGCTCAAACATTTACATACCTACGTGTAACACGAACTTATTACGCCAATATACGGCAGAGCAAACTGCAACTATAGAACTAGCCACTAGCGAACGGCAACTATACGGAAGAGCGAAGCAAATATTACACTTTCCAACATTGATGTATGCGTTAAAAGAGTTGTCAAGTCGCTGCACCGGTAATCGTGTATTCTTTCCCTCTAGCCATGGAGTTCCGTGACCTCGAGAACTTCATGGTGGTGATGTGGAGCGGAGACCTGGACGAGGACCGGCTGCTCCTGCACTACTGTCGGCTAGGCCAATGGGTGCGACCTCTGAAGTGCCGGGGAGCTGTAGCCTTCCACAAAACCTGGAGCAAGGTGTACACCAGTGACCCGGAGCGGGGATACCAGGTAAATACCACCTATTCGTGAAGGGGTTATCTGAACAGCCCCAGATGTTCTTTTTCAAGGAGTACAGGCGCTAGTTTTATCACTGAAATTGATCTGGGGCTGTTCATTTGTTACGTTAGACTTTCAGACCCCATGTCCTCTTGCGCAATAATTAATAATATAATTATTATTTATATAATACTCCAGTTGTGAAAAAGTAAGATTTGATAGGACCTCTGCCCTCCCAATATTGTCTAACATAAAAAATGAACATAATTTTTTTGTAAATTTGTGCGCATAACAGTATAATATGTGCAATATGTTTTGCGTAATACATAGATGTTACACTAGAATCTTATTGGAAAGTCGCAAGTCGTACGATTTAAACGGGGTGATATTTTGAGATGTGACTGTAAGGGCAGCTACTTGAACAGTTGTACCCACTTTACAAAGTTTTTAGGAAACCATCACAAACTTTTAGAACATCTGCAATTAGCCTAGATTTTAGGAAAATGCTACGGTCAGCAAAAATAGGGACTTTCATCGATAAATGATATGGTGCCCAAAACGATCGAAATATTATGGGTAGGAACAACTGAGCTCAGAATATTAACAAAATCAAAACTCCTAAATAGGTATCCAGAAGGAACTCAATTCAATAAACAGTATTGATGAACAGGTAACAATCTTCGCCCTGGATGGGGAAGAGAACTGCTGGAAGAAAGAAATAGAGCTGCATCATAAAGAGACCGACACAGCTGAAGCCATGTTGCAGCTCAAACGGGGGAAAAAAGATCGGATGCTACTTGGTAATCGATTCTACTTTATTGTATACCAGCGCATACGATGTAAAGATACAATCTTTCACAACTAGCGACAAATTAACACGCTTGTGTAGGTACTGAATATTACTTTGTGTTGTTAGTGGCAAACTCTGTTCACCCAACTCTCCAACCACTCCGGGATACAGCCGTGAGTTTGATATGTTATATAATTCTATGAAATTTGCGATAGCTCTACCAATGCCCCAACCTCTGGTAAATCATTGTCCTACATAGACGAACTCCCATTCAATTTAACAATATAGTTTTAAGTACTGTCTATCTAAAATGCCACTACTAAGCTGAAAAAAATGTATAACTGAAAAAAAATTACCCATAAGAACAAAACGTTGTTATAAATGATTGACATGTTTTATGCATGTAAAATAATCATATTATCCTATCTTGGATAACCTATTTTATGCAAATTACGTCGCAGGTGTCGCAGGCATAGTTAGTACTCCATACCACAGAGATTTGATTAGTAGAATAGCAATTCATGATTTTTTTTCAGCAACAACAACCTACAGCTTCGTGGTGTGGGACTTTGACAAATTGATATCAAGAGAAAAACACGGGCCAGAAAAGAAGAAAATAGAAGATGAAGAAGACAAAAAAGAAGAAATAGAAGTAAGTCTAGCCACATGCAACATGCGTCATCTGACCTAAAATATCATAAAAAGAACACTTACACAGATACGTTTACAGGAAGAAAAGATAGACGAGTCAGAGAAAGACATGGGCCTGGAAGGCATAGTTCTGAAGCTGCCGCATACAATCCGGAATATCTCCACGAAGATGACGCTTTCGAACTCCTTTATGGTCAGCAAGAACAGCACCTATGCCGTTGCTGGTGTGAGGTACGATTTATTTGAATAAATATGAGAGCTGCAATTTACAAAATATAAAATTTGTATTCACTGGTCAGAAAGAAACACTTACTTCATAACGTCAACATAACGGTGATTACTGATCTCTAGTGATCACCCTGTAAAAGGCATGGGGGCCGGTGTTTTCAATAAAATAGAAACTATGTTTTATATAACTTGTTACAGCTGGTACCTGGTAAGGTTACGGTCATGCTATAAGCAGTCAATTTACTAGGTTTGTTTTTTCTATTTTGCATTATATGTACATACAACTTCCGCACAACACAATCATTTGTCCTGATCCCAAACTAGAATACCCTACTAGCAAAAATTCTCTGCCCTGTTTTTGCTACATTTATCTCCTAGCAAAAATTCTGTCCATAGTTTTCTGTTTCTGTAATTTTTTTGTCAGTTGACTTCAATAAGTCATTATTCTATTATTTTTCTTCTAATTCTTATAAATTACAGAAAGAGTCTCTATGTGTGGAGCTTAGAGACGACCCAGCTCATCAAGGTTCTGGACGCCCACTTTGGCAGAATTGTCCAGCTCGAGCCCCTGACTGTGGGCAACTGGAATAACGTCATCACGTCCTCCATTGATCGCACCGTAAAGATATGGAATATTGACAACATCTTTGAGCAAGTCCACAAGATCGATCGGCAAGAGCTGCCTATTGATTCTATCAGGTAGGCATCCATCCACCGTGACAAGGAAATCTCCCAGTTTTTAAAAATGTGACAATTACGCCCTGTTTCTCGTTCACTAATACATCGGTTAATCTAACATTAACTGCTGTCGGCTGGCCAAAGTGCATACAAAAAAAGCAACTGACTGCTTTTGACGGATTAACATTAGATTAAAAGATTTTTAGTGGTCTAGAAACCGGGAGTTAGAGAACCAGTTAGGTCTTCGATATTATAGTGCCTGCAGAGCAATGTCAGAGCTTGGGCAAGGTATGGGGGGTTGTCGTGACGGTGAAGAGGTAGATTAGGCGCTATTTATTTACCTACGGCTTCTACGTTTTGCTTTCCACTTAGCTAGTTAGTTAGACACATGCAGTACTTTCTACATTCGTCTTCTGTTGAATATAAGCTACCAAAAGCACGTTGCCCTTTTCTAAGATCCCAGAAAATGTGACCAGCCACTTTCTGTTTTAGCTTGCTAATTTTAGCAAGTGGTCTTATGACGAAACATTTGGTGATTAATACAACCGTTTTTCTGCTTAACCCTTATCTCCAGCCTGGCGCGCGATAAGAGGCTAGCGGTGAGTGTGACACGCAGCTGTTGGGGTCTCTGGGACACCACCAATGGCCGACTGCTTGCCCAGCTCGCAGAGGCGCCACTGGGCGCCATCGTGACCCACGCCGTGATCACGCCCAGCGGTGAGCACGTCGTGACAGCAGAATCTGGGAACGTGCTTGTCTGGGATCTCAGTGAACAAAAGGTGTGTTGATCTTGGTTTTTTAGCATCTAGTTTTTAGGGTTCCGTAACCAAAGCGTAAGGGTATATTACAATGACTTCGCTGTCCGTCCGTCCGTATGGTTTTGACAAAAATCGAACCGAATCAAAAGCTAATTTTGCAATTATTTTTGTGTAATGTATGTATGATAGGCTTAGTTCTGTTCCGTTCTGATTTTACATACTTATTCATGACATCCTCATCCCCATCCTGAGTCTTTGTTTGGTTTAACCGGAATATGTTGATTCTTTTTCAGCCTATGTTTAAGGAAGAGCAGAAAGGAATCAAGCAGATACTTCTCCTAGAGGATGGGACAAAGTTCATTACCATCTCGGTTGAAGTGAATCCTGACGCTACCGACAATATTGCCATCGCTCAGATGGTGGCACGGACTATACCAGGTACCTACCTAAATACTTTACTTGATCTAGGCACGTTTTTTTAAACATTTGAAACATAATTTTCTAATCTCGCTGTTGAATAATTATGTAAATCATAATTTTAAGTCTCGTTGTTTCTAATTTATAAGGTTCTATATTTTAAAGAGCTAAATAACCAACGAATGTAAAATAAAAGGTAAAGTAATAAACCGAATATATTCTTCAGCTCATTTTCCTTTGTCTACGTTTCTTTCTAGCAGTAAACTTTAGCCTTTGTAACGTATTGACATGATTTATATATCGTCTAGTGGCACCATCAGTCACACTAGATGGGTGAAGGGACCACTCGGACGCTGCGATGCCTGGGACATTGACTTTAAATGAAGTAGGCTTGCCCAGCATCTATACCAGCTTAGTAGTAAGAGTGTCTCTTTATCGCCTTCTGATTCTTCACCAATCGGTACTTGACAAGTTGCTATGATTCTGTAATTTTTGTGTGCTTCTGTCTTGTCTATGTTTTCTATGTGCCGTTAATTTGAGATTCATTTTCTGATGCTTTATATTATACCTACGTATGTTTGTATCTTCCGCGTGGCGCTGGATTAAGAATGATGTCACTTCATTTCCTTCCGTGCATGTCGTAGAAGGCGACTAAAGGAAATCAATTACCAGGAGACGGGCAGCAGCGTCTTCCTGAGATTCCAACCGCATACTGCAATCGCCAACCCGCCTGCAAAGCGTGGCGATTATGGCAAAACCCCTCATGGTTATGAAAACCACGAAGGAGGCCTATGTTCCGCAGTGTCAAATGGCTGATGATTTTAAATGATATTTGTCTATCTATCCATCTTTCACCAAGACGGCGATCGCATGTACTCCGTGGACTATGACGTGAGAGGGATGGGATATCGCGCGGCTGTGGCATCTGCTGATGAGCACCACGCCGTCGCACCTGGCGTGGATAAGTCAAATCGGGACTGCCTACATGTGTTCCATGCGAGGACTGGAACCAGGCTGCACAGGTGAGATTAGAAGGTAATAGGGAAAGAAAAAGGAAACCAGAGAGATAAAGAAAGAATGTTATTTCCTGAAAGTAACCCGTTGAAAAATCTTTGACCCCATTAATCGTGGTTATGGCACATGTAAGATCTACATAAATGCCAAGCTCGGTTAATCTGAAGATCTTGGTCGGAAAGAAGTCATGTAGACAATCTATTCGACGATGGGTGTTAATATTATATTGCATAACATAACATAAGCCCGTGCCTGTATCCCGGAGGGGTAGGCAGAGAGCAGGATCTGCCACTTACCACGATCCTGACAGATCTCTTTCGCTTCATCAACATTCATGAGTCGTTGCATGCACGCATGCCGGTTCGGATACTTTTTATCTTGGCATTTACTAATACATCCCCTGATTCGTCGAAATATATCCGGCTGGGACGTCCCTTACAGACCCTTCCACCCAAGTTCGGTCGATAGTGAGTCAGAGGGTGGTCATCACACTTATTCTTTTCGTAGTTCTTTTAGTACCTTTTTTCTATCCAAACCTGCTCCTCATCAACACTCCCTACACTTTTCCTTTCCTTGACTCCTGGTCCTCTTCCTAATGACAATCTGAGGTCAACGTGCCGATGGATGCACGGCTAGGCTTCCTGGAGTTAGGCGCCCTCTAGGCACTAAAAGCCTCATCTCGACACGCGGGGCTCTGCGCCGGGAAGGACAGCCTTTCCCTGTCTATTCGTGGGAACAAGATGAAGTTTAATATATTGACAATGTCAATAAGCTTAAGGGCGCTCACACACGGGCGGCTCGTTGCGAACGACTGTGCCAACTGCACAGCCCTCGACACATGTCGGCGACTGCCGTCGACGCGACGACGTGTAGAAGCGCCCTAACTCTGCTAATGGTTTCTAAAGGATACCGATAAAGAACAGCGGCATCAAGGATATGCAGTCGATAGTGGCGCTCCCGCACAAGCCGCACTGGGTGGCAGTCATTGGGAACGATAAGGCTGGCATACTGGACATCAAGACGAAGCGGCATGTTCGGTGAGTGAGATAATCTAGTTACCGTATTCGTTTCTCGTGTTGGTAATGATTGACTCTGAAATCAATTATTACCACCTAATAGAGTTCAACTTTCTCTACTGAAAGTTTCCTACTAATAAATTATTAATTAGATTAGATTAGATTAGGACGCTTTATTGTACACACCAGAAAACTAGATACATGAATTAATTTAATTAATTTATGTACATGCTGGTTATTAAAAATTCATTATACATTTGTACATTTGTGAAGTTATAGTAGCAATACCACTCGCTAACGGTGAAAGAAAACATCGTGAGGAAACCTGAGTGTCTGAGCTATTTTTACATACCTCGGAGCTTGAAATGGCCAATCCGCGGTGGGCACGCGTGGTGATTTAAGCCCATACTCTCTCTCTGAGAGAAGGCCTGTGCCCTACAGTGGGACATATATAGGCTGCTTATGATGATATTCATTATACATGCCTGCGGTGGCTCTTTTTTAAATAACAGTGTAGGTATGTCTGAGAATCAAGCTGAAGGTCAGTTTAAACGTAACGAAAATATTTCTGTGATGTGGTAGATATACAATACCACAAAATTAAATGTACCACATTATTGTATGTTGCGCACGCATATCTAAAATATTTCTACACATACGAATCTACTAAAAGAAAGGGGTCGTCATAACCCGTTCCTGAAGTAACAATCCTCTTACCTATAATAATCCCATTACTTGAAATTGAACCCTACACAACTAATGTAAACATTTAAACATTAAAAAACAATAGGTTATTAAAAAACAAACAAAAATTTAATCAACCACTATAACCATTTTTCTGAAGAAGCTTTTTGGGAACGTTCGAATATTGTGTTAGCTTTTTTCTTTGCGCTAAATAAATGACTTTTAAACCAAACACAACCACACATTTTCTAATTCTAATTTCCAAGTTTCGTGCCACGCTGGAACGGCGCGTGCACCCGGGATGGCAAGATCGGCCTCTGCGCACCGACCAGGGGTGGACTAGACCTCATTGAGCTGAAGAGAGGGACCTCCGTGCAGCAGCTCATTACCAGGGCCGCCGAGGGCGTCTTCAGCATCATCACCATGTTCAGCTCCACCGATAACTACGTGTTCTACTATCACAGCGGGAGGAAGACGTTGAGGGTTTTCAGGTGAGATTTATTTGAGATTTGAAACAAACATAACATAAACTCACGCCTGTATCCCGGAGGGGTAGGCAAGGCAAAGACCAGGGTTTTTCAAATAAATAAATAACTTCCACACAACACAATCACTTGACCTGGTCCCAAACTAGGGTAACCAGGCAAGGACATTACAAACATGAAAATACACACAGACTGAAGCCATTTGTACAAATGTACGGCGGCCCCCTGTGGGAATCGAACCTACGACCTCTGTTTTGGTCGCTAAGCGCCTTAACGGACCAACGAGGCAGTCAAACGAAAACGAACTAATTTTTATTTGTCTTGCTTGCTTCGTTCGATTCGTGATTGCAGTAGAGGCTTACAGTATAGTCCAGAACACTTCAAACTCTACACTAGGGTAGGTAGACATTTTGAATGTACCTGCTTTCCCATTGTCTGGCAGTCGTTACCGAGCATGAAACGGAGTAGGTAATTACTACCTAGTAGTTTTACTTATAATTTACCGTAAATACCATAACACTCTACTCAGTTACGTCAAAGGAGACTTTGGCACTAAAATGTAAAGGTTGAGCTGCAGTCGATTTTACACGAGAGGTGCTGCTGCCCACAAAAATTTAAAGTTGCAATTTTGATGGTGACGAAAATTCTTTAGCACCTAGCTGTTCTTCCGAAATTCACTTAGATAAATAGACAGATAGAGAACACTTTAAAGCACAGCCAGAAAAAGAATATTACAACTATGACTTGTTAAATCTAAGCAATGTCAACTTAGCTTACTCAGTCAACAGGTAAGTACTTGTCATAAATTCATAAGCAGCTTATATACGTCCCACTATAGGGCATAGGCCTTCTCTCAGAGAGAGAATATGGGCTTAATAACCACGCGTGCACACCGCGGATTGGCGATTTCAAGCGCTGAGGTATGTGAATAGCTCAGACACCCATGTTTCCTCACGATGTTTTCCTTCACCGTTAGCGAGTGGTATTGTTACTATAACTTTACAAATGTACATAACGTAGAAAACAAAGTCATAGGTACATGCCCGCACCCTTCATTATTTTACTCTATTCCCAGAACGGTGGACGGCAAAGCCATAGCAGAGTACCGAGCCCCGGCTGAAGTTATGGCGGTGGAGAGTGCCCATGGTGGTCGCTCGGTGGCCATCGCTGGCCAGGATGGCTGCCTCACCATCCTCGATATAGTGGATCCTTATGAGAAGGCGCTGTAGGTAGCTCGTGGAATTGTTAAGAAGGTTGCGAAGAATAAGATTTAGAGGGAATATTGGTACAAATATAAAGTAATTAGGTACCTAAGTAAGTTACGGCCCGTACTGACTAGAAAGGAAGAGAACGTACGTTTGTGCAAACCTTCGTGATTTCAATGGACTCAAACGCAATGCAATTTTTAGTAGGATTTTTTTGCAAATGAAAATGTAATGTAAGTTACACATTTAATGTCACTTTGGTGCTTGAAGAAGTTACAAAGACATGTAATTTTTTTCATTCTAATCTGTGGTAGTTATAGCACTAAAGTTACATTCATGCACAGAATTATTTTTTAAATTGCCAATTCCTGGAACGCGTCAATTAAGTTTGTAATTTATTACTTATGTTCTTCTCAGATTTCTATTCGTCGAAATATTAAGGTAAACGTAATTTTATGAAATTTATCTACATACATAAACTTACGCCTGTATCCCAGAGGAGTAGGCAGAGACCAGGGATTGCCACTGGCCACGATCCTGACAGATCACTTTCGCTTCCTCAACATTCATTAGTCGTTGCATGCGCGCACGCACTTTGCTAATACATCCCCTATTTGGTCGAAGCATGAAATGTATTACGCTTATTGTATAAGATCAGTGTTGTAGTATTCGGTAATTTATTGTCTTACATAGAAGAATGTTTATTTATTTATACTTTTATTGCACTTAAAGCAAATGTATAGTACGTCGGACTTAATGTTCATTCTATTTTTGTAACATTTGATTGCTACTACTATGTGGAAAAATATTTACTGGGTTACCCACAAAAAAAAATCGAAAAAACTTAGTCCTAGAATAGTGTAAATGATCTGATGACGTGTTCCAGTAATACCAGATTTAAGAAATAACCCTGATCGTATTCCACACTACATTTTCATTAGTACATTTTCAGACTTGCTGAAAAACATCTAATGGTGTTAGAAAGTAAAATGTTATAAAATTCTAGTCTGTGATTTGATGTAGGAGTAATTATTTAAGGTCCGGGGATGGGATAAAGAATTATTTTGGTAGACTGCCGGCTAGATTATTCAAAATGGAATGGATCTCACGTAGTTTTAGTAGATGTCGTTATAATAAAAAAAATAATCTATCAAAATAGAATGTTATGCTTATATATCATCATCATCAGCCTCAGTCCGAGAGAGCGCATGCTACGTGGCCATAAGCAGTCATTTTCCATTTACCTTTATATCTATTGCGAGCCTTATTAACCATATCTTCAGATTCTGAATCCAGGGCTTAAGTTGCCTATTGAAAGTACAAGTTCTCGGGGATTAAAGGAAATTTTTAATTGATTATCTCCAGACAAGTTTGTTTTTTTTTAATGTTTATTGAGCGTAGGAATAATAATATTAATTAACAATAATACTAAGTACAAATATAAGCTTTACTGACACTTAGCTGTTGTTTTATTATTCAAAAGGTGCGTTTAGATGTTTGCACTACGCGCCGCGCGTCCGCCCTGCCGTAAATGAGTTGTGACCCGCGATTATGTTTTTTTTTTAGAACGTCAGTTTTGCATTTGACCTCGTATCCATATTTTCTAATTTAAAAATGTAAGTACTTACTGTCATTTATGCAGGTATTTTTTGGACTTAGTGTCGTATTTACTAATGATTTTAACTGACCAAACCAATAACATGTCTACTATCGTGGCAAATTGCGTTACGCGTCGCTTTTTCTCTTCGCACGAGGTGGATCGGATGCGTGGCGCGTCAAGTAAACGGGTAACATTTTTTTGTTTTTTGCTACTAAACGCAAATAACAAAAAAAAAAAACACCAACATCATATGGTTCGCAGGTGGAATCACACGGAGTCAGTTACTGACGTCAGCAGTGACGCCTGGAACTGATTTCTTCCGTTTACATAAGAGTCAGTGGAGCCCTAAGGGCCCTAAGGGCTGAATCACACGGAGTCAGTCACTGACGCCAAGGCAATGCCAAGTCAGTCCAGTACTGACCTGATACTGACTCAGTGTAAATGTATTTTAAACGTCAAAGTGAAAGTCAAAAAATTTTATTCCAAGTAACACAGAAACTGTGACTTATTGAAGGTTACAAGTAAAACTAGGTGTAACTAATGTGCTTTGTTAGTTCAGCGTTGTCGCGTAGTACTGACTTGTTTTCTGACGTCCACTGACTATGTAAACGGAAGAAGTCAGTTCCAGGCATGAGCACTGACGTCAGTGACTGACTTCGTGTGGTCCAGCCACTAGGCTCGTTAAATGTCGAACTATATGCGAACATCACGAAGATGTCAAATTCTATAGTGCTAAAGTCAAAAATTCTATTATTCAGGCAGTTGATCCATGGAGGAGGCCTATGTCCAGCAGTGGACTTCTTGTGGCTGAATGATGATGATGATGATCTTCACACTTTTTAGTAAGTACTTTCTTATTGCTACAGTCTTAGACAAGAATTTTACAGTTCACTTTAGAATTATACAATCTCTATCAAGTTTCACTCTAGTGGATCTAACCTCTTTCCACTAAGTACACTGGCAATCGGTTGTTGTACATCGCTACCAAGAGATGGACCTTACGCCCGGCCCGCAAAACCTTCCAGTTTTACTTGATCGTGTATAATTTCGGATGTCATTGCGAATAGATGGCTGTAGATATCAGAGCTGTAATAGCCATATACTACATTGGTTAATTTCATCGGACTAGAGGCGCTCGGTGCTGTGAGAGACCTTGAAAGACGATGCTAATGTTTAAGGTTCTACAATTAACAGGAGAAGGCGCGCCGGCGAACAAAGAAAATCATAGCTCCGTAACATGGCGTAAGGTCACGCTGAATTTTATGACGAGAATTGGTAGGTTAGTTGGCGTCCCTTCTAAAACTCGTACTCCGACACGAAGATGAACAGCTTGGCGACAGCAATGCCCGCGAAGCTGTCACCTGAATACAGTTCCATCGACAGCTCCAACTCAATGCTCTGGGGACCCTCAAGCGACTGTACGATGGACACCACGGCATTCTTGTTCGTTGATGTTAGGCTGGAATAAACGGAATTAACGTTGAATTTGTTGCATGTGCTTAGTCTACTTCTATCTATATATAATATATATATATATATATATATATATATATATATACATATGTAATCTGAATCTCGGAAACGGCTGCAACGATTTTCATAGATTTAGTATGCAGGGGGTTTCGGGGGCGATACATCCATGTAGCTAGGTTTCGTTTTTAGAAAAAGTCGTTTTATCCGTGTTTTCAGGCAATGAAAAACTGCTTAATTTCGCCACCGTCTACAAGGTCGTGATAGCTCAGGTGGGAAATCGGCCGGTCCCGAAACCAGAAGACCCCGGTCAGAGTCCAGACCAGATGTCTCAAGTCCGATTATTTTTTCCCTTTTTTTTCATAGTATCTAAATATAATTTCCAAAAAACACGATTGACCAAAAAAAAATACCGAGCAATGCTCTGTCATCCAGGTACTGTCTGATCAGCCCATAAACAGAGCCCACTATTGGGCATAGGTATAGTCTCTTTCACGCCAACCCATCCGATTCTTTGCTGGTCCTTTGTCCTTTTCTGTCTGCTTAAGTAAGTAAAAATCCGGCAAGGAGCTGAAGGTAGACTAAAGGTAGGTAGAGTCATTGAATTTTAAGTAGGGAATTTGAATTTTAAGTCTCTGCTTAAGTAAAGGTGATGAAAAAGATAATTTTATATTGTATTGTGGATGCCTCTTCAATGCAGTAGCTCGCCAGCCGAAACTGATATATCACATAAAGGCCGAGATGTTTTCGATTACACAATCTCAACAGCACATCAAGAGTAAGATTAAATTAACACTAGGTACTCAATTTCGTTACGGGCAGTTACGGGCTTTACGGGCGTAAAGCGCATGTACTTAACCTTCGTTCATGTGCTGTAGACATTACGTAAGGGCAGTTATTTATTAAAACTAATAAATAACTGGAAAGTCTACTCAGTTGGAAGTAGGGTCGGATGGCTGGTGATTAAATTCCTGAAAAATACTCACAGAAAAGACTTAATATGCGCCTTCTTGACCGTAGGCGGGGCGTCCACTTTGACCAGTCGCAGCTCAAACTTTGTATTAGCATTCGGCCATGCTGGTACGCTCATAGTATAGAGATCCACCTGCAATCACACGGTCCATAAATGAAAGGGAGTGAACAACTACTTTCGTTTCATCATCAGCCCACTGCTAGGTACAAGCCTTTCGCGCCATCCTTCGCGATCTCTCGCTCCCCGCATCTGAGGGCTAAAACTTTCGTAAGCAGTACACATGATCCCCCCGCACCCCCACCTCTGGGGTAGGGGGGTTAATCGCAGTCAGAGACGAGCAACCGACGACGTGAGCACCGTCTCTACTATCCATGATTAAACTCTGCAAATCAGAGCGACACCTGGTCGGACTCTTCCGTCAAAATATCAATAAGTAAATCCGGTATTAAGCTAATGACATCATCCGTTATGATCATCATTCGGTTATGGACCCTCACTACGTTACTGCCCTGGTGCCCTCGCCGTCTTCCCAGTTCTCCTCTTGATGTGCCTCTCGCTTACCCAAACCACCCAGTGAGGTGTCCCCCAGAGCACGCTAAAAAGACGTGATAGCTATGGGGTGTTTTCCCCGCAATCACAAAGCTGGCAAGTGGGTCAGTGATTGCAGTAAGGATTTAGGTGCTCACAGCGATCCACAGCCAAAGATGCCAAGTCAATCGGGATTACCTAGCCTGAGCTGGAAGCAGTCGCAAAACACCTTAGGCACTTTGCTCTTCGAAGATCAGTAACTTTAAAACTGTAGGTAGCCAACACAATGTAAATACTAGAAATAGACATACACTTTCGTTCCCAAAATTTAGGCTGGCAAAGGTTTCTACAATAAGATCCCTGAGGATATAATAAGCTTGCCAGAAACGCGGTTCAAAAAATGTGTAAAGGACACTTTAAAGCTACTATAACATTGAAGATTATTTAGATGACAATGATGTCTGGAATTGAAGCCAGTTCAATGCATGAGTTCCAGGTTTTAGGATATTTATATAAATTCTGTAAATTAAGGACTTGAAAAGACTACGTTTGGAGTCTTTTTGTCCATTTTTTCTCCAAAATAATCTAGGAGACTTTGAAATGGACAATTAGTTTAACTTGTAACGTTCATTAAGTCACAGTTTCTGTGCTACTTTCAACAAAAAAAAATGATTTGATTTGATTTAAGAGTTACAGGGTCGAACAAGAAGAAGTACATTCCCTCTCCCTTTTCTTTAGAAATGAACAAAAAATCCAACTTACCTTAGTAACAGGTATTTCGAGCTTGGAGACGAAGGTGATGTAGTGATAAGAGTAAGTGCTGGGCTGGTGTATGCAGTTCCAGTCTCCCACTGCACACAGTTGATCGATCTTTGTGCAGCGACTAAAATGGAAAAAAAATGTATTAGGTATGAACAGCGCCATCCATAAAAACCAACGAGAAGCGTTTAACATTGACATTGAACGACATGACATCGGTCCTGTGAAGATTACATTGATGGCCGAACGGCGAACGCTGTCCTTACACAATATTTGTTGTATGGGAGACCCCTTTAATATTTATTTTATTCTATTTTTAGTACTTGTTATAGTGGCAACAGAAATACATCATCTGTGAAAATTTCAACTGCCTAGCTGTCACGGTTCATAAGATACAGCTTGGTGACAGACAGACAGTGAAGTCTTAGTAATAGGGTCCCGTATGGCACCCTCCGGGTACGGAACCCTAAAAAGGTACTAATGATAATTGAAACGCATGCACGTAAATATTTAGGAAAACGCGAGAGTAACTTTTAGGAATCTGTTTTATTTGTCCTTCTCCTTGACATGGTTCCTTTTCAATTTTTAAAATATTAGACATAATAATATAGAAAAAGTATCAAAGAAGTAAAAACATAAAAAAGGTTGGTTGGTCGGTCGGCAACAATAATCAACCGTAAACCTTACTGTTTATTCTCGAGCCTGTAGCCAGGCAGGCAGGTGATCTTTTCGCAGCGGTAGCCACCGCGGATGTTGAAGCAGAGGTTGCTTCCCGACATACTGGTTCCCACCGCGCAGACCGCCTCACCCGTCTCGCACTCGTCAATATCTGGGAGAAAATTATGGACGATGAAACACTGCCAAGACTGAACCGCACTGTGGCAGTAAAATGCTCCCGTCACTGCACCGATAAAGACATTTGTCTCCTCTGTAAATCCTCTTGGAAAATATACGACGACTTTTCACTTCGCTAATATTTCCATGAGATGAAGTAGAAACCGGTCTTTTTGGAAATCCATGGAGGAGGCCTATGTCCATCAGTGGACTTCTTGTCGCTGAATGATGATGATGATGAAGAAGAAACAAAAGACGAATTGTGTACGTTATTACATAAAAAGAATAAGTTAAGACTAGCAAGGAGGTTATATACATTTTGGCAGGCGCAAACACATATTTATCACTATTTCTACAACATACTCTCTCTCGTTCTTAGAGAAGATCTGTGCCACGCCGTGGGATTTTTATATAAACGGCGTTTTTTTCAAATTGCAACAAAACACCTCTTGTCCTGTGACAGCCGCTACACTGAAGGGCAGACACACTAATAACCGCCCGGTTCATTTATAATAATAATAATAACTTCCACAAAATAGAATCAGTTGACCTGGTCCCAAACTAGGATACCCTGTACTATTTAGAGTAACTTACAGGTATAACTCCTCTTGTCATGTGATAGCCAATAGCCTGAAGGGCAGGCACACGTATAACTGAGCTAAGCCGACCGCCCGGCTCGTTTAGGGTAACTTACCGATACAACTCCGCTTGTCCTGTGATCTAAGGGGCAAGCATACTCATAACCGCCCGACTCGTTACATACTCGTATGTTACATACCGATACAACTCCTGTTGTGACAGCCTGAGAGGCAGACATGCACTTAAAATGACCCTGCTCGATTAGAGCCGAACTTATAACGGCTAGGCTCATTTAGGGTAACTTACCGATACAACTCCTCTTGTCCTGTGACAGCCGATAGCCTGAGGGGCAGGCACATTTATAACCACCCGGCTCGTTAAGGCAGCGGCCCACGCACGGGACCTTCGCCTTGAACACTGTGCACTCGTCGATGTCTGAACATGTCCTGCCGAGTTGAAAGTAGTAATTCAGAAATTGGACTTGGAACTTGGAGAGGCCATGTTAAAAGATTTATATCGTGATAAAGAACTTTGTGATAAATAAAAGTTGTAGTAGCTACACCGCTCGCTAACAGGCGAGGAAAACGTTAGGAAACCTGAGTATCTGCGGTGTTCGCATACCTCAGCTCTTAATATTACCAATCCGCGGTGGGCACGCGTGGTAATTAAGCTTTGCTATACTCTCTCTCTAGGAGAAGGCCTGCAGTGAGACGTATCATCATCAGCCATTTGACGCCCGCTGCAGTACATAGGCCTCCTTCATGGTTTTCATAACCATGAAAGGTTTTGCCATAATTGCCACGCTTGGCAGGCGGGTTGGCGATCGTAGTATGTGGTTGGAATCTCAGGAAGACGCTGCTGCCCGTCTCCTGGTAATTGATTTCCTTATTCGCCTTCTACGACATCGACGGAAGGAAATGGAGTAACGCTATTCATAATCCAGCGCCACACGGAACGCCACAGTGAGACGTACATAACCGACATAAAAAATGTTTACTATATTTTTTTATGAGCGTGAATTTGAGTAACGATTTTTTATACTAAGGTCATGGCCCAGGAGACCTCTTCTCTCACCTGTTGTCAGGATTAAGCTTGTACCCCCGATGGCAGGAGCACCGGTAGCTACCCCAGATGTTGTTGCAGCGATGCTGGCACAGTGATCCAGCTCTGGACTCCACGCACTCGTCTATATCCATGCAGACCTGCAAGAAGGATTGTTGATATTTTCTTTCATCCAACTACGAAACCCTTGGCATAGCAGGCTGACGGTTTGATTGGAAGTGTTTATTCAGTGAGCAGCGACCTATAAAACTGCTTTATGCATGTAATCTCTCTTCTGTGTAAGTCAGCCAACAAACTGTTATGCAGTTTGGCAGAAATACAGCGTAGTATTTTTCTGTATTTATCTGAATAAAAATCTTCATTCATTCATTCATTTTGAAGTTGCTTGTAGAGCCAGGAACTGACCAACCAAAATGGTGGCGGTCCCTACTATTTTGTATCATTTACTGCAGTTGTATTTGTATGGACGTATTCAAACCAACGCGTTCTGATCGCGAACGCAGAAGTCATTCAGCGGTCAATCAACTAATCGCGTCCGTACAAATACTACAGCAGTGATTGATGATGGCCATCGTATTGTAATGTCAGTCTTGATGCGATGTTCAGTGAGTCACTAGACCAGGCCCTTGCTGAAAATCACTGCTGTGGGCAATAAACCCGCAGCAATTACTGAGCCTGAGGACGGTTCACCGCCGCATGGACATAGCTTGTGCCCCTATTAGACTTGATGTCGTGTTCTGCCGTGTTGGTTATTTTTTATACTTATTTTTTTTGGTAATTAAAATTTTACGCTATTTGAGATTTCTGCACTTAGCTTCATAGTTCAGCCATTGTACGTAGCAAGTGCTGAGGTATGTAAATACCTCATACACTAGGGTTTCCTCACAATGTTTTCCTTCACTCTTAGCGAGTGGTATTGCTGCTATAACTTCACAAATGTACGCAACTTATAAAAAAAGTCATAACATGCATGCAGTACCTGCCGGGATTCGAACCCACGACCTCCCGAATAAGAAGCCGGCTTTTTACCGCACCGCTACCAGCGCAAGATGGTAGCGTAGTCCGATTCGCCCGTTTAATTTATAACATTTTTTTAAAATATTTTCTTTCTTTTCTATGTCTTGTAGAATCATCGTGTATTCTTGTCTTGCCTAGGTGGCGATAAATAAATGTATTTCTTTTTATTATTCTTCTTTATTCAATCGCCACCGAGACCTCTTTGTTTTTCGCGTTCTTTAACTAGGCTTGTCAGCAACCACCCCATATCGATATGAATGAAACATTACCTTATCATTGGCTGGAGCTGGTCGAAATCCTTCATGGCACCTGCATTGGTAAGAGCCAATAGTGTTGACGCAATCGGCATGTTCCGAGCATATTGGCTGAAAGAAATGTCAAAGTTTCAGTCTATCAAGTAGATTGAAAGCATCCAGAGTAGACTTAGGTCGGTTTCGGTCAGACAGAACTGGAAATCACATTACATCGAAACAATATGAAATCTATCTTCAACTTACGGTTCAGAGGATTGTATTGTTATTATACGAGGTAAATACCATGCACCATACGATATAAAGCCAAAGAATGCTCTCTCAGTCTAACCTAAGGTACTCATTTATGCTCTCTCTGAGCTAGGTATCGCTCGTAGCCCCGGCTGCCTGAGTGATCTTAAACGATCACTTAAGCAACACTGGGCGCGTTCAGTGCATGGATGGGTCGCCGTCTATGCCTAACGCTAGTGGCATTTTTCCGAGCGGTTCCGTGCTTCGCAAGGCACGTTAAGCTGTTGGTGCCGGCTGCCGTCGATAGATGGCAGTCGTTAAGCCAAGTCAGAGGCCTTAGGGCGGCTTGACAACTTCTGACAGTAGACGAGCCACTAGTCTACAAGCCTCCACCAATCCGGACTTGGCCCCCGTGGTGGAGTATGGCCTATACCTTCCTCAGGGAAGAGACCCGTGCCCCTCGGTGGGGACATAATGGGTTGATGATGATGAGCTAGGTACTAACCTCTGTAATCTAGATAGGAGCGGAGTTGTTAGGATAATAGAACCCTGATGCATATTATTGTTATCTAAGTGATTTTAAAGATACAATGTTAGCATATATTGGGAACATATCATTATCATCACATCACTTATATATCACTCCCAATTGTCACCTGAAATCCATCCCTATATCCCTGAGTTCTATCACTCGTCTCTTGGGTGTCATAAGAAGCCAATAAGTAAAATTCAGGGGGTGGGTATTAGCACTAATCTCTACTCCGATCACCAAAGCACCTGCCCAGCGTGGTGATACGAGCAAAACCCTACCCACCTTCAGCACGGTCTCCAGACTTACCCGGTCTCCAGCCAAGGCGCACTCGTCTATGTCCTCGCACTCCGAGTCGCCCAGCTTGTAGCCCATCGCGCAAGCGCAGACGTAGCCCCCCGGGAGGTTGGTGCAGATCTGCTGAGCGTCGCAATTTGCTGAGCCGGTAGCGCATTCGTCTACGTCTGGAATTTTGGAGAACATGATGTCTTGATAATCAACGATAGACACGTGGTCTAATGAACAAGTGGACCTTCCTGAGTCTCATGCTATATCTGATGATTTATTGAAAAAAGGTCTCAAGACACTAAGGGTCCCGAACGGAATCAAAGAAAATACATTGTAAGCGGTTTATTAATACTCGCTTGTCATTAGCAGATATCACTGCGCTTTACGATTACCTTTAGTTTAAGTCAAAAAATTTTACTCAAAGTAACATAGAAACTGTGACTTATTGAACGTTACAAGAAAAACTAGGTGTTCGTTTCAAAATCATTTGGAGAAAAAACGAACAAAAAAAACTCCAAAATGTGTCTTTTCAAACATATTCCTTAATTAACAGAGTTTACATGTCATATCTTCTAAAACCCAGTACTAGGACGCATTGAACTGGCTTTAATTCCACACATCTTTGTCATCTCATCATCAGCCATTTGACGCCCACTGCAGGACATAGGCCTCCCTCGTGGTTTTCATAACCATGAGGGGTTTTGCCATAATCGCCAGGCTTGGCAGGCGGGTTGGCGATCGCAGAATGCGGTTGGAATCTCAGAAAGACGCCCGTCTCCTGGTAATTTATTTCCTTAGTCGCCTTCTACGACATTCACGGGGGGAAATGGAGTGACGCTATTCTTAATCTGGCGCCACACGGATGTAATCTAAATAATCCTTAATGCTATAGAGTAGCCTTTTTGGCACAAAGTGCGCTTTACACATTTTTTGAACCGCGCTTCAGGAAAACTTATTATATCTTCAGGGATCTTATTGGAAAAACGTATACAATGCCCCATAAAGGATGTATTAACCTTTGCCAGACTAAATCTTGGGAAAGAAAGTTTATGTTTATTTCTAGTATTTACATTGTGTTGGCTACCTGCGGTTTTAAAATCCTTACTAATATTATGAACGCGAAAGTTTGTATGTATGGATGGATGTTTGTTACTCTTTCACGCAAAAATGGCTGAACGCATCCGGAGGAAATTTGCACAGAGATAGATTATAGTCTGGATTAGCACAAAGGCTATTTTTTATCCCGGAAAAATACACATCAAAATTACCACGCGAACGAAGTCGCGGGCAACAGCTACTTACTTATATTATTCCTGACGTACATAATATTGTCATAGATATACTGACTAGCAACTGTCAGGATGTTAGTTCCTTTGTTTCTTTGTCTAGTATCCTAGACCAGAAAACCAAAAGGATACCTTTTAGTCCAGATGACACAAAATCACCATAATCTCTTGCTCACCTTGGCAAGTATTGTCGTCACCAAGAGTATATCCTGATCGGCACTGCAACACATTGCCTCGACCTTCATATTTCGT
Organism: Yponomeuta malinellus; assembly: GCA_947308005.1. NCBI lineage: Eukaryota > Metazoa > Arthropoda > Insecta > Lepidoptera > Yponomeutidae > Yponomeuta > Yponomeuta malinellus. Next base: position 2,123,042 of record OX371019.1, read on the forward strand.
GAATGTCGGCACGGCGTTTATTCGGACGTCTTTCCGACTCACTGTGACATCGGAATGACCTTGGAAAGGAATAAAAATAATAAAATTAAGTACACGTGTAACTAATCGCTGGCGAACAGAATTGCACTATTTTGCTGTAGCATGAGATCTTTTAAATAGTTTTTTACTAACTTGACGTTGCAGACTGCGAATCCGTCCTCATTTTTCACCTGGCAGCCGGTTTCAGGTACTAAACCCCTACAATTTTGTTTCTTAGGGACCAGCCCTTCTATCACATAACTGTCCACTATTTTGACAAAGTGATAAAATATGTATGTAAGTATTTAACAGTTCGGAGTAGGTTAAATAGAACAACTCCATACAGTGGAGGACTTCCACAGTAAGGGCCCCAGGACAAGTGAGTGTGCCTTGTGGAAGTTATTACTAGTACTAAAAAAAAAACTTACAGCTACCAAATAGATATTATTATAGTAAGTAAAAAGAATCGCTCGTAGCCCCGGCTGCCTGAGTGATCTTAAACGATCACGAAGGTTAAGCAACACAGGGCGCGTTCAGTGCATGGATGGGTCGCCGTCTATGCCTAACGCTAGTGGCATTTTTCCGAGCGGTTCCGTGCTTCGCAAGGCACGTTAAGCTGTTGGTGCCGGCTGCCGTCGATAGATGGCAGTCGTTAAGCCAAGTCAGAGGCCTTAGGGCGGCTTGACAACTTCTGACTGTAGACGAGCCACTAGTCTACAAGCCTCCACCAATCTGGACTTGGCCCCCGTGGTGGAGTATGGCCTATACCTTCCTCAGGGAAGAGACCCGTGCCCCTCGGTGGGGACATAATGGGTTGATGATGATAGTAAACAATCCAAATGGATCAGCAGAAAATTACAATTAGCTTCCAAATTGCAGTATTTGAATATTTTTTTACGTAGCCTATATGCCTATATCCGACTGCAGGGCACAGGCCTTCTCTCAGTGAGAGAGTATAATTACAATCACAATTAAATTAATTAATTTGCTGACCTAGTAGTGCTCATGTATTCTGCTGACCAATTTTTTTTTATGTAACCTATATAATGTCCCACTGCCTTTCTCTCAGAGAAGGTTAAAATAAAAAAAAAAATTACGAAGCTGATATCAATTAATTTATTTGCTGACCACATGTTACTGCTCATTTATTTATTAAGCTAACAAAAATAATTATTTGCTGATCGGATGACTTTTTTGCTGTTCTCTGTTGCCGATCAAATATTATTTTCTACTGGGATGCCCTGACAAGTGCGACGCCCGAGCGCATCAGTGGATGAAACCACAAAACAATCCATGACGTTAGCGCTCAGCGAATTTCATATAGCCGAATGGGAACTGGCCACGCTCCCGGTTGGATACGCAGAGGCGCTGGCTCTCGTCGTACTGCAGTTACCATTCATCCTTATTTCAATCAGTCAATCCGTCAATCAACCGAGCACCTATACATAAATTCACGAAGTGATCAACAACGTTACACCAATTCATCAAGCAATCAATCTAACAATCCATCAATGCACTGTTACATCAATCCATGGATGTATCACAGCGTCAATTCGCCGCATCATTATGCATGAATTCATCAATCAATCACAATCCATCTTGTGTTTAAATAATTTGCTTGATAATCGTTTGACGAATGTTTTAATGTCCCCTCTTGTCCTGTGGTCTTAATATTGTATAGTTACGTACGTATATGTATACCGATCCCAAGCTGTGGCGTAGGGCAGGGCAAGAGGTTGTGAGATTGTTATAAATTGATGTTGGCGGGAAAGTTGTTAATTGTGATTTGATGTGAATACTCTCATACATGTATCTAAAAAAATATAATATTACAAAGCCGAGATAAAAACAGACAGTCATTAAAAGTTTCCACAGATAACTACGACAAACAATGTTACCTACTTTCAATTTTATTACAATTTTTTAAAAACATAAATTAATAATTATAAGTAAAAAAAAAAATTAAATAAAATAATAATAATAATACATCCACAATTGTTTCGTCCAAAGTAATAAATCAAGATGACGAATGAATTAACTGTCAAACAAACCGCCCCGAGACATACTCGAGCCAAAGGTTCCCATAACGCCGGCAGCGTTACCCCGCTGCACAGCGAGAGAGATCCTCTGCATCAAGTATGCCCCAGAGCGGTAGTCCATGCCGCGGTTCCTCAGGCGACGCCCTAACTCCTTTATAAAGGCTCTTCCCTGGACTCCCCATACCCCAGTAGTCTCAATAGCTAGAGGCACAAAGAAGTAGCTACTACATTGTATGTAACCTTATGGGTAAGTAGCTTACTCCTTAGAATTTTAGCTAGCCTAATGTTTGCTTAATCTCTGTACATTGGTGTGATGCCCGACAGATAGTCTAACCGACTTCGACTTTGCACGGGCGAAGTTCGGATCATTGGCGAAGGACGCGGATGAAAAATTTCCCTCGTAAGAACATCCCGACTGCGCGCATTTTGTTCAAGTTGTCTGCCGGGTATTATACTATAGTACTCATAGTATTTCAGATTGAATTTTTTGGCCAATTTTTCTTCCGAGAGTCTGAGTGTACTAAACTAACACCCGAAATTAAGAAAAAAATATTACTCACTATACCTCACACACATACACACACCCACACACACCCTCACACACACACACACACACACACACATTATAATACACTATACATACATAGATACGGTAATACCTACCTAGAAAATAAGTTGATTAGCATTTAGACCAACACTGTCTCTGTCCCATTGCTCTTGAAAAAGATGGAAACTATTGGAATTAGAGGCTTGGTGCTGGACATTTTCAGAGACTATCTCACAGACCGGAGTCAACGTGTCAAGGTTGATACATATACTAGTGAAGAAGAAATGCTAGGATTCGGCGTGCCTCAGGGCAGTGTGTTGGGACCGACCCTTTTCTTAATATATGTTAACGATCTATGCCGGCTTTCTCTTCCAAATTGTAATATCATAACTTATGCAGATGACACTGCTCTGCTCATTGATGGTAAAACATGGGACACAACAAGACAATCTGCTGAAAATACCCTCTCAACTGTGATGAGCTGGTTCTCAAAGAATTTACTGACGTTAAATGTTCAAAAAACGAAATTTCTTACTTTCTCGCCTTGTTTATCCTCCCAGCCTATGAAGGACACTTTTGATGTAACTGCGCATACTTGCAATTTCCAAAAATCGTTTAGCTGTACTTGTTAAACCATTCAACGCACCAATTATATAAAATACCTAGGAGTTTATATTGACAGCACTTTTAGTTGGCAAAAACACATAAATGAAATTAATTGTAGAGCAAGAAAACTAATCCTTACTTTTAAACGTCTAAGATCTTCTGTTGACCTAGGTACTCTAAAAACAGTTTATCTTGCTCTAGCTCAGTCTGTCTTAACCTACTGTATTGTGGCCTGGGGTGGCACTTTCAAGACTTCTCTACTTCGCCTTGAGAGAGCTCAAAGAGCTGTGTTAAAGACCATACACAAGAAACCCTATCGATTCCCTACTATCCTTCTTTATAAAGAGAGCCAGGTGCTTACGGTACGACAACTATTCATTCTCCAGACCGTTCTTACGAGCAACTAAGAAGAGCTGACTTAGTCTGTAGGGTTCCACCACATAGGACAGCGTTGGCCGCGCGACACTATAGAATAATTGGCTCTCACTTGTATAATAAAACTAACAGACTTAACAACATATATCCATTAACTGGTTTGAAATGCAAAAGTGCAGTAGCAAAGTGGCTTCAGGATTTATCATATGATGAAACAGAATCTCTATTATGTAAACCCAAGTAAGAAACGAATTCATACTAAGCAAATAATATAGCATACAAAATAAAATCAAAAGTTTAATAAATCTATATTACATAAAACTTATTAACAAATCAATTGCAGTACTCGTTTTTCTATTACATACTCAAACAAACACACACACACACACACACACACACACACACACACTCACACACACACACACACACACACACACACCCACACCAACACACACACACACACACCAACACACACACACACAACAAACACACAACACACACTCACTCGCACACGCACACACACACTGTACCACTCATACATTGTCATCTGTGGTAGCTTGTAACTAGCATACATCAGTAAATACTCAAACAGCAATGTAATAAAATAGCTAACTTTCGCAGAAGGAAGGCGTTGCTGTCTGTCATACAGTTTTATAACTAGTACAGACATCATCGTTCTAATCCTATCATTAGTTAAATAAAATTACATTCTCTCCAACTATGCTAAAATAGGATAAGTAAATTGTTAAACTTTTCTGAATAAATCAATTCAATTCAAAAAAAAAAAAACATTAGATATAGCGTCCAAGTGTGGAGGAGCGGAGCTTCCTGATACAGGTATGTCCATACTTAAAAGGAAGTTCTTGCCCGATTATGTCACTGTAAGCCTTTTGTAAAGTAAATAAACGATTTATTTATTTATTTATTTATCTTTCATCAGTCAATCAGTTCACCAATATCATCAATAGTATTCGGAAAAACCACTCACCAACGTTCTCGTAGCCCGACGGGAACCGGCCGCGCTCCCGGTTGGGCACGCAGCGGTGCCGGCTCTCGTCGTACTTCCAGTTAGGGTGGCAGTCGCAGCGGTACCCGCCGTCCGTGTTCACGCAGATCTCTACGGCACCGCAGCGTGCCACGCCGTTCATACACTCGTTTATGTCTTCAGGAAAAAAACACACAATGAGAATATTTACCATCTACTGGAAAATTTTGGGAAAATTTCCTTAAGCTTATAGGCTTATGCGATTTGACTCTATACGCCACCCCAGCATGCCACACCATTTATGCAGTCGTTTATGTCTGGTGAGAGAGGATCACAATGAGAATGTCCACAATACAGGGGACAAAATCGGGACAATTCCCCTTAATTTTTAGGCTTAAGTGAATTGACAGGTAAAGCGTATTTCTCTTTGTCGTGAACTTAGTAACAAATATTGGAATTTAGTAATAAATTACGAAAGACATGTTATCACTTCAAAGTGTTTTCGTATTCTACGTAAATCTGGTCAGTCAGTCATTGAGTGAACTGAAACCTCAATTTTCTGATCTCTGAAGTTATCAAACGTGTCAAGGTGTAAGCATTAAGAAAGTAAGAATTACTTAAATATAATCATACCTTCGCACTTCCCAGAGCTGGTGTTCATGTGGTAACCAACGTCACAAAGCGTCACAGTCTTGAAAGGCCTGAATTTTGGACGATACACTTTATAGCCGAAGAATCGACCTATAGAAGACAAAAAACATAAATTGGAGAGGAGCCGATAATTTCGGGTACTTAGAACGAGGGAGAGAAACTCGTTTTTCGATATAAACTTGATCAAAAACACTGATAAAGTACTCGAAAGTCTTCATGGTAATTAAAAGTACACGTTTTGAGTAATTGTCAAGGGAATTTGTATTTTGGGAAGTTCGTTTCGTGGAAAAAGCACGTTTTGGAGGAGAGGACGAAACAAGATGGAAGAAGATGTTTGTACCTACCCATATTTTACAAATAAAGTCTTTATATTTGAAGTGCAACATACACGAAAACGTCTCTCATGTGACAAGGACTAACATTAACTTACCCTCAGTGGTAGAAGAAGTTGGCGTCTCCGTTGTCGACGTAGTAGTGCTAGTAGAACTAGTAGTGCTAGTAGTTGTACTAGTAGTTGTGCTAGTACTGGTAGATGAGGTCATTAGGTCACAGGCTCCCGTGGTCAAGTCTCGGCGAAACCCTGGGGCGCAGTTACAAACGTAACCGCCGATGCTGTTGCGGCAAATCTCAGTGAGGCCAGAGCATACGTGCCTGTTGGTTGCGCACTCGTCTATGTCTGGAATGAAATCGTTTGAAATTGGCATTGCGATAAAGCTCACATACGTTGATCAACACAGAGAGGACAGCATAATGTCGATTTTTCGACTATTAAGATATCGAGACTCCAACAACAATATATCAGAAAACAATTTAGGAATAATAAAGTAATAGAACCTCCTAAGTATCCTCAATTCATTCATTATCTTCAGTCATTATAATCATCATCATTATAATAATTATTAAGTTTACATAATTTTGTTATTCCTGCATACCAGTTTTATTGAAAATTTTATCATAATTTCCTTTTCATAACTTATAATCATGCTGTGCGCATAAGTTTAGGGTTGTGGGCTAGATCAAGGTAAATTGTTTCTTTGTTTTTCTTGTGTAATATTGTCTGTAACCTGTTTTGTGTGCCAAATAAATAAAATAAAATAAAAATAGGTAATAAGTTACAGTAACTTGTAGCACAAGTTCTGCTATTAACCACAGAATTCTCTAGGAAGTGTGTAATATCAAAACGAATGTAGCTAAGTTGACATCATTAAAACTTTAATATTTTCACAAGGTAGGTGTGTTAAGACAACACCAACGACATCATTTTACAAGCTCACAAAAGGGGAAATCTTTAGACGATAGAAAACGGCGTCTGTGTTTTCTCAGGTGATTGATATAGTATATTGGCAGCTTAATTGTGGACTAAGAATAAGAACTCACCAATGCACGTTCCAAAATCATTGGGCTCGAACCCTGATGGACAGCTTCGCTCCGGTTTCCCCGCAATATTAGTCCACTCATTCTTTGGTACATCTTTAGTGTTCACTATCAAGGAGCCGTCTTCACCTCTCACCGCTTCAAAAGTCACAGTTTCTGCGGGCGGTGTCAGTAACACCAGATGTGGCAACGTATTGTCTTCTGGTATTTTTTGTGTTGGCTCGTAATAGTTCTTCTCTTCTGGTGGTTTTACTTCATTTGTTGTTAGTTCCTTTTCACGTGTTTCTCCTGGATCACCAAATTTAGGAGTTTGCGGTTCATTATTTTCTGGTTGTTGCGGTTGTTCTGGGTTCGTGGGGGTTTGTTCTGACTTTGGTTGCTCGGATTTCGGAGATTCTGTTGGAACCGAACTTGTGGTAGGAGGTAGTGTAGAAGGAGTAGACCTTTCTGTAGTTGAACTAGTAGTAGTTGGTACTTGATTCGTGTCAGGTTTGTTTGGCACCGTTTTAGACTTGGTACTGTTTGTTTCCGGTTCTTCTCTAAAAACAAAATTGACAAGTTAAATTAAAACTTTCCAATAACTTAATGACTTAGTGCTGATTAACATTTTTTAGCAGCGCCCACACTAGGAATCACTGTATCGTGGTAATAACTAGTTGTTAAGTGCATTAGCATGACTATTTCTAATGAAAAATGTACAGGTGGTCGGCACGTCAGCGTAACAATACCACTAGCATTTTAGTACAAAATGTACAGACTACACCTCTTATATAGTTAGATTACGGGTGACTAATAACAAAAATATAATTTCATCAGCAGAGTTGTCCAGTTTAGACATTTTCCTCTTCATACATCTTCCTGTGCCTCTCACTACTCCTATCCTCGATCTGTACCGTCTTCTCAAACTATAAAATGTGGCAAACATTTATGTTTTGTGATGACATCATCATCATTAGACTGCTGCGGCCTTTCCGCCCAAATTCCATCTTTCGCGGTCCCTTGCCATTCGCCCACTCAGCGATATCGTCCGTCCATTGGGCTACTAATCTACCCACTAACCGTCGTCCCGTTCGTGTTCTTTTGTGAAGGCATACTCACTCAGAATCGTAATATTCATACTCGTACTCGGGGCCTGCGGTGGTGGACGTGGTGGACGGCTGCTGTCGGACGCAGCGAAAGGAGCCCGGTATATTTACGCACTGGTAGTTGGGTCCGGCGCGCTTGCAGTTATGCTGGCCGAGGGCACATTCGTCTATGTCTGTGGAGTTTGGGGTCATGGTTAGCGATAGCAAAGTTTACTGGTTGGATCTACAAAGATGACCGCTCGAGTACTCGTTTATAAGGCAAACCTACAGATTCATCGTTGGTATAACGGTATTACGCCCAGTTACCATGCCGGACGGTCGTAGGTTTAATTTTATTATTTAAACACATATTTTTGCACACTCTATAGCGACTCCCAGGAAGTTCCAATTGAGTAGCATTTAACCCGTTTGGCACCATACGGTGATCGCCAGTAAACTGGTCACTCATCAGAAAAAGACACGTCACCAAGAGATTTGTCGTGTTTCGGCGTGATTTCGGTTGATGCCACACCTAAAAATTTACCCTAAAAAATAAGTTTAACAGACTCTACATTCTTCTTTTTCTTCTTATTGTGCCTCTCCACTAATGGAGGTTTGCCATCAGATCCCCATATTCTTCTTTATTTCTTGCCAAGCGAAACAGATCTTCGACGCTGGCTACATCCGAAGGTTTTAAATTTACTAACACTCTATGACCCTATCAACCTTACCTATCAGGTAACCTTATAGTAAGTTTGAAATAAATAATTGCAATTGGTTCTTCTTCGCTTCAGCTAAGATAGAAGTCAAGTTTCGAATAGGCCGGAACCTCAAACTAAATCTCTCTGGAAGCGGAGTTATTATACATTCTAAACGTGATAACATTTGCTGTGATATGGTGTATTACTATTTTTCAGTTTAGAACCCTCAATGTGTGTGATCATCGCAATACCTTCGCAGTTCCCAGTGGCATGATGCAGAATATACCCAGTCCCACAGGATAGGAATCTGACGCAGATGTAAGAGCCCACGGTATTGTCGCACCGCTGTGACTCCGCGAGGCAGTTGTTCTGATCCGTGGCGCATTCGTTCATATCTGGAAAAGAGAAAAAGCTGTAGATAATAGCTTCCACATACATTCATAAGCGGAAGTTGTGGTATAGGAAACCTGTCACTGGCTACTATACATTCCCTACTGTAGGGCACAAGCTTTCTCTCACAGAGAGCTTATGGGCTTAATCGTCACCCGTGCCCACCATGGATTGACGAGCTAAAATGAATACCTCCAACACTCAGAATTCCTCATAAATTTTTCCTTCACGGCTAATGAATGATACCCATTAGTACGTAATCGTGGAAAAGTCGGGTTTAGTAATAAGTACAATAGAATTGCTGTGGAATACACTCGAATCGGAATGGATCACTCCACCTTTTATTCGATTCTTACATCCTATTCTTCCTTATGAATCCCAGTCACCAACTCGCGTAGCTAGTAGAATTACATTGACGGTACCTAAACATAATTTTCATCATGGCTGATTGAACTTTCAATTCAAGCATAACCAGATTCTTCCCAAATCTGGATGCTTTCAGGTTGAGGTCATTCGAGAGCTATTAAAAAAGTTATTGACTTGCCTCCGTAATCGGAACTTAAAATTGAAGTGGTTCCGCCAGGTTCATGTGGAACAAAGCTGGCTATGTCTGCACTATAAGCTGAGACGTTAAAATTACGATCAACTAGGCGTCAGACCAAGGCGAAGATTGGAATAACGACTCTTGCCGTGATTATGCAATGTGGTTAGAGACACAGTGAGGTGGACACAGGTAGGATTTGTCAAGTAGACAATACAGGCTGGTAACAAAGGAGGCTAGGTAAAAAAAGTTTGGCTTTCCTTATGATGTCTTTTGTTTCAACTTAGATACACCACAGGCTACATCTATGGTCCTGTTTTATTTATTCCTTTTGTCAGTTGCGTTATTAGTTTTCTTTCTGTTGTTGTGCATATTGTGTTGCTTATCTGCTTATTTTGTTTCTGTGATGTATCTTGTTAGTATAGTAAATATCTTTCTTCTTCTTCTTCATAATTGCACAATTTTTTTTATCACAAGCCTGTTATTTAAGTTTTATTTTTGTTAATGTTTTTAATTGTGCAATAAAGTGTAACAAACAAATAATGATCGTCATGGAGCAAGACTCACCCACACAAGCACCCGTCAAATCCGGTTCAAAGCCGATCTTGCAACGGCACTCGTGACTGCCGTTAGTATTCAGACAACTCTGGTACTGATCGCACAGGTGGGTGCCTTCCAAGCATTCATCGATGTCTGTAAACGAAATTTGGTGGCGGCCTCAGTTAAGGATCTACGTACATTATGTCGGATATGTTTTTTGTTATAAGTCTGTCGGAATTAAGTCTTAAAATTGTTGGCAGTATACTGTTCCACAGAACTCTCACAAAAAAACGTTTTAATAAATAAAAAGAACTTTATTCAAAAGTAACAAATTTGTGTGTGATAAGAATAATAAATAAAAATAATTTGAAATGGTCGGAGCCTCAGCATTGATGCTGTTTTTCAATCTCCGCTGGCATAGCCTACACTTATTCTTAATCTCATTGGAGAGGCCATGTTAATTAAAACATAAATAAACGTGCTTAGTTTTTTCTCTCCGACTAATACTTTTCATGTTATAACCTGTCGGAAAGTCATTCTAGTCACGTGGTACAACAACGAGTCATTCAAATCGGGCTCTAACTGTGACGTCACAACTTGAAGGTAATGCCTTATAATTTTTGAAGCGTTTATCAATATTTTAGTTATCTGGTAAAATGGTGTTTTAAGGGTCTAAGTCCACATTACAATTTTTTTTTCTGAGTAATTTCTACGTTTTCTATGGTATAAATCAATGTAACTAAGTTCATGGCAAGTTCCCCATTATCTTTGTGTTTAGTTTATTGGACGCGCCTTCGCACGCGTCCTCCTTTCTCCATATAAAACGATAAATTCCATAAATCTTATCAGAAATTTCAACGTCTCGTATCTCCGGAGGTACATACCTTCACAATAAGGACTTCCGGGATTAATCCTCATTCCATAGGGACATTTCGTAGTTGACCTGTAAAACAAATCTTAGATGTCAGGACGATCTTAACAGATTCCTTCTGTGATGGTTAGAGATTGAGATATTTAATGTGAGGCGGGCGACTCGTTTCTCTAATCAAACTCACTTTATGCTGTTGGGTAGATAATATTGTAGCAATTGGCAGAAAGCCATGACGCAAAGGTTACCTGGAGCGGTCGTACTTTGGCTTGCAGTCGTAAGCACCAGGGACGTTGACGCAAATTTTGTCAATAGGGCAAAGGAAGTGGCTGTCCTGGCACTCGTCCACATCTGTAATAAATTCAGAGTTATCATGCTAGATAACTCATGCTGTGAAGTCTAATATGTACCTAAACCAAGTCATGTATTTGAGCCTAAACTAGCATAAAACAAATAGGTACAAATGGATGATATTTGTACCAAACAAATGGATGAACGAACGTACGGACAATATACTGATCCTATACTGACTTAACTTAATGTGGGTACTATGTCCCCTGAGTGGGGCAAAGGGCGTCCACAATACCCCACTATCCTGCCTTGGCCTCGGGCCACACAGAAGGGACGTGGTTCAGGAGCGCGGAAGAGACGCGTCGTTAACCCAATTCACTTTCATACAAAATGTGCTGAAAGGACGGCATGAAACCCACACACAAGAGACGGAGCGAAGGCGCGATTTCTATACAACGCGTCGCGTGTTTTAGGCCTAACAGGATGGCGGCTTCCAATTTTTCCTTTAAGGTTCGAAACCCTAAATGGGTGAAGATTCTATGGAGAGGACAGCAAAATATAAAAACTCGTCATTATGACTCCATCAAAACAAGTCCCTTGCAAAAGAGCTCTCAGTTTATTTAACCCTTAACTTTATCGCAAAATAACCAGCATAAAATGACCTACCTTCACAATTATTAGTAACAGCATTCAGCTTGAATCCAGGCGGGCAGTGTTTGGATCCCTTGTCTTGGCAGTAGAAGGAACCGAGCGTGTTGATGCAAGACTGGGACTGTTGGTTGCAGTCGTGGTGATTTGTTGAACATTCATCGACATCTAGAAATAAGGCATGTATCTACAAAACTTGTCAGTTTATGATTATGAGCTAAAGGGTCCTTGAAGATCCCTAAAAAATGTCCTAAGTTGCCAAAAAGTATTTTTCATCAAGTAAGATGGCATTTTCATAATATTAGCAGTTTCAATGTAATCTCTCTCTCTCTATCATTCCGTAATTTCTTCCCATCCTAACCACACTAACTGACCACTTTTTCCCACTGCTGGACATAGGCCGGCCCGGTCGTCCATCCTCATCCAGGCGCCATCGGGAATCTGCTTCAAACTATTGGTCCAGCGAGCTCTCTTCCGACGCTAAAGCTAAATCTCACCAGCATTGCTTGTTTCCTTAGCTCTAATTTTGATTTAAAACCAGAGGGGGGGGGGGGGGGGGGGGGGCAAGGGTGTGTCAAGACTCACTGTAAGAGCTAGCTTGGTTTGGTAGATAGAAATAGTACCTTCACACTCTTCTCTGATGCCACTCTTGAATCCAGGTGGGCACCTATCCTCGACCGTGGACAAAGGTGCAGGGTTAGCAGAAAAATTTCCAGGATCCCCAGCCACACCTCCACACTTGTAGCCCCCCACTGTATTTTCGCAGAGGTACATCGAACACGGAGGTCTGGGAAGTTTACATTCGTTTATATCTGTGGAGTACAAAGAGTGCATTTTACTTTGATGAAATGACATGACAAACTAAACGTTTGAAAATGTATCCAAGAATACTTCGCATATCGCTTTTCTGCGACGAATCTACTCGTAACTGGCCCCGGTAATAGATCATACATCTACATCCAGGAACTTGATACTTGAAAGTCCTCTTTTGTACACCTTGTAATCAATAAACTTGTAAAAAAAAATTCATACATATTGATCGAGGCTTGGAAGCTACGAAAGATTGAGCATCGTCGTAATGCAACAATACGTTGTGACGCTGAAGATGAAGAACGGCAAACAAGAGACAAAACTAACAAGAATCCTCAGTCAGTCAGTCAGTAGACCAATAATACAGTAATAAGGTACGCTAGATATCATGAGTGCATGATTCCGATTTTGACTCAATGTTACAAGATAACATTGGGGTAGGTGTCAATACAAACACTGACACCACAAATAATGAAAAACACCTAGATCGATGTCACAATTCAAAGTACAGCGGCCCCGTGCGGTTATCGCACCCAAGACACATTGTGCTGAAAATCAAGCATATTATTTCTGGGCCGACAAAGAATAAAGAAATGTATTATGTACACAAACATCTTATATACTTTAGAAAAGTATAAGGTTAGGTAGGTAATGTGTGATAAAATGTATGTTTATTACCATGACACGTCGAAAATCAAACTAGATCACCCAAAAAGACGACTTACCATCACAAGCACCATTAGTGGGGTTCTTTTTAAAGCCAGCCGGGCACTGTCCCTGGTCTGTGCTTTGGTTCTTCTTAATTGGAATGCACTTATAGTAGCCGAGGTAGTTTCGGCACTCGGTGCCGGGCAGGCACAGGTTTAGCTTGCATTCATCTATGTCTGGAAAAAGAGCATTTCAACAATATTATCGACTTCCTTTGCTTCTTTTTCTTCGTGTGCTGTCTCCTAACGGAAGTCAGCAACCAAGTTTTCTTTATCATAAATTTTCTTCTCATTCTCCACTATTTTACGTTATTTCTTATTTTGTGTACAATAAACTGTTCACTTTTTTTTGAGGCAAGAAAACTTCAAGTTTGAATAACTATCGCATATTGTGTAGCCACCATTATATAATATGTGGTGTCTCATCAACACACAGCATTAAATAAATATTATAGTCAGGAAATTTAAATACCGGGTTGTTTTTATCAATTAATGTAGTAACGAGAGACTGTGCTGATTCAAGTGTAGCTTCTCTAAAGATCTGGCAAAAATTTAAAAAAGTATGAAGATGAAAGAAAAGGTATACCTAATTATATTCCTACCAGATATACTCGCAACCGGGTTTGATTAATGTAGAACAGTTTGCAGCTATCAATCTATCTATTTATCTATCTATTTTAGCCGTCATCAAAACCTTCCAATCAACTCGGAGCAGCTTAAACGAGGTCGCTGGCCAAGCTTGGTGTTTGGCGAGTTTGGTCTACGGGCCCCACAGTATTAGGAGCTGATCACCTCTCCAGAATATGAAGGTCCTAGTTACGTAAGTATATACTATGCATGATCATGAATCAGACCTTCGCAAGACTTCCCGTCAGCTTTCAGCTGGTAGCCGCGCCTGCAGGAGCATTTCACCTCTACACCATTGTCAGTGCACTTATGGTGGCAAGGGTTCTTCGGTTTGCATCTGTTCTTCACAAGCTGAAAGCAAAAGGGTGAAGAAACAATGTATCCAAAAGCTAACGTAGAAGCAGTTGCGATTCTTTAATAGCACAAGTGGTTTCGAGACCTTTTGCAGAAGAAAAACAGTCAACAGACTCTAAAAAAAAATGTCATCATAGTCACGTAGTGAATGAAAAATGCGTTACAAAGTTCGTCATCCTTAATTAGACCACAGCTGCAGATGTGAGGTCAACTTTAACCAAGGGGTCCAAAGTAGGTTCAAATTGGATATCTATGGAGGTTCAACAAGGAGCAGAGTCTTAACTGTAGGTATTTTACCAAATAGCTCAAATCAAAGTACGGCGATGCTTAGCGGGAATCAAACCTACGAGCTCTATCTTGATAATCAGACGTGCGAGACTAGACTAACGAGGCAGTTGAAGAAAAAAATGGTTTTGATACATTACCTCCATACAATTCTTTTTGTCAGACATCAGCTTGTAGCCAGGGTTGCACTCGCAGCGGTAGGAGCCGGGTATGGGGATACAGTGGTGGGCGCACAGCTCGTTTGGGGCGTACTCCTCGCATTTGGACGCTGGAATATGAATGCGTGAATGAGGGTTACCGTATCAGCGGTGGGATAAAAGCCTGTTGATTTGGGCCAGATAGGCTGTACGGCTCCTGGCTCTTTTAGTGAGTATATTTTATTTAATTGCAATAATATTTGGAGGAAACATAAGATAAGAGAAGATAAGAAGAGTACCAGGAAAAACACAAACATACTCAATCTAAAAGCCATATCATACAGTTTTAAATATAATAATCCTGTCGTCTCAAAATAAGTCCATCAAAATCAGTGTATGCAGTGTGCTCAGTTTTATGTAGTCTGTGGTTCACGTGATTTCACGAAGACTAGCATTTAGATTCACAAATTAAAAGCTTTTTATTTTAGATCTACAAAGATTTTGATGCCAATGTTTCCTTTAAGCATTTCTCTTACCAACAGACGGCTTTTGTGAAACAGCGTGGGTTGCATCTGAGATATTGCGGGATTCTCTCTGAGACTGAAACAGATAGAAATAGGTAATATACTACTTAGGTACAGCTATTTTCTTCCATGACTCTGGAACTAATTCGTTCCATCTCAGTGCTCTCAGACGCTCATAGATACAAAACAGCGGTAATGCTCAACTAAAAGATCTTTGTTCTTAGTAAAAGCTACTGGTGTGTTATCCTAGCTGACTCTACATTTGCCACCTACGGCCATCGTCTAGGATAATTTTCGCAATAATTGTGAATTGATGAATTAGTTATCTTAATTTTCCAAAAAGAGGCGGTTTTCATGCTAATAATAACTCCCGCACAACACAATAACTTTTTCTGGTTCCAAACTAGGGTGACCTGTACTACGGTAGCCAGGCAAGGATATCACAAACCTAAGACTTAAATTTTGCATGCTGAGAAATAAAATGATGCTGCAGATAGAGTTCTTTCCCCATGAGAACATTCCTCAACTGTTAGTAGCATGATAATGAAACTTTGCATGTAGATTCAATGTAAACAGCTTAAAGTGGCCCCTCAATTCCCATACAAACGTAGTTTGGTTTTAATTCACAAACGACATGCCGGATCTCAATGACCCTTTACCAATATATTTAGCGGATACAAATCAAGGTTTGTTAGTGTTTAAAAAAGAAATTATAGCCTCTTAAGACTTTTCATAGAAACTAGAAGAAGAAGAAAAAAGACATTTATTATACCAACAAGATACATCACAGAAACAAAATAAGCAGATAAGTGACATATATATATATATATATATATATATATATATATATATATATATATATAACCTTGTACTAAATGCTCATTCTATCTAGTTCCTTACTCACTTACCGAGCAGCACTTTTCAAAGGCACCCTGAATTAGTGAATCTTCGGTGCTGCCTTCTGAAGACTCCAAACTGCACTCGCCGCCCTCCGAGCCGATCGTAGCGCCACTTTGGCATTGTTGACAGCAATGCTGGGAATAAAAGATGGTTTGCTAGATCCAAATGAGATATTATTAGCGTAATAATCTAATATAATCTATTATCTACTGGAAGACACACGCTCAGGAGAAAACTACTATTTACAAGATAAATCAAGCAAGTGGATCCAACTATGCATAGGTGCTACACAGATAAAAGTCTTGCATAACGTAACCGTTCTTGGAAGATAAGCTTGTAACATGCAATGACATAGACCTTACCAGAATAACAAATAAATTTAATAAAGATATTGTTATTTTATTTTACTAAACTTAGTAATCTAAGGATCATCCCTGCGAATATGAAAGTATCATGCCTAAACAACTTGCAAAGGTTCAAATAGAGGTCGATACCAGTTTCTTGTTTGGATTACCAGCCTCAAAGAACGTGGTGGCCAAATTCGTCGTCAACTACGAGACAGCACGCAGCAAATACAATAGAATGGAAGATTATTTCAAAGACACGGCCATTGCTGCAGGTTAGTTGGTACCACAGATATAGATCTAGATCTTGATTGAAAGATCTTGGTCTATGGGCCGGTTTCTGAATTGAAAATATCACTAAGTAAATACTTAAGTAACGTTCTATCACGCTCTTTTTTTAAAAAATTCGAAGAGACAGCACTACAGTCAACTATTTCCTTAGCGAAATTCTTAATTCAGAAACTGGCCCTATGTCTGGTACCCTGTATTTCATAAAGTCATCGGCCCATCAGGTCGTAGGTCAAAACTCACTCCTTTGCCGTCTTGACCGATAGGGTTGGCGCGTAAAAGAAGAGTCGATATTGCGATAAATGGCAAAATATTGAATAGACAGACGCCTTTGTTTCTTTAAATTTTGTGCTATCTTCGAGAGTTTATCTTGCGAGTATCTAAGCCCTCAGAAAACACTGGAGCAGTAGGTGACTAGGTAATTAGCAAGCTTCTATCAATGTTCAAACACAAGACAAAGATTACACCGACTTGCCTTGTGAATGCGATAGTTTTTCCGCTAGAAATTGTAACTAAGTACCTAGCGCTTCCAGGGGAGCGAGTCTCTTAAATGCATAGTTCTTGAATAGAGTGACATTAATACGGTAATGTTTGTTTCATTGACACAATTGGTAGTCTACTGACCAATCGCAATCCAATGGTATAAACCCGTGCAACTTATAATTCGGTGTCTTGCGCGATTCGATCTTCTTCGCGAGAGATGCCTATTTGTTTGCGCCCTTGGTAAACGATCTACTATTACTTACCTCTCCCAACTCTTTTTGGGAAAAATGTGAGCTGTTGCAGCTACCAGACGTTTTCGCCATCTCGATGCCCTCAGCGCAAACCTTGCTGGAAACGAAATAAAGGATATTTTATACATCTTGTCAGAGTTTCATAATTCAGTTAGCACAAAACACGTTTAAAAGTAGTTTTAAGTAAGCTAGATAGTTGATGTCAAGTGAGAGGATAGCAGAGGATAAGTGACGACCGCTGAGGACAGCTGCGGACTGCAGAGGACAGTCACTAGTGAAACTCCTAACAGTAATCGTACATAAGAGGGCCTACCCTCAGGACAGCTGAGGACCACTGAAGACAGATGAGGACACTTACTAGCGGAACTCCTGGTGGTACCGGTCCATAGTCAGCTGGCGCAAAGAGCTAACATCTAGCATTACGTCCGACTGAGCGGATAACATTCAATTACACATCACGAAAGGAAAGGACTTCAGAGAAAGTTAGGAAAAATTTAATAGAGTTGAGAATAAGCGACAATGGTGGGCAGTAGGTACAGTACTCACTGGAGAATCTCCTAAGAGTATTGGTCCATAAGAGTACAAGAGAGGATAGACGAAGATACGTGAGGATCACCAAGGGCAATAGAGGACACTTACTGTCGGAACTCCTTGCAACACTGGTCCATAGCCAGCTGACAAAGCGTGCTGAAGTTCAGCGGTACTTCCGGTGGGACGGATGACGTACAATCCCGCGCATCATGCGCGCGCGCATATAAGTCGCCTACAGAGCAGCATTTGTTCGTGATCTCGCCTATCTGCTCGCCTAAGGAGCCTGTGGGCAAATGAAAAGGTATATTAGTCTTATACACGCTGTAATCTGGGTGGCTAAGCCACGGTTATATAGTTAGTAATTAAAAATGCCATCTATTTAGGCTATAACTTTTTGTTAAGCATAGACGTAAAATTAAATTAAAATTAAGGCACGCTCGTTTTGGTATGCCTATTTAGAAAATGATAGGGAAAGTGTAAATACATTTATTGCTAAAACACACAAATCATACAGAATGGTTTACTAGATTCTTATCCAGGGTCTGGGATAGTGTTAACCCAAGAACGACAACAGTATAAATTTAATTTAGAGCATGCATGCACATCGCCAATCCCACAGAGTCTCAAGACGAAAGTTTTCAATCCGTGCAACCTACCCGTCATGCATAACATACGGTGCCGAAACGTGGACACTCACGGTGGGGCTGGTCCACAAATTTAAAGTCGCTCAGCGTGCTATGGAAAGGGCTATGCGTGGGGAGTTTCTCGCAAAGATCGAATTCGAAACGAGGTGATCCGACAGAGAACCAAAGTCACCGACATAGCACACCGAATTAGCATGCTGAAGTGGCAGTGAACCGGCCATATCATCCGAAGAACTGATAAACGATGGGGTAGACGAGTTCTTGAGTGGAGACCGCGGATCGCTAATCCTACACGTAGTGTAGGACGTCTTCAGACTCGGTGGAGTGATGATCTTGGCAGAGCGGCTGGCAAGAGCTGGATGAGAGTAGCCGAGGACCGTGCTCAGTGGCGTACAATAGGAGAGGCCTAAGTCCAGCAGTGATGATGATGATGATGCATTGGTTTCGAAAACACCATTCATTCTACACGCATACCCCTGATCTCGCGTACGCTAACAATCTTTTAATCTACTGTTGGAAGCTGTGAGTTGGCCCAAGAACACACAAAAAAATTGCTACAGAACATGTAATTTGTGTTCTGTTGATACTGTAAGATAGTTTTGGTGTGAGCCGGCCTTGGTTACTTATTTCCTATTTCAAAACCAAAATTATATAAAGACAGCGATTGCGGAGCAGTAGAACGCCGGCCTCACATTCGGGAGGTTGTGAGTTCGAATTCCAGCATGTACTAGTACGTACATTTGTGAAGTTGTAGCAGCTAACGGTGAAAGAAAACATCGTGAGGAAACCTGAATGTTGGAGGTGTTCACATACCTCATCGCTTGAAACTGCCAATACGCGGTGGGCACGCGTGGTAATTATATTCTCTCTAGTATATTCTCTCTCTGAGAGAAAGCCTGTGCCCTGCAACCTTGAAAATAACAATGAAAAATTATGTTCCGTTTTTATATATTTTTTCGACAAAATAGTTAATTTTGAGAGCCTGGGCAGAATTTTTCAATTTTACCTGGTTTATTTAATTTTTGAAGCGAAAAAAAAGAACCAGCGTTTACGAAACCGGAAGTACGTCATGCACGGAAGTCATCGATTGAGATCCTACGAACTGTCACTTTCTAGTCCAAGAACTCCTTAAATAAACAAAACTAAAAAGACTCCTCATCTGTGCAAACGTAAAAGAGGTTAGGTATATTTGTTTTATTTGGTGTTTTTTATTCAAAAATAATAAACCTACACTGAAACGAACGTTAGAAGATCGAATTCACACCGATCAGAATCTAACTAATCAAGATTTTGTCACAGATCCCCAATAGACTTATTTAGAATCTGACAGATATCGCCAAAATCGATTGAACACACACACACACACACACACATACACACACACACACACACACACAAAACACACACACTCACACACACACACAGACACACACACACACACACACACGCACGCACTCCCTCACAGAGAGGACTCACAAAATACACTTAGTGTAACCTTGCACTTACTTAAATTTCTTCTAAATTATTTCTTTGTTAAACATTATTTATTACAATACTTTACCTCGCCATATTCCGTGGGAGTTGGCGCTGGATGCCGCAATACAGGCTTTATGCATAGCTCGGCAACAGAGGCTATACTATAAATTTAAGTCATCTCATGTAACTATTCTTAGTTGTAGATCCTTGTAATATTATTGGTCAATAAACTATTATTATTATTATAATTAGTCACACACTTATTCACAAAAGTAAAAGAAATCTCCGATGATTATTAATTTATAATTGTAGCATTATATTTACAGACCTCATACCCTTAAAATAAAGTATCATTTGTGACTATTGAGAATATTTACGACAATACCAATTGTTATTTTCAAGGCCAGGACTGAGGAGGATTGAATATAATAATTCTTCAGTAACCATCAATGCCTGTCACTGTGCCAATGTGCCCATTACGTAGATGCAAAGGCCAAAGTCATCAATGTAACCCAGGTTGTATAACAAAATAATTGCAATTTTGATTTACATTCCAAAATTAGTACCTAACTGTTAAATTACTAATTAGTAGCGGTGGTAGCGCAAGGTAGAACGTTTGCCCTACATTCGATAGGCCATGGGTTGGAATCCCGGCATTGATGATCGATCGACAATCTAGATGGCTTACCCCCGGTTTCTCGTACACTAACAAGTTGTTAATCCACTGTTAATAGCTGTAAGTGGTTTTTTTTTTGTATGCACTTTGGTCAATTGACAGCTGTTAACAGTAGATTAACAGCGTGTTAGTGTACGAGAAACTGGAGGTTAGCTTCCTACGTTTGTTAATTTATAGTAGCTACTACACTCGCTAGCAGTGAAGGAAAACATCGCGAGGAAACCCCAGTGTCTGACGTAATAGCCAATCCGCGATGGGCACGCGCAGTGAGTAAGCCCATACCCTCGACGACTACATAGGCTGCGTTATTACCTTATAATTATTCCAACATTACACTTGCGAGCCAGAAAACGGTGTTACATAAATAAATAATATAAAACGGTTGATATGAAAGGGAGTGAACAACTATTTGCTTCTCGCTCAAACAGTATAATATATTACACCGCAATATTGTATGAGCGAGACTCATACAATATTGCACACACGAGGACCTAATGATTGCAACTTATAACGCAGCCTCGCAAAGTTCTGGGCCGCAAGGGCTAAGAAGAAGCGAGAGGCAAATACTTTTCCAGTCCCTTTCTCTTAATAACTATGTTATAGTAGCAAAACCCGAAGTCCATTAAGAAGTTAGCACCCACGTGGATTTATTAATAGGAAGATCTGATTAAGAAAAATGTAAAACTGCTGTCGCGAGGGTTTTCCTTCGTGAGATATGTATCAATGTCATCAAAACTGGAGCAAACAAACTAATCTTGACCAAGATAACTTTGTTCCTTGAATTGTTTCAACAAACGACAGCCCATTTCTATTCTACAGTAGGCCAGTTAACAAAAAAAATATCCTGCTGCTATTTGAGATATTAAAAATATTAAAATTCAAAAAGAACGACAAAGCTGTTACTTTGAGAATTAATTTGATTGTAGAATGGAAATGGCTTTTTAACAGTCACTTTGGCGATGTGTTGAGGAGGAGGGTTAGGGCTCTTAGTACACACAACACATTCCTAATTTTAATATTCTGTTTGGCTTTTTTTTCGAACTTAAGTAGTTTGTTTGTTGTTGTTTTTTTAAAGACTTAAAAATAAAATGCCTGCCTCTTAGTTAAGTTAATATAAAACAAGCCATTAATTGGCCTATCGTAAATTTCTTTGTTACTATGTTTATATTAATAACCTTGTGTTGTCGGTTTCGTCAATAAATATATATATATATATATATTGTTATAAATATGGAGAACAAACTAACAAGGAAACTCCACATTTATTCTTTTCAAAACCCGTTTTACTTAATAAACTGACTTTTTAGCTTAAAGTAAATATGACTAGACAATCGTTCCCGTTAACATTAGTTTAATATAGACCAGTTAAGACCTACGAAGGAGAAACGTGGACACAGACGGCAGGCCTAGTCCACCGATTCACAGCGTGCTATCGAACGGGCTATGCTCGGAGTCTCTTTAATGGATGACGTTAGACAATCCGCCAAAGAATACGTGACGACGTAGCCTATAAGACTAGCGAGCTGAAGTAACAGACAAAAAGATACGTCCGTTTATGTCATAAAAAACGTATGCTTCGACATTCAAGGGAATCAATATTGGTAGGGTACTTTTCGTTGACCTAGAACTATGAAATTTGACAAGTAATATAGTCTTATACTACAAATACAAGGACCAATCTGAGAACTACATATTACATTTGTACTTAAATCATTAAGAAATTGTCTTTGAAGTTCGGGAAAAACTCGGACGGACGGTCACATTACGCCGAAGAACCGATGTTCAATGGGGCGCAACGGTCCGGGGTGCAGACAAGTGCAGACCACGAACTGGCAAATGCAGCGCAGGACGCCCACCGGACGATCTGAGGCAGATTGCTGGCTGTGGCTGCATGAGGATGGCCGAGGACAGAAGGAAGTGGTGCGCCCTGGGGGAGGCTTTTGTCCAGCAATGATTGATTGATTGAATAACAGAGTTTCTACTATAATAATCAAACTTACGTCGGAAGGGGACCCTGGATGTTCGACGACTCAGACATACTGAATTAACGCTTTTTTTTTCGTTGTTGATATCGTAATATTACATTTTGTTCTCATGTAAGTATAAAAATCTCGTTTCACGGTGTTTGTTTTCGAACTCCTTCGAAACGGCTTCACCGATTTATATAAAAAAAATTGTGAATATTTGGTAGGTCTGAGAATAGGTCGTAGGCTAAACAAGGTTTGAGTAATAAATCTCTACTACAGACTATTTTAATCGGCGTTTTTGAAGTGTTTTAAGGAATCGAGTTTTTATAAATAAGACATAGTTTTATAATAATTACTTTTAGTTCGAAAAAAGACCGCTAAACTTTAAATTATCAGACATCCGCCAAAAAGGTGGTTTTTAATCATAGAAACTTTTAAGTCAAACGTATAATGTCCTTAAAACACTCGATAAATGTAACGTAAAATGTGGTGAAGATTTTACAACTATAAGACGTAACCACAGACAAAATAAACTGATTCTGAGGATTGTTTTAAGGAATCGTGTTGTAATAAATAGGACCGTAATAGTTTTATTTATTAAAACACTCTTAAGACGGAGTTAACGCCGGTTTACAACAGGAATTCCTTATAAGTAAGACTGTAAGTTTTTAATCTCTCCTTTCATACCTATCCAATGGGCAAAAACATTTTATTTTTGGTCAATCTATTTGCTAACCATTATGCCTAGTTAGTAGACGAAAGAAAGTCGTCGACATAGCCCAGCGGATTAGTAAGTTGAAGTGGCAGTGGGCGGGGCACATAGCACGCAGAACTGATGGCCGATGGGGCCGAAAAGTTCTCGAATGGAGACCACATATCGGCAAGCGCAGCGTAGGACGACCAGCCACAAGATGGACAGATGACCTCATCCAAGTGGCAGGAAGACGCTGGATGCAAGCCGCTTCCAACCGGTCTTTTTGGAAATCCATGGAGGAGGCCTATGTCCAGCAGTGGACTTCTTGTGGCTGAATGATGATGATGATGAATGATGCCTAGTTACTTTTATTGACCAGTTGAGCCTGCTTGTGTGCGATTCGGGCTCAATACTCGCACAACAATGAATCAAGGCGTAACCTAATTTCATAAATAGAATAAGTAAGTATTTAATTTTAAATACACACAATACATCAACTCAAATCTTACAAATAATTTGGTTTGATTGCAGTAGAAAATTTTACGTAATTACTCTTTAACTCTCTACTTCAAGTAGGTAATTAAACAATATAAAGTGATTTTTTCGCAACTTCAATTGACCAACCATTCAGAAAATGGAGGTCAGTGAGCTATCGAAGTATCATATATCAACAGGTATCATATTCTACTGACTCTGTTCGTCGTAAAATGCACTAAGCTAAGCTTTTATCACTGACGGAGTCGCTAATTATGTACCATCCAAGCTGACCTACAGATATGATTCAACAATAAGTAGAAGTACGTGAACAACTCACCCATAACATCCTTAGGTCCAAGAGCAAATAGCACATAACACAACACCAATAAAAACTGCATTTTAACACAACTCTACAAAATATGTCGAAAAATTAGAAAAAAACACTTCAATCCACTCACTTCAAAGAGTCTCTATCGACAAGCCTCACGCAACATTTAAACTTAAAAAACTAAAAAAAGAATGTATCTAAATCGTCTTCGTAGCTTTTTCTTAAATTTTAAATTAAGAACGTTCCATGGATCCTTCGATAGGCGTGCGCAGGACGCCGCGAGCGCAGTCTATTTCTGGCCAGACTCCTCGCCGCAGTCTCTCTTTTTGCGTCAAAGATTAAGTAGAACGAGATGTGAACTTTGAGTCAATGAATGGGTCGTTTTAAACTCGTGAAGCCATTATTAGGTTTCTGAAATGCTGATTAGTGAAATTAGAATACTTACCTCCCTAGTACTAGTACTAAGGGGGTCAATGAACTAAAAATCCGGATAACTGTGATTCGGGCCACCCGCAGTGTAGGATTCCGTAGAAAGAGGGGTTTTTTATCTGCTTTACAGAACTAACAACTTCATCAAAGTAATTTTTAATGGATTTTGTACCAAGTTTTCCTTTTATGAGTTGGTTGCCTATTACTCGTTAACTTGTAATAGCCTTCTTAGCCGTGATATTTTTCCTTTTAAATTCATTATACAATCCAACGATACCCCGTAGCGCGTAGGCATCCCTAAGAACCGTAAAAAAACATTTTTTTGACTTTTTATTCCACCGTTTTGTCGGTGTAACAAATATGTATATCTATACCAAAGTACTTATCTTCCCTGTGCTAAGCCGCGGACCGTCGTCAGACGGACGAACATGGCGAAACTATAGGGGTTTCTTGTTGACTACGGAACCCTAAAAACGATCCTTCGCATATATTTGTATCGACGTTTGATTAAAGTGTGGACTTTAACCGAACCCAATTACATCAAAGTGACCACATTGCAGTAAGAATGCAATGTACCGGTTGTTAAAACCACCAAATAAAATCTGAAAACAGTATCGATAAACATTTTAGAATTTTGTACTGTAGTTTTTCGGAGCGGCATCCTTACTGTAGAGTGGATTTTTAAGTTTTGCATTATTTCAATAAAACATTGTGTACTTACTTATAAAAATATGCTTTTTATATACTCAGAAATTTATTGTCATAATCTATCGCAAGCTCATCCTGACTGCGCAAATTATTTGTTCAAGCTATCT
Organism: Yponomeuta malinellus; assembly: GCA_947308005.1. Lineage (NCBI taxonomy): Eukaryota > Metazoa > Arthropoda > Insecta > Lepidoptera > Yponomeutidae > Yponomeuta > Yponomeuta malinellus. The sequence continues at coordinate 2,148,427 of OX371019.1, forward strand.
GTCAAGCATAGTACTAGAACTGGTGCCAAATGTTTGTTAAGCCAGCGACTAAAAAAGAACCCAGTCCTCAGATAAACCTTGTCGGTTTCGGCGGATGGTAGGTATAATTATGTTGTGTGTATTTTTTATTTTCTTAAATAAACGTTAAAAAAAAACATCATTATCATTGTATTTTTTTTATCAAGTTATTTTAGACTATTACTTATATCGAACCTGTGTTATTACGTAGCAGAATTCAGCACATCAACTTTACTGGCATGCACTCTACTCACTTAAGTCACGAACTTCAAATCTTCCAAAGGTATGTATACTATAGTATAACTATGCTTATAGTATTAAATCCGCCACATTGCCGTTGTACTTTGTACTCATATGGGTAAGTATACTTTTTCGAGAATTTTTAACAATCATAAAAAAATTGGTAATGTGCGAGCGAGACTACATGCATGCCAGACGTAACAGAATCCACGTTCTTGTACAAAAATGTTAACCTCTTCACTCGCAGCCCCCCAATATATCACATGACATTGTATTCGAATCCCGTCCAGTCCGTGTCTCTACAGTCTACATAATCTTTGCCCATCCGAGAAGCTGATAAGTTGGTAGTCGCCTTGTCTCAGGACATTTGCGTACTGTCATTGTCACATTAATTGTCTGACGACACGCACTTAAAAGTACTTGAAGTACACACGGCAGCTGGTCAACTTTTACGCGTAGACTTTGGACGAGTGTTATCGTTAGGGCGTATGCATAGTTAAACGCAGACTGTCAGCAATTGATTTGTACTAAAGGACAGTTGGAGACAGTCTTTCCTCTTCAGTATTGATAATACAACGTCAGTGTATTGTAGCTTTGTTTCTTGGTTTTTATTGGAGTTGGACTGTTTGTATTCAATTTTAACGCTCGACACCTAGCCTTCGTCGTTTCGACGAATACGCGACGGAAAAAATGATGCATCTCTTTTATGCATGTGCGGATAGCCGTGGTGTCTCTTTTCAACTCGGTGTTCGTCAAGGCTTGGTGAGAGGCAACAAATGTCGGCAGCCAAGCACAATTTTTTTTTTCAACATTTTTGCAAAAAGATGTACAATATCGCAAATTATGATGAAAAAAAATTGATTTTTGTACTGAGTGGGCGTGTTTAAATTAAATTTTTCATAAGAATCTCGGTTTTGATCTGTAGAAACGCGTGTCATTTTAAATAGATAGAAAAATACATAAGAGCATGTGATAAATAACAACAAATTATTTTATTAAAAAATATATGATATGCCTCAAACTTCAGTGCAATAAAAGTACCAAAAACAAAAAAGTTTTATCTAAAACTTAACGCTTCAAAATGCTCGTTAAATTGACGACTAGTTAGGTAGGTACTATGGGGTTTGTGAGAAGGTTAGGTGTCTAGGGTTAAAAACTGCCCCTATATTACGAGCAGCAAACCCTTAGCGATTCCAATCGTCTAACTGTAAAATTCCATACCAATTGCTATCGCAAACATCAGGATGCCGACAGGATCTGGTGAGCATTTTTTTCAAAATAACACAGAAACTGCAACTTAATGAACATTACAACTTAAACTAGGTCCATTTCATAATATAGATTATCATAATAACAAAAACCGGAGGAGTGCGCGTCGGACTCGCCCACCGAGGGTTCCGTATAAGTTTGTAGGTACTTACATATTATAAATAGTTCAGGAATTGAATCTCGCAGTTTTTTCTGGGCTTTTCCCAAACTTCAAAGACTAATTTTTTTAATGATTTAATTACAAATGCATAGTTTCAGATTTTTCCCTGTGCTTGCATTATAAGACGATACTACTTGCCAAATTTCATAGTTCAAGGTCAACAGGAAGTACACTATAAATTTTGATTCCCTTGAGTGTCGAAGTATACGTTTTATTGCGCCATAAACGGCCATATCTTTTTTTTACATTAACTTAAAAGTTGGTTTTTTTCACAGATTTTAGGGACTGTAGATCTGATTATAATTAAGGTTTTTTGCCAACTCGATACCTTCACGCGTTCCCGAGATAAAAAGGTTTTGACAGAAAGGCGGACGGACGGACATCAAAGTTATCCTACAAGAGTTCCGTGTTTTTCCTTTTGAGGTACGTAAGGCAGGTCGACTTGTCAGGCGACTCTAGAGCTGGTAGCTACCTCGGTCAGCACATCAGCCTGCCCATTCGGAGGGGGAATGCTCCCAGCATCTTGAGAACTCTTCCCAACGGCAGCTTTCTAGAGACATTTTTTTTGTATGAATGTTTTATTCTAAATAATGTAATTATTACGATTACTCAATCTTATTGCTGTAAAGGTACAGTCGAATAGGTCAACAATTTTTGGTTGCAAAGTCACTGGTCAATTACATTTTCTGTCTAAAGTACATCAGTAAATCACTATTATTAGACCATCAGATTGCCTTGCAGTGAGACTTGTCAATGCCTACATTTGATTTTCATCGTCTATCCTAATTAATTTATGCTACAACCCACGTCCTTAAACTGTTTGCTCTACTAAGGTTTTCGCTTTATAGCATAGGTAGTATAGGTACCGACGGTAGCGCTGTAAAGTTCCTACCACAGGCATTAATCTCGCTAGATAACGCTAGCACCCCGATTTGAATGTACCAAGCGTGCTGATTTTTAACTACCTACTATTAAGGTTAGTAGAATGAAATGTCTCCTGTCCCGAGAGTCTCGTACACACGCAGTTTTTCATTAAAATTATATAAGCACGACATCATTTTAATTTGGGAGCCAGTAACCACTCTTTTAACCCTTTTCTAAATAAAGTTTTTTTCATTTTAATTTTCATTTCACTATAACTGTTATTTGCCTCTACTTGGTAGTCTTCTAATCAAGGGCAGCACAATCGCATTCCAATAGTGTTAATGAATCAATCAGCCCGTTCTCGCCCGTCTACTGCTGGATATAGGCACCCCCGAGCCAACAAATGGTATAACCCGCGCTAATTAAATGGGTATCTCTCGCGAGGAAGTTCGAATTGCGCGAGGCGCAGAGTTAGGTTGCACGGCTTATACATTGGAATGCGATTGGGTACTAGACTACCAGTACTGTCAATGAAACAACAATTATTATTACCGTACTAATATGACTTTATTGAACAAAACTATTCATTTTAGAGACTCACCCCCCGTTCTTTGGATGTATTTTGCGTGCCCACCGCGGATTGGCTATTTCAAGCGCTGAGGTATGTGAATAGCTCTGACACTCAGGTTTCCTCACAATGTTTTCCTTCCCCGTTAGTGAGTTACCTCATAACTTATAACTTCACAAATGCACATAACTTAGAAAACAAAGTCATAGCTACATGCCCGCAATGCGAATCGAACCTGGGTCTCTCGCTTCCGAGTCCAATGTTCTACCCACTAGGCTACCACCGCTGATATCATTCATTCGTTAGAAAAGTGGGTATCTCCAGAGTGGTCTCATGCGAATTTGGTCAAGATCTGTAGATCCATGAAATCCATGAGAAAGAACTGTTCGTTTCAGCGAGTTTTTTTTTTTCTTGAAACGATTTTTGTTTGTTAAAAAAAAATATTCGAAGTAACACAGAAACTGTGACTTATTAAACGTAACAATTAAAACTAGGTGTTCAATCTCTACGCGTAATGTAACGTTTTTTCGGATGTCCGACTACAATAGCAGCAGCGCGTACGGAAAATAGCTGGCGCAGAGGTTCTTAGCACTTATGTCGGGTACGCGAAGTAGATAGTAGGGGCTTGCGTTGTCTAGCCGGATTCTAGCCGGTCTGTGGTTCTCACATGGTCAATCTGAATTCGACTCTATGCTTCCAGCATAGGAGCCGGCCAACGTTCATTGTGTGAAGTTTATCTACTATAGACAGTCCGTACTTAGGTAGAGGCGCTAGCAAGACTATAATTTTAATTGCTGTTCTTAAGGCCATTTGACACTAGACTAGATACACCTAGAATTCGGTATTTGACACGTTCAACAATAAATTATTACATATGCTCGATTAAAACAAAAATGACAAAATATCTCGGAAAACGTATCTCTTTGAGACAATTTCTAGTTATTACAATTTTTAAATAGATTAAACATAAAAAGAGTGCTCTGAAATGTGACTTCATAAGCCAGTATTTTCATACAAAATTCCGTTTTAAAAGTAACTCATTTGATATTTTGTCAAATACCCAATTGATTGCGCCAGCCAGAAAGTATTTTAGTACCTCCTTGCTAGTTAACTTCTTATTGTTATTTTCTTCTTCTTCTTACTTCTTAGTTTTCCTTTCATCGTCGTGAAATATAGTAGAGAACACTTTATCAATGGGGATCCACACTGCCAATTTATCCCTGTAGAGGGCGCATGAACGATACGGCCAGGCTGAACTGTCATTCTCATACAATTGTTGCACTTTTTTATGATCTTTCATAAATTTCCGTTAGATTTCTTTCGATGTCTCTTTGTGCCGTGCCAGGTTGTAAAAAAAATGGTGTTCGCTTATTTACTTGATTGCCACACTCAACGTGGTCATAGAATTCTGAACAAAAATATGAGGAAATAATATGGGGTTACTAAAATATTCAAGTTCAACATTTGTACGAATTTAAACTGATCTTGTAGACTACTACAAGTACCTCAAGAAAAGAATAAAAAACACTAGCATTAAATATAGTATAATTTTGTGGTTTCCACCGACTTAACCGGACTTTTCACAAGGTCAGTTTTGTTTCCAGTTACTTTTGTTCCTCGTTTATTAAGTTCGTCTTTTAGTTCCGGTAACTTTCATGTTGCGTATACAGGGCGTCCCAAAGTTATGGGACATGAAGGGAAAGTACCTTAAATATCGTAGATAGGGTATTTTGCTGAAAGAAGACTTTATGTTATTTTTAAAAGTTAGTAATTCTGCATTCACAGATTTTCTAAAAATTACTTGCTTCGTCTGGGAATCGAACCGACTTAAATGTAAAAAAAACACCCCTACTTTTATGATGCCAATCGAAAGAATGGCCAAAAACTAATAATGCTTCTTAAGATTTTCTAAATGAATGTTTTCCTACTTGGATTGGTACGAATGGACCGATTAGATGGCCGGCCAGATCCCCGGACCTTACACCATTAGATTTCTTCTTTTGGGGATACGTGAAAGATATGCTATACAAAAATCGATACGAGAAGGTGGGCGAGTTAGAAACAGAATTGTGCCATATCATATCGAGTATTAACTATAAAAAGATAAGAAAATCAACAGGCAGCGGACTCATTAAAAGATTGGCAATTTGCATAAGACAAGAGGGATCACATTTTGAGCATTTAATTAATTAATTAAAAAAATAATAACATCTACGGCAATTTCATGCATGTTTTTAATTTGATTAAAATGATTAATTTCACACTGTTTCTTTCTTTTAAAATACTATGTTACTTAAGAAGAGTTATTAGTTTTTGGCCATTCTTTCGATTGGCATCATAAAAGTAGGGGTGTTTTTTTTTTTTTATTTAAGTCGGTTCGATTCCCAGACGAGGCAAGTAATTTTTAGAAAATCTTTGAATGCAGAAATACTAGTTTTTAAAAATAACATAAAGTCTTCTTTCAGCAAAATACCCTATCTACGATATTTAAGGTACTTTCCTTTCATGGCCCATAATTTTGGGACGCCCTGTATGTTGAAAAACAAGATGTTGAACCCACGAAAGCCTTTATGAAAAACAACAAATCTGTGTCTAACCAAATCACAACAAAGTTTCACATGGCCGGATCGCTGCTAGCGCCATCTTCGATTCGTTTTGCGTGTGGATCCCCATTCTTTATATTTTATTCTGTCATTCGTCTTTGGTTTTTCTTGCCACAAAAATAGTCGCAACACGTGTTATCATTGAAACGATTTGATCCTATTGAAAAGTCTTCGTATTTCTTCTTCGAGGGGTTACAGGAGAGATAAATCTCTTGAGGGATCAAAGTTTCGGTTTATTTTTGGGACTCATTTAAAGAAATCGCTTTGAAATAATGACTGTAACGTAGATGCTAATTCGTACTGCGAAAAAACCGCTATATTTTAATAAAATGAGCCCCCTGCAATACGTTTATGGCCTGGTGAGACGTTAGCCGAAAAAAATAAAATTGGAATACATATAGAAGAATTTGTACAGGGTGTGATTACGAACAGCTTTTATTTTTTTTGTCCGTTTTTTCTCCAAATTGTCTAGATTTTGAAATGGACACCTAGTTTTACTTGTAACGTTCAATAAGTCACAGTGTTCATCATCATCATCAGCTATATGACGCACACTGCAGGACATAGGCCTCCTTGGCATGGTTTTCCTAACCATGAGGGGTTTTGCCATAATCGCCACGCTCGGCAGACGGGTTGGCGATCGCAGTATGCGGTTGGAATCTCAGGAAGACACTGCTGCCCGTCTCCTGGAAATGTAATTCCCTAGTCGCCTTCTACGACATCCACGGAAGAAAATGGAGTGACGCTATTCTTAATCCGGCGTCACAGTGTTACCTTGATAAAAAAATTTGAATTCTGAATTTTTGAATTTTACGTAGAGAGCAACCGAAATATGGAAAAAATGTCGGCCTTTCCGTTATTTCAAAAACATACTATTATTTTTTTTCAACATTCTAAGACTTCTTCTAAGATTTCTAAGTCTTATTTCAGATAACTATGTTTAGGGTTCCGTACCTCAAAAGGAAAAAAAGGAACCCTTATAGGATCACTTTGTTATCCGTCCGTCGGTCTGTCTGTCAAGACCCTTTATCTCGGTAACGCGTACCTCCGAGTTGAAATTATAAAAATATAAGTTCTAAGTTAAATAAAAAAAAAATACAAGCATTTATGCCGCAAAAAACGTATATTTCGATATTCAAGAGAATGAGAAATTAGGGTACTTTCCGTTGACCTAGAATAATTAAATTTGATAAGTTATATCGTCATGTACAGGGAAAAACCTGAAACTATACATTTGTAATGAAATCATTAAAAAAAATTCTTTGAAGTTCGAGAAAAGCTCAGAAAAAATTGCGAGACTCGATTCTTGAACTATTTATAATATGTAGGTACCTAGAAATTGGTACAGAACCCTAGGTGGGCGAGTGCGACTCGCACTTGTCTGTTTTTTGTTTTTATGTAACCTTCTTTCGGAGAGAGAATTACCACGCGTGCCCACCACGGATAGCAATCCCAAGCGCTGAGGTGGGCGAACACCTCAGACACTCAGCTTTCCTCACGGTACATTGTAGGTAGTAAACAATACATGTACTCTAGCGAATGTGTGAAGCAGCTGACATTTTATGCATATTATTTTCGAATAAGGCTCATATTAAACGTTTTTTTCTTTTGATGAGATGAGAATGACCCCTCCAAGATCACTGAACCTTTATTTAACACCTAGCACAGTGTAATTTAGCCCTAATACCAAACAGTTAACTAGTTAGTGCTAGTTATTGCCAGTTTGGCGTTCCATTAATTACTATGCAGTTACATTTTACGCCAGTAGATTTATTGGCTTACATTTATTCGAATAATAACAATATTTAGATAGCCTAGATCAGCGGTTCCTAAACTTTGAGGGCTGTTAACACAATTAATTAGAGAAAGGGACTGAGCAACTATTTGCCTCCCGCTTATACAATATTGTCGTCTATGTTGTGCGAGCGAGAGGAAAATATTTTCTAAGTTGCTTTCTTATCTCTCGAATCGCTCGTAGCCACGGCTGCCTGAGTGATCTTAAACGATCACGAAGGTTAAGCAACACAGGGCGCGTTCAGTGCATGGATGGGTCGCCGTTTATGCCTAACGCTAGTGGCATTTTTCCGAGCGGTTCCGTGCTTCGCAAGGCACGTTAAGCTGTTGGTGCCGGCTGCCGTCGATAGATGGCAGTCGTTAAGCCAAGTCAGAGGCCTTAGGGCGGCTTGACAACTTCTGACAGTAGACTGAGACTAGAGCCACTAGTCTACAAGCCTCCACCAATCCGGACTTGGCCCCCGTGGTGGAGTATGGCCTATACCTTCCTCAGGGAAGAGACCCGTGCCCCTCGGTGGGGACATAATGGGTTGATGATGATGATGATGATTTCTTAAATTAAGCGTGCTAAACAAACCTCTTTTTCTTTCTCAGAACCCCATATCAAAGATATCACGTCCAATATTTCATTTCACTTCAAGCTGAAGCTTCAAGCTAAAGTTCAATACATAATCTTTTTTTTTTCGTTAGCTTCAGTTAGTTACATAGTAACTGGAGTCACCTTTTAAGCATGTAACGCCTGTTACTGTATTAGGTGACACCGCTCTTCGATAGTTTAATTTGTTTAAGTTTAACACCCAGTTTCTCGTACACTAACGCGCTGTTAATCTACTGTTAACAGCTGTCAATTGACAAAAAAAAAACACTGACAGCTGTTAACAGTAGATTAACAGCTTGGTAATGTACGAGAAACCGGGAGTAAGTCGTTCTTACAAAAAATTAATAAGTAATAATGATAAACTTAGCCAAAAGTGTGTGCGGTGGTAGCGGTGGTAGCCTAGTGGGTAGCACATTGGACTCGGCAGCGGGAGACCCAGGTTCGATTCCCAGTGCAGGCATGTACCTATGACTTTGTTTTCTAAGTTATGTACATTTATGAAGTTATAGTAGCACTACCACTCGCTAACCGTGAAGGAAAACATCGTGAGGAAACCTGAGTGTCTGAGCTTTTCACATACCTACCTCGGCGCTTGAATCGCCAATCCGCGGTGGGCATGCGTGGTGATAAAGCCAATGCTCTCTCCATCTCTCTCTCTGAGAGAAGGCTCTGCCCTACAGTGGGACGTATATAATAGGCTGATAATGAAAATAATGAAATGTGTGTGTGTGTGTGTGTGTGTGTGTGTGTGTGTGTGTGTGTGTGTGTGTGTGTGTGTGTGTGTGTGTGTGTGTGTGTGTGTGTGTGTGTGTGTGTGTGTGTGTGTGTGTGTGTGTGTGTGTGCGCGCCTTCAGGTATTATCACTATCCTTGTCCATTACATTAAGAGTAATTTTATAACAGTCCAAATAATCCAAATATTCATTTTCAATTAATATACTTCGCGGAACCACAGTGGCAGTTCCACGGAGCACTTGGGTTCCGCGGAACTTACTTTATTATTGTTAATATACGTTTATCGCACATAAGCAAACATCACTATGGCAACGCGGCGGACTTTATGCTACAAGCATTTTCTACCAGTGACAGAAGGTGAATGGAAATAACCGATAGGCATACGGAAGTGTGGAAAAGATAAAGTTATCAAATAAAATAGGAGATCCGGATACAATACACAATATAAACATATATAAATAAGATACATAAAAATATAAACTATAACATCAAATATAAATCTTCTAATATATAAAAATCTGTCGTCACAGTGTTTGTAATCGAACTCCTCCGAAACGGCTTCACCGATTTTTATGATTTTTATTTGTGTATTTTTGGTAGGTCTGGGAAATTAATATGGCAAAACAACATTTGCCGAATCAGCTAGTAACCTATATAATGGGAAAAGAAAAAACCGGCCAAGTGCGAGTCGGACTCACGCACGAAGGATTCCGTACCATTACCTATACAACATTAGACAAAGATCGAATTTGAAACCAGCAAGAAGCATTTAACATTGACATTTAACAACATGACATCGGCGCTGATGGCCGCTAGACGGCAAGCGCTGTCTTTAGACAACGTTTTTTGTATGGGAGCCCCCCTTAAATATTTATTTTATTCTCTTCTTAGTATTTGTTGTTATAGCGGCAAGAGAATGACATCATCAATAAAAATTTCAACTGCCTAGCTGTCACGGTGCATGGGTTCAGCCTGGTGGCAGACAGACAGACAGACAGACAGACAGACGGACCGTAAAGTCTTAGTGATACGGTCCCGTTTGGCACCCTTCGGGTACGGAATCCATGTACGTGTGCGACCAAGCTGTGTACGTGTACTACACTAAGACATAGTACACATACACAGCTGAGATCGTTTTAACACTTTAGTATTCGCTGTACACCACAGCGTGATGTCGAAATCGTTAGGAATGTTTTAAGGGAATGTTCTTTTCATTATGATAAACAATGTTATTAATCATTCAACAGCAGTGGTATTTAACATATTTGTAAATATTTGTGATTTATGACCTTTAGTTCTAAACTGTCTAAAGTGGTAGAAGGTTCCGTAGCGTTGAAAAATGATACCAATTCAATTGTTCTTACCTCGGATGTGAAATGTGTAAAGGACCGGCGCCGACCATAAGATGCTTGAACCATAGTTTTTTATTCAATTATTCGTCGTTCTGATATTGTTTGTTCGTGCTTAAAAAGTGAAGTAACTTTGAGTAGATAAGAAAAAAAAAAATCAGGATGTGCCTTTTTTTTTTCAAAACTAGCGTATTATGGTTCTAAACAATAGTTAAAATCTCCTCTTAAAACCGTAAATTAAATCTACATCTAAATTTTAAATGGACATTAATTTTTTTACACTTTTTTAATCTTTGTTTTACAATAAAAAATACAATAATAATATACGACCCAGCCATACTTTAATGGTAGGTACTCGTGACGGCTGATCAACCTTAATGACCTGTGACATTACAGAAATTATCTGAAACCGGCAGCTAAACATCACGTCATCTCGCTCTAATCACATCGGGAAGAGCAAGACGACGAGTTGCTCGACGTTGCTCTACTTTAATCACACTGTAAATGCCCCCATTTTGGACATTGTTGCAACAGCTGCAGTGTAGACCTGGTTCAGATTAAAAATGTGTACTGCGATACTGCCTGTATACAAAGTGTACTTAATTTTCAAGAAAAACTGCCCAAGTGCGTGTCGGGCCACGCGCAATGTAGGGTTCCGTAGAAAGAGGGTTTCGTTATCTGCTTTACAGAACTAACAACTTCATTGAAGTCTTTTTCAATTGATAGTGTACGAAACTTTACTTTTATAAGTTGGTTGCCTATGACTCGTTAACTAGTAAAGCCTACTTAGTTGTGAAACTTTTCCTTTTAAATTCATTATATGTGATACTACCCTGAATTTTTTCACGTTTCTACAATTAATCGTTTAGCCAGGAGAGGGGGGATGCCCTTCTCAGAAAATCGCGTTTTAAAGCCTAATATTTCGCAAACGAAACCCTAAATCTAAAAATGGTCTTCGTACACCGACAATATTTTGCAACGACCAATCCAACGATACTCTACATGATAGGGTAGACGAGAACAAAATTATTATCCCCACTTTTAATGTTAGGGGGTAAAAAATAATCCAATATTTTATTAAAAACAAATTCCAATATAGATAAATATTTATATACATACCAAATTACAGCTTTCTAGTACCACCGATCTTTGCGCTAGGCCGCGGACGGACAGACGGACAGACAGACGGACATGGCGAAACTATAAGGGTTCCTTGTCACACTACGGAACCCTAAAAAGAAAGCATTTCTTCTGTATCTATAATTAAATCGTATCCAAAACTTAGGCACAGCATTAAAAATGTACGGTTATTTTTGCAATTCAGTGTAACTGCAACAAAAAAAAGCGTACTCAGACATCTACCAAGAAAGTCTATAGAGATCTGTCAATAGGTAATCAATGATGATATACACGCAGATTTGATGACAAGCTCAAGTAGCCCCAACAGGGTAAATATGATGAAATTTATTAGGTACAGTCCGCACAAATCTTTTTGGCGGTAACGTGAACAGAGTCACAGATCGTTTGCACACCGCTTGCTGTCTTTACAGTAATTGACTACTTTAGTAATTGACTAATAGTAATTTATTACGCATCACACTACGTCAATTACTCACACATACACTGTAAAGACAGTAAGCGATGTGCAAACGATCTGTAACAATGTTCACGTTACCCCCAAAAAGATCTGTGTGGACCACGGAACAGAAACTATATTCCGTTATAAGTATGACATAATGCAGGACATTAAACTAAAGTTCCCTATAAGCAATAAAATACCCAATAACATATGTACCCACTTATTATTCTTAATCCGATGCAATAACTTTCATCAACCAAACAGTGTGAATCTTTTTCAATTTCGTCACTTTTGCAGCTTTTCAGATTTCTTGAGGAAAAGTCAAAATTCCACAACGAAAAAGGCGCGCTCTATGTTTTTTTTTTTTACATTAACGTCATGCTATGAAGGTTTGATACCTTCTTATACAGTTTTGACGTCCATTTTTAATTAGATAAATTAAACAGTGTTAATATAATATTCAATACTAATACTACTAAAGTTAGTTGTAACCAATATTAACTGAAGCAAAGCAACTAAAGTAATACAATAATAATAATAATAACTTCCACACAAGACAATCACTGGTCCTAGTCCCAAACTAGGATACCCTGTGCTATGGTAACCAGACAAGGACATCACAAATATGGAAATACACCCAGACTGAGGCCATTTTTACTAATAGACTTTGCCCCCAGTGGGAATGGAACCCACGACCTCCGGCATGGCAATGAGATGTGATACGGCTAGAACAATGGGGCAGAAATAATAAAATGTCGCTGACAAATATGTCTCAGTGGTACCTACAGTACTTTCTTGCAAATAATACAACCCATTCGTGGCAAGTGGCAAAAACAAACCTGGTCTCTGCCTACCCCTCCGGGATGCAGGCTTGAGTTAAAGTATGTATGTGAAATTAAACCCATTCATCCGGCTTCATACAGGATACGTAATAGTTTGGTTAGAGAACGTTGTGGACTGAAAGAGGATTTAGTGACTAGAATTGAGGCCATCAGTGCAAAGTGGCCTAAGCTTAGGTAACATAGTTAGTATGGTGATAATGAGGAATACATTTTCATGAATTTAAATTGAATTCATAGTCTGCTTCGCAGGCAAAAACAATACGCGCAAAAATAACGTTTACAACGCCATCTGTTATCCATGGGTGAAACTAGGTTTTGCATCAAAATTTATTATGTTTTAAATAAATTGCAATAGACAAGTACGAATATGAAAAATTGTGGGTTAGGCCACTTTTGTGCTGACGGCCTCAATTGAGAAAGGAATTTTGCGTTGGTTTAGACATATGGAGAGGATGAAGGAAGAAACATTGACTAACCAAATATAGAGCGAAAGTGGGTGGAAGGGCCGGTAAGGGACGTCCCAGGCGGACATAATTCGACTAAATGGCGATGTATAAGCAAAGGGCAAGATAAAATCGACCCGAAAGTGGCGTGCGTGCATGTAACGACTAATGAATGTTGAGGAAGCGAAAGTGATCTGTCAGGATCGTGGCAAATGGCAGTCCCTGGTCTCTGCCTACCCCTCTGGGATACAGGCGTGAGTTTATCTATGTATGTGTATGTATGTATTCATGCGGCTTCAATTTTATCCAAACGTTCATAGCCAGAGTATTCACCATATTAGATGCCCACCTACTTTTCGTAATCACCATCTCGTCTATTCACTTGTTTTGTTGTGTCTAAAAATACCTCTTCGGTACTATTTGCAAACATTTTTCCAGTGTTTTTTTTTACCAAACCATTGTCCACGGACCTTCCGCGGACTCAACGATATCATCATGGCCGTGAACCTAAAGCAAAAACCTAGGACTAGATCGCATTAACATTAATGCCAAAAACGCACTAAAAAATCGTGTCACTATAAACGTGATTGATAGATTGGTCTGACACTTTTAGCAAAAATGGTTTCTGTAAAAAAAATTGGGATTTTTTCATTGGTGGCAACCAACGGTTAGCATCAAAAATGTCAAGGTTGATCAGTTTTCGTCTATACCAGTCGACGCCTTATTCAAGTCCACCCACCATCTCGTTAACTGTAGGTACAATCGACAGCTCATAAACCGTTACATACGTGCAGTCTCATCGGTTACGTTAAGGACGACTTTGCAAAGAAAATGCAAATGTTGACCTGCTGTCGACTGTACAATGGGGACATTATGGACGGCTCACACGTTAAGGTACACTGACACACTCTGATAACGCCACGTGCGATCTTGCTGCCTAAACTTTATTCCAAGAAATATATTTCTAGTTCAGCAACACCAATGTTAACTGGAAGATAACGCTGTTAGCATTAAGTTTGCCTTTGCACTTTTTATTTTTTTTAATAGTGCCAAGAACTTTAGTCTATCTTCTATTTATTTTATTTTACTTTCTTGGTGTGTAAAAGAGGTAACAAACAATCAATAACATACAGAATAGGCTTAACAGTGCAGATCTAGGATGTTAACTCAAAGCATACACACACGTAAGATCAGGAAAATGTAAACAAACTTACAAAACAAGACGGCTTAAACTAAACTAGTGTAATATTTGAACAAATTTAAAATCTGAGATTTAAATGTAAAGAAATACTTTAACAAAATTACTTAGTTACTTACGAGAGATCAAAGGCAATCGAGATTGTTTTTTAAATAAGGCAAAGTTATTATTGTTAATATCTATATTTTTTGTGAATTGCATATATTGAGTTAAAAAGGCGACACATTCGTACCAAAGCTTCAAAGGGTTGTAGAATGAAGTGTTATTTTTTAAAAACTTAAAAGGTAAAAGGAACGGGGTGCCGTAGATTGATATGGGTATTGAAATTAATAAAAGAAAGCAATGCAGGGGCGCCCAGGGTGGGAGGGATGATCTTATAAAGGTAAACCAAATCCTGCCGCTGACGTCTAACTGCTAAGGAAGATATAAGTATTAAACAACGTCAAACGTCTTTCATAACGAGGCATGTTCGACCATAGCCTATGTTGCATCTATGTTATTAATACCTTGGAAGTAGCAATTCTTGTATAGAATAATCTCGGAAACGGCTCCAACAATTTTCATGAAATTTACTAGGTTTAATTTGTAGAAAACGTCGTTTTATCCGTTTCAGGCAATGTGTCTCCTGTCCGATTATTTTTTCCCTTTTTTTTAATCGTATCTAAATATAATTTCCAAAAAACACGATAAACAAAAAAAATACCGAGCATAGCTCGGTCATCCAGGTACTAATAATAATAATAAGAAGCACACTTAATCTACGCTTTCTTTAGCGACGCATCCGACGCGACGTCAGCCTTTATATAATAAAATTAATTAAATTACATGATGGTACACTCCGTGTGGCGCCGGATTAAGAATAGCGTCACTCCATTTCCTTCCGTGGATGTCGTAGAAGGTGACTACGGAAATGAATTACCAGGAGACGGGCAGCAGCGTCCTCCTGAGATTCCAACCGCATACTGCGATCGCCAACCCGCCTGCCAAGCGTGGCGATTATGGCAAAACCCCTCATGGTTATGAAAACCATGAGGGAGGTCTATGTCTTGCAGTAAACGTCGAATGGCTGATGGTGATGATGAAGATGATACACTCTCCTGTTCGCATTTTTTTCGTGGCACGCGCATACGTAAGTAAAAAAATAAATTTACGGAGTTAGTAACTTATAAGTAATTATAAGTTACTAACTCCGTAAATTTATTTTTTTCTTTTATTTTATTCAAAAAACCAACAGCGTTACAGTTTTCATAACTTAAAGTAATTTGTAATGAGTAAGTCCAATAACAGGTTCAACTACTTAAACTGATAGGATACTTATCGTAAGCTTAGCGTTAAAACGTGAGTGAATCGTTCTCAAACTCGCTGTCACAATCATACATTATATTTTACAGAGGTTATACAAGAAGTGAAAAGAGCGTCTGATATCAAATACGCGTCACGTCACGACGCGTATGACAAGTGTGCACAGTAACCTCGACGTCGCAGCGCGTCTATCGTGTGCGTAGTAGCATCAGTGTGGTTCTACCTTAATTCTCGTCTCAGATGCAGACAGATGGACGAGCCTTTTACAGAGCGTTTTGTAAGGTTTTATTATTACACATGTCATTGAAAGCGTGTCAAGGGAAAGGCTGTGTGTACACTCCATGCAAAATGTATTGTTCAAAAGACTGTCCATTTTGGGCTATTCGTGGACAGAATGTAAGAGAAAAATCGAAACACCCCCTGATTATAATTAATTTCAAAATGAATATTTTTGCTTATCTGGTTGTATCAATCGACATTTTAAACTGTTTCAAACTAATAAGGATTTTATGTGAAATCCAGTCTTTATTCTGTGAACCAGCCTTGATTTTTTTATTTCGGTGTTGCAATTTAAAGAATTCAATTAGTTACAAATTGCACAGAAAACAATTTGGGGTCTCTAATGCAACGCGTTTTAGTATTTATTTTTACCCAAATAATGCACACTAATGCAACAGCATTACAATACTTGCTAGATGTATCGTATTCAATTATTGGTGTGATAAAATGATTAATAGAAATAAATCTGGATTTGAGGGTAAACTATATATTTATGGCAACACTAGACAAAAAAAAATTGTTTGAATTGTCATTGTCACATCCCTTTATCGTCTGTGATGTCACCGGCTAAAACAAACAAAACGATTCATTCATTCATTGTGTTTACTGTTTCTTTGCTTCTCGTGAATATTGTTTGTTTTATTACTACTTTGGCATTTAATTTGACATTTAATCACAACAATTTTATAATTTGATTTGACATAATTATTGCATGCTTGCAGGAATATTCATACGCCCAGACGGGCAGCACATGGAATGCACTGAAACTCTGTATATAAAGATCTATTTTATTTACCCATGTACATGAATAAACGATACTTTACTTTACTTTTTATTTAAATGTAATATTTATTGGGTCATATAAAAACATAATATTTGCAAATAATTTAAAATATATTTACAATAAATGTTATCTATATATAAAAGATTGTCTCTAGACTGCTGCCGTTGGGGAGAGTTCCCAAGATACTGGCAGCATTACCCCTCTGGATGGCCATGCTGATACGCTGACCGAGGTAGCTACCAGCTCTAGGGTCGCCTGACAAGTCGATGAGGCGCATAGATATTTGTTTATAAAGATTACGCGCCTCAGGGCCCCACGGACCCATCGTCTCGACCCCAAACGGCGCAAATAAGTAGCTGTCCCCAAGGATAGAGTATTTGCGCCGCTTGAGGCCTTCTGCCATAGCCGCCGCCGCGCCCGCGGCCCTGCTGGTGTGCGTGACATGGGAAGGCGCCAGTGTGTCAACGCAGGTTGCGTCCCACACCAGCGGCCTCCCGTTCTGCCACGGCACCAGCGACATACCGTCCGGTCTCCTTCCATCGTCCCGTACTATACCGTTAGGCTCAAGGATGGCCGGCACGGCGACGCTGGAAAGAGCCCTGCGGATTATATCATTCAGGGACGCATGACGCGACAGTCGGCCTACGCTGCGTTGGCAGGATAGGCCATGGTGTCCCAACTCGTCGACTTGGTCTCCGCAAAGGCAGCGGTGAGGCTGCACGGTTTTACAGCCTAATCGCAGGCCGATGGCGACTGAAAAAGACATGTTGTCCATCAGCGTGCCTACGTTCGCTGATGGGAGTGCCTGCAGCCACAGCCCCGACTCATATTTTGCTGTTGCTAGTAGACGAGCCCGCTCTTTACTTTACTTTACTTTACTTTAAAATGGACCCCGGCTCAACTACGGATTTTGTACCTGACTTACACGACGACAGTTGGTTGCTGCGCTCATATTATGACTATTATATGGTTTTTAAGCTGGGCTAGGTACCAAGAAACAATAAATTCACCTGCCCAGTTTCTGGATCACATATTAATCGTGTTTGAAAGTGATTAATAAACATATTATTATATAAAGAAAATAATTTTTTAATTGAACATAACCTCATAGGACACCTTGCAGCAAAAACTCACAATGCAAATTAATTACTGTAATAGGGTTCTTACTAACCCATACTACAAAACTTACTACTTAGTTTTAATTCAATTGACTGTTCACGTTTAGCCAAATCGCCTTGCCTGGTTACCTTAGCACAGGGTATCCTAGTTTGGGTCCAGAACAAACGATGACACTCGTGGAAACACTGATAAAATCGATTGAGATATTATGGGTCAAAATCTGATTAAAGGGTTTACCGGCCAGTGCCACAATAGATCCCACCTTACATTGAACCTTATCACTTTGAAATAACGTCCAAACGCCAACGAAAAATGTATTCAAGCTATGCCCGTTAAAGAGTAGTTCATAGAATCGGACATACTTACATATGAGCCAACCACATTACCTATTAGCCCCTAACTTAAAATTTCGAATATGGTAGCATTACATAACTTGCAACTATGTCAGTGAAAACCTGCGAGTGGTGTTTGTCCAAGCAATTTGTGAACGAAGGCTAAACTTTGCGGGCAAATCGTTAGCGATCGCATGCTATTGTGTTAACAGGCCTTTTATCGTCGATTGTAGCTATATTGTGGTCATGTCAGCTTGTCAGCGAAGGTAAAAAAAAGCGGATGGTGCTGTGGTGGGCTACACGGCTATTGGTTTAACGTGAAAAAAAAGTAAAAGCATTTTTTTATGTCGGCTTCACCGATTTTTTTGTTCACAAGAGCGGTGGTAGCGTGTAGAACGCCGGCCTCACTTTCGGGCGATCGTGAGTTCGAATCCCGGCATCTACCAATGACTGTGTTTTCTAAATTTACGTACATCTGTGAAGTTGTAGCAGCAATACGACTTGCTAACTGTGAAGGAAAACATCGTGAGGAAACCCTGGTGTCTAAGGTATTCTCCTAGCGCTTGCTAAGTACAATGGCCCAGCTGTGAGGCTAAGTGCGGAAATCTCTGGTCTAACTAGAACCTGTTGGATCATATTGATGTGAAAATTAAAGCAGAGTCCCAGATCTTTTTCAATAATCTTCCTAATACCAAGCTTTGAGTTGACTAACCAATTTAATGAGAAGTCATTTATTCGGTGCGGATTTAAAACTTTCACGTAAACGCAATTTGGTCATAATTTATTTAATTTGGTAAAGATTTAGATTACTTTGGTAGTACAAAAGGTACAGTTTTAATAGCCGATTCTATGCAGATTACAGTGCTCATAGTAATCCCGTAAATGATGCTCACTTCACGAAAAAAAACTATTATAACGTGATGTAATAATGTGCATCACGTACGTACAGTAGACCTTGCTGCGGCTAGTCCAAGGTACGTCGTATCGCTCTAGACATAAGATAGAATATCGAATAACAAGCGGTAATCGGCCGTGGGATCCACAGTACCAACGTGCTAATAAAGCCATAATATTCCAACATTTTTATGGACTCAGAACGGTGATATGATATATATTTAGTACATC
This sequence comes from Yponomeuta malinellus, assembly GCA_947308005.1. Classification (NCBI taxonomy): domain Eukaryota; kingdom Metazoa; phylum Arthropoda; class Insecta; order Lepidoptera; family Yponomeutidae; genus Yponomeuta; species Yponomeuta malinellus. Next base: position 2,167,627 of record OX371019.1, read on the forward strand.
GGCGGATCGCTGGCTCTAAATCAGCTTGTACCAATGATTCTGTTTCTAAGGCACATTTATAAATTCTTAGTAGCAGTACCACTCGCTCACTGTGAAACATCATGAGGATTCAGCCATAGTTGGCATCCATCGCGATATTTATAAAGAAAGTAGATTTCTTGAGAGCTGGCATGGTGGGGCAGAGGTCGCGGGTTCAAGTCCCGGCATGGCCTCTAAATAGGTTTTTAAATTGTCCTCAGCACGGGTTAGTGCAACAAAAAGAATATAATCATGTAAGTACAGCGATATCATTCCAAAGTTAACACCTAACTGCAAAGTGGGTTACTCGGGGCTGCAAGTGATGTAAATTGTTTCGGCCAGATGTCGCTGCCTGTACGTAATACAGAGAAGTGTGTAAAGAGGCTCGATATTTCATCGATCTTGCACTTGCCGGTTCAAGTCCCGGCATGGGTGGATTTTTTAGCCTCTAAATAGCTTTTTAAATTGTCCTCAGCACGGGTTAGTGCAACAAAAAGAATATAAGCATAACATTAGATAAGTTTTCTTTATATAAATACCTTAAATCAACAAAGTTCTGTTGACATATTTTTCTTTCACATTATGGTTACTTGGTCTTAGGAAATTTTATCTTTGTGTAATTAACATACAATGTATTTAAGTAGGTAATTAAGTAGCCTCGCGAAAGAAAACAAAACTATCGCAGACAGAAAACAAAATGGCAAGAACTACAGCACACGTAAGCTAGAGCAGGGGGTGCAGGGGGGCGTAGCCCCCCGTGAGGGGGGATGCCCGTGAGGGGGACTACAAAAAAAAACATTACCCCCTCACCGGAATAGTGGGTTAGGCTAGACTTGTGATCTCACTGCGTGGAGCGAGCGAAGCGAGTGAAGCGGTCGTAGCTCCTTAGTAGTTACCAAAAAGGTTCACCTAGCAAAATTAATTTGGTTACTTATTAGGTTACTTTAAGAGGCGGAAGAAATTCCGTTCAGACAATCGTAAGGCACCTGTGTAAGCTTACCTTTAAATGATTTGTCCCAAATGGAAATGACACCCTTGCAGAATAACACTTTTGAAGTTAAAATATTTATTATCTGTGCCTGTATGTTCTCCAAATAAATAAATTAAATTAAAATTATATTGCAAACTTGAGATTGACATTCTCAGTGAATGTCAGTTTATCTTTTAAAATAATAATAAATAAATTATTTTCAAAATGCATAATTTGTTTAGTCATAATTTATAATCTGATTTTTTTTAAAAGAAAGTTTATCTTGTGAATTATAAATGATGCATTTTTAAATGAATATTTGTATTTAGATGTCATTGTGAAACAACAGTTTGTAAAACGAAACGTTGACAAACGTTGCTTGTGGAATGATACTTCGCTAAAGAATTGGTTGAAACACATCATAGACCCCGGTCGAGAACTTTGGAAAAAGGATCCGGGACTAGATAACATTTATGCCAAAAACGGTCGTTTTTAGCGTTCTATGTAATCTTAGGCTTTTGGCTATGGGATCTCTGTGTAACTTCCTGTTGACAGTAATTGTAAAAGGAATAGGGAGCCTATATACGTCCCACTGTAGGGCACAGAGGCCTTCTCTCAGAGAGAGAGAGTATGGGCTTAATCACCACGCCTGCCCACCGCGGATTGGCGATTTCAAGCCCTGAGGTATGTAAATAGCTCGGACACTCAGGTTTCCTCACGATGTTTTCCTTCACTGTTCGCGAGTGGTATTGCTACTATAACTTCACAAATGTACATAACTTAGAAAACAATGTCATAGGTACATGCCCGCAATGGGAATCGAACCTGGATCTCCCGCTTACGAGTCCAATGTTCTACCCACTAGGCTACCACCGCTTTGTAAGAGGAATAAGGAGACAACCTCATAATATAGGCCAAACTAACTAAAATAACATTTTTTTCTAAGTATTTATTGACATAAATAATTAAATCTAAGTAAACTACATTCAAACGCAGTAACTTATTTCATAGATTTGGTACCCATGTATTATATTACGTTTTTTTGTAAAGAGATAATATTTTTGTTTTGTATTTTCAAGCTCAATACTTTGGACCGTCAATTGTGAAAAAGATTAAGAAATAATTTATTTTAAAGTAATGTGTCTGATTCGATTTGATATTGAAATTCAATTGATGTAAATTGACAGTGATTTTTTTATATATATTTGCTAAATTAAAGTACCTTCTTACTTTAAAGTAATTAAAATTAAATAAAACATTGCTAATTAAATTTAATGCTATTTTTATATTTATATATTTATTAATTAATTAAATACATGGAAGCACATTCATCCTAAACAACACGCGCTAATTATTTAGAGTATGAATAATAAAAAATTAATACTTTTTCTAATTACACCTACAAAAGATCGAACTCTGCGTTGAACTTAAATTAATTACTTAGCATTTTCTTTTTATTATACATATTATCAATAAATATTGTCTTACGTTTATCTTTTATATATTTGCAATAAACAACTACGAATGTTCACTATATTTTTTGTTTGAAAATTGACATACATTTTCACATTAATTGAATATTATATGAGCATATAGGTTACTCTATATTTATGAATGATATTATGACACTACATTAAAATACTTTTTCCTTTTTAATATGTTTGAAAGAAACAAGATACTTAGATTTGGCTTCATATTTATAGGATATTATTAAATATTTGCTCCCGAGATGAATAGCAAAGACATTTTTCTCAAAACTACAGTAAAGGATAAAGATTCAGAAAATGATATTTTTATCAATTTTTTTTTTAAAGTTGGTCTTGGTGGGAACACAGTGTTTTCATAGAATTTTTCTTAATTTAATTAGGTCGCTATGACTCCGAAATTTTATATTTTTTATAGATTCCTATAATTTTACATATATTACGTTTAAATCAATAAACAACAACAATATAACAATTTACTGTAAAACATCATAATTATCTTGAATTCAATATTTTTGAAAATATACAACAGTGTAATTAAAGTTCTATGTTATTCTATTGATATGATTCAAACAATCAGTGTAAGTTCTAAAAATTAAAACTATATTTTTAGGCCGACCTACTTTCGTCATGCTGTTTCGTAATACCTTTTATTTGGCATAATTTTATATTATAGTTGATTAGTAACAAGTCTACACACCAAAAGTTTCAAAATATCTCGCGTCCCGATGCGATTTTACATATACGAACATCATAAATATCTTAACCATCTCGTATTTATTAGGCTTAGTTAAAAACTACAAAGATCTAAACATCAATTAAAAGCTATAGGTACATCAAAACTCCTTTAAGGATAACAACGAGAAAATCACAAAGACAAGACATTTATAATTATATTATTTATAATAATGTATAAGCAAATATCTAGATTATATTTTGTCTATAAGAATCATAACTATAAACCACTATAATTATAATTTATGGAGCAATAGCTATAGCTATATGGAAGACAACAGTAAACGATTTAACACATTTTTCAAATCACATTCAGAAATTTTAATAAAACATTCGATCATAAACTCTTACATACAAAAAAAATCTATGCAATAACTTACATAAAAGTAAAATAGTACCTTACTATATTTATCGTAAAATATAAACATACATGAACGCGTCGCATGCAAAACCCATATTCCAAATCGTAAACACAAAAATTAAACCTATAACAAGTAACTGATAATATAAGTATTTTAAACAATTCTTGTCGTAATTAATTACCTGATGTACAAAAAATTGTGCGTGCTGGATTATTATATTACGTTCTTTATATAGGTTATATAAATATAAGTTTTTTAGAGAAATGTCCTTATTGACGCCATTTAATTTCGAATGGTCATGGCACGAAACACTACATATCCGTTGAAAACTCACCCGATAACCTTGGATTCAAAACACTTGGCCCAATAAAACATGTGGAAACAAACCTACGTGAAAAATCTGAACTGCAGCGCTAGGATATCAATTTACGTCACTCAATTGTAAGGTAGGGATTATAATAATACTGTGTATTCAAGCGTGGTAGCAGAAGTGTTCCGAAATCCCATGTAGCGGTTCGCCCCTCCATGAGATCTTTGAGTTAAGTCTTCTACAGGTGTTTAGGCTTGATGCTTAGCCAGTTCTTCAGCTTGCATCTTCAGTCGTAGCGTTGGAACGTCTTCCGGAATACGTACGATCTTGTTGAATTTCTGGAACAGCGGTGATGGGGATATTAAACAAGTCGATAGGTTAGATATTTGAAATCATCATCAGCTATTTGACGCCCACTGCAGCACACAGGCCTCCCTCATGGTTTTCATAACCATGGGGGGTTTTGCCATAAGATACGAAGTTTATCTTAAATAGTCTCGAAGTTCGCGTTGTTTATTTATTTATTGCTTAAGCTGAAGGCTTTACTTTATTTATGCCAAACAACAAAGTTTTATAAAATTAACTGACTTCTTACGTTGAGACTGTTACGTGGACCGTCCATTAACGCCAAATATTAGACAGATAAAATAGTTTTTGCTGTGCACCAGGCATGAACAGTAGATAATAACAGCTTCAAAGCAAATATGATTTTTAAATATATACTTTATTACCAAGAGTAATTACTTCTAAACAACTATTGACAAAAAAACGGATTTGGTGAAAGTGAAACAATACTAATTTGAAGAAAATATATTAACGGTACATACCTACAAATAAAAATATAGAATAAACATCCATATATAAAATAAGTACAGAAGGAGAAAAATAATAATGTTAGAAAGAGGATTCATACCTAATTCGATATTGGAGATTCATTATGATATCATCATCATCATCATCAACCCATTATATCCCCACCGAGGGGCACGGGTCTCTTCCCTGAGGAAGGTATAGGCCATACTCCACCACGGGGGTCAAGTATTATGATATATGAAAGTTCATTTGCTTGGTCCACAGGGAAAGTATTTAAATTAATCTTAGAGTTAGACAATCAGAACTATCTGTTGCCTTCCTAAAACATCCTAATCTGTGGCCACTAAGCACCACTAAGATTAATACTAAGTATCTGAGAATTTGATGATCTGATCGAATTCATGGCGACATTCTATCAGAACAGTCATATTAACATCTGCTGGTTGATTCACCAAACAATTTATGATATTGCCATTATAGTTTAATCTTTACATTTGTAAAAGAACGAAGACTAGGAACCTAATTATTATTTAAAAAAGCAACTGACCTCCATCCGGGTTCCGGGCGTAACGTGCCACAGATAGACCATGTACCCGGGGATGCACAGCATGGAAGACAGCGCGGTGAACCAGCCGAACACGTGTGACCACCACGGGTACTCATAATTCATGTACTTGATTGGGGTCCATTGTACGATGTTGAAGATGAACACGCTCTGGAAAAGAAAAGAGGCTGGGTGATGAAGGTTGAGAAGGAATCAGGTTATTGCTAAAAAGTGGGTAGCACTAACGAAATCAACTTCATAATTTTGCGCTAGAAACTGTTCTACATCCAAAATGTTGATCAGCTGTCATATACCTAAGCTCACTTCAATGAAAATAACCAGAATAATTAAAATATGAATTTTAAATGTGATACCTTAGCTGATATATTATGTATGACAGTGAAATTTTAAAAAAAATCTTCAGTCCACACTGCCCACTGCTGTAAGCCTACCCCAAAGCACGGCATGACAAAAATCCAGTCAATTTACTTTTAGAGATAAACTTTTGTAGATAAACGATTACATGGGTAGATTGGTAGATTTTACATCTAAAATGAGATGACAATAAAAACAAACCTGTAACTGATACTCACAATGCAAATAGCAGGTGTAAAGCCGACCCAGCAAAACTTCCACCAGATGGTGGGGTAGTAGCCGATCATTTCCTTGATCCCGTCGTAGAAGCGGTTGACACCAAAGGCCCAAGAGATGGAGACGCACTCGAAGAAGATAAGGAACAGCAGACAGAAGCCGGAGACAGCGTATGAGTCGAGGATTTGAAAGACGTACATTCCGCCCTGAAAATGAAAGTATTTTAGTTTCTTTTCTCTAACCGAGAAAGAACTACGTACATTCTGATGTTCGTGAACCGTAATAGACCTAATAATTTTAATTTTCACATTGATAGAACAGTTTTTGATTCAAAAATTAATATCAGCGATGTAATAGTTCAACACAGAAATATAAAACTAAAATTTAATGTTTTGTATAGCAAAAATTTTGTGGTTTCAGTCAAAATTCGAAGCCGATACGTCTTTATCACTTTTTTAATTTACATAGATAAAATTAGATTCCTGAATTTGTAGAAACAATACCACTCGCTAATAGTGACGAAAAACATCGTGAGGAAAATTATAAAAGAAAGGCCACAGAAAAAACTTTTGAACAAGCTCACCTGCGAAATACAAGACAAGCCCACGAGGTAGCTGATCAAGCACGTGATAGCTATGAAGATTTCTTTCCTCCTACGTAGCAGCTTAGGCCACTCATCGATTACCGCGGTGATGAAACCCTCCATAGTGCAGAACTGGCTGTCGAGACCGATTAACAGAAGCATGAAGAAGAACAGACAAGACCAGAGCGGGGCGCCTGGCAGTTGCAGCACTGCTGAGGGATATGCCAAGAAGGCTAGGCCGGGACCTGTGTGAAAAAATAGGTTTTCAGTCTGGTTAAGATTACAGCAAATAATTACTTACAAAGTTATTTTATGCAATGATGCATGTTCAATCCGGAATGAGTTCATATAATTTAGCGCATTTTAAATTAAATATGTAGGTGTGATGGAATTCATGTCGAAAAAATCGATTAAATACGAGTCGGACTCGCGCACGAAGGGTTCCGTATTATTATCTACACAACATTTTAATATTTCAAGCGTCTACCTGTTGCCGTTATTAATATCGAGCAAAAAGTGGCAAAAAATCAAGTTTGTTGTATGGGAGCCCCACTTAAATATTTATTTTATTATGTTTTTAGTATTGGTTATTATAGCGGCCACAGAAATACATCATCTGTGAAAATTTCAACTGCCTAGCTATCACGGTTGATCAGATACAGCCTGGTGACAGATAGACAGACGGACAGCGGAGTCTTCGTAATACTTTTACGTAATACGTAATCCCTTTGGGTACGGAACCCTAGAAACAATTAAAACCATTGAAGTACAATCATGTATAAAATCATGTATGCTTTCTCACCGGAAGCAGCCACTTCAGCTACGGGCCTCTGCTGCTCGTGTGCCATGAAGCCAACGACCGAGAAGATCACGAATCCGGCGAACATTGAAGTTGATGAATTCACCGTACAGACGATCAGGGCATCCCTGAAGGAAAACAGTAAAATTAAAGACCTCCTGAGGAAACGCAGGAGGACAGAGTAAATCTATGGTAATCTGTTAAAGAAGAAAAGCGACAAGTTTTCGTAACATGATAGTATGGGTGAAAATTCATTAGGTACATAATTAGGCGAGGTATTACGACTACATTGTGACGTTAGATGAATATTACATATCCATACAGAAATTGGGAATTTTGATAAATAGGTAGAAAAAGACAACACGAGATAGTAGGGTTAACAATTTTTTAGATAGGAAATACTTTACTGAACAACAGAAATCAATAACAAAGAACTGAAATAAAAATAACCAACAACCTCAGCAGTCGGCTGAGCATATAACTACTGAGCAGGCGGGAATAACCCAGGTATCTCACATTCAATTTGGGTCCCGCTTGCTTAGTAATTAATGCTCAGCAGTCGGGTTTTTGGTTATTATTATTTCAGTTATCTTTTTAGTGTTATTTTTTACTTTTATCTTTTTAGTGTTTTTTTTATATATTTCGTAGATTTATGCTGATAGCCTATGATATTTGTACAAATAAGACGAATCGACTGAGATCTCATTTGTCAAAATTTGACCATATGTTAAGGAGCTGAGATGAGGGGGAACATGAATCGGACAAACTTACATACGAGCCAAATACATTAGCCTCCTTTTGGGCCGGGCAAACAATGAAGCACAAATTCGATCAGCAGGTCATAAACTTACTTGTACACATTGTTGGTGAACTTGTTGTAGCTGCCAAGAGCGACCAGGGTGCCTAAGCCGAGGCCGTATGAAAAGAAGATCTGGGTGACAGCGTCGATCCACACCTCGGACTCCATGAGTTTGCTCATGTTCGGCATCACATAGAACTTGATGCCCTCTAGCGCGCCGGGGAGGGTGATACCTGAAACAATATTAAAATAGAGATCAGTGACAAATAATGTATTGACGAGAGATATATTGATTGATGTTATACTTTGGTTCAAGTAATTTTGTTTGCAATGACGTTTGCATAAGCAGCCTATATACGTCCACTGTAGGGCACAGACCTTCTCTCAGGGAGACAGTATGGGCTTAATCACCACGCGTGCCCACCGCGGATTGGCGATTTCAAGCGCTGAGGTATATGAATAGCTCAGACACTCAGGTTTTCTCACGATGTTTTCCTTCACCGTTAGCGAGTGGTATTGCTATTATAACTTCAATGGCGTTTGATGTGAAACCAAATAGGGCAGCGGTCTGCGTCGGAAGAAGCTTTAATGGTGCAAACAAGTCGCCATTAAAAAGTTTCATTATAATTTTTAATAGGTAATTAGGACGTTTGGTGTAAAATCCATATTACAGTAATTTCTTATCAAGTCATTAATATATTTTTTTAATTTTATTCTTTAGACAGTACATTATTGCTGCCATTTTTGGCTCCATGACTATTCTAGATCACGGATCAGCCCCTATATTACGCTCACCAAATCCTGAGCGATTCCAATCGTTTAACTGTCAAATTAGTATGGAATTTGACAGTTAGACGATTAGAATCGCTCAGGATTTGGTGAGCGTAATTAGGCCACAGGTTACCAAATAAAACTATGGCCCCTTTCAACTCTTTGTTATTATTATTTTATTGCACAAAAGAAAGTGTACTACTGATGGTGGACTTACCACTAATGGCATAACTCTTACCTCTGATGAGCAAAACCGTCAACAGAAAGTATGGGAAAAGCGCGGTGAAGTAGACCACCTTGCCGGTCCAGCGGACACCCTTCCAGATGCAGAAGTAGCACATGACCCATACCAGGGCGAGGGTGCCGGCCAGCTCCCAGCGGATGTTGCCGATGTTTTCGATGCCGTCCGAAATCTGGAGAGCGCGACGCCTGCAAGAAAAGGTTGGGCCATATCAGATAGATACAGGACACTTTACTGTACACAAAAAGGAAAATATACACAGATATTTCTTGACCTTAGAGTACAGACGATGATCACAAGCCGAGGTTATTGGTGATCAGTGCCTGCATAAATGGCAGCAAAAAGGTCCATAAAGCCAGGGTGTAAGCGTTTAAAAATTTTGTTTTACATAGACCACTCTGGTCAGTTTGTTTAATTAAAAAAGAGACTAGGATCTTTAATCCAGAAAATATAAAACTGAACTGAAATATTATTAACACCTATGCATACGATTGATGTACGAAATCGGTAAGAATTTTAGAAAGTGATTCGAGAATAAAGAAAATTGTAGCCAAATAATTTATTTTAATATCTAAGAGCAAAGGGTAGGTACTATAATCCGATATTCGATTTGTCAATACTCTGTAACTTTGTTTGTCCAACAAAAAAATCTCGAATAATCTGACTATAAATTTGTGTTATAATATCATGTTATACAAGTGGCCACTTTGGAGTAATTAGTGGTTTTCCTTCAATGAAGAAGTCACTCAAACTGAATTTTCATTACGTATATAATCAACCAAAAATTGTAGTGACAACTTACTCCCAAAATTCCTTGACCGGGTCCGTTAGCATAGCCCTGCTGACATTCTGCCGTCCCAGAGTGCACAGGGTGGACATGTTGTCACGTGATGTGAAGCAAGTCAGACCACGTCTGTCGTAGGGATTGACACAAGTCGCGGTGTTCCAGTAGTTGTCACAGGTTCTCCAGGGGACGTCTGGGGAATGGTTTAGTAGGTGTGTAGAGAATAAGCAGGTGAAAATGTGCAGGTAAAACTTTTGAAGTATCAAGTATAATCCTAAAGTTTTAAAATGTAATTCAAAAACCTTTTCACTTTAATGGCTGCTGCATAAGACTAGCAGCGAGTTGCTTAAAAATACTAAAACAGAAGTTGTGGCTTCAAGCATATTTACATTAGATTTTTTATGATTGGTCTAGGTTCGGCTCAGGATTCCCTGTTGCAAGGACATTCCAGCGTCAAATATTTTTTATAATTATAATATCATAATTTTGCACCCACAAAGGTGCACCCACAACAGTCCAACTCATAAACATATTTAAATACTTTCATGTAACAATTAATGTGAATATAATAATAATGTTATAGTTGTTTCTATTGTAGAGCTTACCTGAACGCATGGACATAAAGAAATAGAACATGGCCCAGGCGAGGATCACGATATAGTAGACATTCATCCAGCAGGACATCACGGCCGCCGCGTACCCGATACCTGTTGATACACAATGCTTTTATTATCTAACAAGATTATTTTCAGATCATTGGATCGTCGATTCTTGTCTTGACTTATCTAGATCCTTTTCCACATCATGAAACATGAGAAAGCGCCAGTGTGTCGACGTATCCAAATTAGCGGCCTCTCATGTTCCAAAGGAATCAACCTCATCCCGTCCGGCCTTCCACCACGGAATATATTAGTAACATCATATTATATTGAAATATGCATGATGTCAAGCTTACCTTTGAAAATGGGCGCGATGTTGAAGACGCCCAGCCCTCCAATGGTAAGCATCTGCCCCATAGCCAACTCCATGAAGAACATGGGAATCCCGGCGAGGATCAGCGTCAGAAAGTAGGGGATGAGAAAGGCCCCGCCCCCGTTCTTGTAACACAGGTAGGGGAACCGCCAGACGTTCCCAAGGCCTATGGCCAAGCCCACCACGGAGAGGATAAAGTCCAGCTTGCTGGACCATGACCCTCGCTCGGGAAGGTCCGATTTGGTGGTCACATCGCTACAAAAGTGTACATTAATGTTAGTCAACGTGGTTATTAATGATATCATGATATGAATATGAACAAGATGAATATTACAGGAGAGCTTGTTTTAAACAGCATAAGCAGCCTACATACATCCCACTATAGGGCAGAGGCTCTTTCTCAGAGAGATAGTATGGACTTAATCACCACGCGTGCCCACCGCGGGTTGGCGATTTCAAGCGCTGAGGTAAGTGAATAGCTCAGACACTCAGGTTTGCTCACAATGTTTTCCTTCACAGTTAGCGAGTGGTATCGCTTCTATAACTTCACAAATGTACATAACTTAGAAAGTCATAGGTACATGCCCGCACTAGGAATCGAACCTGGGTCTCTCGCTTCCGAGTCCAATGTGCTACCCACTAGGCTTCCACCACGTTAAACATGGTAAACATTAATTCTATCTGCAGTAACTCTTTCCCATTCGATAATGCTATAGTTATACTTCTTTTTCATCTCTTTAGTTGTGTCTCGAATCTGTTCCTAGGTTGCTGAATTTAAACCATATTGTTTGCTAATCATTATCTTTTTCCAACTCACCTAGGCTTATTGCTAGCTCCTTGCCCACTCAACTCGATGTCGTCTGTCCGCGCATCGTTTTTCGCGTCCATTCTGCCTTTCTCACTGTATCGTTTCCACTTTAGAATTCTCTCGACCTGTTTCCCCTTTTTTTTTATTTTATTTTAGTATCTAGGAAACTGTATTAACATGTTGGTGTGGGGGTAGACTAGATAAGGGAGGGAGTTCTGGTTGCTACCTGAAACAAAGAGGAAAATCGTTTCAGTGAAAACCCTTGTCTCTGCTTAGACCACCGCGATGCAGCCGCGAGTGTATGTATGTTTGTCTTCCTCTACTTATTTATATGCCGTCTCCTATCGGAGGTTTGCGACCAAGAAGGAGACCTCCACGCGAGTCGCGCTTTTTAAAGTCGTCAAAAGTCGCAACTTTCCCGTACAATCTCGTTAATTGTCCAATTCTGTCATTATACCGGCACAAAACGCGCGACTAGCGCCGGCATGCTACCTATACTGGAAGAAGGTATCGTGGAGACAAAACTACGACAGAGGTCTGAACAGTGTACCAGTTCCTTGCTTGCATAGGCAGCCTTGAAAAGTAAGACAACAGAATTGGTTTGTTACGTAGTTAGCAGAAAAAACTTGGGCAGTCAATGTTATATACAAAAAATAATAATCTGAAACATTAAGGCCCGCAACGTACCTGCGGTTACAGCAAAAGGGCAAATGCCCGCATTTATAAAATGTTGGAAAATGTCGTGCACTTGCGGTACAGAATAAAAAATTGAATAATAAAAACAGAATAAAAAAAGAAATTGAACGGGGGCTCCCATTCGTACAACAAACGTGATTTTTTTGCCGTTCTTTGCTCGATATTAATAACGGCAACAGGTAGACGCTTGAAATATTTAAATTTTGTATGTACAATGGTACGGAACCCTTCGTGCGCGAGTACGACTCACACTCAACCGATTTTTCATTTCATACACCCGCGAAAAGATTTTTGTCCGGATCATGGCAAGTGGCAAGCTCTGGCCTCTGCCTACCCCTCCAAGCATCAGTTTGAATTAATGCAATGTTTTCATAGTGTAGATATTATTTTGTCATTATACTCGTAGAAGTATAGGTTAAGTGCGGAAATCTCAGGTTGAACTAACTCGACTAAAACGAAGATGTAATAATAATAATGATAACTTCCACACAACACAATCACTTGACCTGGTCCCAAACTAGGATACCCTGTGCTATGGTAACCAACATGGAGGCCCAGACTGAGGCTTTGACAGAGATTTGTACAAATGTACGGCGGCCCCCTGTGGGAATCGAACCCACGACCTCTGTCTTGGTAGTTAAGCGCCTTAACGGCTAGTCCACCGAGGCAGTCAACGAGGCAGCAATTAAGTAATACTTTTCCAATTTTTAAATTTATACCAAAGTAAGACTTTTATTTCATTCATCATAATCATAAGCAGCCTATATAACTACGTCGCACTGTAGGGCACAGGCCTTCTCTCAGAGAGAGAGTATGGGCTTAATCACCACGCGGGCCCACCGCGGATTGGCGATTTCAAGAGCTGAGGCATGTGAATAGCTCAGACACCCAGGTTTCCTCACGATGTTTTCCTTCTCCGTTAGCGAGTGGTATTGCTACTATATTTTTACAAATGTACATAACTTGGAAAACAGTCATAAGTACTTGCTCGCACTGGGAATCGAACTTGGGTCTCTCGCTTCCGAGTCCAATGTTCTACCTACTAGGCTACCTCCGCTTTATTTCATTCTCTATACTATTTTAATCATAACCTAGTCTCTAGTTTTAAACATATTTAAGACTTGACAAGTACCTGCGTTTGTTTCGTTATTGGCTACACTTTTTTTAATTTATCACTCTCAGGGTGCACTTCGGGCGCCCTACCACTGTCTCGCTTCCTTACTTTCACACTAATCGATAACAAAGTCTAATAATTTATAAAATTTACGTACACCTACCTACTCTCTTCATCTTACAGTCCTATCCATCCTAAGGTTATCTGGAGAGATCGCTTTTAGCGATAAGACCGCCAGTTGTACACTATGTAACTTAGATATTTAAGATTCTTCATGTATCTTTATAATGTATGGTGGAATCTAATCTAATCTAAATAATATGTTTTACGATCGAAACACCGCGCCGCGCATTACGACACTCGTGAGACACATGTAGGTACTGACTGAAAACCAGCGCTGAGGGTCCACACCCGCAGCGAAATGCTAAGCCAGCTGCCTTTTGCAGCAACGGAAACACACACAGCGACAAAACTGCATAAAGGAAAACGGCATCTGGTGTACCGCCCTATTAAAAGAATGTTTTTGGGTTATATTTTCCCAACTTTAGTATTTCGCAACTGGCTCTTTTTTCAGTTTGTCAAATATTTTTTCAAAGTAGGGGGGAGAAAATAAGCAAAAAATTAAATAAAACGCAATTTACAAACAGAAACGGAACGCCATTATTTAACCTATTTTACAACTTTTTAGGGATGCCCATCGATTGTTTTAAATCTTGCGAGCAAAAAAAAACAACTGTCATGTCAAAGTGAAAATCAGTTGGGTTTTTGAATTTCACATTTGCAAAAACGTAAATCTCTATTTACTAGCTGTTTTATGTCGTGTACTGTGTGTTATTTGAAACATTGGCTTATGTATTATTACATATTTTCCCAACGACGTTGAGTTGAGTTTTGGCTCGTTCGTTCAAAAAACTGGTACAGTTTGCGAAAGGACGCTTATTACGTGGTTTTGATTTTGAGAAAAGGACGCTATGTTATGTTAATACGTCTTATTTTGTGCTGTGATTGTGGAATCGAATCTGAACTATTGCAGCAAAAATGCCGATCGTACATTGTATTAACTGCAATATTCGTTTGACTCGCATCAGGCGACACGCTCTGACGGAAGAGAGTGATGTTTTGGTAAACACTATTCGACTATGGACATATCCTAGAGAGGTAAATACACATATCTCATTTGACGACTATAACATTCTTTATGCATGATTTATGTAGTAAAATCCCTACACTGAAGTCTATCAAATCTGATCCCCCCATAACGCTAGGAATGTTCAAGTGCTATACCAACAGAGAAATACTATGCATCATGTAGGTATATATCCCAGAATGATTGTCATTGGATTACTTAAATCGCTTATTCTTTTCAGTTAACACTTTCGGATCATATTTGCCATGCTTGCTGGGTACTTGCAACAGATGGATCATCGTCATCGTCTGGAAATATACCTAGAAGACAAGTTGGCCACCACAATGTTTGTGTTGTATGTGGTCGATCTGTGCTTAGGATTAATAGACGCAGGATTTTAATTGAGCAGGCAAATTATGAACAACAAAGAATATCGAATGTTATATCAAATTGGATTCGACCACGACAGGTAATTAATAACTGACAGTTACTTTTAAATGACTAACCCTTGATTGCTCGTACGCTAACAAGCCATTAACAGACTGTTGAGGGGTGTCAGTTTTTTTTGTATGCAGTTTTGACAACTGACTGCTGTTAACAGTAGATTAACTGACTGCTGTTAACAGTAGATTAACTGATTGTTAGCATACGGGAAACATTATTTCATTCTCTAATAAACAGTAACAGTCTAGGAACATTTTTTCATTGTCTAATAAACAGTAACACAGCAATAACAGTCTAGGACAGCGTTTCTCAATTAGAGAACTCTATAGTATAGTCTAGGACAGTGTTTCTCAATTAGAGAACTCTATAGTATAGGTACATCAGTTTAAAAATGTTGGTGCATATTTATCTTAGTCCCACTGTGAGGTCTGTAACCTGACAAAGGTAAGCCATGGTACAATCAACTTTGGGAACCACTGGTTTGGGATAAGATAGTGTCAAAGAATCATTACATATTAATAATTATATTTCAAGATATAGTGTTTTACTTGTTACCTCATAATTTTTTCTGTGATAATAAATTATCAGAAAATCAGCTCTAAAGTAAATTATTTGAAATTAGCTCTTAGTTTTAGCCAGATAGCATTGTAAGCTTAGCAAAGCATGAACTAAAGAAATGAACCACTCCAGAAACTAAGAACAGATAGAGACAGAAATCTGGCTACCACCGGTGCAGTAGCAGTGTGGTCCACTCTATGACTATTAGACATTCCCAGTAGTTGATACTTCATACATACATACATACATAAACTCACGCCTGTATCCCAGAGGGGTAGGCAGAGACCAGGGACTGCCACTTGCTACGATCCTGACAGATCACTTTCGCTTCCTCAACATTTATTAGTCGTTGCATACACGCACGCCGGTTTCGGGTACTACTTTATTAATTGATCATTATGTAATTTTAGCTCACTTCAGATGACCAAGCATGCTTACCATGTTGGCTTCGAGCATCAAGAACAAGAGATGCACTGCCAGACTTGAACCAGTCTATAGAACCATCTGACCACATTGAACCTGACTCAAATGTGATATGTTCTATATGTGAAAATGCTCTGCAATCCAACATAGGGCAAGCATCTGATGAAAGGAGGATTTTGGATATTATTTCACACTTGATGGAAAACCAGCAGGTAATAAAAATTATTAATGGGAATGCGAATTTAACATTGTACCTAACAAGTTTGAATGCTTACGATTGCCATTATTTGGTTTATCTCTTAATCTATTTTTGTATATTAATAGCTTATAAGTTGAGATTTCTACATTATTATTTGTGTTCTAAATGAAATGAAATAAACTAATTCGAGATTATTTATTTTTACTTTATTGCTCACAAATGTCTGGACTAAACCTCGTCTATGATATCCTCAACATATATGTGTATGTATACATATACCCTTAATTAATAATTTTTTTTTTACGTATCCACGTTTGTGTCCCACTGCTGGGCAAAGGCCTCCCCCAACTCAGTTATTATTATTATTATTATTATTATTAATAATACATATTTTCAGATGCCATCTTCAAGTGAAATCTGTCAATCATGCTGTGAACGGGCTCAAGAAATACTATATCCGCAAATAAATGTGATTGAAAATCACAATGAAGTTTTAGTACCTGAATTCATTACATTGCCTAATATAAGAAGGGCAGCTGAAACACCTAGACATTGCATTTTTCAAGAGTGCAGAGGTCTGGAGCGACATGTTATTCCAGAAGATACTCGACGTCGTGTCTTGTTACAATTTAATTATTACATTCCTCGAGGGACACGTATTTGCTACCATCATTTGGAGAATGAGCAATATGATGCCTTATACTCTGCTGAATATAGCCTTGATTCTTTTAAAGCTGCATACATCGAAGAGATTGTCTTCATGTTAATGGAAGGCTTAAATCATGTAAATTATGAAAATATACAAAACTACCCTGAACATCAAGTAAAATATTTTATAGGCTTTTCGAAGACTCAACACCAACATATTTTGGATGAAACACCAAACCTAAAAAACATGCGTCGAGGAAGCTTTGCGTTAACTGCCCTTCTCTGCAAATTAAGAACAGGAGACTCTGGAGATAGGTTGGCTTGCCTTTTCCAAGTTCCTCGAAGAACTCTGGAAACCTTAATATCTGTAGCCAGAAAAATAATGCTGAGGGATTATGTACCTCAACATCTAGGGTTTGGTCACATGACCAGAGAGCAAGTGGCAACAAAAAATTCAATTGTTGCAGATGGTACTCTTGGGGACCCTGATCTTCCATCAGAGCAAAAACCAGCCATTACAATCGCAGACGCAACATACTTATACACTCAGAAGAGTTCCAATTATTTGTTTCAAAAGGATACATATTCCCTGCATAAATACAGGAATTTGGTCAAGCCATTCATTTTATGCTGTTGTAATGGGTACATCATTGATGTTCGTGGACCATATAGCGCTACTACAAATGACGCTACTATAATGCGCGGCTTGCTGAATGAAGATTATTTCAATAATTTTTATAACGAAAATGATATTTTCGTGCTAGATCGAGGCTTTAGAGACTGCATGGATGAACTGCATGACAAGGGCTATATAGGACATATGCCTGAGACTAAAGCAGACGATCAATCACAGCTGACCACCCTTGAAGCTAATAGGTCACGTTGTGTTACTATAAATAGATGGGTGGTTGAAGCTGTGAATGGCCGTTTCAAAAGGGACTTCAAAATATTTCGCCACGAATATTTTAACCGCGCCTGTTCCCACTTAATGGATGATTTTAAAATAGCGGCTGCGCTGCTAAACGCTTTCTGTACACAATTTAGAAATTCAGTAAATGCAGAGGCGTTTTTGACCTTAATTAATGAACGTATGTTCCTGCAAAATACTATAGCCGATTTAGTAGCTGCACTGAACTTAAACAGGCGTGGTTCAATGTTTAGTCCAATTGATGGTACAACAATGGCGTTTCCACTATTAACTATGGCCGACTTGATTCTTTTTGCTTGTGGCACCTATCAAATAAAGCAGGCGCGTTCATATGTAGGTGAACATTTCAGGTTTCACGGTATTTACACATTAGAAGTGAGCCGTGACCAAATACCTGGATTGCAGGGAATAAATCCAATGCTGCTTCGGGCAAAAATAAAGTCTCGCCACTCTTCAGGAAAAACATACTTTGTTTTTATTGTAACTGAAAGAGGTAATCGTGGCAGAGAAGCAATAATAAGTTATTGTTGCAACTGCATTGTAGGGCTGAGAACTGTGGGGTGTTGCTCCCATGTGATGAGTATCATCTGGTACCTGGGCTATGCTCGCCTTGAGGGAGTGACGCGACCAGCTAACTTCTTGGATGACGTTATTTTAAGAGTATAGTTGATTGAAAAGGCGCCACTATCCATACGTTTTTGTACTATATGTAGATAAGATCTGTGTCAATAAACACCATTTAATGAAAAAGTTGTTTTTGTTATTCGAAATATGTAAGTAGTATATTATGTAGTAGTAGTAGTAGAATATGCCTGGTGGGAGTTCTAAAGTATCCTAGAACATGAGAAAATGGTGGCTTTACACGTAGAAAACTGCTGTTGCTAGTTGAGCAGTAGGTAGTATTTGGTTCAATTATGTTTCTTGCTTTTTTATCTGACTGTTTATTTATACATATACATAGGTATGTACGTGTGTATAAGTGTGTATATTAGAATGATTTTGTTTCAATTATTTGTGTAGGTATTTATCTCAGTCAATCAAACGGGGTCGTAACATAACCTCCAAACTTCTTAAAAAAACAAACTTAACTTATGACTCCCAACTTTATAAAAAATGGAAAATTAATGCCACCAGATCTTATACAATGATCTATTAAATGTAAATATTTCATGTTTAAACACGACTTTTTGTAGGTGTACTAGACTTCCACTGAAGCCTGCCATTCGCCTTTGTATTTATGTATTTGTAGTTCTGTTCCTTTTGATGTTTTCTGTTAATTTTGTTTCGGATTTGTTTAGTGTTCTGTGTGTGGTGTGTGACTGTTGGTGCAATAAATGTTTCTCTTTCATTCTTTCTTAAAATAAAAGCAACAAGGTCTTGAAACTGGGCTGTAAATGCAATATTTGGGCAGAGGCCTCCCTGTCTCAGCCGTCGTGCTCGCAGACTTTTACGAGTTATCTCCCTCGTAATTTAAGACCCTAGTTATTACTTTCTTCACGAAAGTTACGCGGGTGCACCTACTGGACACGTCGGTCCCGTCGGCATCTATGCCATTGCACCGTTACCTTGTACGGAAAATTTAAATTAACGGTATTGTGAGTCAAATTGAGAAGAGAATCGAGAAAGGAAAGTTGCATTGGTTTGGACCACAGGTCGAGGACGAGAGGACGAGGGAAGAAAGATTGACGAAACGAATGTATCGAGCGAATATGGGCGGGAGGGCCGCCGGTAAGGGACGTCCCACGCGGACATACTTCGACCAAATAGGGGATGTATTAGCAAAGGGCAAGATAAAAAGTACCCGAAACCGGCGTGCGTGCGTGCAACGACTAATTAATGTTGAGGAAAGTGATCTGTCAGGATCGTGGCAAGTGGCACTCCCTGGTCTCTGCCTACCCCTCTTGGATACAGGCGTGAGTTTATGTATATGAGTAAAAACGTTAGATAACTGATGATTCTAACGACACATACCTAAAAAAACACCTAGAGACGTAAGTTCATTCATCATCATCATAATCGTCAGCCCACCGCTGCTCACTGCTGGGATAGGCCTTTACCCCATCACTAGATTTTTCGTGGTAACTCCCCATCCGCGTCCACGGGCCTTCTGCCTACTTCTGACCACATCGTCCGACCATCGTGCTATTGGTCTACCGCCACTCCGTAACCGCCCTGGTCCACCCGCCATATTATCACCACCGTTCTGTTGGTTTACTGCCACTCCGTAACTGCCCTGGTCCACCTGCCATATTCCCACCTAGCCCCACTTCAGACTTGAGATTTGGTCAACAATACTGTCGGCCTTCCGTTCCGTGTGGCGCCGGATTAAGAATAGCGTCACTCCATTTCCTTCCGTGGATGTCGTAGAAGGCGACTAAGGAAATCAATTACCAGGTGACGGGCAGCAGCGTCTTCCTGAGATTCCAACCGCATACTGCGATCGCTAACTCGCCTGCCAAGCGTGGCGATTACGGCAAAACCCCTCATAGTTATGAAAACCACGAAGGAGGCCTATGTCTTGCAGTGGGCGTCAAATGGCTGATGATGACTGTCGGCGTTTGCTAGTAATTTAATTTGCATGTAGGCAATGGGTCACCCGAGATCCTGGGTAGTGGCCTAGACTATTCTGGGGTCAGCATGGCTTACCTAGCTCCGCCCTTATCCACGTCAATGATAACATTGTGAGTTACTAAAGAAGTTACAAAATGTTGCTCTGCAAAGTATAGCTAGAGTCCGGACAAAAATTTAATTACAAAAATCCATCTATAATATGTTATGATGTGAGTAATATGATATGATATTATCAGAAGGATGGATTTGTATATGATAATCCCATTCATTGGATGCCACAAAATATATTATTTTTATGAGCGGAAACATAGATTCAATTCAATCTATTGACTAACATAGCACACAGCCAAAATTGCCACTATCAGCTCCTGCGTATAATTTTTTAGCAAGACTCACACAACGCAAACTCCTGCAAAAATCAGGCTACAAATTTTTCACAGGCGTCTGAAAACAGTTTCTTCAGTACCTATAATTTTTGTACAGTTCTAATAAACTAAAATTTAAAATAGAGTTACCAATGAGGTGCGCAAATCTTGAGACACGTCAATTAGAGTTTTTCTTCACAACAACTATGTTCTATGATTTTTTCAGAATCAAAATGTTTTTATTCAAAATAACACAGAAGTTGCAACTTAATGAAGGTTACATGTTAACTAAGTGTCCATCTCAAAATCTAGATCATTTTGGAGAAAAAACTCCAAAGAGTCAAACTCAAATTAACTTGGTTCAGGAATAATTTCAGTGATAGGTAACTGTTTATAAATGAAGATATACCAAGATATACATGGAAAGAGTATATCTTGTTCGCTAACTCTTTCTCCACAAATAAATTAATGAAAACAAAATTAATTGAAAAATTGATGTAGTATTCAGTCTCTAATAACATACATACTTATTTGACTTTCATAAATCACAAGAATTCCGTATGGCACCGGATTAAGAATAGCGTCACTCCATTTCCTTCCGTGGATGTCGTAGAAGGCGACTAAGGAAATCAATTACCTGGAGACGGGCAGCAGCGTCTTTCTGATATTCCAACCGCATACTTCGATCGCCAACCCGCCTGCCAAGCGTGGCGATTATGGCAAAACCCGTCATGGTTATAAAAACCACGAAGGAGGCCTATGTCCTGCAGTGGCCGTTAAATGGCTGATGATGAAATCACAAGAATTCCACAAGCTTTGAAATTACTTATCAGGAAAATAGCAACTTCGTATTTGCGGATAATTCTTACAACAGCGTTTGTAATTACCCAATAAATTAAGCATTACGTGCTTTTGTCGAAAGATAGACCGCATTAATATTCATTTAGAAATCGTGTCAAAGTTCGCGCCAAGTTGGGAACGTTTCCGGCCCAAGTTGCCGGAACTCGCGGATCCAAGATGGCGCCGGCGGCGCTAAATATTTTCATACCTACACCGTAATTAGAAAACAAAGATCAATAGATTACCAAAGAATTGGGGCACCTTTTCGACCTCGACTAGACTTTTTTGACTGTCTAGCGGTATCACGTCTGATTACCGTGACGGAGGTTGTGGGTTCGATACCCACTGGGGATCGCCGTACATTTGCAAAAATGGCCTCAGTCTATAGGATGTTTGTGACGGTACTTAATGTGATGGTACTTATCTGTGCTGTCAATTTAATCTGTTCGAAGAGCTTAAGGGGATTCAGTGGGCTAACTACCATACATAAGCAGCCTATATACGTCCCACTGTAGGGCACAGGCCTTCTCTCTGAAAGAGAGTATGAGCTTAATCACCACGCGTGCCCACCGCGGATTGGCGATTTCAAGCGCAGAGGTGAATAGCTCAGACACTCAGGGTTCCTCACGATGTTTTCCTTCACAGTTAACTAGTGGTATTGCTACTATTAACCTCACAAATGCAAATAACTTAGAAAACATAGTCATAGGTACAAGCCCGCACTGGAAATCGAACCTGGGTCTCTCGCTTCCGAGTCCGATGGTTTACCCACTAGGCTACCATCGCTTCATCGGGCTAACTAACGGGGAAAAGAAAATCATATTCTCTTTAACAGATTGTATAATTTGCAAAAAGTGTCTGTACGATATCTAAATCATGTTAACAGTGATTTTTAGGACCTACGACAAAGAACCTAGGATCACGAACCTGGGACTAGATAGCATTTATGCGAAAAACGGCCGTTGATGCTGTCTAGTCTTAGGTTTTTTTTTTGCCGTAGGCTCACAGCCATGGGTCTTAAAAATCACTATTAACATGATTGAGAGATTGTGCAGACACTTTTTGCAAATTGGATCTTTAAAAAAAGATATCAGTTTTTCTCCTCGGTGATTATTTTTACTCCCTGGAGCCCCTTAATAGAATAATCGCTCCAACAATGAATTGATCTGAATATAGATCGGGCCAGTGTGTAGGTAGTTATTCAGTTAGCCAATTAGTCTTATATCAAGTGTGTGAGTAAGTACTGACTGTAGGTACCTAATCCAAGAGGGTCGAACAAGATTAATTGTGTGAGATTGAACATGTTATTGTACGCAATTTTTTTATTTTTACTTTGGTAGTTAGTAAAACATACATCGCTCGTAGCCCCGGCTGCCTGAGTGATCTTAAACGATCACGAAGGTTAAGCAACACTGGGCGCGTTCAGTGCATGGATGGGTCGCCGTCTATGCCTAACGCTAGTGGCATTTTTCCGAGCGGTTCCGTGCTTCGCAAGGCACGTTAAGCTGTTGGTGCCGGCTGCCGTCGATAGATGGCAGTCGTTAAGCCAAGTCAGAGGCCTTAGGGCGGCTTGACAACTTCTGACAGTAGACGAGCCACTAGTCTACAAGACTCCACAATCCGGACTTGGCCCCCGTGGTGGAGTATGGCCTATACCTTCCTCAGGGAAGAGACCCGTGCCCCTCGGTGGGGACATAATGGGTTGATGATGATGAAAACATACATCCTGAACAAGTTTCATTCTACAAAAGTTGCACGTGTGAGCAAGTGTGTGGTAAAAAATTGTGACGTATAGTTATATAATATTAGGTTTACAATAGAGATCAGAAGAAAAAAACAATTTTTTTTGAATAAAAAAATCTTTTCACTATCTTAAAATACTGTACAACTATTTGACAAAAATAAAAATCCGATGTCTGTATTCATCGGAAGGTTTTGCAAAATCTTGATTTTGTGACACAAAAGTGGTTTTAAATTACTCCTCTAGTAAGTCATTGGTTTTTGATAATTATCTTTGTTTAGTAACCAGGACGAAGGAAAACATCGTGAGGAAACCTGAGTGTCTGAGGTGTTTGAAATTGCCAATCCGTGAGCACGCGTGGTGGTTAAACCCGTACTCTCTCTCTCTCTCACTGAGAGAAGGTCTGTGCCCTGCAGTGGGACGTTTAAACCTACACTTCGCCCTTTGCATCTACGTAATGAGATGATTTATACCGTCCAGTGGCACCTTCACTCACACTAGATGGGGTAAGGGACCATTCGGACGCTGCCAAGCCTGGGACATTGGTTTTTAGATGGAGCAGGCTTGCCCAGCACCTATACCATCCTGATAGCTCAGATACGGACGTTTAAAGGGTAGATATATAAAAAAAAAATAACCAGGGCATGCTAAGTTTGGGACAACGCTTCCCGACACCACTGCTTCGATTTCCGGAAAATAATGTTTCTATCAAATTCCCATTTAACAGCTGCAAATTATGCAGCATCGATCATCAAGTGCCTTGGACATCTGTTAGATAGAGAAGGTTTGCCCAGTATCAGTATCATTTAATCCACAGGAAAGCCAAACGTGCGAATTTCAATACGAACGCACGCCTTTCCTCGTGATGTTTGTTGTTGATTGTTGCTAAAATATAACAAACACATCACTCTTACTATGTATGACCATCGCGAGTCACTAAAAAATACTACATCACTCAGAAATTCCAAGTCATAGATTCTACATGACGTGTCTGGACCCCAGAACCTTACGCATATCAACCAACTTGCATAATAAAATAAAAGGTACTTCGTGGTATCGAAAAAAATACGCGAATTTAGATTTCAACGGCATTAAGAATGTGAACGGAATGTGAACGGAAATTAGACGTCCGCCTTTTGAGTGGCCCTTTCAGGAAAAATAACTTAGCTGATGGATGGAACCTCCTCGTCTTGTACTGTAAATAGGCCTTTTGCACCGGATATTATTAATTCCGAACTGAATGATACGTAAATAAATACGTAAGTATAGAACTGTGACTTTTTTTAGTAAGCCGTGTGAAAATTTTTCAATTGCCTTAATAAGTAGTGGATAGAGAATGATACCTGTCCTTCCCTCCGAGAATAACCAGTTTTTCGGAATTATTGGCAGCACTCATAGGAACGTACCTAAAAAAATCCTCGTACACAATCACTCAAGCACAAAAAAATATTCACAAAAAAACACAATAATGCGTCCTCACGAAATAAAAAAATTAAGTCACCACGCACTAGCCAAAGAGCATTATCCAGGCACAAAAGACTATTTAAACAAATAAAAAAAAATAACTCACTGCTACTGGCCGCCTAACCTCAACTATTTCTGGGCGCGAAAAACGAGTGACAGACTTCGCAAGATGGCGGCCTTTTTGACAGTTACGTCTGCCCGCGCTTCATGCTGGCTCCCGAATGTGGTATCCAGCTCCATCGCGGAGCCCAACACAGGATAGCACAGATGTGAACGGCTCAGCTGTCAGATGTAGAAAGAATTTATGAGCCGCCGGGCCCCGCAGACACGGTTATTTTGGACCCCTCCGGAAGGATTCCGGATGGCGAGATCGCAATAAACGCTCTCTGTTGTCCCACTGTCTGTTATAATGCCCTAGCAATTCAGGAGCGGAGCCTGCTTTGGCGCGAAATAATGTTAGAGCAGCCGGACTTAAATTTCAGGCGTTATGTCTCCGCTTGCTGCAAAGATATTACTTGATCAGCACTTTTTTAGTACCGAGTTTTCTTGGGCACTTAGGCGCGAGTCACACAAATTCCCATCTGTCGAGGGAGCGGTAAGATGTATAGAGTCACAGACCACAGTCTTTGCTCTACGGTCGTTCTTGGTCTGTGACTCTATACGAGTACATCTTACCGCACCCTCGCCCCACGTCCCATCTGTGTGTCTCGCGCCTTAAGCATTCGAAGAATTCACTAGGTACCTTACCTGCCACGCTCGAAGAATTCACTACCTCACGAGGCCAAATTTGCCCTTGAAAGTTTTCAAGGGCAAATGATAGTTATCATTGAAATAAATAAAATCTATCTATCGATTTTCGGACTTTGTATTTTTAGGGTTCCTTTGTTGTCCATCTGTCTGGCCGTCAGTCTGTCTGTCAAAACCCTTTATCTCAGGAACGCGTGAAGGTGTCGAGTTCAAATTTAAACCATATTATGCTCCAGTCTCCAGTCCCTTGAAGTTATGAAAAAATTAAACGTCTAATTTAACTTAAAAAAAAAGATATACTTTATACTTTATACTTTATTGTACACAAGATATGGTTGGAATCAAAATTTATAGGGTAATTTCCGTTGACCTACAACTATGAAATGTGGCAAGCAATATTTTCTCGTACCAACAGTACGGGGAAAATCCTGAAAACTATACATTTGTAATTGAATCAGAAAAAAAATCGGAAAAAAACTGCGAGACTCGATTCCTGAACTATTTATCGTAATATTATGTAAGTACCTACAAATTTGTACGGAAACCTCGATGGGCGAGTCCGACTCGCACTTGTCCAGTTTTTTTTTCGTTACTTAGATACTTATTCTATATACTTATTCTCATATTTAATTCCTGGTGTACATACAATAAAGAATATTCTATGTATCTATCTTATTACATAAAGGTTTTGAATTTTATTTGAGTCACACAATGGTTGAAACACCACCTGAAACCAATTCTTTATCAAAATATTTTTTCCTCGCAACTATTAGAAGATTAGATAGGTACGTAATAATTTTCTTTCTTTTTCCTTTGTCTTAAGTATACAAAAAAGTAAGGTGAACTCAAAACAATTAATTAAATCTAATACATAAAAATCTCGTGTCACAGTGTTTGTTGTCAAACTCCTCCGCAACGGCTTCACCGATTTTAATGATTTTTTTTTGTGTATATTTGGTAGGTCTAAGAATAGATCGTAGGCAAATTTATATGGCAAAACAAGGTTTGTCGAGTCAGCTAGCCAGTAGCCAACTATATATTTTGAAAGCCCAGTTCTGCAGAATTTTATTGTTTTTGTACTTACCTACTTACTATCTTTAGAGTAACCTTTATTTCGTGACATACTTATTTACTCCATTTATATATTTCTGTTCTCTTTCTTTAATATTATACCTACCTATCTCATAAGCAGCCTATATACCTACGCCCCACTGTAGCGCGCAGCCCTTCTCTCAGAGAGAGAGTATGGGCTTAATCACCACGCGTGCCCACCGCGGATTGGCGATTTCAAGCGCTGAGGTATGTGGATAGCTCAGACACTCAGGTTTCCTCACGATGTTTTCCTTCACCGTTAGCGAGTGGTATTGTTACTATAACTTCACAAATGTACATAACTTAGAAAACAAAGTCATAGGTACAGCCCTCACTGGGAATCGGACCTCGGTCGACCCGCTTCCGAGTCCAATGTTCTACCCACTAGGCTTTCACCGGCTAGATACCTATCTAAAGAAAGTTAATCTTGTTTTAAATTTCTTGAGTAAGTATTTCTTAATTCAATAAGTCAAACGTTTAAGAGCACGCATACAATAAAAATTATTATGAAAGTATGCATACTCTCAAGTTACTTGACTTGATCTAGGTTTGTATTACACACTCGTACAACGTACCATAGTCGTACATGCTTCAATAAGCATGTACGACTATGGTATGTTGTACGAGTGTGTTGTACCGTATTTTTACACTTCTTCTGTTCTATACTGGACCCTTTTTGATGGATAGTGTATAAAATAATGGACTGAAATACTTAGGACAATTATTTATTGGGGGCTGCGACATTGGAGAGCACGTTGACCGCGAATTTACTATGAAAAATTGTGTTAGCTCTAATATTTTAAAAAATACCTCCTTAAAATGTTTCACTCAAACAATAATTGATATGTTTAGGGGTAATCTGTTTATAAATTTCAATTTTAATTTACTTTAATTTCAAATTATTTATTTACAGGCAAAAAATACAGAAATTTGATAAACTTTACAAAGAAAGCCTATTTAGAGGCTTAAAATTCCACCCATGCCGGGACTTGAACCCGCGACCTCTGGCTAACCGTGCCAGAGCTCTCCCAACTGAGCTAATGGGCAAGTGTGCAAGCACCAGTGAAATTTTGCCTCTTTACAACCTTCTCTGTATTACGTACATAGGTGAATAGGGTTTTAAATTTGTCCTCAGCACGGCTTAGTGCAACAAAAACAATATAATTTGATAAACTTTTTATCTACTTATCTATCAATATCCATTAAACATTCAAACATTGAGGCTAGTTTAACTTTCTGTGCCGGCTTGGTACAGCTAGGCTATGACCCCACACCAGGCGAACCTGTATCGTGGCGGTCGGCGGAATAACTATTATCCCAAATAAACCGTATCCCAAACACAAACCTTAGCTTACATCTCCGAGGACAATTGACACACACATTTTTCCATATTTCATCGATTTTCCCCGACGGTTTGTTTCCATCTAACCATATCCTATCTGCTACGGAATAATATGCCATATATTATAGCGAAATGAAACTTCCGACCATTCAATCTCCCATTCACGCCTGGAGCTCGTAATATTTTTTAGGCGTGTCTCTTTGTTATCGGATCCCTTTTTTCGGTGTCCCAGGAAGCCTATTCAGCTTTGACGAGGTGTTATTTGAGATCTGGGACTGGGAATCGATATTGTACAAGTACCTACAGAACTTTCATAGCGCGTATTATAGGTAGGTACCATGAAAGTTTGCAACTTGGTAAACAAAACTTAGTCAAAATTGAACAGATTTGATAACAATGATTAGTTATAGGTATTTAAGGTCAGCCTGGTTATTTAATTCATCGAGCTTATAAGCCTTCATTTTTTTCTTTTAGTTTCGCCATGTCTGTCCGTCTGTCTGTCTGCGGCTTAGCTCAAGACGAAGGCTGAAATTTGGCACAGATAATCAATACGGTATTTGACACGATCAACAATAAATTATTTCATATGCTCGATTAAAACAAAAATTACAAAATATCTCGGATAATGTATCTATTTTAGTCAATTACTAGTTATTGCAATTTTTAAATAGATTAAACATAAAAAGAGTGCTCTGAAATGTGACGTCATAAGCCAGTATTTTCATACAAAATTCCGTTTTAAAAGTAACTCATTTGATATTTTGTCAATTACCCAATTGCAACTTTCGTAATGATAAAGTCCACTCTTTTATTGAACTACAAATTAATCACGCCAACGAAACGGTAAAATAAAATGTTTAAAAAACCAAATTTTAGTGTAACCTTGACCTAAATAAGTAATCATTCTTCTCGGCCATCCCACAGTGAGGGTAATGTTGTGTTTTATTTATGTGTTTTTATGTGTGCAATAAAGTATAAAGTAAAGTAAAGTATATAAACCATTCTTTGATTCAGGGATCCGTTGGTGAAATATTAAACTTTAAAGAGGATTTTTATAGAGTCCCCTTCCTCTTTGGTTAAACGGGTATTTGTAAAAACTTGAAAAAAAAAACAGGGGAGTAACACACAAACTCTTACATTAAAAAAAGTTATCAAAGCGACGAATAATTAGGCTTTCCAAGTTAACGAGTAATAGGTGACCAACTTATAAAGAAAGAAAGAGATTTATTATACCAACAAGACACATCACAGAAACAAAATAAAGAGATAACATAACATAAACTCACGCCTGTATCCCAGAGGGGTAGGCAGAGACCAGGGACTGCCACTTGCTACGATCCTGACAGATCACATTCGCTTCCTCAACATTCATTAGTCGTTGCATGCACGCACGCCGGTTTCGGGTACTTTTTATCTTGCCCTTTGCTAATACATCCCCTATTTGGTACGAAGTATGTCCGTCTGGATTTTTTTCCTCTGTGGTCTGGAGAAATAAAGAGATAAGTAACATAATATGCACAACGACAGAAAAAATCCTGAATACACAACAGACAAATGAAATAAATAAAACAGGACCATAGATTTAGCCTGTGGTGTGTCTAAGTTGCCACAAAAGGTAGCTGACTCAGCGTTGTGCTGAGGAAGTGATCCCTCAGCGTTGATTTTCAGTCAGTGCCTACGGTAACTCATATTTTTACTCGGACTGCGTGTTTTGGTGCATTTAAAAATAATTAAAACAAATGCAATGACTTACATACAATACAGTAAAAAATATCGTCATACAATACTTAATAATATTATTAGTTTTAAATTAATATGTGTAAAATATAGAGAAAAGTTCGTGTGGCGCCGGATTAAGAATACCGTCACTACATTTCCTTCCGTGGATGTCGTAGAAGGCGACTAAGGAAATTAATTACCAGGAGACGGGCAGCAGCGTCTTCCTGAGATTCCAACCGCATACTGCGATCGCCAACCCGCCTGCCAAGCGTGGCGAAACCCTTCATGATTAAGAAAGAAAACTACGAAGGAGGCCTATGTCCAGCAGTGGGCGTCAAATGGCTGATGATGATAGAGAAAAAAAGGGTAACTTCGTACAGACTCCATTAAACATTATTTTGGTGAAGTAAACATTATTGGTTAAGCCGTAACCTCAA
The DNA here is from genome assembly GCA_947308005.1 of Yponomeuta malinellus. NCBI lineage: Eukaryota > Metazoa > Arthropoda > Insecta > Lepidoptera > Yponomeutidae > Yponomeuta > Yponomeuta malinellus. Next base: position 2,197,665 of record OX371019.1, read on the forward strand.
TTTAAGGTGTTGATAATATCAATCAAAAAAATTCCTGGTTCTAAGTCCTCATATTTTGACGGCCGACTACGAAATCCTACACTGCGCGTGAACTGACACGCTCTTGGCCGATAGTCGACAGCACATTAACTTTACATCCATGCTGTCTACTCAGATACGTTACAGGTGACTTTGCAACTAAAATGCAAAGGTCGATGAAAACTATCAAATAATCATTCAGTGGAAATTACTGTGATACCCTTGAGTGCAAAAGAAAAACGCGCGGAATTTTCCGGACACATTTCTACGAACCTATTTGACTCAATATCTATCAGACGCAAGTACATAAGGTACATATTTGCACGCAGGTACTTTACAAAAAAAATACAACATAGCACTTACGGTTTAGGACCTCACAGGGGACCCGTAACAAAACACTATGGAAGCACTGCAATTTTTCATAGGAATCACGTCCCAAAACACGCGTGGGGCAGAATGCAACGGATGATGGGGAATGTAGACAAAGGTTTGGGGAGGCCGGGAAGAGTACACACAGCATCCTTCGGGCATGCGCCTCACAACCGTGGCGTTAGTCCTGGGAAATGCGTGGAAACTCGAAATATCTTATGAACCAAGCAGTGGTACGTAAATATAGTTTCTGTAACATCGTTTTTCAAGTCGATTCTCCCATATCGAAGAGTTTTTCGTCCTGAAAACGGACCTAGATTAAATACGTGTTATATGCTGGGAAAAGGTACAGAAATTTCGTTATTATTCCGATGAGTGTAGGGAGGATTTTTGTTGAATAATACGCTCTTCGCGGAGTTTAATGACACTCTATGATAGAGTAGTAAGGTTAAGAGATACGGGACTTTAATCCAACGCAGTTTAAGTGTGATTTTTCTTTGGGGTTAACGGGAAAATATTTAGCGAAATAATTTCGCTATAATGCAATCCCCAAATGCGATGTCACTCTGTGGCTTTTATATCGGTACAGTTGATAGGAGAAGCCAATGGGGTGGAGAACTGATAATCCTCGGTGCCAAAACCCTCATTTTCTAGCTGACTACCAATTTTATTCCATAATCAAACAAATTGCTCGGAAAAGAACTGTGTCTGTAATATATGTCTAGATCTGGATCATGCAAAGATTTTTATACTAGATGACCCCGTGAACTTCGTATCACCGACGTCAACCGTTTTTTTTCTTCTCACCGTTTAAACCTTCCCTGGACTTCCACAAATATTATAAAAACAACAATTAGCCAAATCGGCCCAGCCGTTCTCGAGTTTTGGTGAGACTAACGAACAGCAATTAATTTTTATACATAAGATTTTCGTTGCCGGCTCTTGTCTACGCTAGACTTTATTATGCACGGATTAGACGAAGAAACAGGTCACTATCTACAGTTCACCAAACACCATCTCTAGACGGCCTAACTATCTCGCAAAGTGTAATTTTGTGACATAGATACGTAAACTCACGCCTGAATCCTGGTGGGGTAATCTTGTGACTGACAAATATAAGTATTACGTAAAATAGAGTCTTAAGATAGTAATTATAATAAGCGGTGGTATAGAAGCGCAGTGCTGTAATATATCTGTTTCTTGAAATTCATGAGGTTCTTGGCGTAGATTCTCTGATTCCGTTGTATTTTAATGACTACTGGATGAACTCGGCGATTTCATTATATTCTGCGCGCACACGTATCAAACGTTTTAGGCGTCATCAATGGTATCAAATAAAAAGCCGGCCAATTGCGAGTTGGACTTGCGCACCGAGGGTTCCTTACTCACGCTTGGCCGTTTTTTATTATTTGTCGTTAGAATATATAATAAGTCCCACAATCACGCCAAGTTTGATGCCTGTATGTATTACCCACAGTACAAAAAAAAGAGTACAAGTCGTTGCACTATCCGTCGCCAGTCTCTTCAAAACCTAAGGTTTGCTGGAAGAGAATGCTTCTTGCATTAAGCAAGCCCTTGTACACTTACAATGTAATTAGTGCAATAAAGAATTAAAATAATATAAAATAAATATGTGGGCAGTGCCCGCATGCCTCACATTAGCAATGTATTGCCTATGCGTAGTCTTTGACAGTTTTTCTTACCTCAGTTGCCGTGAGCTTCTAATAAAGTAAATAATTTTGAAAACTCTACTAAAATGCCCTATTGTGCTGTGTTAGAGCGCCAAAATAAAAGTTGGGGGTCAAAATGTACATTTCATCGCTAAGTAGTTTTTCGTTGTATTTTTAATTAAATTCGTAATGACACGAACAAGGAATCCAATCTGAAAGTGAGGAAGTGAAACCACCTTTAACTTACTTGACTGTTAAGTTCAATTTTCCTCGAAGTTTGTGTACGTTTTCTAGAAGTTTCTGTCAACATTTGAACGCTTTTCAATTAGAGATGGGACACAACATGACAAAAATCACAACACGATAGATAATTATCGGTACTTAGAGTTGCCAAGATTCAAGTTCACAGGGCTCCATCGATCCTGTGACCCAGTTTTGTTGCAGCCCCCATGGGTTAAAGGGAAGTCCTGCCGAGGCCCTGTTACGCAATTCTATCACTTCTTTAGCGTGGGACAAGTGTCACTTGAGAGGTAAACTTCTTCATTGTAAAATACCGGTCTTATTTATATCAACACGATTCTAATGCTGCTTAAACAGTACGTAGTAAAGGCAAACAAGACTTTACCATGTAACTATACATGTACTTGAGTCCGAACGAGCATAAATATTAACCTCGTAAATAGCTAGCTACCGTCTTATTTATAAAAACCCGATTTCACTAAAAATTGTCTGTGGTAAAGGGTTTTTGTTTCAAGGAATCGCTTTTTTCTCGTATTGCGATTCAAAACGATTCTGAGATGTCGAGGATTTCTCAGCAGTGAAAAATGATACGAAATATCTCTCGAGTGTAGTTCACTGATCCTCAAAATATTTCGAAGCAGTGCTCACCCTTAACCACTTTATGAATGTGAAGCATTTACAGTGACATTCCGTCCTCTCTCTCAGCACAATATTGAGGGCAAAGTAATATTAATAGCACTGTGTTCTTTTGGTTGCCATTTCAACACGAAGTAGAACATTAATAACATGAAGAATTATTGCCCCCGTTTTTAATTATAACCCACTTTTCCATGAAGATAAATCTCGTGAGGAAACCCACGTCTAGACTAAGGAATTAGTCTTGATGAGTCGTGTCGCAGGCTTGGCCTTAAGAAGACCGAAGTGGTGGGTCTCAATACACTGAACAGTGCCCCAGTCAACATTAAACTCGGTGACGACTGTCTTAAGCACGTAAGTAGATTTAAATATCTGGGCAGCACCATAACATCGAGGTACCTCCTTGATGATGAAGTCAGTGGCAGAACTGGAGCAGCAGCTGCAACTTTTGGCAGACTTCGTCCTAAGGTGTTTTGCTCACACGATATAAAGCTCTCTACAAAGGTAGCTGTGTATGTGGCAATCGTTTTGTCCAATCTTCTATATGGTTCTGAGACATGGTGCCTGTCCCGCAAGCATATCCGCCCATTAGATAGATTCCACCTGAAATGCCTACGTGACATTATGAACATTAATTGGTAAGACCGTGTTCGAAACACGGAAGTTCTGCGGCGAACGAAGGTCAGCGGCATAGAGGCCTACCTAATGCGGCGGCAGCTACGCTGGTGCGGCCATGTCTCCCGTATGTCAGATGACAGAGTAGCAAAGCGCATCTTTTACTCAGAGCTGCAGGTTGGCAAGCGGAATCAAGGCGGTCAACTCTTATATGCTCAAGCGTCACATGAAGCGATGTGACCTGGATCCGGCACAGTGGGAGACATTGGCCGCCGACAGGGCAGTGAGCACTAAGGTGCACAATTTTGAAGCGAAACATAGAGCAGAGCTCGATGCTAAGCGAGACGAGCTCGACCACCTGCGGCCATACACTACAACTACGTCGGAGGGGTGCTAACGTGCAGCGAATGTGGACACACATTGTCTGCCAAAATTGGCTATACCTGAGAGTAAATGAACGTAACTCTCGATAGTCAGATCCCAGTCGCTGTGGCCGAACACGGTTGGGACCGATATATAAATAAAAATAGAGGTAAGCGCTTTTGGGTGGTTGGCTGCGCACAGCAAAAGGTTACGCAAACAAAATTCAAATCAACTTGATTTGTATAAAATTGATCAGCCGGATCTACTTGTATTTAAGGATTATTTTAAATTGAAATTGTGCCGCCCGCGCCCGTACGTCACCGGGCCCTTGAAACGTGGATAGACCTTAAGGCTTTAATAAGACCTAACTAGCGCCGCCAATGAAAAAAAAATCGCATCTTCGTTTGTATCAATTTTTCAAAAAAAAAAGTGAACGTCAGAGTTTTCTGTATTAGTGATAGATATTTTTAGAACCTGCAACTTAGAACTTAGGGCCAAGAAAGAAAGATAGAAAGAAAGAAAGAAAGAAAGAAAGAAAGAAAGAAAGAAAGAAAGAAAGAAAGAAAGAAAGCAAGAAAGAAAGAAAGAAAGAAAGATATATTTATTTGACGACACAATACTCAAAAACATAAAATTACAAAAAAAAATACAACAGTCACCAGAAAACACAATATCAGCCGAAATGTGGGTAACGGCAAAAAAATTTATCAGCATTTAGAAAATAAAGTAAAGTACCTAGACAATTCACTGCTTACGTACGTAACAGAGTAGATTGCAAATTATGTAACAAATTTTCTATCTTTGTAGGTATTAATCTATAGAAAACGTCACTGGTTGTGCAATTACATAAAATATGCATGTAAGATTTTTATGACTTTTTACAATTGTTTGTCTTCTTTCAAAAAATAAATAAAATATCACAATTTCATTTACGCCAAAAAGGGCCGTTTTCGCCAAAAATTATATTGTAGCCACATCCGTGATTGTAGCCTAGATTCTTGAACCTCATTTCTAAGCTGTAGGTTCTAAAAATTGCTGTTACCAGCACAGACATTTTTGTCGTTCACTTTTTTTCAAAAACAGATTGTTAAAGAAGATGTGATTTTTGGTTCATTGGCGCGCCTAGTTAGACCTTATTAAAGCCTTAAGGTAGAGCTAGCTTTTGGGTTCAGGTGCCTAATTATGCGAACCAAATCGTGTCCTAATCCTGACGTTTGCGAATGGAATTTGACAGAATGTGTCACTTCTTCTCATTAAGGCTCTAGCTCAGTATTGTGGCGGGAAAAAAGATCCTCCAATTTTAACACCGACAATACAACGGTAAAATCTTCAATACATATTCTTCACAAAGTAATGAGAATAAATAAAGACATATATACAGGGTTATTCCAAAATGCGCAATTCCTGAGACACTGTTCTATGAGTTTTTTGTTTCAGATTTTTATATCTGTGTGATTTTTTTATTTGTTATTTTGTCCGGCGTGCGATAAAGCAACGACTAATGGATATTGATGAAGTGAAAGAGATGTGTCAAGATCATGTTAATTGGCAGACCTTGGTGTCTGCCTACCCCTCCGCCCTGAGTCAGGCGTGAGTTTATGTTATGTTTTTATTTTTATATTTTGAAATATCGGGGCCTTTAATATTTTATTATTAAATTTTATAAAATTATATTCGCGCTTTACGTGTTCTACCAATGTCGAAGCCTTCAGTAATTGCAGTTTGTGCTACATATAATGGTAGAATGGCCATTCTATTTAAAACGAACTACTTGTATTTCAAGTATTGCCTCTCAAGCAAAGCTTCCACAAAGCACAGCAGAAAAACATAAATATTCTCAAAAAAATTAAAATTATACGTAAAAATTCAAAAGCCGTTGTTAATAACAAAATCTAAACGACATATTCCAGCAATTGCGCATTTCTTTAAATAAGCCTGTAGAGGAATCTCTAATAAACTGAACCCCTAAAAAAATTTTTGCTATGGAAGACACGTAAGACTTTTCTGTATAAAATTCTATCAAGTATATATGTTTGTAAGTGAGTGTAGTTTGTTTGTGAGGGGTAATCTCCGAAAGTACTTACTTCTCCGATTTGGTGGAAGTTCAGGCTGGACATAGGCTATAGGGTAATCCGTTTACCACGCGGACGTCGGTAGTCGCGGGTCTGATCAAATAAAATTGCACGGGCAGAAACGAGAGCGTGTGCGACTTTCGCTCTGCCGCACAGTAGAGATCAGGGTGGAGATGATGGACGGTGATGGAAAGGTGGTTCAGCTTGTACCTGTTTATTTCCACATGTTTTTACCACGCTTATTCATGGTAAAGTGTTACTGGCGAGGGACTCAAGCCGACTAACTTTACAATGTATAACTTGCCGTGGGAGTCTGCGCTCTATAGTTTAGACAACAGGGTCCTGTTTCATTCACAAAGCTACAATTAATTAGTAATAGACTTGCATCAAAGCAGAGGGACACCATTAAATAAAACAAAAACTAAATAAATAATTGATTTATTTGCAACAATTATAAACCTAAATACATGGAATATGGCGCGTACGGTACTTAGTAGTAACATTAATTGTGCGTACGGTAGGTACATAGTAGTCTCATTTACACCTTGATGGTGCTAGTTAGTGTCTGTGGTGGTGCGTAAGAAACCGGGGGGGGGGGATTTGAATCTGGAAAAAATCACCTACTTTCCTTACACCCATAGCATAGTCTCATAGGTAGGTACCGAAGTTTCCGTGACTTTCCGCTCATTTCGCGCCAGGGCGCCGGAAGTCACGCATCCAAGATGGCTGCGGTTCCGGCCCCCAAAGAGGCAATTTAGTGAAGATTATACCACTCCTACTAGGAGGCTGGTAGTAAATTGACGTCATTGATTATTTACGGTAAGTAATTAATCGTTTGTTTTGCATCGAGGACGAGCTCCAGGCATGTACAGTCGACAGCACAATAACCTTTAACAGCACCTTAACCACACATGTGTACTCTATTCAGTGAAGTTACGGGCGACTTTGCGACAAAAACGTAAAGGTTGACCTGCCGTCAACCTTGAGAAAGATTTTCTAAGTTACAATATCACTCGCTAACTGTGAAGGAAAACATCACGAGGAAACCCGCGCATAAAATTACATAGTACATATATACTGTATTACATAAACTCACGCCGGTATCCTCTAGGGGTAGGGTTTGCCACTGAACACAATTTTGACAGACCATTTTCACTTCATCCACAATCATTAGTCGTCGCTGGTTTCGGGTACTTTTTATCTTGCCCATTGCTATTACATCCCCTATTTGGTCAAAGTATGTCCGCCTGCGACGTCGCTTACCGGCTCTTCCAGCCACATTCGCTCGATATGTTTCTTTTGTCTATTTTTATTTTTTCCTTCATGTATAAAATTACATCGAAAGCAATTTCGAAATAAGGACTCCATATCCATAGAAAGACGTTCTTATTTCAAACTCGATGCAATTTTATGCCACGTTTATTATGTTTCATATTGTATGCGTAATCTTTTTGAACACAATATCTCCGGAACAATTATTTTCCTCTAAAGGTTTCCCTATATTTGCGCGTTCGCTTCGCTTCCTCTGCCGCTGACAGATTGCAAATGACTTCATTCTGTTGCTTTGTTCTGTTAAGCAAGCATGAATGCACAGTTAACTTTCGGATATTAAAGCATATCACGGTTTGCCTTTATTCAATTACCTAAATTAATATTGTCCAAAGTGTCTCAGGGTCGTAGATCGGATACCTAATGTCGTCATCCGTCGCTGGACAATGGTCGACGACATTGGCGAAAGAGTCTCTTGATTGAAGTAAAAATGGGCGGGACACCTGGCGGCAGTAGGACCAGGGACGACGGAGCAGACCGATGGTCGGACGACGTCGTTGAGTCGGCGGAAGGCCCGTGGATGCGGATGGCACGGGAACTTGAGAGATGACATTTGGGGGGGAAAGCCTATCAGGCCTATATCCAGCAGTGGGCAACCGTGGGCTGATGACGATGACGATGAGTGTACCTAACAAAATGCCCATATTGTGGTGATTCAACCTACGAATAAAAAAAAGAAGTATGTATATCTTCCGACAAAATTCACTCTCAAAAACGGCCCCAGCCGTCTCGATTAAGTAGTCTTTTCTGTTCGTGATTGGTTCATTCTGTGCGCCATGCATGACCTGAACGTTGATTGGGCAATAAGATAAGATTATTCAAATAAGTAAGTGACAGCGTAACTGATGGTCGGTTTCATGCAAAAACGTCAAACCAATGACTTCATTATAAGCCGTCGAAATATCTATGTACCTCGCAAGATGGCGGTCTGGCGGTGGCAGGTGCATAAATATTTTGCCGAGTAATGCTGAACTCACTCCGATTGGTAACACAATTGACAAGCCCCGCCCACCATCCCAGTGAAGTTGGGATACTTTTTAATGCTAGATAGACATCTATGTTTTTTTCTTATTTTTTTCCGTCAATGGTTGCCTGGAAGAAATTACTTTTAATAATAAGGCCGCCAATTGTACTGTACTTTATTGTTCAAGTATCTAATCTAATTCCTGGTGTAGGTACATGCAATAAAGAATATTCTATCTATCTGTGTTTTTAAATCACTGGGTCTGGATTCAACTCGTTATACAAATACAAAAGGAACGTAGGTACCCATACTACGTGACCAGTTTTGTGTTTCAAAACTCTAAAGTCGGTTTTTTTATTCGATGCAAAAAAATACTGTCACTTTGACATGCGCCGGGGTCGTAAACCATCACAACATTTGTTGACGTACTCTTTGTGGACATCTACAAGTTTATTTTTAAGATCGTGACAGACGACGGCTATAAATATATTAATATATCGCGCGATGTCTTTTTAGGGTTCCGTAGCCGAAGGTTGCCAAACGGGACCCTATTACTAAGACTTCACTGTCCGCCTGCCTGTCCGTGCGTCTGTCTGTCTGTCTGTCACCAGGCTGTATCTCATGAACCGTAATAGCTAGGCAGTTGAAATTTTCACAGATGACGTATATCTGTTGCCGCTATAACAAAAAATACTAAAAACAGAATAAAATAAATATTTAAGGGGGGCTCCCATACAAAAAACGTAATTTTTTTGCCGTATTTTGCTCGATATTAATAATAGCAACAGGTAGACGCTTAAAATATTCACAGAATATTAAGTTCCATATTCGCTTCCAAAATAAATTATTAAATTAAAATAAAATAAATATTTAAGGGGAGCTCCCATACAACAAACGTGATTTTCATATCTCGATCTTTGTATCTAATGTTGTATAGATAATGGTACGGAACCCGTCGTGCGCGAGTCCGACTCGCATTTGGCCGGTTTTCTATACTAAACCCGACCGCATGTTGGATATTGTGTAGAAAAAATGTCGCATAATATTAACGCCGTCGTCTGCGACGGCCATAAATCTAAGGTTTCAATGAAATGTATGCGAATAAAAAAACTCTGCCATCAAAACAAAAGTAAAGAGAACTTTTATTTATACAGCGGCAATCTCTATCACATGTTGCTCATGTGGACTCGAAAAACTAGCCAAAATTATCGCACCCACAAGAAAACACGGGAAACCACATTCTCGGTAACCAAGAAAAAAACGGAATGTTTGAAAATAAATTACGCCATCATGAATGAGTCAAACCTCACACCGAAGGTTATCTACGTTATCTACCTCCAAGTGTTGCCAATAGGTACGTAAAAAACAAATACATTATTTTATTTTATTTCCGAATAAAGTGTGAGCTACGTCAGTGTTTTTTAGATACTTTTCTTTTATGGGTTTCATTGATGCATCGGATGCAATTAGTCACACGAGTCTACTTTTTTACAGTAAAACAAGAATATAACGATATATTTTATAATGGTAACACGGCTCCATTTTTTTTCGATCGATTTTCATTTAATTGTTTTTCAAAATGCCATCCCTAAGACTGTTGAAGGGGGGGCCAAAGTTTGTACGGGGAGTAATATATTTTTGGTCAGATTTTCTTTAAACTTAGGTTCTCAAGTTAGGTACCTCTTTAAAAAACAGGTAATTACAGGTGTTTCACATACTTAGTATATAAGGGGTTGAGAAAGACTTCAAATCCAGTGAATACAAAACACGTAGTTATAGTCTCAGTTCTCGGAAGTTACAATAGAGGCACGAGTCGTTTTAAAAAAAGTTTTGCTTAAACTTATTTGGAACCGCTCCTATCAATTAAAGCCCTCCCGGACGAAGTCGCGGGCAAAAGCTAGTATTATATAAAGTAGACAGGTAATATCTAACTGTCAGAGGATCCCTCCACATCTTGCCAAATAGCGGACGATATTTTCCCAGTGGCAAAGCTGTGTGTAAAATAGTAGGTTACCTACAAGAGATACGGAGCGTGAAAGCCTTTAACCTACGGGCAGAATTGCTGAATTCCGCCCAAATCCTCCGCGGACTACGTCACATAATATCCTTGCAGGGTGTGTTCGGAAAATGCCATCGGGAACTTTTTGCGTGGTCGAAAGGAAGGCTGAAGTTTTAGCCTCAGCAGTTGGGACCAAAATAACACGTAGAACGCCGGTCTCACATTTGGGAGTTCGTAGGTTCCAATCTGGGCATGTACCAATAACTTTGTTTTTTTAAGTCACATACATTTGTGAAGTTGTAGTAGAAATATCACTCGGCAACTGTGAAGGAAAACATCGTGAAGAAACCTGAGTATCTGAGGTAGGCACGCGTGGTAATAAAGCCCTCTTTATACATCCCCATACATGCCCTCTTTATAGATACTCTTTCTCTCTAAGAGCCCTGCAATGGGACGTAGGTAGGTCGAGAGGTCTCGCCTCGCCTGCTGATGTTCTATTATATTAAGGCTTTCGGGTCATTAAAGTATTACATAAGCACCAAATGGGCACGGAAAGATCTTTGCTTTGCTTATTTTTAATGAAGGGAGTCGCCCCCGTCCCAAGACACCTAGGGGGTCTGGATCTGGATGGTGCTTACGCCAGCAATATTTTTTATTTACTTTTTCTACAAAAATTACTAGATTTTGATTTGAGCACATGACAACACTAATAGTCCATGCTGGAAAGCGAAAAGCATATTCAAAGAAACCTAAATAGATAATAGATAATGAGTACCATTGGCCATTCAATGGTACCATTTAAATTCAATGTGAGTACCTATCAATGCTTACATAAGCATAGAAAGGATACTAAGAGCTTTATTTTCTTTTGCAGAGCGGAGGGGAGGTCAATAATTACTTAAATTCAATGTAGGTACTGTGTTCGCTGCCTTCGGGTCGAATTCGTTGTGGAGAAAAGGGCACCCGAGTCTCGAGGGAAAACCACGAACTGTCAAACGCAGCGTAGGACGCCCACCAGCTGGCTGGGCCGTCGGTCTGAGGCAGATTGCTGGCCGGGGCTGGATGAAGATGGCGTCACTTGGAGCTAGTGCTCAGCGGTAGATGAGTCTCTCCGGGCTGATTGATTGATTGAGTAGGTATACCTAATAAATTAGTTGGTTGATACGAGCACGAGTGACAGTAATATCCACCTTCTGCCTCCATCGTACACCGTGGAGTGCCATTTCGGAACGCGCGGCGGAGGGGAGGCCGCTCTCACGGAGCGTGTGACATCCGCGGCGGATACCGCACTTCCTACCGGGGCTCGGGACAGGCACAGGACGTGATGGTGTCGGGATCTGTCTGCGGACCTATTTTATTTTTTACTTTTTGTAATAGTAAGTAGGTACTATATCACCACAACATGTCGCCTTCTACGACCTCCACGGAAGGAAATGGAGTGACGCTAGCCGGCGCCACACTCGTCTGCCGCGACACAGATCTGTGTCCAACTTAGTATGGGCCACCTATACGTTCCATGTCGCGAGGGCAGTTCAGGAGTTAATCCGGTAATATGCATAGGTTTCATAATACAGCGTAAAAGTTGTGCCAGGGTAATTTGGTGATGTTCTGGTGAACTTTCGGAGATGGAAATAGAGAACTTCAAATTTTAAAGCAACGAATTAAGTAGGGTGAATTATGGTTATAAGGGATATGTTTATTTTTCTCCCGCTCTACCATTAAAAATAAAAAAAAACATACGCGTAGAATTGATAACCTCCTAATTTTTTGAAGTCGGTTAATAAGAAATTTTAAATACAAAATAAAAACCAACTTCAAAACACTACATTTTTTTTTAAGTGCAATAAAAGTATCAATAAATAAATAAATAAATAAATACAGCACTAAAAAGTTAGATATAATTTAAAATAATATCTACCATTTAAATTAGAACTTAGATGTAAAAGTGTTTATTGTAAAAGTATAATTTGTAGTCGGTACCCAGTTTCACCTACACAATGTATTTTGGGCACCGACTCCAAATTATACTTCTATAATACCTACACTACATGTATACGTACTTCTAAGTTCTAATTTAAATAGTATTATTTTAAATTATTTCTAACTTTTTAGTGCTGTAGTGTTTTGGACACAGTTTTTCTTTTTTATTAAATTTTTACGATACTTTTCTTACTAGAAATATTCGGTTTCCGGGATATTTTATAAATTATATCAAGGCAAGGCTTTTCAGACCACGATTTGTTCATTAGGCACTTCTAACTAATTTTCAAACTCCTGGTGGACGACGGGAATCGATCAAGGTCACGTTTCATAAAACTAGGTTAACCAGCTATGCGAAGTCCATCGAGGAACATCTGGGAATACACGTCTTCAGCCAATCGCACCGTGTGACCCCAGACTGTAGACGGACGTTAGGTACATGGGAACTCCGTGTCACCCGTAACTAATGGCCGCGTCGTTAGCGGGGTGAGGGGGACAAAGGCCACCCTGAAGATACGCTGACAGTAGCGCGAAATGGCTTTCAATTTAGATGAAACCTAGAGCTAGTCAGACAGTCTAAGAGAGTAACTCAAATATTACGTACCTACCTAGGCAGTGATAGTTAAAAACACGCAGTACCTAGGCAATAGAGAGTTTGTAGCGGAATGCGAAAGCGGAAGTTAATTTTTATTGAAATAACATAACTGTTTCTAACCCTTCATTTCCGTTGTGGAACCATTGTCTAGATCCATAATGGATGGATGTTCTCTTTATGTCCGTATATTATGTTCGGCACACAGAACAAGAAAAAATGTAGGAACTTGTTTCCTCGTGGTCTTAAGCCACTGATGACGTCGTAAAACGGACTTCACGCACGTTCCATCTTTTATTGGTCGCATTGTACTGCTAAAAATAGCTAAAGTATTTTTTAAAGTACTTAAGTACATTCTGTTAGAAAGTCAATTCTAAGTGAAACAAAACAGACACCCTGAGACTTCGTGAGGTTTTGGTTTTCGAATCCCATTATGTACTTACATTGTATATAATAATAATAATAAGCCATTTATTTAAAAAAAAACATAACATGCATCAGAGTCACTTTTAGGTACCGAACTTGCCATCAAATAAAATAAAAAAATTATTAATATTTAAGCTAATTTAGAATTGAAAAAATTAAAATAATGAAAATAACTACTATTCAATCAATTACATTTCACTCACTTAAAATCATAATAAACCTTCAAGCTAAAAGCTAACATAAAATAGTAAAAGTTTATGTTAATAAACAGAAATGGTTATCAATAGATTCAATTCAATTAAATTCATTCACTCTGTTATCACTATTAAATAGAAAAATGACAAATTTTACTTTGGATTGCTCGTATTTCGAGCATAGGCGTCCTCCGTCCCGCGCCAAGTGTGCCTTATATGTATTGTACACATCGATAAGTCTGTTACATTATTATGTAACAAATATAGCTCGTTAAATGAGAAGGAAATACGTACAAAAACGCGCATAACTTATGTAGGTCGGCTGTCCCAAAAGGAAACGCAGTAAGGGACTTTTTTTTTAAAACCGAGATATTTCCACCATTGGTTACTGGAACCAACTAGTACCTAACCAATAGGGGTATTTCAGTTTTGAAAAAAAAAATGTCCGTTACTGTTTCCATTTGGGACAGCCGAGGTGTCCAGACTGCGAGATTGAGGTGGACGTGGGCGGGCTACATAAGTCGAATGTACCCGGATAGCCGTCTCGCCACCGAGTGCATGCCACAAGGCGGGCGTAGCAGACGGGGTAGACCAAGAGACGGTAGCGAGACGATCTCGACGTACACATCTGAATGGTCTGAGGTAGCCCAGAGGTAAAGATCTGGTGCCTAATAAAGCGCACCAAATCCTGAGCGATTCCAATCGTCTGTCAAATTCCATGCCAATTTAATAGTTACACGTTTGGAATCGTTAAGGGTTTGGTACACGTAATACCTATAGGAGCCGGTCCGAGTTGGGGGTACCGGGACACAAAAGAAGCAAGTACGTAAAAAAATAGAAGGAAAAGTGATGAATCCGGAGGTGTTGAAATCGGCGAAGGGCTCGGACTCTCTCCCTGAGAGATGACCTGCGCCATGCAGTGCGATTCGCTGACAAGTTCAGGTAAAGTCCAATTAATATCTACATACATACACACATAAACTCACGCCTGTATCCCAGTGGGGTAGGTTGCTACGATCCTGAGTCCTGACAGATCACTTTCGCTTCCTCAACATTCATTAGTCGTTGCATGCTCGCACGCCGGTTTCGGGTACTTTTAATCGTGCCCTTTGCTAATACATACCCCATTTGGTCGAAGTATGTCCGTCTGGGTCGTCCAATTAATACAAATATTGTAAAACCATCAAATACTTTTATTTACACACCCCAACAAATATTATGATCTAAGTAACTTAAAACTAATACAGGCAGGTTTACCCAAACATTTCATGACCGTTTTCAACAAACAATTCGACTTTGGATCACCTTCTGGGGATAAAACTATCTGATCATGTAATAAAAAGTTTTATAAAATAAATAACATGTAAATATTACGAATATTATTCCGGATCCTACATCTAATTTTGTAACTCGGTCGGAACAGTTTAACTAGCGCCTTAATTATGTATCTTTTAAGGGTTACATCTGTGTGCGAAAACAAAATATCTATTTCACTACGTCGAACAAAATGTGTGGCTCAATGTCAGTGTCACCCTCCTTGTCCTCAGATAGCCAAGTAAATAAATCCACTTTTCCACACAGTAAGTAAGTAAGTAACTTCCACACAACACAACCACTTAACCTGGTCCCAAACTAGGATACCCTGTGCTATTTTAACCAGACAAGGAAATCACAAACATGGAAATACACCCAAATTGAGGCCATTTCTACAAATGTAAGGCGGCGTGTACCAATTACTTTGTTCCTAAGTTACGGACATTTGTGAAGTTATAGTAACTAGCAATACTACTCGCTATCATAATCTTCAATCAGCCACAAGAAGTCCACTGCTGGACACAGGCCTCGTCCATGCATTTCCAAAAAGACCGGTTGGAAGCAGCTTGCATCCAGCGTCTTCCTGCCACTTGGATGAGGTCATCTGTCCATCTTGTGGCTGGTCGTCCTTTTTGGATTTGTTTCTAATCACCCCGTGAATTCTATTAACCCCGGTTTACGGAACACAGCACTACGGTGGTATGGTTCCGTCCCTCCCTAACCCTAGGGGTATGGTGGGTCCGGAGTGCTACGCTGCGCTTGCCGATATGTGGTCTCCATTCGAGTGCTTTTCGGCCCCATCGGCCATCACTGCCACGTGCTATGTGCCCCGCCCACTGCCACTATTTTCATACATTTCATACACCTTTCATACACCTCTAGAAGTTCACAACATGAGACCAAGCCCGTGTAAATTACAAGGCCGAAGTAAAAATACTTTATACTACACCTGCTTGGAAAGTACCTTGATACTTTATCAAATTTACGGTAGAAAGTACGTCATTGCATATCGAACAAATATGCGGGGAGAAAACGCATCTGAGCGGGAGAGAAAAGTGTATGAAAATCCATTTCTTACGTGGTTTTTCTTTTTTAATTTTGGGTAAGACTATGCGCCGGTAACCTAAATATCAAAAGCCAAAAAGTTTTTACAGTGAGTTTTTATCTCCAAGTTCGCAAAATGACACTGGCCACTAGCTGTGTGTTGGATGGTGTCGGGCTGGCAGTGCGACCCTGCGGCGGCAGGATAAACAATTTGAAAAAAGAACATGGGAAAATTGCAGACGCCATTGGCGCCATTTCCAATTTGTGTGTTGTTTGAGGATTCAGTTTTCGTAGAAAGTAAAATAAAACTATCAAAGGTACTTTCCAAGCAGGTGTAGTATAAAGCACTATGTATCACTCGAGAGAAACTGCGACTCCCGATCTCGGGTGTTTTAAAGCCCTCGCCTACGGCTCGGGCTTCAAACGACACCCTCGACGGTAATCGGTCACTTTCTCCTCTCGGTGAACAATGTACTATTCTCCCGAGCCGAAGTGTCTCAGGCCTGGCACACTGGCCTGACCCACGACCTCCGGCATGGTAATCAGACAATTGTGATACTGAATTAATTAGGAAAAAATTGCACCGAAGTTCATTAAGGGGGTCCAGGGAACACTAGCGTCACCGAAGAAAATAAACCATATCTTTTTTTACAGATCAAATTTGCAAAGAGTGTCAGTACAATCTCTCGATCATGTTGACAGTGATTTTTAGGACCCACGACAAAGAACCTAGGATCACGAACCTGGGACTAGATGGCATTTATGCCAAAAACGGCCGTTTCTGGCGTTAATGCTATGTAGTCCTAGATTTTTTGCCTCAGGTTCCGGGCCATAGGTCTTTAAAATCACTATTAACATGATTGAGAGTATGAACAGACACATTTTGCAAATTCGATCTGTAGAAAAAGATATAATTTTGTTTTCCTAGGTGGCGCTAGTGAAACGGATGGGGCCCTTAACACGCAGCTTTGAAATAAGCATACCCCGTCACAATATTTTTTTAAATAAAATTGTCATTGCTACTACAAATTCACAAATGTACGTAACTTAGAAAACAAAGTCATTGGGTACATGCGCTGGGGTTCGAACCGAGGACCTCCCTTCCTCGCTAACATCGTGAGGAAACCTGGGTGCCTGAGGCGTTTACATAGTTCAGCGCTTGAAATTGCCATTTCGCGGTGGGCACGCGTGGAATTTAAGCCCGTACTCTCTCTCTCTCTCTCTCTCTCTGAGAGAAGGTCTGTGCCCTGCAGTCACAGTACAAATAAAGACTGCAGTGAGACATGGGCTGCATAAAAAAAGTGTCATTGCGCGAACTTAGCAATGTTATTTCAATTGGTAATTTATCAATTGCGTCATTTCGGGGATTGGTAGTAAAGTTTTAGCACTTCCTCTAGCTTTTTTTTATGAACAATAAATATTTAAATGTTGTAGTTTGGGACCAGGTCAAGTGATTGTGTTGTGTGGAAGTGATTATTATTTACTATGACTGTATTTGTTTTCTTTTAACTGTGATGTTTCTTCTGCTGTGTCAGTCAATTTAATAGATTATTGTCTCTCTCTTTCAGAGTTTCACTGCCAAAATGACTCATTTATCCTTGATCATTTACACCTTGGCGCGGCCATCCCTTGTCGGCAAGTAAACAAGTTTTGAAAACTGGGCAATACGTTTTATCGAATATGTTATTTAGAAAATTAGTCATTTCGGGGATTGGTTGTACAGTTATTCTCGGTATACGCATGTGTTTGCTGGAAGAAATCTCTTACGGAGATAAGCTCGCTTTTGTACATGTTATTTCTTATTTAATGTCCTGTTATATGTCTGGTGTGCAATAATAATAATAATGTTTATGAAACCAGTTTCACTTTCACTCAAGGCGTCATTTATACGATTAGTCATTTAGCACTTCGGTACTTCGGTCATCGGTTGTTGTTTCACTTTCACTTAAGCCGCTGCTTGGCCTGGCCGTCCCTTGTGAAGTTGAGGTGCGTACTGCGCACGGAGGCCTGCGCGAAGCTGGCGGGTCACGCGGCGCACGCGTGCAGATGTGGCCATACAAAATTTCATACAGAATGCATGATTTCAAGTTCCAACAAATTGGGTTCAGTTTGAATGGTACAATTGGCTTTGTTCGCGAAATGAACAATGTAATGCGCACGTCATTTAGCCATCTTCCTAACGAGGCGTCTAATATACAATTACTAATTGGCAATTAGTCACTTAGCAATTTAGTCATTTCGGGGATTGGTTGTAATTTCGTGGAATAGACGTTCGTTTATTGCACCAGTGTCACTTCCGCTTAAGGCGACATTTATACAATTAGTCATTTAGCAACTTCGCCACTTCGGTCATTGTTTGTCGTTTCACTTTCACTTAAGCCGCTGTTTAGCCTGGCCGTCCCTGGTGAGCTTGAGGTGCACCAGCTTGACGTGCGTGCTGCGAACGGAGGCCTGCGCAAAGCTGGCGGGGCACGCGGCGCACGCGTACGGCCGCTCGCCCGTGTGCGTGCGAATGTGCGCCTTGCGGATCTGGTTCCGCTGCGGGCGAGGGAAAAGGAGCAATATAATATTGGGCATTCTTTTCCACCGTCCGTTCGTTTAAGACTGTTCTTACGCGGAGCACCCTGTCTCGCTCGCACAATTTAACATTTTTAATTATTGTAATAAAATCAGTATACTTTTGATGAATGTGGTCTGAGCGTTGGACGGGTTTGAAGGTCAATTCTAAATACTGGTGAAAGATTTTTTTAAATCAGTTAGGTACCTACGGAGATTATTCCCTACATACAAACTTATAAACATAATATAAACTTACAAAATTTTCCTCTTTATAATATTAGTAGATTGAATTGTTTCAGCCGTTTCAGTATTTTCCAAATGCAACTTACCGCGGCGTGAGCGCAAACGAATGGAAGGTGGAATAGAATGGTGGAATTAATTGTCTTATAAAAAAAAGTTCTGTCTTCATATAATTATATTTTTTGGGGAAATAGGTATTTTGAGAGCCTCGGCGATTCGAATCTGGCTGCTTAAATAAATTTTTAAAGCGATAAAAGGAATCTGAGTCTGCGAGACCGGAAGTACGCCCTTGCATGGAAGTACGTCATCCACTGAGATCCTACGAGCTGTCCGTTTCCGGTGATACTATGACTGAATATAAGAACTCTTTAAATGTAAAAGAGGTTATGTTTGTTTTTTGTACAGAATACCGAGATGCCAAGATCTTGTGGCATCTTTTATTCAAAAATATTAAACCTTGCATTCGCGTGTGACAGATCGGAAGGTCGTATGAAAGTCACACAGTCGTTTGCAAAAATAAATGAAATGAGTGAATATTATTTATTATTTAAGGCTGGGTTCTCCGAGCTCACGGATTTGTATGGGACTTATTGCGCTGCGCGAGCGAATAGTTTGGGGTAAAGTACGCATTTTTGAAATTACAAAAATACATATCCTATTAGTAGAATGTTTAGAAATAAATTGACGACGACGTCACTAACACGTTCAGTGATGATAATTTTGGTAAATTTGTTATTATCTTAAACGCAGTAATGCTCAAATAAGTGGTTTTCACTGGTGATAATTTAGATTTATTTATCTGGTGATAATTTAGACGCATGTCCGCGATTTTTTTTCATGCTTTAAACTTTAAAAAATCTTAAAACTAATGACCGTCGGTCCTAGATAGGACATCGTAAAGTAATATATTTTTATTCATATTTTAAATACTAACCATGAGAGAGTAAAACGTATTTTAAAACACCCGTTTAGGGGTAATTTCGGAGAATCCAGCCTGAAAACGCCGTATCATTAGTAACTATTGTCAATAGCTAGGACAATGCCCATTGCGTATAGCACGGTTAAATAAATTGATTAATTATTAGGCAATATCGTATGAGTCAGAAGCAAATAGTTGTGAAGTCCCTTTCTTTAATAGACAGTGTTAAAATTGCGGGTGTGCTAAGGAGTCTGGCGATGAAAGCTTGTTTGGAAAGTTGATCTCTACCGATTTTTTCATACAATCATGGAACTTAATAAGGTTATATCAAAGTCAAAACGCTCTTAATGTTGTTATTTCAAACGGTTAATTTTTATTTAATTAACTTTCGTCCGATGGTTTAATCATAGATACTGAAGAAACAGTTTTCAGTGATAACAATAACATCCATACAATAACTTCTGCTGGTGCCAAGCTAGTACACTCAGTGCTGTGTGTGGTGACCAGACAGACATCACAAGTATAAAAAAACACTCAGTCTTAGGTCACTTGTCCAGATTAAAGTTCGACAGCCCAAACAAGTTTCGGCTATGACAGCCGTTGTTTTCTAAGTTATGTACAGTTGTGAAGTTACAGCTGTGGTTATAGCAGCAATACCACTCGCTAAATGTGAAGGAAAACATCGTGAGGAAACCCGAGTGTCGGAGCTATTCACATACCTCAGCGCTTGAAATCGCCAATCCGCGGTGGGCACGCGTGGTGATTGAGCCCATACTCTCTCCCTGTGAGAAGGGCTGTGCCCTACAGTGGGACATAATAAGGGTTAAAGTATGAAATTGCCGTTTTATTGCAATAGGTTTTTTGAATTGACATAGAATCTTCATGGTTTGAGGTTTTCGAATGAAACTTTTTTCAAATGGTTTCTATGATATTCTTTTTTTTTAAATGTGAAACATTTGAATATCGACTTTCAATTGTTTTTGTTATTCAATTTAGACAAGAAAGATGGATACTGCGAAAATTCGAGTGATTTTTGAATACGAGTTCCGACGCGGAACTAACGCGGCAGAAACAGCCCGCAATATCAATGCTGCGTTTGGAGAGGGGTCTACTAATTAACGCACCGTGCGATTTTGGTTTAAACGCTTTCGTGATGGAAATTTCGACTTAAAGAACGAGCCACTAGGAAGACCGCCCACACAGGTGAATAACGATGAATTAAGAGAGATAGTGGAAGCCGACCCTAGTCAAACTACCCAGGAATTAGCGGCATGGTTTAACGTTACCTTACCCACAATATTGACTCACTGCGTCAAATCAATAAAATAAAAAAATACGAAAAATGGGTGCCTCATAATCACTCGAATTTTCGCAGTATCCATCTTTCTTGTCTAAATTGAATAACAAAAACAATTGAAAGTCGATATTCAAATGTTTCACATTTTTTAAAAAAAGAACATCATAGAAACCATTTGAAAAAAGTTTCATTCGAAAACCTCAAACCATGAAGATTCTATGTCAATTCAAAGAACCTATTGCAATAAAACGGCAATTTCATACTTTAACCCCTAATATATAGGCTCCTTATGATGATGAGCCTAAGCCCGTTTTAGGAGGTGCAAGCAACTTACGTCGAAGACCTTATCACACATGGGGCAGGGGAACGCTAGCGGCCGTTTGTAGCCGTCGTGGGCGAGTCGCTTGTGGTCTTTTAGCGACCATTTGCTCACGTACGACTGGAACAAAACGATTGGATTATTATCTACTAGCTGCTGCCCGCGACTTCGTTCGCGTGGTAATTTTGATATATATTTTCCGGGTTAAAAAATAGCCTATGTGCTAATCCAGGCTATAATCTATCTCTGTGTAAAATTTCATCCGGATCCGTTCAGCCGCTTTTGCGTGAAAGAGTAACAAACATCCATCCATACATACAAACTTTCGCGTTGATTATATGTATTAGTAAGGATTGTGTCCATATTCCCATAGCCAAAATTTATTTTATAGTGTAAATGACTTCTTAAATGGTCCATTGATCTCAGGTTAGGTTAGTTAATTAGTTTTGAGCCATTTTTTCTTTTATTGTTATTACAATGCCGAGATCGATGTACAAATTTGTATGGTCCGTCCGTACGTCCGTCTGTCACCCAGGCTGTATCTCATGAGCCGTGATAGTAAGACAATTGAAATTTTCACATATGATGTATTTCTGTTGCCGCTACAACAACACATACTAAAAACAGAATAAAATTAATAATCAAGGGGGGCTCCCATACGACAAACGTGATTTTTTGCCGTTTTTTGCTCGATATTAATAACCGCAACAGGTAGACCCTTGAAATATTTAAATGTTGTATAGATTATTATTATTATTAAATCCTTTATTGCATTTAAAATAGGCAGTTTTGCACATAGGCGAGCTCAATGCTACTTATCATTACCTACCAGCTAACCTAAGTTTTGAAGAGAACATTAGCAGGTATTGCAACTTACTCGTAAAATATAAAAAATATACTAGATAATGGTACGGAGTTCGTGCGCTAGTCCGACTCGCACTTGGCCGGTTTTTTATGACTCGCGATGCCCATGCATATTGATCTCGCCACTTCAGTCTACCCGTGAGCACGGCAACTGCCACTTTGGGGCCGTCCATATATTACGTCATTCTAAATTAGGGGGGGGGGGGGGGGTTTGGTCTGCGGATGACGGTAAATGATAGATGGGGGGGGGGGGTGTTTCGAAATTGACGTCATTCTTATTTCTTTATTTATAGTTTATTTTTCACGTACAAAAAGATTATTTCTAAAAAGAAATTTCTTCCAGCACACCTAGTACTAGCTGCCCGCCCCGGCTTCGCCCGTGGTACTTACATGTATTATACATATAAACCTTCTTTAAGAATCAGTCTATCTATTTAAAAAAACCGCATCAAAATCCGTTGCGTAGTTTTAAAGATCTAAGCATACATAGGGACAGACAGCGAAAGCGACTTTGTTTTATACTATGTATTGATAATAAACACAATACTTAAATAATAACTACAACATTACATAATTAATAAAAGTACATATTAATACTATACTTATACTTATACTTAAATACATGTCTCATACTAAGGAAAGATAATGTTCTTGTGATATTTTGCAAGTATCCAAAGAAAAGTAAAAAATAAGTAGTTATATCAATGATTATTGCCAAAGTAAAAATAATAAAAGGTGATTCTATAACCAAGTGTTTTAATCATATAATACCCTATTTTTCTCAAATCTGCAATGTTTTATTTTGTCAAACTAGTAATGACGTCAATTTTGGGAGAAGGGGGGGGGGGGGGTCATTAAGAAATGACGATAGGATGATTATAGGCGGGGGGGGTCTAAAATCTGAAAAAATCGATGACGTAATTTATGGACGGCCCCTTTGCCGAAACGTCGAGAAATTAAGTTTGCCTAACAAATAATCGCGATCAGACCTTTTTAATGTATAACCTATAGGTCAGCACCGGCTGAGCCACTACCTTTTGCCTTATTTTATGTCATCACTAGTTAAGCCTTACTTTGTTTTAAGTTTTTTTTTCCTCTGATGAGGTAATAAATACTTTTTTATCTTTGTTTTTTTTTAAGACTACCTACCTAATAATATTGGCAAGTCTGTATCACTTACCCTATCACATTTGTCACATTGGAATGGCTTCACCTTCAGGTGCTGGCTGTTCATGTGGTTATCCAGGTCTCTTCGGTTCGAGAACCGCTTCTCGCAGAGGAGGCAAGGGTGACTGAAACATATAAATCATAATCAATTGAGCACTGGCAAAAGTAAAGGGGCGACCCGGAGTTAAGTAGCGCCTTACGTGAGTAAAAGTAAAGTAAAAGTAAACATGTGCTTCGCAAGGCACGTTAAGCTGTTGGTGCCGGCTGCCGTCGATAGATGGCAGTCGTTAAGCCAAGTCAGAGGCCTTAGGGCGGTTTGACAACTTCTGACAGTAGACGAGCCACTAGTCTACAAGCCTCCACCAATCCGGACTTGGCCCCCGTGGTGGGGTATGGCCTATACCTTCCTCAGGGAAGAGACCCGTGCCCCTCGGTGGGGACATAATGGGTTGATGATGATGAAACATTATTTATATTTCAATAAAGGTGATTGGCAGTATACAATGTCTGGTGGACCCCACACTAGGTAAATCCTGTATCGTGGGCTCCTATTTACGGGTTACTAGTCGCAGGAATTGCCACTGAGGCAGACAGGGTACTAAGAACATAACTAAGCTAAGATTCAGTTAAAATAAGGCTAAAATTAAAAAAAAAAAACCTGCAGGGTCGTAATTGACGACAAGCGAGTGTGCACAAGTAAGAGATTTACGATGTTTACTTTTTGCCAAAAAGGTATTATAAAACATAAATAATAGGGGTTAAAGTATGAAATTGCCGTTTTATTGCAATAGGTTCTTTGAATTGACATAGAATCTTCATGGTTTGAGGTTTTCGAATGAAACTTTTTTCAAATGGTTTCTATGATGTTCTTTTTTTAAAAAATGTGCAACATTTGAATATCGACTTTCAATTGTTTTTGTTAATCAATTTAGACAAGAAAGATGGATACTGCGAAAATTCGAGTGATTTTTGAATACGAGTTCCGACGCGGAACTAACGCGGCAGAAACAGCCCGCAATATCAATGCTGCGTTTGGAGAGGGGTCTACTAATGAACGCACCGTGCGATTTTGGTTTAAACGCTTTCGTGATGGAAATTTCGACTTAAAGAACGAGCCACGAGGAAGACCGCCCACACAGGTGAATAACGATGAATTAAGAGAGATAGTGGAAGCCGACCCTAGTCAAACTACCCAGGAATTAGCGGCATGGTTTAACGTTACCTTACCCACAATATTGACTCACTTGCGTCAAATCAATAAAATAAAAAAATACGAAAAATGGGTGCCTCATAATCACTCGAACTTTCGCAGTATCCATCTTTCTTGTCTAAATTGAATAACAAAAACAATTGAAAGTCGATATTCAAATGTTTCACATTTTTTAAAAAAAGAACATCATAGAAACCATTTGAAAAAAGTTTCATTCGAAAACCTCAAACCATGAAGATTCTATGTCAATTCAAAGAACCTATTGCAATAAAACGGCAATTTCATACTTTAACCCCTAATATTTTTCGTTGGTGGCGCTAGTTAGCACAGTGTCGCCCCTTACAAATGCAAAATACAAATTTCTTTATTTGTGTAACATGCCTGTGCACAGAAGTTCTTATAGGTAAATAATAAAGTTTCAGCATGTTTGGCCGTAGAGACATACAGAATGTCTACATTTTAAAATAAATCCCTTGAGGGGATCATTCTAGTTTTCAAAGGAATAATTCGGGACACTAAGCTTAATCAACAGGAAATAAGGTCTGTTTTCCGCGTACCTTTGTAAAAAAAAACAACAAGTACACAGTAAACGTTATTAATTACGAAAACATAGCTCAATCGAATGGAAACACGGTTACTTTTACCGCATTTGTTTGTGCGGTAAAAGTAACCGTGTTTCCATTCGATTAAGCTATGTTTTCTATAAATACAGACGCGAACTACACTCACTGTAAGTCTAAGTAGTTAACATGAGGTGTGGCAGTCTTCAAGTGATGCTTCAGAATCGTATCCGATTTAAAACTTCTGTGAAAAGATAAGAAAAGTGGATTATCACATTTGTCACTCATCACTGAACGTACGCAGCGTACGAAGCAACGTACGCAGTTATCTTTGGATGTACAGAACGAACGTAAGCTGTACATCAAAAGATAAATAACTTTCACTTAAGACAATCACTTGTCCTGGTCCCAAACTAGGATAGGTACCATGTGCTAAGATAACCAGGCAAGGACACCACATACATGGAAATACACTCAGACTAAGGCCATTTGTCCATTTCCTTCCGTGGATGTCGTAGAAGGCGACTAAGGAAATCAATTACCAGGAGACGGGCAGCAGCGTCTGCCTGAAATTCCAACCGCATACTGCGATCGCCAACCCGCCTGCCAAGCGTGGCGATTATGGCGAAACCCCTCATGGTTATGAAAACCACGAAGGAGGCCTGTGTCCTGCAGTGGGCGTCAAATGGCTGCTGATGAAGGCCATTTGTACAAAAGTACGGGGGCCCCCAGTGGCAATCGAAAACACGACCTCCAACGAGAAGATACCGCTAACTAACGAGCCAGTCAAATGCCAGTCTTTTTCAGGTTTTTACTGATTCAAAAAGTAACCCTATATACAGGGCGTACGCTTACTTATCGCACTCAACACAGTAGAAGTCCTTCCTATCGGTGTGCTTAATCATATGTTTCTTCAACAGGGAGGGAGCCTTGAAGCATTTGTCGCAGACGTCACACACGTGGATTTTTAGGGGCAACTCCTCCTTTATGTGGATCCTGGAAAGTGATATACAGTTTAGTGCATACACACTTCAGCAGAGCCGAGTTTCATAAAACTACAATTCGGAGTTTATTATGACAATTCGAGTTATATCGAGTAGCAGAGTCGTTTTGTTAATCTGTGGGTTAATCGACTTTGCAATGTACATGGAATTGTCATAGTAAACCATGAATTGTAGTTCTAGGAAAAAGGTCCCAGGTTGAAATAATATGTTTCGTACCTACAGGTTAGCTCTAAAATCCGATATTCCTGGAACTAGAGCATGCGTTCTATAACAACTCTTGTTGTACGAGGTTTTTCTCAGATTACCTAATATTTTTCGAAATATCACGATTAAATAATTTTATTAAATTCGCACTTTCCGCGCTCTGCCAATGTCGCCTCGGAACTCAAACAGCAGCGCCGTTATAAAGCAGAAAAATCGTAAAACAACTCAAAAGAAAGTTTTTTATTCAAAATAACAATACTTGTAACTCTCAATTACTTTGAATGACAGGATACGCAATAGTTTGATTAGAGAACATTGTGGACTGAAAGAGGATGGAGTGACTACAATTATTACATATTATTATAAAATCTAGTATTAATTCATTGAAGTGGCTTTATTACTGTTTTGTTGACGTTCGTGTCTTTTGTTTGTGTACCTTTATGTTTACTTTGTGTTTCTGTGACAATTTAAATAAATATCCTCTTTCTTTCTTTCTTAATTCCAGACATCTTTGAATGAATGCTTTTCTGGCAAGCTTATTATATTTTTTGCCCGGGTAGTACGAGGACGCTAGTCGGGCGGTTTAAATGTCGAAAGTCGCGACATTCCAATTCACTAACTGTCAAATTCTGACATTTTAGCGCCACAAAACGCGTGACTCGTGTCATTTTACTACCCATGCGGATCTTATTGTAGAAACGTATACAAAATGTTGATTTCAAGGGCTGAAGCATGTGAACAGTTGAGACGGCCAAATTTCCGGCGGGAAATTTCCCTTTATAGTGGAAGAGCACGATCACCCGCGCTTCCCTATATATATATATATATATATATATATATATATATATATATATATATATATATATATATATATATATATATATATATATAATAATCCGAATCTCGGAAACGGCTCCAACGATTTTCACGAAATGTAGTATGCAGAGGGTTTCGGGGGCAATAAATCAATCTAGGTTACATTTTTAGAAAACGTCGTTTTATCCGTGTTTTTAGGCAACGAAAAACTGCTAAAATATCGTTAGAATACGAAATAGCTCAGGTGGGAAATCGGGCAGAAGCCGAGAACCAGAAGACACCGCTTCGAGCCTGTCTCCATGGCGATTGTTTTTTTTCCTTTTTTTTTAACAAAAAAAAATACCGAGCAAAGCTCGGTCATCTATGCACTACATAAAAATATATCTATAGAAAAAGTGGAAAATGCAACAAAAACATTTCGAAAGTGATAATCGTATTTGTTGCTTATGTTGTGCTATTTGGGTTGTCGGTAAGATCCTGAGAAAACCTGACTGGCCGTCTCAACTGTTCACATGCTTCAGCCCTCGAAATCAACATTGCGCGTTGAGCACGTGTGGTGCTCATATTCTCTCTGTGAAAAGCCCATACTCTCTCCTCTAAGAGAATACCCAGGTCCTGCTGTGCGGCGTATACATGCTGATTTCTGGGTGGGTTGAAAGCCGCGGTTATGTAAGTAGTGATTCAAAATAGCAGACTAATAAGAGACTATTACTTTTAAGTACAAACGTAAATTAGTATCGCCTCTCCGTCTAACAGAACAATGACCCGCGGACCACGCACGCACTGCTCTGGATGGCTACTAACGATTCTAATAGATTCGAGTCACTCTGGATGGCTACTAACGATTCTAATAGATTCGAGTTTCTGTCGAGTTATACTATATGAAAAGGACGTTTTTAAAGAGAAAAAAAACTAGTGTATTTCGACAGCTATTGTCCGGCACATTCGTCTTTCAAACCACCCAAAATTAATGGTGTATAGGCCGCTCATGTTATGTTATATATTTTATCGGGTATACCTATTAACTTACTCCATCATGTGCTTCCTTAGCACCTCCTTGTTGGCGTAGCTTTTTTGGCAATGTTCACAGACGACGCGCGTTTTGCAGTGCACGTAGCGTATGTGTTTCCGGAGTGAAAACGCACGTCTAGAATAAATAATATAATAAACTCACAATACAACTTCCACACAACAATCACTTGTCCTGATCCCAAACTAGGATACCCTGTGCTGTGGTCACCAGACAAGAACATCACAAACATGGAAATAGACACAGATACTATCCATGTGGATCGAGGTGGTAGCCTAGTGGGTAGAACATTGGACTCTGAAGCGGGAGACCCAGGTTCGATTCCCAGTGCGGGCATGTACCTATGACTTTTCTTTCTATGTTATGTACATTTACCAATACCACTCGCTAACTGTGAAGGAAAACATCGTGAGGAAACCTGGGTGTCTGAGCTATTCACATAACTCAGCGCTTGAAATCACCAATCCGCGGTGGGCACGCGTGGTGATTAAGAGCATACTCTCTCTCTACAGTGGGACGTATATAGGCTGCTTATGACCATCCATGTCTATTTCCATATCTACCTATCTATTATATTCTTTTTGTTGCACTAACCCGTGCTGAGGACAATTTTAAAACCCCTATTTATAGGCTAAAAATTCCACCCATGCCGGGACTTGAACCGTAATAAAGAGAAGTTTGTAAAGAGCCTCGAAATTTCGCCGATGCCTGCACTTGCCCATTAGCTCAGTTGGGAGAGCGCTGGCACGGTTAGCCAGAGGTCGCGGGTTCAAGTCCCGGCATGGGTGGAATTCTAGGCCTCCAAAAATAGGTTTTACCTATCTATTGTGGACTGTATAGGGCGATGAAAACTTCCAGTGGTTCTTGAAAGCTGCTTATTTCAGGTTCCGGTGGTAGCTAACTGAAAGCTAATGCTAATACAGGAAATGTTCATCATCATCATATGAATTTCAATATAATGTCAAATGACTATGACTTGGATTTGTTTAACACTAAACAGGCTGAGGCGAGGCGCGTGCTTGGTCAGTTGTTTTTTGACACATAGCTTGTTGAACTGGACGGAGCGTGGACTGAATCAGTCTCATTTGATCAATTGCTGCTTTCATGTTTCTCTTTCTTCATGTAATTATGTTTATATCTAAATGGTGGTTATCACCTGTGAACTGTTTGCGTTTTACCTAATTTACTTCTAATTGTGAAGACATTTAATTGGCTTAGTGTGTCCTAATTTTTCTATGTATTATAACCTTGTAATAGCTGTTAGTCTTCCTAGAAACTAAAATAAAATAAATCATTATCAGCCATTTGACGCCCACTGCAGGACATAGGCCTCCTTCATGATAAAGATAAAGATATTTATTTGTGAAACATGAGTATGCATTATGGTTTTCTAAACTCTCGGGAAAACGCTGCTGCCCGTCTCCTGGTAATGTATTTCCTTAGTCGCCTTTTACGACATCCACAGAAGGAAATGGAGTAACGCTATTCTCACTCCGGCGCCACACGGAAATGTTCCGGCTTCTACGCAATTCGGGCCAGCCTTCCAACCAATCACAGGTCTTAGGAATTTTCCAGGGTCTTTTTTAAAGTGAAAGTGAAAGAGAAAAACATTTATTTCCATTGTAACACAAATGACCATAACACAAAAATAAAACAAATTTATGGAGAGAAACGAGAACACAAAAATAATAGTACCTAATACAAAGTGTTACACCATATTTTAATGCCCTGGTTCGGCCTGCAGCTAACTCCGAACCTAACCTAACCTAACCTAACCCGTCTCGGCGTCCACTACACTATCTATGAGATACGTAATTAACTTTTGAGGAATCAAAAAACGATCCAGGACGGATCGTTTTTTGATTCCTCAAAATTTTGGAAATTTTGGAAATTCCTGGACGCGGGACATATAGCCCTAGAGCATATGAGATCAGATGTGGCACTTTCACTCAGCTTTAAAGCAGGACAGTTAATGTAGCACTCAGTCATAGCTCTTGAAGCATACGGCGCTCGCTTGTAGCACGTGTCCTAAATGTAGTATTCGCGGCACGCGGAGTAAATGTAGCGATCTCTTCAGGCTTTCGGTGGAACAGATGTAGCACTCACCTGTAGGTCTATATAGAGCAGGAAGGCAGATGTAGTACTCACTTGTAGCTTTATCAAGATTAGGAGGCCATGTGTGAGATGTACTCACTTATAAGTCTTGGAGCAAGTGAGGCAGATGTAAATCTGAGGACTGATGGAGTGCACAACGCTGTTCTATAGTTTGCCGCGTTTGCCGGGCAGACTTAGTCCGAACTCAGTGCCGGCATCTGTAGCTACATTTAGCTCAAGAACACTCACTTGCACCACGTGGGGTAAGCACTCACTTGTAGATTTTAGAGCATATAGGACAAATTTGGACCTCGCTTGTAGCACGTGTCGCAAATGTAGCACTCGAGGCACGTGGGGTAAATGTAGCTGACTCTTGGTGGGAGAGATGTAGCACTCACTTGTAGCCTTATAAAGTAATCTTCTAATGAAGGGCATGAGTAATAGTGGTACTCACTTATAGGTCTTGGAGCAAGTGGGGCATATGTAGATCTGCGGACTGGTGGAGTGAACAGTGACATAGTGCTGTTCTATAGTCCGCCGCGCAGACCTCGTCAGGCCGCAGTGCCGACATCTGTAGCGACTGGGACACAACATTTATAAATTAATAGATAAGCCAATAGCTTTCCGAGAGCGTCGAAATACTTAGAAGAAAAATGTTAATTGTTATTTCTGTTATTTGTGTAAATATGTATGTAGTATTTCATTTGCAAGTGCGTACCCGTTTCACACCTCCACTCTGGCTCCCCAAGGTTTGCTGGATGAAATCTCTCACAGAGATAAGGTCGCCTTTTACATGCATTTTGTTCTGTTAAGTTTCCTGTATCGTGTTTTCGTGTGCAATAAAGTATAATAGTGATAATACTGTAAATTACTTATTTTAAATAATTTAAAAAAAAAAGTTAACACTATCTAGCTCTATCAGGTCTATCATAACTTTGAGCTATACATTCATGTATGTTGTATTTACTATGTATTTTATTTATTTTTTCCTATTTAGTCTATGGAGTGAATTTATTTTCTGCTTATAGTCGGGATATCGTTGGATTGGAAATATCAGTGACTTTAAAACTGTAGGTAGCCAACACAATGTAAATACTAGAAATAGACATAAACTTTCGTTCCCAAAATTTAGGCTGGCAAAGGTTAATACATCCTTTATGGGGCATTGTATACGTTTCTACAATAAGATCCCTGAGGATATAATAAGCTTGCCAGAAACGCGGTTCAAAAAATGTGTGAAGCGCACTTTGTGCCAAAAAAGCTACTATAACATTAAAGATTATTTAGATGACAATGATGTCTGGAATTAAAGCTAGTTCAATGCATGAGCACGGAACCGCTCGGAAAAATGCCACTAGCGTTAGGCATAGACGGCGACCCATCCATGCACTGAACGCGCCCTGTGGTGCTTAACCTTCGTGATCGTTTAAGCTGTTGATGCCGGCTGCCGTCAATAGATGGCAGTCGTTAAGCCAAGTCAGAGGCCTTAGGGCGGCATGACAACTTCTGACAGTAGACGAGCCACTAGTCTACAAGCCTCCACCAATCCGGACTTGGCCCCCGTGGTGGAGTATGGCCTATACCTTCCTCAGGGAAGAGACCCGTGCCCCTCAGTGGGGACATAATGGGTTGATGATGACAATGCATGAGTTTTAGAACATTTATATAAATCCTGTAAATTAAGGACTTGAAAAGACTAAGTTTGGAGTTTTATTGTCCATTTTTTCTCCAAAATGATCTAGATTTTGAAATGGACACCTAGTTTAACTTGTAACGTTCATTAAGTCGCAGTTTCTGTGCTACTTTGAATAAAAAAATTTGATTTTTGATTTTGGTCGTCGAAAAATATTGTGGGTGTACGAAGACCATTTTTTGATTTAGGGTTCCGTTTGCGAAATATTAAGCTTTAAAGCGCCAATGCTTTTCCGAGTAGAGCGTCTCCTGCCCTCTCCTGGCTAAACGGTCGATTTTAGAAACGTGAAAAAATTCAGGGTAGTAGCACATATAGTGAACTTAAAAGGAAAACTGTCACGGCTAAGTAGGCTTTATTAGTTAATGAGTAATAGGCAACCAACTTATTAAGGTAAAATTTCATACAAAATTTCTTTCACAAACTTTACCGCTGTTCCGACTCTCCAAGGTTTGCTGGAAAAAATCTCTTACAGAGATAAGCTCACCTTTGTACATGCTATTTCTCAATGTCCTGTTCAATATTGCGTGTGCAATAAAGTAATAGGTAATAGGACCACAAAATTATTGATTTCGAGCGAAAGCGGTTTGTCAGAATCGTGGCAAGTGGCAAACCCAAAACAAACACACAATACTTACACTTTATGATATTGCGAGTGGAATTTTAGTTTTTCGTAAGTGTCCCGCCTTTGCTTGCAAATGCTGCAGATGAATTTACCCATGGCCTGAAAAACATTCAACTCTTTTTAGCCGACTTCAAAAAAGGAGGAAACTCTCAATTCGTCGATTATATATATAAGTATATGAAGGAAACATTTAATTTATTATAAAAAAAAACGGAGCACACGCCACAATAACAAAACAAAAAAACAACCAAGAAAATATTACAACATTTTATAAAAAAGAAAGTAAAACGAAAGGTCACGGCGTGTCACTGTAAGAATAAGAATAGTAAGAATTTTTTTATACAATCAATGAGTCCGTATTCGTCCACTGCAGGACAAAGGCCTCCCCCAAAGCACGCCACATCTCTCTTACTTTCTTTTCTTTCTTTGTTATGATCCGAATCTCATCATCATCATCAGCCATTTGACGCCCACTGCAGGACATAGGCCTCCCTCATGGTTTTCCAAGCTTCCCGGTCTTGTGCCGCCCGCATCCCGCTGGATGGATACTCTCCGCCATCGTAACCAGGTCGTCAAACCATGGGGGGCCTGCCCACGTTGCGTTGTCCGGTAAAGTCTTAGTTATAGGGTCCCGTGAGGCACCTATAACGGAACCCCAATAAAGCAATTTCTAACCCAGACCTACAAAGCTCTCATCCAACATACCATGTCTAGCATAATCAGCCCATATGCGTGCCCACTGTAGGGCACAGGGCCTTCTCTCAAGGAGAGAGTATGGGGTTAATCACCACGCGTGCCCACCGCGGATTGGCGATTTCAAGCGCTGAGGTATGTGAATAGCTCAGACACTCAGGTTTCCTCACGCATACCATGTCTGCTGAGCCGATAATGCTCTAGAAACGGTAAGTCCCCCCCCCCCGTCGTCCTCAAGGTCAGCGTCGCCTTTAACTTTACTCCCCTTAACCTTAATACATCAATTAAATCATAGGCCACAATTGCGTAATGTCGGGCAGTATTTACTTTTTATTTATTTACTTTGGTGTGTATCCTCCTATCTCTCCTCTCCTCTCCTCTCTTCTCCTTCACTTATATTTACTTATTGAATTTAGTTTATTATGGTGTTCCTCTATATTTCACACATATAGATTTAAAACTAATAATATATGTAAGTATTTTATGACGATATTTTATTTATTTTTTTACTTTATTGTATGTATGTTATTGAATTTGACTTAATTCTTTAACTGCACCACGGCACGCACTCCGTAGTACAATTATGGGTTACCGTAGGCACTGACTGAAAACCAGCGCTGAGGGATCACTTCCTCAGCACAACGCTGAGTCAGCTGCCTTTTGTGGCAACGTAGATACACCACAGGCTACATCTATGGTCCTGTTTTATTTATTCATTTTGTCTGTTGTGTATTTAGTTTTCTTTCTGTTGTTATGCATATTATGTTATTTATGTGCTTATTTTGTTTCTGTGATGTATCTTATTGGTATAATAAGTCTTTCTTCTTCTTCTAATACTACGTCATACGTTAAGACGTCTGACATAATTTGCGGCCGCTTATGGCCATATCCTACTTTACCTTATCGTGAAAGCGCTTCATGTGTTTCTCGTACGTGTCCCTGTACGGGTACCCCTTGACGCAGTCGGTGCACTTGTGCGGCTGACGCAGGTACTTTTCGTCCTGGGCAAGTTGCTCCCTCTCGCGGAGGCACTCCTCGCGCGTTATGTGGACCACTTCGCAATAGTCTGCGGGGGTGAAGAAAGAAAATGGTGATAAGGTATAAGACATACATATATAAACTCACGCCTGTATCCCAGTGGGGTAGGCAGAGACCAGGGACTGCCACGTGCCACGATCCTGACAGATCACTTTCGCTTCCTCAACATTCATTAGTCGTTGCATGCACGCACGCACTTTTTATCTTGCCCTTTGCTAATACATCCCCTATTTAAACTGTTGACGATGCCCATGGTGAATTTATTACTATTTTTTGTTCATTAATTTACATTTTTAATTTAATTTGGTTGTAGTATTATATAATTGTGACATTTCTTGGTTTTCTATAATATTTTAATCCCCTATTTGGTCGAAGTATGTCCGCCTGGGACGTCCCTTACCGGCTCTTCCACTCACATTTGCTCGATATATTTGTTTCGTCAATATTTGTTCCTTTAAATAAAGAATAAGACATTGCGTTACGAATATATGTACAAAAGGAGGGCTGTGTCGAGTTGCACGGCCGGCGAATCGTCTATCAGCGTTAATTTTTAGCTCAAACTGCGCAATGCGTTACGCGGCACTGGCGCGTAACCTTTACATTTTTGTTACATAATCACCCGTAACGTAACTGAGTAGAGTGCACGCGTGTAAAGGTTGATGTGCTGTTGACTGTATTATATACAAGATAAGATAAGATACCGGAAAAATATATTCTTTTTTCCAATTTTTTTACTTGATTTCATTGGCTCTTTCTTTCCTTTCATTCGTATTTACACCAGGAGTGATGGCTGAGGCGAAGTTTTTGACATCTCAAAAGTAGAACAGCCTCATCAATTACAGGCCAATGGACATCAGGAATGGCTTAATAACAATGGATGTTACCTAGTTATGTTATATAAGGATGGAAGGTGGAGCCGTAAAGTCCTGTTATGGAGACCGCGCACAGGAGCACGAAATGTAGGCAGAGACCTGCGCGATGGTCTGATGACATCAGCCCCTATATTACGCACACCAAATCCTGAGCGATTCCAATCGTCTAACTGTCAAATTAGTATGGAATTTGACAGTTAGACGATTGGAATCGCTCAGGATTTGGTGCGCGTAATTAGGTAGGCCACAGAGCTACTACAGGGTCGATCTGCCCTTGTATCACGTAACTTTCCACTCTATCGGGTTAAGCGTTTAGACGACTCCAAAATATGTATGTATTGGACAGTTCGGAATAGGCCAAATCAGACAACTCCATACAGTGGAGGACTTACGTGGTCGCACCCCTGGACTACAATAGCCGCAGACCTATCGCGAGGACTCGTGAAGAGATGTAATCTCACTTCTATTGGAACTTTCAGACAAAAAATTAAAGAATATGTTGGCAGCGCGCAAATTAGCGGCGATTTCCCTTTTTAATGAAGATTTCATCATCATCAGCCATTCGACGCCCACTGCAGGACATAGGCCTCCTGCGTGGTTTTCATAACCATGAGGGGTTTTGCCATAATCGCCACGCTTGACAGGCGGGTGGGCGATCGCAGTATGCGATTGGAATCTCAGGAAGACGCTGCTGCCCGTCTCCTGGTAATTGATCTTTAGTCGCCTTCTACGACATCCACGGAAGGAAATGGAGTGACGCTATTCTTAATCCGGCGCCACACGAATATTACACGAGTTTTTGTATTATCAAGCATTAATTTATAACTTTAATACACCCTCACCTGCATGCTCAAGGTCATTACGTATCAAGTAGGTAATTAAGAATCTAACTGAAATTAAAATGAACTCAGCTATAATTGAAACTTCACAATGATATAGTTTAAACTCTACTGCACACCAGTAATTAACAAAAATGAAAATATCTGTAAAACAAGTCCTCTTTTTCTTTCATGGTTCGGTCTGAAAACCAGCGCCAAAGCCCTGCTTTGGCATCATGCTGAGACTGGCCCATTTTTG
The DNA here is from genome assembly GCA_947308005.1 of Yponomeuta malinellus. Lineage (NCBI taxonomy): Eukaryota > Metazoa > Arthropoda > Insecta > Lepidoptera > Yponomeutidae > Yponomeuta > Yponomeuta malinellus. The sequence continues at coordinate 2,233,768 of OX371019.1, forward strand.
ACAACTTTGTGTGTCCTAAGTTTCATGTAGGTACTTGCAGGTATTTTGCTAAATGTGCTCTATGGTTTACTAACTTAATTATGCACCTACTGTATGTAATTGTTTGTAATGTTGTCAAATAAAGTTTATTCTTATATACGCCGAACAGCGGACAAACAAATGCTGTAGATGAAAATGATGATTAATACCTGCATCAGCGTCATATTCCTTCGCTTCAGTTTTGTTCTCGCTTTCATTTTCGCTGGGCAAAATTCCTTTCGTCCTTTTTTTCACTCTGCTAAATATTTTCTCTTTCGATTTGCGTTTCTTCTTCTTCGTGTAGATTATTGCGTATTTGTCGAGTATTTCCTCTGCCTCCACCTCTTGCTTTATTGTCTGCGGATTGGTTTCATCTTTTATGCTGTGATAAGATAGGGCTAGATCTGTAAAAAATCGTAATAATAAAAAAATAATAACCAACAACCTGTGGCCTAATTACGCTCACCAAATCCTGAGCGATTCCAATCGTCTAACTGTCAAATTCCATACTAATTTGACAGTTAAACGATTGGAATCGCTCAGGATTTGGTGAGCATAATATAGGGGATGATTGCTGAGCATTAACTAGGTACTGAAAGAAGGGTGAAAAATACATGGAACATATATTGGTCACTGAAAGAGGTATTCAAAAACAAAGACATACCTACCGCAGAAAAGACTAAAGTATACAATATGTGCGTCCTCCCTTGTTTAACCTACGCATGTCAGACATGGTCCCTGACAAAGGAATTCAACAGAAACTTAAAGTATGTCAACATGGAATGGAGCGAAGCATGCTAGGTATAAGAATGAGCGATAAATGGAATCTGGAAAAAATTAGAAAAGCAACAGGTGTGACTGATATTATTAGAAAGGTGTGACAACTTAAGTGGCGATGGACTGGACACTTGATGAGAGACACTGCAGGGAAATGGACAAAAGACAGTAGAGTGGTGGGTACCACTCGGGTGAGAGGAGACAAAAGAAAAAGAGGCAGACCAGCCACAAGATGGGAGGACGACCTAACCAAAGGTTGGAGGAGGCTGGCGATGGATAGGAAGAAGTGGAAGGCGCTGCAGGAGGCCTATGTCGAGGGACAGCCTGACGATGACACAGGGGTGGCCGATGTCGGCAAAAACCTTTAACGCACAATGCATGCTTTAAATTCATTCCAAAATTATTCTGAATTAAATTTCTTATTAAAATTAAAATTCATCCCAATATTATTCTAAAGGAAATTCAAACAATAATATTAAAAATAAAACAAATGTAATATATTAACTTAAAATGTAAGTCAAAATGTAATTTATATATGTCAAGTCAGAGAAATAAAGGCTATTTTTATTTTATTTATTTATTAAGCAGGCGCGGGATTGCTTGCACCTGCTGCTTAGTACCTAGTTACCGTTCAGCAGTCGGGTTGTTGGTAATTTTTTTTTCAGTCTTTTATTTTTGTCATTTCAGTGTTTTTTTTAATTTTTTTGTTGGATTTATGCCGCTTTCATAGTCTATGACACTCACTCAAACATGACGAATCGATTGAGATCTTATTTGTCAAAATCTGACGTTAAGGAGTTGTAAGGGAACATAGAATCAGACATACATACATAATATATACGAGCCAAACACATTAGCCTCCTTTTGGGCTTCGCCGCAGTCGGGTAATGGTGTGTACTTAGGAGGAGCACATCACATTTAGTTGAGTTTGGCTTCACTCAGAAGATCTCCCTTCTCTGGGCTTAATCAAATAATGTGTATTCACTGCAAATCCGTACTGTTTTATTAGCAAAATATTTCCCCAATTCCTTGTTTGTGATGTCCTTGCCTGGTATCCCAGTTTGGGACAGGACAAGTGATTGTGTTGTGTGAAAGTATTATTAATATGAAATAAAGCAACAATATCTACCATCCTCATCAAGAAACCCATCGTCCAAATCGTTGGTCGAACTTTCTTGTTTCACCACCAATTTTACGTCAACGTTGCGACTTTTGTTGCAACTATACACTATGTAGTTCCCCTCAGCGATTGATGTGCTTTCATCTGTTTCAAAGCCTATGTCGATGGATTCCAGGGTCTGTTTGGCCAGAGACTTAGTTGGCAGCGCTAGTTCAGCTTTAATTGTGTGCAGTGTAGAGGCTTCTATCTGAAAAATAAAGTGATTTAAAAGTTACAAATTGGATGAACAAACTCATAAGGCTTTAAGAGAAAAATTGGCACTTTAGGCAAGGTAGCTAGGTAGGTAGGCTTATAATATGTTTACATTGCAAATGGGTTAAGCCATCTGAATTAACAATTATACTTGTGTGAACTGTACTTTACATCCAATTCCATTTCAATAGTAAGTAGGTAAGGTAGTCTCATGCAAAACTTCAGTACCTCCCTAACATAAACTTGTTACTTACAAAAATTATAGCAATTTATTATGGTACTTAAATAAATAACTTCCACATGACACAATAACTTGATCATTCAGTACTTAATGATTTTCCGAATTGAGAATTTCGCTAAGTAAATGGTTAACTGTAGTGCTGTCTCTTCGAATTTCTCAGAAAAGAGTGTGACAGAATGTTACTTAAGTATTTACTCAGTGAAATTCTCAATTTAGAAACTGGCCCTCAGTGATTGTATTGTGTGGAAGCAATCAATGAACCGACTCTTCTTAAAAGAAAACCAAAACCTTGACTAATTCTTTGCTCACCATGCCAACTCCTTGAAAAAGCTTCTGTGCTTGAGTCACATTTTGAACGAAGGATTCAAAGTACTCGGCCTGTTTCTTGCAAAATGTGCACAGAATCAAATCTCCGTCCTGTAATATGTGTAAAACTGAATTTTGGAGAGTTGCAATGCTTATACATTTAATCAAAAGGGTGTAATCACGATCCTCAGGTAAATTTATTAATTTTATTTCCCTGGTGTTTCAGCAAATATATATCTAATAATTTTAGATTTGTAGATAAATCAATTATTATATCCTCCACAGTTAAGAAAAATGGTATTTATACTCCAAAGAAGCTTAATTAATCTCCTTCTATTGAGTTATACAGAATAAGACTAAACACACAAGACAATCATTTGTTACAGTTCCGAACAGTATTTTAGGCGTAACGAAGGAAGGAGACCTGGCAGACCAAAGATATCATGGCTTACCAATGGCGTAACTATAGGGTGGCAGGGCTGGCAAAATGCCACGGGCCCCCGACCTGAGGGGACCCTGAACTATGAGTCCGCAAGCCCAGAGGTAACTTAACATTTTTAACAAAAATTTATAACAATTGTAATATTTATGAGTAGGTACATACTTCAATTCAATTAAAGTTGGGCCATAATATGTATGAACTACAACTAGACTATTTTTTTTTACTGAGGGCCCCATCCAATGAATTTGCCACGGGCCTCAGATGCAATAGTTACGCCACTGGTGTATACTGAGTACCAGTCCCTTGTTTATATTGGCAGACTCGAAAAGCAAGATAGCCGAATTGCCAACCTCCGGTATGAGGCCGTACACAAAGAAGGAGAAAAATGGGATAAGGCTTTCGGGATTCTAATAAGTGGCAATTCGAGTTCGAGGGAATTGTTTACAGAGAAATGAATCTTACTTGAAACAGAGCTACCATAGGGCCATGTTTTGGAGATAGCTTCTGCAACGAAAGCGCTTCTTCGTGACAGAAACATGAATGGCAGAAATCTGTTAATTTAAATAGGTTCTCGACATCCATTGTTTCAGCCGGTAAAACGCTAAAATTAATATTTATTGAAACAGAACACCATAAATCTGTTTAGGGAAATGCCAGCAGCAGACACACACACACACAGCTTGCTTGTCTTTTTTTTCTTTTTAATCTGTGGAACACAGTGGCAAGCAGAGGAGCAGTCCTTCCATAAAATAAATATTCCATCCATACTCCTTTGTCAAAATTGTTAAACAAGTAGGCTTGGGATTTTTTTTTATCGATAGATCACCAGTATCGACACTTCATAAAACATTTCATAAAAGGTTAACATTAAATTTGATAATAGATATTCTTAATAAAAACTGAATTTGCACGGATTATTACTCGTATATTTTTTGATGATCTACCAAAAAATAGGTCAGTGGTCTACCGAGACCACGGCACTTGCAAAAGTACCGAAACGTCGAAAAATTGAAAACAAAAAAATAAACTCGTAAATATCCGTGCAATTATCATTTATTAGTTAGTTAAGGACTCTTACGAATGCTTTCTAGTATCTACAACATTTCAGCTGTTTCTTAAATTGATTTAGAGCAAAGTTAGCGTACGAAGTACGGGGGTAAGACTTACTATTTTTTTGTATAAAACTGATATACAGGGAGTAGCATGATAGTTAAATATCTAGAAAATTTTTGATTTTCATAAGACGACGAACCCGTTTATCTGAAATATCAGTACTTAAAAAATGGCATGACGTTGAAGACTGAAAAAGAAAATAGGACAAAGGACTATTTACTTGAACACTTTTATTATTTATTTTCATTTCAATTTCGTAAAAAAAAATTACGGTCAGTATTTTATTTTCGGATGTTTTTGATAAATATCCATGATACTCTTCTGTCATAACCTGAGCGAAGAAGCCTATAAAAATGTGTAATTGTGAATACCATATGCAATTTTAATATCGTCACTGGAACGATGGAAGTGATCTTGTCACTTGTGATTTTTTACCTATGAAATTACCGCCACATTACCCACTAATTGTGGCAGGGCATAAAAAGTAAAGGTATTTTATAACTATCGTTTTATCAAGAGTTTTATAGAACTTGCTGGTGAAAGTAAAAATGACACATTCTGAAATTGTTTAGTGCCAACTGGCCGCAAAGCTTGCAACACAAAAGTTGGTAGGAAACACAAAAGGGCAAGTTTGTCCTCTCTATACGTAGTACTTTAGGCTGTTCTTACGTGGAGCATGTCTCGCTCCCACAATTTAAATTTTTTTTAATAATGTATAAATATGAGTATTTTTTTTAATAAATGGAGTGTGAGGGTTTGATGCATAATTAAATTACGGACATTTTAAATACATTTTGGTTTTCCTTTACATAGTTTTTAGTAAAGAAAAGTTGTTTCCAAAATTATTAGTTTTGGAATCGAATCTTCTCAATCAAAAATTTCTTATAGGATTATAAACATACGCCTTGAATATCCGCAATTTTATTCCCTATCAAACCCTTAGACCACATTTATCAAAAGTATACTCATTTTATAACAATTACTAAAATTATTAAATTGTGCGAGCGAGACAGCATGCATAATAGCGGCCTTAAGCTGACTAAGAATCTGTTATTAAATTATCGACATTAAACAAACGGCTTTTCACGTGCCCATCCCTAATCCTTCTCTTGTCAGACAACTTTATGAACTTTGATGTCGCCATTCTTTATCTGAAAAAAAAAACCTTCTGAGTGTTCCGTTTACACAGAGATGATTACGCGTAGCGCCCGTACGATCACTCCAACGTAAATTATTTAATTTACATTGAATAAATAATTAGTATTCATAGATAGATAGATAGAATATTCTTTATTGTATGTACACCAGGAATTACATATGAGTATTTAACAATAATATAGTACAGTACAATTGGCGGCCTTATTATTTCATTTACATAGTTTTACAAAGCAAACCCAAGTTAGTGGCAAATATATTTGGCACCCATTTTTCGTATTTTTTTATTTTATTGATTTGACGCAAGTGAGTCAATATTGTGGGTCGGCTTCCACTATCTCTCTTAATTCATCGTTATTCACTTGTGTGGGCGGTCTTCCTCGTGGCTCGTTCTTTAAGTCGAAATTTCCATCACGAAAGCGTTTAAACCAAAATCGCACGGTGCGTTCATTAGTAGACCCCTCTCCAAACGCAGCATTGATATTGCGGGCTGTTTCTGCCGCGTTAGTTCCGCGTCGGAACTCGTATTCAAAAATCACTCGAATTTTCGCAGTATCCATCTTTCTTGTCTAAATTGAATGACAAAAACAATTGAAAGTCGATATTCAAATGTTTCACATTTTTTAAAAAAAGAACATCATAGAAACCATTTGAAAAAAGTTTCATTCGAAAACCTCAAACCATGAAGATTCTATGTCAATTCAAAGAACCTATTGCAATAAAACGGCAATTTCATACTTTAACCCCTATTATAGTATAAAGTAGGTTATTGCAAATAAGACTCGCGAAATTATTAGTACATAAAGAGAAATATGACACACATTGAGAAATAGATAAGAAGCGCTGCTGCAAGAATATTCAGCACCTCCATTTTATTGTCTTGATTTTCAACTTGCTGCGTATTGTGGCAAACAGTATCTCTGAGATTACCACAATGGCAAAATCACACAGAGGTAGAAACCCCGGGAAAAGTCCTGTAGTCCGTAGTAATCAACTCATCAACAGCAGTTGGCTAAACGGATACGCGACCTGCTGCTGCTGCGATGAAGCGGGCGTGCGGCGTGTCATTAGAACATTTCGCACCTTGATTTCCTTAACGTCACTAAACAAAAATCATCAAAATGGAGGTAAGTACCGGCATCTAACCTACAATCTCGGGCCTATGTTTGCTGAAGACACTGGTTTGAATAGTTCACTAAAAACCCCCTAGATGGCATTGTGTCGTTAGGTACTTTCCCGCGGAACGCATGAGTTTTAACTGAAGAATGACACTTTCGCCATTACGCAACGGGATGTCAACGGATGATGTTTATTCAGTTCAAGGAAAAGTGACACTTTATGCTTAGAGCCGTTATTGCTGTTAGACAACCAGTAAGTTGTTTATGTTTATTGATGCCATAACGACATTATATTGTTAGTGTCGTTAAGTCAGTAAAAATAGCCTGTTGTTGTTTACAATAATGAATGACATACTGACACTACACTGAAAATGTCGTTACGACTTACGCAAAGTAGTATCACTTTTGTATAAATAGTGACATAATACGCTTATTGACGTTATGTCTCACAGTCAATATAGAATGTTCGTGTGTAATATTGACACTATAATGCATCGTGACATTATGCTTTCGATAATTTTAGTTTTCGCTTTACTAACAAACATACTTTTTTGTATAGTGACATTTGGTATACCCAGTAAAAAACAAGATTATGTATCTTATTACGACACAAGTAGCTGTAAAGACACTAAAACTTGTCATATTTGATTAAAGTTATTTTTCTATCGAATTTAGTTTTGTATCGTTTAGTCAGTAATTTTGTTTATGCGAAAAAACAAAGAAAACTGCTAACTTTTCTATGACAACATGCATTTAACGTATTTAAAAATAGGTTTTTCATAAATTTAAGTTGGAGTATGTTTGGTAATTTATTGTAAACGTTACTTTTTATTATTACTAATGAAATTAGGTTTTACAGATAACGATGCCACTACCTTCCGATCGAATTCAAAAGCTAAGAGACATCGCTAAAAGCTGTATTTAAAATGATGACTCAAGTATCAAAAAACAAAGCTGTCTTTCTCAAAATAGACCACCTGCTGCTCAATTGGAGTTTAAGTCTTTATTTGAACCATTAAGTGATTTAGAGGTACCTATGATATTAGGGGTTAAAGTATGAAATTGCCGATTTGTACTGAAAATCTAAATTGTTTATTTTTTAAATTTTTAACAAATTTATTTAATCAAAATAGTTGCCATTATTATCTATACATTGCTGCCATCTAATGGGAAGGTCATTAATGCCTTTGCGATAGAACTCCGACGATCTAGACTGCACAAACTGTGTGAAAGCATTTTGTACTGCCTCCTGGGAAGAAAACTTCTTGTCACGTAGATAATTGTCCAAATCACGAAAAAAATGGTAGTCCCTTGGAGCAAGGTCTGGTGAATACGGAGGATGACGAATGGTTTCTAACTGCAGTTCCTGAAGGGTCAAAATGGTTTCTCGTGCTGTGTGAGGTCTCGCGTTGTCATGGAGCAATAATGGTGAAGATCGATTCATGAGTCGGGGCTGTTTATTGATTTGACGCAAGTGAGTCAATATTGTGGGTAAGGTAACGTTAAACCATGCCGCTAATTCCTGGGTAGTTTGACTAGGGTCGGCTTCCACTATCTCTCTTAATTCATCGTTATTCACCTGTGTGGGCGGTCTTCCTCGTGGCTCGTTCTTTAACTCGAAATTTCCATCACGAAAGCGTTTAAACCAAAATCGCACGGTGCGTTCATTAGTAGACCCCTCTCCAAACGCAGCATTGATATTGCGGGCTGTTTCTGCCGCGTTAGTTCCGCGTCGGAACTCGTATTCAAAAATCACTCGAATTTTCGCAGTATCCATCTTTCTTGTCTAAATTGAATAACAAAAACAATTGAAAGTCGATATTAAAATGTTTCACATTTTTTAAAAAAAGAACATCATAGAAACCATTTGAAAAAAATTTCATTCGAAAACCTCAAACCATGAAGATTCTATGTCAATTCAAAGAACCTATTGCAATAAAACGGCAATTTCATACTTTAACCACTATTATTATTGGTTCCTATTATACAAATACGTTTTAACATACAAATATTTTTCTTTAAAGGATAGCGTAAACTTAAATTTATATATTGCGACCTGTTATTAAATTAATCTACTTTCATTAATTCGCTAAACATGGCTTCCAACGCATGTAATCGCACTAGGTATATCTGTCTTCACTAAAAATTATGAAAAATGATGAAGGATCGGACAAAATACAGTTTTTGTATAAAACCTCTTATGCTGACAATGATTTTAAGGAGATCAAATTAGAAAAAACCAAAGTCGGAACACGAAGACAAGAGTCAGCATCAACAGGTACTGCAATATCGGAACTAAAAACGCTGTATACTTCTAGGATACCCTTAGCAGAAAGAAAAAAAAAATTATTTGAAGTCTCTAATTAACAATAACCACATCCCTAAATACTACGCCTCATCTTATTTTGACCAAATTCTTTCTTAATGACGTTAGTTACTTCGAAAAAAATACATTTAATACAATATTACGATCTATAATTGTAAATTCAAGGATAACTAAATCTACAAAATATTTTATATTAATACTTAAGTTGATTCTGATCTCAAATGTTGTGATTTGATAGTATTTTAGGACATACTTGTGCTCACTGCCTACCAAAGTGTTATTGTCGTGATAAGTTATACAACCTAAGATTAAAATAACAGGTTTTTAGATTCATTTTAACTTACATTTAGGTAAAATTGTTGCCTTTTGAGTCATTAATATTTTATAAAAACTTTTAAAAGCGCCTCTGTGTTGCGCAGAATAATGACACTATAATTGTTTTTTATTTTTTTTTATTACTTAAAAAGGGTTATATTTGATTTTTATTTTTTGCGATTAGTTCTATTTGTGTTATTTTTTTAATAAATATGTAACCAATATATTATTATATCTCCTACTTTAATTTAAACCCTTTTCAAAATTATCAAAACTTTAAACGCTTGTACTGAAAATGTGTGTATTTCGTTTAGTGACGTTAAGGAAATTAAGGTGCGATTTGTGTCTGTACGTAACTACCCGGTAGGGGTAAACATAATAAGATCCGGCAACCCTAGCCGCTTGGCTCTCATCTCACTCATGCTCTGTGTGTTCCAAAACAAACAGTTGTTTGGGTTACAATGAAAGTGGTTTTGTTTACTTTCTACGAGTTTATTTAATCAAAGCACTCAACCTAACTATGGATAAAATATGCAGGTTATGCCTGAGCTTCGCCGAGGATGATATTCTCACAGTTTCCTTTCACAATAATGATATTCTGAGAAAAATCCGATTGTTCTCATCTCTTGAAGTAAGTTTTACGGCTCTCGTACGTCTCCATGATTAGAAGTTAGCATCTCTTTATGATGCTCTCTGTTTAGTGCAACTCTAAATACTCTAAACAACTTTTCCGTGGTTTTAACACCGGTCCTCTCCTTTACTGCTCTGAGGGCCAGTTTCTGAATTGAGAATTTCGCTAAGTAAATAGTTAACTGTAGTGCTGTCTCTTCGAATTTCTTAGAAAAGAACGTTACTTAAGTATTTACTTAGTGGAGTTTTCAGTTCAGAAACTGGCCGATTCCGCCTTTATTCCTTGTGTTGTCAAGTAAAGTTTATTCTTATAATCTCCCACCTAGACAAAATCCTAATTAACTACCCCAAACTTTACCCACGGCAACATATGCAGAAAATTGTGCAAAAGGGAAGGGGTGCACTAACTTCTTAAGCAAAGGCGTGGCCGAAACTGTCCTGCTTGGACCTGGACCAGCTTCAGTCTGCCAAAAATAATTTATAGCGCAATTTTCAAGATTATTGTCTCCATCTGTTCCTACTTTATCATCTTTCAGATTCTTGTCCAAGAGAATCTACCAAATAAAATATGCACAACATGTGAAGCTAAAGTTGACCATTGCTATGATTTCTACCTAATGATAAAGGAAAATCAACTACAACTTTTAAATAACATTGCAAATGAGGACAGTAGTTCTCCAGATAAGTTCTTTAATAGCTTAAAAAGTTCTGTAAAAACTCAAGATGCCAACTTTAAATTGGAAGATGTAGATTCTCGAGATTTCATCAAAATTCCAAGTTCAAAAAGTCTAGAGAGTTCTACAAACATCAACTGCCTAAAAACAGAGGTTTCAAACGAAGAAAATCTAGATGGAAACACTGACTACAGTTCAGGCGATGATATTTCTCTATCAACAATAAAATTAAAGGCCTACAATGATCAAAATTTTCATCCCAACTTATCAAGACTAGAAAATATAGAGTGGAAATGCCTTACTTGTGAAAAGCCGCTTGTTACCAGAGAATTACTTTTAGAGCATTATAAAAAGGTTCATGGTTCGGAAGACAATAAAATCTTTGAGACTTTTACAAGAGTGTCCACATCAAATGGTGATGTGTATCAATGTTCTGTCTGTAAGAAGATCTATGATAAAAAAAAAGATGTAAAAAGACACATGATCAGTCATGTGAAACAGAGGCCATATAATTGCAGTATTTGTGGTGAGTTTTTGTTTTTATCTTACAAAGGCAGGGCTGGTGATTTTAACTGAGTCTTAAAAATTTTTCTACCTGGAAGTTTATACACCTAGGATACATTCATGTGTCTATGTATGTCTGCCTCATTGGTCTTAGCGGTTAGCACACTTGACTACCAAAACAGAGGTTGGGGGTTCGATTCCCATTGGAGGCTGCATGCATCATCATCAACCCATTATGTCCCCACCGAGGGGCACGGGTCTCTTCCCTGAGGAAGGTATAGGCCATACTCCACCACGGGGGCCAAGTCCGGATTGGTGGATGCATGCATGGTTTGTACAAATGGCCTTAGTCTTGGTGTAGTTCTATGTTTGTGATGTCCTTGCCCGGCTACCATACGTGATTGTGATGTCTCATAGCACAGGGTATCCTAGTTTGGGACCAGCCCTCCTATACTTAGTCTTTGACGTTTCAATTGTGAACATTTGTGTTGCTATCTCTAAACAAAAACTAAAAATTAAAATTGCGAATACCACAGACTTATCGATCAAACATAGTGTACTAACAACCAAAAGTGCTTGTGATTGTAGTTAACATTACAGTTGGGAAGTTGCGTAGTAGCATCCCTGGACGAGAGATTGTGTTGTGTGAAGTGAAGGTACCTAGTTCGTAACCATTTTGTATGTAATATTTATAACCATTTTATTATTCATTGAATTTCAGGACGCAAGTACAAGACAGCCGCAGATATTCTGTGGCACGCGCGCGCGCACTACGGTGCCAAAACGCTTACCTGCTCCGAGGGGTGCGGATTCAGAACCGTGTACAGGACTGCACTGCTCAATCATGAGAACCGGCATAAAACTCAGTTCAAAGTAAGGTTTCAAACAAACATTTCACCAGGGCGAGGGAGAGAGTATGGGCTTAATCACCACGCGTGCCCACCGCCGATTGACAATTGACAATATGGATACCTGAGACACTCACGATGTTTTCCATCATAGTTAGCGAGTGGTATTGCTACTACAACTTCACAAATGTACAAAACTTAGAACTCAAAGTCATTGATTGGTAGATGCCGGGATTCGAACCCACGACTGTTCGGATTCGGATCAAGCCCATACTCTCTCACTGAGAGAAGGCATGTGCCCTACAGGGGGATGTAGGTACATAAGCTGCTTATGTTATAATGATATATTTTATAATGGTAACACTGCCTCTTTTTTGCGTCGAATTAAAAAACAGACTTAAGCGTCTCTAATTCTCACCTTTCACCCTTCTCACCCCTCTCCCCTCTCTCTGTCCTCGTAGGTCAAAACGCACTAGAGCGACAATGCAACGGAGAGCCGCGTCGCGGCATCGGAGCGGCGCGTTAGAAAAATATTGTGTCCACTGTTTCTTATGAAATAAAACGCACTATAGCGTTGCTGCAGTGAAGCGGCGGCGCGGCGCTCCCACTCCACTCTTCATTGCCCTTCTTACTGATTGATGACTTATTATGATGATCCCGCGCAGTTGCTGCAAACGCTTCCAAGTGCGCGCGTGGTTTGAATAGCACCGCGGGGGCGAGGCCTTACGTCTGCTTACGCTGCAGGAAGTCACATTTACGACAGGATATTTTATTACCTATTTATTTTATTTACATAGATACTGCAATGTAACAGTAGAATTAAACTAAAGCGTTACAATATTATAACTGAGGACTACCTATCTAATCTTTCTAGCATTCTCTTACATACCTTCACCACACTTCCAATCCAATCCCATCCACAGACACATCACACTGGTGCATCAGCGAGCAGGGCACAGAGTAGCCGCAGCGTTTTTTTGTCTGTGATTCTAATGAAAAATTGCAGTAGACTTTCTTTTGGCAGTACCTAATGTTTGCCGATTTTGGCAATTAATGACTCTCTCTCTCTCTTTCTCTATCATCTGTCTCACTCCCTCTGACTGGTAACGCTCATTATGTTGGTCCCGCGCAGTTCACGTGCGAGCAGTGCGGCAAAGGCTTCCAAGTGCGCACGTGGTTTGAGCAGCATCGGAACGTGCACACGGGGGCGAGGCCTTACGTCTGCTCACACTGCGGAAAGTGCTTCCCTATGGAGAGGTGAGTGCCTGGCGTTGTCGTAAGGTGAATGTCGTTAAGGCTGATTTTGCACGCCATTCCTCTGTTATGTTTTATGATTTACAATCAAGGATTTTATTAAAATATATAGTGAGAATACTTTTCATACGATTATACATACTTCTTACTTTGATATGCCACTAATATTATAAATGTGAAAGTTGGTGAAGATGTTTGGATGTTTGTTACTTAATCACGCAATAACGGCTGAACTGATTTAGACTATATTTGGTATGGAGATAGTTTGACTCCCGGGAACATAGGATACTTTTCATCCCGGTAATTACTCATTTCATGCGGGCGTAGTCGCGGGCAAAAGCTAGTATACCGTATATGTGTATCATCATCAGGGCCTTATTTCATAGAACTACAATTCATGGTTTACTATGGCAATTCAAGCCAATCAGCTATGCAATGTGCATCGAATACTCATAAAGTCATAATAAAGTATGAATTGTTTGAAACCGGCGTGCGTGCATGCAGGCTAAAGAATGTTGATGAAGCGAAAGTGATCTGTCAGGATCGTGGCAAGTGGCAGTCGCTGGTCTCTGCCTACCCCTCTGCGATACATGCGTGAGTTTAGGTATGTATGTATGTATAACAATAACTCAAAGATCATTCAAACGTTAATAAAATAGAACATTACAAGTAAAATCTAGATAATTTTAGAGAAAAAAATGGCAATTTTTGTCAATTTTTTCTCCAAAATTACTCTAAACTTTGTCTTTTCAAATAATGTTCCTACCCCTCTGAGATACATGCGTGAGTTTATGTTATGTTATGGTTATAGTTTTATGAAACGTGGTCCAGTTCCAGTTGTCCTTCGTCAGGGAGGGGTAGTCTGAAAACAAATTTCTACAGCGGCCGATTTGTGCATGTATTATAATTTTTTTATTTTATAATTGAAAGTCTAATGTTTACATAATTAAATGTTTACTTAATGAAAGTCAAAGTTATTAGTTTCACAATTAAAAGATTATGCGGAGAAGAAGCTAACAAAGAAAAGTTTGTTAATTTTTTTTTCTTAAATAAATAACGATATTTAATGAAATGTGGTTTCTCGCAGGTACTTAGCGGCGCATTGCAGCAGACAGCACGCGGCGTCGGAGACGGCGCAGCGCCACTACTGCGTGCATTGCGCGTTCACGTGCGGGTCCCGGCACGCTCTCACGCAGCACTTGAAGGTACTGTAACGGTACCCCTTTATAGTACCTGGCCGGCGCAGGCGTCTAGCTAGATTTTGAATTATTTGAAGGGAATCGTTACGTTTGGAACAGCGGTGGTAGCCTAGTGGGTAGAACATTGGACTCGGAAGCGAGAAACCCAGGTTCGATTCCCAGTGCGGGCATGTACCTATGACTTTGTTTTCTAAGTTATGTACATTTGTGAAGTTACAGTAGCAATACATCGAAAACATCGTGAGGAAACCCGAGTGTCTGGGTTGTTCACATACCTCAGCGCTTGAAATCGCCAATCCGCGGTAGGCACGCGTGATGATTAAGCCCATCTTCTCTCCCTGTGAGAAGGCCTGTGCCCTACAGTGGGACGTATATAGGCTGCTTATGTTACGTTTTGTTTGAGGATGTCAGTCGATCCCTAGCTAGGCTAGGCAATCGATGAAAAGAGATAATAAAAGTTATAAGTTTACTGCTAATAACCAGTTTAATTTAAAATAGAGCGCTACAGTACTTACCCCAGTTGATTGATACTGGAGAGCTGACCTATCTGTTATTTACCTAAGTTCATAAAATTTTGACCCTTAGGAGCACGGCGTTGTGGCGAGTTTCCTCTGCGACATCTGCGGAAAAAGTCTAGCCACGGCGGAGTATCTGAAGTTCCACAGACGCACGCATCTTGGCGAGAAACCTTACTCCTGCGGGTAGGCAAAATCCTATCAGAAATCAATAATTTATTTCAACGTAAAGAATTTACATTCTGTTTGCTGAATGTCAATGTACTATGTTACTATGTTAGCCGCTGCCTTCGGGCCGTATTGGCTACTATTTTCCGAATTTCAACATTTATGTGGGTTACTTAAAAAAAAAAAAGTGGATGGGTCTGTGTCGGGTTACACGGCCGTTGGTCTAGCGTGACACTTCTATAAGGGTTAATTTTTAGCTGAAACTGCGCAATGTGTTACTTTACAGTGGCGCCATCTAGCGGCACGAGTCAAGAGGATCTGAGTAATGGCTAGTTTTCGCTACTCAACGATATACCTATAAATGAATTGCACACGACACGTATTTACAGAGTTACAGCCCTCGACGAGGCGACATGTCTTCGTTGCATACGGTTTTAGAAAGTGACCCCCTATTGCCGAACTAAAAGACGTTTCACGTCAAAAAGTAATGAATGAAATCAGACAACGTGGTAAAGAATATCGCTGAACATATATAAATAAATAAATATATACTGTCGAATTGGGTGATAAGCGAACGACACCCACACGATAAAAAGTTAAGAAAATGCATTTTTCTACAATCCTCTTTAATGTACCTTCCAGCACCTGCAGCAAAGCGTTTGTGAAGAAATGCAACCTGACATTGCACGAGCGCACTCACAGCGGCGAGAAACCGCACGTGTGCGCCAAATGTGGCAAGGCCTTCTCACAGAAGGGCACACTGGTACTGCATACTAGGTAAGCTTTTGGCGCGCGTTCGCGCGTCTTTTTAACTCGATAGATATTTGTGCATTATATTGCAGAGATGAGGGTCAAATTTGCTATAATTTTTTGCGACGGAAAACCGCACGCCAAATGTGGCCAGGCGTTCTCACAGAAGGGCACGCTGATACTGCATACTAGGTAAGCTTTTGGCGCCCGTTCGCGCGTCTTTCTAACTCGATAAAGATTTTTGTGCATTATATTGTAGTGATGAGGGTCAATTTGCTATATTTTTTTTACGACGAGAGACCGCACGCCAAATGTGGCCAGGCGTTCTCACAGAAGAGGACGCTGATACTGCATACTAGGTAAGCTTTTGGAAGCAAAGCATTTGCAAGTTGGAGCTACGGAAAATTGTGAATTTTTTTTATCGTAAATATATGAACATCCTAAGAAAATTGTGGTAACTATAAAATTTACTTATATTTAGTATTACATTTACTGCAGTTTTCGCCAGCACGACAGTCTTGCGTCCATAGTTACAAGGCGCGCATTTGCGTGCCTCTTTCACTCAACAGAGATTTGTGGATTCTGTTGTAGAGATAAGGGCCAATTTGCTATGAATTATTACGACGAGAAACGGCACGTGTGCGTTAAATGTGGCAACACAGATCTCACAGCAGGGAACGCTGGTACCTACTATAAACAAAGTAAACTTTTGGAAGGAATACGTTTGGTTTCGTTTTTGAAAGTAAATTTGTAAGACTTCTAGGGATTTTTCTATTCGTAATCCCGAACTGAATGATATAAAAACACATTTTTGTTAAAGTACCCGAAATCACCGTGCGTACATGCAGTAACTTATGAATGTTGATGAAGCGAAACAGGATTGTCAGGATTATGGCAAATGGCAAACCCTGGTCTCTGCCTAACTCTCTAGGGTACCCGCGTGAGTTTATGTAAGGGTATGACGGTAAATATTTCTTGTTCCAGAAGCCACACCGGCGTTCGACCGTACCAGTGCACTAAATGCCCCAAGGCTTTCGTCTCCAAGAGTCAGCTGACGTCACACCAGAAAACGTGTGTTTAGTACTAAGGTGCTATCCGTTACTTACTAGCGCCGCCATTGAGCGTTGGTAGCCTAGTGGGTAGAACATCAGACTCGGAAGCGAGAGACCCAGGTTCGATCCCCAGTGCGGGCATGTACCTATGACTTGATTTTCTAAGTTATGTACATTTGTGAAGTTACAGTAGCAATACCTATCCTAGAAAAATCGTATTAACCTAAGGGTAACTCGTGTAAAAAAATACATAGTTAACTCGATTTTGACGATTTATCGAGTTTTTAGGGTTCCGTACCTTGAAAGGAAAAACGGAACCCTTATAGGATCACTTTGTTGTCCGAACGCCCGTCCGTACTTCCGTCCGTCCGTCCGTCTGTCAAGAACTTTTATTTCGGGACCGCGTGGACGTATAGAGTTGAAATTAAACCCATATACAGTCATATATAACCATAACATTCTACAGTCCTTGAAGTTGTGAAAACAAGTAAACGTAAAAAAAAGATACGGCCGTTTATGCCGATAAAAAAACGTATATTTCGACACTCAAGGGAATCAACATTTATAGGGTACTCTCCGTTGACCTAGAACTAAGGAATTTGAGTAATATCGTCTTATACTGCAAGTGTAGGGAAAAATCTGAAAACTATACATTTGTAAATAAACCATAAAAAATGTCTTTCAAGTTCGAGAAAAGCATTGAAAAAACTGCGACACTCGATCACAGAACTATTTATAATATTATATTCTTTGTTGCACTAATCCGTGCTAGCATAATAAGCCACTGTAGAGCACAGGCCTTCTTCCAGGGAGAGAGTATGGGCTTGATCACCGCGCGTGCCCACCCAGAATCGCCAGATTTCAACCGCTAAGGTATATGAATAGCTCAGATGCTCAGGTTTCCTCACGATGTTTTACTTCACCGTTAGCGAGTGGTTTTGCTTCTTTAACTAATCCGTACTAAGACCATTTAGATGCTACAAGAGATGTAAATTACTTCAGCCAGATGTCGCTGCCTGTACGTAATACAGAGAAGTTTGTAAAGAGGTTCGAAATTTCGTCGATAGCTGCACTTGCCCATTAGCTCAGTTGAGAGAGCGCTGGCACGGTTAGCCAGAGGTCGCGGGTTCAAGTCCCGGCATGGGTGGAATTTTTAGCCTCTAAATCGTAACAAATTTGTACGGAACCCTCGGTGAGCGAGTCCGACCCGCACTTGTCGGGTTTATTCAATTGTTACTGGAATTGTTATGACCTAAATAGTTGTTACTGGAATCATACTATCCAAATCCAAAATGTGTACACAACAACGAGTCACGTAACAGTATCTTACAATTTTCCATGTTTCATTCAGAAATATAATTTTCTTTAACATTTAACAAATTTGCGCAAACAATCGAAGAAAGCGAAAATTCTTAACTTCGGTTATTCATACATTTTATTAAATCCACCATTACCTTGATAAAGAAGGATTTAACTCACCTCGTGTTGTGATGAGTGTCATTATTATTATTATACTTATAAGCCATATAGGAAGGGCCGGTAAGGGGCGACCCAGACGGACATACTTCGACCAAATAGGGGATGTATTAGCAAAGGGTAAGATAAAAAGTACCCGAAACCGGCGTGCGTGCATGCAACGACTAATGAATGTTGAGGAAGCGAAAGTGACCTGTCAAGATCGTAGCAAGTGGCGGTCTCTGCCTACCCCTCTGGGATACAGGCGTGAGTTTATGTTATGTTACTTTAACACACGAAAACACAATACAGGAAAGGTAACAAAAGATGACAAAGGCGAGCTTATCTCTGTGAGAGATTTCTTTCAGCAAACCTTGTGATGCCATCTTTCGATATTTTTCACCATATGACAAACGTCACTGTAAAATCCTTACCTGTGATATTATTGATGAGTTTTCAAAACGACCATCGGTATGTGGGAAATTCAAATTTCAAAACCTCTCAGTTTCGTCTTTTTTATTGGACGTTGGGCGTTTATTCTCGAATTTATTTCTGGCGCTGGGCGTTAACAGACTAGTACGGAATGTCCGTTGTGTAGGACTTTGGGCTGCAGGAGGTTAAGAGAAGGCCTGTGCCCAGCAATGAATGAATGAAAATATTTATTTCAGACCTGGGTCCATATTTGATAATAATAAGCAGCAGCAATGGTACATAGGCTATTTTTACCTCAAACCTGTTAACTGAGATAAGACTGATTGTGTAATATTTGTGCCACATTTTACAAATAAATATTTTTTTCCATTTTATTTTTATTTCACTTTTGGGATAAGGGAAAAAGAAACCAAAACACAACGTTATGTAATCATTTATTAAAAAATGTTCATAAAACTACGGGCAATTAAAACGTAATTCGAATCCAATAATTACAATAGTAAAACAAGTGTTTGTAAGTACTTTACACAATAATTAACATAAGTATTATGAGATTTTTATAACGATGCGAAAATCAGATCAGTCACATTTCTATTTAAATGTGAAAATGGTTTGTCGTTGAGTATAAATAAAATGAGATGATTTTTTTTTCGAATACGAAATACACAAAAGGCTTAAATGAAAAAGCCTTGGTATTTCAAACTCCGCAAATGAAATACTTACTTAAATTATCTTTAAATAGTAGTGCAATTTGCAGAGTAATATTGGAAGACTTATTTATTATTCATTCGTATAAAAAAGCCGTTACATGGATTGCACAATGAGGCACATTATTATAACTACCCTATACACATATTAGTTGAGTTTCCTTTTTCACGAACAAAGTCTTAACATCGACTTAAATACCAATAAAATCAGTCCTATAATACATTTTCTAGGGGTAAAAGAGTATAAATATAGGATTTTGTTTAATAACACTTTGTCAAAAAGAGCAAAAACTAGGTAACAACCTCAGTGGTTTCTCTTATAAATATAACTACCAATATTCACTAGATGGCGCAGTTACGAGAAAACAGTCAAAAATATCGTCGCTTGCTTAAGGGGCTCTAGGGACACTATCGCCACCGAGGAAAAAGAAATCATATCTTTTTTACAGATCGTATTTGCAAAAGGTGTCAGTACAATCTCTCAATCATGTTAATAGCGATTTTTAGGACCCATGGCCGTGAACTCAAGAAAAAAAAACTAGGACTAGATAGTATTAATAATTCCAGAAACGGCCGTTTTTGGAATAAATGCTGTCTAGTACCAGGTTCGTGATCCTAGGTTATATGTCGTGGGTCCTAAAAATCACTGTTAACGTGATTGAGAGATTGTACAGACACTTTTTGCAAATTCGATCTGTCAAAGTTATGTTTTTTTTTTTCATTGGCGGTGCTAGTTAGCTCACGGGATCCCCTTAAGTTGCCATTTGACCGTTTCGGCATTTGAATGCCATTGGGTGCAGGTTTTAAGCTCGAGCCGATTAACAATTAAAAAAGTTGGAACACCGCAGAAACTGTTTACGAAATTAAATAGTTTTTTTAGAAGACTAAAGTAGGGAGAATGGCTTTTGCGGTGTCGTTTGCTGAGCGATGATAAGCGAAACATACTACAACCCGAAGCTCTATTCACATTAACTATCAGGGGCGCTACAACGTAAGTCTTCGTATGGACGCGTCCGATTTAACCTACTCCGAACTGTCAAATACATACATTATTTTAACACTTTGAAGTCGATAATCGTTTAAGTGGACAGTTACGTGATAGAAGGGCTGCTGCTCTGATATTTAAAAATCTCCATAATATATATAGTAAAATGGGGGGATTCTACTAAATACAAGCAACCGTTACTATGGGGAAAAATCGAAATCGCGAAAAAAACTTCAGCTGTTCCATACATTTTAAGCGTCAGGTGGCAAGTTTCATAATCTAATAGAAAAAAATTTAGTGTCACAGTGATTGCTATCGAACTCCTCCGCACCGGCTTCACCGATTTTTATGAAATTTTTTGTGTATATTTGGTAGGTCTGAGAATAGGTCGTAGGCTAATTAATATGGCGAAACAACGCTTGCCGAGTCAGCTACTAATAATCGAATAACTTCCATACAACACAATCACTTGTCCTCGTACCAAACTAGGATACCCTGTGCCATGCTAGCCAGGCAAAGACATCACATGGAAATACATTTAGTATAGAACAGCTGTTTTTTTTTTATTCGCGATTTTGTAGTTTTTCCCGTTGTAAAATTTATTTAA
Source organism: Yponomeuta malinellus (assembly GCA_947308005.1). NCBI lineage: Eukaryota > Metazoa > Arthropoda > Insecta > Lepidoptera > Yponomeutidae > Yponomeuta > Yponomeuta malinellus. Next base: position 2,254,731 of record OX371019.1, read on the forward strand.
TTAAAATTAGAACCCCAATTTTGAATGTATATTGGTGTTTTTGTTACAGCCTGTATAGTCTGTCCATCTAATGAACATTACAATGGTAGACTTTATTGACAAGTCATAAGACTACGCGCTGATCTTCGTGAAAATCAGTGCAACAACGCGCACAGATTTAGCAATTTAACTAGAGTTGGCAAGGGCGCCATTGTAGCTTTATGTTAAGCAGTGATGTCACCAAGTCACTGGATATATGCATAACAGTGAATTGAACAAAAATCCAGAGTCGGGAAAACTTTGCGACTGATATGTAAGAACACACCAGAACAAAAACAGCCGTATACCACCGGTGTGCACTTATTATTTATTGTAAATTATAGTTATAACTATAAAGTTCAAAGAATTCTAAGTCACATCCCGCGTGCGTCATTGTGACAAGAAATACGTTCATGCGAAATCAAAGTCATTCGGCTCATTTGGCTCAAGTTATTCGTCGGGCATTATAACGCTTTTCGACAATTTGAGTCTAATACCTAATGTTATTTATAAAACAGTATTCTTTACAGCACTTCTTAATGCGGTTAAAGGCGACAACTCCTTTACGCAAGACTATGTAAAGTTAGTTTAAAAAAGCTTTTTTTTATCTTAAGGTCAAAAGTTACGATTTATATTTTATCAAAAGAAACATTTTGGTGTACCCATCTTAAATTGGTAGATCTGTGGCGTATTTGTCATTCAGCTGCGCTCTAGAGAAACATTCTGATTATTCCGATCAGCCCCTACATTACGCTCACCAAATCCTGAGCGATTCCAATCGTCTAACTGTCAAATTAGTATGGAATTTGACAGTTAGACAATTGGAATCGCTCAGGATTTGGTGAGCGTAATTAGGCCACTGAACACAGTCGACGACAAGGGTTACATAAGTTACACTTAAATTGTAGGTAATAATAATGCTTTGGTTGATTTAGGCAGTTGTTGCTGGTGGCGGTCACTGAAAAATAGCATTAATAAGTAAAGTGAAGATATAGATAGACACCTCTTTATTTCACACTATTCGGTACCTTATTAAGGCTGCTCTTACGTGGACAATTAACATTTTTAAATATTGCAATAATATAAGTATACTTTTGATAGATGTGGTCTGAGGGTTTGATGGATAATTAAATTGCGGATATTCAAGGCATATTTTTTTATTCTGTACTTAGTTTTTCATTGAGAAAATTTGATTCAAAAATTAATAATTTTGGAAACAACTTTTCTTTATTTTATTTTATTTATTGCATAACACAACAGATAAGTAAAATTGCATGTTATAATATCATGATGAAAGCTTATAATTTAGTTAGATATCCTTTAACGTGTGATGACAGCAACTACGTGTCGGAAAACAAAATTATATATAACATGTAAGTAATTTAATTATGCATCAAACCCTCAAGACCACATTTATCAAAAGTTTGTGCGAGCGAGACAACATGCTCCACGTAAGAACAGTCTTAAAGAGTAAATAACTAAAATAAGTTTCAAACTAAAGACCTCAAGCTTTCAAAGCTATTCAAAGCTTAGATAACACGGTATCGAATAATGTGATATTTACCAAAAGTGCTTTTTTGGCTAAGACGTAATAGAAGCGGCTTCGTAAATTTTGTTTTTCTTAATACGTTTCGGATTCAGAAACTTCGGGAATGCACAACTAATCGGACACATTGTTTGGAATCAACTTCTTAAATAATTTAAAGTTTAAAAACCAACGCGCAATCGATATTTGAAGCCTTCTTTTATAACACAATGTACCTAACATTGCGTTATAAAAGAAAGCTTAAAATTTCGATAAATTCTATGAGTTGCGATTGAATTTTTTTAGTTAAATGCCACAGGCCGACTTGCACCACTTTCTTAGATGCGGCTTAACCAGCATTTAACTAAAATTCTTCACCATCATCATCATCATCATCAGCCATTTGACGCCCACTGCAGGACACAGGCCTCCTTCGTGGTTTTCCTAACCATGAGGGGTTTTGCCATAATCGCCACGCTTGGCAGGCGGGTTGGCGATCGCAGTATGCGGTTGGAATTTCAGGAAGACGCTGCTGCCCGTCTCCTGGTAATTGATTTCCTTAGTCGCCTTCTACGACATCCACGGAGGGAAATGGAGTGACGCTATTCTTAATCCGGCGCCACACGGAACTCCGGGCGCATACATTCTTCATACAAAAGTCATTTTAAATGGCGACTTAAGTGACATTTAAGAAGTGGTGCGCCACCAGCCGGCCTTAGTGTTTATTAATAAATGTACTCACCACAAATCTGTTCACTTTTGTCGCGAAATTCTTAGTGACGCTGCTCTGCATTTTCATGTTTTCGAACTTCTCGCGGAGGCTGTAACAAACACGTGGCCAGTAAATATATGGCTTAAGTGAACGAACGAGTATCTAAGACCCGTTGTGCCAGGTAACAAATGAATGAATGATCAATCAACGTTCTAGGTTAGTGAATGAACGGGTTTTGTTACACCCCGGTCGGAGGCTTTAACGAAGCGATAAATAAAATGTGTATTTTTAAAACATTATAATATCATGACAAATCGAAGTACATTGCGTGGCATATTAGTACAATTAGTATTCGTACTTGTCAATCTGTGGCTCTGCAATGTGTATGAACGGCTATGCAATCTGTACGAATGATCATAGTAAAGCATGAATTCTAGTTCGATTAATTAGGACCCTGTGCGGATGTATACCTATGGGATTTGGTCACACCCTTATCGGATGTATATGGAAATTTAGTTACCATCGATTCCGATGTTTATGGAAAAATTGTCACACTCTGTTCGGATGTTTATGGGAATTTGTCACACTCCGTTCGGATGTTTATGGGAATTTAGTTACACTACATTCGTTCGGATGTATATAGGGATTATTTACTTTCCATTCGGATGTATATGGGAATTTGTCACACTCAGTTCGGATGCATGTGTGAATTTCTTACACTCAATTCGGATGTATATGGGAATTTAATTACACTCAATTCGGATGTATATGGGAATTTATTACCCTTTACTCGGATGTACATGGGGATTTAGTCACACCAACCTCTTGGCGGTCTCCAGCTGGGACTCCCCGTCGTCATCTTCCTGCTGCCGTTCGATGACCACCCCGGAGGGCGAGCGCTGCGGCTCGTTCTCCGACCAGTGCTCGAAGCGCTCACGGAAACTCTTCGTGCGGGCCAGCTGCTGGGCCTACGGGTACGGAGACTATGTTACTGAACTAGTGAAGATGTTTTGGAGAGTGGAGGGCCGTATTTAACGATGCGCTTGCGGAAACTCTTGGTGCGGGCTGTTGGGCCTGCGGGAGTAGAGACTATTGTCATCGTCGTCATCATCATCATGCAGCCACAAGAAGTCCACTGCTGGACATAGGCCTCCTTCATGGATTTCCGTAAAGAACGGTTGGAAGCGGCCTACATCCAGCGCCTTCCTGCCACTTGGATGAGGTCATCTGTCCATCTTGTGGCTGGTCGTCCTACGCTGCGCTTGCCGATATGTGGTCTCCATTCGAGAACTTTTCGGCCCCATCGGCCATCAGTTCTGCGTGCTATGTGCCATTATCATCATCATCATTATCTTTATTTGACGCCCACTGCAGGACAAAGGCCTCCCTTATGGTTTTCCAAGCTTCCCGGTCTTCCCGGGCGAGGCATATAGCTCGGAGAACTGATAGCCGTTGTGGCGGAAATGTTCTGAGCTGGCGACCGCGGACCGGACGACGCGGCGTGGGCAGACCCCCCACCAGATGGTCTGACGAGCTGGTTACGGTGGCGGGGAGTCGCCGGATGCGGGCCGGGCGACACTACAACGGGAAGCTTGGAAAACCTTGAGGGAGGCCTATGTCCTGCAGTGGGCGTCAAATTGCTGATGACGATGATGATGAGTTTACTCTGAAAAGTGGAGGGCCGCATTTAACGGAGCGCTCGCGGAAACTCTTGTGGCGGGCAAGCTGCCGCGCCTGGGGGAGTGGATACTGTGTAACTGAATAATGGAGAGCTCGCACAAAAATGTTTACATCTCATTGGAGGAGCCATGTTACAAGATACGGTTATTTTTTTCTCTACGACTAATACTTTTTCATAATACAATTTGTCGAAGAGAAGTTCTAGTGACGTGGTACAAAAACGCGCCATACAAATTGGAATCACGCTCAACAACGTCACATGGTGCAGGTGCTTTATGAAGCATTTATTGGCATTTGAGTTATAACGTACATTAATGTATTTATGAGTCCCACTTATTACAAAACCTTTAGAATTCAATGAAAATACTAAATTCTCACCGTCCTCTTTCTCCTCCGAAATATACTCCTCTTTAGATGAGGCCTTTCTCGCTCACTCAACTGTTTCAAGGCCTCTTCCAAGGACTCCCATCTCTTCCATTCTCTAACCATATTTTCATCTCTCACTCTCTCTCTCACCTGTTTTAAGGCCTCGTCCCTCTGCAGCGCCTGCGAGCAGAGCCGGCGGCGCTCCTCCTCACTGTCCTCCTCCTCCTCCGAAGAGTAGTCCTCCTCAGACGAGGAGTCGTGAGTGTAAGCGCCGGGCGGCGGCGGAGTGAAGCGCTTCAGTGGCTTGGGGCCTGCTGGCAAAGGGAATGCCATTATTTATCTGTCAAATTACTCAGTCTAAGAAGCTCACTGTTGGGCACGTTTTCCGTCAAGCCAAAATATTCATCGCCACATTGACATATAAACAAGACGAAGGAAACGGAATGGCGAGCGAAAAGTGAGAGACAATAATTTTTGCCGAGGTAACGAGGGAACTAACAGTTAATGCTTTCAAAAAACACCTGTCACCTCAGTCTACCGAGACCGAGAAGTGTCGACTTGCAAAAGTACCGAAACGTCGGAAAATTGTAAAATGGAAAAGTAAACGAGTAAATATCCGTTAAAATTCAGTTACATTATGTCAAGTGCTCGTGTTAACCTAAGAAAATACTATGCTGAGAGGACTTTGTTTAATCGCAGTTTTTACAAAAACATTGGTATTTTTTACGTGTCCTGAATTGCAAGATATAGTCGGCCGCCATTTTGAAATTCTTTATTAATGGAAATTCCCTTGCCACTCCACATAGTGGAAAATAGTTGCCACTCACACAGTGGCGAGCGGCTCAACATTCTGCTCTAGACCATACTACAAGCTAGTTACTAGCAAGTTAAGGATTGGGCAAGAAATAAGGTACCTAAATCATACGAATTTCTCAGAATTTCAAAACGAAATAGGCAGCCAATTCGAAATTTACTAGCGAACATTATGAAGAATTGTTGTGTTTACTTATAGAAACCTTCGTCATAGGGCGAAGCTCGATCAAAATCTTCAACATAATAAGAGGAGGCCAAAGGTCGGATCAAAGAAGCAGCTTTCGCGTATTTAGAAACTCGAATACAGAGAGTGTTTTCTGGGATTTACGTTTACATTTAAGTATTTGGTATAGCTGCACATTTCTCGCCACAAACCTAGTGTAGCCTGCACCAACCTTGCTCCTGGTCGGAGCGCGCCAGGTTCTCCTCCATGAGGCGGAAGACGCCGATCATGCGCGAGGCGGTGTGCCGCTCGGCCGCCAGCCCGGCGTCGCCAGCGCGGCCGCCGCGCGCCACCGCCGGGTCCTGGTACACCTCCGGCGACGGGGACTTCGCCCTCTGACGGGGGGACAGTACGTCAGAAACTGGAGACGCTTAAGCAACTTCTAGGGGGTCGAACTCTCGAAAACACAAGCATCTTATGACGATGGATTGTCAGCGAAACTATGTTTGGGGAGGCATAGTGGCGGCATTTATTAGAGGGACAAATGCGTCAGAAATTGGAGAAAGATTTGTTGATGGGTGAGTTCAGAAACTATGCCGTACATAGTCGCGGAGAGATTCGTCCGAAACTAGAGACGCTTAAGCAACTTTTGGAGAGATGGACGGTCGGAGAAACTGTACAGTCGCGTTACTCTGGTGGGGAGCAAAATGCGCCAGAAACTCGAGCACTCACTCGAACATTTCGCCGTCTGCTAGGGGAATTGTACGTCTTAAACTGAACACGCTGAAGCGACTTTTATCGGGAAAGAGACTGGGGGCACTAGAAACTGGGGAAACTTTTGGTGATGGATTGTCAGAGAAAGTATGTTTAACTCCTGAACTGCCCTCGCGGAACGCAACGTATAGGTGGCCCATACTAAGTTGGACACAGATCTGTGTCGCGGCAGACGAGTGGTTAATCGCGGTCTCTGGAAAAACGGGGACTTCACCCTCTGCTGGGCGGATAGTAAGTCAGAAACTGGAGACGCTTAAGCAAATTTGAAGAGATGGATGGTCGGAGAAACTGTACCGTCGCGTTACTCTGATGCGCCAGAAACTCGGATACACCTCCGGCGATGGGGACATCGCCCTCTGATGGGGGAACAGTACGTCATAAACTGAAGAAGCTTAAGCAACTTTGGATGATGGATTGTCAGAGAAACTATGTTTGGTCGCGGCTAGGGAGGTACAGTTGCGGCCTCTGTTGCAGGGAGAAAGGTCGCGGGGGAAAAATACGTTAGAAACTGGAGAAACTTATGTTGATGGGTGATCGGGGAAACTATGCACGATTGCAACTCGTGGAACTTATGCAACAATAATCGCGGTTAGACCGCGTATAATTCCCGGCTGGGAATTAAAAAAAAACCCCTGGTCTTGGATGTTTACATGTTTGTGATGTCGTTGTTTCTGGTTCCCACGACACAGGGTATCCTGTGGGGCCAGAAGAAATATATGTGCCTGTATGTAAATGTTCATGTTCAATGTTCATGTTCATATATTACTGGCGAGAACCCCTCACCTGCTGGCGCGGGGGCGTCATGCGGAACTCCTTGTGCTGCCGCTCCGGCCGGTACGTCTCGAAGAACTTGAACCGGTCGCTGATGTCCGCCGTCTGGATCTGCACGTCCTCGACTTTGTCGTCGGCGCGGACCACGTCCTTCGGGATGAACGGCTGTGGGGACGTACACGGTGTTACAGTACCTAAGTTCGGTGTAATAATAAGCTTGCGAGAGGCGCGGTTAAAAGAATGTGTAAAGCACACTTTGTGGGCTACTGTAACATTAAAGATTATTTAGATGACAAAGATGTCTGGAATACGGTATTTGACACGATCAACAATAAATTATTTCATATGCTCGATTAAAACAAAAATTACAAAATATCTCGGAAAATGTATCTCTTTTAGTCGATTACTAGTTATTACAATTTTTTAATAGATTAAACATAAAAAGAGTGCTCTGAAATGTGACGTCTTAAGCCAGTATTTTCATGCAAAATTCCGTTTTAAAAGTAATTCATTTGATATTTTGTCAAATACCCAATTAAAGCCAGTTCGATGCACGTGTTCTAGGTTTTAGAATAATATGTAAAAACAGTTAATTAAGTATCTGAAAAGACTAGCGGTCTTATTTATAAAAACTAGATTCCATAAAACAGTCTGTGGTGGTGATTTTACACGGAAAAGATGTAGCCACCGATTAAATAAACAGAGTTTTACCTTGGTTTTAGAGGAATCGTGTTTTAACCGAATAAAAAAAATGTGCTTCTCAGTTTGACCTCTATGTTTGTGTGTATGTTTGTTCGCGATTATGTCACGTTTGACTGAATCGATTTTGATGCGGTTTTCATTATAAATATAGCCGTAGGTTTGGAGTGTTTGTGTCATTTTTTTCTAGATTTTGAAATTCAGACCTAGTAACATTCATTAAGTCACAATTTTTGTGTTAATTTGAATAAAAATACTTTGAACTTTAATTTGATCGTTACTCGTTACTTTGTCGTCAGCACGGACCCTAAGGAATCCCTAAGGACGTCCTTAGGTATGAACGGCTCTAGGGACATTACGTGGTGTCGTAATAAATCGGTTATAGCACTGTTAGTGTAAGAAAGGGACTGGATAGCTATTTAGTTACGCATTTGACGGATCTAATCACGATTATTTATTAGGTAAAAGTATTAAATTATTATTTTTATTATTGACCAACTATTTGCCTCTCTTTCACACAATATGGACGGCATGATTTTAAGACCGAGAAGACAAAAACCTGCCAGAGGAATGAAGTAATAAAAGTCTCAAAAAAGCACAATTTAAAAGGATGCTTAAGCGCTTTGTGTTAAGCAGTTTGTAAACCCATCCTATGCTTCGGACTCAGAACTCAAGAAGTATTAACGATACCGTTAGCTGTGTAGATTGTGTAAGTTTATATGCCTATACGGAATTGTTACCAAGAGCTTGCCGATGAACTGCTTTAGCAGTTTGGCAAAATGATGTAATTGCGGTATTTCGTGTTGTATTTTGGTCCTACTTTGCTCTTAACGAGGAGACTTTGCTCCAATACAAAAAAAAGATTAAATTTAATTTTTACGGAAACACCTTTGCATGTGGGAGATTTGAAAAGTACTACGTGGTAACACTAATTATCATATAGCAACCCCGATTTAATTGAAACGTCAAAGTCGTATTGTCATTTCATTAGCTGTCACAACAACGGACCATGCGTTTTATGTGCATTTCAACGTACGAAAAAATCTGCTTTCATCTTGAAAATCGTTAGATTTACATAGGTAAGTGGTATATCATTTGATTAAATGTTTTATTAACTTGCTATAGAGATGATTATTTTTTAATTTGTAACAATATTGAAAATATTTGAGAATATTTTCTAGGTTGGGTATACTTTGCACCTGCTTGTGGGGATAAATTGCTCCAGGAGCAAAGTATCCTCAAAATACGTTATTTTTCTTTTGTTTTAGATCACCATGCCCAGAAAGTATGTGAAAAGAGTAGATGCAAGGCATTACAAAGCGTATACTGAAGAAAAGTTGGAAGAATGTATGTTGGCTATAGAAAACAAAATTCGAACTCAAAGAAAAGCATCAGAGCAATATAAAATACCAAGACGGACAATCATTAATAGAATACAAGCTAGGAAATTAAATCAAAATGTGGCTCCACCTGGTTTCCCACCCATCTTTAATGAGGAAGAAGAATCGCTGTTTTCAAATTGCATTGAAGCAATGGGAGAATATGGTTTCCCATTGACTGAGTTTGATTTACGGGTCATAATAAAAGCTTATCTCGACAAGATTGGCAGAAAAGTTAACAGAATTAAAAATAACTTGCCAGGTAAAGAATGGGTTGCATCATTTTTAAGTCGCCAGCAAAACTTATCTAGGAGATTTGTCGCGAACATCAAACGAGCACGAGCTGCTGTCGACGGTGACACTTTAAAAGAGTTCATTAACAATGTTGCTAAGGAAGTTGAAGGGGTTCCAGCTAATAATATATGAAACTTTGACGAAACAAACGTCACAGATGATCCAGGAAGAAAAAAAGTGATTATGAAAAGAGGTGCTAAATATCCTGAACTTATTCGCAATGCATCAAAAAGCGCTATATCACTGATTTTTGCAATATGTTTAGTAATAGCTGCAATAGCTTTTCATTTATAGAAATGTTATTAAATTGATTCTAAAAATACAAAAATAACATGATAATTGTCACAAAAAGGAGTTCCTAGAATTAATCAAAGTTTTGTCAACTGATTTCAGTAAAGAAATACATGATTAATAGTTGAAATTGTGTTTTTATAACTTCATATAACCGTTCCATTGGAGCAATGTTAGCATTGTAATGTCAGTCATTGCTCCACCACAAACAAATAGGAATTTCCTGAGCGAAGATGTTACGGAGCAAAGTTTACCGTGCAATAGGTAATACTTTGCTCCAAAAAAATTAAATAAAAAAGAAATAATAACAACTTTACCTAAACGATTAGAATGTTTTTCTATGTATCTTTAATGGTTTTATATGGAAAAAAGCATTAAATAACCCATATTTGCATAAATCTAAAAATTGTAAGGCATTTTATTAAAAAGTGGAGCAAATTTTGGAGCAAAGTAGGACCAAAATAGGTATTATGAATAAGTTTAAATAAAAAAAATACATTTGTCCAGTCCCTTTCTTCAATTAACAGTGTAATATTCCCGAACATTCTTGTTGGATCTATTGTCTAGATTATATTATTTTTGTTGCACTAACCCGTCCTAAGGACAATTTTAAAAACCTATTGAACGTGTAGATATTAGATGCTATTAGTAACTATTGTAAAACACATATTATTATGTATTTTGGAAGAAGCCTGGCTACCCATAGCACAGGGAATCCTAGTTTGGGAGCCAGTAACCACTTTTTTAACCTTTTTCTAAATAAAGTTTTTTCATTTTTTTCATTTAGAGGCTAAAAATTCAACCCATGCCGGGACTTGAACCCGCGACCTCTGGCTAACCGTGCCAGCGCTCCCCTAACTGAGCTAATGGGCAAGTGCAGGCATCAGTGAAATTTCGAGCCTCTTTACAAACATCTCTGTATTACGTAGTACAGGCAACGACATCTGGCCGAAGCAATTTACATCAATTGCAGCCCCGAGTTACCCACTCTGCTGTTAGGTTTTTACATCTATTGTCTAGAATTTTATTCTTAAAGTTGGTTCCGTGGAAAAGTCACTGGGGTTCCGTGAATCATATGTGTCACTGAATAGTTAAATTATTTTGAGATGTTTGTAAATAAAGTGCAGGTTTACTCACGATCTCTTTCCGCTTGGGCGGCTCCTGCAGTGGCGAGGTCGGCACGTTCTTCGCATTTGCGTCTAGCTCCAGGAAGATCGAGCGAGACTTCTTTCCGATGCCTGGCGACAAAACATACAATTAAATGTCCTGGATAAATCAATGAAATCCACATCAGTATCGTAATTAAACTAACGTACCATCTATCGGGGCTTCTCTGAAAGATCGAATTCAAAACGAGGTGATCCGTCAGAGAACCAAAGTCACCGACATAGCCCACCGAATGAGCATGCTGAAGTGGCAGCCGTGGGCCGGCCATATCACCCTAAGGACTGATAACCGATGGGATAGACGAGTTCTTGAGTGGAAACCGCGTATCGGTAAACATAGTGTAGGACGTCCTCAGACTCGGAGCGATGATCTCCGCAGGGCGGCTGGCAAGAGCCGGATGAGAGTAGCCGAGGACCGTGCTCAGTGGCGTGCAAGGAGAGGCCTATGTCCAGCATTGGACAAGCGTAGGCCGATGATGATGATGATGAAGATCTATCTAATCTGCCCATAAACAGAGCCCACTGTTGGACATAGGCCTCTTCTCTTTCACACTAACCCATCCGGTCCTTTGTCAGTCTTTTCCAATGTTACCCAACTGCTTACACAATCTTTCACCGACCATAGACCCATTCTTATAATTTACAAAATCAAAATGTTTTTATTCAAAGTAACACCTTGCGCTGATCCATTATTTGGTCGACATAATCGACCTAGGTTTAGTTATTAATATAGACTAAGTCCTTCTGTTACTAGTACTATTACACATATGGATTTATCCTGAAATAAATAAATAGTATAGTATAATTATGCCCCCCGGGGCCTCCCTTACCAGCCGAAGAGCGAATATCGGTGCTTACACATTCGCTCGCTATATTTCCCAATTAGACAGATAGATAAATCATTTATTTACAAAAGACACACACGTATCACAAAGCAAAGCATTACATATTTAAATTACAAGTAACAGCACTAAGAAAATGTACAACAAAACAGGTCACGTTTAATTAAAGAAAGGGACTGAATAAAAACATGCCTCTCGCTCACATAACATACGTAGACGGCAATATCGTGTGGGTGAGACGCAACAGTTGTCCGGACCCTTTCTTTAATTAACGGTCTTTTAAATCCTCTTTCAGCCCACAACGTTCTCTAATCACACTATTGCGTATATTGTCATTTAACATAACAGCACACATATTTCTCCAGGATTTTCACATCCCACTTTCTTGATTCTTCTTGAAGTTCAAATCAAATCAAAGCAATTTTTTTTTATCCAAAGTAACACAGACACTGTGACTTAATGAACGTTACAAGTTAACCTAGATGATTTCAAAATCTAGATCATTTTGGAGAAAAAATGGACAAAAAAGTCTTTTCAAGTCCTTCATTAAGAGAATTTATATAAATATTCTAGAACCTGGAATTACTTCAATTAATTTACTACTACGATACGCAAAATAGAATGGGATGCTTCTGCGCCAGCGGTGCGTTGGCAAACTGCAAATACGACGAATCGATTGAGGTCTTACGAGTATTTGTCAAAATCTGACTGTTGGTTAAGGAGTTATGAGGTAACATAGAATCGGACATACTTACATACATACGAGCCAAACACATTACCCTCCTTTTGGGCACCGCCGCAGTCGGGTGAAAACAGATGTCGTGGGTTCGAATCCCACTGAAGGCCCTACTTGTTTTGTACTAATGGCTCCAGTCTAGGTGTATTTTCATGTCTATGATGACCTTGCCTGGTTACCATAGTACAGGATGTCCTAGCACCAGTACAAGTGATTGTGTTGTATGGAAGTTATTATTATCTTTGCTCGTGTTTAGTGTACTTATTGACGTGATTTTTTAAACGAGAGGAAGTATTCAAGACGAAGAAAGCTTTATTTTACAATAGCGTTAATGGATGTCGGGTCACCGTACCTTCGTTGAAGAGCGTCGGATCGTCCAGCTTAGTGATTCTTGGCTGATGATTTCCGAACAGTTCTCCGGACTCAAAGCGTTGCTTGACGGAGCTCGCTAGAGAGGGAAAGAGATAGCAGGGAGTGAGAGGGGAGAGAAAGTGAGAGTTATCGGAATAGTGTTAGGGTAGAGGGGTTTAGAGAGAGTACCTCTCCGGACTGAATGCGTGGTTTTAAGGGGATCCAGCGTGCTAACCAATGAAAGAAATAATCATATTTCTTGTACAGATCGTATTTGCAAAAAGTGTCTGTACAATCTCTCAATCATGTTAACAGTGATTTTTAGGACTCACGACAAAGAACCTAGGATCACGAACGTGGGTTTAGATAGCATTTATGCCAAAAACGGCCGGTTTTTCCGTTAATGCTAACTTGTCCGAGGTGTTTTGCCTTAGGTCATAAGATCATTAAAAATCACTATTATCATGGTTGAGAGATTGTACAGACACCTTTGCAAATTCGATCTGTAAAAAAGATATGATTGTTTTTCCTGGGTGGCGCTAGTGTTATTCCCTAGAGCCCCTTAAGCCCACTAGAAAGAGAGACATAAAGGGGGCGGTGATGGGGAGGGGGGGGGGGGAGTGAAAGAGAGAGATGCCGTTAGAGTAGGGGTTGTTACAGAGAGACTCCTGACTCGAAGCGGTTTTTTACGCCCACTAAAGTGAAACAGAGGCATAAAATACTAGCGAGAGAGAGGGGTAACGAGAGAAAGAGATAGCTGGAGCATTACCTTTAATTTTATCTATTACCTTTAATTTTATCTATGTCTTTTGTTGCTTGTGTGCAATTAAGAATAATCGTATCATAAGCTATCTTACCAATGTAGGTGACCAGTCATTCCGCTTTTTGGATAGATTTAATACCCAGCCCACAAAAAGAATTACAAAATGTGATTTATGGACGTCTGGCTACAGTGACTCCTTGAGAGTGAGAAACAGGGGAATAACGCAACAGAGAGAGATCTAAGTCTTACCTTCGCTGAAGGCCCTCGGATCGTCAGGTTTAGTCCTCGAAGGTTGTTTCTCGAACAGTTCTCCAGACTCGAAGCGTTGCTTGATGGAGCTCGCTAGAGAGAAAGAGATAGATAGAAGGAGAGAGTGGGGTAGGAGATCGAAACAATGGTAGGGGTTGTTGGAGAGTAACTCTCAGGACTCTAAAGAAAAAACAGACATAAAGAGAAAAGTGAAAGATACATATACGGGGGTGGGTGGAAAAGAGATGGGTTGAGATAGAGAGAGAGAGAGAGAGAGAGAGAGAGAGAGTAAAAAGGGCAGTGAGAGGAACATATCGAGTGCCCCCCTTAAAGAGAGAGGCTTACCTTCGTTGAAGGCCCTCGGATCGTCCGGCTTAGTGTTCCTCGGCTGATGATTCCCGAACACTTCTCCGGACTCGAAGCGTTGCTTAATGGAGTACGCTAGAGAGAAAGAGATAGATAGAAGGAGAGTGGGAGAGGGAGAGAGAGAACAACAGAAGGAGACAAACGGTCGGGATATTACCAAGGCCAGACATTTTTAACAGTCTGCGAAAGCCAAGTAGGGTTGAGTTTTCCTCGGGTATGTATACACGCTGGGTTCTGGGTGGTTTGAAAGTCGCGGTTATGTAATAAGTAATAAAAAATGGGATCCGCGGCACGCACGCACCACTCTGGGGGGCTACTAATGGTTCTAATAGATTCGAGTTTGTGTCGACATATTTTAAGTGCGTTAAAAAAAAACAATCTCGCGTATTCGGTAGCTATTGTCAGGCACGTTTATTTTGCTATGTCTTTCAAGCCACCCAAAATTAATATATAGCTCAAAGTTATGATACAGAATAAATATATAGTGCTCTATGTATGTTTCTTCATGGCTACCCTAACGGCTTGACCGATTTCGACAAATGAGTTGTCTAACGAAAGGTATTATATCTGATTAGCATGAGAGGTCGCAGGTTCCAATCCCACTGGGGGCCGTCTGGGTGTTTTTCCGTGTTTTTGTCCTTGCCTGGTTATCACAGCATAGGATATTCTATTTTGGGACCAGGACAAGTGATTGTGTTGTGTGTAAGTTATTCCTATTGTTGACGACGCGAGTATCACTGGCTATATGACGTCACGAGAAAACAAAATGGTGGAAGCTAGCTGTGTCATATAGTAACGGCGGCGAGAGAAAAGGGGAGACGGAAGTAAAAATAGTAACTAGGGTTGCCAACTACTTTCAAGAATTTATAAAAAAAAAATGTACAGAAAAATATTATATTATCTTGAATTATAATTATAATGTGTATCCATTATTGTGACTTGTTTGTGGCAGCGATGCATTGAGCGTCCTCTGCATAAAAAAAAGATTGTGTGAGCGTCTAAGTCTCACACTTATAGTGTGAGTTAAGCATTTTGATGCTGAAAACAGTATTTCGTATACTTTACTTTTATTCAACAGTAAAAAGTATAATGTAGTGAAAAATAGTAGACAAACAGTCTATAATACAGTATAGTTGGCAACTCTAATAGTAACTGGTGTTTTAGAATTGCAAATTGTTGATTGCACTCATGGGATCTTGTTAGGTGGGTACTATAGCGCTCTACTTATTAAAATACAGATTTAAGGAGCAATATTACTTTATTCTAGTCGCTTTCATCGATTCCCTAGCCTAGCTGGGGATCGACTGACTTCTAAAACAAAACGTAACGATTCCCTTCAAAATATTCACAATATGACTATAAGGCTCTGCCAGCCAGCTTCTATAAAGAGGAATCGTTACAGCACTCATGCCAACTTACGCGTTAGATTTAAGGTGATTTGAGAAAACATGGTCAGAGTGGAATTTATTTTCCGCTGCCTCTCGCTCCACTACAAACTCGACCCGAAGGCAGCAGCTAACATTGTACATTGACATTCAACAAACCGAATGTATAATCTTGACATTGAGATACATTTCTGATTTCAGAGTGAGAGAGAAAGAGGTCTTCGTTAAAAACAGAGATAAGTTTTATCTTCGACATAGACCCTCAAATCGTTCTGTTGACAATCCGCTAGGGCCACTAGGTCCGTTGTTTGTCGAACACTTCGCCGGCGCTAAAGAATAAGAGAACGGACGGGGAGGGTATAGGCTAGAGAGCCGAGTAACGTCTCCCTTAGAGAGAATGCCGGCAGTCTCTCCCGGAGAGAGCGGGCAGTGTTACCTTCGTTGAAAAGCGTGGGGTCGTCCAACTCGGTGGGTCTCGGCGGTTGGTTCTCGTCGTTGAACACTTGCCCGGACTCGAAGCGCTGCTTGATGGCGCGGGACTTCTCGGAGTCCAGCTCCAGCTCTTTGGCGATCTTGTCGGCAGAGGTTATCGCTGTGGACGCAATACAGTATTTATAAATATTCTTAAGAGGGTCCCCCTAGAGGGGGGTCAATTTATAGACAAAGGTAGTTAAAACCAAACTACAAATTTTTAAAAGACAAGCCGGAGAAAATTAAGCTATTAGGTAAATACATTCCCTCCGCGGTGGGCACGCGTGTTTACTATACCCTCTCTCTAAGTGAAGGCGCTAGGGAGTTTTTTGAAAGACAAGCCGGGAAAAAATTAGTTATTATATACATTCCGTCCGCGGTGGGCACGCGTGGTAATTACTCCCATACCCTCTCTCTGAGAGAAGGCCCTTTTTCCATTTCTTTGCGACAAGTATTGGAAAAGTTGCTATTTTTTTCGCTGGAGTTCCATACGATTTGTATGAAGCACGCTGGTTTAACAGTGATACTTAGCAAAATAAAACAAAAAATGGCTAAAAGCGGAAACAGAGATGAATTTATAAAAAAATACCTTGCTCACTCTGCATCACAGATTGCTCGTACATCTCCTTGATTTTGGCCTGCTTGCCCTAAAATGGTTGTCGGGTGAGAAATTAATGAAATATACCTACTTATAACGTGTTATTGAAATTGCGCAAAACCCGAATACCATTTCTTCAGCATCGATAAATAAGACAATGTTTAAAATTGACCGTTGTATATTTTTACTCTTCAAACAAATTTTAAACGATTGGAAAGAATGAAAAATGTATTTTTTAACAAAATAGACCGCGTGACGTTTCTTGTATGATAAACAAAAATATACAACTGAGAATTTTAAACCTTTGCTTATTGGAAGTGGTTTACTTTATCGATAGTCAAGAAACGGGTTTCAGGTTTTTTGCATTATTTCAATAAAACGTTGCATAAATACATGACGAAATATTGTCCAACCGAATAACCAGTCGAATAACGGCACAGCGTAGTAGAAAAGTTTGTCAATTTGAAAGAAAGAGTGGGATGCATTATTTCTGGGGATGACAAGTCTATTAAATTCTAATGCCCCTAGTATGTAGGTATAACGTACGTTGTCCCCTACGATATAGGCTGTGCCTAGTGTAGGGGACACTGATAAATTCATCTTAATTTAACCGTTATCGCACCAAACGAACCACCATGAGTTGTACCATGCACCAGTAAATTATGGTTACTACTTAAGTTGTAACCATAATTTACTGGTGTTAAATAAATGCTTTTAAATTTTTTTTTTCATTATCAACTCGAAAAAAATCAGACAAAGATTTCCCTTTTTTGACACTAATAATTCGTGTTCGAAACATATTGTCAAAAATGTTTTTCCAATGCCTGTTTTAAGAAGTTGTCTAAAGAAGTTTATGTCTTTTTGAGTTTTGACGACCGGTCAATGTCTCTGTTATCTGAGAGTTATCTTGGTTTGTACGGGTAAACACGCGAAAGGAGTGCTCCTATATAAGGCGCACCAACTCCAGAACGATTCCCATCGTTTACTTATCAAATTCCATGCTAATTACTACAGTAAACATCAGGATTTCGACAGGATTTGGTAGGCATGACTAGGTCTAATCTCTCCGCAACTACCCTCTAAAAATAAGACCCTTGAAGAAATAATAAGTTTGCCAGAAACGCGGTAAAAAAAATGTGTAAAGCACACTTTGTGCCAAACAGGGCTACTATAACATTAAAGATTATTTCGATGACAATGATGTCTGGAATTTAGCACGAGTTCTAGGTTTAAGAATAATATGTACCTAAGCTATGTTAAGCACCAATTTGAAAAGACTAAAATTTGAGTTTTTATGACAATTTTCTCCTCCAAAATGATCTTGATTTTGAAATGGACACCTAGTTTAACTTGTAACGTTCATAGTATTTTAAAAACCTATTTAGAGGCAAAAAATTTCACCCATGCCGTTCGTATTTTTTCTAAGGTTAACACGAGCACTAGACAAATAAAAACTGAAGTTGCACGGATATTTACTCGTTATTTTTTTTATTTTTCAAATGTCCGACGTTTCTGTACTTTTGCAAGTGCCGTGGTCGCGGAGTGTACCATTTGTAACGTTAATTAAGTCACGGTTTCTGTGTTATTTTGAATTAAAATACACAGATTTTGATTCGGAAAGGTGGGACTTACCATGAACAGCCGAGTGCGGATATTCTGGATCTCCTGTTTGCGGTGGCGATGTCTCTCGGCCGTCTCATCACGTCCTGAGCGGACCACAAACGCATGAACACATACGGTCTTACTTAGAAAAACCGGATTCCTTAAAACACTTGACACACGACGAATAAAATAGTCTGTGGCGGAGATTTTACAAGGAAAAGATGTACCCACAGGTTAGATAAACTGCTCCTGAAGAGCGCTTTAGGGCGCTTATACACAGGCGGTACGTGTGCCAACTGCGATTCGACTCTGCGAGGATATGGACGCCAGGCTTAATGGTAAAAAAGAAGAACAACGAAGACAGGATGAAGGTTTGAAGTTGTTTTATCTCACGACTGCGAATGACCCATACTTATGGTTGTGACGCATTGCACATTGTGTGCATCTAAAGACCAAGCCGCGTTCATGAGATAAAATAACTGTACCAAATAGTTTCTCCTGATACAGATGAGCTGCATTAATGTCTCGTCTTAACAAAAAATTGTGGGCTAAATGGACAATTATATTCTTTTTGTTGCACTAACCCGTGCTGCGGACAATTTTAAAAACCTATTTAGTGGCTAAAAATTCCATCCATGCCGGGACTTGAACCCGCGACCTCTGGCTAACCGTGCCAGCGCTCTCCCAACTGAGCCAATGGGCAAGTGCAGGCATCGGCGGAATTTCGAGCCTCTAAAAAATTCTCTGTATTACGTACAGGCAGCGACATCTGGCCGAAGCAATTTACATCACTTGCAGCCTCGAGTAACCACCTTTGGGGCCGCAAGTGATGTAAGCGCTTTAAATCGCCAATCCACGGTGAGCACGCGTGGTGATTAAGCCCATACTCTCTCTCTGAGAGAAGGCCTGTGCCCAACAGTGGGACGTATATAGGCTGTTTAAGAATCTTAGGTCACGTACCAGTCTCAAACTTGCCGACGATTTCGCTCATATTGCAGAAGGAGACGGGCTGTTCGCGGTTTGCGGTCTGCTTGTAGGACTTCTTCAGGACCGAGTCTTCGTCAGCTGGAGAGGAGGAAACATTAATTAACTGGCTGTGCATAATAGAGGTGTCCATTTACTACGTAAGACGGTATGAGGGGTAGGGGTTCGATCAAGTCCTATTTTTTTGGTCTAACTGCACTAAATTGAACATCTGCGTTTTCAAAGTTTCACCCATATTGGATGTGCTTGACGCGCAGAATTCGCCATTTTCGGTAGGTTTGGGGGTAATATTGCGACGTCTTATTGAAGTAAAAGTTACCGATAGTGGGGCACTTGCCTCAAAATTGAGAAATTGAGTACGAATTGGAGTGACGTTATTTTTATACTACAGAAGATATAGAAAACAAGACAATAAAAATTGTTTTATCGCGGTTTTACAGGTCACAAATTTCGTTTTTTTTTTTTCAGTTTTGAACTTTTTTTAATAAGGTGGTAGGATCATAGCCCATACTGCCTATCTGTTTGTTATTCTTTCACTTTGTGTAATTTTCCCGATCGAGATTCGAGTTCATTATTACATCTGGTTTCCTGATATACGAAACTTCTCTTTTGCCATCTAAAATATGCCTCTTTTTCCACAACATACTCGCCCTGAGCGCCTTCGATTTCGACAACGCCTAGCCACCAAGACTGCTAAACTAGAAATCATAAACTCTGGTCCCCACTCAATGGCGGCAAAAGTTTTCAATGCTCTACCTTATCACATCACATACAAAATATAAAAGACGATAATTCATTTAAAGTAACTCTCAATCGGGCCAGAAATGTTACTATTCTCTTCAAGAATTTTTCAATGATAAATGTTAAAGTACACAACAGACAAAAAAAAAAAATAAAAAAAAAATATATATATTTTTTTCTATTTTTATATATATATATATATATATATATATATATATATATATATATATAAAGAATACTAGTAATAGACAATTATAAGCTAGCAATTAAAGAATTACTTAAGTTATATTGTAGTGCCCTTACAGGGTGTCATGTACCTTTTGAATTACATATAAGAACTGTAATGACACATGATTATTGCAATAAAGAAATCTGAACTTTAAACCGGTGGCGACGTACCTTCGTCATCATCTTCAGGCTCGCTGGAGCTGGGCTCCACGGGCACCCCGTTTAGATACTCGTCCGACACACCGATGTCCATACCCTTGGCCTTGAACCTGGACAGAAGAGAGGGTAAAATGTTGAGTATCCTACTGCATATTATTATTATACAACGTGGTTAGGAAAGGGTCTAGAACTCAGAGCGTTGCTCTACTCAACAGTACATACAGATAACCTTGAACTAGGATTACGTCGATTATCCGAACTAATTTGGGAATATGGGTGTTCAAGAAACTGGTTTATTCGGTGCCTCTAGCTATTGAGACTACTGGGGTATGCAGAGTCCAGGGAAGCCTTTATAAAGGAGTTAGGGCGTCGCTTGAGGAACCGCGGCATGGACTACCGCTCTGGGGCATACTTGATGCAGAGGATCTCTCTCGCTGTGCAGCGGGGTAACGCTGCCGGCGTTATGGGAACCTTTGGCTCGAGTATGTCTCGGGGCGGTTTGTTTGACAGTTAATTTATCTTTCGTATTCTTGTGTGTGTATATGTATACTTATATATATTTCCCGTTCTCGACATCTTGACTTATTACTTTGGACGAAACAATTGTGGATATGTACTTGTATTTATGAACAAAAACTATACCTACTTATAATAATTTCTGTCACTTTTATTGCAAAGCCAAGTGGGATTCAAACGTATTTTCAAAAGTAGAGAGCGTGTAATAAGATACACGCATGTACATAAATACACAGTACCTGGATGAGCGAGCTTTACTCGGTATTTTTTTTTGTTTAATCGTGTTTTTTGGAAATTATATTTAGATACGACGAAAAAAAGGGAAAAATATAATCGGACTGGAGACATCTGGTCTGGACTGGAACCGGGGTCTTAATCGGACTGGAGACATCTGGTCTGGACTCGAACCGGGGTCTTCTGGTTTCGGAACCGCCCGATTTCCAACCTGAGCTGTCACAACCTTGTATTCTAATAATATTGTAGCAGTTTTTCATTGGCTTAAAACACGGATAAAACGACGTTTTCTAAAAATGAAACCTAGCTAGATCGATTTATCTCCCCCGAAACCCCCCGCATACTAAATTTCATGAAAATCGATGGAGCCGTTTCGGAGATTCCGAATATGTATGTAACGGCTCCATCGATTTTCATGAAATTTAGTATGCGGGGGGTTTCGGGGGAGATAAATCGATCTAGCTATTATATAAGTATATACAAGAACTGCTCGTTTAAAGGTATGAGATTAATAGATAGATAGGTAGATAGATAACAAGTATCTACAATCGACGTTAAAAAAGTCTTTAATGTTCGTCTGCGTCACTTTTTTAAGGACTAGTCGCATTCAGCTTGTCCTTCAAACCATCGCAAGGCAGTATCTAAGCATGTAAACGCTTCTGAAGCAGCAGGTGTTTTCATCTTTATGATCTTACTCGCTAGTTGATGAATTACTGGTGGCGTCAGGGACGAAGTCTAAAATCTGCATTATTTTAAATTACTCCACTAGCCTGCATTGTTGGGTGCCTTTTTTCTTTATCGGACACATACTACATCCACTGTTGAAGCTTCTTCGGCACAAGTAGTGGGGAGAAGAGGGGCACGAGGTTCGTAGCCAGTACGGTTAAGCGGTTGTTCGGATAATCGACGTTCTACATCTATGCAGGTCAGAACTCTGACCCTAGTACTCAAGTAGATTCAGGGCGTTTAGAGCCTTCTGTTATATTGTAATTGGTCCGAGATTAAATAAAAAACTACCGCACAACACAATCACTTGTCCTGGTCACAAACTAGGATACCCTACCCTGTGCTATCATCATCAGCCATTTGACGCCCACCGCAGGGCATAGGCCTTCCTCATGGTATTCCTAACCATGAAGGGTTTTGCCATAATCGCCGCGCTTGGCATGCGGCTTGGCGATCGCAGTATGCGGTTGGAATCTCAGGAAAACGCTGCTGCCCGTCTCCTGGGAATGCAATTCCTTAGTCGCCTTCTGCGACATCCACGGAAGGAAATGGAGTAACGCTATTCTTAATACGGCGCCACACGGAATTTCTGATAACCACCCTGTGTTATAGTTACAAGAAATTTGTTAGCATGCAAAATTGTGAAATGGGTCATCCATTCATATCCGATTTAACTTGGAAATGTCTCCGAGATTCTTGGCAGCGGTTAGTTATATTGCCCGGCAGATTATATAAACAAAAATTCAAAAATTAGTTATTGGAAAAGTATGCGATAACGAAGAATGGATTTTCAACAATGACGTTAAACCGTTCTTGATTTTCAATTAATTGAGATTCAAACAATGTTTTAAATAAACTAAGTTATTTTCCCTCAAAGTGCCGACTGGTATCCGTTGACAGTTAGTTAACCGATTGTTTTTTAACGTACAAGAAACAGAGGTGAGTTTTTTTTATATAGCCTATTTTTGTCCCACTGCAGCGCACAGGCCTCAAGGTATGGGCTTAATCACCACGCGTGCCTACCGCGAACGGGCAATTTCAAGCGCTGAGGTACGTGAACACCTCAGACGCTCAGCTTTGATTGCGTTACAAAAAAAAGAAACCAAATACCTGTTCATGACGTCCTTGTGATATTTAAAACTGACAAACAACAATGAAGTTCTAAAGGCAACTCATCGGTTTGCTAAAAAATATTCACCGTCTTTGTATTCAATATTTCAACAAAACTATTTCAATAACCAATCGCACGACTAGTCCAGCGCTTACAGCTCGCGTTTCAGCACAAAATGGTCCAGTAACTTTGAGACACAGTCAAGAACGATCCGTCATCGACTCCAACCCATTTCGGCGCGACTTTTTGGCAATAACTCCACCTATTAATTTTCACTTAAAACGAGACACATCCGGCCCGCCCCAGAGAAGAAATGTAATGGATGACAAGAATACGGGGCATTTTTTTGTTCAATTACACCATACAGTGTTACTGAAAGGGGATATTTTATGGCGATTTTCGGTGGCCTTCTGTACATTGCGTCTAAAGGTGCTCGAATTTTGGTGCTTTAATTTTTTTATTTTAAGTTTATTAGGGGAACCAACAGATTGAATTATTATTATTTTTTCCTGTTATTACAGGAGTTTAAGTGCAGTGCAGTAAAAATGTTCAAAAGCCAATAATAGGCTTCCACAGATTAAAAAAGTAGGTTAGGCTAAGGTTAGTAGTCTATTAAACATTCAAACTTATTAAACGTTTTTTTTTAATTATTATGACATAATCATGTAATAAAGTTAGATTTAGCCCAGGTTCGATTACCAGTGCGGGCATGTACCTATGAATTTGTTTTCTAAGTTATGTGCCCTTGTGAAGTTATAGTAGCGATACCACTTGCTAACTGTGAAGGAAAACATCGTGAGGAAACCTGAGTGTTTGAGCTACTCACATACCTCAGCGCTTGAAATCGCCAATCCGCGGTGGGCACGCGTGGTGATTAAGCCCATACTCTCTCTCTGAGAGAAGACCTGTGCCCTACGGCGGGACGTATATAGGCCGCTTATGCTTATGCTAGTAGGTAAGTACCTAATATTTAAGGTGTCCTTTACAGTTTTAGTTCAGTTCAGTATTTAGTTCTTTCTTGTCTTCAATATCACAATTTCACATTTTATGTAAGCACCACAATAAGGTTTGGCAAGATTTTATTTCACATAGCCTGAATTCCGGGGGGGTAGGCAGAGACCAGGGTTTGCTGCGTGCCACGATCCTGACAAAACTATTTCGCTTCAAAAAACGATCCACGAACAGTTTTTTTTTTTATTTTGTAGTTAAACTGTTTTACGTTAATCCAATCTTCGTTCACTGTTCAATGGACAAATCATCATCATCATTCAGTCACAAGAAGTCCACTGCTGGACATAGGCTTCCTCCATGGATTTCCAAAAAGACCGGTTGAAAGAAGCCTGCATCCAGCGTCTTCCTGCCACTTGGATGACGTCATCTGTCCATCTTGTGGCTGGTCGATGGACACAGCTCGTGGAGAAATCTTGAGTTAGTCTAGTGTAGTTTGTTTCATCTCTTAAAACTGTGAAAAAAACAAACTTCTGAGTCATCGCAGTCAAAAGATACAACAGACAAAAGATACAAGTGGATCAATCAAAACCAAGGCTTTTAATTCACTTTCCGTTGACCTAGACCCTAGAATTAACTTTTTATGTTGCATCTATAATTAAAAACGGCTTTTATCCGTTTTTCTTATTGTTCAGAAACCCCCATCAACCGATTTCGTTTGGCATCAAACACATTAATTCAAAATAGAATTATGCAAAATTAAGAAAGAAAGAAGGAAGACATTTATTTAAATTGTCACAGAAACAAAGTGAACACGAAGGTACACAAACAAAATACACAAACGTCAACAAAACAAAAATAAAAACAAAACAAAATAAAAAATTAGAAATCGTAATTTTGGCCCTCACGATACAGGCTTTACTTAGTGTGAGGTCCAACGTCTAGCTTAAGAAAATCCAATTATGTAAAAGTATGTATTTTTTTTTGTAATAAACTTATCTTATCTTATCTAAAAGGAACTCTTAGCCATGAAACCCAAACTAAGTCATTAGGAAAGTCAGGCATTTGGCCAATAACAATCCATTATCATTCTCACACAAGCACAGCATTGTAAAGTAGAAAGCCAAACATACCCGGCAGTGTACACCATCCTCACGCAAAATACCGTTCAGCGCGACTGAGCCCGTCTACAGAGGGTTATAAAAATAGCTCCGATGGAAAGCGCGTTGGTTTGATGACGTAAAACAGCGGGCCGGCCAGTTGACTGGTTTGTGTAACTATACTGTCTATACAGGGTTAACAAGATCCCCTTATACAGGGTTACTTTAAAAACGCGCAATTGCTGAAACATGTTAAATGTTGTTGTAGAGTTCAACAACAACATTTTGCATTTTCCTTGCAGATTTTTTTTTGTATTCCAATTATTTGAGATAAAAATATTTATGTGTTTCCGGTTTATCTGCTTTATTGTCGCGCTGTCTGGGAGATAATGGTTAAAATCGTATGCCTTAAATAGAATGGACATTCTTCTTTGTAGCACAGTGATTTACAAGCTGAGCCATTGGTAGGACGCGTAAAGCGCGAATTTAATGAAAAATTATAAACCCTTATACCTATTTCGAAAAAAAACTTACAGAACGAAAGTTGTTGCCAAACACAAACTCTTATTGGGGTGTTTCATTTGACAAATAACCCTGAATATCCGAAATAGCAATACATTAATAAATAAATAATAATGAATAAAAAATTTAAACTCAAAACAAATATTTTTTAAGGAACACACAATACATATTACATTATTTCTTGGTGTCACACACAACCCTACACTATATTGTATGAAATCAGGCGTTACTTTGCGGAAATCCCTTACACTATTACTAAACGCGATAATTTTTTTGTTAATTAGCCTATAAACGTCCCACTGCAGGGCACAGTATGAGCTTAATTACCACGCGTGCCCACCGCAAATTGGCAATTTCAAGCGCGGAGGTATGTGAACACCTCAGACACTCAGGTTTCCTCACAATGTTTTCCCTCGAAGGTGTGTCAAAGTTGCCACAAAGGGCATCTGACACAGCATTGTGCTGAGGGTGTGAGCTCTCAGCGCTGGTTTTCAGCGACTATTTATAAGCAGTAGCCGCTGTCACGTGTAGACTACCCTCTTAACTATCCCCTGGTTTCTTGTACACTACTTACCAATTTGTGAATGTACGTATTTATACACCATGAATTTTGAGTGGTTTGGAAGCCATAGCAAAATTAACGTGCCTGACAATAGCTATCGAATACGCTTTTTTTTTTTTTTTTAATAAAATGAACTTTCAAAAATACTCGTATCTCGACACAAACTCGAATGTATCAGAACCATAGCATAGCAGTGCGCGCGTACGCGCGGGCGCGGGTCCGCGGCTTGTTGTTTTTTAGATGGATCGAGAGGCGGTACTAATTGTGTAATTTTATCGCGCATTTTTGAACCAGATTAATTTCT
Source organism: Yponomeuta malinellus (assembly GCA_947308005.1). NCBI lineage: Eukaryota > Metazoa > Arthropoda > Insecta > Lepidoptera > Yponomeutidae > Yponomeuta > Yponomeuta malinellus. The sequence goes on from OX371019.1 coordinate 2,280,880, forward strand.
CAACTCGAAACAAGATTTCTCAACTATTTTTAGGGTTCCGTACCCAAAGAGTAAGGGACCCTATTACTAAGACTCCGCACCTAATTATACGCACCAAATCCGGAGCGATTGCAATCGTCTAACTGTCAAATTCCATACTAATTTGACAGTTACACGGTTGGAATCGCTCAGGATTTGGTGCGCGTAATATGCGCGCAGGCTGTATCTCATGAACCGTGACAGTTGAAATTTTCACAGATGATGTATTTCTATTGCCGCTATAATAAAAAATACTAAAAACAGAATAAAATAAATATTTAAGGTACGGCTCCCATACAATAAACGTGATTTTTTGGTCGATATTAATAACGGCAACAGGTAGACGCTCGAAATATTCAAATGTTGTCTAGATTATGGTACGGAACCCTTCGCGCGCGAGTCCGACTCGCATTTGGCCGGTTTTTTACGCCTATACTGAAATATTACATTTCAGATGGTATTTTTATATTACTAATTACATAACCGCGGCTTTCAAACCGCGTCTTAATCTGTTAATTTTCGTTTTTACAAAAAATGTGTTTCCATTTGCTTAGTCCAGAGTCCTTAGCGGGAATCCGGTCAGCACTTGGCCTGTTTTCGTCTCGCCCTTCGACAACACATGTGGCGAGTTGTGCACCCAGCTGCGAATGAAATTAATCATGGGCTGATAGATAGATCGCGGCTGTATTGACAATTTGCACCCTTACGAGAACATGTAAAGCTGTCAGGAGTTGCTCTGTTTACTCTGTTTAATTTACGTGGTAACCTCTGAAATAAGCAATTCTCGACTGTTGTTCTACGGCTTTAGATTTCTTTTTAACCGTCTTCAAAAGACGAGGAGGTTCTCAATTCGTAGGAATCTTTTATTTTTTATGCATGTTACCCGATTACTGGAAGACGCGTGGGCCGGTTTGGAAAATTCTTTTTTGGTTTGAAAGGGTAAACTTAACAGGTGGTCTCATAGTTGTCAAGTCAGGATCTGATGATGGGATCCTGGAGAAATCGAGGGAACTCTTCAAATGTTAAAGGCACACTTTAAGAGATTTCGGCATTTTTTGTACTGATTCGTGCATTTGCTTTGTGAAAACACGAATGAGCCACAAGGCCCTCTCTGAGAGACAGGGCCTGCGGCGCTAGATACAAGTTTGAATAAAAGTTACTGCAAATTTGAACCATACTTTCAAGTAAAGTGTACGTACGACTTACTTGGCCGGTTTAGACAGTCGGGCCACGCTCCTCTCACGGGGGGCCCACTCTCTAAGATACTCCAAAATGTTATTTACGAGGGACTTGTGGACGAGAAACCCGACACCACCCTGGGACTGTTGCTCGCCCTCCCGGTAGTAGAGCAGGTTACCGGATTTCAGGGTTATCGTGTCCTCACCCTCTCGACGGACTTCAGATAACCCTAGGATATCCCAGTGTAACCTACCCATTTTCTCTTCCAGCTCAATTAGCTTTTCGTCTGTCCTCAACGTGCGAATGTTGTGTGTTACCAGGGCCAGTCGTTTTCGCTGTTGGGGGTGGTAGCCGGATCTCTGCCGGAGATTCCTAGCACCCCTTGCTCCGCCGTTACCTTGGTCGCTACCGTAGCCAGAAATAGCGGAGCTGCCGGGGACTGGAGGCCTGGTTTCCTGGTTTACTGCCGTGAGGGCATTTGCCATACTCGCCACGCTTGGCATGCGGGCTGGCGAGCGCAGTGTATCGTATTTCCGCAGAAGGCGCTGCTGCCCACCTGATAATATGTCCCGGCATTTTTTTTACGGCACCCACGGGAAGAGATGGGGAGTACTATCCTAAAGCCGGCACCCCACGGCTCTCTAAGATAGAAATAAAGAGAGAGCGGGTCTGCTGTGCTAGAATGTCAATAGACATGCTGCAAGTTCGAATCAAACTTCCTAGCATGTCACTAATAATAACCAGTCTATATATGTCCCGCGTTGGAAGCCTAGTGGGTAGAACATCGGACTTAGAAGCGAGAGACCCAGGTTCGATCTCAAGTGCGGGCATGTACCTATGACTTTTCTAAGTTATGTACATTGTGAAGTTATAGTAGCAATACCACACGCTAACGGTGAAGGAAAACATCGTGAGGAAACCTGAGTGTCTGAACTATACCTCAGCGCTTGAAATCGCCAATCCGCGGTGGGCACGCGTGGTGATTAAGCCCATACTCTCTCCTTGAGAGAAGGCCTGTGCCCTACAGTGGGAGGGATATAGAGGCTGCTTATGTATATGTCCCACTGTAAGGCACAGGCCTTCTCTCAGGGAGAGAGTATGGGCTTAATCACCACGCGTGCCCACCGCGGATTGGCGATTTTAAGCGCCGAGGTATGTGAATAGCTCAGACACTCAGGTTTCCTCACGATGTTTTCCTTCACAGTTAGCGAGTGGTAATGCTACTATAAGTTCCTAAATGTACATAACTTAGAAAACAAAGTCATAGGTACATGCCTGCACTGGGAATCGCACCTGGGTCTCTCGCTTCCGAGTCCAATGTTCTACCCACTGGCTACTACTCTGGGGAGAGTATCTCACTAGGGAGAGTACAATTTACTTGGCTAGTTTAGACAGAAGGCTTTAGTTAGCGAATGGTATGGCTACTACAAATTTAGAAGAAGAAGATGAAAGACATTTATTGGGACAAATAAAAAAATTCGCAAGAAAGAAAGGCATAACAAGTACAAAGGAAAAACGAGTCGCATAAATACAACATTAAACAAGACAAAGTCAGAGCGTCAGAGTGCATCCTGTGGTGTGTCAAAGTTGCCACAAAGGGCATCCGACACAGCATTGTGCTGAGGGTGTGAGCTCTCAGCGCTGGTTTTCAGTCAGTGTCTGCGGCAATTGACGCGGATATTACAAGTTGGCGCCAAACGAATGAAAATAAGACAATATCTATAATTACAAACAGAACCCCGATGTCCCGTACACAAACAATCGGTGAATCTGTCACAAGCCACTCACTTGGCCAGTTTGGACAGCAGGGCGGCGCTCCGCTCGCGGGGGGGCCCGCGCTCGGGGGGCGGGGGCTCGTCTCGCTGGGGCCCCCGTTCGAACACCTCGAAGCGGGACTTGACGTCCAGCTGGGCGAGCTCCTCTAGGCCCAAGTCGGGCTTGTCCGATGCTGAGGGGTTAAGGGAGGTGTCAATTGCCACGACAATGCATATCAAAATTAACACAAAAACAAAATTACAATATAAAAAAAACCGGCCAAGTGCGAGTCGGACTAGCGAACGAAGGGATCCGTACCATTATCTATACAACATTAGACACAAGGATCAAGAATAAACGGCAAAAAAAATCACGTTTGTTGTATGGGAACCCCTCTTAAATATTAGGGGTTAAAGTATGAAATTGCCGTTTTATTGCAATAGATTCTTTGAATTGACATAGAATCTTCATGGTTTGAGGTTTTCGAATGAAACTTTTTTCAAATGGTTTCTATGATGTTCTTTTTTTAAAAAATGTGAAACATTTGAATATCGACTTTCAATTGTTTTTGTTATTCAATTTAGACAAGAAAGATGGATACTGCGAAAATTCGAGTGATTTTTGAATACGAGTTCCGACGCGGAATTAACGCGGCAGAAAAAGCCCGCAATATCAATGCTGCGTTTGGAGAGGGGTCTACTAATGAACGCACCGTGCGATTTTGGTTTAAACGCTTTCGTGATGGAAATTTCGACTTGAAGAACGAGCCACGAGGAAGACCGCCCACACAGGTGAATAACGATGAATTAAGAGAGATAGTAGAAGCCGACCCTAGTCAAACTACCCAGGAATTAGCGGCATCGTTTAACGTTACCTTACCCACAATATTGACTCACTTGCGTCAAATCAATAAAATAAAAAAATACGAAAAATGGGTGCCTCATGATTTGACTGATCTGCAGAAAGAAACGCGTGTTGAAACTTGTGTTGCCTTGTTGATATTCAATATTCGATATTCAAATGTTTCACATTTTTTAAAAAAAGAACATCATAGAAACCATTTGAAAAAAGTTTCATTCGAAAACCTCAAACCATGAAGATTCTATGTCAATTCAAAGAACCTATTGCAATAAAACGGCAATTTCATACTTTAACCCCTATTATTTATTTTATTTTAATTATTTATTTTGAAACGAATATAGAAATAAATATTCTGTGAATATTTCATCGTTTACCTGTGGCCGTTATTAATAGAGCAAAAAACATCACGTTTGCTGTATGGGAGCCCCCCTTAAATATTTATTTTATTCTGTTTTTAGGATTTGTTGTTATAGCGGCAACAGAAATACATCATCTGTGAAAATTTCAACTGTCTAAGTATCGCGGTTTATGAGATACAGCCTGGTGACAGACAGACGGACAGTGAAGTCTTAGTATTAGGGTCCCGTTTGGCACCCTACGGGCCTCAACCCAAATTAATAAAGTAAAATTACAATGATTACAAAAAGATCCCTAAATATATAATGCTAGAAACACAGCTCAAAAAATGTGTAAAGCACACTTTGTGCCAAAAGGGCTACTATAAAGATTATTTATATGACAATGATGTCTGGAATTAAAGCCAGTTCAGTGAATGAGTTTTAGGTTTTAGAATAATTATGTAAGCTCTATTAATTATGAAAAGACTAAGATTGCAGTTCTTTTGTTCATTTTTCTCCAAAATCAAACTTTTTTTATACACCTAGTTCAAATTGTTTCTGTGTTATTTTGTATAAAAACATTTTGATTTGATTAAATACTTATCTATTAGCAATAAATTACTTTTCAATCAATAAATACTAACAGACAGTTTAGGTTAAGGAATGTAGCGTGTGACGTCGTAGGTTGCGCTCGACTTGTATGGCGTGTTTTAGTACCACGTGACTAAAATTACTTTTGGACAATATGGTTGGTCTTTTTGGAAATCCATGGAGGAGGCCTATGTCCAGCAGTGGACTTCTTGTGGCTGAATGATGATGATGAATATGATTTTAGAATATAACCATATTATTATGAAAAGTATTAGTCGTAGAGAAAAATTATACTCCACGATTATTTATCTTTTAACATGGTCTCTCAAATGAGATCAAAACATTTTTTCGTGCAAGTTCTCCATTGATTATGTCTATCTAAATGTCTCACCTCTAACGACGTCCGGGGGCAGTTCAATCGGGTTACTCTCGCAGATGATCATCTGGTGTTTCTTGGGCGGAGCAGCTAGATGGGAAAACAAAACATAAGTCATTATATAAGATTTGGAAGCACAGAAATCCATTCGATCAAACAATCAAGCAGTAAGTCAATCAATCAATAAATTAATCAGTGATTAATTCAATTAATCAATCAGACCGTACGCGTTTACTGCTGGACACAGGCCTCCTCAAAGGCACGCCACTTCCTGGACCATCCTCGTCTAGCCGCTGCCAGCAGACTGCCTCAGGTCGTTGGCCCAGCGAGCTGGCGGGCGCTACGCTACGTTTGCCAATTCGAGGTCTCCACCCGAGAACTTTTCAAATTCACTCAGGCATCTCAATTCAAGACTAAAGAAAGACTGACTTTAAGTCTGACTGACGGAGGATGCAGAACCTGATACCACATCGATTTTTTTGTTTTTTGTTTTGCGGGAATCGAAAGCAGTAAAAGACCTGTTAGATTTGATTTGCTTGAGATGTTGCAGATTGAAGAGCGGTTTATTTGCACCTCCTAGGTCGCATTCATTCAAGAAATACTAATCCCAGAATTCGTGACTTTAATCGTTTTATAAAATAATAAAATCGTCTACATCGAATGAAAGCGTTTCTGGAATGAAATATACGTATGTATAATATTTTTCTTACTACATATAATACAAATGTAATGCAATGTAATTTAATTTAATCTGATGCAATGTAATTTAATTTAATGTGGTAAGGTAGATCAATAAACATTATGTTACTACATATATAGATTACTTTGATATCTACCATAATGGGAATCAACTCACCATCAGGCTGATCCTCCTCGCCCACGGGCTTAGGCTCGAACAGCTGTTTGAAGTGCTGTTTGCAGTACAACGTCGTGTGGTCACTTTCGTACGTCTCCACTCTGCAATAGAACAGAGAGATGCTTAAGGCTGGGTTCTCAGAGTGCACGGATTTGTATGGGACTTATTGCGGTGCGCGAGCTAATAGTTTGGGGAAAGGTAGGCATTTTTGAAATTACAGAAATACCAATTCTATTAATAGAATTTTAACGACCGACTGATAGCCATTTCGTTATATTTTTTATCATCCAAAACTCAGTACAGCTCAAATAAAACCGTTGATAATTTAGAGTCATTTTCGCTATTGTTTTTGGTGCTATAAAATTTAAAAAATCACAAAAATAATGACCGACGCACGGCCCTACATAGGACATTGAAAAGTATTTTTTTCAGTTTCGAAAAACTAACCATTAGACAGCAAAATTTATTTAAAACCCCTGATTATGGGGTAATGTTAGAGAACCCAGCCTTAACGTAAGCACTCACATATCTCCGAAATAGCAAGCGAGGGAACGAGTCCATATAGACACTATTCGGGGCTGCAAGTGATGTAAATTGCTTCAGCCAGATGTCGCTGCATGTACGTAATACAGAGAAGTTTGTAAAGAGGTTCGAAATTTCGCTGATGCCTGCACTTACTTGCCCATTAGCTCAGTTGGGAGGGCGCTGGCACGGTTAGTCTGAGGTCGCAGGTTCAAGTTCCGGCATGGGTGGAATTTTAGCCTCTAAATAGGTTTATACAGACACTATTTGTTTGAATCCTACGGGCCGTGAAACAAAACGTTTCATTAATACAATGTTAAAAAAATTCGCTTGCGCAATAAAGGATTCTCAAATATCAGCTGGCAATTTTAGCTCTAAATAATTTTAACACTACATGCAGCGGAAGCTTTCCTAGTGCCAGGTCCTCGTCTTTTTTTAACGTAGAAAAATATTCCGCTTGCGCGATGCAGGATTCTCCCTGCTCGCATATTTAACTTATTATTTGATTCACACTTGTGCAGTTAGCATATTGCATCACATCCTTTACTCATTATTGATGCGCCACAAAATGCCGTTCTTCTTTCCTTTTCTCTTTTCTAGCTAACGTTTCATTTAACATATTATTCTTTATTGAAAATCATAAATTAGAGAATAAATCACATAGCATTGTTATAAAGGCGAACTTATCTCTGAGTGAGATTTACTCAAACTTAAAAAACAATTCCGCTTGCGCGATGCAGGATTCCGAACTTCCTGCAAGCAATAATGGCTTCTGATCATACTTACGTAAGTTGCCTATTGCACTGCACGCAACGGAAGCACTCTTTGTGCCAGATCCTCTTCTCTGCCTTGATCCGCTCCATGGCGTAGACCGACCGAGCGCATTTTTGGCACTGAGGATTGACTTCGCCCTCGTCCGCCTTCATCTTTTTGTGCAGCTTCTCGGAGCTCTTGGACTGCAAATTGAGATGGTGGTAAATATTTTTTAGTGTTCCAAATAAGCTGACAACACCGCGCAACAAAAAAGGTACATTCACAACGCCCACGCCCCTCACCTTGCACAATGTTTTTATATTTTGTTTAGAAAAACCTTCAGCCTTCGACGGCTGCGGCAAAAGAATTGCCTCGGGGCAGAGTGATTGCGTGCATTTCTAAAGTTCGATAAGAAAACTAAAGGCAAAACATTATTCAAAACAAAGAAGCTACCAGAATTCGGAGTAACTAAGTACTCCATGGAAGTAAAAGTACCTATCTGCAACTTTGTAAACACAATTTCAACGATTAAAAAAAAATTAAATCATAATCTATGATCATTCCTTTTTACTTAGGGCCAATTTTTCAATAGTCAGATAAAACGTAACTGGAGAATAAATTGCATGCTATCACTGTCTAAATCATATGACAAGACAGTGTCAACATCAGTTTTATTCTCCAGTTAATTTTATCTGACTATTGAAAAATCCGGTCTTAATCTCATAATGTTTTAAAAATAATTTTTCACCAAATCGTGTTTGCAAAAAAACTCTAATTGAATAAATTCGCACGAAATTTCCTTTAAATATCAAACCCCTACTTTGTGTTTGTTGTTTTTTCCGGTGTACAATAATGAATATTCTTATCTTATCCCTATCAAAACGAATACATTCTCGCATTGCGCAAATGCGCATAAGTATGATAAACATAAAATTTGGTGACTCTGTAAGCAGTTATCATTTTGATCAGGATTCAATTTGGGACTATTTCGGTAAGCACTTATATTTTATGAAGGATTCATCTATTGAGTTACGCAGTAATAAGGTAGCGTGTTACTTACTACAGAGATCTTCCCCTCATCCTTATGCCGGCGGCTGGACCTCTTCTTCTTCAGCTTAGTCTCCGTGGACCCGTTGGTGGCAGCAGATCCCGTGACGGCCCCAACCGTGGACCCTGAGGTCACGGTCTCGGTGTAGGTCCGGGAAACGCGGGTCTCACTCTGTAGGAGGGACTGGGAAGCTTCTACCGTGGCGGACGCCATCTTGGAATTTGTTTTCGCGCGCTCTGGAATTTCAAAATGTCGGGTGTTAAGTTTTTTTTCAAAGTGGGGATCTGGACTTACAAAATGGTTTTTTCGACCATTAGCAGTCTTTTGACGGTTATGCGTAAAAATGTTTTTTTTTTAGTGAATAGATTTTTGTAGCGAAAATGTGTTTTTAGTAAACAGTTTTTGAGTGAAATGATTGGGTATCTATGTAGATATATATATAATAAAAACATATTGTGTAATGGCATTTAACAGGTAAACACGTAATATCTTAGACCCCGTCTTCGCTTACCATCAGGTCTGACTGGGGTCAAGTGTCATTCTGTCCAAATTAAGAATAAAAACTTTTCTGGTTTTGAAATAGACTTTGATGTACACTTTTATCTCCATTTTGTTTTGAGGTAATTATTGCAGACAATAATTAATAATAATAAAACCAAATCCAAGAGATTATTCATGTGTCGGCGCATACAGAGGGTGTTCGACAGAGTAGTACAGAAGTGGGGCGGGTGGTACTGTTTATTCATTTAATTTTTCAGTCATTTTGATAATTTGATTTGTTTTTGTCTTTATTGTACCCTTTTTTTCACGAAGACAAAGAAATGCATTGTATTGTACCTATTGTATTGAAGCTTTATGTAAATGTTGTGATCATGTGATGTCTTTTTCATTTTAGTAAAAAGCTGATTTAATAATATTATTTGTTTCTTACGCTTTAGTGAACAAAAATAAAAAATTAAATAATTAAAACATAAATAACAGGTAAGTGTAGATGTACAAAGGCGGACTTATTTCAAGAGAAATTTCTTCCAGCCAACCTAAGAGAGGTTCTGAATGATAAAACCGAGAGGGGGGAAAGGCAAATACAGCTCAATATATAGAGAAAAATATCACCTATTCATTATTAATGTCTAATCCAAAAGTTTGTAGAGGTCATCACTGTATAAGGTTTGCGCGAAGCTTGTTTACTAACTTACCTCCTGTTTCTCGTACACTAACAATACATTAATATACTGTTAACAGCTGTCAGTTGGCCAAAGTGTATAGAACTAATAGCTGTGATCAGTAGATTAGCAGAAACATAACATAAACTCACGTCTGTATCCCGGAGGGGTAGGCAGAGCCCAGAGTCTGCCACTTGCCACGATCCTGAAAGATGTCTTTCGCTCTATCAACATTCATAAGTCGTTGCATGCACGCACGCCGGTTTCGGGTACTTTTTATCTTGCCCTTTGCTAATACATCCTCTATGTGGTCAAAGTATATCCACCCGGGACGTACCTTACCGGCCATTCCACCCATCTTCGCTTGACATATTTCTTTAGTCAATCTTTCTTCCTGCGTCCTCTCCACATGTCCAAACCAACGCAACGTTCCTTTCTCAATTCTATTCACTACCTCTTCCTCTTTCAGTCCACAACGTTCTCTAATTAAACTATTGACATTAGATTAACAGTTTGTTAGTATACGAGAAACTGTGCTAGTCGTTTTCAAGACTATATAGCTAGTAAACATTTACAATCCCAAAGATGTGTCAACTTTTGTTTGAGAAAGGGCTAAAATTACATCGCGCCGCCGTGATTTTGGCACCGAAGTTTACGATTTGTTTATTCAATTCACAAAACTGAATTCCAAGAGAAGCTTCACACGATGAATCTTAAGTCGCACTATGCCGTCGTCTCAATTTTTCCATCGACAATCTTTCCAATATAGAAATTGTTAGCAGCAATTCTAAGATTAACCACTCATTAGAGTTACTTGATTAACCACGGTGGAATACTTCTATGGTTCATGTATTACGTAAGCAGATTTATTACAATTATTTACCCCACCCTCCCCCTCGTCAGCAAAAGTAAGCAAAGCTCTTACCCCCCTCCCATGCATACGTAAACATTGGTATATGCATTTTTCTTTAAATGTATTCTATTTTTTATATTCATGAGCAGCAGTTATTAGTCTAGAAATAAGAAAATAGGCTTTGCATAGAGGAGTTTCACGCACATTATATTTCAACCTTTAACATATCATCATCATCATCATTCAGCCACAAGAAGTCCACTGCTGGACATAGGCCTCATCAATGGATTTCCAAAAAGACCGCTTGGAAGCGGCCTGCATCCAGCGTCTTCCTTCCACTTGGATGAGGTCATCTGTCCATCTTGTGGCTGGTCGTCCTACGCTGCGCTTGCCGATATGTGGTCTCCATTCGAGAACTTTTCGGCCCCATCGGCCATCAGTTCTGCGTGCTATGTGCCCCGCCCACTGCCACTTCAGCTTACTAATCCGCTGGGCTTTAAACTTTAACATAACCTTCGAATAATTTTTGGTATAACTTAGATTTGTCTAAGTGTCAACGGTAAAACAAACATTAACTTACAACACGTCAAATCGTCAATCGTACCGAAACGAAACAATACATTGGCGGAAGAAGAACAGTGAATAGCGCGCGGTAATTCCCCTACTCGGTTCTAAGCGAGTACCTAGATAGACGTATCCATTATTTTTGGGAATCCCTGAAAATACGTTTCGTTTTCAAGCATGGACAAGTAGGGTTGCCATATGTGTTCAAAGCAAAATCGACTAAGTTTTGAAGAAAATGCGATAAAGTAAAAAATAAATACCTAATGCTTTACGTAATCACTATCCAGACCCCCCCCTCGCCCCCATGTCATCAAAAATAAACAATGCAAAGACCCCCCACCCCCTATCGTGCTTACGTAGAACTTGAATGGCCACTAAGGAAATGAAATAAAAAAACTTTATTGTAAAACAGGGTAGGTAAAGGCCGCCACACCTCTTCTTATATAACTATCTCTGTAATTGTTTTCGGGTGTGTACAACAAAGAACATTCTTATCTTATCTCATCTTATGCCGACGGAGAGGTTAAAATTACTATTGGTCCGAAATATCGGAAAAAAATTCAGGTATTCCTTATCTATCCAATTTTAATATTTGCTCTAGTGAATGTATGTGAATCAGCTGCTATTTTTGAGTTGCTCTCATAATAAACATTATCTCCTGTGGTCATTCGAGTTTCTAAGTTACGTACATTTGTGGACGTTATACATATATTCGACAATACCCCACGCTAACTTTAAAGGAAAACATCGTGAGGAAACCTGAGTGTCTGAGGTGTTCACATACCTCGGCACTTGAAATTGTCAATCCGCGGTGGGCACGCGTGGTAATGAAGCTCATACTCTCTCTCTGAGGGAAGGCCTATGCCCTGCAATGGGACGTACATATATAGGCTACATAAAATACAACAACCCGATTTGTGAATTGGGTATTTGATAAAATATGAAATGAGTTACTTTTAAAACGGAATTTTGTATGGGTTTTGACGTCACATTTCAGAGCACTCTTTTTTTGTTTAATCTATTAAAAAATTGTAATAACTAGTAATTGACTAAAAGAGATATTTTGTAATTTTTGTTTTAATCGAGCATATGAAATAATTTATTGTTGATCGTGTCAAATACAGAATTCTCTAAAGCAAAGAGCATATTAAAAAAAACCTTAACGATTAAGAAATATCAGTACCTACCAATGTTTACGTAAGCATATAAGTGCGGCTTAGAGCTTTGCAAAATTTTGCTGCTTATCAGCGTGGGGAGTGGGGTTAATAATTACTAAAATTCTGACTACATATATTGGTTAAGTATTCTCTATCTATCCATCTTACGGATGGCTTAAGATAGATAGAGATGGAGAATACTTTATTGGACATGAAATGGAAACAACATAGATATTAAGTTATACCGAAACTTGCAGAAACACTATGCATAGGTACTCACTTTGTACTCAACTAATTACCAACACGTGTAAAGACCAACTACGTATACATTGACTTGGAACACATAATATATAGTAGGTGTTTTGGGATAGAGGATAGACGTTAAATTCGGTGAGTAAACAAGTCAGTGGGCGCTCTCATCTTTCCTGAAATAACTGAAAATGTGAGACATTATTGTTTGTTTCAATCACACGTTCGAAAAGCTGTGTGGCCATAGCAAGTCAGCATAAAGGTATGACTTATAAGCAGTGATCGAATAATCGGATGCATATTTACCTAGTTATTTTTTGGCTCAGAAATTATGGAAGCGGCTTCTTAAAACATATTTTTTAAATATAAATCCCGGGATTTCAGAAAATTCGGGAATGCAAAACTAATCGCATACGTAGCATGGAGACGACTTATTTAGCGTGTAGTATTATGAATTTAAAAAACCCGGGACTCTGGTATTACATAATTATTTATATGTGTCTTTGTTTAAAGTTTATTTTAGCCTCCGATGCAAGTATGTATGTGTGTGTATGTAGGGTGTAACATGAAAAGTAGTGTGTTAGTTAAAAAAAAAACATTACTATAAAATAATACTTTATTGTACATTTACAGGATAAAAAAAATAGATGTTGAAATAATTAAAATATACATAATTATTAATAATATATTATTTAAATTAAGTATCTGTATTCATCCGACTTAATTCTATAACCAAAACACTGTATTCGTCGATTCCGGAATCCCGGGATTTTTTCGATACAAAAGTGCATTCCATAACAGCCAACACCTCAACTTTAGGTAAATATGCATCCGATTATTCGATCACTGCTTATAAGCTTCCCACGGTGACGTACCTATGTGTAATTAGTAAGCAGGCCCATGTATTTGGCAGTACAGTCCTTTGGATGATCATCATGTCACTGACCACCGTGTTCAATGGTGGTCATAAAGAAACAAGCTTCCAACATAAATCATTATTACATTATTACAAAGAACACTGTAGCGCGGACTCTCAACAGTCGAATTCTCGTCTGTTGCAAACAATTTTTTTTTGTAAGGGATAAAAATACGTCTAGAGTGAACGAAAAGTCGTAGTTTCAAGAGTTTCGTAGTCAACAATGAAACCCTTATAGTTTTTAGGGTTCCGTAGTCAACAAGGAACTTGTGTAGTTTCGGCACAATTTAACGAGTAATTTTCGACCAAACTATAAAAGAAAAATTTGGTACAAATTCCATTAAAAAATACTTTGGTGAAGTTGTTAGTTCTGTAAAGCAGGTAAAAGAACCTCTCCTTCTGCAGAACCCTCCATCCACTGCGCGTGGCCCGACACGCAATTGTTAAATATTACTATAGCGTCAACAGTCAACAGTCGAATTCTCTTCTGTTGGAAACTGAATTTTGTTTCTACGGAATAGAAATATAGATGGTTCCAAAACCGAATGAAACGGACACTGGTCTGACAGCTGTTATTCTTTACAAATGAATTAATTTATCGCCCACAGCCTTTGCGTCACATAAAACTCGAACGCATAAAACGAAATGATAAAAACCGATTCTCAAGTTAAATGTTGCATCCGAACGCAATACGCAACAAATGAGGAAAAAACGTTATACCGTCTAATTATAAAACGTGCCCTAATTAAAGATCTGTGCCCTGGCGTTAAGGCGCAGTCTGTTACACTGAAATGTCACTGCAATGACACTTTTATTGCGGACCAAAGTTAGCCTACCCAGTAGTACGTATTTAATTTCTTAGCCCCAGTTTCTCGTACTGTTAATATCCGGTCAACGGCTGTCAGTGTTTTTTTTCCATATGCACTTCATAGAACTGTCAGCTGTTAACAGATTGTTAATGTAAGTACGAGGAATAGGGGCCTAGATGGCTACAATTGACAGAGGAATGTAGTGTTGCAACTCTGGATAGAAAAAAATCACTTGACTTGAGGTTGGGTAAATTGAAGGGACTTTATTTAAAAAAAAAAACAATTTGATAGTATTGCTGGACCTGACGCGCGAGTCAAAGAAACATCTGAGTCTAAACGCAAACATATAGTAATGACTTAAGATTTAAATGGCCAAAGTGGAAGAAGTATTATTAATTAAAATTTTTACATTAGTGTTATGTATGTTTTTTTTTCTCGTAATGTAATAGGCAATAAAACAATTGCCTGTTGGTTGTTCTAAATTAAAAAAGGGGATTCCCAGAATCGAACCGGAGAACCGCGCCTTAACAGGATGGAAAAAAGAAACAAAAGCAATGAAACGCGCTTGTATTTTCGAGTGGCCGGTATTTTTGCATCCCGACCGACCGGCCGTTTCACACTACGCCGTTTTATAAGAGAGTTGCTGTAATACCGTACGTATTTATAGCGGCAGGGCACAAACTTTATAGGTATGTCGACTTTGGTTCGGTACAAAAGTGTTTGCGACAGAAGACCTTCGTCCTTCACTTCAGCACACCGATCTTAATTGACAGGACGAAGAGTGAAATCAAAGAAAAATCAGGTAAATGGTGTAACTAACTCGACTTGGTTTTATAATATATATTTAGATACCCCACTATATTAGCGAGCCACATAAATTAGAAACACTTATTAAGCACCGATGATAACACTACAATTTAACAATTTTGTCACATTGTCCTGATCAGAATCATCGTGATTGACTAATTGAACTAAAAATGAAATATAAATTACCCAAAAACACGCTTTAATGTTAAACCGAACTAAAAAGTATGAAATTAATTTCAATATAGCAATTAAGTATGTACTTAATTAATGAAAACACTAATGACAACGAAGCGGTGGTAGCCTAGATAGAACATTGGACTTGGAAGCGGGAGACCCAGGTTCGATCCCCAGTGCGGGCATGTACCTATGACTTTGTTTTCTAAGTTATGTACATTTGTGAAGTTATAGTAGCAATACCACTCGCTAACGGTGGAGGAAAACATCGTGAGGAAACCTGGGTGTCTGAGCTCTTCACATACCTCAGCGCTTGAAATCGCCAAACCGCGTTGGCACGCGTGGTGATTACCTAAGCCCATACTCTCTCTCTGAGAGAAGGCCTGTGCCCTACTGTGGGACTTATATAGGTTGCTTATGACTAATGACATTGTAGAAAAGAATGGGGTGCTCGATATCGATGGAGTATATATATATTTTTTAATACCAAGAGACCTTACTATTTCTATTTCGAAATACGGAGCTAGTGTAAGAATGTCGTACAAAGCACCCCACTATTTCGTGCGAAAATTCTTTAATGCTATATTGAAGATTAGCGAAGGGGGATGAATCATTCCCCAAACTATGGCAGTGTAGATGTGGGCAGGTCGGATGAATGAGCAGTTATCCATGCCACAGCAGACGGAACCTTTCTGTAATACCTACCTACTCTATGTTGTCAAGTGACTCCATTCCGCACGAACTTTACGAAACACGCGCAGATGGACGATGTCGAAAAGCGAAATTCGAGGAGAGAGCTGTTGTCAGATCTGTAAAGCTTTTAAAAGGGATTTCTTTTGGCACCAATTCTGAACGCAGTAAACGGGTGGATTCCGAACTCATTATGAACGACAAGCCAGCGAGTCAACGTGCTTAAAACTTATACGTCGTAAATTGTCTACTAAAATGTTTAGCCTCTGCAGTTTACGTATTGAGACGCATTATACAGCGTCCAGTGGCACCATCGCTCACTAGATTATGACTTTGTTTATTTTCAAAGTTACGCACATCTGCGAATTTGTAGTAGCACACGCTAACGGTGAAGGAAAACATCGTGAGGAAACCTGCGGATTGGTTGGCTCCGCACGTATTGACTTGTCTTTCCTGTGGGCTAGGCCGACTAAGCTGTCAGTATGGTATAGGTGCTGGGAACGCATGCTCCATCTAAAAAACAATGTCCCAGGCACTGCAGCATCCGAGTGGCCCCTTCACTCAAATGGTCTACTATATACATACATAATCTCACGCCGGTATCCCGGAGTGGTAGACAGAGACCAGGGTATTCCTCAACATTCAATAGTCGTTGCATGCACGCACACCGGTTTCGGGTACTTCACGGGAAGAAAGATTGACGAAAGAAATATGAAAGAATGTGAATGGAAGGACCAGCAAGGGCCGTCTCAGGCGGACATACTTCCGGTTTTACGCTAACAAATCGTAGGGGACGCATAATACATCCCCATTGGTAGGTACGACAAACAGGTATTAGCGCCGCGTAAATAGTCTCTGATGAGAAAAACGGAACGTCATGTAAGGAATCAGTTGTGGATACAAATCTGTTCTCTGAAGTGATAAGAGTTCATAGAGTCTGAGAACAGCTGTTACTGTACTATGCAACCCTGACATTGGCAGAGTTATTGGTTGCCATTAAACCATAAAAAAGTTTGAGAATTGAACTGATTCTCTTTTGTTTCATTGTTGTCTGGAAACTTACAGGTAATATCGCCCACCGATTTACTCTTTATTGTACTTTGGATTTACAATAGCATTTTTTCAATGTTTTGGTAAGAAGCCAGTGATAGAGGTTTTTTTATTCATCGTTTTTTAATGAACAGTATGTTGATATTCGAAAAGATTCCGTGACTATTCTTCAGGACAAAGAATAAGTAGGTCTACCAAATGATGTGTCTTTGAATTAGTTCGGAGGACAGTACGTTCATCAGCATCATCATCATCAGCCATTTGACGCCCACTGCAGGACATAGGCCTCCTTCGTGGTTTTCACAACCATGAGGGGTTTTGCCGTAATGACAGTACATAGCTGTGACCAAAGACCCCAGCTGGGTGTGTGGTGTTACCATATCAAAGGATATCCTAATTTGGGACCCAGGATCAGTACTTGTGTTGTTTCCGACTCTATCCATAAACGAAGCCCATTGCTAAACCCACTTCGTCCTCCTGTACCCTGCCAATTTTGTTCACTGTCGCACGGCGGGCACGTGTGATGATCAAGCTTATAATTGTTACTAACACCCTTTTGTTTTTGTTTGTTTTTATATGGACCTAAATTGTCTGAAATAAATGATATATTATTATTATTATTATACCCCCCCCTCTCTGTAAGAAGGTATGTTTACTGCAGTGTAAAAGCATGTCAGTTACTTACCTACAGGTAAATACTAGCATGTGTATTAAGCTTCTGCCCGTAGCTCGCATCCCAGTATAAAGCATGCCAGGCGATGGCAAGAGGTTTGATTTCCTACAAGTAAAACCCCGTTTGCTAGTAAACCGCAACCTTGTGTCAAATTCCATTTGAGTATATTTTGGTGTCTTGTTTGTTTGAATAATATGTGGGGGACGGAAAAACCATTAATAGTTCTATTTAATCCTAATTGTAGTTATTCTCCATAAACATTAATACATATTTTTTTATTTTGTGACCTCCAGCTGTCACTGGCATATAATCAAATTGTTCAAGAAACTGGCACGCCAGTAACTGGTGTGTATCCCTACGACACAGAATGCTACTACGCGGCGTGCTACGTTACTAGCTCCTAGCACACCACCTACTGGTACGTGTATCACGGTATCACCTACCTGGTATGTGGACTTTATTTATTTAAACACATTTATTCTAAGTAGCGAGGACACGAGAATGCGATCGGCGCAGTGCATTACACCCACTTCGTGCCGTTACGTAAACATTTTGCTGAATTTATATCTCTCAACGCCGCGTGTGAGAGAATTTACACAAATTCCCGGTGGCTCTTTGCGAAGCTTGGATTGGTGCAATAATAACATTGGGAGGTATGATAGTCGCTGATGTGAAGGAAAACATTGTGAGGAAAGTGTCTGAGGTGTTATGTGTATATGTTCTTGTGTAGCATGTTTACTGACCAAAAATTCTAGCGTATTATGTGAGAGGGCATGACGTGAGTTGCAGGGTTATCAATTATTTACAGGACACCTTGTATAGGCGCCAAGGAAGATTTACAATCGAACGGGCTTTGGAGAAATTATTATTAAAAGCAGATGTCGTTGCCTACAACTTGAAGTATCGCACCCATATCTCCAGTGTGTGTCTTTTAGGAAATCAACATGATTTGCAATTTGGGCCTCCTCGTAGAAACATAGTATGTGCTCGATCAAGCGCAATGTGTTTTAATCTAACTCATAAGGTACATCCTACCTCATCAGGTGGAGATGAAACACTCTAATCGTTCTTCTCTTCATATCTCCTCTCACCTGAATGCGGTTGGCCACCAGCTCTCCATATTCCTCTCAATTTTTTGGCAAACGAAACAGGTCTTTGACGCTGGCTACATCCGTCCATTCCCTAACGATCCGAAATTTTACGAACTATTAAACCGCCCTGCGGGATTCAAAATATAACTTTACGCATTGATCTTTACTAACAACCTTCCACGGACCAGAATATAATAACATAAACCCACATAACATAAACACATGCGGTCAAAATTGTAAATGTCAAACGAGGAATGGCAATATCATAACAATCGACCGGGGCGATTCGCACCTGAATAGCGAACACTTGGCAGAACACTCCTGGTGCTAATTTTAGACGCATACCGAGTGAAGCCGAATTCATAACCCGATTTTGGGATCAGGATTTCATAACGGGCTAGCGAACGGATGGCAGATAACCGCCACCTGTGTTTCAATGAAGTAATATCCTCTGCCAAGTCATCGTATTTATTGCTTGTTTTTATCACATATTGACGCGGGTATTTAGCTTCATCCACATTAATGCCGAATAAAGTACCTGCCGTAGAAAATCTGCTGTTTATTCAGCCTGGGGAAAGAGTCCTCTACTCAGATTTCCTTCTAAGATCTGTGTTTCTGCCACCCTTCAGTATAAATGCCAAATTTAATTGCT
This sequence comes from Yponomeuta malinellus, assembly GCA_947308005.1. Taxonomy (NCBI): domain Eukaryota; kingdom Metazoa; phylum Arthropoda; class Insecta; order Lepidoptera; family Yponomeutidae; genus Yponomeuta; species Yponomeuta malinellus. The sequence goes on from OX371019.1 coordinate 2,300,025, forward strand.
TTCGAAAGTATTAAAACTTTCCAAACTAGGCCAGTAGGCAACCAACTTGCTCCACTAGCATAAAGGGAAGCTTAGCAAATGCTGGCCAAAATAGGCACTGCGAGTCCCAGCCGCACAAATTCGCGCGGGCAACACTGACACCTGCAGCGATGCGCCAGCCAGCGCATACGGGACGCGGCTAAAATTAGCCGCACACGGAACAACGTTATGTCACCGTCAGACAATGCTTCAGTTCGCCGTATCAGCGTATTTCAGCGCTGGATGCGAGCTTTTAAAAATAACAGTACCAATTTATCATCAGTAACAGTATAAAAAGTTGACAAGCACCTCCGTGACAAACCCGCCAAATACACTCCGAAGATTTGCAGACATACAGTCTTACATAGTCAAACTATTTATTTCGAAGTACAATAACACATTTGTTTCTAATAATAAATTAATAAACAAAAAATAATAATAAATTCACCATGGGCATCGTCAACCGATTAAATAGGACACATTATAAAAGTCCAACATAAATAACTTACAGCATAAAAAGCAAAGCTATTAAGCAAAGCAACCTTTTTAGTCTCTCCGGGCCATATCTGACGCAAATGTCCCCATAACACTGGCTGCATTATCACGTTGAACAGCCAGGGAGATCCGTCTCATGAGATATGCCCCAGAGCGACAGTCCAAGCCGCGGTCCCTTAAGCGCCGCCCTAACTCACAAATAAAGGCCTTGCCCTGCGCGCCCCAAACTCCGGTAGTCTCTATAGCTAGTCAAATGGTTTATTAACCGTGAAATATAAACAACAAAAATAATCAGATGGGTCGAATATCGAAACGCCACAATATAAGGACGACCTGAAAGCGCTAGACAGCTGTTTTGCTCTTAAAATGAAAGCTTCATCTACGTGCGTTAAAATATCAACGGTAGGTACGCTCAATTTCTCGAGATCTAGACGGATGTACCGTCCGAAACTCGATCGTATGCCTCACGTGTTAACAACTGTTAAAGCTACTTAAACATGTCGCTAAATAGAGGGCATTTCCTGGTGCTTTAAACAGTCTGTATGATTGATCTTCGTGATTTGCTCCAGGTAATCAGGACGGAATGTTTTGCAGTAGTATTAAGTAGTATTAGGAATCCAGAGGCAGGATCGATAATCCGAGGATACACTTAGCTTCCTCGCGAATGGATTTGGAATTTCAGAACTTTTGAATGACTTTAAAAACATGGAGTTCAATCCAGTTTCACGATCTTTATCAACCATGGAGGGTGTCCGGTGTTGTGTTAGGTGAATACCTAAATACGTATTTGATCATTATGTGGCCTGAGACACCCAGGTTCGATCCCCAGTGCGGGCATATACCTATGACTTGGTTTTCTAAGTTATGTACATTTGTGAAGTTATAGTAGCAATACCACTCGCTAACGGTGAAGGAAAACATCGTGAGGAAACCTGAGTGTATGAGCTATTCACATACCTCAGCGCTTGAAATCGCCAATCCGCGGTGGGCACGCGTGGTGATAAAGCCTACGCTCTCTCCCTGAGAGAAGGCCTGTGCCCTACAGTGGGACGTATATAGGCTGCTTATGTATGTGGCTTGGTGTCCGGTTATCGTCCGTATGTTATCACGCTGTCAGCACACGTTAAAGGATGTGTGTAACTAGAATGTAAGCCTTTACCATGATATAATATGTAGTGTCACTCATATGTTGTGTAATGTAATAAATGAAATAATAATTAAAGGCCCATATTTCACTGCTGGGCATAACCCTTCCCCAATGTGAACTATGTCACGGCAGCTAAAGTGGCAGTGAACTGATCACTTCTGCCGAAGCACTACTTGAGTGGAGATCATGAACAGCAAAAAAGCAGCTTCAGCTGGATGGATTGACGATCTAAACGCAGTATTCTTATCTTCACCAGATTTTCAAGATCTATGATTTGTAAGGAAGGGATATTATCCACAGTATGGTCCAATAACTATCAATTCATTGCCACTTATTGGCCAACATTCTTAAAAAGCATATGCCGACTAAACTGTCGATATCCACAAACTAAAGGCTGTACAAAGAATCCATCGATAAATAAATGAGCTTCTTCCATAGACCTATCTAAAAGATTAACTGTTGGTAGACATCTAATAAATCGATTATAGGAAACGACCATAAGCACAACGACGACGAAACGAAGCCATTCATGAATGAAGCTATAAATACTCCAGCATTTCACAGTTCTTGCCGAATCCCGGGGAATTTGACCGTGGGCTAAACTTTGGTTCGATACATTCTCGCGGGTTTAATATGGAAACTGCTCTAAGGCCCCGTATGCACTAGAGGCAGCCTCGAGTTAAGCGGTTGCCTCAATCCGAAGCAGCGCAAGAGGAAATCGTGCCGCGATGTGAACCAAACGAAACGGCCGCGCCGCGAGCCAATTGTTGTAAATGCTCCGATGTCCGATACTTGTGAACTCTACATGCTCCAAAATGGATAAAGAAAAAAAAATAATGAGAAACTAGTAAGCGAACTGTGGCTCGTATTGAGAACGGCTGACTCATTTCTCTATTTTATGGTTCATGTGGAGACACATGCACTTTCCGCAGCCCGCAGCACGCTCGGGGTGAGGCAAATTGTCTAAAGGTTGCTCAAGTGGATAGGCTTAAGGCTGTTTTCTATAACAGCCTTGGCAATGGTGGTCTATGGCTTACTACTCGATGGTAAAGATCTTTAGTCAGTCCAATGCAGGATTGTATTAGAATTAATTGGCAACTGTACATTAACCTCTACACAGTTACGTTACGGCGACTTTGCAGCTAAAACTGTATTTGTAGTACCAAAACAGTTCTCAATAACTGTTTCTGTGTTAAAGGATAACACTGAGAAAAACCGTCAATATAAGAATGGTAACCACCAAGAAGCCTAATAAAACAGCATACATATGACGACAAGAACAAGGCGAGCATATTCTATCTAAAATAGGTCTTGAGTTCTGCATGTTGCAGAACAAAGATTACTCAGTCAGAATCAGAGTTGAAGGCGTCAATCAATCAGCCCGTATTCGTCCACTCTACGTACTTACACGCCACTTCTTTGTATCCCCTGCCATCCTCATCAAATCATAGAAATGAGACTATTCGCCAAAGAACGAAGGTGACTGAAGTCGTATGAAGGTTCCCGAAAGGAGACCACGAACTGGCAAACGCAGCGAAGGAGCCCATCAGCTCGATTTGAGGCAGATTGGTGAAGGTCTAGGGACTTAAAATTTTAACCAGTATTTTTTTTTTTTTACGTAGCCACGTTTGTGTCCCACTGCTGGGCAAAGGCCAGTATAACATTAATTTAATACTACAAACGTTAAAACAATGCGATGGTAAGGATACTCGATACGTCAATCGTTGAATCATATCATTATTACAAAGTACGTACAGTGAACCTCGCCACAATGAACCTTACACCTACACATTTTTATTCGAGACTGGCCCTTATGCCACAGGTAAAAGGAGATCAGTTCGGTGACCGCGACTGTCGCAGACTGTACTGTATGATTTGCGGTGACCACAAAATATTATGGCATGTAAGTAATACAAATAACACTGCTGAGGACTGTATCGCTCTACCAAACGACAGAATCTGTTTCTGAATTCTGAATCATAGATTACGAACAAGTCGTGCACTTTTGAAATGATAAATCGCGAATGCGAATTCAAATCTTGACTTCAGGTTTTTCAAAAACTGTTTTTGAGACAGTGGACGAACGTAAAGAATGAATAACTCTTCTAAAATGCAATATTTGCAAGCCAGCTAAGCAATAACGCTTGGCTGGGTTGCAATGTTACAATTTCACGTTTAGCAAGTGTTGATCAAGCGCTAAGTCAAATTCGTTCCTTGAAGAGAGAAAAGCCTTTTACATGTCTGCGAAAACAAGAAAATATTGTAAAGTTTTTAGGGTTCTTTTATCCATTTCGACCATAAAGAATGGGTGGGTTTCGGGGAGGGCGGTAGTTTATTGCACCTCATTTGTCAACTGTCCAGCTGATTAGTCTCTGCGTGGCTGTTAAAAACTATAATTTTTTATGTAGCCTGTATGTATATACGTCCCACTGCAGGGCACAGACCTTCTCTCAGAGAGGGAAAGAGTATGGGTAAGCCCATCACGACGATAGCCCACCGCGGATTGGCAATTGCAAGCGCTGAGGAGTGTGAACACCTGAGACACTCAGGTTTCCACACGATGTTTTCTACTACAATTTCACAAATGTACATAACTCAGACGATAAAGACGTTGGTATTGCCGGAATCCGAACCCACGACCTCCCGAATGTGAGGCCGGCGTTCTACCGCTGCGCTACCACCATACCAAGAAAGAAATTGTAATGCATTCAACTTTGTTCAACATGTAAACACACCGTTAATTATTTATTAACTAGCTTTTACCCGCGACTTCATCCGCATGGAATGAGTAATTTCCGGGATGAAAAGTATCCTATGTGCTTCCCCGGGAATCAAACTGTCTACATACAAAATTTCATCTAAATCCGTTCAGACGTTATTGCGTGATTGAGTAACAAACATCCAAACATCTTTATAAACTTTCACATTTATAATATTAGTAGGATTTATATTCTTATTTATATTAGTTAGCTTATTTTATTTAAATTTATTCATAATTACATAATTTTATTTAAATTTATTCACAACTACATAATTTTGCCAAACTGCTCTAAAGCAGTTCATATTTAATAAGCCGGGAAGCAATAATCTCCATTGTTTGCTCGTCCTAGGCCATTCATTCATCTCATTAACTCCAGAAATATCAACCCCTATTATTAATATATTGACTTTGATAGTATCTGAAAATAATGTTTACGCCCAGACCGCAGCTCAATGAAACTAAATATACACACATACATGCAAAAAATAACACTCCCCTGCTTTCGCAATGGGGCAAAAAACCGTCGTCGTCGGTCCTTTTAGGAAATACCTATCTCTGTTTCTTATGTTTAAAGGCTTATGCAGGTAATCGTGAATTAATAGAACTTCAGTTCTGATTTATATCAATAGATGGCACTCTGTTATTTTTCTAAATCGCGGTATGAATGTGTACAATAAAGTGTTCCCTATCTATCTAACAAGACTGTCGCACCAAACCCAAGCGCACGCGGGTAAATGTCAAACAAATTAAATGTTCAGTCCCGCACTGTGGACAGACTGAAACTGGGTCAAATGACACAGTAGGAATTCACTCGGCATCCACCCCTGCGATTGAGCCGTGGATTCGAAAAACCGCTCAAGTGCGAGTCGGACTCGCGCACGAAGGGTTCCGTAACATTATCTACCTATACAACAAAGATCAGGAAAAAACGGCAAAAAATAACGTTTGTTGTATGGGAGCCCCCCTTAAATATTTATTTTATTTTAATTTCACTGTTTATTTTTGAAGTGAATATAAAAATAAATATACTGTAAATATTTCAAACTCCTGTTGCCGTTATTAATATCGAGCAAAAAACGGCAAAAAAAATTGTTGTATGGGAGCCCCCCTTAAATATTAATTTTATTCTGTTTTTAGTATTTGTTGTTATAGCGGCAATAGAAATACATCATCTGTGAAAATTTCAACTGTCTAGCGTGATAACGGTTCATGAGGTACAGCCAGAGGTGACAGACATACAGACAGACGGACAGACAGGCGGACAGTGGAGTCTTAGTACCTAATAGGGTCCCATTTGGCACACTTCGGGTATGGAACCCTAAACACATCACATGATCCTTCATCTTCTTTCAGTGCCTCTCCACGTCTGAAGGTTGGCCGTCAGCTCTGCATATTCCTTTCTTATCTTTGCCAAACGAAAAAATTATATCTTTGACGCAGGCAACTTCAGTCTATTCTCTGTTACGAAACCATGATTTTCTTTATTAATCCATTGTATAATCCTAATAGTGACTCGCCTGGACAAGGTCAGAAATAACTACATAAGAGGATCATAAGGTGGCTGCAGTAGTGGAGAAGGTTAAGGAAAGCCGCTTACGTTGGTTTGGCCACATCACAAGGCGTCAGGATGACCACGTCGTTAAGAAAGTCCTAAATATTCCAGATCGGCCCAGAAGCTTCATGTTTTCGAGTCTATTGTTCTACCCACTGGGCACTGCAGCGTCGAAGTGGTCCATTCACCCATCTGTAATTGTGAATGAAGGTGCCTCTGGACGCCGTATAAATCATCTCATTACGTAGATGCTAAGTTATTTTAAAACAGCCAACACCGCAATTTTTTTTAAATGGCTCTTCTCAGTGAATCTGCAATATCTACAGGAGTGTGTTGTGCAGGAGGTTTTACTTACTTAGTTTTCCTGCATAAAGTTCCATAAAGTTCACTTAACAAGTGCCACCTCCAGCATTTACCATTTACTTTCATCATTTATGAGCTGATCGGGTATTGTTGATGCAGCGTTATTAATCATGCACGAGCCTTTGTGTTTTGGTATAACAATTTCGCTTGCCCAAGTCTTGTGTGAGTCAGCTCATTGTAGACTTTGGTCAGCTGTTAAATAAACGCTTTTGGAGCCATTAGGTATGTCTCAGTATAGGATAAGACTTAAGGACTATCTACGTCACAACGGGCTGGCGACATGTGGGCGCACCGATACAAACTAAATTGAACCTTTTTGTAACATGGATAGACCTTGATGAAGGTTGAGAAACTGGCGAAAGAAATGTATCGAGCAGATAACTCAATAACTTCTACACAACACAATCACTTGACCGGGTTACAAACACGGAAACCCTGTGCTATGGTGATCAGGCAAGGTCATCACAAACATCGAAATACACCCAGACTACATATCCGGCCCGAAGTTGAAATAAATTATTTAATTATTTTTTTTAACCTCTTTTTTAAATAAAGTTTTTTTCATTTTTTTTTTTTCATTATTGATTTGATATTAAATTATTGATAGTAAATTATTGAGGCTATTTGAACAAATGTACGGCGGCTTCCAGTGAGAATCGAACCCACGACCTCCGGCAGGGTAATCAGACGCGATACCACTAGACGAATGAGGAAGTGAAATGTAAGTGGAAAGGCCGGTAAAGGACGCCACAGGACGCCATGTGTTGATCAATTAGAGGATGTTATTCAGTGTGAAACCAAATCTCCAAATCTACCCGAAGAGTGCCAAATGGGACCCTATTACTAACACTTCACTGTCCGTCTGTCTGTCTGTCTGTCACCAGGCAGTCTCTCATGAACCGCGATAGCTAGACAGTTGAAATTTTCACAGATGATGTATTTCTATTGCCGCTATAATAAAAAATACTAAAAACAGAATAAAATAAATATTTAAGGGGGCTCCCATACAACTGAAGTTGTTTAAAGACTGCGCTCGCCATCTAGCGGCCATCTATGTAACCTTCACAGCGCCGATGTCATGTCGTTAATGTTAAACGCGTGTTGTTGGTTTCTATAGATGGCGCTGTTCTCAAATTAGATCTTTATAATGTTGTATAGATAATGGTACGGAACCCTCCATGCGCGAGTTCGACGCGCACTTGGCCGGTTTTTAGTTTTATTTTGAAACACTGCAATGACGTTGCATTTATTATTTCAATGGGCAGACTGTTACACTTTGGGTCTTACAAGGTGAATTAGCTTTCCTGACTTGCGGGCTATTGCGAATGCTATACCGATTTATCCTCTACCTGTCCCTGTACCCCGATACGCTCGATGGAGCCGTTGTCACGTAGGGATACATGGCCAGAGAATCGAAGGATTCGATCTTCTGCTAGAGTCGACGGACGCTGCTTGATGCTCTTTAAGAATCAACAACTTTTACTCTAGGGGAAACTTCGAAACTACGAAAATATTATCAGCCTTTCCATACATTTTAATGCCCAAAATTTTAACTATATTGAGTAACAGAACATGATACTTTTTTGCTATTCCGTAGTAAACCTTACCTCAGTCCCCTAGTAAAAGTTGTTTGTATTGACAAATAGAAACCACCCCTTTTCCGGGATGATAAGGGGATTTTGTTATACTTTGTATAATAGTCCTAGGCTTTCGGCCATTTCGGCTTTAGGTTCTCTGTTGTGTATCCTAAGAATCTGTGGTCCTAGTATACCTGTGGAACGCTTAAAACTATTTAGCAGTGCAGTGTGCACTGAGATTAATGCTGAAAGTACAGGACGATCACGGGAAGGATCCGCATACCAGTGCGGTGCAAACTTAGCTTGGTAGAGTTGTAATAGTGAAATTACAACTCGACTAAGGATCCGCATTCTAGTGAGGATAGCGGTGGTAGCATAGTGGGTAGAACATTGGACTTGGAAGCGGGAGACCCAGGTTCGATTCCCAGTGCGGGCATGTACCTATGACTTTGTTTTCTAAGTTATGTACATTTGTGATGTTATAGTAGCAATACCACTCGCGATATAATACATAATATAATACAATAGCTCAGACACTCGTGAGAAAACCTGAGTGTCTGAGTTATTCATATAAGTACCTCAGCGCTTGAAATCGCCAATCCGCGGTGGGCACGCGTGGTGATTAAGCCCATACTATCTCTCTGAGGGAAGGCCTGTGCCCTACAGTGGGATGTATATAGGCTGCTTATGCATTCTAGTGAGGGGCAAACTTAGCTTGGTAGAGTTGTAATAGTGAAATTACAATTTGACCAAGCTATGTTTGCAGCTCATTGGAATGCGGATCTTTCCCGTGATCGTCCTGTCGCGTCAGTACGGTTAGCATCTTTGTCACCGATACGCGTCCTACGAAATTTCGTCTCCTACTTGATGATTTTTTTTATTTTTGTACTGTTCTTGTTAAGTTTTTAATATAGATATGTTTCGACGCAAGGTGCGAACTTAGCTCGGTCGGGCTATAGGTACCTCAGTAACTACTGTTTGTGCTACAATAGGATAATAGAGATATAATGCGAGGTTTATTTTAAGGTAAATATAAAAATGGATGCATAAAACAGGAAAAAGGAAGAAAAAGTTTTGTTGCAAAGCCAAAATTGAGGTTCATAAACTAGAATGAAGGCAATAACTCTATATAATATTGTGTACAGAATTTGTAGCTATTAAACAAAGTTACGGGTGTTTATTTTTGACCAGATCATTAATCTACTTTCATTAAATCCATTTCAGTCCCAGTTTGAAAACTGTTCAAACAAAAACATGCCTAGTAGATGATATAAAAAAGAGGTAGGCATACCTAATCATAATCATCATCATCATCATCAGCCACTCGACGCCCACTGCAGGACACAGGCCTCCCTCATGGTTATCATAAGCATGAGGGGTTTTGCCATAATTAATCGCAGTATGCTATTGAAATCTCAGGAAGACGCTGCTGCCCGTCTCCTGGTAATTTATTTCCTTAGTCGCCTTCTACGACATCCACGGAAAGAAATGGAGTGACGCTATTCTTAATCCGGCGCCACCCGGCGGTATACCTACTACGCTAAGTTGTTATTTGTAATGTTACAGGAGTAATTCTGCAAGACAAACAACAAAACTTACAGCAAAAGTGAAAGTATTGTCTGCTTTAATTATTGTGAAGTTCCATTTAGGATCAATCTTTAAATTAGTTTAAAAACATATGAGTTTTACTTGTCTATACATTTTTTTGTACAATAAAGTGTAACAAACCAACATTAAGTTGAAAATCCCATTTATATTTTATCAATGGCAGTCAAAGTACATACCTTTGGACAGTAATTTGGCTGCAATGTAATCTATGGTCACTTATCATTTCAAATGGGCAGACTACTATCCTTTATCTTTGAGTTACCAAGCAGTCAACTTAATTGTTAAATAAATATTTACTCAAAAACTTATATAGTAGATAATAAAAGTTTACGAAAGTTTTAAAACTCTTTCAAACTTTTATTTGAAAGATAAAACAGTATGAAACATACAGTTTCATACTGTTTTATAGAACATTTTGTTAATGTACACCAGGAATTTATTTAGTTTCATAGCAAATAGGTAGACAGTACTAAGTTAAATAATGTTTACCAAAGAGGTAAGGTATAGGTAAGGAACTTAATTATGCAAATTTGCAATTCGCCTTTGTGGTCAGAGATGTAACTTAGACCTGAAATCTCCGCACTTTGCCTTGTTTATGGGTCATTGCCCTGAGGTATCTCAGACCTCAGACACCTGGATTTCCTCACAATGTTAGAAAACAAAGTCATTGGTACATACCAGGACTCAAATCAAACCAGGACTTACAATCTCATGCAAGTGAGGCAAGCCTCCTACCTATGATCGACCACAACTTTAGTGGTTAGGTTAGAGATGCCAGGAAAATAATGAACTTGAATTTTTTGGAACACAAGCCAATAATTTTTTTCAGGTCAACAAAACAATTTTACCCCAGGTATATTAGGCTAAGGTGAAACGAATCTATTTCAGCACTTAACCCTCACCTATATTTCAAGTAGAAGCTGTTTGCCAATTACCTATCTTCACTCAATCTTCAACTCGTGAAATCTGAAGTTTATTTTTAGGTACTAAAGATATGCGCGTTTGGAGTTCAGTTTCTAAAATTCCGCCGAATTAAACGAGTCGCCAGAGTGTCAAGGGAGCCCTCTCATATGAATAATCTCATTGGAATGTGGCAGACGATACGGGCACAAAACTTTTTATTTTCACTTTTTTGCCTCTTACATCGCCCGAGGTTTCCGGGAATTACACCGAGTTTTTGGCTTTTATCACTTAAAACTAATCTTAGTGGAACTTTACAGATAATCATTACTCAGTTCAGGAACTATTAAGTCAATATTACTTACGATTTCCTTGTGATCACTTCATGAAATTATTTTCAAAACAATCACACGTTCACTCACTTCACCAATCCACCGCGATCTGTCAAAAAAACCGGCTTAGTGTTGCCTACTAAGGCGGAACAAAGTGTCCCGACAATGAGGATTTTCAAAGTTCAATTTAAATAATGTTTTGCCACAAAACAAACAAGATAATCATAAGTTTCAAAATGTACAACCAAATTTAACAGCTTGCATAAAATAATAATGCACACAAAACATTCAACAAGACAGTACAAATATATTATTGCCAGTGGCGAAAAACACAACGTTCCCGCGCGGAGCGAATCGTCCGCGCTCGGTCCACGAACGAAATTCTTTGCCAGATGAGTGAGAGGTTCACGTTACCTTTCCTTATTATTATTAGCGTTGACTAAAAATAGGTCAAAACTTTAAAAATGACCGCTGGCACTGTATCGCAGAGCGCGGTCGTAATCACATTCGCAGAGGACTGTTGCTTAGCCATTTCGTTCTTATAATCACGCTGTAGTGTTTAGCCGCTGTTTTCCTGTAGCAAAGGCCTGATAAATCTTGGGCTTATTTAAATTTTATGTAACTAGTAGGTAATTCACACGCTCCACTCTCTGCTTCCACCCTATTCGTAGCTCCCACCCACAGAACAATATAATCATCTCCGGAAGACACGGTTGACTGCAATAATCGCACACTAACCAATTTCAAGTACCTAGGTAGGTATTTTATTTTTACCTTTGCAGAGCGTATGCACTTGTACACTCGATAGCCCATCAAACTTTAGGTACATCTTTGTATTTTAATCCACTACGGGATACGTTAAAACTAAAATGTAATTTGCTGTTGACTGTGCAGCTCAAACATCAAATTAATGTGTTTGGGCCCACATCTTGCTGTAAGGCAGGTATTTTTATCCAACTTCATAGTTGTGGATTGTTTTTTTTTTAACTATATATTGGTGGACACCTCTGTGGCCTAATTACGCTCACCAAATCCTGAGCAATTCCAATCGTCGAGGTGTACACCTACCCACTTAAGGGCGCTTGTACACGAGCGTCGACGCGTCGACCGCGACGCCCTGCCATCGACCAGTGTCGCCCGTGTAAAGCGCCCTGAGCTGCTTTTTAAGTCCAGCAAGACACAGTTCTTCTCTCAGAGAGCGAGTGCGGGCTTATTCACCAAGTGTGGTGTTATTCACCAAGGGCAAGTGTGCCCTCCGCTGATTAACGATTTCAACTAACTACTGAGGTAAGTATATGATGGAACACCTCAGACGCTCAAGTTTCCTCACCATGTTTTCCTTCACCGTTAGCGAGTGGTATTTCTGAATTTGTAATAATTTGTAATTTTAATTCCTTATCATTTGTACAAATTCACAAATGTATAAGGAATTAAAATTTGCGAATTTGTAAGTTTGTTATTTCAAAATAGGTAGGTATATACATTAGAAGAAATTACACAATAAACAGTAAACATTTTTTTTATTGTAAATATTTTTATTTTATCCTCATACAATCGCGATGCACTCAGTGGCTTCCTCTAAGCTTAGTCACAGACTCGTGGCTCCGCAGTATTTCTATACATACATTAAATAATAGTGGTTGCAAATTACTTAAGTGTCTACAATATTAAAAAATAAACAAAGAATTTTCTAATGAATATTTTACTAGGCACACCATGTCGATTAATAGAAAAAGCTTAATATAATTTATTTATGCTGTCAACCACGAGTCCTCACAATAAAACCAGTGTGAAATGATGAATAAAAAGCAAGTTATTTTTACTACATATGCACTTTCGGAATTCAGTCGATTCTTTTTTATGCACTTAACATCTAATCTGACATTTCCTTGCAATTTTTTCTTGAGCTCCCAAATATTGAACTTTAAATAAAACCAAAAATAAATTATGCTCCAAACATCACACAGTATCCAGTTACAAGTAACATTCAAATTGGTCGATTTAAAGTATTAAAAATACGTAGTTATTATAATAAGGTACACTTTGATAAAATAAATGTAATAGGAAAAGAGTAAGAGGAAATACTTTGTCACGCAGTTAAAGGATTATATTGGAATAATAATGCAAAGGGCAAATTACCTACTTTTGTGAAAAATGGTGCAAAGTACTGTTACTAACAATGCAAACGAGCTATTTATTGGATGCTATTTTTGGAGATTAAATGAGCACTACATAATTCGTACTATTTATCTAACTATCGTGCTTGATGTTAATTTTTTTTTGTTTTGTTACGTACGCCTCCGAAAAAAAAAACAAACAAACTACTTAAGGTTAAGATGATGTTAGATGTGAAACAATAATTACTTTATAATATTTCAAGCAGTTACCAACTTTTACAAGAGAACAGTCGTTCTAAGGCAAACCAACGCAATCGTTGATCCCTTTTTAGACCTTTAAAAATCTAAGAACTTTAACTTTTAAATTTGTAAGGAGTTAGCGTAGAAGAATATTTTTTTTAACAAACAACTAGTTTTAATAGAATTTCATGTTATTTTATTAGGTATTACCTGTTGACTAATTTAGTTTCAAGGTTTAAATAGATAATATTATAGTAACTAGCTAGATTATTATTTGTCTAGAGAGCATTTCAACTTTAAAATAATTTATAGTAAATGGCAAATAGTATTGTATTAAACCGATTTAGGACTTTGTTGCATTTTAGTTCCTTGCTGAAGAGATACCAAGCTTAGTACGATTAAGTTCTATTTACTTTTCAGCAAAACTCGTGAATGTCAGGACCGCACTTGTAGTAAACGAAAATAGACAGTTTTTATGCCAAAGAACATGCCTAGAATCTACTAATAGCTACTTTTCATCAGATAATTATTACCCAAATGATTTAAACTATACATAGAAAGTCTCACACATATATGGGAAAAAATCCTATTTTATACTTACGGAACCTTCCTTTAAAAAAAAAGGTTCTACCGTTTTTTTCGGCGAGGCCAATATGGCCAGATAAATCTACCTGTGTCAAGTTTCAGTTGTCTGGTACTAATCATCCTTATAAATTATTACCAATTGTAACCCCCATGTGTACCCCCAGCGTAGGCACTAAGCCTACGCTGCCTGTCTACATCTCTAAAGATCCCTAACTGAATGTAAAAAAAATAGAAATTCGATTTCATGTTAAACGCGAATTGCTAGTACTTCTTGTTCAGGCGCCAATACTGTCACAGTTTTATTGCAGAATAGTATGTTTAAGAAGGTATAGAATGTATAAGGAGGTCATATTAGCTACTGTTTTTTATACAAAGCTTGTGGCAAACGTCGTGATGGATTGGACGTAACGCCGACCTGACGTCAGTATGGCCGCTGTGTTAGACTTTCTGTTTATAGCTTAAATGCTTCGGATAATAATTATCTGATTAAAGGTACCTATAAGTAGATTCTGGGTGTTTTCCTTAAGCGTAAAAACATATCTATTTCCGTTTACTACAAGTGCGGTCCTGATGATCACAAAAACTCACTAAAACTCCTTTTTAAGTAGGTTATATAAATAACAAACAATTTAGATATTATTGTGAATTAGAAATACTATAGAAAAATACTGCATTTGAGAAATGTATATAGAGATGAAAGGTACCTGTCTAGAGGTAGGTACTTACCTATATGCATTTAAAAGCTTGTACATTTTTATTTTGGGTCACCTTTATTGGTCATTTTGTGGTAGTGCCAAGAAAGAACAGAACATAAAATAACTCCATAAACCATAACTAATAGAAAATAACGTTTAATAATAATAATACTGTTTAATTTCCATCCTGTTATTGGTTGTTATTCTTTTCGCCGTAAATACAATTACATAACTATTTATGGCGATACATAACACATATTATATTATTTTATGTATAGTAATCTGAACAAGCGATATGTTTTATTATTGTAGCACTGTTTTATTTTTAATGCGTTCATATAAGTACCTACGTTTTAATATACTTCGTTTCTCTATATCTTCAATTGTGTTATCAAATCTACTCTTATAGTACACACCTAGTACATGTTTTGTATCAACAAAATGACCCCTAAACTGTACACAATAAAGCCTTCTTAAAAATAAAATCTAGATCGATAATACAAAACTTTCCTAAGCTAAACGCGTGTTGCTACTGGCCACATAAAGATTATTATAACTCGCGCGTTGCCATTTTGTTTTTGACGGTTATAAAAATGGCGGGTTTTCTTTTGTCATCATAGCAAAAGGGTTATTTTTACATCACAGTACATTTTCATGCTATCATGTTACTGCACCACTAAAAAGGTGTTTTATACTGATGCAGTAACATAAAGCAAAATTCTCATCTCATTACGTCAATACAGGCAAAGAAAGGTAAGTGAACGAGTGTCGAGCTATTGTAGGAATATAGAAAGCGCTAGAACCAAGACGAAGCTCCTCCCAGTTTCGTCGACAGTTCGCCAATGCCACGGCCGAATATGTTGCCGACCTAAAAACAAGTAAAATAAAAATTATTCAATCGAAATAAACAAAAGCAAATTTTTCGGGAAATCTCACTGAATGGCAATATTTTCCTCAAAAATCCCCTTTATTTCTTTTTTTTTTAATTTAATCTTTGGGTTGTTACTAGTGATGTAAAGCAATTACAATTTTTTGCTTAGGTATTTTCCAATCAATTTTACAACAAAACAGTTTTTTTAGGCACTTTCAGGTTTTTATGAAGAAAGTCATATCTAGGTACTTCTTCTTCTTCTTCTTCTTCAGCATTTGTTTGTCCACTGTTGGACGTATGCCTCTTCATGAGTGCTCCATCGCGATCGGTTCGGCAAACGAACGATCGATCACGATTAGCAAAAAAGTCAATTATGATCATAAAAATAATGAAAATGCATTATAAAATAAAAAAAAAATATGTCACTTGTGTAAACTTGTGTATCTTAAACTCATTATTTCGGTGAAAACAGGTAACTTCCAACAGCCGGCTCAACCTAACAATACCGATTACTTAAAAAAAAAAATGGTTATTACCGATATTGTATGGAATCTATATCGGTAATAAATTACATGTTTGTGATGTCGTTGTTTCTGGTTCCCACGACACAGGGTATCCTAGTGTGGGGCCAGAAGCAATGTATGTGCCTGTATGTAAATGTTTATGTTTATGTTATGTTATAACCGTTACTTTGCGGAAATCCATAACAGCATTAATATGTGAAAATTACTTTGCTAAATTCCGCCAAAATCCCACAAGCAATATGCGGTTAGTGGGAGAGGGCGGTGCATTAACTAACCGCATGGTGCTTGTGGGATTTTGGCGGAATTTAGCAAATTTTTACCGGTTTTATTAGAACCGGTTTATATCATTAGTACCTAGTTACCAATAGGCGAAAAGCAGTGACTGATAGTTATGAGTAGGCGAAAAGCGATTAGGCAGACGGAATCACAAAGAAATATAATCAGGAAGACGACAGCACATCAACCAATTACATTCGTGCACACTAATCAGTTACGCTATGGACGACTTTGCAACCAAGATGTAAAGGTTGACCTGGGTAGCTGCTACATAAGTCCTCCACTGGATAGAGTTGTCTGATCTAGGGCCGGTTTCTGAATTGAGAATTTCACTAAGTAAATACTTACGTAACGTTCTGTCACGCTCTTTTCTGAGAAATTCGAAGAGACAGCACTACAGTTAACCATTTACACGAATTTCTCGAACTGGCCTTTAGTCTACTCGGGACTGTCAAAAACGTACATATTTTGACACTTTAGAGTCGTCAAAATGGTTAATCCGATACAGTGGACAGTTTCGTGACGGAAGGACTGGGCCGCGTTTCATGAAACTGCAATTCGTAGTTTATTATGACAATTTGATGCGCATTGCATAGCAGTCTTCCTACTTGTTAATCTATGGGTTAATCGACTTTGCTATGTGCATCAAATTGACATAGTAAACCATGAATTGTAGTTATATATATATTTTTAAAATTATTTATTCAAGAAATTTCACAAAGTATACCTACCTACATATTTGATACAAAAGACCCTCACTCAAACCTAGCCCCTCAAACAGGCCCCTGCCATCGACTGTACGTTTGTAAAAAATTGGAAGTAAAACGTGTGATTGAAGTAACGAAAAACCTGTTATGTAAACCGTTTCTTCAGTAGGTATCGGGCAGCAGGTATAACAGATTCCAAAAAGCAAAACTGAAAAGCTATATTCATTTAAATTGTTAACGATAGCTCATCATCATCATCATCAGCCTATGCTTGTTCACTGCTGGACATAGGCCTCTCCTATTGCACGCCACTGAGCACGGTCCTCGGCTACTCTCATCCAGCTCTTGCCAGCCGCCCTGCGAAGATCATCGCTCCACCGAGTCTGAGGACGTCCTACATTAACCTTTAAATATGTGCACTCTAATCTGTTAACTTAAGGGTGAGTTGGTCTAGCTGTCTGTGCTGAGTGTAGGTCTCTTCTAATGCACGCCATTTACTTCGGTCGTAGGCTTTTCGCATCCAGTCTTTTCCTGCCACTTTCACCAGATCGTCAGTCCATCTCATTGGTTGCCTGCCCACACTTTTGCGCCCATCTCTAGGTCTCCAGATTCAGAGTGGATTGCTACTTCAATTTCACAAATGCACCTAACTTAGGAAGTAAGGAGTAAGGTACACGTCGGTATTCGACCCCATTCCCCAATTCCAGCCTGGGACAGTGTTTTCGCCTCTGGAGAACTTGCTCAAAAATGTTTTAATACGATCGGCGAGACTATGTTAAAAGATAAATAGGTAAACGTTTTTTTTTTCTCTACGATTAATACTTAATACCTACTTTGCATAGATAACCTATCGAAAAGTCAATGTAGTCACGTGGTACAAAAACGCGCCACACAAATCGGGCTCAAACTATGACGTCACAACTTGCACGTAACGCCTTATAATGTATGAATCGTTTATCAATATTTGAGTTATCTCGTACAATAATATTTTTATCTACATACAATACACCCTTATAAGAAAACCAGAATTCAACGAAAAAACTTAGCCTAATAAGGTTTTTGTTATTTTATTAGAGTAATTTTATTTTTCACATTTTTTCTGGCCCCGTTAACCCTGAAAAAATATGTTGTTGATTTATTTTACCTAAGTTTATATATTACGTCTTCTATGGTATCGAAGCAATGTCACTCCAATCTAACTTAGACGCAAGTTCCCCATTGATAGTTTATTAAGACCTCAGAACACAAAATTTTGTGTTCTGAGATTAAGACCATGAATGGTACGTACATTGCTTAATCGAGTCTTCCTACTTGTTAATCTGTTTGTTGATAGACTACATTGAATTACTATGAAGTAATTGTAGTTCTATAAAACAGCCAGATGGATTTTGGATACCCCCTCTTTCACCCAGCCCTAGATGAGAAGACCTTAAAGTCTCCGTAAAATAAGTCAAGATCTTTTATAAAGGCTCTATGTGCCTGATGAGGGGCCAGGTTATAAACTATATAAGTGTATTTCACACAAATCCATTCTGCCGCCTTTGCGTGATTGAGCAACAAACACCCAAACATACAAACTTTCATATTCATAATAGGATATACCTATGACTTTGTTTTCTAAGTTATGTACATTTGTGAAGTTATAGTAGCAATACCACTCGCTAACGGTGAAGGAAAACATCGTGAGGAAACCTGACTGTCTGAGCTATACCTCAGCGCTTGAAATCGCCAATCCGCGGTGGGCACGCGTGGTAATTAAGCCCTACTCTCTCCCTGAGAGAAGGCCTGTGCCCTACAGTGGGACGTAGGTATATAGGCTGCTTATGAATAGGATGTACCTTTCCAACGACAGCAGTAACGTTTCCTAGTTTCGCGTCCTCTGTGAGGGATTCCAACTTCGACTTTCCTCCCCTAGTGCCTTCTTCGGAATCGTCGCCGCTGAAAATAACAATAGGTTGGCTGGTTAACGAATGCAGGCCCGGATCTGGCAGGAGGGTCCACCTAAGGGGACGCCAAATTCACGTACGCGCTCCTCACATGAATGAATATGATACAGCGCCCAGTAGGTACATTTGTTAAGTGAATTTTCAGTGTTGGTGCAAGATCTGCACCCCAGCAGAGTTGAGGATTGCGCTGATACCTAGTGGTGAAGCGTGGCACAGGAGTCAAACGAGTTGAATATATTGTCCAACGTATAATTCCTCAGAAATTAGCGATGGAAATAAACTTAGATATTATTTAGCAATTATTATAATTTACAACGATTAAAATTCGTGCACGTTGGCGGAGGTTTCACAGAGCAAGAAGAGAGAGGAACATTCACAGAATACATAGCTGTCAAAATCGCTATAAAGGTGTATATTCATACACGATAGATTTACAGCCTACCATACATTAACATTGAGGGGGGTTCCCCTTTGGGGTGCAGGGGGTTGTCAATGTCTAGTTTTTGCCTCGGCTCGGATAAATCGTATATCCGGCGCTGAATGATAAACTTTGACAATTTGGCAGGGACTAGGTAATCGGACGTATCGTTAAAACTCCTGCAGCAGCTGCATAGCAACAATTTTCAATATTTCGTCGGACTCTTCCGACAAAAAAATCAGGTAAGTGAATCCGGAATTAAGTTGATAATTTTGTATATATTGTTAAATTATATTCTTTTTGTTGCACTAACCCGTGCTGAGGACAATTTTAAAATAGTAGATTGTACAACAAGTGCATAAAACGCACCATTTTACTCGAGACGTTTATCCATCCGAGCGAGCTTGCGAGCGAGGATAGATATAAAGTCGAGTGTAAAATGGGTTTTATGGACGAGTTGTACACTCTACTTTTCACTTCGATTGCGAGGAAATGAAACAGCAACATGTAAATATAGTAAAATAATAAATGAGACGAAATACAAATTATAAGTTTATTTCATGAAGTTTTATTGTGTACTTTGGCTGTTGGTATCTTTGCCTTGGTCTTAGAATACGAACGAAACGAAATAAAATAAAGAGGTTGTTGTATGAAGTTAAAGATGTTCGTGTGGCTGTTGCAGCGATTGCCTTGGTCTTCGACGAAGATTTTACTTTATGCTCTAGAGCATAAAAAGCGACTTTATGTCGCCTACGCACGACATAAAGACGAACTTTTAGAGCATGAGAAGTGAAAACATCTTTAGAGGCTAATGCTCGCCGATGCTTGCCCTTGCCCATTAGCTCAGTTGGGAGAGCGCTGGCACGGTTAGCTAGAGGTTCAAGTCCCGGGATGGGTGGAATTTTTTGCCTCAAAATGGTTTTTTAAAATTGTCCTCAGCACGGTTAAGTGCAACAAAAAGAATATACCTAATCATGTAGGTACAGCGATATCACTCCAATGTTAAAACCTAACTGCAAAGTGGGTTACTCGGGGCTGCAAGTGATGTAAATTGCTTCGGCCAGATGTCGCTGCCTGTACGTAATACAGGGAAGTTTGTAAAGAGTCTCGAAACTTCGCCGATGCTTGCACTTGCCCATTAGCTCAGTTGGGAGAGCGCTGGCACGGTTAGCCAGAGGTCGCGGGTTCAGAACCCGGCATGGGTGGAATTTTTAGCCTCTAAATAGGTTTTTAATATTGTTAAATTGTCAGGCGGTGCTACAGCTGCAACTCACTTGTCCTGGCCCTAAACTAGGATAGATTGGGACATAGTAATCAGTCAAGGTCATCACGAACATAGAAAACTCCAGACAGAGGAAATTTCTACAAATCAAAAAACGAACCCACGAACTCTCTTTTAGTAGTCAAACCAACGAGGCAGTCAAAGTATCTTAGGTAAAATAAGGTAAGGTAATTTAAGGTAAGGTAACGTAAGATAAGATTAAGTAAGTTAAGGTAAGGTAAGGATAAATCTTTATTCAGGTTTACTTCTTACATGGCTTACTTGTTTCCAGTATCAGAAATCAGAAATCAATAATTTATTTCAACGTAAATAATTTACATTCTGTTTGCTGAATGTCAATGTACTATGTTAGCCGCTTACCCAGTGTCTTGCTGCGCCAACAGCAGACTGCATGTGGCCTCCTCCGTGTGCATCCGCGATGCAACGTTCTGGTAGATCTTCGAGTTCAGCTTGTCGTCTATGACGCCTTGCAGCTCGAAGTCGCTGTACATTTTCTGTGTGGCGACGGAGAAGGAAATATAGAGAGGATCGATCACATTTGAATGTAGAATAATATATTATTACTAGCTGACTCGGCAAACGTTGTGTTGCCATAATAATTAGCCTACGACCTATTCTCAGACCTAATATGTATACACAAAAAATTTCATAAAAATCGGTGAAGCCGTTTCGGTGTACTTAGTTCGATAACAAACACTGTGACACGAGATTTTTTCATATTAGATTATTCTGTAATAATAACTTCCACACAACACAATCACTTGTCCAGGTTCCGAACTGGGATAGCCTATGCTACGGTAACCAGGGAAGCACATCACAAACATGGAAACACATCCAGACTGAGGCCATTTGTTCAAATGTACGGCGACCCCCAATCGAATAGAATCAAACCCACGACCTCAAGTAGATAAACATTAATTGTTTGTACAGTGATTCTTGGATCAAACCAGTGTGGCGGCATCATGGAACAGTTATCCATGCCACAGCTTCGGGACAGGCTAGCGCGCATTCAGCCTGCCGTCGCTATGACGATAACAGATTGAGAAGTGCTCGCCAACGAATCTGCTGTTTCAAATCATAATAATTTCATGTATATTTCAGCTCTTGTAAATTTGTAAATACGTAGAATTAGATCGCAATAAAAAATACGCATCTGTATATACCGCATCAAGTTGTTTCCTCATTCATCCGACCTGCCCACATCTACACCAGCCTTCCATACAATTAGGAAAGTCATATCCGCCAACACAAATGTACGTTACTTAGAAAAAAAGTCATTGATATATGCCGGGATTCCAGCCCACGACCTTTTGAACGTGATGTGATGCCAGCGTTCTAGCGACCGCGCTACCACCAATCAATCAATCAACCCCTATTCGCCCACAGCTGGACAAAGGCCTCCCCCCGGGCACGCCAGTACTTTCTGTCCTAGGAAATCCTCATTCAGCCGCTGCCAGCAATCTGCCTCAGATCGCCGGTCCAGCGGGGTGGTGGGCGTCCCACGCTGCATTTGTCAGTTCCTTGTCTCCACTCCAGAAACTTTAAGCTCCATCGACTACCAGTTTTTCGACATATGTGATCTTCTTCTATCGCACTGATATGCGTCTATACTACTGTTGGTTGGCCGTCAGCTCTGCATATTCGTCTCTTCTCTTTGCCAAGCGAAATAGATTTTCGACGCTGGCCACTCCAGTCCGTTCTCTGATTTTACGGAACCATGATATGACCTTACCTTGACAATAATGCTGAGACAGGCCACCTGCTGAGGATGGAGGGCGGGCCGCTCGCCTAGCCACGTGTTGATGAGGCCGATCTGGATGCCGTACCACTGCTCGAAAAGCTGCAGGATCCAGAGCTCGTCGGTCACCTGTAGGACAGGCGTTCGTCATCACCCTGATGGCCCTGTTTACAGGGTCACCTCAAAATGCGCAATTCGCGAGACATACCAATCAGAGTATGTGCGTGTGGACCTCAGAACACAAAAAGAAGGAGAAGTGTTATAATGGCCCGTTTGCTAGAAAACCGATGTCGCCACTTACTCACACAGCTACATTTTCCTCATAATCTCTATTTGATTACAACATAAACAACCGGCTCACTATTCGCTGTTTACACAAATGAAACAGCCAATGAGAAGAGCAGCACAACATTAGTGATGGGGATAAAAAAGTACATTATCGATTATACTTAAAAAAAATCGTACATCGTACAAAAACTTTTTTGTACATTATGTCGATTTTTTTCTTGCCATCTATACCTAAATAGTAACTATTTATTTCTCTGCGTCGCGTAGTCTGTAACTACTTTATTTCGTTGTAGTAATCCTTTGCAAAAGGCTGCCTAAGCTTTTATTTTTACAGGCTTTGCCTACCAATGTGTTAATTCCTAAATATGTCAGTTTTGTTCATACCTACCTATCGTATAATTCGTGAATTCCGTTTCATCGTAAATTCTAATCATACAAATATTCTAAATGACAAAGTTTAGAGAACATTTGCTGATTTACCTACAAAATGTAGGTATGAAAACCTACATAGGCGACGAAACGACGTTGGCTGTGCCGCGCCGCTTGAATATAATTCAAAACATATCGCCTGCGTAATTTTTGTTTGAAGCGGCAAGATGCCTGCGCCTTGCCTTCACCTTATGCGCGTTTTTGTATAGCGCACACCTTAAAAAATCTAGAACTACTTATTTTAACTCGTGAATTAATTAGCAGTGACTGTAGATGTTTCTGAGCTTGGATTAAAATTTTCATTGTCTTGATGGGTGACAACTGTGATGGGTACATAAAAAACATTCTCAATAATATCACATAAATAATATTTTTATTAACTTGTGAAAAATACATTAGGTAGTAAGAACTCAAAGGGCCGGTTTCTGAATTGAGAATTTCACTAAGTAAAAACATAAGTAACGTTCTGTCACGCTCTTTTGTGAAAAAATCGAAGAGACAGCTCTACAGTTAACCATTTACTTAGCGAAATTCTCAATTCAGAAACTGGCCAAAAGAAACTTGTGAAACATAAACTTAAAGAAACTTTCGAAACACATTTACATTAAAAAGATAACATCATCATCCGACTGAGATCCTGCAGAGAATATTTTACTGTTCCCTTAAAAGGTAAATATTTATTTAGCACTTGTTGACATTGTTCAATGTTTTGCGTGATTTTTTTTTTTTCAGGTTTTTTGTTCAATCGACATAAATCTACCAGTGTCTGGGCCTTCGGCAACTCGTTGCTGTATCTAAAATACAAAAAGTACGCATTTGTAAAAAATCTAATATTTTTTTATTTATACAGGGCCATTTTTAATTTAACACAATTCCTGAAACACGTCAATTAAAGTAAGTCATTTACAACAACTTTGTTTTACGACTTTTGAAAACTCGATGTTATATTTTCAACTTTGTTCATATGATTTTTCGATTTTCTAGTCTGTGGCGGCGCTATATGACCGATAAATTATGTGTTCAATCGAATGGACATTCCTCTATGTCTGACATTTATTTACAGGCGGCTTTGACATTCGCAGCATTTTTCGACAAAAAAATATCCCTTACTTCCAAGGGGATCTAAAATATTAAATAAATTATGAAAATATTAAAAACATTACCTGGTCACCTGTTATTTCTTCAGGAACGCATGTTTCAACAGTAACAATATCCGAAACTTTCTAATACGGATCTAAATAGTAAATAAATTATTAAATTATTGAAAACACTTCATTTACTTTATTTTAAATTAATCGAATTTCATTTATAAGATTAGGCTCATAAAAAATTATAAGAATATTATTTAGCACCATAACACATCACCTGACTTGTTTCTTTAGAAACACTTTCTTTTGCAGAGTTATGCGTCGTTGCGTCCATTGTCACCTGAAATAGAGAATCAGAATAAAGTAACAATCGAATATTCCACACCATGTAAAATATAATTATGCCGTAATTTTAGATATATTGGTACCTCAACATTTATGGAACTCCTTTCAAAGCAGGACCTGCCCACGTTAATATTTTTTCCACTCTTTAGCATCTGGAAACATTTCTCCGTAAAATGGATGGAGCAACCGGTATTTGATTTGAGAGGAAGCCAGTTAAGCAATCTCCCTGTATTTTCAATCCATTTATCTTTCCTATTAGGGTCTTTGGGAAACCTGAAATTAAATCTTTATTAAAAACTTTTTGAAATACGTGGTGAAAAGTAAGCCTGTTTATATTACGACAAAATCAGCCACTAAAGTAGAAGCTTCCTTAGCAAATGAGGTCCACGTGGACGGAGTCGCGGACAATAGCTACCTAGTCGTACAATATAATTGGTTCTAGTAATTTTGGAAGTCTGGACGAACGAGTGTAAATGCGACGAAGTATCGATACTTAATCAGTCTGGAAAGAAAGCAACTACCCCATCACTATGACTCCCGCTGACACCTACTGGTGACTTTGACAGTTCACGGCAAATACATGCGGCCGTACCACGAAACATCGCAATTCATCGCATAGAACAATAGTCAGTTTCGCGAGACGGTCCATTGCGGGCTTGCTTTTCCATGTTAGAAAACCTCCACGGAAATTCTACATAAAAACAGCAGTGGAGTAAACCCGACGATATAAATACGTCTCATTTATGTTCTTAGTACTGGAATGCATATTGCACAGGAAAATTATTATAATTATGATTTTTCGTAGTTTAAAGATGGATATAGTGAGTAAAATAGGCTTACCGGTGAAAAGACACTGCACTGTTATTTGAATAGCATGTATCACTGCGATTTCTGTAGGTAATCAGGCATTTTTCACATATGTTACCGCGATAGTAGGCGCGAGGCGATTGACGGCCATATTTAAACGTTTCGCCGAGGTTAGCCCAACCGGGCTAACGTTGGTCGACAGTGCCACGCCCATATGGCACTTCTCCTTCTTTTTATGTTCTGAGGTGTGGACCGAGGGAGGAAAAAGTTTCGTGAGTATTTTTTAATGACTTGCGATGCTCATACGCATAGTAATATATTAAACGGGTCTTACCACCGCTAGCACCA
This sequence comes from Yponomeuta malinellus, assembly GCA_947308005.1. Lineage (NCBI taxonomy): Eukaryota > Metazoa > Arthropoda > Insecta > Lepidoptera > Yponomeutidae > Yponomeuta > Yponomeuta malinellus. Next base: position 2,325,482 of record OX371019.1, read on the forward strand.
CCACCTAGCCTCACTACAACAATTGACTTTACTCGCCACTACAGTCTACCCGTGACCACGGCAGCTGCAACGTTGCCGAAACGTCGAGAATCGAAGGTAATAAAATTCTACCTAATAAATAATCGCGGTTAGACCCGTTTAATATATTACTCAGTAAAAGTTTCATGAATTGTGCATTTTTTAAGGTACTCTTGTTGCCTGCTACTTTATGGCATCTTCTACTATCTCTAGCTAGTCATCCGCAGCCACGGGTCCTAACATCTGGTATCGTTTAATTTTGTAGTAGTTACAACAGTCGGGAACCGGCGGCCAACAATCAACTTTGACGAAAATTAGATTCAACAGAGCTGTTGACTGATGAAGTTGTGACTCTGAATTAACCATAACCTCTTTCTGATAGAGTCATCTGCTCTTCATTTTGCGTAACCTTGGATCACAATTGGCCAGAGACATTCCTTCTAAAATTTTTGGAAGGACGCTTTGAGTTTTTTGCCTCATGGAGTTTGAGTAGGTATTGTCGCAGAACCTGCCCAGTCCCCAGGTAACGGATACTTGTAGGGACATCTCCATACAAACTTACCTTGGATCGAATTTGATCCATAGAGTTTCTCATGAAGTTCACGTAGCCCTGGCCAATATCTTTGCCTGAACCGGACACGTTGGCAATCGTTAGAATCGAGCCAATTAAGCTGCAAACAAATTAACCAAATTATACATCAAAGTGTTTAAAGAAATATTCATGTCAGCAAGCGCCCTTCGATGAGCAAGGGCGCGAGACGCCGGGTGACGCGGCGTTGGCAGGAAGATGATAGAAACCACCAAAGGATAGGTTCACAGAACTTTATTGTTTAATTTTTGCTACTGACTTCTTCAAACACTAATGACTTAACTCGAAACACTGATTAGCACTGGTTTTTACTGAAGTTACTCTTAAACTGATTTTTACTAAACTAACTGACTCCCAACTTATTGTGAACTTATGCGCTGAATAGAACTCGTACTGTAATAGTAGTACAAACTTGTAAATCTGCTTAAAGTCTTTCTTTCTTATCAGAAAAAATCTACGCTCTACCAATGGCCAGTGATGGCTGTTCCATAGTGAGCCAACGAAGGTAGATAGATAGTTGTTTATTGTATTACACCAGCTAGGTAAAAAAAAGTTTTATCCCACTATCGCGTAGTAGCGGCATCTCGCTTTACGCGGTAAAATAAAGTAAGATGGCGCTAGCCGGCAATGGTATAAAACTTATATCGTGACGTTGTGCTCCCCTAGCAGGAATTAGGTACATATGAGACTTAAGCAATAATGTAGTACAGTATGTATAGTACAATATGCGGCCTCATCACTAGAAATAACTAAAGTAAGTACGGCAATGCAAGTTTCCCCACTCACCTGCCCTCATCGAACCGCGCGATCTTGGCGAGGGTGGCTTCCAACACGGCGGAGAGCCGCGTCGTCATGCCGGTTGCCATGGCAACCAGGCACGCCTCTATTTGCGCGTCCATCTTGGTGTGGTACTGGTACTGGGAGCGACAATTCAATATTAGATAGTTACATTGTGTTCGAAAGATACCAAAAGAACCTACTAGGTACTTTGTCCATAGTTTACTTTTTGCGAAATCCAGTACAATTTTTGGGGTACGAATGTCTCAAAAAGTTTGGTTCTCAGTGATAGAAGGTGTAGGATTTACAGGTAGTATCCAGACAGTAACTATAATTATTGTCTAGATGCTCCTCTTGACAAGCAACGCTATTTACTGTCGAGGCTTCGCCAATTGACTTAGTTAGCGAAACGACCACTCACAATATCAATTAGGTACCTATACAGCATAAAGCTTAAGCGTTTCTGGCGTATAACGCCACGTTCTTCGTTCTAGTTTCATCGGATATAAATGGTGGAATGACCACTTACAATGTCTACTCCGTCCATAGCACAAATCTCGAGCGCCTGGTTTTTGGCGTCTAATGCCACGTTTACCATCCTAGTTTCATCGGCTAGACCTAAATTGTGGAAAGACCGCTTACAATGTCAACTCCCTCCACTGCACAAAGCTTGAGCGCCTGGTTTTTGGCGTCTAACGCCACATTGACCATCGCGCAGGTCTCCGCTGGCAGGATGTAGTCCGTTGACATGAACGTCACACTCTTCTTCAGCCATTGCTGGGAACCAGAGAAAGATAAAAAATACTTAAATTAAAAATTTAAAAAACCCCCGACACAAAAAAATGCAAAAAAACCTAAAAAGCCTAAGAACAATTTAAAATTACTAGGTAATTAAATACCACAAATTTTCATCAAAAAAAGGTTGCCTTATAAACCCTATAAAAAGTCAAGAAATAAATTCGAAATGATGACCCTACTTAAATACAGATAACAGCAAGTCTAACTATCCACTTTGGACTTCCCTTATGCCGGAGGCATAAATGCTAATATTGAACTCCAAGTAGTTACCTTGACCCGCTGTTGACCGTACGTATGAAATCTTTTGATCAAATGTTGTCGCGTCGGAGGACCGCTCTAATTTATAAGCCTAACATTTTGTTTAAGTACATATTATGTAAATTACCTATTAAGTTTATCCTAAGTCCTCAATTTCAAGGTTCATTTAGTAATGTAGCAGTGTACATATTGTGTTTTTATTATTATTACGTAGATTCACTTGAAATTCTTAATACCGTTTATCATTTTCGTTGTAATTTCAATGTAATTTTATTTAGATAGTTAGGTGTTTAATATAGGTAAAGAGCGGTCCCCCGACGCGACAACATTTGATCAAAAGATTTCATACGTACGGTCAACAGCGGGTCAAGGTAACTACTTGGAGTTCAATATTAGCATTTATGCCTCCGGCATAAGGGAAGTCCAAAGTGGATAGTTAGACTTGCTGTTATCTGTATTTAAGTAGGGTCATCATTTCGAATTTATTTCTTGACTTTTTATAGGGTTTATAAGGCAACCTTTTTTTGATGAAAATTTGTGGTATTTAATTACCTAGTAATTTTAAATTGTTCTTAGGCTTTTTAGGTTTTTTTGCATTTTTTTGTGTCGGGGGTTTTTTAAATTTTTAATTTAAGTATTTTTTATTTCATGCTTTTTGTAAGGACTCCTTTGTTTTTTAACTATTCCAGTTTCGTACCTTATTTCAGTCTTCCTTTAATTTTTTAACTTTCTTACAAATAGGTAAGCTACTTCAAAGATAGCTATTTGATTAGGATTATCTTTGATACGAGTAGGTATTTCATGTGTATATGTATATGTGAATCTGCAATTCAAATTACTCCTATTATATATGTAATTATATATGTGCCCTTTCATTTGAAACCCATATTGAGGTGTCTTTGAAAAATATTAAGTATTCTGCCATTTTGTTGCGGCGGCCATCTTGGATTAATTTTCATCAAACGTATCTAAGATTTTTGGTTAGTTACAATTCCATGCCAATATAGCGTACGTTATTCTACTATTTAAACACTTCGATTGAAGACCTAACCATAGCTTAATAAAAAAAAAAAGTTATTCGTCATGTGGTGATGGCGGCCATCTTGGATTTGAAATTCGTCATAGTTATAGTATTCTACTACTCAAGCCCTTTCATTTGATACCCATATTGAGGTGGTTGTTAAAAAATATATATTCCGCCATTTTGTAGCGGCGGCCATCTTGGATCAATTTTCATCAAACATAGCTAAGAACACTCCCGACTAATTCTCCTTTCAAATAAAAAAAAACAAAATCAAAATCGGTTCATCCGTTCGGGAGCTACGATGCCACAGACAGACACACACACAGACAGACAGACACGTCAAACTTATAACACCCCGTCGTTTTTTACGTCGGGGGTTAAAAATGTAAATACCCAGCCCTGAGTGACGTGTATATATCTACCAGTGATCAGTGCCACGTGATTTCTGGCCCGCTTGTGAGACGATCCATCGGCTGGCACGGAATCAAAATTATGGCCGGTCCCAAAAATCGGATTGAGTCGTTTCAACGCTGGGTCGGCGTGGTCCCAAACCAAAGAGCAAATAATTATACTCTTTGAAGAACCAGTATGTAAACCTTTGGCAGCTTGTACATTAGGTATTATTTTCCCCTTATCTGTTAAACAAAATCACGGCAAATCTCTTGGGTACGAACACTGACTGCCTCGTTGGTCTAGCCGTTAAGGCGCTACCAAAACTTAGGTCATGGGTTCGATTCCCACTGGGGACTAGGGGCCGCCATACATTTGTACAAATGGCTTCAGTCGGGGCGTATTTTCATGTTTGTGACGTCCTTGTCCGATTACCATAGCACAGGGTATGCTAGTTTGGGACCAGGTCGAGGGATTGTTTTGTGTGGAAGTTATTATTATTGGATATAGATATAGATCGAGATTTCACAAACGGACCAAGGTAAGCCACATACTGACAAACCTCTTACGCTTAATTGATTCATTGTTTAACTTTTGCACTGTGCATTCTCATTCTCTCTCTATCCTATTCATTATTCGGACCTGGAACGAGGCTTCTGTCCTCTGCACACACGTCTCCATCATGTCGGAGGCCATCAGCTTAAGCCGCTGCTCCAGGTGCGAGCGAAATTCGGGCTCTGGCCAGTGCAGGTCCCGGATGAAGCACTGCAGCGCGTCCAGCTTCCAGAATAGCTCCTCGCTAGTGGAACACCCATTTCTGGCGAGAGAAGGTACGTTTTAAAATAGAATTGATATTGAAAGGAAAGTAGCGGAGAAGTGAAGGAGAAATGGGAAGATGAGGATGATGATGAGTATGAGGTTGAGGACGTGGATGAAAAAGATGTTGAGGGTAAGAATAAAAATGAGGATGACATGATGATAGATTTAAGGGTGGGGATGAGAATGAAATGGAACGGAGCCTAAGAATTTATCAATGTAAAAAGGAGTTTTATAGAGGCCAAAATGAAGGTTTCCTTATAACAATGCGCTGAATCCTTTTTTTAACTTTAGAAACTTAGAGAGCGGAAAATCGCTCTCTTACTCTTTGATCTCCCACAATTCCATCAATCCCTTGTGCAGCGTTTATGCGTTAGAAATGTATGTCTATGTAAGTTCCTTGTCTTAATTCAATAAAATTAAATTCAAATATTTTTATTCATTGTAAAAACAGAATGTTTACTTAATGAACGTCAAAGTTGTTAGTTTCACAATTAATGGATTATGTGGAGAAGAAGCTAACAAAGAAACTCCACATTTATTCTTTTCAAAACACGTTTTAACTTAATTAACAGAGTTTTTAACTTAAAATATTAGTCATGAATGTGTCACAATCGTCCTTTAAATAATATTAATCTACTGTTTAATGTTTACCTGTTAACATTATGCAAATACCAGACATCCTTGTCTTCTAAATAATCCTTGATGTTATAGTAAGCCTTTTTGCACAGAATGTGCTTAACACATTTTTTAAATCGCGTTGGAGGTAACTCTAATATCTTGAGGAATTTTGTTGTAGAACATTATACAGTGCCCCATAAAGGATGTGTTAACTTTTGCAAGTCTAAATAGTGGAAATGACAATTTATGTTTATTTCTAGTATTAACATTATGGTGGCCACCAACATTTTCGAAGTCTTTGATATTTTTTCTAACGTACATAATATTTTCATAAATGTATTGACATGCAACTGTTAAGATGTTGGTTTCTTTGAAGAAATCTCTTCTCACTTTGTACAAATTCAATTCTTTTAATTATTTTCAATCACTGGAGGTTGCTAGCCAGCATTTTGACACGTTCTCTCTTCAAAGTTTTATTATTGTATTATCTTACCCCTTGATCTCCCATCGTTCCTTCTCGAAGCCCTTGTGCAAGGACTGCGCGATCGAGGACTCCATGAGGTCCACGTACCGCACGACCAGAGGCGCGAACGTGTCCCGCAGATGCTCGTGGAAACGACCGCCTTTAATATTCTCTGTGGAGAAGCACAACAGAGTGCGATTAATTCGCCAACAAACTGCCACGCAGTTTGGCGAATAATTTATAAAATTTAAAACTCTGCAGTACCAAAGGAAGTCAATAAATAATAGGGGTTAAAGTATGAAATTGCCATTTTATTGCAATAGGTTCTTTGAATTGACATAGAATCTTCATGGTTTGAGGTTTTCGAATGAAACTTTTTTCAAATAGTTTCTATGATGTTCTTTTTTTACAAAATGTGAAACATGTGAATATCGACTTTCAATTGTTTTTGTTATTCAATTTAGACAAGAAAGATGGATACTGCGAAAATTCGAGTGATTTTTGAATACGAGTTCCGACGCGGAACTAACGCGGCAGAAACAGCCCGCAATATCAATGCTGCGTTTGGAGAGGGGTCTACTAATGAACGCACCGTGCGATTTTGGTTTAAACGCTTTCGTGATGGAAATTTCGACTTAAAGAACGAGCCACGAGGAAGACCGCCCACACAGGTGAATAACGATGAATTAAGAGAGATAGTGGAAGCCGACCCTAGTCAAACTACCCAGGAATTAGCGGCATGGTTTAACGTTACCTTACCCACAATATTGACTCACTTGCGTCAAATCAATAAAATAAAAAAATAAGAAAAATGGGTGCCTCATAATCACTCGAATTTTCGCAGTATCCATCTTTCTTGTCTAAATTGAATAACAAAAACAATTGAAAGTCGATATTCAAATGTTTCACATTTTTTAAAAAAAGAACATCATAGAAACCATTTGAAAAAAGTTTCATTCGAAAACCTCAAACCATGAAGATTCTATGTCAATTCAAAGAACCTATTGCAATAAAATGGCAATTTCATACTTTAACCCCTAATAAAATAAAAAAACACGAGAAACTTATGACTGTTTTCTTTGTTTCCTACTTTTGTAAGAAAAGTAGTATGTTTTGGTATTTAAAGTTACTGATGGCAATCACGGAATCTTTATCATGTAGGTAGCATTTGAGAAATAAAAAACCGGCCAAGTGCGAGTCGGACTCGTGCACGAAGGGTTCCAGCATTGTACATTGTACATTGAGAACAGCGCTATCTATAGAAATAAACAAGAAGCGTCTGACATTGACATTTAACGACATGATATCGGCGCTGAGAAGGTTACATAGATGGCCGCTAGATGGCGAGCGCTGTCTTTAGACAACGTTTGAGGTATGGGAACCCCCCCATTAATTATTTATTTTATTCTACTTTTTGTTATACGGCAACAGAAATACATCATCTGTGAAAATTTCCACTGTCTGTCATCGTCTCAACTGCCAAATCCCATACTAATTGGCATCATAAGCATATTTGTACAAAGACGAGCTTAATATGTGTGGCGCCGGATTAAGAATAGTGTCACTCCATTTCCTCCCGTGGATGTCGTAGAAGGTGACTAAGGAAATAAATTACCAGGAGACGGGCAGCAAAGCCTTTCTGAGATTCCAACCGCATGCTGCGATCGCCAATCCGCCTGCCAAGCGTGGCGATTATGGCAAAACCCCTCACGGTTAAATGTCTATGTCCTGCAGTGGACGTCAAATGACTGATGACGAGCTTAATATTAATGGGTGTTTTCTGCCAGCTAACCTTGGGTTATGTGAATAGTGGAAGGGGTAGTGCCAGGAAAGAGTTATAGCGAAAAATTACTTAGACCATAATACGAGTATAATCTATTATATAGAAATCTTGTGTCACAGTGTTCCATATCGAACTCCTCCGAAACGGCTTCAGCGATTTTCATGATTTTTTGTATGTATACTTATTTGGCAGGTCTGCGAATAGGTCGTAGGCTAATTAATGTGGCAAAACAGCGTTTGCCAGATCTGCCTCGGTTAAGGCCGACATGAGGATTCTATCACCACACACTTTACATGTTAAGAAGGAGTACCTAAAGAAAGCAACCAACATACCTATATGAACGCTATGAACATCCACTCCCTTTTAAAAAGGAACAAAATTAGTTCGGACGATAGTCACTCCTGAATAAGATCCACTCACCATCCGTCCTCAAATAGTCGTTTAGGATCTGGAACAGTGGGAACGAGTCCCACGTGTCAGGTGGCTGTTCCGCCAGCACCCGGTCCATGTCCACTCCGAATAGCGCCCAGAATATCTCGGTATGCTCCACGAGCAGCTCCGAGAACCACGCGAAGGCCTGTGAAGGACAATGGAGTGAAGAGAAGTAACTTCTGGGAAGTGACTGGCGGTGACTATTTGACTCCATTCTACATCGTGTTCTATTGCATCACGCAAGATTTATTTGAACTACCTCGTAGGTATGTATTTGCAATGCGTCGTTGTTTACATTGATGTCATTGTAAAATTTGGTGTGTTGAAAGTGCGATTACAAGGGGAAACTTCGCTATCAGAGAGCTTTGTGGCAGATAAGATGGCACAGAAACTCACAGCCTTATACGAATAGCTACTGTGAAGAATGACCCAACTAAGCTATAATTTTAGCGGAAAAATACAGATAGAGCGATATTTGCGCAGTGGACAGGACCTTAACAATCGAGATAAGGCAATTTTGAAGTTCCGCTGGTACTTTTGTTTGCTTGTCATAGTCGTAGGTTTACGGTAGGTGCACTGTCTGTGACTGAGTCATTGGAGATTTGTTAGAGATGTGCAGATATCTCACTTGATACTGACACCAAATAGTAGGTACTGACGTAGTGTAATTTTGATCTATAAACTATTTATTACTTTGGTAGTGTTTTGCCGCTTGCCACGATCCGACAACCTCTTTCACTTCAACAACATTCATTAGTCGTCGCAAGCATGCAAGCCGGTTTCGGGTACTTTTTATCCTGGCATTCTCTTTCAAATTTTTTGAGGAATTACCTATTTTACAATTATAAGTATGTACTCACATAACTTACTGACTACTTATACAAAATATTTGCGAAAGATTCTACATTACCGTGAGCATGTCAAAAATTTTGCTAAAATGTCCAAAGATCAATTATTTTATACTTGAGTAATACAACATATCTTTAGGGATTGACAGTTTTTGTATGATCTAAGTTACATGTTTGCAAAATTTTAGGCTCTCACAATCTAAAAACTAAGCTTCAATATTTAGCAAAGCTTTCTAATCTTATTAGTTGGAAACCTCGCAAATATTTTGTTATTTCTCTGGAAAGTTTTAAATAACAACCATAAAATTCATGCAAACATTGTCATTAAAGGCATTGATATTAAAATTAAAAACAACACAAATTAAGGTAAAACATAGAATCAACAAACTACCAACGATGTTGTTAGTAAAGGAACTGAGCTCAAAAAAGCTGTTGATAATTTTATATGTTCAGTGATTGGTCCTGTTTATGATGAAGTATAGTATAAAGTAATTTATATACACTTTTTGCGTGTCAATAAAATTATGGGTCAAAATCTACTAATGTTGTCATCTAAAGAGTGCAAGCGTATTTGTGAATGTACCTACTTATGTTGATCAATTCAATTCAGCAGACTACAAAGCTAAAGTTGTGATGTATGTAATCCTACGTGAAAGCTGAAGTTTGTATTGTGTTCGTAATAAATCTTCTACAACTTTAGTGACATAATTCCTGAACCAAACAACGTATTTGTTGTTTTAAAAACACGTGGAGACAAAACGCTTTTCATTTCAGACTTCTTTTAAATCCAACTCAACCTGCCAATTTGATTTACAATCTTCCAACGATAAAAGAAATTTTAGAGCAATATTAAAATAATGCCCAGAATGAAAAGGTAGCAACAAATCTTGCGGAGTTTATCAACTATGTGAAATTGTATTTCAAATCTCATGCAAACAATGTTCATTTAAATAATGAAACGCCAAATGTATCTATAGAAGACATCTATGCATTGCCCAAGCGTGTATTGTCAATCGCGAATCTATGAACATTGGCATTGAAAATTCTACTCCTTGATGGAAACTGTGATAAAAAACGAGTGAAGTATGGATCAAATCAAGTGATAAAACTTATTAAGTGATCGTTTAGCCGAGCAATCAATTATATCAAAATTGTTTAGAGTAGTTACATTTGGTTGACCACTAGAATCCGGTTTTGTGTTATAAACCTGCGGAAAAATAAAAATAAGATAGAAGTACTTATACGAAAACTCATGTTATCAAATATTTGGCATACAAACACGCTCATAAATTGAACTCGAAGGGTAATTTCACCATTCACTTTATGATGAAGCCACATAGAATAAGTACAAATAAATTTACTTTGGAAGATAATAAATACCTTTACCATAATAAACAGGTAATTGACGACACGCCATACTCAACGAAAGAAGTTCGTATGCAGAACGATAATATTTTCGAAATGGCTTTTAATTTCGTCTTGTATGACTGAGATACAAATCTCGATAGATTACGAGACAGTTAGGTTTTTCAACTACTTATTAGCGACAGGAAATTATAGTGCCTTATATGTGAACATTGATTGTAATATAGTGCTTAATACAACACTTGAAGATGTTTTTAAAACGCAACTAATCGCCTAAAATCGAAGTTTGTTGTAATAATCTTCAAACGTTATATCGCATACAAAACTTACAACATTCAAGATAACCAAGGATATGAGAAAGGTTTCAGGCAAACTTTTGAATTGATCTTACACAATTTTGAAAAATGGTCACTCCAAAAATTTACCCTACTTCTTAATTTAAAGTAGGTTATATATTTCTCTCTCTATCCAATACGACCAAGTAGTTTGAGATAGAAACATTACCTCGGCGTAGTGCTCTTCGTTTTGCTGCAGCAAATCCACACAGATCTCCGCCAAATGGATCAGGTCCTCCAATTTCTTTGCTGGCGTCACCATCGTCTCGCCTCTTAGATCCTCTGCAAAAGTACAATTTAATTTCGTGTTGTCTTCTAACTCTGTCTGAAAGGGTAGTTAAATCTGTATGGTCACCCAATGTTGGGATAAAATCTCTTTCATATCTGAACTCTCTCATATCTATCAAAGTAATCTTATGAGTTAATCAATCATTGAGATAAACTGAAGACAAACAATAATTATGTCACAAATCAATAATCAAAATCTTCATTTGACTGTTAATTTTGTCTTTGGTCGCCCGAATCAGTAGTTTAAATATTATTTTAAGCGTTATTCTGTTTCTGTTGTAATAATAATAAAACATTTATTTAAAGCATCTGTGACCTAAAATGTAATAATTATTATGTTAACCTGTCTCAGTTTGGTTTAATAACACAAAAGCATTATTCTATCCTTTCCTCATTGTTAAATCTAGTAACACCAATTATGTACAACAATTTACAAAGTATTATTCCAATCTGGCTTGTATCCCAGAAATTAAAAAGATAAAATCATCAGGAAACTTAAGTATCTGACGTGTTCACATACCTCAGCGCTTGATATCAACAATCTGAGAGAAGGACTGTGCCCTGTAGTGGCACATTTGGGGTATAAGGTGCTACATCCATACATACATAAACTCAGGCCTGTATCCCAGAGGGGAAGGCAGAGACCTGGGTTTCATCAACATTCATTAGTCGCTGCATGCACAGCATCCGTGGGTGGAAGGGCTTGTAATTGACGCCCCAGGCGGATATACTTGGACCAAAATATAGGGGATATATTAAAAAATGATTGTTACATGCTTATTTTTTGTTTCACCAGCAACCCGGCACTGAGCAGAGAGCATTGTACAGAGATGACTGCCAACCTCCAGCGATGTAGAAGAACTTTAAGAAGGAGAAGAGGCAGATGAAGCAGACCTTCGATGTTGGCCTTTTGACTGAGCTGCGTGTAGTTGAGCAGGGCTGCGTTCTCGAGGCTGGTCTGAATCATCGCACGGACCTCTTCCGGAGCCACAGGCGTCACCACGTCCTTCATCAGAACCCGCTCCAGCAGAGACAGGGTTGCCTGAAAAAAAAAAAACAGTTTTAGTCTCATCCTAAGCAAGCATTTGAAAGTGAGTGTGAAAATATTTTATTTACATAACACAAACCAATTTTACAAACTATCTAACTTGTTAAGTTGAATATCTGAATAATAATAGACTTCATCCTTCCTTTCTAAACTAAAATCTTTAAGTTTTTAAACCTTTTGTTTTTCTTTTTGCATCAATGTCGTAACTTGAGACTACTATTCGGAAGAAAATTCTTGTATAGTTAGTGTAACATATCATCATCTATCTAACTACATTGAGACCTTACCTTTTATATCTACACCAGTCTTGGTCTAGACCCGTTACATCCATTTCTACTCCCACCTCGATCCCATTCAGTGCAATTTGATCTAATTCACGCCAATCTAGACCAGGATTCACCATTAACCGCTTATCTGCCATGTCACAGATCTGTGTCCTAATTTGTATAGACCACCTATACATTCAATTAGCGAGGGCGCCCTCGGGAACGGCCGAAAAGAATGCCCTTCGGAAGTTGATGATCTGATGTTGCAACAGTGCCTTCAGCCTCCTGTTATTACTTGATCTCCACGAACTTCTCCTCCTCTTGAACCGAGCGCTTCCGACCCAGGAAGCCGGCCCTGCTTTGTCTCACTTACTCCTTGGGGAGAAGGCTGCACAGCGTTTTTTCTCCTTCTCACAAAAAATTGTGTGTCGAGACAATTTTTTGATGGGCTACTCTGTCCCTCTTTTTTCCGAGAGAAGCAAATTGGAGTACCTACATTGTTCAGCCTTAAAACATATTCTTTACGGATTATCATGAACCTCTATTACGGTCATATGCATCCGGTTCCATTCAGCCCTATTCAGACCTGAGCTATACAGTCCCATTCAATATGATGTATTCTCACCCAGCCAAGTATCAATCAGGCTAATCTAGTACAGGCCAGTTACACCCAGTCTACTCTAGAACCATCTAGTTTAGTCCTGGCTCAACTTCCAATATCCTACATTCCAATCCAGTCACACCCAATAAAATCTAGAACCAACACGTTCAAACCAGTCTCACCTTCAAAGCTCCCTCGGGCCGGCCGAAAGGGAACGCGTATCGGAAGTTTGTGATCTGATGCTGCAGCAGCGCCTTCAGCCGTTCCTTGATCTCGGCGAACTTCTCCTTCTCTTGGACTGTGATACTGCCCACCCCGTCCGGCCTGCCAGGAAGCGCCGTACTGTAAACCACTCGGGCGTAGGGCTCACTCTAGTTGAGGCAAGCAGGATAGGGTGGTAGGTGGAGTTGCCAGCGTTAAGGTCAATAATTTGGGTGGTTCTTCGCCGACAAAGAAAAAATGGCACCCTCTACGATCGTTTTTTTTTTGGGTTTGAAAATTCAGATGGGAAAATCCTTAGCTGATAATTAGTTCGTTAGACCAAAGATTTCCGCACTTAGCCTTATTATTGGGCCATTGTACGTTGCGAGTGCTGAGGTAGGTGAACACTTCAGACACTTGGGTTTCCTTAGTATTTTTTCTTTATAATCTCGCAAACTGTCGGAATGTAAGTTAAACTCCTGAAAATAAACAACGCTTTTCCCCTTCAATGGAAACTGGCAACTTCACGATACCGGAATAAGAAATGGTTAGTTGGAGAAGAAAGCACGGGGCTCACAATGACATCACATCGAAGCACACTTAAGTAGTACAGTAAGGCAAGTACCTAGGTACCTCACTTGGAGTTTCGGTGCGTAAAGACTGGCGCATTTACAATTTAAAAATTAATAAATCAATCAGCCCGTTACTCGTCCACTGCTGAACATGGGCCTCCCCAAGGCACGCCACTTCCTTCTGTCCTCGGTCATCCTCATTCAGCCGTTTTAAAAACCAATCAAGCATAAAATATAACGAGTTTAAAATATGTAGTACCTGTGATATCGAAGTTTAAAACTTTTGAAAGCTATTTTAACTATAATATTATGTAGAGTCGTGTCAAACCAACTCTGTAATGGTTTAATTATAGCGGATTCAACCTCATCAGTCCTGACCTTGAAAATAACATGGTTTTCAATTGTCATTTTCAAGGTGAAGACTGTAAAGAGTTGTCTGATTTAGCCTACTCCAAACTGTCAAATACATACATATATTGACACTTTGAAGTCGTCTTAATGCTTAACCCGACAGAGTGCAAAGAAAACATGATACAGGGGCAGCGGCAGGACTGAGGATGTTTAAAAAAAATTTTTGGTATGTTATCCCCAAGTATCATCGTGTGACATAAATTACTGCTACCGACCCACTAACTTAACTGTGTAATTGACAGCAGAGGAACTATTAAAGAGGAATTAGGTACTTAAATGTGTATGAAATTATTTTACAACTTGTAGCGCCTCCTTAACTGAATAAATTGGTTCATTTTACTATTGAATATTGCGTTAATAAACTTTTAGGGTTACTAATTTGTCCTGTTGCAAAGTAGCGGTGCTTGAATTTATTTATGTGAAGTTACAGAATGTCTTTTCTCATTTTATTTAAATGCGTAAGCCTTAACACACCTCAGGATAAGATAGGTAGGCAGTTCTTGGTGCAGTCAGATATTGGATAGGTCGCCCAGATGTAAGGGATATTTATCTACGAAGAGATACTTAATCCATTAAAAGCACCAACGAACATAGAGACATTCAAATGGACAGTTCAGACTCAGACTTTTTAATAAAAAGAAACTATTGGGCAGCGGGCATCGAACCCAACTTCAAGTGTTGTATTTCTGATTCATGCTAACACCAATGAAAAATCACATTCTTCACACAAATATTTTCACCGAGCGGGTAGTTCGGCATAGGTTAGCGAAACTCAGTCACTTGTTACTGAATTACTTATAATCAATTAGCTGTTGCCCGCGACTTCGTTCGCGTGGTAATTTTGATGCGTATTTTTCCACGATAAAAAATAGCCCATGTGCTAATCCAGACTATAATCTATCTCTGTGCAAAATTTCATCCGGATCCGTTCAGCCGTTTTTGCGTAACAAACGTCCATCCATACATACAAACTTTTGCGTTTATAATATTAGTAAGGATTAGGATGGGTTGATACTTTTGATCACACGACCCAGTCTAAAACCATCCTCATCACGTCCAACATAACTAGAGAAATACATGTGCCAGAATCACAAGCACTTATCCCCGAACGCGAGAACAGAGAAGGACAAGGAATTGCGCCAACTCGCTCTCATCCACTACGTGAGCGTGGGTTGGGGCCATACTTGTCTATTTCTTGTGCGCGAGATAGAGGCTCATGCTACAAAGTTTGGTTTGAAGCCCCTCTGTAAAATAGTGCATTGTTTTCAATGTCAATCTTTCCATTATTGTGGCAAAGTCTCCCGTAGCATAAGAGAGTAGAGCACACGAAAATGTTGTACAAGAAATTCTAAGACACCAAACAACACTCACCTGTTTCCATGGACGTGACTTGCGCAGAAGGCGAAGGAGTAATGCATCAGGGTGGGATCTACGGTCTGTTGGCCATTCTCCGCCACGTCTAGGAGGTCCGAGAGGTAGCACAGGTGTCTGTAGCAGCCCCTGACTCCGTACCTGGCGCAGTATTCGTCCAGGACGAAGACCTGGCCGGGGGAGAACCAGCCCTGGAAGGTAGATAGGAATTTTGAGGTCATGATACGGATGATACGGATGTTCTGACCTGGTGACCGCGGACCGGACGACGCGGCGTGGGCAGGCCCCCCACCAGATGATCGCTTGAAATGACCTGGTCGCGGTGGCGGTGAGTGGCTGGATGGGGGCGGCATAAGACCGAGAAGCTTGGAAAACCACGAGGGTGGCCTATGTCCTTCAGTGGGCGTCAAATGGCTGATGATGATGATGATGATGATGATACGGTCAAGCACACTCGAGACACAGATTTAGTAATACGTGTCAGTCATGTCATTGCAGCTACTTAGATACACCACAGGCTACATCTATGGTCCTGTTTTATTTATTCGTTTTGTCTGTTGTCTATTTAGTTTTCTTTCTGTTGTTGTGCATATTATGTTACTTATGTGCTTGTTTTGTTTCTGTGATGTATCTTGTTGATATAATAATTTTTTTTTCTTCTAAATCTTCTTCTACTAAAGAAATAATTTTGATGTAAGTACAAAATTAGGATGTTAATATTTTTCTCTTTTCGCGCTCTCGACTGCAACTGCAACTCTGTTATTTACTCAACTGTTAGGTATTGGTTAGTCCACTTGCCGACTTTCCGCCTCGCCGGGTGTTCTACCCATTTCCACTTAATTATTCAGATTCGTCTCCGTCTTTTTCGGTCCTTTAAGTCTTAGGGGAGCATAGTAGGGTCTCAAACATAGATTTACACTTGTGACGGTGGTCGTGGCCGCTTCCAATTCAGGACATCTAGTGCCGATAATCTCAGCCTTTTGGACTATGGGTCTTTTTCAAGTGACCTTTGGCAGCCTTCTTTTTTGCTGCTCCAAGTAAGTAAGGGCACCATTACATTTTTCACATCAGAAATCTTATTCTACCGCAGCGGTGGTAGCCTAGTGGGTAGAACATCGGACTCGGAAGCCAGAGACCTAGGTTCGATCCCCAGTGCGGGCATGCACCTATGACTTGGTTTTCTAAGTTATGTACATTTGTGAAGTTATTGTAGCAATACCACTCGCTAACTGTGAAGGAAAACACCGCGAGGAAACCTGAGTTCCTGAGCTATTCACATCCCTCAGCGCTTGAAATCGCCAATCCGCGGTGGGCACGCGTGGTGATTAAGCCCATACGCTCTCCCTGAGAGAAGGCCTGTGCGACGTATATAGGCTGCTTATGTATAAATCTTATTAATACTTACCAAAGAGCAGTAAGGATCCTGCAGCCGGTATTTGAGCGTGAATGACTGGAGAGTAGAGAACAGCTGGTGATGATCAAACTGGCAAGGGTCCGCCTGGATGTAGTCCTCCATGCCGTGTTTGCGAGCCTTGTCAGCGTCTGGAAGTATAATAATCAAAGAAACCAATCAATTTGTTTCTTTTGTCTGTCTTCTATTTTGTAATTTCCTAGATTCACTAATATTTCTTCCTTCGTACCCGAAACCGGCGTGCGTGCATGCAACGACTAATGAATGTTGAGGAAGCGAAAGTGATCTGTCAGGATCGTAGCAAGTGGCAGTCCCTGGTCTCTGCCTACCCCTCTGGGATACAGGCGTGAGTTTATGTTATGTTATGTTTTTTCCTTCGTCTTAAAAACGTCGTTCTTCTTCTGCACTTTTTACTAATTTAACTGCTAGAAAAAGGCCTTCTCTTTTGTGTGGTCCTTCCTTTGCCACATTAAACCAATTGGGAAGATACCAATTGAATGGTATTTCCGTTTTCTTCTTGACTCATCTGCGGTAACCGCCGCGTGGCACTCATTTTGTAGCCTTGTCTATATCGGATAGGTGGTATACTCATTTCAGATTAGCTTTTTGAACACTAAACAGATAAAATGAACGATTTGATGCCTAATAACGCACTTTCATCGCCAACGCACGTTTTGAGATACAAGGTGGTATTACAGACGAATGCTCACTAAGTAGTTATTTACGCTCCATTGCTCTTCGACAAACCGTCATTGAACCAAGTCTGTGAGCCATAAGGTTAGGTAAGAACGGGCAGGATACACGTACACGTATTTAAGTTTGCATACATAAACTCATGACTGCGTGCCTCTGGTACCTAGGCAGAGATCAAAGTTTGTATAGAATTTGACAGTTAGTCGATTGGAATCGTTCAGGATGTGATGCGTGTAATATAGGGACAGGACTTGGATTCATGAAGCCTTACCTCCCATAATCTTGTGGTGAGTATCAGATGTGGTCGGTGGCGTGGGCTTGTGGCTCTGCCCAGTGGCCCGGTACATGGCCATGACCCACAGATGGCACTCGTTCTCGTCACCCACTCCCATCAGCACCGACTCGCCGTCCCTCACCGCGTTCATGAAGTACTTGGCACCTTCCAGCTCTATGAGGCAGAATATTGAAATAGGTTTGTGACCAGAATACACTGTTATGGAGCTGCCCTTATTTGTATTGTACGTGTTAGTTCCTAAGATTTATCGAATATAGCTTCAGTTCTACTGCAAACGTTGTTTGAGTGAGTCCTCCTTAGGATAGATCCTTATATGGCGACCCTGCCAGGCGCCGCGCCTCGCGTCGCGTCGCTCGTGCGACGGAGTGAGAGTACTTAAATAAATTAAATTAATTCATTGTATTCAATCTGAAGAAAAATGGGGAAGACACAATCAAAAGAAGAGATTGTGATAGCACAAAATGCTGCTGGGGGCTCCAACGCATCCTCTATAGAAGAAATAAAAACGCATCTGAGCACTACAAATATAATTCTTGGTGCACTAGTCTTCATGATCCTGCTCGCCGGATGTTTCTTCCTACTGAAGATGTACAAAAGCTGCCACACGCAAATGATAAGAAGGGAGCTGAACAGCGGGTATCTGCGCCGGTCGGTATACCGTCGTGATAGGGAACGCAGAGACGATGGATCGGAGCAAGTTTAATGGTCTAAAAACAAGAACAAAAAAGTCAAAAGTGAGATTTAAGTGCCTTGTAAGTGCCAATCAGTGATAGCGTGATAACATTAAAATCGTTATTCGGTGCATCGGGACCGTGCGAATATGATACGCGACGACGTATTTGGAAGGCCGCAGCGTTCCATTGCCTATATAGGTACAGAGCTAAGTTAACATGGACTGAAGGTACAACAATAGTTTAATTCTATTTTTAACTCTTTTAGTACTTATCTAGTAAGTAAATAAATATGTTTAGTAACATGTTGCCATGGCAGATAGGCTTAAAGATATTTTAAATGTGTTAAAGTCATTGAGAGAAAATCTTGTAAAACTCAATAAAAGTAGGAGAACGCCAGAGATTTTAAAACCAAGATATGATGAGGCTTCTCAAGTATACGCAGAGTATATTAAGTGTTCAGAATTAATAGATATGATAAGGCGTAACATTAAGCTGATAAATGTTAAAAAAAAGTAACTAGGTTATTTATTATTACTATTATACATATATATAATAATAATAATAATAATAATTACATTTGTATTTTTTTTTTCCTTTGGATGGGTGGTGTTATGGAGCTGCCCTTATTTGTATTGTACGTGTTAGTTCCTAAGATTTATCGAATATAGCTTCAGTTCTACTGCAAACGACAACTCAAACAATGAGTGAGTCCTCCTTAGGATAGATCCTTATAACACATCAGAGGCCTAATTATTTGCACCAAATCCTGTAGGATTCCAGACGTTTGCGACAGCAATTAGTATGGACTTTGAAATTTATACGATTGAAATAGTTCAGGATTTGGTGAGCGTAATAGGGCTGAGCTGAATTGAAAGAGTGAGCTGCTCGGAATTGTATTCTCTAGGGTCACTGACCCTAGAGAATACAATTCCGAGCAGCTACTGAGCAATGGTAGCCTAATTTAAGTTTGTCCTTCGAGCAGTGAATGCGATCCCCAGTAAATGCGACCTTTGATCGTTATTGGCATGCTGGTTTACAGAAAAATGAAGCATAGCTTATTTTTTGTTTTTGGAGAGATTAATTTAAAAAGAAAAACCGCATCTTAGCACATCCTCGGGCAGTAACAAAGCCTTAAAAAATATCACGACTTACCTTGACCAACCATCAGTTGAGCTGAAACAGAAAACCTAACATTATTTTCAACATCACTAAAATCCTAAAATCTTTGAAATCTTAACAAAGCTGTTAAACAAGTGCTATGGAATTCTTGTTACCTGCTAGTTGGTTTCAGATTTAAGAATTTGACTCAGTAAATACTTAAGTATCGTTCTGTCTCTTTGTCTCCATAACATGGCAGGCTTTGGTTACAAAATGTCATACGGAAAAACTGATACACCCGACAAAACTACTACCATGTTAGTTTGATCTGCAGATGTCTCAAGATAGAACGACATAGACTGATGGATTGGCCTACTTAAATATTTACTTCGTAAGATTCGCAATTTAGAAACCGGGGTGTATATGCTGACAAAGTATCAACGGTTTTGACTTCTTTTGTCCCAGAACGTGTCTATCAGTTCTACCGAGACTAATGCAGAAAGTATGAGCTGGAACAATTTTGAAGGAAGATAAGCTAGCTGGAAGTAGCCCAGCTTCTAGCCCACTATGCCCTAGCTGGCTTCTATCGGGCCACTTCCCAGCCAGCTTCTACATAGACAGCTGCACCCCAGCTAGCTGCTAGCCCACTGCTTCCCAGCTAACTTCTATTTGGCCGCTCCCTAACTAGCTTATAACTAGCTGCTCTTCAGCCAGCTTTCATAGCTGGCTACTCTCCAGACAGCTACTAGCTGGCTGGTCTACCTAGCTTCTCCCCAGAAGGCTTTCTCCAGCTGCTTTCCACCAAGCTTCTAACCTCTCACCTCCTAGCTGATATTTCCTCTTTTTGGTTTGCATAGCGCGTAACTAGGTGCTTTCTAGCTCAATGATCCCTAGCTACCTTCTATCTGACCACTCCCCAACTAGCTTCTAGCCAGCTGCTCCCCAGATAGTTTCTGTAGCTGGCGGCTTCACCTAGCTTTTCCCAAGATGACTTTCACCAGCCGCTTCCTAACCAGCTTCTAGCTGACTGCTCTTTATCTAACTTCTAGTCGGCTGTTCTCCAGCTTGCTTCTAGCCTCTCCAGCTGATATCTCCTTATCTCCATATCAGCCGGTTAGAAGCTAGCTTCTTACTGGCTGCTCTCCATCTAACTTATACCCTTCTGTTCTCCAATTTTCTTCCAGCCTTTCCAGCTGATTATCATCATCGTGTCTTAAACTGAAAAAGGTTTTCTTGTAATGGGAATTAAAGGGCAACCCACCGCTAGCCAGCTCGATGTAGTCGACGGTGAACCCGTCCAGCTGCATCATCTCGGCGGGCTCGGACTTCTTGTCCTTGTAGGAGCACAGCGCGAACGTGTACTGGCTGACCTGCACCAGCACCATGTAGCGCCGCTTCCACTTGCGCCACACCGCCTTGCCGATCACGTGGAGGTAGCTGGTGGAAAGAGGTCGCAGTTAAGAGAATAATAGCCATCTTAAACCAGTCATTATATTATTTTGGAATCGTGCAGAAACTTTATTTTTGTAATAATTTAGAAAAAAAATTAAGCTATTTACTTAGTTATATTCTTTTTGTTGCATTAATCCGTGCTGAGGACAATTTTAAAAACCTATTTAGGGACTAAAAATTCCATCCATGCCGGGACTTGAAAAAAAAAGAGATGAGAAGAAGAAGAAGTTTGTAAAGAGTCTCGAAGTTTCGCCGATGCCTGCACTTGCCCATTAGCTCAGTTGGGAGAGCGCTGGCACGGTTAGCCAGAGGTCGCGGGTTCAAGTGTAGGTTTATCTGTTAGCGGCGTTTGTTCTTTCCTAATTCTATAATTGTGTATGTGACGAGAAGATCTCCTTGCTGTAGGTAGTTTTCGGAAACTTGACCCAATATATATTAGACTTAGCGGGTCGTAGGGAACCTTCCAGCCAGGCAGCGGTTACGTCTTCTACCTGCGCCCGCGCCATTGTCATTGCAAATTTTTGTAAAGTTTTATTTCTTAATTTGTAAATTGCAGTTTCACATTTGTAAATATTTTTTGATGTGGGGTTCCATAAAACAAAAGAGGTTTGTTGCGTGTTCCGCTACCTTTAGATTAGGAATCGCTGGAGTAGAGAATGGTGAGACAGTCTTAGTACTAACCCACAGTGCTTCATATTCAACGGCTTGTCCATCCGACATGCGATTTTGATCCTTAGGTCTTGGTCTGGCAGGTTCTTCGGGACAGTCATGCGATGCCATTCGGGGGCCTGGAAAATACAACATATCTTAAAGGAAGCCAAACAAACGTGTTCATGTGAAAGCTCACTAAAATTTGACGGTGTACCTACCTACTTATAAGAAGCAACTATCATATAGCAACTTGCTTACTTTAGATCGATGTATAGTTCCTTCGATTTCTGATTTTTATAAAAGAACCTCAGTGAACCTTGACTCCAACGGCAGTTTATGAGTATCTTTGTTAGATCCAAAATATCCTGAAATGGCTAAGCCCGATTAAAATTCTGGTTACAGGCTACCGGAAATTGGTATATTTACCTAATACGAGCATAACTTCCTACAAAACTAGGTTTTTGTTAACATAACACAATAACATGATAATTCCACACAACACAATCACTTGACCTGATCCCAAACTAGGATACTCTGTGCTATGGTAACCAAGCAAGGACATCACAAACAAAAATTTGTTTATTCATCGGAAATACTTACATACGAGTATGAACGAGGCAATGGCGGAGTTCTAGTATCAAGTTTTATTCAAAAGACTCATAATCTTCTAATATATAAAAATCTTGTGTCACAGTGTTTGTGGTTGAACTCCTCCGAAACGCCTGCACCGATTTTTCTAAAAATTTTGCGTATATTTGGTGGGTTACTGTTGGCTGAGTCAGCAGAGATTATATGTTAAATAATAATCCGTATATGCTAACAACAATCTGTTCAGTAATCTGTATATTGATGTAATGTAAAAAAATAGCTTTTTTAATATATTAGGTATGTACATCTATGTTTATTAAATACATAGTGGTAGGCATCCGTTGGAAAGTAGCGCCTGGGCTCTGTGGTAGCATTAAGCCGAGCGGAGATCTTTTTGGTACATAGCTTTTTTCTTTTTTGTTATGAGGAGCGTTCTTTTTGTGTTAATTTTGAGAGTTGTAATGTAACATGTTCTTGTACCATATAAACATGATTCTATTCTATTCTGTATTGGCCCTAATAAGGTTTTCCTTTAAAAACATGTCAGTAGGTATATAATGAATCTGTTGTAGGAAGACCTGCCCTCTGTATTGGATTATCCACTTTTACGTTTCCGGATTGTCAAAATATTTGACAGTTCGGAGTGGGTTAAATCGGACGAATCCATGCTGTGATGAACTTACGTACTGTTACCCCAGGTCTAGACTATCTAAATAGCGAGAAGGTGTATGATACACAGAGCGTCGGCCGTGCAATGCAGAATGTTTCCACTAAGCATTGGGTGGCTATGGACTGAAGATAGCCTAATTTTGCAGCATTAGATAAGAAATAATTGGGTAATATTCTTTCTTTGTTTACGGTCTCGTACCTAAAGGGGCAACCGGGTAACGGAGCCTATTACTAAGACTCCACTGTCCATCTGTCTGTCTTGCTGTCCGTGATAGCTAGACAGTTGAAATTTTCACAGATGATGTATTTCCGTTGCCACCATAACAACAAATAGGTACTAAAACAGAATAAAATAAATATTTAAGGGGGCCACCCATACACCAAACGTTGTCTAAAGACAGCGCTCGCCATCTAGTGGTCATCCAAGTAACCTTCACAGCGCCGATATCATGTCGTTAAATGTCAATGTTAAACGCTTCTTGTTGGTTTCTATAGATGGCGCTGTTCTCATATGTACCTAATCTATCTTGTCTCGATCTTTGTCTAATGTTGTATATATAGATAATGGTACGGAACCCTTCGTGCGCGAGTCCGACTCGCACTTGGCCGGTTTTTTTAGTTTCTTAGATGATTTTATATTTGGGCCATTGTAACTAAGAAAATTAAAGTTGAGAGGGTTAGAAAGACCACAAATACGCCATATTCACGTCCCTCAGTTATGAGACTAAGGCCAAAAAGAAGAAAGGAGAAGTAGTAGGTACCTTGCTGTAGAGCGGCGTTGGCCTCAAGACCACCTTGCCAAGTTCTTTATCTTCTAGAGCGAGTACTCCGGGGTTCTCCGTGTACAGCTTGACCTTGACGGCTGGCAGCGGCTGCGTTGTGCTGAAGTCGCCTTGGGTGTCCCACCTTCAAGGTTAGTTTATAGACATCAAAGTAGGTACAGCCTATAGATGTCCCCTCTGTAAGGCACAGGCTTTGTCTCAAAGAGGGAGCATAGGCATGCTAACTGCTTTTTTGTTGCCCGGAGGCACAAGGTCAACATTTTTTTGTTAGACTATTGTTTCTTTTTTATTCTTGTGCTATTTAGGTAAGTATATAGATTTTGACATTTTTTATGTGTGTGCTTCTGTCTTCTTCTCTCTAAGATTGGCAATTTCAAACGTTGAGATATTTGCACACCTCAGTCTGGTGCCTGAAACCTGAGTAGGTAGACGGTGGTAGCGTAGCGGTAGAACGCCGGCTTCTCATTCGGGAGGTCGTGGGTTCGAATCCCGGCATGAACCAATGACTTTGTTTTCTAAGTTACGTACATTTGTGAAGTTATAGTAGCAATACCACTCGCTAACGTGAAGGAAAACATCGTGAGGAAACCTTAGTGTCTGAGGTA
Source organism: Yponomeuta malinellus (assembly GCA_947308005.1). Taxonomy (NCBI): domain Eukaryota; kingdom Metazoa; phylum Arthropoda; class Insecta; order Lepidoptera; family Yponomeutidae; genus Yponomeuta; species Yponomeuta malinellus. The sequence continues at coordinate 2,349,675 of OX371019.1, forward strand.
TTAAATACCTCAGCACTTCCTTCGTGCAATGGCCCAACTATGAGGCTAAAAGCCTCCAGTCGAACTAGAACTAGAACCTGAGTAGGTTTCCTCACGATGTTTTCCTTCAGGGTGGTATTGCTACTATAAATTCACAAGTGCATGCAACTTACAACCCATGCCACCGTGAAACCGTTCTACTGCCCACGCTACCACCGCTTCGAGGTTTACTTGATTTACGAATATTGTTCCAACAGTTTCAATCGAAGGTCGCTGGCCTCACATTCGAGTGTATGCTATGTTAAAAAAAAACAACTTACATGGGCTTAGAGGCCTCAGCTTGGTCTGTCTGGAGCTTGTCTCCCCCCTCAACTTCCATGGTGCAGTAGACGATGCGGTTCGGCGCCAGCGACTTTAGCCCTTTCACCTCCATCACTACAACCTACAATAAAGTCGCTAGAATGTTAGTTTTGTCGGCTAATTTATACCTGGTTATTTTTTAAATGCGCATATCATGAGACACTTTTTGCAAAAACGATCCTTAAAAAAAATTAGTTATGTTTTTTTAACGCTACTGCATAGCGGAATATTGTAAAAAATTAATCCAAGTGGAGAAAGCTCCATGTTATGGGAATAATGTTTTTATTCGTCGAAAAAAGAAACGCTCGCTTTCTTTAAAACAAAAAAAAAATACTGTTGGCTTTTTTATCTCTATTGCAGAGCCACCGAAAAATCGCTTAAAAATGCTGTAAAAAGGCCATTTATTCAAGTCTGGTTCTCCTTTCATTCAAGTCAGAAATAGGGAGATTAAAAAAGTAAGTCGAAAATAAAAGGGTGGGTCTTCATAACAATGACGCAAACAATGTAAGCACTGAAGGGTAATCATTAAAGAAACACTAAAATTAGAGTAATTATGTTATTTAAACCAACATTTTGTGAATTTTTTTAAAATGAAAACTTCTTCAGGCGCACCTTGCACTCTTTCTGAATATTGAACGGAACGCACTGTCACGCTACGGTCAGTGATGCTGGCTCTTTTTACATTTATTCAATAGGTTTGACAGTTTTTCTGCTTTGCATTTCATATTGCTATTTGATAAATAATACATAAAACCATACTTATGTCATAAGTACAATTATAGGGATTCTTGTGAGTAGTAGAATGATTTTCCAGAGTTTGCGTTATTGGTAGAGCCCGTATTGAACGAATTTAATAAAATTATGTAAATACTGATATTCCGAAAAATATAGGTACCTCTGAGATAAAACTCATAGGGCAGATTAACATAAGCATAAGCAACCTATATAGGTCCCACTGTAGGGCACAGGCCTTCTCTAAGGGAGAGAGCGGTGGTAGCCTAGTGAGCAGAACATTGGACTCGGAAGCGAGAGACCCAGGTTCGATTCCCAGAGCGGGAATATACATTTATGGAGTTATTAAGCCCATACTCTCTCCCTGAGGGCAGATTAAGATGCTTATTTATTTTATTCTAATTAAGGTATTTCAGGAATGGGCATTGTCCTAAAGAAATAAGGTTCTGTTTTCACAAGTTTTTAACGAGAAAATAGATCATTTTGAGAGCCTGGGCCGAATGTTTTGACTTAGGCTGCTTTAATAAATTTTAACAAAAATAACGGATCTGAAGATCTGAGTCTACGAAACCGAAAGTATGTCACGCACGGGAGTACGTCAACAATACAAACAACTAAAAGTAATACCAATCTGTGCATACGTGCGAAGTCATGTTTGTTTTTTACAGAGTAACTACCGAGAGTATCTTGGTATTTTTATACAAAAGTATTAAACCATCTTTCATTCACATGTGTAGCGAACGTTAGAAGGTCGAAAAGTCATACGCGAATCCTCGAAGAAATCAGTGAGTATTATTAATTTATGATTGTAGCTATATATTTACTAAGCTGATACCTTTTAAATGCCGTATCATTTGTAGCTATAATATATTTAGGACAATGCCCATTGCGCATTTTAGAAGTAACTCTACTTCCCTCACGGCGCACTTGACACATTACCTCGATCTGGAACGTCAGTACGACATCCATTTTGGTGAGTTGTGTATCGACGTCACCGCCATCCCCTTCTCCTGTCAACTTGTTTGCCAAAGACCCTTGCGATCTGAAACACAACTGCTTACTCAACCTTGGACTCGGGTCCGGTCCAGCATTGGACCTGCTTGGCCAAATATTTGTAGAAAATCCGCACCACCATGAGTTACAAATTGTCGTCAAAGTTGGTCCAGAATTTGTGGATCAGTTATGGAATATTTCATTGACGTTATGCCACAAATAGTTGTAAAAGTCGAAGCAAATATTATTCGAGTTGTAGATATTGCAGATTTTGAAGATTTACAAGATTATTTCGAAAATGATGAGATTTTGCAAGTTAGTAAGGACGAGTAAGGTACATTTAAGGGTTATTAATGACACAAAGGACATAAACCAGCAGTCAAGAAGTTAAGTTATAATAAAATGTTAGGAATGCATTCACAAATGTTTTGGACAAAATGCATGGTGGTTACATAAAAAGGTCCCATCACCGATATCCAAGAATGATTAAGCAAACAGGAAACATTACAGATTTTGTGCAACATACATTAATAGTCTAAAATGCTATACTAATTGCGCTTATAGGAAAATTGTGATAGTAAATATTTTGTTAGGGAAACAGGATAATGATTTCAGCACCTACTAAGGTTTTGAAGGGAAATAATATTACTATAGTTGGAACACCCAATATTGAAGACACTAATGCAAGAGGGGCAGTTAAATAAATATTATGAGATATAGAAAAATTATGATCCTGTTTTATTGAATAGCAAGCGTGGAGATAGAGTACCTACTTGTGTTAGACATACGAGTTTATGAAGCAAAGCATCAGTTGCCTACTTAAAAGCTATTTAGTAAGTGTTGTAATATTGTTAACAAAGCAAACGCTTTGTTTTATTAACCTTTCAAATACTAAAGCTGGGTACTTATAACAAAATGATTGTATGTTAAACAGAAAAAAATGTAAGGATAATATTGTGAAAACAAATCAAAGTGTAAATAATATATTGTTTGTAAAGTTAAAAGCAGTGGTATTTATTTTCATATCAAAGCTATTGTTATTGTTATAGTAGGCAGCAAAAGTATATTCGATTGACATAAAGTGCCTGAAACGTTACATTAGCTGGTTTACTTTTCAGCAGTTTTTCGAAGCTTCATTATTTTCTACTTAAAATTTTCTAAAAGCTGAGGATCTTATAAAATTTGGCAGTGGTCTGTGAAAGCAATATTAAGTAAATCCTTTGTTGTCAATATTTAAGAGTTGAAACAAAGTTACTGTTAATGACCACAAAGGTAAAGCTAGGTCTACTCTATGGGTCAGCTAATGAACTACAGTGGTCGCCATGACAACATTAGGATCATCCAAACTTCGGGCAGGTGTAACACAAGACACGTGCTCAATCGGGTTAACAATTTTGGACTTATTACTTGTACTTCCTTTACGCCCGTTCCGGTATAGTGCCAGGGATCAGAAAAAAATAAGATGGAAAATGAATCAATTGATAGTGACTCTTGTTTCGTTGGCCATCCAATTCAAATACCACAATTTTTGCTGGTTATCGAAACACATGAAATGGATGGCCAATTTAATGAGGATCAAGGTAGTTAAGTTTAACAGAATAGTCTCAGTGCAGACAGTGGACATATAATTTTGCTGAATGAAAATTATAGTCAGCAAAACCATTGCATTAAGTAAGTGTAAGCACGTCACACAACATACAACAATGCAGAGAACAATGAACGGGACAAAACTATGAAACATGTGAAAACTATGAATCACGATGATAGGTAATGACGTTAACTCTCAAGAAACACGGAAAAATAAATTATTTTAAATTATTGACACCAAACAGATTGCAAACTGCACAATGCTCACAACAGTGACACACCAACTACACCAAATGTACATTAAATATCAACAATTTTAAAACTTAAATAAGTACGTATGTTTTTCTCTTTTATATTTTGCTAATGGTGAAAATATTTGATTCCTCCATCTTAGTTTTAAAATTATCGATAAGACGGGGTTCATCATCAAGGTTTGGTGGTCTTCTACTATCCAATTTATTCATCATCAATGGTCTTTGCATCTATTGCAGATGATTTATGTTTTTGCAGCGTGACTAAAACGTTCTATTCGGGACAGGAATCCCAGATTTTTTTAATTTGTTACTGTCATTAATTATGTAGTTTTTTCTTCTTTACTACTTAGGTACCTGTACAATTCATCGTGACAGTTACAAAATGACATTTTATTTTAACAAACGTCCCTCAACAAATATCTTGCATGACCATGATGACAATTTCCAAACGTTTAACATGGTCGACGAAAACCTTGACAGCAAAACCCATTACAGAGTTTCACAAAAGTGTTTGATCAAATAAGTACTTGTGCATTTGCCTATAGCACCTCGGAACACTGACCTGTGATTATACCGCTTGATTTTATGGAGCCCGTATTTGGAGTCGGCTCCTCCCTTTGACACTGGAAGAGACTCCAGGTTCGCCATCAGGAGGTTTATTGAAGACTTCAGCTCTTCAATGTAGAGGGACTCCATCTCTTTGAGGACGAACTTGGGCATCAGTTTTCGGTTCTGGAAGAGAAACTCAATCAATCCCTTTTTTTGTGGCAACCTTGTTTTTTGAGAAATGAAAGAGAAAGAAAGAGAAACATTTATTGCACCAACAGTCGCACACACAAATGACTTCAGATGCCGTTGTGCAAGAATCGTATAAACGGATTCTGTGGCGGTACGAAATTCGACAGGACAGCTAGTACGTGACATATAAAATGTTACACTTCTATGTCACATAGAATCGTCAGAAAATATATCATAAAATTATTTCGACTCTATGTCACTGTTGTTAGCGCAAGTTTTTTGATTAATATAAAGGGAAAAGGAGGCGTGTATTCAGTTGTATGTACTATACTCACTCTTTCCATTTCATTCACTTTCTGCATGCGACCGTCCAGTTCTCTTCTTATAGCTGCTGCCTGTTCATCAGCTGAATCCAACTGAAACAAATCGAATTCGTATTGTTCGTACAATTTGTGAGGCTTCTGTAAAATTACCTACTTTTTTACAATTGATGAAAATTGGGCTTTCGTCGTTCCCTAGGTAGATAATAATAATAACAACTTCCACACAATACAATCACTTGACCTGGTCTCAAACTAGGATACCCTGTGCTATGGTAACCAGACAAGAAAGCAAGAACGTTTTAGGAAGTCAGAAACATGAAAATACACCCAGACTGAGGCCATTTGTACAAATGTACAGCAGCCCCTAATGGATAGAATTCTGATAGATAGATAACTGTTTATTACACATCAGGAATCAACAAACGGTGGTAGCCTAGTGGGTAGAACATTGGACTTGGAAGCGGGAGACCCAGGTTCGATTCTCAGTGCGGGCATGTACCTATGACTTTTATTTCTAAGTTATGGACATTTGTGAAGTTATAGTAGCAATACCACTCGCTAACTGTGAAGGAAAACATCGTGAGAAAACCTGGGCGTCTGAGCTATTCACATACCTCAGCGCTTGAAATCGCCAATCCGCGGTGGGCAAGTGTGGTGATTAAGCCCATACTCTCTCTCTCTCTCTCTGAGAGAAGGCCTGTGCCCTACAGTGGGACGTATATAGGCTGCTTATGTATCAACATAACGTCACGGAAGGGTGACCGAAGGATATAGGACGTAATGTTTAATGTAAAGCATAGTTTTTTTTCTTCACAATCTCTCTATAAGTTCAGCACCAACCCAAATCAACCAGCGTAGTAAACAAGAAAACGAAAAACCGGCCATGTGCGTGTCGGGCCACGCGCAGTATAGGGTTCCGTAGAAAGACGGGGTTTTATATGCTTTACAGAACTAATAATTTCATCAACGTAATTTTCACTGGATTTTGTACGAAGTGTTTCTTTTATAAGTTGGTCGCCTAACACTCCTTAACTTGTAAAGCCTTCTTAGCCGTGATAGTTTTCCTTTTAAGTTCATTGTATGTGCCTTAATTACAATCTTAAATACGTTTCTACGTTTAGCAAGGAGAGGGAGGGAGGACTCAGACAAAAATTTGCGCCTAATATTTCGCAAACGGAACCCTAAATAAAAAAATTATGTTCCTACACCCACAATATTTTTTAATTTAGGTGTAGGGGGGCACCACTAAAAATAAAAATTAGAGATGTTATTAATTATTTTTCATTATTCACTCATACAGTTTGTTAATATGCGTATCTGTGCCAATTTCAGCTTTCTAGAGGTAACATTTAATTTAATTAAAATTCAATGGTACTAATCGCCTCTAAGCTAGGCCGCGGACAGACAGACAGACGGACTGACATGGCGAAACTATAAAGGTTCCGTGTCGGTTACGGAACCCTAAAAAGAGAAAACACATGCCTCCTTCTTTGAGGAAACCTCACCTTATTGCGCCCTTTGACTAAAAAAAAACGTAACCGCCAGTTAGAAAAAAGTGGCACCAAAGAGGATCTCACCAGCAAGGCGTTGAACAGCAGCTGATGTTCGAACTTCTTGACGCCCAGTATTTGCTGGAACATGTCGTAGAGTTGTTCCTTGCTCAGGATGCACTCCGCGTTGAGGCTCTGTTGCTGCGCACGCGACGGCCGTTTCGAGTCGTCATCTCCAGGGATACCTGCGAAAAGTAAAATAATAAATTAGGAAAAGATAAGATTATTCACGGTATCACGGTATTATTATATTTTTATCCAATATAAAAGACGAGAGTAATGATTTGAGGTACCTACATCTCTATATGGTGGTTCACTCGAATTGGAAGTCCTTTCGAAATGAATAATTTATCAGTTTGCTTTGATAATATTCAGGGAAGGGTTTCTTTGAAAAGAGTTAAGAAACAATTAAATCAATGCAAAGGGAATACGGAAAGAGAAACTGTGAAAAGATTTCAACGTGTTGAAAAATAAGTTTCGTGAGTAAATAGGTATTTACAAAATAGGTGTCTTTCTTTAAAAAATCTTGGCTAATTTATACGTGTTTAGTACATTAAAAGTAGTATTATAAATATGAAAGCTCTATCGTTACGGGCCCTGATTATATACCCCCGCTTTTTACCAAGGCCAAGCGTTGTCTGTACCTATGTGTCTCACCATGAATAAATCGATTGTGATCAGACAGGTCCCCGTAGAATGGAATAAGGCTAGAATAGTTCCGGTAAACAAAAAGGATACCGTAGACAAAGCTAAAAACTATCGTCCAATTTTTTTTTAAGATGCTTGAGTGCCCCATCGTCATTCAAATACAAACAAAAACATGGTTTTACTTAACAACATGGTTTCAGAAAGGGTCGTTCTGTCCAAACCAATTTCTATCCTATATCTATGACTTGTGCCATGAAGTCGACGGAAGCCAGCAAGTCGATGCCATATACACTGAGTTTAGTAGTGCTTTCGATAAAATTAATTCTCTTCTTGAAATTCATAAATGAATTCTCTTCTTATTCAAAAACTAAGTTCGTTCGGTGTTTGCGGCTCCATGCTGTCATGGTTTGAGTCTTATTTATCACAAAGACCTCAAACTGTGGTGGTCAATGGTTGTGAATCAAGAGCCTACTATGCGGTATCCGGTGTGCCTCAATGTCACATCTGGGTCCACTTTAATTTACAATATTTATGAACGACATTATAACAGAAGTAAAAAACTGTAAGTACTCTTTATAAGTAAGTACTTTATCCCAATAAATGTTTTTCTTTCTTTATTTGCGGATGATTTCAAAATCTACAAAACTGTGCAAATACAGATGTGAGATGTATTCAGATTGATCTTGGTCCGATAGTTGATTGTTGTAAACTAAATGACATAAAGCTGAATGTGAGCCAATGCTTCCATATAAAGTTTACCAATAAAATAACCTTGGACGTCTAAATACACTTTGAACGATGTTTCAATACGAGAATTAAATGAAATACGTGAAATCATACAGCTGGCTTTTACTCGGCATTTAGCTTTTGGTGGAGAGTAAACAAGTGAATAGAGTCGAGTTTATTTTTGAGCGATTTCAAATACTTATAAATAAAAATAATGACCGATGGCCGTAGATAGGACATTAAAAAGTAATATACATTTTTTTTACTTTTTAAATACTTACCGTTAGAGTAAAATGTATTTGAAAACACTTGTTTTAGGAGGGCGTTCGAAGAACCCAGCCTTAACTAAGTTGCTAATAGTGTTTGGACCACTTAAAATTACGTTAACATTAAGTTGCAAGCAACTCACTTAACACGTATAAAGTAGCCAATATTTTTTATGATTCCTTACCATCCATCGGTTTAGTGCTGTGTTATAAAAAATAATAAAAAATATATTATGCTTAAGTAGGTACTTACGATAGGTATAATATTTTTAAAAGCTGACCAACCTTTACGTATTTGTGGCAAATTCACCCTTAACGTAACTGAATAGGTGGTATACGTATAAAGGTGATTGTATTGTCAATAGATAAAAAATTAAGATAATAATATAACTGTTGTAATTCACTCACGACCTTCCCGAAAACCACGTAATCTTAGCATCATTATCAACTTTTTTTCAAAAAAATTTTGGTTAATCACCTCACGAGGTGATTCCTACACGGTTTTCATTTTTAAACGACATGCCGGATTGCAATAAATCTTTGCAAGTATGCTGAGAGGATAGAGTTTTGACCGTTTTTATAACGAATAAATGAATAAAAATAAATAAGACCTTTTTAAGAAGTTTCTATTAGAAGGGTTATGAGGCTCTAATTTATTTTTTATTTGTATGTTATTATTCTCAATTCTAAGCACGATCAAACCTCCATTAGGGTCCTCTAAACATCTTGGCAGTTTCATTGCGATTCATTATGTCGTTTGTAAATAAAAACCAAACTACATTTTGTGCGGTAAACGCTTTGGGAGGGGCATCAATAAATTGTGATTGTTAAAAAACGAATTTGAAATTGCAACGCCATGTATTTAAAAAAAATCGGGATTTGAACAAGCGTAGCGCTCATTAATGCTTACGCTACGTACCAAAAGAATGCTGAAAGTTACGGGTCCATTGCGTTCAAGTATTTTTTTCATATATTTGGGTTATTTTATTACCCATAAAAATTACATAATCTCCGGCAAACATATGGATAAGTTTGTTTTGGTGTTCAGTATACGTAGCTTTCGGTTCAGGCGCAATTTTTGTAATACATCGAAAATTTTATATTAGATACAACAAGCAGAAATAATCAACGTACAATGATTTAATAACACTAACAAGCAAATCGCACAAGACGTAAGCTGAAGAAAAAGACACCAACAATTTATGTCCGAAATATTATTATTTTGAAGTTTTCTGGGAAGTTTCGATCATTAATCCCGTTCACATTACAAAGGATTGCACGACGCTTTGCGCGTCCGCTCCACCGCAAACGATTTCATCTACCCATCAGCCCACATTCATCCACTGCTGCATATAGGCTCCCCCTACGCACAACACGTCTTTCTGTCTTCGGTCATCCTCATCAAGGTGCAGCCAGTAATCTGCCTCAGACTGTCGGTCCAGCGGGCTGGTGGGCGTCCTACGATGCGTTTGTGTGATCTTCAATCAAGAACATTTTTATTAGTAAAAATTTTTACTCCATCCATTGTCAGTTTCGCGGCAAATATTGTATGTATGACCAGATGATGTAAATATGACCATCCCACGGCCACTTCAACTTCCTAATCCTATAGTCTATGTCTGTTACCTTAACACCCAACTGACATATTAAAATTTGGCAAAACTATACAGTTCATTTTGTTCTACAGAGTTTGAAGTTGGATGGTACTGACGGGCGGTGCGTCACGCAATTCTTTGTGGTGTGAATGGGCCAGACTAATCAAGATGGAGTTACGATGTAGTATTATGTTTCAGGACGTAAAAAAATTATGCAAAAGCTCGGACACAAATGGCTGAAGCCCATAAGAAACGCATAGGTACCTAGAAAAAACAGAAGGAACAAAAATGATCAGTTTATCATGTGACCTGATACCTGTTATTCCTGTTATCGGGTGTGTGAGAGAGACATGTCGTGAAAGAAAGGGGCAGAATAACGATAGAGTGAGCAGGCGACACACAGTTTCGGAAACATAATCATCACAAAATACCATCTAGAGACATTCAGACAAACACGGTGACAGCGACAATTTGAAACTAGGATTGATGATATTTGGTACCTAGTTACAATATTACTTACCCCCGGTTCCCGTACACACACAATCCGTTAACCTACTGTTACCAGCTGCCACGTCAAAAAAGGCCCTTTGGGAAAGAAATGTAGTAAAAACCATTGTACGAATTTTACAGGAGAGCGAAAACAAAATATATATAAATATATACAAAAATGGTTTAATCTTTTGTTTCTTTTAAATGCCGTATTATTGCAATGATTACAGATTTACTAAAAATGTAACGACTTTTATAAATATTCAAATTTTGTTCGAACGCTTAAAACTAGATCTACTGACGTATATTGGTCTATCTATATAATATAGCTATGTAATTGGTAGCAGTTGCAAATAAAATATTGGGAACAGGCACGAGTTATTTTCCTACAAATCTGCCATATATCACATTGAACCTTAAACGCATTATCAACTTTAAATTCAATATCTTAGGTAGTTTAGAAGTTAGCATGGCTTATTCTACAACAAACCTGCGTCCTAAAATTGTGCTAATTGTACTAATAATTGTAAGCCCTGAGTGAATAACAGAAAATGTCTTTTATGACAAAAATTAAGTAGCATCAATGACTTTTACAGTGTATTTTAATAAAAAACCGGCCAAGTGCGAGTCGAACTCACGCACGAAGGGTTCCGTACCATTATCTACATTTGAATATTTCAAGCGTTCACATGTTGCTGTTATTAATATCGAGCAAAAAACGGCACAAAAATCGCGTTTGTTGTATGGGAGCCTCTCTTTAATATTTATTTTATTCTGTTTTTAGTATTTTTTTTACATCGACAACGGAAATACATCATCTATGAAATTTTCAAGTGCCTAGATAGCTATCACGGTTCATGAGATATAGCCTGGTGGCTGAGAGACAGACAGACAGACGGACTGACAGATAGACAGACAGACAGAAAGTGAAATCTTAGTAATAGGTTCCCGTTTGGTACCCAAAAGAGAGTTTTTTAAATATATAAAATGTCGGTACATCTAATTTTATTATATGTAAGCAGTGGTAGGCATCCGCTGAAAATCAGCGCCAGGCCTCTGTGGTTGCATTAAGCTGAAAAAGGTCTCCTTATTTATGTTTTTTGTTTTTTTTGTTTTTTATTATGTTCTATAATGTGAAGCGTTCTTTTTATGTAAATTTTAAGATTTATAATGTAAAATGTCCTTGACCAAATAAACATGATTCTATTCTATTCTGCAAGAGTTTGAAAAACTGAGTAAGACTGCATTCATAGTTCATTTTCACCAAAAATGCCTTTTACAACATTTTATCCTCAAAGGGTCGAAAATTACATACAAAAGAATACCTACTACTGACATCAGTAAAGTTAATCAGAGTAGATTCACAAATTGTTTGTGTACGAGAAACCGGGGGCAAGTAAGACTCGTCTGCCAATTCATATCAAGATGAGACATTGGCACTTGATTTGTCGACGAAGGCTTGTTGCCGATGTTAACAAATAGTATATAAGTAGGTTATGGCCAGTTTCTGAATTGAGCAAATTAACTAAGTAAATAGTTAATTGTAGTGCTGTCTCTAAATTTCTCAGAAAAGAGCGTGAGAGAACGTTACTTAAGTGAAATTTTCTTAGTGAAATTCTCAATTCAGAAACCGGCCCTTAGAGTTGTCAATAAAGCTCAAAATATTTACGTGTTTATAGCAACATCAATCCTAATTAGCATTGCGCTTGGAGATAGAAATCATATTACAGACAATGAGAGGACAACATCAAATGCAATCAGGCACCACGGTCGAGGTCAGTTTATTTTAAGCAGTTCAGTAACATCATGGGTCGGAGTATTTTGGAGAGTAATGTTTGGTCATGTAAGGTCGCGTAATAATTTAAGGTCCGTTTCTTGTAGTTTACTGGCGATTAAGGCCACTGCAGGTATCCGAAGTGCTATTTAGAAAACCACGAGTCCTAAAAACACTCTTCAAATGCAGTTTAAGTTGGCCTTTCCCTTTACGGTATACAATATAATCTGTATTTGAATGAATGAATGAACGAAATGACTAATGAGCGAATGAACGAATGGAGGAATGAATTATTGATAGATTGACAAAATGTAAATTCTTTACGTTGGCATGATTGATTTCTGATTTGATTGATTGAATGAATGAACGAACGAACGAATAAACGAATTAATAACCATTTATTGCCAAGAACTAAGATGTTTTGGAGGAATTGTGTTTTTATAAATAACACCATAAGAATTTTTATTACAAGGAAGTTTTCAAGTATTATTACACGACTTTCATACCAATCTAAATCGCTTTCAACTGGTTGCACGAGAGGTACACGGGACGTGAAAATAGAGATATTACTAAAGTTATAATTTAGATTTCATTAATAAATATTTCATGGTGAGCCCAACCTAATTAAGGCCGACTTGCATTTAACTAAAATTCTTCATACAATAGTCGATTTAAATGGCGACTTAAGTGACATTAAGAAAGTGGTGCAAATCGGCCTCAGTGGTTTAAATTTGATAATAAGGTCTAACAAAAATAGGTAGTAACCATGTTTTCTGGGCTCAAATAGAGTAAGTGATACGGTTCTCATTTATAAAATATTACGGAAATCGAAAAATATTTCTTTATCTTTTTATTATACTGTTAAGAAAAGCAGTGGTAGCCTAGCATGTAGAATATTGGACTCGGAAGCGAGAGACCCAGGTTCGATTCCCAGTGCGGGCATGTACCTATGACTTTGTTTTCTAAGTTATGTACATTTGTGAAGTTATAGTAGCAATGCCACTCGCTAGCCGTGAAGGGAAACGTCGTGAGGAAACCTGAGCGTCTGAGCTATTCGCATAGCTCAGCGCTTTAAATCGCCAATCCGCGGTGATTAAGCCCATACTCTCTTCCTGAGAGAAGGCCAGTGCCCTACAATCGGACGTGTATGCATATACCTACACATGCTTATGTTGCTTATGATAGTTATACTGACACTACCTACCTAGTATTTTTTTACTCCTCTTGCCAGAATAATGGCTTAGGCGTACATAATGCATAAACAATTAATTTCCATTTTTATGTACAATAATAATAGGGATGTATTAGCAAAAGGGTAAGATAAAAAGTACCCAAAACCGGCGTGCGTGCATAATAACTAATGAATGCCGAGGAATCGAAAGTGATCTGTCAGGATTGTGGCAAGTGGCAGTCCCTGGTCTCTGCCCACCCCTTTGGGATACAGACGTGAGTTTATGTATGTATGTATGTACAATAAAGTGTTCCCTATCTATCTCTCTAATTTTAATAAGAAAAGTAGCTTAAAAAATACTGTTTATTTCCGTGATATTTTATAAATGAGATTTGTATCACTATCTTATTATCTAGCTGAACATATTGTCAGCTATTATTGTTAGGTAATATTCTGTTGAGCAGTACTGAGGTTACGCAGACAACTACCCTCACTTTCAAATTCGAAAAACGAGACAAGCTATATTGGGAATAGAAACCCCAATATCGTCCCCAGGCTCAAACGGAGTAAAAGGGTAAGAACAAGAAGAAGACACGAGGTTGCCTGAAAGAAATTGCTAATAGCAATAAGGCCGCCAATCGCACCTCTTTCTGTAATTTTTTCGGGTGCACAAAAAAGAATTGTGTTATCTTATTTTAAGGTGGAACGTTTCCTATACAAATGATTATTTCCAAATATGTAAAAAAAAACATAATTATGCACTGGATTGCGCCAATATACAGTTTCTTAAAAAAAAAACACTGGTTCAATAGCTTAAATGAGTTCGACCATTTAGCCCATACAAACATTATCGATCTTATTTAATCTTTTAAACTAGTTTTATTCAAGGAAATATGTATTGGCGCAAATAAATATCTTAATTAATGCAGACAGACATAATTCCAGTGCATAATTATGTAATTTTTTAATAAATTTGGAAATAATCATTTGTATAGGAAACGTTCCACCTTTAGGAGATACCACGTTTCGTGCAACCAGCTGACTTGTTTAATGATGCGGGAAATTAATTTGTTTTTGTAATAGAAAGAAAACAGCTGATTTATGATATTGTCATAATTATGTTGCTTTTATGCTAATGGTATGAAGATAATTTGGGATAATGATACAGGGTGTGAAAAAATCCCGATAAACATCCGAAAATGAGGGGTTCTATATTCTTCAATGGCAATAATTTTTACTATAGGGAAAATTTCGAAATCATGAAAAAAAATCAGCTGTATACTAAAATACCTACTAAATATATGTAGAGTTGAAAATGAGAATACCCACAATCTTCGTAATCGTCTTTTATTTTAGAAATCCACTATTCATTGAAATAAAACGTCTTGCCCAAATGCCGGCTCGTAAGCGAAAAAAAAGAAACACAGTGTTTCTACACCTCGGTCAAACAAAAATACTCTACTCATTAAAAAAACAAAATGTTGCCAGTAGGCTAATCCTAATTTGCCATAAAATCAAGCCTGTGATTAAAATTATCCCACATATATTTACTTACAATATGGAGTACTTATTAAAATTAATAATCATCTGATATTTACGCGATTTCGAAATTTTCCCTTAATTGAAGAGTAAAACCCCTTAGTTTCTGAAGTTCATGGCAATTTTGTTAGACCCTGAATTAATTTGTGTCCACGCTATTTTCTTGCCATTCTAATGTATAAATTTGTCGGTAGTTTCTCTTGTTGCGTAAATGTCAAGTTACTTTACCCAACATCAAAATGCACATTGCACATCAATTTTTAACCACAACCAAGGCAATATGCAAACCTAAGCAAGACCCTTATTTTGATTTCATCACGATTGTTATCAAGACTTGTGTCATCATAACCTTTCTTAGATAACTACGCTCATAATGGTGGCCTTTTAAAAAATAAAATGTCATAGAAAACATTGCCATTTAAGGCAGACTTATTCCCTTATGAACGTAGTTTCGTTTTTATTTACAAACGATATGAAACAATGAAACTTTGCCAATACGTTGAGAGGACACAAATCAATGTTTGATCTTGTTTACAAGTTACAACTGAAGCATGACCAAACCTCGATTTGTGTCCTCAAAGTTTCATTGCGAACACAAATCGTCGTGTAAATAAAATCGGTTTGTAAATAAAACCCAAACGTCGTTTGTATGGGAATTACTCCTTGAGGGGCCGACCTAACGGCTCTAATCGCAGCTGTTTATTAGGATAATTTTAGTTAATAAACAGTAGCGATTAGAACAATTAAATATACAATCTATGTATGCGCAGTCTATGTATGGTCAGTCATTAAAGAGTACATTACCATCTCTTAGGATAACGTTAGGAAAAGGTGATAAAAATGTGATTTTGTACGAACTACTTAGGTTTAACACTGGTGCACTATTTTCATTGCTGTTTTTCAGCAAACTGATAAGCCTAATATGTAATAATAAATTTTGGCTAACATAAATTACATCTTTTGTTCGAAGCCCTAGTATTCTATAGTAACTCTAGTGGTCGAGGTCAACATGGTTGGTGATTATCTGAAATTCTCGGTCTCGTAGATAAACGATCTCATATATAGATGAAAAGTTTATTTGCTTTACCAAAAACACACAGAAGCGTAGCATGGCACTTTCTTAAGAGGAAAACAAGTGAATTTTTCATTGGTTTTGAACTGTATTTCAACGGTATAAGGTTCAATTTAAAGTGGGATATATTTCACAATGAATTGGTGAGGGGTTAATAAATCCGGTGCATGAATACAGTACAGCAGAAAATAAAGAATGCTTTCCTATGATTTCGTACCTCCTTTATATATTTTTATTAACTTGTAACGTTCATTAAGTCGCAGTTTCTGTGCTACTTTGAATAAAAATTTTTTGATTGATTGATTTGATTGATATTTGAATCCGATGAGATTCTTGGATTTCTCTAGGATTTTTTAATTTTCATTGACTTGTTTTCTCCAAAAAATAAATCGAATATTTCAGTCACCAACTTAGGTACATGGGCTTTGTCAGCTTCTCTATTTCCATAGTGCAGTAGACGATGAGGTTAAAAATACTAAAATAGTCGAAATAGTAAAAACGAAAAATACCTCGGGCGTGTTTCATAGAACTACAATTCATCGTTTACTATGACAATTCGATGTACATTGCAAAGACGATTAACCCACAGACTAACTGGTAGACACTGCTACGCAATGTACCTCGAATTGTTATAATAAACTACGAATTTTAAGCTAAAAACCATAAACCGAGAGACTAGTTTGATAACTAAGAGACAGAAAAAGGGTTACCAGGGTTAGACAAAATTCAATAGTGACGTAATCAATATCGATGTCCGTAGGCACTTTACTTCCATGTTAGTTTCAATCTCTACACCAGTTACAACGTATTTGAAACTGTTAAAGACTTCCACTTTAGATTTCAGAAAACACACAAATTTTTCTCTGGTAAGTTTCGTCAATCCAAGTGTCTCTCCTGGTGAGGACCAGTTCTAGTCTGTAGAATCCAGAGACTTCACCTGCAGTAGCCAAACGCCTCCCCGAAGTATGGCACTTTTTACATTAATTTTATTAGGTCGTCGACCAAAGCCGTATTTTTAAAATATCGATAACAAGAACACTAGCCTGACTATAGCAACACTTGTGCAAATGAACTATCGAACTAGTCTCTCGGTTTATGGTCTTTAGTATAGTTTCATAAAACTCGACTCAGCTGTTTCGTAAAAAGTGGGCAGTAAAATGTATGGAGGAGCTGACTTTTTCTCCTCATTTCTAGCAGAACTCCCCATTTTCAGAACATATAGAACATTCAAAATTTAACAAATTTGTACTGAACAAGTTATTTTGTTGAAAATACCAACAAAGAAATTGTGCACCAAATAATTAAACCTACTTTAAATATTCCGAAAATAACACTATGATGACGTCATACTGAAATCACGATGACGTCATCCACATTGGAAAAGGCATGTGAACCTAGGCAGAGATGTTTAAATGACGAAAAATATGACTCATCCAATACTTATCAAAAGATAAACGAATAAATAGCTGATTGACAGGATTGCCAATCATACATTTATCTATGGATAACTCTGCAAGACGTTTTTGGACTTATATGCAGCTTATATGCCTCCCACTGCAGGGACAGGCCTTCTCTCAGAGAGAGAGAGAGAGAGAGAGAGAGTATGGGCTTAATTACCACGCGTGTCCACCGCGGACTAGCAATCTCAAGCGCTGAGGTATGTGAACACCTCAGTTACTCAGGTTTCCTCACGACGTTTTCCTTCACCGTTAACGAGTGGTATTGCTACTATAACTTCCCAAACATTTATAAAAAAACATTTAATTTTGTATAAACAGACATACGATGCTGTCGGATAGCGTTGGCGCGAGCCGGCATCCAAGATCTGAGAAAAAAATTACAAGGCACGAGACAGACAGATGGGGCGTGGGGCGAGGGCGCGGTAATATGTATAGAGTCACAGACCACAGTCCTTGCTCTGCGGTCGCTCTTGGTCTGTGACTCCATACATAGGGGATCCTAGTGATCTTACCGCGCCCTCGCCCCACGTCCCATCTGTATGTCTCGCGCCTAATACAAAGCAAATAAAATAACATACTTCTTAAGAACCAACCTACAGGAGAAAATGTACCAACTTATACTTTCGGGCACGTGATTTCAAAATAAGAGTCCGATCAAACACACATGCCATTATCCTCGTTACTCAACTCAGTGAGGTATTTCAGAAGGTTAATTTTCTAACTTACCCGTTCCCTTCATAATGCAGTCAAACTTAGCCAGCCACGAGGTCAGGACAGTCTCCTTACTAAGACCGTCTATTTCTGGCAAAGACCTGTAATTATCAGTGAGGTTAAGTAAAGTAGGTGACGAATTTGTAAATACAATATGAAGCCTCCCTTTGTCCAGTTCTGGGTATAAGCCCTTTTCCCCCAAAAGCTCTCACGGTCCCTTGCCATCCCCATCCACGGACCTTCCGCCTGCTTTACAAATATTTTTATTTTTCTTTTCTATAGAACTATGACAGTTTGAACAAAAAAGAGTACTTTAGGTCTTGCGTCGTATAACACGTGGGAAAAATTGGCACGGTTCAGATGAGGCAAAAGTTCAAAGGTTTGTGAAAAAACTTAGGACAAATATTTTTTACCTTTGTCTTGACCAAGGAGACGACTATCAGACATAGTTTAGGAAAAAAGTCGTTGAAACTACCAAAAAGAAGATTTAAGTGTATGTTTTATTTCTTTAAATTTTGGGCTAGATGTAAGTTTTTTTTAAAATTCTATCGAAGACAAGAAATTGATGATAGGGATCGATATTTCTTAAATTAATGTTTGTGTATTTTAACGGTTCCTATAAACGATTTATTTTCATGTAAAACTGAATTAATTGGATACGTGTATTTTGTTGGAGCTCCCCAAATCCACAGTATTTAGCTACAGTTCAACATTACCTGACTCTCTTCTCGATATTGTTTCGGAAGACCTCACGAAAGTCATTGTGCGAGCAAGCCCCGGACTTGACCATCTGTTCCACGCGCTCCGATTTGAGAAACACGTCGTGGTAGGACTGAACGGCATTCTGGAACGCCTCATCCGCCAGGATCTGGGTCTCACCCTTCAGGAAGGCCTGTGAGCAATACCATGAATGTTGACCTGGTGTGGAAGCGATGCCTAATTTGACAAATTGAAATAGAAACAAGGCAACAATTAAGTAAAACGAGTAAGGCTCAGCGCCTTGTGTCTGTCAATGGTTTGATAGATAAAGATCAGATTTCCAGGAGAAGACAGATCGTTGTCTTGCAGTACGGATGGGATAGGATAATTATGTATAAGCCTATCGCCTTGCGACGTTACCTCATGTAACCTTAAAAATAGTTTGTTTGAGAATCTAAACTTCTGTGTCTGAGGAGGTGATGCCCCACATTGCATTGTGGATGGCATCATATAACAATGTATTCGTTCATAGTTAAATAACGACCCGGAAGTTACGGTCTAAATTTAAGATGATATGATCCTCATTCCTTAGTTCCTTTTGCAATAGCCTATAATAAAACTTTGGAATAAACCAGTACCTGGAATCGCGCCTGGATGGTGTCCAGCTGATGAGGCGTCAGCTTGGTGTGCCTCCTGGTCATATCGGTCGGTTGTTTGGCGTTGAACGGGTGCGCCACGCACCGGGAGACGAACACGTACAGCTGCAAGCGGCGCTTCTTGTCCTCTTCCAACTTCTCGATCTTCTCCTGGGTTGGAGGGAAAGGATTATTAGGTTCAAGTTTCTGGTTATTGTCAATCAATGAGCCCGTACTAAAACACTGTTGTACATAGGCCTTTCTCAAGGCTCGCTACTACTTTCTGCCCTCGATCATCCTTATCCAGCAATCTGTCTCAGATAGTTGCTCTAGCTAGCTGATTTGCGTCCTACTCTGCGTTTGCCAGTTCGGGGTCTCTACTCAAGAATCTTTGTTTCCTATCGACTATCGATTCTTTGGCAGATGTCACCAGCCCACTGGGTTTCTCCTCGAATATTCGTAAGCGCCTAAATACAAAATTCTTCAACCAGTGCGACCAGCTAGTTATGACCTACGCTGAAACGCAGACACTGACGGTAGCACTAGTTCACCGATTCAAAGTCGCTCAGCAGGCTATGCTCGGAGTCTCTTTGATGGATTACATCAAAAATGAGATAATTCGCCAAAGAA
The DNA here is from genome assembly GCA_947308005.1 of Yponomeuta malinellus. NCBI lineage: Eukaryota > Metazoa > Arthropoda > Insecta > Lepidoptera > Yponomeutidae > Yponomeuta > Yponomeuta malinellus. The sequence continues at coordinate 2,369,606 of OX371019.1, forward strand.
CTAAGGTGATTAAGATTAGCGAGGTGGAGACGCAGTGTTCTGGTGTGTCATTAAGTTCCTCCTGTTTGTGAAAAGGGGGAACTCCAAAATAAACAGATATGTTTCACTTTCTTTTGTACAGAGAATCAATGGCTCCCATAGTAGAGATTTTTCTAGCTTGGAAGTCAGAAGACTCGCTGATGTTTTTTATGAGCCATCTATTTACTTTATGTTTATTAAGGTTTTTTTTGTGACTATAAAATAAAGTTATTCTTATTCTTAATTACCTGCGGATCCTGGTCCTTGTCGGAGTGGCTGGCGCCAGAAGGGCTGGGCGAGGGCGCGGGGGCCTCACCGCTGCTCGCGCTCCCCGTTGAGGTCCTGCGCATAAACGCACTGCGCGCGTGACGGGAGGTGGTATTAGTTGATGCGATGGATTCGGCGTGACGAGGGTAGACACCGCAAGAGATAAGTTTGGTCCGTTTATTAAGCCAGACTTTTAAGGCTATCTACTTGCGTCGTTTACACCCGACTCTAGTATATGATGCGAAATGTTACGTAATTGTTGGGAGAGGTTTTTGAATCTAGTTGGCGTGCATCAGACCTGTCACTTGCGCTGCAGTCGCTTCAGCTCGTTCTGTGCAGCTCGTTTGAAGTAAATTCATTTCTTTTCTATGATAATGGCAGCCTTAGGATTCTGCCAATTTCTGGTTTATGAAGATGGTGACACAGATAGATGGATGGCGAGTGTTTTTTTCCACAAGAGCATGGTTGCACAGTGCAGTTAATTGAGAAACATAACAGGATAGTAAATAACTTTTACAAAACAGTAAAATTATCTTGTTCGATTGCGGTGGTAGCCTAGTGGATAGAACATCGGACTCGGAAGCGAGAGACCCAGGTTCGATCCCCAGTGCGGGCATATACCTATGACTTGGTTTTCTAAGTTATGTACATTTGTAAAGTTATAGTAGCAATACCACTCGCTAACGGTGAAGGAAAAACATCGTGAGGAAACCTGAGTGTCTGAGCTATTCATATACCTCAGCGCTTGAAATCGCCAATCCGCGGTGGGCACGCATGGTGATTAAGCCCACACTCTCCCCCTGAGAGAAGGCCTGTGCCCTACAGTGGGACGTAGGCTGCTTATGTTATCTTTTTCGAATTTGACCTTTGTATGTTGCTGGAGTCACTATATTCCTCATGTCACCGTCTGTCACTGTCAGCCAAATTATTCTAAATGAACTATTGTGAGTTCCTCACAATTGTTTTTTTTTCTTTGGGTAATATTTGATACCACTTTGGTGCCGAGTTAGATAAGGCTGTTCAAAAACCTCTACCATTCCGGTTATGTCTAAAAGCATGAGAGTAGCTATTTACTTCTTCTATGTTCATTTGTGTTGAACAAGTCTACTGAAAGCTTCTTTATAATATCTAGCTACTGTAATAAGCTGAATAATTTATGTACCTAGTTCTGATCTACAGTCGAATCTTTATTAACGTAATTCCGATATCATCTGCTTGAATTTTTTTGGAAGAATCCGACCAGGTCGCAGCCGACGATGCGAGCTCCGTCTCTACTCACCATGATTAAGCTCTTCCACTAAGAGCGAAACCTGGTCGGAATCTTCTGACAAAAATTCAAGCAGGTGATTTCGGAATTATGTTATTTATACAGTAATTATGTTAGTAACGTTTAGAGCTTACGGAAGTTGTAGTTCCAAAAAAGTCGAATCTTTTATAGGTTAAATGAACACTCTGATAATGATTTCATTCTACAGACACATACAGAAACTATAAGAATACATTGTGATTATAATGATGATCAAATGATAGAGCAGACAATTAATACTTTAAGATATATAACAACCTGTAAACTTTACCATCGTCGAAATCTCATGAGATAAAAAACATACAAAGAGAATAAGTTCAAATTGTGTTAATTAACTGGAAAAATCTCATCTTCTTGCCAAACAACAATACATAGAATGATTACAGGTAATAAAGAAAACTCAGCCTGTTTAACCTCTGTCTCACTGCGTGAAAAAAGTGTCTTTCACTTCGAGTATGATTTTGAACTAAGTTTTAAAAATCGGATTTCTTCTGAGGTTGTGACACCGGTCCACAGGAGTGCCATTCAATTCTAAAGATTACCCTCGGATTCTCAGACCGCAGACAAAAAAAGAAACAACACCTAGGTACGGTCTTATTTATAAAAACACGATTTCGTTAAGCACTTCTCAGAGGCAGTCTGTGGTAAAAGGAAAGACGCAACCAGATAACATTTAAACTGCCTCTGCGGAGTATTTTAGAGGAATCGGGTTTATATAAATAAGACCTTTAGTCTTTCTGACGACCACTCCTGAGACAGTTTAGCTGTCTCTATATTAAGCGCACCAAATCCAGAACGAGTCCAATCTCTGTCGAATTAAATACAAATTGCTCTCGCAAACGTCAGGATACATAATTAGGTGCCAGTCCTCCTGAAACAGTACCGGTGCCCTCGAAGCTCAAAAAAGATGATGACTCACGCATGAGGCGGGGGCGCCAGTGCCTGCTCCCGCTGTCTGGTGGCCGGATGGAGAGGAGCTGCCAGCGGTGCTGTGGTCAGGGGGCTCGGACCTGCGTGAAGGGAAGAGGAAGAGTCTATAATTAAGAGTAATACAATAAATACTGACTGCCTTGACCAGCTTGTGTCTCACGCTTCATTACCATGGTAAACTTGCACAAAATTAATAAAAAAACAATGTTTTTAAATCAAGCAATCAAGAAAGGAATTAAATTATATTTATTTAACATGAAGTTAAGAAGTTACTACCGTTAAGAGATTACAATTAGAGCACAGTTACTATATAGTCTGTTGTTTTTAACTCGTTGCAAAAAAAACTGTTACTTTGACATGTGCCGGGGTCGTAAACCATCACAACCCATTACATTTGTTGACGTACTCTATGTGGACATCGATACAAGTTTATGTTTCAAAGGTCGTGACAGACGACGGCTATAAATAATAATATATCGCGCGCTACTAAATCCGATCGCAGTTGTATATGAGTGCGGGTTGCATGTTGGATACTGTGCGGAAAAATATCGCATATCTTAACGCTGTCGTCTGTGACGGCCATAAATCTAAGGTTCCAATGAAATGTAAGTATGCCAATAAAAAACTCTGTTATCAAAACAAATGTAAAAAAATCTTTTATTTTATACAATAGAAATCTCTTTCACATGTTGCATATGCTATGTGGAATCAAAAAACTGGCCAAAACTGTCGAAATCACAAGAGAAAACGGAAAACAACATTCGCGTAACCAAGAAAAAACGGAATGTTTAAAAATAAATTACGTCTTCATGAATGAGTCAAACCTCAAACCCTAGGTTATCAACATCTAAGTGTTGCCAATACGTAAAAAACTAATCATCCCATTTTGCTTCCAAATAAAAATTGTGTGAGCTACGTTAGTATTTTATTAAATACTTTTCTTTTGTGAGTAACAACATATCTTTGAAACTAACATTCTTTGATGCATTAAGGTTTTTGGTGCATTTTATAATGGTACACTGCCTATTATTTTGCATCGAATTAAATAACAGACTTTAGGTAACCGAGAATTAAATTTTTTGGTGATAAAGCAATAAGGCAATTATTATTATTATTTATTTAATACTTTTATTGCACTTGGCCTAATGTACAAGGAGCGGTGGTAGCCTACTGGGTAGAACATTGGACTCTGAAGCGAGAGGCCCAGGTTCGATTCCCAGTGCTGGCATGTACCTATGACTTTGTTTTCTAAGTTATGTGCATTTGTAAAGTAATAGTAGCGATACCACTCGCTAACGGTGTACGAAAACATCGTGAGGAAACCTGAGTGTCTGAGGTGTTCACATACCGTAGCGCTTGAAATCGCCAATCCGCGGTGGGCACGCGTGGTGATTAAGCCCACGCTCTCTCTCTGAGAGAATGCCTGTGCCCTTTAGTGGGACGTATATAGGCTGCTTGTGCTAATGTACAGTACGGCGAACTTAATGCCATAAGCATTTTCTACCAGTCAACCGCAGGAGGTGGAAGAAAGATTGGTAGGCCTACAAAGAGGAGGGGGGAAATGTAGAAATGCAATTTTATGTAGGTCATTCAATGTATAAGTATATTGTAAATAATTTACAATATACTTATACATTGAATAGACCTACATAAAGAACTTAAGTAATAAATTATCGTTGCAGTACCTGGCAGGCCGGCAGTGGAGCCCCGAGGCAGCTCGGGCTTCCCCCGCACCGACGGCCGGGCTGCGGCCAGGGAACCGGGCGGCGCCACTGTAAGAACATACACCTCTTTATCACATCTATCCAATGTTTAGTTTTTGCATAGTGCTCGTGAACAGAGACCTAGGGATGTAAAGTGATTTGAATTTGTAATGTGGATATTTCTAGTAAAAGTTCCAATCACCAAAGAGATCAATCACGAACATTGTATAAACAAGTAACTAGTTGTATGATAAAGAAAACACGCGATGAGCCAAATTAAAAAAAAGTTTGTGAAAAAATAAAAGACGTGCGAAATGGATTCCTCCGCCTTTGTTCGTAATTGTTTACATACTCAAATACGGATTTACTAAGTTCTTATAAAAAACCGGACAAGTACGAGTCGGACTCACGCATGAAGGGTTCCGTACCATTATCTATATATTTCAAGCGTCTACCTGTTGCCGTTATTAATATGGAGCAAAAAACTGTAAAAAAATCATATTTGTTGTAGGTATGTTAAATATTTATGTTATTCTGTTTTTAGTATTTGTTGTTACAGCGGCAACAGAAATACATCATCTGTGAAAATTTCCACTGTCTAACTATTACGGTTCATGAGATACAGCCCGGTGACAAACGGTCGAACGGACAGCGAATAATAGTGTCCCTTACCCTTTGGGCACGGAACCCTAAAAATGCGGAGTAGTCAGTACAAGTAGTGAGAATAAATTCTATTAACTCCAGAGAGCATTACATCGGACGCTAAAAATATGGTGCAAACGTTCCATTCTATTCATACAGAGTGAAAAAAAAACAAAATGTTCGCCTCGGGAGCAACACTATTTTAAGCTCTAGTGGTGTATTTTGAATCCCTCACTGCGCTCAGGATTCTACTTTAGAAGTTAAACTCTACTCTAGAATCCTTCACTCCGCTCTGGATTCAAAGAAACACTCTCGTCTTAAAAATAGTCATTTTCTCCCTAGGTAAACAATCCACTATTAATTATCTCTTGCATAAGACTAGCTTGTAGGTCAGTGACATCTGTCTTCAATTTCTATTTCGTCGCTGCGCGTGCAAAAGTCGCTATGTGCTTTTTAGTCATTTTCGTTTCTTTTTGCAGTTTTAATCGTTAATTCAATACACACAATCTGTAAAAACAGCTATGTGATAGGTGCAATATTTGAGGAGTTACGAAATGTAGCTATGTGACATTCATACATCGAAAGTTCCATAAAAACACGCTTAGTGTTATAATTCACATAGCTAAAATAAGTTTACTAAGGCGGAAGCAAAAATTGCGCTCGGTATGTGCAATCGTGCACATAGCGAGTTTTTTGGTCAAGTTTGGACTCGCTCGATCACAAAACGCATAGGTCGAGTGTCACATAGATAGTTTTGTAGATGTCATGTCATCATCAACCCATTATGTCCCCACCGAGGGGCACGGGTCTCTTCCCTGAGGAAGGTATAGGCCATACTCCACCACGGGGGCCAATGTAATTGCTCATTACAAATTACAATTCTAGCAGCGAAGGAGAGTGCATAAAATATTCGTGGAAAAATAGAAAAGTTGTTGTTATTGTTTGTAACTGTGTAAAGTGTTGGTGTATTTATCGCAGTTTTAAATCGAAATAATGTAAGTACCTACCTAAATTAATATAGGTATTTAGGTTTTTTTTTCCTAACTACCTAACAGCTAAACTATGAGTAATAGTTTTTCAAGTTTTACATTTTTGGTTCGTTTGTTATAAGTTAATGATAATTATACAGTCCACTGCAGGACATGGGTCTCTCCTTGTATGGGAGGTGATTGGAGATCGCAGTGTTTGATGGTCTGGTATCACAGGTCAACGCTGCTGCCCGTTCCCTGGTTTCAGATTTTAGTCGCCTCTTACGACACCCACGTTAAGAAATGGGGTGGCACAGTTTAGACCGGAACCATACGGCAATTATGCTATTATGCTGTTTGAGAATGTTGATATAATTATGTCACGAGAAACTAACGCTTTGTATTTTGGTTTCTTTTTTTAACAATAAAGAAATACTTGTGTGCTAATCTGCGAAGTATAGCATAGGTAATAGTTAATTATTATGAAGTAATTGCTGGCACTTTGTTTAATACTACTTTGTATGGATACAGCACACATTTCTCAATAGAAATTTTCTTTAGTTGCGTTTAAATTACTGGGTATGTATGCAATTTGTACTTACTTTTTTTATTTTGCTATCTCTTTCAGATGTCAAGATTTTATAGAAGCAAAAAACTAATAGCTTTATGCACAGAAGATGAACGACAGGAATCAATTAATCAGTTGGCCCGAAATCTCGAAAGTTTTTCAATGCGAACCACTCTCTTTATACAACGTATCTCAAAATTCCACGATAAGCGGGCACCAGATGGTGCACCTGCTCATGACTGCTCTAGAAAAAAAACTCAATTTTTTTTAAGTTACAAAAAAAATTGAAGTGCTTCGAAAATGGTGTACATTTATATGATATGATATTTTTTACTACCAATGACCTCATCTTGCTAAAATTTTCTTTTTTGTGTCGGCTACACAAGTAGCACTGCTATTTACCACAACCCTTAAAATCACAGAAAGCCTGCAGTTTTTACACGAATTTCAATCAAATTTTTTTGTCCACTTTCACTCATCGTGGTTTAAAAAAAAAGTATGGAAACTACTCTGCAAGCTATGTTAAAAGGTCGCGCTACTAACCAAGATTCCAAAATGGTATAACACTCTAGGAAAACTAGCCTACTACTTTTGGTAGGTAAGAATCTTTTACTATGTGTCGAAAATAGGTTTTTGTTGCAAAATCTTGGAAATTGTGGGACATTGTGTCATAACGTCGTTGCAAAATGTGACATGTCAAAAAAATACGATTTTTCTTTTTTCATCGAAATTGTATAAAAAAATAGTTTCTGTCACACGTGCAAGACATCGGCATCCTCAGTCTGATTAGCTGTGTATACTATTACGAATTTTCTTCTAATTCACTAATTTTCATACTATTTCGACGAAAAAATAAAAATAGTTTTTTTTTGACATGTGACATTTTGCAATATGAACGACGATAAGTCATGAGCAGGTGCTCCGTCTGGTGCCCGCTTATTGTAGAATTTTGGGACACGTTGCATATATCACTCTCTCTATTCCTCTTTCTCTTTTCTCTCCCGTTCTCCATATCTTTCTCTCTCTATCTATTTTCCCCTTCTCTCTTTCCCTCTCTCGCCATCTCTCTCTTTATTTCTCCCGCTTTTCTATGTCTAATATATGAAATTTTCGTATCATGCAGTGTTTACGGCCTACGACCTCACCGATTTATATGATTGTTTTGTGTGTACACGCTCACTCCTGGGTGGTTTGAAAGACGTGGTTATGAAAAAGTAATTAATAAGAGAATCTATTTAGACTATTACTTTTAACAATAGACGCTCCAGATGGCTCCTAATGGTTCTAATAGATTCAAGTTCGTATCGAGATATTTTTGAAGTGCGTTTTTTTTAAAAAACAAATTTGCGTATTCGATAACTATTGTTAGGCATTGGGGCCGAAAAAATCTCGAATGGTGACCACATATCGGCAAGCGCAGCGTAGGACGACCAGCCACAAGATGGACAGATGACCTCATCCAAGTGGCAGGAAGACGCTGGATGTAGCCGCTTCCAACCGGTCTTCTTGGAAATTCATGGAGGAGGCCCATGTCCAGCAGTGGACTTCTTGTGGCTGAATGACGGTTGTTAGGTACGTGCATTTTGCTATGTCTTTCAAAGGACCTAAAATTAATGCAGTATATATATCATCATCATCAACCCATTATGTTCCCACCGAGGGGCACGGGTCTCTTCCCTGAGGAAGGTATAGGCCATACTCCACCACGGGGGCCAAGTCCGGATTGGTGGAGGCTTGTAGACTAGTGGCTCGTCTACTGTCAGAAGTTGTCAAGCCGCCCCCTAAGGCCTCTGACTTGGCTTAACGACTGCCATCTATCGACGGCAGCTGGCACCGACAGCTTAACGTGCCTTGCGAAGCACGGAACCGCTCGTAAAAATGCCACTAGCGTTAGGCATAGACGGCGACCCATCCATGCACTGAACGCGCCCAGTGTTGCTTAACCTTCGTGATCGTTTAAGATCACTCAGGCAGCCGGGGCTACGATATATATATATGTCTCTCTCTCCCTCCCTCTGTATCTTTTTCCTTCTTCCTTTTATTCAAATACCGGCGATCTGATTCAGATCATCGGTTCATTTCAGGTCACTCCTACCAAAACCAAGGGATTTGCGTCGGTATTAGTTAGGCATAAGTTGTAATTCACCCGACGACGCGACAAATAAAACTCAATGGCGCCAACCTTTCTGATACGCCCATGAAACAAGCCACTGGCCTTGTTAACATTCGACCTCGAGTAACCTTCAGTGGGATCACAATAAAACAGAACTACTGAAAATTACTTAGTTGCAGCGTTGTTTGATGATTGATATAAGCAGGGTTGAATGCAATGTTATTGCGAACTAACAAAACATGAATGTAAAAAGTGGGTAAAAAACTTCTTCTCACTCTCTCCTACACCAAAACTGAAGATCTATTGGCAATAATAAGATAAATTTACAATATTACTATATACACTAATTAATTTTACTCTACATTCACCACTCACTACATAATTTATTCACACACTCACTACACTTCACAGATATACAGCTTTCACACTTATAGGTACACCTTTCACATGCATGCTAGTATAGCTCTAAATAAGAATTAATTATAAAAAATAAAATTTAAATTAAATTTAATTATACCTACGTAATATTTAATTGCAGAATGATTATATTATAATAAAACTACAGTTTATCTATGTGTTATCATAGGTAAATTGACCAAATTTAACTTTTGGTACTTCGTAATAATTAGTGAATAATAATTGCTCTATTGTGACACTTTATAATATTATATTACTATGGAAGAACACTGATGCTCTATACAACAGGCCCTGCCTAGTTTAGACATCAGGCATTCATTATGTAAGTGTACACCAAGTATGTAACTATATGTCAAAATGTACTCTACAATGTTATTGTACCATAACCGTGTATCTCTGATTATGATGAATAAATCTTATCTTATCTTATCTTAATTACTAAAAATAAGGCCAATAACAGGCAGAATACATTATAAGAGTACTTCATTTTAGTTAGGTGTGTTCAGAAATAATTTCAAACTGGAAATCGTGCCGTATTCTTTATTGTTCATGGCGTAAACACACTAAACGGTCCATTCGTCGAGTTTTTCATCGACTCCAAAAAAGTAGAAGTTCTCAATTCGTCCGTATTCTTTACGTATGTTCGATACAGAAATGTTCCTACTCTAGCATAAGTTAGTATGTTGCAATACCTGTAAAAGGTAGCTAAGTTTCCAAGTACTCTGTTTATTATTAATAACTTCTGTACATACACTTAGTGGCAATAAATGATTTGATCGGGCATGTATTTACTTTTTATTTATTTACTTTGGTGTGTATTCTCCTATCTCTCCTCTCCTCTCCTCTCTTATCCTTCACTTATATTTACTTATTAAATTAAATGTATTACGGTGTTCCTCTATATTTCACACATATTAATTTATAACTAATAATATATGTAAGTATTTTATGGCGATATTTTATTTATTTTTTTAATTTATTGTATAACATACATACAATTGAATTTGTCTTAATTCTTTGACTGCACCACGGCACGCACGGGTTACCGTAGGCACTGACTGAAAATCAGCGCTGAGGGATCACTTCCTCAGCACAACGCTGAGTCAGCTGCCTTTTGTGGCAACGTAGATACACCACAGGCTACATCTATGGTCCTGTTTTATTTATTCATTTTGTCTGTTGTGTATTTAGTTTTCTTTCTGTTGTTGTGCATATTATGTTGCTTGTGTGCTTGTTTTGTTTCTGTGATGTATCTTGTTGATATAATAAATGTCTTTCTTCTTCTTCTTCTTCTTCTTCTATCATTCTTTTTACTACGTTGTCTGATTTCATTCATTCTTTTTTGTCGACTCAAGATCTGCTGTTAAGATTGATGAGAAAGTCATCAAACTTTTGTTTTCAGTCCATGTTTTTCTTGAGACCCGTGAAACGGCGGCAAACACTTTTTTATCGAATTTTTTGTCACTAAGAACATTTTTTCGTTGACAGCATATCAATCTTCACATTTTTGTTGCAAACTCATATTTCGTAATGCAACTGAGTGCACAGATATGGCACAGATGTAAAAGTTGATGTGCTCTTAGCTGTTCGTTGAGAGAGTCTATATATAACCTAGCGGTCCTAAAAGCTCGTGTGATTCTCGGGTAGGTACTGACTAAAACCAGCGCTAAAAGCTTAAGCTTTTGTGTGTGTGACTGTTACCCCCAGTTTCTCGTACACTAACACGCTGTTAATCTACTGTTAACAGCTCTCATTTGACCAAAGTGCATACAAAAAAACCACTGACAGCTGTTAACAGTAGATTAACAGCTTGTTAGTGCACGAGAAACCGGGGGTTAGTGTGCAACAAATCGTCGCTAGCAAGCAACACCCCACAAGTCGAAATTTGACGCTTTGGACACCACGTTTTTGGGGACATTTGGTTTAGCAGTTTTGCGGGGTGGTTTGTTGGGTTAGGTTACGTCTTTTTTATTTTTATTACTATTATTATTTATTTGTTATTTCTTTTGTTATATTTCTTTATTTTTATTTTATTGTCCGTATTTATTCCGTGATGTGGACGAAGCTCTTGGTGGATATTGTATGGTGCATGTAATGTAATTCAATGCAATGTAATTTAATTTAATGTCGTATTTTGACATTTGAATGCCACTGGGTGCATTTTAAGCGCGAACCGGTCTACCTATAAGATTGAAGCATTCAGGTTATTCAGAAAATTGTAACACTTCGCAAATATTTTTTTTATGAAAATGTTTTAAACGAAATTAAACGAAGCCTTTTATCTCTTCTATGAGGAAGGGAAAAATGACTTGTGCGGTGTTGTTTGCTGAGCGACGAAATGTCTCTCTTCTCTTCTAATTTTGAAAGCAATGTTGGTTGAGGGGTCTCTCCACTGACCTGGCAACTTGGACGGTTGCTTCTTGTGGTCATCCTCGCTGTCCTCCTCCGACGAGCTCGGGTCGATCATCGCGGTAAAGCTGAAAAAAAGTAGAGGGAATTTATCAATGTATCTCGTTCAGGTGACGTACCAAACAAGATTTCTGTCTGAAAAGTAGCAGTCAATTGGCTGCAAGTCATTTATTCTATTACATGTCAGTCTAGCGAGCTGGTGGGCGTCCCACGCTCTGACCCTATGTGACGCGCACCAAAATATCTTGAACGATTCTGTACAAATTGCTATCAAACGTTAGGATAGGGACTGGATTTAGTCCGCATAATAATGTAGCCCTTTTTATGGCACTAGTGAGCGATTTCGAATGATGGACTATTCCTACCGTCAGTTGCCCACCAACACTGTGTTGACCGTGTGCCAACGGGTTATTCTAACCTTTACTTATTTTACCACAATTACAACAACGATACGACAACGGAGCCTTATTTTTTGCTTTCTGCCGTCGACAGGTCAATACAGCGAGTCGGACGGGCAAATTCCTTCCGGATATTGTGTGACCCAAATAAAAGAGGTTTGTACTTTTATGAGTCGGCTTACGAAGCCTGCCGGATAGAATGTTAACAGGGGCTCAAAGGAATACTTCGCATTGTTATTCCCGGTCATTTGTACGATAAAAGGGAACTCGGTAAGACGCCTAACCGCTTGCTTCTGAAGTTTTCAAAGTCGAAATGTGAAGCTGGCTAAGGGACTTGTTTATTTTTCAGTTTTTAGTGGGGGGGAGGGGAGAAAAATAAACATGTTTACGCATATCGGATGATTGATTATTAATGAAAACATTTTTCAATTAGACAGTACCTCGTCCGTTCTTTAATCTTGAAAATCACGTGTTTCTAAAAAATATTACAATTACCTACTTTTAAATCTTAATATTCATTGTTTATCACGACAAAGAAACCTCCCTTTAAAATATTGCTAAAGATTCAAATTCATCCTGAATTCCAAATTTATTTAGGTAAAGTTACCACACAGACGCTCCAGTGCTTGGGACAATTTTTTATGTAGTATGTTTGCCTAGCACCTATACATCCCAACGTCTCTAATTAGTTGGCCCAATCCATAAGTTGTAGGTTTATTCACGACGTGTTTCTTCACCGTTAACCAGCGCTATTGTATGGGTTAAGCTAGTAGGTAAGTTCTCTACATAAGTGTTCATACAACACGTGCTGTTATTTTTTATGAAACCCAGCCACGAACTGAGCCAAAGTAACGTTTCATGTCGAATAAATCAACATGCCACGCTGTGTGCGTGACGCAATTAAATTACTTTACAACTAGCCCCACGACCTTTTAATTTGCGGTTATGTTTTTGTACATTCTGCCACAAAAGTCACATGGCGTCGTGCGATCCTGTATTCGGGGCGATATTTTCGTGGATAATATTGTGAGGTGGTCGCATACCTAAGCGCTTGAAATTGCCAATCTGCCAATAACGCGCGGTAATTAAGCCCGTCTCTCTCAGAGAGAAGGCCTGTGCCCTGCAGTGATACGTAGTTCTAGTTCGACTGGAGATTTCCGCACTAAGCCTCATAGTTGGGCCATTGTACGTAGCAAGTGTCAAGGTATGTAAATACCTCGGAAACTAGGGTTTTCTCACGATGTTTTCCTTCACGGTTAGCGAGTGGTATTGCTGCTATAACTTCACAAATGTACGTAACTTAGAAAACAAGGTCATTGGTACATACGGGGATTCGAAGTCGGCCTTCTACCGCTCCGCAACCACCGCATTTTTTCGCAAACTTTCAGCCAGCTCGACCAGCTCGCTAGCCAATATCAGCCTCTATATTCATCATCATCACCATCATAATCAACCGCGGTTGGCCACGGTTGGTGGGTTTGGCCTTTTCCCCCAAATGCCATCGTTCACGGTCTCCTGCCATCCGCACCCACGGACCTTCCAGCGACTCAACGATATCGTCCGACCATCGGGCTGCTGGTCTGACCACTGACCGTTGTCCTATGCTCGGACGCCACTCTGTGATTGCCCAAGCGCACCTGCCATCTTCTCGCTTCCACGCTTCGCTACGCTAGCCTCCATAATCATCATCATCATCATCATTCAGCCACAAGAAGTCCACTGCTGGACATAGGCCTCCTCCATGGATTTCCAAATAGACCGGTTGGAAGCGGCTTGCATCGAGCGTCTTCCTGCCACTTGGATGAGGTCATCTGTCCATCTTTTGGCTGCATCATCTACGCTGTGATGGTGGTCTCCATTCGAGAACTTTTCGGCCTCATCGACCATCAGTTCTGCGTGCTATGTGCCCCGCCCACTGCCACTTCAACTTACTAATCTGCTAGGCTTACTAACTTACTAAGCCTCTATAATACTTGCAACAAATCCTGACCGAGTCCTGCCGTTTTCTATCTCAATTGGTACTACGTAGTCCTGCTTACCGACGTACAGGTACTACTTAGTTCGGGAGGCAGAGTGTACGGGCATCGTACACTTTTCTAGATCGCCGTGTCGCTGAATTTGCACCGCGCACATTCTAACTCACGGGTTTTGTTGCCTGCGCCAGATAGTTGGCTTTTGCCTCTCATCTTCCAAGATGTAACTGTGCACGGTATCTAATAAACACCATGAAGACTTGAAACATCAGCATCTACTTTCTTCATCCACCACCGCCCTACAATCTACAACATCTGCTGTGCGACAGAGTTGAGTGGCACACGCTCTCCTCTGCTCGTACACAGAGGCTACACTGTAGCTGTAAAATGTATGTGTGACAAATAATATAATATGTGGTTTCATAATAAATTAATTTCATTTAAATTGTCAAGGAACTGACAGTTCATGTTTGTGTTTTTCCTGGTACAATAAAGAATATTCTTATCTTATCTTATCTTAAATTGTTGGGAATACAATGATGCAGATTGTCGATGGCTGATGGATGGGGATGGCGGAAGACAAGGAGAAATGACGTGCCATTGAGAAAGCCTAGGCGTACGTTCAGCTGTGGATGGATGTGGGCTGAGGGATGGAATTAGAAAAATGTCATGAAAAATGGGTTGAACTTTGTATTCTAATTAAACCCAAAGTAGAAGATCCGACCCTTATTTGAAAAGTTACTGAAAGGAGTAACCAAGCGTCTGCGCCTTTTACTTAGCTGCCAGAACCCGTTGCCAAGTAGGTTAATACTCCAAGTGATTTCAATTATGCAATGTTGTTGCCAAATAATAATAGGAACTCTTCCAAAACTTTTCGCGAGGTTTTTGGGACAGGAAAATACGCGGTTTATGCGGTCAAAAGTGATAACACACAAACCTTTGACGATTCGGGTACTTTTCATCATAAATATTATTTTTTTATGTGTTTTAAAAGTCGAGTTTAGGTACAATTGACAGTAGGTCAACCTTTACATTTTTGCTGCAAAGTCGTCCTTAACGTAACAGATTAGAGTGCGCGTATGTAAATGTTCATGTGCTGTCGACTGTACTAGGGGTTTGGACAGTAATCACGGGATGATTTAAGCAACTAAGGACGACTTGCATCACTTCTTATATCAAATCAAATCAAATTTAAAATAAATAATTCAAAGTACCACAGAAACTGCGACTTAATGAACGTTACAAGTTAAATTAGGTGTCCATTTCAAAATCTAGATGATTTTGGAGAGAAAATGGACAGAAAAACTCCATACTTAGTCTTTTCACGTCCTTAATTAACAGAGTTTATATAAATATTCTAAAACCTGGAACTCATGCATTGAACTGGCTTTAATTCCAGACATCTAAATAATCTTTAATCTTATAGTAGCCCTTTTGGCACCAAGGGTGCTTTACACATTTTTTGACCCGCGTTTCTGGCGAGCTTATTATATACTCAGGGATCTTATTCTAGAAACGTATACAATGCCCCATAAAGGATATATTAACCTTTGCCAGCCTAAATTTTGGGAACGAAAGTTTATGTCTATTTCTAGTATTACGTTGTGTTGGCTACCTAAAGTTTTAAAGTTACTGATATTTTTCCTAAGGTACATAATATTTTCACGGATATACTGACTAGCAACTGTTAGGATGTTGGTATCCTTAAAGAAATCTCTTGCTTTTATATATCTATGAATCTGATCGCTCTCTTCTGCAGGACGAAGATGGTCTCAATGTCTGCTGTCCGACCCCACAGTAGTATGCCATAGGGCATAATACTATGGAATATCACTTAAGTCGCCATTTTATCTTATCTTAACCGTAGACACCTAACCTTCTCGCATACCCTATAATACGTAACCATTCGTCAATTCAACGATTGGTACCTTTATAGAATTGAGATTTCAGGCCTATTTCATATTTTTTAATAAAATAATTTGTTGTTATTTGTCACATACTCTTATTTATTTTACTTTCTGTTTAAAATAGAACGCATTTATACAGATCAAAACCGACATTCTTACGATTTTTTTTTAATTAAAACAGGAATAAAAAGTAGTTGTTCATTTTAATAAAAAAAAAAGGTTTTACGCCCATTCAGTAAAAAAAACAATTTCATGTTCACCACAAATTGCAATGTTATACGTATTTTACCAAACCACCAAAACCATTATACCAAAAACGACGGTTAGGTGTCTAGGGTTAAGAAAATGGTGCAAGTCGGCACGCCGTTAATGTTGTATGAAACGGTCTGCTGTTTGAATTTAGAACTCTTTTATCTATCGTACACATTGCGTTCTCGTGGCTGTATAGCCACAGATGCGTTTACCTTTCGGCACAAACTGTAAAATAAAAATAAAAATTGGCGGTAAAGCGGAGTTCCTTGGTATTTTGTTAATAAAATAATTAAAATGAAATGAAGTGAAAGTGAAAATGAAATGAACATTGACTGCACTCCACCAGATTTAAAATCGGAAGCTAAATTAGCGATGAAAAACCTGCTTCCAGCAAAATCAAAAGATAATTTTATTATATTATAAAAGGCCCCTTTTTAATTCCTTGAATTTTTTTAAAGAAAAGCACTATATATGCCTCGGCCGAAATGGCAATTGCCTGTCTCGTATCATTCGCAAACTCAAACTCACTCTCTCCCTGAGAGAAGACCTGTGCCCTACAGTGGGACGTATATAGGCTGCTTTTATGTATTAAAAATAGTTCAGTACACGTGCGGAACCGTCATTGTAACTTGTCCCGACTGTCAACCCTCACCTTCGGCTGCACCTCGGCTCGGGTAGACATTTGTCGGAACTCTTTGCAATGACAGGCTTTCCACACTCGTAATGAAATATACTATATTAATTTCATTACGAGTGTGGAATTTCATTACATTTGCAATGAAAAAGTACAATGGGCTTATTGCTAACAGCAATTTACTAACCCACAAACAACTCTAGTATTCTGCCGGGACCACGTTGTCTGAACAAAACTTGTCCTCGAATGCATGCAACTCAAGACCCTCAGTAAAACATCCTTAACTGTACAGTTGACAGCTAATCAACCTCTATATTTTTGTTGCAAAGTCACGCTTAACGTAACGGAATAGAGTGCACGCGCGTGAAGCTGGGGTTCTGCCGACTGTAAGCGTCATTAAACTCCATAAACTTTCTCTAGGTACTAACCGTTTACACCATTCAACTTTCTGCCGTAGTAGGTAATACTGAACCATTTAGAACTGAGTATGTGATTTAACTTTTGCCGTTACAGTGGGGCAGTTAAGCCGTTACGGCTATTTAGCTGAACAAGTTGTGTAGTTAGCACTTTATACATGTAGGGTAGTAGAACAGGCATTCTCTCAAAGACGGGGAGAGATGGGGCCATCCAAATTGCGTCACACGAATTTCATGATCTTTTTCCCCGTGGCCCGTTCTTATCATTGTGCTCTCGTAGAGTGACGTCACATATTTTTGAATTGATCAAATATAAATTTAATAGTAATGTAAATAATTTTTAAAGTGCTGTTTTAACAGCTATTATTATTGCAAAGTTTTCCTCGTAGTTGTATATAGGGATTTTGTTATACTCTGTCTTATATAAGTCCCATGGGGTATACTTTGGTCTTCTCTCAGAGAGAGAGAGGCGCATTCCCCGTGATTTGGCAATGACAGGGAATAAAGTATGTGGCAGCTTCTTTGTTAGCTTCTTCTCCACATATCTAATAGTTCTGAAACTAACAGCTTTGACGTCCAATAAACATTTTCGGTCTTATAAACATAAAAACACGATACCTCGAAACACTCGATGAACGCCGATTAATATAGGTGGAGACTTTACAAGGAAAAGACGTAACCACAGATTAAATAAACTGCCCATGAGGAGTGCTTTAGAAGAATCATGCTTTTATAAATAAGGCTGTTTGTTTTATAGTGAATATATTTTTTTGTTGAGTTCGAGTTTGCACAAACATGTTTCCTGATGTTTTTCTTCAGAGTTCACGAAAATTTTAGGAATTTAGGTAAATTGTAGCTGAGATACAAAGATACAAGCTTTGTACATTTTAATAGTAGGAATAACTTAGTATCTCCCTACCTTCATAATAGGCACGAATATTGTTAGTACTAATTTAAGTAAGTTGGTATTCTTTTCTTCTTTAAATAGGTAGTCGAAAGCAAAACGTAGGATCAAAGCAAAATGTACGTAGCAACCAGGAACGTTTCGTAAAATAAAGTAGACAATAAAGTCTTATTAGAAGTAATAAAGTCGCAAACAGACATTAATTTCGCCGTACCCTAAATTAAGCCTATACCTACGTTATATAAACCTATGACTAAACCACATAGACATTTCTACATTAGCCTGAGTGGTTACATAAAAGTCTAAAACTGAAACTTGCCGACTCTTAAGTTTCTAAAATAAGAATGAAAGAACAAAGTTCGCTCAGCAAACAAAGGCTACTCGAATATATGATGTAACCGTCTAGATAATTAGATAAGAACGTAGAAAATAGAAACTGCAACCCACTTACCTTACTAATTACACCTTTCAGATCTCACACACCCATCCAGCTAGGATCTTATGCCCCTCATGCGCCGAGAAAGGCCACCAATAGAAACGCGACCCGGGTCCGGCTTTTACCGAAAAAAAAAACGTATTTACAGGCTTATTTACAGGCCAAGTTTCTGAATTCGTTCTCGCGGACTGCTGAGGCTGAAAACATCAGTGTCTCTGCATTGTGTCGCGCATGCGCGCGCAAGATGGCGACGCGGGTCGATAGGCGCGCAGAATTCTGGCCTACCCCCATGTAAGCCATCTTCCACTTTATGGCAGTCAGTTTAGAGTTGTAATTCGTTAGACCAGAGGTCCTTTGGGGCTACGCGTGGCGGGTACATTGATAACGTATCGGGAAGGCTAGAGCCCACATACTGGGTGACATTGGCACAACAAGGGTGATACTAGCGCTTGATGAATGAATGGAAGGTACGGAAGAACATTTCATCCAACCTATATTACTGACGTTGTAGTACCAAAGCCCTTTCCTTCGATCTATCTTTTCAGCTCAAGAATAGAGCCTACTGCTGTTCATTGCCTATTTTCTGTTAGCTTTGACTTCTGAGCTAGATGATCTAATAAAGTTCTGTATCAGGATCATAGCCATACGCTGTAATCAAAGGTCTAATTAAGCGCAAATCCTGTAGAAATCCTGACGATTAAATAATTTTGCTGTAAGTGTCTATTCACTTCTCTTCATATATATGTAGGTATATCACCTTTTTGTTGTCCAGATCACACACTTGTTATAAGCCACTATTTACGTGTAGTTATGTATAGTATTCAAGTATGATAAATGTAAGCTTATTATTATTACTACGTATATGTATGAATGTCTATTAATACCTATTCGTATTTGCACCGACTACCCGTGTCTATTTCTCCTTCGGAAAATTCTCCGATATGAGGTTGCCTGGAAGAAATTGCTATTAGCAATAAGGCCGCCAATTGTATTTTTTCTTTTGGCATTGCTGTTTCTGTAATTTTTTTCCGGTATACAATAAAGAATATTCTTATCTTATTGCTATTAAAAATTCAGAAATGTACGTAAATTAGAAAATAAAGTCATTGGTGCATGTCCGGGATGGTACTCAGGACCTGGATTTGAGATTTTCTGGATTTTGGATACACACTTCTTCAGAAATAGTTCTTCTGTTTTTCCAGCTCATTGGTAAAACGGTGACATGGTAACAGCGGTCCCGGCGTGACTCATTCATTAAGACGGCTCGCGGCTCATTGTCTCGACTAAAGATGACTTTTGGAGCCTTCATGCTGGGCCCGTTACTTAATAGCAATAATAACAAATAACTTCCACACACTACAATCACTTGACCGGTCCCAAACTAGGATATCCTGTGCTATGGTAACCAGACAAGGACGTTACAAACATGAAAATACACCCAGACTGAGGCCATTTCTACAAATGTGCAGCGGCCCCCGGTGGGAATCGAACTTAATATACTTACGTATATCCCGTTTTCCCTCATCAGACAAAATTAAATGGCTTTTATAAAATATATCTACTTACTGCGGTCTTGAGCGGCGACTCTAACGTCACCGATCTGCGCCAGGTGATTTTTGGATGACCCCTCGCAATTATTTATTAGGTAAACTTCATTCCCGACGTTAGTCCCGATTAGACCCGTTAAATGTATGACGTATGAGTGAGTATAGCGAGCACATAAAAAATACCGTGTATTGTCTGCATCATTACGTACATTTCTCCTAAAGGATCTTGGGAAATCAATATCTTAGATATTCTGGTGCAAAGTTGGCTTTTCTTTTGGAGTTTTGTAAAAGTATAAAAGAAAACTGTGAATTGTATTTACCTACCTTACATACTTGTTATGTCCTTAATTTATTTATTTGTTAGATATGTTATTGCAAGATTCCAATAAGGTTATCTCTCGTAAGTACTTTTTTTTTTTTAATATATCAAATATTTTTTGTGTTAACCTATATTTTGGGCCTTATGTTTTAACTTTTTCAAGAACTCTTTGTAGTATTTTATTGTGGATGTTGGTTCAAATTTTCAAATCGAATTTTAAGTTTTCACGCGCAATGTAGGTATTATTCGTCATTCGAATTATTCCTAAATTCGTCAAAATCTGCTCTTATATTACGCGCATCAAATCCTGAACGATTCCAATCGTGTATCCGTCAAATTCTATACTAGCTGCTATCGCAAACGTCAGGACTTCGACAGGAGTTGGTGCGCGTAATTAGGCCTCTGGGGCCTAATTATGCGCACCATATCCTGAGCAATTCCAATCGTATAACTGTCAAATTCCATACTAATTTGACAGTTAGACGATTGGAATCGCTCAGGATTTGGTGAGCGTAATATAGGGGCTGGTCTGTTGTATCGATTTATTAGCATTTCTTAAACTTTCGCAAAACTTACACTGTTGTAAGATTTCGTACATTTTGTAGCAAATCATACATAACTTTAAACGTTCCGCATTTAGTCGCAAATAATACACTTTCGCAAAATATCAACTTTTTTTATTGTTAGTCCACTTATTATCGTAATCTTAAAAAACTAATATCACTTATGTAAAATGTATCATTTCGTACACTGAAAGTACAGTCATCCACAAACACAACTTATTACCTTCTTCACTTCCCTGCCTAACAAAAATACCACTTATTCCGTTACCGACCAACTAAACGGATCAACTCGAAACTGATCAACTCTTCTTATTCCTAACGGCTCAACTATTTGGTTGGTCGGTTAGAAAATAAACGGAACAACTATTTTTTTTCCGGACGGAACAACAACTTGGGTCAGCTGTCAAACTTAAAAACGTTATATCTCGGAAACTATTGGTCCTAGACTACTGTTGTCAGCTGGAAATTATAGAGTTTGTCGAGACCTTCATTTCGGATGACAGCTGTCAAACTTAAAGACGAGATATCTTGAAAACAATAATTGATCGCAGGCACATTCTGGGCTGCAAGGATTTTACGACCTCTTAAAATCTAGTCTAGGATCAATAATTTCCGAGATATAACTTTTTAAAGTTTGACAGCTATCCCACTGTGAACAACTGACCCAACGGGCCAAAAAGTACTAGGCTTGCATAAGCTTGGAGCAAGTAAAATAAAGTCTAGGAAATTACTGACTATAGATACTTTATTCACCTTTAGTGGTTTGGTTAATTTAAAGTATGAAATTGCCGATTTGTACTGAAAATCTAAATTGTTTATTTTTTAAATTTTTAACAAATTTATTTAATCAAAATAGTTGCCATTATTATCTATACATTGCTGCCATCTAATGGGAAGGTCATTAATGCCTTTGCGATAGAACTCCGACGATCTAGACTGCACAAACTGTGTGAAAGCATTTTGTACTGCCTCCTGGGAAGAAAACTTCTTGTCACGTAGATAATTGTCCAAATCAGGAAAAAAATGGTAGTCCGTTGGAGCAAGGTCTGGTGAATACGGAGGATGACGAATGGTTTCTAACTGCAGTTCCTGAAGGGTCAAAATGATTTCTCGTGCTGTGTGAGGTCTCGCGTTGTCGTGGAGCAATAATGGTGAAGATCGATTCATGAGTCGGGGCTGTTTTACTGCTAGTTTTGTCAACATGGTTCGGAGTTCGGCACAATAGACATCTGCCGTTATTGCTTGACCAGATCGGAGAAAACTATAGTGAATTACACCATGCTGAGACCACCAAACAGTTACCATTACCTTTTTATTGGTAAGTTTTGCTTTAGGAGACTGTTGTGGCATTTGACCTGGGGTCAGTCATTGCATTTTTCTTTTCCGGTTATCATAAAGAATCCACTTTTCATCACATGTTACAATTCGATCCAATATTCCTTAATTTCTGTACCGGTTCAACAAGGCAACACAAGTTTCAACACGCGTTTCTTTCTGCAGATCAGTCAAATCATGAGGCACCCATTTTTCGTATTTTTTTATTTTATTGATTTGACGCAAGTGAGTCAATATTGTGGGTAAGGTAACGTTAAACCATGCCGCTAATTCCTGGGTAGTTTGACTAGGGTTGGCTTCCACTATCTCTCTTAATTCATCGTTATTCACCTGTGTGGGCGGTCTTCCTCTTCTTTAAGTCGAAATTTCCATCACGAAAGCGTTTAAACCAAAATCGCACGGTGCGTTCATTAGTAGACCCCTCTCCAAACGCAGCATTGATATTGCGGGCTGTTTCTGCCGCGTTAGTTCCGCGTCGGAACTCGTATTCAAAAATCACTCGAATTTTCGCAGTATCCATCTTTCTTGTCTAAATTGAATAACAAAAACAATTGAAAGTCGATATTCAAATGTTTCACATTTTTTAAAAAAAGAACATCATAGAAACCATTTGAAAAAAGTTTCATTCGAAAACCTCAAACCATGAAGATTCTATGTCAATTCAAAGAACCTATTGCAATAAAACGGCAATTTCATACTTTAACCCCTATTATAAAAGGGAACCTAACATCTTCAGTTTATGCAAGCCTTTTTGTCTTCAGAATTATACGATTCCACTCCGACTAACTTCATAGTTGTTCCGTGGGGAGCTCTTATATAAGGTTAATATGGTTGATTTGAGTAGTTGGTCCGATAGGAATAAAACCACGTACTGAGTTCCGATCGGAACAACTAGGTAGTTGATCCGTTTAGTTGGTCGGTACGAAATAACGGAAAAATCCCTCCCTACCAGTTTTCAAAGCATCTCCATGATAAAAAACATTTCCTAACAAAACACCTACTATAGGGAACTCCCAGGGCCCCATTTTACAAAACAACATAATAGATTTCTTGGTTTCATACTTTTACCAAGGTATCGTAAGGGACTGTACAGTGTACAATCATAGCTGTTTTGATAATGATACTAAAATGGGCTAAAATTTTACACTTTATGATACGTTCCTAAAATAACGTATCATAAAGTGTAAAATTTGCGACTAAATGCGGAACGTTTAAAATTTTATATGATTTGCTATAAAATGTACGAAATGTTACAAAAAATGCAAGTTTTGCGAAAGTTTAAGAATCGTTGTCTCAAGCTCCGTGCCATAAGACTGCTGAAAGTTACGCGTCCTGCGCGTGCTAAAGTTTTTGATATTTTAGTAACCCAAGAAATGGATAATATATGCAAGGGTTAGTAGAGGTACTAACTAATTAAATAGTTAAATCAAGAGCTTGGTCACACTTCTCACACTGAGGGATTTAATAAACGTTCCAATATTATGTAATTACAGATTTTTTATTCTTTGAAAATATTTGTCCGGGGAGAGGTTTGTCAGGCTTGTGGCAAGTGGCAAACACGGATTTCCGCCTACCCCTCCGGCATACAGGAGTAAGTTTATTTATATGTATATACACAACAGGTACATAATCACATACCTAGAGTGCACACTTGTAAAGGTATAATGATACAAATAAAACATAAATGTAAGTTAAAAGATATATTCAAGTATCCTCTCGGTCAGTCGTCAGTATCTGCAGTCAAGTATCTAACTTCGGAGCTGGCGGTGGTGTGCCCGCGCAGCTTCGCAAGCGCCGCGCGCCCTCTGGCGGTGCGCGCGCCGATAACTGCGCACGCGACGCCCACGACGCAGAGCAGGACGGCGAGAGTTATCGCTGTACCTTTCCCCCTCGATTGGCCTGCAAGGAGGATGGGAATACAAATTGATAAGTCAATTTCATACACAGGGTTTATGCTAAAAAAATATGCAGTTCCTGAAACACGTCTGTAAGCGCTGTTTGTCATACACAGCAAGTTTTTTTTTTTGTAAAATTTTGAATGTTTTCGTATTTTCCGGGAAAACGGATTAAGAGTCCTCAAAGGGGCACAGTAGGTGAACTATATTACCAGTGGTGCTCTCCGGCGTACCCTCCTAGGTAGGTACTTACTTTTAACTTCCGTCACCAGGGGCCGTGGCTTGTAATTGTTGTTTGTGGTTTTAGCGCTATTTGGTCCAAAAGTCGTGGGTCTGAAAGGAGGTCGTTTTTCTGTCGTTGCTGCTGAGGTCACGTTGTACTTTCTGGGAACAACAGTAGCATTGTTCACCGCCGTTGTCGACATAAAGATAGTTTTTGTAGTAGGCTTCTGAGTCGTAGTGGTGGTGGATGTAGATGTGCTAGTTGTCTTGGTAGTCGACGGCTGTTTTGTAGTCCTTAGCGGCCATCTTGTCGAGGTGGTTGTCGGCCATGTTGTCGAAGTCGTTGTCGGCCATTTTGTCGAGTTCGTTGTTGGCCATTTTGTTGACTGTATAGTCGACCATCTTGTTGACGGGCGCACTGTTGTTGTTGGTGTCGCAGTTTTTGTTCTGCTTGTACTCGAAGTAGAGTAAACGATTCTTTCAGTCTCCGGTGGAAAAGACGTGGTTGTTTTAACTGTAAATTAATAGAAAATAAGGCAAGTAAGAGAAAAAAATGGAGTAGCAATACTAGTCATTGACGGCGACCGGTCTACGGTGAAAACATCGTGTCTGAGATATTCACATGCCTCAGCGCTCGAAATCGAAAATCCTTTATTGCTCGAAATCGGAAATCCGGTCTGATATTTGCACACCTTAACCATGCAGAGCATGCATGTTATTTTAGTTTACTTTGCCATCTACTTTAATGTATTTACCATGCTTTAGCAAATAAAATGTTTTATCTTTATCTTACCCGCGGTAGGCATACGTGGAAATTAAGTCCATACTCTCTCTCTCTGAGAGAAGACACTATAGTTGGACATATATCTAGAGGCTGTTTATGTAAGTCAAAAGTAATGCAAAGATCAGCGTGGTAAATATAATGCTCTTACTAAAAGAGGACTATGGAAAGGCCGTTAATTGTTAGAGTTTGAGGGAATGCCTTAATAATGCGACCTCTGATGATTATAATCATGATAAAAAGCTTACAAAATGAGTTACAAATAGAGTGGATAATTATGTCAATGTAGCAATATCCGATTTACATGAAGGAAATAAATTACCAGGAGACGGGCAGCAGTGTCTTCCTGAGATTCCAACCGCATACTGCGATCGCCAGCCCGCCTGCCAAGCGTGGCGATTATGGTAAGAACCTCTCACGATTACATCCAAAATAACCAGGCCACCAGGCCCCGGCGGCCCTGCTATTCCTAGCTACGGTAGCGGTCATGGTAACGGTGGGGCAGGGGGTGCGAAGAATCCCCGGCAGAGATCCAGCTACCAAAAACGGTGAGACCTGGTCGCTGACTATGGGCCTCATAAGAAGGATCAAGGTCGCCCGATGAGTAATGGAGAGAGCTATGTTAGGAGTTTCACTGCGTGATCAAATCATGAATGAGGAGATTCGCAAAAGAACGACAGGGCGAAAAAGTTCTGACCTGGCGACCGCGAACCGGACGACGCAGCGTGGGAAGGCCCCCCACCAGATGGTCTGACGACCTGGTTACAGTGGCGGAGAGTCGCTGGATGCGGGCGGCACAAGACCGGGAAGCTTAGAAAACCATGAGGGAGGCCTATGTCCTGCAGTAGGCGTCAAATGGCTGATGATGATGATGATGGTCGCAAATATCAGAAGCTCACCAAACAAGTTTTAAGTTGCAGAAATGCTGTCGATAAAGCAAACTCCAACGAGGATTACGATTGTGATGATTAGGAGCTTACCAAATATGATACAGACGGTAAGGATGTCCGGGCAGCAGGTGTCTTCCAGGAAGCAGTCCCAGTCACAGCTGCAGTCTGTGCTGTTGGACTCTGGGACCTGGTTGCAGCGCCCCTCACAGCTCTCCAGGGCTTAAAATAAAAAAAAAGTAAAATTAGATTTCTACTTCGGCGCTTTTTGGTATCGTACAGAGTTAATTTAGTGCATCGGCTTTTAATCAATTTAGACAGAGGCCTACGCTTTTTTGGCATAAACACTGAGCATTATGAAATATTTTTTATGAAGCATTATGGAAATCTGTACAAAAATTACATGTCTTAAATACAATGAACTTAAGTATTATTTATACTTAATACTTATATTATTAAAATGTGAAAATTTTCACATTTTAATGCTATTATGGATTTCCGCAAAGTAACGCCTGATTCCATACAATAACTTATATTATTATTTTTTATTGAACTACTAGGTTGATTAACGGGAGAAAAAGTAAAAAAAAAAATACATTCTGTTGAATGACAATGTTTGTGATGACACCTTCCTCCCTTGTTTATAATGTTCGTATCACCACATCAAGGGTTGGCTAGAAGAGATTTCTGCTGAAATAAGCTCGCCATGTACACTTTTTAATTTTTCTGTAAATGTTTTGTTTTATTCATGTGATTTTATGTGTGCAATAAAGTATAAAGTATAATGCACAGTACAATGTTAGCCGCTGTCTTCGGGCCGGGATTGTAGTGGAGGAAGAGGTAGCGAAAAAATACTCCACTCTGTAAATCATCCTTGGCCCTTGGCTGACCACCAACCTCCATTAGTGGAGAGGCGCAGGAAAAAGAAGAAGAATCATGGTGGAGGTGATATTACGATGTAATCAT
Source organism: Yponomeuta malinellus (assembly GCA_947308005.1). Lineage (NCBI taxonomy): Eukaryota > Metazoa > Arthropoda > Insecta > Lepidoptera > Yponomeutidae > Yponomeuta > Yponomeuta malinellus. The sequence continues at coordinate 2,396,382 of OX371019.1, forward strand.
GTGGACTTACGTTGCGGTGCATTACAATGTGTACTTAGGGGGCGACCATTAATTAAGTGAGGCGTTTAAGTGGGTTGAGGGTCGAGCCGAATCTCGCACAATCTTGCGGGAGGAAGAGGGGATCTGGGCAAATATCACGTTCTTTTTTTCCGCATTGTAAAAGTGGGACAAATTCTACACAATAATATCGCGGTTATACGAACGCCACAAAGTAGCACAGTGGACCTTTCATTGTTTAGCCACCGCCAGCCAAACAGGTGAATTTAAACTAAAATTATGCGTTAAAAAAGTCTCCCGTGACATTACGGGAGGAGCGAGGGGTCGAGCCAAATCTCACGATATCTCACAACGAGGGAGAGCCAAAAGAGCCTGAATGGCAAAAAGAACTGAATACAAAAAGTAATGCATTCCAATACATACTTAGGCTTCGGTGCACTACATTACAACGCGGACTTACGTTGCGGTGTACTACAATGTAGACTTACGTTGCGGTGTACTACAATGTAGACTTACGTTGCGTTGTACTACAATGTAGACTTACGTTGCGGTGTACTACAATGTAGACTTACGTTGCGGTGTAGTCGTAGGGACGGCGCGTGTGCAGTTCTCACCCTGCAGTATCGCGACGTCGTCGATGGCGATGTCGCTAGTATAGCTCTGACCTCGGATGCCCTCTATGATGATCTAAAAACAGTTAATTTTAGTGGAAATCGAGGCATGGTAATCAGACATGATACTGCTAGGCCAACGAGGCAGTTAAGAGCCAAGAGGGTAACAGGATTTGCTCGTATGTTTGTTGGTAGGTTTGTAAGTATGTCAGATTGTATGTCATAACCTTTAAAACCAACCAGATCTCAATCATCATCATCATCATCATCATCATCAACCCATAGCAGTCCACTGCAGGACATTTGTCTCTCCCTGCGGTTGTAATAATAATAATAACTTCCACACAACACAATCACTTGACCTGGTCTCAAACTAGGATACCCTGTGCTATGGTAACCAGGCAAGGACATCACAAACATGGAAATACACCCAGACTGAGGCCATTTGTACAAATGCACGGCATCCCCCAGTGGCAATCGAACCACGACCTCTGTCCTGGTGGTTAAGCGCCTTAACGGCTAGTCTAATGAGGCAGTCAAGCCATTTAAGTTTTGAGATGTTAAGGTTTTCGTTCACTGCAGGGAAAACAATTTTTATAGTGCGAAGTAGCGTTATTTATGTAGAGTTATTATTTTTAACGGTTTTCCTTATTTTTAAAGTGCCTTCAAAGTTTCCCTTTAATCACACCTTGTACTGTTCAAATACCCACCTGGAAATCTTCGTTGAAGTTTCTCAACTTGGCAACATTCTCGTACCAATAGTTTCCCTGATTGTACCACTTCTCGAACAAGAGATGCTGGTCTCCATCTTTGAGGTCTTCCATTGCTACGCTCAATGGTTTCTGATAGACGCGGAGTCCGCCGATGTACCTATTGAAATAATGTATCAAGAGCAATTCCCGTACAAACGAATTTTGGTTTTAATTTGACATGTCGGATCTCAATGACAACGATCTAACCTTTGATTAGGGTTCTCTAAACATATTGGAAGTTGTATTGCAATCCAGCACGTCGTTTGTAAGCAAAAACACTCTCCGCTCCGGTATAGAGCCTCCTTAAGGAGTGAAGGAAGATTTTCGTACATTTCTAAACAGGGGCGGTTCACGGTGAAGGAAGATCGTACTGTTTTAAGCTTACTCATTCCTTCAACAAAAGAAAAATGTAAGGTTGCATGTCGATATTGATTATATTGTCGAGTGGCTGTAAAGAACAAAAATAATGCACCACACCTTATTAACGTACTTAATTCTGAAATCACTGTCAGATAGATGAGCAACCGACGACGCGAGCTATGTCTATACAATAGCATTAAGTCCGCCACATTGCCATTGTATTTTGTTACTTATGTGCAATAAACATATTAATAATAATAATATACTCGACATGATTCGCCGTGCCTCTGCTATTCGAATAAGAGCGAAATCAGGTCGGACTCTTCCGACAACAATTCAATTGATTGCGGTTAATAACAAAAACCCGATTGGATAATATTTTCTCGAACGAAATTAAAGTATAACATATAACATAACTTCTACATAACATGATCCCAAACTGGGATACCCTGTGCTGTAAAGTAGGGTATTTTATTCAATATTATCACTACTCACTTACTATACCACTTTAACTTTCCTCTGTGCTTTAATCTTCAGTCGCCCAGGTTTTTCTCTGAATAAACCATTAACATTCACAGAACTTGACAAGACTGTTTTATTTCTCGTTTTCGGTCACACTTTTTTCTAAATTAATCAATCCTATTAAATTCAGGAAGCATTCCGCGCGACCTATAGCTGTCTCTTATTTATGATAGCTGTCTACAAAACTGACCGTGCACAGAGTCTCCTTTACGAATCCAGAACGGGCGATTAACATCCCATAAGATTAACAAGTTAAATTGGCAGTAGGCTGGTCACATCTGCCGAAGAACCGATAGCTGATGAGGTTGAGGTCAAGAGTATGGAGACCTTGAACTGGCAAACGCACCGAAGGACGCCCACGAGCTCGCTGATCCGACGATCTGAGACAGATTGCTGGTAGCGACTGGAAGCGGATGCCCGCCGATAGAAGTGGTGTGCCTTGGGGATGCCTATATACCTATTGTAGGTGGATTGGTTGAATGAACCTTACCTTCCATACATGTGGTAAAAGAAGGAGAAGCAGCCATCATGCGTGAGCTTGACGTCGTAAACGGGAGAAATGAGGCGCGCAGTGTTATTTTCATTTTGGCCGGTGCTCTCTATGTACAAGTAATAGCCTGCAATAGACAAAAAAAAAGTTTCTAAAGATCAACAGCACATTAATAACATAAAGGCTGTATAAAAAATATATAAGTATTTCGTTTAATTAAGCTTTTGTTTACACGCACACAAACCGTTTGGTATAGAAATTTAATAGCGTAAACGTCTATCATGTGGTTCGCTCGTCCTACATCATAAATTTTAAATTTCTTGTCTTTCATTATGAAATTTGTATATATTTTTATGTAGCCTATACACTACCCACTGCAGGGCACAGGCCTGTTCTCACAGAGAGAGTATGGGCTTAATTACCATGCTTGCCGACGGCGGATTGGCAATTTGAAGCGCTGAGGTATAAATAAATATAGGTGCTGTTATTTTTTTCTGTACTTCCGAGCTTTCTGCCAACGAGCTGATCTTACCAGAGCCGGTGGTATGGTCGTGCGCAGGGCCAGTGAGGTACATCGAGCTGGGGGTCTTCCGATTGATCCTCGTCCACTCAAAGTCGTTGTCAACGTCCTGTTGCCACCCGCACATATCCGTGTCGAAGCTGCAGTTTAGTACTCCAGGGGCTGAGCCATCTGTTGGTAAGAGGGACGCCCGCTGTGTATCTTCAATAGGTAAGCCGATCAATTATGTTTAAAATGATAAACACGTTTCAAATGTTATCTCATATGTTTGGGTCTGATGATGGCACTTGAGGTGGACACAAGATCTGCTATTATCTTCAACTGATAATAGCAGACCCTCAATTTTGGGCTTTTTGGGCTATTGATGAGCACTAGCGGGTTTGATCCTGACAATTTCAGTATTTACCCGCCTGAGAGTAAATACTCTGAGGTGGATGAATCATCATCATCATCAGCCATTTGACGCCCACTGCAGGACATAGGCCTCCTTCGTGGTTTTCACAACCATAAGGGGTTTTGCCATAATCGCCACGCTTAGCAGGCGGGTTGGCGATCGCAGTATGCGGTTGGAATCTCAGGTAGACGCTGCTACCCGTCTCCTGGTAATTTATTTCCTTAGTCGCCTTCTACGACATCCACGGAAGGAAATGGAGTGACGCTATTCTTAATCCGGCGCCACACGGCACGGCGGATGAATACTGAGTAGGAATCCCATCGCACCGCTTGGTGAGATGGAATTCCTACTCAGTACTGACCGTGTGTGTTACACTTTAAATCCAGGAAAAGGCTCACTCACGTTCGTCCACGCAACTGGGCACGGTGCCGTTCCACTGGTAGCCATCGCAGTAGATGGCGGGCGAGCCCACCTGCTTGTAGCCGGAAATGCAGAAGTACGCCATCCAAGCGCCAGCGTGCATCCGCATGGAGACGGAGTGTGGCACGTTCGGGATGTCGCAGCCCGGGCCTGGGAAATATCGTACGATTCGGGAATTAAATGAAAGAACAATGGATAATGTTGTATGGACCCCGTACCCACCCTTGTAGCATTATAGACTCGAGCGGTCTCATTTACAAAAACACGATTCCTTCATCATCAGCCATTCGACGCCCACTGCAGTACATAGGCCTCCCTCATGGTTTTCAACCATGAAGGGTTTTGCCATAATCGCCACGCTTGGCAGGCGGGTTGGCGATCGCAGAATACGGTTGGAGTCTCAGGAAGACGGTGCTGCCCGTCTCCTGGTAATTTATTTCCTTAGTCGCCTTCTACGACATCCACGGAAGGAAATGGAGTGACGCTATTCCTAATCCGGCGCCACACGGATGATTCCTTAAAACACTTAATAAACGCCCGATTGAAATACCTAGTCTGTGGTGGAGATTTTACGGAAATATGTAACCACAGATTATACAAACTGCCTCTGAGAAGTGCTTTAGAGAAATCATGTTTTTATAAGGTCGTTAGTGTTATTTAAAAGAGGCGTATTTGAATCACTCAAAAATTAACGAACAAATGAATTAATAACGAATTCGAGAAAGAAGTTACGATTACTTAATTTTTGCGTCTTGGCATATTTTAATGTCAAATAACTTTTTCTTCAGTGAGATATAAAATTGCCGCAAAATAAAAATAACATGTTTTTTCAAATACCTTTCTACTAATATAAATGTCTCGAGTTGCTACTTCTCAGCAACCTTTATAGACCTTTACAAAATTTACTAAATTTTCCTTAAGGGGATCCATGAAGTTCACTAACGCCAGCAATGAAAAAAAAACCGTATTTTATAGATCGTTTTTGAAAAAAGTGTCTGACTATTCTCTCAACCATGTTAATAGTGATTTTTTTGGACTCATAGCCTAAAGCAACAAACCTAGGACTAGATAGCATTGACGTCAAAAAAGGCCATTTTTAGAATCAATAGTATCTAGTCCAGGTCCGTGATCGTCCTAGGTCCTAAAAATCACTATTAACATTATTGAGAGATTGTACTGGCACTTTTTGCAAATTTCGGCGGCATACTGCAAGAAGTCATTTACTGCAAAAACTCTCTAACCGCTTTTTTAAAGGTATGGACATATAGATGTATTGAACAATGATACAATAGTGGTGTTTTAATATCAGACATTATTTTAACGATGTTATAAGGAAGAGGAAATACAAACATTAACTACATGAACTAAAGAGTCGTTTTCTCCCAATAGTGAATATGTCGGTTAATGAGTTCTTGCAATAAGCCGACGATTTGATCTGTTAAAAAAATATATGATATTTTTTCATCGGTGACGCTCGTGTTACTCCCTGGAATTTTGAATAAGTACATGAATATTGGCGAGAATACATAACATATACGTACATACATAAACTCGTGGCTGTATCCCAGAGGGGTAGGCAGAGATCAGGGACTGCCACTTGCCACGATCCTGACAGATCACTTTCGCTTCCTCAACATTCATAGTCGTTGCATGCACGCACACCGGTTTCGGGTACTTATTATCTTGCCCTGTGCTAATACATCCCCTATTTGGTCGAAGTATGTCCTCCTGGGACGTCCCTTGCCTTCCACCCAGATTCGCTCCATATATTTATGTCGGTTGGTGAGAATACATTACCATGCACGTGTTATGTGGGAAAATAGTATAGAATCGGACATACTTACAAATGAGTGAAACACACTACCCTCCTTTGGGCCTTGCCGCAGAGGTAAATACGAGAAGAAACATTACATTACACTTACACCTGTGCCCCGTAGGAGGTTTGCCACGATCCGAACAGACCTCTTTCATTTCATCAACATTAATTCATTTTTCACGAGAAGAGATCAATGCGAAAAGACTTACGGACACAAACAGGCAGCGGCTCCTCCCACTCCCCGTCCTTGCAGGCGATGTACTTCATCCCAATGAGCTTGTAGTTGGAGAAACACATGAACCGGGCGACGGGGCGGCGCATCCAGCGCGCGCGCCCCTTGCTGATGCTCGGCAGGACGCAGTCGTCGTCGAAGGTGCGGTCCCGGCTTTTGAACGACGAGCGGAAACCACGCGAGGGACTGCTATCTGTGGGACTCGAAAAGCATTAGATTAGAATGCCTTATTGCACCAAAAGGGCGTGAAATAGACAGATAAAGAACAACTGAAGAAATAATTACAAATGGATTCATATATATAAGTAAAGTAACTAGTGGTAGGTAATTGGCGTTCTTATCGCTTAGCGCGATCTTTTCCAGACAGCCTTTGGTTGGAGTCGATTGCGGAAAGAATATAGTCGGTAGGTGGATGTACAATTCTAGGTACATAAATAAGAGAACGGGAAATATAATTGTGAGTGAAGTAACAAGTATGTATAGTTACAGAGTTGATAAATGTTATTATAGTGTAAATGACTTCCTCAATGATAAATTTCAATTAAAGTAGTGACCGCTGTTATTATTAAAATATTATTGATGAAATTTATAAATGACATTCTCAATGACAAATTCTAATTATATTGACCACTGTAATTATTTAAATATTCTTGATGTACCTAATTGAATTTTTATAATGCAAGTTAAATTAATGTTTGTTTTTTTTTAACATCAGAATGGTTGAAACCGTGTCCAGACTTACCGCCACTCAAATTTGTACGCTGATAACAGTAGAACATGTTGATCCGAATAAGTATATCTTATTTATTATCCAAAATGCATGCTTATGTATCTTGACTGACACATATTTTAGCAAATAAATAAATCTTTATCTTTGCAAGATAAAGATTTTGCTAAATTTTGTATTTTGTGCAATAAAGTGTAACAAACAAACGTAATGAGCTTGTGGTACATAGGAAGGACGTGGGACGAGGGAAAGAAAAAGACGCGGCGTCCTTTCAATTCACTTTCATACAAAATGTCCTGAAGCTATGGGACATGGACATAGCCCACACAGATAAGACGGGGCGAGGACGCAAATTCTATACAAGTCGTCGCGTCTTTTGCACGGCCTCGTCCCACATCCTTCCTGTGTGCCTCAGGCCATAGGGATGCCACCACAGAGAGACCGCGACAGCATTTTTTTAATATGTAGCTAGATATTAAGATGTTTTAACTCAAAGTTTAATTACGTTTAAGTTAAGTTTGAGCACAGGGTTGATTGTACCTATACGTCATTGTGGTAAAACCATTATTCAATGACCTCACAGCTTATGGTAATTATTTTACCCTCCATGGACTCAAGCGTGATGTTATGTAGCATCTAGGCTATAACATCTAGGGTACTCACGGTAAGTTTTATTCAGTGGTTTTTGCGTGATGCCCGCACAAAGAAACAGTGAAATGTAGGTATACAATCAATCAAAGCTGGCAAGAGCTGGATGAGAATAGCCGAGGACCGTGCTCAGTGGCGTGCAATAGGAGAGGCCTATGTCCAGCAGTGGACAAGCATAGGCTGATGATGATGATGAGGTATACAATCAGATTTAATATACGTATAGATAACGGTGGTAGCGGAGCAGTAGAACGCTTCTCATCCGGGAGGGCATGTACCAATGACTTTGTTTTCTAAGTTACGTTACATTTGTGAAGTTACAGGAGCAATACCACTCGCTAACTGTGAATGAAAACATCGTGAGGAGACCTGAGTGTCTGAGGTGTTCACTTACCTCGGCGCTTGGAATTGCCCATACTCTCTCTTTCTCTGAGAGAAGGCCTGTGCCCTACAGTGGGACGTATATATAGGCTGAATACATACATACATGCAGATAGATAGTTTCGATTGTTTTCGTCGTTTACATAAGCAGCTTATATACGTCCCACTGTAGGGCACAGGCCTTCTCTCAGGGAGAGGGTATGGGCTTAATCACCACGTGTGCCCACCGCAGATTGGCGATTTCAAGCGCTGAGGTATGGCAATAGCTCAGACACTCAGGTTTCCTCACGATGTTTTCCTTCACAGTTAGCGAGTGGTATTGCTACTATTGTGAAGTTTCACAAACTTAGAAAACCAAGTCATAGGTACATGCCCGCACTGGGGATCGAACCTGGGTCTCTCGCTTCCGAGTCCGATGTTCTACCCACTAGGCTACCACCGCTGTCGTTTTCTGAATACTTACTTATTGTTTTGTAGGGAAGAGCGGGAGATCGTGCTCTTCCACTATAAAAGGAAATTTCCCGCCAGGCAGATCGTATGCCTGGGGACGGCCGGTCCGACTAATGTTCGTCGGACGTTATATTTATGGTATGTCATGTGAAACATTTTGCTTGCGCGATGCAGGAATGTTGGAGTTTTATAGTGCGCGTGCAGAGTTGACATGTGCTCGGTACATCACTCCCCTTCAAGACCGTAGCTAAGCATAGCTAGGTCTGATAGGAATCGAAGTCTGTGCTCTAAAGCCTGCAAGTGCCAGGAGGCGCTGAGTCAGTGAGTCGACTAGCGGTTGAGGGTGTTCTTCGGGCGGGCGTGCGTGCGTGCGTGCGTGCGTGCGTGGGTGCGTGCGTGCGTGGGAGATCACCATCAGTACCAGTAGTCGGTACGTTGACTGTAGTGGAACTGATGAGGTGAGAGGGAAGAGGATGCTGGCGAAGAGGATGCTGGCCTTACTTTTTGAGACTGATTGTATGTGGGGTGCAGCTCCGAGAGCGAAGGAAGGTTGACAATGTTCTGTCGAGGGTCGCCACTGTAGGGAAGAGCGGGTGATCGTGCTCTTCCACTGTAAAGGGAAATTTCCCGCCAGGCAGATCGTATGCCTGGGGACGGCCGGTCCGACTAATGTTCGTCGGACGTTATATTTATGGTATGTCATGTGAAACATTTTGCTTGCGCGATGCAGAAATGTTGGAGTTTTATAGTGCGCGTGCAGAGTTGACATGTGCTCGCTACAGTTTAAATATTTATGTTCCAATTTCAAGGCTCAATTAGAAGTACCCGAGACGTTTGATAATTTATTATTGCGTCGAAAACTCCAATTTTTAGACCCCCAAACCACATCTTGTAAACTATGCTTGCTTGCATGAAATTTTGAGCAATGTTTCCTTTCGGTTATCTCAACCCCTCTGCAAATTTTAAGACCTGTGACATAACTGTTTTCAAAGATAGAGGGGGTCAAAAAGGGCTTGAAAGGCTTCTTTGTGTACACATCTTGTGAACTATACGAGCTCTATGCATGAACTTTGGAGCAACGTTTCCTTTAAGTTACCTTAATCCCTCTGCAATGTTTTAGATCTGTCTTTTAGACAAGTCAAAAAGGGCTCAAGTAGGTGCCAATCTATGCACAGTGCGGTCGGATCGAAAACTTCGAAAATCTGATTGATAACCTTGCTCACACTCACAAACATATTCGCACTGATCAGAAGACTAAAAGGAGGCAGACAAGCCAACATAGCAACACTACGGGTTTATTCTAATTTTATTTTAATCGTCTTCCTATACATATACATATTTACAAACCAAAATTTGCTCTGTATCGACCATGTACACTCATTGTGCATCCGAAGTCAGCGAGTTCTGGAAAGAGATAATGGTAAAATAATACCAATTTTGGTCCTATTCTTCTTACTCAAACTTGTTAAAGTTTGTGTGTGTGATGGATGATATTTTAGTAAAATATGTTACTACGAGTATCAGCAAAGAGTGAACTAATTAAAACACATTTTTTAAATATACTTAGTAATACCTAGTAATATAATATCATAAGCAGCCTATATACGTCCCACTGTAGGGCACAGGCCTTCTCTCAGAGAGAGTATGGGCTTAATCACCACGCGTGCCCACCGCGGATTGGCGATTTCAAGAGCTGAGATATGTGAATAGCTCAGACACCCAGGTTTCCTCACGATGTTTTCCTTCACAGTTAGCGAGTGGTACTGCTACTATAACTTCACAAATGTACATAACTTAGAAATAAAAGTCATAGCCCGCACTGGGAACCGAACCTGGGTCTCCCGCTTCACAGTCCAATGTTCAACCCACTAGGCTACCACCGCTGGCTGTAAAGTATACTAAGTATTTCTACGTATTATAATATAATACGTAGTGATACTTAGTATACTTTACAAACCGGCGTGCGTGCCTGCAATGACTAATGAATGTTGAGGAAGCGAAAGTGATCTGTCAGGATCGTGGCAAGTGACAGTCCCTGGTCTCTGCCTACCCCTCTGGGATACAAGCGTGAGTTTATGCATGTATGTATGTACTTAGTAAAAGGGTTATTTTTAAAATTCGCAATTTCTGAATCACGTCACGTTTGTGTTCTAGAAGATTTGTTCTAGGTATGAGTCTTTTCTCAGATTTATATTATTCGTAATATAAAACCAATTCGACCTACATAGAGGAACTCAATTCTATCGCAGGGTTTTAATAATTTTCCACCATACAACGCCATTACAAAGAAAATCATCAAATTATTTATCTGGTATAAAAAAGTCTCTTGTCACAGTAGTTGTTATCGAACTGCTCCGAAACGGCTTCACCGAATTTCATGGTTTTTTTGTGTTTTTTTAGGTCTGAGAATAGTCCGTAGGCTAATTAATATGGCAAAACAACGTTTCCCGAGTCAGCTACTATTTAATTGTGTTATTTACTAAAGTACTCTAATATAAATTTTTTTAGCAATGGTGTATTTAAAAAAACACCCTGTATATTATAATATATACCTAAATTCGAAAGCAACTCTGTGTGTTTTTCTTAATTCTAATACTTTTACGTCTAATAAACTAGTTAAGTACCTACATACTGCCTCCTCGTAACAAAAAAATAGTATATTGTTTTCTCATTTGTCTCTACAAGTGACCTCTACAAGTGAGTTTCAGTTCATTCAAATCTGACAATATATCGGTGACTCCGCTATTCAGATATGTGGTTCAGATATGTAATACAGTCATTACGTCGGAAAAAATACCAATAGTTAGAAATGCCTGTGAAACGAGAAAGCTAAATTATGGATATTACGTGGGGTGTGTCTAGAAAAGCTTAACTTCAAATTGTCTATCAAGATTTCCTATGCGCATTTTCCGCCATCTTGAAAAAAGGGTTAAATTTTTTTTTTTAACAATAACTGTTCTCGGCTGAGATTTTTTGCGGTCTACAATTAAGGTCCTTTACATTTTTCATCTATTGTTCATCGTTATTGCTTAGCGAATAAATAGAGGTCGTAGGTTCGATTCCCACTGGGGGCCGCCGTACATTTGTACAAATGGCCTCAGTCTGGGTGTATTTTCATGTTTGTAACGTCCTTGCCGCCGTTGTTACCATAGCACAGGGTATCCTAGTTTGGGACCAGGTCAAGTGATTGTACTTATTGAGTGGAGTCTTATCTTGAGACAACTGTCCAGAAACCCAGTACAGTCACGTGTAATACAAAGACATCTGCATAACATGGCCATGGATGGAAAAATGGCAAAATAACGCAAGTGCGGCTAAGTCCAATCATATAACGTTAGTTTACCTTAAAACGCAACTATAGGGAAGAGCGGGTGATCGTGCTTTTCCACTATAAAGGGAAATTTCCCGCCAGGCAGATCGTATGCCTGGGGACGGCGGCCGGTCCGACTGATGTTCGTCGGACGTTATATTTATGATATGTCATGTGAAACATTTTGCTTGCGCGATGCAGGAATGTTGGAGTTTATAGTGCGCGCGCAGAGTTGACATGTGCTCGCCACACAACAATCTAATGTTATTCAAACTATTTTATTGTTTTTTTAAGGCTAATTTCTCTTGTTAAAATTCAGAAAGCGTGATTAGTCATTAAAGCTTTGTTTTAAAGTTAAAACCATCTACATTAAGGCTCTTTTATTTCACAGATTATTTCACAGTCGCATGCATTTTCACAATAAAGTTGTTTATTTTATTGCAGTGCGACGCGTGGGGCACATAGGAAGGACATGGGACGAGGGCGCGGAAAAGACGCGACGCGTTTCATCTGTATAATTTTTATAAGTGAATTGAAAGGACGTCCTTCCTGTATGCCCTAGGCCTGACATTTTTTTCACAGCTCAAAGTAGTAGGTATTAGATATTTAAGTTAGAGAAATTAAATTTTAAATTGATTTGCTTTGTTTATAAGAGCTTATAAATGGGTCTCATAAGGTAAGGTCGGGGATCGATCCGGTTTTCTATGGCTGACTGCAGACCGTTAGGTACAAATAGCAGTGTCAGTGTGTCCTGCTGACCGCTCGCTCTGCGCCGGCGCCGGAAAACGGAGGGACTCACTTCCGCTGATAAATAAAATTGACAATGATACAGTCATGGATAGTCGCCGAAATGTTCGGCGAATTTTTCACTATCTGAACCCGCTCAAAGTTATCCGCTAATAGCTACTACGAGCTGGACAACAAATGGTACTGATACGAGTACCTACTTCACTAATTGTTTTCCCCAAAATTCAGATAACTTACTTCCTATGTAAGTAGGTACAAACACCAACGGTGTTTTTTATACAAACACGATTCCTCTAACACACTCCTGAAATGCAGGTTTAAAAGTCACCATTATTGAGGTCTATGCAAAAACGTTTTAGGTAGGTACCTACCTTTAAAAGAGAAAATATGATTTTTTTTAGTTAGCCAGGCTTGTGTTCCACTGCTCGGCAAAGGCCTCCCCTATGATTCTCCACTCTCTATCCTGAGCTGTCCTCTCCCATCCGGGCAAAAAGGTTGAGAGATCGACACGCCATCTCCGCCTTGGCCGACCACGTCTGCGATATCCGTCGCGTGCAACCCAATCAATGGCAATTTTCGTCCATCTGTCCGAGCCCATACGACTGACGTGGCCTTCCCAGTTTAACTTTGGCTTTGCTGCTCCGACATCAGCGATTTTGGTTCAGGGAGCAGAGCGTGGTGTTCCGGATTCGGTTCATCCTTCTTACAGCCAGAATGCTGCGCTCCATCATCATCATCAACATCAACCATTTGACGCCCACTGCAGGACAGAGGCCTCCTCCGTGGTTTTCATAACCGTGAAGGGTTTTGCCATAATCGCCACGCTTGGCAGGCGGGTTGGCGATCGCAGTAAGCGGTTGAAATCTCAGGAAGATGCAGCTGTCCGACGCCTGGTAATGTATTTCCTTAGTCACCTTCTACGACGTCCACGGAAGGAAATGGTGTGACGCTATTCTTAATCCGGCGCCACACGGAACTCCGGGCGCTCCATCGCTCGTTGGCAAAGCTTGAGTCTAGTCTTCTGATGTTCGGCCAAAGACCAGGTCTGAGCACCGTAGGTTAGGATAGGCAGGATACGGGTCTCAATAATTTTCTTTCGGTCAATAGTGTTCGGGCGTTGGTGCGTCGGCCTTTTACATTTCGGGCTTATGAACGATCGGGATTTGAAGTTATTGGGCTATTGATGCTTCGATAAATTAACAAATCGGGCATGTGTTTTTGGGCATCAGTTATTCGGCTATTGGTCATTCGATGTTACACATATCGACGAATTTTCACTTTAGGGCGAGTGGTAACTTGCCCTTCATTAGGTCTTTCATGGACCAGAAGCTCTTTCAGGCGTTATCGATACGACGCGATCGATTTCTTTATCCTCCCTGTTTTCGAAGGAGACTATCTGGTCCAAGTACGTATACTCGCCGACGATATTATATATCCTGCCCGTCTACCGTTCGTGCTATTGGTCATACACTGAGGCTTTGACCTATTAATTTTCGGTCTAACTTCAAGGCTCGCAGTGCTGATATCTTGTAGCATTTGTTGGAGCTCCGTTCAGGCGAGTAGACCAACGTCGTTGGCAAGGCGGAGGTTAGTAACTCTCTTGCCGCCGCCAACGTCGGCGCCCTTGCGCATGTTGTGTTCAGAAAATTTTAAAACAGGTAGGTAGGCTTGGAAATGTGAGTCACATTCGCGCTCCAAGGGCTTCGAAAAATGTGTTTTCTTTAATTCAGTTCGGGAACCTTATCGAAGTCCCGACTCACACTTGACCGTTGTTTTTTTTTTTTTGTTCGGGATTGCACTATAACCACACGGAGTTTGGCACTTGTACCGTTTTAACAATATAGAGCGAATAAAGTTTAAACCCTTCGCGTACGACGAAAACAAGTTAAAACCGTGTTTTCACTTGGCCACTTATAAAGTATTTAAATTAGGTAAATATCTAAAAATGTAGAGTACAATAATACTCACGCAAACTTATGCACACAGCAATAAATAGAAAGACGAAACACTTGTCCATCTCTTAGGCAAATACGTTGTCCAAAACAAGTACAAAAATTATTAAAATACAAAAAATAATATGTTTTGACCAAACTAGACTAGTCGCGTGAAACTGGACATTTTGAATGATACATACTATTTTTACTTGTTCCGCGCTTTCAGTTGTGGCCAGAGAGTAAATATGTCAAACCTCTAAACAGACAGTACAGCTGACTCCATAGGCGGCGCCGGTGTAGAAAAGGGCCGGTATATGAAGCATCACGGGATTTCTTGTCGGCAATATAGGTAACGCACAAGACGACGATAAAATGTTTTTGGTTCATTTAAAATGTTGCCGAGACGAGATCATATAGCTCACACTGTCAAAAAGTTTTCAGATCTAATGTAGAGCCAAGCTCTTAACTCTACAAACCATATCTTCTAACTCTACATAATTATGTGGCTTGTCCGTTTCGTTACTACAAGAACTATTGTATAACAGAAAAGTAATGAATAGTAATAAATATATATGAATACGTGTAATACACGAATATATTTTTCTCCTTACGCTCATATGACGGTAGCGAAAAATGAACAAAATAAAAATATATTGCTTTTTATTTTCTTCGTGTTTCTTTCTTTTTTTTTTCTTTATTTATAACATGGAGTCCGTATTTCAATTTTCAAACCTCTGGCATCAAAATTTTGCGGAAGTCCCATATGAACTTCCATCCCCTAGTTTAAGGGGTTGGAGGAGTAAAAGTTCCGAGTCTTTGAATTAAAATTTCTTTGTTATTTGCGTGCTAACACTAGCTTACATGCCAAATTTCAGCATTCTAGGACTCTAGGAAGTACCCTAAGAATTTTGATCATCGTCAGTGAGTCAGAGACGAAATCGGGGACGAGATTTTATTAATATCAAAATCAACGAAATTTTATATCAATAAAATCTAAAGTATAAGAGCTATGCAATTGAAACTTTATATTTTCAATGAGTTGGCAATTTTAGCAACTACTGGCAAACTCAAACTCAAGTTATCAGGGCTCAAAAAACGACGGCGCTTC
This sequence comes from Yponomeuta malinellus, assembly GCA_947308005.1. Classification (NCBI taxonomy): domain Eukaryota; kingdom Metazoa; phylum Arthropoda; class Insecta; order Lepidoptera; family Yponomeutidae; genus Yponomeuta; species Yponomeuta malinellus. The sequence continues at coordinate 2,411,801 of OX371019.1, forward strand.
GAGAAAAGGTAATAGTGCCTGTTGGCGACTGGCTGTGGTGCGACCTATTTTATTACAAAACGTCATGTTTTTATTTTTGATTCGATTTCCATTTTTTATTGTCATTCTCTGTTTGGTCTTGCCACTGTCATACGCCTTGCTAATTATAATAAAACATAAATATTTATTTCCTACGTGTTTCCCTCAACAAACCATCACATTCATACAGTCCACTCAACCACTCGCTATCAGTGCCCTTGCGCTTCGCTTGGCTCGTCTTGGCGGGGGCACTACCGTGCCCCCAGATAAAATAAAGCTGTGACATAAAGTCTATCATCGAAGTAAGATGGGATTTGGTGTAAGCTCTTGTTGAGTAACACGTTGGCGTAGCGGTTAACACGCTTGACCATCAAAACAGAGGTCGTGGGTTCGATAACTAATGGAAACCGCCGTACTTGATTTGTACAAATAGCCTCAGTCTGGTGTATATCCATGTTTGTGATATCTGCTTTGTAACCATAGCACAGGGTATTCTAGTTAGGGATCAGTACCAGGGGTTGTGTTCTGAGGAAGTTATTATTAGAAATAGCGAACATAGCTCAAACCATTGCATTGACGCTCTAACTCAAACGAACTAAGACGATTGCAGCGCCAGTGCCAGTAGGCGGGCACGCACGACAAGTCACATGAATATTCGCTATAAAAAATATTTCCCGTTATACCTACCTACTTGGCCTAACGAACTAAAATATTAAGTACTTAAGTAATATTGACTTGAATAAAAAAAAGGGGTGAAGAAATCACAACATCTTGTTGTAATTTTTAATGTTTGATTCGAAACCCCGAAAATGCTATTCACCGTGTTCATGACGTCACTAAGTTAATAAAAATTTATTTTCACCTTATGTGTTTGTTTGCACGTGATGTCACATAGTCACGTTCATAAAAAGTTAGAATTGAAAATTGAAGTTTTGTCGTTTTGTAAGCCTCAAAATAATGCAGAACAATTATTAACAACTTAAAACCCATTTAGAAAAGTAACTGTACATTAATACAATTACGTGAGTTTTTTTGGGAGGAGTGGGAAGCAGTGGAGTCTCTTTTTTAGCTTCTTCTCCACATACCTAATCTATTAATTGTGAAACTAACAACGTTGACTATCATAAAGTACTTACTTAAACATTTTGATTTTATAGTGAATAAAAATAAAAGACAATAACTTTCTGCCCGGCAATGGACAATCGCAGATCCGGGGCCGCTGGCCAGTCTGGACATCTGCTTAATGCTTGACGGGATGCATAGCAGCCCACTATCGGAGGAAGCGCCTCCAGCTACCGTCCTTGTAGAGTAACAACGTAGGTATAGACCGAGCTTGTCAAACAAAATATGCCTGAAAGTCCCACACGTCCATTCACGAAACCCATGGAACTACCGAGAAGAAAACTTCTCACCTGTTCCATCATGGAACTAACCCATGGAACTAGTAGGGACAAATCTAAAACTGAAACTGGACAGCAATAAATGTGTACCTACGTATTTACTTATGGACTTGTCGTAAGTTTTGTCATTGTCAATGTCAAGCCGTATGTCCTCGTGTTTGTCATGAAACGTAATACAAAATAGGCACCAGTCTCTTATAATGCGCAAAACGTTATTCTTATTTTACTTCTCCTGGCCCCAAACAGGTTAGCGCGTGGAAAACTGACTGTTTTATGTAAGTAGGACGTTTTTTACCTACTTTAATGCACCTAGTGTAAGTTAGTAATTATTGTGTTTTACTATATAAATTGTTCTAAAATGTAATTTCAACTAATGTGAAAACAAATAAAACATTTTCTATATTTAACTCGCTGGCTCGGCAGACGGTACCTATACTTTTAATAAATTTGTTAAGTTTTTCTTACCAGTTAGATAGGGTTTTTAGGGTTCCGTAGTCAGCAAGGAACCCTTATAGTTTTACCATGGCCGTCTGTCTGCCCGCGGCTTAGCACAGAGACATTAGTACTAGAGTAAAAAATTCGCATAGGTACGTTACGTTCTAGGAGTGGGTTCGTGATTCAAAAAGCACTTTAAAATCCGATGAATAAGAGTAGAATTTATTTTCGCACTATTTCTTAACTTCACACCACTTTTCTAATCCGATAATTTTCGTAGTACTTCTTGCTTCGCTTGTACCTATTTCGTTTTGCTTACGCATCCAAAATAAAACTGACTGGCGGCACGCGTCGGGGCGGGCCGTAGCGCCATTTCATATAAATACAGAATGATACAGGCAGGCGGGTTCTTGCGTTGCGATGCACCCCGGCCTGTGGCCTAATTACGCGCACCAATTCCGGAGCGATTCCAATCGTCTAACTGTCAAATTCCATACTAATTTGACAGTTAGACGATTGGAATCGCTCAGGATTTGGTGAGCATAATATAGGGGCTGATCCGCCTAGTGGACCTAGCCTAGGACCGCCTAGCGGCCTTTAGACGATTGGAATCGTTCAGGATTTGGTGTGCGTGTAATATAGGAGCTGTCAACAAGCACTTTTCTGTTCTTTATACTTCTATGCTCCAATCGGTATTTGCGCTGAGCGCTATCGACTCCAACACCGGATTTCGGATTAGTCTTCCCACTAAACAGATACCTCGAAACAATATCGTTGTTCGATAAAGATTAAAACAAAACATGGGTAACTAGGAATGCATTATGGTACGGAATAAACAATTTCCGATAGAAGATAGAGAACGGTGATGTTTTTGTTTTATACAGTATTTAAAATGAGCACTTGAAAGGTAGGTACTTGAAAGACGTCAATTAGAGTTTGTCTTTTACAACTAGATATTTATCTATCTAGAAGAATTGAATTTATTCTAAGATTAAACTTTTCATTCATTTAATTTGATGTGGTTCTATCTCCTTTGTAGTGGCGTTGTCGCCTGACAGAACGAATTGAACAATACGTTATTCTTCTAGGGGGATATTAGGATTCTACTACGTATTATGCAAATTAAACAAATATAGGTACCTATCACCACAGAACAGAGAAAATAAGCCTATCACTCTGAAAAAATACTCGCAGGGCAAGTTTGCGGAAAACGGAAACTCCTATTTCACGTGTTTCAGTAGGTACCTAATTGAGCAATATTAAATTAGGTACCCTGTATATCTCGTTTCATTGAGGGCCAGTTTCTGAATTCAGAATTTTGCTAAGTAAATAGGTAACTGTAGTGCTGTCTGTCTCAGAAAAGAGCGTGACAGAACGTGACTTAAGTATGTAGGTACTTAGTAAACTTCTTCATTCAGAAACCGGCCCTAAGTTTTCTCTGGATGTAAACAATTCTTAGAAGTACTCAAATAGGTAACATGTAAAAAGGGGTGGGTCGTATTTACAAGTTTCTCGAATTAATGAGATGAACGAATGATCTGGGACGAGCAAACAACTTGAAAGACACTCACTCAGTCTTATTTATAGAATCACGATTCCTTAAATGTGTTGTTATAACACCGATTACGTATTTCCCTATTTTCAAGATTTTTATTAATGGTTTGTTTACATGTGGCAAAAAAACCGAATGAAAAGAAAAATAGGTAGGTACCTACACCCCTACACCTATAGGATATTTGACAACAAATAAAACTTTAGAAGCGTGCACTTTTATAAGTGACGTAACGGGCGACTTTGCAACAATGGATGTATCTATCTATTGTAACTAGACAATAAACTTTAATACAAAAGATGAATTACTATCAATTAGAACAAAACTTCTTTACAGAATTCGTACCTAGCGATCTCCTATCTATCTCGCGTCTCCTGCTAAAAAAAGATTACTTACACAAACATTCCAAAACATTTGCTAGGGGAAGCAAAATAAAAAGTTAATTTGGAGCATTGAAAACCGATTGTTCGGTGTAATGTTTTATGATAAACACAAGCAGGAGACTCGGCTTTAGTCTTGAAGATTCATTCGCGGATTCGTTCTATTTAGGCTTCCAAGCATTCTTCTTCTTCTTTATGTGCCATCTCCTATCGGAGGTCGGCGGTCATTATAGCAACTTGGGCTCGTGATGTTGCGGCGCGGAACAACTCGGTGGTGCTTGAATTAGACCATTTTGCGAGGTTTCGTAGCCAGTGGGTTCTTCTTCGGCCAGGTCTTCGGCGGCCTTTTATCTTTCCTTGCAGGATTAACTGGAAAAATGTGGTATTTGTTACCACGCATATGTGGCCCATGTATTCCAATTTCCTTCTTTTTATAGTCTTCAGCAGTTCCAAACCTTTGTGCATTCTTTGCAGCACCGGCTTATTTCTGACTCTATTCGTCGTATAACATTCTCCTGTAAATCCACATTTCGAAAGCTTCTAACCTGTGGGTTAGAACAGAGAAAATAAGTTAGAATGACCCTAGCGCGTATTTTGTACGGGAACCGCTGTCGCCGCTTCACCCCCCACCGTTCCTTACTACTACTAATGTAATCATCAAGCGGTCTTCTCACACTTCCCCTTGGGGAAGTGGAGGGTCGGGGTCAGGGCGGGGCCCTCTTCCCGAGGGATCTGCCGCTGTCCGCAGCTACGGACAGGTCTATGGGTGGCCTTCCAGGCGGTGGTCTTCGCTGGGGGTCGCAGGTGGTTTCTTTCTACTAATGTAAGCAATACGCACGCAGGCTTATACATGTGTGCGTGAGTCGAAGGCCGCGAAAGCAAGCGTTGCAATTGGCCAATGCAGTCACACCAACGCAACTGTTGATGTGTGCGAGCGCCTGTACGAACAAGCAAAGCAATAGGGATTGACAAAAAGATAAAAGATATCGATATTATTAACTTTGTTTGGCGAAGCTTTTTGCGAGTGAATGTCTTTTGTGTGTAATAATTGATTGTTGCATTTACTTATGGCAATTTTATCGTAAATACTTGTGACAAGTGTGTCAGAAGTGGTTAAATGGGGAACTCGCCTCAAACTCAGACTGCCAAAAGTCATAAAACATAATTTCGGTGTATTTAGGTTTCAGAATGTGCAAAAAAAATTACCTTTTAACGTCTGCCTATTTTTTTATCTTTTTTTTTTGTTATGTTTATTTCATGTTGTGTTATTTCACTTTGTGTGTGTGACTGTAGTTGCAAATAAATGAATTTATAATAAAAAATAGAAGGGAAAAAAGCGTATTTACATACTCACAAGTCTGTACTGAACCCTCGGTGCGCGATATTGACTCGCATTTAGCCTGTTTCTAAGAGCAATTAATTATTCCGTAATAACAAAGTTGAAACAATATCGACACCACGACAAACTGACCCAACACTATCGATAAGTTATTCCCTTCGCTACTCTTTTTGGGGAGTGAAGGGGGAGAATATTGTGAAGTCAATCGTTCACGCAGACACATGCTTTGCATTGCTCTTCGCGTACATAATACGTTGGCGCAACCATTATTTGCGTACAACACCGGCAATGTATTCTTCAACTTGCGATATTTTTCACTATTGCTGGGAAACACACTCTTTTCAATATTTTCGACTAAATCATTAAAAATAAAGGTTTACTTATCGATGAAATCCCTCCATTAGCCAGACTAACGTCTCTGCTTCGAGCTCTGCAGGTGATAATTGCTCACGATGGCATTTTTACCCTTCTTTTAGCAGTTTTTCTTCAGTAACATGCTCGGTAAGACTCCGCAGCCGACTGGGTATGTTTTTGCAAAATATGATCATTTGTACAACTTCGTAGCACGCGCGCCCCGCCTACATGCGCTTTCTACCTTATTCCTATGTTCTGTGTTCTAACCGTTTACACTGTCTGGGTTAGTGTCCACGCTTCTACTCCGTACAGGATTGAAAATAGCACCGCACGAGGCGGCATCTAGTGAAGAGTTTGAGACTACGGTTGCAGAGGAGGTGGCGCTGCTTTATATTAATCGGTTATTAAATTTTACCTAATAAATAATCGCGAATAGACCCGTTTAATATATAACTAAGAATCAACATCTACGAAACCGGAAGTACGTCATTGACCGAGATCCTACAAAAAAAAAAAACTGACAGGCACTATGGCAGGCAGGCTGACTCGAATCTTTTAAATGGATTTTTTAAACATTTTAAAACGTACATAAATTAATCTTTACAACGTTTACAAACGCACAGGTATGAATCTTTCCGATATTTAAAACCATTTCGAAATTAACCTTTCAAAAGGATAATATTCTAATTATTCTTCAGGATAATAATACATACTCTATAGAAACATTTTTAGTTTTTAAACGTTTAGCTTTTTTAGTTAGTGAAAAAATACTTTTACTCGAATGCAAGCGTACTTAATTATCACAGGAATTTGAGAATAAAAAGGCCAAAACTTCTATTCATAATCTAATTATTATTCTCAAAAATATAGGAAACGTTGAAACAATAAATTAACCTAAACATAAATATTTGTTTTTCTTTTATCTCAATCACAATTTGTAACATCGCAACTTGGTGGCGGCAGGGAAGCCTGACTTTTAGACAATATCCGACGTACACACAGAAAAGCCGGATAAGTACTGTTTGAAGGAAACCGGCTAAAGCAAATCTTAAATACTTTCAAGGTTAGAGCCTACAATAATATAGCAAAAACGAGCCCGGCCACGTGAGGCCGACGGGGGCACAACACGGGAACGGGCCTTTTTGCACTGGTATTGTAGTCTGTAACTTCATAAGTATTTAAGGATTATTTTAGATTGAAATCGTGCCCGCACGGCTCCAGTCCCTTGTACCGTGTATAGACCTTAAAAATGCAATTCAAAGTGTACCAACGTTGCTAGGTCAACGACAGATGTACCAATTTGAACTGTAACAGAGAACCATTAAGTTTGCGATTAAATACAAATAGATTTAGAGCCATGTCATATTTATGCATACAAAGGTACTTCATTCTTTGTACAGACAATTTGGTAGATATGTATTGACCGTTTCCAATAGCCACTATGAAGTGAAAGATTATATTGTTGGCGAACCACACAATACGTACATTTTAAAGATAGCTATGTATATTTTTAACAAACAACGGTATTGCTATCTTTCGTTTGCTATTTTTTTACGTTAAATGATACTTTAATAAAGGTGTTTTGAATGATCAGTCGATTTTTCCAGCCAGGGTTGACATGTTTATAACATTTTTTAAATAACAAAATTATTTGTTAATCTGCGAATAATTATATTCCGTTTTAGAGTGTTTAAATCAATATAATTTACAACAGAAATGTCAACCCTATTCATAGGTAGTTTTGATTAGAAAACCGAATCAAATTTGGTGTATTTTGAAAACTAAACTGGGACAAAAATTGATCTCGTTTCTCACTAAAATATGAACTACCTATGGGATGAGACCTAGTAATCAGAAACCCCTGTATACAGAGCTGATCGATGATTTCATGAGGCTTATTTTTCAAGTGTCACTCGTACAAATGCGAAGACGCATCCTGTACTCGGTTACAAAAAACATCACCACATTTCTCAAACAGTCACTTTTTATACTATTGGGTTAAGTAATACAATATAAAATCATTATCACCCTTTATACAAAATGTACAAACATCTATCAAATACTCACAGAATTTGATGTTTCTAGTAGGTGATTTGACATTTAAAAATATTTACCTATAACACGGACCATCCAACATACAGAGTGTAACAAAATCACCATCACATTCTTAACGCGCAAGGGTTATACAGACACCCTCTTCTCCAGAAAGTAAAGAGATTTTCACACACCCTGTATATCCGAAAGCGGAAATGACATGAGTGCCAAGTTATCTAAGCGCAGTGACTTGTGAAGTCAAAACGATCGCAGCGCACGCTTTGGCAGAAATATGAAACATATCATTTATATAAATTCTCCATGCCGAATTCGCTGATTGTCTTCACGGTTTATAAACTCCAGAATTAAATGGGTCACTCCTTAATATGGCACCTGACGAGGTGATTTCCATAAAAAAAGTAGTTAGGACATAATTTACAACTCCGGCAAGTGATCGCAATGAAACTTTGCGAATATGTTTAAAGGACACAAAACGAGGTTTGATCATGTGAACGCACCTCTCACGCGGGCTCTATGAACTTTAAAAAGAGTCACAGAGATTACTGATTTATCAAATCTGAGGACCAATTAAAGTTAATTTGTCCTCAGATTTGGTTTTAATCTAGCGCTAAGAATGTTAAATCTGGAACAGTATGCGGGGGTAAAAAGGCGATAATTCTTTACCACATTGTCTGATTTTATTCATTATTTATTTATACAATGTCTTTTCTGTCTTAAAATTATTCTAAACACGGTCAAACCTCTACTTGTGTCTTCTTGACTTAAAAGATAAGAATATTCTTTATTGCATACCGGAAAAAAATGTCACGGAAATAACAATGGCAAAAGAAAAGTTACAATTGGCGCCCTTATTGCTAATAGCAATTTCTTCCAGGCAACCATATAGCAAGGTTTGATTGCGATCCGGCATGTCGTTCGTGAATTAAAACCAAAGTACGTTTGTATAGGAATTACCTCGGGTGACGCCCTCTTACGTGGAGGATGCTGCCTCGCTCGCACAGTTTAATAATTTTGGTGATTGTGACAAAATGAGTATACTTTTGATAAATGTGGCCTGAGGGTTCGATAGACAATAAAATTGCGATCATTCAAGGCGTATGTTTCTTATCCTGTACTGTTTTTGATTGAGAAGATTTGATTCCAAAATTATTCATTTTGGAATCAATTTTTCTTTACTAACAACTACGTATAGGAAAACCAAAATGTATATAAAATGTCCGTAATTTAATTATGCATCAAAACCTCAGACCACAATTATCAAAAATGTACTCATATTATTAAAATATTAAAAAATGTTAAATTGTGAGAGCGAGACGCCATGCTACACGTTAGAATGGCCTTAATTTAAAATCAAAACAAGACATACTATTGAAAAGTAACGTTATCCTCGCTCATAGCCAATAGAATTTATTAACGCAAGTTTAGAAATAATTTTTCGTCGGTTAGTTCAGTAGTACTCTTTTGAGCGACCAAAATAGCCTTTACTGAAACAATTCTTTGAGAAAATAAAAGATACCTCTAAGGACCTGTTTCACAATGTACGGATAAGTTCTGCATAAGTTCCGGATAAGCTATTTGTTACTTATCCGTTGGATAAACATCATTTTTGCGTAATAGTATACAAATTGGCAAGTATCCTGCAATCGGCGAATGTGTGTGGCCGCCAGTTGACTTGAAAAAAATACCGGCAGCCGGGATGACTTTGCGACGGACCAGTAAACACAACATTTTAACTAAGGCCGAAAAATTCAAAGTGCCAGTTTCTGAATTGAGAATTTCGCTAAGTAAATAGTTAACTGTAGTGTTGTCTTTTCGAATTTCTCAGAAAAGAGCGTCACAGAACATTAGTTAAGTATCTACTTAGTGAAATGCTCAATTTAGAAACCGGACCTAAGTGACATACCGCGTCCCCACCAATGAGACCCGAAATACGTCCAATGTCCATGCTAAGTCAGTCATTTGGTCAAGTTATTTGTCGGGCATTATCAGTTTTGGTACTTACAGCCTTTCTTTATTATTGAGTCATTTTACTAATAGTCTGAAAATTAGTAAGTATACCATCGATACGCATTAGTAACTTATTTCAAGGATCAGTCACACAAAGCGAGCAAGAAATGATCAATTTGAAATTAAAGCCTGTGTATGAAAGTAAATACCTGATTTGAAGGCGCTAAATTTCCATTTTATACGGCAGCACTTGGTATAGTAATACCAATTTGGACTGGCTACTTTATTTTTTATCAGGCTTAGTCTAATATAGAAAAAAATCGTGATACAGGGTTTGTTATCGAACTGCTTCAAAACGGCTCCACCGACTTTTATGATTTTTTTTGTATATTTGGGAGGTCTGAGAATAGGTCGTAGGCTAATTTATACGGAAAAACAACGTCGCCGAGTCAACTAGTATTTTTATAAAATTATAATGAGAACTTTTTCACAAAGTACCTACCGGTAAGTAATATATTTAAGTAAAAAAAGAGTCATCATAAGCAGCCTATATACGTCCCACTGTAGGGCACAGACCTTCTCTCAGAGATAGAGTATGGGCTTAATCACCACGCGTGCCCACCGCGGATTGGCGATTTCAAGCGCTGAGGTATGTGAATACCTCAGACACCCAGGTTTCCTCACGATGTTTTCCTCCACAGTTAGCGAGTGGTATTGCTACTATAACTTCACAAATGTGCATAACTTAGAAAACAAAGTCATAGGTACATGCCTATGACTTAGCGGTGGTAGTCCAGTAAGTAGAACATTGGACTTGGAAGGGAGAGACCCAGGTTCGATTCCCAGTGCGGACTACACATTTTTGAAGTTATAGATTTAACTCATCAGGGAAATAAAGCACATTTCTTCATTCAGAAACTGTCAAATGTGTCTGCAAAGTAAAACATAATCACTTCCTTTACCTTAACTTACGCTAAAGAACTCGTATTGTGTGAGCGAACCTTATGTATATACCAGGGGCCTGTTTCATAGAACTACAATTCGTGGTTTACTGTGACAATTCGATGCACATTGCAGTCGGATTATGACCATGCAAAGAACAATTAAAAACCATTGATATGGTGGTCCGATCGGGCCATTTAGAATTCTACAGATTACCCCGCAGATTAACAAGTAGACTCTGCTACGCAATGTTCCTCGAATCGTCATAATAAACTACGAATTGTAGCTTTATGAAGCTCGGCCCGGGGGGTGCCACTGCGTACCTTCTCCACTGTATGGTCTCGTCCGATTTAACCTACTAACTGTTAAATGGCAGCCTCGAAAAGCAAAATTGCCGAATTGATTGCCAACGTCCGATAGGAGACGTCACATAAAGAAACACATTAAGAATTGTCAAAGACATACAATTTTGACACTTCGGAAAAGTCAAAATGGATAACATAATACAGTGGACAATTTAAGTAATCGGGCTGAAAATTCCGTAACAGAAAATCATTCATGACATGCGAGGGTAAAGGGGCCAATCATCATAAGTCATGAAGAAGCCGTGACGGAAGTAGTCTTTAAGGACCCGCAATACTCATGCATAGTTCTACATTCTATCGAGTCTAACTAATCACGATTCCGAAACTTCGGAAATTAAGGTAATTGAGTTTACCTAGTAAATAATCGTGATTAGACCCATTAAATCTGTAACTAAGCCGTGACGGAGCTGCAATGATCACGTGATTTCGCACTGACCAATAGTGGTATCGCAAAGATTGGTCAAGATCCAAGTCCTTCTTTCGACGGTACAAGTATTCTGATTTTACGTCTATTATTAGTATTAATACTGCGTTTCAAGTAGTATCAACTATTATTTAATGTCATACGCCTCAAGGCCATTTTCTATAATACATCCATCGATAGATATTCCAACCACCAGTGTTCCATACAACTTATTTCAAATACTAACTCGCGGTATTATTTAAGTCTAACCACGTTACAACGGGCCCAGCGACGTAAAATAATCCTTAAATACTTATGAAGTTAGAGTCTACAATCATCATCATCAACCCATTATGTCCCCACCGAGGGGCACGGGTCTCTTCCCTGAGGAAGGTATAGGCCATACTCCACCACGGGGGCCAAGTCCGGATTGGCGGAGGCTTGTAGACTAGTGGCTCGTCTACTGTCAGAAGTTGTCAAGCCGTCCTAAGGCCTCTGACTTGGCTTAACGACTGCCATCTATCGACGGCAGCCGGCACCAACAGCTTAACGTGCCTTGCGAAGCACGGAACCGCTCGGAAAAATGCCACTAGCGTTAGGCATAGACGGCGACCCATCCATGCACTGAACGCGCCCTGTGTTGCTTAACCTTCGTGATCGTTTAAGATCACTCAGGCAGCCGGGGCTACGAGCGATTCTACAATACGAGTACAAAAACTGTCCATTCCCTTGTGCCCGTCGGCCGCACGTGGCCGGGCTTTTTTTGCGCTAGTACCGTAGTCTCTAACCTCAAAGTATTGAAGGTTCATTTTAGTTCGTATCGTTGCGCCTGTTGCAATGCGGATAGCCCTTAGTCGATTATAGAAAAATGCCTTTACGGGATGGATTATAATACAAAAAATAAGGTATCCTACAAACAATGCTGCCCTGAAAAGTGGCAACTAACAATAATAATGTGTAATAGAACTAATAGTAGTATCTAGAATAAGGCCGACTTGCGCCACCTTCTTAAATGGAGCTTAAACGGCATTAAACTAAAATTCTTCATACAAAAGTCGATTTAAATAGAGACTTAAGTGACATTTAAGAATCGGTGCAAGTCGTCCTAAGTTACACTAAGTGTTGTTAATTAACGACGACCGCTTACAGTGCACTTTTCTTTAGAAATAATGTGTGAAATATCTTCTTAAACATATACTTATCTGATAACTATTTATGATAATAAAAATTAACTTATCTCTCTAGTAATAGTAATTATAATAATATTATTTCAATCATCTTGTAGTCTCTCTGATCTAGTGATCAAATACGCTGAGCAGTTTTAGATCTTGCTACTATTGAATGAGGTACACTTTTGATAAATTAATAACATAAGGAAACAGAAACTCAGTAAGCAATAAATAATTGAAGTAACCTAACCTAAGTAAGCTGAGACGATCACACCTAAATTTCCACTTATTCAGAGTCTTATTTATTATATTCGAAATAAAGACCAAAATTGTGCACAATTTATATGTAGCCATGAACAGGTTTCATGTTAGTATGTAAAAAAAAAAACGATTTGAGTTTGCTAATTTGATAAAAATATCAGTCTCAAAAAATTCACACGACACTCTTATATACGAGCACAAAATACAGGGTATAACAAAATTTATTCAAAAATAACAGGTCGGAACGGGACCCGTGGATGCGAAGGGTGAGAGACCGCGAAGGATGGCGTGATGGGGAAAAGGCCTATACCCAGCAGTGGACCAAGGTGGGATGATGATGATGATGATAAAAAAATGTCTACCCTTCAATAGAAACCAGTTTTGACTGCCTCGTTGGTCTAGCGATATCACGACCGATTACCATGCCGGAGGTCGTGGGTGTGATTCCCACTCCCCAGTGGGAATCCAAGGCGCCGTACATTAGTACGCATGGCCTCAGTCTGGGTGTATTTCAATGTTTGTGATGCACCCGCTAGAGCAAACGAACCAGCCAATAATACTCGTATAACTATAATAATTCTTCTAGACATTAAAAAAGTTAAAAGAGAGAAAACCCGCACTACAAACACTTTTACAGCCCACTCACACTAGCGATACTTTGGCTATGTTACTTTGAAGACGCAGAAAACGAAAGCAGATATAAGTCAACGACGAATCTGGGAGGATTATGCTAGTTTTTCTTGTAACGTTCAATAAGTCACAGTTTCTGTGTTGCTTTGAATAAAATTTTTTGATTGATTGATTGATTGTAATCGACTGGGAGAGAACGATTGCTATGTATTCCATGTAACTTTATATTAATTGTATCAAACGATGCTACGTCCGCTCACACACGTATCTTTGATATGACTCGAGTGGGGCGGGGTGGACTGTCGAACGTGAGATTGTACAAAATGGCGTCGACGGTGATAATCGCGGCGATATTGGCAAGCTCACTGCGCAATCGCATCGCTTTCAAATCGCTCGCAAATCGCTAGTGTGATAGGGCTTTGAAGACTTATCAAATTGTCCACCTTACCCCAGCTGCCCCTCTACAATCGAAACCGATATCGCTTTATTGGAATAAGGGACTACCCGGAGCACCGTATTTTATAATAACTTCTTGCAAAAAGTTAACATTACACATCGCAATAATGTCGATAGCAATTTTAGACCCTACAGCCCAGAGCCTGCTGTCACTTTAATCGATCTCGCTAAAAACGGCCGTTTTTGGCAAACAATGCTTGTCTCATGGTGTTATTTTTAAAAATAAGATTACTTTAAAACACTCCTCAAACGCAGCTCAAATAATCTTTGGTAAAGTCTCTTCTTCACCACAGACTATGTGTTTTTAAAAATGAGACTCTCAGGTTCTTGGTACTAGGCTGTTAGTTCTTCAAATACCAACCACCATCATTACGATGTCGTTGTTTTTTACGTGTCGGTTGTAAATAAAACCAAACCACGTTTGTACGATTGAAGGGCAATTATTACAACATCGTGCTCGAGCGTAGAGGAGCCGACGTCGAATCTAAAACTGCGTCCAGCCACACATTAACACTACCGTCCGTCCTCTCAAATAGCCTCCAAGAGACTCCGAAAATATCTACAAAAAATATGCGACTTCTCAAACCTCTTTAATCCGGCGGTTTAACCACAACACCAGTTTGGTGCTTGACTGAAGCGTCCGAGTTTTTAGACTCCGCTCGCTCCTTGTGTCTGTGCTCCGATTGCTTCCTATCCGAGCTTTTGTGGTCCTTCCGGGATTCCTTCTCGCGGTCGCGCGACCGGTCCGACTTGTGTGACTTGTGCGAGCGACTCGACGAGTGCCGGTGGCGGTCGTGCGACTTGTCGGAGCTCCGAGTCTCGGTCGCTCGGTGCTTGTGCTCAGACTTGTGGCTTCTGTCCGAGTTTTGGGCTACGGATTCAGTTTGATTCGAATCTGTTTTCTCCGGTTTTTTCTCCTTGTGCCTGTCGTCAGGTCTCTCCGTCTTGGCTGGCACTTCTGGGCTTTTCCGCTTCTCGTCTATCTTGAGTGCGGGTTTCTCTTTGAATTTGGCGCTGAGCGCTCTCATTTCTATGACGCCCGCCTTGTGGTTCGTCGATGTCGTGGAGTTCTTCTCTGTGAAGTTGATAGTGTAATTACGTGAGAATGTGTGGTCTAAATTGCACTGTTTGATAGATCGACGTGAGCTTGATTATGGACGTAAGAGGGACTTACAAGGCGTGTGAGCATGACATGTGATTGAGCGCGTGGGTATGAGGGAGCTGTGAGCGCAAGAGGGCGAGCGAGAGGGTGTGGAGCAAGCGTATGTGGGGCGAAAGAGTATGAGCGCCTGTGTGTGAGCGCGAGGGTATGAGCGGCTGTGTCTGAGCGCGAGGGTATGAGCGGCTGTGTCTGAGCGCGAGGGTATGAGCGGCTGTGTCTGAGCGCGAGGGTATGAGCGGCTGTGTCTGAGCGCGAGGGTATGAGCGGCTGTGTCTGAGCGCGAGGGTATGAGCGGCTGTGTCTGAGCGCGAGGGTATGAGCGGCTGTGTCTGAGCGCGAGGGTATGAGCGCAAGGGAATGATCGGGTGTGTGAGCGCGAGGGTATGACCGGCTTTGTGTGAGCGCGAGGGTATGAGCGGCTGTGTCTGAGCGCGAGGGTATGAGCGGCTGTGTCTGAGCGCGAGGGTATGAGCGGCTGTGTCTGAGCGCGAGGGTATGAGCGGCTGTGTCTGAGCGCGAGGGTATGAGCGGCTGTGTCTGAGCGCGAGGGTATGAGCGCAAGGGAATGATCGGGTGTGTGAGCGCGAGGGTATGACCGGCTTTGTGTGAGCGCGAGGGTATGAGCGGCTGTGTGAGCGGAAGTTATGACCAGCTACGTGAGCGCGAGGGTATGAGCGGCTGTGTGAGCGGGAGTTATGACCAGCTGCGTGAGCGCGAGGGTATGAGCGGCTGTATGTGAGCGCGAGCGTATGATCATCTGTGTGTCAGCGAAGTTATGACCAGCTGTGTGAGCGCGAGGGTATGAGCGGCTGTGTATGAGCGCGAGGGTGAGTTTAGTGCAAGAGAGCAAGAGGGTGTGAGTCAGAGGATGTGAGCGAGAGGGCGTCTTACCAGGCGTGGCGTGGACGGGGGTGGGGGGCTGCGGGGCGGGGCGCTCGTCGGCCGGGGAAGAGGCTTCGGACGACGGGTAGTACTGCTTCAGCCGGAGGTGCCACGCTGCAGAAAGAGAACAGTTATTGAGCCTCTTACCACCACAATTGCTCCTCGGCTGTTTCTCGGAGCCTAAAGAAAAGAGTTATCAACCAGTGCGCCATCAGTTGTGACCTACGGAGCGGAAACCTGGACACTGACCGTCGAACTAGTCCATTTATTTAAAGTCTCTCAGCGTGCTACGGCGTTCCGCCCGTTGGCTACGCTCGGAGTCTCTTTGATGGATCGCATCATAAATGAGACATTTCGCTGAATAACTAAGGTGACTGACATAGCATATAAGTTGAAGCGGCAGTGGGCAGGGTCCTGTTTTATAAAATAAAAATAAAAACCGATTTCAATACACTACAGCACTAAAAACAGAGATCATTTAAACGATTATGACATATGTAGGTATTGTAGAAGTATAGCTTGGAGCCGGTGCCAAGTTACAAGATCAGCACACTGTATATATTTTGGGCGTCGACTCCAAAATATATTTCTACAATACCTACATCGAATTTAAATGTCAATGAGTATCACTACGACTTCACCAAATTGTGTTTTCCGAAAGCAAATGGACGGGTCACCCCACCCCAATCGCTTCAAGTGTGCATTTAAAATTTGAAGAGTTCTCTAGATTTATAGTTTCTGTGTCTGTGGTGTGAGATGTGAACTATTCATGGTTTATGGTCTATGATCCTCAGAATTTTACACTGTTAAGAGCGTGCCTGTATCTTTTTACTGTCTATGGTATGTGCCTACGGTATTTAGAGTGTGACTATGGTTTAAGGAGTATGTCTATGGTTTATGGCTTACACGCGGTGGTAGCGGAGCGGTAGAACGCCGGCTTCTAATTCGACTTGCTACGTACAATGACCCAACTATGAGGGCCATTGCATCCCATGTTTTTTTTTATGTGCTGACAACGCGCGTTCTTGATGAACACGTTCTCTGCGCGTTATCATCGCGTATTAGCAGATTCGCGTTCTAGGCGCGTCGTCAGCGCGTTCAAAAAATGCCGTGTCGAATGACCCTGTGCGGAAATCTCCAGTCGAACTAGAACTAGAACTGGTCTATGGCTTGTGTCTATGGTGTGTGTCTATGGCTTGTGTCTAGGGTCTATGGTGTGTGTCTATGGTCTATGGCTTGTGTCTATGGTCTATGGCTTGTGTCTATGGTCTATGGCTTGTGTCTATGGTCTATGGCTTGTGTCTATGGTCTCACCGACAGACGCAACGGCCGACACGGTCCGGAACTGATGTATGATGTTCCGCGGCAGGAAGTAAACGTCATCGGAGCACAGCGGGAGGCGCGAATACCGCACTCCCTCACGACGAAGCTGATTCAGCTTAGCTTCCTCCAGCCTGTGGACAGAGTGGTACTTAAATTATTATTATTTATTCACCTTGACGGGAGTGTTTCAGTAGTGTGGGCCAGACTACCCTTCTATGGCAGGTTTAAGTGACGCCTGACGATTCCTTTTGTGCGAAGTATGACAGCTTTCTGCACTTTACTCCGCAGAGTCGCCTAGACCGAGAGAGTTGACTAGACCTCCCGACAGGCTCGTCGGAATAACTCCTGTGCTGGACAGAATGAGTGCCACGACGACCATCTCCCGCCGCTGCCAGACTTGCCGGATCTCCTCGGCAAGCTGCTCGTATTTAATTATAATTATTTAATTATGTATAATCATTTAATTATATTTAAGTATATAATTATGACCCCTCCCCCGCCCCCCTAGTTTTATTTTTCTTGTCTTTAAGTAATTTATGTACTTATAGTATGTATCGTGCATTGCCCAAGCTACACTATCCACAAACCCAAGGTTGACTGGAAGAAAATGCTATTTAGCATTAAGTACGCCTTTGTAAGAAAATTGTTTTCTATGCAATAAAGAATTTAATAATAATATTTCTTCAGCTTCTCCTCAGTGTATTATTATTATTATACCGGGACAAAAAAGATCATAGTCACGTCTGACCAAAGTGGCCCTTAACGGACGCCCTCCGGCTGAGGAGTCCAAGCGGCTGGAGTTCATGGCGACGAGAGAATACGTCGGACTAACCGGGCTGTATCGAGCAGCGCCGCCTTCTGCATGATAGCCGGAAACATGCCCACACGGAGTTCCAACCGCCTCAGATGGTCAGCGAGACTAGTTGGAATTAACCCATTCGCGGACAGGACTATAGGAACGATTTCGGTCGACACCACCCTCCACATGTCGGTAACCTGGTGAGCCAGGTCCAGAGACTAGGTTTTTTATCTGTTTCGGCTTTCACAAGATAGTCGGGAGCAGTACAGCTTCAACCTAAGATGAGTTTGTTCTAGAGTTTAATTGATCGATTGACTTACAACATGGCCCACTGCGAGATGGGCGGTGCTAAGAAATTCACCTAAGATGAGTTGGTTGAAGTCTGGCTCGATTGACTGACTCATTGACTCACCATATGGTTTGTTAAAGTCTGGTGCTTCATTGATTGATAGATTTATTTATTTTTTGATTGATTAACTGACTGACGCATTGACTCACCGCATGGTTTGTTACAGTCTGGCGCTTAATTCATTGATTGACTATTGTTTGACTGATTTATTTGTTGATTGACTGACTGACTCATTGACTCACCACATGGTGCACTGCGAGATGGGCGGCTCGTAAAGGTCCAAGCCCAGAAGCCGCACCAGCTTGTTGAAGTCCCCCGCGTGGAAGGCCACCACATCCTTGGTGATGCGACCGCGGTCAGACTCGTCCCCGCAATGGATCGCCTTTAGCACGCCTGGCGAGATGAAAGCTTGTCAACAAACTTCATCATCATTCAGCCAAAAGAAGTCCACTGCTGGACATAGTCCTCCTCCATGGATTTCCAAAAAGACCGGTTGGAAGCAGCCTGCATCCAGCGCCTTCCTGCCGCTTGTCAACAAACTTATGCATCTCGAATTTTGGGTGGTTTGAAAGCTACAGGAAAATGACCATGCGTTAACAGTAGCTATGGAATACGCTAGTTTACATGGGTAGCCAGAGCGGTGCGTGGGCGCCACGGGTCCGCGGGTCATTGTTCAGATAGACGGCGAGGCAGAACCAATTGTTTGCTAATTTCTTGGAACAAGATTTCTCAACTCGAATCCAGATTTCTCTACTCAATTTTTAAGTCTATACTTAAAAGTAAATAGTCCAAATAGATGGCATTTTTAATTACTAATTAAATTACTTCCAAACCACCCAGATTACAGGGCATATTTTGTTAACCTATTTTGTTTGTGACCCATAATTTCTGCAGTGGATTAGAGTAGAAGAAAGCTATATTTTGTTAAACAATTTCGTTCGTGGTCCATATACATTACACACCTAGAAAATGCATATGGCATTAAGTCCGCCATATTGTACATGTATTTTGAGAGCAATAGTATTAATCTATTATATAAACATCTCGTGTCACAGTGTTTGTTATAGAACTCCCTCCGAAACGACTTCACCGATTTTTACGGTATATTACGGTATACTACTATGGGGCCGGGCAGCAGACATTGAGACTATCTTCATCTTGCAGAAGAGAGCCATCCGATTTATTTACAAGTTAGGTAGTAGGGATTCGCTAAGAGATTTCTTCAAAGAAACCAACATCTTAACAGTTGCATGTCAATACATTCATAATAATGTACGTTAGAAAAAATATCAAAGACTTCGAAAATGTTGGTGGCCACCATAATGTTAATACTAGAAATAAACATAAATTGTCATTTCCACTATTTAGACTTGCAAAAGTTAACACATCCTTTATGGGGCACTGTATAAGGTTCTACAACAAAATTCCTCAAGATATATTAGAGTTACCTCCAACGCGATTTAAAAAATGTGTTAAGCACATTCTGTGCAAAAAGGCTTACTATAACATCAAGGATTATTTAGAAGACAAAGATGTTTGGCATTAAACAGTAGATTAATATTATTTAAAGGACGATTGTGACTAGTGTTCAACACATTCATGACTAATATTTTAAGTTGAAAACTCTGTTAATTAAGTTAAAACGTGTTTTGAAAAGAATAAATGTGGAGTTTCTTTGTTAGTTTCTTCTCCACATAATCCATTAATTGTGAAACTAACAACTTTGACGTTCATTAAGTAAACATTCTGTTTTTACAATGAATAAAAATATTTGAATTGAATTGAATTGAATTTATGAATTTTTTTGTGTATATTTGATAGATCTGAGAATAGGTCGTCGGCGAAGTAATATGCGAAAACATCGTTTGCCGAGTCAGCTAGTAGATAATAAAAAAATATATGTGGCCCGTATAGTTCGTGATCCATATGGTTTGCGATCCATATGGTTTACGCTCCATATGGGTCATGGTCCATATGGTTTGTGGTACATATAGTTCGTGATCCATATGGTTTGCGATCCATATGGTTTACGCTCCATATGGTTTGTGGTACATATAGTTCGTTATCCATATGGTTTGCGATCCATATGGTTTACGCTCCATATGGGTCATGGTCCATATGGTTTGTGGTACATATAGTTCGTGATCCATATGGTTTGCGATCCATATGGTTTACGCTCCATATGGGTCATGGTCCATATGGTTTGTGGTACATATAGTTCGTTATCCATATGGTTTGCGATCCATATGGTTTACGCTCCATATGGGTCATGGTCCATATGGTTTGTGGTACATATAGTTCGTTATCCATATGGTTTGCGATCCATATGGTTTACGCTCCATATGGGTCATGGTCCATATGGTTTGTGGTACATATAGTTCGTTATCCATATGGTTTGCGATCCATATGGTTTACGCTCCATATGGGTCATGGTCCATATGGTTTGTGGTACATATAGTTCGTTATCCATATGGTTTGTGGCCCGTATGGAACGTGATTTATACGGATAGCGTTCCGTATAGTTCATAGTCATGTAACTGTTGCTGTTGTTGCAATAATACTAATAATTATTATTATTTATTTATGCAGAATACATAGTTCCATTAAATTATTCATAAAATTAAAACTACAATAACAATACAAAACAAACTTAAAATTCTACCATGCAACAAATAATTAATTAATTTAATTCAACGCACAAATAATTGTGACAACATTCTAGGGACTCTAAAATTCATATTGACTTACAACACTCTTGGATTTAGAAATGAACATAAAGTTTTGTCCAATATTTGAAAAAAGGACTATGAGGCCTATCTCCCAGCATAGTGAGGATGCTGTTGGTACCGCCCCACTCTCTTTCTCATAACATAGTGCTTACGAAAGTTTTAGTTGAAATGTGTTTCCTTTCTTCTTCTGTATGGTTCACGGTCCATATAGTTTGTGGTCCCTATAGTTCGAACAATTTGTCAGTACGATCCGTGGTCCGACTCACCGACGGCGGCGGTGGTGATGCGGTCGAGACCGTGGCCCACGTGGTCGGCGTGGGCGCGGGTTCGATCCTCGAAGAGGAACTCGCGCGCCTCGCTCCACCGCGGCAGGTACTGCAGGTTGCGAAGTTCGTTGATGCCCGTCCTGGATAACACATACTTTTGTTTCAGCTTCCGCAGGTAGGACATCTATCTATCTATCTAATAGCTTTAAACGAGCAATTCTTGTATACATATATGTGTATACCGTGCGGCAGCGGATTAAGAATAGCGTCACTCCATTTCCTTCCGTGGATGTCGTAGAAGGCGACTAAGAAAATCAATTACCAGGAGACGGGCAGCAGCGTCTTCCTGAGATTCCAACCGCATACTGCGATCGCCAACCCGCCTGCCAAGCGTGGTGATTATGGCAAAACCCGTCATGGTTAGAAAAACCACGAAGGAGGCCTATGTCCTGCAGTGGCCGTTAAATGGCTGATGATTATATATATATATATGTCGTAGCCATATCATAGAATTGACCATATCATGAAGTGGGTAGCCATATCACGAAATGTATCCTTTTCATGAAAAGGCCAAGTCAAACTGGCCGTATCGTTAAAGCATCAACGTTTGACGATATGGCAATCTACGTTTTGCCATGTCATAATGTAGGCCCCATGACTTGTCCATGCACCAACCTGATTTAAGTTTGACATTACTGCATTGAGCTGAAAAATAGATTGAAGATGCCTAACGTATTTAGTGTTTTGGTGCATCTGAACCTTATAGGTTGATTAAAATACCAATAAAAGAAGCAACAGTTTATATTTTAACACTCGTAAAATACAATGCGGTACAATGATTACAACAAAATGAGATTTCTGCCCTACTTTCCTCATTTTGCACAGTATTTACGGGAATATTGCCGTCACTAGAAATAGCCAGACGATATGGCTACGACATATATGATCTGAATCAAACACACGCATGTACCCCGGAGTGGTAGGAAGAGACCAGTGTTTGCCACAGATCACAATCCTAACAAAACTCTTTCACTTCACCAACATTCATTAGCATGGGGCTAGTTGCAGGTTCAAAAGCTCACCTCCGCTTCTTGATCGGGCTCTTGCCCAGCTCGGCAGTGGGCACAAGTTGCTCTCCGGGCCAGATCCCCAGGATTGGTCTATCGTTGGACACCAGTGTCTCAGTCCACAGACTGTGACTAAGCATTTTATATCAAATTACATAAACTCTCGGCTGTATCCCGGAGGAGTAGGTAAAGACAAACCTGACAAAACGCTTTCGCTTCATCAACATTCATTAGCATGGAGCATGTTGCAGGTTCAAAGGCTCACCTCCGCTTCTTGATCGGGCTCTTGCCCAACTCGGCAGTGGGCACAAGTTGCTCCCCAGGCCGGATCCACAGGATTGGTCCATCGTTGGACTCCTGGGGCTCCATCTCAACCGCTGACATCGGACCCCACGGCATCGTCTGCGAGAGAGGGGTAGCAATTTGATGAACGAGAAATCAAGAAGAGGAATTCTTTAAGTGGATGCTAGACAGTGAAGGATTGTATACAGTAGTAAAATATAGACAGGAGTAAATAGTAGAGAACGTTGGGCCGTAACCACAAGACGTGGATGTCGTAGAAGGCAACTAAGGAAATCAATAACCAGGAGACGGGCAGCAGCGTCGAGATTCCAACCGCATACTGCGATCGCCAACCCGCCTGCCAAGCATGGGGGTTATGAAAACCACAAACGAGGCGTATGTCCTGCAGTGAGCGTCAAATGGCTGATGATGATGAAATAGTAGACAAGAAGACAGTAGGAGGATGATACACAGTAGCGGATATTGTAATATAGTTCTAAATGGTAGACCAAAGTGAATAAATTGATAATAATCGATCAAAGCCAAAGATGATGACAGAAATAAGTGCGTCTAGACTTAAAAACGGTCTTAGGCGGTGGTATGGAGGAGTGACTCACCAGGTCAAGGAAGGGGCAAGTGCCAAGCATCCTCAGCATGTCAGGGAAGTAGCCTCCCACCTCCTCGTGGACCGTCCCCACAAGCGAGATCTGGTGCAGCGGACCCACGCGGAACGTGCCCGCTGAGTAACTTTGCTGGACCTGAGGAAATGGACATAACTTAGTGTCTCCTCCATCATAAAGGTTCACATCGTTAGGAGGTTTCATTGTATTTATTGACATTGAAATTTTCTAACATTAAGTTTTGCACAGAGGCGGGCTTAATGCTACTTTCATTCTTCTATTGCAAAACCCGAAAATTGAGCTTATATTACACGCACGGATGAGACCAGTAAACGGGACATAATACATTATGCAGTCTACTTAAACACCATCTTTAGACAGCCTAACCACATAGCCTCAACCAAAATGAATACAGCTAGACAACAAGCACTGCAATTTGTATGAAAACCAAGTGTGCCGATTTTTACTTCCTACTAAGAAATTTCCATAGAAATAAGCTCGCCTATGTACTCGTTTATGTTTTGCGTGAATATTTCTTTCTTTGTGTATACAATAAATAATTTTATGCCACACCTGGCCAAAAAGCGGGGTTTTCCGAACGCTACGCGTACGGGAAAACCCACTTTGAGGCCAAGTGACGACATAAAATTGTGTACACAACACGGACCGTAAAATAGAAAGCCCTCTATCGCATATTTACACAACTAGGGCCGCAAAATAAAGAAAGGCCGATATCGCAGAAGTTTGCGTTAGAGGGCTTTCTATTTTACAGTCCGTGTTGTGTACACTTGGCCTCAAAGTGGGTTTTCCCGTACGCGTAGCGTGCGGTAAAACCCACTTTTTGGCCAGGTGTGGTATAAACTTTTTTTTTTATTTCAGCAAGTTTATGTCTATGCGTTATGCTCGTGAACGGGTGCTGTTCGTGTGTCTGGCCGCAGCATTACTGTTTTTCCTACTTTTGTAAGAAGTGTTATTTTGGCTTTTAAAGTTATTAGTGGCTATCACGAAATCATATCATAATAGGCTTTGATGTATAAGTTTAAGATGATTTGAGAAAAGATGGTCAGAGTGGAGTTTTTTTTCCCGCTGCCTTTTTCTCCACTACAAATACGGCCCGAAGGCAGCGGCTAACATAGTAACATAGTACATTGACATTCAGCAAACAGAATGTAAATTCTTTACGTTGAAATAAATTATTGATTTCTGATTTCTGATTTCTAAGAACATTTAATATTTTTACGAATATTAAATTATTTTAGGCTAATATGAAATATAAACATTTAATTTCATCAAATTATATATTTATAAACACAAATTAACTTAACTATCGTATTTAGAAACATAAATTTATAGTTTATTTTATTTTTTATATTGCTGCTGCTCCGGCTGAACAGCCGGTCGGTCGTTCCTGTGCCTTTATTGAACCTGCGCGCGCATCGAAAGTGCGGCGCGCGAAAAAAACAAAACTAACGCGCCATTTTCCTTTCATATTTGTTAAATTTGCTGCTGTGCTATTAATTACTATCAAAAATGGCTACTTCAGGTTACTAACAATACAAAGACGTGTTGAAAAACGTCGCATACAAGTCGTGTCCATTGATCATTATTACACACTCAGCTTCCTTACCGCGCTCGCCTACGGCTCGCCCTTACAATATGCCTCGTGTGTAATGACCAACTTAGCACACTTGTATCATAATGTACTAAAATAAAATAAATAAAGATAGCCCTTCATTCTGAGATTAGAGGAAATTTCTAAAATTATATTTCAAACGCTTAGTCAAATAAAGTAAGTCAAAATGTTTACGTAATGAACGTCAAAGCTTTTATCGTTAACTACATAATGCTTTTTAATTTTTTATGTTGTACATAAGCAGTGAATTGTCTAGTTACTTTAATTTATTTTCTAAATGCTGATAATTTTTTTTTTTGCCGTTACCCACATTTCGGCTGATATTGTGTTTTCTGGTGACTGTTGTAATTTGTTTTGTGATTTTATGTTTTTGAGTATTGTGTCGTCAAATATCTTTCTTTCTAATTTTTTTCAATCAATTTGTTTTGCACTGCTATTTGGTTTTCTTATTAACATTTTTTTAGAATATGTCTCTAACTTCAGTGAGCCAAGAGGGCATAGACCTCCTTCAACAACTTCCACTGGCTTCTGTCATTTGCAACCCTTCTCCAATTTGGTCCTGCTGTCATAATTCCAGGAGTGCATTTTCCAATTTTATTATGCTTTTTTGTGTCTGTAAGGTTCTGGTATACAGTGTTTCTATGTTGATTCTCGAACTTTTGTTTTTTTTTTTAATGTTTGTAGTGTATGGAGTACTGGGAATACTCGGTGCACAATAAAGATAAGACGAAAAGTGGAAGAGAATGTCTCCTCTTCTTTAGGTGCAAGGACCTTTGCAATAATTTCACAGTTTTATCACTACGCAATGAGGCATTTTGTCAATTTTTGCGGACGACCGACGACAGTAACTGCAAGTCACGTAGCTCAGTGTCAATAGAGAGAGGAGGAAGGTGTTCCTGGGGTTTTAGTGGGTGCGAGACCCACATAACCCGTCGTTTGCCCCTAGACACCGAGTATAAAAAAGGTTGGTTTAGGTTAGGATTTTTTTCTGTGATATATACACAAAGAGACTCACCTGCTGAGCATACCGACTGATGGTAGTGGTCTCGATGTCAGAGGCTCTAGCCAGGACCCCAGCCTTCACCGTCAGGTTCGGGTGCTGCTCAGCCAAGTGTTGCAGGAGACAAGGGAAGGGGCCGGCGGCCCCGCGTACCACGCCGCAGACGAAGTGTGCCCAGCCCTCGCTGTCCTCTGAGAAGACCAGCTGGGGAGAGAAGGTGCTCTTTATGGTGAGGCGGTATGTCGTCATGTGGATTAAAATACATACATAAGCAGCCTATATACGTCCCACTGTAGGGCACAGGCCTTCTCTCAGGGAGAGTATGGGCTTAATCATCAAGCGTGCCCACCGCGGATTGGCGATTTCAAGCGCTGAGGTATGTAAATAGCTTCACGATGTTTTTCTTCACCATTAGCGAGTGGTATTGCTACTTCAACTTCACAAATGTATATAACTTAAAAAACAAAGTCATAGGGTACATGCCATCACTGGGAATCGAACCTGGGTCTCTCGCTTCCGCGTCCAATATTCTACCCGCTAGGCTATCACCGCTTCGTGGATTCCAATGAAGGGACAAAAAGTTACAAACAGTATACTCTTCATTGTTTACAGTAAAAGAGAAATGATAAGATAAAAATTGTTGCAAAGGCAAACTGCAAAATGAGTGCAATAAATTAATATTATCTAATATCTTAGAGAGATGTCCTTCTGCCAA
This sequence comes from Yponomeuta malinellus, assembly GCA_947308005.1. Lineage (NCBI taxonomy): Eukaryota > Metazoa > Arthropoda > Insecta > Lepidoptera > Yponomeutidae > Yponomeuta > Yponomeuta malinellus. The sequence goes on from OX371019.1 coordinate 2,438,334, forward strand.
TCTTAGCACATGGTTTAGGATAGCAGGAAGAAATATTTAATTAATAGTATTTTTAATGACTTGCGATGCTCTTACGTAGTAGTATATTAAATGAGTCTAACCGCGATTATTTATTATTTTACCTAATAAATAATCGCGGTTAGACCTGCTTAATATAGTACTATTTAATAAATATTTTAAAAAAGAGACTATTTTACATCCACTTTTATTTCGACCTAGCATTTGTTTCAATACTTTATTTGATAAACATTCCTGTAAGCGTGACAATAAACTATCTATGAATTAGAATAAATATTTACAGCACAGAAATAACACGATTTACCATTCTAGGCTAACGATTTACGATATGTGGGCAAAGATTCGTGAATGAAGTATTAAAATAAGACCGCCAATTGAGTATTTGACAAAATATCAAATGAGTTACTATTAAAACGGAATTTTGTATAAAAATACTTGCTTATGACATCACATTTCAGAGCACCCTTTTTATGTTTAATCTATTTAAAAATTGCAATAACTAGTAATTGACTAAAAGAGATACATTTTCCGAGATATTTTGTAATTTTTGTTTTAATCGAGCATATGAAATAATTTATTGTTGATCGTGTCAAATACCATATTGTATACCACTACTTAGATATAATAAACTATTTGTAATATCTTTCACCTGGTTGTGCAATAACGTGTTCTCTATCTATCTATCTATCTAAAATTAACAATGTATTATTAATTTTGACTTATGGAAACCATAGCGAGAACTGACCTTGAGGAACTCCTTGGCCAGAATCTCACGCTGCGGCGGACTCAGCATGTCGACATCACGTTGTTGCAAGTAGACAACGCTAGCACCACCGTTCGGATGGGTCTCCACTCGCATCAGTCTGTGAATAAGAATACTGCAGTTGAGTTGGGATTCTCCGTCGATCGGCCATCGGAACAGACCCTGCATTACGGACACCAAATCCTAAAGGATTCCTAACGTCGAGATTCCGACAGGATTTGGTGCGCATAATTAGGCCATAGATTGAGTGTTGCTCGGACGCAGCGTATGTGTGATGCACACAATACTCCGCGCGTCCACAACATGAATCTTTGGCGACGGAGTGAACGCGCGAGAGGTCTCGCTGTATCAGTATGCAGCGTTGCGTTTGTGCTGCCAATATCTAATCTAGCACCAGTCCAGCAACCACAGACCGAATCTGATCCCTCTCAGAGTCACATTCTAACGCCGCTGGCACTCTCTCCCTAGAGACATTCTAGCGCCAGAGGCCGACTCTGTTTACTGCCATTCTAGCGCTGCAGACCGACTCTATCTAGTGACATTCTAGCGCTGCAGATCGACTCTCTCTAGTGACATTCTAGCGCTGCAGACCGACTCTATCTAGTGACATTCTAGCGCTGCAGATCGACTCTCTCTAGTGACATTCTAGCGCTGCAGACCGACTCTATCTAGTGACATTCTAGCGCTGCAGACCGACTCTATCTAGTGACATTCTAGCGCTGCAGATCGACTCTCTCTAGTGACATTCTAGCGCTCCAGACCGACTCTCTTTAGTGACATTCTAACGCTGCAGACCGACTCTCTCTACTGCCATTCTAGCGCTGCAGATCGACTCTCTCTAGTGACATTCTAGCGCTGCAGATCGACTCTCTCTAGTGACATTCTAGCGCTCCAGACCGACTCTCTTTAGTGACATTCTAGCGCTGCAGACCGACTCTCTTTAATGACATTCTAACGCTGCAGACCGACTCTCTCTACTGCCATTCTAGCGCTGCAGACCGACTCTCTCTACTGACATTCTAGCGCTGCAGACCGACTCTCTTTAGTGACATTCTAACGCTGCAGACCGACTCTCTCTACTGCCATTCTAGCGCTGCAGACAGACTCTCTCTACTGCCATTCTAGCGCTGCAGACCGACTCTCTTTAGTGACATTCTAGCGCTGCAGACCGACTCTCTCTACTGACATTCTAGCGCTGCAGACCGACTCTCTTTAGTGACATTAAAGCGCTGCAGACCGACTCTCTTTAGTGACATTCTAGCGCTGCAGACCGACTCTCTCTACTGACATCCTAGCGCTGCAGACCGACTCTCTCTACTGACATTCTAGCGCTGCTGACCGACTCTCTTTAGTGACATTCTAGCGCTGCAGACCGACTCTCTTTAGTGACATTCTAGCGCTGCAGACCGACTCTCTTTAGTGACATTCTAGCGCTGCAGACCGACTCTCTCTACTGACATCCTAGCGCTGCAGACCGACTCTCTCTACTGACATTCTAGCGCTGCTGACCGACTCTCTTTAGTGACATTCTAGCGCTGCAGACCGACTCTCTTTAGTGACATTCTAGCGCTGCAGACCGACTCTCTCTACTGACATTCTAGCGCTGCAGACCGACTCTCTTTAGTGACATTCTAGCGCTGCAGACCGACTCTCTTTAGTGACATTCTAGCGCTGCAGACCGACTCTCTTTAGTGACATTCTAGCGCTGCAGACCGACTCTCTACTGCCATTCTAGCGCTGCAGACCGACTCTCTTTAGTGACATTCAAGCGCTGCAGACCGACTCTCTTTAGTGACATTCTAGCGCTGCAGACCGACTCTCTTTAGTGACATTCTAGCGCTGCAGACCGACTCTCTCTACTGACATTCTAGCGCTGCAGACCGACTCTTTCTACTGCCATTCTAGCGCTGCAGACCGACTCTCTCTACTGCCATTCTAGCGCTGCAGACCGACTCTCTTTAGTGACATTCAAGCGCTGCAGACCGACTGTCTTTAGTGACATTCTAGCGCTGCAGACCGACTCTCTCTACTGACATTCTAGCGCTGCTGACCGACTCTCTCTACTGCCATTCTAGCGCTGCAGACCGACTCTCTCTACTGCCATTCTAGCGCTGCAGACCGACTCTCTCTACTGCCATTCTAGCGCTGCAGACCGACTCTCTTTAGTGACATTCAAGCGCTGCAGACCGACTCTCTTTAGTGACATTCTAGCGCTGCAGACCGACTCTCTCTACTGACATCCTAGCGCTGCAGACCGACTCTCTCTACTGACATTCTAGCGCTGCTGACCGACTCTCTTTAGTGACATTCTAGCGCTGCAGACCGACTCTCTTTAGTGACATTCTAGCGCTGCAGACCGACTCTCTCTACTGACATTCTAGCGCTGCAGACCGACTCTCTTTAGTGACATTCTAGCGCTGCAGACCGACTCTCTTTAGTGACATTCTAGCGCTGCAGACCGACTCTCTCTACTGACATTCTAGCGCTGCAGACCGACTCTCTCTACTGCCATTCTAGCGCTGCAGACCGACTCTCTCTACTGCCATTCTAGCGCTGCAGACCGACTCTCTTTAGTGACATTCAAGCGCTGCAGACCGACTCTCTTTAGTGACATTCTAGCGCTGCAGACCGACTCTCTCTACTGACATCCTAGCGCTGCAGACCGACTCTCTCTACTGACATTCTAGCGCTGCTGACCGACTCTCTCTACTGCCATTCTAGCGCTGCAGACCGACTCTCTCTACTGCCATTCTAGCGCTGCAGACCGACTCTCTCTACTGCCATTCTAGCGCTGCAGACCGACTCTCTTTAGTGACATTCAAGCGCTGCAGACCGACTCTCTTTAGTGACATTCTAGCGCTGCAGACCGACTCTCTTTAGTGACATTCTAGCGCTGCAGACCGACTCTCTCTACTGACATTCTAGCGCTGCAGACCGACTCTCTTTAGTGACATTCAAGCGCTGCAGACCGACTCTCTTTAGTGACATTCTAGCGCTGCAGACCGACTCTCTCTACTGACATTCTAGCGCTGCAGACCGACTCTCTTTAGTGACATTCAAGCGCTGCAGACCAACTCTCTTTAGTGACATTCTAGCGCTGCAGACCGACTCTCTCTACTGACATCCTAGCGCTGCAGACCGACTCTCTCTACTGACATTCTAGCGCTGCTGACCGACTCTCTTTAGTGACATTCTAGCGCTGCAGACCGACTCTCTTTAGTGACATTCTAGCGCTGCAGACCGACTCTCTCTACTGACATTCTAGCGCTGCAGACCGACTCTCTTTAGTGACATTCTAGCGCTGCAGACCGACTCTCTCTACTGACATTCTAGCGCTGCAGACCGACTCTCTTTAGTGACATTCTAGCGCTGCAGACCGAGTCCCTCTAGTGCCATTCTAGCGCTGCAGGCCGAGTCTCTCTAGTGACATTCTAGCGCTGCAGACCAACTCTCTTTAGTGACATCCTAGCGCTGCAGACCGACTCTCTTTAGTGACATTCTAGCGCTGCAGACCGAGTCCCTCTAGTGCCATTCTAGCGCTGCAGACCGAGTCTCTCTAGTGACATTCTAGCGCTGCAGGCCGAGTCTCTCTAGTGACATTCTAGCGCCGTAAGCTGACTCTCACTATCTCTATCTCGTATGTCATTCTAGCGCCGCAGGCTGACTCTCAAACCGCGCGTCTCACCTGTGATACTTAAGCTCTTTCAGCTCGGGAGCGTAGGCCAGCGGCCCCCAGTGGTCGGGCGGCGGCGCGGGCCCGGAGCCCCGGTCGCGGCGGCACTGCACGCCGATGGAGCAGCGCTTGATTCGCGCGCGCCGCCGGCAATGGTGGCAAGAGGACGAGGACGAGTGCCGGGTCGAGTGGGACCTGCTGTACAGGTGAATCCTTCGTTATATTTTGCACAGGCGAGAAACTGATGAGCAGTGGTAGCCAAACAATTTAGTCAGTTTATGCTACATTATTTGTTCGTCCCACTTGCTGTGGAAGCAATGGGAGTATGGGGGGATGACGGAAGAATTTCCGTTAGGGAAATCGGTCCGCGCATGACAAACGTTCCGGGGCATAGCTGATGCAAATGATTTCCCTATCGGTGCAGCGGGGGAACGCTGCTGGCGTCATGGGAACTTTTGGATCGGGTGTGTCCAGGGGCGGTATTTTTGATTAATTTAGTACCTTAGTTTTATATTGTTTGTTTGTTTGTTGTGCTACTCTTAATGACGAAGCTTTTAGTGAATGTCCTAATTTTGTAATGCCTTTTTCTTTGCTCTAAATAAATGATTTCTCCTTGTCGAAAATATCAACCAATCAAATCTCGAAGAGTTATTTGCACAAGGAGTTTTTTATGTCAAACCCTGATGGGTGATCTTAAGTTGTCCTATAAAGCCAGCTTCTTTTCAAACTGTTTTTTTGTAACTCTCTTATAATTTGCGATCGGTCTTACGACCATAAGCAGTTTTTTTTACGAAGAAAGACAATATGATAGATATAGATAGATAAGACGCCCTCATATGTTTGGGTGACACTTATTGTTTCATACATATCCCATGTGTGGTGTCTTTTTAGACGTCTTGTGGGGCGTGGTACCAGAAGGCTAGAGGTGAATCCTTCGTTATATTTTGCACAGGCGAGAAACTGATGAGCAGTGGTAGCCAAACAATTTAGTCAGTTTATGCTACATTATTTGTTCGTCCCACTTGCTGTGGAAGCAATGGGAGTATGGGGGGATGACGGAAGAATTTCCGTTAGGGAAATCGGTCCGCGCATGACAAACGTTCCGGGGCATAGCTGATGCAAATGATTTCCCTATCGGTGCAGCGGGGGAACGCTGCTGGCGTCATGGGAACTTTTGGATCGGGTGTGTCCAGGGGCGGTATTTTTGATTAATTTAGTACCTTAGTTTTATGTTGTTTGTTGTGCTACTCTTAATGACGAAGCTTTTAGTGAATGTCCTAATTTTGTAATGCCTTTTTCTTTGCTCTAAATAAATGATTTCTCCTTGTCGAAAATATCAACCAATCAAATCTCGAAGAGTTATTTGCACAAGGAGTTTTTTATGTCAAACCCTGATGGGTGATCTTAAGTTGTCCTATAAAGCCAGCTTCTTTTCAAACTGTTTTTTTGTAACTCTCTTATAATTTGCGATCGGTCTTACGACCATAAGCAGTTTTTTTTACGAAGAAAGACAATATGATAGATATAGATAGATAAGACGCCCTCATATGTTTGGGTGACACTTATTGTTTCATACATATCCCATGTGTGGTGTCTTTTTAGACGTCTTGTGGGGCGTGGTACCAGAAGGCTAGAGGTGAGTCTGTTTTTATGTAATAATGTTATCTCTGTAGGTATTGATGAATTGATCATCTGGACTACTTCCTTCACAGTGCGTATAATATCTCTAGGTACCTACTCATTCAGCTCTTCTGCCCTTGCAAACAGGTGGCCTATTTCATAGAACTACAAGTCATGGTTTACTGTGACAATTCGACATTGTACATTGCAAAGTTGGTTAACATTGTACATTGCAAAGTATTAAGTCTGCTACGCAATGTACATCGAATTGTCATAATAAACTATAATCAATTTATAATTAATCTTAATCTTACCTTAATGCATGCCATATAAATTTAATCTAATTTTAAGTTTTATTTTCTCATTAATTAAGCGAACTGTAAGTTCTTTATAAGAAATAAATATCTTTGAACCCAACTATGAATTGTAGTTCTATGTAACTCGGCCGCAGGGGGCATGTGCGATATTTATCAGCACATTATACTCATTCACATTGTCATACTAATTAATATAGATGCTAGTAATAACGCCGCCAATTTATTTTATTTTAGTTTGTTATCTGGTTCACAAAACAGATCACAACCATTACACGATATAAAAGTAATAATATGACATGAGTACCAAGAAAACAACATTGTACTCGGAAAAGAAAAACTAGAATTTGTAGAAGATACCGTTTTTCTAGGCATCACAATCGATTCAAAATTGCAATGGGGTCCTCATATTGTAAAACTAGCACACAGGCTTAGTTCTGCAGCATATGCAGTCAAAAGAATTAGAGAGCTCACTGACGTTGCAACTGCTATTGTTTTACTTGTTTGTTGGCTTGTTTATTTTAGTTACTTCCATAGTATTATGTCCTACGGCATACTACTGTGGGGTCGGGCAGCGAACATTGAGACGATCTTCATCTTACAGAAGAGAGCAATCCGATTTATTTACAAGCTAGGTAGTAGGGACTCGTTAAGGGATTTCTTTAAAGAGACTAACATCTTAACAGATGCAAGTCAATACATTTATGAAAATATAATGTATGTTAGAAAAAACATCAGCAATTTCGAAAATGTTGGTAGCCATCACAATATTGATACTAGGAGTAAACATAAATTGTCATTTCCGCGTTTTAGTCTTGCAAAAGTTAATACATCCTTTATGGGGCACTGTGTACGGTTCTACAATAAGATTCCTCAAGATATATTAGAGTTACCACCGACGCAGTTTAAAAAATGTATTAAGCATACTCTGTGCAAAAAAGCCTATTATAACATTAAGGATTATTTGGAAGACAAGGATGTCTGGTATTTGCATAATGTTAACAGGAACGATTGTATCTAGTTAAGTTGAAAACTCTGTTAATTAAGCAAACCTGTTTTGAAAAGAATAAATGTGGAGTTTCTTTGTTAGCTTCTTCTCCGCATAATCAATTAATTGTGAAACTAACAGCTTTGACGTTCATTAAGTAAACATTTTGTTTTTATAGTGAATAAAAATTTTTGACTTTGACTTTGAGTTGTGGTCTAAAAGCATGCACACACAACATCGCCACATGTCATTTTGAGTAATTAATTTTAGTTTTATTGTACTATTAACAATTTGAATTAAAGAGAGGGACTGGGCAACTATTTTCTACTCGCTTACAATAAACCCTAAAATATTATGTGATCCAATAGTTACTTCGTAATAAGGATGATAATAATAATTGTCATCATCATCAGCCATTTGACGCCCACTGCAGGACATAGGCCTCCCTTATGGTTTTCCAAGCTTCGAACATAACCACGAGTGGTTTTGCCATAATCGCCACGCTTGGCAGGCGGGTTTGCGATCGCAGTATGCGGTTGAACTCTCAGGAAGACGCTGCTGCCCGGCTCCTTTTAATTTAAGTCCTTGATCGCCTTCTACGACATCCACGGGAGTTAATGGAATAATAATATAATAATAATTTAATAGTTTACCTAATAAATTAGTTAGGTTACCAGTCCCTGGTCTCTGCCTACCCCTCTGGGATACAGGCGTGAGTTTATGTTATATAATGTTACCTAACAAATAATCGCGATTAGACCCGTTAAATGCATAACTAAATAGTAAGACAGTCTCTTTCTTATACTAAGTGCTTTAGCTATAGCCCGCGGATTCGCTCGCGTGGAATTCAGTTTTACATAATAAGGCGCGAGACACACAGATGGGACGTGGGACGAGGGCGCGGTAAGATGTATGGAGTCACAGACCAAGAGCGCCAGCAGGGCAAGGACTGTGGTCTATGACTCTATACATCTTACAGCGCCCTCGCCCCACGTCCCATCTGTGTGTCTCGCGCCTAAGATTACCTGTATAGTCTACCTTCCTACTGCACCTCCTTGCATGCCTTTAACATTTCACAGTATTTTTGCCTTTCGGAAGGGGGTGCGCGTTCGCCTGGTAAATTAAATAGGTACGCGCAGCTATAAATTCAAGGAACCCTGTACTACACTATAAAGGGAGTTTATAAACTTACCGGCCCGAAAGCTAATCATATTGTACACCCGAACTAACTTTGTCCACAAAACCTAAGCACAATTTCCGACCACGCCGTAACGATCTGCTGGCGGTATCGACGCTTCATACCGTATCGCGGGGCAACTTCCGAAAGTATGGAAATGCATGATAATTTTTATTTTGTTTTTATTGTTACGGAAGCCAAAACAAACCCCGCATCTGCGTCATTCCTAGTTCGAATTTTCTATGAGATTCCACAGGACAGGACCACATCAGTCTCAGCTCAGCTAATTGGAAATATTCATAAAAAGTGTAAACATGTTTATCAAGACCAGAAATGGACCAGAGAGAACGTTCTCATTCAATTAATAATTTACAAATGTACAAAGTTTCATAAAAAAAGGAAAATAGACTTTATTTCAGTTATGTTCATGACATTCAATTAAATTGTAATTGAAAAACCAAATTTAATTATACTTATCATGCATTAGATTTTTCCTTATTTATAAGTCAATTTTATACTGTGTGTCAGAAGATAACCTGACATTGAAGTGGTTACAGATGTTGGCACACATTACTAAATTAAATGATAATTACAGAGTTCACTGTTAAGTATTTCAAAAAAGATAATACTCACCTTTTTCCAATTTCAAGACCTCTTCATGAAAGAACATTCGCTTTAACTCCTGAACTGCCCTCGCGGAACGCAACGTATAGGTGGCCCATACTAAGTTGGACACAGATCTGTGTCGCGGCAGACGAGTGGTTAAAGGAATTGATATAGCAAGTGGATGTGCGGCTGGGGCTCAATGACACTAAAATGCCTGGAACTCTATTGAACCTGCACGGGCGCTCATTGGGCACTAATTACATTTTGTTCCAAAGAGCTATTAGAGCTCCATACATTTTTGTCTAACATCGCCCTGGCCGCCCTTCCCTAATCCGACATGCTGCTATATCGATTCCCTAAGCAGGACATACTGTGTTCAATAAATCCAATCTCTATTAAAACTTACCTTGACTCCTTATCTCGCTCACTCCTCTCCATCTTCACTTTAGTGTCTGTTTCCACTTTGACCTTCTCAGTTTGCACTTCCATGTCATGGTCAGTCACTTTAACACCCCTATTGACTCCGCTGTAGATTTGGTGCGAAGGATTCTCCTGTTTCACCTTGAACGGTAGCTCTAAGTTGCCATAGCAAGGAAAATCATGTTTTGGAGCCGGCTGGAACCGTATAGCTTTCAGCACCTTCGTCTGATACATCAGTGGTCGTCCCATATGGGAGTTCTCTAGCAAAACATTGGATCTTGTCACTCTAGGGTACTTGTACCGCATCATTGACTGATGCATGTGCAAATTGATGAGTTTAATTTGCTTTGAGACTGATGTAAGTATCTTCCTAGCCTTTTCGTCATTTGGTATGGTTGTTGAAATCTGAGTTTGCCGCCAGGTTGTATTTATGCCTCCAAGCCAGTCATTTTTCAATGATTTGATGGTAAACTCATCAATATTGAAGTTATTTTGTACCTTAGGGCCATAGTTATAGAGTAAAGGGTTGATTAGCATGGGTTTCTCTCTAGAAACCTGCAGGGTGACCGTGGAAGTGTGTCCATATCCTCCAGAGTCAAATACAGGCCATATTCGGTTCAGTTTGGCTGGTTTAGGATTGCCGCCCCAAATACAAAGCTCTTTAGTTGCTCCTTCATGCTTGCGCTTTTTTCCTGAAACATTTACAAATATTTTTGTCAGTGAATGTGGTAAAGAATATGTCCAGATATATTAAGATGGTTTTGGATCTTTTTAGTAGTTGGTTGAGTGCAAAATATAGTGTATTTGGGGGTCTTAGTTATATTAATACTTCTACAAAAGTAGCACAATATTTATGACTCACGTAAAACTATCTATGTTGTAATGGAAGTGATACAGCTTCAATTAAAATAGAAAGTATAGCTGTGAGCTGCAAGGCCATACACAAAACATACAAGTACAATAGTAATGCAGCACTAGAAATTGCACAATCCGTAAGAAAATTCACATTAGGCAGAAATATATTTACTTCAACGTTAAGACTATGTTTATAAACATTTCTGACCTCCATTTGCAGTGATATAGGAACAAAACATAATTTCATAGGTTAGCCATTTCCCACCAAACTAAATCAACTTTGAACAAACCTAAGCGATTTTAAGGTGAAACTTTAGCTTCAATGAGGTCAGTTGAAGACAATGAAAGCAAAAATTACAGTGAATATACCTTTTGGTTCACTTGATGACTGGGGTTTTGGTGGTGACACACTTGGATTGTATCCCAATTTGGAAAGTTTCCTATAGTCGTGAGTAACCCGGCGACGCTTGGCGCCCTCGCCGGCGTCAGTCTCGCTGTTCGAACTGCTGTACCCATCGGCGAAATCACGATCTTCACAAACTTTTACATTAGATTCTGCGGGTCCGTTCGACGCCATTGTTTTGACGACAAACGTCTATCACTGCACGGAAACTGTCGCTTTTTGTAAATCAAACGAATATGTCGAGGAACATCTCGATAAAGACACAGTATCTGGAAGAAGTCTCACTGTGAGATTAGCTGTTTTCAATCAAAAATATGAAAAACAACTCTCGACGCCATTTACTTACTACTTCACGGAATTGACTTTTTTCTATTTCTGAAAATAATGTGACGGACTTGAATACTTTACAAACAGCCTCATTAATGTGATAGATAAAAAGAGTAATTGTGTGATAATATTTGTTAAATATATATATATATATATTTAAATATTTTATTTATTTTTATAAATTATTTATTAATTTAATTGTAGATTGGATTAAAAATTCTTAACTGTCTTTTAGCGCCATCTAGGTAATGATTAAGTACTAGGTCCAAAATATACGTAGCCTGCTTTTTTAATTCTCAAAGTTCAGTATAACAATGAATAGATGGCGCTATATGTTCAAAACCTTAGTTTTCCGTACACACTAATTTCACCATTCACACACACTAACCCCCAGTTTCTCGTACACTAACACACGATTAATCTGCTGTTAACAGCTGTCAATTGACCTAAGTGCATACAAAAAAAACCACTGACAGCTGTTAACAGTAGATTAACAGCTTGTTAGTGTACGAGAAACCGGGGGTAAACCTAACCTTTCGTTAAACGTAATCCCTAGTGGTTATATTCTCTTTGGTAGTCATAGTCCCTGTCTCCACTCTATGGAGTTCAGGTTGTGTCATTGAATTTTAAAATTCAATGGTTGTGTTAAAACCGCTGCCGCTTACCCATAGCAATAAGCAGCGGTTACCTCTGTATTTCTTGTCTTTTCGGAAAGATAATAGGTACTTAGGTACTACGTTCAGTGCTATGAACAAAAGTCACGAATTGGAGTAAAAATAAATACTTAAAAAGGAAATAAGAAATAAAACTTTTCTACGCTGTTCGCTTCATTACGGGCGACTTTACACCTAATTTCTAGAGATGTACAATGCCGTCCCGACTCCCGTCACGTGCATCTGGATTGAGGGCCCATTTTTTCAAATTAGGTATTGCTAAACGAGTTGCACTTACAGGGCAATTATGTAGTTAAAATTAGGTGTAACTTAAAGCAAAGATTCTTAAATTTCTTAAACATGAAACAAAACCGTTATGATCAAATAACTTGGGCCCTCAATCCCGATGCCTGATAAAGGGGCATAACCTAAATCTCAGAAAGTACTATCCCTGGAATAATAATCTATATAACATAACATAAACTCATGCCTGTATCCCAGAGGGGTAGGCAGAGACCAGGAACTGCCACTTGCTACGATCCTGTCAGATCACTTTCGCTTCCTCAACATTCAGCATGCACGCACGCCGGTTTCGGGTACTTTTTATGTCTGGTGTTACTTACTTTGAATGACAGGATACGCAATAGTGTGATTAGAGAACGTTGTGGACTGAAAGAGGATGTACCTAGTGACTAGAATTGAGAAAGTAATGTTGCGTTGGTTTGGACATGTGGAGAGGATGAAGGAAGAAAGATTGACAAAACAAATATATCGAGCGAATGTGAATGGAAGGGCGGGTAAGGGACGACCGAGACGGACATACTTCGACCAAATAGGGGATGTATTAGCAAATAATTTTTATTTGACGATTTACTTAAGATTTTCTTAAACAAATTAAGAAATTCCCAAATCTTAAGAATGCGATATTGCACATTTTATGGTGGATTTAGCTTGGGCCCTTGGGCTAGCTCAATACCTACTGAGGAATCTGCGGCACATTAATTTATGTCAATAAATAGATTAATACGATGTTAATATCTTTTGAGTTCAATGTCTCGGTAAATTAGTTAAAAAGAAATAACAACACAAAAGTTTACTGTTAAAAAGTAGGTAAACGAAATTCGAATTTTCCTAAAAGGTCTGAAGTCTGAACTGAGGGCCCAAACTTTTTCGGCAGTATTGACCATGCTAGTATAACTTATACTTCTACAATACCTACATGTATAAATACTTCTAATTATTTAAAATAATTTAAATTCAGTGCATGGATGGGTCGCCGTCTATGCCGCTAGTGGCATTTTTCCGAGCGGTTCCGTGCTTCGCAAGGCACGCAAAGCTGTTGGTGCCGGCTGCCGTCCATAGATGGCAGTCGTTAAGCCAAGTCAGAGGCCTTAGGGTGGCTTGACAACTTCTGACAGTAGACGAGCCACTAGTCTACAAGCCTCCACCAATCCGGACTTGGCCCCCGTGGTGGAGTATGGCCCATACCTTCCTCAGGGAAGAGACCCGTGCCCCTCGGTCGGGACATAATGGGTTGATGATGATGATTTAAATTATTTCTATCTTTTTAGTGTTGTAGTGTTTCGAAGTCGGTTTTTATTTTTTATTTAAATTTTTTTTTGATACCGACGACCAAGAACCTAGGATCAAGGACTTGGACTTTGAACGACCAAGAAACTAGGACTCGGACTGGGACTTGATAGCATTTATGCCAAAATCCGGCCATTGGTTTTGGTAGAAAATCAACGTTTGGCTGTAAACACAGTTTAAAGAGGTAATTAGGTACTTTGTATCGTGGCATTGAAAATGATTCATTTTACATTTAAAAATTAACGGTGTCATTTATAGAAACACGATTCTCTTAAAACACTCCATAAACGCGGCGGGTACAATACAAACAGTCTAAGGTCTAAGGTAATGTGCGGATGGCAATTTTATTAGGGGGTCCCCTAAGATGAGAGATGGCATTTGGGGCAAAAGGCCTATACCGAGCGGTGGGTAGCGTAGCGGTGGGCTGACGGTGAGGATGATGTTGATGATGATAGATAGATAGATAGTCTGTGGTAAAGTCTCTGCCACAGACTATTTACACGGTGCTTACAGTGTTTTAAGGAATCCTGTTTTTGATAAATAACACTATAACAGTCTGTATAGACCGGTATGCGTACTAAGTAAAGTAACGATTGGATTGGCCGATGGCCACCTCAAGCCGCTCTGTACAAATTTATGTATTTCAAACAAGAAATTGCTATTAGCAATAAGACCGCCAATTGTACGCCAAGGTACATACGTAGTAACCTTTGTGAACATTTTGTGTTTTTTACCTTAAAGAATATTCTTACCCTATCTTATTTTCAGAGATCCGTACCTCAAAAGGAAAAAAAACGGAACCCTTACAGGATCACTTTGTTGTCAGTCCGTGCGTCTATCTGTCAAGACCCTTTATCTTGAGAACGCGTGATGCTATCGACTTTAATTAAAACCATACTCAAGTCTTCAGTCCCTTGAAGCTATGAAAAAATCAAACTTCTAAGTTAACGCAAAAATAGATACGGCCGTTTATGCCGCAAAAAAAAACATATATTTAGAAGAAGAAGAAGAAAGACATTTATTATACCAACAAGATACATCACAGAAACAAAATAAGCACATAAGTAACATAATTTCGACACTCAAAGGAATTAAAATTTATAGGGTACTTTCCGTTGACCTAGAACTATGAAATTTGCCAAGTAATATCGTCTTATACTACAATTATAAGGAAAAATCTGAAAACTATACATACCCATATATTAAATCATAAAAAAATTGTCTTCGAAGTTCGGAAAAAGATCGGAAGAAACTCGAGACTCGATTCCTGAACTATTTAGTACCTACCTACAAATTTGTACCGAACCCTCGGTGAACGAGTCCGACTCGCACTTGTCCGGTCTTTTTATTTTTATAACTTTTGTGCTGATATGCTTTGTTAATGATATTACAGATGATTCTGTGAAGTAGTTTTCGGTAAGTACAGAATAAAAATACTCATATTTTTAGGGTTTCGTACATGAAGGGGGACAAACGGACCCTCTATTACTCTGCCACCGCTGTCTGTCTGTACGTCCGTCCGACCTTTAAGTAGCCAGTTGACATTATATTATTGCAGCGGATTACCTAACAAATAATAAATTGAAAATATAATTATAAGGGGGGTCTCCATACAAAAAACGTGTTTTATTTGTTTATGCTCTATCGTAAAAACGGTAATACATACAGGCATCAAACTCGACGTGATTGTGGGACTTATTATATATCTATTCTAACGACAAATAATAAAAAGCGGCCAAGCGCGAACCCTCCTCGGTGCGCGAGTCCGACTCGCAATTGGTTGGTTATTTAATCTCTGTTAATAAATCACGGTACAAATGCCCCCTTAACATTTTGGTAACCAATGCTAAAGTCTGAATGAAGTCTACTGAAATGAAATGGTGCTGGGCAGGTCATTACTATGTATAGGTAGAGTGGCAACCGAAGGCCGGACGTAAAAGTGTAGGCCGACCCCCCGCCAGGTGGCGCGAAGACATTGACAAGGCAGCAGGGAAGACCTGGAGGAGAACAGCGCAAAGCAGAAGCGACTAGAGCTTGCTTGAAAACCCCCGTGTTCAAGCAGTTGATATTGCCGGGCTGTAGAAGATGACAATGATGATGCTGATTCAAAGTCACCTTGTAAACCTTCTTTCGACCGTACAACAAGTGTAAAATCGTTATAGTTGAATTTGCAACAAAAATGTAAAGGTCGCCAAGCTGTTTTAGACTGTAGGTACTTAGGTAATACTAAATCAAAGCTGTACGTGACGAAATGAGTAATTTTGATGCTGTTTATTCAAACAATAAACTGGCGAGCCTCGATAACACATTGGGTAATCTAAGTATGTACATAACAACACATAATAAGAGCCTAATTCAGAGTATTTTATGTGCTAATATGTGCCAATTTGGATGGAACAGTACAGTTGTCCACACATCAACGTTTACATACGTGCACCTAATGCATAAATCCATGGTTTATGTGACAATCGAGTACATTGCAAAGTTGATTAACAAGTAGGAAGATTCGGCTACGCAACGTAGGTACATCGAATTGTCGTAATAAAATAGTTTTATAAAACGCGAATCTGCTGTCGCCTGTACCGTCGATCGAACGTCTACCTTTACACGTGTGCACTTTAACACAGTTACAATACGGACGAGTTTGCAACGAAAAGGCAGTAGGTCTAACCGCTATTGGCTGCTCGATTGGTAAGTGTCTATAAATAACTCAACGGTATCTAAATAAATACATATTTGATCTGCATTAAAAATCAGCAAAAAAAGGCTGAATATGACTCGACGACATTGACAAGACAGCAGGAAAGATCTGGAGAAAAACAGCGCAGAGCAGAAGAGCCAGGCGCAGCGTATGCAACAGTGGATATCGACCTAGTGCAACGGTGGATATCGACGAGCTGAAGATGATCAGAGTCTATACTCCACGAGCTCCCCTCGCATAAAGTAAACCTGCGCTATGAAGCGGACCGTCTTGTTTGTTTAGCTAATCTCTGGCCGCGCGCATTGACCAATTAGATGCGAGTATTTTGTTCCCTAGGAGTATTCGACTCGTGGAACGGAGTATAAGCGATATAGCCCTTAGTAGTCTAAGACCGACTAATAGGGGAAGAATGTTAGATTCAAGGATGTGTCTCTCCTATGTTGGGTTGGCGAGCCTTCGCTAGGCTTTTGGTCACGTGCCAATGCCATTCTCGGAATGTGCTGTGTAGGACATCGCTGAGTAAGACCCAAACATTGCCATTTTGTGTTTTCAATCTCTTCGGCGACAATTTTTTGTTTCGTAACTCTCCAGCTGCAGTAGCACGACGAAGCTAGTCTCGCGCCTTACTTAACGCACTTAAATGTCAAAAGTCGCGTTTCCCTACATATACATATAGGTACCTTCTTAATGCACACAAAACATTAAACAGGACATTACGTAAGAAATAGCATGTACAAAGGCGAGCTTACAAATACAATAAAGTGTTCTCTATCTATCTAACTGTCTCGGTCTGGTTTATAAAAACACGAGCCCTCTAGAACAATCCTCAGAGGCTGTTTAAATACTCTGTGGTCACGTTTTTCCTTTTACCGCAGACTATAATGAAGGCAGCATAATGCAGTTTCTGAAGTGTTTCAAAAATTGTATTTTTATAAAAGAACGTGTCATTTTAGCGCCGTAAAAAGCGAGCATGTGCAGGAGCTCGAAATTAGTTATGGTTATCGGTCATTAGTATATCAGCATTACATAATTATAGTGCGCACAAATCTTTTTGGCGGTAACGTGAACATAGTCACAGATCGTTTGCGCATCGCTTACCTACTGTCTTTACCGTGTATGTGTGAGTGATTGACGTATTGTGATGCGTATTAAATTACTATTAGTGAACTACTAAAGTAGTCAATCACTCACATATACACTGTAAAGACAGTAAGCGATGCGCAAACGATCTGTGACTATGTTCACGTTACCGCCAAAAAGATCTGTGCGGACTATACCTCAGAATAAATACAAACTCTTTTTCCTGAAACTATTTTGTATTGACGGCTAATTTCAATACATATCTCCTTGGTGAAAATCATTGGCCATCTATGTGTACTTCTTTTTTTAAATATATTTAAATATTTCTGTCGCTCTTCTTTTGTTTGCAACAATGGACGTCTCGCAGGAAGCTTGTCGTGATTATAAAATTATAAAAGAGGGTTAACCTTCAAGGAATCTCACAAAAATTTACAAGGTGCTTTTGGGAAGTCTGCTCCTGCGTTAACAATAGTTATTATTGGTTTCGTGAATTTAAACGTGGTTGACGACCTCTGTGGCGCAGCGGTAGCGCATCTGGATACCATGTGAGAGGTCCCGGGTTGGAATCACGGCTGGGGACAAAAACACCCAGGTCTTGGATGTTTACATGTTTGTGATGTCGTTGTTTCTGGTTCCCACGACACAGGGTATCCTAGTGTGGGGCCAGAAGCAATGTATGTGCCTGTATGTAAATGTTTATGTTAAGTATGTTTTTTATACTTAACCCAAATTATTACCTAAATGTATTACTTAGTCCAGTCCATCCAAAGGTTGTCTGGAACTGGAAGAGATCACGTTTAGTGATAAGGCCACCATCTGTACTCTTAGGTTAAGAAATATCTGTGTAATTTCCATTTTTTATGCGCAATAAAGTGTTCTCTATCATCTCTATCTATCTAGATGATGACCCCAGACCCGGCCGACCACCAACTGCAGTAAGTAACTCATGAAAATGTCATCAGGGCAGAGTGGCTATTGCGAGATAAAAGACGCTTGATACATTGAGGCTGAACTGAACCACAGGCAGTTTCCGCCATCCTGCAACCTTAAAGTTAGGAAGCTTGAGAAGTATGTCTGGCGTTACTTTGAATGACAGGATACGCAATAGTGTGATTAGAGAACGTTGTGGACTGAAAGAGGATGTAGTGACAAGAATTGAGAAAGAGGAATGTTGCGTTGGTTTGGACATGTGGAGAGGATGAAGGAAGAAAGATTGACAAAACAAATATATCGAGCGAATGTGGATGGAAGGGCCGGTTAAGGGACGACCCAGACGGACATACTTCGACCAAATAGGGGATGTATTAACAAAGGGCAAGATAAAAAGTACCCGAAACCGGCGTGCGTGCATGCAGCGTCTGATGAATGTTGAGGAGGCGAAGGTGATCTGTCGGGATCGTGGCAAGTGGCAGTCCCTGGTCTCTGCCTACCCCTCAGGGATACAGGCATGAGTTTATGTTATGTTATGTTAATTTACGTTACGTCACGTCATGTTACGTCACGTCACGTCACGTCACGTCACGTCACGTCACGTCACGTCACGTTACGTTATGTTATGTTATGTTACGAATAGCGACCGCTCGGCGTCCGTGGCATTCTTTTTCGCCAAGAACGCGCCCGCTCACACAGCTGTTAGAACTAGAACCATGTACCATGGATTGTTTGACAACTTCGGGATTACAAATGTTACCCCAGCCTCCGTACAGCCCAGATTTAGCTCCATGAGATTTTTTTTTATTTCCCACGGTAAAAAAAAAATGCTTCGTGGGCGAAAATTCAACACTGCAGCGTCGAAGAATATCGGTGGTTATTTTTCGACCTCCCGCAAGATAAGTTCTTTAAATGTTATGAAAGCTGGTTCACCCGAAAGCGTACGTGCACAGGGGTCGGAGGAGAATATTTTGAAAAGCTGTAAAAATTTTATTTCATATGCGAACTATTTTTCATTTCACTAACAATTTTTGGAACAACCCACGTAGTATTTTTTTCTATTCGTCCCAGTTTAGTTTATGACTTGATCTAAGCTATAAATTGTCTCATCTTTGCTTACAACGAATTACTATTCCAAAAATGTTCAAAAGTTCGATTCCTATTCGTCCAATCCAATTTGTATTCGTGTAAGGTAGAGATCTTAGCATGGTAAGCATGAGCAGCCTATAGATATGTCTCACAGACAGAGACTGAAAGAGAGAGAGAGAAGAAGAAAAAAAGAAGACGAGATAGAAATAGATAGAAGCGAGAATGAAAGGCAAAAGAAGGAGAGAGAATAAAGAAGTGGAGAGAGGAGGGACGTAAGAGAGTTAGAAAAGAGAAAGAGAAGAAAGAGAAAGGGGCCGTCCATATATTACGTCATTCTAAATTAGGGGGGGGGGGGTTGGTCTGCGGATGACGGTAAATGATAGATGGGGGGGGGGGGGGTGTTTCGAAATTGACGTCATTCTTATTTATTTATTTATAGTTTATTTTTCACGTACAAAAAGATTATTTCTAAAAAGAAATTTCTTCCAGCACACCTAGTAAAATACTAGCTGCCCGCCCCGGCTTCGCCCGTGGTACTTACATGTATTATACATATAAACCTTCTTTAAGAATCAGTCTATCTATTTAAAAAAACCGCATCAAAATCCGTTGCGTAGTTTTAAAGATCTAAGCATACATAGGGACAGACAGCGAAAGCGACTTTGTTTTATACTATGTATTGATAATAAACACAATACCTACTTAAATAATAACTACAACGTTTTATTTTGTCAAACTAGTAATGACGTCAATTTTGGGAGAAGGGGGGGGGGGGGTCATTAAGAAATGACGATAGGATGATTATAGGGGGGAGGGGGTCTAAAATCTGAAAAAATCGATGACGTAATTTATGGACGGCCCCAAAGTGAGGAAGAGAAGAAAATGATCTGCTGTTGACTGTACCTCTTACACACAGCTTTAGGTACCCACAGATATACAAGGTTATTTCAAAAATGCTTAATTCCTGAAACACGCCATTAGAGTTTGTGTTTTACTGCAACTTTAGTTCTGTGAGTTTTTTCTCAGATTGATATTTATTAGGGTTCCGTACCTCAGAAGGAAAAAACGTAACCCTTATAGGATCACTATATTGTCCGTCCGACAGTCTTTCAGGACCCTTTATTTTGGGAACGCTTTAAGGGGAGGTATCGAGTTGAAATTATTTTTTATTATTAAAACCATATAATGCTCTGGTCTCTTGTCCCTTGAAGCTGCGAAAAAAACAAACTTCTAAGTTAACGTAAAAAAAATAAACGGCCGTTTATGCCGAAAAAAACTTATATTTCGACACCCAATGGAATCATATAGGGTACTTTCCGTTGACCTTGAACTATGGCAAGTAATATTGTCTTATACTATAAGTACAGGGAAAAATCTAAAAAAATATACCTTTGTTATTAAATCATTAACAAAATAGTCTTTGAAGTTCGGTAAAACCTTGGAAAAATCTGCGAGACTCGATTGCGGAACTATTTATAATATGTTAGTACCTACTGAACGGAACCCTCGCCGGTGGGCGAGTCCGACGCGCACTTGTAATTTTTTTTTTATATCAGGAGTTAATATATTTTTATTAAGTTTGCGCTTTTCACGCTCTACCATCAGTAAATCATTGTCCTATATATAAGAACGCCTGTTATATTTAACACATACGGTTTTAAGCATTATCTAGCAAACAGCGCAGTACAAAACACTAAAACCGTAACAAATCATTAAAAAAAAACAAAAAGTTTTACAAAAAATGTTCAATGGTAGAATCAATTTGTTGCAAATTACAAGCTCTTAACAGACATGTCATAGAATAAATAAATGGTCATAGAATAAATTTTGTTGCAAATGACAAACTCTTAGATTCAGGAATTGCGCGTTTTAGAAATAACTCAGTTTAGCACCTCTTACATACTGCGCTGTACAGTCTACAGCAGGCCAAACTTTATATTTTTGTTACAAAGTCGTCCTTAACGTGACTGATTACAATGCACATTGTGTAAAGGTTGATGTGCTGTCGACTGTACCCACAGATAGATCTACATATTTTGGTTTGTAACTGTACCAAATTACCACTACGTATGCGTCAAACAAATCCATGCTGAGCGTGCCGGGTTCTGCCAACTTCGGGGCCTCCCATTCATACTCGTAGCTCTGTTTGTGGGTACAAAAAGTTACGGTGTCTTCCTCCCAAAGCGACACTTTAGAATTATCTTAAAGCAGTCGTTAGTCTTTTAATAGGGTATATCTAAATGTCTAAAAGGGGAAAGGTTGGGCACTATGGGCATGCCCACAATCTTAATAGACCTGTGACGTCACACTTTTAGGGTGTAAAAAGAAAGAAAAAAGATTTACGATTTTGGAGCAGCGACCACTAAACTGAAGTATAATTGGGCGGGTCACGTGTTTCTAAAGTATTTACTCTTCTCTTACCTAAGAGGTTATCTTTAAAATAGGAAATTCCTGAAACTATTGAGCTCTGGAAACAGGCCTCTTGCAAATCAACGGTCATGTCAATCCTTTTAAGAAGGGTACAAATTCATTCGAAAATTACATTTGGACGTGCTGTCGCGCATCTATATTTTCTAAAATTCTTAGGCCCCTCGCCCACGGCGACTTTTTGTAGCGATGCTGTCGCGCGTTTCGTAAACGCACAACAGCATCGCTACGAACGCGCTTTAGTCGCATTTGCAACGCGCTACGTAAGCGATGCCAACGCGCTACTAACGCGCTAGGGCTCAGTATTTATAAATAGCGTTTGTGGTGTCACTGTAATAGGTACGCAATTGAATAAATAAAACATGAAAAAAAATTTTTTTTTAAAAAACATGAAAAAAACTTTTTAATTCTTTGTACGATATTTTTAATAAACACTAATTCCTAAATATTGTTAAAAATAAATAATAAGTAAATGTATTTATATTCCGACAACTCCGGTGACATTATGTTAATGACATAAATTTTTAAGTCTGCGAAAAAATCTCAAACTGTTCGACATGTTTCAGGAATCATGCATAAAATCTTGGCAGGTAGAATAAACTGGGCATCGGGCGCACTTTTTACTATAGCGCTACCAATTAACAGACTTTCGAGCATGCACGACTTATCTGTTGTGTCAAGTGTAAAATATATTTCATATTTGGTAAAAATATAGGTACTTTTTAGTAATAATTTATTATATTAAATATAATAACTTCCCCTCTGAACATAATATCACTACGCCCATGGCTCTTGCCCATAACCTTTGTTGAGGGCTGGATCCGTGTCTGGCTCACTGTTTTTACAGTGTATGTGTGAGTAATTGACTACTTTAGTAATTGACTAATAGTAATTTAATATGCATCACACTACGTCAATTACTCACACATTAACTGTAAAGACAGTGAGCGATGCGCAAACGATCTGTGACTATGTTCACGCTACCGCCAAAAGGATCTGTGCGGACTATACATATCTTCGGAATAGACAACCGTATTATTCCATACCACAGTGCAAAAAAAACAATATTCGGTTTGTCCTACCTAGATTTTTAATTATTAGTACACAATAATAATAACTTCCACACAATATAATCACTTGACCTGGTCCCAAATTAGGATACCCTGTAATATGGTAACCAGCAAGGACGTCACAAACGTGAAAATACACCCAGACTGAGGCCATTTGTACAAATGTACGGCGGCCCCTAGTGGGAATCGAGCTGACGACCTTTGTTTTGGTAGCTAAGCGCCTCAACCGCTAGACCAACGAGACAGTAAAAAAAATCTGTAACGAATTCATTTATTTAGTGTCTATCTGTAAGTAGGTATGTACTTACTTACCTGCCTACTTAATTCTGTCAGAAGCATACAATTTGGGAAATTCGTATTTATTAAACTTATATACTTATTTAATAAATACGATTCATTACCTAATCCTGAAAGTAAATAAACACAATCCTAATTTGACCGGTCACGCCCATTGCCCAAAATCAGAATCATGTAAGGGCATTTTATTTATATTCGTAGTCAGTTCAATGTTAACCTACAGTTGTGTTTAAAGAGTTAATTATGTATACCTACAAATAGTCGAGTAGGTGCAACTTCATTGAACTAACAAAAAATAATATGTCATACGTATATTCCTGCCTTTTTAATTGAAGCAATTAAATACGCCGGTAAGGAATATAGAGAATATTAATATGTACCTACGTTGAACAGAGACGTACAAATTGAGTAAACAAATAACAATTGTTTGTTTCGAATGACGTCAATTTGACAAGATATTGTTTTATTACCGAGTCGTTTATCGAGAGTCTGATTGCAACTTATTTTGCCGGGTTATGCATGAACATTAAATTAACATGAATGACTGTGATTCAAGCGTACGAGATATTATAGGCATTAAATTGTATTTTAAACACAATGCTTTCTGCTTTACAACGATAAAACAAATTAATAAATACGATAACTACATGTTATATTTTAAGAAAACTCTAGGTTAACAAACATCGTAAACAATGTCTCGCAACAAAAAAGGCGGAATCATAATTAATTCGCATAGACAATGAATTGGATGACGTTGACTGGCCAGTGGGCCTAGTCTGTAGCCTCGAGATTATAAAAATAAATCGCGACATTCGCAACCGGCCAGCACGACCGGCCCGCTCGCGTTCCACATTCGAAATAATAATTGTATTAAGGAAACATGAGCGCGGCGCATGTGTTTGTTTGTTTGTTTACGCGCTGGTGACGTCATAATGTTTATTCTCGGAAGGGGCTTCAGGCGATACGGAGCAGTGGGGCATTTTAGTAGTGATTTCTACTTTTATTAAAAAATCGAAATGTTATGTTTTAAATGAATTGAAGTTAGTTATTATGATGCTTCAAGTGTCTTATAAAAAAAGGTAAATATAAATGTAAAAATGCACGCTTTCAGTGTTGTGGAATTAATATTTTTGTGTCATCCATCAGTGAAATCTTCAACTAATTTTAAGGGGCTGTTCATTGATCAAGTTACACAATTCAATCAGTTTTTCATCTCCCTCCCCTTACCTTTGACAAAATAAGCCCTTTTTCAGCCCCATACATGAAAATTTAACACTTTTCAGACCCCCATTGCCCCCCCCTCATATCGCCTTACGAAATAAAAAGGGTTTTCATACGTTCCTTTCTTAGTGTTTTTCGATAATGTTTGCATAGTTTTGTAATGAAATTGCACAAGCAAGCACTCCAGACTAGACCTTTTCCCGAAGTCCTATCCTCTACACTCCTTTGCTGCATCTAGACTCAGACCAATTAAAAATTGTTAAGAACTCTCCCATTCCAGTTTGTCCAAAAGAACCCCAAGACTCCAAACCAAAAGAAACATCCAAGAATGGTATTTCCTTACCTTTGGGAATACCGAGTACCTAAGTCCCATTCCACACTCCTCTTTACTACATCTAGCCCCAGATTAAATAAGGGTTGTTAAGAACTCTCCCATTGTAGTTTTGTCCAAAAGAACCTGAAGCCTCCAAATAGTTAGAAGGCATTATTCCATCTTTCAGTTAGTTTCACCAACCCCACGAACGGTCTTTCTCTACCTTTATGCCGAACCGCGCCACGACCACAATAATTCGCCAACGGTCTTTTGTCTCATTCATTGCCGATTGAATAGTTAGCAACTGTCATCGGGCCGTCATGTGTCGGTCCGCGGGCGCGCCTCCCCTTGTTTACACACGCACACAGTCGCGGCGGCGCACACACGGCCGCGCCCGCGGAGCCGCTTATTTAGGTATATTGTTGTTTATTTTATTCGGCGCTATGCTCCGACACGGCGAGCCTTTCGACTCAGTTTTAACGCGCACGTTTTATGAAACGACAACTATGCGCCGATGTTCGCTCGGCCGCAGTGATAATTATTCATATCGGGACCGCTTCTAGCGACAGAAATAGCAACGCGCGGTAAACAAATTTGTGAATTTTATTCGCGGGGCCTTGTTGATTTTTGTCGTGTTTTTTTTTATTGAACTTTTTTATAACCTATCCGCATGTCGCTCGCCGGTGCCGGCGGCTCGAGTTGTCTCCGCGATCTTAATGGCAGTTAATCATAGTTTATTTTTACCGCGCAACGTGTGTTAATAATTGTGTTGGGGGCACTTGCCGTGTAACTTATTGCTGTCGCGTCTTAATGAACAATTTTTGTTATGCGGAAGTGCTTTTTGAAAATTACTTTTTTTCCCAAATGATGTCTGTGAAATGTGAGTGTTCTACTTAATTCTGTAGGGGTTCGAGTTTTTTTTTTTTTTTGTTAAATTGGCGCGCGAATTGACGAAAAGTTTCTAAACACTTTTTTTGGCGGGAAAGGCTCGAGGTGCTAACGAAGAAGTAGGCTGCACACAGAAAGTGGAAAAGTGTAAAATACACATTGGATGCTGACGGCGAGTGTTTTTTCAACGCGTTTTCGAGGCTAAGCGCTAGTTGTTTGAACAAGTGTGTTTTCTAATGGATTTATTTTGAGGTGAGTTTAAATTTACTTGTGTGTTGGTGTTTGTATTGTTTGTTCTTCGTGTTTGGTGTGCGTGTTCGCGCCGGTGGCGGCGGGAAACCGAATACCTAGCCGACTCTTCCGTGTGTGCGTGAGCAAACAACGTGCCCAGTGTGGGTGCGCGACTTATTGTCACTTTGTGTAAGAGGGGAGACGAGGAGGGAGAGGTTAGTTGTCAGGTATTTAGGCGAAGACAAAAGATTGATGAGTTGATCTCCTCATTTTTTTTATTGAGCAAGAAACCGGAGTGTTCGGAGGTGGCCCAGTCGACTGTAAACTCCTGATTGAATTAGGGGAGGATTTTTCCCAGCAGCAGTAGGGCACAAACATAGAGGCTACCTACGAAAAAACAAAATTGGGCAAAACTTTTGTAACAGTCTAACCCCCGGTTTCTCGTACACTAACAAACTGTTAATCTACTGTTAGCTGTCAGTGGTTTTTTTTTGTATGCATATTGGTCAATAGACAGCTGTTAACAGTAGATTAACAGCGTGTTAGTGTACGAGAAACTGGGGGTTAGCCCTTCTTTACGGTATAGTCAAACATGTAAAGTAACTCACGATTCCACTTGGCCCTACCTTAAGCAATAAATGTCAGAATTCCACAAACTTTTAACTTATGAAGAGGTTGCATAGTGCATGCTGGCTGAACCACACCCCCATTATCTTTATTAGGTACTTACTAAGGTTATGGAACTTGTTTATCTTAGTTTACTCTTCTATCAACAAACTACTTAGGTAGGTATCTCAAATCGCAAAATAATGAAGTTTATTATTCATCAAATTATCATTTTCTTATTAATCGTAAATCTTATTCAAGTCATACATAGTGATTACATAATGTACTACGTATAGATATCGAATAGTAGAGTCAACAGCACATAAACCTTTACATTTCAGTTGCAAAGTGGCCCTTAACGTAACTGAATAAAGTGCATGGATGGAAAGGTTATTGTGCTGTTGACATTACCTATCTATTATAAATACAAATCATAACATAATTGACACAACAACGACTTTAGGGGCCTCTGGAACAAAGTAAAAATAATTTTTACACTAATTCTCACTATATCGTAAAGAAAAAAAAGGGGATCGCAAGCTCCAAATCTTATATTGACATTAGGGACTGAGAAAGGCAAATAAAGGGTATGAATGCGGTCATTCACACAACACAGGGGGTTGGTTGGTACAGATGACAGCACATGAACCTTTACATTTTAGTGGTAAAGTCACCCGTAACGTAACAGAGTAGAGGGCAAGGATGTAAAGTATAATAAGCTGTTGACTGTCATTTGATAGGTAGATTAAATCTCATAAAAACTTAACGTCTTTTTGCGTTTCAAGTTTTTTTGCCCCCCTCGACAGTCCTCCTAACTTTACCAGTTTTTTTTTAAATTAAGTTACACTGCTTTATAACTACTACCTATTAGGAATTTGTAGAATTGAGTACATATTTTTCATTAGAAATAATAAAAAAAAATTCTAAACTCAGATTCTAGGTAACATATTACAATGAACAACTAATTTACATCTAAAATAGATTTATTTTTCGTGTTAAGCGGATGCAGAAAAAAATTACAAATGAAATGGAATTACAATTTGTTGCGACCGAAGATCTTGATTACAATACACACAAAAACATAGCCAACAAACAGATACAACTAAAGTTAATCGCCCTTAATCGATTGGTTTACAACGTAACAGTAAAGATCGAATACAGATATTCATGTGACACATTTTTGGTACCTACGCGAAGATCCTAATTGGCTATATATCATCGTTATCTTATTGTTAGAAGTAACTAGGTATTAATAATCACTAACAAACATATTTTTACATAACTATTTACCACCAATTTAAATCGAAAGGCAGTTCCTGAATGGCTATCAAACATACAGTAAGTAGATCATTAAAGGTGTTACAGGTTAAGTAATGATACAAAATATATCAACAAAAAAGCAAAATTTGACATTTAGCGAAATTTGGCACTACCGAGTTTTGACATTGTGTAGATTATAATAGGGGTTAAAGTATGAAATTGCCGTTTTATTGCAATAGGTTCTTTGAATTGACATAGAATCTTCGGTATCTGGACACCTCAGGTGCTTAGGTTTTACTCATTATGTTTTCCTTCACAGTTGGCGAATGGTATTGCTACTACAACTTTCATTTCCTAGTTTAATTTACACCTTATGGATATATTAAGGGACACCATGAGGTTCAATAGCGCCACCAATGTAAAGAAACCGGCCAAGTGCGTGTCGGGCCACGCGCAGTGTAGGGTTCCGTAGAAAGAGGAGGTTTTATCTGCTATACAGAACTATCAACTTCATCAAAGCAATATTTCGCAAACGGAATCCTAAAGCAAAAAATTAACAATCAACCGTTTAGCCAGGGGAGGGACGCCCCAGACAAAAATTCGCGCTATAAAGCTTAATATTTCGTAAACGGAACCCTATATCAAAACTTCGTACACCGACAATGTTTTTAAACGTCGAATCCAACGAAATCCCACACTATGGTGTAGGCGAGAAAAAATATTGCATCCCTAATAGGCATGATGACAAAATATTTTATAGGACATATGGTGCTACATTACCGCACTAGTGCGATAATGAGCACTTTACGTGCCTATGTCGAAACTTCAAAGGGCCATATGTACTATAAAACGTTGTACGATACACGTGCGAATAGGTGATCCGCAACTCGTGTCGATATAAAACACTCCCTTCGGTCGTGTTTTAATTTATCGCCACTCGTTGCGAATTTCCTACTTTTCGCACTAGTATCGTAATGTACTATTGAAAAACTATCCTAGGTGTATAATGCTAAAGGTTTCAAAACGTAAATTATTTGCAATCAATTTCATATTTTTGGTTACAGTGAAGGTTTAATAGTAAAAAAAGGCATTTATTTTTTAGTTTTAAAATTCCCACCGAAACGCTCGCCAGTGTCACCCAGTGTCATGGCGTCGCTAGTGACGTCACAGCTAAATAGTCAACACAGCAAATCTAGTAGTTTCATAATTTGTGATTATGAATATGAATCTGAAAATGTATAGGTGATGTGCGATCCCGCAGTATGGGAATACATCAATACATACCCCAAATAAGTGATTAGTGTTCGTTCCAAAACAGAAAAAAATACGAGACAAGTGGCTTAAACTTGCAAGGCGATATAAGTAACACAGCGATATTGGCTAGTACTCAACTTTATTCTTGTGAAGATCAATATTTATTTAGTTTACACTGTAAATTCTCAAATTGTATATTATCTTCAACCCCTCATGGTTATGAAAACCACGAAGGAGGCTTATGTCCTGCAGTGGGCGTCAAATGGCTGATGATGATGATGGTGATGATATCTTGTTAGAGATCTAAATTTAATACAGAAATAATAATAGCAAGTATAAAGCCGGCTTCTCATTCGAGAGATCGTGGGTTCGAAGCCCGGCTCGAAGTGGTAGTAGTAAGACAGCGCTTGCCATCTAGCGGCGATCTAAGTAACCTTCACAGCATCGATGTCATATAGTTGAATGTCAATGTTAAACGCTTCTTGTTGGTTTCTATAGATGGGGCACTTTTCTCAAATTCGATCTTTGTCTAATATTGTATAGATAATGGTACGGAACCCTTCGTACGCGAGTCCGACTCGCACTTGGCCGGTTTGTTTACATGTTATGTTTTTAATTGCTTAAACTTAACCTAAAAACCGAAGGGGGGCGTTGGAAACCATAGTACAGGATCTACCTAGTTTGGTTTCTAACGTGATAAATAAATTACGTATAGTTAACATCTAAGTCAACCTGTAAATTAGTCATAACTATACTGTACACGAAGAAAACCACGAAGGAGGCCTATGTCCTGCAGTGGGCGTCAAATGGCTGATGATGATGCTGGTGATGATATCTTGTTAGAGATCTAAATTAAATACTACAGCAAATAATAGCAAGTATAAAGCCGGCTTCTCATTCGAGAGATCAAGGGTTCGAAGCCCGGCTCGAAGTGGTAGTAACAAGACCACTCGCTAACGGTGAAGGAAAAAATATATAAATAAATGCGAGTGTCGTGTTCAACAATGCAAGTGTTCTTAAATAAATACATAATTTTAGTGATTCTCATTTATTGTCGTCATGCCTATTTAGGTGTTGGACGGTTGCCTAAAAAAGAATTGAGATTTTATTCTACCGTTTTGTCGGCGACATTAACATATAAGTATGTCTATGCCGAATTTCAGCTTTCCGGTACTAATAGTAAAGCTGACAAACAGACAGACGGGCATGGCGAAACTATAAGCGTTCCTAGTCGAATACGGAACCCTAAAAAGGACAAACGATCGAGAACCTGAGGCGAAAAACCTAGGATTAGATATAAAACGGTCGTTTTTTAATATAGATTTAAGAAATAGAAGATTTTAATACAGATATGGTCACTTATAAGATGTTGTTCGGTTAGCTAATTACGTAATAACTTAAGACAGAAGGATCCTTAAGCAGGGAATGAATAAATAAAATGACTTGGTATTACATGCATCTCACAACTTTTTACGGTAGAAGAACTGAGTTGCGAGACTTGGTTTTAAGGGTTCCGTACCCGAAGGGTGCCAAACGGGACCCTATTATTAATATTTCACTGTCTGTCTGGCTGTCTGTAAGTCTGTCTGTCTGTCAGTCTGTCTGTCTGTCTATCACCAGGCTGTATCTCATGAACCGTGATAGCTAGACAGTTAAAATTTTCACAGATGATGTATTTCTGTTGCCGCTATGACAGCAAATACTAAAAACAGAATAAAATAAATATTTAAGGGAGGCTCCCATACAACAAACGTGATTTTTTGGCCATTTTTTGCTCGATATTAATAACGGCAACAGCTACGCTTGAAATATTCAAATGTTGTCTAAAGACAGCGCTTGCCATCTAGCGGCCATCTAAGTAACCTTCACAGCATCGATGTCATGTAGTTGAATGTCAATGTTAAACGCTTCTTGTTGGTTTCTATAGATGGGGCACTTTTCTCAAATTCGATCTTTGTCTAATATTGTATAGATAATGGTACGGAACCCTTCGTACGCGAGTCCGACTCGCACTTGGCCGGTTTTTTTACATGTTATGTTTTAAACTTAACCTAACAACCGAAGGGGGCCGTTGGAAACCATAATACAGGATCTACCTAGTTTGGTTTCTAACGTGATAAATAAATTACGTATAGTTAACATCTAAGTCAACCTGTAAATTAGTCATAACTATACATGTATACGAAGAAAACCACGAAGGAGGCCTATGTGCTGCAGTGGGCGTCAAATGGCTGATGATGATGATGATACATGTATGTATACCGATGTTGGTTTCCCAATAAATATCTTTGTCTTTAAAATGAAAAATGGACCTTCTGTGTAGGACAATAAATTATTTGCCGGAATCTGCGACGTTGGTATTGTAAAAATACAAATCTGAAAAAAAAACACGTAAAATTAAACTTGTTTTAGAAAATAAAAAAACTTTTTTTAGGAATTGCGCATTTTTTCTTCGCAATTTTTCGCAAATTTCAATCTCTATAGTTATTCGTTGCCATGTAGAACCTCAATTTTTGGATTGTACATAAAGATATTTTCTTACAAATTGTATTTAATAAACTACTAGCATTTTCATACAATATTTCAGTAATTTCCTTTCTTTGAGACACGGACGTTAGTGAGCACGTGTGTAACTAAGTACTTAGTTGTTAAATAAATAGTAAGGTTTATTGTACGTTTATGTATGTACATGTACAAGCTATGTTTGTATTACTGTGTGCCTGTAGGCGTGACGGGTTGCGATAGTGTTATCGCCTAAGCCTTGCAAAAATACACAACAAACATTCACGAAGTATACGCGCAGCTTGCAGATATTACAACTGCTAAGATACCTAACCTAACATACATAAATAATCGACCTATAAAACTTATTAACTGCCTTCTATGTGTCTATATACCTCACGATCCATGATTCTTTTTTTGTTGGTGTTGTTTTTCGTGTATTTGGTTTGTTTACTTGTTTACTCTGTGTTTATGTGGCAATTTAAATAGGTATATGTATTCAAAATCAAAAATCAAAATCAATTTTTTTTATTCAAAGTAGCACAGAAACTGCGACTTAATGAACGTTACAAGTTAAACTAGGTGTCCATTTCAAAATCTAGATCATTTTGGAGAAAAAATGG
The DNA here is from genome assembly GCA_947308005.1 of Yponomeuta malinellus. Taxonomy (NCBI): domain Eukaryota; kingdom Metazoa; phylum Arthropoda; class Insecta; order Lepidoptera; family Yponomeutidae; genus Yponomeuta; species Yponomeuta malinellus. The sequence goes on from OX371019.1 coordinate 2,470,233, forward strand.
ACAAAAAAACTCCAAACTTAGTCTTTTCAAGTCCTTAATTTACAGGATTTATATAAATGTTCTAAAACTCATGCATTGAACTGGCTTTAATTCCAGACATCATTGTCATCTAAATAATCTTTAATGTTATAGTAGCTTTTTTGGCACAAAGTGCGCTTCACACATTTTTTGAACCGCGTTTCTGGCAAGCTTATTATATCCTCAGGGATCTTATTGTAGAAACGTATACAATGCCCCATAAAGGATGTATTAACCTTTGCCAGCCTAAATTTTGGGAACGAAAGTTTATGTCTATTTCTAGTATTTACATTGTGTTGGCTACCTACAGTTTTAAAGTCACTGATATTTTTCCTAACATACATAATATTTTCATAGATATACTGACTAGCAACTGTTAGGATGTTGGTTTCTTTAAAGAAATCTCTTAACGAATCTCTATTGCCTAGCTTATATATGAATCTGATCGCTCTCTTCTGCAGGACGAAGATGGTCTCAATGTCTGCAGCCCGACCCCACAGTAGTATACCATAGGACATAATACTATGGAAGTAACTAAAATAAACAAGCCTAGCAGTTGCGACATCAGTTAGTTCCCGGATTCTTTTAACTGCGTATGCTGCAGAACTGAGCCTATTTGCCAATTTTCCTATATGAGGACCCCATTGAAGCTTTGCATCAATTGTGATACCCAGAAATACAGTTTCTTCTACAAGGTCTAGTTTATCATTCCCCAATATAACATTGCTGTCAACCATTTTGACATTTGGTAGTGTAAATTTTATACATTTTGTCTTTTTTGAATTTAATAATAAGTTATTAGAAGTAAACCAATATAGTACCTTAGAGAGAGCATTATTTGTACCCGCAAGGTCATTTTCTTGTCTCTTAATCTTAAAAATAAGTGACGTGTCATCTGCAAACAATACTATCTCTGACATATTTTGAACCATGAACGGCAAATCATTTACATATACGAGGAAAAGGAACGGCCCCAAAATAGATCCCTGTGGCACTCCCATCTTAACCTCCGACCCGGATGATTTAGTCCTATTTATGTCAGCTTTTTGAACCCTCCCTTCTAAATATGATCTCATAAGTTTTAAGCTCCTCCCATTCACTCCGTAGTGTTTTAATTTTAAGAGAAGTGTTTTATGGTCTACACAGTCAAATGCCTTCGACAAGTCACAGAAAACACCTATAGCATCCTTCCGATCCTCCCATGCACTAAATATATGTTTAACTAATGTGACACCAGCATCCGTCGTAGACCGCCCTTGCGTGAAACCGAATTGCTCACTATGAAAAAGTTGATAATTATTAAAGTGTGTAAGTAGTTGACCTAGAACTATTTTCTCGAATATTTTACTCAAAACGGGTAGAACCGAGACTGGTCTGAAATTTGTGGGATCTTGCCTGTCGCCACTTTTAAATAAAGGAACGATCCTACTATACTTCATTAGGTCAGGGAATGTACCCTCATCTAAACATTTGTTAAAGATTCTGGCCAAATGGGGTGCTAGGACATCGATAACTGAGCTAACTATTATTACTGACATACCCCACAGGTCTTCAGTTTTTTTAAGATTTAGCTTTTTAAACGCTTTATTCACGGTATGAGCTTCAATATAATCAAACGAAAAATCGTGATCGCAGGGAGGGACATTATCTTTCAAAATACTTTCTGCAAGATCAGGAGATGAATCTAAAGGAGCCGTAGTTATAATTGGAACATTTGTAAAGAATTGTTCAAAAGCCGCGGCAACGTCTTCATTTGACGTTATTAATTTATTATCTATCTTAAGCGAAAATTCGGGGTCCGCTGATTTGGATTTACCGGTTTCCTTATTTATTATATTCCAAATGGTTTTAGATTTATTACACGATTTAAGAATTTTGGCTTTTATATGCTCGCATTTAGCTTTGTGGCAGACGGCCCTAAATAATTTTGAATATAATTTAACATACTGTAGAAAACTAGGGTCATATGTGTATGTCTTTTTCTCATATAGTGAATAAAGTGTGTCCCTACTTTTCCGGATGCCGGCAGTGGCCCATTCACTAAATTCTACCTTATTTCCTTTCGATGATAGCTTTTTCAATTTAAAAACTTTTTCAAAACTATCTGAAACGACCTTAAAGAAATCTCCATAATGGGCATTAGCATTGATGGGCGTAAACTACTTTGTAAATCAGTTTTAAATAATTCTAATTTTTTTGTTGTCATGGGCCTGTAAAGTATATCTTGTTCTGATTTTTTAAAATCAGATTCAAAGTGTACAATTTGACCACTGTGGTCTGACTTTAAGCAATTTATTGTAGAATAGTGCGAAAATTCACAGTCACAGTATACATTATCAAGACAGGTGGCTGTGATTTCGGTAATCCTAGTGGGCTCTAAGAAAATATTAACTAAATTAAAAGACTTGAAAATAAGTTTTAATTTAGTATTTAAAGTGGAATCTACCAGCAAGTCGATATTAAAATCTCCACAGACTATAAGGTTCTTGCTACTACTTGAAGCTGCATTTATAATTCTTTTTTACGGTTCCGTACCCAAAGGGTAAGGGACCCTATTACTAAGACTCCGCTGTCCGTCCGACCGTCCGTCCGCCCGTCCGTCTGTCACCAAGCTGTATCTCATAAACCGCGATAGTTACAGTTGAAATTTTCACAGATGATGTATTTCTGTTGCCGCTATAACAGCAAATACTAAAAACAGAATAAAATCAATATTTAAGGGAGGCTCCCATACAACAAACGTGATTTTTTGGCCATTTTTTGCTCGATATTAATAACGGCAACAGCTACGCTTGAAATATTCAAATGTTGTATAGTTAATGGTACGGAACCCTTCGTGCGCGCGTCTGACTCACAATTGACCGGTTTTTTATTTAGCCTATATACGGGCACAGGCCTTCTGTCAGAGAGAGAGAGAGAGAGAGAGAGAGAGAGAGAGAGAGAGAGAGAGAGTATGGGCTTAATTACCACGTGTGCCCACCACGGATTGGCAATTTCAAGCGCTGAGGTGTGTGGACACTTCAGACATTCATGTTTTCTCACGATGCTTTCCTAAGCCGTTAGCGAGTGGTATTGCCACTACAACTTCACAAATGTACGTAACTTAGAAAACAAACGTGAGGCCGGTGTTCTACCGCTCCGCTACTACCGCTCACAAAATTTTGCTGTGTTTCATAGGAATTACATGAAACAGGAAAATTTTCTTATGGCCAATTTTTATCTGAAATCCTACCATATACTCCGCCTAGTCGTACGAAATTGCGCCTTCCTACTGATAAAACAAAACAACCTAAATAATGTAATGGCCTCGAATTCTAAATAGAGGCTATCATGTACGCTTCCGACCTCCTTCGACTTTTGCTCGGAAATAGTTTTAGACACGTGCTATTCAGCTGAATTTGTGAACTAAAAAAAAAAAAACAATTATTTACTCAAAAACTGTTTACACAAATTATGTGCTTTTATACCAGATCTACCGCACCAAGGTCACTAACAGAATGTAAATTCTTTGCGTTGAAATAAATTATTTAAATTTCATTCCTTAGTAACTATAGTACGTTCATCATCATCATTATCATCAGCCATTTGACGCCCAGTTTATTGGTTCGTTCACTCGTTAAAGAGATTATGCTTAATATTTTTAATTCCAAAGTATAATCTCACGGTCTTATTTATAAAAACACGATTCCTTAAAACACTCTTCAGAGGCAGTTTTTAAAGTCAAAGTAGCGGTAAAGGGAGAGACGTAACCACAGGTAATTTAAATTTCCTCTGAAGAGTCTTTTAGAGGTTTTTATAACTAACGCCATCAGATTTCATGACAAAGTAGGCAATACACTTTACATACATGCATGGTGTTATGTTATATTATGTAAGTAGGTACACCGAAGGCTTGATAGTATAAATAAAATTGTTTACGTTTAACGAAAGATAAATTTTGATTTAAAGCATCAATTAGAGATACCTACCTACCAAGACTGCTATTTGTTAAAATAATAAATGTTATAGAAGAAGAATGCTACTCTACACGGTTTTAGCATTGGACAGTTACACAAGTATCATTGAATTGTGGTGTCCTAAGGATTTTAGTAGCAACAAATATCAATAAGATAAGCCCCAAATGTTAAGTACTTAAGTTGACAGGATGAAACAGTTACTTATTTCAGCTCAAAATAGTTACATTAAGTATTTACTTTTATGTAAATTCGACAGCTAATCAACCTTTACACGCGTGAACTTGAACTCTATTCAATTACGTTACGGGTGACTTTGCAACTACTCGTACAGTCGACAGTTCAACCTTTACATTTTAGTTGCAAAGTCGCCCGTAACGCGTCTGATTAGAGTGCACGCAAGTAATGATTGACGTACTGTCGACTGTAGCCAAGGTTAGCCACCTAAAGCACTATGAATAAAATTCTATAAAAACCTCTCGAGGACAAAAAAAAAATTGAATATCTATAAAGCCTGTTTTTAGCAAACAACAACTTGTTTGTCCAGTCACTTAGATAATCTAGACAAAATGACAAATACCTGTCTACGGAATTACCAAAATATGTGTGGTTTGACGCAGAGAACTGTAGTACTTGCGAAAACAGTCGGAAGCACATAAGCCTTTACATCCGAGTACTCTACTCGGTTGCGTTACGGACGTCTTTACAACAAAAATGTAAAAGCTGTACTGTCGACTGTTCGAGTAGTGCGATATTAGTAGAATCAGTAAGGAAGGAACCCGAGGCTACGAATAACAAAGCCATAGACGGTTTTCTTCCTACAAAATTCACTCTCAAAAACGGCCCCTGTCCTCTCGATTAGTCTGTAGAGTCAACCACTCTGTGATTGGTTCATTCTGTGCGCCATGCGTGACGACGTGAACGTTGATTGGGCGAGAGTAAATGACAGCGTAACTTATGATTGGTTTTAAACAAAAAAAAAAACATTGACTTCATGATTTATTATAACCCGGCGAAATATCTAGGTGGCAGGTGCATATATATTTTGCCGGGTAATACTAACTCGCTCCGATTGGTGGTGACACAAATCGCAATGTAAAGTTTTTTTTTGTAGGGCTGAATTAACAACCAATGCAGCCAATATAGTTCAAATAACAATAATGCCCTTGTTAAAGCTAGGAAATATTATCAATATCGGCATTTTGAATTAAAAAATCACGATATATTTGCCTTTCACTGTGACCGACTGTGACGTCATTTGCAAGATAGTATATTTGGCAGCCAGATCAACATAGAAATCAGTGTGAACCTTATTCCATCGCGCTATGACCGGTCAACATAAACATTTTCGGGCCGACTGTCGATCTTTTCACCCACAGATTACCCAAACAAACAACCAAAACGAACGTCAGTCTGACAAGTATGACAGGTATTCTCATCCGATGCATTATTTTCAACTCAATCTCTTGCGCCTACAAAAATTTAAGAAACAAAGAAATGCATCAGTTGGGAAAAAGCCCTCGCAAATGACGTCACGAGGAGTGAATTTTATTTTTAATTTTTTAAGGTGCTTAACAATAACTTAGAACAACAAAAATTAAATTAGTCCTAACAAATTATGTCTACTTGCGTAAAAAATAAAAAAATATGACCCTTAACCAAACTTTACATTGCGAATTGACAAGCCCCGCCCGCCGTGGGGTAATTTTTAGCGCTAGTTAGACAATTATGCTTTTGACTAGGTATCACTGACCCCGATTAGGTACTATTCCTCGATTTTTTGTTACTTACCTACTCCTGACGTTACTTTGTTCCAATTTGCACCATTACTAAATGCAACAGTAAATATCATAATAGGAAACTTGCCTCAAACTTAGATTGGAGTGACATTCTTTTTACACCATAGACGACATAGAAAAACGAAAAAAATTAAACCGTCAAAATATTTTTTTCAGGGTTTTCAGGTCTTAAAAAATCGCGAAAAACTAAATTATTCTAATAACAAAAACCTTATTATATTCTTTTTTTTTGTTGTTGCACTAACCCGTACTGAGAACATTTTTTTATAAGAATATTTTTTTCAGTGAATCCTAAACGTTTTCCAATAGGGGTCAAAACATTTAAAAACATTATTTTACGACACGACTCGAATATTGGTAAACGCTTCATATATTATAAACGTTAAATAATCCTTGTGACGTCATAGCTATAGCCTGATTTGTATGGTGCGTTTTTGAACCACGTGCCCAGAATTACTTTTATATTATTAATTAAAGTTATATTACGAAAAGTGTTAGTCGTAGAGAAACTAATAACAACGATTATTTATATTTTAACACGGCCTCTCATATTGCAAATGTACATAATTTAGAAAACAAAGATATAGATACATGCCCGCACTGGGAATCGAACACAGGTCTCTCGCTTCTGAGTCCAATGGTATGTCCAGCAGTGGATGAGTGGTATTGATTGATTGATTGCTAAGTTATTACAAACGCACTCAATTGCAGTCGCAATTTTGCCAGTATAACGTCCAAAGTAAGGGAGGTGAAATAGATAAAGTAACCCCAATTTCTCGTACACTAACAATCTGTTAATATACTGTTAACAGCTGTCAGTTGGCCAAAGTGGATACGAAAAAAAAACACCGTTAACAGTAGAAACAGACTTTCAGTAAAATTACAATTTTATGAGTAAGTATATTTACACATAAATACCATTTTCAAGATATTTCAATATTTTTTCTAAACAATCTACCTAACATAATTATAAAAATCTCGGGTCACAGTGTTTATTATCGAACTCCTCCGAAGCGGCTTCACCTATTTGGATTTGGTAGGTCTGAGAATAGGTCGTAGGCCCATTAATATGGCAGAACAACGTTTGCCATATTATTATGTCAGCTAGTTTTTTTCATTATAAAAGTGTTCGACTACCGAGTCCTATTTGAACAAAAAGAATAACTTCGTATTACGGCATATCTCTAGTAGTAGTTGGTCATAGTACATTTGTTAAGTAAAAAATACACACAGGGCTTAACGTATATTTTAATAAGAATGAATTTAGTAAATCGGATGACAGCCCTATGCTGAGGCACTGGATCTCAGTTCATGTAAAACAATAATATGAAATCAAATAATAATATGCTAACTAATAATGTGCTGACTAAAACTTCTTAAAGAAATCTCTGTAATATTAATATTATTACTAACACTATGGACTTGTTCCGAAATAAATATATTGATTGATTGATTGAAATCGGTGACTGTTCAACTATTCTATTGAACAAAAGAAATATCTTCTAACCATGGACATTCTTACCATGATTTAGAAATATAATTATGGTGTTAGTTTCGAAATAGTCACGCTGCAATTTTTTTTTGTTCTTGTTACCCAAAATTACACAAAATTAAGCATAAGTAATCAATATCAGGACGAAAAGTAATTAAAAATTAAAAAAAACTTTGTTTTGAGCGTCTTAAGGTCGGCGCCGGCCAACTCAATTGTTTTTTTATTGTTTACACACATCAGACGTTAGACTTTTAAGAATTTAACATACCTATTAGAAATATGTTTTTAACGTTGGTACGGTATTTCCTACTACTTTAGATTGACAGTTTGAAGCCAAAGGTCGGAAATCACGAATATTTACAAATATTATATTTTACGATTGCTGCTAAATCATTAATAATAATGTTTTTCACAATAGAAAGAACAATCCCTCAAAATACGGTGAACTAATTCAAAGTCGCCCTGAAGTAGGTAATATTCAGTCGGTGTACTACATTTTGTAGAATAAAAACTATTCGTCTACACATAGGACTTTACGCCTCTCGTAACAAGGGTGATATTGAATAAATCTGTGCCTATTCAGAAAGAAGACCAGTATTTTGTGTTCCCACTGCATGCATTGTTAATAAACTTATAACAGTCAGTTACAACAAACAAACATTATGCAATAAATAGGTAGGTATTGTTGGCAACACCCGGAGGTTGCTGACATTCAATAATCGCTCTTAAGTCGTAGGCGATAGAAGTGGTCTCGGTGTAGGGCCAACTCGATGTGTGCGTTTACTCCATTGTTAGCTTGTTTATTGCTAGTTTTCTCAGATATTTTTTTGCGATTGTCTTTCGTTGGTAGGTAGCTGAGAGTCAGTTCCACTGCGGGCTATAGAAATGAAAACACGATTACTTTAAAACACTCCTCAAATAAACATAAAAATAAACATTTACATACAGGCACATACATTGCTTCTGGCCCCACACTAGGATACCCTGTGTCGTGGGAACCAGAAACAGCGACATCACAAACATGTAAACATCCAAGACCTGGGGGTTTAGTCTAGTCTAGTAAATAGTCTGTGGTAAAGTCTTTCGGTCCTATGAATAAAAAGTCGGTTTGACTAAAACACTCTTAAGAATGAGTTAAATCGGGTTTATGGCAGGAATTCCTGTATATGGCAGGAATCCGGCTTTAACTCCGTCTTTGGAATGTTCGATAACAAACACTGGTTTGTTACCGAACTCCTCCGAATCCGCTTCACAGGTTTTTAAGTTTTTTTTTTAATATTTGGTAGGTCTGAAAGTAGGTCATCGAGGGTCGTAGTTGGCCTACGACCTATTTTCAGACCTATCAAATATGGCAGAACAACATTTGCCGAGTCAGCTAGTAAAGTTATAAGAACACGATTCCTCTAAAACACCCCTCAGAGACAGTTTAAGTAATCTGTGGTTTTCCGGTACTTCTTTTAGTACTCTTACGAAATTACGAAAAACAGCACATCAGCCTTTACGTACGTGCACTCTAATCAGTTAGGTACGTTAAGGGCGACTTTGCAACAAAAATGTAAAGGTTAACCTGCTGTCGACTGTACAGTCCTCCTGTTGTACAGTCGACAGCAAGGGCCTGTTTCATAGAACCACAACATGGTTTGCTATGACGATTCGATGTACATTGTCAAGTCGATTAACCCACAGACAAGTAGGTAGACTCTGCTACGCAATGTACATCGAATTGTCATAATAAACTATGAATTAAACTCTGCCTAGGGCCCTAACATGCGGACCAAATCCTGTCCGAAACCTGAGGTTTGCGATAGCGATCGGTAGGTATGGAAATTGACGGTTAGACGATTGGTTTGGAACCGCTTGGGATTTGGTGCGTGTAGGTAATATAATGCCCTATGACACGTCGAACTGTCGTTATTACATTGTAATTTTTACTAAATTTTTGATGCGAAGTCGGCCTTACTGAAAAGGTAACTTTTCACAATTGAATTCCAACTTCTTCCAGCTTAAATAATTTTCGTGTCATCTCACTTTGACTTAGATAATGATGTTTCCCACAGGGGTAGGCACAGACAAAGATTTTTGCCCCTGGCCAAGTACCTTCTAAATGGACACTTTAATTACGTACATATTTTCGGCACTAATCAAGTTTAATTAGACTTATGTGTAACTCGATGCTGACTGCCTACAAAGCACAGTGACGGCTCTGTTAGACTTGAAAACATAAAACTTAAAACCCCAAACGGTCCACGGAGCAGGGAATTTATTACCAACCAACTCGCTAGTACAAACAACAACACATTTTGTGTACCGTCCTCGAACACATAGGCGGCTGTGGAAACAACACGCACACACACGCAAATGAGCACACACAAAACAAACCAGGAAACGTCTAGCGAAAAACAAACAAGGGTCTTTTGTGTTGTGTAAACAATTGCCTGGCTGTATGCAATGCAACAGGCGTGACGCAGTTAAAAAAAAAGGCAGAGCTTAAGGCTACGTCCCGAAGAGGGCGCTGCGCTGTACATTATTCTTCGTACTTTGGTAAGGGTCGTTGCCACTTAGTTAGGTCTATTGATAATAGATGGCATTGTTTTAAGAATTTTGCTTTGCAGTTGTGTACTTAGTTATAATTTTTTTGAATTAAAATAAAAACCGGAAATAATTTTCAATTTATAGATCTTGTAATGCGTGAATATTTTCGGAACACATTCGTCCCATACAAAAAGTACTGAAGGGACGGGGCGAAGCCCACACAGAAGAGATGGGGCGAGGGCGCGAACTATGGCCTGAGACACACAGAAAGGACGTGGGGTGAGGACGCGGAAAAAACGCGTCGTGTTTCCAATAAATTCACTTTCATATTTATAAAAGAGAATTTATTAGAGCCGAGGCGCGAACTCTACAACGTGACGCGTCTTTTCCGCGCCCTCGCCCTACGTCCTTTATGTGTGTCCAACGCCTTAAATGTCATTTATACAGGGTTAGGTATTTATAAAGTACGCAATTCCTGACACATGTCGGTTAGAGTTCGTCATTAACAACAACTTTTGTTCTAGGACTTTTGAAAGTGTTTGGTTAAATTTTCCAAAAAGTAGGTGGTCGCCAAGGAACCGTTATAGTTTCGCCATATCCGTCAGTCTGTCTGTCCGCGGCTTAGCTCAGAGAAGTAGTAGAAAGCTGTTTGGTATTGACATATTATATTATATTAATCACAATGACTAAAGGCCAGTTTCTGAATAGAGAATTTCTCTTAGTAAATAGTTAACTGTAGTGCTGTCTCTTCGAATTTCTCAGAAAAGAGCGTGACAGAACGTTACTTAAGTATTTGCTTAGTGAAATTCTCAATTCAGAAACCGGCCCTTAAACGCATAATGAAATCTTAAAAAAAAAAAGCATTTTTAGGGTACCCACACTACATCTAAATTAGGGATGCAATTTTTTTTTCTGGCCTACACCATAGTGGTCGTTCAAAAATATGGTGGGTATAAAAAGACCATATTTTGATTTAGGGTTCCGTTTACGAAAGATTAAGCTTTAACGCGCGAATTTTAGTTCGAGCAGAGCGTCCCTCTCCTGGCTAAACGTGAAAAATTTCAGGGTAGTACAGGGATGTTACAACATGCCAAATCTGAAATTATGGCACCGGTTACACAAAATAATTTTACTTTAGGCAAAAATATGGTACAAAACAAACTTTTTTAGTTCAAAGGCGCCATTAACTTTTTTTTTTTCATAAATTAAAGTTTGTTTTTTCGTAGACTTAAGATTCTTGCGTGGGTTTTTAAATTATTTTTACCAAAAAATTTCAACCAATTTAGCGTTTAACTTTAAACAAAAGCATTACGAGTAACTTAAGTTGGAGATTGTGGCATGAGTAGGATTCTAACAATGACGGGTTTTTGAAAAGAAAAAGAGTAAAAACAAAAAGTTACCCGTCAACAGCAAAAGCAAGCGAAACTTTGCAAAACCATTGTTTCATTACAAGACACAGAAAATTGCCAAAATTATGGTACGTTCGCGTACCATAATGGATGTATCATGGTACATGGTACGAACAGCTGAATTATGGTACATGTACCATAATTATGGCACATAACACCACTGGGGTAGTAGTACATATTTATTAATTATAATGAACTTAAAAGGAAAACTATCACGGCTAAGTAGGCTTTACAAGTTAACGAGTAATAGGCGACTATATAAACCCAGATATTTCAAAAAATAAATATCTGTGAAAAACACTTAGAACAAAAGCTGTTGCCAAACACAAATTCTGATTGGGGTGTCTCAGAATTGCGCATTTTAGTTAAATGCTAGAGAATTTTAGTCAAATGCTACTAAGGCCACGTTTAGTTTTTTTTTATTTAGTTTCATACAGGCCCAAGGTAAACTTAGATATATTATTCTACCAGCAGGCGAAAACCACAAAACGTTTATCTGCCGCTGTTTAATTCGCTCGGTTAAATGCTACTTAGGCCACGTTTAGTCAAATGCTACTTAGGGTACGTTTAGTCAAATGCTACTTACGGTACGTTTAGTCAAATGCTACTTAGGGTACGTTTAGTCAAATGCTACTTAGGGTACGTTTAGTTAAATGCTATAATACTTAGGCCACGTTTAGTCAAATGCTACTTAGGTCACGCTTAGTTAAATGCTACTTACGCCACGTTTAGTCAAATGCTACTTAGATCACGCTTAATTAAATGCTACTTACGCCACGTTTAGTCAAATACTACTTAGGTCACGTTTAGTTAAATGCTACTTACGCCACGTTTAGTCAAATGCTACTCAGGCCACGTTTTGGTAAATCCTACTTAGGCCAGGTTTAGTTAAGTGCTACTCAGGCCACATTTAGAACATAATCAATGTTCGAATGATGTAGAGTCAAGTTGCACCAACCTACCCCCAGTTTCTCGTACAGTTGACCTTTACATTTTTGTTGCAAACTAGCCCGTAACGTAACGGAGTAGCGTGCACGCATGTAACAGTTGATTTGATGTCGAGTGTACAGTACATAAACAATCTGTGAATCTTCTGCTTACAGCTGTCAGTTGGTTTTGTGTATGCAATTTGGCCAATAGACAGCTGTTAACAGATCTTTAGTATACGAGAAACAGGGGGTTAGTATCGTGATCCAAATTGTTCTTATCATGGGGAGAATGCATTAAATTAGACCACAATGTATTTTAGTATACCATTACATAGAAAAAGTCACATTAATTAAGAAATAAAACAAAAAAAAAGTTTCGGTATTTTATGGGTTGCTAATGTGAAAAATTAAATTATACACTAATAATAATAATAATAATAAACGAGCTATTCTTGTATATAATATATACAAGAATAGCTCGTTTATTATTGTTATTAGAGTTTCATCGCATCCACATACAACTTCCAAAAAACACGATTCATCAAAAAAAAAAAACCGAGCAAAGGTCTGTCATCCAGGTACTAACAATAATGCAGCCTAAGTGCCACTGAAGTTCACAGGCATAATAAAGAACTTATTAGATTTACCTACATTTTACATTCAGTTTTTACACTAAGCGTTTTCTGATATGTACTAGAAAACGTTTATATTTGTCGAAATAACTCAAATACTTTTATATTCTTTTTGTTGCGCTAATCCATGCTGAGGACAATTTTAAAAACCTATTTAGAGGCATAAATCCCACCCATGCCTCTAAATAGGTTTTCAAATAGGTTTGCTAGAAGTAAGTATGGTAATAGTAGAAGCGGTGAGTATTTTTTGTAAATAAGGAGATGTTTATCATTGCATAGAGTAGCAGACCTAGAAAATGCATTTAGACTAAACGATCGACATTTTAAAGACAGGAAGTATAATCATCATCAACCCATTATGTCCCCACCGAGGGGCACGGGTCTCTTCCCTGAGGTATGTATAGGCCATACTCCACCACGGGGGCCAAGTCCGGATTGGTGGAGGCTTGTAGACTAGTGGCTCGTCTACTGTCAGAAGTTGTCAAGCCGCCCTAAGGCCTCTGACTTGGCTTAACGACTGCCATCTATCGACGGCAGCCGGCACCAACAGCTTAACGTGCCTTGCGAAGCACGGAACCGCTCGGAAAAATGCCACTAGCGTTAGGCATAGACGGCGACCCATCCATGCACTGAACGCGCCCTGTGTTGCTTATCGACGGCAGCCGGCACCAACAGCTTATAATAATGTCACAATCATAAATAATAATATTAATTGTATTTTTGTAAATAAGTATATATTCATATGGCTTTCATTCGATCTTCTAACGTTCCGTGAAAGAAGTATTAGGTATTAATACTCTTGAGTAAAAAACAACCCCAAGATGTTGACATCTCGGTGTTCTGTCAAAAAAAAAAAAAAAAAAAAAACAAAAATAGTCTACGTTTGCACAGATTATGATTCTTTTTAGTTTTATTTGTTTCTAAAGCTAACTTTACTCACCAACCGATATTTCTATAGTGCTTTTAGATATTTAGAAAGTCCTTCCTGTATCTTTTCTCAACTCGCAAGACGTAAGTTGTGCGTATACTGTGATCCTCGTTAAAAAGTTATTGCTTTGAGAGAGCGAATTTTTCAAACATTTTTGTTGGATCTCAGTGAAAGAACTATTTCTGTTGCAGTGATGTAACCGGATGTTTCCTTCTTAAAATTCTTCTTTTTGCTTTAAAATTAACAGCCAAAATTAATTAAATAAAATTATTCGGCCCAGGCTTATTTTCTCGGAAAAAATTGTAATAAAAACAGAACTTTTTTATAAGACAAACCATTTTTCTGCTTACTTACTTTATTATTTGTTTTGTTTTATAACTATTTTAATTGTACTGGTGACTTTGCCACTTAAATGTGAAAGTTGATGTGTGGTCGACTGTACCTACTTCCAGGTAAAGAGGCGCGCTACACTAGTTCGCTTGTTTAGTTCGCTAGGTCTAAACGCAACCACTACAAAACAAAGTCGACTTAGTCATGGGTTACATTATTTAAAAAATAATATTGATTGTTTATAAATTAGGCAGACCTGTATTGTAGGTATGGAAAAGAAACCGGCCAAGTGCGAGTTGGACTCACGCACGAAGGGTTCCGTACAATGGTATCGTTATCAATACAACATTTGAATATTTCAAGCGTCTACCTGTTGCCGCAATTAATATCGAGCGAAAAACGGCAAAAAAATCACGTTTGTTGTATGGGAGCCCCCCTTAAATATTTATTTTATTCTGTTCAGTATTTGTTATTAGCGGCAACAGAAATACATCATCTGTGAAAATTTCAACTGTCTAGCTATCGCGGTTCATGAGTCATGAACCGTGATAGCTAGACAGTTGTATTTTTTCATAAATCATGAAATTTTCATGAAATATGAGATACGGCCTGGTGACAGACAGGCAGACGGAAAGTGGAGTCTTAGTAATAGGGTCCCTTACCCTTTGGGTGCAGAACCCAAAAAAAAGCAATAAAAATTAATTTAAACAGTACTCTATGTCAGTTGTACGTCTAATCATGTAAGTTTGTTTCCTTATTTTATTTTGCCAATAAAAAAAATACAGTTCTTACCGTACATAATATGGGCTTATAGAAGTTCGTAAATGATAGATGGATAGAGACCACTTTATTGTACATATAAAAACCGAAATAAAAAACAGGACAAGACCCCACTTCAATAATACTTATATATAACTCCTTACGTGGTATCTAGGTTGGTTCCGCCTGCATAATCGTCCTATATGCGTCCCACGTAGGGCACAGGCCTTCTCTCAAGGAAAGAGTATGGACTTAATCACCACGCGTGCCCACCGCGGATTGGCGACTTCAAGCGCTAAGGTATGTGAATAGCTTCGACACTCAGGTTTCCTCACGATGTTTTCCTTCACCGTTAGCGTGTGGTATTGCTACTATAACTTCACAATGTACATAACTTAGAAAACCAAGTCATAGGTACATGCCCGCACTGGTCCCGCCTGCTTAGTATTTAATGCCCAGCAGTCGGGTTATTTTTTATTGCAGTTTTTTATTTTTGACTTTTTAGTAATTTTTCAATTTTCTGTTGGGAGTTTTGCTGATTTCATATAGCCTATGATACTCGCGCAAACACGACGAATCGATTGAGATTATTTTTCAGAATTTGACTATTGGTTAAAGAGTTATGAGGAAACATAGAATCGGACATACATACGTATATACGAGCGAAATACAAAAACCCTCCTTTTGGGCTCCGCCGCAGACGGGTAAATTACACAGATATTAATAAAATCTAATGTGTAATTGTCACTCCATTTCCTTCCGTGGATGTCGTAGAAGGCGACTAAGGAAATCAATAACCAAGAGACGGGCAGCAGCGTCTTCCTGAGATTCCAACCGCATACGGCGATCGCCAACCCGCCTGCCAAGCGTGGCGATTATGGCAAAACCCCTCATGGCTGGGAAAACCATGAGGGAGGCCTATGTCCTGCAGTGGACGTGATGTCGATGAATGTGTAAAAATCTCGTGTCACTGTGTTATCGAACTCCTCCGAAATGGCATCATCGATTTTTATGTATATTTGGTAGGTCTGAGAATAGGTCGTAAGACTTGTAGGCTAATTAATATTGAAAAACAACGTTTGCCGAGTCCGCTAGTACGGTACATCCTTCATCATCACCGCCATTTTCTGTAATCAGGGCCACACAATCATTGACAAGATATTTTGTCATCGGGGACAATCATGTGGTAGGCTCTCCCTAGAGTATCTGCCTCTAGTGAGAACGTATGAACAAAACTCTTCGGCATCTAGTTTTAAGGCCATATTAAAGATAGATAGATAGATAGATAGATAGAATATTCTTTATTGTACACAAAGATTACATTAACAGAAATTCAATAAATCGCAGTACAATTGGCGGTAAAGTTCTCTTACCTCGCTCTCAAGAGCCCATTTCATGTTCAGTTCACAATGTAAGCCTTGACTATTCGTCATATTATTATGATTGAAACAATGAGTTCTCGTACTTTTGGGTGCAGAGTGTGAGGATCGATTTATACGTGCAGTCGACAACCTTTTCATTTTTGTTGCAAAGTTGTCCGTGTGCAGTGCAGGCATGTAAAGGCCGCAAGATGATGACGAATTGTGTGAACTAGACCAAATCAATCACATGCACACTCTCAAATAGAATGTTTAAACAGTGTTACACTCACACCAAGTTGAAAATTATTATTTATTTCATTGCAGATTGTATACAAAACATCTGGCGGTGTCAAACGTCAGTCGCCACCGTGACACCATCGGGGCTTACCGGAGGGCATCAACTTCGGCCCGTTACTATTTGTAATTTTTCTAATAGTTTAAATAGTATTTCGCTGATGTCTCAGTGATTTTGTGGTGTAAAAGGGCCGATTAGTGTTTCTGGATGTGCCTGCAAAGGGATGAAGAGGATGATGATAACATAGATGAATTGGTGAGTTATTTTTTTTATTTAGGTACCTATCTAACCAAGTCGGACCTCACTGACATCTATTCAACCACAGCTATCGGAAAAAGTTGTTCTTATCAGGTTTCTGGAGTGAAAGTTTAATTAAACAAATACTTGCATGTCTGTTTCTGTCATTTTTAACTGACTTCGTAAAAGGATTTATTTATTTGGCTATGTTCCTCCATAACTCCGTCAAATCTTAACCGATTTCGACAATTCTTTTTTTGTTCGAACAGACATAACCTCCCATTGGTCCCATTTTAATTTGGTGAAGATCTGATGAAGACTTTCAGAGATGGAGAACGGAACTCTTCAATGGACAGCAGTAAATAAGCCCTAATGGGGCCCATCCTTTAGTAATATCCGTATATTTCATAAAATAGCGTAAAAGTAGTCCCAAGTTAATTTGGTGATTAGGGCCAATTTTTTAATAGACAAATAAAACTTAACTGGAGAATAAAGTGATGTTGTCACTGTTTTGTCGTATGTCTTAGACAGTGATAGCATGCAATTTATTCTCCAGTTAAGTTTTATCTGACTATTGAAAAATTGGCCCTTAGAACATCAAATTTTAAAGGAACGAATCATGTACGGTAAATTATAGTTATACGGGACTTGTTTATTTTTCTCCCGCTCCTCCACTAAAAACTGAAAAATAAAAAAAATTAAATAAAAAATAAAAACCGACTTCGAAACACTACAGCACTAAAAAGATAGAAATAATTTAAATAATTAGAAGTATTTATACATCTAGGTATTGCAGAAGTATAATTTGTAGCCGGTGCCCAGTTTCATGACCAGCACATATATTTGGGCACCAACTTCAAAATATAGGTACTTCTACAATACCTACATGTATAGATACTTCTAATTATTTAAATTATTTCTATCTTTTTAGTGCTGTAGTGTTTCGAAGTCGGTTTTAATTTTTTTTTTGAGAAATCTCTATAAACATCATTATACTTACTACTAATAGCGTCAAGGGACAACCATTACACCGGAGTAATTTTTCTATTGAACAACTGTTCATTTTGGAGACTCGCCCCTTGGACAAGTTGTGCTTTAAGTCCAAAACATAATTTTTTGAGGCAGTGAAAAAAACTTAACTCCATATAATTTTTATTATCTTTATTATTGTTATACTTTATTGCACACACAAGAATAGAGCACAGGAAAGGTAACAAAAGAAAGTACATGTACAAAGGCGAGCCTATCTCTGTAAGAGATTTCTTCCACCAAACCTTGGGGAGTCTGAGCGGAGGTGTGAAACGGGTCTACGCACGTGAACATGATATAATATACTACATACATATTTACACAAATACCTACCCAAAAGTACAATATATATAGGTATATGACAATAATGAAAACAATAAACTACATAAACAATGAAAGGAAAATACGTACTTAGTTAAAATACATACCTAATGACAACCTACTTATCAGGGAGTTAAGATATTGATAGGTAATGCTCTTTCAACCGTTTTTTGAAAATACTAAGTGATGGGCTAGTACGAATACTCTGCGGCAGTGCATTCCACAGCCTGGCTGAGTGCACCGTGAAGGAATCCCCATAAGCCCCAGTATTGTGGACAGGAATGTGAAGAAGATGAGACTTTATTGATCTTACATTAATGGAGACCTGTCATGAAATAACGAATTGAACATGCATGTTTTTTCCAAAAAAATAATCAAAGTGCAATTTTAATTATTTCTATTGTATAGAACAATAATTTAATGACAATTTGCTTTATGAGCTTTAATCCGCCAACACTAGATTAGCCTACGCCCTATTCTCAGACCTACCAAATATACACAAAAAATTATAAACATCGGTGAAGCCGTTTCGGAGGAGTTCGATGACGAACACTGTGACACGAGATTTTTATATATTAGATATACCTAGCTTAGTAGGTACATAGCCTTATTTTGAATACATTACAATGAACACCGGCCCATGCTTAAAAAGCTCCTTTTTATGAGAACAAAGCTCATTCATAAACGAAGAGCTTTCCGATTTTCATGCCGTCTCGGGGAGGGTGGGCTTACAGAAAAGGCCTTTCAAAGCCTTCACTTTTATACGATAATCGCTCTTATTTTGAGAGGAACAAGATATACCGGCACCGTAGTTGCCTAAAGGTAAGGCTTTCGCAATGACGTAACAAAAATTGAAAACATGAAAACATCTTTTCGAGAGCAGTATTTTTGGAGAAATGGCAGGATAAAGAGATTTCCTGGCGTTTTAAAAAAATATAGCCAATCCAGTGCGAGTATCAGTCTACTCACAATTCTGCTTTCCACAAGCTAAAACGCCGTCATCTCCAAAAATCAACTTTCGAGTTATGCGCAAAAAACCTACTAAATAATTAAAAATATATGCTAGGTACTTGATAACTATACATAATTTGACTACACTTGAGTGACCAAAAGATAGATCCTTTTGAGTACTATAAAATAGCTTCACCTTTATTTAGTAACGATAAATTCAGCTTAACAAAAAAAAAATTCTGGCGTTATTAAACACAATTATTATTTTATTATTAAACTAAGTACACAACGGCATTTTTCAGTTGTTATCTCTCAGTGTAAAAGCTAGGAAAAATTGGGTGGAAGGGATCGATAGAGATTTTTTTTTTCTAATAAGGCGCGAGACACACAGATGGAACGTGGGGCGAGGGCGCGGTAAGATCTATACAGTCACAGACTGACCGACCAAATCAAATCAAATATTTTTTTTTATTCAAAGTATCACATGGACTGCGACTTAATGACCGTTACAAGTTCTCCTCTCGCTTCCGTGTCCAATGCTCTACCCACTGGGCTACCACCGCCGTCATTGTCATAGTGAACAATTAAATGTAGTTCTATGAAACGGGGCCTTGCTACGGAAGATGCCCCAAACGCATACACCCATAGTTAGCCGTAGGCGCAGTCGACAGCACATCAACCTTCACACGCATGCACTCTACTCGGTTCCGTTACGGACCACATTGCAACAAAAATGTAAAGTGTAATCAACTCTAGTGATGTGACTCATTCGCTATTCTTCACGTACAAAGCCCCACCGGCAACCATATCAGTCCGAGAAATAAATAAAAAACCACTTCCACTAACGTATGGAGGGGAAGGATTGTTTAAAAAGCAACGACTAACAAATTGTAAACACGCGCAAACCGAGAAGAAATCGAATCTAAACAGTTTTTCCATCTCGCCAATTTACACTGATCTCCGTAGAATTCCACCAACAAAAAATACTTATGCAACATGTCAGGGAGGTCGGTGGTTCGAATCCCAGCATGTACCGTGTATGACTTGGTTTTCTAAGTTAGGTACATGAGTGAGGAAACCTGAGATTCTGAGGTGTTCACATACCTCAGCGCTTGAAATTGCTAATCAGCAGTGGGCATGCGTGGTAATTAAGTCCATACTCTCTCTCTCACTCTCTCTGAGAGAAGGCCTGTGCCCTGCGGTGGGACGTTATAGAGTACATAAAAAATATAAAAAAATACATTTTTAAAAACCTATTTTAGAGGCTAAAAATTCCACTAATGGCGGTACTTGAACCCGCGACCTCTGGCTAACCGTGCCCGCGCTCTCCCATCTGAGCTAATGGGCAAGTAAGGGCAATCGGCGAAATTTCGAGCCTCTTTACAAACTTCTCTGTATTACGTACAGGCAGCGACATCTGGCCGAAGCAATTTACATCACTTGCAGCCCCGAGTCACTTGTCCTCAGCACGGGTTAGTGCAACAAAAAGAATATAAATTACAACACGTTATAATAACACATGTAGAAATAGCGCAAAACATGAAAACCATTTCTTCAGTATCGATAAAACACTTTTAAACAAGCAAAAGTTTTTTTTTTCAATACAATCTGTAGGGTTCCTTGGCCATCGAAATATGCGGACTTAGAAGGAGGCTATCGATATTAAAGAAACGGTTATCAGGCTTTGAGTTATTTTAATAACATGAAGGTTTGAATACATTCTACCTAGTTTCCGTTCCACTGGTGGAAAATATCGAAAATAAGAAAAGTCGCCATAGAAGTTGAAGTGGCAGTGGACTGGTCACGTTTGCCGAAGGACCGATTAATTACAGATATGGTGTGGTAAAAAGGTTCTCGAGTGGAGTGGAGACCACGCACTGGCAAAAGCGGCGTGACACTGGTTAGTTTTTCAACCTCTTTAGAGGTTCTATAGAAGTTCATTTCAATAACCAATATCTTCTAGTAGGTACTTACTTATAGCGATTTTTTTTATACGAGTATATGTATGTTGTGTGCAACATAAGAAGGATAAAAGAAGGCATGTGGATAGTTGTCTATTTGTTTTGGTTTGATAGTTGACTCCAACTTTCTCGTAATGTCAATCTTGGAGGTAAGGGTCAACATACGTTGGGCGGCGCAAGCGCACATTATCGGTTATTTTACACACGATCTTTCATAAACAAGATAATCGATTGAAAACACAGAATCGAGCGAAATTGATACACACACAAAGTTGTTTTATAAATATTAAATTGTAAGCATGAGGTGCATACAAACGTGAAGCGCTTTTTGGGGTTCCGTACACAGAGAGTGCGATTGTGAAATAATTAAATATAAAGGGTGTAAAAAAATTCAATATAATTATATCCTCAACCAAAATACGTTTTATTCGTCAAAAAGTTTTTTTTTTGCAATGGGGTAAACCCCAATAACATTGGGGAACTCGACTCTCGAAGTTGTAGACGAATACGTCTACTTAGGACAAAAAGTCCAACTAGGCCGGTCCAACTTCGTGAAAGAGGTCAATCGTCGAATCCAACTCGGCTGGGCAGCATTCGGGAAACTTAGAAAAGTCTTTTCGTCTAATATACCTCAATCGCTCAAGACAAAATTATACAACCAGTGTGTGTTACCAGTGATGACTTATGGTTTCTCACTATGGGCCTCATAAAAAGGCTCAATGTCACGCAACGAGCTATGGAAAGGGCTATGCTCGGAATTTCTCTACGAGATCGAATCAGAAATGATGAGATCCGTAGACGAACGAAAGTCGTCGACATAGCCCAGCGGATTAGTAAGTTGAAGTGGCAGTGGACGGGGCACATAGCACGCAGAACTGATGGCCGATGGGGCCGAAAAGTTCTCGAATGGAGACCACATATCGGCAAGCGCAGCGTAGGACGACCAGCCACAAGAGGGACAGATGGACTCATCCAAGTGGCAGGAAGGCGCTGGATGCAGGCCGCTTCCAACCGGTCTTTTTGGAAATCCATTTAGGTGGCCTATGGCCAGCAGTGGACTTCTTGTGGCTGAATGATGATGATGAAACCTCGAAGTCGTAAAAAAAGTTCACGGTCTCCATACTAAACTGAGTACGGAACAACTGTCGTTTTTGCACGAATAAACATCTGGTACCAGTAAATTAATCTTTACTCGCTTGCGCTCTACATAGTTACGTTACGGGCGATTTTGCAACAAAAATGCAAATTTGACAATTTCTCATGTCATTGTGTACTTACGGCAGCTTGTCAACTTACAAGTACGTGTTTTACATTGAAATATCGATAGCGAAGGATATGCAGGGAGTTGTATGCAGACTATAAATAAAAAATCAGTGTTTTCTTCTAAAAATGCCTAGGTACAGTTGAGAACTGTTCGATCTTCATAATTTTCATTGCAAATTCGCCTGTAACGAAACTGAGTATACCAACCTAAAGGTTGACATGCTGTCGACTGTATCTACTTACCTAGTAACTAGTATATTGGTATGTTTTATATACCCCTATCAACGACTGATAGCAGAAAAGTAAACAAAAACAATTTATTATATCAAAATATGGCGTAGGAAAATATCTGACGCAAAATGGTTATAAATTATCGATGTAGGCACAACACATCGAGCCTAACATACTAAATACAAGTTACTTTGCAAAAAATGTAAAGCTAGACCTGCTGTACTAGCCGCAACCGCGACTTTGCCCGTCTCAATTCGTCATTCAAATGGTGGTGTGGTGGCCGGGTCACCTATCTCCCTCTAAAATGGTTGAGACTAGTGATGGCTGACCCCTGCGTTATGCTCTTGAACGGATGCTGTTCGTGTATCTGGCCGCAGCATTAATGTTTTTCCAACTTTTGTAAGAAGTGTTATTTTGGCTTATAATGGTGGCAATCACGGAATCATATAGGCTTTGATGTATAAGTTTAAGATGATTTGACAAAAGATGGTCGGAGTGGAGTTTTTCCCGGCGCCTTTTCATCCACTACAAATACGGCCCGAAGGCAGCGGCTAACATAGTAAGATAGTACATTGACATTCAGCAAACACAATGTTAATTCTTTACGTTGAAATAAATTATTGATTTCGGATTTCTGATTTCAATTAATCAAAATGTGTATTACACCTGAAAAAGCATAGAACCTGGTGACCTAAATATGAGCAACTTCAACTGTTAAATGTAACCCATGTTTTCACACAGTAAATTCATTTCATCAGTCCGTGCTCGTCCACTGCTGGACGGCCTCCCCAAGACACGCCATTTCTTCTCCGTCTTCGGCCATCCTCATACAGCCGCTGCCAACAGTCTGTCTAAGATCGTCGGTCCAGAGAGCTGGTGGGCGGCCTACGTTGCGTTTGCAAGTTTACAACATTCTATAAATTCCAAAGTTCTGACCTAGCGACCGCGGACCGGGCGACGCAGCGTGGGCAGGCCTCCCGCCAGATGGTCGGACCCCCTGGTTACTGTGGCTGGGAGTCGCTGGATGCGGGCGGCACAAGACCGGGAAGCTTGGAAAACCATGAGGTAGGCCTATGTCCTGCAGTGGGCGTCAAATGGCCGATGATGATGACAAATTCCGAAGTCACAGATATTATGATGTTCACTTATAGTTTCTTTTCTTTTGTTACAGACACCAATGGTGCAGCTACCTCTGGTAAGTGTTAACTTAACTAAACTAATTATACTCCATTCCACTAATGGAGCTCCCAAAGAAAATCGTCCATGTACGCCCGTTAGTTAATGCCGTGACCTTCTAATAATACTATCAAATAATAGTATACAATTATTTTCCTGACTCTATTTGTTACAAAAGCTTTGTTTTATGTAGTTAGACAGCACCTTTATGTTGTAATTTTTTATAAAAAACACGTTTCAGTTATGTAAGCTTATGTCTATATTTATGTATAAAGTGTGTTCACTTTCACTTTAAGTCATTAGAACAATCATCATCAAAGCCTCTACATTCATCGCAGATTATATGCTCCGGCATAGGATCCCCTGCAGTTTTTTTGCTGGATATAGGTATATAGGATATACTGTCTTAACACGTTCTCTGTGTAATGAATCCGTTCCAAGTCACAGACTGAAGTCTTGATTACGTTAGGAGTCACAATACTAGATAGACAGATAGAATAATCTTTATTGTACACCGGGAACAAAGTAGGGTGATATCTAGACAGTTTATTTCAATGTTCGTGAGTTAGTTACAAATATCATGCGGCGTGGAAAGGGCCCCCACCAGATTGTCTGACGACCTGGTTACGGTGGCGAGGAGTTGCTGGATGCGGGTGGCACAAGACCGGGAAGCTTAGAAAACCATGAGGGAGGCCTATGTCCTGCAGTGGGCGTCAAGTGGCTGATGATGATGATGATGATGATGATTATCATGTACTTGTGAGTTAAGTATTTAGGTGCTTATAGACCCAAGGCCAAGGCAAAGGGCCAAGGGGCTCCATGAGGTCGACTAGCACCACCAACGAAAACTTTTTTTACAGATTTTTCGTGTCCCACCAATCTCTCAATCATGTAAGTTGTCAT
Source organism: Yponomeuta malinellus (assembly GCA_947308005.1). NCBI lineage: Eukaryota > Metazoa > Arthropoda > Insecta > Lepidoptera > Yponomeutidae > Yponomeuta > Yponomeuta malinellus. Next base: position 2,494,742 of record OX371019.1, read on the forward strand.
TTTTACGACCATCGACCGAGAACCTAAGGCCAAAAACCTAGGACAAGCATTTCTGATGAAAACGGCCGTTTTGGGTATAAATTCTACTTGAAGCCAGATCCCTGATCGGACTCTTGATAGGTCCTCTTTCCAGGGTCCGAAAAATCACATTGCAAAAAAATAATGAAAATTAATATTTTGCAACAAAATATCTGTAAAAGAAGTTCTCCAGTGATGGCACTAGGGAACGTTATCTACTTGCCCCTTATAGTTGTCAGGTTTTGCGGTATTCCAATACTACAAGCCTATGAACGACCAAATAAATCAAACAAATAATTAAGTATGTTCAAATCTCTTGTATGAAGACTGCGAACATGTTAAGTCTCTTCCAGAAAAGTCTGTTAACCAAATAGGCACTCATCTATCCTGTCAACACTATAAGCTGCATTTTCGGGGGGCAGGGTTGTGACCCCTTTGTGGTCTCAAAGGATGAAGTCCGTAAGCATACGAAATAGAGTAGCTTTAAGTAGCTACTTATTGACTGATCCGGGGTTGAGTAATACACATTTTGCTATGGGAGAAAGTCTGACATTCTTTATTTCCTGGGTTCCGAACCAGGCTAAAAGAGCTATTCTGCGAGGAGATTCACTGTTTACTATGATAATTCTATGTAAGTACATTGCAAATTCGATTACACACGCACACACATACACATAAACTCACGCCTGTATCCCAGAGGGATAGGCGGAGTCCAGGGACTTCCATTTGCCACGATCCTGACAGATCACTTTCGCTTCATCAACATTCATTAGTCGTTGCATGCACACACGGTGGTTTAGGGTAGTTTTTGCTACTAAATCCCCTATTTGGTCGAAGTATGTTCGCCTGGGACGTCCCTTACCGGCCCTTCCACCAAAAAAAATACCACGTTTATTTATCTTTTAACATGGTCTCTCTGATTATATTAAAACATTTTTTGCGCAACTTCTCCATTGGCCAGCTCTAGGATGTTTTTAGTTAGATAGAGTTGGGCTGCGGTGCGGTGTATGGATCACATTAACCGACGGATACTTAGGAAGATCGGCTACGCAATGTACATTGAATTGTCATAATGAACTATGAAATGCAGTTTTATGAAACGCAACCCACTGCCTGTATATTAGTAGTAATCGCATCGACGAGTAGAGCTCCCCAGTTTTCCCATTCAAGATATATTGTGTTCGTACAACATGTCCGTGTGGCGCCGGATTAAGAATAGCGTCACTCCATTTCCTTCTGTGGATGTCGTAGAAGGCTACTAATACACAGAAGACGGACAGTAGCGTCTGCCTGAGATTTCAACAGCATACTGCGATCGCCAACCCGCCTGCCAAGCGTGGCGATTATGGCAAAACCATGAAGGAGGCCTGTGTCCTGCAGTGGGCGTCTAGTGGCTGATGATGATGAAGTCTCCCCTAGCTTGGATAAAGTACATTTTTACGGCTTTCAAATAGTTACTCATATTTTGGCACTTCGGAAACGTTAAGATGGGTAACCGAACCCATAATAGAGGCGCCGGTAATATAACATGTGTTTATAGATTAATGCCCTTCCCGAAACCCACGTAAATAATGGAGTTGTTTTTGAGAACACTTTATTGCACACCAGTAACTGTTTTTCTTTGTATTCCAGCTATTGTTCCAGCCACAAAAACGTCTCTCACATAAATCCACATAGTGAGCCTTTCTCTATCCCTACCTTTCCTATCTATGAAATTAACGCGTGGCAGTTAAAAAAGAGCTTTTCAGCTTTTCTTTTTATTGCCTTGGCTATAGCCTTCGCGGAGTCACTTGACCACGACTTAAGTAGCCCAACACCGGCGATGGAGGACGTAGATTTATTTACAATGACAGCTTAAGGCCGCTTTTCTCGACAAGTTGAAAAGTAATAATTTGTTTTTTGAAGTTCTTAAAAACTTTAGAGCAAAGCATTTATTTTAAAGATCGTATCATTGCACACAGGCGAAAAATCAATAAAAGTCGGACTAAACCTGAATATTCATGATTATCAAAGGAATTGTGTAAATAAAGATTTGCTAAGTAATGAAAACAATATATTCATTATTTTATGACGTTTATATTATAGTTACATTGTAATATCTGGTTCAACAGATTTAAAACATTTTTGGTAACATAAATTTTATTGTACATTTAAATATTTAAAAAAAACTATAGACTTAACCTCGGGTGGTACCAAATGATGGGATTTTAATTTGCCGATTTAGTGTCCCAATGCTGGGCAAAGGCCTCCTCTTTAGCTCTCAACTCCTCACTGTCATCAACCATTCCTGGCCACTCCAGCAGAAAAATCATAAGGTCTCCCGCCATCTCCGTCTTGGTCTCCGTCTATATCAGGGGACTGTTTCATAATTTTTTTTTATCTAAATTTAATTTTACGTCACTCTACTCGGGGGGTTTGTGGTTTACGTAGACTGAAAAAGCCTACAACGCTCAGCGGGTCCAATTTCGTGGCGGTCCAACTGCGTTCTGTTGCGGTTACCGCGCTTCGGCACTGTCTCGTCAATGTTTTCCGAGGCCCGAGTAGAGTGGTTTTGACGCCATCTGGCGAAAAAAGTCAGCAACATTACCTACTGAGCAGAAAGTGCGGAAGCGGCAAGAGCATTCTGAGCGCGATTGCATCACGGCTGGATAATCCACTGATTTGGAGCTTAATGAGACGTACCAAATCACTGCTAGATGTTAAATACTAACAATAAGCTAAGTTCTATATTTATTGCTGCTGACAAAAAATTGGATCATGTTGTCTGTAAATAAAGATTTGATTTTTTAATTAGCCGATTCAGTATTCCATTGCTGGGTAAAGGCCTTCCCTTTAGCTCTCCACTCCTCTATGTCACCGGCTATTCCCTGCCATCCCGGCAGAAAGTTCGTGAGGTCGTCCCGCCATCACCGCCCTGGCCACGTTTGTTGTATCCGTTGCGTAGGGTTCAGACAGTGGCAATTTTTGCCCATCTGTCTCGGCCAATACGACTTACGTGGCCCGCCCAATGCCGTTTTGAAAAATAAATATATAAAAAAACTAAATTTCACAGTTCGATGTACATTGCGTAGACGAGGCTTCCTACATGTTAATCTGTGGGTTGATCGACTTTGCAATGTACATATTATTATCATAGCAAAACATAAATTGTACTTTTATGCAACAGGTCCCAGGTTATCATTGATGTCTTTTATGAGGGTCCCCTTCGAATGTCCGACAGTTATTTCACAAATTTTTAGATAACAATAAGCAACGTAATACAAATGTATCATTTCGCAACTCGACATTCCATATAAAAATGTTTCACAAAACTTACATCTTATAAAGTAATTCTTTCTTATAATGTCATTTGGCGACAGAACATTAGCTAAGTTTTCTTAACACAAATGCATTAAATCGACAACGTTCCACAAAGTTCACGCAAGTCAGAAGACAGGGCACGAGGGTGCAGGAGGGTGGCGCCCCCTGGCGAGGAGGGAACGGGGGGGGCGATGCCCCCCGCATTAAAAAAAATCATTCTCGCCCGGGAACACTAGGTTAGGTTGGGTTAGGCTTGTGATCTAGCTATGTAGAGCCAACGAAGTGAGCGGAGCTTCCTATTTGTTACCAATGAATGCTTCTGACGAAACAAAATTAGTTTATTATAGGTTACATTAAAAAGCGAATGAAATTGGTATTGCAGAATGGATTATTTGTTATCTGTAAAATGTAGACGTGTATGTTTGCCTTTTAAATATTTAATAAATAATGCATTTTAAAAATGACTGCACATCAAATGATCCTTTGTATTTAGATGTCATTGTCAAAACAATAGTTTGTAAAATGGAACATTGACAAATATTGCTTGTGAAGAGATATTTTTATTATGAATTGCAGGTAAAATTTCATAGACCCCTTTTTATGACTCTAGTATTTCCATAACACTGGCCATTTATTCCTGCGAGGGTTATAACCGTGACACGTTAGTTTTATTTCACTTTTACTAACATGGGTATCGGTTTTCAATAAAGAAGGGGTTTTACTACTTTATTTATCATCGTATCAAATGTGTTCCACCAGTGGCGAAAAAACACCGTGAAGAAACCCGCAACGGAATTCCAAAAAACGTTACATCAGCCAAGCTTATCAATCGTTAGTTTTAATTAGTTTCATTAGTGTCAGTAAGAGCTGTTTAAAAACTAACGCTCTTATTTATAAAAACCGGAATTTTAAACACTTCTAAAACGTCGATTAATAGTCTGTGGTTTAGATTTTCAGGGAAAAGATGTGGATTAAATAAACAGAGTTTTAGATTGGTTTTAGAGGAATCGTATTTTTATAATTAAGGTCGTAACATTTTTGCAAAAACAAAGTTTTATAAAAACTATGCTCCAAGATTCGGGCTACGAAAAATCTGAAAAGATCCTGAAGGCTGGGTTCTCCAACATTACCCCTAAATCAGGTATTTTAAAATACACTTTACTCTCTAATGGTTAGCATTTAAAATCTGAAAAACATATAATATATAATTACTTTTCAATGTCCTATTTAGGGCCGTCGGTCGACATTTTTATGACTTTTTAAACTTAATAACATCAAAATAAATCGCGAACGTGAGTCTAAATTATCACTAGATATGGTTTTATTTGACCTGTACTAAGTTTTGGATAATAAATAATAAAAAATATACCAAAATGACTATCATTGAATGTCTTAGTGACGTCGGTCGTGAAAATTCTATTAATAGGATTTGTATCTCCGTAATTTCAAAAATGCCTACTCTTCCCTCAACTTTTCGCTCGCGCAGCGCCATAAGTCCCACACAAATCCGTGCGCTCGAAGAACCTGAACAATTAACCCAAAACCGGCGTGCACGCATGCAACGAATAATGAATGTTGATGAAACGATCAGGGTGAGGATCGTGACAAACCCTGGTCTCTGCCTACTCCTCCAGGATACAGTCGTGAGTTTATGTTATTTTATTTTGCGTATGGATTCTTTTGCGTAAGTATTTGAAAAAAGTTTCATTCGAAAACCTCAAACCATGAAGATTCTATGTCAATTCAAAGAACCTATTGCAATAAAACGGCAATTTCATACTTTAACCCCTATTATTTAATGTTTTTTAACAAAAGACGCACCGCACCTATTTATTGCTTTTATAATATTGAGTAGGGATCATATACCGAGTGGCATTTTATTCAACCACCAAACTTTAAAGGAGCTTTTTACTCATAAATATAAACCACTTTTACTATGGAGCCAAACAAATCAGAGCAAAGAAGAAATGAGCTGTTCCATACAGATGATAGAAGCAGTACTGCACCAAATGTATGAAACAGCTCATTTATTTTTTGCTCTGATGTGCTTGGCCCCATAGTAAAAGTGATGGAAGTTATGGATGGATGGATGGATGGAAGTTATGGAAGCTGGAAAGAGGGAAGTTATCCGTGTGGCGCCGGATTAAGAGTAGCGTCACTCCGTTTCCTTCCGTGGATGTAGTAGAAGGCGACTAAAACAATAAATTTCCAGGAGACGGGCAGCAGCGTCTCCCTGAGATTCCAACCGCTTACTACGCTCGCCAACCCGCCTGCCAAGCGTGGCGATTATGGCAAAACCCCCTCATGGTTATGAAAACCACGAGGGAGGCCCAACTCATGCAGTGGGCGTCAAATGGCTGATGATGATGGTAAACGTTGTTTGTATTGACGAGTAGAAAGATCCCTCAAAGTTTGTCAGGTGACTAAAATGCCGCCCGGTATTACAAGTCCCTGTTAATATTTTACGATTAAGATAATCTTCTCATAATTCTCACTAAGTTCGTAACAACTAGAACCTACACCTAACTTGCCTTGGAAGCAAGTTAGCCTCGTAAATTTTCCAAAAGTTTCCTCGTAGCTAAGTTTTGTTTATAGTTCGACGCCATTACTATTCTAGGTGGTGCGGGGATAGTCCGGGAGGGTGCAGCAAATATATTTTTTTATCAGATGAATTCGGGAGGTCGTGGGTTCGAATCCCCGCGTGTACCAATGACTTTGTTTTCTAAGTAACGTGCATTTGTGAAGTCATAGTACCAATACCATTCGCTAATATGAAGGAAAACATCGTGAGAAAACCTCAGTGTCTGACGGTTCGCACATCTCAGCGCTTGAAATTGCCAATCCGGCACGCGTGGTGATTAAGCCCATTCGTGGTGATGAAGAACTGTGTCCTGCAGTGGGACGTATATAGGCTACATAAAAAGAAACTGGCCAAGTGCGAGTTGAACTCGGGTGGAAAGGGTTCCGTACAATGCCAAAGTTAAATGTTTTTAGTCAAGACGCGAGTTAACTACTACTAGCGCTATCTAGTGGTGTTTTAGTGAACTGTTTTCCGTAAGTGAACGTATTATATTGAGTTCACCACTTTATTTTCAATTGATAGAATTCTTATAGGTTTTACTGTAATCTACAAGCAATGAACTATAGTTGTATATTTTTCAAAAATGTATCTGTATGTGTATTTATTTTCGGAATTAAATAAGTACCTTTTTCTTTTCAAGTCTAGCCTCAAACTTCGCCGTAAGTTACGTATATTTATGAATTTTTAGTAGCAATACACATACATACATAAACTCACGCCTGTATCCTAGAGGGGTAGGCAGAGACCAGGGACTGCTACGTGCGTCGATCCCCACAGATCACTTTCGCTTCCTCAACATTAATTAGTCGTTGCATGCCGCACGCTGGTTTCGTAGCAATGAAACCTTAACAGTCAATAATATTGTTCTGAAATTGGGTATATTAAAAAAAATCAAATTTGTAACAGCTCATAAAACAAACGTTGTAAATAACAAACTTGAGCAGACATGTTTCAGGAATTGAGCATTTTAGAAATAACCCTGTGCAGGCTATGACTTTCTGTATTACACAGTATATTTTTAAAGGCTCTCAAGCTATAAATATTTTTTTTTCTTATCTGTCAGTGAAGAAAAACATCGGAAGGAAGCCTGAGTCATGTACTATTTGGACTGTGCCTAAGTGTTTGTGGTTGCTCAGCACTTGAAATTGCCAATCCGCTGTGGGCACATGTGGTTACTAATCCCATACTCTCTATCTTAGTGAAGGCCTGTGCCCTACAGTGGGACGTATGTAGGGTGCATTTATTTAATTTTAGAAACATAATAAGCTCGCCATTTACACTTTTTAATTTTTCTGTAAATGTTGTGTTTTATTCATGTGTTTTTATGTGTGCAATAATAGTAGTTTATGTGACTGTCACATAATGAGGGTTATTAAAACACGAGCCAGATTTTAAAAAAACTCGCGAGTGGCGAGTTTTTTAATAGCATTGGCGAGTGTTTTAATACCAAGTTATGTGCAGTCTCTACTTTATCTACACTCATAATGAAATTTTTGAAACAAAATGGCGCAATTTCGACAAAAGTATCTTGACATTCAATCGTCTGCACTCAGTTATGCACTATTTCTAATTGCACTTTTGGTACCACGAAAATGAAATTAGGTTTTTTATAGAGTCAACTTTTGACATTAAAAAAAAACTTAAGTTTTGTTCCGTGATCACAGCAACACTTTAAAAAAAATAACTGTAACATAAAGTGAAAAATTTGACCCTTAATGTAACTTTATATTACACTTTTTTTTTTCTTTAAAGTTATGTATTGTTTAAAGCCTGTCAATATGTGTTTACCTTTGAATTCTTAATTTGAAGATTATGATATGAGTGTAGATAAAGTATAAAGTATATCATAGACACACGCCTGTATCCCGAAGGGGCAGGCAGAGACCGGGCTCTGTCGCTTGCCACGATCTTGACATATCTCTTTCGCTGCATCAACATTCATTGGTCGTTGCATGCACGCGCGCCGATTTCGGTACTTAATTTTATTTACTTACTAGCTGACTCGACAAACGTTGTTTTGCCATATTAATTAGCCCACGACCTATTCTCAGACCTACCACATGTACACGAAAATTTTCATGAGAATCGATGAAGCCGTTTCGGAGGAGTTCGATAACAAACACTTTGACACGAGATTTTTATATATTAGACAAACTTTTTAGCTGTCTTGTCTATAGGTCACCACTAAATAGGTTTTTGGCCTAGAATACAGTAATTGATGTGTATTTCTTTTCGGAGTAAAATAGTCTAGTCCAGCCTCAAGTCCGATCCTCCGATCTGTCTGGTGCCTAACTGTGCGCACCAAATCCTGTCGGAATCCTGACGTTTGCTGTAGAAATTAGTCTGGAATATGATGGGAATCGTTCAGGATTTAGTACGCGTTATATAGGAGCTGCGAAAACCTCTCGGCGCCCTGACTACGGGGCGGCCGCTCTTCAGCGAAGGGGGCGGACGCTTTTCAGCGCGCCGGGCGTCGCTCTTGAGAGGGCGGGACACGCCCAGCCGGACTATTTACGGCGGGCCTTCTCTTTCTAATTAATTTCCTTCTTTTTTATTGAACTTCTTGGGCAGTAGAGTGGGGGTGCTTTCTTTTTTGCTTTCGCGATGACGTCATTTTTGTTTAAGTTTCTCAGGTATTTGTTTTTTTAACATAACACCTGCGAGTAACTGTCATATTGATATTGGGGCAACATATCTGAACCTGAATCTTGTATTTAACATGAAACAGTCTAAAACTGTAATCCGAAAACCACTGTGGAGTTTTGCATCTGTTTCGGAGATTGTTGAGAAATAAATAATTATAAATAAAGTATAAAACATCTACTCTAAGTAAAAAAAAACTTTGGCCTTTGCATCTACGTAATGAGATGATTTATACAGCGTTCAGTGACACCATCACTCAAACTAGGTGGTCTAAGCATAACACCTTTAATAATTGAAGGACACCAAATTTCTGCTTAACCAAAATCACAAACCAAAAGACAATGAAATGCTCTCGTCATAAAACACCTTCAGGCTCCGTCGAACATTAGCCAGTGACCCCAAGACAGTTTGCATGACAAAGTAGGTGCCAAAGAGGAGTCAAGACCTTATATTCTAATTCTTCGAATGAGTAACGAGTGGCAATCGATAGGTGTTAAATCAGATGCCAATAAAAATGTCAGTGGCCCAGTGGGAATATGTGTTTACACCACGCGATGGCGAGCGCGATTGCGAACATGAATTCACTATCTATGGTATTACGTACCAACCTTATAGATAATAAGATCAGGACGAAAGTACACCTATAATTTACCTAAAAATTCTTTTTTTCACCAGAAATAAACAATCAATATGTGTTATCTGTCTAACCAATCAATCCTTACTAGTACCTTTTATAAACGCGAAAGTTTGTATGAATGGATGGATGTTTGTTACTCTTTCACGTAATAACGGCTTAAAGGATCTGGATGAAATTTTGCACAGAGATAGATTATAGTCTGGATTAGCACATAGGCTATTTTATACACATCAAAATTACCACGCGAACGAAGTCGCGGGCAACAGCTAGTTAAGTAACAGGTATGAAGGGAATTAAGAGGGGACAGGACAGGACTACATATATCTACTAAAACCCTGTTTTTAGCAAAAACTAAAAGAAACATTTTTGCAAGGCACACACATCGTCTAATGGAAAAGATCCATAGCCCAAGAGGCCAAGTCAATCGGCTCTAGCTGGCCTGAATTGGAAGCTGCCGTGTATCACCACCACCACATTCAGAAGTGGAAATCTGTATTTGAGGCCCTATACTTCCCTAGGAGTTAAATTGATTCAGGATTTGGTGTGCGTAATATAGGGGCAGGTCTCTGCAGCATCTTCCAGCGCTTCGAGGGCGTACAGTCCCTTCACCCGTATAAATTATAATGTATTCTCTGGGTACCTACCCAAACTGAAGGTTCGAACTACTTTGGTTTATTGTGGTTGCCTTACGTATAAAAAAAAAACTTTTAAGTTTAATAAGAAAAAATATTTATTTGTTTTATGTTAAAAATTTCCCTTTATACCATTTTGGAAATAATTTGAAAATAAAATTTTATGAATCTAATCTCCCAAGATTGAGAAATTACTCCGAAAACCGGTCTGAATGCACCTCTTTTATCCTGAAAGCGTTTGACGCATGCGCGAATCTCCTCATATCGGATTATAATTGAAATAAAACCAGCAAACTCCCTGAGGGGTTCCCAACAGTAACTCATTACTTTCTTATCGTCTTGTTGGAGTTGGGAACTAAGGTTCCTTAACTTTTCCTGGGAGAAAAACATAAAAAATATTTCATCGATCGATATTTTAAAGTAAGGGCCATTTTTAAGGGAGGAAAGAAGGAAATCCAAAATGGCTTCCCTTCTTAGCCGTTCGAAATTTAAATATCGCTCTCGCAGTTGGCGCGACTGGTGTTGGGACAAAAAATAAACATTTTGCATCGTCAATAATATTCACGCCTCTAGAGCGCATGCGCTGTGCCCCCAGCAACCGACGCTGGCTGTCAAAAATATGTAAATTAAAACCTATTTGCTTAGAAAAATATCAGAAATATTTTACTGGCCACTATTTTTATTTGTAACTTTATTTTCTTTTATTAACTTTCTTCATAAAAATACACAACATTTTAACCGTGAAATGGCCAGTTGCAGGAACAGGCTATTCTGCCGTCCTTGTCTGCCTGCAGCGCGCATGCCCGGCTGTAATGTTTATATTATTTGTATTTGAGCTGTGTATCACGTAAACTATAACTACCACAGCCGTAGCGCCAATACTGAGGGCCAGCCCGCCCCTCCCCGCCGCGGTAGTTAAATATTTCTTGCTTATTTCGCTAGCATTGTTGATGCCGCACCGTCGACGCTTGTTGTGTATTGTGACGACGCGTTTTTCCGCAAATAATATTAAATATAAATATTTATTTTTTATTCCTTTGGAGATTTAAACACAGACAAGTGGTGTGATGGAACTTAAGTGCGTGGACTAATGCGATTTTGTGCAATAGGGTAAATAGTTTGCAGCGTATTGTTGCATTTTACAGGGTACTGATAAGTGGTAACTGAAGTCGCTGTTCAGTGTTTTTATTTATTTATTGCTTATTGGTTTTCTTTGTTGTTGTTTTTTATTGTTGTTGAAATTATGTGAGTAAAGCGTACGGTGAGTGCAATAATAATTTAACGTCTGATATACGGCTTTTTAATAGGTTTACGCAAGAATTTATGCGCTCGAATATTAAATTAATTATTCAATTATTAAATCAATATTTCGGTGCAAGAAACTTAAGACTTCGTGTCTCCAATAGTTTTATCTATAAACATTTAAACAAAAACCTGAAACTTAAAACAAAAAAATATTCAATTAACTATCACTTCAATATACTTAAACAAAAATAATTTCTTTCAACAAAATAATTTTCAGATTCAAACTTTGTAATAACAATGTTTTTTTAAACATCCTTCTAGTTCCAAACTTTTCCGCGTAAAAAGTTTGAATTTTCCTCGCGGAGCTTATGAGCACGTGGGGTATCGCTCGGGGCGGCCAATCATATCGTCGCTCATAAGCGGTTCCGGCCGGCCCGACCAATGGGAGGCGCCCGCTCAACAGCGCCGAGTTTGACAGCTGATGAGTAACCGCGCGGGAAATGTAGTGGCCGGTTCTATTTAGCACCAAATACAAACTGTCAAGGCTTTTAATTTTGTAGATTTTTTTAGGCATTTAATTGTTTTACATATCGTAGACAGAATTACATAAATATTTGACTAAAAATACGAATTCATAATACTTAATTAGATTATTATAGAATTTTAATAGGGTTGACACGGGAACCTTAATTACTAATTCGTCTTCTGCCCTTCTGTCACGTAACTGTCCACTATATCGGGTTAACCATTTTGAGGACTCGAAAGTGTCAAAATACTTATGTATGTATTTGACAGTTCGGAGTAGGTTAAATCGGACAACTCCATACAGTGGAGGACAGGTCTAATTATACTTGTCAATTAATTATTTAAATAAATGTGTTATTTCTTTCTTCTGTATATCCCTTTTTTCCAAGCAAATAGTAATTTCTTGTCACGTTTCTTCGGCGTCTTGCAATTATTTTGATAATAATACTTAAAATATAAATGATACTTAGAGAAATAGATAGATAGATAGATAGAATATTCTTTATTACTTTATTCTATTTACTTAGATGCATTGAACTTTAATGACGGTTAATGCAAAATGTAGATACTATTATTTCAAATGCTTAAATTATTATTAGTACTGCTTATTTTTTCTCACGTATGTTGTGCTGGTTTGGACATGTGGAGAGGATGAAGGAAGAAAGATTGACGAAACAAGTATATCGAGCGAATGTGGGTGGCAGGGCCGGTAAGGGACGTCCCAGGCGGACGCCGAATCTCGCCCACCTAAATTACTTATCCCAAAAAAAACACAAGAATTGTTATTAAATTAAAAACTCTCTTACGTTGATCTGGAGTTTACTCAGGATACTGTTCTACGTAAAAATAGGATCAATAGACACCGGTGTAAAGTACCTACCTGCTTACCCATATGGTAGAGTCATGAACCCGAGCCGTAGACCAAAAAATTGGTCACACATCGGGGATGTGGAACATTCATCTATGTTTGGAGAGCCGCGATACAGATCCTGAGTGCTGTATCGCATACAGTTTGGGGCCTGAAACGACCCGGAAGGTTAGGCTAGGTACATATGCCCCCAGGGCTACAATTCTATGTTCATTGCGTAGATAGTAAAATTGCGGTCTCATTTATAAAAACACGATTCCTCTAAAAGACTCATCAGAGGCAGTTTAAATAATCTATGGTTACGAGTTTCTCGTTAGCACAGACTATTTAAACTGCGTCTGAGGAATGTTTTATCAAAAAGACTGGTTTAGTCTTCCTACTTATTAATCCATGGGTTAATTGATTATGCAATGTCCATCGAACCGTCATAGTAAACCACGAATTTTAGTTCTATAAAATTGAGCACCGCGTGGTGCCAAATGAGAAGCATTATGGTGGTAGAAATAAGCAGAAGCTAAGAACCATTCTCCAGACAAATATATTTTCTTTCTTCTATAGGTAGGAGTGCCACTATGAGCTCTATTAATCATCATAAATGTAAAAGGCCTATATTTCTTTATTTTTACCTAATGTACCTTGTTCAAGCATTTGACGATACAAAACCTCTACATCCTAACGAAAGAGAGTATGGGCTTAATCACCATGGGCACTGCGGATTGGCGATTTAAAGCGCCGCGCTTGCGTTGGCAATACATCAAAGTCTACTAAGTCCTGTTACGATTAGCTTTACAACAATAGGTATGGATTATGATCGCACATGCCAAGTCGACCATGGATTTCAGTTCACTGAAGGGTAAACCTAAATACCTAAGGCCTGCGCCTCAATAGGCCACTCGTATTTCCCTATTTGGCAAATATTAACCATCCATTGCCCGGTTTTCTGGCGAATCTTTCGCACTGATTGTGTAACACCTACAATGTATTATAATACACTGGCAGTGCCCGCGACTACGTTCGCGACTACCAATGTCCACCCTGGAGGTTCATTCTAAACACTGGTGAAATTTTTTTTTAAATTTTAAAGCTACTTTCGGAGATTACTCATACAAACAAATAAACGTACATACTTTTCCTCTTCATAATATTAGTATAGAGTATCGATATAGATGTATAGATTGAATTGTAATGTATTACTATACGGTTTATAAATCAAATACGCTAATACGTATGGCCAAGTGAAACGGCAGCATAATAAGAGACAAATGTTTGCCAATTACCACGATTCTGACGTTGAAAGACAGAAAGTTCTGAAGTTGAAAGCCTGAGAGTTCTGACGTTGAAAGTCAGAAACTTTTGACGTTGAAAGACAGAAAGTTCTGTCGCTGAAAGACAGAAAGTTCTGACGTTGAAAAACAGAAAGTTCTGACGTTGAAAGACAGAAAGTTCTGACGTTGAAAGACAGAAAGTTCTTACGGTTTGTAAGCATTCATTACCCGCTGCATACGCGATAACTGGTTATGGATAGCTGTTTTTATTCTGCTATAGGTTTGGCTCGACCTTTGACCCAGTTTTGATTTTTTTTTTCAAGATAATGGCTCAAAATACGGACAATTGTATAGTCGACAGCATGTCCACCTATACCTTTTTAGCTTTTGCATAGATGTCAACGACGCGGTAACAGAACAAATAAAACAATCATGTCTATCAAGTGGTTTGCTCGTCCTAGGTAATTCATTCATCTTCTGTCTGCCTCTTTGGTCGAGCCATACCGGCTCACTCTGGGTGTGTTTTCAAGTTCGTTATGTCCTTGCCTGGTTACCATAGCACAGGGTATCCTAGTTTTGGACGAGGACAAGTGATTGTGTTGTGTGGAAGTTATTTATTTTATTATTATCTTCTTAATTCAAGCAGTTCTTTTAATCCGGAAATCTATTCATCTATCTATCTATTAAAATGAGAGGGGCCGGTTCGTCAATATGAACAATTATTATGACGAGAATGTTGAAATCACGACAAAAATATCACCATTTCCATATATTTTAATGCTGCAGGGCAGAGTTTCAATAAAACTAGAATTCTTGGTTTACTATGACAATTCGAGGTACATTGCGTTGCATAGTCTAAGTACTTGTTGATCTGTGCGTTGATAGAATTTGCAATTTACATCTAATTGTCATAGTAAACCATGAAATGTAGTTCTGTGAAACAGGCCCCAGGTGGTAATTTTAGGGTGGAACGGAACAGCCGATATTTTTTTCGCGATTTTGATGTTTCCCCGTATTGTTTGCATTGACAAGTAGAGCTCCCCAGTTTTCCCATTCAAGATACATTGTGTCCGTGCAACATGTCCGTGTGGCGTCGGATTAAGAATAGCGTCACTCCATTTCCTTCCGTGGATGTCGTAGAAGGCGACTAAGGAAATCAATTACCAGGAGACGGGCAGCAGCATCTTCCTGAGATTCCAACCGTATACTGCGCCTGCCAAGCGTGGCGATTATGGCAAAACCCTTCATGGTTATGAAAACCAGGAAGGCGGCCTATGTCCTGCAGTGGGCGTCAAATGGCTGATGATGATGATGAAGATACATTGTAGATAGATAGAAAGATAAAGAAGACTTTATTGCACAACTAGGTGAAAGAATTACAGATAGTTTCATAAATGTAAGTACTTCTTGTACTTCTGTTTGTTAATTATATTCCTTATTGCAAATCATAAATTACAAAATTAATTACTTAGCATTGTTACAAAGGCGAACTTATATCTAAGAGAGATCTCTTCCAGCCACCCTTAGCGTAGGGTGGCTGAAAGCTGTTTACTGTCCCTAATAGTCCCGGTAAGTTTCTGGGGATTAGGATAGAACCCACACGATATCATCAATAAACTACTTTCCAAAGTACTAACCTCCCGGCATCTCGGAGGTTAACTGACTGTTGACAGTTTCCAGTAGTTTTCTTTATTTCAAAGTACCAAGTTGACAAAAGTTGGTTAACATAAGAAAAATCGTGATAAGTAGATTAAAATTAAAAAAAACATTATTTAGAAAAGATTTAAAAGAGTGGTTACTGGCTCCCAAACTAGGATTCCCTGTGCTATGGGTAGCCAGACTAGCCAGGCTTCTTCCAAAATCCATAATAATATGTGTTTTACAATAGTTACTAATAGCAATAATATGTGTTTTACAATAGTTACTAATATCTAAACGTTCTTATACCGTAACGTAAGATAAATGAAGAACAGACCATTTTCATTTACAGATTCTAGGTACAATTATTAACAAAATCTTATGTACTTATTATAATATTCGTATGTAGGTAAGGGCCGACCCCCGGCCCCGACTCTAACAATTGGTTAATAAACTGTTAACAGCATAAATTAATAACAGAGTTGCGCTGAGTTATGTACGTACTGTAGGGCAAAGGCCTTCTCTCAGGGAGAGTGTATGGGCTTAATCACCACGCCTGCCCACCGCAGATTGGCGATTTCAAGCGCTGAGGCATGTGAATAGCTCACACACTCAGGTTTCCTCACGATGTTTCCCTTCACTGCTAGCGAGTGGTAATGCTAATAATAGCATTAAGCTAACAAGTTATAAAACTTCAAAAATGTACATAACTTAGAAAACAAAGTCATAGGTAAATGTCCGCACTGGGAATCGAACCTGTGTCTCTCGCTTCCGAGTGCAGTGTTCTACCCACTAGGCTACTACCGCTTAGATCCTTTATTGTATGGCCCTAAGTATTTCATAGCCTCCTTTTACGGATGGTCGATATAATTATTAATTTTTTTCTACAACTGCTATAAAGTATTCTCTATTCTACTCTCATATTTCAGCAGCTATAGGCAAATCCATTTCAGGCTTCAGCATTTCAGTTCCCAACATTTTAAAACCCGGACACGAGCCGAGCGTAATTCAATATTACAGCCTTCATCCTATGTACGTCCTGAAATACGCTGTAAACGTACAGTTGGCTGTGAGACCGAGTCGCCCGATGCTCACACTTAAACCGCTGGTAATAAGAGCTGGTTTTGCGTTTCGGGGGTAGCTTCTCGGTGAAGCTAGGCGTTGCTGAAAAGCGGGTGGGCGTGTCACTTTTCAGCGGCGCGCTCCTATTGGTCGGGAGAGCGCTTTGATGCGCCGCTCAAGAGAGGGCCGAGAAGGAACTTTTACGTGGGCGAATTGCTTAGTTATTTTATTTTGCTTTATGTACGTAGGTCTCTGGTTCATCTGTTTGGGTTGATGTTGTTTGATGTTAACATAGGATGTACAATGGAAATTATTATGGGTTCCCGTAATCAATCTTCTGAAATTGGTCGTCATCACGAAACAAGTAAGGAAACAGTTCCTTTGGATAGTGCAAAACTTATTATTAAGGGATTACCAGCGGATATGGCGCCGCCAATGAAAGAAATCAGAAATAAAAAAATATTTTTAATTTTCAACTTCATTTAAGAATTTACATTGTGTTTGTTGAATGTCAACGAACAATGTTAGCCGCGGCCTCCGGGTCGAGTTTGTAGACAAAAAAAAATCACATCTATTTTTAATCAGCTTAAAAAACAAAGTGTCAACCTGAAATCTGAACAATTTTTGTAAAAGGTAGAAGCTAGGGCCGACAACCTAAAACAAGATTAAATAATTAGTAAACGCGCCCGTTTTAAGAGGAAACGTCAAAAAAAAACTTTAATTTACCCTAATAATAGGGGTTAAAGTATGAAATTGCCGTTTTATTGCAATAGGTTCTTTGAATTGACATAGAATCTTCATGGTTTGAGGTTTTCGAATGAAACTTTTTTCAAATGGTTTCTATGATGTTCTTTTTTTAAAAAATGTGAAACATTTGAATATCGACTTTCAATTGTTTTTGTTATTCAATTTAGACAAGAAATATGGATACTGCGAAAATTCGAGTGATTTTTGAATAAGAGTTTCGACGCGGAACTAACGCGGCAGAAACAGTCCGCAATATCAATGCTGCGTTTGGAGAGGGGTCTACTAATGAACGCACCGTGCGATTTTGGTTTAAACGCTTTCGTGATGGAAATTTCGACTTAAAGAACGAGCTACGAGGAAGACCGCCCACACAGGTGAATAACGATGAATTAAGAGAGATAGTGGAAGCCGACCCTAGTCAAACTACCCAGGAATTAGCGGCATGGTTTAACGTTACCTTACCCACAATATTGACTCACTTGCGTCAAATCAATAAAATAAAAAAATACGTAAAATGGGTGCCTCATAATCACTCGAATTTTCGCAGTATCCATCTTTCTTGTCTAAATTGAATAACAAAAACAATTGAAAGTCGATATTCAAATGTTTCACATTTTTTAAAAAAAGAACATCATAGAAACCATTTGAAAAAAGTTTCATTCGGAAACCTCAAACCATGAAGATTCTATGTCAATTCAAAGAACCTATTGCAATAAAACGGCAATTTCATACTTTAACCCCTAATACTTCGTAACCTATATTTCATTTCGTTCAGCTTTTATCTAGGTGTAAACCATTTTTTAAATACTATTTTAGCCATGAAATTTATAACAAAGGATGATATGAGATGAATGCATGACCTAGGACGAGCAACGAACTTTATATAGGTACTATTTTTCTAAGGTTAACACGAGCACTAAACATAATAAAAAGTGAATTTGCACGGATATGTACTCGTTTTAAAATTTTAAAATGAAAAAATAAACGAGTAAGTAAATATCCGTGCAAATTCAGTTGATATAGATACGTTGTTGCTTTCTACATTTTAAGGATTTCTACCGATGTTCTGCTTACATATGTATAGACCAACGCTAAATAAAATATTCACTTCTCATGCTCTGAAAGTGCTTATTTGTGCAGGATATAGGCTGCACAAAATCAAATTTTGTGCACCAGTGCATTAACGTATCTACTCATAAATGTATCTGTATTAAGGCAAAGAAAATGAGCCATACAGCCAAACACAACAAGAAGTTCATAGATAGAATTTGTTACTTTATTATATTTACTTTAATTTATTTGCCTTGTCTTTTTTAAGACATAATATAAATGTCGTAAGATTTAAAAAAATAAACAGCTCTTATTTTTTCGTGCGTTTAATAATTTCTTCAATTTGCCAAATTATACTCCTGTTTTATTTCCTCGCAATCGAAGTGAGAAACAGAGTTTATAACTCGTCCACAAAACCATTTATCCTCGACATTACTATCAGCCCTTGCCTTCTGCTCGGGCTGCTAAAAGTCTTGAATAAAAATCGTTCGTTTTGTGCCCTTGTTGTAAAATCTACTATAAATATACTGAATATTTCGTAAATAGGTGTCAATTCGCACTCACAGCACGTTTTACTTCACTACGTGTAAACAACAACTTATTTGTTTTTTTTTTCCTGATTTTATTGACTATTTCACAGGTTTTAATCAGACAAATCGCGAAAAATGTCAGAGAAAACGCCGCAAGGTGTGTCGAAATCGATCGATTGTAAAAATGAAATGACTGATAGCTAAATTAACTCGTAAATTCCAAACAACCACTAAATAAATAAGTAGAAAAAGTGCTCCAAGATAATTAATTAATTCTAGAAAATCCAAAAACGAAGACAGAACGCTCGGAAATGCTGTACGCAGTAAGACAGGTAAGATAAATTACATACAGTCAAGAGCACATCAAGCTTTACATACGTGCACTCTACGCAGTTACGTTAAAGATGACTTTGCAACAAATATTTAAAGGTTGACCTGCTGTCGACTGCACAAAAGTTACACATAGATTGCATAGAGTATAGGGTGTATTAAACAATATTTATCTTCCTGAAAGGGTCGATTCCACGTCACCCAGAGCATTGATTCTGTCAGTGCATTGTAGTAAAATGACAGATTCATGGTCGGGTCACGAGACTTGTTTTTCGTTCTGTAAAAGCCTGAAATAAATATTTTTGGGGTTCATTTTCTTCAGTTATCCTAAGTCCTATACTGTATAAATGGAATGTCACTCTTATCTAATTTTGAGGCAAGTTCCCCATCACTCCCCTTTCTTCCTCATGGGTAGATTGGTATTAATTGATTAATTGAAAATTCTTTATTGCACAATGAAAACGTTTATACATAGGCGAGCTTAATACTAATAAGTATTTTCTTCCAGCTAACCTTTGGTGATGGGGATATTAGATGAGTCTTAATAATTTTTCCAATAAATATCTCCCGGCACTACCCCATCCACTATCCCCATCAACGAAGGTCGCAATTATGTAAACATGAAATATATATAACTAAAATTATTAAATTATTATGTATATAAAACACCCATAACACACAATGATAATTTAATAATTTTATATACACACTACATATACTTACTAAGTAAACATACAGGCACTTACATTGCTTCTGGCCTCACACTAGGATACCCTGTGTTTTTTTGTCCCAAGCCGGGATTCGAACCCGGGACCTCTCGCATGGTACCTATGCAGATGCACTACCGCTGCGCCACGAGGTCGTCAAATAATGTATCATCATACTACTATTACTTAAGGCCGCGGTACACGGCTAGAGTAAACGGTAGAGTAGAGTACTAACTATTCTACTAACTATACCAATGTAAACAGCATTGGTAGAGTAGAGTACTGAAATTTGATAGATTAGAGTAACTAGCAACGTGAGCGAGCTACTCTACCACCTTCCTTCCCCCACTCCAGCGTCCACTCTACCCATATAAACGGTTAGTAGAGTAACTAGTTCAAACATGTTTCTTTCTTTATTTTACGACCGAACTTTTTGAGCAAATCCTCAAACATTTCCGGCGTCATCCTCATAGTTAATTTATATTCTTTTACATCCTCTTCAGCCGATTCTTTCAAAAGTAATGCTGAAGCTCCTCGGGCATCTCTTCTCAAAATCCAGTCTCTCGTCCATATTCTCGTTTTCCTCTTTTGTTCTTTATTGACAGCCTTTTGTACCTTCTTTAATAATAAATCTGTTAAGTTTATCAGAGCGTTTCTTACAATTTCTCGATTAGTGACGTTCATGGTTCTAGTGCTTCTTACCTAGACAACTCTACCGACAAAATTTACGTGTAAACAGTTGCTATACTTAAATTTGTAGAGTACTCGGAACTGGTAAAGTAGTATTCTAGTTGACTCTGCTATTTACTCTACCCGTGTACATGAGGCTTTAATAATCGATATTGTATAATATAAACTACTTACATAATAAGGTAAAGTCATATTGGATTACTCGGAAGTCCGAAGTAATGCACATGAATTCTTCATGAACACGTTGACTGTCGACTGAGGCAGAGGCAGCGCATTCCACAAGCGCACCGCTGTCACAGTGAAGGAATTCGAATAGCCTGCCGTATCACGCACGGGGATGTCTAGAAGAAGTTCTTTGCATGGGCGCTGAAGGCGACCACGTGGGGTGAAACGTTCTCGAAGATACTGGGGGAAGGAAGGGTCATGTAGGATACCTACACATGACCCTACAGAAGCGTTACAATGTGCGCATTCCTGCGGGAGCGGTTATTTAGCCAATTTGGCTGAGTGCGAAATTGGGAAAGTGATGACCACTTCACGGAGGCCGAAGAAGTACCCAATGCAGACGTCGCGTCGTGAAGACGTTCTAATTTGTCTAGTAATTCCTCTGTGAGGTCAGGATGACACACATCTGCACATTGCCAGAGTAAGCTACCGCGGGGCCTGTAGCAAATTTTAGCAAGGGACCCTTGGTTTGCTTTAGGTTAGCAGGTGTATGGTATACAACAAAACAAAAATGACAAAAAAAACTTATATAACACCAATATGAATATGATAACAATCTTTTGCAGTTCGGAAGGCCTGGAAAGCTAAGATACAGATCTTTTAATCTAGTTTAGGCTCCAGGCTTTCAACAAATAGTACACTCTTTTGCTGTGTATCATTTATTCATCATCATCATCAGCCACTTGACGCCCACTGCAGGACATAGGCCTCCCTCATGGTTTTCCTAATCATAAAGGGTTTTGTCATAATCGCCACGCTTGGCAGGCGGGTTGGCGATCGCAGTATGCTATTGGAATCTCAGGAAGACGCTGCTGCCCGTCTCCTGATAATGTATTTCCTTAGTCGCCTTCTACGACATCCACGGAAGGAAATGGAGTAGCAATGTTTTTAATATTTACAGGCTTACCGTGCGGGGAAGGCTAAGTCCATTGAATCATACACTGTTAGATTAACTTACTTTAAAATGCATTCACTAAGTAAACGAAGGGCTGTCTTGGACCTTACGTTATTGTACAAGATTATCAACGGTAAAGTTGACTGTTCTGCGCTTCTCGAGAACCTCTCATTAAATGTTCCACGTAGGTTACCTAGATATCCATGTCCGTTGCTAAACATTCGACCCTGTAGGACTAATTTAGGAAAGTACGCGCCTCTGCATCGTATGTCCAACCTCTATAACATCTCTTCAGCGAAAATACATACTTTAGATATTTTTAATGATACATTACTTAAATTTAAAAGAAAGCTGTTTGAATATCTATAGATCATGTTTATTTAAATAGTTTCGTTATTATTCTATACGTGTAATATCCTTACGTATATAACAGTTTTGTTAAGATTTAGATGCATGCTGAGACATCCTATAAGTGGGTGAGCAATTACCATGTTACGTGTTTTTTTTTTTTCTTTTTGTGAATGTGTTGTTGTATTGCCTGTTGGTTGTCCTAAATAAATAAATTAATAAATAAATATGAGAATGTATTTTGTAGACAGAAAATAAACAGATATCTTATCTTATAAAGAAAGATATCATGAAAGTTTATATTCTTTTAAGGTCAAAAATCGGGGCCCCCAGATGCGCGGGCCCGTAGCAATTGCTACTCTTGCTACGATGCTAATAGGCCACTGCATCTGCATAGTCAATGATAGGTCAATGGAAGAAGTGGAGCGTTGACCAACGTAACTTTGGTGGAGCACTGTATTGGTTTTGTTAGGTAGATTTGTTTGGTTATAATATCTAACCAAACAAATCCGTTCTAGATACTCAGATATTAATATTATTGCAACTCCCATCCACTCTGTACCTGTTTTAAGCAATCATATTTATATTATGAGGTCATCTAAGACATAGGGAGAGTTGTTTTGACAATACCTAGCTAGTTGCTATTGTAAACACTGGGTGAACTACAATAAATGTCGATGGGCTATCAATTGTAAGCTGAGTGTGTTACTCGTAGTTTTTCTTTAAACAATAATTATATTGATAGTGACAATATTTCTAAACTAAGTTACCGGTGTATACTGAAAGGTGACTGAAGCAACCATCAGCAGTGTTGAAAACAGACATGCGCAAATTGTATCATTGTCGTGTGATATGTATCTTTGAATCTTTATATCACTTCGACTATCTGTATATAAAGCAATAATGCATAATGTTCTCTCACAGAGAGAGAGAGAGAGAGTATTGGCAATTTCAAGCGCTGAGGTATGTGAATACCGCAGGAACTCAGGTTTTCTCACAATGTTTTCTTTTACAGTTAGCGAGTGGCATTGCTACCAAAAATTCACAAATGTACGTAACTTAAAAAATAAAGTCATTGATGCATGCACCGGGGTTCGAACCCACGACCTCCTGAATGTGAGGCAAGCCGACCGGCCACGCTACCACCGCTATATCGTAGATCATCTGTATCAGGGTTCTTTCTAGATAATCTCACACCCAACCTCTCCTATCTAGATCGCTGATCTCACTAGCTCCGAAAAGGTAGATGTATGTTAGAATGAGAGAGTTGCTTTGACTAATATCATTTACACGTCTCGCTCGCACTTGAGTATAATCGCTTCAGCAGATAGATTGATAGATAGAGAACACTTTGTAATGTACTGAAGCTCTCCAATTAGTTTGTCCATCAGGTAACCTCAGCTTTTTCTTTATGTCCGTGGCCTCATGACTGAGGGTCGTGACTATGAAGCAGCTTCTGCTACCGTCGCTCTTGGTGCGGTCCGATGAAGAGCCATCGCCCACGGCGACTTTAAGACGCGATTCACGCGCGTGTATGCATCGCTTCCGTAAAAGTTTAAGATGATAAAACCGACCAAGGGCGTGTCGGGCCACGCGCAGTGTAGGGTTCCGTAGAAGGAGTGGGTTTTTACCTGCTTTGCACAACTAACAACTTCATCATAGTTTTTCCGTGGAATTTGTCCGAAGTTTTCCCTTTATAAGTTAGTCGCCTATTACTCGTTAACATACTCGTTAACTTTTCCCGTCTGCGCGGCCGGTGACATGGGAATATTCTAGAGTCTAGAATCTACCTAGACTATCTGGCCCGCGCTGGACCGTATGACCGAAGAACTTCGGGCGAATAATTGCTTGTGCGAAGATGTTATTGTTCCAAGCGTCTTTCTTCGACATGATGTGTGTACACTCATACAAACACAATATTGGTGTCGCATTCGGCCGTTACCACAACACGCGCTATGTTTTTTGATAAAAACAAAACATGGTAACCCGATATAGTTGTTACGTCAACAATCATTGGCAGCCAGTGTTGCCAATGCTGCCGTAATTACCTACCGTGTTCTACGGTTGTCAGGCTGAAAATATATACAATTATTAAAAGGAATGTTTCGTTGGTTTGGACATGTGGAGAGGATGAAGGAAGAAAGATTGACAAAACAAATATATCGAGCGAATGTGAATGGAAGGGCCGGTAAGGGACGACCCAGACGGACATACTTCGACCAAATAGGGGATGTATTAGCAAAGGGCAAGATAAAAAGTACCCGAAACCAGCGTGCGTACATGCAACAACTAATGAATGTTGAGAAAGCGAAAGTGATCGGTCAGGATCGTAGCAAGTGGCAGTCCCTGGTCTCTGCCTACCCCTCTGGGATACAGGCGTGAGTTTGTGTTATGTTATGTTATTTTTTAATCCGCGGCCTAAGTGTGAAACCCTGAGGGCGAAGCTAGGTAATTCAGCTAAATTAAATTAATATTAGTGTCAAGTCGATGAAGTGTTCTCTATCTATTAGATAGGTAATCAACAAAGCCTATAGGATTAGGACCAGTTTCTGAATTGAGAATTTCGCTAAGTAAATAGTTAACTGTAGCGCTGTCTCTTCGATTTTCTCAGTGAAGAGCGTGACAGAATATTACTTAAGTATGTACTTAGTGAAACTCTCAATTCAGAAACCGGCCCCAGGTCTGAGATGTTCATATACCTCAGCGCTTGAAATTGCAATCCGCGGTGGGCACGCGTGGTGATTAAACCCATACTCTCTGAGAGAAGGCCGGTGCCCTGCAGTGGGTCGAATATAGGCTACATAAAAAAAAACAATTGGATTACTTATTAAGTTTAAAGATTATTAAGATGAAGTGGTAAGTGGCAGGGAGCTGGGGCACTACAACGTAACTTCTCCACTCTATGGAACCGTTGATTTTAATCTACTCCGAACTGTCAAATATAACGTAGCTAACTGAGTAGAGTTCACGCGTGCACAGGTACGTTTTCATAGCGCATAAGTAGGTAAATCAGAAACCGAAGTAGGTAAGAATATGTTTGTAGTGCACCAAAAATTCATTACCAAGGTATCGATAGCAAGCTATTTGCTTAGTCAGTATTGCTACAGAAATCACGTAATAATAAATTTAATTTGTAATCAAAGAAAAAGCAAACGTGACGGTTCCGTTGTTTACATTTTGTCAAAGGTAACAATATCGGTGTGTTTCCTCGTGTACAGTCGACAGCACGACGGCCTTTACATGCGTGCACTATATTCAGTTACGTTAAGGGCGACTTTGCAGCGTAGAGTGGATGTAAAGGTTAATCTCAACCTTCGACTGTACTTGGTTCGGTAGGTACACTGGTGACGAAAAATATTTTAAAGCCACTCAGCACATTTTCGCTAGCATTTTGACATGTCCCTCTCTGAATAACATTTTTACGAACGTTCAATTTCAACTGTCTAGAGAATTGTAAGCAAACGGCAGCTCACATTTACATCTATAGTTTGGGAAGGTACTATAAACCATCGTTGTAACCGGAAGATGATAGAATTAGAAACGGAAAACTATCACATTAACAGATTCTGGAAGAAAAAAAAAGAAGAAGAAGAAAGACATTTATTATACCAACAAGATACATCACAGAAACAAAATAAGCAGATAAGTAACATAATATGCACAACAACAGAAAGAAAACTAAATACACAACAGACAAAACGAATAAATAAAACAGGACCATAGATGTAGACTGTGGTGTATCTACGTTGCCACAAAAGGCGGTAACAAAGGGTGGCATTGTAACTTGTAACCAAGAAAAGGCCCTTTCCTTATGTGTTTCTTGGGTATGGCCCTTTTCTTGCTGGCTGTACCATGTTGATGGAGCAAAGTGTGGCAAACCCGGTCTCTGTCTACCCCTTCGGGATAGAGAGATAGAAATAGAATATTCTTTTTTGTACACAATTTTCGAAATTTCAAATTTAAATTTATTTAGTTTGTTTCACAATGATCAAATAAAGTTCCAGATAAGCTATCCGCAACCAGGGCTGCGGTTTGTTCTAAATTTAAATAAATTTTCCTATATTGCGTGTGTTCGTTTATGGCTTCAAATTTAGAACAAACGGCAGCCCTGGTTGCGGATAGCTTATCCGGAACTTTATCTGCAGATTGTGGAACAGACCCTTATTCACAGAAACAATTTACAATTGTGACATATTTATATACAATATCTAGGTACTTACGTTACAGTGTTATCTATGATATGTCGACCCACCAAAAAAAGTACATTAAAAGCGTGAATTTATGTATTTATGATCCTAGTTTGTTACTTAAAAAATATGATACAAAAAAAAAATATAATATAATATACCTCTAAAGTTCATTTCACACTCCGCACCAGATCTCGTATAAGTATAACAATATACGAGATCCGGTGCTGGTGTTAAAGTCTATAGAATATTTTATTTTATTCAGAGTTTACATGTCATATCTTCTAAAAAGCTAGTACTAGGATGCATTGAACTGGCTTTAATTCCACACATCTTTGTCATCTAAATAATCCCTAATGCTATAATAGCCCTTTTGGCATAAAGTGCGCTTTACACATTTTTTGAACCGCACTTCAGGCAAGTTTATTATATCTTCAGGGATCTTATTGTAAAAACGTATACAATGCCCCATAAAGGATGTATTAACCTTTGCCAGCCTAAATCTTGGCAAAGAAAGTTTATGTTTACTTCTAGTATTTACATCGTGTTGGCTACCGTGTTTGTTACGTGTTTGTCTGTTTGTCCAACAGGGCCCGGAACCCGCACTGAACAGCAACGCAGGCGGCGCTGCCAAGCCGCCGCTCCTCAACACATTCGAGCTGGACCGCTGTCTGGACAGGTGAGGCTCTCCTCGCGGCGTGAAACTTCATTTTAACACAATTGGCCTACAAACGAATAGTAAGTGGGCGAGACTTGCCTCCAGGTGAGTGTCACAAGCCAAAAAGATGTGGGGCAATCTCGATGACTTAGGACTAGGGCGTGCAGTCGGGAATTCCGGAATTTCGTAACTCCGGAATCTCGGACTATATTATTCCGATATTTCAACTCCGGAACTGATCGTCAATACCAGTATTCATCATCATCATCATCATCAGCCTATGCTTGTCCACTGCTGGACATAGGCCTCTCCTATAGCACGCCACTGAGCACGGTCCTCGGCTACTCTCATCCAACTCTTGCCAGCCGCCCTGCGAAGATCATCGCTCCACCGAGTCCGAGGACGTCCCACACTACGTTTACCGATCCGCGGTCTCCACTCGAGAACTCGTCTACCCCATCGGTTATCAGTTCTTCGGATAATATGGCCGGCCCAATGCCACTTCAGCATGCTAATTCGGTGGGCTATGTCGGTGACTTTGGTTCTCTGTCGGATCACCTCGTTTCGAATTCGATCTTTCAGAGAAACCCCGAGCATAGCCCTTTCCATAGCACGCTGAGCGACTTTAAATTTGTGGACCAGCCCCACCGTGAGTGTCCACGTTTCGGCACCATATGTCATGACGGGTAGGACGCACTGATTGAAGACTTTCGTCTTGAGACTCTGTGGGATTGGCGATGTGAAGACTCGACGTAGTTTCCCATACGCTGCCCAGCCCAGCTGTATTCTTCTATTGGCCTCTTTCTCGAAGTTGTTTTTACCTAACTGCATGGTTTGCCCGAGGTAAACATACTCCTTAACAACTTCGAGAATACTGCCTTGAACTGCAATTGGCTCCGGACTTACATGTTCATTGAACATAACCTTGGTTTTATCCAAGTTCATCCGGAGACCAATGCGTTGGGAAGAATCAGCTAGGCCACTCAGCATATGTTGCAGATCTTGCAGCGTTTCCGCCATGATGACAATGTCGTCTGCAAATCGCAAGTGTGAAAGGTACTCGCCGTTTATGTTAATGCCGTACCCCTTCCAGTTCAGTGTCTTGAACATATCCTCCAATGCATTTGAGAACAATTTCGGGGAAATAACATCCCCTTGTCTCACACCACGATGTATGGGGATAGGCTCAGACTGCCGGTTCTGGATTTGGACGGCCATAGAAGCGGCGTCGTACAGACCTCTCATCGCTGCAAAGATTCCAGAACAGACCAGGTCTCGACCGAGTCAAAGGCCTTTTCATAGTCCACAAACGCTAAGCACAGGGGCCGATTATACTCTTCGGTCTTCTGTATAATCTGCCGCACTGTGTGAATGTGGTCTACGGTGCCGTAACCCGATCGAAAGCCGGCCTGCTCAGGTGGCTGAAACTCATCAAGTCTTCTCGCAAGACGGTTCGCGATGATTCTTGAAAACAGCTTGTAGACGTGGCTCAAGAGTGAAATGGGTCGGTAGTTCTTCAGGAGGGTTTTATCACCCTTTTTAAAGAACAACACGACAACACTCTTACTCCACGCCTCCGGAGATCTGCCATCAAAGAGGACAGCATTAAATATGTTCTGGAGCTCCTTCATTACGGGTTTACCGCCAGACTTCAGGAGCTCAGTTGTAATACCGTCCTCTCCAGGGGCTTTTCCATTTTTAAGCTGTCTAAGAGCCATCGCGATTTCGTCCAGGCTGACTTCTGGCAAGTCTTCAGTGTAGTGGCGTGTCAATGTAGCTCTGGAATCCTCATTTTCGGGATCAGGCCGAGATGCGTGCGCAGCGTATAACTGGCCGTAGAAGTTTTCAACTTCCGAAAGAACCTCTGGTATGGAAGAAACGACCACTCCATCCGTGGTGGTCAACTTCGTCAGATGGCTTCTCCCAAGAGATTGGACAAACACTTTAGATCCCCGATTTTGCTCGATTGCTCGTTCTATTGAACAAGTATTGGAGCATCGGAGATCGCGTCGAACTAGTTTGCCAATTCTCTTGTTTAGAGCATGCCTTTCTGACGCAGTGACTGGTGGGCGTTCACGTCGTTCTTCCATAAGCTTGAGTGTTTCTTCCGAAAATTTTGACTTCCTACCTTTACGCTGCAATTCGCAAAATCTCATCCCTTCCTCCCTGAGGATTCCGACTACATTCTCGAGGGCCTGGTCAATGTCAACGCCATTTCTGGTTTCCACGGCAGCAAATCGGTTTTCCAGATTAGACTGGAACTTTTCAGACCCCACTATAGTTTGGAGCAGGGTTGGTCGGAGCCTGGATTTCATCAAACGGACACGTTCGAGCTTAAAATTGATATTCAGAGAGCCTCGCACAAGTCGGTGATCACTTCCGGTATTAAACCTATTCATCACGGAGACGTCTCTGAATATACGCTTCTTGTCCGTTATGATGAAATCGATCTCATTTTTTGTCATAGTGTCGGGGCTTTGCCATGTCCACTTCCTTTGGGGCTTTTTCTTGAAGAATGAATTCATCAAGAATAGCCCCTCCCTCTCGAGGAAGTTGACTAGCATTTGCCCCCTATGATTCCTGTTTCCATAACCATGGGATCCTACTACCGATTCGCTGCAATTCTGTACTCCCACTTTGGCGTTGAAGTCCCCCATGACAACGTTGTAGTGGGCCTTAGTGGTGGAGTGTAAGGCCTTCGATATGTCATCGAACATATCTTCCACTTCGTCGTCCGAGTGCGTCGAGGTCGGTGCGTAAACCTGCACAACCTTGAGGCTATACCTCTCAGTTAGTTTAATTATGAGGTACGCAACCCTGCTCGATACACTTGACACTTCTACAACGTTGTCGCAGAAAGCTCTATTGACCAGGAACCCTACGCCACCCTGAGACAACTGGTCTCCCTCTCGAAAGTATAGAAGGTGGCCTGATTCAAGGGTTACAGTGTCCTCCCCCTCTCTTCGGACTTCGGATAACCCTAGAACGTGCCACTTTACCTTCTCGAGTTCGACTTCCAGTTGTGCCAGGTGCTCGTCCAGCCGTAACGTGCGTCCATTATACGTCGCCAAGGTCAGTTGTTTCTGGCGGCCTTCCGTAACCCGGGGATTCTTCGCACCCCCTGCCCTGCCGTTACCGTGACCGCCGCCTTGATCAGGAATAGCAGGGCGACCGGGAACTGGGGGCCGTGGTCCGTTCTGACTTGCCATTGGATGTTTTGCTCGTAATTGCCACGCTGAGCAGGCGGGTTGGCAATCGCAGACCGTATACATGCCAATGTCGCTGCTTCCCGACACCGGCACGACCCGTATGTGCTGGGTAGCAATATGCACGGGTATTCTCTTAGTCGCCTTTTACGACACCCACGAGAAGATATGGGGGGGAGTGCTATTCTTAAGCCGGCACTCCGCGGTATTCATAAATTACATTTTAGAAAGAAATCTGTCTGAATAAACGCACCCATTCACTTATTTAAACACTCGCCCCTTGCTCCCCCGGCCTCCATCCAACCCGTCGCGATTCGTGCACCCCCCGCGCCCCCGCAACTGTTTCCAGTCCCCGCACGTTTTTTTTCTAGTAACTAAGAAAATATAAAAAATTATTCAATTCCGGACCTGCGGGCTCATTATGTAATTTTCACCACGTAGGTATTTTCATACGTCCAAAAAACTCATGTATACCACTACGCCGTCTAATTTAAAACCGAATTACAGATGAGCCATAATACATGGGAAAAGTACAGTGGAAATCGCCTAGGGTGCACACTCTCGTCGTGCAAAGCGGGCACAAAAGGCACCCTGGTTCCGGAATTCCGGAATTTAGTCTCATTATCAGAAATCAGTTCCGGAATTGGAATCCTTCCAATATTGCATGACCTCCCCTAGGACCAAACCCTTTGTACATGTTATTTCTTATGTAATGTCCTGTTAAATGTCTTGTGTGTAATAATGTATTTTAATCTCTAACAGTCTCAAATTTAGTAAAAGCGAGGAATTTTCATACTCTCGACGGCTTCCAGTAAAAAAAAACTTGCTAAGACCCCTAATAATTTAGCTCCCTAACGTGCAGCTTTCCTCACGAGGCGTTTCCGTTGCAGAGAGGAGTCCGGCAGGTGGGGCGGGGAGGCGGCGCGGCGGCGGCGCCGCAGCCCGCCCCCGCGCCGCGCCTCACCCCCGCGAGACCACGAGCCGCTGTCCCTGGCGAGGGTAAGTTGTGGTTATGGCACCAGATATTGTCATCAACGACATCAAATATCCAAACGCTAATATCTTATATATAAAAATGAATTGCTGTTCGTTAGTCTCACTAAAACTCGAGAACGGCTGGGCCGATTTGGCTAATTGTTGTTTTTATATATTTGTGGAAGTCCAGGGAAGGTTTAAACGGTGAGAAGAAAAAAAACGGTTGACGTCGGTGATACGAAGTTCACGGGGTCATCTAGTAATTGTATAAAACTAGGGTGTCCATGTACATAGATAAAGATAATTTGTAAAATAACGGGATTCTGAAAGAAAAGAAATTTCACCTGGCGAGCGCGGATTCACCGTTGTGGACACGATAGGCATGTCCACAACCCTACTAGAAGACTACCGAACCGAATAAGATTTGAAGTTTTTACATGTTTATTAACTTACTAATTTTTATTAAGTTAATACCGGATAAACTTAGGTACTTGGTTTTTTGTCGGAAAAGTAATTACAAATTGCTAGTAATTACTGCAATTTGTAGAAGTTTTTTAAATAGGTATTGTAGAAGTATAATTCGTAGTCGGTGCCCAGTTTCATGACCAGCACATATATTTTAGGCACCGACTCCAAATTATACTTCTACAATACCTACATGTATTGATTCATACAGCATTCTAATTATTTAAATTATTTCTAACTTTTTAGTGCTGTAGTGTCTCGAAATCGGTTTTTACTTTTTATTCAAACTTTTTTATTATGTAGCCTGTATAGGTACGTCCTACTTCAAGGCATAGGCCTTCTCTTAGAAAAAGAAAATGGGCTTAATTACCACGCGTGCCCATCGCGGATTTCCGTTTCCAAGCGCTGAAGACACAAAACAAATGAAATTATAATTACTTACCCGGTTTATGTAATTCCCTTCCACTCTCCACATAAACGGGCTTAGCTGGAAGTTAACACTAACTAGTATTAAACTCGCCTCAACATTTTTCCATATCGTGCGTAGACGTGCTGGAACTATGCATCATCATCACCAACATTTCCCAGGCATCAGCTCCGGCTTCCCCCACGGCCAACTCAACGCGCTCGAGCCCGGCCGCCTCGCCCGCGGGCTCCGCCCCCGGGGCTCCACGCTCGCCGCTGCCTCTACCAGCGCCGGACCTCCTAGCTATGCAACTTCTGGACCAGCATTCGCAGCTGCAGGCGCTCATGAAGCAGCGGCTCTTTCATCAGCACCAGGTTTGCTAACCGAAATTCCGTTGCAGAAATAAGTTTGACAGGTGAAGGAACCGCATGAGAACACGAGTCCATATCCCTGGTGACGGTAAGTTGTGACACAAGAGGTTGTATTCATCATCATTTTAAAAGTTGGACTCTTGTCGTCATCTGTGCGGAACCGTCCAGGTTTGCTATACATAGTTTTTTCTCCCGTTTCCTCCATAGGTTTGCTCCAAGTTCCACTTTCGTTCACCGATACTAAAGACTGCTGCAGATCTTTCACTATATTTAACAACGGTGCGGGTTCTGGATTCCTGGGAATTTAATGAGTAATTTGAGCGCAACAAGCTTTCTTTGTCTAGTCCCTTTCCTTACCAATTAAGCAAGGCCCTGAATTCAGCTACTGGGACACTTCGCAGAGGAGTAGCTGCAATCGTTTTGAGCGTCACGGCCCTCAATTCCATCTATGAGATCCTGATCCGAGACTAACCATTCCCTGAAACTTTTCACTTTTCCTGGAAAGTGACTTGAAAGTGACGTGACTACGTCTAAGGGCTAAACACACTTGCGGGCACTTACCTGCAAAAATCGTAGGCGGGCATTTGACCGCATGCTAAGCAACCACTAGCGCGTTTCAGCCTCTGGATCACGACTCGTTCTGAGAATGAACCAGAAATTTAACTTTCCGAAAATAACCTGAATGTGGTCTTCCAGCACTTATCCTCGGAGGCAGCTAAGCGTCAGCTGGAGCAATCCCGCCTACAAGAACAGCTCAACCTGAATCTTTTGTCTCAATCGCACCTGCCGCCGCCGGACGCTGAGCCAGGTACGAGCCCCGCATTGCTATCTAGATATGATAAGCTAATATCGTGATTCCGTGACAAGTTCAAGTACGTCAGCGATTAATATACTTATTGACCTTTTTGGAAAAATAGTATAATAAATTGAATATAAAAAACGTTGTCAGGATATAACAATTTCGTAATAATTACAATTTAATTTGGTTTTTAATTCTATTGTCGCGCCATGAACTCCTCGTCAGCTTTACTGGCAACTGCTTCAGTTTATGATGTTGTCATCTGTCCAGGGTCTCTCCAGCAGCAGCTGGGGGCGCAGCAGCAGCAGCTGGTGCAGCAGCTGCAAGCTGTGCAGCGTCAGTACCTGATGCATGGACCCTCACTCGTCCCGCCCAACGCCCCACCAGGTTTGTACTTCCTCGTGTTCCAACAGGCGTAAGTAGTAGTTAGATTCAGATAAGATTAGAACATTTTTTATTTTACACCGGGAGATAACATGTTTTATGTAGGCATGATTGTGTCCCACTGCTAGGTAAAGGTCTCCCCTTTAGACTTCCATTCCTCTCTGGCCTTTATCACTTCTTGCCACCCAGGCAAATACTTGGTCAGGTCGTCACACCATGCCCGCCGCAGTCTGCCACCCAATCGGTGATGGCACTGAAGATTTTCGCTCGTTTAACTACAAAACAGCGAATTTTTAGGGTTCCATACCTGAAGGGTGCCAAACACAAAGCTATTACTAAGACTTCACTGTCCGTCTGTCTGTCTGTCTGTCACCAGACTGTATCTCAAGAACCGTAATAGTTAGGCAGTTGACATTTTCACAGATGGTGTATTTCTGTTGCCGCTATAGCAACAAATACTAAAAACAGAATAAAATAAATATTTAAGTGGGGCTCCCATACAACAAACGTTGTCTAAAGACAGCGCTCGCCATCTAGCGGCCATTTATGGAACCTTCACAGCACCGAAGTCAGGTCGTTAAATGTCAATGTTAAACGCTTCTTGTTGGTTTCTATAGACGGCGCTGTTCTCAAATTCGATCTTTGTCTAATGTTGGCCGATTTTTAATGATAATATTGGTATAAGACGACATGCCTTGCTCAACAAACTTGGCACCTTAGCATTGTTCCCATCCCATAAAGGTTCTATAACCTATATCCTCAATATCCATAAAGGTTCTATAATCCATTTCCTCAATATTCGGCTGGCGACCTTAGAGGTGTGATCAGGGTATGTTATTTACTGGTTGCTGGTTTCAGGCCTGATGCTGTGGGGCAGCGACATGGAGGAGCATCCACTCTTCGGCCGCGGCGTCTGCAAGTGGCCCGGCTGCGACGCCCTTGCCGACGACTACCAAGCATTCCTCAAGTGAGTCCCTTTTATTTTCACTCGTTCTTTACTTTACAACATCACTGAAATACCTTTCAGCAATCAACTTAAATCCACGCTCACATTTTGTTCCTAATCCTCCTCCTTTGGGACCGCTTCATTGTATCATAATTTTCTACTTGCAATGTGGAGCAATATCTAATAATTTCCACACAACACAATTACTTTTCCTGGTCCCAAAGTAGGATGGCCAGTGCTGTGGTAACCAGGCAAAGACACAACAACGTTAATATAAGTACAACATTTTTGTACAAATCAAGTACGACGGATTCCAACTGAATTTTTTTGGGAATACCTTTCAGCAGTTATCGTTTTATCTTCGAATTCAATCCACGTTTACCTATGGTTCCATCCTAAACTTTTAAAATAATCATCTACAAATTTCCACTTATAATCTGAAGGTAATTTCAATATACTTAATAGTATAAAGTAGGTACGTAATTTATTTGCACAATTTGTGAGTTTAGTATATCAAAGTAGAAATCCATAGCTGAGAGTGCGTCTACGAGTACGTGTACAAACGAAAGGTTCTCAGTAGTCAAAGATATTATTGGTAATTGTAACTGCTCTTTGACTCCTGAGAACCTTGCATTTGTACTCGTAGGCGTGCTCTCAGTTTTGGATATGTACTTTGATATACTAAACTCATAAATTGTGCAAATTAATTACCGATTTGCAGGCACCTAGAGGCGGCGCACACGCTGGACGACCGGTCGGCGGCGCAGGCGCGCGTGCAGATGCAGGTGGTGGCGCAGCTCGAGCTGCAGCTGCGGCGCGAGCGCGACCGCCTCGCCGCCATGATGCGCCACCTGCACGCCGCCAGGGACGCGCCCGCGCACCACAACAAGCTCGCGCACGGTACGCTCCACAGCTTTACGTACATTCATAAACTACTTTGTTATTGTTATTTTGTCATACGCCATGAAATTTAGCGGCGGCGCGAGCGCGACCGCCGAGGTGCGCCACCTGCACGCCGCCGGGGATGCGCCCGCGCACGGTACCCCAC
Source organism: Yponomeuta malinellus (assembly GCA_947308005.1). Lineage (NCBI taxonomy): Eukaryota > Metazoa > Arthropoda > Insecta > Lepidoptera > Yponomeutidae > Yponomeuta > Yponomeuta malinellus. The sequence goes on from OX371019.1 coordinate 2,530,123, forward strand.
AGCTTTATCATACCTTATCAAATTCTACTCCATGTTCTACCTTTGTTCTTGTGTTAATACAAGATTGCACTTGATTGAATCCACTTCCACATAGGATTGAGAAAATAAACATATTTGTATTTTAAAGGGCTCCCTCCATGCAGCAGTAATACGCCACCAACGGAAAAAAAACTTTTTGTCTTTTTTTATAAGTGGATCGTTTTTGCAAAAAGTGCCTGCACAGTCTCACAATCGTGTTAATAGTGATTTTAGGACCTAGGATTACGGACGTTGGACTAGATAGCATTTATGCCATAAAGGGCCATTTGTGGCGTTAATAACCGCCTATCTAGTCTTAGGTTTTTTTGCCTTCAGTTCACAGCCATCTCGTATGTCATATAACATGATTGAGAGAAACCCACCACTGGGTTTGCCTGAATGAATGAATGAATAAACGAATAAATGAAAAAATAAGAAACATAAAAATATCTTTGAATTATTTATTTACGTACAATTAGGAACATAGACACACTATCAATCGTTACTTAGATAAAGAACACATTTGACAATATTACAAAAGCATAAAAATACATAAAATAAAAAAAGAAATAATAGAATGAATGAATGGCGGAGATGGCGGGACGCCTTCTTGCCCGTATGGGAGATGACTGCTCAAGACTGGAAGATCATGGGGGAGGCCTGCCCAGCAATGGGACACAAATATGGCTAATGAAGAAATAGAATCAATGAATACATAAAAGTTTTATCTCTCCGGCAAGCGCAGACAAAACCCCTACCATGTTAGCCTGCCAGGGCGAGACAGAGACCTTGGTAATAATGCTGGTCGACAATGATGATCCGAGCGACACAAGAACGCGCAATATAATGTGATGATAACAATTATATTTATGATTATGGTACCTAATGATAATAATAATAACTTCCAAACAACACAATCACATGTCCTGGTACCAACCTAGGATACCCTGTACTACGGTAACCAGGTAAGACAGACATGGAAATACACCTAGACTGATCCAATTTGTACAAATGCACAGCCTCCTCTAGTAGGAACCGAAACCACGACCTCCAGCATGGTAAACATAAACATAAACATTTACATACAGGCACATACATTGGTTCTGGCCCCACACTAGGATACCCTGTGTCGTGGAAACCAGAAACAACGACATCACAAACATGTAATCAGACATGATACCCCTAGACCGACGACGAGGCTAATGATTGACTAATGATGGTAAATATGATAGTATGATAACTTCCACAAAATAACTTACCCTGGTCCCGAACTAGGCTACTCTGTGCTACGGTAGCCAGGCAAAAACACCACAAACATGGAAATACACCCAGACTGAGGCCATTTGTCCAAATCAAATCAGATTTGTAATTGTCATAGGTGGCGGCGCCAATGAAGGTGCTTCACCTGGACCTGTGCGACGCCGCATCTCAGACAAATCTGGCGTGTCCATAGCTGGAGGTGAGTTTCTGAACCCAAGTTACTGATTTTCAAGAAACTAGGCTTTGAACTCTGTGGCTCTGTTGATTAAGCTTTGTAACGGTTGTTTGTTTCAATTTTGATACTAATTTGGGCTATTATCGTCTTTAAACTACGTTGTCCCAATAATAAGACAACACTTTCTTCGTTATTCTTCAGTTAATTTTATGCTGTGTCCGATTCTTTGGTGTTAGGAACTTATATGATGCAGTCCTTTATCAGGCACAGAAGAGGGTTTTTATAAAACATTAAAAGATCTTCACTTCGTTGGTCTTAAATGGCGACTTTTTTATTTTATAAAGGAGGTAAAACAGAATTAACAAAAATTACTTAAATAGAGTAAATGAGTTAGCTAAGTACATTTTGTTAACTCCAAAACATTCCTCGCCAATAGAAAGTCGAGGTCTTCGCAACCAATCCAAAGTGGTTTCGCCTCTAACGCCACTGATCGGCTCTAGGTGGTCTCTGGACGCACCCTTTTCACCTACTGTTATCTGGTTATTGTCAGAGATAGGCACAGATCTATATATAGATTTACCTACAGATTTTGGTCTGTGGCTTTTTGCTAGAGCACCAAATTAACTGAATATTTATGTGATGTCGCGCATAGTCAAAACTAATACATTATAACAGTTTAGGCACAAAATTGGAATATTTCTCTTCGTTATTTATACGCCACATTACTATCGTTTCAACTTAAGGGGCTCCAGGAAGTAACACTAGCGACACCGAAGAAAAAAGTTATCTTTTTTACACATTGAATTTGTGAAAAGTGTTTGGTCAATCTCTCAATAATATTAATAGTGATTTTTAGTGATTAATGGTGATTTGTAACACCAAACACGACGCAGCGTGGGTGACGACCTGGTTACGGTGGCGGGGAGTCGCTGGATGCGGGCGGCACTACACCGGGAAGCTTGGAAAACCATGAGGGAGGCCATGTCCCGCAGTGGGCGTCGAATGGCTGATGATGATTATGATGATTTATTTATTTATTTATTTATTAGCTACTCCAACAGTATTTTCACATTTCATTTAAAGACTACATTCTAATGTATAATTCCGTGTGAAACACCTTTACAGGAGTATACATCTTTCAAAATTGTGTGTTCGGTAAAAATTTAAATTAGTTCATGAAATTAATTAATTATTTACACATTTTGATTAAAATAAATTAATACTTTAGTATAAATTAGCATTTAGAATAAAATTAATCAGATTATATTAAATTACATTACATTGCTGATTTTTTTAACCTAAATTTAATTAGGTTAGCAATAGGTTAAATTAACAATTCAATTAGATTTTAAATTTGAATATTATTAGTTAGGAAATTAATTTTTAGTTAGGTTCACTAAGGCATTAAAATTTAACTTTTCATCAATTTTTCCCTTAATAGATAGAATGGCATTCCGAAAATGTCAAGATCGGCTGGCATTGGCGAGGTTGCCTGAAGGTTATTATAAGTCAGCATTGCTCTATTGAGAGGAGAGAATTTACCCACATTCGTTCTATATGGATGTACAGAAAATGACCGGGTGAGAGGATTACGTGGAGGAGCTCTTGGGACCGTTAATGCTACTTTACTCAAAAGATCAGGTGCATCTAGCACTCCATTCACCAGTTTATGTAGTGACATCAGATCAATATTCGTTCTTCGCTTCTCTAATGTCTGTAAATTAAAGTGATTTGTACGCATTGCATAGTTTGAACGATATGGACAATCTAAACTCTTAAAAGCCAAGAATTTTGTAAATTTTCTTTGAATTTTTTCTATGCGATCAATATGCAGCTTATATGAAGGATTCCATACGGCCGAAGCAAATTCCAGGTGACTTCGTACCAGAGAATTATATAAGCACATAACTGTATCCACGCTTTTGAAATCCCTACAAGCTCTTTTAACAAATCCAACCATTCGCCAGGCTTTAGTTACTATAGCGTCTATATGGTCCCGGAAAGTTAACGAGCTATCTAGTATCACACCGAGATCTCGAATTTGTGTTACCTCTGTTAAAGGTGTCTGATTAATTGAGTATTGCGCAGGGATACGATTGCGTCTTTTTGAAAAGTTAATACAGGAGCATTTACTAGCGTTTAGAGTCATCCTGTTTGCTGTGCACCATAATTCGATAGCATTTATATCTTCCTGTAGTAATTTTACGTCATTAACATTTTCTATTCGACGATACAGTTTTAAGTCGTCTGCAAATAGAAGACAGCTGCTATATTTTATATGTTCAGTAATATCATTAATAAACAGGAGAAAGAGCACCGGACCAAGATGGGATCCCTGGGGAACACCCGAGACAGCAGAGAAAGTTGTGGAGCTGTACCCAACAGTAGTAACTCTCAGGACACGGTTACTTAAGTAAGACTTAAACCAGGAGAGTAATGGGTCATGGATACCATAGAATTTTAATTTTGATATTAGTATACTGTGGTTAACACGATCAAAAGCTTTACTGAAGTCAGTATATATGGAATGGATTTGTTGCCCAGAATCTACTGAGGCAGATAAGTCAGAAATATAATCTAAAAGATTAGTTATCACCGATCTATTCTTGCAAAAACCATGCTGTGATTTCGTGATTATATTATTAGTGTAAAAAGATAGCTCTTGGTGTACCAAACATTCAAAAACTTTGGAGAATATGCTTAAGATTGAGATCGGGCGGTAGTTTTTCACGTCTTTCTTATTACCACTCTTGTAGATAGGAACAACATTAGCTTGTTTCCATATGGCTGGAAATGTAGAACCCGCAAGAGACTTCTCAAATATCAGCTTCAGAGGGAGTGCTAGATTGCGAAAGGTTTTTTTAATAAATATTGGCGGTATTTTATCTGGGCCAGCTCCTTTGCTGGGGTCAACAGATTTTAATATGCGTGCAATTTGTCCTTCATATACGTTTAATTTACCAAGGGATTTTTGAAACCACAAGTCTTCACAAGACATATGATTTACTTGTGCGTCATCGTCTATATAAACTGAGGAAAAGTTTTTAGCAAAAAGATTGCAAATATCAACGCCAGTACGCGCTACATCAGCATCAAGTTTCATTTCACTAGGAATATTAGATGAACTACCACGATTTGCCTTAACAAATGACCAAAATTTTCTAGGGTTTAATTTTATAGAACATTCGATTTGACCAATGTATTCATTATATGATTTCTTAACCATTGTATCAATGCGTTTTTTTAAAATTTTGAGTTCTAAATTATCTCTTGGATTTTTATAGATTTTGAACTTTTTTCTTAATTTTTCCTTCTCGGCAATAGTTTTTATTAGGTTTCTATCAAACCAGACGGGATATTTGAGGTTACGTGGTTTTGTTTTTGGTACAGTAGAATCAATTATTGAATAAAGTATATTGTAGAATTTACGAACCATGTCATCAACGTCTGCCCCGCCCTGGAGCTCGGAATGCCAGTCTATCTGATACAGTTTACTGTTTACAATATCATAGTTGGCTTTTCTAAAATTGTGAGTTGCGAAAGGAATTTCTTTTAAAAATGACATACTGTTATCAAGGATTATTTCAGTTTCCAATGCAGGATGATACAAGTCAAGTTTACTTAGCGGATCAGAACATTCTTGAACAAAAAGAGTACCAATATTTGAAAGAACTAGATCTAGTGTTTTGCTATCTTTGTTCTTAACAGCGTTGTACTGGAGCAAGTTACTAAGTGACATAAAATCAACCAGCGATAATCCTAAATTATAGTTATAATTAGACGGTACCAAGCTACTACCATTGGGCTCCGTATCCCATGTGATACGACTCATGTTGAAATCGCCGAAGATAAGGGTATCGCTAGGATTCGATTGCATCACTAGGCTAATGTTATCCAACACGGTGTCCAGCCTGTCCAAAGCCACAGGAGGCTGTATGTATATAACACAGAGCAAAATGCTCCTGATGGCGTTGCCAGATTTGAAAGTCAAAGATACCCACAGGTCTTCGTGTTCGCTTTGGTAGTGGTCAATACATTTTGATGGGATTGATTTGGACACGGCTATTAAGACTCCGCCGCCCTGTGATCCGCGCAAGTATGTACTACTTCGGTCTCTTCTGTAAATGTTGTAATTTTTTGTAAATAATTCATTGTCTTCAATACTATCATCCAGCCAGGTTTCAGTTCCTACTATCACGTCAAAGTTATTTTTGATAGTTTCAAGATGAATATCTCTCAGTTTGGTTTTCATACCACGGAAGTTTTGATAGTATAATCTTAGTTTTTTTTCCATAAAAGTTATTAAAAAAAAGTGCCGGGTTACTTTATTAAGATTTTTTTTTTTTTAGTTTCCTTGTAAAACTTTAAGCGAGTCGTAGCATTTTATCTGTTTTGCCGGCGAACCGTCATCTTTTCGTATGTTTATACGACCGTTCCGGATCCACACATACTTGATATTATTTTCACGGGCAACCTTTCTTGTTTGAGCATGGAGAGCTTTGTAGTACGGGGAGAGATGCTCCGAGACATATACCGGAACCTTGCTACCCGCATACCCAAGAAGTCCAGAATGTAGCTTTTCAGTTGGGTTGCTCCGATTATATTTGGAAACGGATGCCAGTATTCCGTCTCTGGTTCGGGTGTTTGCCAATTTGACGATAATAGAGCGCGGTCTATTACTGGATTCGTCCATTTTTCGAACTCTGGAACACGACTGGATCTCCGACTCTTGGATAGGATAGGACACAGCCGAGCCAAGTTGCTTGGTTAGTGTGACCAAGTTTTCTGACTTATTTTCTGGGACCCCGTTTATCTCAATGTTTGTTTCCCTCGAGTGTTGCTCCATGATATTAAGTCTAGCCGAGAGATCTTCCACCTTATTCGACAACTCTGCATTTGATTTGGTGAGCGTGGTAACGCTTGATCTAGATTCCTCTAGTTCTTTTTTAATGAGGTCGTAGTCGGCACTTAAAAATTTCATACTGGCCTCTACGTCTTTAAGTGTAGCCAGCTCAGACTTCAGGGCATTAAATTCTTTCTTGAAGTATGAATTTATTGCAAATCTCACAGACTCGTCAACAGCGGACTGTATTTCACTGCGGGTGGATGTTAGAAATTCGAGATCCGATTGATCGAACGCAGTCGGTGACGTTATTGCGGGTTTTTTGCGCTTAGTGACGTTAAACGACTCCGACCCGTCGACAGATGGTGGTGGTGTGCGTTGTGTACTCATTTTTGTAGAGATTTATGTGATTATTTTTTTATTTTTATAAGTTACGCTAACTTTCAAACGCCTTTGAATGGGCGCTACGCCGTAGCAGATGTTCGTAGCAGCAGCGAAGATCGGTTGGGTGACGTCACGCGTAGTACTGATTTAGGAAGCGTTCGAGTAATTCGGCGCGCGCGCTACGATACCCGATGGTCCAGTGGCTAAGGGCCCACTGCAATTCGCTCGGACTCACCGCGGCACCGGCTCGAATCCAAGGTGGAAAAAAGAAAAAAAAAGTCCGCTGATCCACTTTAGTTTGTAGGTGAGCAGCAATCCGCACAAGTCCACGACGATGCAATCAAAATTTGGCTATCTCTCTCCAGCCCCACCCACTGGGAGGAGTCCGTCCATAAGAGGCGCCTTGGTGCAAGCAGGAATCGAAAATTGCCGTCACCAGCCAATCACCAATTTACAATTTGAATTTCCAATAAAACTGGTAAAGATTGATAGAACAACCAAACACACGTCCACTCGAGTTGCAACCGTACACGTACTGTGTGTGATGATGATTTAAGAAAACACTAACGTACTCACACAATTTTTATTTGGAAGTAAAATGGGATTTTTTTTTGCGTATTAGCAACACGTGGATGTTGATAACCTTGGGTTTGAGTTTAGACACATTCATGAAGACTTAATTTATTTTCAAACGTTCCATTTTTTTCTTGGTTCCGCAAATATTGATTTTGACAATTTTGGCTAGTTTTTCGAGTCCACCGAAGTAGATGCATCATATAAAAGAGATTTCTATTGTAAGTAAAAGATCTTTTTACTTTTGTTTTGATAACAGAGTTTTTATTGGCATAGATTTAATGGAAACTTTAGAATTATGACCATCGCAGACGAGGGCGTTAATATCATCATCAACCCATTATGTCCCCACCGAGGGGCACGGGTCTCTTCCCTGAGGAAGGGATAGGCCATACTCCACCACGGGGGCCAAGTCCGGATTGGTGGAGGCTTGTAGACTAGTGGCTCGTCTACTGTCAGAAGTTGTCAAGCCGCCCTAAGGCCTCTGACTTGGCTTAACGACTGCCATCTATCGACGGCAGCCGGCACCAACAGCTTAACGTGCCTTGCGAAGCACGGAACCGCTCGGAAAAATGCCACTAGCGTTAGGCATAGACGGCGACCCATCCATGCACTGAATGCGCCCTGTGTTGCTTTACCTTCGTGATCGTTTAAGATCACTCAGGCAGCCGGGGCTACGAGCGAGGGCGTTAATATATGCGATAGTTTTTCCACACAATATCCAACATGCAACCCGCCGCGCGTCCACACACAACTGCGGTTGGATTTAGGTAAACAAGACATCGCGTGATAAATTATTATTTAAAGCCGTTGTCTGTCATGACCTTTAAAAAATTAACTTGTTTTGATGTCCACGTACAGTACCTCAACAAATGTAATTGGTTGTGATGGTGTACGACCCCGGCCCATGTCAAAATGACAGTATTTACTTTTACATAGAACTAAAAAGCAGACTTTAGTTAGCTTACTGGATCCCCTTAAGTATTAAACGTTAATCTTCAGTAGATTAGTTACAATTTATCATACAATAATAACTTTGGTTACAACTTCGAATAAGATTTTTTTTTGTGTTAAAAGGTCTCCCATATATGCTCGAAAGAGCTGGACTAGATGTTCAACAAGGTAAACAAGGTAGTAAAATAGAGAACATTTTACACACACACACACCACATATTTAGAAAAGTAGCTAAACAAAACTAATGTATTCACGAGGCCGTGCGAAAAAAACATAATTAAAAACAGCTGTTCCCAACCTTTATCAGTCGAAACTTAATATACCTGCTATGTAATAAAGTGCATGAGCTACTGTCTTCAGTTCAGGCTCACTCATATTTTTTCCCAAGAAAGACGAGAGTATCTATCTATTTTTTAATAACGCATATATTTTTTTTTACACTGCAGAAATCCAGCGCAATCGTGAGTTCTACAAGTCAGCCGATGTGCGGCCCCCCTTCACATACGCATCTCTTATACGACAGGTATTATAATGACAATAATATTAGAAAGTACTCACAACACATGGTAAAATTTAAGTTACAATCGAAGAATTTTTATTGTAATGCATGCATCAGTTTTGCAAACAAATGTCTTCTTTCTTCTTCCTCTTTCAAATAGCTTATTACAAAATTTTACAATTTTACTTAGTTTAAAAGAAAAACAAAAAAATGCTGCTCTGATTTTTATACTATTTTAAACAGTAAAACATTTTTTTTAATATTTATAACTCAATATGGCCTTGTGATATAAAATTGTGATTTAAAAAAATAGCAGGATTTTTACTTCTGTTCAAATTTTGAATATTAAAAAAAGAAGACTTTTATGGAGACACTACGGAAACACAAACAAGTAAACAAACAAAATACATGCAAGGAAATCGATCAGACTGTATTCGTCCACTGCTGGATATAGGCCGTGCGTGCCTTGAGGAGACTTATTACTTATTTCTGTCCTGGGCCATCCTCACCAGCCGATGACAGCGATCTGCCTTAGATCGTTGGTCCAGCGGGCTAGTGGGCGTCCTGCGCTGCGTTTGCCAGTCCGTGGTCTCCACTCGAGAACCTTTGCACCCTATCGACCATCGGTTCTTCGGCATTGACCAGCCCCCGGCTACTTTAACTTCCTGATGTCATAGGCTATGTCAGTCACCTTAGTTCTTTGGCGAATTGTCTTATTTCTGATGTGATCCATCAAAGAGACTCCGAGCGTAGCCCGTTCCATAGCAAAACGCTTATCCCTAAAATGTAATACTTTATTCAGATACTCAAATTTACATTGTGGCAATGTTGTGTGTGCATGCGTTAGACCACAACTTAGTACTCATGTCATATTATTACTTTTATATCGTGTAATGGTTGTGATTTGTTTTGTACACCAAATAAAATAAATAAAATAAAACGGCTGAATAGAGAATATGAATTTAAGTTTTTTTTTCCAGTCAATAATCGAGTCTCCAGACAAGCAACTGACGCTGAATGAAATATACAACTGGTTCCAGACAACCTTTTGCTACTTCAGACGCAATGCTGCCACTTGGAAGGTACGTTTTAAATAATGAATAAAAAAATTACCTTTTAACCAGATATTGGCCAAGCTAATCTGAGCCTAGTGGTCATATAATTTTTGTGCTGAATAAAATCTTTGACATCGATAAAAAAAATCATTTCTGAAAATTACTAATTTTTTATTTTAGCTCCGGTTCTCGTATTTATATGAAAGTATCAATATTTGGGAAAATCATGTTAAATTGTTTAACGCCTAATAGCTGCATAACTAAAATATTACTACTCAGTATCTGCCTAACTTTTTCACCACAACAATACCCCGATGTGGAAAGGTAATTTTACATATTTCTAAATTATGTTTACGTATTACTGTAAGTTTGTGCACTTAGTAACAACATTCGTAATGTGTAAGATTAATATTTAAGTAAAGTTATTGTATTTTACTTTAAAAGCCAAAGGATGACACAATTTTTTAATATAGTAAAATGGCTAGAAAAAAAATTAATTTCACGTTTTCGAGCACCATAATACTACGTCAAAAGTCAATACTGTATGTACGCTGAATAATTTTAAAAGAAAATCCATTCCGTCATCCGTTGGCCTTACAACCGTGCCACCCCAACCCTATAAAAGCAAGAACAAATGACGTGACAACAGAATGCGGTGCGGCACAACCTGTCCCTTCACAAATGCTTCATGAGAGTGGAAAACGTCAAGGGGGCAGTGTGGACCGTGGACGAGGTGGAGTTCTACAAGCGGCGGCCGCAGCGCGCGGCGCACGCGCCGCCTCCGCCGCTGCACGCGGGGTACGCGCGCCGCCCGGCCATTGCGACCGACACACTCGCACGACACTCCTCTAGCTCACACTCGACTAGCTCACATTTCACACGCGACTTCGGATTTGCTCTGGTTATAAAACACACACTTGGCATTTATATACATTCGACAAATTCGCATTACACACCTAACTTCGGTTTTACTCTGGTTATATGCATAACATAGGTACACTTTGTGGTTACATATAATCGACAACTTCACATTTCACACATAATGTTGATTTACCTCTGGTAATAAACTTCTTTTACACAAATGGCACACACACACTCGACAAAGTCACATTTCACACACGAGTTTGGTTTTACTCTGGTTATAAAACACTTACTTGGCATTGATACACTCTCGACAAATTCTCATTTCACACACAACTTTTGTTTTACTCAGGTTGTAAGACATACTACTCATTCATACTTGAAACTCATATTTCACACATTTTGCATTCTCAACAGATTCACATTTCACACATGTTGATTTTACTTTTGGTTATAAAACACACTTGGCACTTATAAACCCGAAAAACTCACTTTTCACACACAACGTTAAATTAACTACTGGTTATAAAATACACACCTGGCATTTACACACTCGACAAATAGCTATCTACAAACTTCACAAATTAAAATTTTACAAAGAATTAGGTTTTACTTTGGTTTTACAAGACACACCATACTTGAAACTCATATTTGACACATTTTGATTTTACTCACGTTATAAAACACTACGCACCGAAGTAATGGACACACACACACACTTTAACACAATTCTTCATGATATGTACTGTTTGGGTAAAAAACATTTAATACATTGAAATAATTACAAAAATTAAGTATGTGTTGTGAGAAAATACATACATTCAAATTCATGATTTTCGTAACTTCATCAAATAACACAAAAAATAACTGACATATTCTACGCAAGCCACATCTGCCGCTATAACATATCACCAGAATGATCACTTCTACAAAAACAGCCAAAATAGGCTTTGCACTGTCGACAATTCCTCATACATTAACTTTGACATATTGATTAACTTCATCAATTGAACATAGACATTTGAATAAATTTACGTTATCAGTACGCCTACAAAAACATCATTTTTCCAATTAATAATGTTATAAACACAAGTCAACGTCGCAACATAATACATTTATTTTTTATGTAGCCTATATTCCCACTGCAGGGCACAGGCTTTCTCTTAGAGACAGAGTAAGGGCTTAATTGCCACGCGTGCCCACCGTGGAAAATTATATTCTTGTAAGCGATTTACTTACTGGCTACAAATGCTTAGGTTATCACAATTAAAATAAACCACAAATCGCACCCACAAACCAACATCACTAAACAATTTCGGATTCTAACATTTTGACCTTCTCTTAAAATATTTTCTGTCTGAATTTAGTGATATTGTATCTAACTCTAATATTATGTAAATAAACATCTTGATCTTATTTTCAGATAATTAATTGAGTACTGACGGATATATTTTGTGTGTAGCAATTTTCCAGAATCGTATCAACCTTTGTAAGTGAGGTTATAACCAATTTTCGAAATGGTTAAAACGTCACAAGATCAGAGATATTTTGTACATTTTCTTTTTGTATATTAGGATTGTTCATTGTGTGTGTTCGTGGAGTTTTTTACAATAACGGTGTGCGATTTATATTTTTGGGTAATTTTTCTCGCTTGCCTTAACCTTGCTCCTGTCATCTTCCTCTCCTTCTGCGGACTCTCTTTTTGGGTTGTCACCCATCCTGCATGTCGGTATCATTAATTTTCACTCCACGACGATCTGTGCGTGTACCTTCATTGTCTTTTTTTTCTCATCACAGCAAAGCTGATTAACCATAAAATTCACAATCTAAATATTATCTACAATGAGGGTACAAGAAATATTGTTTTCCAGTGTAACGAACAACAGATTGGACTGTCCACTCAGTTAAGACGGGTGTATTGATTTGTTTTTTAAACGAAACGACTTTTAGAATGCCATCCGGACCAACCTGTCTCTGCACAAATGTTTCGTGCGCTACGAGGACGATTTCGGCTCATTCTGGATGGTGGACGACGCTGAGTTCGTGAAGAGACGCCACCTGAGCCGAGGGAGGCCGAGAAAGTATGAGCCGACACCGGGACCAAACCCGCACCCCCCACAGTAAGGACGAAACCGCAGCCCGAACGCTGCGACCGTCCAACGAATCCAAATTTCACTGAACATCTCTATACCAATCAAAAGAGAGTTAAGACCAGTCGTCGTCACACTACTTTGGCCAAGGGCCATAGAACAACAAAGAAACATACATATGTAAAGCTTTTAATGTATTTTTTTCTGTTGTGTACAATAAACAGTTCTAATCTAATCTAATCCAACAATGTGAGGTAATATTTCACATTCGTGGATTGGGTAGTTGACAGCACCAAACGAGTGAAATTTTTTATGAGCTGTCAAAACGCGTCTGCACCATAGATTTTGAATTGCAATAGTATCTTGCTATGTGGCAGGCCGCACGGCCGGAGGGCTGCAGTTTGACGACCACTGGTTTAGACTCTTCGAAACGACTATTTGAAAATATAGAGATGATTCTCCGCAGACCTACATTGAGACTAAATTGTAAAAGTTGCTGATATCGTAAGTGTAATAAATGAAACATTTGAAATTAAATTGTATGAGTCGTTGGACGATCGCGTCCATAACAGTGTTGTCAATGTTGGTATAATACTAACCATAAATTGACGTTACATTTCAGTGTAAAGTCAGTTTAGGTTAATATATAATTTTTATAGTTAGAACTCACCATTTATTTAAAGTGTCATCCATACATCGTGTGAGTCTAGTAATTAATTTTACATTACCATTAGAATGTTTGTAACTAGTTACACGTGGATTTTTTTATAATATTTTTACATTAAAAGTGTAATGTGGTATATTTCGTGCAATCAAATGTTTCGGTACAGTTTTTAATTCGAAGCACATTACATTTTATTAGACTCTTAGAGTAACAGCTATTACGTGCTATTACTAATTAATTTGCCAAATATATAACACAATAAAAATATGTTCTATCTACAAGTTAGCTTTAATCCATATTTTGCTATTGTATTTTGACATCCCTTGCGTAAATCATATTTATACTTAATGGTAATTTCATAAGTGGTAACAAAGATTGTTATTTTCTCCAATAATCTTGCATGTGTATAAATAATGCACTATAAAAATGTTAACCGAAAGGATCGTCGTTGGATACAAGTAAGATTTAAGTGTTCCAGTCTTATTTATAATAATTCGATTCCAGTAAAATACTGTTAAGACATTAAAGCCGGTTTACAACTGGAATTCCTCTCATAAACCGGCTTTACCTACGTCTTAAGAGTGTTTTAGTGGGATCGACTTTTTATAAACAAGGCTGTTTAATATTCTCCTTATCCACTTTATCTGTAGAAACGCATGTTTTTGGGAAACCTACATTTTGGCAATATTCTTGCTTCACGAGCTTTGTATGTGCATTGAAAGGCCTCTCGCATGGTACTTAGATCATGTTTTTAACTACTATTTTATTAACGCTTGCCATTATCTTTTATCTTCATTATCTTTTTTCTACTTTAATCTTTTCTCTTAACACATCACTCCACAAATCATTACACAATCACAAACCGATTGGAATCGTCATATAAATTTTTACACTCCACATAAATCACACTACGACACGGTTACACACTGGTTCTTGCAACCGTTTACATCAATAAAGGTGGTCCAGAATGGCCAGGGTATGGCGTTTTATTTTTTTATCTTATTAATTTTAATATTAAATCTAACATAAAAGTCCCCGTTGAAATCATCTTTTGTATTTAAATTGGATTACGTTAGTGGCATTTAGATTAAACTACCTCTTTTGTTACTTTTTAACGTATTTTCTTGTAAATGAGAATTCATAAATTATTTGTGTATTTGTAACAGGTTTATGGGCGCCCAAAGCCCTCCTATGATGACCAGCCCACACGGATACAGCGAGGCTTTGAAGAGAAACCTACAGGTATTACCTACTTACTTATCTTTTTATTTACCTATTTTATTTTATAATACATCCCCTATTTGGTCGAAGTATGTCCGCCCTTAACGGCTGTTCCACCCGACAAAAAGTACCCGAAACCGGAGTGCGTGCATGCAACGACTAATGAATGTTGAGGAAGCGAAAGTGATCTATCAGGATCGTGGCAAGTGGCAGTCCCTGGTCTCTGCCTACCCCTCTGGGATATAGGCGTAAGTTTGTGTATGTATGTACGTTTATTTTATAATATACAGGGTCTAACGAAAATAGGTAACAATATTTTCGGGGGTCAAATAAGAAGTATGTACCTATATTGGTAATAATCTCATTTACAAAATTTATTGTATATCTTAAATGAAAATGAAAATGTATATATTATCAGTTCAGGATTACAGAGACCATAAGTTTATTAAACTAATCAATTATTATACACAATAGACTAATATAGTTCAATATATATTTCATTAAAGTAGCGTTAGCATAACAAACCAATCGAAATATTAGAAAAAAAAAAAAATATGCAGTCGTTTTCCGTGATATTTTATAAATGAGATAATAAATAAACATAAGCAGCATGCCACTTACCCATACGAAACTTTCCTAAAAACTCAAAATTTTTACTAATCCGCCTCCGCTTGTGTCCACCATAAACTGTTCATGGCAATCTTACACCCACCGAACGTCGACCGCCACGACACAGGCTTCCCGAGTGTGGGGTCACAGCGAAACAAAGCCGGCACCGAAAGTTAAACTACCCTCAATGTTTTGTCTGTCCCAATGTCAAATATTATTGATGTTGGAATCTTCATAAGCAGCCTACATACGTCCCACTGTAGGGCACAGACCTTCTCTCAGAGAGAGAGAGTATGGGCCTAATCACCACGCGTGCCCACCGCGGATTGGCGATTTCAAGCGCTCAGGTATGTAAATAGCTCGGACACTCAGGTTTCCTCACGATGTTTTCCTTCACCGTTAGCGAGTGGTATTGCTACTATAACTTTACAAATGTAGATAACTTAGAAAACAAAGTCATAGTACATGCCCGCACTGGGAATCGAACCTGGGTCTCCCGCTTCCGAGTCCAATGTTCTACCCACTAGGCTACCACCGCTTCCCTCGGTTATTATCTTACCCGAGACGAATGGAAATAAATTTAAAGGATTTTGGGCAAAAATGTACGGATGGTACACCCACTTCTAGCACAGCTTGGACTACTTTTGTTTGGAAGGCATCATAACCATGTACCACCGTGCCAATGCGCATCAAATTTATTCTAAAGTTGTATTATTACTAGGCAGTAATAAAACAAATCATTGATTGACGTCGTTGTTTAGTTGGATTGAGTGTTATGACGTTAAAGTGACGTAAGGACGAAATATCGAGCAAATCTTTGTGACTGGGGAAAAACTCAATATTTATTATTTTTGACGTTATTTTTTTCGTGCAATTGTAGCGAATTAAAGTGTTATTTCATTGTATGTATTATTTCAATAAACTATGCGTTAAAACTGTGTAATTAAACTGCCTAGGTGTTTCAGGGCATGATGGAGGAATGCAACCTGTCATACATGTCTAATGAGGACCACATGGCTGGCGGCCCTGAAGAGTACCCCTCCTCCCATGAAGACTACAGGTAGCCTTGCTATGGTATATCAGAGCCTAGAGTTTGTTAATGCATCGTAGTTCAATGACAACTAAATTCGGTTCGAGCGTACGCTCGGGTCTAAGATGGGCCCTTGTCGGGGTGTCGCCGTCGACGGAATCGTTGTGGAGGACATCATCATCATCATCAATGACAACTGCATAATCGTAGCGATTTCATTTAATTGCTGCTTTAAGTCTGCTCGCGAACACGCGTTAAACCTTCTAATACAATAAAATATCTTTATTGAGAAATGCAATTTGCCACTGGGAATTTTAAAGCCCTTGCTCTCGAACTAGGAAAACCTGTGCGTCAGAAGCAAGTGTCTGGTATTCAATTGAAACTAGACAAAAAATCTAAATAAAAGTATGCAATTGTGTGTGTATGTGTATGTGTGTAGTGTAAATCATCATCATCATTCATCCACAAGAAGTCCACTGCTGGACATAGGCCTCCTCCATGGATTTCCAAAAAGACCGGTTGGAAGCAGCCTGCATCCAGCGCCTTCCTGCCACTTGGATGAGGTCATCTGTCCATCTTGTGGCTGGTCGTCCTACGCTGCGCTTGCCGATATGTACTCTCCATTCGAGAACTTATCGGCCATCAGTTCTGCGTGCTTTGTGTGTCTTTGTGTGTAAATGTGTGTATATTATTATACGTGTGTGTGTTGGTAAAGCCCTTTCACATTGTATTATTTTAATTTAACATGATATTTGTTGAATTATTGTTGTTATTAGTAATAGTATTTATTTTTGCATACGAGATTATGTAAAGATTTAGGGTTTTCATTTTAGGATTTTTATTTTGTATCCTTATAATTAAGTGGATAGAACCAGTGCTTGATTATTTTCTTGATTTTAAAATTAGTGTATTCCTTTATTGGGCCTAGAGCATTAAGGGAGTTGTAAAATCGGGATGCTAAAGAATTATACTGTCGTTGTGCGAATGAGGTTTTGGTAGAAGGAACCGAGCAGCGGTCAACCTTTGGTATGTTTTTGCGAGGAATGGAACTACAGTCTTACGATACCAGACAGATTGATAAATGAAAAGCTTTCGCACTGTTAAGAACTCTAGCCTTCTCATAAACATCCGTGGCATGATGTCGAAACGGCATGGACATTGGAGTTTTCATAAAATTCTAGGCGTCAATGGTAAGAGACAACAGTCACGTGACCCGACCGTGTATACTATCATTGTATTATGTAATGCGCTAACAGACACCCAAGACGCCGTTTTATGAAACTACCATTCATGGTTTACTATGACAATTCACGGTTTACTATGGCAAAGAACTGGATGGGTTGGCGTGAAAGAGAAGAGGCCTATGTCCAGCAGCGGGCTCTGTTTATGGGCTGATTAGACATGACAAGATTTTTTCTTACTTTCATATATACGGGGTGTATCAACATTTCTACGTCTTTCCGAAATGTAACTAATACATTTGAAATGCTGTCGACTGATAAGTTTATTAAAAATTTACATAGGAAGAAGAATATCCAGATACCCTTCTTGAAAAATCTATTAAAAACATAGAGTTTTAGATTTTTGTTGCGAAATGGCCTTTAACGTAATTGAGCAGAGTGCACGTGTGCAGAGGTTAAAGTACTGTCGACTATACGATAAAGAATCAATCAATTAGACCCTACTGTTCCACTTCTGGACAGAGGCCTCTCCCAGGGCACGCTACTTCTTTCTGTCCTCGGACATTCTCATCCAGCCGCTGCCAGCAATCTGGCTCAGATCTTCGGTCCAGCGAGCTGGTGGGCGTCCTACGCTGCGTTTACCAGCTCGTGGTCTCCACTCGAGTACCTTTGTACGCCATCGACTATCTATTGTACGGATGTGGCCAGCCCACCTCCACAATAATAAGATGATATGGGCTTAGTCACCACGAGTGCCCAAAGCGGATTGGCGATTTCAAGCTCTGAGATATGTGAACACCTCCTTCACTCAGGTTATCTTATGATGTGTTCATTCACAGTTAACGAGTGGTATTGCTCGTACAACTCCACAAAGTTACGTAACTTAGAAGTCACGCCCATGTGCACATGCCGGGATTCGAACATACGATCTCCTACATCTTATGTTACCTTACCGTGCCTTACCTTACCTTACCTCACTTCACCTTACCTTATCTCGCCAGTTCCAGTCGGCCCACCCTGCTCAACGGCTACGGTAACAGCAGCTCGGCCCACGAGGTGAAGGCCGAGGACCTGAGTGCGAGCGAGACGCAAGACGTCAAGCCGAACATTTACGCACTCAAGTCGGAAATGCAGGCTTCGGACTATTCTAACAAAGGTGAGGAACCGCATACATAACATATGTAAGATTTAAAAACCTATTATAAGGTAAGGTTATTTCTGAAACGAATTGAATTGAAGCTGAAAGTGAAAATATTTTGCTTACCACAATTTTTACATCAATATAAAATTGGTAACAATTCTTCAAATTCAAAATTAAAAGTTCTTCATTGCACAAAGGCGAGCTTAATACTAATAAGTATTTTCTTCCAGCTAATCTTACAATGCACAATTTCTGAAAGATTGCGGTTAGAGTTTGTCATTTATAACGACTTATGTTCTACTTTTGAACATTTTTGTTCAATTTTGATTTTGTGGATTTGTGGACCGAAAAATCTTTTTTGTGGTTTTTTTATTCTTTCGCTCTTAATGCTCCAATAAGAATTTCAATTGTATGTGTTACAGTAGAGGGAATGGACATTCTTTTATGTAGGAAATATTAGTTTAAGCATAAAAAAACCCAACCTAACCCAATAAACCACCCTGGAAAGCTTCAATTTATGAAACAAACAATTAATAAAAATTGTTTTATTGAAAAGAAGTAGCATTATCCATCAAGGATGAAATGCCTATTTTTGTAGCCGAAAAATATACAAGGTTACCTAATAAAATACAAAAAAGGATAAAGCTCAAACAGGTCAAAAACTTTGTTCTTCGTAGAACAATATTTTGGGCTTGAAAATAGAATTAAATTAACGGAAGTTTATTGTTTTAAACTAGCTTATTATCAAAAAAGCCTTTTTATGTTATTTTTACTTCCTGAGTAAAATTATTTGGATTAATTATGTCATAGAGTCAATAGCCGAGGCATTATTTAAATATACTGACAGGCTGTTCCAATAACAGATTTAAAACGCTTAAAGCTTACGCTTATTAAAGTTCATATTAATTTCAGGTGACTACTCCAACTCCACAAAAGAGTCGTCGGGCAATCGTTCAGGGCAAACTAGCCCTTATGACGACTACCCAAGATCGGAGGAGCGATACCGCGCCATTTCCACACATTCCGCTCATATCCGAGATGAGGCAGAGAACTTATCTTTGAACGAGCAAAGAAATGAAAAATAAAAGAAAAAAATGTGATGGTAATCATATTAATTTTGTTTCTAAAATTGACGTTTTACAATATTTTTTAATTTAGTTTCGCGTCGTCATGCGTACAAAGGAAAAAAGTCACTGCATTCGAGTTCGCAATACACAGAGACTGCAATAACGCTCTGCTTAGTATAATAGTCGTATCTGCTAACATTAACAGGCAGATACGACCTTTACGCTCAGCAGCGCGGGATAATTCTGTTAGAGTTTGAAATCCCTTAATTTAAGACTCGTACTTATTATAGTTACACGATAGGTACGACTTTTTCTGCGTTAAACATACCAGGCTACAATTAGCTATAAATAATTAATTACTGTAGTAGGAAATAATTATCACAGTATATGATACAGTTTATATCTACGGGTGTAGTTATATTGCGATATTTTAGAAAAGTGTTTTTGGCAAGTGTGTAATGTGTTCACTGTTGGATTTTTATAATTACTATTATTGAATTATGAAAAATAGTAAGATCTCTGAAGGAATTGTATCTACGTTAGAAATAACCAAATAATTCTTTGTTATTTGACTTACAAAACGCAATTGACCCGGTTTTATCGGGCTTCTTCAAGTATTATAGGATTTACGTTTTTTTAATATATACATTAGTTTTCGATTAGATTTTTGTTTATTAGATTTACTGCTTTTAGACAATAAGTGTTAGAAATTTTTAGGCCGTGAATACAAAGGCGTTCAGTCAACGAGATAGCCGTAAGGTCCATATCAATATTTAAATTGAATGTATTTAATCGTGACTTGTAAAATTAATTAAATAAATAAAACTAAGAACAATAAGTAGAATGTATTTGACTGTTTTTTAAATACAATGTAATAGAGCTTAAGATATCGCTTGGCGATTTTTCAACGATAAGTAATTCATTCAACAATGTTTTTTTGACTACTACCTACCATTTATCATATATTGACGGAATTGATTTGTTTTTAATGATCTGATTTAGTAAAAACATAGATGTGCCAATGTTTTTGGCGTGCCATACCATATAATGTTTTGAACTTTTTTGTTTGCAAGTTATAGGTGGTGTAAATATTTGATGATATTATAACTATCATGAATTGTAAATTCTTTTTATGTAGTTATAAATAATTAGAATAATACATCATACACCCTTATTGTTGTAAGAAATTTACAATTTATGAAGTTCGATAAAAATATGTTAACACTGTTTTTTTTTTAATTTCTTAAAATAACAAAGAGGCATAAATACTTAGTACCTTTATGGGTAAGGGTGAAAATCATATCACACAATATGTATGTACTACAATTAAAAATAGGCTTAGCATGTTAAAAATATACCTATTTAGCAATTTTTCATACAGCTAAGTCTAGGAATACTTAAGAAAAATCTTCTTTTTTCTACACTTTATTTTTTTAAGTTAATTCCAAACCACCAACCAACCAGTTATAAGGTACTTAATTTTAATATAACTGCATTTTCCGTTTTAATTTCTTTAATATAAAACTATCTAAGTTTTCTGTTTAATTCGTTTTGGAATTGATCTATAAGTAGTTGTTATTATTTTATTATCAATAACTCTAATAATCATAATTAATGAGAAGTAAATAGCATTTGTACCGATTAGCGGTGATCGCTGTGCTATTAGACGGGTAAAGTTAAAATGGAATTATTACTATTATAAGATAAAATAATTTTGTTGAATAGAAATTAAGTAAAACACAACCTACAAGAAAACAACTTTTCAAACTAAGAACATTCTTACACTTAATATGCTCAAATACACTTTTTTTTATAATCTTTATTTGAAAGGGTTTTGTACAAAAAAATTACAATGTCACCCCTCAAATACACTTAAAAATTTGAATACTATTACTTTGCAGCTTTCTTCGTTTTATTTTACTATTTATTTATTTGAAAATTTATACTTTCAAATTGATTATAAGTTTTCAATACCAATGTATTGTATTGAAAACTCATAACCAGAATAAGTTTTAAGTACCATTGTATCTTTACCCAAATCACGGCTGTTGTGAAGTCCGACGCCGGACAACCATACATTTATTGAATCATTGTAAATTATACTTAATTAGTGTTGTATTAAACCAAATCATTACAATAATGTTCTTGTTTTATTCACATTTAGTTTCTGTACTATGCACATCCTATGATGAAAAGTAAATTAAAACGATATATTTCTAGTCAAAACTAAGGCCGACTTGCACCACTTCGTAAATGTGACTTAAGTCGCCATTTGAATCGACTTTTGTATGAAAAATTTTAGTTAAATGCTGGTTAAGCCGCGTTTAAGGAATTGGTGCAAGTCGGCCTAAGTGTCAAAATCCTAAAATGTTGTTTTCCGTTTTTAAGCAAAACCTGAAAACTATTCCATAGTTATCGATAATAATTTTAACACTTCCAATATCGTGCGTAAAGTAAAATGGTCAATTTTACTTTATTATTATTCTTCATACAATCAGATTTAAGATTAACGTGTGCGACTGGGTTGCCCAATCACTGTGTGTGCCCCATCGCTGCCCCTGCGGCACCGACGTCGATCGCCTGGGCCACCATGGTCTGTCGTGTCAGCGGAGCGCCGGCCGCCTTTCCCGCCACGCGCCTCTCAATGACGGGCCTTTCTTACAGCCGGGGTTCCGGCCACGCTGGAACCTCCAGGCATCATCCGCGACGATAGTAAAAGGCCCGATGGCATGAAATTGATCCCATGGAACATGGGAGGCCGCTGGTATGGGACGCTACCTGCGTTGACACGCTGGCACTCTCTCATGCTTCCCAGAGTGAAAGAGCCGCTGGTTCAGCGGCTGGCGCGGCCGAAAGCCTCAAACGGCCCTAATACGGTTCAATAGAAAACAATTACATATTTGCGCCGTTTGGGGTCGAAACCATAGGCACTTGGGGCCCAGAGGCGCGCCTGCTGTTCAAAGACTAATCGACGCATCGGGAAACCCAGAGGGCTGGCGCGTACCTCGGCCAGAGGATAAGCCTTGCCATCCAAAGAGGTAACGTCGCAAGCGTTCTGGGCTCATTACCGCGGGACAGTACCCGGGGCAGGTGTTTTATTTATAAATATAGAATTTATGTTATTTATCTGAATTTATGTCATTTATATATTAGTTAGGTCCAGTTTTTTATTTCAATTTGTTTTCTTTTTGTGTTATGAATAAAGTTTGCTTTCATCCCAAAAAAAAAAACGTGTGAAATACAAAAAAATACATATTACTTAAATGTCGACGATTTTGATGATCTAACCATTTCCAATAATGGAAGTTAATCATCAATAGGTACTGAAGAAACAGTTTCAGGTTTTGCGTAATTTCAATAACATGTACCTATACCTAGTCCAACATAGGATGATCTCTGACAGCTGTCAGTGTCAAAACACGCCTATGAAGTATCGTATTTTTCGACGGTAAAATGTATAGAGACAATTTAAATACTTTATTGGCAAATAGTGACGTGCTACACTTATCGTAAGACAAGTTATCGATCTTGACTCGAAACATATAATAGAATATTGATGATATTTTGTAAATAAAATAGATTGCAAACAACAAGGTAAATGAAATAGAAATACTATTAAAACAACGATAAAAAATAGCAAACTGAATTTTTAACGAGTGGCGCTTCATGGGCGCTCCACACTCGCGCGTGAAACAATAATGAAATCCCATTCATCCATTCATGCATGTTTCGCGGGCTTTGCGCGTGAGTGTGTAGAGTGGGCTTCACCGCGCCATGCCGCCATCTTGTTTGATTGCATTGCATCTGCCATTCTGCCATCTTGTTCAGTACGAGTGCCAACGCCTTGTATACGCCACGTGTTTTCATTCAGTCTCCATTCGGTTATCGTTATTGTTATTAATTTGTTGAGTTTTGCTGTTATTTGTTTGTTAAGTTTGTTCTGTTTTTGGATACAGTATGCCAAAAAGAACAAAGAAAACTGTTTTAAATAGTGAAAGCCGGGAGTTTGTGATTCGCTTGCGCGAATACTTTGAACGCGAGAGTCAAAATGGCGGACCGTTGTTGCCATTAACACAAGCGTGCAACAGAGTTGCTGATGCTCTGGGAATCGGGATTGCTACAGTGATTCGTGTCAGCAGAGAAAAGTATGGTGAGCAATCATCTGCGACAACGACGACAGAGGAAAACGAAGAGCAAAAACTGTCGACGCCAAATAAAAAAAGGAAGAGGACGTGTCCAATATCAAAAATTGACGATTTTGATGCCGCAGCAATCCGGAACCATATTTATGGGTACTACACGTGTGGAGAGTTACCAACACTCAGAAAACTACAAACATCTCTTGAAGACGCTGAATTATTTAAAGGTGGCCACTCGTCGTTAGCCAAAACACTAAAAAGCATCGGGTTCCGCTACAAAAAAAGTGACAAAAGAAAAATACTAATGGAGCGGACAGATGTTGCGCTCAAGAGAATTGATTTTCTCCGAAAAATTAAAGAGATCTCAAACTGGGACAAAGTGGTTTTTCTGGACGAAACGTGGCTAAACGCAAATCACACAGTTTCAAGATCTTGGACGGATGACACAGCTGAGTCAACTACAAAAGTGCCCGAAGGCAAAGGGCAAAGATTAATTATAACACATGCTGGGACGTCGTCTGGCTTTGTGCCGAATTGTTTGCTGGCGTTTAAATCAGTAAAGACCACCGAATATCATGAAGAAATGGATTTCGAAAGATTCAAAAAGTGGTTTTTAACTCTTTTGGAAAACCTGAAAGAACCGCATACTATCGTGATGGACAATGCATCGTACCACTCCGTACAAAGAGATAAAGCACCAACGTCAAGCAACTGGAAATTGGATTTAATTTCGTGGCTGCAAAGCAAAGGTATAGAGGCCAACGAAAAGATGTTGAAAACTGAATTACTACGATTGGTCCGTATACACAAACCCCGTACTCCAACATACATCTTGGATGAAATAGCAAAAGAAAAGGGCCATACTGTAATTCGGCTACCTCCATACCACTGCCAGTACAACCCGATAGAGCTGATCTGGGCTCAAGTCAAAGGTAAACGTGCTTATGTGTTTCTTTCACCATCGCTCGCATTTCTCTCGTTTGCTTAAAAAAAGTCAATTAGATTAATATTTGTAATTTATTGTACTCACATAAAATTATAATCAAATACATTTTGATAGCATAGGAAGATAAGAATGTAAAAATATCTCATAAAACATCAATTAGCTAATAAAACATCGATTAGCTATTAAGACATCTCTTCCAACAAGCCATGGTGTGTTTTATATGTATTTTATTTCTTTGTTACAGGTTACGCAGCCAGACATAATACAACACCGCCTTTTACAGCAAATAAAATGCTGAAGTTACTGAAGGATGCATGTGACAGTGTCACATCGGACAATTGGAAGAAAGACATAGACAGAACAAGAAAAATTATGGAAGATGATTGGGAGCGTGACGTACGATTCGACCAATCTACCCAGGAACTGATTATAAATCTACAAGACTGCTCCAGCGAGTCAGAATCAGACTTTGATGATAGTGATTTGGGCTGTGAACCGATTTAACAAGAATAAAAACATGTTACAACATCCTTTTGTTTGATTTGCTTGAAACATTCAGAAACTTTGGTTAGAATATCGATAATTTATTTCGACATTATCCCCATGCCTAGTAAAGTCACAGTGACAAGCTGTCAGAGATCATCCTATGTTGGACTAGGTATAGTCTAGTAATAATAAAGTAAGTAGTATGCGCATCACTTGATAACGGCTGCCCCGGGCGGATTTCGCTCATTAGACATTATTTTTAATGTTTTTTAGTATTCCGAATAAAGGGCCTAATTTTGCGCACCAAATCCTAAACGATTTCAATCGTGTAACTGTCAAATTAGTATGGACTTGAGAAAAAGTTGACATTGGAAAAAAAATAAAAATTTGATAAGGTTAATTGGCAAGAAATGTTAGAAGCATTTCTGCAAAAAACACCAAAAAAGTGCGACTTTGAACTTTAATAATGCCATAAGCCGTTGCAAGTAAAGAAAGAATGTTTGTAATGATACGTGGATTTCGGGAAGGTGATATTAAGTAATTATAAAATGCGTCAAATAATTACATAGGGCATGGAACACTCTGGTAGATTTTATAAAGTAAAACTAGCATGGTAAATGTATACATATAAAATAAATCTGTAAATTTTGTCTTTGTCTGATATCATAATACATCTTTGTTTCTTTGTGCGCGCATCACGCAAAAACCACTGAACGGAATTAAGTAAAACTCACCAGAATCACAGCTTAGGTTCCCGTGTAACATAATATAAGCAGCATAACATCACGCTTAAGTCCATGGAGGGCTAAGAAAATCACTATAAACTGTGAGGTCATTGAACGATTTTTTTACCACAATGACTGATACATTTACCCAGATTATAAAGAACCAGTCAGTATACGCACTGGCCGTCGGAAATATCTTTATCTGTCACCGTGGGAATCGCCAGATTGCGATGTGCCTAAATAATTCCTCTGGGTTACAAATTGTGTCTCTATTTTTAAGTCAATTAATTGTTTTACTAACAAGAATTAGAAAAATAAGCTGCTAATGCAATGTAAGTAAAATTGGTACTGCACATATTCAAAGCGGATAAAAGAACTGAATGAACTATTAAATTTATTATTTAAAGTAAAAGTGTCAGAAGTAAACATTCAATGAAACCAACAAAACAACCCAAACTTAAAAAATAACTACCGATAGTTGCGTTCCAAAACGTAATAAAAATCTGTGACAAAAAATCATCATTTCTTTAAGCATATCTACACAGAAAGTAAAAAAAACAACCTAATAACGAGATACTACAAATTTCCTATAAATAGATTTTTTTTAATGCTTTCCTAAATCCAAAACCATTCAAGAGAAACTACGAACGAACATTAATTAATAATGCTAAGAATAATGCAGAGCGGTGGTTGCCTAGTGGTCTACCCACTAGGCAACCACCGCACTGCATTATTGAACTCGAAGCGAGAGACCCAGGTTCGATTCCCAGTGCGGGCATGTACCGAAGACTTTCTTTTCTAAGTTATGTAGGTACCTACATAAGTTATACCTAGTAGCAATACCACTCGCTAACTGTGAAGAAAGACATCGTGAGGAAACCTGAATGTCTGAGCTATTCACATAAATCAGCGCTTGAAATCGCCAATCCGCGGTGGACACGCATAGTGACTAAGCCCATACTCTCTCCCTGAGAGAAGGTCTGTGCCCTACAGTGGGACGAATACAGGCTGCTTACGTAGGTATTTATATAATAATAATAAAATAAATAAGTATAAAGACACGTGAAATGCAGTTAAGCAGATTACAAACCTTACAAAAAATAAAACAAATGCTGAAGGACTTTTGCATATATTCATCACCACCAGAGGCAAATTAAGGAATATTTCGCAAAAATTGGAGAATAATTGTAAAAATTGTTAAAAAAAATTAAGGATTCCAGTTTTTTAAAAATATGTTTAATCTCACCTATGTTGGAGTTTGTATTAACTACCTAGCAACATTATTGTCTGTGGCTCTCTTCTCTAAAATATATCTGACGGAATAGACGTGTTTGGATTTTATTACTTTTATTAATATTAGTTTGTAGTGAATCTCCTCAAGATCAATACAAAATGGTCCTTAGACCTGAGTGAATCACCTATAATAGTTGCAGTCCACAAAGAATCGAATTAGAAGTATAAAATCATCCTCAAAAATTTAGCAATCGATGCAAACGGCTGCCTCTTCGTGTAGCATCAAATTCTTCACGGAGCTTTACAGGCAACTCTCATCGCAATAAGAGCCAGTCCACACGGCGCGTTGCGTCAGCGTTGCGTCGACGCAGCGCTACCGCTGCGTTGTTTTACATACAAATAACCAAGGTGTTCACACGGCGCGCTGCGTCGTCGCAACGCACACATGACGGACAGCAGCCCCCGACGAAGCGGGAGGGGGTGTACTCATTGCGACGTCGGAGCGGCAGCGCTCAGTTGCTTGTGCGTTGATAGGGAGAATACACGCAAGCTCATTTCATTTTTTACGTACTTTTTACGCGATGTTTTTTACAAAATGCTTGCCGCAACTGTGCGTCGCCGCTGCGCCGACGGAACGTTAAGACTGCGTCGTAGTAACGCTGCGATGGCGCAGCGCCTGTGTGGCCGGCTATGCGTCAAAATATTTGCGTTGCGATGACGCAACGCAACGCAACGCGCCGTGTGGACTGGCTCTAACCCTGCTAAATAGGAGCAAGCACGCAAGTAACATCTATTCCATTACTATCATTCATCGAAAAATCACAAAAGCATATGATATTCCTGAAATTCATCGAAGTTTCGTCATAAGAAAATTTTTTACGTTTATTCATCTATCCGCCATTGGCATTTTCTGTCACAGAGAAAATAATCACTTTTCTGTCAACATGTCAGCCGACTCCAAAGAATAATCTATTTGCCGACTTGACAGCAAGACTGACCATAAACTGCCGCTCATAGAGATTATCTGCCAAGCATCTACACTCTACTCTGTGCTGCCTGCCGTACACGGATTCGCACAAATTCGTCCGGGTGGACGATCGACCGGGTTGGACGAGCAGCGCAAGTAAAACGGCCAACCACAGAAGAATATCAAACAGACAAAGGAAGGAGACAGCAAGAAAGAATTCCGCTTCCGATTTTTCCGCGTAGATTTTTATATCGGGAAACTTGTAGCGATTTAAGAGAATTTTCTGTTCTTATATTCTGTTTATATCTTTATGTGCTTTAGGCTCTTGTAGGTAAGTAGAAATGGCAGATAAAACAAAGGGTGAACTGGTGGCGGAGAGAGGCTACATCAAACGGACAATAACTAGGTTGCATAATAGTATTCCGGCAATAGTAACAGAAAGTTACAACGCGCTTCAGACCCGCTTAAACCACTTGGTCAACGCGTTCCGTGAATACGAAACAATCAATAAACGAATCTTCATGATGGACCCGGAGGATGGCGAAGATATTTTACTAGTAGAAAACAAATATTACACCACAGAAGCCGCGCTGAAAGATGCAATAGATGACGCTATGGAAAAAGGTGATAGTACCACTACAGTTGTAACCTCTTCGCCACCAGGCAAGATTATATTACCTACCATAAATGTAGATCCCTTCGACGGTAAGTCTTCTGCGAAATATGTAACGTTTATTAATATGTTTAAGTCCTTAGTCGACAAAGACTCAAAGCTAGAGCAAGTACACAAGCTTCACTATTTGAGGTCGTTTCTAAGGGATGAGGCGTTTGATGTAATTAAAAACTTACCAATTGTCAATAGCAGTTACTTGGAGGCTTTAAAACTACTAGAGGATAGGTATTATAATAGAAATAACATCGTTTCAGAATATGTCACCACTTTTTACCGATGCTAGGGAAGAGCAACAATAATATTAGAAGCTTCATTTCCATGACTAAACAATTATTATTATTATTAAATCCTTTATTGCATATAAAACCGAAAGTTTTGCACATAGGCGAGCTTAATGCTACTTAGCATTATCTACCAGCTAACCTAAGTTTTGATGAGAGCATTATCAGGTATTGCAACTTACTTAATATTAACAATCCATCGCTGCTTTAAAAAACTTAGGTTTCGGCGTGGATACATGGGATCCCATTCTAATTGTAATTTTAACACGTAAGATAGATCCACAAACCGCGCGTGCATTTCAACTAGATAGGAATATTAGGGAAGAACCTACAGTCGTAGAGCTGCTCGAGTTTATGGAGAAGCGTGCCATAGCCATGGACAACGTGGAGGCTATACAAGCAACTCTGCCAAGTCCAAAGCATGCTGTACACATAGCTAGCAGTTCTCAGAGGACCGATGTCTTCTGCTTGCACTGTAAGTCTCCTAATCATAAACTGTTTAGTTGCAAGGAATTCCAATTAATGCCCGTACCTGTCAGAATCAAATTTGTGAATGACAGCAAATTGTGCAAAACTTGTCTTAATAAACATAGTGGCAAATGCAAATATCACTTCAAATGTATTCATTGCAAAAAACCCCATAACTCTTTGATACATTCTGAACAAATAGAGCCAGTCAGTCTTTTATCTAACACATCTAACAATGTTTTACTTCCAACAGCTCGCATAAAAGTGTTCGCTGGAGATGGTAAGGAAGTACATATAAAAGCAATACTTGACACAGGTTCTCAAGCGTCACTTGTTACAAGTAAGGTCGTCAATGTCTTAGGCATAACTCCAAGACAATCCAACTCCAGCATTATAGGTATTGGCAATAACGAAAGTATTATTAAATACTCCATACCACTGGAAATTCACTCATTAACATCCAATTTCAGAACTATGATTAACTTTAATGTAGTTGACAGAATAACATGCAAGATGCCCCAGAGTCCTATTGATTTATCAAGGCTAAATATTCCCCCAGGCTTAGTATTAGCAGATGATAGCTTTCATTCTCCCTCTGATATAAATATGCTTATAGCTGCTGATGTCTTTTTCCAGATTATTATACCAGGTCCCAATGATGTACTGGCAATAGGAAAAGAACAGAGCAAGCAGTTACAGAGCCATCTGTCATCTCCGTCTATTTCTACTAAACCTGCTATAATGAATACTCAGCTAGGACACATAATTGGTGGTGCGTTACCTACTAATACAAACAAAAAGGTAAAAATTGCGCTTCATTGTCACTCATGTGAGTCTATAATTCCTGATGTTGATGAGCAACTTAAAAACTTTTGGGCCACAGAAAAGGTTCCAGAGGTCATGATAGAAAGATGTAGCAAATCAGAACTTGCTGAGCAAATATTTTCTAAGTCTGTTATACTTAAGGACAGCAAGTTCCAAGTAGACTTACCTCTTAAATTAGAGCTAGATAAAGTCAATAATACATTAGGCAATTCATTTGAATTAGCCCTATTCAGATTTTTAAATCTCGAAAAAAAACTACATAAGAATATAAATTTACTTACAAAATATCAGGACTTCATTGACGAATATGTTAGCTTAGGCCATGGTCATTATTTTGATATTAATGAGTATGATTTTTCGAAGGATCCTATTTATTTTATCCCACACCATGCCGTCTTTAACGAAGCTAGTAAAACTACACCTCTAAGAGTAGTTTTCGATGGGTCTATGCTTACCAATAAGAAAGTATCGCTTAACACTTTACTTCTAAACGGTCCAAAAGTACAAAGAGATTTGTTTGATATTTTGCTTTTATTTAGACACGGTGAATTTATATTTACAACTGATATTAGGAAAATGTTTAGAAAAATAATAATTAATCCTATAAACACTTCTTTACAAAACATTTTATGGCGCAGTGATCCAAGTCAACCTATTCGTTGCATACGCTTGGACACAGTCACTTATGGTTTAAAAAGCTCGAGCTACCTTGCAACGCGCTGTCTGTTAGAATTGGCTAATAGGTATGAAAAGGATTGGCCCCTAGCAGCTTTTGTCTTAAAGAACTGTACATATGTAGATGACGTTTTGTATAGCCATTCCGATTCAGCAATTCTGTTAGAAACAAAGCGTCAGTTGATTGAAATCCTGAAAGCTGGTGGCTTTGAAACTCATAAGTGGTCGTCAAATGATAAAGTAGTGCAATCGACAATTCCTAAAACTCAGCTATTACTTGATGATTATGAGTTTGAGCAAGAATGTAATTATAATATTAAAACTTTAGGCTTAACATACAACTTAAAGAGAGATTGTTTTATAATTTCAAGTCCAGATACTACGGATGTTAAAAAGATCACAAAATGTAGTATCCTAAGTTGTATCTCTAGGTTTTACGATCCTTTAGGTTTTGCTTCTCCAATTATAGTAAAGGCTAAAGAAATAATGCAAAAATTGTGGTCTGAAAAGATAGGTTGGAACGATAAGCCTAGTGATCAAGTAACGACTGAATGGTTGCAATTTTCTGAGAACCTGGCTAATATGGAACCTATTTACTTGGACAGACACATTCCAGTAGCAGAAAAGTCTAGCATAGTGCAACTTGTTGGATTTGCTGATGCTTCATCTAATACAGGGTATGGATGTTGCCTATATTTGCGAATAACAAATGATACAGGTGTTAGTACTGTTTCTTTAATTTGTTCAAGATCACGCATAAATCCAAAATCTAAACCTCTCACTGTACCTAGACTAGAGCTTAATGCTTGTCTGTTACTAGCAAAGCTTACTTCCAGCGTTTATCAAACTTTAAAATTAAAAATAAATATTTCCGATGTAATATTATTTAGTGACTCACAAATTAATTTTATGAATTATAATTAGACTTTTGTTAAATGCATGAATAAGGAGATTGTATTAATTTAATTACTAATTCTGTAATTGTAACCCGGTATGCTGAGAGCTGCGAGATCTTCATTTCTATATTAATGTAGAGCTTTGTGTTTGCATCTACTTATATTCTAATTATTATTTTAAATGAAACTTAGTTTGTTTCTTGAGGCCCCCAGCATGTTGGAGTTTGTATTAACTACCTAGCAACATTATTGTCTGTGGCTCTCTTCTCTAAAATATATCTGACGGAATAGACGTGTTTGGATTTTATTACTTTTATTAATATTAGTTTGTAGTGAATCTCCTCAAGATCAATACAACCTACTCCCCTCACTCTATAGTACTTCTTCCCCCCTGACGTATCAGAGAATTAAAAACCTTTAGAATTACTGTGCTATAGGATGGAACCTAATCTCAGCAGACTTAATCAATCCTAATCCCACACCTAACGAAGTTATTTAGTCTATGCCTTGAACAGGGTATTTTTCCCAATGTATTTAAACGCTCGCTAATTACACTTTACAAAAATGGAGAGAAGGAAAATGTTTGCAATTACAGCCCGATCTCGGTTCTGACAACATTGTCGAAAATCTTAGAAAAACTTTTAAACTCACGACTGATTACGTTCCTAGAACATAATCACATACTCTCAAACTCTCAATTCGGTGTCAGATCAGGGAGGTCCACAGATGATGCCGTCAGTCAATGCACTGGATTCTTAGTTTCAAAACTAGATAGTAAAAAGAAGTGCTTGAGTATCTTCTTGGACCTTGCCTTCGATACCGTCGATCCCCCTCCTCGTGGAAAAAATAGATCGAGTCAGTATCCGAGGCAGGACATCTTATTGTTGCCTTATTCATATGGCTACCTTAGACTGGCCTAGAAATGAACGTTAGGTTTTTTCATTGATTATTTTCAACCCTATTTTCATGTACTCAGGCATTTTTTGGTTTCCGTTCATTGCTTGCGGTGATTGTTCGTCCGTCACTTACGAAGGTAGGTTCTGACAGAATACTAGCGTCACGGGTTGTCAACCGGGAACCTGTGACATATGTTGAGTCAAGAACCTTTTCTTGTAACATAGCACACAGCGTCTCCACCATAATCACTTGACCACTACTGTATGAACGTTTAGAATTAGATTATTTATTATTACTTTTTACTTTAAGCGGGTTTTCTGATTTTCCATTTTATTATTTGTAAGATTTCAATTAAATGTACCAAGACTTTCTAAATAATAGAGAACAGAGAGTTACAATACTAGATAAATATAGCATGCTCACATGCCTCAGTTACCGTAAGATTTAATTTAATTTTGTTTATCTTCGTGTTTAGCTTCCCAAAATTATTTACATTAGCTTTTACTTTTATACCTCCATTGTAATATCCAAAGCATGACACCACATAAATTCTATGTCTCAGCATGTACCTCGCCAGAGGCACGGGCCTGCTCGCCATAAACACAGGCTACATGTGAGCCTAGCTATGGCAGCAGACACTTACCAATGTACATTTTATGTTATGTTTTTTCTATTGAATAACTTAATGTAGATGTATTACTATGTAACCATAACTTTTTTCAATAAACAATTTATTATTATTATTATTATTATTATATTATTGCCAAGCACTATTCATGTTGGACCTAAGCCTCCCTAAAGCACGCCACATTCTTCTGTAGGTACTCGCCCACCTTCATCCAGCCGTTACCAGCAATTACCTTTAGATCGTAGATCCTGGACCCTATGCTGCGCTTGTCAATAATCCGCAAACACGTTTTAATTACAAATCACTGTTTCACATTGATTATTCTATTCCACGGATTCCACCTGAAATGCGTCTGAGCGAACGACAAGCTGCGCCGACGAGAGACGGCGTGGTGAGGTAGAATAAGAACAGTTTGCATTAGGGTATAAAAAGTATGCAAAATCAGTATTTTTTGGTATGCAAAGTTAGTGTGCAGTCAGTACTTTCGATGCTATTATGGATTTTTTTATTTTAAAAATAGTATTTATTAGTTATGCGTTTAAATGCTACCCTAATATAATAAGTACTTATGTAAATTTAATACAACCGTGAAAAGGTTTCAAGGGACGAAAAGAACGGAGATAGACCATGACCTTGATTAAGGGTCAGGGTACTTAATATTAGATTAGATTAGAAAATTCTTGATTGCTCAATAAGCTTATTTGTACAAAGGCGAGCTTATTACTAATGAGTATTTTCTTCCAGCTAACCCTTGGGTTATGCGGATAGCGGAAGGTGCCGGGAAAGAGTTACTGCGAAAAATTATACAATTAATTATTCAAATGTAAATGTATTTTTTTTTATTTCTTAGCGACAGTTTATTCGTAACATAACAAAAAGAAAACTAATTGAAATAAGAATTGTAATTGTAAATGTAAATATAATTATATATAATAAAATTCATAGTTATAGTATAATTCCCGATATACTAAATACATCAACCTAAATACCCAAATACACACTTACTTATATTATACATAAAAATCGCAGTGTTTGTTTACGAACTCCTACGACACGGCTTCACCGATTTTTATGATTTATTTTGTGTATATTTGGTAGGTCTGAGAATAGGTCGTAGGCTAATTAATATGACCAAATAACGCTTGCCGGGTGAGCTAGTAGCATAAAGCTGTTTGATTGACATTTAATTTCGTCCCCAAGTTTCATACGTGGTTAGTGTCATAAAAAGTGAAAAAAAAAACTTAATTGGTTACAAGTGAAACGGAAATGAACGCGTGTGCAGCAAGTGTCTTCTTGGCATATCAATGAAGTGAGTCATTTGTCTCATTATTTAGGTAGGTACATTTTGACCGCAGATGGCAAGCTTCGAACAGAAATTACGAGTTCGATCATCTAGAAGTCGTAGGTTCGATTCCCACTGAGGATGCCGGATTACTTTGATTTATAAATGGTCTCAGTCTGGGTGTTTTTACATTGTTTATGATGTCCTTGTCTAACTAGTCTTGTCTAGTAACCCAGTGGCCACTGACGGTAGGACAAGTCCACCGAATCAAAGTCGCTCAGCGTGCTATGGAATGGGCGTTGCATGGAGTATCTTTTTATTAAACATCGGATGAATTAGTCAGGCTTCTCGCCAATGAACTATCGACATAGCCAATAAGATAAGTCGGTAAACGTAGTGTGGGACGTCCTCAGACTCGGTGGAGCGATGATCTTCGCAGGGCGGCTGGCAAGAGTTGGATGAGAGTAGCCGAGGACCGTGCTCAGTGGCGTGCTATAGGAGAGGCCTATGTCCAGCAGTGGACAAGCATAGGCTGATGATGATGGTGAATAAGATAAGCATTATTGATTGACATAGCCTATAAGATAAGCAAGTTCAAGTGGCAGTGGGCTGGTCACACCTGCCGAAGAACTGCCCCCAAATTGCGCGTACCAAATCTTGAGCAATTCCAATCAGCTAACTGTCAAATTCCATACTAATTTGACAGTTAGACGATAGGAATTGCTCAGGATTTGGTTCGCATAATTAGGCCCCTGATATCCTTTGGGGTGCACAGGTTCTAGAGTGGAGACCACGCAAACGCAGTTAGGACGCCTTTCAGCTTGCTGAACCTACCCACGAGGCAGCTGGATGAGGATGTCCTACAACTAGGGCGGCCACCCATAAAGAAAGCTAGCCCGGAAGATTTCGGATTTTTATTTTTTGTTTTTCTTTAACCCGATACGGTAAATACAGTATAGTTATCTGTAAAAAATATGTTAGAGAAAAGTGAATCTAAGTAAACACTTAGGAGACGGGCAGCAGCGTCTTCCTGAGATTCCAACTGCATACTGCGATCGCCAACCCGCCTGCCAAATGAGACTACCTTCATATCTTTGACTATTTCATGCTTTAAATAAATAATAATAAGGTTTAAAATTGCACGCTCCCGCACACCAAAGGTGAAATTGAAAATAACGTGTCAGTTTAAACATATATTGTACGCAGTGTTAGTTAAGAACATAGACGTCTAACTAGCTCTAAAAAAAGACAAGTGATTGTTTTGAGTTGATATTATTAGTATCTATTACTATTCTATAGATATCACTATCAGGCCTTTTTTCCCGATCTTCGACCTTCGACCTTCAACGAATGGATTTATTAGGATATTATAGGATACCATTATGTTGTTGCATAATGTTGAATTCCGAGAACACCTAATAATTATGATTTTAATTTAAACTATTCATAATAATAATTTTATCGACACTTCGTCCTGCCAGCGAGCACGGCCGTCATCGTCATGTGGCTCGAATCATTATAGCTAGAAAAAAATCTGAAATAACCGTATTATAATAATCCCGATCTGGTTACTGAACTCAACCTGTCGCCCGAACCACTTTATTTCTATACACACTACATAAAAAACACACACTTTTTTTTTCTCCGTACGCACATGTTCCGTGGCTCCGAATGGGTTAAGTTTTTGTGCCGAAAGAGTGTCATTCCAATTCGAAATGGAAAGTTAGGGGTTTAAATTTAGTGTTTCGTAATGCTCCACTGTTGCCTACTGGTGTTTTTTGCGTTTTTTCGGTCCTAAAAGGGGATGAGTAATGACGCCGAAATGCATGTGACATGTGGCAATGATTCGGTGACATTTGACACACGTGAGAACGGGGCTGTGTCATCGGTGATGCGTTTTTTGCGTCTAGGTTATTAGCAGTGATCAGCTCCTATATTAAGACCTAACGATTCCTATCCAAGTCTAGCTGTCAAATTCCATGGTTGTGTGCTGCGAATAAAAAAAATATAGAAGTATTTCTTCCTACTAAATTCACACTCCAAAGCGGTCCCAGTCTCTCTATTACTCTTTACCAACAAAATAAGCGCAAGATGTGCTGCAGAGTAAATCACTCTGATTGGTTCATTCTGTACGCCGTGCGTGACGACGTGAACGTTCATTAGGCGATAGTAAGTGAGAGCGTAACTGATGATTGGTTGTTTACAAAAACGTCAAACCACTGATGTAACCCTTCGAAATATCTATGTACGTTGCAAAAAATAATATAAAATTTAACCTGTTTATTTAAAAATATCATATCAAAAATATAGGACATCGCTCGTAGCCCCGGCTGCCTGAGTGATCTTAAACGATCACGAAGGTTATGCAACACTGGGCGCGTTCAGTGCATGGATGGGTCGCCGTCTATGCCTAACGCTAGTGGCATTTTTCCGAGCGGTTCCGTGCTTCGCAAGGCACGTTAAGCTGTTGGTGCCGGCTGCCGTCGATAGATGGCAGTCGTTAAGCCAAGTCAGAGGCCTTAGGGCGGCTTGACAACTTCTGACAGTAGACGAGCCACTAGTCTACAAGCCTCCACCAATCCGGACTTGGCCCCCGTGGTGGAGTATGGCCTATACCTTCCTCAGGGAAGAGACCCGTGCCCCTCGGTGGGGACATAATGGGTTGATGATGATTTAAAAATAAAACGAAATACATTATTAATCTAGCTCTGGAAGCTGAATCTGACGATGTAATGGCAGGTGCGTAGATATTTTGCCGGGTAATACTGAACTCGCTCCTGCCCGCCTTCCCACAATTGACCGTGGGGTCATTTTTAGCGTTAGTCAGACATCTAGTTGTTTAACTCTCACTGGTTGTGTGGGACTGGGGTGTAATTTCCTATTTTATGTACAATAAAGTACAGTAAACTATCTCTGTCTCTATCACTAACGTGAAGATTCAGACAGATTTAGTAGTTTTTAGTGTTCCGTACGCAAAGTATAAGGGACCCTATTACTAAGACTCCACTGTCTGTCTGTCTGTCTCCAGGCTGCATCTCATGAACCCTATTACTAAGACTAAGGGACCCTATTACTAAGACTCCGCTGTCTGTCTGTCTGTCTGCCTGTCACCAGGCTGTATCTCATGAACTCTATTACTAAGACTAAGGAACCATATTACTAAGACTAAGGGACCCTATTACTAAGACTCCGCTGTCTGTCTGTCTGTCTGCCTGTCACCAGGCTGTATCTCATGAACCCTATTACTAAGACTAAGGGACCCTATTACTAAGACTCCGCTGTCTGTCTGTCTGTCTGTCACCAGGCTGTATCTCATGAACCCTATTACTAAGACAAAGGGACCCTATTACTAAGACTCCGCTGTCTGTCTGTCTGTCTGTCTGTCTGTCACCAGGCTGTATCTCATGAACCCTATTACTAAGACTAAGGGACCCTATTACTAAGACTCCACTGTCTGTCTGTCAGTTTGAAACTTATGCATTAGTAACCGATGAAGGGAAAGGGGTCAGTCATCGTGGCAAGTAAGTGGCAAACCTTGGTATCTGCCTGCCCCTCCGGGATACAGGCGTGAGTTTACGTAATTTAATGTAGAATCGAAGCTCCAAAATACTCTTGTAAGTAGCTACTTGCTAAAAATGCTCTTAGAATTATGTTCTTTTTGTTGCACATGGTTGCACTAACCCGTGCTGAGAACGTGCTCTTAGAAGTTCATACCAAACTCTTGCAGAAACTACAAACTGCAATCACAGAATGTAAATCATAAGATTCAGATTATTTTTATTTTATTTATTCAACATAATATTACAGCAATACCTATTATGTATTCCAATTGTAATTAACTAAGATTAGTGCCCAACAAATAACTTGACCAAATGAATTTGACTTCGCATGGACACATTTCGGTTCTCGTTGGCGGGAAATTCTTGACTGAAAATTCATTTGTACATAGGCGAGCTTAATACTAATGAGTATTTCTTCCAGCAAACCTTTGGTGATGGGGATAATGGATGGTGTAGTAATTCTTCGGACTTTTGCTGAGCCAATTTTACAAATAAGTGGCAGTGCCCGCGACTACGTTCGCGAGGTAAACGGATTAGTCTAAAGCCTATGTCCACCCTGAAGGTCCATTCTAAATATCTACCAGTGAAAGAAATTTTGAAATCAGTCAAGTAGTTTCGGAGATTACCCCCTACATACAAACTTACAAACATCATCATAAGCAGCCTATATAAGTCCCACTGTAGGGCACAGGCCTTCTCTCAGAGAGAGAGAGAGAGAGAAAGAGACTTACAAACATATAAACTTACAATTTTTTCCTCTTCATAGTATTAGTGCCCACCGTGGATTGGCAATTTCAAGCTCTGAGGTGTGTGATTTCAGGTAAGCCCATACTCTCTCTCTCTGAAGAAGGCTTGTGCCCTGCAGTGGGACGTATATAGGTTAATAAAAATATATAGTGCAGATAAAACAAAACGTTCTCAGGTGTCCATCACAGGCTCATCCCGACTAAGTGGATTTTTGTTCAAATTATCTGTCTGGGATTATAGCTATCCTGTACCTATCTTGGCCTGACTTATACTAATTATTATTAAAAATTTGCAATGGCCAAAGACCTGAGTTAACCTATTCACTGAACCTGTTTGATTAAACAAATACATGTGCTTGGTTATCCAGCGTTGTTTTGGTTCGTAAGACGGAAAGCTAAACAAAACTTTTGTATTTTGTAAAAAGTGGACGAAAGTAGAGGTGCAAGTAGACGTTTACAGGGGAGAATGTATTACCTGATAAAGAAATGTCGATTCATGTAGGTAATAAGAAATGTTGCTCTTTAAGCTTTTTTGGAGTTTAGTATTTTCTGAGTTTGACACGAGCTCTAGACATAATAAAAACTGCATTTACCACCGAGACCACCGAGACCAGGGCACTTGCAAAAGTACCGAAACGTCGGAAAATTGTAAAATGAAAAATTAAACGAGTAAATATCCGTGCAAATTCATTTTTTATTTACTTATTCACCCCATTTTTTACTATAAATTTGCACACTCCTCTGCATAGTGTTATCGACTATAGATACACTAGACAGCACATCAACCCTTATCGTCGCGCCTGGTCGGTGCGTCAGGTGACCCGAGGGCTGGTGCCTACTTCGGACAGCGGCTGAGCCTCGCTATTCAGCGAGGTAATGCTGCCAGCCTTCTATCTAGGGACCATACCGGCCGACGGCAGCGATATGGCTTCGATTTTTAACCGACTTCAAAAAAGGAGGAGGTTATCAATTCGACGCGTATATATATTTTTTTTTTTATTTGGCTATGTTCCTCCATAACTCCGTCAAATCTTAACCGATTTCGACAATTCTTTTGTTGTTCGAACAGGTATAACGTTTCATTGGTCCCATTTTAATTTGGTGAAGATCTGATGGAGACTTTCAGAGATGGAGAACGGAACTCTTCATCGGACAGCAGTAAATCATCCTTTAGTAATATCTGTATGTTTCATAAAATTGCGTAAAAGTAGTCCCAAGTCAATTTGGTGACGTTCTGGTGAAGACTTTCGGTGATGGAAATTTAGAACATCAAATTTTAAAGCAACGAATGAAGTAGTTAGGGTAAATTATGGTTATAAGGGAGTCATTTATTTTTCGCCCGCTCCCCCACTAAAAACTTAAAATTTAAAATTTTCAAATAAAAAATAAAAACCGACTTCGAAACACTACAGCACTAAAAAGTTAGAAATAATTTAAATAATTAGAAGTAGAAGTATTTATACATGTAGGTATTGTAGAAGTATAATTTGTAGTCGGTGCCCAGTTTCAAAACCAGCACATATATTTTGGGCACCGGCTCCAAATTATACTTCTACAATACCTACATGTACAAATACTTCTACTTCTAATTATTTAAATACGCATACACAAGTACAGTCAATTAAATAAAGCGCCCCGAGACATGTCCGACCCAAAGGTACCCATGACACTGGCAGCGTTACCGCGCTGCACAGCGAGGGATATCCTTTGCATCAAAAATGCTCCTGAGCGGTACCTTTGGGTCGGACATGTCTCGGGGCGGTTTATTTAATTGACTGTACTTGTGTGTGTGTGTGTGTGTTTTTTTTTTGTCTCCATTATTTAAATTACTTCTAACTTTTTAGTGCTGTAGTGTTTCGAAGTCAGTTTTTATTTGATATTTCAAAAATTTTTTCTATTTAAATTATTACTTTATTTTCTTTTTAAATTCTTAGTTTTTTATTATTTATATTGTGATCACACATCATGGTGTATGTGTTACAGCCAAAGTAATAAATCTGTATTACATATTATATATATTGTCTAGTCATTATATATAATGTCTACTCAGTTTAGATAAAGAGATAGGTAATTAACACAAAATTAATCACATTTACTAGCAATTTTATTTAATATCATATTAATATCATAATGTAGGGTACCTATGACTTTTCCATGCACCAACCTTGTTTAAGTTTGACACAAAACTAAGTTTTTTAGTGAAATATTTTTTTTCGCTTTTATATAAAAAAAAAGAACTAACACCCGAAGTTTCAGGAAAAACTTCGAACCTATTTTTGCTTATGTGTACTGACCTAACAAACAAAATGCGAAATATAAATTTAATCAAACAATTATTTGCTATATAACACTTGCCAAAATAAAACGTTAGCATAATAATTTATTACTTTGTCTAGTGAATTTGGCTTTTATATATAATGACCAGTCATTATGTATAATAGCTATTTAATCACTATGACTGTAACATATATATGGTATAATAGATAAGATGTTTATTTGAACAAAATAAATAAACACTAACTGTATTCTAAATTTATAACTTTGATAGTAAGTACCTACATGTTTTGTTTACACCCAGACCAACATGAACAGAAATATACTACTAGTTTCGCAAAGAACTTCCTCAAATTAGAAATCTCACGTTAATTAGGGGTTTCAATCAGAGCATACTCATTAATTTTAAGTTATTACTAGGTAAATTTTTCATCGACCGTTCCCTTATTTTAAGCGCAGTGTGCGCGCACCGCCATGTTTATTTATATAAAAATGTACTTTTTTATCTCCTTCAAGAGAGGCGGGTGGCACAATTACTGTTTCTCCATTATAATGTTGTATTTATTTCTGTTCTGCTCGACATGTGCGCGTGCGCTGCGCTTAGACTCACTGGCAGAGCGGTCAAGCCAGGGCCCGCAGGCTACTCCCTGGTAGGGAAGGATTTGAAAAAATATTTTCTTTTATGTAGCCTCCATTGAAACAAAAGTTAAGTTTGACCGGGCGGTCCACGCAGCGAACTACAGGTTCAGATGGAGAGCACTCTTTATTTATTGATAGGGAAATCAACAGCGAAACTGAACTAAATATTACATACCAAAGTGCTTTTAGTAAGGCCATGTATAGATTTAAACGGAATTACTAGAGAATAGGAGATAAGTAACTTATCATGTTTCTTATTAGCACAAGGAACAAGTATAAAATCTCAAAAACTAGCGAACAAATCATTTTGACTTCTCGATGCCTGACAAAGTACAGTTTTGAGTTGGTTACTTTAAATATATATATAACATGAAGTTTGAAGTTTATTCTATTTACGTACACATTTACAAAACAAAAAATATATATAGTACTTACCTTTCAGCTGATAGGATGCGGGAAAATAAAGAGTTGTATGGCACTGTTGGTTGAAGGGGAGGCTGGGTAACTGTTTTCCTCTCGCTCATACAATATAGACTTTAGTATTGTGTGAGTGAGAGGTGGGTGGGTGGTCCCTTTCTTTGATCAGCGGAGTTATATGATAGTTAGCTTTTTTATTATCTATCGTATAAGTCTGCCCAGATCTTTTTGGTGGTAACGTGAACATAATCACAGATCGTTTGCACATCGCTTACTGTCTTTACAGTGTTTGTGGGAGTAATTGACGTAGTGTGATGCGTGGTAAGGTAAGTACTATATATTTTTCTGATTATTTTTTGTATAAAAATGTAAAATATGTGTGTGTGTGTGTGCGTGTGTGTGTGTGTTTTAGTGTGTGCTCTGCTCAGCCCTAGAACCGTGGTCTTGGGATCGGGGGCTACCTGCCCCTGAGCAGAAGACTAGTCCTCCAACTGTTCTGAAAAAAGTTTCCCAAATAATTGCCGTGAGCATCTAAATTTTTAAGCATTTTGTTATTTACATCTTAGTTATACGATTTATAGTTGAGGTTTGACCGTAGGTAGGTACGTAGTAGTAGCTAATTTTGCTAACTAAGTGAGGACAGCCTAAATTACCTCTTGGTAATTTGTATAGTAACATCTTTTGTTGAAAGTTGCTACACCTATCCCCGTCATGGCGGCCACGATCCTCAGCAGTAAGGTACCGACTGATTGGATTAATCCTCATCATAACATTACTGTATAATGACTTATGTACCTATTATCTAATTGTGACATTCCTTGGTTTTGTATAATATTTTAATTTTTTAGTTCATTGTGCATGTGCTTGCTTAAACATATTTGTATACCTACATTCGTTTTGGGTAGAACATAGCGCTCTAAATGATACTGTAAGGCCTTTATTGTAAACACACCTATGTTCATAAATAAATATATTGATTGATTGATTGATTGATCCTCGACTGTGTCCCACTGCTGGGCAAAGGCCGCCTCTTTAGCTCTTCGCACCTGCCTGCCATTATTTAATTTATTTTTCTGTAAAAGGAAACCAAGTATATAAGATTAGTTTCGTTGACGTAGAGGCTTAAGCAAAGCTTAATTACTATTTGGAACTTAAAAATTTCTTGGTGAAACTGCTTATGTGTTGTAGAACTTGAAGCCTATTTTAACGTTAATTCGATAAACGTCATACGTTTTTTCTGGGAATTTTCCGATCATTTTTATTCTAATCAAATTTGTTTACGCAGCTCTTTCGATGAAAAAAGTTGCTTAGTTTACTACTGCACAATCTTGAGATACCTTGAAATTGTCACCACAGACAGAGTGTTCATATCAGTGTACTTTGCATAATTTTGGCACGCGGGCCCAAAGTTGAGCAGTCGTGATGCGTACGAGTGTTAATTTGGTGCGCCACCGCGACGCTCAGCTGTTTCCAAACTGTTCTCTATGAGACTGTGACAAAAATGAGAAATAAAATGCAACAGACTTCTATCAGTAAGGATTTGTCACGCTTTGGTCGCTCTGCCTACGTTATCTGAGATACCTACTATGAAATCTCTCAAATATGAAATCATAATCAGAAATCAATTAATTTATTGCAACGTAAAGAATTTACATTCTGTTTGTTGAATATCAATGTGCTATGTTAGCCGCTGCTTTCGGGCTTTATGTTACTACCTACCTACTGGT
This sequence comes from Yponomeuta malinellus, assembly GCA_947308005.1. Lineage (NCBI taxonomy): Eukaryota > Metazoa > Arthropoda > Insecta > Lepidoptera > Yponomeutidae > Yponomeuta > Yponomeuta malinellus. The sequence goes on from OX371019.1 coordinate 2,574,233, forward strand.
ATGACAATGACAATTTAAGTACTTATTTATCTATTCAATGGGCTCCATGAGACATAATATCTTCATTTACAGATCGTTATGTGTCTTTCTATTCTCTCAATCATGTAACTAGTGATTTTAGACTTCTGGGCCTAGATTCTGTTCATACATTGTAATGTAGTACAATGATAACTGTTCTGCACGAACGTCTCGATTTCATTTCATTGCCTGCCTCGTTGGTCTAGTGGTATCACGTCTGATCACCATGCTGGAGGCCGTGGGTACAATTCCCACTTGGTGCCGCCGTACATTTGTACAAATGGGTGGGTGGGTGTATTTCCATGTTTGATATCCTAATTTGGGACCAGGACAAGTTTGTCGTGTGTGGAACTTATTATTATAATAATTTACGCGCGCGTAAAACCGTCTAGGCACCGAAAATATGAAAAAACATGTCACGTGACCCACAGTGAATCTGTTTTTGCAGAAAGATATATAGTTAGAGGTAGAGAACACTGTATTGTACATAAAAAAAGGAAATTCCATAGATATTTCTTGACCCAATTGTACTATAATGCACGAGAATTCAGGTACAGACGTCACAAAAATTTCAGAGGATAGGACAAAAGTTTGGGAACCAATGGCGAGTGACAAGTGTAAGCATTCCTTCACCGTTAACTCTCTTGTCCTAGATAAATGGAGATAGTGGCAAAAGAAATAGTCAATGATTAATTGATCGCAGCATAAAATCAATTAGGTGCCTATCTATTTTTTTACTCTTTATGGACTGTTGGTAATCGGTATTGTCTTGAATTTATTAAAATTGAAATTAAAAAACATTTATTCACATAACACCACACACATTAAATCTTAAAAATGAAATGGACAGACTGAGAACACACGTAAAGTAAGCTTTGGTGAAAAAAAATGTCGCATTATACACACATTAATTTAGAATATTTGTACATATTTTCTTCTTCTCTACATGCCATATCTATCTGTGGTTGGCAAACAATTTAGCTATCTTGCTTTTGTACTATTTTGTTTGCCTTTTAACCACTTTCTAACGATTTTTTTTATTAAGTGAGTAACTTGACTGCCCCCAAAAACATGCAGACACGTTAGTTTATGCATAAAAACAAAACAAATAGCTTCAGGATGGGGCCCCCCGAAATGTCAATTGCCCAGGTGCTCCAGATCCCTAAGACCGAGCCTGAATCTTTTAATAAGAACAACTTCTACTAAGTATGGGAGAACACCGAAATTGTAAAAAATCCGTTTCATATATTTCAGTATCGGTGCGTGCGTATTGAACAAGTTTGAAACAGCTGCTTTTTTTTCGCAATTTAAAACCTTTTTATTTTACCATTGGGGGACATTCTCGTAATGGTAAAATTTGTTGACAGTTCATAGCTTTTTTTTTTGTAAGTGAAACCCTGGAGTAGAACATTTAGTACGCGCTGTGTAGTAACTAGTATTAAGGGCGAGTAAAACACGGGAATACCTATAACATTATGATCCACCCGTCTACTAGCATTCAGTTAGTGTTGAAATAGAGTTCCGGTAAACAATAAAACGTCGTGAGGAAAACTGAGGGTCTGAGGTGTTCAGCGTTTGTGATCGCCCTCAAATCGATGCCTCCCTTTTCTCTCTCAGAGAGAAAGTGTGCTGATGTGGAACGTATTAAACCCAGACCTAAACCTACTTTTCCGCCATTGTTACAGTTTCAGTAAAACAACGTGCAAGGCGCATAATCGCTATTCGGAGCGTAAAGCGTGAGGGTGTTTTTTCATCGACCGCGAAGCATGAAAACGATCCGAGATGATTACTTAGATGGTGTGAAGACACAACAACGGAAAGACCATGTCCAAAATAAGACTGGCAATCTCTGACATGTATCTACTTACGTACCTAGTTTAATCTTGGCTTGAACCCGCCCGCCCGTAATACAGAGAAGTTTGTAAAGAGGCTCGAAATTTCGCCGACGCCTACACTTGCCCATTAGCTCAGTTGCGCTGGCACGATTAGCCAGAGGTCGCGGGTTCAAGTCCCAGCATTGATGGATTTTTTAGCCTCTAAATAGGTTTTCAAAATTATCCTTAGCACGGGTTAGTGCAACAAAAAGAATATAAGAACACAATCACTCAATCAATGTCCACCGTGTCCGACTACCCTCAAGCGGACTTGCTGGAGACAGGGGGCGAGGCTCTAAATTGTACAGTCGTTCAATAGAGTCATATTAGTACGGCAAAGGTTGTTTCATTGACGCTATTGGTAGTCTAGTAACCAATGGTAGGTATAACCCGTGCAACTTAACTCGGCGCCTCGCGCGATTCGATCTTCTTCGCGAGAAATGCCGATTTAATTTCCGCTGGTTATACCAATCCGGACTTGGCCCCCGTGGTGGAGTATGGCCTATACCTTCCTCAGGGAAGAGACCCGTGCCCCTCGGTGGGGACATAATGGGTTGATGATGATGATACCACTGGAACGACATTTGCTGTTATTTATAAGCAGTCCGCGGTGTGCACGCGTGGTGATTAAACCCATACTCTCTCCCTGAGAGAAGGCCTGTGCCCTACAGTGGGACTTATATAGGCTGCTTATATTTGCTGTTATTGCCATTGAATTTTAAAATTCAGACTTATTACTAAGTAGACTACCAAATAGAGGCAAGTAAAGTGAAAGTAAAAGTGGAAATATTTTATTTACCACATATTTTACAACAGTTATAAATATGAAGTTTTCGTCGTTCATATGTTGTGGTAAAAAGGAACGGGCTCAGCTTTATTGCTGCGTAGTCACAGGGCTGGTTTTCAGCCGGAGCTTCATATGATAATTTTTATTTATGTATGTTTATTCTATATTTATGTACCGTTTATGTATGTGTATTAAATATATAAATATCTTTCTTAGTATTGTTTAGTTGCACCGACTACCCGTCATTTAGCTTCTCTTTTTTTCCCTCAATGGTTGTCTGGAAGAAATTACTTTTAGTAATAAGGCCGCCAATTGTACTATACTATATTATTGTTAAATTCTCATATGTAATTCCTGGTGTACATACAATATTCTATCTATCTATCTATAGTCGCCATTAATAGTAACATCTATGGTTGTGCTTACATAATTCTATTGAGAAACTATGTGTGTATTAGACTCTATGGCCGACGCTGGAGTGCGCGGAGGGAAAACCTTGATATCACGAAATCAGTCAGATGTTTTTAATTTTAGTGGGACCCGTTTCATAGAACTAAACTTTGGCCTTTGCATCTACGTAATGAGATGACTTATACAGCGTCCAGTGGCACCTTCACTCACACTAGATGGGTGAAGGAACCACTCGGACGCTGTAGTGCCTGGGATATTGTTTTTTTTTTTTGTAAATTTTTGGTTTACTACGACAATTTGATGTAAATTGCAAAGTGGATTAACCCACAGGTCAACAAGTAGGAAGACTGCTACGCAATGGGCATGAACGTTTTATGGAACAGGCCCCCGGTGGTACTTCTGTTGATTTTCTGTTTTGTCCACATGTGGACAATACGAGCAAAGTTATGTTTTATTATAATAAAAGGGATGCGCGTGGCTGGCTGCACTCTCTTTCGAGTTTTTTGTTTTTTACTATCGTCTTATTTATTTTAGTTTTGAGCTTTTTTTTCAGGCGTGTGTCACCGCCGCCTTTCTTCTTTTTAGAAGGATAGGTGCCTACTTAATAATTTAAGTGTTATATATGACATAGAGTTGGTGGATCGATAACTTTCTTAGAACTACAGAACTTTAGGGGGTAGGCGGAGTCGAGGGTTGGACACTGCCACGAACCTGGCAAACAAACCTCTTTCGCTTCGTGAAGTCCTCCATTTAGCACTAGCGGTAGCAGCGCGGCGGTGGAACGGTTGCCTCGCATGCGTAAGGTCGTGGGTTCGGATGCCGGCATGTATAAGGGCCAGTTTCTAAATTAATAATTTCGCTTAGTAAATAGTCTCTTGGAATTTCTCAGAAAAGAGCGAGTCAGCACGTTACTTAAGTATTTACTTAGTGAAATTCTCAGTTCCGAAACCGGCCCTTAATGGCTATGTTTATAGAACCACAGAGGAAAAATAGAACTAAGTTACGTGCATTTGTGAATTTGTAGTAAGTAGCAATACTACTCGATATCGGTAAATAAAAATATCGTGAGGAAATCCGAGTATCTGTAGTGTTCAACTACTCAGCTCTTGCTACGTACAATGGCCCAACTATGAGGATTAGTGCGGAAATATCTGGTGAAGTAACTAAATACTTATTTACTGCATGTAAGCTCATCGGTTTCGGATAATCTTTATATAATCTTTATATTAGGGGTTAAAGTATGAAATTGCCGTTTTATTGCAATAGGTTCTTTGAATTGACATAGAATCTTCATGGTTTGAGGTTTTCGAATGAAACTTTTTTCAAATGGTTTCTATGGTGTTCTTTTTTTAAAAAATGTGAAACATTTGAATATCGACTTACAATTGTTTTTGTTATTCAATTTAGACAAGAAAGATGGCTACTGCGAAAATTCGAGTGATTATGAGGCACCCATTTTTCGTATTTTTTTATTTTATTGATTTGACGCAAGTGAGTCAGTATTGTGGGTAAGGTAACATTAAACCATGCCGCTAATTCCTGGGTAGTTTGACTAGGGTCGGCTTCCACTATCTCTCTTAATTCATCGTTATTCACCTGTGTGGGCGGTCTTCCTCGTGGCTCGTTCTAAGTCGAAATTTCCATCACGAAAGCGTTTAAACCAAAATCGCACGGTGCGTTCATTAGTAGACCCCTCTCCAAACGCAGCATTGATATTGCGGGCTGTTTCTGCCGCGTTAGTTCCGCGTCGGAACTCGTATTCAAAAATCACTCGAATTTTCGCAGTATCCATCTTTCTTGTCTAAATTGAATAACAAAAACAATTGAAAGTCGATATTCAAATGTTTCACATTTTTTAAAAAAAGAACATCATAGAAACCATTTGAAAAAAGTTTCATTCGAAAACCTCAAACCATGAAGATTCTATGTCAATTCAAAGAACCTATTGCAATAAAACGGCAATTTCATACTTTAACCCCTATTATTAATTAGCGAAGGTCAACATAAATTATTATACATCCCCTATTTTGTCAACATACGTCTACCGCGTTTTGCGTTAAATTTTCGCATCTTTTCAAAGCTGTAGGGCCCCGAAAAAGGTTTTTGAGTGGTTTTATTTTGAAATGTAAAGGTTGATGCGCGTCAACTGCACTCAATAAGATAAGTGTTTGTTTCCGACTCAGACATAATCAATAAGCGGCAGGGGAGATACGCTGGCCGACTGATCAGAGTATAAATTAACTCTTATGCTTTAAACTAAATGCAAGTTTGTTGCAATCTAAACCATAACACGAGATAACTTGAAATTCGAGAGCAAAGCCGACTTGTGCCTAGGCGATATGCTGTCACAAGAGATTACTTAGGATGGGTAGACCACCAGGGATGTCAGCATTTATGTGCTTTCAAGGACCTTGACGACCTTGCTGACATTCTAAAGTCCAACCACGCGTTGAACTCTATATTCCTCAATCAAATTATATAGTTCAATGCGTTGAGATAATTAGATTATTCTTACGCAAGTCAGTCCATCCCGTATATTATATAATGCGCACCAAATCCTGTCGGAATCCTGACGTTTGCTAAAGCAATAATTAGTATGGAATTTGACAGTTAGACGTTAGAAATCCTTCAGGATTTGGGGCGCAAAATGAGCCCTCTTTCTTTATTGCACAAAACACATGTTTGGTACGAAGGCGTATAATTTAATGCTCAGTAGCATATCTCTTACATAGATTTGTAAATTTATAGTGGCAATAAAACATCGGGAGAAAACCTGGGCAGCGTTTAATAATTCTACAATAAAATTAATATTCTATTATGACGAATCGCTGTGCAATGCGTAGCCGACTAGTATCTAAAGGTCGGTTTCTGAATTGATAAATTAACTAAGTAGGTACCTAAATAGGTACTAAAGTAACGTTCTGTCACGCTCTTTTCTGGGAAAGGGCCTTATTAGTCATCCAACTTGTTAATCTGTGGCTTAATCGGCTATGCAGTACATCGAATTGTCATAGTAAACCATCAATTGTAGGTTTATGAAATGGGGCCCTACGGCCTGAGACACACAGAAAGAACGTGGGGCGAGGGCGCGGAAAAGACGCGACGGCTTTTCACCTTCATACAAAATGTACTAACGGGACGGGACGGAGCCCACACAGAAAAGACGGCACGCGTCGCATCTTTTTCGCGCCCTCGCGCCACGTCCCTTCCGCGTGGCCAAGGCCTGAATGTCTGAGGTTTCACATAAGTAGGTACCTCAGCGCTAGAAATCGTCAATCCGCGGTGAGCACACTTAATGATATTTATCTGAGAGAAACCAGATTACGTGTGCATTGTAGTAGGTGCAATGATGACAGATACACGGCCGGGTCACGTTAGACACGCGTGCGCACGTAGACTTGAAGCGGCAATGAAGTGAAATCGACGCGTTCGAGCAGTTGCCATTGTTCTACAATTCTACAATGCATTAACAGAATGTACGCCCTGAAGTGGAATACGTTTCACGTTAGCGAGAGTATGGTCACAGTACAAATAAAGAGTATGGTGGTAAATAGATAAAATAGTAAATTACTATATTATTTAGGCACATTTTAATGGAAATGTTGGTCGGTAGACCGACAGCCCGATGGTCGGACGATGTGGCGACCGCGAGTGATGGCGTGATGGGGAAATGGCCTATACCCAGCAGTGGGCAGAGGTGGACTGATGATGATGATGATGATGATTGGAAATGTAGAGTGGAGATCACGAACTGACAAACGCAGCGTAGGCCGCCCACCAGCTCGCTGGACCGACGCACGAACTGAGACAGTTTGCTGGCAGCGGATGGATGAGAATGACCGAAGACAAAAGAAAGTGCCGTGCCTTGGAGGAGGCCTATGTAATAATAATAAATAATAATAGAGCTGATTGACTGATTGATTGATTTTGAAAATGTTATTAATTTCACCCGTCAATAAAACTCGAAATACGTCCGTCACTTGGTCACTTTATTTGTCGGGAATTCTTGTAAATACCTATTTACCGTTCTATCTTCATAGGTACCTGCTTGAACCCTTGTCAAATTCAAGGTACAGAAACAAAACACATTTCTCTGAGGCATCTTCGTTAAATCGGAGAAATGTGTAATTAAGTAGCTCAACTATTACCACAAAAACCCTTTTCGAGATAAAAAAAAACAATCGTTAACGAATAAAATGCTTAAACGTAACCACCTTTTGTGACAAACAAGCCGTTTTGAACCACAAAGCCATCTGCATAAGAGATGTAATACAAAAACAGTAAGTTTGTAACCTCTATCACACGTGTTGGATCTTTCAGTGGTTTTTTTTTTTCAGCAATCCCGTAATACTCATGTCATTACGACTACTCCTGTTTGAGTCCTAAGGGAGTGCGGTCGTCGGCTAGTGGCGGGAAAAATATAGTTTTGAGGTTACGTCCAGGTGTCAAAGTTGACAGTTCCATTTTTGATTTGGCGCGTTTTCGGGTTTTTCGCGAAGTGTCTTTTCGTGTTGGCGTTTTTCGGTGACAGGTGAGTTTAAAAAACTTTTGTCACCAGTTATCTAGTTCAGCTGCTCTTAGGATTTTACTGGATATATTTTTGAGATGGTTTTTTTCTTTTTATAATAAACGACAAATAACTTGACTAAATGGTTTTTACTTAGCTTGGACGATGTCGGGTGTCTTTGGCAGGGCACGCGGGTTGTGTGACTTAGAATCCTTCGGATTTAAGTGTGAAAGTGTAATCAAATTAACTTATAGTAAAAAAAATGTTCATCATAAACTCATCCCGACTGCGCGGGTTTTTATTCAAGTTATCTGCCGAGCGCTATACGTTAGTAAACGGACTTATTCTACATTATTTTACTGCACTAACCCGTGCTGAGGACAATTTTAAAAACTTGCTGAGGACTTATTCTATTTAGATCCAAAATTAAAGATTTTTTTAATAATTAAGGACTAAATAGTCAAGCGCGGGTCCACCGTTGGGGTACGATGGGCATGCCCACAAGCCAAATAGAATACCACCGAACCCAATAAGATTTGAATTTGTAAAAATTTCATCAAAATCAGTTCAGTGTTTTAGAGTCTAACGTGACTGTGTGATGTGCAAACGAACACACATTTACTTTTGTAATTTTCGTGAGTGAAAATGAACTTAAACTTTTTGAACTTACTTATTTTACAGGCTTATTTACTAGTGTTGGCCCCACGGCTTTGCCCACGTGGAACTACACTGTACAAAAACTCGGTCAGGGTGTCATATATTTTGTAAACATCTCCTTTATATGAATGCACTATATTTATCGATCAATTCGTACTCCGACTTGCGCTTGATCGATTTTTGGTTGGCTGTGACCACAAACTTTTTCTAGGGCTGGATCCGCGCCTGTAAATAGTTACCTGCAGATACGGTGAATTTAAATGATGTGATTAATAAGTATGATTAAGTAAAAAAAGAAACTGGAGATGATAATATATTAATTAGACCAGGAGATAAATGCACTATGATAGGTATTTTAATTTGATACAAAAGGCCAGAACTTACGGAAGTTTTAGTAAAGTTCAGACAGCCTATGGCCAGTATAAGAAGTTACGTTTTACGTTTACGGGTTAACGGGTTACGTTATGGGTACTGATTAACTTGCCTGTACAGAGCAATATTTAAAAAGCGCAATTCCTGCAACATGTTAATTATACTTAGTGTTTTTAGGATTCCGTACCTAAAGGGTAAGAGACCCTATTACTAAGACTCTGCTGTCCGTCCGTCCGTGCGTCTGTAACCAGGCTGTACCTCATGAACTGAGATAGTCAGACAGTTGAAATTTTCACAGATGATGTATTCCTGTTGCCGCTATAACACCAAATACTAAAAACAGAATAAAATTAATATTTAAGGGGGGCTCCCATACAACAAACGTATTTTTTTTTGCCGTTTTTTTGCTCGATATTAATAACGGCAACAGGTACACGCTTGAAATATTCAAGTATTGTATAGATAATGGTACGGAACCCTTCGTGCGCGAATCCGACTCGCACTTGGACGGTTATTTTTTATTTATTTATTTATTACATCAATAAATTACTTTCGTTGTTAATCTTCTAAGCCAGCAGCCATACAGAAGCGACGTGAGGCGGGGACGCGGAAAAGACGCGACGCGTTGCATAGAAATCACGTCCTTGTCCCGTATCTTCTGTGTGGGCTTCGTTCCGTCCCTTCAGTACATTTTGTATGAAAGTGAATTGGATTAACGACGCGTCTTTTCCGCGCCCTCGCCCCACGTCTTTAAATACGAAATTCGCGCTCTACGAAAGTTGCTCCGGTGAATCATTGTCTTACATAGAATAATGTCCATTCTACTTAACTATTATCTTCTAATAAGGCATGCTACTACAAATTCTCACACGCTAACGCTAACTGTGAAGGAAAACATCGTGAGGAAACCCGCGGCTTGGTTGGCTCCGTACGTATTGAATTGTCTTTCCTGTGGGCTAGCCCGATTAAGTTGTCAGGATGGTATAGGTGCGGGGCAAGCCTACTCTATCTAAAAAACCAATGTCCCAGGCTCTGCAGCGTGCGAGTGGTCCCTTCACTCATCTAATGTGAGTAAAGGTGCCACTGGACGCTGCATAAATCATCTCGTTACTATACGTAATGAGATAATGTATCTACGAGACAATTGCATATGTGCAGAGCCAAAATTTTTATGCTATTGCTATAAGGCAACGCCATTACGAATCAGAAAAATCATTTATCTAGTTTTTCTACACCACCACTAAAAAAGATTATAAATGCTAGAACAAAAGTTATTGCAAATTACATACTCTTAACGACGTGTTTCAAGAATTTGCGCATTTTAGAAAAACACCCTGCATAGATTACGCCTCACTCCAAAGAATATAATGCCATTAGCATTAAGTCCACCTTTTGTACACTGCCTTTGTGCAATAAAGAATTAATAATAATAATTCAGCGAACGATATGAAGCGCTTTATAATAATATGTGGACGCATCAGAGACTCGGGTTTTTCTCGTGATTTTTCTTAGAATTTTCCAAGAGTAGCATTTTAGTTTTAGTTAAGTAACAACCAACAATCCAGCTTCCCAATACGGAATACGATGAAACACTTCAATACTAGGTAGGCACTTACGAACATTCACAAGCATAATAAACACAAATAAACAAAACAAAAAGTGATTAAATTTACAATTTGCAGATGCTGCAGCCACGCGTTGTGGTGAAAGTTTATTTTTACAATAATAGCAAATGCCATATGCCTTAAACATGCTACGCTAACGCCCACATGTGTGCAAAACTTCAGCGAACCAACAGAGTCTATGAACTGAAGCCTATAGGTAATTGACCCCAAAGATGGCGGATTACACACAAGACTTCGCACCTTTTTATGAAGATGACGCAATCGCGGCTAAGAACGGCAATGTTACCGATCTACACGCGTATTTTATGACACAGTTCAACATGGAACTGGAGAATAAGAGTAAATACAGTAAAGATACAAAAACTAATGACTTATTCAAGATTGGCAACGAAGAGAGCTTCAATTTGGACAAACTAGATAGCTGGCCGCAGAGTGGAGACAAAAACAGCTATGCTTTTGAAATAATTGATGCTGTAATTGAAAACAAAAACGTCAGCGAAGAGAATATCAAAGATGTATTATTAGACTTAGATAGCATCGATAGTCATCACAAAAATCCTGCCAATATACCAGCTAAGGCTTCAGATAAAAAGCTTTACAGCAATAGCAACGATTACATAGATGACGAGTCTCTTATCGATGAACTTTGCAGAGAAGACGCCGACGGCAGACTTACACCTGACATTTACAACGACGAATATCTCTCATCGATCTCCAACGAGAAAAACCACTTGCCTTCAATGGAAGCCGCTTTTTCGAAACGCTATTACAATTACAATCACCAAAGTGAACAAGTAAATAATAACTTCGGACAGAATTCTGGGACCATAATTGAGAATTTAGATTGCTACAGTTATCCCAATAATATTCTACATAATTTGAACAGTGAGAGCTGCTATATTTTACCTGATACACCAACCAGTTGCACCGAATTCAGCTATGAGAGAAACGAACGAAAAATTTCAGTATCAGAATCCATTGAGAGTGATGTGCAAAGTTCATTCTATGATGAAAACTCGGAAACGTTTGACGATGAAGAATTGTTTGTCAATTTAGACGATTTCGGCTTCGTCGATTTTGACGCAGAAAATGTTGTTGGCAACGGCAACGATGGCTCTGAGGCTGTGAAAGAACGGAAAAGCGAAAAGGATAAAGCGCAAGGTAAGATTCTCGTGATTTTTACACCAAGACTATATTGTTGTGAATAATAAGTATACTAATTCACAACAATATAGTCTTGGTGGTCGTAGCCCCGGCTGCCTGAGTAATCTTAAAAACGATCACGAAGGTTAAGCAACACAGGGCGCGTTCAGTGCATGGATGGGTCGCCGTCTATGCCTAACGCTAGTGGCATTTATCCGAGCGGTTCCGTGCTTCGCAAGGCACGTTAAGCTGTTGGTGCCGGCTGCCGTCGATAGATGGCAGTCGTTAAGCCAAGTCAGAGGCCTTAGGGCGGCTTGACAACTTCTGACAGTAGACGAGCCACTGGAAAGTTCTTTTAGAAACTGAATTTTAAAGAAGGATGTATTAAAACATCTCAAAGATGTCAAACAAGCGTAAAGCTGGTTTAAACGTTGTTCCTGTGCCGCTGAAGAACGCTGTCAGTTTCGAGACTATTGCGTGCTGACACTGTTAATTTTAATAACCAAAATGTAATCCATTTCGCAGCAATATGGATACACTAGTGTGTTTAGTAAGCGTAGCTTTTGGGTCAGTCAGACCTTAACACCCAGTCCAGCGGCCTTTCATAGAGTTCAAAGTTCAACGTAGAAGAACCCGCCAAAATGTGTACAACATTTTATACACAGATTTTATATTATTATCCCAGTACTTCTAAAGTTAAATGTGTGTGATCAATAAATGTACTGTAAATATAACATGGATAGAATGGGGGCGTCTAACTTAGATTGGAGTGACATTGCTTTTATAACATAGAAATCATATAAAAACGGAGGAAAAAATTAAAAAATAAAATATTAAAAATATTCTTTTTTTGGGGTTTTCGGGGTCACAAAATATGCGAAAAATAAAGTTACTCTAATAACATAAAACTTATTAGATTTCGTTTTGTCATTCAATTCTGAACGTTTTACGTTAGGGAGTGACGTCATAGTCTAAGGTCGATTTGTATAACGCGTTTTATTACCATGTGTGTGACTATATTGACTTTGCGACTGGTACCATGTGACTATATTATCAAAAGTATTAGTCGCAGAGAAAAAAAAAACATGTTTATTTATCTTTTAACGTGTCCTCTCCTATAATATTAAAACATTCTTTTGGTGCAAGTTCTCTATTGAAAATGTTAGTAGAGATCTACATTTTACGTTGTTTTCAGGGGAAAGGAGTTGCCTATGGGAGCACTGCTTCGACAGATATCCCAATCAGAGCGCCTTGGTAGAGCATATTGAGAGGTCCCACGTCAACACTTACAAAGGTAATATGTAGTTCAGTCAGCCATATTTCTTATAATATAACTCACGCCTGTATCCCAGAGGGATAGGCACAGACCAGGGTCTGCCATCTGGGGCCTGTTTCATAGAACTACAACTCATGGTTTATAATGACAATTCGTTGTACATTGTAAAGTCGATTAACCCACAGATTCATAAGCAGCCTATATACGTCCCACCGTAGGGCACAGGCCTTCTCTCAGAGAGAAGTAGCGTGCCCACCGCGGATTGGCGACTTCAAGCGCTGAGGTATGTCAATATCTCAGACACTCAGGTTTCCTCACGATGTTTTCCTTCCCAGTTAGCAAGTGGTACCTATTGCTACTATAACTTCACACATGTACATAAGTTAGAAAACAAAGTCATAGATACGTGCCCGCACTGGTAATCGAACCTGGGTCTCTCGCTTCCGAGTCCAATGTTCTACCCACTAGGCTACCACTGCACCCACAGATTAACAAGTAGGAAGACTACTATGCTATACAATGTACATCGAATTTATTGTAATGATAAACTATGAAATGTAGTTTTATGAAAAGCAGCCCTGGCACGATCCTGACGGATCTCTTTCGCTTCATCAACATTCATTAGTCGTTGCATGCACGCACGCCGGCTTCGGGTACTTTTTATCTTGCCCTTTGCTGATACGTCCCCTATTTGGTCGAAGTAAATCCGCCTGGGACGTCCCTTCCGGCCCCACGTCCCGAGAGACTCCACACCAAAAGGCACAAATATATAGCGTTGTCCTAAGCCCGCATATTTGCGCTTCTTGTTCGCCTCCGCGGACGCCGCCCCGCGCGGCGAGGCAGGCGGTCGCTTGAACGTGAGATTGTGCCAGCAGCGTTGCCACTTTAGTGATTTTATCATTAGATTTAGTGAATTTTAGAAGATGGGCAGTGATATTTAAAAAAAAAAATCACTGGAAATTAACTTGATGACTTTTAGTGACATTTATCGAATGTTGTTTCGGATCCAGCTCAAAGTAAAATATACACTAAGAAGAGTAAAAATTTCCTGTTTTGGAACGTATCTTTAGACGTCTTTGTTTGGTTATGCTTGGGGATTCCCCGACTAAAAAAACAAACCTATCACATGTAAAGACGGGTTAATACCGATATTTTCAAGTATTATCGATACTGAATATCAAGCAATAACTGTTCAAGATGATGAGGAAATACCAGCAGAAGTATTTGAAGTTGAATTTTCGTTTTGTTAAGTTTAGTTTTTTTAGTCGGGGAATCCCCAAGCATAACCAAACAAAGACGTCTAAAGATACGTTCCAAAACAGGAAATTGTTACTCTTCTTAGTGTATATTTTACTTTGAGCTGGATCCGAAACAACATTCGATAAATGTCACTAAAAGTAATAGGAGCAAAACTGTCCTTATGAAACAGGGGGTAAAAATTCAAAGGTTTGAAAAAGATTGTTGATTTTTTTAATTTTAGATTTATGATTTTAAGGTTTTTCTCAAACTTAAAAAAAATAGCAAATTAGAAGCTGAGAAGTCTAACGAACTTCTGTAACTCATAACTTTTTCAAAAGTAGAGAAGCTGAGAAGTATATAGTAAATATATATTGAAAAAAAAATTGACAAATAAAAGCAATCGACATGGCGTCGAATATTGAGGTCGTAAACCAAATACCTACCTGCTTATAAAAATTCTTTAAAATCAAAGCTGACGGCATATTTTGACAAAAAGATAAGTAAAAAAGAAACAAACCTATGTTGTTTATTTTATTGTTATATTTTACTTCCTCGTTACTGGTATTATTACGTCTGATTACCATGCCGGAGGTCGTGGGTTCGATTCCCATTGGGGGCCACCGCACAAATAATTGTGTTGTGTGAAAGTTATTATCATTATTTTATAATAATAATACTATACGCTTACTTCAGACCAATGATCCATAGTTGTAAGTATAAGCTTAACCTGTGTTATTAGTAAACATAAAATTCCTCCCAAAAAAGTTGATACCGGCGTGTCATCAGACAATCAATCATCATCCATACAGTCGTTTCACAGACTGATCTCTAGGCTCTGTTTCCAGGCGACGAGTTCAGCTGCCTGTGGCGCGACTGCGCGCGCGCACGCCGGCCGTTCAACGCGCGGTACAAGCTGCTCATCCACATGCGGGTGCACTCGGGGCACAAGCCCAACCGATGCCATGTAAGTTAAGGCTACGGCCCTATTACACAGTTCAAGGTATACGATTATAATGACAATTCGATGGCCGATTAACCAGTCAACTGACAATTAGGAAGACTGAGCTACGCAATGTAGGTACATTAAACTGTCAAGTTTTTATTTTTTTTTCAATAAGAAAAAGTCACCGCGCAAAAATATTTAAGATGGGCAACTTTTTTGTTCACGGTTAGGATCCTTTGGTAGGTTTACTAATATCTTTTTCCTCTGTGCTATGTAGTAAAAGGGGATCGTTTACATGTATGTTTGTAGGTATGTATGTGTGTGTGTGTGTGTGTGTGTGCGTGCGTGCGTGCGTGCGTGCGTGCGTGCGTGGGTGCGTGCGTGCGTGCGTGCGTGCGTGCGTGCGTGCGTGCGTGCGTGCGTGCGTGCGTGCGTGCGTGCGTGCGTGCGTGCGTGCGTGCGTGCGTGTGTGTGTGTGTGTGTGTGTTAGCTATTTCTTTAATACAAACTTGAAACAATAAACTATAAATTGTAATTTTATGAAACGCGGCCCAGGCATGCCCTGGGTGGGGGACCAGAAACTCGTGACATTAAATTTGAAAATAAATGTCAAAATCTTCAAAACTTCACTCAATCAATCAGCCCGTTCACTTCCACTGCTGTTCATACTCGTAGGCCACTCCAAGGTACGCCGCTTCTTTCAGTCCTCGGCCATCCTCGTCCAACCGCTGCCAGTAGTCTGGCAAACGCAGCGTAGGTTGCCCACCAGCACGTTAGTCCGACGATTTGAGGCAGATTGCTGGCAGCGGCTGGATAAGGCTGACCGAGGACAAAAAAAAAGTGCCGTCCCAACAGTGGACGAGTACTGATGGGCTTTTTGATTAATTGTGTTAGAACATTTCTCTTAACAAATACCTTCCACCATCCGTCAATAATGTCTCATGCACTAACCTCCACCCTCTCTCGCAGCACCCAGGGTGCGGCAAGGCCTTCTCCCGACTGGAGAACCTCAAGATTCACGTGCGCTCTCACACGGGCGAGAGGCCATACGCCTGCCCGGCGCCGCACTGCCGCAAAGCCTTCTCCAACTCTTCGGACCGGGCGAAGCATCAGCGGACGCATTTCAACGCTGTGAGTGCCTCATCAACTTCTTTTAACATTCCTACAACAGAATCGCGAATTTTTGCTCAAGGCAGGGAACTTGAACAAAAACTTTCGCAAAGCCTTCTCCAACTCTTCGGATCGGGCAGAGCATCGGCGGATGCATTTCAACGCTGTGAGTGCCTCGTCTACCTACTTCTTATGCCATTTACACAACACCATTGTAAACTTTGCACTGCCCCAGAATTATTATTTTTTGCCCTAAAATTGTGCTACGCTGGTAATTTAATAGTTATTCGGGGCGTAGGCAAATCCAACAAAAATCGGTCGAGGCGTTCTTGAGTTATCACAAAGCCTGACGGAGCCCGCCGCCTACGCATGCGGCGTATGGCGATGAGGAGTCCTCTCGCGATTAGGACGTTTTAGTTACGAGCGTAAATTCTCAAAAACGCTGCATAAATAATCTGCAATAGATCTAAAGGCCATTGATGATACGTATGTATGTTTTTTTAAATATATTTTTGCTTTAACTTCCAGCGACCCTACGCCTGCGGTGCGCCAGGGTGCGGCAAACGGTACACCGACCCCTCGTCCCTGCGGAAGCACGTCAAGTCCCATCCCCACATACCCACGCTCCCCCACCCCCACGTGGCAAGGACCTGCATCGTCAGACCAGCGAGGAGACCCGAGGAAAGCTCCCTCAGATCCCCTGTGAAACAGACCACTCTGAGGTGTATTAGGGACAAGCTAACTGCGCCCAGGTTTTAAAGTCTCTGAAGGTAAGGAAAACTGGATATGGTTTTGGGTGAGTCGGGAGCAGACCAGCGAAGAGACCGAAGAAAAACCCCCTTAGATCCCCTGTGAAACAGACCACTTTAAGGTGCATAAGGGACAAGTTAACCTCGTCCAGGTTTCAAAGACTGAGGGGTAAGGAACCGTGTATCTGGACTGGGGTGACTCGGAAGCAGACCAGCTAAGAGACCGGAGGAAAGCCCTTTCAGATCCCCTGTGAAACAGACCACTTTAAGGTATTTTAGGGGCAAGTTTACCGCGCCCAGATTTCAAAGGCTCTGAACGTAAGGAACAGTGGAGCTGGATTTGGGTAACTTAGGAGCAGACCAGCGTCTTCACTGAGGAAGTTATCTGAATCCACTGAGATCTTGAGAACAGTAAAATATCAGTTTTGTGTATTGAAGTTAAGGAGTATTTTAAAGCTAAGAGTCAACATGCTGAATGTTGGATTGTGTGCTGGACAAAGTACATACCTAGCTAAATATACTAGCTAGGTATGTACTCGTACCTAAGCAACTTTTCAAGTTACCTAAGTATTACTTTCTATAGTAAATTGCTCAATTTTAGGAGAAAAATTAAGTGTTGAAAACGCCTTTTTTATCAAAGCTACATATAGGTATTTCATATTTACGGAAATAAAATGATCTCTAGAACAATAATTGTGAAATGATCGCAGTGATCTCTTCAAAAAGACATTAGTTAGGCTCTAGTTACAGGTTTATATTATAACTATTATATTTTATAAAATGAAAGATTTTGCCACAGACTAAGGATCTTATATATAGAAACACGATTACTCTAAAACACTCCTCAGGGAGAGTTTAAATATTCTGTGGTTACGTCTTTCCATTGACCACAGACCATATAAGCTGGCTCTGAGGAGTATATTGAAGAATCGTGTTTTTATAAATAAAGACCGTCAGTCTTAACGAAGTCGTAATTTGCGAAGTTTGACCATCCAGGTTTTAAATATAGCACGTGTTTCATGAAAATGTTTATAAGTTATTTAATATACAACATGATTTGTTATCAAAATACAAATAATAATAAGCTAAGAATTGAAAAAGAAAATAACAAATAATTTAAATAGAAAATCGAAGCCAAATCGCTGCCGTCGGCCGGTAAGGTCCCTAGAAGGCTGGCAGCATTACATCGCTGAACAGCGAGGCTCAGCCGCTGTCCGAAGTAGGCACCAGCCCTCGGGTCACCTGACGCACCGACCAGGCGCGACGATATCTCTTTAAAACATAACATAACATAAACTCACGCCTGTATCCCAGAGGGGTACGCAGAGACCAGGGACTGCCACTTGCTACGATCCTGACAGATCACTTTCGCTTCCTCAACATTCATTAGTCGTCGCATGCACGCACGCCGGTTTCGGGCACTTTAGGGTACAAGAAAGATTGACAAAACAAATATATCGAGCGAATGTGGATGGAAGGGCCGGTAAGGGACGACCCAGACGGACATACTTCGACCAAATAGGGGATGTATTAGCAAAGGGCAAGATCTCTTTAAACCACAGCTTTAAACAGTCGCCGCGCTTCCGGCCCCCACGGCCCGAGAGACTCCGCACCAAAAGGCACAAATATACCTATAGCCATTGAAAAATTCAATGATATAGCTTTGTCCGAAGCCCGTATATTTGCGCCTCTTGTTTATAATAAACTTTTCAGTTGCTTTGGAGTTAAATATTACGTACAATAAAGGTGAAGGAAGACATCGTGAGGAAACCTGAGTGTCTGAGCTATTCTTAAACCTCAGCGCTTTAAATCGCCAATCCGCGGTGGGCACGCGTGGTGATTAAGCCCATACTCTCTCCCTGAGAGAAGGCCTTTACCCTACAGTGGGAAGTATATAGGCTGCTTATTATTGCGTACAATATTATTGTTATAAATAATAGGTTTTTTATGGATACAATTGCATGCAACGACTGATGACTGTCGATCTAGCGAAAGAGGTCTGTCAGGATCGTGGCAAGTGGCAAGTGGCAAGCCCTGGTCTCTGCGTACCCCTCCGGGATACACGCGTGAGTTTGTTATGTAACGTCGTTGCTTAATTTAAAAAATTACTACGTTGATATTTTTGAAAACCATTTCGAATTAATGAGTTGGATGTAGGTGACTTATGTAGGTACAAAGTAGGAAATATTTTGATGTAAACTTTGAAATAGTTTTATAAAGGTCTGTTAATTTAGATTAATCGGACCAAAAAGACACCTAATATTGCTCAAGTTTAGTATATAATAAAAAAAATTAAGGCTATGCTCAAATAATATTATCATTCCAGGGTCTTGGAATTAAGTAGGTATGTTCAAATTATATTTTAGCTTTTTTTACATTGTTCAAAGATACTTAATGTTATAGACACTAAGGTATTTTACGTATTATGCACGCACCTAATTATTAATTTGAATGCTTACATTGTACATAATAAGAACATGCTTTCCAAAGAATCTCTATTATTTCGTTAAGTAGGTATTTTTCATCAGTAAGTATTTTAATATTTTTTTAAAGGCATAAAAATGAAACTAGTTACGATTGCAATAGTTAGACGGAGGTTAACCAAGCTAACTGTAGAATATTTGTACATGTAGGTAAATTGCACATTTCTTATGTCCTAACTAGGGCTGCCACCTTAATTTAAAATAAAAAACAATAAAATTTGAAAAACAAAACACAAAAACCACATGAGAGTTATGCAAGTAATACACATGTTAAATTGAATTATGTATTTTACGTTTTTAAATATGTATTTTAGACCACGTCAGCTGCATCGCTGCCGAAACCTCGGGAATTAAGGAGATTAAATTTTACCTAAGAAATAATCGCGATTAGACCCGTTTAATATATAAATAAATAACTATGTATGAGCATCGAGTCATTAAAAAATAGAAAAAAAATATACTAACCGTACACTTTGTGGCAACTTCACGCACACTAGATGGGTGAAGGGACCACTCGGACGCTGCATTGCCTGGGGCACTGTTTTTATATGTCCCCATCGTGAAGGAAAAAGTCGTGAGGAAACCCGCTGCTTGGTTAGCTCCGCACGTATTGACTTGTCTTTCATGTGGGCTAGGCCGACTAAGCTGTCAGGATGGTATAGGTGCTGGGCAAGCCTAGTAAAAATATTCTCCGGACCCGAAGAAAAATAATGTTAACCCGAGACCGGCCTTGAATAGACCGGCCATGCGCCATTCAAGGCCGGAGAGGTGGCACTTCTTTTATATTAATATATTCTAAACAAGGGTGCTATAAAACAAAATCCATGGTGTTAGAAAAACCCACACGGTGTTTAAAATCTAATGCTCAATACGAAATATTCGCATGTGGACACCAAAACAAACAAGAAGAGAATACCCGTTAACAGTAGGTACTCTTGAAATACCTCGTTGTGGTGTCTCAGAAAACTATGTGTACCTATAATATTTAAGGACTTTGTACAACTAGGTAAACCTTATTTGATAAAGACATAAAAATATTGACTTAGTAATTTGTCCTGTTACTGGGAAGTCCATTAATTATTAATATTCTTTGTGTTAACCAAATATAAAGAAAATTGCACGCATTGCAAACACGCAACAAATTAATATACTATGTGGCATGCCAATATATTTGTATCAGTAGAAATATACCTAGCTTAAGTAGTAGGTACCTATATTACTTATATATAAGGTTATTCCATAATTGGATCTCTCTTTGTTGCTGTTATTCATGACACTGAATATTTTTACATTATTAGTAGGTAATTTAGGACATGCATCCAGTTTAAGTAGTTAGTTAATTTTAATTATACTTGTTTAAAACGTTAATTGAATAAAAAGCCTTAATTTTATTTTAATATTTTCCGCCCTGTTTTATTTTTAAATAAGTAGAGCCCGCCATGACAGCGGTTTTCTTAATAGTTTATCCAACTTCACACCCTCAAGAAACCATTAACACGTCATTGACAGCCAATGTCTTTGCAATTTTTTTATTAAATTCCCTACTACGTACGTGGAAACTTGAAATCGAAACTCTGCCCAGATAAATATTAAAGGTGATTAATGCTCCTCTATTCGCCAGCTTCTGCTGCCCATTTAAGCCTTCAACATTGTGACTCACTGCGCGGTACCTAGGTGGGTCTCTGCTCAGTAGTAAAAAATCATCTTTCTTTTTTAGGGCTCCGTTGTCGACAAGAAACCCTTGTAGTTTCGCCATTTCCGTTCGTCTATCTGTCCGTCTGTCTGTCCGCGGCCTAGGTCAGAGACAATTGGTACCAGAAAGCTGAAATTTGGCATAGACCTACATATTAATCACGACCTACAAATTTGATTTGTAAAAAAGATATGATTTATTTTTCCTCGGTGGTGCTAGTGTTACTCCCTGGACCCTCTTAACATGCTTGAGAGATTGATTGACACTTTTTGCAAATACGATCTGTAATAAAAAGACATGATTTTTTCCCTTGGCGCTAGTGGAGCATCATGGAGGCCCTTAACGCTCAGCAGCCGACCGCTGGTTAGTTTTAAAGCCAGTTTTTTCTTTACAACATCTGTTTCGTTTTGTTTAGGACGTCACTGGACACGAGTGCGGCTTGCAGGTCAATGCAATGTCCGAATGCCCCCTCAACTTGCGACCTCTATAATCAATGCTAAATCAGCATTGCTCCTTATCACCGTTTTAGTGATGCACAGGCACTAGCGAGAGCGCGCGAGTTTGCTCGGCTTCCTTTGGGACACATTTAGAGGTTTTCCAGAAGTAATGGAAACCATTTAAAAATAAAACTGAAATTAAAAATTACCAACAACCCGACTGCTGAACCACCAATTGGCAATTTTTTTTAATTTGGGTCCCACCCGCTTAGTAGTTAATGTTCAGCAGTCGGGTTTTTGGTTATTTTTTACCCGACTGCGGCGAAGCCGAAAAGGAGGGTAATGTGTTTGGCTCGTATGTATGTATGTAAGTATATCCGATACAATGTTCCCTCATAACTCCCTAACCAATAGACAGATCTGGACAAATAATATCTCAATCGATTCGACGTGTTGCGCGAGTGTCATGGGCTTTATGAATTCACCATAAAGCCAATAAAATAAAAAATCACTTAAAATAAAACACAAAAAAACTGAAAAAAAAAACCAACAACCCGACTGCTGAGCATTAAAGTTAATTTTTGTCTTTTTAGGGAGTTTTTTGTTGGATTTATGCCGATTTCACGTAGCGCAAATATGACGGATCGATTGAAAGCTTCTTTGTCAAAATCTGATCTGACTGATTAATTGGTTAATTGGTTAAGGAGTTATGAGGGAACACTATTCTGAACATAGATACATACGAGCCAAACACTTTACCCTCCCGTTGTGCTTCGCCGCATTCGGGTAATAATGGCTCTAACATAAATTCTAATGGTACTTCGCACTGGAAAAAAATGCTCATACTGAAATAAAATAAACCCAGTTATAATAAAAATACAGCTGATTACCAAGCAAATTCCATTGCAATGAATTAATTAATAACTTTAAAATATACGTTCTTATTACTTCTTATGTCTTATGTAGTGAGTATGCGTGCGTCGGATTTAATTAACTTTAGGGAAGATAAACGCGTCGTTGAGTGTTAAAAATAAGTGCTAAAGGACTCGTTACTGTTAAGTTAATGGTGTGCATGGATGCAAGTGTAATTATCAATGAGTTATAGTGCAAATTGAACTTTTCTGCGAACCGAAACAAAATTGCGTGGTAAGTCAGTAAACGCAAGCGAGCGCGACGCGTCGTCTCTGTCGCACGGCGCGCTAACCGATCGCTGTGTCTCGTTCTGACTGTTATTGCGAGCAACGTAAACAAACATGAATTGTGTCAGTTGCAAAGCACAGATCGAGCGTTGGGACCTTCTACAGTGTAGTGGATGCAAAGAATGTTATCATTATATGTGCTTGAACATTAAAAAGGCGCAATTCAGGGAGAAAAGTGCTGAAATTAAGCGCACTGTTAAATGCCCGGCTTGCTCAAATGTTACCCGGCGCGTCATTATGAAAGATGATACGCCGGTTGGAGTTGGCGCATGCGCGAACGCCGCCGCCGCTGCCGCCGCCATCACCACTGGCTCGGCGAGTGCAATTGAAAAAGAGTCGGCGCTTGATTCTGTTAAAGTCGACTGTGAATGCATGACAGGAAAGTTTGATGTATCGCTGTTTATGAAGATGGTTAACGAGTCTGTGACCACAAGGATTGATACTCTGGAGAAAAAAATGCTTAAGGAGATAACAGCTGCCTTCTCTGCTCTATCCACTAGAGATTCGGAGAATGATCGCTTAAGAAGGGAACTGGGCGAGTCTAATGAGAAATGCTTGGCGCTGGAAGCGGAGATAGCAAGTATGAAGAAACGGGCAAATAATAGTAAGAAAAGTCACAAATCAGAAGTAGCTGGATTGCCCGCCGCGAGTTCTAAGCCCTCTGCGTCTGCCGCATACGCCGGGCACGCTGCGCCCGCCGCGTCCGTCGCGCCCGTCGTCACCGCCTTGACTGATGCGATTGCCGCGCCCGCCCAAAAAATGAACGCGACGGCCTTAGTGGGATCTCAACCGGGTACCTCACTGGAACCGGCTGGGCCTACTATGACTTACGCGAGGGTGACCATGGCCACAAAAACTGTGGACAACGTGGAGGAGCAGAAACAAGAGTGGACCGAGGTGAAAAACCATAAAAATAAGTTGCACCCTGTTAATAAAGGAGGAAACACAAATAATCTTAAAATAAAAGCAGTTATACGAAAGAAATACTTTCACGTCTGGAGGTTGGTATCAGAGACAACGGAAGAGGATATATTGCAATATCTACAGGAGGTGTTGGGAAAAGAAATTTACGTCAAAGCGGTCAAAATAAAGCACAGATTTGAGAGTAGTTATGCTTCGTTCAGGATTTGCGTGACGGAGACTGACTTTGAAAAATTATTTAATTCTGACATATGGCCAAAAGACGCAGAATATAGCGAATGGGTTTGGTTTCGTGACCAGATCACGAAATCATAGTTACAATCGCAGCCCTGGATCACAAAATAGAAGCATTAGCATCTTCTATCAAAATGTAAGGGGTCTCCGCACCAAAACAGTGAAGTTCTTGTCGTTGTTGGAATCCTCGGGGAGCGATATTTTCGCTATCACAGAATCGGGATGTAACTCCTCTATCGAAAATGCAGAGATCACTTTACCCGGCTATGGCATTCTGCGCTGCGATCGAGCAGATGGCCGCAAACAAGGCGGGGTGCTCCTAGCGGCCACACCGAGGCTGGAGCTGCGGAAGATACCGACACCCGATCTAGATAACTATAAATTTGAATTGATAGGGGCTACAGTTTATTTAAAACAACGTTTTTTATTTGCATGCTGTGTAATTTATATTCCCCCGCAGACAGAGGAAGATGAATATATGTTTATGTTCGAGCTTTTGGAAAGAATATGTGTTAGATATAAGAACAACGTGTTAATAATTGGAGATTTTAATTTATTTTCGTGCAATACTAACATTTGTAATTATTATGAATATTTTATGGCCTTCTGTGAGCTCGTTCAGTGCAGTCAAGTACCGAACTGTAACGGTCGACAACTAGATCTTGTATTGGGTGGGCGCGTGGGCAGTGTGACGGTGCAGCGGGCGGACGAGGCGCTGCAGCCGGTGGACGCGTATCACCCGCCGCTAGCGGTGACGGTCACTGTCGGCGATGACTGCCCGGCGCCGCCGCCCGCGCCTGCCCCACTGGCAGCCTCGCCCAATGCCTCGGCGGATGGACAAACTGAGGTACCATTTAAACAATGGAATTTTCATAAGGCTGATTTTCATCATTTATACTATTTAATATCGAATATAGATTGGGGTAAACTATACACTCTACAAGAACCTGATTTAGTTTTAAATTATTTTTATGATAAGTTAAATGAAGCTTTTGATGCTTGTGTGCCACTGAAAAACACTGTAACGAAAGATTCTAGGTATACTTACCCAGTTTGGTATACATCAGATCTAATTAGGAAAATTAAACTAAAATATGTACTTCATAAAAAATACAAAGCAAGTAAGTTACAGTGTAACTACGACGAGTTTGCTAGATGCAGAGCTAGTGTTAAAATAGAAACAGCCCTCGCACACGACCGTTACCGGGACCGGGTGCAGAATCACTTGGCTATAGATCCAAAAGCTTTCTGGGGGTATATGCGTTCAAAAAAAGGTAACGTATGTAAGCAAGAGTTGAAAAAAGATGGTCGAATCCTATCAAAACAAGAGTGCGCCGAGGAATTTGCACAGTTTTTTCACTCCGTGTATGACTTGGATCCACCGGCACTGGACGTCTCGGCGGCGGTAGCGGCGGCGGCGGCGGGTAGTGCGCGAGCTCATCTCGCGGCCCTCAAGCCAGCGGCGGTGCGCCGCGCACTCGCCCGCCTGCCGTCCAAGCGCTCGGTCGGGCCCGATGGCATACCGCCCTTTGTTTTTAGAGACTGTCGCATGGCACTAGAAGACCCTTTGACACATTTGTTTAACATCTGTATAGCAGCCGCTAAATTTCCTGATCATTGGAAATTAACCCGAGTGGTGCCTGTCCCGAAAGGAGGAGGAGGCCCAGAACCTAGCAACTATAGACCAGTAGCTGTTCTCTGCACTCCAGCTAAGGTATTTGAGTCGGCGATACATCATAGCTTATTAGCACAGGTAGGAGCCCAGTTGTCCGACGCACAGCACGGCTTTCGTCCTGGGCGGGGGACAATTGGGAACTTGTTGCATTTGATGACGCGGCTTGTGCCAGCGGTGGAT
The DNA here is from genome assembly GCA_947308005.1 of Yponomeuta malinellus. Lineage (NCBI taxonomy): Eukaryota > Metazoa > Arthropoda > Insecta > Lepidoptera > Yponomeutidae > Yponomeuta > Yponomeuta malinellus. Next base: position 2,599,766 of record OX371019.1, read on the forward strand.
GCTGGAGTGCAAGTGGATGTAGCATACTTTGACTTTAGAAAGGCCTTCGACACCGTCGACAACGACGTGTTGCTCGCGAAGCTGGCCAGCGTAGGCTGCACGCCGCACACGCTCGCGTTTTTCGCCAGCTACCTGCGGGACCGCAGGCAGTACGTCGACTGCGGGGGGCACCACTCTGAGCCTTACTACACCAGGTCAGGGGTAAGCCAAGGGAGCAATTTGGGACCTCTTCAATTTGTCATTATGGTAAATGATTTACCTGAAGTAATTAAAAACTCAACTTGTCTGCTCTTCGCCGACGACTTAAAATTGGTTTTGGAGGTGAAGGACAGTGCAGATCAGAATTTACTTCAACAAGATATTAATAGAATAGAAGAGTGGAGTCATAAAAACAAATTATTTTTCAACGTAGCCAAATGCTCTGTACTTTCTTTCAGTCGCGCCCGTAATCCAATTCAACCACAATATCGCATGGGGGGGGAGCCGCTTCAGCGAGTGTTCGATGTGAAAGATCTCGGAGTGCAATTTAAGTCAGATCTTCACTTTAGGGAGCACATCACCGAGGTGTGCAAAAAAGCGTACCGAAACCTAGGGTTTGTCCTCCGCCAGGCTAATGAGTTTACTAACGTTCATGCTCTAAAAGCTTTATATGAGGCTTTCGTAAAGAGTCACCTGGAGGGTGGCTCGGTGGTGTGGTCTCCAAGCGAAATTAAATATAAAACCATGTTGGAGCGCATCCAAAATAAATTTATAAGGTTTATTTATTTGAAGATGTATGGAGTATACCCAGGCTACCCTTTGCTGTATCCTACCTTGTTTGTACTAGGCATGGTAGGATACAGCAAACTGGAAGTGAGAAGAGAAGCGGCTCTCGCCATATATTTGTTTCGCGTGTTCCGCGGGGAGCTGCACCACCCAGCCATCCTCCAGGAGCTGCGGCTGAACGTGCCGGACGGGCTGGCGGGGCGGCGGCGGCGGCCCGCGCTGTTGGCGGTGCCGCGTGCGCGCACCAACCTGCTGCAGCGAGCGCCTCTCACGCGTGCGCTGTCCTTGCTCAACATGGTGGCCGACCATGTAGATATATTTTACTGTAGTCTTAGCGAGTTCAAGAGGGCCATAATTCGGATTTTAAGTTAAGGACTTATTTTATCTAACTCTATCGCATTAGGTAATACACCTGTAATGATAGATGTTAAGTGGTGATACAAATAAATAAATAAATAAATAAATATGTTTTCTACCAAAAGCACATTGTACGAAAATCCCCCTTCCGCCCGATAGAGGTTGATACCTTGCTCTAAATCGCCAAGATTGATGGCTTTACAACACTCAAAGGCGAAAAGACATTTATTTTCTTATTTTTTCGGAACAACACGACCGATTTCTGCGCATAGGCAGAAAATATGGTTTTCCCCCTGCCACAACCCTGAGAAACCTCCTACGCTTTATCAACATTCCTTGTTGGTGCATGCACGCTCGCCAGTTACGGGCATAGGCGCCGGCAGCAGGGTGGTGCACTTGCTCCCCCCTGTCAGGAAAGAAAATTCATATATATTTTTAACCGAATGCGGCGGAACCCAAAAGGATGTGTTTGGCTCGTATGTCCGATTCTCACCTAAGCCATGGTCAGATTTTCACAAATAAGATCTCAATCGGTTCGTCATGTTGGCACGAGTGTCATAGGCAAGGTATATAAAATTTGCTTAAATCAAAGAAAAACTTAAAAAGAAAACAAAAATAAAAAACTAAATTAAAAAAATAACCAACAACCCGACTGCTCCCCATTAACTACTAAGCAGGCGGGACCCAGCTTCAAGATTATAACTCCTTGCGAGGTATCCAGGTCGGTCCCGCCTGCTTACTAGTTAATACTTAGCAGTCGGGTTATAGATTATTTTTAAGGGGCTACAGGGAGTAAAACTAGCGCCATCCGAGGAAAAAAAATCATATCTCTTTTTACAGATCGAGTTTGCAAAAAGTGTCTGCCATCTTCCAATCATGCTACCTAATAGTGATTTTTAAGACCATTGGCTAAAACATCCTTGCCATGGGGCCGTAAATCTAGGACTACATACCTAACATTAACGCCAAAAACGGCCGTTTTTGGCATAAATGCTATCTAGTCCCAGGTTTATGACTCTAGGTTCCCGGTAGTGGGTCATAAAAATCACTGTTAACATGATTGAGAGATTGTACAGACACTTTTTGAAAATACGATCTGTAAAAGATTTTTTTTTTCCCATTGAAGAAGAAGAGAAGAAGAAGAAAGACATTCATTATACCAACAAGATACATCACAGAAACAAAATAAGCAGATAAGTAACATAATATGCACAACAACAGAAAGAAAATTAAATACACAACAGACAAAACGAACGATTGGTGGCGCTAGTAAGCCCACTGGATCAGATTTTAGTTTTTTATCCAAAATATTAGACCCCGTCTTCGTTTACCATCAGGCGTGACTAGGGTCAAGCGTGAACCTAAAAAAACGTTATTAAATTAAACTGAAGGCGTCTCGGTTGATGACCATCATCATCAGCCTACGCTTGTCCACTGCTGGACATCGGCATGGAACCGCGGCATGGACTACCGATCTGGGGCATACTTGATGCAGAGGATCTCTCTCGCTGTGCAGCGGGGTAACGCTGCGTTATGGGAAACTTTGGCTCGAGTATGTCTCGGGGCGGTTTGTTTGACAGTTAATTTATCTTTCGTATTCTTGTGTGTATATAAATACTTATATATAGGTATATTTTGCCGTTCTCGACATCTTGATGTATTACTTTGGACGAAACAATTGTGGATGTATTATTTTTTTTTTTTTTACTTATAATTATTAATTTATGTTTTTAAGTTCTGTTGCTGGAATAATTTATTTATTATATATTCTATATTTTTCCGTGTGGCGCCGGATTAAGAATAGCGTCACTCCATTTCCTTCCGTGAAAGTCGTAGAAGGCGACTGAGGTCTATTTTTGAATCACTCGCATCGCGTCGAGCGCTCAATTTCTACTGATGTTCGTTCGACATCTGAAATTCCGTATTTTTTTATCACTCGATGACTCGACTCTCAGAACAAATAATTGTCAAAATTTGTATTGCACAGATAACGATAAAATGTGTGTATAGTACTGTTTGTCATTCTGAGTGTCAACGCAACCAAATTTTACCAAATTTTTGTGTGGAATTATTTTTTTGTTTCGACATTTTCGTTAGATCAAAAAAAAATCAAAGTGACAGTCAGTAGTGTTTTGTTTGTAACAAAAGACAAAGATTTTTCATTTAAACAGCCAATAAAACGAAGCATTTTACGTTCCGTTTCTGTTACGGTAGTTTCAGGTTTTTTTTTATTTTCTGTGCTCCACGCAGAAAATAAAAAATACAATACTTCAAATTGTACTGGAAACATTTCAGGCGAACGATAAGAAATACGGAAAAACTAGATCATGCGACTTAGAAGACGAGTGTGACATAAGTCGCATTCGACGATACAATTTCATACGAGTGATTCAAAAATAGAACTCCAGGAGACGAGCGGCAGCGTCTTCCTGAGATTCCAACCGCTTACTGCGATCGCCAACCCGCCTGCCAAGCGTGGCGATTATGGCGAAACCCCTCATGGTTATGAAAACCACGAAGGAGGCCTAAACACACCACCACCGACACCAATACTTGTGTGAAAAAAAGCGTTGCACCATGCGTTAATCAACCGCATGGTGCTTGTGGGATTTTGGCGGAATTTTGCAAAGTAATTTTCACATTTTAATAGATGTCCTGCAGTAGGCGTCAAATGGCTGATGATGATGATGATCATATTTGATATTGGTTCATGGTACAATGTGAAGATGCAGATGCATCTCCCTGAAAGTGATCCTGGTGCGGCGCCCATGGTTACGGGCTTATGGGTACTTCATATAAATAAATAAATTCTTACCGTGGCCAACGTCAATACTTGACGAACATATGTCTGCCTGGAGCGTCCCTTACCGACCCTCCCGCCTACATTCACAAACGAACTAACTAGCAGTCCTAGTTTCGCTGCTAAACATTCACGGACATTGTAAACAGCGTTTCGTAAATGGCGTACATTGTAAGATATCAATAATCTATTAAGTAGTCCACGTGTCAACCAGGATACGTATAAAACGGCCAGCTGTGTCTTCTGAAAATCAGAACGATATCTTCTCCTAGAGAGAGACATCTTCTCCCTAAGACAGAGCGAGGCGTTTATCACCATGAAGCTTTTAGTTCTAGCGGCACTATTTGGTAAGTTTAAAGATTTTTCTTACTCATTCAAAAAGGTACTGTAGAGAGTAAGCGCCACTGGCACCACCCACTAACCCGGGGTTCACAGGTTAACTGGGAGTTACCATGGTTACCAATACAATTTGACACTGGGAGTTAGTGGGATGGCGCAAGTGGCGCTTAAACTACTTACTTGTAACAGTATTTTTTTTATTCTGTAAAACTTATACAGGGTGCAACAAAATTAGAAATTGCTATCTAATTATAATTTAAAAGTTATCTGTAACTTCAGTATGGAGCGTCTGATATTTGGCCCAGTAGATAGTAGAGCTACGTACTTGTGATAGTTTATTTTTAGTTTATTTTTACCTCAGAGATGATTAGTACTAGAAAATTTTGCATATACATACATACATAATAATATTAATCACACCGACAAAACGGTAGAATAAAATGTTAGAAAAAAAAATATTTTTAGGATACCTATCTAACCCTAGTAAATTTTTAGCAATCGGATTGTTGGTTACTTTTTGTTACAGTTTTTGTCTGCAACTATCGTAAAACCATTTAAGAATTGCTCTTTGCGATTTAGGGTAAAATAACCTTCCAAACAATACCTACTCTAAGAGAATATAACCAATACTGACCGATAACATGCCTGACTCACCTTGGCACTCTCAGAACAAATTGGTTTATTTGTTCTGAGTTGGCACTTCATGTCACAGATTAAAAAGAAAGAAAGACAAGTCTTCTCCATGTACTTATTATAGTCTTTCATACCTACTATCAACCAAAGCGTCTTGACCATAGATTAAAAAGAAAAAAAGACAAGATCTTGACAACTGGAGTAAAAACTAACCCATTTGCTTTTTTTTCTTGCTCCATTTATTAAAGATCTATGTAATTTTATAAAAAGTAACAAAATTCGATTGTGATTGTCTGTCTATTACTAATGTATCTGGATTTTTATGTATTTTATCTATTTTGTTATTACTACATCACCACAACTAACTTACGGGATTTTGTTAAATATAAAACAAAACAAAAAAAAACTTGCTATCTCCAAAACTCGACATTGGCAGAATCCTTAGGGTAGCCATAATTAAGAATTGCTTGATTGATTTTTTTTTCGGGTCCTCCCACAAAAATGTGTCGGTTTGCTTTAACACTTACTCCGGAATTACAGTGGCCGCTACCGGCAAGCCGAGCAATCAACCAGCTATCGCTCGAGGCACACAGCAAGGCCCTTGGCAAGCTGGGAAAGTCTACAAGTATGAAGTGCACTCCCACACGCTGGCGCACCTACCAGAGGGCGCTAGTACTGGCTTCGCCATGAAGGCCACCTTCCTCATTCGAGTTCAGGCCCCGGGCAACCTGCAGGCCAAACTCCAAGACGTTCAGTACACGCAGATCCACCAGCAACTCGAGAACGACAAGTCTCTACCGAAGGACTTGCCCTACAAACCCTTTAAGGAGCTTGAGCAACCCTTGGAGATCCAAATGGAGGACGGACGGGTAGCCAAACTGCACCTGCCAGCGTCCGTGAGCGTGGTTAACGAGAATTTGCTCAAGGGTCTCGTCAGCGCACTCCAGGTAGATCTGACCCCGCATAGAAGCAGCAAAAAGCCGTACAACTTCTTCGACAAGGAGGCCTACCAGGGCCAGTTCATCAAGAGGGAAATTGACGTCACCGGTGACTGCGAAACTCTGTACACCGTTTCCCCGATCCAGGCCGAATGGCGTCGCATGCTACCCGCTTTCGCCGACCAAGAGCAGCCCATCCAAATCACAAAAAACAAAAACTACGGAAAGTGCGACCACAGGGTTGAGTACCATTTCGATGTCCCACTAGGCGCGGAATGGACCGGCACCGCACGAGACCCCCGCGAGAATCAACTGCTAACTAGGACCACCGACTCTCATATCATTGCCGGCAAACAGGGCCCCATCTACAGGGCGGAGACTACCAGCTCCGTCCACGTCAGCCCCCTCATAGCCGGAGAACAGAAGGCCGAGGTGCGCAGTTACGTGCGATTGGCCCTGATTACTGTCGAAGAAAGCAAAGAAGAGTGGCCAATACTCCAAGGCGCGCGACAGATCCAGAACCTCCTTTACGCCATGAATTCACGACCAGTCGCCATCGACGAGTCGTCTGCAGAAATCCAGATCGGTTCTCACTTCCCGGTAGACAGCGCAGAGCTCAATGATGAATCGAGCTCTAGCGATTCCGCATCAACTTACATCAACGAGGCTTTACCAGCGTTCAACAAACCGGCGTACGCTGGTCTCTACATGATCCCGCAATCTGAAAGCAAGCACAACCCCATGACCGTCCAGAAACTAGTGCAGGAGATCGCGCAGCAGCTGCAAAATGCCAACACCCTGCCCAAGGTCGATGCTCTGACTAAGTTCAACCTCCTCGTCCGCTTCATTTCCTCCATGACGACCGAGCAGCTCATCCAGACCAGCCAAGCCATCGACACAACCAAATCGTCCACCAACATGGTCAAGGCTGACATGTGGATGGTTTACCGAGACGCCATGGTGGAAGCCGGTACCATGTCCGCCTACCAGCAGATCCAAACCTGGATTCAATCCGAAAAACTGAAGGGCGAAGAAGCGGCACAGGTCATTGCTACCCTGGCGTCCTCCCTCCGTTATCCGACCAGAGAACTCATGACTCAGTTCTTCAGCCTCGCCATGAGCCCCGAGGTCACTAAGCAGCCTTTCCTGAACAGCACCGCCCTGATTGCCTCCACGGCGTTTATCAACATGGGCCAAGTCAACAATGAGACGTCCCATACGCAGTACCCCTCCCATATGTACGGTCGTCTGACGCATCAACACGACCGTTTCGTCCTGGACGAGATCTTGCCGCGTCTCGCAGAGCTGATGAAACGCGCGATCGAAGAGAATGACCACCATAGGGCGCAGATCTACATAAGGGCTATCGGTAATCTGGGCCACAGGGCTGTACTTGACGTGTTCGCACCCTACTTGGAAGGAAGATTCTCTGTGACGAACTACCAACGCCGCCTGATGATTGACAGCCTGGACGTATTGGCGCACCAGAAGGATCGCTCAGTTCGCGCTGTGTTGTACAGCATTCTGCGAAATACCGCTGAAGTTTACGAGGTCAGGGTTGCTGCGATCAAGGGCATCTTCATGAGCCGGCCGACGCCCGCGATGATGCAGGCGATGGCTCTGATGACACGCGATGATCCTAGCAAGCAAGTGCGCGCAGCGCTTAAGTCTGGCATCAATTCTGCTGCCAAGCTCAAGAACCCTCGCTACTGGGACCTGTAAGTAACACTTTCAAACATCCTGTACCCTCACTTTCCAAGCAGGAAAAAGAAAAGTATGTAGATGACGGACCCTGCTGGCTTGATAATTCTATGAGATGTAGTTACAAAGCCTTACGCAATATCTAATTCTACATACCAAAGCCTAAACAAACTAAATTGAATATGGGTAGCCTTACCTGGAATACTAGTTCGTCTTGAACCCGCAAAGACAGTGGTTTGGTGCAAATTGTTCCCAAGATTATCTACTAGGTAGGCAATACCTTCTTCAATTCCAGAGCCAGGACCGCCGAAGCCGCGAAGGAGCTGCTTACCAACGAAGACTTCGGAGTATTTTACTCTAACAAGCAGTTCATTGACGCTTTCGACTCGAAGCACCACCTTGGCATCTTTAATGTGCTGAGTTACATTGCCAGCGAAGACAGCCAGATCCCTAAGTACTTACAGTACGCCTGGAAGAGCCAGGCCAAGGGATGGAATAAGGAGAACTCGGTAAGTTTATAGTATTAGAAGAAAGAAGAAGAAAAAACTGACTCAAAACTATAGAATAACCCTGAATATCTCTGTAGGAAATTAGGTTCTATTTTTTACCTAAATAGAAACTACAACTTTTATTTAAAAAGAACATTCTGATGAACCGTGAAATTCTGTCTGAATAAATCTGATGAAACAACAGGCTTAGATTTAAATTACTGTTAAAATTTTAATTAACAGATCTCAGCTTCCTTCTCTGGCGTCCGGGAGTTTATCGATAACTACGTGGAAGTCTTCATGGAGTACAAGAAGCAGAATATGGCGGAGCTCAACTATAAATACACAGCCCAAAAGATCGCTAGCATGCTCAACATAGTACGAGACCCCAAATATCCCCTGGAAGCGGCTTTCACTGTCAACCTCATGGGTCAAAAGAGATACTTCGGCTTCAGCGAAAACGACTTGAAAACCTCTCCCTTCGTCATCCAGCAATTTATCGAGCAACTCAACAAGGGTTTCCACTACACCAAAATGGTGAACCAGGCTCGCGTCACCATCATGTTCCCAGTCGCCGCTGGAGTCCCCTTCGTCTACAGATACACGGAACCGACTCTAATACACTTTCAATGCAAGGCTAAAGGCTCCATCCAATTCCCGTCGCAAAAGAAGGGCTACTCCGCGAACTTCGAGAAGGACATCCAGTTAACGTTCGCGAGGAACATGGATGGCAGCGTCGGCTTCCTCGACACCTTCTCGAACCAGTTGGCCAGCGTCGGTGTCGTCAACAAGGTGCAATTGAACATCCCCCTGAAAGCCCAGATCGAAATTCAGACCGGAAAAGTCCGCATGCAGCTGGAGACTCAGAAACCGGAGATAGACACGACGATCGCGCACTTCAGTGTATGGCCTTACAGTGCTAACCAGAACAAGGACTCCCAAGTCCCAGTGTCGCTCGACCCTACGACTAAACTCGTCATCCGCCAGGAAAAGGTTTCCTCCATAGACACTAAGCTCGGGAACGAGATTGGGATGCCCTTCCAGGTCCAAGGATACTCCTACTCATCGGACTACCGCAATTACGGCACCATGTTCAGCGGCCAAAATTTCCTTGAGAACATCGCTCAAATGTACTACCTAAAGGACGTCGCTCTGACCCACTACAACCTCCGATACCTTGGCAAGAACAGCAAAAACAAGAAACTTACGCTCACCGTTGCTTATGGTAAAACATCTTAAAAACCTTTCTAATCATAAAAAGTCTTCCTCCTTTATCATCAGTAATACGACAATAATTAATCAAAACTTAGTTTTTTTGTTGTTTATATAACTAAGGTTATGATCAATTCCAGAAAAACACTACGACCCGAAGCAGAACCCAGCAACAGACGCTCTGAAGCCCTCACCTTTGAGTAACGTGAGCGCCGATAGCGAGCCTCGCCGTCTGGAGATGCTAAAACGCGTCTCTTCCGGCCTCAACACACCGGAACTCCGCTTCCTGGACCTCAACGCTTCCTTCGAAGGCGCCCAGCCGGTCCAGTACGTCCTCACAGCCGCCATAGGCGGCAGCGACGTCAACCAGAACTTCCAGTACGCTTTTTACGCCGGCAAGAACAGCGGAGAACAAAAAGACCAAATCAACGCTGTCGGTACAGTCGTCAAGCCAACCATCGCTTCGCTCAACTTCTTGGATGCTCTAAAGAAAGACTTTAAGGGTACGTTCAACTTCGACATCAACTACGGCCAAGCCGACAGCAAGATTCACATTGGTGGCTCCGTAGAACGCTCTGCGAAGTACGCTGAGGTGCTTGCAAAGCAGCCGCTTGCCAAGGAGTGCGAGCAGGAGATGGCTACCGACAACTATTACCAACCCGCCTGTTACAAGGCTATCCTGATGGCGCACACCCCTGACGTATTCAAAGCGTCCGTCACTTACAAAGACGTGACCCCGGCTTTCAAGAACGCTACCTTCAAACTGTACCGTCTGGCCAGGCACTTCGGTTTCTGGTATGTGGAGGAGAATCTCCTGAGGAACGCTGCCGACGGCAAGCTTGATGTTGAAGTGAACGTGGACCACGTAGAGCACACCTTCAACCTGTGGTTGACGACCCGCGCTGGTGACCTGAGGGTCTCAAAGGCCCCGATGCCAAAAGTTGTGTCCGCTGCCCTCACCATCTACCAGCCCATACGAATAACCGAGCGTCTAGGCAACTACTATTCGGGACACCAGTACCTTCGTAAGTAGCTCGATTAGATGACTCCGTTAGGGATTGTCCACTAACCATGTAAGGCTTGATAAGGAGGGGGTTCTGAAAAAATCTAAAACCCTTACGTCAGTCTATAACCTCGCTATTAAACGTTGCTAAAAATATCACGTGTCTAATGGATGACCCTTTAATTGAGTGACGCTTCGTAGATGAGTAAAGTTAAACAGCATTTTGTTTTCCTCAGCATACTGCGCTGTGGAAGGCAAGAGCCTCAAAACGTTCAGCGACCGCCGCTACGAGTACTCCCTGACTCCGCAATGGCACGTGGTTCTGCAAGACGACGGCAAATTCGTGGGCAAACCCGAGCACAGCTCCGAGCAACTCGTGGTGCTGACCAAGAAATCTCAGGAAAAACAACAAGACCTCTATATATCGTACAGGTAAATATCTAGCTTTTTTTCGCAAGGTTCATACTTAAGGGGGTCCAGGGAGTAACACTAGCGCCACCGACGACAGGCAGCGCGTACCACCCGCGAGGACGGTAAGCATCACTGTAAAACCACACTACGACTGGTGTTCAATAAGTAGTTAGAATGAGGTATAAACACCTTGGATAGAGAAAAAGAAAATACTGGCAGGCATAGCCCTCTTATTTGTCGACATAATAAATTAAAAATCATTGTGGCTATTTTGTTTTTTCAATCATAAAAGATACTACTCGTGTTCTGTCGCAACGAGTAATAGAAAATGGAGAAAATTGAAGTACGCGCGGTAGGTAATTAAATATCTATGTTTGAAAAATTTTACTACGGAATAAGTAAAGAAGACTCTTATTCCGTAGTAAAATGAAAATTCAATACTTGCAAGATACGTTAGGTTAGGTGTTAGATGTTCATCCTTATTCTACGGTTGCGCGTTGGTGTGCTAAGTTTAAGAGGGGAAGAACATCCACTAATGACGACTCGCGCTCAGGGCGCCCTACGACTGTAGTAACTGAAGAAATGATAAAAAAAATTGAAATAATTGTTTTGGCGGATCGTCGTACTATTCTTCGTTTTATAGCTGAAGAACTAAAGATTTCAATAGAGAGTGATTATTATATAATACATGACCGTTTGGGAATGAAAAATGTCTCAGCGCGTTGGGTGCCTAGAATGCTACCGGCCGAAAAAAAACGAACCAGGATGAGAATTTTACAAAGCTGTTTGGAACTGTGACAACAAGACCGGTTTTTGGCTCCATTTCTAACTATGGATGAAACGTGGCTTCACCATTACGACCCTGAAACAAAGAAACCATCCATGACTTGGAAGAGACCACCCATCACCGACCCCTAAGAAATTCAAGGCCGTTCCATCCGCCGGCAAGATGCCATTCTCGTTTTTTGTGTTCCAAAAAGGTGTGATGATTGAATACCTCAGTCATGGAGTCACCATTACGGGAAATATGTACGCGGAACAAATCAAAAAGTTGCGTGACGAAATACGCGAAAAAGCAGAAAAGCAGTGGCAAACTCGCTTTTGTTTTGTTTCATCAGCCCCAGCGCACAAGTCCAAAGATGCGATGGCTGCCAGCAAAATCATGTCTTCAGATCAAACTTGCAATAAGTGTCAGTACAATCTCTCAATCGTCCCTGGACCTAAGGCAAAAAACCTAGGAGTAGATACCATTAACGCCAGAAACGGCCGTTTTTGACATAAATGCTATCTAGTCCCAGGTTCGTGATCCTAGGTTCTTTGCCGTGGGTCCTAAAAATCACTACTGACAGTTTTTGCTGGTGTGTAAAAAAAGATATGATTGTTTTTTCCTTGGTGGCGCAAGTGTTACTCCCTGGACTCCCTTAAGTTATGGCTATTATAAGAGTCGTGTGGAATCTATAGAAATACCAGTAGGTACACCACTAAGCATATTGTGCACTGCTTTAATACAGCAATCTTCTTCTTCTACATCGTTCCCTCATGACTGAGGATAGGGATCGTGGGTTGCTCGTTTCCACAGCGAACGGTTTTCCGCCATATGCACCGCCTGGTACATGTTGCCACCGGCCGCCGCTTTTATGGCATCCGACCATCTTGTCGGTGCTCTGAGCAACACCGACACAAATAGATTTAAATAAGTATCTTATGGTGTTATTCGAGTCGGACTCGCCCACCGAGGGTCCCGTACAAATTTGTAAGCTGTACTTATTATAATTTGTAATATGTACCTACTTACATATTATTATAAATAGTTCAGGAATCGAGTCGCACAGTTTTTCCGAGTTTTTCCCGAATTTCAACAACAATTTTTTTATGATTTAATCACAAATGTATAGTTTCCAGATCTTGTAGTATACGAAGATATTACTTGCCAAATTTCATAGTTCTAGGTCAACGGCCGTAGCTTTTTTTACGTTAACTTAGAAGTTGGATGTTTTCACACCTTCAAGGGACTGTAGATCTGAATATGTCTTTAATTTCAACGCGATACCTCTACGCGTTCATGAGATAAAGGCTCTTGACAGACGGACGGACAACAAAGTAATCCTATACAAAAGGGTTACGTTTTTCCTTTTGAGGTACGGAACCCTACAAAATCGGTACTCTAAAACACTCCTCGACTGCAATTTAAATAGTCTGTGTTAGTCTATTTATCTGTATTTGGGGAGTGTTTTAGAAGAATCTTGTTTCATAAATAGGTAATTAACCTAATACCTACGAATAAAAAAACCATACAAGTATTTCTTCCTACAAAATTCACTCTCAAAAACGGACCCTGTCCGAGAGGATGGAGAGATTAGTCTGTACCAATGAAATGAGCGCAAGATGTGCTGCAGAGTAAATCACTCTGATTGATTCATTCTGTGCGCCATGCGTGACGACGTGAACGTTGATTGGGTGATAGTAAATGACAGCGTAACTTATGATTGGTTTTATACCAAAACGTCAAACCATTGACTTCATGATGTATAACGTCAAAATATCTAGGTACCTCCCAAGGTGGCGGTCTGACGGTTGCAGATGCATAGATATTTTGCCGGGTAGTACTGAACTCAAAAACGGCCGCGGTCCCAGTCCTTTCGATTAGTCTTTACTAATTAAATAACATAACATAACATAACATAACATAACATAAACTCACGCCTGTATCCCAGAGGGGTAGGCAGAGACCAGGGACTGCCACTTGCATGCATGCAACGACTAATGAGTGTTGAGGAAGCGAAAGTGATACTAATTAAATGAGCGCAAGATATGCTGTGTAAATCACTCTGTGATGGGTTAAGCGTGTGCGCCGTGCGTGACGACGTGAACGTTGATTGGGCGATAGTAAGTGACAGCGTAACTAATGATTGGTTTTATACAAAAACGTCAAACCATTGACTTCATTGAAGTATCATCATCATCAACCCATTATGGCCCCACCGAGGGGCACGGGTCTCTTCCCTGAGGAAGGTATAGGCCATACTCCACCACGGGGGCCAAGTCCGGATTGGTGGAGGCTTGTAGACTAGTAGCTCGTCTACTGTCAGAAGTTGTCAAGCCGCCCTAAGGCCTCTGACTTGGCTTAACGACTGCCATCTATCGACGGCAGCCGGCACCAACAGCTTAACGTGCCTTGCGAAGCACGGAAATCGTTAGCAATATTTTGAGGGAATGTTATTATGATACAGTATTATAAATTATTTAACAGTAATGTAATGTCTATAACATATTTGTAAATATTCGTGATTCCCTACATTTGGTTCGAAACTCTGAATACAAATTCAGTGGTAGGAAGCCCCGTAGCGCTTGAAAAATGTTTTCTGTTACGTTAAATGTGGTTGACTGGCAGAAAATGCTTCTAGCATTAAGTCCGCCACATTGCCATTGTATTTTTAACAATATTGTTTTATGTCTATCATTCGATATGCGTAAATAAGTGAAATAACAGCTGGACTGGAGCTCTATTTTTGAATCACTCGTATGAAATTGTATCGTCGAATGCGACTTAAGTCACACTCGTCTTCTAAGTCGCATGATGTCGTTTTTTCGTATTTTTGAATCGTTCGCCTGAAGTGTTGCCAGTACAATTGAAGTATTGTATTTTATCCATTCCACGCAGAAATTAAAAAAACCGGAAACTACCGTAACAGAAACGGAACGTAAAACACTGTTTTATTGGCTGTTTAAATAAAAAATCTTTGTCTTTTGATACAAACAAAACACTACTACTGTCATTTTGGTTTGTGTTCTAACGAAATGTCGAAATCGTTTTTTGACAATTAATCTACCGATCGCCATGCGAGACGAGTGGTAAGGACCATTCGGTGCAGTTCGAGTAATTAAAAAATACGGAATTTCAGATGTCGAACGAAAATCAGTAGAAATCGAGCGCTCGACGCGATACGAGTGATTCAAAAATAGAGCTCCTGGCCGGCGCCAACAATAAGACGATCAAAAAGGTTTTTTTCAATTTTTATTACGTTTTCTCCTGATACTCGTATTGTTCGTTTATGCTTAAGTAATGTAAATTTGGCTAAAACTTTTTTTTTATCGCGCCTTTTTTTTTTTAATTAGCGCCGTATGTTTCTAAAGCTTGGTTAAAAATGTCCCCATAAAAATTTTGGAACTAATTCAGTCACCTGTAGTTAGTGTGTAAATTGAATGAAAGTCAGTCGTAGAAAGAGGTCAAACTCCTAAGATACAACCCTTTACATATTATGTGTACTGTATTTCAGTTACGTTAAGGGTAACTTTGCAATAAAAATGTAAAGGTTAATTGCTGTCGATGAGGTTTTTTGTGGCCAAACTATTTTAGGTTTCCCTACCCGAAGGGTGCCAAACGGGACCCTATTACTAAGACTTCACTGTCCGTCTGTCTGTCTGTCTGTCTGTCACCACAGGCTGTATTTCATGAGCCGTATCACGCAAGGCAGTTGAAATTTTCACAAATTATGTATTTCTGTTGCCGCTATAACAACAAATATAAATATTTAAAAACAGAATAAAATAAATATTTAACGTGGGCTCCCATACAACAAACGTAATTTTTTTGCCGGTTTTCTTTACTTTTATTTTACGCTAAGGAATTAGGGCGGCCGTAGTAGCGGTAGAATGCTTGCCGCACATCCGCGAGGTTCAATCTGTTAATCTGCTAACAGCCGTCAGTTTTTTTTTTGTATGCACTCAAAGTGACTGCCTTAAAACGTTAGTGTACAATAAACAGCGGGTAAGTCACCAATATTTGTGAATTTGTAGTAGAAAAAGCACTCGCTAACTGTTAAAGAAAACATCTTGAGAAGACCCGAGTCTTTAAGGCGCTCACAATAGCCCAACTATGAGGTTAGTCTCACTTCCGCACTTAGAATCGGAAATATCAGGTCTAACTACCAACTACCACGAGGGATTGCAGGCCACAATTTGACGCCGCACCGGCATGGAAGTTACTTTAGATAAAAAACAAACTAGGATCGAATTGAGAATGGTTTACCTCCAACAGATCGAAAACCGGTAAGGAGATGGAGATCGAAGTCCAACCCGCGCCCGCCACTGCAAACAGCCACGCCGTCGTGAACGTCGCCTCCACCAGCCAAAAAGTATCGGAGGGCCCTGTCACCGTGTACTGGGACGAGCAGGACAAAGCGCCACTCCTGAAGTACTACACCTTGCCCGACGGCGTCCTCATGCTGAACATCAAGGATCGCCTGAGAGCCATGTACGACGGGCAACGGCTGGTCATCTTCGCCAAGGAGAACAGAAACAACACGCGCGGTCTCTGCGGCCGCATGAGCGGCGAGCCCCGGGACGACTACCTCTCCCCCTACGGCATCGTCGACAGACCCGAGCACTACGGCGCGTCCTTCGCCCTCGAGGGTGAATTCAACGACCCTCAGACGCTAGCGCTCAAGCAGCAAGCCAAGGCCTCCGCCTACCAACCGTGGCTAGCGCACACCACCGTCCTCCGCTCGGACTCAGTTTGGCAGACCAGTAAACTGAGGTTGGGGGAAAGCCAGTCGTTGCAGAACGTCTACAGGGCAAAGAGCTACAGACACGACGGTCCGTGCAAGCTGGAACAGCAGGTGCAAACCTACGAGAGCAGCGGCGAGATCTGCATATCTACGACGCCACTCAACGCTTGCAGCAGCAGGTGCCGCGGCGAAGGGTACCAGATCAAGCCGGCACAGGTTACCTGCAGACCCTGGGTGGACCTCGAGTTCCAGCAGTACAGGGACCAGATCCACAGAGGCGAGAACCCGCAAGTCCAGGGCGTCCCCAAGGCGGTCCAGTTCAGGTTACCCAGTGAATGCAAGACGTAAGGCAGTTTTCAGAAACCGGACACTAAAGCTCTCCAAACGGACCACCGATAAGCAAATTATAATACCTTAGTATCGTAGGTACTTCCTTTCGGTCTTGGTGAAACTATCTATGACATTTCATGCGATCATGAACTTCGAAATTTTTAGGTAATTATCTACTTAATTCTTTAATGTATGAATATTATAAACCTGTAGACTGTATATACTTACATAAGTTTGTATTAATAGAATAGAAAATAAAGAGCATTTAAAAAACACTTAAGACTTTAATGCCATAAGCTGCACTTTTATAGTTAGTGTCGAACATTACTTTTCTAAGAAATTATACCTCTAATCGAGGAGAATCAAGAGACTAATACAAGAAAAAATTATAATAGATTAACAAAAGATTAACAGACATAACATCCAGGTCTTCTTAGAACTAATAAAATCTCATATTGTTCTCGCACAAGCAAGTAATTATATAATCACACAATCATATCAACGGCCGTTGTTTACCATATTTCCAAACTTGTAGCCATGTAACACTAAGCCAGCTTGGACAAGGTAGCTTAATCAAAGTTCACTAGGATGGACGGGTGTCCACACACTCAAAGTTCTTCATTTTTTCTAGCGACATGTTGAGCATTCCTATCTGCCATCTCATAGTCTCTGTCCCCACAGACATAAATTTAAAAAAAAAACCAACGACCGCTCCTAATTGCAAACAGTTGATACAACACCCGACCCCACGTCTGCGCTATTACGGATAGTTGACCTGAATTTGAAAAACATTCCCATGGACCACCCCTCACATTGATTGGTTTAAAAAAGAGTGGAATAAGTACCTAGTGACTTATTTCGATCTATCCCATCGGCCACCACCGCTCAGGATTACTGTATGGAGTTGACCTACAATTTACATTCAGAACACATTCAATTCAATTCAATTCAAATATTTTTATTCATTGTAAAAACAGAATGTTTACTTAATGAACCTCAAAGTTGTTAGTTTCACAATTAATGGATTATGTGGAGAAGAAACTAACAAAGAAACTCCACATTTATTCTTTTCAAAACACGTTTTAACTTAATTAACAGAGTTTTCAACTTAAAATATTAGTCATGAATGTGTTGAACACTTCAAAAGTTTTGCCGCCTTTTGAACGGCTGGTATGCTAACCTAATCTCAAAAACGTACCTATTATAATAATGCAGTCTATACAAGATAAAGATAAGAATATTCTTTATTGTATACCGGAAAAAATGTTACAGAAACAGCAATGACAAAAGAAAAGATACAATTGGCGGCCTTATTGCTAATAGCAATACATCCCACCATAGGACACAGGCCTTCTCTCAGAGAGAGAGAGTATACATATTATGTAAAGACATAAATCGCTCACGAGATCGTGAGTAACGTTTATATTGACAAACAAATCGACTTTTCAACAAGCATACCTATGTAAGCTTGAATTCAAAGGGACCCGATCGGGCCAAGATAACAGTGGTTTTTAATTGTCCTTTTCAAGGTTACAATCTAACAGGAGTGATTTGAAACTAGCTGTCAGAAATAACATAAATATATATTTGAGTAACAGACTAACATGTACCTTTATATTCGTGCCCTCCTCTCCGTTAGGGGCCATTCATGAATTCCGTAAGGGTCCCGAGGGGGTGGGTGGTTTACAAAATCTCTACATGACCTTACCTGGGGGGGGCATCACATCAAGCCGGCAAGGACATCACAAACATGGAAATACACCCAGACAAAGGCCATTCATAGAAATCAAGAAGGAGCGGCATCTAGAGGAAATCGAACTCACGACCCATTTTACAAGTCAGAATGTGCGTTTTGCAATGTGTTTGCAACTGCCTCTGAGGAGTGTTTTAGAGGAAACTTTTAGAGGTTTTTATATATAAGTACGAGTAAGACCGTTTGTCAATACACAATTTTTCTCTTACTTGAAATTTGGTTAACCATCAGCTGTAGAAGATGATAAATTTCTCGAACGGCCTTATGAATGTAACACACATACCACACGCCTACGTTCCGAAGGGGTAGGGGTTTGCCAACTTTATGCATTTAAATTTATAGATTAACTCTATTCAAGACTCCTAGGAGGGGTGGCAGATAGGAAAGATCGGAATAAGTTGTGCCAACGATCACTTCCAATCCGATCAATGTGATGCTCATATGGAAATCTTTTTTTTTTTATTTGTATCAATGACCCGTATCAACCCCCATTGGGGGTTGCTTGCCACAGGTGGCAGGGCAAGTGAAACAGTTTTCCCGTGTAGATTAGTTCCAGACTTATCGATTCTTGGTCCTAGATTAATGGTCCTAGACAAATATTTCGTTAATTCTATAAATCTCTAAAGTGTTCCGAGCTATAAGTACATCATATTGTCACTGATATAGCACTAACAGTTTATCCAAACGAATTTTTTTTCACTGGACAAAAATTAAATAGACCGTGTATGTTTTACACACAGTTACATTACAGCAGCTGAGTTCATTTTCTTCAAGGTTCAATTTTTGTTTTGTTTTTGATGTAAGTAATGTTTTTCTTATTTTTTTAATAAGTATGGTCAATCAACAAATTAATATTATAATTTACTCCAATGAAATTTTCTACCTGCCTAACTAATTTGAATAATGCAAATGTAGGTAATGTTAAATCTTACATACTGGCGCATCACACTATGTATAAAATGTGTTTTTGGCAATAAATGTAGTTAACTTTCACTTTCTTTCTTAAATCAAAATGCCCACAAATAAATGGCACAAAATAATTGGACCTACCTAAGCATCAGGCCCAGTGTATGTAGGTACATACCTACAGTAATCATTAATCAAATCCAATCCAAATTATTTGCTTCAACAAAGAACTTAACCATGATACTATTATTTTCACAGTAACCATTGTTCCAGAATTCTGATTTTGGCATTAGAGATAGTATCTTAGTTTTATTGACAACAAATGTGTTACGCTGAAATACAAATTCTTTCACATCAGCTTTTTTCGACATCACAGTCAACTGCAAAGTACTGATGAGCACATCAACCAAATGTGAGGTGCTATCATTTTTTAACTTAATCAATAACTTAATTTCGGCACCACCGGATAACAATTTCCAGTTACTGATGGTAATCAAAATGTCAAACCCGTTGAGATAAAATAAATAATTTTTTCCTCCTTGCATTGCAAAATGATAGTGAAATTGACTTTGATACTTAGGTATGGGGTTTGTTATGACACATTTGTAAGACATCGTGTCTTCCACGCTGTTGAGAATATTAACATATTTTGGGCTTCGCAAGTAATTAACCACTTTAGCTTTCAGTTTGCCCATATCATATTGGTTAGCCAATTGCAAGAGATCAATTGCAGTGTGTTCTTTAAGAAGAGGTTGAAGCATAACCTCAATTTTTTTGACTAACTTAGTCATGTTAAACAGATATATGACAGACAACATGTCATCGAGTTTATGAATAAAGTCTACATGGTCATCATCAAGCACCTCAGGTTTCATATTGAACTTACCAGTGTACACATACCTCAAAAACTCTTCTAAGTGTTTTCTTGGCCTCAGGCCGTTGATCACCATTTTAAATCTGTTAGGATTGGGTTGCTCAATCAGAACATCGGAAGTGTTATTATTTGATATTATAATATTGAGTGTGCCTTCAATAGTCTCCTTTAAATTCTCAATGAGAGCCTTCTCTTCATCTGGATTGTCAACCTTATAAACAGCATTAGCAAAAGCAACAAATGCCTCTTCAAGATCATCATTATCACCTGATTCTGCCACAGCATCATTGTCTGTGTCTTCTCCAGTACTGCCGCTAGCTACTGGTGTTTCGTCAGCAAGTTCAATAGGCTCCAATGAAGCAACACTATTGTGCAGTGCCTGTGTGGCTGCGGCTATGACAGCTCGGTGGGCTGGTATGTGATCACCAGCGTCATTGCTGACAATCATATCAGTGAACATTTGCTGTTCATGCAAGTTATTTAAACACTCCCATAAGCGATGTAGCTCTACTTGTTCTACATCAAATAACTTATCCCCGAAGCGAAAAAACACTAAAACTTCTTCTTTCTTTGAGAACTCGTATTCTCTCAGAGTGTAAAGCTCCAACTCAGATTTTGCAGCTAGTGTGGTAATGGTACTAGCTGAAGCATAGTCATGCGGGTTCTCATAAAGAAGGACGTTCCAGGTTCGGTCTGTAGGGTTAACCACAAACAGTTTCAGTCTGTAGATCGGTGCTTCAGGGTCTGCAGCGAGGTGGAAAGCCAAGTCTGCTCGTTCCCCGGAATATGTATGTCCAATAGTCTTGTTGGCTTTGAACTGGTTGTAGGTAAGTATCAGATGTGTTGCATCTTCGGTCTGACATTGAGACATGTCAAAGTTCACGCAGTGCTCTGTCATCCTGTAAAAAAAAATTGAACTAATTAACAACAAGAATCAGTGTGGCGCCACATGAAATTCTATGAAATTGAAATCTCAGCATGTTGAGCGGTAGCTGGTGACAGCGCATGGGCAGAACCTATGCCTCACATACAATGAGATTGATTTTGAGAATGATTGATTTTAACGTTAACATAATGGAGAGCAATAACAATGTGACTATATCTTTACTAAACCTTATGAGAAGCTTTAACTTTATTCAAACAGTGAACGAACCAACAAGAATAACACATAATACTTCTTCTTGTTTAGATCTGGTTTTTACAAATATGCACAATTCTAACAACAAGGCTAAAATAAATGTAGTGGAATTCGGTTTTTCGGATCATAAGGGCGTACTAGTGGATATACCGATCAATGGCCAAAATATAGAAAAAGCTTGGTATACATATGAAAGGATTTATTCTGAAAAAACCATCCAGCAGTTCAAACTAGAACTAAGAAAAATTGATTGGAATAAAATCATAAGTAATTCTGACTGCGCGAATACTAACTACAGAATATTTCATGAAAAAATAACGGAAATTCTAAAATCAACGTTTCCAAAAACAAAAATTAAAATAAGAACTAAACAGAGAAACAAATGGCTAACAAAAGGATTGAGAATATCTTGTAGGAACAAGCGTTTGCTTAAAATACTAACTACACAAACGAATGACGTTATTTTAACTAACTATTACAAAAATTACGAAAAATTACTTAAAAAAAGTGTGTCACGCGCAAAAAAAATTAACTATAGAAATAACCAATTGAGGTCCAGCAACATAATGAAAACAATGTGGAATATAGTCAAGGAGCGAACCAAAAAAAATACACAAAAAACCAAACAGAATATACAACTAAATAATAATGACAATAATAATAGCATTACAGATCCCTCGCTGGTCGCAAATCATTTTAATGACTTTTTTACATCTGTGGGAGCGCCAACGTCGGACTCACACCAACCACCCGGTCGCCCAGTCGTAACTCCCACGGACAGCTCAGTATTCATTACTCCAACCGAACCAACAGAGATTGTTACTCTTTTAAAGAAATTAAAAAATAAGAGGAGCTGTGGGTTTGATGAAATACCACCTTTTTTGGTTAGGGAGTGTGCCTGTGAGTTGGCAGTTCCTCTATGCTTCATAATCAACCAGTCGTTCTCAGAAGGGGTAGTTCCAGATTTGCTGAAAGTAGCGATAGTCAAGCCTCTTCATAAAAGCGGCAATCAAAGGGATTGCAATAACTATCGGCCTATAGCACTACTCCCTACTTTTTCCAAAATAATTGAGTCAGCCATGTCCAATCGCATATACTCATTTTGTGAAAAATTCGGTATACTAAGCGAAAGCCAATACGGTTTTCGAAAGGGGCGCTCTACAACTTTGGCAGTAGTAAAGTATATTAACGAAATACTATCAGTAATTAACCGTAAGAGACACGCCATCGGCTTACTATTGGATATGAGCAAAGCTTACGATCGTGTATTGTATAATGTTCTGTTAAGAAAGCTCTATGGAATAGGGGTGCGGGGTATAGCATATAAATGGTTCGAATCATATTTAAAAAACCGTATTCAATACGTAGAAATAGAAAACTTTGACACAGCTTCTAGATTAATAAGTAAAAAAAGATCCCATAAAACTAATCTAACCAAATCGATACCCCAAGGCAGCGTAATCGGTAGTTTGCTTTTTCTCATTTATATAAATGACCTACCTAAAATTATAGATACACCATGTACTTTATTCGCCGACGATATTTCTCTTATATTTTCAGTCCAAAACGAGAAGCACATGGGCGAACTTTTAAATTCCACTTTAAATAAAGTAGTATCTTGGCTTGACGATCATAATCTTAAAATTAATTTAGCGAAAACAAAGTTAATGCAATTTAGACCCTATCAAAAACGCCCCATCGCTATAGACTATCAATTTGAAAATACTTCCTTGGAAGTCGCGGACTCGCACTGTCTGTTAGGTATAACCCTTGATACCAACTTAAACTGGAAAGATCACATCAAAAAAGTTGCCAGCAAACTCTCCAGTTTCATATACGCCCTCTCTGAACTAAAAAGGACTACAGATTTAAAAACGACCACATGTGCATATTATGCATGCGCACAGGCCTGGCTTCGTTATGGAATAATATTATGGGGTAACAGTACAGACGCAAATAAACTATTTACGTTACAAAAAAAATGCATCAGGGTTCTCGCCAATATTGACTCAAGAACAAGTTGTAGAAGCTACTTCAAAGAATATAAAATACTCACGCTGACGTCAATATATATTTTAGAACTGTGCATGTTCGTAGCTAATAACCCAAGCTTGTTCCCGCAACATACACGCCCAGCAGGTTTAAGACCTCAAGCTCGGCTAGCCACAGCTACATCAAAATTAGAGCTAGTAAACTCTGGTCCCTTTGCAATGGCTGCTAAAATTTACAATAACATACCAGAGGATATCAAATACACAAAGAAATTACATATTTTCAAAACTAAGCTTACACAGTATTTAGTAGAAAAGAGCTTCTATACAATTAATGAATATTATAATGATAAACTAAGTTAAATAAATCTAATCAAATAAGGTTGTGTATAAAATAGTAATTATATAAATAATATGAATACGAATAAATGTATGTAACTATAAATGTTAGATGATTAAATTTAAATTATAGATAAATTGTAAATATATTTGTATAGTAGCATGATAATTAGATTTAAGAAATTGTAGTGCCCTCACAGGGTGTCATGTAGAGCATGAATTATTTTTGAAATTATTATTACCACCTGTTTTATAACCATGACATGCAATAAATAAATGAAATGAAATGAGATTGTCGATTCAAATCCCAGCATGCACCATTAACTCTTTTTTCCATTTTACACACCTATATTTGTGATTGCACTAGCAATACCACGTGAAGGAAAGCCTCGAGAGGATACTCGACTGCGGTGTTAGTTACCTCAGCGCTTGGAATTGCAACTCTACAGAGAGCACTGCACTGGAGGTGATCTCATACTCTCTCTCTAAGAAGGCCCAAGTCCTACAGTAGCACGTAACTACGCCGCAATATAGCTTAGTCCACCTCTGGAAACTAACGCTAACAAACATACGCCAATGGTTCGTTTTTTTTTAGAATTTTTAGCCAGAAGATACGCCTCGTCGCGGGTTTTGCAGCGCGTCCGGAGATTCTCTTTCCAAACGTGTATCAGCATTCTTCACCAACTCTTGTGCTAAATCCCGAACGCCGCGATGTCATGCTTCTTGGTGTACTTATAGATTAGGGTGTAGCCAAAATTTAATTAAAATTTACTTTACTTTTCGTCTGTATGCATACCTTGAACTTGTAGACCGAACGTTGGGACCGAGCCACAGAGTTCTTGCTTGGTTGGAAACTTGGGACAGGAGAGGGACTATTTTATTTTCATGAAATAACCCACAGTTTAGAATTGTAGTTACAGACATAAAAATAACCGTCTACCTACGTACTTCACAACAAAACGGCTGTCCCATTTTAAAACCTAGTAAGGGACATCAGACAAATTTTACAGGAGAGCCAAAAAACGGTTTGGTCACTTCATTTCAATGCCCTGGAAAAACTATGATAAATAGCTGAACGAGAGAGAGCTCAAAAGAAGCGGTAGAAACTTGACTTGCCATACAGTACAATTTCATTTCTCTATGGCCAATATTGTAGTTGTAATGCACAAATGAAAGCGCGTACTTGGTTAGAAATGGTTGTCTGATACTGAAACGACTGTCATTGACCATTTCATTGCCTAGTAAGGGCTGTTACTAGGTTTAAATTTGGTTTCATTAAGCCATAAACATTTGCAATCACATTTTTATAAACCTAGCAACTACCCAAAGCAGATTTTCAATACTTAATAGTTTTATACAGGGTGCTTGAGAAATTTCTTGTAGAATTAAAAGGGATTCTTCTGGACCAATGCAAACAACTTTAATTATGTTGCCAACTCAGAAATCTCGAAAAAAATTGTTCGTACAATTTTTTTTCGAGATTTCTCTTTTGACCTCATAGTCAATAAGTTGTTTGTATTGGTGTCTAGAAGAACCCCTTTCAGTTCTATAGAACCTTTCTGTAGCACACTAGGGCGATTTACCATAGTTAGTTATGGACAAGGGATAAAGCTATATTTCATTAAATGAAACATAGTTTCACTCAGCGATACCGACAAACCAGGACCTTTTTGTTTCACTCTGTATATTTTTTTTAATACACCATTATATAACCTGTTTACATCCTATATCTTTAATCTTTATATTTAACACTTATAACATTGCAATCAATTAATAGGCATTTAATGTACTTGTATAATGTACCTATATACGTATAAATCAATTATTGTAGAAGTTTCCTATAAGGTGCCATATAGTTCATATCAATGAGTAACCGCGTCCAGCTGTTTTGCTATAAGGCATCAGGAGTGTCCTGTAAGTCATTAGCTATTGCAGGAAGGCCTCTGTGTGGTGTTAACTAACAGGGACTGTCCGGCGAAATGTTATTTTTCTCACGCTGGTAGTTTTGAGGTTATGGAGTGTCAAAATGTTTGAAATCTTTAATTGTGGTTGTACTTACTGGTGTCCACAGTCTCCATCACGTTTTTTCACTGCATCGATCATCTTGGATGATCTATAAAACTGTTTAGGCATGACAGAACTAATTTTCTTCATCAAAACACGAAATAAGAGGCGCACGCGGCGATCATTAGTGTCATACTAAAATTTACGTGCGAATTTTGACCTTTGGTAACCATTTGTAAACCTAGTAAGGGACGCCGACCATTTTAAAACCTAGAAAGGGAATTTCCTTTGCTAGGTTTTAAAGTGGTCGATGTCTCTTACTAGGTTTAGAAATGGTTTTTCGGGCCTGTTTTTTCATCGTGGTGGAGTTGCTAGGTATTTTTGAACTTTTATTTTTGTTTCTAAGCCATTTTTTGAGATTCTGACAATGCAATTTCGTGGACAATCGCCTTAAATGAGCCATAAATCAAAAACCCGTTTTTGTTTTTAAATGTCCCTTACTAGGTTTTGAAATGGGACAGCCGAAAACTGAAACACGTAGTGGTTATATTCTCTTTGACTGAAACAAAACAATGAAAAAGGAAAAAATCCCGGCTATAGACAATCTAGATCTAGACAATTATCTTTTATATTATGTTGAGTGTTGCCAATGAAAATTTTTCTACAGCCAGCCATGTGCACTAAAGGCTACCATTCACAGGCACGCCCATATACCGGACTTGTCGCTGGCGACATGTCTGCAGTCAAATCTGCGTGTGAATAAGTTCCTCTATGGTGCGAATGTATTGTAGGCTTAGCACACTAGCATGCGAGAAAATGACAGGCGCCGCGGCATAAACTTTGCCGCTTTATTAGTTTTGTCGCAACGCAACAGCAAACATGATGTGAGTGGAAGAAAAAGGCTTCAATTTTAATATTTTTTTGGGTTGGTCACACTCAATCGGTAAACTTCGACTGTATGACAACACTATTAAGAAATTTATTGTGTAACGAACGTCTGTACAACAAAAAATAGAACATGTCTTGTATACATTGAACTTAGTAGGTAGGCGTGTAATTGTATTATTATGTTTTCACATCGAAAACCATACTAGGCGAGCCTGTATCATGGCTTTCGACGCCTCTTATCGAGTCTTGGATACATTGCAATGTTGGGGGTATGTCGATAAAATTAGTTGTGCCGAAACATACATAAAGTTTATGATTATACTTGTAAGGGTTGGTTCAATACAGACCGAATCAGATCACCACCTTTAAGAGCACTGGTAGAACAAATACTGTTTGGTTGCATGCGTCCAAACTAGTATATTAATTGTTATCATACCTATTCACTACTATAGTGCTACCATTAAACTGTGAACTTGGAAAAAGTTTAAGGTTTATGCGCCACAGCAAAGCAAATACCAACGGAGGGCCGACATCACACCAACCCCCACACACATTCCAGCTACTCACCTGTTGAATAATGTGCACACAAAGGGCGACGCGCCGTCGACCACAACACCACACAATGATAATAATTTCAAGATGACGAGCAGTGTTGCCAACTCAGTAACTACAAAATATGCTAGATCAACGTCGAAAATAAGCCAAAAATATGCCAACTGTCTGTTAAATATGCTAAATTAAAATGCCAACGTATGAATTAAAATGTTTATTCATTTAAATGTTTCATAATCTAATTCCCACATAATGTTATGCGGAATAATAGGATATCAGTCAAACAAAATATAGCAGCTGCTGTTGAAGGTTGAGATCTATCGTAAGTTTCTTTGCTACCAATACAGCGCAGAACACTGTCTGGCACTTCGTAGGAATAACAGCACTTCCCTACTCTCTTGAGTCCAAATCTTATATACAAAATCAAATGAGTTTGGTTAAAGAAATCGATTGACAGTGAAAACGCTCAACTCTATTTTATAAGAGATCATCAAGTAAGAGACTCTTCTCCTGATCTCATAAATCTGTCACAATTTCGTTTTCAACGGGCTGCAACCATCTTTAAAATGTTTTATTTGCTCCCAATCAGTGTTGATTATACTTAGGCGGCATTATTTTTTTGGTGATAAAACTCAAAATGAAAAAGAAATTGGTAAATTACGTCGTAGTTACGTTCGGAAACATGTTATCGCTCACATTATTTGTGTAGGATAAAAAATGCTAAAAAATTATGCTATATGCTAAAAGCCAAATAAATATGCTAAACATAAAGAAAATATGCCAAATTTAGCATAAAATATGCTAAATTGGCAACACTGATGACGAGACATTAAGAGCGTGGGGTCGGGTTGCGTTTTCTGTGGCGCATAGATTCATCGCACTATTCATTTGTTCATTTAGCTCTTCTGCGTTTCGTTCAAATTTTTTTTCCCTAAGAACAGTCGATAGCCTAAGTGTTTTGTCTGAAGTCTGAACTGACTATGAAGGTAAATATATGAATGGAATATAGAATGGTTTTTGTTCTTCAATTCAATTCAATTCAATTCAATTCAATTCAAATATTTTTATTCATTGTAAAAACAGAATGTTTACTTAATGAACGTCAAAGTTGTTAGTTTCACAATTAATGGATTATGTGGAGAAGAAGCTAACAAAGAAACTCCACATTTATTCTTTTCAAAACACGTTTTAACTTAATTAACAGAGTTTTCAACTTAAAATATTAGTCATGAATGTGTTGAACACTAGTCACAATCGTCCTTTAAATAATATTAATCTACTGTTTAATGCCAAACATGTTTGTCTTCTAAATAATCCTTGATGTTATAGTAAGCCTTTTTGCACAGAATGTGCTTAACACATTTTTTAAATCGCGTTGGAGGTAACTCTAATATATCTTGAGGAATTTTGTTGTAGAACCTTATACAGTGCCCCATAAAGGATGTGTTAACTTTTGCAAGTCTAAATAGTGGAAATGACAATTTATGTTTATTTCTAGTATTAACATTATGGTGGCCACCAACATTTTCGAAGTCTTTGATATTTTTTCTAACGTACATAATATTTTCATAAATGTATTGACATGCAACTGTTAAGATGTTGGTTTCTTTGAAGAAATCTCTTAGCGAATCCCTACTACCTAACTTGTAAATAAATCGGATGGCTCTCTTCTGTAAGATGAAGATCGTCTCAATGTCTGCTGCCCGACCCCACAGTAGTATGCCGTAGGACATAATACTATGGAAGTAACTAAAATAAACAAGCCTAGCAGTTGCAACGTCAGTGAGCTCTCTAATTCTTTTGACTGCATATGCTGCAGAACTAAGCCTGTGTGCTAGTTTTACAATATGAGGACCCCATTGCAATTTTGAATCGATTGTGATGCCTAGAAAAACGGTATCTTCTACAAATTCTAGTTTTTCTTTTCCGAGTACAATGTTGTTTTCAACTAATCTTACGTTTGGTAAGGTAAACTTTATACATTTTGTCTTTTTGGAATTTAGAAGCAGATTATTTGCCGTGAACCAATCCAACACACGCGAGAGAGCATCATTTGCATCGTCAAGATTATTTTCTTGTCTCTTAATTTTAAAAATAAGTGACGTGTCATCTGCAAATAATACTATCTCAGGCATGTTTTGTACCATAAACGGCAAATCATTTACGTATACAAGGAAAAGGAACGGCCCCAAAATTGATCCCTGTGGTACTCCCATTTTTATTTGTGAACCTGTGGATTTTATACGATTTATGTCCGCTTTTTGAACCCTTCCTTTTAGATAAGATCTCATCAGTTCTAAACATTTCCCCTTTACTCCGTAATGCTCTAGTTTTAGCAAAAGTGTCTCGTGGTCCACGCAATCAAATGCCTTTGACAAGTCACAAAAAACACCTATAGCATCCCTACGATCCTCCCATGCACTATAAATATGTTTAACTAGCAAGACACCAGCGTCCGTCGTCGACCGTCCCTGCGTGAAGCCGAACTGCTGGTTATGGAGAAGTTGATAATTATTAAAGTGCGTAAGTAGTTGAACTAAAACAATCTTTTCGAATATTTTGCTCAATACGGGTAGGATCGAGACTACTGTATTTCATTAGGTCAGGGAATGTACCCTCACCTACACATTTGTTAAAAATTTTTGCTAAATGAGAAGCGAGGACATCTATTACTGAACTAACTATGATTACTGACATTCCCCACAAATCTTCCGTTTTTTTAAGATTTAATAGTTTAAACGCTTTAATTACGCTATGGGGATTAATGAAGTCAAACGAAAACTCGTAATGGAATTGATTGTGATATGAATTATTATTAATGTGTGTTTGTTTGTATTGTTTTTTGGCGACCGCTGAAAATCAGCGTCATGGTCTTCACCGATCATGGCAAAATGCTGAGCGGCGGCCATTTTGGGTGCCATTTTATACTTTTTTAAGGTACTAAGTAAGCGAAATTATGTATAACGTAATTCACACGCTAAACCATAACTGTTTTTTAGATTGATTGTGTTGGTCCCAAATAAACGTTTTCTATTCTATTCTATTCTATTCATAATCGCACGAAGGGACATTGTCTTTTAATAAACTTGCAGCAAGATCAGGAGACGAATCTAAAGGAGCCGTAGTTTCAATTGGAACATTTGTAAAGAATTGTTCAAAGGCCGCAGCAATGTCCTCATTTGATGTTATTACTTTATCATCTATCTTTAGAGAAAATTCGCGATCTCCTGATTTGGCTTTACCAGTTTCCCTATTTATAATAGTCCAGATTGTTTTAGATTTATTTGAAGACTGGAGGATTTGTTTCTTTATATGTTCGCATTTAGCTTTGTGGCAGACGGCCCTGAATAATTTTGAATATAGTTTAACATGCTCTATAAAACTGTGGTCATATGTGTATGTTTTTTTCTCATACAATGGATACAGTGTGTTTCTACTTTTTCGGATGCCCGCAGTGGCCCATTCATTAAACCCTACTTTATTTTCATTGCTAGATAATTCTCTTAATTTAAAAACATTTTCAAAATTAACTGAAACGACTCTAAAGAAGTCTTCGTAATGGGCGTTAGCATTTAAGGTTTTACCTTTATGAGCAGTTAAGCTACTCTGAAGATGTAATTTAAATGATTCTAGTTTTTTACTTGTAATGGGCCTGCATAGAATAACTTGCTTAGATTTTTCTGAATCTATTTCAAAATTTACAATTTGACCACTGTGATCTGACTTTAAGCAATTCACTGTGGAGTAATCAAAAAAATTGCAATCGCAATAGACGTTATCGAGACAAGTAGCAGTAGTTTCAGTAATCCTGGTGGGCTCTAAAAAAATATGGACTAAATTGAATGATTTAAAAATAATTTGTAATTTAGTTGTCAAAGGGGAATCTATTAGCAGGTCGATATTAAAATCACCACACACTATAACTTTCTTATTACTACTGGAAGCTACTTTTAATACATCCTCTAATACCGATTCGAATATACTGTAATCGCTGGTAGGGGGCCTGTATAAGCTTACTACAATGTGTTTAGACAATTCAACACATGACAGCTCAATTACTTTTTCAACAGAAAGCCTACAAATGTCTTTCCTTTGTTTAAATTTTAAACTATCTTTTACTAGTATTAAAGATCCCCCATGCAGTAAAGACTTTCTATTGTAGCAACTGGCTATTTGATAGTTATGTACAGTAAAATTCATTTGAGTCTCTAGTAGCCAGTGCTCTGTGACACAAAGTATGTCAACTTCATGTTGTTCTAAAAATAATTCTAACTCTAGTAACTTTCCAGAAAAGCCACCCTGTATGTTCTGATTAGCTAAAATTAATTTCTTTAGGGGGGGCTTTTCTGTGGTCTGCGCTGACAGTTTAAATCAGCAGTCAAGCTTAACTTATTTATGCTATGTTTTTTAAAGCCTCCGAATACAGAGGTTTACTAGTAGAACTTTTTCTACAGTTTGTATTGACTACAGGTACCTGTTTTATTGTCTTAACAATAATTGGGTCGTAAATATTGAATGCCAACAATTTGGCAATCTGTCTCTTTGAAGAAAGGGGCACATGCATTGTGTCCCTAGTCAATATAAAATTTCGAATAAAGTTATTCGTATCAAAATAAAGTACTTGGTCTCTATGACCAAAGGTCATGTTATACAATAGCCGGTTAAGTTTACCTATCCGGGCATTCTGTGTCTCAGACAACGTTTTTGAATAGGGAAAAGCACGGATAATGATTTTCCTTACATTCAAAACTAATATGGACTCAAAGTAATTTATCAAGTCGCTTTCTTGAATCCCTGTGCTGTTCCCCATTAATAATACAATAGTAGTATTTCTATCATATTGTTTGCTGAGCAAAGCGTTGACTAATTGCATATAAGAGGCATTAGGCATACATACGTTTTCTACATGCTGCTTTAAATTGAACTGCAGCCTGCTACCTAAACCTACACCTATCTTATCTGAAAAAATTATCGTCTTGTAAGAGGCATCATCACTGCTGGTCAATCTAGTCGTGGCTTGTCCATCAAGTTTTGCATCACAGGTTGATGGCACATTGGTCTCCACTGTCGCATTTGTTGGTGCAGGCGGTCCACTTTGCTCACCTCCATGCTGTTGTGCCAGATCCAGCGGTAAAGGGGCCAGTGTGTCGGGCACTGGGCATAGTGGAGACAAGCATGGCTTCTGACTGCCCGTTTCATTGCTCCGAGGCTGCATGGAGCTCAGCTGTATAGGGGCTGAGTGTGTAAGCACATTAGATGTTAGTGGCAGTGGTAACCAACTTGGTCTGTCTTCTGAGTCTTCCAGATCCTGGATAGAGTTGGACTCGACACGTTCCAGATTGCTTTTGCTGAGTGCAATCTTTCGAACTGACCTACCTAACATAACAAAACAAATACAGTTTTCTGAAGTTCCAGAGAAAATGGGGCGAAACTGTATACGACAGTTACATGTGTATTTGTTCATTGAGCTGTCTTTTAATTCAATGCAAAACTGCTTTATGTAATTATATGTCATTCCGAACTTGTACAATAACGCCGTCATCTAATTTCACACAATAAATTTGCTAGTAGTAAATTTATTGCAAGACCTAGTAGTAAAGCCATCCTCATATCCTCATTGGGTATGCTCATCATCCTCACATGACATAAATCAACACGAAAACTAAAAAACGCAAATATGTAAGAGTATGATAGCAAAGACAAATTATAACCTAAAAGCCTTGTCTTTACCTCGACACCAACAGAGAAATTTCTCTTAGTTAAGCTGTCATTTTGCTAGTGTTGCCGCTCGATAGGCCAATATCGATTGTCTATCGATAGCCTATCGATAGTTAAAGAAAACACGATAATATCGATAGTCAATCGATAGTATCGATACTATCGATAGTATCGATAGTATCGACGTCTTTTCTACTGCAATACTATCGGTAAACTGCAATACTATCGATAGTATCGATAGTTTCGTCGATGCCAACCAATGAACTATCGATAGTATCGATACTATCGATAGTATTGCTCTTTAATATCGAATAGACTATCGATAGTATCGATACTATCGATACTTTTGTGCTATCGATAGTGATATTTATTTCAATAGTATTGCATTCAGTATGCAAGCATAATGAGTGGTAGAAAAACTAATGTGGTATATTCAACCAAACCAAATCAACTAGTGTATTGACTTTTTTTAAGCGCACTAAATTCTGTTCTCCGCCTTACTCCTACCTTACCTGCATGCATACTTCATCCAATACTATTGAATTAGAGATCTCTATCGATAGTACAAAACTATCGATAGTATCGATACTATCAATACTATCGATAGTCTATTCGATATTAAAGAGCAATACTATCGATAGTATCGATAGTATTGATAGTTCATTGGTTGGCAGTGACGAAACTATCGATACTATAAATAGTATTGCTGTTTACCGATAGTAATACAGTAGAAGAGACATCGATACTATCGATACTATCGATGGTATCGATACTATCGATTGTCCTATCGATCGTGTAGATGATTTTAGCGTTTTACAATCGATTGCAAAACTATCGATTTTTCGGCAACACTACATTTTGCGAGAAAAAAATACCTTCATGTTCGCGGTTGCGGCAAACCATAGACAAACGGTATTAAACTGACAGAAGGAGGTGCGTGACAGCTCACGCGGTCTTCGTATTCGCATCGGCGAGATATCCCTGTGTGACGTCATCTTAATACTGTTTAGTGTTTAATGTTACAGTTGAGAGCAGGCAAAATGTTCAGCGTGCTAAGCCTATTGGTCATGCATGGATGTAATATTACATCCATGGTACATATTGGTTCTCTGGGCTCGGTGCGCGGCTTACGGCTCCCCCCAGCCACAGATAAAAAAGAAAAAAAACACAATTCTTTTAACAGATGGGAATCAAATCATACAAAGATTCGGAACGTACCGAACACCGAACGCTTTTTTTTTTAACGAGGTTTAAACAGTGATGGATCTATCGATAAATAGCTATCGGTAAACTATGTAGGGATGCGATATTTACTGTCGATGCTTTATAAAGAAATAGATAAATTTTAATATTTCATTTATTTTGGCGCAATATTTCATCTTATTAACAGTAAGTGCAGTACACACTAATATACTACAGTGCCGATTATAGTAAATGAGATAAAGGATTCTTTTTAAATGCTATTTTTGGAAATACTAGTTAAAAAATTCCTTCTTTATAATATTATTTTTAGATGTAACAAAAAAACTACATAAGCAGCCTATATCCGTCTCCCGACAAAGCACAAGCCTTCTCTCCGAGAGACTGGGAAACAAAAAATAAAGTAGGTATGCATGAGAATAAGCAGCCTATATACGTCCCACTGTAGGGCACAGGCCTTCTCTCAGGGAGAGAGTGTGGGCTTAATCGCCACGCGTGCCCACCGCGAATTGACGATTTCAAGCGCTGAGGTATGTGAATAGCTCAGACACTCAGGTTTCCTCACGATGTTTTCCTTCACCGTTAGCGAGTGGTATTGCTACTGTAACTTCACAAATGTAGATAACTTAGAAAACCAAGTCATAGGTATATGCCCGCTCTGGGGATCGAACCTGGATCTCTCGCTTCCGAGACCGATGTTCTACCCACTAGGCTACCACCGCTAGCCTATAATTAGCCTATAGCTAGTAATTAAGCTAAAATGCCGACAATACATTACAATCGTACTGAAGCAAAACTCAATGGAGTGATGAGCTCGTTGAGAGTGAGAAGCCTCTGTAGTGGGACATACCTACCTTTAAGGGCTGTTTATTATTATTATTCTTCCTATTTTTTAGGTAAAACATCCATAAATAGTTACTGGGTTAGTAAGATCAAGACAGCCAGATACTACAATTTATCAAGGCTTACTTATTACTAGAATATTGTTATGAAACTTAAACTTAACCCCCTGTGTGTGTGTCTCCGTGCTTATGGTAACAAAATCTAACTCGGACTTAACGTTTTATGGTCCATTGCAGCGTTAATATTTCAAAGTATAAAAATATAAGAAAGCCACTTCAACCAACCGATTCCACTTCTTGAGCTTGAGGGAGGACATCATCCATCATTGTAGTAGTCAGCTTTATGTACATATACACCGACTGTTTTATGTTCCCGGGGTTCCGCGATTATGGAGCGGACTGTATGTTGACGAATTATAGGTTGCGATTGTTTGAGTGTTCAAAAATAGGACAAAGGAATGGCAGAAAGACTCACCAGACCCGTGGTGCGAGGAGGGCTAGAGGTCAGCGTACCTCTAGTGGAAGCCGCTTCCGGATCCTCGGCGATTCACCTTCCACGACCGCCCACCGTCGATAGCTTACACTGATAGCCCGACGTGACTGGGACCTGGTTCGCCTTTCAGCCTTCTTGGGATTTAGTTTCTGTGGTGGCACTGGGCACGTGGAATAACGAGAAGTCGAAGGTGTAGCGTGTCGACGTAATGGCGACTTTAGCTAACGGCCGAGAGAACAGTTGTACCGCGACGATAGTGCTTAGCCAACAACTAACGAACTTTCTTTTTAACTTTTAATTGGGGGGTCCGAAAATGTGTGTAGTAGTGGGGGAAGCAGCCTGCCTGCATGGTGTGAACAGACAAAAAATGCAAAAGGCATGCTCACACCACACAGGCTTTTCTGTACAGTGTAACCATCACTGCATTTCACTGGCAAATGTAAACACCGACTAATTAGTGGTAATTTCAAATGTGCCTCTCCAATTGCTTAGTCGACATAGATTTTTCTAAAATTTATTTTGAAGAAATCGTTTAAAATGCTGAGACTATTTTTCCCTCTCGAAATTTTATTTATTTTCTTTTATTTTATTTTTCTTAAAGCTTACTATTTTAACAGGATAAAGTTCTAATACAATAGTGAAGCACATACACACAAAAACAAGAATAATTAAACAATTATAAACAATACACACTACTTACAGCACTTTACTTATAGCATAAAATAAAAAGAGTAGTCTTTGTGAACTCATTCAGAGAACAACAGAAGATGTCTATTGTTTCACTGACAGAATTGAGTATGCGAAGGGCACGCGTGAGGGGCGCATTTTGCAGGAGGCAAGTGCGTGCGCGCGGCACGGCCAGCAGTGGCACGCGGCGCCGCCGCCACACGTAGCGCTCCGGCACGCGCAGCCCCAGCGACTGCAGGACACCCGGGTTGCAAAGCTTACCCCGTAGGACCTTCACTAAATATGTTGCTAAGCACAACTCACGTCTAACTTCCACCAGTTGATTATATCCGACCATACCCAAGATGAATAAAGTTGGATACATCAATGGGTAGAACGGATAAACACCATACAATTTCAAATACAAAAATCTAATAAATATATTCTGTATTCGTTCCAACGTGAACCTATATTTAGCCTCATGAGGACCCCAGATGACTGCATTACATTCTAGATGACTTCTTAGTATGGCGTCATACAGGGCCCGAACAGCATTAATGTTTGTAAACTCCCGTGATTGACGCATAATAAATCCAAGATTACGGAATGATTTTCTCAAACACTAATAATGTGCGCTCTGAAGTAAAGTTCAGGTCCGAGGTAAAGTTAACGCCCAGATCTCTCACCTCTGAGATACGGTTCATCGGGGCACCATCGACAACGTAAAGGTGATGAAGCTGTCTATGTGATCGGCTAAATGAGATGACTTGACACTTCGCTACATTGAAGTAAAGATATCGTCCTGCAGCTCGATACAGTTAGAGTCGTTTTCAATTTTGCGGAATAGTTTTAGGTCGTCTGCAAAAAGCAAACAAGTCGAATCGCGCACAACTTCTGGTAAGTCATTAATCATTAAAATTAAATCCAATAGTCCTAAATTGCTACCTTGACTGACTCCAGATCTTATAAAGTAATGATCGAGTAATAATTACAAAACATAGGTAGTCGGAAAATTTTAGGCTTTGTGGTAAATAATAGTCACATCAGCGTAGTTGACGCCACATCGAGTAAATTAACCATTAAGGTCATTGTAATAGATATAAGAATAAGAATAAGAAGAATAAACTTTATTTGGCAACATTACAAAAAAATATCTCATGCTGAGCTAGGTGCTTTCCTGGCCCTAATGTATTTTCCATTGTTACTTTGAAAAACTTTTTCAGTGGTGATGGCACACGTGACGAAGTTTTCGGGATTCCTTTAATATATCGTCCAGGCACTGAAATCCTTTTTAATCACGTCTATCTTTGTTTTTAGAGACTCATCATAGTTTGAGGGCCAATTCATAATAATAGCATATTATGTAAAGAAAATTAACTTCAAACTTTGAACGTTATTTCAAGTATCATCACTTTCGCCAGCCCTTTGTAATTTACCACTAGAGTTTGTCTTAGTAGATCATTGGTAAGTACTCTAAACAAGTACCTATGCTCTTTGTGAATGACTCCCGATGGATAGTAAGATACTCTCTGGTATTAAGCTCGCCTTTGTACACAGTTATCTTAGTGTAATAAATACATTTTCATTCATGCATGTCATGTTATGAAATGTCAGAAAATGTTCAGATACCTAGTGAATAATGGTTACAATGGCATATTCAACGCTACAAAGGATAAAGTAACCGTAGTTTATCTTTATCGGCTCTAATAGGTAAAATTCATCATCAAGATATCTTCAAGTCTTTAGTTTGTTTGAATGGGGATTCGATCCAATGTGTTTCGACTGTTTCATATTTCGCGGATTACATGTTTGGCAGCAGTAGTCAAAGCGGGCTTGAAAATTAAACTGAAAGATGAAAATAAAAATTATTATTAATCTACCTAATACTCAATATAGATTTAAAAGAGTAAAAATCACCGACTTCATTTAATTTGAAGAAGATACCTAACTTTTTTCGATTTCAAACTTTCGTAGGCACTACACATTATTAACTTAATTACGGATTCCTAGAATTCCTGGTCGGACTCGTCCGACAAAAAAGCAAGTAAAGTGAATCCGGAATTAAGTTAATTAAGATAACTTTATTTATATTCCTTAAAATTTAGCTTTTGATCATAAGTCAATTTAATGGACTATACACGTTATACGTTAGATTAAACGTTGGGAATGAGTTCAACTTACAACAGAATATCTTTTGTTAGTGATTGTCAAAATCTTGACATTTACCTCTGGTTTCTTGAGTCAGTTAATCTACTGTTAACAAAATGTCAGTTGTTTTTTTGTATGCAATTTTGATAACTGACAGCTGTGAACAGTAGATTAACCTATTGTTAGTGTACAAGAAACCAAAGGTAAGTGGTGTATAACACCCCATATTAATCTGTAGTCTGTAAAACTCAATCTAGCTTGTTTTCGATTGTGATTCTTGTAAATGAATATTCACTACCACAGCAATTTATAGCTATAATAACTTCATAACAAGTGTCGAGGATTCCCTTCAGCAGGGTAACTCGAAAGCATTTTGGTCTTTTGTAAAAAGTAAAAGATCCACAGCAACAATGCCGCAAAACATGTCCTTCGGTGACTGTAAATCTAGTGACCCCACAGAAATCTGTGAACTGTTTACCAGCTTCTTTGGCTCCGTTTATGAAATGGATGACACACAAGAAATTGAAGCCAGCACGGTCCAAACCAAATCATCACAGGGCATAAGTAAAATAACTTTATTAAAAGAAGTTTTGTCAAATTTAAGTCTTCTGTTTCAAATCTCATGGAATACGTAAATCATATACATGCTTCCTTTAACTCAAAAAAGCCACTACACTGTATATACACAGATTTCAAGAAGGCATTTGATAAAGGAAGACATTCCATACTAACGCATAAACTTAATTGCCAATTTGGAATCCACGGTAGCCTACTTAGGTGGATTATTACTTATCTGTCAAATAGATCACAACTAGTAGCGATTAAAGGTTATCTCTCAGCTCCTAAACACGTAACATCTGGCGTTCCTCAGAGAAGCCACCTTGGACCATTATTTTTCGTCTTGTTTATAAACGACCTTGTAACTAAATTAAAGTCAAATTGTCTGTTATACGCTGACGACCTTAAAATATTTAATTCCATTTCTACAGTGACTGACTGCCACAATATCCAAACGGACCTCCGTTCCCTCGTCACATGGTGTGATCTCAACAAGATGCATCTAAACATTAATAAATGCTTGGTTATGAAGTTTTCCACCTCACATAAGAATGTTAACGACTTTGAATATAGCATTAACAACGAAACTCTCGAAACTGTTGATTCCGTCAGGGACCTCGGTGTCATTATGGATAAAGAATTAACATTCAGACCACATTACGAATATCTGATTGCTTCTTGTAATAAATTACTAGGGTTTATTTCAAGAATTAGCAGGGACTTCCGCAACCCTCTTTCACTTCTCTTCCTCTTTAATAGCCTTATCAGAAGTAAGCTAGAATACTGTGCAGTGATCTGGAGTCCTTATTACAAGGTACATATCAATGCAATTGAAAGAATTCAAGCTAGGGCCCTTAAAATTGTGACATTTCGATCCAGGCTTCGATATGAGTGTCGATCATATGAAACACAGCTTGAAAAATTTAAGGTATGGACTCTGGAAAAGCGCAGACTTAAAATAGCACTAACTACACTACACAAAATACTTTATGGTACCCTTAACACATTTTTGCTAAGCCAAGTGAGGATCAATGTGCCGATAAGTGCTCCCAGAAAAGCCAAGACTCACCAGATATTTAATTTACCTCTGTGTAAAACCGTAAGGGCACAACACGAACCATTAGTACACATGTGTCGGTCATTCAATGAAATATCCAATAAAAATTTCAATGCTCTTGACATTTTTGTGAACCTCAATCGCTTTAAATTACAGTTAAGTTGTGGCGGCATCATGGAACAGTTATCCATGCCACGGCTTGGATTTGATTTTGACATGGCACAAAATGGCGCAGATCAAGGAGGAAGCAGCAGCAACGGCGACGAAAGCAATTTATGCCGCGTTGGAGTACGCGCCCCACCATTCTGGGCCGAAAATACATCGGTATGGTTTCGGCAAATCGAGAGTCAATTCATACTTTCCGGCATAACCGTCGATGCAACCAGATATCACTATGTAGTCGCTCAGCTTGACCACACCTACGCAGCGCTAGTGCAAGACATCTTGGAAAATCCGCCCGATTCTGGAAAGTACGAAAAGCTGAAAACGGAACTTATCCGGAGGCTATCAGTATCGCAAGAAAAGAAGATCCAACAGCTACTGATGCACGAAGAGCTTGGCGACCGCAAGCCTACACAGTTTTTGCGACACCTCAAATCCCTGCCTGGCTCGAATGTTCCGGAGGATTTCCTGAAAAGCATCTGGGCAAGCAGACTACCAACCAACATACAAACCATCGTCGCTTCTCAAGCCGGCAGCACATTGGACGTTGTAGCGCAGCTGGCAGATCGTATCCAAGACATAGTTCCGCCCTATACCCAGGTAGCCAGCACGTCTATGAGTATGCCAGATACTGCTTTTAGCTCAATAGAGCGTAGAGTAGCAGAACTGACGAGACAAGTAGAGGCATTGACAACACAGGTGCAGAAGAACCAGTACAGCTTGTACGGTAACCGCCGCTCTCGGTCCCGTTCCCGTTCCAACTCACGCCCTCGACGACGCCCTGATGACCATCCCCACTGCTTCTACCACTACCGATTCGGCAAGAGAGCACATAAATGTACCCCACCCTGCACGTTTGACGCGGAAAACAAGAAGGGCAGCCATTAGTCGCGGCCAGTGACTGCCCCAAAGCAAATGGCCGCCTGTTTATAGTAGACCGGAAAACTAAGCTACAATTCCTCGTGAACACGGGTTCGGACCTGTGCGTCTATCCAAGGTCAGCTATACGGGAGCCGCAGAAGAAGACAAAGTACGAACTATACGCAGCAAATGGCACTACCATAGCAACATATGGGCTCAAGCAGCTAGAACTCGACCTCGGCCTTCGCCGTGCATTTACTTGGCTCTTTACAATAGCCGACGTGTCGAAACCCATCATTGGCGTAGACTTCTTAGGTTTCTACAACCTACTAGTCGACTGCCACAATCATCGCCTTATCGACGGACTTACATCGCTGTCGGTATGCACGCCGCGCCAACAAACTGCGAAGGCAATGTCATCCGTGCGCACTATACCGACAACTGAAGACACCATCTATCATAAGATTCTTCGAGAATACCCGGAAGTCACTCGTCCGAACGGCAAGCCAAGCGATCCGAAGCACAGTACGGAACATCATATAAGGACTACGCCTGGACCACCTGTTTCCAGCCGACCTCGCCGCTTAGATCCGGAAAGGATGCAAATAGCAAAAAAGGAGTTCGAAGACATGTTGCAAGTTGGAACAGCACGCAGGTCTGAAAGTCCATGGTCTTCGGCATTACACCTCGTGCCCAAGAAAGACAAAGGTTGGCGACCTTGCGGAGATTACCGGCGCTTAAATGCACGCACTATCCCA
Organism: Yponomeuta malinellus; assembly: GCA_947308005.1. Taxonomy (NCBI): domain Eukaryota; kingdom Metazoa; phylum Arthropoda; class Insecta; order Lepidoptera; family Yponomeutidae; genus Yponomeuta; species Yponomeuta malinellus. The sequence goes on from OX371019.1 coordinate 2,641,158, forward strand.
GACAGATATCCCATTAGGAATATCCAAGACTTCGCCTACCAGCTCCGGTAAGAATGTCTTCACGAAGATAGACCTAGTGAAAGCGTACAATCAGATTCCCGTCCACAACGATGATATACCCAAGACAGCAATCACCACTCCATTCGGGTTGTTTGAGTTCCCATACATGACGTTCGGATTACGCAACGCTGCGCAAACTTTCCAGCGGTTCATGGACGAAGTGCTCAGAGGACTCGACTTTTGCTATGGATACCTCGACGACATTTTGATATATTCGGCATCTGAGGAGCAGCATCTCCAGCACCTCAGGCAACTTTTCAAACGTTTAGTCGAGTATGGCGTACTCATAAACACTGCCAAGTGTGTTTTCAGCCAAAAAGAAATAACGTTTTTGGGCTTTCATGTATCCGCAGCCGGAATCCGCCCTTTAGAATCTAAAGTCCAAGCAATTCATGATTACCCAGCACCGAAGACGATAAAGGAGTTGAGGCGATTCCTCGGAATGCTCAATTTTTATCGGAGGTTTATTCCCGGAGCAGCTAAAATCTTGACGCCACTCAACGCACTGCTTGCTGGTCAAGATAAAAAGGGGAACAAACCCGTCAACCTGACGCCTGAGCAACTGAAGGCGTTCCACGACAGTAAGGAGAGTTTATCGAAGGCTACGCTGCTTTGCCACCCAGATCCAGAGGCGCAATTGGCTATACAGACGGATGCTTCAGATGTCGCAATTGGAGCAGTACTCCAGCAACGCAAAGGCGACGCATGGCAACCCCTGGCATTCTTTTCAAGAAAACTGAGCCCGTCGCAAAATAAGTACAGCCCCTACGACCGTGAACTACTGGCGATCTACGAAGCCATACGGTACTTCAGATATAAGGTAGAAGCACGCCCATTCACCATTTTCACCGATCATAAACCATTAACATTCGTCTTTTCCACGCCTCGCGATAAATGCTCACCTCGCCAATTCAGATATCTTGACTTCATTGGACAATTTAGCACTGATATCAGATTTGTAGTTGGAAAAGACAACTCAGTCGCAGACGCTCTTTCCCGCATAGAGGAAATACAAGCTCCAATAGACTACCGATCTTTAGCGCATGACCAGAGCACAGATGACGAACTTCAACAGCTACTTCAAAAAGGTTCAAGTCTAAAACTGGAAAAAGTAGCAATCACAGACACGCAAGTGCAATTATACTGCGACACGTCTACCCCCGAGCCTCGCCCTTACGTAACACCATCATTCCGGAGGCAAGCTTTTGACTCGCTGCATAACCTCAGTCATCCCGGAAAAAAGGCATCAGTGCGACTCGTAACTGAGAGATTCGTCTGGCCCGGCATAAGAAAGGACTGCCGACAATGGGCAAAGGAGTGCATACAATGTCAACGCTCAAAGGTTTCAAGACATACTGCAGCTCCTCTTACAACCTTCAAGACCCCTTCAGCCCGCTTTAGACATGTCCACATGGACATTGTAGGTCCCTTAACCCTGTCTTCTGGCTTCAGATACTGCCTCACGATCGTCGACCGCTTCACACGTTGGCCTGAGGCATATCCGCTGGAAGATATAACAGCAGAAACCTGCGCTCGCAGCTTCATATCAGGATGGATCTCGCGGTTCGGCTGCCCCGAACGCATCACAACTGATCGTGGGAGCCAATTCACGTCCCAGCTCTTCGCATCCATCGCAACACTGATTGGAGCTACACATCATTCGACAACAGCCTACCACCCTGCTGCAAATGGATTAGTTGAGAGACTTCATCGGCAACTAAAAGCCGCAATTCGTGCCACGCTCACGCTCGCTGGACGGAGGTACTGCCTATGGTACTCCTTGGCATCCGTAGCACGTACAAAGAGGACTTGCAAGCGTCAGCAGCTGAGCTAGTCTACGGTGAAACCCTGCGCTTACCTGGCCAGTTTTTCACGTCGCCAGATGACAAGGAGGTCGACTACAATGATTTCGCGAACAGACTGCGCAGCCACATCACCCAACTGACGCCGCAACCAACGTCTTGGCATACCAGCAGCAAGCGAACCTTCTACATCCCTAAGGAATTGAATACCGCAACTCACGTATTCCTGCGACAAGGTCCTGTCAAAAAGCCACTTGAAGCTCCATACTCAGGACCTCACAAAGTGCTAAAAAGAGGAAAGAAAGCTTTCGACATCGAGATCAACGGAAAACAGTCCACCGTCACGATCGACCGACTGAAGCCAGCTTTTCTGGCCAGAGAGTCAGTGGAATCCGAGCAACCAGCAACTAATCGGCATACACTTATTAAAACCAGGAGTGGTCGCGTAGTAAGATTTGCAAGACACTATCGACCGCTGTAGTCGCGGTCTCAGCGGGGGAGTATTGTGGCGGCATCATGGAACAGTTATCCATGCCACGGCTTCAGGACAGGCTAGCGCGCATACGCGACTGCGCGCGCATTCAGCCTGCCGTCGCTATGACGATAACAGATTGAAAAGTGCTCGCCAACGAATCCGCTGTTTTCAAAACTAATAATTTCGTGTATATATTCGCAGCCCTTGTAAATATTGTAAATACGTAGAATTGGGTCGGAATAAAAATACGCATCTGTATATACCGCATCAAGTTCTTTCTTCCTTCATCCGACCTACTGCATCTACAAAGTTAAAAATTTAATAAGTAAGTAAGATCGTTAATTGTTGATTAAAGTTTTCTTGGTTTTCTTTACTTAGTTTAATACTTACTTATTTGAGTAAGGAGAGCTCTTGGATCCGTTTGTAGAAGCGGATCGGGCCACAATTATGTCCTGGTGCGACCGTTCGGCGTACGACACCCTGTCTTTGATACTTTGCACTGAGTGGTCGTATTTGGTTGTGTGTGGCTTGATGTGCTTTGGCTCTCGTCCATATTCTACCATGCTGTCATCACACGTTAAAGGATATGTACCTAACTAAATTATAAGCTTTCATCATGATATTATAACATGCAATGTTACTTATCTGTTGTGTAATGCAATAAATAAAATAAAATAAAATAAAAAATTTGGTGACAATTTTAGGGGTTACGATGCGTAAACTATTACATAGAAATCTTATTTGGGTCAGGAAACTATAGAAACGTGCTAATTTTGAATTTTTGTAAGTCTTAAGTCTATTAGCGGATAAATTGGTGACGTCTATTTCTGTGTACCGGCATAGACAATGCATCTCTATATTTCGACTGCCTCGTTGGTCTAGCCAATAAGGGCTTAGCTACCAAAATAGAGGTCGTGGGTTCGATTCCCACTGGCGGCCGCCGTACATTTGGATAAATGGCCTCAGTCTGGGTGTATTTTAATTTTTGTGATGTCCTTGCCTGGTTACCATAGCACAGGGTATCCTAGTTTGATTGTATTGTATAGAAGTTAGTTATTATTTTGATTATTATTATTTTAATAAGGTCGGATCAAAAAGGTCGATTGATTCTAAGGACTGACATCAGCCGCGCCGAACAAGCCGGACGATTTATCGGTGAACTTGTCAGTCATTCGCCATCGCGCACTGAGTGCATGCACGTAATTTTGTGTTTGTTCAACTCGAGTATAATAACATGTCGTTCGACGATCATACAGAGTTTTCGTAAGAATTTATCCTACTGTTTAGAGAGAAAACTTGCTTGCGGGAAAGCGGCGTACGCATATTTTGCTCGTTGTTTCAGCCAGGAATGGCAAAGTAATTTGTCCAAACGCGGTTCTTCTTTTTTTTCTACGTTAATTAAGTATTTCACCGACTACTAAAGCGACTTTTGCGCGTTTTGAAAGCATTGGTGCCATGGTAGGTAACCAACAACGATACGTGCAAGGCTCACCAAAAATACACAAGTGACTGGATTGTAGCTCGGCGCTTGTGTAGTGTGTGGACGATGACGGATTTGTCCACGATTGGGTACGGCGCTTGGAGCTCGGCTCGCGGTGCGAATAGTGAATAGTGGGCTTAATACTACGCACAGCAAACTCTGTCGCAATCCTGAGACGGAGTCTATATGTTCAGTCTGGCGTCAGTTCATTCCGTGATCTTGATCAAGCTCGGATTGATGCCAGACAGATGAAACTAGGTGAGGTCACTCAAAACTGATGGATTTTACATCAGTCCAAACGAAAACACTAATACGACAGCACAAAGGAGTATTATATTCCTTGGACAGCACCAATCACAGATCGTTATCAATGATTATGGATTTAAAAAAAAGGCTGTGTTGCAATAATAATAGCTATGGCAATAAAAAACGCCAAAAGAGGTGGTGGTGAAAACAATGGTTGTTAAAAAATGAATTTTACTCACATTTGATCCTATTAAAAGAAATAAGAGAAACAGGAGAAAATGAAGAATATGAAGAATATTTTTTATTAAATCTTTTCAAAGTACTCTCCATCAGTCTCTATACAAAGTTTCCAGCGTCTGAACCAATCAATTTTTTAAACACTCCAGTCCGCCGAAGACATCTCGCTTACAGCCTGCTCAAACGCTGACAGCGCCCGTTTAGCGCCCAATTGTGTCCCTTTGAGCATTTTTTTTTGTTTTCGGGAATAACAGGAAGCCACACGGTGCTCGGTCAGGACTATAATGAGGGTGACCCAGAGTTTGACCAGCTTGCTACCTTGCTTGCTGTCCAGGAAGTGCCTCGTTATGTAGTCGTGATGGAGCAGCAGCCCGCGGAGCCCAGTGTTTGATCGCTTGTTGCTCACAACAGAGAAAACTTCTGCCAAGCATTTGGTAGTACCATTCGGCGTTATTGCTTTTTTGAGTGGTAGCCTAATGGGTAGAACATTTGACTCGGAAGTGAGAGACCCTGGTTCGATTCCCAGTGCGGGCATGTACCTATGACTTTGTTTTCTAAGTTATGTACATTTGTGAAGTTATTGTAGCAATACCACTCGCTAACGGTGAACTTTTAACTAGTATTTCCAAAAATAGCATTTAAAAACTTACTTTATCTCATTTACTATAATAGGTACTGTAGTATACTAGTGTGTTCTGCACTTACTGTAAATAAGATGAAATATTGCGCCAAAATAAATGAAATATTATTATTATTATTTTCTTTATTTTTTTAATTAGGAACCTAAAAGGTACGGCAGTAAAGCATCGACAGTAAATATCGCATCCCTACGTAGTTTTTCGATAGGTCCATCACTCTTTATACCCCGTTTTAAACGTTTAAACAAATCTAGCTTTTCGGTGTTCGGTACGTTCCTTCTTTTTGTGTTCTGAGGTACGTTCCGAATCTTTGTATGGAAGAAGAAAAAGACGCTCGACAGATTAGACACAGACACAGCAGCACAGCACAGATACGTATGTACCTACTCACCTTACTTGACAAGAAAACGTTTCGTTCGATGCGATGTGATTAATAAAATAATATTTGTCAACATAACACAACCACAAATTTCTAAAAATCGGTAGATTTTCTCTATTTACGAAATAAACCAGGAGACTAGGCCTAAAATCATGTAGTCTCCTGATAAATCAGGAGACTGCATAGGATATTTATTCTCTATAGTCTGTATGAAATGTCGCCAGATTAGGCGATTTATCGCCAATTTGGGCTATTTCAGGCGGTGAAGTGGCCACCAAAATTAATTGCAATCGGCGACTGGTTGCAATTCGGGCTACATCTTTTTTTTTGCACAAGAGATCTATAATATATTTGCGTAACCGGGTCTTTATGGATGAAGATGACGACGACGGTAATGTGTTATTGGTTATTTACGTGATTTTTTTAACCAACACTGGGAAAACTAGAAGTCATGTCTCGGTGTGTTTGTCTCTGGCATCGTAGATCGTAGCTTCCAAACGTATCAACGAATTTCGATAGGATTTTTTTTAAATTTAAATTAGGTTTAATTGGGATTCTAAGCTGTGACTGGTGGGTAATGTGGAGCCATTTCTAATATTATCAGCATAACTTCAATGTGATTTGTTAGGAGTTCTCAATCTTATTCCACAGAAAAGCGTAGTATACGTTTTCAACTTAGTTGTACTTTTTTTTCATACATCCTTGATAGTATGATAATAAGCAGTTCAAGAACACCTGGGTCTCAGACACCATTGCAATTTTCAATGTTATTTTCTACGACTGAATGCTTAAGACCAGCGCAAATCAACCCCTCAATAAAGGTTGTGGTCACATCACAGCCACCCAAAAATCGGCCAAGTGCGAGTTGGAGCTTGGACTCACTCATGATCGATGTAGTGCATTCTTAAAATGGAGATGTTTACATTATATTACGGCAAAGCCGTGGGCAAACGCTAGTAAGTTAATTAATCTGTAAAATGTTAGTTCACTCACGACAATTACAAAAATAAATGTATGTTTAAAATGTCTGCAGCCGAGAGATTACCCACAAAGAGTAGTTTTTTGCAAAAGAATTCTACAAAAATGAGAGAAGATAATGACTGGTTTAAGAGGGCTTTCACATCATTTGCTCAAATTAGGAGGTTTTGGGCGACTAATTTTCGTATTTTAATACTAAATATTCAATTATGAAGTATTGTGTCAAGAAGCACAACCTTTAATACAGGTATTTGTCAACTTAGTTTATGAAATTATATCGTTTATTTTGTTTAATTGATAAAATACCACAGCATGTTTTGTCAAAAATACGCGCCGAGGTATCTTCAGACACGTGATTGTACTATTAAAACTTGTAAAAATCACTAGTAAAAAATACGCAGGACTGGGACATATAAATCTTATTGTATTTAATAAATCACATTTCAAATATTTTATTCACACTTGGCTAAAAAAAATCATGAAGTAGTGCGAATTTCTCCCATTTTTACGTCGATATTTTACCATTTCTAAACATTATTATCGATTTAAATTTGTACCATAAGGTACTAGAACTTATCCTTAACAGGAGTGTAATAAAAAATACACATTTTTAATAATTTGCCATGGAAAATATATTTTTTACTTCCCTATATATCCTGCTGCAATCGTGCGCATCGATCAGTGTCGCGCGAAGCGCCCTTCGAGTAGGAACTACGTCACTTTTCTCGCCGATGCCGGTTGCGTATTTTACCTTTGAATTTTAAATTCAATGATTCTACGAATTTAGTGAAGCGCGTGCAACCGCAACTGACTCTTTTGATACTTTTCAAGTAAGTACTTTTCGAATTTGTTTTACATTATTATTGTATACATGAATCATTGTAATTATCCTTCATGATGTTTTCAGCAATGGGACGAAAACATAATACGTACCGTTTTTTGTTAAATAAAAGAAAGCGTAAAAATAGAGTCTTTACTGATTGCAAGACAAGCAAAGTACGTACCTATCGGCCCTAATCTACTTTAATAAGTTATGTAGTTAGTAGTGTAGTTAGTTTAGTAGAGTATCTTCTAGTACGGTCTTTTCCGATTTTAATGGTTGTGAAGTTTTATTTGTACTATATATCATTGTAGGATAAAGAAAGGACCAACTAACAACAGCGTTTCCGAAATTGATATTACGAATCCATTTCCCAAGGGAGAGGAAATATTATGTATGGTAATATTTTCGAATACCCCTTCAAATAAAAGTAGAGGGACCATCTACCCTCTTGCTTTTAGTGACCACGGCCATTATAATTTCTTAAAGTTTTACTTTATTTACAGGAGAGAACATGTTGCTAATGATTCCAAACCAGAAAAAACTGACGGAGTACTGACCGTGACATCGGGAGAGAAATCCCAAAACTCGAATTTGATTGATGTAAGCAATTTTTTTTATTTTGCTTACTAGTCCACTTTTTTATTTAAATTAAAGAAGCTGGTTAGTTAATATAATATTTTATTTTATTTTATAGAACAATGCAAATGAGTCCACTGAGTTGTTTGTTTGTGGTAGATACGGAATCTTCAAGTGCCATAATTGTAAGTAAAATAAATTCCAACTATAAGTAGTGGTATTGTGATAAGGGTCGATGAAAAAGTACAAAACTATAATAGAGATAAAAAACTGTAAAAAGCCCACATTTATTCAGTAATGTAATATAAGAACAAATATTTTTATTTACAAAATGTTAATTACGCAGATAAAGTGCTTATAAAAGTTATTACATTTTAAATTCTATGAGACTAAGTACCTATACATATACAGGGTGGTATTTTGTAATGCCACCTGAAGGGAAAGTACTCTTAATATTGTAGACAGAAAAAAGTACTCAAAGAAAACATTCCTGTATTTTTGAAAAGAAAGAAAACTTGTTCTATTTAGATAGTACAGAAATAAAATATTTACTAGTAGGTAAAGTGTTTCATTTAGTTTAAATTTTTACCACCTGTAAATATGTATACATACATAAGATGATATAGTACGTCCTGTTTTTATCCATCCGAAATAAATCACGTCGGAGAAAAGTATCAAAAAACTTTCTTCATAGTCGAACTATACACCCGACGCGCGGCATTGTGCCCCGGCGCTCGAGGTCATGACTCATCGGCAGTGCAATGAGTGAATTTACCTAAAGTTGCGGTGCACGATTTTGTGAAACGCCTCTTAATACCATTATAGGGAAGAGCGGGTGATCGTGCTCTTCCATTATAAAGGGAAATTTCCCGCCAGGCAGATCGTATGCCTGGGGACGGTCAGTTCGACTAATTTTCGTCGGACGTTATATTTATGATATGTCATGTGAAACAGGAATGTTGGAGTTTATAGTGCGCGCGCAGAGTTGACATGTGCTCGCCACACCATATTATGGAGTGACAAATCCACATGCCGAAAAGAAGGATTTATGAACATGCACAATCTCCATAGCAGTAGGAGAATCCACATAACAAGAAAGAAGATCGATCTCAATACGGATTCAAAGTGAACTTATGGACAGGTATTTTAATCGGAGAAATTATTGGACCGTTTGAGCTGAATGGGGATATCTACCTTCATTTTTTGCAAAACTACTTGCCCGGCCTCTTGGAAGCAGTACCATTCGACATTCGGAGAACAATGAGGCTGCTACACGATAGTATTCCTGCACATTATGCCGAGCAAGTGAGAAATCACTTGAATGAAAGGTACCCAGAAAGATGGATAGGCCGCGTCGAAATCTTATCGTGGCTACCAAGATCACCCAATTTGAATTTGGAGATCTTTATAGGAGTTGGACTACAAGAGCCCAAAAATCTAAAAAGAAAAATCCAACAATCCATCACGATAATATACGTGAGTGTCACTACACACGTCACCTTAGGCGCGAGACACACAGATGGGACGTGGGCGAGGGCGTGGTCACTTTGAGCATTTATTATAAAAATAATTGTTCTGTTTATTTTGATTAAGAAAATCTGTGTCATGAATAAAAGGCAGCTTAACCACTCGTCTGCCGCGACACAGATCTGTGTCCAACTTAGTATGGGCCACCTATACGTTGCGTTCCGCGAGGGCAGTTCAGGAGTTAATTTAATTTTTTTGTGTTTTATTTTTTCGTTTTTAATATCTCAGGTGCGAGACACACAGATGAGACGTTGAGCGAGGGCGCAGTAAGATGTGTAGAGTCACAGACCACAGTCCTTGCACAGTACCGAAACGTTGGAAAAATGAAAAAATAAACGAGTAAAATATCTGTGCAAATTCAGTTTTTATTATGTCTAGTGCTCGTGTTAACCTTAGAAAATACTAAACCTCTTTTTTGTTTTTCTGATAGAGGATAGTCCACCCTTCACCAATTAGGTACCGTTTGGACTTCTCATAACGGGACACCCTGTAGGTTTCAAAATTGAATTCATTTTATTTTGTTTTTTTATCAATTGTATTTCCTTTGATGATTTATGAAAGCGTTCTGAATGATTTTTCGAGTATTTCAGATGGAACAAAATTAAAATAAAAACGTATATTTGCTAAAGCGATTAATGTGTCGTTTAATATCGATTATAATAATCGGCTACTGTGACAATGTTGTTAATTTACTGCAGCTTTAGTTAAGAAATTTTCCATCTTCATGATTTTAATCAATTTTGAATGCATCGAGGGATCGCTAAGAAAATGAGTAAAACTTAAGTAAGTTAAGACTGTTCTTACGTGGAGTATGCAGTATGCTGTTTCGCTTGCACAATTAAACATTTTTTAATATTGTAGCAAAGAACAAGATAAAAAGGACCCGTAATGACTTTGAAATGAAATGATTCAACGACTAATGAATCTTCAGGAAGCGAAAGTGATCTGTCAGGATCGTAGCAAGTGGCAGTCCGTGGTCTCTGCCTACAGGCGTGAGTTTATGTTATGTTATATGTTGTAATAAAATGAGTAAACTTTTGACAAATGTGATCTGAGGGTTTGATGCATAATTAAATTACGGACATTTGAAATATACTTTTGTTTTCCTACACCTAGGTACGTAGTTTTGAAAAAACAAAGTTTTATCCGAAATTATTAATTTTGGGATCAAAATTTCTCAGTCAAAATCAGGATAAGAAAATCCCTTTCTATCAGTGTTATCTCTTTCACTCCTATTGAAAATTTCGTCATATACTGAACTGTACTTCAAGGGCCCATAAGGGGTCCTGAAAATGCCTGAAAACGGGTTTTCATGTTATGGCGTCATCGGATAGAGGGTGGCCTGAAACGGACTGAAAACATGTTTCAGGCGCCTGAAAACCATGGTAACTTGGGTGAAATTTTGATAAACTAGTATGTGACAGAGCACCCTCTGAAACGGCCTGAAACGGTATTTCAGCCTGCTGAAAACGCCTCCAAGGCACGGAAAAACGCGTTCAAAGTTTTACCTCCTATCCACCGTCGTAACAATATCAATACTTCTGACAGGACAAATTAGTTGTTGGTGATAGGAACCTTCAAGTAGTAGTCCCGCAGCTTCATTTTATGCTCATAAAGCTGCTTCGTCTCCAAATTGAAATAAAATGAAGAGTTCGTGTAGAAATAGTATGATTTTATGAGGTAGTTTATATAATACATAGTGCGGATAGTTTTACAACGATTTTAGATGTTTCTGAGTAACTTTCTTAAGTAAATTTAACATTTTACACTTTATAATCAATAAATAAGCCAATAGAGAGGTATTTAATCGAAGGTATACGATTATTTCTGCAAGAAATGTTTAAAAATATTTTTGAGGTTACCTTTGTATTACAGTCTGTATTCCTTTCGCGGTATACTTACAAAACGTTGCTTTTTCAGTTTTGGTATAAACTATAGCTTTCCTTTTTTTAGTGAAAAGCATTTCATGACGTTTTTATGTTGAATTTCCATTTTAAAAACAAAACAAAAATTGTCGGGGAAAATCTCAGTGGCGCCATCTGTAATTAGTTTCGTGTTGCCATCCCCATTATCTATCAAACCCTTATACCACATTCATAAAAAATATACGCATTTTCTTAAAATAACCAAAAATGTTAAATTGTGCGAGCGAGACAGCATGATGCTCCACGTACTTGAACAGTCTTAATTATGATCTGAATTAATTATGTATACCTTATGGGTCCATTTTTTTTCGGATTGTGATTTAGTAGGTACTCACAAATACATTTTTTGGCGGGATTTGATTTCTAACTCTTTATTTAGATGATTTTGAGCAAGTGATTTGAGCTACTTTTTACAATATTCTTGTAAATTTGGAAGGCCAGGGACAGGCAGCCAGGCAACACTGCTTTGACATTTCAAGTTCACTGAAGTTTACTGTTTACTCTTTACTGTTGCTGACTGAAAAGTACCTGTAATTCTTTCTGGTTTTTCTGTTTAACGAGAGCGTGCTGTTTAGCTGAAAACATATCAAGCAGCATTGTGATTAATTTTGAATTTATCCTATCCAGTGAACATCAACTTCTATCCGTACATTATCGAGTTTTATCAGCGCTTGTCCATCAACTTTCCTCATAAACAACACCTCATCATAACAATGTAAGTTGTAATTTAGTTGTGGTTTTCCTGAAGCTTTATCTGTGAAATTGCTCTTCGGTTGCCAGGCCCAGGTGCTGAAACATAAATCATAAATATATATTGATGGGTGAGTAAAGTTACAAATGTCCCTATATACCTACATTTGAGTTAGTTTTTTTTATTCTCTACCTATTAGATAATAATTATAATGCAGCCTATATACAACCCATCGTAGGGCGCAGGCTATTTCAGGCACAGAGGTATGTGAGCCTGCAGGTTTCCTTACAATTATTATTATTATTATACTTTATTGTACACAAGAAAGAAATATGTTATATTGCATATATAACTTAGAAAACAAAGTTATTTGAGCTTGGGGTCCAAACCCACAACCTTGTGAATGTGTAGCAAGCATTCTAATGACTAATGAAAAATAATGGTCCATACCAAACTGCAAAATGTGAACTCAATACCAAAACTTAGAGGCAAACTGGCAAGTATGAAAGATGTGACATTATTTAGCATATAGATTTAGTAACTAGCCGCATAAGGAAGATGATGTGGATCTTTAAAACGCTAAGACACATAGCCCCAAAAACATTGCTTATTAAAATATATATAGCACTGGTGTAGTCAATTACCATAATAATATACAGCATCTTAGTATGGGGAGGAGCAAGCAAAACCAAATTTTTGGGGGCTGAGAGGGCACAACGAGCTCTGCTTATGTTTTTTATGCCATGTAGATTTCTAACAGACTCACTATATGCATTTTGTAATCTGCTAACAGTCAGAAAATTATATATTTTGCATGTAATCTTAAGGAAACATAAGTGCCTTGTCTTTGACCCCCAAATTCTAATTAAAAGAAGAAAAGATATCATAGTCGAAATCAATTCTATTAAAACATCCTTTGCCAGCCAACAATATTCCTACCTATCAAGCTATCTCTATAATAAAATAAATTGTAGCTTATACATCTATCAAATGCACTCTCATGACTGTATAAATGCATTAGCAGAATGGCTAATAAAACTGGAGTATAAAACAACGGAATCACTATTGCAACACTTAATCTATTAAATATGAATAATAAAGAAATAAATGAAAAGTTTAATCTACGGGTCTTAATCTAATCTAACTTAAATAGGAAATTACAGTAGAACGTCGATTATCCGAACTAATTGGGGGACATGGGTGTTCGGAAAACCGATTTATTGGGATAATCGAACTATGTTCTTTTATTTGCCTACTTTAAAAACCTATACAGAGGCTAAAAATTCCACCCATGCTGGGACTTGAACCCGCGACCTCTGGCTAACCGTGCCAGCGCTCTCCCAACTGAGCTAGTGGGCAAGTACAAGCATCGGCGAAGTTTCGAGCCTCTGTACAAATACAAACCTCTCTGCATTACGTACGTACAAAGTAGAAAAAAAAGGCTTCGGTTTTTAAAATTGTGTTCAGCACGGATTAGTACAACAAAAAGAATATAATTTACCTATTTACCAAGAAAACCTATTTTTAATATTTTAATAGGTAGGTACCTACAATCAACGACTGAAAAAATCTTTAATCTTCGGTGGTCTAAGCAACCTCACCTGCTTATACAAAAAACCTAGCGCAGCAACGTCACGCACTTTTTGAGTATCTCTAAGCATGCAAATGCTTCGAATGTTTTCTTCTTCATTATCTGCCTCACTAGTTGATCAATTACTGGAGGCATCAGTCACAAGGTCTACCATTTCACTATCCCGGATTATCTCAATCGTTGACATTCATCCATTGTTGAACCTCTGTGACGGCACAAGTAGTGGGGAGAAACGGACCTTGAGGTTGGTAGCTAGTTCGGTTAAGCGGTCGTTCGGATGACCGACGTTCGGATAATCGACGTTCTACTGTAAATAGAAAAAACAAACACGTCAACTTCAGCATGAACACACACACACACACACACAATCAATAAATGTATTGTAAAATCATGGTTTCTAAAACTTAATATGTATAGTTGTGGAAGAGTGGGATCTCCTGGCACAGGCGTTATACACTTAAAAGGAGGTCTCAGCCTTGTAAAATATGTTTGTAAAAATTTTGTTTCAGAAATAAATATTTTTCATTTCATTTTTTATTTTGTACAATTTTAAGGGAGATTTAATCAAGAAGGACACTTTTCCTCTTTATCTCAGGAATAGATAATGCAATCAAAATGAAATTCCATTTTGATGTGAATTTCATAATAGTAAAACCTTCTAATTAAACAGAATAAAATTATATGAATATTGTAGGCGAAATGGTATGGTGTAATCCAAATTGTCGTCCGGCATCCAAAACTACAAACGTGACTTTTATTTTTTTAGACTGACATGGTTTAAGTTAGTTATGATACAATGACATATGTACAGAAACTCACACCTGTATCCCAGAGGGGTAAGCAGAGAGCAGGGTTTGCCATTTATTTTTGATCTCATTTCAAAAGCAGTTTTCTTCTTATAGGAAACTTTTTTGGTATTAATATCAAATTCTAACAAGTTGAGTTGTTTGCTGTGGATGAAATCTATATTTTCCATTCTGACCAAATTCATAATATTAATTGGAGCCTCCATTAAAATCATTAAATACATTTATAATATTTATACTTTCCGTGTGGCGCCAGATTAAGAATAGTGTCACTCCATTTCCTTCCGTGGATGTCGTAGAAGGCGACTAAGGAAAAAAAATTACCAGGAAATGGGCAGCAGTGTCTTCCTGAGATTCCAACCGCATACTGCGATCGCCAACCCGCCTGCCTGAGATTGCAACCGCATACTGCGATCGCCAACCCGCCTGCCAAGCGTGGCGATTATGACAAAACCCCTGATGATTATGAAAACCATGAGGGAGGCCTATGTCCTGTATTGGGCATCAGGTGGCTGATGATGATGACATTTATAATATTGTTTAAAATTTTAAAAATTATTGTTATTTTTTACTTTATATTTCAAATTTAATTTACAATGATCACAATGATGGAGATTACACAGATATTTCTTTAGCTAAGAGTAAGAGCATTGTCACTAAAAGTGATCTCTTCCAGACAACCATTGCTGCACTGTATTAAACATTGAAGAAGGAAGTAGATGTAGAAAGATAGAAGGAAATACCAGAAATATAACAAATAAATATAATTCCTACATACATAATACATCATCATCAGCCATTTGACGCCCACTGCAGGACAAAGGCCTCCCTCCTGGTTTTCATAACCATGAGGGGTTTTGCCATAATCGCCACGCTTGGCAGACGGGTTGGCGATCGCAGAATGTGGTTAGAACCTCAAGAAGACTCTGCTGCCCGTCTCCTGGTAATTTATTTCCTTAGTCGCCTTCTACGACATCCACGGGAGGAAATGGAGTGACGCTATTCTTAATCCGGCGCCACACGGAAATACATACTATAACAATAAATTCAGTGAAGTTTGATGTTGCTAAACATTAAACTCCCAAGTTAAACTCAAAATGATGAAACTTTTGAATTTTGCATCTAAATGAGATTATTTATACAGCATCCAGTGGCACCTTCACTCACACGAGATGGGTTAAGGGACCACTCGGATGCTGCAGTGCCTGGGAGATGGTTTTTTAGGTGGATTAGGCTTGCCCAGCACCTATACCATCCTGACAGGTTAATCGGCCTAGTCCACAGGAAAGACAAGTGATAAAGTGATATTGACTTATTAAAGTGATAAAGGCACAATAAAAATATACATATATTAAATATGATTTCTAGTGGATTTCTGATAGAAATGTACACAACCTGAAAAAAACCGGCCAAATGCGAGTCGGATTCGCGCACCAAGCGTTCTGTACCATTATCTAAACAACATTTGAATATTTCAAGCGTCTACCTGTTGCTGTTATTAATACCGAGCAAAAAACCGCAAAAAAAAATATGTTTAGGAGCCCCCCTTAAATATTATAATGCATCATCTGTGAAAATTTCAACTGGCTAGCTATCACGGTTCATGAGATACAGCCTGGTGACAGACAGACGGACGGACAGTGGAGTCTTAGTCATAGGGTCCCTTACCCAGTGGCGTAGATAGCATGGATGGCACCCGGGGCGGATGTTGTAGATGTCAACACAAAACTTAATCAAAACTGTTAAAGTAATAATAATTTATGTAAACTTTTATTAAAATATTACAAATTACTGTTAACGTTATTCTATTATCAATGAATGATGTGTGAAACAAATTTATTTTGTAAGAAATTGTAAATATATTCTTAACACTTGCAAACTCCGAAATCAAGTCATCAAAATTTATATTTTGTGTTGCTTTATGTTCTACCGTTAAAATGCCAAGATTGTTTCATCAGGTTTAAGTCATCGTAGCCCGCAACTAATTTTTGTTTAATTTTAATTTGCTGAAACTCCTCTCACGTGAAGCAACGGATACGCATAAACCATTACATTCGAAAGAGATTCTATGAAATCTTATTCCACAATGAATTTCAAATAGTCCAGAGTCACCCAATTAGAAATAGTGATATTGGCTGCTTATAAAAGTCTTCTCAGTCTTGGTCTCTGTAATAGTCCAGTCATTACATACATTCGGAAATGCATGTGAACCGAGAAGGCAAATTTTGGAATGCCTAGAAAAGCTTAACTTCAAATTGTCGACCAAGATGTGTATAATATCCTAAGTGTAGCCTTCCCGGTTCACATGTATGTCTAAGCCGTTTTTTCCGACTTAATGACTGGACTATAAGAGGCGTTCTGTGTCTGAGACCTTTACAGTGGTCAGTAAATTTTGAGGTAGCAAATTGTAACTCTTCGGTGTTTGCCAACTTAACAATGTTTGATTGAGTGAAGAATGTAAATCCAAAATATTTCGTGAATTGCGCCACCATTTGGTGTGGGTTGGGTTCGCGGATGAAAGTTGGTGTATATTATATTCAAATTTCTTCTGTACTGAGGACAATTTAGGACAAATAGGTTTTTAAAATTGTCCTCAGCACGGGTTAGTGCAACATAAAGAATATAATCATGTAGGTACAGCGATATCATTCCGATGTAAAAACCTAACTGCAAAGTGGGTTGCTCGGGGCTACAAGTGATGTAAATTGCTTCGGCCAGACGTCGCTGCCTGTACGTAATACAGAGAAGTTTGTAAAGAGGCTCGAAATTTCGCTGATGCCTGCAGTTGTCCATTAGCTCAGTTGGGAGAGCGCTGGCATGGTTAGCCAGAGGTCGTGGGTTCAAGTCCCGGCATGGGTGGAATTTTTAGCCTCTAAAAAGGTTCTAAGTTTTTTTTTTGTTGTCACATTGATTTTTGTTTAAATAGAAATTTATTAATAATAACTATACAACTAATAAGATAGATAGATAGATAACTGCTTTATTTCCACAAGACACACACACATACAAAAAGCATTACATAAGTCACGAAGTAACGGCACAGAGTACAGAATAACACAAACTAATACTAATAAATATAACGAAGTATACATAGTATATCTAATGAAGTAACATATTTTTAGTTACTTTAGTGTTTATATAAATTGGCAGTAAAAGTAGGCACCTACATAATATTGTTATATAAATTACTTTATTAGTGGCGGTTATGCCATCTGCCACAATTTTACGAATTTTTATAGGTGGCACTACTGATGTTCACGGGGCGGGCCGACCCCCGTCGCCCTTTGGATACGGAACCCTAAAAATGATGGTACAGATGTGAACATGAACATTCATACATAGGTACATTATTACAGTTAAAGTGTAGGCTCTGCCTCCCGACCTAGGTAGTACTTGTGGTATGTCTGTAAGCAGCATGCTTCCCTTCACATTGCAGATATACAAATTAATGTTGTACGTGAACACTTCGACTGAATGTTAAGTCCGGATTCTCCGACCGCAAAGATTTGTATGGGACTTATTGAGCGAATTTCAGAAATTACAGAAATACAAAGCTCACTTTGTTCCAAAACGGCTACTAAAACCACAGAGGAAACTAAAACCTTATAGATTATTTAGATGACAAAGATGTCTGCAATAAAGCCAGTTTAATGCATTAGTTCTAGGTTTCAGTGTAGTATCTAAACTCTGTTTGGGACATGTTTGAAAATACTAAGTCTGCAGTTTTTCTCCAAAATGATCTAGATTTTGAAATTAACACCTAGTTTAACTGGTCCACTGATTTTGATTTTAACCTTAATATCAGTGGGCTTATCTAAAGCGGAACTGCGTTGGATACGCCGAAGAACCGACAACAGATGGGTTAAAACGGTTCTCGAGTGGATGCCGTGAATCCGCAAACGCAGCGTGGAACGCCCGCCAGCTCGCTAGACCGACGCGTCGGGCTTAAGCTTATTGCTGGTGGCAGCTGGATGAGGATGTCCGAGGATACAAGGCGATCCTTAGGGAAAACCCAAAAACATTCTTGGGGAGGCCTAACAAGCCTATGTCAAGCAGTGGACAATGGCTTAAGTATTTAACTTAATTTAAGAAAAGGTCTTGCCTGAAAAATCGGCTACTAATTGTACTCTGGTATACATTACGAGTACATCACGCACCTTCGATTTGCCGACTATAAAGTAGTCATGGCAGAAACGATGGAAGACCTCGGCATAATGCTCGAAGACCTCAGTCGAGTTTCCCAACGTATGGGCCTTAAAATGAACATGGACAAAACGAAGGTCATATCGAACGCCCGTGTTGTGCCCACCCCAATAACATTGGGGAACCAAGATGGACAGATGACCTCATCCAGGTGGCAGGAAAGCGCTGGATGCGGGCCGCTTCCAACCGGTCTTTTTGGAAATCCATGGAGGAGGCCTATGTCCAGCAGTGGACCTCTTGTGGCTGAATGATGATACATTACTTACGAGGCACCGACCATCCTGTCTTTATGTTACATCCTTGAAAATTTGTTATTGTTTTGTAGTGTAGGTAGTGATCATTGTATCTAAATTGTCCTTAAACGTTATATGAAGACAATAAACATTTTATACTTAAAAAACTGTTATAGAACCGTTCATCATAGCCCCCGAGAGAAAGGGCCAAGAAAAAAGTCGGAACCCGTCAATGTCGTTTAAATGTCAAACTGAATGTTGTAAGTCCGGTTTACAGTTGCGCAAGCGCGACGTCAGAGCCCGGCCCTCGCTGCGCGTGCGCCGATTGGCCGCCCACGTGACCTCGCTAGTGTAGGCACTGCATGCTACGTGCCAAACTCGCGTGCCTGTCGGCTCAGCATGTTTGTAACGAAAATTATATCAAACTCTGCTGTTACGTACCTACCTAGAGAAAAGAGGCGAAACTTCTATGACTGCATCGCTGTTGCCAACAGATTTCCAAGATATACAGTTTGGAAAATTGTGAATTTAAAAGAAGTTTGTCTCCGTACGCTTACTTTGATACTTGTAAGTTTATTGACATTTAAGAGAATGTTTGATGGGTCATATCAGAAATGAGACAATTCGCCAAATAGCTAAGGTGATTGACATAGCCTATAAGATTAGCAAGTTGAAGTGGCAGTGGGCTGGGCACATCTGACGAAGAACCGATATCCGACGGGGTACGAATACAAAGGTTCTCGTGTGGAGACCACGAACTGACAAACGTAGCGTATGATGATGCCAACCAGCTTGCTGGACCGACGACCTGAGGCAGATTGCTGGCTACTGAATCATGATGGCTGAGGACAGACATAAGTGGTTCGCTTTGGGGAGGCATATGTCCAGCAGTGAATGAATACGGGCTGTTTGATTGCTGAAATAACAAAAATCCAGATAAAATACGCTAAGCATCGTGCATGACGCATTGACACTCCATATGGACTTTTGGACCCGAATTCTTGCTTCGTGGTTGCATCATTATTTGCTTCAGTAAATAGCTGTAATAACCTAGATAAAGAAAGTCAAGGCATGCAATCTTATTTTAATACCTACGTTGTTAAAAGTATCCAAACCATAGATACATTGTTTTGTGTAGCCTTTAGTATACGTATCACTGCACCGTAGATTAGCAATTTCAAGCGCTGAAGTACCTATGTGAATAACTTAGACGCTCAGGACTCCTCACGATGTTTTCCTTCACAGTTAGCGAGTGGTATTGCTAGTACAGAAACGTATTATATGGTTACAACGTGAATAGATGAGGGTGAGATGGTCACTTGTGCACCAAACCCTTTTAAATTAATAAAGATGGTTACAACGAAACCCTTGGTGCGCGATCCTAACTCTAGCTTGACTCTTGTCAACCTAATTCCCGATCTAATCCATAATTATCATAATGATAATTAATTATTAATCGACTGTTAATGAATTGTAATCAATCTAAGCCTGATCTGCGTAATTTTAATTTTTTTGTGCAATAAAGTTTTCTCTATTGAGATAACTTTCGTAAAATTATGGAATAAGACATTTGATTTCTAGTTTTTTTTACCATGATCATCCCTAATTTTGTGCCAGAGGCACTTTCTTATAACTATGCAACAGGAATTTTCGATTTCTTTTTTTATTCACCACGACCATCCCTAATCAGGGTTCCATCATGTGCCAGGCTCTCTAACTTTCTTAAAATTATGGGACTTTTCGATTTATATCTTACATTAACTCACGTCTGTATCCCGGAGGGGTAGACAGAGACCAAGGTTTGCCATTTGTCACAATCCTGATAAACCTCTTTCGCTTCATTAGTCGTTGCATGCACGCACGCCGGTTTCGGGTTATGGAGCAGGACTTTCGGATTTCTGTTTTTTTTTTTTTCAACATGATCATCCCTAATCAGGGATCCATTTTGTGCCAGGCTCAGCTTCTTGCCAAGTTAGACCGAAGGCATTCGCCTGATGCGATGTCTGACATTATAATTTGCGACGCGTCGACACTTTGTTTTGTGCTAGCGTGGCCTTGGAAGTCATTTTTGAACTTTGAACTTCAGTCACAATTTTTCTTGGATTTTAGAAGGCTTATAAGTCGTAGCATAAAAACATGGTAGCCTTTTTCTTGGTAACTGTAAAAATTCTCCAAAAATCTGCGATACCAGATCGTCCTGGTCTCCTGAGCTTTTCCAGTTGCTGCAATGAACCAGGTTCTTTTCTTACGGCCCGTTGTTGTTGGTTGTACTCAAAGATGTTAAATAGAAGTAAACTGTTTATTGTACACCGTACATTGTATATTGTATTTGATCCTGAAGGGGTAGGCGGAGACCCGGATCAGAGATTTGCGACTTCACACCAGAAATAATATCTTCACTATTTCGTCACTGAGAACGCATCTGTTCGGAACGAACCCTCTGCGCGACACTTGGCTGTGACGTCACAGAGGTGTGTGCGGGAACCGACCAATCAGCTACGGCATTGCCTCAGCGGAAAGAGGCTCGCCTTAGGTAGGTATGTACGCCTGTCCACCGCTGCAAGGTTTATCATTTATCATATCAGGTTATTTATAACCTTTGCCTGGAAATCCATTTTTGTTAGAGACGTGGTATTACGGGGCATAAATCGTCTAACACTACTGAGACTGCACCCTCTAAGGTTATTCAGCATGATGTAAAGTGTAAAGGGTTTTCTCGAGTGGGGATGATTATTCGGACGTATCGTGGAACTCCTACAAAACCTAATGCATACGATGTAAGTAGATCGTTAGTGAAAGCGACTGGATGACGATGGCTAGAGACGAGGAGATCCGACAGTGAAAGAATTTGGGTAGGGAGAGGCAGGTCCTACGCTTTATCACTGCAATTGTATCTTATCGCCCACGCAGATAAGAACCACGGAATTTCCCTGACTCTAGGCACTGTACTGCATGACTGCGGGGTAACCTACCTATCGTGTGTTTATTGAGGAAAGTGTTTCCTCGTATAATCGCGAAACGGAGCAAATTACAGAAGGTCCACGCGTTTTGACTAGCATTGATGAAATTCTTTCACGAATTACTGAATTTTGACGCCATTTTGTGCAATCGGTTAACTTACTCTGATGCGCACTTGTTTCACGCCAGATTCAGAGCGTACGATTTCTATTAAAGTGATTGCGCTGCGCGGGCGAATAGTTGGAGGAAAAGTGACTAATTACAAAAATGTAGTCTTAATTGCTAAAAATTTTACTACCGACGAGCGACGTCGGTAGTGAAACTGATTCAATGATAATCGTATTGGTATATTTTATTATCTAAAGCTCAGTAAGTATAGCTGAAGAAAAACAGTATAAAAATTGTAAATTATAATTCTACGGTCGCCGGTCGGCGGAATAAAGCACACTTAAAATAGCAGTTTGTTTAACTTTTGTAAAGAAACATATTATTGTATCTACAATTAATTGTTTCATGACAGCTCTCCGTTAATGTAAAAACCGGCCAAGTGCGGGTCAGTCTCGCGCACGAAGGGTTCCGTACCATTGTCTATACAACATTAGACAAAGATCTAATTTGAGAACAGCACCATCTATAGAAACCAACAAGAAGCGTTTAACATTAACATTTAACGACATAATATCGGCGCTGTGAAGGTTACATAGATGGCCGCTAGATGGCGAGCGCTGTCTTTAGACAACGTTTGTTGTATGGGAGCCCCCCTTAAATATTTATTTTATTCTGTTTTTGGTATTTCTTATAGCGGCAACAGAAATACATCATCTGTGAAAATTTCAACTGTCTAGCTATCACGGTTCATGAGAAACAGCCTGGTGACAGACAGACAGACGGACGGTGGAGTCCCTTACCCTTTTGGGTACGGAACCCTAAAAAGTAAAAAAAAGTTATAGAGTAATTTTAACAGGTTTTTTCATTGCCTCAAAAAAATTGCGTTTTGGACTTACGTGCTTTAGTCTGCCGAGCATAGAATTTAGACTCATGTTCGCAAATTTATTTTGTCATACAGTTAATTTAGATTATGATTTTTTTTTGTTGGGCAAGCCTACACCTAAGCCTTTGTCCTTTTTATTCAAAAGCAGTGTCGAAAGAAATTCTGCTTGTACAATGGGGAAAGGAAAATAATAGCGACTGGGCTAGTGTAGGGGCAATTCGATTCACTTTTATTTAAATTTCATACTTGTCCTTCTAAGAGTTCCAACTCACTCCAACTAAGTGGCTGCAGTCAGACCACAGTAGAACGTGTTAGCCGGCACGATATCGGACGACCGCGCGTCGACCAATCGCAGCGACGCAATGCGTTTCTCATGCGCCTGCGTACCAGTTGCCTGTTCTCGGTTGTACTGTTGGTGTTGATAGCAAGTGAACAATTCCATCTTTGTTGAGAACACACGCATGTGAAGATCGATCTAGATTGACGATTCCACTTATTTAAAAATCTCGTGTCACAGTGTTTGTTTGTTATGGAACTCCTCCGAAACGGTTTCACCGATTTTTATGGATTTGTTGTTTATATTTAGTAGTTCTGAGAATAGGCCGTAGGCTGATTAATATGGCAAAACAACGTTTGCCAGGTCAGCTAGTAATATAATAGTATTTTGCTATATTTTCGATCGATCACTATGTTAAATTTTTTTGTCAAATACCGGAGGACCGGTTTCCAATAAAAAACTTTTTCCCCTGTGTATTTTGTTTTGTCTGTTCTTAGACCGCTATGATGCTGTGACAGCTCCTCATGGTAGGGGGTGAAATTTAATGAGAAACCACAGGTTTTGTGGGAAATAGACTAGCTTCTTCAATTTCTATAAATAAAAATTGTGACAGGTTCGTCTATATTGCGGTGTTGCAGCTGTAAAAAAATATATACCTTTTTATAAAACTCTCGGTCGATAAGGTCTTTACAAAGAAGTCATGGTGCTCATAAAGTTAAGTCTGATGATGCCTGATGTCCACACGATGCTTCGTCATCATAAAAAAAAAAGTTTTTACTCTATTCATTTATTTGCTTCTTACTAAGTAAGTTACAGAGTAAGCCTAAAAATAACAGGTGATATAAAAGATCCCTATCGGTCAAATGCTACTCTGATTAATATAGGCTGTGGCCTGCCCACAGCCCACAGCGGACTTACCCCCTGTTTATCACAGCTGTGAGTTCACCAAAATTCATACAAAAAAAAAAAGTGAGCTCTTCTTCTTTTTGTGTGCGTCTCCACTAGTGGAGGTTAGCCGTCAGCTTCCCATATTCTTCTTCATTTCTTGCCAAGCGAAACAGGTCCTCGACGCTGGCTACACCGTTCATTCCCTGATGTTTCAGAGCAACGAGATTCCTTCTTATAAAAAAAAAATAAAAAAAAAAAAAAAAAAAAACACACCTCCCAACACACCTCCTCCCCTCAATCTGGCCCATCATAATAACTTGAAGAACTCGGTACCTATCGTGTCGCAACACATGCCCTAAATAAATAATTTTCTTTTTTGTCAACATTAGTTGACACTAGTATACAACAACGCGTTTTAGGACTTCCAAATTAGTAATTCTATGGACCCAACTTCTTCTCAACATCCTTCGGTAGCACCACATCTCAAATGCCTCCAGCATGCAGAGCTATACAATCCTTAACAGCAGATTACGAAATTGTTAATGTACGAGAAACCATGGGTATAGGTATCCGTAGAATTGGTCCTCTACATAGCCTAGTACAGGTTCTAGACTATTATTTTTCTTTCTCGACTGCGAAAGCCGAATTTCTTTCGACACTGCTTTCCAACCAAGGATGTCGGGTGAAACGTTCTTGTTTCCAGCCCAAAGGAGGCTAGGTGTAGACTCATCCAACAGAAATTTTCCTGTAATCTTTCCTGCTGTTGCGATAGCACTCTATTGTCATACATTTTTTATCAGCTTCACGTTAATTATTGTGATACCTGGCTTTTCACAGGTGGGGCTTCACCTATCAAGATTAATTAAATAATGTCTTATTGTGATCACATCTTCAAACTCCAATCATATCGATGCTATCGCGTGGCAAAGTGTGTGCAGCGCTGAGGTTCGATCACTATGACAAGATGGCAAGTGCGATTTTTTCATAACTTTCAACTCGGCAGCAATCAGCAAACTTCCAGACGCAATCACTCCCGGTGCGTCATTGTCTGTAAAGCTTACGCATACAACGGCGGCGAATGTGTGCGCGCGACGACTTCAAAATTGAAATAATCTCTTAGTTGTGAACCGACCGTCACCAG
Organism: Yponomeuta malinellus; assembly: GCA_947308005.1. NCBI lineage: Eukaryota > Metazoa > Arthropoda > Insecta > Lepidoptera > Yponomeutidae > Yponomeuta > Yponomeuta malinellus. The sequence goes on from OX371019.1 coordinate 2,666,083, forward strand.
AGACCCACGTGCTTCCCGCGACCGCTCCGACGCGAAGTGAAGATCGCTATTGCATTCGAAACGAGCTGTACGTGCAGTGTTGTGGTTTCAGCAGCCGTCAGCTCCTTGGTGAGTTCCCACCGATGCTTATAATAAGTCAAGGTCTTTCCTCCTCAACTTCTTCGCTCTAGAAATAAACTTCGCGTTTTGGCACAATACTCGGCACTCTATCCTTGACGTCCCCTCAATTTTGCAATTTGACTTTGTTCAGACGATGCTCCGCCGAAGTTGGGTTTTGCCGCAGTTTTACGTTACGTCACGTCAGCGATGATAATTGTCCGCTGCTATTGTACTCTGCAACGTGTGCTATTTGCTTAGTAGGTAATTGTAACACTACATAGCAATTTTATTCAGTCAGGCACTTTAAAGTAAAAAAGTGAACGTTTACTGGCAGGTGAGGACGGACGGTCGAGTGCATTCACAAAACACGGTAAAGCCATATCGCGTCGAGTCTACGGAATCGTGCGATTTCCGCGTCAACACAATAAATGCAGCCGTGACAGTGGCGTGGGACTGTGGCCTTGCGCTTGCCATTTCATGACACGATCACACCACACGTGACAGTAGCTTGTCAACAGTTTTTCGCGGATCGGGACATGCCCTGCGCAAAGAATGCGGTCCTGGTCTCGTTGCTAGGCAACCGAAAATGCGCGCGCCGCTAAAAAAGACACTCCCATTGGAAAATGTTATGTTATGTCAAACGATCGTACTTTATCATGATTCATTGCCGGGTTTCTGACGAATCTTTAACTGATTTAGTGAAACGTGCAATGTGTTATCAATCGTCGGCAAATACGCGAATACGAATAACCAAATGAAGCACCAGCATCACAGGCCTGACGAATGACTAACTTGTCAAATTCCGAATGCCGAGCATCAGAAATCCGTTAGGATGTTGGTGAGTGAGCGTAATTTAGGGGTTAATTAATACTTGTAAAGAAAATTACGACTATTCGGTAAATAATTGGCAACACTGTGACAGAGGCGCCCTCGGTAACAGGTCTAAAATTTAACAACTTGTCATTATTTTTGTCTTCCACCTTATCGCAACCGCACGAAACGCAAACGGTAGGTACTCCTGAAAATATAAGGAAATAGGTCTTGCAGCTGTATGTCCTCTTTACATACTTCGTTTTCGTATGTTCGGTAGATTATTTGTATCATTTGCCTTGCTCTCTAATAGTGTGTTAGTATTTTTAGGTTTACCTTATTTACTTATTATGTATAGCATTATCCGCCAACAAACTGCTATGCAGTTTGGCGAAATTGTGTACTACATTTAAGGTTTGTTATCTTTTTAAACAAATAAAAAAAGTGCGTTTATTCAATCTTACCTTATATAAGTATATTTTAAATTGGATTTCAACTCTTTCCCCTCTCTCTGTTTTGGGTTCCGTACCTCATGTTATCTCGGGAACGCGTGGAGGAACCGAGTTGAAATTAAAACCATATACTCGGGTTTACAGTCCCTGAAGCTGTAAAAAAAATTAAACTTCTAAGTTAAGGTAAAAAAATATACGGCCGTTTAAACAGCAAAATATGTATATTTCGATAATCAAGGGAATCATAATGGATAGGGTACTTTCCGTTGACTATGAATTTTGGCAAGTAACATCGTCTTATACTAAACATAAACAAACAAAACAAAATTCGTGTGAAGATCGGGAAAAGCTCGGTAAAAAACTGCGAAACTCGATTCCTGAACTATTTATATGTAAGTACCTGCAAATTTGTACGGAACCCTCGGTGGGCGAGTCCATCTCGCACTTGTCCGGATTTTTTTTGCACGCCTACCAATTTTTCTGCTACCTCCTGCGATTTACTGGTAGAAATTGCTTGTATGGCATTAACTACGCCGTATTGTACATTCGTTTAAGTACAATAAAACTGATTATTAATAATAATAAAATATCAACACTGCCTATTGTATGAATCCGCTGGAGCCTATTTTATTACGTAAGATGGATATGGGAGTAGTCCGAACAAACTTTACATTTTCATAAATGTTTCAATGTGGAGATGGGGGGGGGGAGTCCGAACATGTCAATGAACGTTTTGCGTAAGTTTTCATAAAGGGATAAAATTATGTTTATTTTGTCTTATTAGGTACTAAGGGGGCTGGAGGTCGTAAAGTTGTTACAATTATCTTACATTACAGTCCTACACTTGGTTCCTTGTATTGCAAATCAAGCTGCTAACTGCAGGATTTTCGCAATAAATTTGATAATGACGTGATTTCTACGAATACTGGCGATAGAGCTGGCTCTGTTATTGAAGTGGTTTTCCTGCTTGCGATGCTCCCCTGGTTATTGCTTCAAATAGTTATTGTGATTCTGGTAGGTACCTACTGTTCAAAAACTTAAGTGAGGCCATAGTGTTGGGTCTAAACTCGGCGAAAATAAAAAATTGGTTTTACGTCTTTTATTTTGAAAATTATCTGATCTTCAAATCAGCAGAGAATACAATGCCTTTCTGGGTTTGGACATGTAGATTCGATTCGAATACTTTGTTATACACAGAAAATATATCGAAATACCTAAATTAAAAAAAGCCATTTCTTCCGGGCAAATTTTATAGACGGAGACAAGAAACACGCTAGAGACGGGTACCTGTTATACGACGTGTGTGTCAAAGGCAGTCTAAGTAGATGCTTAGAATCAAGTTTTTATCGACACAAATAAAGGCGCCAAGCTTAACTCAATAGGGTCCAACTAGTAAAACAAGCGCGGCTCAAAGCTACTGTACTGATGTACTATAACCATTCGATTAGCTATCCAAAGTATTGATCAGCACTGGGACCACCAAATCCGATGTCCAGAGCACTGAGAATTAGAACAAAAGCTGTAGGAAGAGGCCTATAATACAGCAGTGGACGAACATCGACTGACGACAAAGGCAAAATGTACGCGGCAAGTTAAACTGAAATCGGCAGATCCTTGCCAACTCCCTCGCGAGCGGGAAGAAGAATCGGGAAGAGTGTGACCAGCCACTGTCACTTGCAAACCGGATCAATGCGGTTATCCCGCTCGGCGCTCCTGTGTGCGTGGAGGTGCACGGGTTGCAAATTGCTCTAATTCAATCTAATCTTCTTGTTAGCGTCGCCCACCGCTTGTCCGCAGTGTGAGCGAACAACAGAGGCACAGGCGCAAAAATCGCGAGGGTATTTCGAGAAATCTCTTCCATTTCTGACTTATTCAGGCCATAAAAGAAGCCTATGGATATTAGGGGTGTAAGCCCCCTCGATCGCTGAAAACATTAGCTATAACAATCTGTGTCTAACACTCCACCCTCGGAGGACCAACACAGCTTCGGGTCAGTGTAAGCTCGTTTAATTACTAACCAATTGTGAAAACTATGATCGGATTTTAGGGAATAGAGTTCTCGAGCGTGCGGTATAGGAGAGATTGCCAATCTGGCGATTTGAATATCAATTCCTTGGTAATTGAGATAGCATACCTACGTCAGGAATCCGTCAGGATTTGGTGCGCATAATATAGGGTCTGTACTCTTTATGCAATAATAATCTATTCTTATTTTTCAACACAATTCAATCTTTCACCGTGCAGGTCTGACTGCATATTCATGAAACCTTCTGTTGCTTATGACGTCTGTCTGATAAACAGCTGTCTCAAATTGATGTCTGCAGAATTGGTTTCATCACGCGAACGAAGGATTCCATGGCGTGATACTCTTGTGGTACTTGCGATAAGACCGCCAATTGTATGCGGCAAAACTTCGATATGTAAGCCTTTTTAATATTTTTTTGCATTCTGGTGTGTACAATAAAGAGTTCTAATCTAATCTGATCTAACTTGAGGTACATTACGACTGACCAGAAAGCTTTACAAGAGTAAAAAGCCTGGTTGCTCTAAAACATTTAATAAACAACGTCCACTTAACCACAATCACTTGTCCTGGTCCAAAACTAGGATACCCTGTCTGTGCTATAGAACTTCACAAAAGACTGATGTAGGTACAGTGATATCATTCCAATGTTAAAACCTAGCTGCAAAGTGGGTTACTCGGGGCTGCAAGTGATGTAAATTGCTTCGGCCAGATTTCGCTGCCTGTACATATTACAGAGAAGTTTGTAAAGAGGCTCGAAATTTCATCGATGCTTGCACTTGCCCATTGGCTCAGTTGGGAGAGCGCTGGCATGGTGAGCCAGAGATCGCGGTTTCAAGTCCCGGCATGGGTGGAATTTTTAGCCTCTAAATAGGTTTTTAAAATGTATAGACTGAGGCAATTAGCACAAATCAAACCACAACAACCCCTTGCGAATCAATCCTACGACCCTTGTATTGGTAATTGAGCGTGTTACCGCTTACTAACAAGGTGGTAAAAATAATTATTTATTTATTTACATTTTATTGACACAACCAACAGACGCTAAGCATTTAAAAATACAAAGTTCTTATCTAAATAGGAGTTTAGTCCAGCCCAACACCCAATAACAGGGCCCGTATTATGAAGCAGCGACATGTTCGGAAGGGTCGCAACGTCGCCCTTGAGCCCGACAATTCACACAAATCTAGCGACAAATACGGTTCTTTTTTTGAATAGTTTAATTGAGTTAATAGTTTTAATCGAAACTATTCAAAAAAGAGCCGTATTTGTTGCGACGTTGCGACACTTCCGAACATATCGCTGCTCCATAATAAGGGCCCGTATTCGTCGCTACATTCGAGTGAATTGTCGGGCTTAAGCGTGACGTTGCGACCCTTCCGAACATAGCGCTGCCTCATAATAAGAGCCCAGGTGTGCAAAAACATTGATGAGATAATTTGAATACTTATACCTTATAGCCTTATTGAGTAACCAGTTTTCAAATTTATGGTATTTGTTACGATCCACCTTGCACAAGGACGAAGCACTACCGGAGTAACATATCACGTTTAATCTAGAAGCCAGTTTTTGCTTTGGATTATGCAGGAAAAACTGGCTTCTAACGATTGAGAATACATTAAAGCCTAGACACCTAGTTCTACAGCCAGCTACAATACAGGAACTCTATATTATTAGCTCTTGAGCGAGCTATTTACTATTCATGTCTCATTTATCTAACAACATTACTAACTCCGATCAATCGTGGGGCTAGGTTGGGTGAACATTTCTGACCATTGTAAGTTTATTACTATATTCTTTTTGTTGCACTAACCCGTGCTGAGGGCAATTTTAAAAACCTATTTCGAGGCTAAAAATTCCACCCATGCCGGGACTTGAAGTAGGTTACTACTCGGGGCTGCAAGTGATGTAAATTGTTTCGGCCAAATGTCGCTGCCTATATATACGTAATACAGAGAAGTTTGTAAAGAGGCTCGAAATTTCGCCGATGCCTGCACTATAAGAAAAAAAATGTAAATTATTTGTGTTGTTCCGCGTGTCGCCGGATTAAGAATAGCGTCACTCCATTTCCTTCCGTGGATGTCGTAGAAGGCGGCTAAGGAAATAAATTACCAGGAGACGGGCAGCAGCGTGCCTGCTGAAAATCCAACCGCATACTGCGATCGCCAACCCGCCTGCCAAGCGTGGCTATGAAAACCACGAAGGAGGCCTATGTACTGCAGTGGGCGTCAAATGGCTGATGATGATGATGATGACTTGTGTTTTAAAAAAGAAAACTTGCCCATTAGCTTAGTTGGGAGAGCGCTGGCACGGTTAGCCAGAGCTCGCGGGTTCAAGTGGGTGAAATTTTTAACCTCTAAATAGGTTTTTAAAGTTTATTACTAATTAGCTTTATGAAACATGGCTCAGACATCACGGACTATATGAAAGTTGTCATTAAAAGACATAGTGACCTCTGAAACAATCAAGGCTTCAACGAAGCCTTTAATATGAAGTTGTGCAAATAAACGACCTAGACGCTGCCAGTCGTTCGCTACTAGTGAAAGTGCTCAATGTTTTTGCAAGTTTGCCTGCGGCTGAAATTCCGTGCCAGTGCCATGCACGTAACTAGATTTTTTGCTATACCTTTAGCTAGACTGGGCGTGTGCCCGATGGCATATCGATGTTTTCCATCGATAACATCTAACATACAAACTTTCGTTCCCTATTTTTCCTCATTATTTTTCAAAAATCTTTTCCTAGTGCTCAGCCACGTGAAATAAAGAACTCCTGTGCAAAATATCATGCTTCTGGCTAGTCTAGCCAGGGCTAGACCCCGGCTTAGGCTGTGTGTTTTTTTAATCAAATCATTCTCAAAAGTCGATGGCATTAAATTGAGCCTGGGTTTGGACGAACGCGGACGTGTAGTGTTCCATAATTCCATTAAGTACTATGGCCGGTTTTAATAGCGGCTAGTCTGAAATAAATTCCATGTACAATAACTGTTGTAATGAAATGAATTGTGAACTAAAAGAATTCGCTTTCGGTGAGTTCGTATTGTGAAGGAATCGAGTTTAAATCACATTGTCTGTACCTCGGAGTATACTAGCTTAATCTACCTGGCATTTTAACGCGACAATAAGGTTCATCGGGGCACACCGCATCACTCCACAAACGCATGACTGTTTATATTGCGACATGCATTATTAAACACCTTTCTATGTCACCATACGATCCCGCAACCTAATATCTACCGATTTGGCTTCACCCTGTAAAATTGGCTTTCTTAGAAGAAACCAGTTGATTCTTTTGCTTTTTTGTAACTTGACCGTTTGAATCCACATTTTACTATCACCTATTTCAATTTTCCACCTCAGACTCAAGTCGTACAGTACAAAATTAGACGTTTAACTTAGGCCCGAATTAATAACGCGCTCTTACCTCTAGATCGTTCTTGAGCTCATGGTCGAGTTATTATTTTATTTCGAACAGGATCTTGGGATTGGTACACTATACCGATCTCAGAGCTAATTAATTGTACGGCCCTTAGGGCCAGTTTCTGAATTGAGAATTTCGCTAAGTAAATATTTAACTGTAGCTCGAGTTTCTCAGAGAAGAGCTTGACAGAACGTTACTTAAGTATTTACTTAGTGAAATTAAATGTCGAAACAATGAATTACGATCATAGTGATCGATATTGCTACAACAAATACATAAAATATGTACGTACCTAGAAAAAAAGTCGTAGATCTATGTTCGACCAGATTCATAGTTTTTTCTTGTTTTCTTTCTTCTCATAGTGTTAGTGTCAAGTGCAGTCGTGTTTAAATCAGAATAAATAATAAATTCAATATTATTGGGATATTTAACTGTGAGAGCCCTAAAAAGAAGATTTTTCAAGACATATACGCATGCAGAACTTCCGCGAGTATTTCTACAATCCATACTTCATTCACGTTTCCCTTCCTACAGTTCATCAGCCCATTCCATCCAGATCCACCATCTTTATTCAATCTAAATACATACATAAACTCACGTTATATCCTGGAGGGGTAGGCGGATGCTGGGGTTTGCCGCTTGTTACTATTTTTCTCTTTCGCTTCATCAACATTAAATGCAAGCACGCCGGTTTTAGGCACTCTTAAAGAGGATTTAGTGACCAGAATTGAGATTAGCGAAGGGCAAGATAAAAATTACCTTCGTGGATCTCATGATATCAAACCAAATATTCTCAGACGTTAGGTTACCTGTCTGCCTACAGCGATGGCACCTCTTACACGGGTACAAAATATCGTCAATTGAAAAGGCTCTGACAATGTCAATAACTCTTCATAATTTGTGCAGAGACCGCCGCCAAATATCATTCTTATTAGACTTGTCACCTCAAGGATATTGTCTTGATTATGACAGATTGTGCTTTAGGCCACCTAGGTAGCTATTTGTTATCAACTTGTTTACCCCTGTTCTCACAAGGCTTCACTGTGTGGAAAGATTGCATTGATAAAAATAGATGGGTCAGAATGTAACTTTGATGAGTGATGGATGAAGATCTACCTATTTGCTGTTTAAAGATTAAGATAGATCGACAAGATAACTTAGGTTATGAAAGTAAGAATTCTGCAACGGTCCTTTACGGATTTAGCCAAAATTTCAGTAGTAACGTTTAAGGAAGTAAGTTTTCATCAGTCATAATGCACAGACATAGTTTGGATATAATAACTTCGACACAATACTTACTACCACTTGTACTGGTCCCAGTCCCAAACTAGGATATCCTGTAAGATAAGATAAGATAAGAATGTTCTTTATTGCACACAAGAAACAAGAGACAAAATATGAAAGTTACAATGAAAAAGTACAATGGGCGGTTATACTATGATAACCAGGCAAGGACATCAAAAATATAGAAAAACACCAAAACTGAAGCCAAATTGTACAAATGTACCGGCGGCCCCCAGTGGGAATCGAACCCTCGACCTCCGGCATGGTAATCAGACGTGAAGATAGTGAGATATCTGTGTCCAAGTTCAAACAATTTAAATAACTAGGTACACCTACGGAAGCTGTCACAGCTTCACAATGTTTCCCGTCGTCACAAGCTAATTTGAGGACGATGGTTCAAAGCAAGTCAATACAATATCAATGCCAACTTTCTACTATGTTGTGGGTATTGTCGGCCAGCCCCGCGCATTATTTTACATTTTATCTTTGTGTACAATAAAGAATATTCTATCTATCTATTTTAGGCCATTCATGGCGACGGACACACCTTCGAAGTCATGTGATTTGGTATAAACATGATCATGCGATGTGTAAAAATAACTGAATTGACAGATCATTAGATCTGATTATGTAATTGTAGTTTATTTTTGGATTAGCGAAATGCGCATGTGTCATCGCATCACGTCCCTCATTCGTTCTAAATTGGGGTAGACACGTATTGCAGAAGTTATCTATCCGCGAAAAAATTGCAGATCTTCGTGTAAAGTTGAATCGTCTTAACGGTCACGTATAATTTTCTTACTTTGTTCAGAATTAGAACGCTGTCTGATTCATTCTTTAGAGATGAGTACCTATCTAATAAAACAATACGGTTTATCGCCCTTCATTTCAGTAATCTTCATAACATATTTGTCGAGTTTACATGAGATATTATATATTTATTACATAGGTACATGATTGTGCAAGCGGCAAAAATTAAGAAAAATATTTACCACATATTATAACTAACACCCCGATAGATATCATCTTATTTATCGTCCGGATATAAGCATCACCATCAGATTATTGCCTCTACCAGATCTTTTATGTCGATCAAACATTAAAATATGTATTTACATATTTTTGTTGGGAAATGTTTTTTCAATACCTGTTTTTTCTGGTACTCTCAGTCGGTCTAATGGAGACTTTGGAGCCTTATCAGCAGCAACTGGCATTACAACAATTCGATGTATATATTTATTAATTAGAAAAAAAGTCACACTATACAACTGGACAAATACTACAGCCACAAATGATTTGTCAAAAATTTAAACTATGAATTATACATCCGGAAAAACATCAAATAAATCACTTATACACAGACGACGCCTCTTTAATAAAGGATTTCCCCTGAAAACCCCAGACCCCAGTCGTTTCACAACAACATAAGGCAAAAATGCACTTTTCTTACTGGTTGTGCATTATTCCAAACTGTGAATACAGTTAGATGTGGTGCTAAGAAGTTCCTCTTGCTGCCCCATCTCAAATGTCCGCTATGTTACAACGTAGGTATTTTAAACCAATAAGGAATCTAGAAAAAGCGTTTCATGGTACGTCTTTGTCAGAACAAGCGTCATATCGGGGGTTAGCCTTATGACTTGGACATCGTCCATGTCAGCCAACACGGTGCGTGCAGTTGCGCACGAAGCCAATGTACGCCATATTGGATTTACTGCAGTGAGCAACACCCGAACTATGAAAAATTAAAGAACTACCCTAAAAAAATGCCATTAATATAATTGAGAATAAGAATATACTTTACTTAACAACATTCGAGTACAAACAAAACACAATAAACCACAGAACACATTTCAGCATACTTATGCTTAAACTTTAGAAATACAAAGTTGTCAAAAGTGAGTTTCGTGTCAAAGTTGGCTACGTTTGTATTGTACATAATACAAACGTAGCCAACCATCTCGAAACTGGTATTGACATTTTCACGACCTTGCCCACCGGGCAACATGACATTATAATGCCGTTACCAGGCATATAAATTGAACAAACGTCTTTCACTGTGCCGAGACGTTTGAAGATGCTGTCCGAAACAAAACAGCAACTTGTCAGAAATCTTCAAACGAGTAGGTATTGAAATGTTCACCGTTTTGACCTTTTTTGTGAGCAACACGACATATTGTAATGCCGGGCACAGAACTTGACTAAACGACTGTCTGCGCAGGGACGTTTCAAGATGACCGGACGGTCCGAAACGAAACAGATATTTGTTAGTGAACTCAAGAACTATCTCACACAGATAAGAGCGCTTAATACTAGCGATTGGTAAAATGCATAATCTGCTTACTCTAGGATAAGAAGTAGTTTACTCTAAAGTAAAAACTTACTCCAGTTTGGTCGAATCGGCCCTTAGTCCCGCAGTTTTCTTTTCCACAGTGTTTTTAATAGTTTTTACATTTCACGGGTCTAATCGCGATTGTTTATTATGTACGTAAACTATTATTATGAAACGATCCAACATTGGACGGGATCATACTTTACGACCGGCCAAGGCTATAGTTAATGTATGAACCTAGATGTCGTATGTCGTTACGGTTGTCGTCCGATATTCGGTATTCAGATTATTCCAAATGAAATATGTGAAATGAAAGACCGATATTGATTGAATTCCTTCAATGAATTGTAAAAAAAAAAAAAAACAAATTATAGAGTACACCTTAAATATTACTTACCAGCTAAATAACAACTTAACTGCATACCTAATAGTAATAAAAAATATCCAATAAGTTTGGATTTAAACTAACATTATTCTAACCTAATTTGTTTATTTTTTTATTTTTAAGCGTTTGTGGTTCCCGAAATAAACTTAAGGCTGGGTTCTACGAGCACACGGATTTGTATGTATTGAAAAGTGGCCATTTTTGAAATTACAGAAATACAAAACCTATTAATAGAATTTTTACGACCGACGTCACTAAAACATTCAGTTACAGACATTTTGGTATATTTTTTATAAGCTATAAAGTTTAAAAAATCATAAAATTTTTTAATAATATTTTTTTGTAATATTTTTTTTTTCAGATTTTAAATACTAACCATTAGAGAGTAAAATGTTATTTAAGACACCTGATTTGGGGGTGATGTCGGAGAACCCAGCCTTAAAATGAAATTAACGAATAGTGAACCGTCTCACTGCCCCTTTAGGTCCAAGGTCGCGACCGCGTTACCAAGGTTGTGATTTTACAGCCGCGACAATTTTTCAATTCACCGGTCCACGCTCCAATTGGCCGCTCGTCAATCTGCGGTCGCTTATTTCGGGTCCGCGACTCTGCGTCCTTGGCTGCTGTCTCTTGGGGCGATTCCCAACGATAAACGTCTGGGGCCTGTTTCATAGAACTACAATTCATGGTTACTATGACAATTCGATGTACATCGCCAAGTCGATTAACCCACAGATTAACAATTAGGAAGCAAGAAAACATCCTTGGTAAGAAGACTGCTACGCAATGTACCTACATCGAATTGTCATAATAAACTACGAATTTTAGTTTTGTGAAACTCGGCCAAGATCTTAAACTGACTATTATGTCCTTAAAGTCACAATATAATAACTATTATAGTAACTTCCACACAATCGCTTGTCCTGGTCCCAAACTAGGATACACCCGTGCTATGGCAACCAGGCAAGGACAAATACACCCATCGGTAGTACTGAGACCATTCGTATACGTAAAGTACCTACGGCGGCCTTCAGTGGGAAACGGACCCACCACCTTTGGTGTGGCCGGATTATCTATCCCATCCAAGTTTTGACGTGCCCCCTCAAAAAAGTTCTCGTTCCCGTTTCGTGCCCATCGGCCGGACTTTTTTTTTCCACATTATCGTCACTTTAAGGGACTATTCACATTACAACGGGCACACACCCTAAGAAGAACGGGGCGGGCGACTTGCGGCGGCACGTATTCAATATAAAATAGGCCATAAATACTTACTAAGTTAGAAACTATAATACAAGTGTAAGAAAAGCCCGTTCACGTGTCGTGCCCGTCGGGCGCACGTGGCCGGGCTTTCTTTGAGCTAACATTAAGAGTATTTAAGGTCTATTTTAGTTTGTATCGTTGCGCCCGCACGTCGCCGGCCCGTAGTGTGGATAATACTAAAGCCGCGTCTGGTAGGTTTTTACTGAAAAACGACATTTGCATTGGATGAAGGAATTTAACCTCGCGTGCCAAAGCGGTTATTCTGTTATCGACCGTTTCAAATCCGTAATGCGCTGGCTGGAAATAGTCGTCACGTTGCAGAGGTAAATCCTGCGCATCCTGTCGTTTGATTCGCACAAGCGCATGCGCAGGAGTCAATCCATCAAACGATTATGCGAGGTAGGTAGGTACTTTAGATACAGACGTCAGTAGCTACCTAACCAATAAACTAAGAATGTTTTTTTATCAACGAATCTGTGGTGCTGAAATTTTTGAGCACAGTCCGACCAAGGTAAGTTGAATACCAATGGGGCACATGCCTTAAAATTAGATTGGACATTGTACTAATACTAATAACAAGGACATTAAAAAGGCACAAAAAACTAAAGTAAGACCATAAAGAAAAATACAAAAAAAAGCACGCACACCGGTTGCGAATACTTCTTTTTCTTTTAGTCCAGAACGATCCAGCGCTTGCATGAAATGGACGCCTATGTTCAATTTTAGAAACCTATTTAGAGACTAAAAATTCAACCCATACCGGGACTTGAACCCGCGACCTCTGGCTAACCGTGCCAGCGCTCTCCCAACTGAGCTAATGAGCAAGTGCAGACTTGCAAACTTCTCTACGTACAGGCAGCCCCAGCACGGGTTAGTGCAACAAAAAGAATATAGTCATGTAGGTACAGCGATATCATCCGATGTAAGAACCTAACTGCTTACCCAACCTAACCCACTTTGGGTTGCTCGGGGCTGCAAGTGATGTAGATTGCTTCTGCCAGATGTCGCTGCCTGAACGTAATGCCTGCACTTGCCCATTAGCTCAGTTGGGAGAGCGCTGGCACGGTTAGCCAAAGGTCGCGGGTTCAAGTTGCGACATGGGTGGAATTTTTAGCCTCTAAATAGGTTTTTAAAATTGTCCTCAGCACGGGTTAGTGCAACAAAAAGAATATAATTATGTTCAATTTGTTACTTATATATTAGCAGTTTGCCCTACGGTATAAGAAAATTACTTTGACTTGACCTTGTGCTCTGTGACCGGAGCTACTAGTATCGTCGTTAATGACCATTCTGCGCCGTTGCGAGTAAAAGAGATAGTGTCATATTGCTTAACTGCTCTGTCAGTGGCCGCTGAAATTGTGAACGTGGGTCGTTTAAACTTTGAAAGTGAAAGTGAAAGTGAAAGTGAACTACATTTATTGCCAAAAACACACTTTGTACATAAATATAGACATAAGCTTACATAATTAAAACTTTTTTCTTTTATAAAAAAAATTACAACTTAAAGGTTTTCTGGTGTGTACAACAAGGAATATTCTTAGGCTATCTTATTATATTATTAAAGTTTTTGGCAAATGGACTCATGCTCAGCAATATGCCGCCCGGAGATGCATGCAACACCGGTCGACGCTGATTTTCAGCATGAGCCATTAAGACATAAAAAATAGGTTGACAAAAACTCAATCAGAAACGGCGTCGTAACGCTGGAGTGTTACAAAGTGTTTATAAGTAGATTATTGACCAATATAAATTAGATCAAATATGAACAGTACAGAAAAAAAAATAAAAGATGTCCCAATGGCACTAGATTACAAATACAGGAAAGAGCCAATCCCGTGTATTTGATTTTAATTGAACAGCCGACAGCAGGTCGACATTAGGAACATTACTTTGGTGCAAGGACACGTGTAACGCAATGGAGCAGAGCGCACACATGTAGGTACTTGTCGATGTGCCGTCGTCTGTACTCGTACAAAATTTAGGTGAAATTGAGGCGTTTTTTTTGTATGCACTTTGGTCAATTGACAGCTGTTAGCAATAGATTAACAGCGTTTCAGTGTACGAGAAACTGGGGGTTAGTCCGTCTATGCATTAGGTACATCGATTCTAAAGGATATTATTATTGATTATATAAATTGTGTACCGGGTGGGGTTGATAATTTACGAAGTATTATTTAATTATTTTCTATCGCTTTGTATGTTTAGTTTATGACAAAATTAAATGGTTTTAAAAGTGTATGTTGTTTTAATAGTTTAAACAATGATGCAATTGTCTGTGCTTGTGGAGTATACATTTCAAATTTTCCCTTCACTCTTCCTGTAACTGACAGGCATGGGACATTAAATATTACATATTATCTCACAACTCACAAAGGAAGGCTGAATGTAAAAAGCCTTAGGATTTTTCTTTCCCCACTAAAAAGCGTTTTTTCTTTCTTTTCGGGTTAGATTTATAGGTGTAAAATGCCTCTGCTTTTTGTTTTTCTAGTAAAATAATTTTTAGTGTTTGTTTGAAAGTGATACTTGTCATATATTTCTGAAGTGGTGGGGGTAAATCGTTCCAGATTTTCGCAGCGGCAAATTTTAAAGTGCCTTCGAAGTTTTTAGTTTTGTGCTTTGGAATCGACATTAGACGTCGTTCTTTACTACGGGTATTTAAATTTTGAAAACTCTTAACGTAACAAAACAATACCTACTGTAATTTTTTACAACTTACCCCCGGATTCTCGTACGCTAACAATCGGTTAATCTACTGTTAACAGCTGTCAGTTTGCCGAAGTGCAAACAAAAAATGTGCATTGGTCCAGCAATTATACATACCCACATGCCTAAACTAACGCCTGTATCCCGAGGGGCAGTCAAAGACGAGGGTTGGCCATGCAACAATTTTATCTTGATAATTATTATCCCTTTTTTTACCCTGAATTACACGTAACGCTTGGCTCGACCACAGTCCATGAATATTTTTGGTGAATCGTTCTTGCCAGAATCTGGAAGTTTTAGACAAGTCCGTACCACAGTACCTATGTATTCTCTAAAGACGGAACAGCCATGTTGCCAACTCGTTGTTGGCAGCACTACAAAGTGTCGAATTTGTCTGTAGCGTCCCACAAATTTGAGATTTTTCACCGTCCTATGCTCAACCATTAATCCGCGCCTTGTTTCCGCACGGTACAATCAGAAATAATTACATAGATAGATAGAATATTCTTTATTGTATGTACACCAGGAATTAAACCCCTCATGGTTATGAAAACTATGAGGGAGGCCTATGTCCTGCAGTGTGCGTCAAATGGCTGATGATGATGATGACATAGTCAATGGAAAAAAAAGGATTTCAAGATAAATATCCCCTGAATCGAGAAGATCGCTGATTTTTTCATGGGTCTCATCAATAGATCTTCACCTAATTCGGAATACCGTCGTTTAGCCAAAGTATTTTTCGCCAAATTTTACTTCCCAATAAACTTATGGCATCAGTTTCATTTCCCAAATGAAACTTTAGCAAGTTTTCATTTCGCATTTTATTCATTTGGTCAAATTATCATTTCGCATAATTTTACTGCGTCAAGTTTTATTAAGACAAACGTTTATTATGCTAACGTTTTATTTTGGCAAGTGTTATATCGACCCCAACAGACACGAACTGTTACCAGAAAAGTGTGTTAGGTTAGAACTGCGACCCCCTACAGACACGAACTGTTACCAGAAAAGTGGGTTAGGTTAGAACTGCGACCCCCTACAGACACGAACTGTTACCAGAAAAGTGGGTTAGGTTAGGTTAGAACTGCGACCCCCACAGACACGAACTGTTACCAGAAAAGTGGGTTAGGTTAGGTTAGAACTGCGAATGAATTTTGACCAAGTATTTGTTTGGTAAACAATAACTTGCCATAATAACTTTTGCTAACTGTTTATTTGCTTTAAGTTGTTTTGAGAAATGTTTTTTTGCCAAGTGATAATTTGCGGAAAATAGTTTGGGAAGTAATACTCTGGGAAACGATTTTTGGCAATACATTAGTAAACCACCTAATTCATATGTTATGTACATCTATCTTTTTTCTAAAAAAAAAAAGAATCAATGAAATCTGACAACTTAGTAAGAAATTATCGTTGAACATACATACGGACGAATTGAGGACCTCTTTCTTTTTGAATTAAGCAATTTACCTCCTTCTCACAGAGGTATCAGGACACATAGTGCGTAAACTTATTCCTATGTGAGAGGCTGGAGTCCACACTAGGAAAGATTTTGTGTGACAGACCTCCAGCCCCTCACTAAACTTATGAAATCGGTTCAAAATAGACAAAATCCAAGTCTGATCTAAGTTAGTGGGTCTGATGTAACACTGTCAATTGATAGGAACCAGACAAAAATTTGCTTCTCGCTCTTACAATATTGCCGCCCATATTGTGAGAGCGAGAAAGTTATTCAGTCTCTTATACCTACTAACAGTGCTATACCCGTAGTGTTGCTTGGAATCTAACCTTTTGTCCCTTGTCCGCAGGTACTTCAAACAGCCCAACGCTCACTCTGCACTCCGCGACCAGCTATAGCCTCCAAAATGCTGACCAGCCCTCCTCGGAGGATGGCCCACAAAATCTTCAACACCTACCTGAACACGTGAATTGGACCCTCGGGCCATAGACTTAAGACCTAAGTTTAAATAGTGCAATTTGTTCCTAAAGTGATATTAGTTTAAGTAGTGTCAAAGAGAAAGAAGGTACAATGTCGAAGATGTGGGCTGTGATTTCTTATGCTGTGTGGATGGGGATGGGGATGGCCATGGGGATGGGGATGACCGTGGGGATGGACAGGCGGAACCTGCCTCCTACTTGTGATAGGTGAGTGTTTGACCCTGACTTTTTTTCACGTACTTTATTTATACACTTTGTATCAAAATGACGGAAGCAGTGGTAGTCTAGTGGGTAGAACATTCGACTCTGAAGCGGGAGACCCAGGTTCGATTCCCAGTGCGGGCATGTACCTATGACTTGGTTTTCTAAGTTATGTAGGTACATTTGTGAAGTTATAGTAGCAATACCACTCGCTAAAACTGTGAAGGAAAACATCGTGAGGAAACCTGAGTGTCTCAGCTATTTACATACCTCAGCGCTTGAAATCGCCAATCCGCGGTGGGCACGCGTGGTGATTAAGCCCATACTCTCTCTCCCTCTCTCTGAGAGAAGGCCTGTGCCCTACAGTGAGACGTATATAGGCTGCTTATGTATCAAAATCACTCTCCCCAAAATGATTTTTCTACTAGTCAATATGAACTAATTTTACAATGGTGACTTATAAATAACACCTGTTATATTTCAAGAATAGAATAGGAAATCGAGGCCCTGGGCCCCATTCCATAGGACTACAATTCACAATTTACTATGACAATTCGATATACCAGCAGGAAGATATTTAACAAGTAGGAAGACACTGCACTAATTAGCTACGCAATGTAACTACATTGAAATAAACTATGAATTTTATTGCAGTGTGTTATCCATTTTGACATATCCGAAGTGTCATATAATTGTGTATGCATTTGACAGTTTTTAGTAGGTTAAATCGGACGAGTCCATACAGTGGAGAATTTACGTATTGACACTACTGGTCCTTTTGAAATTGAAAGCGTTTATTACCATTAATCTGTTATAAAAGTTTTTGACTTAATTAAAATAATTTAAAAATCTACATATTTAGAGGTTAAAAATTCCACCCATGCCGGGACCTGAACCCGCGACCTCTGGCTAACCGTGCCGGCGCTCTCCCAACTGAGCTAATGGGCCAGTGCAGGCATCAATGAAATTTCGAGTCTCTTTACAAACTTCTCTGTATTACGTACAGGCAGCGACATCTGGCCGAAGCAATTTACATCACTTGCAGCCCCGAGTACCCCACTTTGCAGTTAGGCTTTTACATCGGAATGATATCGCTGTACCTACATGATTATATTATTCTTTTTGTTGCAGTAACCCGTGCTGGGGACAATTTTAAAAACCTCTTTTTAGTTAGTGCAACAAAAAGAATGTAATTAACTAAAATACACCTTAAAAATAGACGTAGGTAAAGCCGACCAAAAACGCAGCGTAACCTGCACGTACGCACAGCGCTGTTTTTCAGTTTGCCCCCAGCGTAAATTTGAGCAAACGCTTGTGATTTATAATATAGTAAAAAAGTAAAAACGACTTCTAGACGGAGTCTAACTCAATACGCTATTTGACACGATCAACAATAAATTATTTCATATGCTCGATTAAAACAAAAAATACAAAATATCACGGAAAATGTATCTCTTTTAGTCAATTACTAGTTATTACAATTTTTAAATAGATTAAACATAAAAAGAGTGCTCTGAAATGTGACGTCATAAGCAAGTATTTTCATAAAAAATTCCGTTTTAAGAGTAACATTTGTCATTTAGAGTGTCATTTGATATTTTGTCAATTACCCAATTATCTACATTACCACCCTGTATATTGCTAATGCGTCGCTACGATTTATTATGAATGAAGTGGTGACCGTAGCTCACTGGCAATTGCAACCGGAAGCCAGCCGCGAAATGACCTTGTCAGCCGCTTCCTCCGTCCACCGTGGACCCTAACACCTGGGAATAAGGTGCAGTTTACCTGCGCTGCTGTACTGCTTGTCTGTTGACAGTGATGTCCTGTATCTCTATCGACTGCCTTGCTGGTCCAGTGGAAAAATCCTTGACTATCAAAGCAGAGGTTCGAAAATTCCAAATTGATCACCGGAAAATTCTAAATTGATCAGTAGAAATATAAATTGATGGGCAAAAAACTCTTCCAAATGGAAGCGCAGAACATTCCAAATGGTTCACCGGAATATTCTATATTGGTTTGCAGAAAATTCCAAATTGATCACGAAAATTCTAAATTGAATTGCTCATACATTATACAGCTTCCACTTTGATGTATTGAAATTAAATCTCAGTTAGTTTTTCTGACCATGTTTGATTCTACTTACTGACCACACACTGCTGCAATTTTTTGAAATAATACTAGACTAGCTTTCGGATCGGAAGTCAGTCTTTAAAACCGTGTGTACCAGTCTCTGTGACAAAGTGTCACTAGATTAAAATATCCTGCTTTAACTAGATTGATATGACCATTGCATCATCATCAACCCATTATGTCCCCACCGAGGGGCACGGGTCCCTTCCCTGAGGAAGGCATAGGCCATACTCCACCACGGGGGCCAAGTCCGGATTGGTGGAGGCTTGTAGACTAGTGGCTCGTCTACTGTCAGAAGTCAGACCATTGCATAATTATAATTAATCTATTGAAAGAGCGAAGCTATCAATAGCTATCAGGTTATTTACAAATGCCGACATTTGATTCATCTTCTGACTAGACAACGACGAGACAAAATGCCCTAATAACGAACATATAGGTACCTACAGGTTTACCATGATTTACCTCTAAAATGGGCAATTAATTGTAAAAAAATTAATTGAAAAGGATCGATGTTAAATGGATGTTGTATTTTAAGCTAAATACCTAGAATACATTTATTCTGTTGTGTATTATGAATTTTGTTGAAAACGTCTGTCAACAAAGTTCATAATACACAATATACACGTATAAAAGATTCGTATTCACAAGTCTTAAAATAACGTAAATTCTGAAATCCATTTCTTCAGTATTTAAAATTCCCAATTCATTTCTTTATTTTCCTTTCAAATTGACCATTTTTTTATTAATTTGATCAACTATCCGTGTCTGCCAAAAAATAGAACAGATTTTATGTGAAAACCGCATGTAGATCCTCGAGATTGCAAACATCGGACGAGACTGGCAAGGGACTCGGTTGGCGTGAAAGAGAAGAGGCCTATGCCCAACAGTGGGCTCTGTTTATGGGCTGATTAGATAGATAGATAGATTGCAAATGACTAACCCCCGGTTTCTCGTACACTAATGATCTGTAAATCAACTGTTAGCAGCTGTCAGTTGTTTTCTGTTGTATACACTTTGTCCAAATTATAGCTGACTAATCCAATCGAATAATCTACTGATAATAGTAGAACAGTAGTACGGGGGTAACAATCTCAACAGATGGGTAAGTCTCATTTTGTAAAACGGAAAGTCACTACCGTGGTGGGCATCATAACCCCAATAATTTACTATCTTGGTGTTTGTCCCAGGCGGACATACTTCGACCAAATAGGGGATGTATTAGCAAAGGGCAAGATAAAAAGTACCCTATACCGGCGGGCGTGCATGCAACGACTAATGAATGTTGAGGAAGCGAAATTGATCTGTCAGGATCATGGCAACTGGCAGTCCCTGGTCTCTGCCTACCCATCTGGAATACAGGCGTGAGTTTATGTATGTATGTATGTATGTGGTGATGGCACGCTTAGTGAATAGTACCCAACCATTAACTCTAGGGACTACCCTAGAGTCCTGAATTACTAAATTCATCACTAACCTTAAGGGAAATCATACAATTTTGAAGGAAAAAAAATAGCCATAGTTGTGACATTTTGTTTTTCAGATTGAGAATTATCTTTCTACGTTGAGAACATATTGTGTGAACAGTGAATTCTCATAGAAAACCAGAAAATGTAAAAACACTCGGAAGGCACCTTGCCCATTAGCGTTTTTGTTGAACAGTTGATAAAAAGTATTACAAAAACGCGATACATACACGCGATTGAGGCCATTGCCCTCCGTGACATTGCCAAGGAAGGTCTCGTTATATTTTCAGAATCTAGAAATTATTACTGAATACGTTTATTGCCCAAGTAAATTTAAACAAAATATAACGGCAATGCTTTAAGCATTTTCTACCAGTCAACCATAGGTGATGCAAGAAAATAAAAAAAAACCGGCCAAATGCGACTCGGACTCGCGCACGAAGGAGGCCGTACCATTATCTATACAACATTAGACACAAAGATCGGGAAAAAACAGTAAAAATCACTTTTGTTGTGTTTTGTTTATGCAACGACTAATGAATCTTGAGGACGCGAAAGTGATCTGTCAGGATCTTTGCAAGTGGCAGTCCCTGGTCTCTGCCTACCCCTCTGGGATACAGGCGTGTGTTTTTGTCTGTATGTAGATTTGACTGAACCTATATCGGTGGACTAAACTAAAGTGCAAAGGTTCTCGAGTGGAGACCACGAGCTGGCAAACGCAGCGTAGGACGGACACCAGCTCGCTGGACCGACGATTGCTGGCAGCGGCTCGGTGAGGATAGCTGACAGAAACAAGTGGCGTGCCTTGGGGGAGGCGAGTGGACGAAAATGGGCTGATTATAATATAAGCAGCCTATATACGTCCCACTGTAGGGCACAGGCCTTCTCTCAGGGAGAGAGTGTGGGCTTAATCACCACGCGTGCCTACATAACTTAGAAAACCAATGGGCTGATTGATTGACTGAAATTTCAAACAATTTTGAGTCTCATTGGCGGAGGCCAATGGAACTCGAGTTATTTAAAGTCAAACTCATTGTTCAAGTTATTTGCCGGGCATTATACCGGTGCTAATGTACTAACTGCCTTCCTGAAGCCCACGTATTCTCTGCATCATTGCAAACATATTTTTCCAAACTAACCGCGGCCGGAAAATCAACGGCACGTTTGTTTGCATATTTTCGTAGAAATGCATCTAGTATCGCACTTCTTCACAAGATCATCATCAGCCGTTTGACGCCTACTGCAGGACATAGGCCTTCCTCATGGTTTTCATAACCATGAGGGGGTTTGCCATAATGGCCACGCTTGGCAGGCGGGTTGGCGATCGCAGTATGTGGTTGGAATCTCAGGAAGACGCTGCTGCCCGTCTCCTGGTAATTTATTTCCTTAGTCGCCTTCTACGACATCCACGGGAGGAAATGGAGTGACGCTATTCTTAATCCGGCGCCACACGGATCTTCACAAGATACACTTTCGATATTTAGAAAACTTTAGAAAATGAGTTCGTATTTTTAACGCGCAATATATTCAAAACGTCATTCATTCTGTACTGCCACGTTAATCTAGAGCGGTATAACGTCTGATTACCAAGTAACCGTAGGACAGGGTATCCTAGTTTGAAACCACGACAAGTGATTGTGGTGTGTGGAAGTTACTCACTTATTCTGAGCTTGACAGGCACGGATTCAGCCCTCAAAAAAGGTTGTGGTCACAACCACCCAAAAATCGGCCAAGTGCGAGTCGGAGTATGAAATCGCTCATGATCGTCATCATCATCATCATCAGCCATTTGACGCCCACTGCAGGACATAGGCCTCCCTCATGGTTTTCGTAAACCATGAGGGGTTTTGCCATAATCGCCACGCTTGGCAGGCGGGTTGGCGATCGCAGTATGCAGTTGGATCTCAGGAAAACGCTGCTGCCCTTCTCCTAGTAATGTATTTCCTTCACTCGTCACTTCACTTCCTTCGCTCGTGATCGATATAGTGCATTCATACAAAGGAGATGTGTACAAAATATATGACCAAGTTTTTGTACATTGTATAGTTTCACGTGAGCAAAGCCGTGGGATGGTAGCCTAGTGGGTAGAACATTGGAGTCGGAAGCGGGAGACCCAGGTTCGATTCCCAGTGCGGGCATGTGCCTATGACTTAGTTTTCTAAGTTATGTATATTTGTAAAGTTATAGTAGCAATACCACTCGCTCACTGTGAAGGAAAACATCGTGAGGAAACCTGAGTGTCTGAGCTATTCACATACCTCAACGCTAGAAATCGCCAATCCGCGTTGGGCACGCGTGGTGATTAAATCCATACTCTCTCCCTGAGAAAAGGCTTGTGCCCTACAGTGGGACGTATATAGGCTGCTTAAGTAAAGCCGTGGAGCAAACCCGAGTAAATTAATTAACCTGTAAAATGTTAGCTCGCTCGAGAAAATTACAAAAGTAAACGTGTGCGTGTTTGCACATCACAATGTCACATTTAAACTCTTGACTACTGAACCGATTCTGATGAAATTTTTACAACTTCAAGTCTTATTCGGTTCGGTAGTCTTCTATTAGGGTTGTGGGCATGTCCATCGTGCCCACAACGGTGGACCCTCGCTTGAAGCTCCATACCGTTAGAAGGCTTACACGTACGTGTCCATTGCGTGGTAATATAAAAAATATATACATCTATGTCCCAGCAAAATTATATTGATAAAGTAATTTTTTTTGGTGCCTAGTATGAGTAACTGCCGGGTTGAGCGTCAGTATAACGTATAACAAACCTTCTTTTGAAAACGTTCATATTCTCTAATCAATTTCGATGTCGGCATGAAGCGTGAGACTATCTTTGTCTTATTTTGTGGTACATTCAGAAAGAAGTAATGTACAAATAATGATGATGATTTTTATTAGGGACCCATTGAAAGTCCTTTATAAAGCTGACATAAATAGGACTAAATCATCCGGGTCGGAGGTTAAGATGGGAGTGCCACAGGGATCTATTTTGGGGCCGTTCCTTTTCCTCGTATATGTAAATGATTTGCCGTTCATGGTTCAAAATATGTCAGAGATAGTATTGTTTGCAGATGACACGTCACTTATTTTTAAGATTAAGAGACAAAAAAATGACCTTGCGGGTACAAATAATGCTCTCTCTAAGGTACTATATTGGTTTACTTCTAATAACTTATTATTAAATTCAAAAAAGACAAAATGTATAAAATTTACACTACCAAATGTCAAAATGGTTGACAGCAATGTTATATTGGGGAATGATAAACTAGACCTTGTAGAAGAAACTGTATTTCTGGGTATCACAATTGATTCAAAGCTTCAATGGGGTCCTCATATAGGAAAATTGGCAAATAGGCTCAGTTCTGCAGCATACGCAGTTAAAAGAATCCGGGAACTAACTGATGTCGCAACTGCTAGGCTTGTTTATTTTAGTTACTTCCATAGTATTATGTCCTATGGTATACTACTGTGGGGTCGGGCAGCAGACATTGAGACCATCTTCGTCCTGCAGAAGAGAGCGATCAGATTCATATATAAGCTAGGCAATAGAGATTCGTTAAGAGATTTCTTTAAAGAAACCAACATCCTAACAGTTGCTAGTCAGTATATCTATGAAAATATTATGTATGTTAGGAAAAATATCAGTGACTTTAAAACTGTAGGTAGCCAACACAATGTAAATACTAGAAATAGACATAAACTTTCGTTCCCAAAATTTAGGCTGGCAAAGGTTAATAATACATCCTTTATGGGGCATTGTATACGTTTCTACAATAAGATCCCTGAGGATATAATAAGCTTGCCAGAAACGCGGTTCAAAAAATGTGTGAAGCGCACTTTGTGCCAAAAAAGCTACTATAACATTAAAGATTATTTAGATGACAATGATGTCTGGAATTAAAGCCAGTTCAATGCATGAGTTTTAGAACATTTATATAAATCCTGTAAATTAAGGACTTGAAAAGACTAAGTTTGGAGTTTTTTTGTCCATTTTTTCTCCAAAATGATCTAGATTTTGAAATGGACACCTAGTTTAACTTGTAACGTTCATTAAGTCGCAGTTTCTGTGCTACTTTGAATAAAAAAAAATTGATTTTGATTTTGATTTAAATAATAGAGGAGAAAAAACCCGAAAACATAGAAATGCCACGCAAAGACAGTGTGTGTCGAACAAAGTTCCGCTCTAAAGCGACGCGACACGCGCATAACGAACGTTATGTGTGTGCATAAGCGGATTGTAGTAGTGACGTTCGCAGACACACACACACACACATCCGCATTGATAGTGCAACAATCGCCGCATTTAGCAGAACACATCGACGAGTCATCGATTACAAATTATTTGCTGAGCGCACACAAAAATGTGATAACTGGCAGCGATTTACAGCAACAAAAGCTACGTTGCTTTATTTGTGTTTATTTTACAATTATAATTGACGAATCCTGCGGATGAATTTTATATCGGTTTTCTTTTTTGCATACATAAAAATTATTATAAAGTCTTCCTTTGCCTTTCAGCAACGATTTCAACATTTACAGCCTGTAGATGGCTGCCAATAAACATTTTAATGGCGACATAAAAAGCCTATCAATCATGATGATGCCGTAGTAAAACTAAATGACTAGTGCGTGTCAGATGTTTTTCATAAACATCAGTTAGTGCCTATTCCTTCGTCACCGTGTAAATATCCTGCTGTAACCCCATTGGATCTGACAGAACTGCGGCTTCACGATGACAAGACAGCACGATTGCATTGAGACATACTTACATAAGCAGCTCATATACGTCCTACTGTAGGGCTCAGGCGTTCTCTCAGGGAGAGAGTATGGGCTTAATCACCACGCGTGTCCACCGCGGATTGGCGATTTCAAGCGCTAAGGTATGCGAATAGCTCAGACACTCAGGTTTCCTCCCGATGTTTTCCTTCACCGTTAGCGAGTGGTATTGCTACTATAACTTCACATATATTATGTACATACCTAGCATTGAGATAATTCTCTAAAACTGAGATAATACGTACTAGCCCAGGGCCGCGTCTCAAAAACCCATAATTAAAAAGGATGCTTAAGCGCTTTGTTTTAAGCAGTATATAAACCCATCCTATGACATAGAAAGTACTATCGATACTGTATGTTGTGTAGATTGTGTAAGTTTATATATATAAGGATTGTTACCAAGAGCTTGCCGATAAACTGCATTAGCAGTTTGGCAAACTGATGAAATTGTAGTTTTTCATGTTTTATTAAGAACCAGCGACTTCGATCGTCCTATGTGCTAATCCAGACTATAATCTATCTCTGTGCAAAATTTCATCCGGATCCGTTCAGCCGTTTTGCGTGAAATGTTACTCTTTCATCATCCGTCCATACATACATACTTTCGCGTTTATAATATTAGTAAGGATAAATATGAATAAATAAATAAAATTACATAGATAGAGCGGTGGTAGCGCAGCGGTAGAACTGGCCTCACATTCGGCAGTTCGTGGGTTCAAATCCCCGCATGTACCAATGACTTTCAGTCTTATTTATAAAAAGTCGATTCCACTAAAACACTCTTAACACGGAGTTAAAGCCGGTTTATGGCAGGAGTTCCTTGTATAAACCGGCTTTAATTCCGTGTTTTGGTAGCATTTTTATAAATAAGCCCGTTTGTTTGCTTAGTTACTACATTTGTGAAGTAATTATACCTACCACTGGCTAACTAAGAAGGGTAAAGGAAAACATCGTGAGGAAACCTGAGTGTCTAAGGTGTTCACATACCCCGGCGCTTGAAATTGCCAATTCGTGGTGAAATCTCTGAGAGAAGCCCTGTGCCCTAAAGTAGGGCGTATTATAGGCTAGATGAAACAAAAATTAGAAAACATAGTTTTTTTTTTGGAAATCGAACCCACAACCTCCGGCATGGTAATCAGACGAGATACCGCTAGACCAACGAGGCAGTCGTGATGGACCATTTTTAATTTTTTTATAATTTTTATTTTAATTTGGATTTTTTTTCCGTTTCCCAATGTGAAGTTAAATAATATTAGATATGTTTTGTAGGTATGTTAGATACATAGTTTATGCAATGAGGAAAACATTAAGTAAACTTGCTTATAATCTTAGTAATTAGGTAGGTAATGAATTAATAAAACATGCAGCGGGAATTGAACCCACGACCTCCGGCATGGTAATCAGAAGTGATGCCGCTCTAGACCAACGACGCTTGATTGTAAAATAATTGTATAGTAAAAATTTGTCTAAATGTAGTCTGAGGCTTTGCTGGATAATAAAATAACGGATATTTAAGATATTTTTTTTATTTTTCTGTGCCTAGTTTTTGATAGGGGTAAGTTGATACTAAAATTAATTAATTTTAGTAGTAACTCTAACATTTGAAACGTATTTAATTTTTCATATCTTAGTTTTTGACCGAGCAACATGGAGCAATAATTCTAAATTTTTCTTTCAAATTTCTTTTTCCAAGCCACGAGAGCTTACGAATGCTTTACTTTGCAAATTGTCAAAATCTGTCTAAAATATGAGTATAATTTTATTTTCTAATGTTGCTGAGACCAGACTTCTGTTATAATCATTAAATTAAAAATGTTAGACAGTGCGGACGAGAGAGAATCAAAAGCAAAGTACAGTCTTGAAGTACTTGCACACAATAGTGTGTTAGTAACTTAATGCCGATTGAATTTTGAACCGGTTGTAGCCGGAAAACCCCGGCTTAATCAAGTGAAGTGTTTAATGTTAGTCTTGTACAGTCAACAACTGCTCGACCTGTACATTTTTGTTGCAAAGTCGCCCGTAACGTAACTGGGTAGTGTGCAAGCACGTAAAGGTCTCCTGTGCTCGTACAGTCTATACGACGTTTGATCATCTTTGATGGCTGATCAATCTTAACGATTTAGTTGCAGTCGTCCGTAAATTACAAATGCCGGCAAACATCCTGAGCTGCCCAAAGCTTCAGGGAAAGAAACAAGGACGCGGGAACCGACTTATCAACCAATCGCGTGGCCGAAACGATCTCACCCGCCCCACGCCATCGCCACCCTCTGTCCAGACCAAAGAGTCCTAAAATAAATTTCTCATTTGAAATTCCAGCCTCATATACTGCCACGGGCCACTCCTGGATACGGTGCAGATGGCGGGCCTGTACAACGACTCCAAGACCTTCGTCGACATGAAGATCAAGATGTCGCCCAACATCACCATGGAGCGCTTCCACGAGATGATGAACAGGTATGGGCGTCAGCATCGTCTCCTCAGTCTCGGAAGGGCTGGCACCTGTAAATCAAGTCAGGCCCTGATTCAGAAGCGCAGTCATTTTAAAAATATAAATAAAAAAATCACCTTTTTTTACCATTCTGAAACCACATTTGTCAAATAAAAAATGTATCATTATTATACCAGTGATAGTACCATACCCGTGTACTGAAAAAATGCGCATGTAGTAGATTCATGTAGTTTCATGTAGTTTTTGTAATGACTCGCGATGTTTGTACATAATTATGCATTCGCACATTTAACGTCGGGAATTAAGATAATTAAGTCACGATGAGACCCTTAAATTAAAACTAACTGAACTTTTAACTAGTAAAAGTGAATCTAAACTGCGGGAAACTGCGATGAAAGTACTCGTGGACTTAATTCAAACCGACGCGTCGTCGTGCAAATAAGTTAAAACAAACTCGTGTTTTGTTCGAAGTTGTGTATCCACAACTTCAGCGGTGGTAGCCTAGTGGGTAGAACATCGGTCTCGGAAGCGATAGACCCAGCTTCGATTTCCAGAGCGGGCAGGTACCTATGACTTGGTTATCTAAGTTATGTACATTTGTGAAGTTATAGTAGCAATACCACTCGCTAACTGTGAATGAAAACATCGTGAGGAGACCTGAGTGTCTGAGCTATTCATATACCTCAGCGCTTCAAATCGCCAATCCGCGGTGGGCACGCGTGGTGATTAAGCCCATACTCTCCCTGAGAGAAGGCCTCTGCCCTACAGTGGGACGTATATAGGCTGCTTATGTATGTATGTGTATCCCCATACATACACAAACACCCGCCTGTATTCTGGAGAGGTAGGCAGAGACGACTCGCCACTATTCTGACAAACCTCTTTCATCAACTCGACGGTTTCGGGTATGACACTGACAATAAAGAAAGGGCCAGTCCCTCCAACTATTTGCCTTACGTTCAGACAATATTGTATCGTGAGAGGATAAGGTATCCAACGACAGGTCGATGTGTGTATGGTATTGTAATGTCTGCATTTGCTCCAGGACAGACTCTCGGCCGACGAAGGCGGACGTACGCGAGTTTGTCAACCAGAACTTCGACCCGGAGGGCTCCGAGTTCGAGGAGTGGGTGCCCACCGACTGGAAGGAGAACCCTGGTAAATACTTTAGGGGCAACTTGTTAAATATTTTAGGAGAAGCTTGAAAAGATAATGGAAGAATGCTGGTGAATTTGTATCCTAAAAACTTCTCGGTAGTATATTGGATAACACTGGTAAATATCGTAGAAAAATGCTGGTGAATATCCTAAAAACTTCTCGGTAGTATATTGGATAACACTGGTAAATATCGTAGAAAAATGCTGGTGAATATCCTAAAAACTTCTCGGTAGTATATTGGATAACACTGGTAAATATCGTAGAAAAATGCTGGTGAATATCCTAGAAAAAAAAGGTAATATGCTAAAGGAGAACTCTGATAATTAAAGTGGAAGAATGCTGGTGAATGGAAATAAATATTTTCCACTTTCAATTTCACTGATATATAAAAATCTCGTGTCACAGTGTTTGTTATCGGACTCCTCCGAAACGGCTTCACCGATTTTTATAGATTTTTTTGTGTATATTTGGTAGGTCGGAAAATAGGTCGTGGGCTAATTAATATAATAATTAATAATAATTATAATTTGCCATCAAAACAACGTTTGCCGAGTCAGCTAGTATCCTATAAAAATCTCGGTAACAGGAGTAGAACCCTATGTTGGTATTCATAGGAGAACCTTGATAATGTACTGAAGGTGAAGGAGAACACAGGTTTGGTTCTGAGGCTTACCCTGGTAAATACTTTAGTAGAACCCGTGTAATTTTTCTATCAAAAAAACTTTGGCCTTTGCATCTACGTAAAAAGATGATTTATATACAGCGTCCCGTGGCACCTTCACTCACACTAGATGGATGAAGAGACGCTCCAGTGCCTGGGACATGGTCCGTGAAGGAAAACATCGTGAGGAAACCCGCGGATTGGTTGGCCCCGCACGTAGTGGTCTGGGCGTACTAAGCTGTAATGATAGTGTAGGTGCTGGGCAAGTCCACTCTAACAAAACGCTTCTAATGTAACACCGAGACGCTACGCCGCGACGACATTTTATGATACTGCGGTGTGGTTCCCCAGAGTTCCTGCAGAGGATCAAGGACCCTCTGCTGCACCAATGGGCGTCGGATCTGAACCGGCTGTGGCTGCAGCTGGGAAGGAAGATGAAGCAAGACGTCAAGCACAACCAGGACCTCTACTCTATCATCTACGTCGACAACCCCGTCATTGTGCCTGGTGAGTTGAGTGTACTGACGAGGAGGAGGGTTGAGCTCTGTTGTATAAGTTGAGGGTAAGGTTGAGCTCTGTTTGATACGTTGAGTATAAGTTTGTGGCAGAGGGTTGAGCTCTGTTGTATAAGTTGAGGGTAAGGTTGAGCTCTGTTTGATACGTTGAGTATAAGTTTGTGGCAGAGGGTTGAGCTCTGTTGTATAAGTTGAGGGTAAGGTTGAGCTCTGTTTGATACGTTGAGTATAAGTTTGAGGCAGAGGGTTGAGCTCTGTTGTATAAGTTGAGGGTAAGGTTGAGCTCTGTTTGATACGTTGAGTATAAGTTTGTGGCAGAGGGTTGAGCTCTGTTGTATAAGTTGAGGGTAAGGTTGAGCTCTGTTTGATACGTTGAGTATAAGTTTGAGGCAGAGGGTTGAGCTCTGTTGTATAAGTTGAGGGTAAGGTTGAGCTCTGTTTGATACGTTGAGTATAAGTTTGTGGCAGAGGGTTGAGCTCTGTTGTATAAGTTGAGGGTAAGGTTGAGCTCTGTTTGATACGTTGAGTATAAGTTTGAGGCAGAGGGTTGAGCTCTGTTGTATAAGTTGAGGGTAAGGTTGAGCTCTGTTTGATACGTTGAGTATAAGTTTGTGGCAGAGGGTTGAGCTCTGTTGTATAAGTTGAGGGTAAGGTTGAGCTCTGTTTGATACGTTGAGTATAAGTTTGAGGCAGAGGGTTGAGCTCTGTTGTATAAGTTGAGGGTAAGGTTGAGCTCTGTTTGATACGTTGAGTATAAGTTTGTGGCAGAGGGTTGAGCTCTGTTGTATAAGTTGAGGGTAAGGTTGAGCTCTGTTTGATACGTTGAGTATAAGTTTGAGGCAGAGGGTTGAGCTCTGTTGTATAAGTTGAGGGTAAGGTTGAGCTCT
The DNA here is from genome assembly GCA_947308005.1 of Yponomeuta malinellus. Taxonomy (NCBI): domain Eukaryota; kingdom Metazoa; phylum Arthropoda; class Insecta; order Lepidoptera; family Yponomeutidae; genus Yponomeuta; species Yponomeuta malinellus. The sequence continues at coordinate 2,697,026 of OX371019.1, forward strand.
GTTTGATACGTTGAGTATAAGTTTGTGGCAGAGGGTTGAGCTCTGTTGTATAAGTTGAGGGTAAGGTTGAGCTCTGTTTGATACGTTGAGTATAAGTTTGAGGCAGAGGGTTGAGCTCTGTTGTATAAGTTGAGGGTAAGGTTGAGCTCTGTTTGATACGTTGAGTATAAGTTTGAGGCAGAGGGTTGAGCTCTGTTGTATAAGTTGAGGGTAAGGTTGAGCTCTGTTTGATACGTTGAGTATAAGTTTGTGGCAGAGGGTTGAGCTCTGTTGTATAAGTTGAGGGTAAGGTTGAGCTCTGTTTGATACGTTGAGTATAAGTTTGTGGCAGAGGGTTGAGCTCTGTTGTATAAGTTGAGGGTAAGGTTGAGCTCTGTTTGATACGTTGAGTATAAGTTTGAGGCAGAGGGTTGAGCTCTGTTGTATAAGTTGAGGGTAAGGTTGAGCTCTGTTTGATACGTTGAGTATAAGTTTGTGGCAGAGGGTTGAGCTCTGTTGTATAAGTTGAGGGTAAGGTTGAGCTCTGTTTGATACGTTGAGTATAAGTTTGTGGCAGAGGGTTGAGCTCTGTTGTATAAGTTGAGGGTAAGGTTGAGCTCTGTTTGATACGTTGAGTATAAGTTTGTGGCAGAGGGTTGAGCTCTGTTGTATAAGTTGAGGGTAAGGTTGAGCTCTGTTTGATACGTTGAGTATAAGTTTGTGGCAGAGGGTTGAGCTCTGTTGTATAAGTTGAGGGTAAGGTTGAGCTCTGTTTGATACGTTGAGTATAAGTTTGAGGCAGAGGGTTGAGCTCTGTTGTATAAGTTGAGGGTAAGGTTGAGCTCTGTTTGATACGTTGAGTATAAGTTTGAGGCAGAGGGTTGAGCTCTGTTGTATAAGTTGAGGGTAAGGTTGAGCTCTGTTTGATACGTTGAGTATAAGTTTGAGGCAGAGGGTTGAGCTCTGTTGTATAAGTTGAGGGTAAGGTTGAGCTCTGTTTGATACGTTGAGTATAAGTTTGAGGCAGAGGGTTGACCTCTGTTTCGTAAGTTGAGTAAGGTCGTGGCCAAAAGTTTGAGCTCGATTTGATAAGTGGATTGTAAGGTCTCTCAGGCAGCTCAGGTGCTTTACGCGACTTTCCCACAGTCTGGCTGGGTTTCCACTTTCTGAACTGAGCATTTCCCTGAATAAATAGTTGACTGTAGTGCTGTCTCTCCGAATTTCTCAGACAAGAGCGTGACAGAACGTTACTTAAGTATTTACTTAGTGAAATTCCCAATTGTTCCGTGTGGCGCCGGATTAAGAATAGCGTCACTCCATTTCCGTCCCTGGACGTCGTAGAAGGCGACTAAGGAAATCAATTACCAGGAGACGGGCAGCAGCGTCTTCCTGAGATTTCAACGTGGCGATTATGGCAAAACCCCTCATGGTTATGAAAAACCACGAAGGAGGCCTATGTCCTGCAGTGGGCGTCAAATGGGTGATGATGATGAAATTCCCAATTCAGAAATCGGCCCTTAAAGTTTAATTCGCTTCCAGGAGGAAGATTCCGCGAGTTCTACTACTGGGACTCGTACTGGATCATCAAGGGGCTGCTTCTGTCCGAGATGCGCAGTACTGCGCGCGGGATGGTCTCCAACTTCCTGAGCATCGTCGAGCGGATCGGGTACATCCCCAATGGGGGCAGGATCTACTACGTCATGCGGTGAGGAACAGTTTTCTTTCTATGTAGCCTCCGACAGAGACAAGTGGCGGTGGCGACTTCTTATATTGAAGGCGAAGACCCACTTCGAGTCGCTGACCTAGCGGAGTAAGTAGGTATGTAGCTTAACCTTCAAAGTCAAAGTCAAAAAAATATTATTCACTATAAAAACAAAATGTTTACTTAATGAACGTCAAAGCTGCTAGTTTCACAATTAATAGAATATGCGGAGAAGAAGCTAACAAAGAAACTCCACATTTATTATTTTCAAAACAGATTTGCTTAATTAACAGAGTTTTCAACTTAAAGTTACACTACACTAGATACAATCGTTCCTGTTAACATTATTTAAATACCAGACATCCTTGTCTTCCAAATGGTATGGTTAATATATTTTTTAAACCGCGTCGGTGGTAACTCTAATATATCTTGAGGAATCTTATTGTAGAACCGTACACAGTGCTTCCTATACTCGCGCCAATTTTTGTAACACCTATACTCGCGCACGGCGTCACAGACCGATAGTTGGTACCCCTGCAACATATTTTTTTAGTAAGAAGCCCAAAAACTATTACTATTATTTGAAAGTTTAGGATGTAATGAAGTAAAATAGTATTTTGCCAAATGTGTTCTATGGTTTACTAACTTCATTATGCACATATTGTTTGTAATTCTTTGTAAGGATATTGGCTTATGTGCCTACTGTATGTAGTTCTTTGTAATGTTGTCAAATAAAGTTTATTCTATTCTATTCTATTCTATTTGTAGCCCTTTTGTAAAAGGCTCTTTTAGACCAAGATTTTCGGTCTTTTGCCACCTCTGACCACCCTGGCAAGAACTTGTGGGGATCATATACCGCCCCTTCTCGACCGCGAAAAGTAGACTACGAATTGGCATCAAATAACAGCCATTGTCGTGCTTATAGCTTACTAGCACTGCCCGCGACTTCGTTCGCGTGGTAAACGGACCAGCCTATGTCCACCCTTAAGGTCCGTTCTGACAGGTAACAGAATTTTTTAAATCTGTTAAGTACTTTCGGAGAATGCCACCTACATACGAACTTTTCCTAATTGGGTATATGACTAAATATGAAATGAGTTACTTATAAAATGGAATTTTGTATGAAAATCTTGCTTATGACGTCACATTTCAGAGCACTCTTTTTATGTTTAATCTATTTAAAAATTGCAATAACTAGTAATTGACTAAAAGAGATACATTATCCGAGATATTTTGTAATTTTTGTTTTAATCGAGCATATGAAATAATTTATTGTTGATCGTGTCAAATACCGTATTAGTGTAAATATTGAACTCCAGGGTACTCGATGCAATGGAAACCAGAATTGCCGCTTGAATAAACACCTTGACTTCCAGGTCGCAGCCGCCGCTACTGATCCCGATGGTGAAGCTCATAATAGACGACTCCGAAGACCTGGAGTTCCTGCGGCAGCACATCCACACGATGGACAAGGAGTTCGACTACTGGCTCACCAACCACACCATTGAAGTGGAGCATGAAGGCCGCAAGTGAGTTACTGGGACCTCCGAGTAGAATATGCAAGGGGCAAAGAAATCATATACAGGGTTATTTCTAAAATGCGGAATTTCTTAAACATGTCGGTTAAATTTTGTCATTTCTATCAACTTACGTTCTAAGACTTTTGAATTTTTTTTTGCACAATTATAAATTTTTGAAAATATGTTTTTTTTTCTTAATTAAACTAGCTGCGTGTTGTTTTTACTGTTTTCCTCGAATTTTTTACGTTTTTTCTCTCCATAAGAACCTTCCTTACATAACCGCGGCTTTCAAACCACCCAGATTCCAGCGTGTATAGAAACGTTATAAGCAGAATCGTTTGTGGTGTGGGTCAAGCCAGGTCAAGCTCGTGTTGGTTGGCCCCCTTCGCCTTATATTAGAGAGTGGCATGTTGATAACAGTCCTTTTATTTCAAGGGTGACTTCTGTTTCAGATATAAACTGGCGCGCTACAACGACCAATCGCATGGGCCTCGCCCAGAGAGCTACAAGGAAGATATCGACGCTGCTAAGTGAGTCTACCTCCTTATTAATCTACAGGGTAACTTTAAATCCGTTCGCCGTTTTTTAAGGGGATATTTTTACCATAATTTAGAAACGTGACTATGACGCTTTTAAAAAAAATACGCGTTATTTTTTTTTTCTTTTTGTAAATTATATCCCTTAAGCCAAGACTAATTAAAATTGAAATAAAACTGGTTCGAACGTCTTACGGTCGTCGCCGGCCAACACAATTGTTTTTTTAATTGTTGACGCATATCGGACTACAGACTTAAACATATTAAAAGAAAACATTTTTCAAAGTTACGGTACTTCCTTTAACTTTGATTTTGAATTCACAGTTTCGACCCAAAGGTCGGAAATCACGAATATTTACAAATATGTTATACCATTACTGATAAAGCATTAATTAGGTATACTGTTTTTCACAACGAAAAGAACATTACCTCAAAATATCGCTGACTATTGAAGAAATATTTATTTACAAGTAGGTATAATTAAATATGTGCATTCCGTGTGGTGCCGGATTAAGAAAAGCGTCACTCCATTTCCTTCCGTGGATGTCGTAGAAGGCGACTAAGGAAATCAATTATCAGGAGACGAGCAGCAGCGCCTTCCTGAGATTCCAACCGCATACTGCGATCGCCAACCCGCCTGCCAAGCGTGGCGATTATGGCAAAACCCCTCATGGTTATGAAAACCACGAGGGAGGCCTATGTCCTGCAGTGGGCGTCAAATGGCTGATGATGATGATGATAATTAAATGTGTATAGTAAATACAAATAATTAACTAAGAATTTAGATAGAAAATTAAGGCCAAATCGCTGCATAGAAAAGCTAGAAGGCTGGGAGAATTGCACAGACTATTAAAACTCCATCTGAGGAGTATTTTAAGGAATCGTGTTTTTATAAATTAGTGATAATTTTTATAGACTTCCAAGAAGTTCCACTGCAGGGCACAGGCCTTCTTTCAGAGAGAGAGAGTATGGGCTTAATTACCAATCGTGCCCACAGCGAATTGGCAATTTCAACCGCTGAGGTATGTAAACACCTCAGACACTCAGGTCTCCTCACGACGTTTTCCTTCAGCGTTAGCGAGTGGTATTGCCACTACAACTATACAAATGTATATTTGTGTAGTTGTAGTGGCAATGCCACTCGCTAACGCTGAATACAAAGTCTTTGGCACATGCCGGGATTAGAACCCACGACCTCCCGAATGTTCATAGATAGCCTTTAAATGGGTCCCGGGATGATATTGTGTATAACTCCCCAGGCATTTCGACACTCAAGATAAGAAGGAAGAACTATATGCGGAACTGAAAGCGGCGGCTGAGTCAGGCTGGGACTTCTCAACCCGATGGTTCATACTCAACGGGACTAACAAAGGTATTTATTTACTTACAAAGTTCTTGTAACTTAACAGTAGACACCAAATCGTTACAGAACTAGAGGCAACCTCTCAGAACGATCTCTCTAGCATTATCTTGCATTTATTCATCAAACCTTTTATTCCATCTACAAACAAGTCGCAGTAACATAACATACAGACATTGTTGCATGACACACTTATGCATATGGACATCTTCACCAAATTAAAATACGACCAATAGGACGTTACGGCTCGTCAATTAAAAACAAATTTGTCAAAATCGGTTTAGATTTGACGCAGTTATGTCAAACAAAGCAAAAAAAAACATACTCGTCGAGTTGAGAACCTCTTTTGAAGTCGGCTAAAAATAAAAAATAAAACTTTTCATTTCACTGCAGACACAGATAGATTCGTAGATATTAGATATAAAACTCAAGTACCAATAATAGGTTTTTAATAAAACTCATATTTTTTACGATCCATGAAAAAATCCTGAGTCATTCTCCAACATCTTCAAGGCAATTACCACGCGATTAGTTTCCCCTTAAGAAAGTAGGTCAATAAACAAGAGGTGATTTAACATCGAACGTCTCTTCCAGGCAACCTGACGAACCTAAGGACTCGCTCCATCATCCCGGTGGACCTGAACGCCATCATGTGCTGGAATGCTGAGCTTATGACCGACTTCCACACTCGGCTCGGGAACGTCGACAAGGCAGCTTATTACAGAGACATGCACGCCCGTCTTATGGAGGCCATTGACGAGGTCAGGTTCACTCATTCAGTCAGTCGGTCAGTCATTCGTGAATGTATGGCTGGATTCATGCAACGGAATAACAAATTAATCCAGAATATTAGTTAACCAGGTCAGATTCATTCCCTCATGAATTCATTCAGTCATACATTCATTCATTCGTGGTCGGACCTAAATGAAAAAAATAAAAAATATATCTAGAATAACAAACGGCTGTGAAGATCGCGCATCGAAGTCATTGGGAACCTTCCAAAATTTCGAATTCTAATTGCCAAAACTGTTTGTACCAAAGCCTTGTTTTGTTTGATTGTGTAAAATATAATGGAGCTCCATCATCCCGGTGGACCTGCACTCTATAATGTGTTGGAACGCTGAGCTCATGACCGACTTCCACACACGGCTCGGGAACGTCGATAAGGCGGCTTATTACAGAGACATGCACGCCCGTCTTATGGAGGCCATTGACGAGGTTAAGTTCATTCATTCACTCACTCACTCACTCATTGAGATATTATCATCATCAGCCATGTGACTGCAGGACATAGGCCTCCCTCATGGTTTTCCAAGCTTCTCGGTGTTGGGCCGCTCGCCACCGTAACCAGGTCGTCAGACCATCTGGTGGGGGGCCTGCCCACGCCGCGTCATCCGGTCCGCGGTCGCCAGGTCATCGGCCTACGGTCATCGGTCAACGGCCATAAGTTCTCCGAGCTATGTGCCCCGCCCACTGCCACTTCAACGGAGCAATTCTTCATTTAGATTATAATATGGACCTAATAACCGCCCGCCGCGGATTTCCGATGTCAGGCGCTATGTGTACACCTCAGACGCTCACGGTGTTCCTTCACTGTTATCGAACGTTCTTTGGTATAATGAAGAATGTTTTTATCTCGTCTCATCTTATCTCGTCTTCACTGGCAGGTCCTCTGGCACGAAGACGTGGGAGTGTGGCTCGACTACAGTCTGGAATCGAACCGGCGCCGGGACTACTTCTACCCTTCCAACGTCGCGCCGCTCTGGACTGGCTCCTACGATAAGGCGCGGCTGGATTACTACGTGTCTCGAGTCATCAACTACTTGGATAAAGTCAAGGTTAGACAATCATCGTCATCGGAGATCACCCCTCACATGGAAACAGACTATGCATTTAAGGTGGTCGCTCCCCAGGTGGACATATTCGAGGGCGGCATCCCGACCACGTTCGAGCACTCGGGCGAGCAGTGGGACTACCCGAACGCTTGGCCCCCTCTCCAGTACATCGTGGTGACGGGGCTGGCGGACACCCGGGCGCCGGCCGCCGCCCGCCTGGCCACTGAGTTAGCCACCAAGTGGGTCAGATCCAACTTCCAGGTGTGGAAGGACAAGACCGCCATGCTAGAGAAGGTATAGTATGAGATAAGATAAGATATTAAGTCCGCCACATTGCCATTGTATTTTTTACTTATGTGCAATAAAAGTATTAATATTAGGGGTTAAAGTATGAAATTGCCGTTTTATTGCAATAGGTTCTTTGAATTGACATAGAATCTTCATGGTTTGAGGTTTTCGAATGAAACTTTTTTCAAATGGTTTCTATGATGTTCTTTTTTTAAAAAATGTGAAACATTTGAATATCGACTTTCAATTGTTTTTGTTATTCAATTTAGACAAGAAAGATGGATACTGCGAAAATTCAAGTGATTATGAGGCACCCATTTTTCGTATTTTTTTATTTTATTGATTTGACGCAAGTGAATCAATATTGTGGGTAAGGTAACGTTAAACCATGCCGCTAATTCCTGGGTAGTTTGACTAGGGTCGGCTTCCACTATCTCTCTTAATTCATCGTTATTCACCTGTGTGGGCGGTCTTCCTCGTGGCTCGTTCTTTAAGTCGAAATTTCCATCACGAAAGCGTTTAAACCAAAATCGCACGGTGCGTTCATTAGTAGACCCCTCTCCAAACGCAGCATTGATATTGCGGGCTGTTTCTGCCGCGTTAGTTCCGCGTCGGAACTTGTATTCAAAAATCACTCGAATTTTCGCAGTATCCATCTTTCTTGTCTAAATTGAATAACAAAAACAATTGAAAGTCGATATTCAAATGTTTCACATTTTTTAAAAAAAGAACATCATAGAAACCATTTGAAAAAAGTTTAATTCAAAACCTCAAACCATGAAGATTCTATGTCAATTCAAAGAACCTATTGCAATAAAACGGCAATTTCATACTTTAACCCCTATTATTAATATTATTAAATTAGAGTAATAAATATACATCGCTAACCCTGCTTTTAAAGGTAGCTGGGGAAGAAGAGAGGCGAGAAGGCACGTCTCGTAAATGAGTTCAATTCAATTAATTTGTTCAAACATCAGTATTACATACATGCAGATGGTACAATATAATAAGGGTCTCCGTGTTTTTCTATTTCGGCATACAAATAGTTGAGCTTAGCTCAATTCAAATATTAACCATAGACAATCAATGACTTATGCAGGTCAGTATGTCGTAGAAATTAAATTACATTTTATTGCTATATGCAGCTTAGATTTAAATACATTAACGTCAAATTTATGTCAGGATAATTAATAAGGGCAATGTCAATCATGGTTGTGAGACCTGCCCCTATATTACGCTCACCAAATCCTGAGCGATTCCAATCGTTTAACTGTCAAATTAGTATGGAATTTGACAGTTAGACGATTGGAATCGCTCAGGATTTGGTGAGCGTAATTAGGCCACTGGTCGTTGACTATGCGCCTCATAAGAAGGCTCAAGGTCGCCTAATGAGCAATGGAGAAAGCTATGTTAGGAGATTCACTGCGCGATCGAATCAGGAATGAGGAGATCCGCAGAAGAACCTGAGTTACTGATATAGCTCGAAGAATTGCTCAGTTGAAGTGGCAGTGGGCGGGGTACATAGCTCGGAGAACTGATGGCCGTTGTGACGGAAATGTTCTGACCTGGCGACCGCAGACTGAACGACTCAGCGTGGGCAGGCTTTCCACCAGATGGTCTGACGACCTGGTTACGGTGGCGGGGAGTCGCCGGATGCGGGCGGCTCAACACTGGGAAGCTCGAAAAACCATGAGGGAGGCCTCACGGGCGTTGGGCATGGGCTGTTGATGATGATAGATTAAATTAAATTTACAATTTTGCGAGTTGCTGAAAAGATACGTCTGGTAGGTGAATAGCTGGAAAAGGCAACCTTCACTGGCGTCCGCCATTTTGTGGCGACCATATTTGCAAAATGGCGCCCGCGCGTTTGCTTTTGTCGCTCGGAACATTGGCCAATGGTTGCCAATAATGCTGGACCAAATGTTGGAGCTACTTCAGGTGACAAATAGTAAGTGATGCTTCATGCATCCACCGAGGTGTCCGCTTACAGTGTCCAGGCCCAGGAGAATGTGTTGTGCGGAGGTAATTTAAATGCGGGAATACAATAATGCCTTGTGTATGTCTCAGATGTATCTCTTCGTTGCAGTACGACGCGACGATATTCGGCGGTTTCGGCGGCGGCGGCGAGTACGTGCTGCAGACGGGCTTCGGCTGGACCAACGGGGTCGTCATGGCGCTGCTCAACCGATACGGAGGTGAGCCTAGCGTGCCGGGGATAGGGCGCTGGTTAAGTTAGAGGCTGAGGTGCTTGAGATAGGGCGCTGGCTGGGGTGCCGGGGTTAGGGAGCTGGTTGGGGGCTGGGGTGCTGGGGCTAGGGCGCTGGTTGGGGGCTGGGGTGTCGGGGATAGGGCGCTGGTTGGGGGCTGGGGTGCTAGAGACAGGGCGCTGGTTCGGGGCTGTGGTGCCAGGGGTAGGGCGCTGATTCGGGGCCGGGGTCCCGGCGATAGGAGGCTGGCTGGGTGCTGGGGTGCCGGGGATAGGGCGCTGGTTCGGGGCTGGTGTGTAGAGAAAAGGGCGCTGGTTGGGGGCTTGGGTGCCGGGGATAGGTCCAAGAGTCGTCGTGACGCTGCTCAACTGAGTGAGCGTAACTTATTTGCCCACAATGGAGAACTTGCATTAAACTTGTTTGATGCTATTGGAGAGGCCGTGTTAAAGGATAAATAATGGTGAAAAACATGTTTCTCTACGACTAATACTTTTCATAGTGTAACCTGTCGAAAAGTAACTCTAGTCACGTGGTGCGAAAACGTGCCATATAATTCGGGCTCAAACTAAGACGTCACGCGATGCTCGCAACGCCTTGAACGGCTCCAGGGAGACACTAGCGTCACCGAGGAAAAGAAAATCATATCTTCTTTTACAGATCGAATTTACAAAAAGTGTCTGTACAATCTCTCAATCATGTTAACAGTGATTTTTAGGACCATGGCAAAGGACCTATCATCACGAACCTGGGACTAGATAATGCTATCTAGTCCTAGCTTTTTACCTTAGGTTCACAACCATGGCTCCTAAAAACCAATATTAACATTTATTTTTATTTATTTATTGCCAAAAAACTTAAAGCTGACATTACAGGGAATCCCTATTGCGTTAACAAGTTTTAGAATTAATTATTCAAATTAACTTAAAGTAACCTAATCCATCCATCAATCAAGCCTCCACCAATCCGGACTTGGCCCCCGTGGTGGAGTATGGCCTATACCTTCCTCAGGGAAGAGACCCGTGCCCCTCGGTGGGGACATAATGGGTTGATGATGATGAACCTAATCCATTTATAAACTAGCATTAATAGACACACAAAATACTACTTACTATAACACAACACAAAAAGAGTGACTTTTGTAAATTCATTCAGAGAACAAAAAATAAATCTGTACTCTCTGCGACTCGGTGTTAACGATTCGTTTATGATTGAGAGATTGTACAGTCACTTTTTGCAAATTCGATCTGTCTTCTTTTACACATCGAATTTGCAAAAAGTGACTGTACAATTCGATCTGTAAAAGAAGATATGATCTTTAGGGTTTCGTACCCGAAGGGTGCCAAACAGGACCCTATTACTAAGACTTGAGTTTCCGTTTATTGGTCTGTCCGTCTGTCTGTCTGTCTGTCTGTCTGTCTGTCCGTCCGTCCGTCCGTCCGTCCGTCCGTCCGTCCGTCCGTCCGTCCGTCCGTCCGTCCGTCCGTCCGTCCGTCTGCCTGTCTGTCTGTCTGTCACTAGGCTGTATCTCATGAACCGTGATAGCTAGGCAGTTGAAATTTTCACTGATGATTTATTTCTGGCAGAGTTTTGCTCGAAATTAACAACGGCAACAGGTAGAAATTTAATTGAAATAGTAATAGAATATTTAGTTCTATATTCGCTTCAAAAATAAACAATTCAAATAAAATAAATTTAACGGGGCCCCCATACAATAAACGTGATTTCTTGCCATTTTTTTCTCGATTTTTGTTTCTCGGTGGCGCTGGTGTTACTCCCTGGAGCCCCTAAAATATGAAATCGTATTTATCGTAGTTTTTAAATGGTAATTTTCTATTATTAGAGTAACTTGATTTGTCTTTTTTTAGACCTGTAAAACCACAAAAAAAAGGTTTAGTGTGTTTTCCTAGACCCTCTATAATATAAGTAAAATGTCACTCCAATCGTGATATTGATGCAAGCTTCCCACAAGCAACTTGTGTTTTTTTTTTATTTTCCACCTAATAACTCATGTTTCTCTTCGCATATCGCTCGCGGAAGCCGGTGCCATAGGTATGTCGATATTCACACCCCAAGTAGAACTTAGTAGAATAGTAGGTTTGCGAATCAGCATGAACTTTTATTTTGATTCAGGGACACTATGCAAGTACAAAGTATCCAACACAATAACTGAAACTGGCCGGTTTTACACATTTTAGTGCTTCGAACTTTCTTATGCGATACAGGGTTATTTCTTAATGAGCTATGGGCATTGTCCTAAAAGAAGTAGTTCTGTTTTTTTTTTTTTTTTTTTCGAGAAAATAGATTATTTTGAGAACCTGGGCCGAGTATTTTGACTTGGTTGCTTTCTTTCAAAATCAAAAACAATTTTTTTTATTCAAAGTAGCACAGAAACTGCGACTTAATGAACGTTACAAGTTAAACTAGGTGTGCATTTCAATATCTAGATCATTTTGGAGAAAAAATGGACAAAAAAAAACTCCAAACTTAGTCTTTTCAAGTCCTTAATTTACAGGATTTATATTAATGTTCTAAAACTCATGCATTGAACTGGCTTTAATTCCAGACATCATTGTCATCTTAATAGTCTTTAATGTTATAGTAGCTTTTTTGGCACAAAGTATGCTTCACACATTTTTTGAACCACGTTTCTGGCAAGCTTATTATATCCTCAGGGATCTTATTGTAGAAACGTATACAATGCCCCATAAAGGAATTAATTTAATTTTTAAAAGCTGCCTTTTGTGGCAACGTAGATACACCACAGGCTACATCTATGGTCCTGTTTTATTTATTCGTTTTGTCTGTTGTGTATTTAGTTTTCTTTCTGTTGTTGTACATATTATGTTACTTATGTGCTTGTTTTGTTTCTGTGATGTATCTTGTTGGTATAATAAATGTTTTTTTTCTTCTTCTTCAAAAAGAAAGAATCTACGAAACCGGAAGTACGTTCGAAACCAACAAAAGTAAAAAAATCGTGATCTGTGCAAACGTACATTAAGTTTTGTTTTTTTTTTTTACAGAGTACCGAGATGTCAACATCTTGGCGTTTTTTATACAAAAATGTTAAACCTCTTAAATTCACTTGTGAAGCGAACGTTAAAAGGTCGAATGAAAGCCGTACACTGATTCACAAAAATACAATAAATCAGTGAATATTATTAATTGTAGCCTTATACAGGGTGGCCAATCGGGTGACGTTTTTTTTTTAGACAGCCCGTACCGAGTCCTATCCAAGACACCCCCATGTATGTTCAGCGATTATTGACAGTTTAAGTGACAGTAAAAAATCGTAACTCGAAACATACATGGGGGTGTTTTGGATAGTTCTCGCTACGGGCTGTCTAAAAAATAACGTCACCCGATTGGCCACCCTGTATTTACTGAGTTTAAAATGCCGTATCATTTCTAACTACACAAACGTTATACGTATTTATACGCAAGGTTGAACCCCGGCATACGCGGATTCGACTTACACGGCTATCTCTTGATCCCACCTATCGCGTAAATCCGGGGTATTATTGTACTAAAAAACCTATTTAGAAGCTAAAAATTCCGCGCATGCCGGGACTTGAACCCGCGACCTCTGGCTAACCGTGCCACCGCTCTCTCAACTGAGCTAATGGGCAAGTGCAAGCATCGGCGAAATTTCGAGCCTCTTTACAAACTTCTCTGTATTACGTACAGGCAGCGACATCTGGCCGAAACAATTTACATCACCCACTTTGCAGTTAGGTTTTTACACCGGAATGATATCGCTGTACTTACATGATTACATTCTTTTTGTTGCACTAACCCGTGCTGATGAGGACAATTTTAAAAAACCTATTTAGAGGCAACAAATTTCACGCATGCCGGGACTTGAACCCGCGACCTCTGGCTACTACTGTACTGTCAATATTTAGGACAATGCCCATCCCTGAGACACAAGTTTTAATAACTTTTATTCCAGTATTTTCTTTAACTTTTATTAAAGTATGAACTTTACTGTAGTGTTGATCTGTTGAATCAAACCTTTTTGGAAAGAAAAGAGATTGTGTTCAAGATAAAAATCGTCTGTGGTTTCTTTTAACCCGTATTTTTATTTTAAAAGTTACGTCAAACGTTTTTATTTGCAGTAATATTGGTATCGTAGTAATTTTTAGGTATTATATGTGTAGTTAAACATGTAAAGTGGTGTACTTTGCTTTATCACTTTTCTTATTCAATTTAGTTACTCTGTTAGATTTCTATTTTAATGTAATATTTTAGTTTACATTTTTGTATTCAATTTATTTGTATATTTTTATAGCATGCATAATTTTGGGCATATGTAGACTTAACGGTATGGTTTATTTCATAATAACCTAATTAGTTATATCGGTTATTTGGGTGTTGACTATCTTTCATTTATTAACTTTCATAATGCACACATGCACCTTTGATATTGTACCAGATCAGTGTCAAACAACCTACGTACATATATTTTGCTCTAGGTAAAAATAAATTACTCAGATATCACTTATTATGTGCATAATAAGTTTCATACATTTACCAAATAAATGGAGTGTATGATGCTCCGTGTGGCGCCGGATTAAGAATAGCGTCACTCCATTTCCGTCCCTGGATGTCGTAGAAGGCGACTAAGGAATTCAATTACCAGGAGACGGGCAGTCTCCGGTAGTCTTCCTGAGATTCTAACCGCATGCTGCGATCGCCAACCCCGGTGGCGCCCGACCTGCGACGGCAAAACCCCTCATGGTTATGAAAACCATGAAGGAGGCCTATGTCCTCCAGTGGGCGTTAAATGGCTGATGATGATGACTATGATAATGATGCTTTTTAGTTTCGTGTCGTGAGCTTCTGGCACACAGTAAGAGAGCCAGTTCAATTGATATTTGTGTAGTAGAGAATGCTTACTATGATATATATATTATTTAAGGTGCTTTATGAGGTTCAGTGCAACACCAGATATTTTTTTGAGAGGTATTATCTGTTCCCTCAATCATGTAAATAGGGATTTTTTAGAGTCCGCAACCGTGGACGAAGTGAACGTGAACCTACGACGAAGGACCCGGTGCTACATTGTTTGTATCCCGAAATCGGCCGTTTTTACCGGAAACGCCTTAGGTTCAAGGTCTTATGGTTCCTAAAAAATATTTTTTATGTGATTGAGAGAACAGATTTCGCAAAAATTATCCGTAAAAGAAGATATCCTTTTTTTTATTAGTGACGCTGACGTGGACCCGTAAATGTGTGGTTATTACTTTTTTGTCGACTGAACATAACAACATAACATAAACTCACGAGGTAGGCAGAGACCAGGGATTGCCACTTGCTACGATCCTGACAGATCACTTTCGCTTCCTCAACATTCATTAGTCGTTGCATGCACGCACGTTGGTTTCGGGTATTTTTTATCTTGCCCTTTGCTAATACATCCCCTATTTGGTCGAAGTATGTCCGTCTGGGTCGTCCCTTAACGGCCCTTCCATCCACGTTCGCTCGATATATTTGTTTTGTCAATCTTTCTTCCTTCATCCTCTCCACATGTCCAAACCGAAAGTTGTCTTAAATCTGTATTCTGCGCGCCTCAAATTATAGATGTTTTTTTATGTTCCAAATATATCGGGTACTGCAAATAGCGCACAAAGAAGCGTAGCCGAATGGGTGTCGAAAACTTTTTTAAATGTCCGACAAATGACTTTGACTTCGCTTGGACGTATTTCGGGTCTCATTGGGGGGAGACGCGGGAATTGCCTATTAGAATAAGAATTCTTCGCATTTCAGTTTAGACAATTCAAAAAAAAAAGTAGATATTTGCTCTTGCGTGTCGATTGCAAACTCAACAAGGCTAGAGAAAGATAAAGATATTTATTTGTGAAGCATGAGTACATTGATAGGATGGAGACATTTCAATTAGTTCTGTACATTAAAAAAAATGTAGAAATTGGTCTTACGTGTCTATCGTTCGTTCAAGTTATCTGCCGGGTATTATACCATATGTTACATACACACACACACACACACGCACACGCTCACACACAAACAAACACACACACACACACACACACACACACACACACACACACACGCACACGCTCACACACACAATCCCCGCCGCCCATTTGGCCGCGCTCCGCGCTCACAGACCGGGCATGCCAACAGAGACGATGTCTTCAGCGGACGCCTTCGGTTCGGGCCCCGAGACGAGCGGCGCGGTGTACAGCGCGCGAGTCGGCGCCGGCGGTGTGGCCACGACACTACTGGCCGTGCTGGCGTCCGCTACCGCTGGAGTGCTGGGGTGAGGTGAGTTGAGCCCGCGAGTTTGTTCCTTTGTCACCATAGGATAACTTCTAAGTAGGAGGGTTTGTACCGATATCACCATAGAATAAAGGAGTTTGTTGCACTTTGAAAATAACAAATCAAAAGTGTTTAACAAACCCCCTTGGTGTACCGCCCGCTTTCATATTACGAGTAAGACTGCAAAAAATTACGAAATCGCAAAAAAATTACAGCTGTTCCATAGAAGGAACAGCTGATTTTTTTCGCCACGACCTTGCTGGCTGTCCTTGCGTCCGCCACCGCTGGAGTGCTGGGGCGAAGTGAGTTGAGCCAGCGAGTTGTACTTATTTTACCACTAGAAGTTAAAAGCCAGCGCTTTAAATACAACGGGCGCCGACGAAGTGCTGAGACGTCCGCTGGGGCTGGAGTGCTGTTGTGAGGTGAGTTGAACCAGCGAGTTTGTACCTTTTAATACGTGAGGAAATGCTTTATATTCTGTATTACTATAGATATGAAAAGGAGTTTGTAGCGAGCGCTTTGAAAATAAACAATCAAGAGTGGTCAACCATAAATTACACTACAGAAATTTCTTGCTTTCATAAGTCCCTGTCACATATCGAATTTGAGAACAGCGCCATCTATAGAAACAAAAAAGAAGCGTTTAACATTGCAAAAGAAGCGTTTCACATCTGTCAGGATCGTAGCAAGTGGCAGTCCCTAGAATCTGCCTACCCCTCTGGGATACAGGCGTGAGTTTATGTATGTATGTAACATTGACATTTAACAACATGACATCGGTGCTGTGAAGGTTACATAGATGGCGAGCGCTGTCTTTAGACAACGTTTGTTGTGTGGAAGCCCCCCTTAAATATTTATTTTATTCTGTTTGTAGTGTTTGTTGTTACAGCGGCAACAGAAATACATCATCTGTGAAAATTTCAGCTGCCTAGCTGTCACGGTTTATGAGATACAGCCTGGTGACTGACAAACGGACAGACAGACAGACGGACAGTCAAGTCTTAGTATTAGGGTCCCGTTTGGCACCCTTCAGGTACGGAACCCTAAAAAACACGATTCCACTAAAGCACTCCTCAGGGGCAACTTATTTAATCTGTGGTTACGTCTTTTACTTGTAAAATCTCCACCACATACTATTTTAATCGGCGTTTGTCGAGTGTTTTAAGGACGTGGCTTTTATAAATAAGACCGTAACTATTCAAATCTGTTTTTATCAACATGGTTGCAATAAACTAAAATTCAAAAAACAATGTTTTTATCAAAAATTACACAGAAACTGTGACTTATTGAATGTTACAAGTAAAACTGTGTGTCTATTTCAAAATCTAGAGCGTTTTGGAGAAAAAATGGACAAAAATCTCCAAACTTAGTCTTTTCAAATATGTTTAACAAGTTTAACAGATTTTACATATTATTGTACAACCTAGTACTTACTAATGCATTGAACTGGCTTTAATTCCAGACATCTTGTGTCACCTAATAATCTTTAATGTTATAGTAGCCCTTTTGGCACACAGTGTGCTTTACACACTTTTTGAACCGCGTTTCTAGCAAGCTTATTATATCTTCAGGGATGTTATTGTAGAAACGTATACAATGCCCCATAAAGGATGTATTAACCTTTGCCAGCCAAATCTTGAGAACGAAAGTTTGTGTCTATTTCT
The DNA here is from genome assembly GCA_947308005.1 of Yponomeuta malinellus. Classification (NCBI taxonomy): domain Eukaryota; kingdom Metazoa; phylum Arthropoda; class Insecta; order Lepidoptera; family Yponomeutidae; genus Yponomeuta; species Yponomeuta malinellus. The sequence goes on from OX371019.1 coordinate 2,714,396, forward strand.
AGTATTTCCATTGTGTTGGCTACCTTCAGTTTTAAAGTTACTGATATTTTTCCTTCAGTTTTAAAGTTACTGACATAATATTCTCATAGATATACTGACTAGCAACTGTCAGGATGTTAGAAATCTCTTAACAAATCCCTACTTCCTAGCTTATAAATGAATCTGATCGCTCAGATTCGAATATGAATATTATATTGGACTTTTCATTAAAGAAATGCACACTTGCGACAAGTGTACTTACAGTTGTTAAAACTCATAATAAATAGATACGGGATACCTAAAATCACTAAGAACTATATTAACAATTGCCCACAAAAATATGTGTAACATTTATTTCGTTGTTTCAGATATCAACTTATTTTACGAGATATTATGCAAACGGTGCTACGGGACAGACGAGGACTTTTCAAAGTAAGATCATTCCATTTTTATCTGACTTAAAAGTTGTTGTTGTTATATTGTACTAATTATTACTATAAATATATCAATAATTTTTTTATTGATTTAGACAATCATTGGTTACATTAGCAAGAATTAGTGATAAGAGAACGATTTTCTCTTATCACTAACACTTCTTAATGTAACAAAATAATTCTAACTATAATCGGTATTAGCCATAATTCAAAGTGAAAAAATTAGCGGTTTCAAATTACAATCGCTCCAAGACGTGTGATTGTGGGTGAGAATAATATTAGTTTAATTGAGGTTAATGCGCATATTTAAAAAAGGTATATGTTTTAATTTGGCTCTACACTCGTTTCATTATTTTATCTCATATCAATGAGTATTATACATAATAACTGTGGCAAGATTATAGAAATAGGAATTTGAAGTTACCAGTGTATTGTGATACTATGGCAGTATTCAATTTGTTTTAATATTCGATCTTGGAGCTTTTCTTTTTAATAGGTATAATTCATAATTAGTAATAGTTAATAAATATAATTATAAGTATAATTAACACATATTAATTCTTATAGGGGTATGCACCCCATATACTTACATTTAAAACTTACTTTTTACTTAATTATTGTTATACTATTTTTATTTATATTCTGTAGTAAATGAATAAAAAGTACAACTATTACGTAAATGTAAATATTCTATTTCACTCACAAATCAAACTGTTTTACAATCTGCAGTTTTCAATGTACATACACATACTTAAGTCTAACTAACATCTTAAAGTAACAAAATCTCCATACGTTCACGTCAGCAAAAATAAATTATGCCTTTGCATCTACGTAATGAGAGATGATTTATGCAGCGTCCAGTGGCACCTTCCCTCACACCACACTAGATGGGTGAAAGGACCACTCGGACGCTGTTAGCTCAACTGACTGACATTTTCATAATTTCATTCAGGTTTATAGGTCGACATGACTATGTCTTTCCGTAATTTGAAAAAAAATTACAAAAGGAACACGGGTGTGGGCATGGAAAAGCAGTTGCTAAAAGATCCTTTAAAACCAGTCAATGGCTGTCCGGTGGAAGCCCGAGAGTCCATAGTAGCACTGTTTTGCTCACGCCTACTTGTAACTCGCTTGTCTCGATCTGTCAACCGGTGCTAACTATGAAGTGCATATTCTACCCGTCACCCACGACTAGGTTTGCCAACCCTACTATATAATATAGTATCTTATTAGGGGCTCAAATACTATATTTCTAAAAAAATATATAGTCGGCGAAACTACTATATTTTGCGCAAAGCGGAATCCAAGCTTAATCTTTTTCTAAAGCTCGCACGACAGCCGCTATATTTTACATTTTTTTTACCATTATTTTGCCATCTACTACATATATTTTTAGAGGTAATAGCTTCGAAAATACTATATTTGTTGGAAAAAAAGTTGGCAACCTTACCCACGACACAGGCCGTGCCTAGTGTGGGAGTCGCCATCGACCATAATTTATTGTAATCTTTTCTTATAAATAAACTTTTTTAAACAGACATACAGGACGTAAATATTCGAATCGCTCGTAGCCCCGGCTGCCTGAGTGATCTTAAACGATCACGAAGGTTAAGCAACACAGGGCGCGTTCAGTGCATGGATGGGTCGCCGTCTATGCCTAACGCTACTGGCATTTTTCCGAGCGGTTCCGTGCTTCGCAAGGCACGTTAAGCTGTTGGTGCCGGCTGACGTCGATAGATGGCAGTCGTTAAGCCAAGTCAGAGGCCTTAGGGCGGCTTGACAACTTCTGACAGTAGACGAGCCACTAGTCTACAAGCCTCCACCAATCCGGACTTGGCCCCCGTGGTGGAGTATGGCCTATACCTTCCTCAGGGAAGAGACCCGTGCCCCTTGGTGGGGACATAATGGGTTGATGATGATGATACAGGACGTTTCCCGAAGCTACAGACATAACTTTTCGCAGTCGTTAAACCTTACCTAGCTGAATAGATGTCACGTACACCGTACGATTATTGTCTTCCTAAATGGACCCACAGGACTTTTCCAGACGCTAAATAAGTGGGTACCGGTCATAACTGGATCCATAGGAACGAGCAATCAACACGTAACTTGGTCACATCCCGGAACTTTTTGTCGAGATGATTTTTTTTATAAATAGCAGAACTTTTGCTCCAGACCATTCCTTGGAAGATATCAGGGACAAGATGGCGAAAATAATCCGTAATCTAATTCGTAATCCATGCTTTGAAAACTTGACTATAGTAAAACTATTTTTAGAAGGATTAAGGGACATTTAAGGACTAGATTGATTTTTCGCTAAAACGCCGTTTTTTGACGTAATGCTATGTAGCACAGATGTCTTGAACTCGAGTTTCATTAAACTCGCCGACTGTCGGTTATAAAGTAGCTATGGGACAGTTTCTGAATTGAGAATTTCGCGAAGTAAATCGTTAACGTAGTGCTGTCTCTTCGAATTTCTCAGAAAAGAGCGTGACAGAACGTTAGTTAAGTATTTGCTTAGTGAAATTTTCAATTCAGAAACCGGCCCTATATCTATTATAGTTGGTCGGTTTTTTGGAAAAAAAAAAACTCGAGTGTAATCTTGTAAAAGTAGCCTTTTTTAGTTAGCCGTTATTGTGTCCCACTGCTGGGCGAAGGCCTTCCCGCGTCACACCACCTTTCCTGTCCATGTCCAACTGGCACCATCCGGGCAAGATCCCCTCACCTCCACCGTGGTCTGCCGCGTCGCTTATAGGTACCCAATCGGTCTCAATTTTGGCCCACCTCTCTGAGCTCATACGGAAGCCAGGACTTGCCCTGTTCCACTCTTTTATGGCTGGACTGACAAAATCCAACTCGGCTGGGCAGCATTCGGGAAACTTAGAAAAGTCTTTCTGTCTAATATACCTCAATCGCTCAAGACAAAATTATACAACCAGTGTGTGTTACCAGTGATGACTTATGGCACTGAAACGTGGTCTCTCACTATGTGCCTCATAAGAAAGCTCAAGGTCACGCAACGAGCTATGGAAAGGGCTATGCTCGGAATTTCTCTACGAGATCGAATCAGAAATGATGAGATCCGTAGACGAACGAAAGTCGTCGACGTAGCCCAGCGGATTAGTAAGTTGAAGTGGCAGTGGGCGGGGCACATAGCACGCAGAACTGATGGCCGATGGGGCCGAAAAGTTCTCGAATGGAGACCACATATCGGCAAGCGCAGTGTAGGACGACCAGCCACAAGATGGACAGATGACCTCATCCAAGTGGCAGGAAGACGCTGGGTGCAAGCCGCTTCCAACCGGTCTTTTTGGAAATCCATGGAGGAGGCCTATGTTCAGCAGTGGACTTCTTGTGGCTGAATGATGATGATGATGATGACAAAAACGGCCTCACACAAAACCTATTTCTGACGTTTCCGACCGTAATACAGTCTTAAAATAGAGCCCTCCCAGCCGTGCTCACTTAGTCGAGTGATCCGGTAATAAATCTTAATGGATCACGAGAGCGGCTACGGAACCACACAGTGACACGTAATGTTCTACAAGGTTGTTGGCCTTGACAGTGAATGGATAGCGTCTGCCAAACCTTGGGTTTGTACCAACTTGTTATTGAAATGAAGCAAAATATGAAAACCGTTAAAAAATAAGCGGTTAAGACGTGTACTTTTAACATGTCTTAACCGCTTATCTGCCCGTGTCGCAGATCTGTGTCGAAGTTTGTATATAGACAACCGAAAGACCCCATTGGCGAGGGCACTTTGTCTCACATTCAAGAGGTCCTGGCTTCGAAGCCCGGTGCGCATACCAATGACTGTTTCAAATTAATTAAAAAAATGTTATTGACTTAGGATGTTTGAACAGCGGTGTCTATATTCTGATAATGCATTAATACAATGAAAATTACATGAACGCGTCGATTTCATTGCCGTTTCAAGTTGACGCGCGCTCACATATAAAATCTTCTAGGCAATGGATTGAAAAAAGAAACATCACGTGACCCTACTTAAAACAGAATCGAGGCCCTCGTATGGTATCAGTCATCAAGGGTGATTTTGGCAATAAATGTAGTTCGCTTTCACTATTTCGGGGTTATTTGGAGTCGATGGTTATAACCTTAAACATGTTATTCTATGATTATGGCTATAGAGGTTTGTCAGAATGGTGGCAAGTGGCAAACCCAGTCTCTGCCTACCCCTGTTATAATGTATGGCTGTAATGCCCCCTTACTATATTATCATTCTTTAAGTATTTGCTAGGCCTTTTGTATTGTTAAGAAGATCGACCCCGTACATTTATTGTGCAATGTATAATACACGCCAGTTTAAATTAGTAATACCTCGCTCTACGAGACCGAGGGATTACTAATTTAAACTCCATTGGACCTCGTTGGTCTGTCACGGAATTTAACCAGCAGTTAAATTCTTTAAAAGCGGCCAAGTGCGAGACCGACCGGCGCATTGAGGGTTTCGTACCATAGATGTCATCATCATTATCATAAGCCCACCGTTTCCCACTGCTGGGTATATGCTTTGTTTGTTTGTTACATTTAATTGCACAATAAAAAGAATTAACAAAAATGAAACTTAAATAACAGGCTGCCTTTTCCCCCAAATGCCTGCTCTCACGGTCCCTTGCCATCCGCATCCACGGACCTTCCGCTGACTCAATATCGTCCGACCATCAACCTGTTTTCGACAGCCACTCTGTCATTGCCTTGAACTAAAGTGTATTTTCCCATTCAGTTCGGGACCGTTTTAGCGAGAGTCCGATTTTTACTACTTGTAGAAACGGGCCTTAAAAACATCGTTTTTACTGTTTTTAATAATCGGTTGTTACTATTTGTAAAATTGCACTTAATTATTTGTTTTTTTTATTTATGTCATGAAACTCACAACTATCATTACAGATAACCCTATTGCGATAGTGCAGTACTATATAGTGATAGTGTTTTTAAGTTACTGACTGTTTAATTATTATTATTATTAATCGTTTATTTCGGATCATAAAATCCGTATAACTTAACCTAATCTTTAAAAACATAGGTAAAAAATATTATAAATTAACTAATTACCTAAAACATAATCAATCAATCAACTGATCAAATAATTAATTAATTAATCAGTTGACCGACTAACATGCATCTTCTCAAAATAATGCCACATAGGGCAATCTGGCCTGTCAGCCAAAACCTGTAGGATACCGCTGGCGCTGCCGCGGACGCGGTCAATTAAGATTAAGATTTGCCGTAAGTATTGCCGCGTTTCTTCTTCGGTCGTGTTCTTACGACTGAAGGACGCGGCTAAGGGACAGCTTCCGCCATCAACGCTCTCCATTCAGTCCCATGCAGTTTTTACAATAGAGCAAAACAAAACCACTTATGTATTTTGTTACTTTTTGTATTATTTATTATTTGTTGGGCAATCCGCCATAATGGTACAATTTAAATTTGCTACCTATTACGGTTCAAGAAAAAACGTCGCTTATATGTCAAACAGGCAGAGACATACGACGGAAGCATATTCCGGTACAGAATCCTAAAAAAATCAGCCACGTGAGAGTCGCACTCGCGCACGAAGGGTTCCATACCTTTATCTATACACCATTTGAATATTTCTAGCGTCTACCTGTTGCCATTATTAATATCGAGCAAAAAACGCCAAAAAAATCACGTTTGTTGCATGGGAGCCCCCCTTAAATATTTATTTTATTCTGTTTTTAGTATTTGTTGTTAAAGCGGCAACAGGAATACGTCATCTGTGAAAATTTCAACTGTCTAACTATCACTGTTCATGAGATACAGTCTGGTGACGGACGGACGTACGGACCGACAGCGGAGTCTTAGTAATAGGGTCCCTTACCCTTCGGGTACGGAACTCTAAAAAATGAGGCAAACTAAAAATAAACACAAACATTCACTTATCCTTGGCAAGGTTTTTATCAGTTAATGCCGTTTAACAGCTCGTTTTAAATTACATATTTGCGAAGCTGTTACGATGTGCGACATTAAAATAAAATGCGTATAAAATTAATTTATTGACACATTTAGGAATTTCGTTTTATAAAGTCTTCTTACTTGCTAATCTGTGGGTTAATCGACTTTTCAATGTACATCGAACTGTCATACATAAACTCTCGCCTGTATCTCTTTCGCTTCATCAGCAATCATTAGTCGTTGAATGCACGGTACTTTTTGTCTTGCCTTTTCCTAATACATCCCCTATTTGGTCGAAGTAGGTATGTCCGCCTGACTCGTACCTTATGGTCCTTCATTCAATTATCATAGTGAACCTTAAATTGTAGCTGCTGTCGACTTTACACCTCTGACAACTCATGACGGGGTGACAGACGGACAAATAGTCCTAATTACCAGTTGTCAAGGCCGAGACCAGCCGAGCATACATCCTCCCATTGTTATTAGCGAATATACATATAAACACTTCATCTATTAACATGCTCGTATGAAAAACTTGTTGTAGGTTGAACTATTTCTACAGGGAGTCATTTTATTTCCTTCGCCTCATTGCTCTAAGGCGCGAGATACACAGATGGGACGTGGGGCGAGGACGCGGTAAGATGTATAGAGTCACAGAGCAAGAGAGACCGCAGAGCAAGGACTGTGGTCTGTGATCTTACCGCGCCCTGCCTCGCCCCACGTCCCATCTGTGTGTCTCGCGCCTACGTTTAGCGATTCCCCGTGGAGGCCGACGTATTGTATTTGTTCAAATGAGCTCAGTCTGGGGTGGTCTGGGTGTATTTCCATGTTTGTGATAATCTTACCTGGTTACCTTAACAAAGGATATCCTATTTTGAGATCAGGTCAAGTGATTGTGTTGTGTTGTGGGAAGCAAACGGTATAATAATCGAAATTTCTAAAAAGTTAACACAGACAATATCTAACAGACATCAGCCTCTTGTAAATAATACAGTACTTATAAATAATACAGAAACAGAGACAAGAAGTAATAAAGTATAAATTACGTGATGCATTGATATTATCATGATAATAATAGTATGCGTGGTGAAGCCCATACTCACTCTCTGAGAGAAGACCTTTGGGACGTATAGGTACAGGCTGCATATATGCATTTCTTGATATTTTTCTTGGTTTAATGTTCTCAATAATTTCACTCTAGTTCGCAACGGTTATAACAAGTGTGACAGGTTTGTTTCGTACCACCCTCTCTTACCCTCCCCTTACAGCAAAATCTAATTTAGATTCAAAGCACGTTTTCGTTCTGTCTTTGTATATTTGTATTGAAATTTGAACCTAAAACTAATTGTTTCGTGTCAAATAACCTTGCCAATTATGATAAAGTACTGGCGTAGTGTTTTTTTTAAGATAAATTCTAACTTTGTAGTTTGGAATTATGTACTACCCATTAAACCTCACTATGATTTTGTTTCGTTACGTGGCAATTGTTTTGAATTTGTCTAAAAGTAGGTACTAATAAATTAAAGTTTACTAATGAAACATCAAGTCTGTCTGTTACTAGATTTTATGAACTTCCTTACCTACTTTTAAAAAGATCTTTGGTGGTTCGAGACAAGGCTACGAGCACATCAAGTTAATAATATACTTTGATTGAACCAATCAATTCGAATTTACCAGTGAAAGAAAGTTAAGACTACCTATTTAACTTTCTCTTCTTCGAAGAAGCCACGCCTTTTAATTACGCAAAATGTCAGCCTCGACTTAGCCAGAGGCGCTGTTCTGAAGATTTCCACGTATACTTACTAATTTAAAGTCTATTTCAATACTATTTTCGATGCAGGTAAACAAACTGCTCTACATCTACTTACACACACGTAATATTTCTTTTCATTCAGTTTTTATCTAAATGCAAACGGAACATTATCGTTATAATTTATTATTTATTAAGTCGAGTCTTCACATCGCCAATCCCACAGAGTCTCAAGACGAAAGTCTTCAATCAGTGCGTCCTACCCGTCATGACATAATAATATGGTGCCGAAACGTGGACACTCACGGTGGGGCTGGTCCTCAAATTTAAAGTCGCTCAGCGTGCTACGGAAAGGGCTATGCTCGGGGTTTCTCTGAAAGATCGAATTCGAAACGAGGTGATCCGACAGAGAACCAAAGTCACCGACATAGCCCACCGAATTAGCATGCTGAAGTGGCAGTGGGCCGGCCATATCATCCGAACAACTGATAACCGATGGGGTAGACGAGTTCTTGAGTGGAGACCGCGGATCGGTAAACGTAGTGTGGGACGTCCTGAGACTCGGTGGAGCGATGATCTTCGCAGGGCGGCTGGCAAGAGCTGGATGAGAGTAGCCGAGGACCGTGCTCAGTGGCGTGCAATAGGAGAGACCTATGTCCATCAGACAATCATAGGCTGATGATGATGATGATGATGGTGATGATGATGATGATGATGATGATTCATTAATGTAGATGTACACAGTATTATAAAGAGGAAATGTCTGTAATTATACATAAAATTATAATTATTACAGTAGCAATACAGAAATTTACAAAGAAATAAAGCTCACCTTTATTCTTGTTTATATTCCCTTATGTCTTCTGTAGATGTATCTTTCTTTGTGTACAATAAATTTTATTATAACAAAGAGAAACAAAAAAAAATGTCTCTCTATAAAATGTTAGTTCGCTTAGGTCATTGCTATTTTATTAGTCTAAGAAATATCGCTGTTCTAAATTTCTTGACTCTTTCTCTCAGAGAAAAGCTGAATAACATTAATAATTCATTACCACTGTTTGTAAAAAAATGGCCGAGGCACATTATGAAATAGTAACTTCTCATTTCTTCTCGTCAATTCAAATATTTTTTATTATGAGTACAAAATCGCGAAAAAAATACTTTTGGCCCATACATTTGAACTTTAGTTGTAACTTGTAACTGAACATTGCTGAACTGTTGTTGTAGATACTGTGTAGAAAATGCCATTAGCATTAAGCCCTCCTTTTTTACACTGTCTTTGTGCAATAAACAGTTAATATTAATATGTGGAGAACGCCATGGGTTACGTGTTTACACAATTTACTTAAGAAAATTATTATTTAATATATAACATGTAACTGTATGTATTCCCAAATAAAACAAAAACAAAACTTTAGTACACAACAGAACAGCCGATAATTTTTTTACAATTTCGTACTTTTCCCCCCAGAGTAAAAGTTGTTTATATTAACGAGCAGGACCCCCATTTTCGTATGTGTATGAAGATTTTTATGCACCCTATCTACAGAAAATAAATCCGCCATTTGTGTTTACCCGTGGCATGAATTTAATTGGAACAGACTTTAAGTTTGTTGCAAGTAGTTCTGCGCTAGAATATTACCAACAAGCGCATGTGCTTGTGGCAGATTACAGTGTGGCAAATACTTCATTACGAGCGGTGGTAGTGGGTAGAAAATTGGATTCGGAAGCGAGAGACCCAGGTTTGATTCCCAGTGCGGGCATGTACCTATAACTTTGTTTTCTAAGTTATATACAATACCACTCACTAACGACGAAGGAAGGCATCGTAAGGAAACCTGAGTGTCTGAGCTATTCACATACCTCAGCGCTTAAAATTGCCAATCCGCGGTGAGTACGCGTGGTGATTAAGCCCATACTCTCTCCCTGAGAGAAGCCATGTGCCCTACAGTGGGACGTGTTTAGGTTGCTTGTAATTACTTAATTATTTATTATTAAGTCATTAGAAGATGTGTGTGGCGTGAATGTCACGGCCCCGGTAAATCATTGTCATAGAAGAATTCCCCTTCTATTCCATACGTAAATTCTTTTAAGCATTACCTACCAAACAGCGCCACCACAAAGCGGAAAACCCGTAAAAACACATACAAAAAACATTATAATAAATTGTACCTAACTTACATAAAAAAAACTGAGGGAACAAAAGTTGTTGTAAACACAAAGTCTAATTGACGTATATCTATGAAACTGTAGGTAGCCAAAACAATGTAAATACTAGAAATAAACAAACTTTCGTTCCCGACATTTTCGCTGGCAAAGTTTAATACATCCTTTATGGGGCATTTTATACGTTTCTGCAATAAGATGCCTGAGGATATATAAGCTTGCCAGAAACACGGTTCAAAAAGTGTGTAAAGCACATTTTGTGCCAAAAGGGCTACTATAACATTAAAGATTATTTAGATGACAATGATGTCTGGAATTAAAGCCAGTTCAATGCATGAGTTCTAGGTTTTAGAATAATTATGTAAACTCTGTTAATTAAGGACTTTACATAAGCAGCCTATATACGTCCCACTGTGGGGCACAGGCCTTCTTTCTCTCAGGGATATATGGGCTTAATCACCACGCGTGCCCACCCACAATCAAGGACTTTGAAAAGACTAATTTTGGAGTGTTTTTCTCCATTTAATCTCTAAAATGATCTAATATAGATTTTGAAATGGGCACCTGGTTTAACTTGTTGAATAACACTTTTGAATTTGAATTCCAATTTTCAAGATTTGCGCAGTTTTGAAATAACCCTGTACATATAATTCCAAGACATTCTATTGTATATCTTGCTCGTCAAGATTATCCAACTGTTTATACTTGATCTAGTCTTTTGATCTATTCTAGATTAAAATAATATTATGTATGACATCGGATTTGTAAAATCTTGCCGCAGTTATTGTTGAGATTGGAGCTTGGGAACATTTATACAAACTTAGTTTAACTCTGATCACTAATCGCCTGACGAGTGTCGAAGCTGTTTGCTTAGTTGACGAGCTTTGGATATAATAAAACGCAAAACAGAACGGAGATTTAATTAAAACAATTAATCACTTAAAAACTACGACAAAAAACATACACATGCCAGCATTGTACTAGAAACCAAATTGGTCCTAAAATTACTTCATTTTAATTCGTATATAATATCTGTGTAGATCGCTCGTAGCCCCGGCTGCCTGAGTGATCTTAAACGATCACGAAGGTTAAGCAACACAGGGCGCGTTCAGTGCATGGATGGGTCGCCGTCTATGCCTAACGCTAGTGGCATTTTTCCGAGCGGTTCCGTGCTTCGCAAGGCACGTTAAGCTGTTGGTGCCGGCTGCCATCGATAGATGGCAGTCGTTAAGCCAAGTCAGAGGCCTTAGGGCGGCTTGACAACTTCTGACAGTAGACGAGCCACTAGTCTACAAGCCTCCACCAATCCGGACTTGGCCCCCGTGGTGGAGTATGGCCTATACCTTCCTCAGGGAAGAGACCCGTGCCCCTCGGTGGGGACATAATGGGTTGATGATGATGAGATAATTTCCAGCAATGTATTCTTCAGTATCGATAATAATGTATTTTTCAAACATGTGTAGAGAGTTGTCACTGGACTTTGAATCACATCATCTAGCAAGTTGTAAAGATCTAACACACAATCTGATTAGAAAAACTGGCCAAGTGCGTGTCGGGCCACGCGCAATGTAAGTTCCGTAGAAGGAGGGGTTTTCTTTACATGCTTTCAGACCTAACAACTTCGTCAAAGTAATTTTCGATGAAATTTGTACGAAGTTTTCCTTTTATGAGTCGATCGCCTATTACTCGTTTAAGTTCATTATATGTGCTACTGCCTGAAAATTTGCGATTTAAAGGTTAATATTTCGTTAACGGAACCCTAAATTAAAAAGTAGGCAAGAAAAAAACTGCATACTTAATTTAGGGGAGGCATACTACAAAAAAATTTTTTTTCGAGATTTTATTCGTCCTTTTTGTTAGCGTAATAAATATATAATTTATCCAATATCTATGCGTAAATTTCAGCTTTCTAGTACTTATCGTCTCTGTGCTAAGCCGCGGACAGACAGACAGACAGACGGACTGACGTTCCTTGTAGACTACGGAATCCTTAAAACGTAATTTAAATACTTAAGTATGGCTCGCTCATATACATAACATTACATTTGCCAGAAAAACCTGTATTAATATTAACTTAGTTGTCACTTAACATTTTAATTAAGAATTTCACCTTAAATACTTAATGCCGTTCCGTGTCTTCAGATTACAGAACTTAAGTTTTTAATAATCTATTTACTATTAAATTCTCGATTCAAAAACCGGTAGATAATCCGAAACAAAAATCCCCAATCACATTCCCAAACTAGCGGGGACGTTTGTTCTTTTTTTTTAATTCTTCACAATTTAACTTCACCCGCTATACACAAAGTAACTTTTTTCCACTGTAAAGCAACCTGGTGGCCTAGAATTTCCTCCGCTTTGCTACTAAGATACAGGTCGACGAAATACCACTATGCAAAACCACGTCTCTGCCTCACCGCGGCAGTTTCTGCACTGATCTCGAGCACACGGATTGCTCTGCGCGCGCGCAGGTCTTGCTGACAATTGCCTGCTACATCATTGGATGTGCACATACAGGGTGGTTTTTATACATTTCACCTGTCTAATCGATTATTTATTAGGAAAACTTTCTTTTATGTAGCCTATATGCCTACCTACGTTACATATGGGCTTAATTACCACGCGTGCCCACCGCGGGTTGGCAATTTCCAGTGCTGAGGTATGTAAACGTTTCTAACACTGAGGTTTCCTCACGATGTTTTCCTTCACAGTTAGCGAGTGGTTTGGCTACTACAACTTGACAAATTTGCGTAACTTAGAAAAGAAAGTCATTGATTCATACCGGGATTCGAACCACGATCTCCCGAATCTGAGGCCGACGTCCTACCGCTGTGCTATCGCCGCTTTCGTGGTTTTTAATTGCAAAGTAAAGTAAATGATCACGTAGATATGTGAAATTATGTCAGAGTCAATAAGTTATTATCAAGTTGTTTAGTCAGGCCAACTAGGAAACAAATATAAACAATAAAAAAGAAATCTTATACATAAATGTACCTATACTTCCTAAATTAATAAATTTCTTTGTTAGCTTCTTCTCCGTATAATCTATTAACTGTGAAACTATCAGCTTCGACACATTTTATAAAATTTTGCAGTTCGTTTATTTCGGTAAAACTGGTGAACGACTGGGCCGATTTGCCTAACTTTAATTTTTTTATATTTGGAAGTACAGGGAAGGTTACGGTGAGAAGAAAAAAAATATTGATATAGGTGATACGAAGTTCACGGGGTCATTTAGTAAAAATATATTATAAGATAAACTGAGCTTAGAGGTTGAAATAAGTTCTGTGCGTGCCCAACTCCATTTTAAATAATGTACCAGGCTCTAAAGTGTAAGTGGTCACTTTACCTATCTAGTGTAGGCAGGGATTGCTATTAAACACTGGTCAATCATCTACATTCCTTCACGAATTAGCACACAGGTATGGTTTCTTTATGAATACTCATATAAAGACTAGCTGTTGACCACGATTGCGTTTGCGTGGTTTTTATGTGTATTTTTTTGCCAAATTTCATCCAGTTCAGCTGTCCTGGCGTGATTGAGTAACGTGTTGATACGAGTATGTTAGTATTGTGTAATGTAATAAGAGTAATTTAAGATATAAAGACACGGACCTCGAGACAAAGCAGTTATGGTTTTAGGAGGTCCGAATCTATTTAACCTGTACCGATATACATAATGAACCTAAAAAAATAAAAATAACATCCATCAAAATTTTCACGTTTATAATATTAATATGATTATGTACAGGCGACAACAGATCAACCTTTACATTTTAGTTTCTAAGTCGCCCGTAACGCAACCAAATAGAGTGCATGCATTTGATGCGCCGCCGTCGACTGCACATTGCGTGCGTCTGTCATTCATCGTCTTTCCGTTTTGTGATCTAGTTGTTCCGAGAAACATACTCGGTGTCATTATTTACCAAGGTATGTTCATCAACTGGGTCAGCAATACAAAATGAACCAAAACAAAATCCTTGTATGAAAAGGAGGTTGTACAAAGATTTGTTTTGGCTGGACAAGAAAATAAAGATAACAAGTGGACTGTATTTTCAGTAAAGTTATTAGTTAAGTTCCACTTTTTGTAGTGGTTTTTGCAGAGCTACGTGTTTGCAAAGACAAGGTTTTTTTCGGATGTAAAATTACTGAATGTATACAGAATCAAGAATGTTTATTGTGACTTTATCCCGTTTCAAAACTATTTGTAGTTTTAAATTACAACACAGTAATTTGCTTTATAAAAAAACCGACCAAGTGCGAGTCGCACCGAGAGTTCCGTACAAATTTGTAGGTAGATATTTAAATAATAAAAATTGAATTTGAACGGATATTTACTCGTTTACTTTTTCATTTTACAACATTTCCGACGTGTCGGTGCTTTTGCAAGTGCCTTGGTTGCGGTAGACTGAGGTGACAGGCGTCTTTTTGAAAGCATTAACTGTTAGTTTACTACCCTCGGCAAAAATTACTAAGTTACGTTCCAAAAATGATTTGGCAATTTTTTTTATTTCCTATTTTACTTATAATATTTTTTTTAGTATTTGTGAGTTTATATGAATTATTCTAGTGCCAATTTAAATTAAAAAATATAAATATCGTGTAACGGTTGTGATCTGTTTTGTACGCTAAATAAAATAAATTTAAATAGTTCAGGAATCGAGACTCGCAGTTTTTTCGAGCTTTTCCCGAACTACAAAAGGCAATTTTGTTTTATGATTTAATAAAAAATGCATAGTTTTCAGATTTTTCTCTCTATGTGTAGTATAAGACGATATTGCTTGCCAAATTTTATTGTTCTAGGTCAACGGGAAGCACCCCATGAATTTATACTTCCTTCAATGTCGAAATATACGTTTTTTGCGAATTAAACGGCCGTAACGTTGTTTTACGTAAACTTAGAAGTTAGATTTTTTTCACACCTTCAAGAGTAGATCTGAGTACTTATACGGTTTTAATTTCAACTCGATAGCTCCACGCGTTCCCGAGATAAAGGTTCGGACGGATAACAAAGTGATCCTATAAGGGTTCCGTTTTTTCTTTTGAGGCACGGAACCCTAAAAATAGCTTTGTTACTGATGACCATAAGCTAAGGTCGATAGCACGTTGTTGATTAAGCTGTTGGACCAGCCACGAAATAAATTAGTTTTCTTTTTTGCCAAGTTTCTTATAGTAATTTGTTTTTGTTAGGTAGGGTTAATCTAAAACCTCACATTGTATTTCCAGCGGCGAGGGGGGGGTTTGAAAAGTTCCAATGACGTGTTTAATGAACGACCCCAATTTAGAAATGATATAATTGTCTCAACTTGTTTTTTTTATGCAACGTGTTCTTGAAATAACGCCGCTTTTAAGCATAACTAAATAAGCATTTTAAAATTATTTATTTATTTTTTATATTACTTACTACATTTTTTTTCTTTTTTTCCGTGGTTTAGATATCGATAACGAAAAAAACTGTTTTTACTTTTTATTTATACTTTTATTGCGCTTACATACAAAAAATCGTACATTGCGGCGGCCTTAACGCCGTGAGGCTGAACATGAGGCTTTGCTGTATTAAATATCAATGTATTATTCTACACCAATGTAGTGTTGGACCGTAAACAGAATAATTAGCTACCACTTACTTTAAAACGTGTCCCATTTGTTCTTGAAAGTTTACCTGATGACACCTGCACCGTCAATGGATTGTAAACTTGTGTCGTTAGTCGTTATTAGGCCCTGTGCTAAGGTGGTAGGAGTTTTATTGGAGTGGCAGGATCGAATTGTAGATTGTTAATGTTTGAAGAGGTTTAATTGGCTCATAAACTCGTAATCGTTTATCTGTTTGTTACGCTTTATAGCACAAGTGACAGATAAAAAAATTACGAATAGGTAGGTATACAGGGTTATTATTTAAAGTGGAATTGCTGAAACATGTCGGCTAATGTTTGTCATTTACAACAACCGTGTAAGAGATGATGCTTAATAGCGTATTGTTAAATAGAACGGACGTAATTCTATGTATAACTATAATTTACTAAAGGCAGCGTCATTGGTAGAGCGCGTAGTAAAATTATATTATGGACTCTGATATCTCTAAACATAAGAATCTGAAAAAAAAACCCATAAGAAATATAGTTGTGGCCAAAGACTTTATTTAGGATGTCTCACGAATTGAGCATTTCGGAAATAACATAAGCAGCCTATATACGTCCCACTGTAGGGCACAGGCCTTCTCTCAGGGAGAGAGTTTGGGCTCAATCACCACGCGTGCCCACCGCGGATTGGCGATTTCAAGCGCTGAAGTATGTGAATAGCTCAGACACTCAGGTTTCCTCACGATGTTTTCCCTTACCGTTAGCGAGTGGTATTGCTACTATTACTTCACAAATGTATATAACTTAGAAAACCAAGTCATAGGTACCTACATGCCCGCACTGGGGATCGAACCTGGGTCTCTCGCTTCCGAGTCCGATGTTCTACCCACTAGGCTACCAACGCTTCAGAAATAACCCGGTATATTTTAAAAAGAATCAAAAATTACGTGCACAGGAGGACTTATTTCAACAGAAATTTCTTCCGGTCAGCCTAGGAATGTTGGAATGTTAAAACAGCTTGGGATGGCAATTAAAGTTAAAACAAAACCTACTTCTACCTACATTTCAATACTTACTAATATATTTATTAATACTTTTATTGCACTTAAACTAATGTACCATACGGTGGACTTAATGCTATGCGCATTTACATACAATTTACATGTTTATAAAGCCAGTTTTTATGTAAAGTCAACACAATCTTCTATTAAGTCCCGTAAAACTGCTCGTAAACGTTTTATCTACTAATAGTAGGTACATAATTTTACAGTATAATTAATGATAAATACACCACGTCTGTGAGTAAACAGTCTGTTTATATTTACTTGATTGTGTATTTTGCCGTATCTGTTTACTATTTTTAACCGACGACCAAAGGAGGATGTTCTCTATCCGTCGGCATCCGTCGGGATCTTTTTTTTAAGTTTTCATGTATGTTCCCCGATTACTCGGAATTTTTCAAATCGGTCCACCCGCCAATTACTGAAGACGCGTGGACCCGTAAGCAAAATTATTTTTTTGTTTGAAAGGGACTTCACAGGTGGTCCCATAGTAGCAGGTCTGACTGATGATCTGGGATCCTGGAGAAATCGAGGGAACTCTTCAAATTTCAAAGGCACACTTGAAGCGATATGGGTGTTTTATTACAGTGACTCGTTTATTTGCTTTCGGAAAACACAATTTGGCGAAGTCGTAGGGATTTGCAGAAAAAATTCAGAAAAATAGGTGGATTTTTAAAAAAAAAAACGACTTCAAAACATACAACACTAAAAACGTCTTGTAACTTGGCACCGGCTCCAAACTATCCTCCTACAATAGCTACATCGAATTTAAGGGTCATATTTGTTTAAATTATTTCTCTGTTTTTAGTGTTGTTGTTTTTTATACAGTACTGTTTAACTGACTTCAATATTCGTCCTTCGTTGGATCTACATTCTTAGCATGAACAATAGGGTGAATTTGAAATCGTTAGATTTTGAGAGAATGTTATTTAACAGTAATTCAGTAATTCCATAACATATTCGTGATTTCCGACGTTTGGCTCGAAACTGTGAATCAAAATTCAAAATGGTAGGAACTACCATATCGTTGAAAAATATTTTCTAACAAGTTCAGTATTTAAAAGTCTGTCGTCCGATATGCGTAAACAATAAAAGTACAATTGAGTTGGCCGGCGCCGGCCATAACACGCCTGATCCCATTTTTTATCTTTATTACTTTTGGAAGATAAAAAAAAATTATGATGCGTAATTTTTTTTAAAACTAGCCCCATATTATGTTTCTAAATAATAGCTAGAATTCCCCCTTAAACTACGGCGAACGAATTCAAAGTCACCCTGTAGATAAGCGGGCTCATTTGGCCCCTCATGTCGCTTTTGGAGAGAGAGAGAGAGAGTATACAGAGTTATTTATAAAATGCACAATTCCTGAAACACCCCAACGGAACACCCTTCATATGCTCTTTTTGCAGCCCGATCCTCTCCCATTCTTTCCACGTACAAATAAGAGATAATAAACAGTTATACAATATCACATGATTGACAAATAAAGGTATGAAATATAACCCAACACATTATCCACAGATTGCCTTAAGCGTTAAAAAACACCAAAAAAAAAATTACGATAGAGAAACACAAATTGAAATAGATCTGTGCTGAATAATTGATTACAAGAAGCGCTACAATTGCGTACCAGAAAGTATCTGAGAGATATTATATATAACATCCCTTAGCATGCAATTGCAGTCAATTTTAGACACACAGACACGCATTGTATGCATTGTTACATACTTATTTATCGATAAGCAGAACATTAGAAATTAATTACATATTATAAAATAAAATAAATTATAAATTGTTTAATGATACACACCAATTATTTCGTTAATTTTCTTAATTTATTTTCTTTTTTTATTGATGTGTTTTGTTTGTGTGCAGTAGAGAATATTCTTATCTTATCTTATAAGCACATGGCAGGAAGACGCTGGATGCAGGCCGCTTCCAACCGGTCTTTTTGGAAATCCATGGAGGAGGCCTATGTCCAGCAGTGGACTTCTTGTGGCTGAATGATGATGATGATGATAAGCACATCAGTTGTATTAATGTGACAATAATTAATATTTGAGTACATTACTTTCTTTATTGCACACAAGAAAGTTCAAAAGTCCTATAATTAAATATTTGTATCTCTCTTGCAGCTTTTTGGTATATCGCAAGAAGAGGGACTACACAGTGTTGTCCAACGGTGAAGCCAACAAGTTCCTCCCCCGGAAGCCCTACACCGAGCTCCAGAGCCTCAATGGGGCCTCGCACCAGCGCACGCGGTGAATGGTTGCGGAGCCAGCAGGGGGGGTCAAGAGACAGTGGTTTGTCAAGTTGGTGCTACCGTGATAGGTATATCGGGTGAGAGGCGAAGTCGGGTGCGAAGCTAATGGTTAGGCCGAGGGTACGATCCCCCGCATGTCAAAGTTATGACAGCGATATGTCGCGCGGAATGCACTTAGGGCGCCGTTTCATATATCAACTTTACTATGACATTTCCATGCACATTGCAAAGTCGATTAACCCATAGTTTGACAAGTAGGAAGACTCTGCTACGCAATGTACAATGAATTATCATAGTAAACTATAGATTGTAGTTTTATGAAACGCGGCCCGGCATTTCCTTTTCTCGATTTATTTCTGTTAGAGCCTACCTTGACTGAAAATAATTTCGAGGCCTACCTTTCCTGTCTCTCAACATCACAAGAGTGAGAGTTGTTACTTGTTAGAGAAGTCCCAGAAGAATTCCTTGTTAATATTGACAACTGATGAACTGACTTGGTACGAAAAACTGGGGGTGGGCCTTTGAATTCAAATTGCCAGCTGTATTGTCTTTTTAAGTGCGCACTACATGTAATTTTAGCCTACCCCATCTAAACAAACAATGTTCCAGCGTTCTACATTCTAACTGAGCAACACTGACGGGACAAGTTGTCACAAGTCATAGGTACATCGTAATCATTACGACAACTTGTCTTCCAGTTTAGTTTGTTGAAAATACAGGTTTCACCCGAACACTTGAAAAACCAAATGACCAAGGGTCCTTTTGCCCCATCTTGAAAACTATGAACTGTGAAAAACCCAACCCTATTTTGGTTCTTCAAAGGTTTCGAGATTGTTCGCGACATCTTGAAAACTTCGAAATGTGAAAAACCAACCCTATTTGGTTATTCAAAGTTTTCAAGATTTTTTACACCTTGAAAGCATTCAAAACTGAGTTTGTAAGCTAAAGTGCTAATCAATTTACTTGTCAAACTACTGATTTGGTAGAAAATAGCTCTATTCTGTATTTTTTACATGTATTTTTATAAAGTAAAATTTACAAAATATGGTTAACTTTTCTGAAACGATAATTAGGTATGCCGTTTTTAAAACGAAGTTAGTTAGGTACCAGTTCTATATGGGCTGTGAATGATTTGTAGCTCTTGTATATATAGTTTTAAGTATCAATTTAGGAAATCCTGGGCTTTTGTTCATGCTTTGGCTTTAGAATATACCATTCTTTACGGCCTGGATGCAGGCCGCTTCCAACCGGTCTTTTTGGAAATCCATGGAGGAGGCCTATGTCCAGCAGTGGACTTCTTGTGGCTGAATGATGATGATGATGATGATTCTTTACGACCTGTCATAACCAATAGACCAGATAATTTACTTTTTATTGAGTGGTATGCAAAAGTTTGTTCCTGTTGAGTGCAGAAAAAATGTAATTGCCTTAAAAAAATTACTGATCTGACAGCTAAAATAAACACCTCAAACGCCAATATCACTAATTAAAAGCCCATGCGCACAGAGGTTTTTGTATGCTAAAAAGCGCAAGTAATGCGCGCTGCAAATGCTTACATACGCATTTACTATGAGACTTCAGCGTAGATAAGGCAGCATATAAAAAACGCCGTGTGATAGGTCCCTAAATCTCATTTGTTAAACAATATGGGTATACATTGATGTCACTTATAAAATATATAAGAAATGGCGTTTCCAAAATGCAATGCATAATTATGTTTTGTAGGTTCGTGATAACTAAGTAATAACCCTTTATTTATTCTTCTACAAATACTTTTCAATCCTGACTCCCCTTTTTTAATGATGTTATTGTATCTAAAGACTTTAGGTATTTATTTGATAATATTTCTAAACATGAACAAAGTAATTTTAAAAACCTATTTAGAGGCTAAAAATTCCACCCATGCCTAAAAACCTAACTGCAAAGTGGGTTACTCGGGGCTGCAAGTGATGTAAATTGCTTTGGCCAGATGTCGCTGCCTGTACGTAATACAGCGAAGTTTGTAAAGAGGCTCGTTTCGCCGATGCCTGCACTTGCCCATTAGCTCAGTTGGGAGAGCGCTGGCACAGTTAGCCAGAGGTCGTGGGTTCAAGTCCCGGCATGGGTGAAATTTTTAGCCTCTAAACAGGTTTTTAAAATTGTCCTCGGCACAGGTTACCCCCGGTTTCTCGTACACTAACAAGCTGTTAATCTACTGTTAACAGCTGTCAGTGCTTTTTTTTTATCCATTTTAGTCAATTGACAGGTGTTAACAGTAGATTAACCGCGTGATAGTGTGCGAGAAACTGGGGGTTAGTGCAACAAAAAGAATATAATAAACAAAGTAATATACCTATTGCCTTTTATAGTCAACATTTATTTTTGTTGTAGTAAGTATTATCGCTTTTAGGTATTAACTAAGAGTATTATTTTGTTAGTGATACTAGACTTAGATTTTAAGTAGACAATTTTATTTTTATATATATTTGTACAACTTGTTTATTACTGTATGTATACCAATGTGTTATTTAGGAAAGTTAATATACTTTAATGCATTTATACTAATTCTGGGAGTGAATTTCGGAAACGCCATTTTGATCTTGTTTTGTGTTTTCGCCGTAGGTAGATCGGCTTATTAGAAAGTTTGTTATAAAAAACTAGTTTAGCCTAGTTAACTAGGTCTAATGCTCTTTTGAGCTTGTAGGCTTAATCTGTACCAGTTAACGTCAAAATGTATTTTTAATTTGAACAAATTAAAATTGTTTTCGCTTTATGTTTGCATGTTTATTCAAGATTTCTCTATTATTATTGGACATTATAGTCTTCTTTATATAAAAAAACGCGGTTCTTTGAATGAGGTTACATAGTCTGTGGTAAAGGCTTTCCCTTTATTTAAATTATCAAACTGGATTTTAGGAGTGTTTTAGAGAAATCGTGTTCTCATAAATAACACAGATCTTGCGAATATTTAACTCAAATGACACTTGCCAAATGTATCACAAATCACCTGATATTTTTAGGCTCACTCTGTAACTTACTTAGTAAGAAGCAAATAAATGAATAAAGTATTATTATTATTAATATCCAAAAGTATCTGGGTCTACTTATGATCTTATTTATAAAGACACGATTCCTCTAAAACACCTCTCAGAGGTACATTAAATAATCTGTGATTACGTCTTTCCTAACCTGAGTGTGAATTATTCGCATACCTCAGCGCTTGAAATCGCCAATCTGCGGTGGGCACGCGTGGTGATTAAGCCCATACTCTCTCTCTCTGAGAGAAGGCCTGTGCCCTACAGTGGGACGTATATAGGCTGCTTATGTTATTTCCGAAATGCTCAATTCGTGAGACATCCTAAATAAAGTGTTTGGCAACAACTATATCTTTTATGGGTTTTTTATTCAGATTCTTATGTTTAGAGATATCAGAGTCCATAACCTGTGCCCTACAGTGGGACGGATATAGGCTGCTTATGATTATGATGACGTCTTTCCTTTTACCGCAGACTATATAAACTGACTCAGAGGTTTGTTTTAAGGAATCGTGTGTTTATACATAAGACCGTTAATTTTTAACAATTTCATGTTAGAAATAATTATGAAATATACCTCAAGATCATAATTTTATTTATTTCATCATTTTAACACAACTAGGCGTGACATTCTGCGCTCTCATTATAGAGCATATTCTCAAATATTTTTCATTTAGGTAGAATAGTTGTGTGAATATTGCGCTTTTTATAATATAAAAACTCTTCTAGGTATATGGTGCTGGACACCTGGATCTTTAGGCAAATTTTATGTGATATCTGAATAAATTGAAAGAAAGAAAGAAATTTGCAATATAAAACCGTTAGTATTTTCAGATATTGTTTCATCTTGAGTATTTTATTAAGTGTAAACAACTATGATTTCGTAAAATTGAAAAAATAATAGCCAATGTTATCCAAACTATACTAATGTACAATAAGACAACAAATGTTTTGAATTCATATTGTGATAATTGTAAATAGCTAGGTAATTCTTCGTTGTGATTTGTTTCACCGTATTGTTCCTAGGTTTTTTTTTCCGTTTTAGCTTAGATTTTTTTTTGTTGTTTGTAAAGAATATTAATTGTATTATTATATAAATCATGTTATTGACATTTTGGAGTGTTTGTATGCAAGGACGTGAGACCATTATGCCATCTCGTATTAGTTTTTAGTATGATTTTGACAAATAAATGAATTTTATGAAAACACAACTCAGTAAGTATTACTATTTAGTTTAAGAACGAACTTTACACTATGGTTACAATTACATCAGTAAGTAATGTAGTTTAATTAAAAAGTTGTAACAAAAATAGGTTTCGATATTTTCTGGAGTCTAGAAAAGATTCTAGCAAGAGAAGTACCACTAGCATAACAAAACAATCGAAATCGATTGTACAGTTGGCAAGACTTTTCGGCAAAACTTATCACATACCTACTATTGGATAGCAGAAAATATTGTTACATATTTTTGTTACACCTAATAATAATAACTTCCACATCATAACACCTGTCCTGCCCTTGTATCACGTAACTGTCCACTCTATCGGGTTAAGCATTTAGACGATACGAAAGTGTTAAAATATGTATGTATTTGACAGTTCGGACTTTCGGAGTAGGCTCAATCGAACGACTCCATACATACAATGAAGGACTTACGTTTACTTACGCACCCACCCTCTGTTCTGTCCACGCGCCCCTAGTCCCAAACTATGTCATGTTAACCAGGCAAGGACATAACAAGCATGTAAATACACACAAAGCGGCCTCCACTGGAAACTCAACCCACTTCCTCATGTTTTGGTAGTCAAGCGTGTTAACCGCTAGACCACCGAGGCTGAAATTTACATTTATTGAAACATGTAAGCAAAAAAGTATTGTGAAATGGAAGTGTCATATTTCTGTAACTTAAGCACTTCTATGCTTCAAGTAGCATTGTCAAAAGTACATCATAGCAATGCAGTCGCTCAAAATTCTATTTCTCCTACAATTGTCCTTAATTAATTGCAACTTAAATATAAAAGAAACCGCCCTGGCGCTCAAATTTGCTTTAAATCAGTATAAACTTACTTATAGACACCGCAGGAGTGCAAATAGTTCTGTGGTAAATACGTCTAGTGCCTTGAATTTCTTTCAAGAAACTGAAAGGTACGAGGAGTTTTTGAAATATCTAAACGTTAGTAAATGCAGCAGTGGAAGTGATACCAATAAAAGCTACGTGAAGAGGCACATTTTTCACGGTTTGTTGATAAACTACAAAGTTCCAGATTCACATTGGTTGGAATTCAAGGTAAGTTAAAAAAATAAAACCGGCCAAGTGCGAGACGGACCTGCGCACGAAGGGTTCCGTACCATAAGGGTTCTATACAACATAAGATTCAAAGATCGAGAAAAAACTGCATAAAATCACGTTTGTTGTATGGGAACCCCCCTTAAATATTTAATTATTTTTGAAGCGAATATAGAACTAAATATTCTGTGAATATTTCAAGCGTCTACCTGTTGCCGTTATTAATATCGAGCAAAATCACGTTTTTTGTTATAGCGGCAACAGAAATACATCATCTCTGAAAATTCCAACCGTTCTAACTATTACGGTTCATGAGGTACAGCCTGGTGACAAACATACGAACAGACGGACAGTGAAGTCTTAGTAATAGGGTCCCGTTTGGCACCCTTCGGGTACGGAACCCTAAAAAGGAAGGCAAAGATTGTACAGCGCATCAACCCCTACATTTTCATTGCAAAGTCACCAGTAACTTATAATAACTGTTTAGTATCTAAATATGTAAAAGGACAGCCAGCAATCATAATAACATACTACATTAGTATTGGTACCTATTGTTAGGTGATAGGCAACTATATTAAAAGCACTCCGGACTCGTAGTCACACCATTTTGAGGACTTCGCACACGGCTGCTATAATGTATATTACATCCCGGGATGTATAGCTTTACATTATCTTAACGTATCACACACACAACAGGTAATGTAATGTATCTTTCCCTTAATTCCATTCCACTACAAAATAATGGGACTACGAAAAAACACCCCCTTGGATCGAGTCCACACTACCTATTTTTAAAATAGGCTTCGCGAAATCAGGAGGTGTAGAGTCGCGCGCGCCTGTGCGGTCGGAGAGACTGACCAGTAAAAGTACTCTGTGAGACTGACTGAGGTTGTCTTCGCGCCCTACGGGCGAGGCGGGGAGGCGGCTTCTGGGCGTTGGCCCACCGGGCGAGAGCGTCGCCATCCGTTGAGATGGACGGGTCCTGGGCGGTGGAGCTATGCTCCAGTGGTCGAGTCCGGGGTCGTCAAAGATCATCCGTCGCCGGCGAGGTCAAGCACTGCCGGGTGGAACTCCGTTGGGAGAAGCCCGACAGGCGATGCTCAGCCGACGACTCTTCTGTATCACGTCCATGTCGTCTTCACGCCTCCGGCGAGGTCGGGCCCGACTGGCGGCCCCAGGGAGCGGGCCAGCGGGCGCCCATCAGCCGGCGGCGCCAGGGTGGTAAGTCCAGGTGGAGATTGCCCTTACTGTCAGAAGGCCCCCGCGCGTTATGCGCACAGGTCTGCCACCCCCCTGAAGATAATAGGGACGAGGTTGTGACCTAGCGGATGGCCACCAAGACCTCTTAGAGGACCTTGATGGCCTTCGTAAGAACCTCGTCCTTCCCATCTTGGGTTTCTACGGGGCCCTCTCCACTACGCCTTCTTCCCCTGGGTTGGGGCGGCGACCGCTGCTAAAGAGGCCGCCGGGGGGTGGGTGCGCGGTCTGCTGTGCTCGCTGGGGCTGTGGCTGCTCCTCCGATGTGGCGGTCTTCTTTCCCCTCTTCCTACGACGGCGAGGGGGCTTCGGGGCGACAGGGTTGTTGGCAGCCGCCATCAGCGACCCGGCTGCATCTTCCTCCTCTCCGGCGTCGAGTCCGGGAGGGGGCTCCGCGACGGTGCGCGCCTCCGAACTGTCAAATACATGGTTATTATTTTGACAATTTGGAATCGTGAAAATGGTTAGCCCAATAGAGTGGACAGATACATAGTAGGAGGGCTTATTCTGTAAAAACCTACAAAAACGCGAATGCGAATAGCCAAGTATGCGGCCGCATTACATTTTCAGTCGGTGTTCGAGAAGAAATATCACACACCCGACCAAGAGGCGGCAGCACTTTCGATTTGGAGGAAAAATCTGAGACACGTCGCGAAACACAATCGGCTGTATCTGGCGGGGAAACAATCTTTTGCGCTTCATCTTAACCAGTTTGGCGATTTCGTAAGTTTGTTTTATTATTTTATTTCCAGATTGAAACTCTGGTGTGTTGTTCAGTAACATGATTTTTCTTTAATCCCTACCTATATCTGAAAATCATCATAAACAGAGTAGGTAGGCAGAGACCAGGGACTGCCACTTGCCACGATCCTGACAGATCACTTTCGGTCCATCAACACTAATATTACCCAATTGAGATTAATATTAGGGGTTAAAGTATGAAATTGCCGTTTTATTGCAATAGGTTCTTTGAATTGACATAGAATCTTCATGGTTTGAGGTTTTCGAATGAAACTTTTTTCAAATGGTTTCTATGATGTTCTTTTTTTAAAAAATGTGAAACATTTGAATATCGACTTTCAATTGTTTTTGTTATTCAATTTAGACAAGAAAGATGGATACTGCGAAAATTCGAGTGATTATGAGGCACCCATATTTCGTATTTTTTTATTTTATTGATTTGACGCAAGTGAGTCAATATTGTGGGTAAGGTAACGTTAAACCATGCCGCTAATTCCTGGGGAGTTTGACTAGGGTCGGCTTCCACTATCTCTCTTAATTCATCGTTATTCACCTGTGTGGGCGGTCTTCCTCGTGGCTCGTTCTTTAAGTCGAAATTTCCATCACGAAAGCGTTTAAACCAAATTCGCACGGTGCGTTCATTAGTAGACCCCTCTCCAACCGCAGCATTGATATTGCGGGCTGTTTCTGCCGCGTTAGTTCCGCGTCGGAACTCGTATTCAAAAATCACTCGAATTTTCGCAGTATCCATCTTTCTTGTCTAAATTGAATAACAAAAACAATTGAAAGTCGATATTCAAATGTTTCACATTTTTTAAAAAAGAACATCATAGAAACCATTTGAAAAAAGTTTCATTCGAAAACCTCAAACCATGAAGATTCTATGTCAATTCAAAGAACCTATTGCAATAAAACGGCAATTTCATACTTTAACCCCTATTATTTATCTTCAGACTTCTCCTCTCTCCCTGAGAGAAGTCCTGTGCCCTACAGTGGCACGTATATAGGCTGCTTATGTAATTTATTGATTTATTTATTTTATTTTTATATTATATTTTATGTAATATTTATCTTCCTAACATGTTTCAGGGGACGGACGACTACGTAACGAAAGTACTGAAGCTCATCGACTCTCCGCCGTTGCCCGATGTGTTTGAAGACCGTTACCGGACTGCAGTGCGGAGGGTCCACCACAAAAGGGTGCCCCGGAGGGTAAGTCTGAACTACCTATGTAAATTCCTCGGGTCTGGATCAGTTAAAGCAGTTTTTTGAGGGAATTTTCACAAGAAGATCTAAATATTACTAAATAATAATAAAATAAAAATATAGGTATATACAATAATAATATTTTCTTATGATAAGTACCCGAAACCGGCGTGCGCGCGTGCTACGACTAATGAATGTTGATGAAGCGAAAGCGGTTTGCTAGGATCGTGACAAGCGGCAAGGCCTGTTTCTGTCTACCCCTCCGGGACACCGCCGGGTGTTTATGAGGTAACAAAATATTAAAAATTTGGGGAAAGCCGCTTTCCCCGTGTTCAAATATTTTATAACGCTTTCCGAAAGCGTAACATACCTACCTAAAAATCGAACCGTAGTTCCTACCGCGCTAAGTTTACATCTATACCCAATTCCTGAATTATTCCAATTATTCAAGTTTGAGATCAGCTAACTACTAAATAATGGACGACATTGGCGAGTGGGGTTGGCGTGAGAGCAAGCAAGGCAAACACTACGAAACGAAATAGCTTAAAGATGAACCTATTGGCTCCATTTACTTCCGTGGATGTCGTAGAAGGCGACTAAGGAATTCAATTACCAGGAGACGGGCAGCAGCAGCGTCTTCCAGCGATTCCAACCGCATACTGCGAATCGCCAACCCGCCTGCCAAAACCCCTCAAGGTTATGAAAACCGCGAAGGAGGCCTATAATGTCCTGCAGTGGGCGTCAAATGGCTGATGATGAAGATGATGATGATGAACCTATTGGAGGTTTTGGACACTTTATGATAATGGGATCTTTTCTTAAGTTTTTTCGCCCCCAATTCCTTCATATGACCTCCCAATAGCACGCCTACCTATATCATTATAGAAAGATAGAAAAAAGAAAGAAAGAAAAAGCATTTATTGTAACAACAAGACACATCACAGAAACAAAATAAACAGATAAGTGGCATAATATGAACAACAACAGAAAGAAAACGAAATGTACACAACAGACGAAATAAAAAACCGATTATTCTAAAGTGCCACTGCTGAGGGCCTCGAAATAACCATTAGTCAGATTTCGAGAAATTAGATCTCAATCGATTCGTAGTGTTTACGCGAGTATCAGCATAATATATACTATGGAACAAAAAAAACTAAAGGACCAAAATAAAACACTGAAATAAAAGATAAGCAACAACAATCTTTTCTTTGTTTCAAACACTACCATTGAATTTTAAGTTTTTAAATTCAATGACACTACGTATAGGAAAATAAAAATGTAAGTAATTAAAATGTCCTTAATTATAGATACATCAAATCCTCAGACCACATTTGTCGAAAATTTACTAAGGTATTACAATAATTAAAAATGTAAAATTGATCGTAACAAAATGAGTATGGGTAGGTACCTACTTCTGATAAATATGGTCTGAGGGTCCGAGGATTTGATAGATAACGAAATTACGGATATTCAAGACATATTTTTTTCTTATCCTGAACCTAGTTTTTGACTGAGAAAGTTTGATACGAAAATTAATAATTTAGAAAACAGTTTTTCTTTATTTATTAAAACTATAGGAAAAAAAATGTATTTAAAACGTCCGCAATTTGAAACCTGACCACTTTTATCAAAAGTATAGGTACAATTCTTTTACAATCACAAAATTATCTGTGCGAGCGAGATAACATGAGAGACGTAACAGCACAGCAGTCTTAGCCAATACGGGTTGCAGGTGGACTGGCGTGCCAAGGGGTTCCGTCCGCGGCGCGAGCGGCAGTGGCACTGCGGCGCCTGCTACGCCTTCGCCGTAGCCCACGCCATGCAGGCGCAGCTGTACAGGCGACACGGGGACTGGACCGAGCTCAGGTGTTTTGAGACCTACAGCCTATCTCTTCACCATCATCAGCCCACGCTGCTGGGTAGTTAGGCCCCCATTGACGATGGGTCTAACACTCTAAACTAAATGGAGCTAGCATTCCGAAATTGTCTCTTCAATGTACAAAACGCCGTCCATTTTTAAGACGGCATCCAGGAATGGATTTCGAAACGGATGTAAATCCATAGGTGTAGTGCCTGGATTGACCGTCACAGTGTGAAAAACGCATGCTAGACGCACGCCACCCCATTTGGATGCCGTCCTTCTCGTGAATGTCCAAAACGCAAATGCTGATACCTCAGGCTGATACTGTCAAAAGGAAGATTGCGTCAACAACGGCCGGACGCCGATGCACCATCAGTGGGCTTGAAATTCAGCATGCATCCATTGGGGTTAATCCATATTGGATCCATTTGGTAGTATCGTGAATAGGGGGGCCTTGCGCCTTTCCTCATCACGCCATCTTGCGCGGTCTCTCGCCAAATGTCTCCGCCCGACGTTGGACGAAGGTCGACGAAGTGGCAAAGGGCGGGACATGTGGCGAAAAAAAGCGAGAAAGGCAGGTGCACCAGCGCAGTGGCGAGTGGTAGATATTGGCAGTATAACTGATTTATAGTAAAGATTATTAAATCTCTTCTGCCAGCGCTCAGCAGCTAGTGGACTGCAGTTTCCCCGACGGCAACTACGGTTGCGACGGGGGCTCCCTGCGCGCGGCGTTCCGGTACGCGGCGCGGGTCGGACTGCACATGGAGAGAGACTACCCTTATCGCGGGAAGGTGGGCTTTTCCATTGGCATTGATGGGGGGGCATTGAGGTCCTTGCCCAAGCCTGAATAGTGTAGGCCCATCCCACCATAGTTAGTGTAATGACGCGAATCGCGCGTCTTAAATGATCAAAGCTGCTACTTTCCGGCACGTATATTAATTGTCAAATTCCAGTATTTAAGCGCCACAAAACGCGTGACTCGCGTCATCGTATTTGGGTTAGGTACTGAGCTTAAATTCGCGCACCAAATCCTGAACGATTCCAATCGTTCCATACTAACTTGACAGGTAGACAATAGTCTACGTCGTCTTCAACTTCAATTTGAAATGCAATTGAAATTTCAATAAAATCTCAGGAGTTGGTGTCTTTATTTAGGCTACTGTTCATCACGTTTTTTTCGACGGCATTGATAAAATCTTTTTTATTCTTCATACAATTTTCAACACAAAGAATCAAAAACTTTTGCTTTTTATTTTAAGTGGTTTTGTTCTTGATACCTACTAAATAAAGTATTCAGGTTTCGCGTTATTTGAATAAAACATGACACGTGACCAAATGAAGATTTTTACATCTCGTATTTCAGAAAGGCTTCTGTCGGTCGAGTCCGCTGTTCTACCGCGTGCGGGCGCGGCGCTGGGCGCAGCTGGACCCGGGCGACGAGTCGGCCATGGAGAAGGCTTTAGCCACCATTGGGCCATTGGCCGTGGCCGTCAACGCCTCGCCCAGGAGCTTCCAGCTTTACCGGTGAGCTTGGAGAACCAAAATACCCATCCCAGACTATCTCGTGCCCACCCTGAATGCTCGGTTATCTACTGCATACGCGCCTTGAGATAGACCATCGCTTTTCAGGGACCTTACCTCTTCAGGAAAACAAACCTAGGTACGCCAATGCTTGGGCCATCATTTTCTAGGGCCACCATCGGGCTTTAGGCCATCAACACCTCGTCAATAAATTCAAAAACACCTATTCATTGGCATAATATTTTATAACCACAGACAGTTCCCACTCTAGGATGTTGGGTTACTACATTGAGATTCAGTGTAATAGACCATCCTTTTCCCCATCCCCCCTCCCCCCTAACGTCCGTCCCCCTCTGGAAAATTATAATAAAATAATAATAAAGGTAGAGGCTTTAATGGAGCCTCTAACTTTACCGGCCAGCTTAGTGATATTAGTTAGGTAATGATTTCATTGACACTATTCGTAATCTGCGATCCCAAAAAACCCAAAATTTTGCGAAACAATGTCCTGGAGGAACCACACAGTAATCGTCTGACCTAGGAGCGGTATCTACGACGACCCGTTCTGCACGCCGTGGCGGCTGAACCACGCGATGCTGCTCGTCGGCTACACCCCGCGCTACTGGATCCTGCTCAACTGGTGGGGGGCGCACTGGGGGGAGGATGGCTACATCAGGTCGGTGCATACTGACGCTAACCCTTGGTTTCTCGTATGCTAACAATCTGTGAATCTTCTGCATTCTACGAATAAAAAAAAACATAGAAGTTTATCTTCCTACAAAATTGACACTCAAAAACGGCCCAGTCCTTTCGATTAGTCTTTCTTTACCAATGAAATGAGCGCAAGATGTGCTGTAGAATAAATCACTCTGTGATTGGTTAAGTCTGTGCGCCGTGCGTGACGACGTGAACGTTTATTGGGCGATAGTAATTGAAAGCGTAACTAATGATAGGTTTTATACAAAAACGTCAAACCATTGACTTCATTGAAATATAACCCGTCGAAATATCTAGGTACCTACCTCGCAAGATGGCGATCTGACGGTGGCAGGTGCATAGATATTTTGCCGGGTATTAAGTACTGAACTCGCTCCGATTGGTAATAGAGTCTGGCAAACGAAAGCGTAACCTGAGAAATTGGCGGGAAATAAAAAAAATATTCATAGGGTATCATTGGCTATAGTAGGAGAAAAAAGATTTGATACTTCAGCTCGGGTTAGTGCAACAAAAAGAAATATACTTAATATAGATTTGATACTTGTTTAGAAGGTAAGTATTTATATTTTATGCTGCGTCTTCAAGAATACAAAATTCTCTCCAAAATTCTCTCCAGGATACAGATTTTTGCTAGGGACAGGTAAAAAAACTTATAATTTATTTATATGAAACGGCACACCAATGGCTATCCTAGATAATATATAGAATACAATATTACA
The DNA here is from genome assembly GCA_947308005.1 of Yponomeuta malinellus. NCBI lineage: Eukaryota > Metazoa > Arthropoda > Insecta > Lepidoptera > Yponomeutidae > Yponomeuta > Yponomeuta malinellus. The sequence goes on from OX371019.1 coordinate 2,746,888, forward strand.
TTGCGGTACAGCCAGCCACCGCCAATCCGCGGTGGGCACGCGTGGTGATTAAGCCCATACTCTCTCTCTCTGAGAGAAGGCCTGTGCCCTACAGTGGGACGTATATAGGCTACTTATTATGACAGCCAGGATTCGCCACTTATAGGCATGCACAGCAGTGCATACCAATACATCTTAAACAAAAATGACAAAAAATAACATCACAAAAATTGTGTTATTTAAATTCTAGACAATTAAATAAAATTTAAATTCATCATATTTACGTTCGAATCATTTATCGGCAACTAGGTAGTCTTCTTATAGTGTTCGCAAAATTTAAACTCGCAAAATCCATTTAATTTATCTACGCAATAAATATAAATAATCAGCCAACAAGTATCAAAATTATAAAGTTACAATGGCAACAGTTGTCCGACAGCACTGACAGTTATTTAGTGGTGCCATGTAAAAACTTAGAAAATTTCAGGTCACGCTTTCGTTTGCCACACTCTACAATTGACAAGCTCCGCCCGCCTTCTCACAATTGAACGTGGGGTAATTTTTTAGCGCTTGTTGAACACCTATGTTTTTAACTATCACTGCATTGAATTTAAAGTAGTCTGCTGTTAACAGCTGTCAGTTGGCCAAAGCATAATGTACAATTTCATAAAACTACAACATAGTTTATTATGACATTGTACATTTCTTGGTCGAGTCTTCCTACTTGTTAAACTGTAGGTTAATCGATATAGCAATACACATCGAACTGTCATAGAAAACCATGAATTGGAGTTCCATGAAATAGTGTCCATCCATAGATCAAGGCACAAACTTAGTGTGGGCCAACGCAAAAGTTCACTAACAACACAGAAAAATATGTAAGCCCTGGTTCCGCAGTGCTCGAGACGTCGAATTAAAATAATGCTATCCGGCTAAAATAAATAGGTATCATCCGGTTTGCGTTAAGGAAATCTTTATGAATTGATTTTAATTCAACATCTAAAATGTTATGGTCGACTGTTACGTAACTTCTCCACTGTATGGATGGACTCGTCAACCTGCTCCGAACTGTCAAATACATAAGCATGCAACAGTTAGGTAAGTAATAGGAGCGCTGGACTATCTATCTCTTGTGAATCTTATTTTGATTGTGAATTTTGTTTCAGAATACGACGAGGCTTCAACAGATGCGGAGTAGCAAATATGGCAGCTTACGTTGAATTGTGAAATTGTTTATACTTAAGTATGTACTTTAAAAAGACTACACAGCTTAACTTATATAGCTACATAAACTCATACCTCTGACCCGAAGGACTTGGCAGAGACCAAGGTTTGCCATTTGTCACGAACCTGGTAAAACTCGTCGGAAATCTAAATATATTCTCTCATAAAGAGACCTTATATAAATTGAAATATTATGTCATCGTACCTACAATTAATTCCGCTCAGTTATTCCATGTAATCTACAAATATACTAAACTCCTGATAAATATACTACAGGTGACTTTGAATTCGGACATTCTAATCATGATTTAGAAATATAGGGTGCGTTTTGAAAAAAAAAATATTTACGTCAAAAAAAATTAAAGGTCGGAAATCACGAATGGTACCTACTGATAAATCTGAAAAGAACATTCCCTCAAAATACGGTGAACGAATTCAAACTGTAGTCATTTAAATTAAAATAAATTCACACTTAGTTCTTGTCACAACCATAAGAAAGTTTTGACTGTGTAAATGTAAAATGACGTACCTATCACGATTAAATACTTCAAGTGACCAATAAAAAAATCCATACCACTCAAAGGTTTGTTTTATTGCTTTCTCTGTTTTTCTCATGGTAGTTCAAGGCTATATATTATTTGTCACTCTCATTAACTGTTGTCAAAGGAGTGAGAAAAATTACAGTTTTGCCAGATGAGACGACTTGTCGCCATTTGGGCTATCTTGGAAGGTCCAAAAATTAGCGACCAAAAATTGCAATCGGCAACCGGGCGCCAATTTGGCTTAAGTATCTCTTTTTTTTAAGTGAAACGTCTTTCAATTGGTAGGAGGAGGTCACAAAGCGCAACCACTGAAAACCTGTCGCCTCAAATATCAGCTATTACTCAGATCAACTTGACTTGTGCCGCGTAACACCTTGAGCAGTTTGAGCTATAATTAATGCTTGTAGACGTTTCACGTTAAAAAAAACGGCCCTGTATGTTTACATTTTCCTAATCTTGTATGTGTGTGTATGCTTTGGGTGACATTCTAGGTCTGCACTGTTAAGCCTATTCTGTATGTTATGGATTTTTGTTACCTGTTTTACACACCAATAAAGTTAAGTAAAATAAAACAAAGTAGCTGACAATTTAACATAAGTTAATTAACAGTTAACATTTTGACTAACGGATTAACTTTAAAAAATGTTAACGGACTCGTCAAACTTCCCCATTCCGTTAATAGTTTATCCAGTACCTATTATTTACCGAAAAGATACCGCACGCACCGCGCCGCGCCGCGAAAAACGTTCTTACATTTACGTTCGGCCCGCAAGTCAATCGAAACAAGGTACATACATGTAGGTCTTGCCGGCGCATGTGAGTGAAAAAACTGCGAAATATTTTGATTTATATGATTCATTTTACCATTTAATTACTAAGCGCCTGCGCTTAGAGTTACAAGTGTGCTGTTTATTTTTCTCTTTTGTTAATATTGGCTAAAGGGCAGAAAAAGAGCCTCGCTTTCAGACGAAGCTGTTCTAACCGTTAAGCCCAGAACTCAAACCTTCAGTTTTTATAAGTAACGCAACGATATAAAAATGCAATTCTTATCACATGTAACGCTTTAATGTTTAATGAAGTTAACTATTTTAGTAACGGATTAGCGATTAACGAAGTTAACTATTTAATTAAAGATGCCCAGCTATGGTAACGCAATATAGTCCCACCGGCTTTTTCTGCTACTTTTGTTGTACTTTGTAAATCAGAGCCTATGATTATGTATTTTTTGCGCAATCGTGTCTTCACTTATCGATTTATTGTGTTTTTTGTATTTCTACTGGTACTGCAAGTATTAGATAAATATATAGGAAAGAATTTTAGAAACGATATTCATATTTTTTTAATTAATTGAGAGAATTATTATAGAAAACGGGTGTGTACAAATTGACCGCTTTTAAAAAAAGATATTTTCTTGAGGTGATTTTATTTGTACAGTTATACATTTTATTGAGAGACTACATGGCTAAAAATTCAGACGATTTAGACAATTTTTGGGCGACTGTTTTTCCATATTCTGGCGACATTGGCCGGCCAGCGTCTGGCAACCCTGGAACAAGATTTAAAAGTTATTTCCAATAATCTAACAAATACTAAACAGCTGTGACACTGGCAAAATCCCTGTGCACCCTACAAGCACGGGGCAAAGTCCAAATAAAAAAAAAATAAACAGCTGTGTAAGTAATCGTATATTTATTAGACCGCTACTAGTTTGGATTAACTTGTGGAAATAAATGTTTTCAACACATAACCCTTCAAAATCAAGGTGGATTTAAAAACTTTTAGTGTTTTCTTAAGTGAATTGAAGTGTGTTTATCAACTGAAGTTCCCAGAAAGACCTAAGAACTGAAATTACCTAATTTAATAAAAAAGGAGATTATGATAATATCGTTGTGTACCTTTTTTCCATCAACTCAGTCCGAAAACATTGTTAATCCACCGGGGATTACGCTTGCCAGTTATACGTTTACAAGGAGGTATCACAATCCTTGATAAAATTCCACTCGCACTAAGTTACCATGGCCGCTCGGGCTCGAGTTTCGCCACAGCAAATGAACATGCTCCTGGAATTCATTGAGGAGCATCCTAACTTAGCCTGATACATCGATTCAAATCCACCGGGGTTACGCTTAGTTATATGTTTACAAGGAGTTATCACAACAGTATTAATAAAGGTCCACTCGCACTAGGTTACCATGGCGACTCGGGCTCGAGTTTCGCCACAGCAAATGAACATGCTCCTGGAATTCATTGAGGAGCATCCTAACAGCCTGATACATCGATTCAAATCCACCGGGGTTACGCTTAGTTATATGTTTACAAGGAGTTATCACAACAGTATTAATAAAGGTCCACTCGCACTAGGTTACCATGGCGACTCGGGCTCGAGTTTCGCCACAGCAAATGAACATGCTCCTGGAATTCATTGAGGAGCATCCTAACTTAGCCTGATACATCGATTCAAATCCACCGGGGTTACGCTTAGTTATATGTTTACAAGGAGTTATCACAACAGTATTAATAAAGGTCCACTCGCACTAGGTTACCATGGCGACTCGGGCTCGAGTTTCGCCACAGCAAATGAACATGCTCCTGGAATTCATTGAGGAGCATCCTAACTTAGCCATGGGCAGGCATCCTGGTGGACCACAGGGTGCTTAGGGTCCGAAAGCTGTGGCAGGATATCACTGATAGACTCAACGCAACTGGCGATGGCTCTGTGAAATCACCGGATTGTTGGAGACGGGTCAGTGAATTTCATGTTCTGTGTCTGTGTAATCTCCGTTTTTGTGTACAATTAAGTATTCTATCTTTTGTCTTTGATAGTTGGTCTTAGTTACTCAGTATTGAAAGTTAACCCCTGAACTGCCCTCGCAGAATGGAACGTATTGGTGGCCCATACTAAGTTGAACACAGATCTGTGGTGGTTAAAACACTTCCAATAAGCATTAGTTTAGAATTTGTGAAGTGACCAGATGACCATGGGTCATACAACGAACAACAGGTCCAGATGGACAGCACTGCACCCATCCTCGTCATCGCATCCGCAATCCTCAGTATTGAGATACCGATGGATTGGACATTTTTTTATAAATTGGCTGTGTTAAGGTTCAAAATTGTGTAAAAAATAAATTTTTAAATAATAGTTTTTTTTTTATCTTATATGGACCATCGCACCATAGAGGTATGCACCCTACTCGGACAAAAATTTGCGCTTTAAAGCTTAATATTTCGCAAACGGAACCCTAAATCAAAAAAGGTCTTCCTACACCCACAATAATTTTCAACGACACTATGGTGTAGGCGATAAAAAAAAATTACATCCCTAATTTAGGTGTAGGAGAGGTGCCCTAAAAAAAGTTTTTTCGAGGTTTTGTTCGACCGTTTTGTCGGCGTTGTTAGGTACATACCGTCTATGTGCTAAGCCGCGGACGGACAGAAAGACAGACGGACAGACATGGCGAAACTACAAGGGTTCGTTGTCCACTACGGAACCCTAAAAATCAAGTTATTCCAACAATAAAAAACTTGCGGTGTTATAAAACACTCCTCAGCAGCAGTTTAAATAATCTGTGGCTACGCCTTTCCCTTTATCACAGACTATTTAAACTGTCTTTCAGGAGTAGTTTAAGGAATCGTAGTTTTTTAAATAAGCTGTTGGTTTATTAAATGATTTAGTTTTCCCAGTGAATTCGAAGCATTGTCTAATAAGGGTTATAAAAACGTAATTTTACGAGATGATTTATTACAAAACGTTTAGAAATCAATAAAAAACTAAATGTAATAAGATTTTTTATTATTAGAATAACTTGATTTTTTCAGCTTTTGAGACCCGTAATACCCCGAAAATATTATTATTCTCTGACTTTTTCTATACCTTCTATAGTATAAAAAGCACGTCATTCCAAATTCTCCACTTTAAATTTCAATTTCAATCGTTTATTGCTTCACGTGGTACATATGTCTTTTCTCATTGCCTCGCCAATGAGATCAAATTATGAATTTTGTCATGATCCATTGATTCGCATTTCCTTTCCGCCCTAGTACTGGGTGGAGTACAAAGCGAAGGTGAAAGCCAAGGCTGCGTTCGTTCGGCGTGGAGCCAGCGGGCCCGACGGGGTACCCTCGGGGCTGAAGAAGCTTTCGCTCCATGAAGAGAGGGTGGTGAACATGGTCGGGAATGTCTTGCACCTACTGACGCGGGAAGAGAAGGAGCGGTACCCTGAATTTCATGTAAGTGGGTACCTACATACTACCAGTTTTTTTTTTAATAAAAACACGATACCTTAAAACACTCCATAAACACCATATTAAAAGTCGTATCGTGTCGTGTCGTATGACGTATGGTTACGGTCATCGTCCAATATAAAAGTGGTTATTGGCCAAATTGCCGGCCAAGTTCAGTAATTATTCTTGAAACCCACTGGCCGCTAGTGGCAACACTGACCTCGTTGGATTTCCTTGCCGGGAGCTTGCCGTCATCTATTGCGCAACTCTGCGTGCAAATTGTCTCAATATTGCTAAGTGAAACCGGCAATATTTTGGTAACAGCTCTTGTGTTTTTCCTCGTCGTAAGTTTGTTACCATGGCGCAGTGGTCCAACGAGAAGACAATAAACTTCCTAAACGAGATTCAAATTCGCCCCGAATTGTGGGATGTCGAAGCTAAATCGTACAGAGATCGCGAAGTCAAAAAGGAATCGTGGAGCAACATTGCCACGCAATTCGACATAACTACCGAGGAGGCCTACAAAAAGTTCAAAAACCTAAGAACGTACGCGAAAAATGAATATAACAAGAAGAAGACCGCAGGTGGACGCGTGACGTGGTTCGCGTATGAAGCAATTTCGTTCTTGCTGACACGGCATGAACCGTCGGCGAGTCATTCATATTTTTCGGTAAGTAATGGTGGTCGTAGGGTAATTTTCAATTACCTTCTTAGGTTTTTTACAGCTATGTGGTCGCCAATAGCGTCACTAGATCTACAGGTCATAACTTAAAAGGTTGATTTGCTGTTGTCGACGGGAGTTGAAAGAAAGAAAAACATTTATTTAAAGGAATTGCTGGTTTAATGCCAGGCAGATAACGTGAACAAAAATCAGCGCTGTCGGGTTTTTTCTTTTTCAATTAACTATTTGTTAATTTGACTATACTCAGTTTCTGAATTGAAAATTTTGTGAAGTAAATACTTAACTCTAGTGTTGTCTCTTCGAATTCCTCAGAAAAGAGCGTGACAGAAAGTTACTTAAGTGTTTATTTAATGTAATTCTCAATTCTAAGACACAGTCTAAAGCAGGCCATGCACAATCGCTCCACTCCACAATATTCCACGCCAAAACTCTAAAATAAGCGAAAAATTTATCGTGTGTGCGGAATCTTACACGGATTGAGTGGAGCTATGAAAATTTTGGATTTCCAAACAATCCGAAATCCATCGTTCCATCGCTCCACCCTTCCAATCCATCAAGCCCATTAATTGTTGCGAATCCGCGTGTCGTGTCAGAAGTCGCGGCTAGAGTGAATAAAAATTGGAATGAAGTGGAGCGACGCGAATGGAGTGAGAGAGAGAGAGAGAGAGAGAGAGAAACAATTTATTTAACGGCACAATGTGATCGTGTGTGTGCTCAATTTTTTGCTGTAATCTACTTGAATCCACATCCCGCCGAGTGATGGAAATGGAATGATCGTGTAAGGCCTGCCTAAGAAGTCTAAGTCAAGTTCAAGTTCATTGTTGGGAATGACCCTACGAATAAACTATCACTGGAAAGACCCATAAAATTATTGCGTCAAAACTCACTGCTGTACCGGCTTGATATTCGCAGTGTATTCTTCGTTGATAAAGAAATCTACTGCTACCTGTTAAGTAAAGTGTATCTGGGCCTTGATTGTAGTATATATTTGCACACAGGTGCAAAAACAAAATATCTACTGGAATTATGTGTCTCAATATCACTGTCACGTCTCAGACATCCACTGAAATGCTATATCCACTATGTGTCATAAGTACATATATCCATACGGCAGAGCCAGTGGCGTAACTATACCATCTGAGGCCCGTGGCAAATTCATTGGATGGGGCCCTCGCAGTAGAAATAAAAAAAATATGCTCTTTAGTTGTAGTATTATTAATTGATTTGAAATACTCATATATAAGCATTTTAATATAAATTGTTGGGTGATGACCCCAATTATCGACACTTTAAGGGAGTTGGTAATTTTGAACTAAAATTATATTTTTTTGTGTTTACTTAGAACGAAATTTAGAATCGAATATTGTTCGAAGTATAGTCAAGAGTTATTGGAGCTACATATAGTTTAAAAATAATTCATAAAATTGCAAAAATAATATAAAAACTAAAAATTACCGAAATCCCCAGTAATAGACACCTAGTTTCCAGACATCGACAACCAGTAATCGACATGCACCAGCTATCAACATCCAGTAATCAACATTCCCCAGAAGCCCCGTGATGTACATACAACCTAGAAATATTTTCTGATTTCAAGGAAATATAAAAATTAAAACCAATTAAATTTCGAGGAATGTGCTTTAATTATATTTCTGGACTATAGGCCACATGAAAATATAACACAAAAATTTAATTCTTACTAACAAAATAAGTGTCAAAGTAACTATAATCACATGATAACTACCAACAATTACAAGTCTTACACCGTTTTTTTTCTTTGAACTAAATAAAATCAGTCTCATTGTTATTATTTTCAGAACAGTTAATTCAACTTTATTAGGCACAATAGGTAATTATCTAATTAATTAATTAATTTATCTAAGGTAATTAACCTTATAAAGGAGTGTAACACGCGGTACTCCATATTATTTTGGCTGCAGTTGCCACCTTTTCGCCTTTTTTACTGCTTCGATCGCTCTCCTCATCTGTTCTGGGGTAGAATCTTTTTTCGGTGCCATCTAAAACAATCAAGGAACCAATAATCGACAATAGTAATTTTCCAGTCATGGACACCAATGCACCAATTATGAACACCTATAATACCCAATCTTGGACACTGTTCATTACTGGTACCAGTTCATTAAACGGCCCCGTTCAAATATGAGTGAAATCACCATTCGAAAATGAGCCATAATTGTGCAAGAAGGAAAAAAGTAAAGAAAATAATTAGTTTCGACACCTGTCCATTACTGGAGATTTTTAATTTGTCATACCCAGTGCTGAACATCGGGTCCAAAAGAAATATTACCTATTGCACGTAATTCATTCACACTAAAATATCTTATCAACCTACATACATAACTAAAAAATCAAACCAGATTAAATAAAAAGTGTTAATAAGGAAGTTATTATGAAAATTACAAACTCACCTCCTTGACGATTTAGCTAAGAAAACTATATTTCCAGAAGGAGCACGCAGGATGCACAACTTCCATGTCGCCATTTTGAAATAAAATGGACGATTTTCGGCATGTTAATCAAATTGACAGCAGGAAGTATGAAGTCTATGGACATGTGTTTCCATAATTAAAAATCAATTCACAGACCTTATTATTTTTATATGAAGAAAAAAGTGTCGATCATTGGGTGCTTGTTGATTACTGGGGTCATCACCCACAAATTTTTGTTAAAAGTGTCAAGTTACTTCTGAGCTCGCGGCCTCATAGTTCGGGGGCCCCCTCGGGTCGGGGCCCGTGGCATATAGCCAGCCCTGCCACCCTATAGTTACGCCACTGGGCAGAGCTAAGTAAACATTCCGCTTTTGCACACATATTATGTCTAGTATACGTTAAAATGTACATAATCAAGGCGATGATCCACGGCCGAGCGCATAAGGTCGGAACGACTTTCTGACGAGGACTACGGTGTGACATATCTGTGGACGATACCAACGACAGCATTTATCGATGCACGTTCTTATGCAGTCTGCGACAGAAAGACTGACTGACTACAGTACTGACTGTATAGTGTATAAGACCCTAATGTACAGTCGACAACATATCACCCTTTACTTGTATTGTTTTCTAGTGTGTGCACTCTAATCAGTTATGATACGGGTGAAATTGCCACTAAAATGTAAATGTTGATCTGCTGTTGTACAGACTGCAACAAAAATGTAAGGGTTGACCTGCTGTCGACAGTACTATTAATCGACATTTGGAGGTACGGTAGGGGTTAAACCGTCCTCTTGTAGGTCAGTGCAGATCCTCTTGTAAATAACTGGTAGTGTTTGAAAAATGTTTATTGACTGATCATAAAATGTGGCGTATTTTGTAATGACTCGCGATTTACGATACATATTTTTGTGGCCAACAGTAAGCTTTTCGGTATACATTGTTTCTATTGGTGCTAATATAACCATCGTGTGGATGCAACATTAGTAAGGCTGTTTGTACGTACAAAGTCCACACTTCACACTCTGGAGTTAAAAAAAGTAGTGTCAATTAAAAGGTAAACAAAACAAACGCGAAACCATGTAATCATGAAATAAGCCGACATCAAAAAATTATTCTCTCTCGTATGTGTTGTTTTTGTTCCACAAAGAAGGTGAATTATAGATACAAGCCGAAACCGTAAGTACCAGTTCTTGTATCGCACATACCTACATTGCTTTATTGGCCTCAATTGTGCTCATCTAAAACGTCCGATTTTAGATGGTTTCAGCCGAGCAGATCGAGGCCCTGGTATCCTTTTTGGAGAGCCAGCCGGATCTGGTGCACGGCCGGTACAACCGCACGACTGAGGGACGCAGTGAGTGCCGGCGTCTGTGGCTGCAGGGCGCCGATATAATAAACGGCGTCCCTGGGGGTGTCCAGAAAGAGCCTGAGGGCTGGCGCATGGTAAGCACAGGCATTGGAACTAATATTGATATAAGCCGGGCAAATAACTTGAACCAATTACTTTGACTTCATATACAAGGATTGTCTTAGGTGACTTAGAAGTCTCTGGGCTAGTTTAGTTCTCTTAATTCAAGTTGTCTGTTAGGCATTGTAAACCTGCCTGTACGTAAGACAGAGAAGTTTGTAAAGAGGTTCGAAAGGAAAAAGATCAAGTGATTAAGACACTTAGAATCGCTAGCAACAAAGTTGTGCCACAATGAAATAATACCTTAATTTGTAGTACTGGCTTAAAATTTTAAAATACTATTGTTAGCATTAAAGTAATTCTCCGGACGAGGATGTAATAGTGTAATAGATGCATGGAGACTTACCAAAACACAAGAAGTCTCTAGCTTAACTCATTTACAGACATTTATTTTACTGAGACTCTGTCTCACAGAAATACTAAAATTCATGCGAAATAGTTAATAAAGAAATATACATTCTGACTTCATGCGAAATAGTTAATAAAGAAATATACATGAAGAAAACCATCGCAAAACCGTTGAAAACGTGGTGATTATATCACAGAACACATATGATTATATTCTCTGTGGTTATAATGATAGGTGACAGGACGTAGCACAGATTAGGAACGATGACATTCAGTGCTGCAAAATGTAATTTATATCGATCATCAATTCAATTCTATCAGTCACCATTTCATAAAATATAACTGAAATGTAATATAATTGATTTACGTGATGCGAGTAGAAAGCCCGGTGATTATGCCTCATATCACCTTCACATAATAACATATAATATGCAGTCTATGTAGATAAACCATAACATTTTAGTTGCAAAGTCATCCATAACATAATCAGTCAGGCATGTAAATCTTTACATGCATAGGTACTGATTACGTTATGTTCCCACTTTAGGGCACGAATCGTCTCGCACGCAAGCTTGATGACTTTCAGCCCCCCGAACAAGCCGGTTTCCGATAAGGCTTTACATACGTTGGACCACACACATACGCTGCGGCAGAATGTACAAAACACCGAGAAGTGTAATCTGCCACTATGCTTTTTTGGAGTGACGATGTTTTCCGTAAACGTTAGTTACACAGTCGTACTGCTATAAAAAAATCACATACAATGTCCGATTCGCACCCAACACCTTGGAATGTGATGCAAGCGTTCTGTTAATACATAACCACCGCTTTCCTAGTTAATTTAAAGGTTTATTTAAAGATCAGCATCCGAGCGATTCGGTCAAATTAAGGTGCACAAGATCCACAGATCCGTGTGGCACTGGATTAAGAATAGCGTCACTCCATTTCCTTCCGTAGATGTCGTAGAAGGCGACTAAGGAAATAAATTACCAGGAGATGGGCAGCAGCGTTTTCTTGAGATTTCAACCGCATACTGCGATCGCCAACCCGCCTGCCAAGCGTGGCGATTATGGCAAAACCCCTCATGGTTATGAAAACCACGAAGGAGGCCTATGTCCTGCAGTGGGCGTTAAATGGCTGATGATGATGATGATGAAGGGCCACACTGTTGAATCTGTTATCTAGTGTTAGTACCTACCTAATATATAAAGTAAACCGCAAATAATCTAAATGAACAGGTGGATAAAGAAATATGCAAATGAAGTAGGTATTATCAAACGAAATAACAAAAGTTATGTTATGCTATTTTTTTTCAGCTAAATATACCTATTTTTCTCTGTATCGATTCATTCGATTTGAAAAGTAGCGGTCGGTCTGATGGCAACACTACATTATTGAATGCACAGATTGCGATTTGAACAGGTCTGTGAATGGATCAATAGATTTGTATCAAGATGACAGCGGTCGTTAAACCGGAAGCATTAATTATTGTATAACTTTATTAATTTAGAATTACGGAGAAGTCATGGTTTTATAAGAAAACCCCTATTTTTTATAATTGAAAACATGAATTTTGGACACTGAAAACTGGTGACACTATTTAGATTTTAGCGATACTGCTAATGGTCAAGATCCTTTCGCCAATGCCTGCACTTGCCCAGTAGCTCAGTTGGGAGAGTGCTAGCATGGTTAGCCAGAGGTTGCGGGTTCAAGTCCCAGCATGGGTGGAATTTTTAGCATCTAAATAGGTTTTTAAAATTGTCCTTAGCACAGATTAGTGCAACAAAAAGAATATAATCATTGTAAACCATTTTTTAAATTCTGATTTAAGGAACTCTATGAGGTTCTCTAGCCCCACCATTGAAAAAGAATACCATCTTCTTCTACAGACTGTTCTTGCTAAAAGTGGTTTATAACTGTGTGTGCCAAATGTCTGTTACAAACATGCTAGGCCCTTTTTCAAAGAACTGCAATGGAGAACTTGCACTAAAAAATGTTTTAAACATTAAGGAAAAGGGCCCCATGCCTAGGGGCCATGACATGGTTAATCCAGGCTGTATCTTCTTCTAATGTTGAGGAAGCGAAAGTGATCTGTCAGGATCGTAGCAAGTGGCAGTCCCTGGTCTCTGCCTACCCCTCTGGGTTACAGGTGTGACTTTAAGATAACATATCTTCTTCTAATTATCTTCTCTATACCTCTTCTGGCTTTTTCACTGGGAACGATGTCATAAGCATCAATGGAGCACTTGCACCAAAAAATGTTTTAATAGAATAGGAGAGGACACGTTAAAATATAAATAAATGTAGTATTTTTTTCCTCTGCGACTAATACTTTTTATAATATGACCAGTCGAAAAGTCTCACGTGCTACTAAAACGCGCCATACAAATCGACCTTAGACTATGAAGTCACTCCCTAACGTAACGCCTATAATGTATGAAGTGTTTATCAATATTTGAGTTATCCCGTAAAATAATGTTTTTATGTATGAAAACTTTCAGAATTCAGTGACAAAACGAAATCTAACAAATTTTATATTATTAGAGTAACACTATGTTTCGCATATTTTGTGACCCCAAAAACCCTGAATAAAATATTTTTATTGTTTTGTTTTTAAATTTTTCCAAGGTTTTTATACGATTTCTATGGTATAAAAGCAATGTCACTCAAAACTAAGTCAGACGCAAGTTCCCCATTCATATTACGATTTTTCGATGAACATTGCAAAGTCGACTAACAAGTAGGAAGATTCGCCTATCCAATGTGCATGGAATTGTCATAATCAACTATGATTTTTAGTTTTATGAAATGTGGCCCAGGGACATATACGTCTCAATGTAGGACAAAGGCCTTCTCTCAGGGAAAGAGTATGGGCTTAATCACTATGCGTGCCCACCGCGGATTGGTGATTTCATGCGCTGAGTTATGGATATTTTCGTGCACCGTTAGCGTGTGGTATTGCTACTATAACTTCACAAATGTATATAACTTTACTTAGAAAACAAAGTCATAGGTACATGCCCGCACTGTGTTGTTTAAATAATGCAAAAACCGGAAAACATTTCTTGGGTATCCATAATAATACTAATTTTATTCAGTGGAAGTGGTGCATAGGTACCACTTCCACTGAATAAAAGTTAATAGGTAATTTTCAATTTGATTTTATAAATTAATGCAGCCAATTTGTATTAAAATCTCGTGTCACAGTGTTTGTTATCGAACTTCTCCGAAATGGCTTTACAAATTTTTATGAATTTTTTTGGGTATGTTTGGTTGGTCTTAAAATAGGTTGTAGGCTAATTTATATGGCAAAACAAAATTTGCCAGGTCAGCTAGTGATTTATATTTCAGCCAAAGGCCGTAAAAATAAAATTAGTGACTTATGCTGTTAGTAAGAATATTATGTCTTACATTATGTATTATTTGTTTTATGAAAAATAGGAAAAAAATGAAGCATGATTTTAATATTGAATTAACACTGAAGAAACATTATGTATACTGTTTATTGTGTTTTGTACATTCTTGTAGCGATGAAGTGAGTGAAAGGGTTAGTCAGGATTGTGACAGGTGGCAAACCTTGGTCTCCACCACCACTCCAGGATATAAACCTGAGTTCATGTACGTTGTAATAATAATAGTTAAATATCTTCTTTCAGTTCTACAATGAGTTCAAGAGTAAGCTTTTCAAAAGGATTAAGAAGAATGAAAATGGTAATTACTCTCCACCTAGGACGAAGACCTTTACTCAGCTGAATCTCCTATCTTGTTACCTACTTTACTTTTCAATACATAGTCAGATATGTTGACATGTTTATTTTATTTTGTCATAAGATGTTGCATTTCCTTTTAGGAAGTGGACCGTTTAAACTGCTAACACCACTTCAGGAGCGATTGTATAGTATGTTGAGCAGAAGTGTGGTGCCCTTTGGAGGTCTTGGCTATGATTTGCACGTAAGTATTAAAGTCAAAGTCAATGTAAAAGTCAAAAATTTTCATTCACTATAAAAACAAAATGTTTACATAACCTGGTCAGTCCAGCCTTGAAAATAACAATTGAAAACCGTTGTTATTTTCAAGATCAGGAGTGAAGAGGTTAATGAACGTCAAAGCTGTTAGTTTCAGTTTCACAATTAATAGATTAGCTGGTTTGAAGGTCCTTGTGCTATAAAACATTAAACGAAACAAATAAATTATCACATGGTCGGTGAATAAAACATAAACATTTACACACAGGCACATACATTGCTTCTGGCCCCACACTGGGATACCCTGTGTCGTGGGAACCAGAAACAACGACATCACAAACAAAATAACTCTATTATAAATGTAAAAGTTTGTGAAGACGTTTGGATGTTTGTTACTCAATCACGCAATAGCGGCTGAACGGTTTACATGATACTTGGCGTACAGATAGACAAAGACCTGAATTGAGATATAGCATACTTGATATCCCGGTAATGCGTTCCCGTGGGATAATATTTCTTTCAAGTTTAAAATAGATGGCGTGCGAGCGAACGTTGTGTTTAAAAATAGATGGCGTTGTGCGAGCGAACGTTGTGTTTAAAAATAGATGGCGTTGTGCAAGAATCGTATAGACGGATTCTGTGGCGGTACGAAGTTCGCCGGGACAGCTAGTAAAGTAACATCACTTGACCTGGTCCTAAAGTAGGATACCATGTGCTATGGTAACCAGGCAAGGACATCACAAACACGGAAATACACCCAGACAGGTCATTTGTACAAATGTACGTCAGCCCCCAGTGGGAATCGAACCCACTACCTCTGTCTTGGTAGTTAAGCGCCTTAACTGCTAGTCCAACGAGGCAGTCAAATAAAGCAAGCATAGAAAATTAATTGATGATCAATTTTGAATTTTCTGTTGATCGATTTGTATATTTTGCTTCTCCATTTTGTGTTTTCTACGGACTTCCAGTTGCTTCTTAAGACTGCTGATTGAATAATAATAAAAAAGGTAGGTAACCGTATTTATCTACACTAATGTTGTAACATTCTACTTATGTTTTCAATACTTGACTTATAATTAGGTACTACTGTTATAGCGCAGACAACAAAACACTCAATTTAAGCAATTTCATATGATGGTATAATATTCACATCGATATCGTAAAATCTCATTATAACATCAATAAAACGCGACCAACTTGATTACAGGGCCAATCAGGTTGGTCGCGTTTTATTGAAGCGCGCAGCTGCGCTCTCATTGGTTAAATTTTAATGGCGGCAAAATCACTGATTATTATAAATAAACTATTGTCAGCTTTTACTCTTGTTGTTTGATTAATTGCATTAGTGAAGATAAAGTAGTGTATGCAACTGCATATAACACGGGTAGGTATTAAAACACTCGTTACTATTATGAAACTCGCTGCGCTCGTTTCATAAACTCACACTCGTGTTTTAATACCCTTCATTATATGACAGTTGCATAAACTACTATTTTTTGCGGATATCATTTATATCATGGAAACATTCACGTTGATCGGTAAAGCCGGCCAAGCGCGATTCGGACGCGCGCACGAAGGATTCCGTACCTTTATCTATACAACATTAGACACAAAGATCGAGAAAACACGGTTAAAAATGACGTTTGTTGTATGGGAGCCCCCTTAAAAAATAATTTAATTTTAATTTAATTAAGATTTATTTTCGAAGCGAATGTAGAACCAACTAAATATTCTAACCTAAAAATTATATGTGATAAGCAAAAAATTCGACACTGATCAGCAGAAAATTACCAAATGGTCTGAAGAGAATTACGAATTTCTCCCTGACTTGTTGCTGATCTGCCAATGTATTACGCGCACCAAATCCTGAGCGATTCCAATCGGCTAACTGTCAAATTAGTGTGGAATTTGACAGTTAGACGATTGGAATCGCCCAGGATTTGGTGTGCATAATTAGGCCCAATCCTTAATCCTGCCGTATGCGATAACAATTACTATGGATTTTGACAGTTACACGATTACAATCGATAACGATTTGGTACGCGTAATTTAGAACCTGAAACATACCTAGTACCTATATGCGCATGCGCACCAAATCCAGAACAGTCTGGTATGGAACAGCTGATAGATTTTTGTGAAGGAAACCCCTTTTACTTTGGTAAGTATAGGTGATTTTGTCGCATTCTTCTCAGCTATGTTACGAGTCCTCTCTTCCTAGGCTCCACTCGGCTCCAGGGAGTAACACTAGCGCCACTGAGGAAAAAAAAATCATATGTTTTTTTACAGATCAAAGGAGAATGATCAATTTACTATAGGAGTTTGTCTATTTTTGCGTCTTCTTGCGCGTTGATGAAACCAACGGTAAACTATAAGAAATTAGCTCTGGATTATGCAGGAAAAATATTATGAAAATATTAGATCGGAGTTTCGAGAAATCTCAATTTTGAGCCCTTGAGACAAGACTATCCTAAGCTCACAATGGCGGTTTATTTTAGTTGTTTATTCCACATATTGTTCATACATCATCTTAATCATCATCATTTCAGCCATTGGACGTCCACTGCTGGACAAAAGCCTCCCCCAACGATTTCCAGAAGGGCTGGTTGGATTTTTCATACACATGGTCATTTTAACAATAAACTACACTAATTAAACAGTATAAAATCCACTCGAATGAATTTGTAAAAATAAAAGCGTAATAAAACCGCTCGTTTGAATTCCCGCCAAAAACTCCCCGTTTGCAGTTTGCACTTTCTTTCGCATTCATGTACATGATTTGCGATTTTTGCAATAATGTAATCTAATCTGTGTTTGTAATCTGTATTGACTGACTGACGTTTTTTAGTTATATAATCAATACAGATATTTTTTAATTATTACTTTTAAACCCCTGATTATTTTAATTTATCAAATAGAGCCATGAAATCATTTTTCAAAAGAAAAATTTTGAGGTAAAAATGCTTAAAGCGCAACATAGACTGGTTTTGATCATTCTCCTTTGCAAAAAGTGTCAGTACAATCTCTCAATCATGTTAACAGTGATTTTTAGGACCCACGACAAAGAACCTAGGATCACGAACCTGGTCCTAGATAGCATTTATGCCAAAAACGGCCGTTTCTGGCGTTAATGCTATCTAGTCCTAGGTTTTTTGCCTTAGATTCATGGCCATGGGTTCTGAAAATCACTATTAACATGATTGAGAAATTGTACTGACAGTTTTTGCAAATTTGATCTATAAAAAACATACGATTTTTTTCCTCGGTGGGGCGCTAGTGTTACTCCCTGGACCCCCTTAAGAATGCCGAACGATGTGCTTTTTATTTGTAGTGTGATTGTGCTGTGTGGAAGTTATCTTAAAAGAGTAAATAACGAGTTAGCACATGGAAGTGCCACATACCTTGAATCCAACCTGACTACTGCGGCTGTTTAATTCTATTGCAAGCAATCACTTTATAATAAAACAAACTGGAATAATCTCATACGGAAGATTTAACTTCCAGAGTTAGAATACCTATGTTTTTTTTTTCTTAAAATAAACAACTTTTTTTAAATAACTACACAAATTAAAACATTGCAAAAAAAGTGGATATGAAATAGTAGATAACGGTGTTGTTTAAAAAAATATACGATTCCTCTAAAACACTCCTCAAAAGCAGTTTAAGTTGGTCTTTCCCGTTACGACAGAGTATTTGAACTGCATGTCAGGAGTGTTTTAGAGGAATCGTGTGTATGCACACGATGAACAACACCGCTAGTTTCTTTAAATGGATATGCACAACTGTGGCCCCAGCGCGAATCAAGCCCGCGATTCTGTATTGGTGCTAGCGTATAGCGGTACAGTCCACACAAATCTTTTTGGCGGTAACGTGAACATAGTCACAGATCGTTTGCACATCGCTTACTGTCTTTACAGTGTATGTGTGAGTAAATAGTAATTTACTACGCATCACACTACGTCAATGTGCAAACGATCTGTGACTAAGTTCACGTTACCGCCAAAAAGATCTGTGCGGACTTTACCTGCCGCTAGACTAACGAAGCATTTAGGCGAGAATGTTACTTAGAGAACTATACGTTTCTTTCAGGTGCAGGTGCAGATGGACCCTAAAGAGCAAGATAGTTCCAGTCAATACGTATGTATTTTGCACAGTAATACATGAAATTTTACCTATTCCTTAAAAATTATGCTGCATAAAGCGGTGGTCCAAATTAATGAGTTTTTGACCTCTTACCAAAATTTCACTCGTTTTCCTAACAGAACTTTTTAAGAGCGCAGAGGTAAGAAAAATAAATCGTAGCGAGAGAAAAACGGAATTTATGCCACACCAGGGGCTCAAGTCGCATTTTGCAGTTAGCCACGACCTACTATTACAATTCAAATCTCACTGGTAGGCTACTGGCGGAATCTGAGCTAGTCTCGTCACGTTTAGGTCGTATAGAAATTCAATATTACAAGTAAAGCGCGGTATACACGGTCCATCCCAGCTGTACGTCAGCTCAAGGCCGCGCCGCTGGATGTAGCATACAGACTATCCAGCACGCATCAATCGTGTCGTGCGTGATCACTATCGAACGAAGAGGACGTGTTTTGTGTTTAATAAAATGCCTCCTGTTTTATCAAAACGCCAAAAAATGGGAGTTCTTCTGTTATTGTCAGCAGCGGCAGAAGAGAGGAAAAAAAGTAGGTAGAGGTTCTGGATGAAAAAAATTTATCATAAACGTGCAGAGTAGGTATACTCAAATGAATAACATCATGAATGATTTGAATAACGCTATCAATCGTTGCAGCTTCCCCTAAAATGGGTACCAGATCTTGTAAAGCATTTATTCTTTTTTGTTTGTTCATATAGTCTGGGCTTGAAACATTCCACAGACATGTATGAAATTTATATTTTTTGATAAATTTCGTAAGTGTCTCGGTCCATTTTGAGACGTGCAGCCACCTTGCGACGCAAGCTCAGAATGAAATCTGCTGTACAACAAGTCTATACACGATCAAGCACGCACGATACGGGACCGCGCTGACGTCCGCGTTATTCACTGTCTATCTGCACGATGTTCGCGGTGGTGGGGTACTCGCTGGATGAAAAATCGGTCCGTCAAGTCCAGCAAACAAATAATAATAATTATCGACGTACGTCAAGCATATTCGGTACTTTTGCATCGTGCATCGTGCATGGCCTTGGCAGGACGTACGGCAAGATGGATCGTGTATACCGCGCTTAAAAGGGATTGACAGCTAGTGCGGCATTTTTTGAAAGGACTCTCGAATCGGCATCGATTTTTTCGACCGCGATTCGATTAGTCTCGATCAAAAAACAGTGGTTTTCTTGCTTTTTTATATGGAATTTCTGTGAATTAAACTGAAAAGAACGTTCTAAAAAAGCTTAAAGTCTTTATTTATTTATTGGTTTAAGTCAAAATTATGGCTGTATGTAATAAAACTATGCCACTATGGCAAGAAAAAAAAATTAGCTGTCAGTTGTCTTGACAGTCTAAAAGTTTCTGTTCAAAGTTGTTAATTGTTTTAGAAAATTAGAATCACCGGCTGATTGCCATTAGACAAAGAAACTTTCATTATTATTTCATCCACAGAGTATGTATTATTGATTTTTTGGGATTGTTAGATGAGCTTGGTGTTGAAGCATCGAAATCATCGGTTTTCTTGTTCTCCATATGTTTAGTTCAATCACAATACTAATATTTACAGATGGTGAGCGCTGAGCAGCTCGAAGCCCTTATTGGGTTTTTAGAAAACAAGCCAGAGCTGGCTCTTGGGCGTTTCAATCGCTCACAGAGGGGCGCAGTCTCGCTAAGCGCATGTGGCGGGAAGGAGCCGATGTGCTCAACAGCATCTCGCCAGATTGCGTCCGGAAAGAGCCCCGAGGGTTGGCGTATGGTGAGCACAAAATACTTCGTGAAGTTTTTTCTCATAAACATAAACATAAACATTTACATACAGGCACATACATTGCTTCTGGCCCCAAACTAGGATACCCTGTGTCGTGGGAACCAGAAACAACGACATCACAAACATGTAAACATCCAAGACCTGGGGTTTTTTTTTTTGTCCCCAGCCGGGATTCGAACCCCGGACCTCTCGCATGGTATGCAGATGCACTACCGCTGCGCCACGAGGTCGTCAAGATTTAAAGATTGAAGACAATAACTAACAAAAAGCCTGTGATAATCCATTGAAATCGAAAGTAATACTTAGGTACCTAACTACCTACATTATATTTTGTTTCAGTTCTACAATGAGTATAAGTCCAAGCTTTTAAAAAAAATCCGAGCCCAGAAGGGGGAGTTCTCTGCAACAGGTAATAATAACTTTAAAATGTTTATGTAATATACAAAAAGGTGCGCCTGCTAAATAACAAGGGTACTGTGGAAAATTTACTAGGTTCCCACTTATCACATTTGTCATGGAATTGCATTATTATTATTGTTAAATAATTCCCCACCTACAAATATTATTTTGGATTAATGTGATGTGAGAGGTGGCGGGGTGGTATCCTCGCTCAGAAACACAAAGCTTGAGGAGTAGCAAAATCTTGCATTTGATATTTTGATACAGGGTTCCGTAAAATAAAAGATTTTTCAGTCTTAAAGTTAAAGAACTGTAACATAAGCAGGCCACCAAGCTTCTTCACCATGGTATGGATATTTGTTACAGGAGGTGGCCCGGCAAAAAAAAACAATTTGACTCCCCTTCAGGAGCGTCTGTGCAACATACTTGGGAGAGATGTCGGCGAGCCTCTCCCTGGTGTACGCCACAACCCTTTGCAAGTAAGTACTTAATAAATATAATGTGTGTCCCGAACGTTCCTTCTTGCTTACGCTTATCTGCGATATAGGCCTTTCTTTATTTTACGGCCCTAGTTATGTAATGTACTATTTAAAGTCAGGAGTTTTGAAAAAAATAAATCAAAATTCTTTGAAGTCGAAGGCTAACAATAGAAGTAAAGAAACTTAGCGAATAAATTACGAATCAACCTTCCTTGTTTTATGAGCTAACCTAGTAATAATAATAGGGGTTAAAGTATGAAATTGCCGTTTTATTGCAATAGGTTCTTTGAATTGACATAGAATCTTCATAGTTTGAGGTTTTCGAATGAAACTTTTTTCAAATGGTTTCTATGATGTTCTTTTTTTAAAAAATGTGAAACATTTGAATATCGACTTTCAATTGTTTTTGTTATTCAATTTAGACAAGAAAGATGGATACTGCGAAAATTCGAGTGATTTTTGAATACGAGTTCCGACGCGGAACTAACGCGGCAGAAACAGCCCGCAATATCAATGCTGCGGTTGGAGAGGGGTCTACTAATGAACGCACCGTGCGATTTTGGTTTAAACGCTTTCGTGATGGAAATTTCGACTTAAAGAACGAGCCACGAGGAAGACCGCCCACACAGGTGAATAACGATGAATTAAGAGAGATAGTGGAAGCCGACCCTAGTCAAACTACCCAGGAATTAGCGGCATGGTTTAACGTTACCTTACCCACAATATTGACTCACTTGCGTCAAATCAATAAAATAAAAAAATACGAAAAATGGGTGCCTCATAATCACTCGAATTTTCGCAGTATCCATCTTTCTTGTCTAAATTGAATAACAAAAACAATTGAAAGTCGATATTCAAATGTTTCACATTTTTTAAAAAAAGAACATCATAGAAACCATTTGAAAAAAGTTTCATTCGAAAACCTCAAACCATGAAGATTCTATGTCAATTCAAAGAACCTATTGCAATAAAACGGCAATTTCATACTTTAACCCCTAATACTTAAATGCTTTATCAGTACTGTCACTCCTTTCAGAAAATAGGTCGAACTTCCCATCACCAGTACTTTTTTTTTAAATTTTGGAATGATAAGAGAAGAGAAATATTCAAACGTCCAATCCAATCCGTCAGTCCACGTTTGCCCATTGCTGAACGTAGGCTTCCGCCAAGGAATACCTCCTTCTAGTGCCTGTGGCATGACAACGCGCGACTTCACTTGTCACGCGTCTTGAAGTGAAACAAAGGAGGCATTGCAGAGGGAAATAAAAAAAAACAGGTTTTTTTATTTTCAAGTTTGACGCTTAACTATATAGGCACTGTTTGACTTAAAGCGATTCCCGACAATACAAGGAGTAGTTTTTTTTAATTATTCTTCACAAATTAAGAAGATTAATTCAGCTGATTTGTTGCTGTGGACCAAAACATTGTGATATGGCCCAGCATCCAGTTTACCGAGCAAAGCAGGTAATTTATTTATTTATATTTACTGAAAAAAACCAACAGCGATACATAGCGCACTTACAAAACATACAGTGTTTATCATATGGCCAATTATAGGTTTCTCTTGAGTGTTCTCGAGTATATAATCTTTGCTGTAGACACCAACAAAAGGGTGCCACAAAAAAAAAACTGAAAATATTCCATTCTAGGAATGGAAGAAGAAAAATTCAAAACCAATTTCACGATACGAAGAGTATTAGGCGAGGATAATGAAAATATAATAAATAATTCCACACAACACAATCACTTGTCCTGGTCCCAAACTAGGATACCCTATGCTATGGTAACCATACAAGGACATCATCAGCATGGGAACATAGCAAGACTGACGTCATTTTCACGAAGTAGTTCCGGCCGCCTCCAGTGAACCCACGGGCTCTGTTTTCGTAGTGATAGTCTCATAGTCTGAAAGCGTTAAATCGGTGGCCAACAACGATATTTGTGCGGCCCGGCCCGATGCGCGCTTTGCGCCAAAATGGCTACTACAGCATTAAGGATTATTTAGATGATAAAGATGTGTGGAATTTAAGCCACTTCAATACATCCTAGTACCAGTTTTTAGAAGATATGACATGTAAACTCTTTTAAATTAAGGAATATTTTTGAAAAGACTAAATTTGGAGTGTTTTTGTCCGTTTTTTCTCCAAATGATCAAGATTTTGAAACGGACAGCTAGTTTTACTTGTAACGTTCAATAAATCGCAGTTTCTGTGTTACTTTGAATAATTTTTTTTTTACTTGACTTGAATGGAGTATAATACTTTTCTTATGACCTGTCGACAAGTAATTTTAATCACGTGGTATTAAAAATATTTTACATTACACAAATCGGGCGGAAACTATGAACCTTGTCTCATAGTATGATTCAGGTCTCAAAAAAACAGTTACCTACCTAGCTACTGTATGTCAAAAATGAAAAAAAAAACCTCGAGAAATTTATTCTGTGTGTAATTATTTGTTTATTTATTTTTGAGTTGGTATCTATGTCCTTTATGGTGTAAATACAACTTCACCATCCAATTTTAAGTCAACCACCGT
Organism: Yponomeuta malinellus; assembly: GCA_947308005.1. Classification (NCBI taxonomy): domain Eukaryota; kingdom Metazoa; phylum Arthropoda; class Insecta; order Lepidoptera; family Yponomeutidae; genus Yponomeuta; species Yponomeuta malinellus. The sequence continues at coordinate 2,771,104 of OX371019.1, forward strand.
ATTGTGAGGTGTTCTCTTAAAAAATTACCCGAGGTGTCTATTGTGTTACCCACATTTCTCTGTTCTGTGGTGTTACCAATCGGAGCGAGTTCAGTACCTACCTACTACTCCGGCGAAGTATCTACGCACCTGCTACTTCAGACCGCCGCCATCTTGCGAGGTAGGTAGATAGGCGCGGGACACACAGATGGGACGTGGGGCGGTGGCGCAGAAAATCAGAAATCCCACACAGAGAGGATGGGGCGCGGGCGCCGGGCGCGACGATGCTTCGATGTCTCCGGCCTTTGGTCAGAGATCTCAGAAATAACGCGGCGCGGTAAAGACGTCCCACGTCCCCCAGTGTTAAAATTGATACGGACATAAAATATCTAACTTTTTTTAGTATGGATTCTAACCTCAAAGGCATAAAAGCCATGAATGCCTATCAAGAGTATCATTAAATAAGTAATAAGTAATTATAAGTAAACAAGATGAAAATCAAAGACTTGAAAATAAAATTTATTAAGAAGGTATATCTTAAATCTATGAGATGACGTAGCGATCTAAGATCGACATGCAATTTTATTTTTAAACATTATAACAAAACCTATTTAAAGGCTAAAAATTCCACCCATGCCGGGACTTGAAACCGCGACCTCTGGCTGACCGTGCCAGCGCTCTCCCAAATGAGCTAATGGGCAAGTGCAAGCATCCATGAAATTTCGAGCCTCTAAATAGGTTTTGTTAAGTGAAAAAACAAGATAGCAATGTAGGTATAGCGAAACTATAGCCTGCCAAGTTACAAACCCTCCGTATCAGAAGGAGATCAGCACATACATACATTTTAGGCACCGACTCCAAAATAAATTTCTATAATACCTACATCGAATTTAAAGGACATATTAGTTGAAATTATTTTTCTGTTTTTAGTGCTGTAGTATTTTGAACTTTGTTTTTATTTTTAAAAACATCATGATTTTTTGTTCGCATGTTCGTTGAATCGCTCGTAGCCCCGGCTGCCTGAGTGATCTTAAACGATCACGAAGGTTAAGCAACACAGGGCGCGTTCAGTGCATGGATGGGTCGCCGTCTATGCATAACGCTAGTGGCATTTTTCCGAGCGGTTCCGTGCTTCGCAAGGCACGTTAAGCTGTTGGTGCCGGCTGCCGTCGATAGATGGCAGTCGTTAAGCCAAGTCAGAGACCTTAGGGCGGCTTGACAACTTCTGACAGTAGACGAGCCACTAGTCTACAAGCCTCCACCAATCCGGACTTGGCCCCCGTGGTGGAGTATGGCCTATGCCTTCCTCAGGGAAGGGACCCGTGCCCCTCGGTGGGGACATAATGGGTTGATGATGATGATTTTTTGTGAATATCACGACAACTCCACACAACTATGTTTACCGAAAGCTGTTTGTAGTGTTTAGAAGTTTGTTTTTATTTTTTTAAAAAACATGATTTTTTTTTTGTGAATTGATTTTTTCACAACGACTCCACAAATCTTCGCTTCGCTTGAAGTATGCCTTTAAAATTTGATGATGAAATATTCCTTTAAAAATGACTTTATTTTTTTTGTAGGGTTCATATTTTTGAACCGCACGCTTACGGTAAAGGAAAAGATGTGTGTAAATAACTTTGTTTACAACAATTACCGTTTTTCGTGTGAAACTGAAAATAAACGAGCTATTCAATAAACAATATTAACCCTTAAAATCGAGATGGCGGATGGCACATTCTTGATAGCTCCTAATTTTTTTTTTTGGAGCGCACAAGCGTTATTTGTATGGCGTCGGATTAAAAATAGCGTCACTCCATTTCCTTCCGTGGATTTCGTAGAAGGCGACTAAGGAAATCAATTACCAGGAGACGGGCAGCAGCGTCTTCCTGAGATTCCAACCGCATCCTGCGATCGCCAACCCGCCTGCCAAGCGTGGTGATTATGGCAAAACCCCTCATGGTTATGAAAACCATGAAGGAGGCCTATGTACTGCAGTGTGCGTCAAATGGCTAATGATGATGATGAAGCGTTATCTAAAAAAAAAAGTTTTATTACCTATGCATATGTAAATACTGACATTTCTAAACAAAGAAAAAACTTTGTGTTGCTTTCTTACAAAATAAACCTACCAGTTTTTTCCTCAAACATTAATTTTACAATCATTAAAGAAACCAACGACAGGGATCTGAAAGGAATCTGACTTTGGTCATTATGTAGTAGATTTCCAAAGTGATGATTTTCACTGTGAAGTGAAAAGCGGAGCTACGGAGCTGTAGGAGTTTAGTATCAAAGGCCAAAAGAATTTGGTCTATGGTAGTATAGTAGTAGTAATGCCCGGACTCCACCAAAGCGAAGACGAGAAGATATGTTTTTCAACAACGGTGTATCCACCAAAGCTGAGCGGAGATGAGTACTGACTCGACTGTAGCGGAGTTTGTTAAGATTGCAGTTTAGTTCGATCTGACACGAAAGCTAGAGGTCTCCATGTCACTATTACTAAAACAGTATCTTCCTTTACTTGAAGAAGAAGAAGAAGAAATAGAATCTTAAGAAGCAGAATTGATAGCTCTATACCACCTAAGCAAAAGAATACATCGATTATGGAGAAGACGCCATTTGGAGTACCATACCATACATGGAGACAGCTCACATCTCCGCTAGCTCGATCGCGCCATACATTTGTACTATACTCGTATTTATGATGCATCTCCGCTCGGCGGTATCCACTGAAGCTGAGCGGAGACGTGTGAATAACGAATTTCTATTGGTTGTTTAAAACACAGCTTGTCTCCTCTCGTCTCGTCTCCGCTTTGGTGGTGTCCGGGCCTTACTCAGTCTGTGAGTGTGTGCGTAACTCACAGACGTGCCGGTCCTTTCATAGATTAAAAAAACAGATGTGACAAGATCAATGAAACAGGGAGCACTTAGAGACCCCCCACACTTGAGCGTCGTCGTCGTCGTGCCGGCGGCGTCCGCACAGCGTCGACGCAACATCGACGCGACCCCGGCGCTGCCCGTCTACCGAACGTGGTAAACCCACGTTTCTGTAAACAATTAATGTTTCTTCGTTGGAATCCATCTTCACATTTCGACGTTGCGTCGACGCTGCTGCGGACGCCGCTGGCACGTCGACGACGCTCGAAAAACGCTAGTGTGGGGGGTCTCTTACCTCCACAGCATGTAACAGTGACGACATTAAAATATTGTTTTTCCAACTACATTTTTTATGAATTTTCTGACGGTGATAAAGAGTCATGGATCATATATCAAAAAAATACCTATTTAATCCATGACACGTGTGGCACGTGTGTAAAGGTTGACGTGCTGTCAATTGTAGAAGTTACCAGGATCTTAATTATGCGCACCAAATACTGGGCGATTCCAATCGTCTGTCAAATTCCATACTAATTTCACAGTTGGACCATTGGAGTCGCTTAGGATTCATATCGTAATAGTAACAGGGGCGGTGCGCGTTATATTGGGACGCAATGTAGGGTAAGTTGAGCGGAATCGGAAGTGAATGAGTTTATATTGCCACAAGGTTGGTACAGTCGACAGCAAGTCAACTTTTAAATTTTTGTTACCGTAATGTACAGTAGACAGCACGTCATCCTTTAATGTCTGCACGCTACTTCGTTGCATTACGGGGGACTGCAACTAAAATGTCAATTATTCCACTGTCGACTATTCCACTGTCTGTCTAGGGAAAAAACAGCAGGCAGCAAATTCAACAACAAAGGGGTACATGCCGCGACAACAGTTTTGACCTTTTTTCAAATAAATAAAAAGTAAAAGGATTTTGTATTAATTAGAACATGAAAAAAAACTTTTTGATCCATTTTGCAAAACGTTAATATTTTTTCTGTGGATATAGCTATTACGTTACACCCTGTAAGTATATCAGGCGAGAGCTAGTCAATGTATAATAGAGAATTGAATAGAGTGTAGCTTCTGTATGAGTGGTTAGTCTACAAACTGCTCTTGGTTCTGTGAAGTCGAGCGCCCTCGCCCCGTCCCCCGTCCCATTTGTGTGCGCTGAAGTCTTGAGCGACTTCTGCGCTCCGTCCTTTCCTCGCCCCCGCCCCACGTCTCTTCTGTGTGTCTCGCACCTTATCATCATTAAGTCAATGGTTTTGGTATAAAACCAATCATAAGTTACGCTGTCATTTACTATCGCCTAATCAACGTTCACGTCGTCACGCATGGCTCACAGAAAGAACCAATCACAGGGTGATTTACTCTGCTGCAGCACATCTTGCGCTCATTTCATTGGTACAGACTAATCGCAGACTAATCGAGAGGACAGGGGCCATTTTGATGTGAGTGAATTTTGTAGGAAGACATAGGGTAACACATCTAGTAACTGGCCATGCACCAGTAACTGGTCACTAAAATATTAAAGTCATTAAATAAGGCTTCGAGGCAAGTAACTCCATCTAGTTTCAAATTTTTAAATCAGATAGTTCATCGGAAGTTGATTTTCGCCAAGAGTTGCCACTTTTTGACACTAGATGGACTTTGATCGATACATCGAGTTCAGTTGCCGGGAGCGATGCGTGCGACGCACTTGTGTGTTACTGAAAGCTTAAGGTAAGTGTTCCTTTAATTTCTTGTTTTTGCATGAAAACTGGTTGTTTTTGCTCAAGTAATGTGTTCATTTGGTTTGTTACGTAATGGCTAATACTATGTTTTGTTTGATTTATCAGCTATTACGTTATCTGTGATTATATAAGGGGTGGCTAGTTACTGGACGGCAAAATGGAAAATTTCCAAAAACTGACCACCCATGTCAGTTACTAGTAAAATCGTACAACACGTTTTTCAGTGATAAAATCGATTTTATGGCCTAGCTATTAAAACATAGTTTCATGTGGCAAAAATCCTATTGTTTATTATTAATGTTTCCAATAACTGACATGGGTGGTCTGTAACTGGAATAACTAGTGGTCAGTTATAGGTGATCAAATTCTGTACATTTTTTGCAGGTTTTGGAAAGATGAAAAAGCGACAGTACTCGAAGCAAAGCTCGATAACGCTTAACAAGGATCCATTTGTCTAGCAGCCAAAACATTTGGGGTACCTAGGAGTAGTATTATATTTAAATTAGTGAACCCGAAAACAAAATTCAAATCCGGCCCGGATACAATTTTAACTACTGAAGAAGAAGAAGTTCTCGTTAACTATATCATAGGTTTAATCCACCGTGGATTACTATCTTGATCAAGCAACTGGTGAAATACGCAAAGAAGGAAATAATATTGAACCCCTACGGTTCAATATTATTTCCTGTGATCCTAATAAAAAAATCACTGTTTTATCCGTCGAGTCGTTTTCTGATTATCTGAAAAGAAAGATGTGGCCTGCTTCTCTCAAGTGGAAAGGTATTAGAAAAACTGAACGAATCCCTTACGCACTTACATCTGATACTTACCTAAAAATTATGAAAGAAAGAGAAGATAAAAAGAAAAAGTTGCAGTTAGAGAAGGAAAATAAGACGAAAATCAGAGAAGAGAAGAAAGCCTTATCTGAAAATAAGAAAAACAAAGGGAAAGGTAAAAGAACTCGATTACAGCAAACGGAACCAGAAACCAAATCAGATAAAAATATCAGGATTGGATACTTGTTTAGACGAGAAGATGACAGATTGCGTACTAAGCCAAGTAAATATTAATAAATACAGACTGTTCCGGTTGCTCCCGTTCTATATACGGTGTGCATGCCTTAGAATGTGTCATGTGTGATAGACAATTTTATGATAATTGCTTACGAAGTCATCATAAAATTGACATACCTTTCGATGAAGATGATTCATCATCATCATCATCAGCCCTTTGACGCCCACTGCAGGACATAGGCCTCCCTCGTGGTTTTCATTACCATGAGGGGTTTTGCCATAATCGCCACGCTTGGCAGGCGGGTTGGCGATCGCAGTATGCGGTTGGACTCTCAGGAAGACGCTGCTGCCCGTATCCTGGTAATTTATTTCCTTAGTCGCCTTCTACGACATCCACGGGAGGAAATGGAGTGACGCTATTCTTAATCCGGCGCCACACGGAATGATTATTATGAAGATGATTATGTCTGTTATATCTGTTAGCAACTCAACAAATCTGGGTCTTCAACAGATGAATGCTTTGAAATGTTTAAAAAAAAAAGAAGAAGCCAAAAAAAATAGCATGAAAATATTACATATGTTTTGAAAACGAAAGTTCCTATGTGATTCTCAAATTTATAAATAACGAAAAGACTGTTTTGTTATACCTAGCATAGAATGCTTATTTTGTTGTTTTTTTAAATATATTTTTGTGTTAAAAGAATGCCTTTGTTTTCATTTTAAACAGGTAGAAGTATTTAAAGGTCTTTTAACGGTTATTTAGCAAGATTGGGGTGTTATTTTTACTTTTGATTGAGGCGGTCAGTTATTGGATTAAACATGGCCAGTTTTTAGAAAATAGAGGTCAGTTATTGGTAAAATACTACTTTTTATTTACCGTTGATTTTACTTTATAAAATTACTTCGTGAACCATTCCTTGACAACAAAATATCAAAGCCTCATTCTTCCTTAAATACAATCAGAAACATTTTTTCAAATATATTAAGTATTTTAGAATTGATGGACATATTTCTGGAAAACGGTCGTTAAGTGGCCAGTTACTGGATGTTTTACCCTACTTCTGTTTTTTTTTTTCGTAAGGTGTTCTGTATTTATAGCATGTGCTAAAGCAAAACTATTATTTAGCTCGTAAGGCTTAATTTGTTTTGTTTTTGTCCAGTGTACGATAAATAATATGCTTATGTTATTTTAATTATGAACCAGAATAAAATCCATTTACGTTTGCAAGAAAACAACGCTCAGTAAGACAGTAAAACTGCATGTCCCTTTGATATATTCTACGACCACTAGATGGCGTTGACTAATTCCTAAATCGCGGTATAATTATATCTTCACTCAAGGTACATATTGTAAAAATTGTATTTTCTGTGTTAGGAAAACATTGTTGAGGAAACCTATGTATTTTTACGACGTATACGCTTCTATATGAAGTTAACGGTGCGTCTCTATAATAAATTTTCGAACAGTTGCGTTACATACATGTGTTTTCACTCCAATCTCTTTAGAGTATTTAAAGTTATGATTCATGCCGATTTTTCTTTTTAAATCATGTTTTAGTAAGATTCTGCTTAAACGGCCGTTAAAAATTAAAAATAGATAGGTACTAGGATATTTTTCCTTTGGTTAGGTTAAGTTAGTTGGGTTGGTACTGCGGTACTGCACAGGCGCGGGTTCCTCAGTTGTGCGCAAAAACAAAGTATTGATGGATAGGTGAGGACAACTGGAAACTATTTATCTTTATACCAAGTCTTACCGTTTTTTGACATAGGTACCTATGTTCATAAAAAAGGTAGGTAGAAAATATTTTCAATTAAACTTTTAATGATAGTCTGTTGACTGGAGGAAAATACTGGCATTTTTTTGAGTATCCTCGATTGTGTCCCACTGAGGAAAGACTCTCCTTTAGTTCTCCATAATAGCAATAAAAATATATTTTTTCAACGATTCACAATTTTCATCACTATTAAGAAGAAGAAGAAAGACATTTATTATACCAACAAGATAAGCACATAGTAGCATAATATGCACAACAACAGATCGGTTCTGAAGAACTTAAATCCGGCACCCATTTTCCTTACTATACAGAGTGTACCAAAACCCCTTAACCTTCCCGAAAAGGGAGAGGGATTGACAACATCGAAATAGCTAAATGAATATCAGCTGTTCTTTATAACGACTTAACTCAAAAAGTTTTTGCGACCTTGTTTTATATAATTTGTTTATGTTTACCGAAACAGTTTTGATGCTTTTGATTATATAAAACTACTATTTATTTGTAGACAGATCAGACGTAGAATTACTTCTAAGGTAGACAAGTTGTAGTCATCTGAAAAGTCGGTCATTCACTCTACACAAGGCATTGACCGAAGTCGATGGAGCCTTGCTGTTACAATCGATTCATTCGGGTCCCCGAATAACAATCGAATAACCATTGTACAGTGACTGGATGAGGATGGCCGAGGACAGAAAGAAGTGGCGTGCCTCGGGAGAAGCTTATGTCCAGCAGTGAACAGATATGGGCTAATCAGCCCGTATACGTCCATTGAAAGAATTTACAATGGATGAAAAGTTTTTCCGAGAAATAAAAACTATTTGAAATGCACTCAAAAGAATGTGTCTGGCAACACCAAAACCAAAATTATAAACATCGAGCTCGAACGACACATTGCTGGTGGCAAGTGCCAAAGCACAAACGGAATCGGTGGAAAAATACTTTAAAAGTATTCTATGGTCAAAATTGGTATGATAGTTTTTATTTATTTTTTCTCATGCAAACTTCTTGCCTCTCCAGAATTCCAGTAATTTAGGTTTCTAGTTTTCTAGGGCCTAATTATGCGCATCAAATCCTGTCGGAATCCTGATGTTTGTGATAACAATCAGTATGGAATTTGACAGTATTCCAATCGTCTAATATAGGAGCAATACACCTTTATCGTAGAGTTAGAAACTATCATTAGTAAAAGAAAAAAAAATACCTTTACCAAATCTTAGCATCTCTTTCTCGATCTGGCAACACTACGCGCGGCCTGACGTGTGGCTTTACGTGTAGCGCGGATAAATTATTCATTCGGTCGTTTCATTCGTTCGATTCTTCATTCGAATTTTTAGTTAAGTTCTGTCGATTGTCGGTCAAGGTTGCGAGCACCGCGGGCTTGAAATTATTCCGTGATAATCTCGCCTCTGTTCCAAAATGCCCAAAAAGTCGATAGTTTGGGAATTCTATGACAAACTTAGAGAAAATAATTCAGTGAAAACAAAATGCAAGTTGTGTAGTCATATTAGTCTGTACCACAATAACACGACCAATCTCAAAGACCATCTAAAACGTAAACATCCGAAGGAATTAGCTTTATGCGAAAGTGGAATTGAAATACACGTGAGTAAGTTTTATTTCCACTGCGATTTATTCGTTGTTGATTTTATTTGTACGTAATCGTAGAATGAATATTTAGCAATGGAGCATGAAGCAGTTCAAGCAGTGACTGTGGACTGTGGTACATGCAATTGCATGAGAGAGCAGGAACGACGTATTGGTTGTCCCGTGTTTGCGTATTACCTATAATGCCGCGTCCACACGCTTGCCGCGTCCCCACAAGCAATGACAAATTCAAGCGTGTGGATAGGACGTTTGTCTTGGCTTGTCGCTTGTGAGCATTTGCCGCCGCCGATCCGAACTGTGTCGGTATTTTGGGCAAAAGTCAAAGGAAGCTTTTGGCAAACGCTGGCAACGGTTTGCAATGTTTGTGGGCCGTTTAGTATCGATAAATAAAAAAACTGGCCAAGTGCTTGTGGGCCACGCGCAGTGTCGGGTTCCATAGAAAGGGGGTTTTTATCTGCTTTACATAACTAACAATTTAATTTAATTGTAATTTTCAATGGATTTTGTACGAAGTTTTCCTTTTGTTAATTGGTCCCTAAATTGTACCTACTCATTAACTTGTAAAGCCTTCTTAGCCGTGATAGTTTTCCATTTAAGTTCATTATCTGTGCTACTACCCTGAACCCTCACGTTTTTCACTTTTATACAATCAACCGTTTAGCCACGCAAAGGGTAGGAGGGGGGAAATTTTATTCCCGTTTTGTCGGCGTGATTAATATGTACATATGATTATTAGGTCTATGCCAAATTTCAGCTTTCTAGAACTAATCGTCTTTGAACTAGGCCGCGGACAGACAGACAGTTCCATTAAATTTTAGGAAATAATTTTAAAAGATGACATGAGGTGCATGTCTGTTACGCTTGCTTGTCACGACACATACTAACCCCTTCGCATGATTGTGGACAACGAGGTTTGTTTGTCCATTGTAGAGGCTCGCGGCTTGCGGCAAACGGGAAGCGTGTGGATACGGCATAAGGTTAGTATGCGTGGTTTATTCCCATGTCTACAGAATCTCATTTCTACAGATTTTTATTTCTACAGAATCTCATTTCTACAGATTTTTATTTCTACAGAATCCCATTTCTACAGATTTTTATTTCTACAGAATCTCATTTCTACAGATTTTTATTTCTACAGAATCCCATTTCTATTAATTTTCAATTCAACAGAGTAACATTTCTACAGATTTGCATGTAAAGGTACATAATTACAATTTTAGGATTCCGTACCAAAGGGTAAAAACCGGCCAAGTGCGTGTCGGGCCACGCGCTAGGTAGGGTTAATTAGTATGAATAAATGAAAAAGTAGTCAAATTGGGAAGACTTGCACTAGTTAATCAAAAGGTAGGTAGGCAAACTGAGAAAGTTGGCAGAGAGTTCATCTTTAGGAATTATTAAGACACATCAAAAATCCGGCCGTCCTGGTACTTCATTGGTATACAAATTAATAAGTATTAATATAGAATAAGAAAATTGAGCTGGAATAAAAATGATTGAAAAAGATAGTTTTTTTTTTTACCAAACCATAATCAAGTTTATGATTTGTTCCTTTCAAAAGTGGTTAAACTGTGAATCAATTTGATTGTAATGTATGTCTGTAGAATTGGGAATCCGTAATGTTGGGAATCTGTTAAAATGGAAATCAATAGAAGTGGGAATCTGTAGAGTTGGTAAACTGTAGAATTGGGAATCTGTAGAGTTGGTAAACTGTAGAATTGGGAATCTGTAGAGTTGGTAAACTGTAGAATTGGGAATCTATAGAATTGGCAATCTGTAATGGAAATCTGTAGAATTGGGAACAATCCGTACTGTCATTCATTTCTGAGAGCCATGCGACAAAGCAAACAATTTTTGCCGACAGTTTTCTAGCGCGATTTCGTTGGGTTACTGTCTGTTTCCTTGACATTGACACCTATTTTCCCGTGACATTTTGTCACATGTGGTTTTATAAACTAAATGAACAAAATCTGGGATTTTGTTTATTTTATTTGTTTTTATTAGAAACCAACAGACATGATAAATCATAAAAAATACATCTAACAAAAGTTAAATATAAGGTCCAATTAGCAGTGGTTCCCAAACTTCGTCTAACGCCCACTTTGAAAATCAGTTATTTTGTAGCGCCCCCCAATACCAGAATAGCGTTGTGAACGCATAAAAAAAAATTAACTATTTAATGTTTTTAGTTTATACAATAAAATTGGATATAAATATGAACTAATAAATGGATTCTGTGTAGTAGAAGAATTTTACGTTCAGTGAATTTTAAAATATGAAGTAAATGAAATTACAAATCACCTTTCGCCCCCTTAAATCACATCAGGGCCCTCCAATTTTTTCAAGGAGGCGTTATCGCCCACTTTGGGAAAGACTTTGAGAATTATAGGTTAACATTAAAACACTACAAAAACTTAACACGCACGGCTTTTAGCGCAGTCACACAGATAGCAGATTTTTATAGATCTACAGTATTGTCTATTTTTGTGTCACTATTATGTCATTATACATAAATTCATTGGGATTATTTTGTTCTTACGCTTGCATTAGCGCGTCAAAGTAGGAAAATAAAATTGCGCTTTTTTTTATTTTTCATACAATTTAAAACTTCACGCAGTCATTTTGTGAGAAAAAAAGAACGTTTTCGTTAGAAAAGAACTCAGAACGTTTGCTCAGTGAAGAAACAGCGCGGAACTCACTGTTTGGTGAGACTACCTATAAGTTATGTTGCCTCGAATCGAGCGGCTCACCGCGAGCCGCCATTTTGTTCGCAGCGGCGCGCGAGACCGGTTGGCTCAATTTGAGGCCGCGAGACCCCAAATCCTAACAACATGGACAATCAGTACAAACACGAGAAGTTACGCGAACTGGTTCAATTGTACCAACACCACAACGTTATATGGGACCCCCAACACGACGAGCATTCGAGCAAAACAAAAAAAGAAGAAGCATGGCGTGAAATATCAAACCAAATCGGATATCCCGTGGATGAACTGAAGAAAAAGCTCACGTCTCTATTAGGATCGTACAGGCGAGAAAAGTCCAGAGAAAAAAAAAGTCTGACGGGTCGGAGCTTTCCTTACAAATCGAAATGGTTTGCCTACGACTGGTTTCAGTTTATGGATATCAAAAATTTGCCACAACACATGCGGGAGATGCCGTCGTCGTGGGTACCGGTGCGTATAAATAATCTGATTCGTACCGAGAACGGGGTTGGCACGGACCTACCTATTTAGTCAGTCTAAAGTGTATTAATCTCAACTCTCTATATTTATTATATTATTATAAGTGACTGCTTTAACCGAGGAAAATACGTTGGCAACACTTTAGAGTATAAAGTAATACGCTACGCATGAGCAACACTACTAAAGACGGGTTAATACCGATATTTTCAAGTATTATCAATACTGAATATCAAGCCAAGTAATATTATAATATCCTAACCAATACATGAATATTGGTGATGTCTCTTATATCCGTCCATACTATGGTATAAATTACTCAAAATACAATAGAAACCACACGTAGACGGGAGAGAGTACAAAATGGCTTGCAGGAGCAATGACATGCCAGATCTTTGCTAATTTGTATCAACCACTGAAGACATATAATCTAAGTTATAACCCCACAAAAAATAAATTATAAAATACCACATAAATGCACTTTCAAATGAAAGCCTAATTCGTATATTAGGATTAGGCTTTCATTATCTAAAATATAGGTAATTGCGGCGAATGGATGTTGATGAAACAAAGTTAGTTCAGATTGTGGCAAACCCTGGTGTCTGCCTACCCACCCGGGATACATGCGTAACTTTTCTATGTATGTACCTTATATTTTGAGAATCTCCTTGCACAGTGTACGTTTAAATATCAATGCCTAACGAGGTTCGCCGGTGTCAAGGAGTTGCCGATGGAACGCAAAGTAAGCCAGAGCTGAGTACGTAGATCCAGGGAGGCCCCTTCGATGCACATAAATGAATAAATCCATAGAAAACAATAACACTCTTAATTGCATGCACTTATATGTGTTATTTAGGTTATACCTATTACAAATTCACAACAAAAACAAAACAACGTCAAAGCGAACTGTCAAAAGGTCAAACAAACGGATGCGTTCAAAAAAAAAGAATTGTAGAACAACAAAATTAACAAAAAATATTAAAATTATTTATAAAGTCTAATCAAATCCATTTCTAATAAAATTAATCTTTCCCTGCTATAGTGTAAAATGCCGCCATTTTGCAGCGAATGCTAGTTAGCCGGCGTTCAGAGGTCGAACGCGTAAAAATAAATAATAATTAATACGAATATTAAAATAAAATGCAATACTATTGTAGAATGGTGCGTAAAATGTTTAATAATTATATTTGTACCTATTTGATTATTAAAATTCTTCCAATATCTATAAAGTAATAAGTAAGTGGTAATTTTGTATAATATTTCGTATTTCACGCTTATGTCATTCATGCATTCATTTCACTCGTACCATCTTTCATTGATTTTTTTAATCAGGCCACACTGTGTAATGTGGCGAGCACAATATTCTCAACATATACAGTCAACGTTGACAAATGTAAGGACTTTTGTGCCAACGTTAGGCAATGTTAGTCATGACGACTACTTGGTTTTTTTAATCAGGTCACACTGCAATGTGGCGCGTACAATATTTGCAACATTCTCTGTCAACGTTGAGTGATAAATGCATGTAATCATGTAGTGCTGTGCCAACGTTAACCCATTAATCTAACTTGAATGGTAGGTTTTCAGTGGTTCGTTGGATTTAGATCAACCCGATATTAGATTCACGACCGTATCCAATCACAGATTGCGATTCGTTGAATATTATCGTATCACGTTGGGTCATTGGTCCGCTGGTATCGACTCGATATTAGATTCACGACTGTATCCAATCACAGATCGCGACTGGTAGAATATTCAAACTAATAGGTATTAATACGAGCTTCGTACAGATCGCGTGGATTGACGAATCAGAGCCGAAGTGCGATATTAAACGACCCATATTTAATGTTCAGTGTACGGTTGAAGTGAATACCTTCCTATTAGCATATTTGAATTCGTCGGATTCTAATACATGAATCCATTCAATATTATTGATATCCTAACTAATAGGAATATATCGGTTCCATCTTTAAACACTACTCATATCTGTCACTTGAGCACTGCTCTTTGTTTGTTTACTTTGCAAGTATTAAAATGAGGCCTAAAAGTAGTCTCGTGTGGAATTATTATGAGGAAGTAGATATCAACAGTGCTAAATGCAATATTTGCGACAAAATTGTGTCTCGAAAGGGCCGCACTACCACTTCTCTGAAAAGTCATTTGCAATCCAAACATAAGGATGCTTTCGGCGATATTTTGGCTATACAAGAGGCGAGAAAGCTGGGACTACCGGATAATATGGTACTTAATAATATTGCATGCTTGTCAGCCAGCACTCGATTCCATTTAATTTTTAATCAGTTAGCTAAGTATTTATTTTTACCTGCATCACTGCGACCTCCGACCGTCGAAACGCTGTATTTCCGAGTAGAAGCGCTAAACTGCTTAGCGAAGAGCAAATTGGTAAATTGTGTCAGGCTGTCAGTACAACAATGAGTGAACCCGTTGAAGGAGCCAGATATGAGAGGACACACATCTCCCTCGCCGTCAAGTGTGTCCCTGTTATATCCCAGAGATGTCAACTATATCTGGCTCCCTCACACATACACTCAACTCAGTACGGTAGACATCTAGCTCCTGCTACTTTATCCAGCTCTCACACAGTGCGCGAAAGCGAGACCGAGATAGGCTGAAATCGGATGGGTTCGGCCGCATTTCTCGTTGTAGTAATAAACGAGCGACGAGAAACGAGTCACCAGATCCCTACAAATGTATTGACCTGGTGACCATTTTCATCGCTACGGGTGACTTGTTCGGGCATTCGATCGCAGTACTCGTACTAATAAGATGAACGGTAAAGACAATAATTATGTATGTTTGTCACGCTTTAATTACCGAGCTGTGAAATAGATGTCACCTTAACCATACAAAATGTATCGACTTGGTGATCTCTTCGATAGCTTAGTTTCGTGCATGGCACGAGAAAGTCAAAAGTAGTAAAAAGAAAAAACAATAGACACGTGCAAATGCATTGTTTACGTTCTGAATAAAGTACATACTTAGTTTGCGATTGAAGGTCATGCTCGCTCGAGTTAACCGATTTGGCGTACCCGTGTTTTCTATTACTTCGTTGTTTTTAAAGTCTTCTTATTTACAAAAAAGATTCCGTAAAATACTCCTCAGAAGTAGTGTAAATAGTCTGTGATAAAGGGAAACACGCAAACACAGATTAATTTAAACTACCTCTGGGGAGACTTAGAGGAAGCGTGTTTTTATAAATTAGATGGTAGGTATATAAAGTGTCAACTTAATTTATAGATATACATTTTAATTTTGGTTTGAACTCCTCTTATTGGAATAGACTGATAGTATAAAAAAAGAGCGAGTGAGCTGTATAAAGTAGGAAACACATAGAGTAGACTCACTCACCACTTGTGTCGTACGGGCGGCTCTTGTTTCCAAACACACTCACTCAATTAATTGTATGTCGTATGAGCTACGGTACAAATGGTGAGCCAGATATGATACAGATATAGTGTGTCCCGGTAAGCAAAGATATGAGATATAACAACTTCCTCTAAGGACACACTTTGTGCAAGTCTCGTTCCAAGAAAACTGGTAAAATACGGGTTTGAAAAACCGATAATAACCGGTTATTTAAAAACTAATGGATTACGTTCTTTACTGCTATTTGAAGAAAAAATATTTTTTGAGATGAAACCCTCATTTTCGAAGGCAAGCAACTAGTCAAAGTCTAGCGGTCTTATTTATAAAAACACGATTCTCCTGAAATACTCCTCAGAGGCAGTTTTTTTTATTCGGTGGTTGCGTTTTTCCCTTTTTCACAGACTAAACTGCCTCTGAGGAGTGTTTTAAGAAATGAGATTTTTTTTTAAATGAGACCGTAATTCTTTTCCTTTCTACGATCACCTAATTGTATTTTTGCGACCTGGGCCGACGATATAATCGATATTTTCAGGCTGAGCGAGCTGTTGCATCATGCCGTTTATCTCTATTTGGACCACTGACTTTTTTTTTTATTAAACAAGACTTCATCACATGACACATAATCTACCTACTTTATTTTAACAGTACGTTTTCATTACATTTTGTAAATATCGGTTTATGTAACGGTGGTTCACATCACGAGTGAACCACTGACAGACAGTTCTGTCAGTAATATTTAGTCTGTGGTTAGCATCAGGCCATCAGCTGACTGTGCAACAAGCTCTTTTCTTTCTGGTAAAAAGTTGGTATATCAAAATGCGGCCTAGACAAAGTATAGTGTGGAATTATTTTTCGTTTAACTCTACTGACAGTGCTAAGTGCGATGTTTGCCACAAAATTTTGTCGCGATCAGGAGGGTCGACGTCTGGTTTGAAAAGACATCTAAAATTGTATCATATAGATGCATTCAATGATATTGTGGCTTTAGAAAAGGCTAAGAAGCCAGATATTGACAGGGTGAATATTTATACTTTTATTGCCTATTTAAAGTCAGGTTAAGGCAACCATCTTAATTATGTTGCATTTACTTATCGTATCGGCCTAAACAACGTCCTGTAGGTATGGTGTTATTGTTAATTGTTATCACACACTGCAGATACGGTAATGTTTCATCTGCATATAAAAACTTCATTATCTGAAAGCATCACACACTAAACAGATACGATAATATACAGATGATACATTCACTCGGAATCCTTCAGAGCAGACTTGTTTTTTGGTAAGGATTGTTTAAACAGAGTTTTACAATAAGTTTGCGTTTTAAGATAAAATTTGTATATTGCTGCTGGATTTATTAGACAGACAGGCTCCTTTACATCATTTAATTTGTACTCTTCTATGTCTGTTTTCCACAAGCACGAAAATTTTCGACCTCTTTCAATTAGATACTATCCAAATGCAAACAAAATTGGAAGAATGAGTGAGCAAGAGTGAGTGACCAGCCAGGGCAGCCGGACTGGGTGGTTCCCTCCCCTCTGTCTCACCGCAGACCCTGCCCCGCGCATCCACCTGTATTTACATGCAGGTAAAATTTGTATTGGCAGATGTTATCTGCAGATATATTTGTATGAAATGAAAAGTGTTTATTGAGTTGAACAAAAATTAACAATATGTAAAGTAACTCTGAACTAAATTAAATTGTATCTTGGGGCACAGTGATCCACAGGTATACGCAGATAATAATCTTACCATCTTTCTATAGGTATATGCCTGTGCCCATGCCCACAGATACTTTACGATAAAATATAAATGATCTGCG
Organism: Yponomeuta malinellus; assembly: GCA_947308005.1. NCBI lineage: Eukaryota > Metazoa > Arthropoda > Insecta > Lepidoptera > Yponomeutidae > Yponomeuta > Yponomeuta malinellus. The sequence goes on from OX371019.1 coordinate 2,788,459, forward strand.
CTGTGTGTGTTAGTTCATATAAATTATATAGAGAGCGATATTGAAAGATATATGCTCAGATACAGATATCTTACCGTATCTGCATAGTGTTTGATTCGCTTTATAGGTACTAATGTGTGTGTTTAAAGAAATACATAGAGCAGGTAGAGCTTAAAAAAGCTCTACTGCTTTAAGGTACGCAGTGTTGCCTGGTCCTGGACGGGCAAAATCGTAAAATTTTTGTTCTTTCACAGAAATTCCAATTTACAAAATTGCCTGCCATCTAGCTCGAATTCACTATAAAATAAAGTAATAATTTTTCCAAGTTTGCAGCTAAACTGAGCTATAATTGTATAACATAAGATGATTCCCTACAGCAGTTTATACCTCAAAAATATTAAGAATAATCCAGCTACCTACCACAACTTTTAAGACTATATCACCGAATCAGCTGATTTATTCGTATTTAATCATGTAAAAAAAAGAATACTGCTTTAATGTCGCGAATATGCGAAAGTTATACAATGTAGGTAGGTACTCAAAATATGAAATCAGAAATCAATAATTTATTTCAACGTAATGAATTTACATTCTGTTTGCTGAATGTCAATGTACTATGTTACTATGTTAGCCGCTGCCTTCGGGCCGTATTTGTAGTGGAGAAAAAGGCTATAAATAAAATAAAAAATTACGAAAAGTACTATCGTTTCACTTCAATAAATTGAAATAATATTTGTTTACTACTGTGATCGCCTTCGTCGGGGTTTTGTAAATACATATATTCAACAAGTTTTTTTTATTTCACATCGACCTTGTGTTGGTCAGTGGTCATTATCGTACTCAAGTCCTCGTCTATATAAACACAACTAAGCCCCAGCCGCTCAGAGCTTCGCTCTCCGCGGCGCTTGGCCTAGGGCTAGACACTTATGATTAGGACTGGTTGCGTGGTAACGTGTATGGTTTCGGCCTTCGGCTTCGCCGCGGCGGGGTTCCACGGCCCCGCTTCCCGGAGCTCGGCCTTTGGCCTCGCAAGTTTCTCTCATCTGTCTTTTGCGTTGTTACTTGTTCGCCGGAACATATATGGTCTCGGCCTTCGGCCTCGAAAAATTGTCCCGTCTCATTTTTGTTTAAAATTTTGTACTAAAAGCCGATTTTCAGTACAAATTCTCCATAGAAAATTTGTCAGATTCAATCATCGATATCTCGGCCGCCATCTTGAAATTCCAAAATGTCCGATTTTTCTCATATACCTGGGTCTTTTGACAACACGATGCCGTTTACAGAACATCTCCAGCATATGCCCAGTTGGCTGCCGACTTTTTTGGGCAGAGGTCGAAAAATGGCCAATTTTTGGGCGGCCATATTGGCGCCGCCATTTTGAATTTGGAACAACCGAAAAAATATTTTAAAATTGGATCACAGAAAGACTGTCTATTCCAGATCCAAATCGACCAGTAAACAAAAAAGTTAGCCGGTGTATGGGAGAAGACGTTTGAAATTCAAAAATCGGCTTCATAGGATGGCTGTATATCGTACATTTCCTACAACTTTCTCGTACATAATTTTCACGTAGCTCTTACCGTTTCCGAGGAAACCTATAGATGATCAGTCAGTCAGTCAGTGAGAATACCGGATTGTAGCTATAGTAATAAGCTCCATCAATGACCACCGGTCGAATCTGTTCTATATTTTATTTAAATTTAGATCCCGATTAACAACTTATCCATTGGACAAATCGGATTGGTAGTTATGATGGCACAGACGGCGCTAAGTGCTATATTTAGGGCAAATTAGTATCACTCTTCGAATGTGACATGTGGCGAGCACATGTCAACTCTGCGCGCGCACTATAAACTCCAACATCCCTGCATCGCGCAAGCAAAATGTTTCACATGACATACTATAAATATAACGTCCGACGAACATCAGTCGGACCGGCCGGCCGTCCCCAGGCATGCGATCTGCCTGGCGGGAAATTTCCCTTTATAGTGGAAGAACACGATCACCCGCCACTTCCCTATAGTGGTGACCCTCGACAGAATGTCAACCTTCCTTCGCTCTCGCAGCACACCACATACAATCAGTAACAAAGCAAGGCCAGAATTGTAAATTTGTACATACTTGTACATAGTCATCCTCGTCCCTCTCACCTCATCAGTTCTACTACAGTCAACGCACCGACTACTGGTACTGATGGTGATCTCCCCCAACCCCTCGGCACGGCAGCCACACAGCAACAGGGCACGTTGCCAGTGGTACAGCAGCCTTCACCGGTTCCTATCACATGCGCGGTCCCCATGGTACTGTCGCCGGTGAAGTAACTGTTAGCCGCCGAATACCCTCAACCGCTAGTCGACTCACTGACTCAGCGCTTCCTGGCACTTGCAGGCTTTAGAGCACAGACTTCGATCCCTATCAGACCTAGCTATGCGTAGATACGGTCTTGAAGGGGAGTGATGTGGCGAGCACATGTCAACTCTGCGCGCGCACTATAAACTCCAACATTCCTGCATCGCGCAAGCAAAATGTTTCACATGACATACTATAAATATAACGTCCGACGAACATCAGTCGGACCGGCCGTCCCCAGGCATGCGATCTGCCTGGCGGGAAATTTCCCTTTACAGTGGAAGAGCACGATCACCCGCTCTTCTCTGTATGGACCCTATAATATTTCTAATTTTTTTTAGCAGGCTTGCAAATGTGGCTTGAAAAATATGTAACTAAAATTCTTCATACTCAGTTAAATTTAAATGGTGCAATTCAAAGAAAGCCCATTTTTCTTACATCTAATTGTCGCCAAAGCAATTTTTTTTTCGCCTACTTTTGGAATACTTGAGAAATCAGAACAAAATACCTACATGTATTTTTTTGCGTAATTGTGTCTTTGTTTATCGATTTTTGGGTTAGTTCGGATTTTTCGTGGCGTTAAGGGTTCAATGAATATTAAAAGCGGAGATGGACCTGTAATTATACATAATAAATTAACATAACATAAGCAGCCCATATAGGTCCCACTGTAGGACACAGGCCTTCTCTCAGGGAGATAGTATGGGCTTTATGCTATATAGCTTTTTCTACCAGTCAACCTTTGGTCAACATACATCGAACGAATGTGAATCAAAGACCGGCTCTTTGGAATGTGAATAGGGTATCAAAGGACGCTAAGCCCCTGGCCACACAGAAAGGGCGTGGGACGAGGGCGCGGAAAAGACGCGTCGCTTTTTTCATACAAAATGTACTGAAGGGACGGGATTTAGCCCAAACAGAAGAGACGTCTTCTCCGCGCCCCCGCCCCACGTCCCTTCTGTGCGGCTAGGGGCTAAGGCAGCGGTAAGTCTACAAAATAGGGGATGTATTAGCGAAGGGCAAGAAAATAAAGTATCCGACGCCGACTTGTCTGCATACATACAGCAGCTCTTTAATGTGTTTGAAATGTTCGGGAGAGGGTTTAAACTTGTTAATAGATGAGGCCGTGAGCGCATAAGTGGCCTGACCCACGGTTTTCATATTCGTACTTATCTATTGCAATTTATTTGAAACTTAATTAATTTTGATGCAAAAACGGCCTATCCCTAGTTTAACCTATGGATAACAGATGGCGTTGTAAACATTCTTTTTGCCTACGAAGCAGACTATGTATTCAATTTAAATTCATGAAAATTTATAACCTCATTATCTCCATTAACTATGTTAAGCTTAGGCCACTTTTGAGTTGACGGCCTCAAATAGAGGACATTGTATTGAACACAAAAAAGGAAAACAAACATTGTAAGTATCTACCCATAGTTTTTTTTTTTTGATTTTGATTCTTTGCGGTATAAAAATATGTGCGGTAGGTAGACTCAAAGCTTTGCAGCGGGAGGCCAACGATGACTTTACCGCATGCGTTTATTTCACGGCAATGCGCGCATTCTATGGCACTCCATGCTTCACAGATTATGCGTTCCAAAAACGCAATGCAGTGCGCGCTACGCCCGCCCTGGCAACACTATTCAGTTCAGTCACTCAATGTCTGTTGTTAAAAAAACAGCTTGTGAAAGTGCTAAGTGTTCCGACCGTACGATAGATAATTTTCTGGTTTGTTTACTGTACTTAGGGAAATATCAAATCAATCAAAATGCGCCCCAAACACAGTCTTGTGTGGAATTACTATGTATTTGTTGGTAGTAAAAGTGCTAAGTGCAATATTTGCGACAAAATTGTTCCTAGAACGGGAGGGTCGACGTCTGGTTTGAAAAGACATCTGCGATTTCATCATCCAGATGCATTCAATGATATTTTGGCTTTAGAAAATGCCAAGAAGCCAGACGTTGACAGGGTGAATATTTCCAATCTTTTATTAGGTTCCTAAAAAAGCCTTAGTATAACAACGGTTACTGAAAAACATAACCTCAAAAAGAATAAACTACTCCATCAAATAATTTAAATAACAAAAACTAGATTCCTATCACAAAAGAAATGCCACATTGAATATCTAAAAATAAGTGAGATAGTTCACAATACCAGACGCGCGCACCCCAGCATCGCCGCCTCGGCGCCATTTTGTCATCCCAAACAATACATTTCTTATTATTGTCTGGTGAGGGGACTCGCGTTTCCTAACTATCCTATCCATCCAGCCCATGTTAGAAGCTCCTTTCTAGGCATAAGACAATTTGTTATGCATGATTGAATAACTCTACTACTTATCTGCGCTGCAAACACATCGTAAAATGAGTGAATGTACCGATTTAGTTAGCCAAGTTGACTACTGAGCGACTGTTAGTGATGGGAATACCACATATCCGCTTCGTATCACCCCAGTCAAAGTATATCACATTACTCTACCAATAAGTATTACCTTAACACATTACACGTGAGCGATTGCTTTGCTGTTCTTTTTTTTCCGCACTATCAACCCGCGATTAGTTAGTGCTTAAAACGACAATGCATGGTTCCCATGGACTTGGTCTAAACGAACGATGTAGAACAGTGCCGTTCGTTATCGTGTGATCTTTTTCGATCGGTGGAAGACTTATTTATATCGTGTCACGGCTTCGCCGATTGATTATGATTTTTTTTGTGCATTTGGTAGGTCTAATTGTAGGACTAATTAATATGATAAAACAACGTTTGCCGAGTCAGCTTGTTTTTCTATAAAAGCCGTTTTTGACACATCTTGCATATTTATTTAAAAATATACACAGGCTTACCTCAAAAATACGCATTTCCTCAAACACGCCAATAAGGATCTGTGTTGTAAGCAACAACTTTGTTCTATGAGTTTTTTTCTCACATACAGATTTTTCGAAATATCCGTTTAACATTATTTTGGTAAATTCGCGCTTTGGGTGCTTTCCCATGTCGCAGCCTGGTATAAATTGTTAATTACCCTTCCTCCATTCGTCAATTGACCACACATGGTTTTAAGCATTATCTATCAAACAGTGCCACTACATAGCAGCGGCGGCCGTTAAAAAGCATAAAGCAATATGTTTAACATAAATGGAGTGGAAAATAAAAAAAATCTTAAAACATGTTCAACACGTGACAAACTCTGACGTGTTTTAAGAATTGCGTGTTTTTTGATAACCCTGTACATATATAGCTCTTGGCTTGGTCGGCCGATATTACCTATGTTATGTGTTCGACTGTTGTCCAAGTGCTACATATAATTTGATCTAAATACGTATACCTACCTGCAAGAATTGCGTGCAAATATTTTATAAATATCGGATAATATCTGTTAGCTACCAATGGCCCCGAAAAAAAAGTATAGCACTCTATGGTACCATTTTGATGAAACGGAACCGATGAAGCGTGCAAAATGTGTGCACTGTTCACGTACAATTGCTATATCGGCAAGTTCCATTGGGAGCCTCAGAAGACACTTGAAGTCTATTCATCCGACTGTTCAAGTAAGTAGTACCTATGGATGTGGATGGATGGAGTACATGTCGACACAGATCTGTTTCCAACTTAGTATGGGCCACCTATACGTTCCATTCCGCGAGGGCAGTTCAGGGGATGTGAAATAATTATTTTAGAGTCGATAGCGCATCAGCCTCTACATTTTAGTTCCGAATTCGCCCGTAATGTAACTGAATGAAATGCAGGGGTGTAAAAGTTGATGTGCTATCGACTATTCATATTTTATTTAGAAATATCCAAATTATTAATACGTCCATGCCGTCAGCACGGGCAAAATTACTTCACATGTAAGATATCAATTAATTTGGTATTAATTAGCTGAACAGCTGATGCGGGATATAACATTATATTTTCGATTTATTTTCTATTTAGATTTACTTTCTGAGTTTTGCGTAGTTCTTGTCGACGGCGACGGATGGCTGCAAGTCCGTGAGATACGTGGCGATAGCGTTTCTAGATAATGGGCCAACACACGACATATTGGATGCCCCATCACATCAGCGACTCTCTGTAATTTATTTTATATCTTTAACCTAACTTCTTAGGCTTTTGCTGAAAATCAGCGTCGGCAGTGGAACATGTTCCCTGACGACTTTAGCTGAGCATAAGGCCTTTTGCCAAATTTATTTTTCAACATTATTTCAGTTATGTGCTTTATTTAATTTTTGTTGACAATAAAGACAATTTCACTTTCACTCGTGCACTTTTAATTTGGCATGTGATGGCCATCGAGTAGTGTTATTTGTTTCATTTTGTGATGTTAGCTTTCGTAGTTTGAAATTTATTATCTGATTGATTTTTTTCGTGTTTTGCATATTTTTAGATTTTTGTACTTAATCGAATATCCGAGAAAATTACGCGATCAAAAGCAGATTAAAGGTGGTCGTAGTTGAGTTGACTTGAATGGAAATCGGCTCGTTAGTGGGCTGGATAGATATTGTGACTACACTAGCAGCTTTATGCTGATGATTACATATTGCTTTGTGCACTTGTTAAATGTTTATTAAGAAGCCATGAACTTCGCTGAACACTGCCACTGAACTGTGCCTATTAAACTTCGTTTATTGATCAACAATGATAATATAATTACGTCAAGGAGGTGTTTTTTATAAATTATATAGATAAAACAAATATATGTACTATGGCGAAGAATATCGATAAAAAGAGATCGAATTTGAGAGTCATTTGGGATTATTTTACAAAAATCGATTCACTTGATAAGGCAAAATGTTTAGAGTGTGGTGTATTGTACAGTTATAAATCAAATACTGGAAATTTAAAAGCGCATCTTCGCAACGCCCATTATGAGACTTTTTGCATGTTTTTAGCCGCGCAGGCTTTGGAAGATAAAATAAAAGTAAGTAAAATCAACTTCGTCATATGAATGTACATATCGACATTTACATGCTTGTACTCGGTTTCGTTACGTTTGGATGACAATGATGTGAAAATGCGGCAGTTGAGCAGCTGCCGACTGCAATCAACATCAAGCCAACCATATAGGTTTTTGTAAACTATTATAGTGCATTCATGTTTGATGTGCTGTCGACTGCACCTACTTGTTGTTACGATTCCGTACCTTATACAGCAAAATCGTAACCCAGCGAACCAAATTATCCTATAGTCCGCCCGTCCGTCTGTCAAGATAAGGTAGGAAGTAGTACAACTATCAAGATGCAGCATTTAAGTTGACGCAAACACAAAAAATATTGTCATTTTGATTTATGGCGATTATATAGCTAAGCAGCTTGACTAAATTGGCTTATCCGTGGGTTGGATAGGTAGATGGTAGTGGGCCGTGATTGGGTCGTGTCAGCCCTGAGTAAATAAAAAATGCTCTTGAAGACGTGCACACTTGAGCCCGTTAAAAGTGATACGATAGCGCGTTGAAAAAAAATTGGAGACAGTGTCAATAAGTTGGGCTGCTCCTCTACTTTGTGCTAATTTAGCCATCTTGACTTACTACTGAAGGCATTTATTTTGTAGTTCAAAGTTCTAATAAGTTTAAAACTATCTCTTATACGCTGGAAAATTATTATTAACCTGAATGTTTGTTATTTTCGATAATAATAGATTCAGAAGTAATTGGTGCCTATAAATTAACCAATAACAATGGTGAAAAATACCGAAAAAACGAGGTCCAATGTAAGTGCTCTTTGGGACTATTTTATAAAATTCGATGCGATTAAAAAGGCAAAATGTTCACTGTGTGGTGATTTGTACAGTTATAAAACGAGTACAGCAAACTTAAAAAAGCATCTTGGCCATGCCCATCATGAGGCATATGGCTTGGTTTCGGCCGCACAGGCTTTGCAAGAGAAAGTACAAGTAAGTCAAATCAATAACTGACCTGATACAAATGTACACGTAGGTCTATAGCATATTGAACTTTATTGCAATCGGCGGACTGAAGGACCTAAGTCAAATTGTCATTCAATTATTGTTCTATGCAACAAAAATAATTAAAATAGCAGTTTGCTTAATTTTTGTAAAAAAAAACATGTACATGCGTTCGATTCATTAGTTCTTGACAGCTCTCCGTTAGTATAATAAAGATAATAAGAATGTTATAGAGTAATTTTATAATTGGGTTTTTTCACTGCCATAAGTCCAAACTTATGTTCTTTAGTCCGCCGACCCTTATAGGCGCATTCTCATCGGTCGTAACTCTGTCGATAGCGCGCATATGAGAAATAACACGAATGCGGGCTAGCGATTTCGATACAAATCATCCGAGAACTAACCGTTCAGATAACTTGTACATTGACATTCAACAAACAGAATGTGAATTCTTTACGTTGGAATATTTTTTTTATTTCTGATTCTCGCCGCTCATCACTCGACTTTCAGTTACAAGCGCGGTAACTAATTCAAATTATTAATGCGTCCATGCCATCACCACGAGCGAAATTATTTCATAAGTATCGTTAATTAACTCCACAGCTGATGCGAGATTAAAATTTGATCTTTTCGAATTGTTATATAAATGTGATACTTATTGCATTACTTTTTGAGTTTTGCGTAGTTCTAGTCGAAACCGGCGACGGATACGCGGCGATGGCGCTTCTAGATAATGGGCCAACACGACATATTGCGTGCCCCATCAGGGCCATCAATCCTGCTCTCACTTTTCATTTAGCATTGTGATGGCCATTGTGTAGTGTTATTTTGATGTTAGCTTTTCTATTTTACTATTTTTGGATTTTAACAGCAGATTTAAGGCGATTATAGTTAGCTTGACTTGGCTAAATTGGCTCGTCCATGGGCTGGATAGGTAGATTATAGTGTGCCGTGATTGGTCGTGTAAACCCTGACTAAATAAAAGAGTTCTAGACGATGTGCACACTCCAGCCCGTTAGCGCCCGTAGCCCTTGCAATAGGTGTTGGGCTGCTCCTCTACTCTTGATGCTAATCTAGCCATCTTGTCTTACTACTGAGGGCATTTATTTTGTAATTTAGCTTAAATAGACCTTCAGTTTCCTATGCGTTCAAAGTTTTAATAAGGTTTATGCTGTCCCTTATACGCCGTAAAATTATTATTGGCCTAAATGTTTTGTTACTTACGATTAAAATAGTGGATTTGGGAAGTAACTGTTGCCTATAAATCAAACAAAAACAATGGCGAAAACTTCCGAAAAAAAGAGATCCAATGTAAGTGCTCTTTGGGACCATTTTATAAAATTCGATGAAATTAAAAAGGCAAAGTGTTCAATGTGTGGTGATTTGTACAGTTATAAATCAAGTACTGGGAACTTAAAAAGGCATCTTCGCTATGCCCATCATGAGGCATATTGCATGGTTTCAGTCGCGCAGAAAGCACAAGTAAGTCAGAAAAATAATTTACGTCATACAAATTAACACGTACGGTCGATAGAACATCGACCAACCTTTATTATATTTACAGGCGCATTCTCATCGGTCTGAAACTCGGTCGAGAGCCCTGATATGGGATATACTTCATATGTAAAAAAATATGTAGCTATATTCAATTTATTGTTTCATGGCGGCTCTACCTTAATTTAATAAGGATGATACCATTTTTTAAGAGGAAATTTATATTTGTTTTGTCTGCCCCAAAAAATTGCGTGGACCGCAGTCCGCCGACTCTAGAATTCTTCAATTAAGTGATAAATCCTCATATGACACATACAATATTCTGGACAGATATGATTATCTTCTCTATCCCACTCAAAATCCAAACTTAACTGCATACACAATGTTTCTGAAAAGACATGCAGCTTTCTATTTTAAGTAAATTTCGCACCCAAAATAGGTTTCTTTGAAAATGCTGATAATGTCTTCTGTGTAGCAAGCAGTTACAATTGCTCAACATAGTAATGATCGTTGATCCATGGCCAGTACGTATGCTTATGCCACTTTCTCAAAGCCAACTGCCAAACTGTATAACCAGATTCTCTCGCATCCCGCATGCGAGCGCTATCCAAATAAAAACGATTTCCGGCATTCTAACCTGTGGCATGCGGTACCTACAGAAATCTCCTACACCCCGAATGCGGGCGGGTACTATCGACCAATAAAAAGGCGCCTTATGTTACATGCGTAATTTCTCACTTTTCGAAGGTCTGCACCATAAATGTAAAGACAATCGTCTTTCAATCGTTTGTCGTTCGTCGTCGTCAATCGTTTACCAGGTTTATTAATTTATTACAGTTGCCAATATTTATTTACATTGCTTATCTTTCTGAAAAGGAGCAATTAGGTTCATCTCATCTTTACAAACCATTTAGATTATGGAGCCAACTTCGTCTGTTTCTTACTGATTCCATTAAAGTATGAACTAATTGTTTTGGCGATTTCGAAGCACTTCTGTAATGAAATTTGTTCGTTTCGAGTAGAACCCCGTTCTCTATTGTACCTAACTCGATAATTTTACTTATTTTTTTTAACTGAATCGACCGCCAATCTTGTTTCTGTTTTTCGATGTACAGTTATAGTTTAAATGATCAAACCGACCACAACTAAATTATGCTATACCATGAGTAGCGACTAGACTAACAGTATTTATCCGATGTGGTGAACCCATCGCGTGCGTACAGTACGCGTAATGTAATAAATTCTTAATTTGATTGCCCCATCGTGTGGATAAACGCAGCAGCACACCCACCCGCCCCGCCATGCGCGCCACGCCAATCCCGCCATTTTGTTTGACCGACCGATATCATATCTAAAGCAAAGTGAGTGAAGCATGCGTGCGTATATCTTTCCAAATAAAAAGATCGATATTATCGCCTTTATCTAGCTCATATATCCTTTTATTTTGCTTCTTTTCGTGTCGTGTGTGCAGTGAACAGTGATTTGTGACTTTTGTGACGTTTTGGTGCTTTCGTACTCTAAAGAAAAGGTTTTTGTTCGTCTAAGGGTGCATAATTGTTTTGTTTTTGTGTTCTGAATGCCAAGATGGGGTCCGACAAGCGCTTTGATGTACAGTCTGGGGTGAAAATCAGTAATTCGGTCCATTCCATGCCGATTCTGCCTGAATTTCTCGTTAGGTATTCCTCAAACTCCAAACCCAAACAAAGAAAATATGTTAAAATTTATTGTAGGTACACAAATAAAACTTATAAAAGGTCAATATTATTAAATAATCCTAAGACGAGAGGTTGAGATTCCGATAATTGAGAACCTCCTTTTTCAAGTAGAAGTCTACTTGCTATCTAACAACTAAAGGTTCTCATTGTGACAAATGTGGATTGGCTTTACGCTACGGTGCCAGCTAGAAATTTGGATAGCCTATCCATTGTTAGATGAATCAATTATGTTTAGTTACCTACCTATTCATCAGAAATGAATAATTTTAAATTATCATCTTTACGCTGTTGTGTATACTAATGCTGCACTTATTTAGCATTTACTTTAAAAGCCTACATCGAAAATTTCACACTATGTGCTAAACCTTCCGTAAATACTCAAAATATGTGTTAGTCGAGTTGTACAAACAACATTACCACAAATACTATACAAAGTTGTCCCACTCCAGGCCTCTTAGCTTTAAGTATGGGCTTAATCATGTGAATAGAGTACCATAGAATACCTTTCAAAGTTAGACCTGGAGATTCCAGAAGTTGTTTTGTATTGTCACATGATCCCTTTTTATTTTGCTTCTATAAATGCTGTTAGTAAGATAAATAAAAATATTCTCCAGACTCAGCGATTGTAATGTTATCCCAGTGCCCGGACACACATTTGAATAGTGTCTATCCCATGGGTTAACATTCAGTGTTTGGGTCCCGAGAATATTTTTATTTTTCACCCAGATAGGTGTCAGCTCTACATATTGGGCACTGCACTGCTAATTGTAGAACAAATTCAAATATCAAGCAAGTGAATCCGGAATTAATCTAATAATATGTAGCAGTTACGAAAGTTTTAGTTGAAAAATTCATACCTATGTGTTTCATGTTTTAAACACTTAAAAGTTATGTCCGTATTTCATCATAATCATAATTCACAATTAAAGTAAGTACAAGTACATATACTTGTGGAATGTAAATAAGTGAAACACTGATCTTTTTTTAAATCTATATTTATTTAATAAAGTGTGCAATAAAGAATATTCTTATCTTATTTAGATTCTTTTTTCACATAGGTAAGCATGTCCAAGGAAATTAATTACCTGGAGATGGGCAGCAGCGTCTTCCCGTTTGCCAACCCTTTATGGCAAAACCCCTCATGATTGTAAAACCATGAGGGAGGCCTATGTCCTGCAGTGGGCGTCAAATGACTGACGATGATGATAATGATGATGATGAAGCATGACCACTCTGAGGCTACCAATTTCATTCTATCACACACAGTTCAGCTATGTACAGAATTCTTTGACTATTGAAGTTGTGTCCTCTGTAACAATTTCTCTTTGTACATGTTGTAGCTGGCCGGCACAGGTGCTAATTTGATTTTGATTTGGAGAATCATTAATCATTACATTTTGTTTTAGGGGTCAGTCTATGACTAGATAGGAAACAGATTTGCTTATTTGCCAATACTGCATTTTATTTAGCTAGGGCGTTAATGACAATGGTTCTGTTAAAAGTTATATAACTTCATACTGCCACAGAATTTGTTTATACGATTTTTGCACAACGCCATCTATTTTTAAAACACAATATTCCCTCGCACAACGCCATCTATTTTAAACTTAAAATAAATATTATCCCACGGAAACGCATTACCGTGATATCAAGCTATGTCTCAATTCAGGTCTTTGTCTATCTGTACGCCTAGTTTCATGTAAATGCGTTCAGCCATTATTGTGTGATTGAGTAACAAACATCTCACAAACTTTCACATTTATAGTATTAGTAGGATAACCCAAATCAAACAAGTTTAACCTAATGTTTTGCTTTACCCTCTATCCTCTGTTGTACTTCTGTGGCACACTCGCATAATAAGATGTTGAAACCTTAAGAATTACAATGCTATTGTTAACATAGATCTAGGTAGGTGCCATGGAATGCGAAATTATCTCAATTTTCCTTCACAGATGATAAGTGGTAGTAACTTAGAAATTCTAAAATGGCACTTTGGTTCGAACACGTCTTCTAGGGTTTGCGCGCACTACGAAATTTATTCGTTGCGGTTTCCTAAAGTGCAAAATAAATTCGCAAACGACAATAATTCCTACGCGCACCACGATTTATTGTCGCCTGCGAAATAGCGGAGGAAATTGTGAAACGAATGAAGTAGGTAATCAACCGTTAACACTGTGCCTCCACGAAAGACGGGAATGTACATTGAAACATGGTATGTAGTTAAATTAATTGTTAATTGGTAAAAGTTATTTAAAATAAAATTAAGTTAATTTTTGCAGTTTGCTACTGTATTTCTACTTCCCAAATGTAGATGTCGTTGGTGGAGAGTTAAAACATACTCCCTCAATAGTAAGTTCTTAATTAAGACATTAATGGCGTCAGTCACTTCAGTGGACTAAATGAAAACGTTACGAAAAAGTACGTTTTTTGTGTTTATTTTATCATTATTTAGAAAGAAAGTAATTGACAAAATGCAGAAACGATTTTACTTCATTATTGTGTATTTAAGAAGCCTTAAATAACTTTCGTATTTATTGAATATAACTGTTTATTAAATGATGAATTTTTTAGGTATGTGATTAAACATAAAATGTCATGAAAGAGCTATGTATGCCGGCCCTTTTATATGAACATTCGAGACTGATAGATTTTATGTATACATTTCGGACTGATAATTTTCTTTTTAAATAAATAAAAATAAAAACCGACTCCATAACACTACAACACTAAATAAAAACAGAAATAATTTAAACGAATATGACCTTTATTTAAGGTTTGGAGCCGGTGCCTAGTTACAAGACCAGCACATACATTTTGGGCACCGACTCCAAAATATATTTCCACAATACCTACGTCAAATTTAAAGGTCATATTCCTTGTGGCGCCGGATTAAGAATAGCGTCACTCCATTTCCTCCCGTGGATGTCGTAGAAGGCGACAAAGGAAATACATTACCAGGAGACGGGCAGCAGCGTCTTCCTGAGATTCCAACCGCATACTGCGATCGCCAAACCGCCTGCCAAGCGTGGGCGATTATGGCAAGACCCCTCATGGTTATGAAAACCATGAGGGAGGCTTGTGTCCTGCAGTGGACGTCAAGGGGCTAATGATGATGATTCTTCCTTTAAATTATTTTTCTGTTTTTGGTGCGGTAGTGTTCTGCAGTCAGTATTTTTATTTAAAAAAAAGCAATTATCAGTCCGAAATGTATACATAAAATCTATCAGTCTCGAATGTTCATATAAAAGGGCCGGCGGCGTTTTCAATACATCATAGCATAGCTCTTTCATAACATTTTCTGTTTAATGATATACCTAAAAAAAATCATCATTTAACCCTTAACTTGGAAACGTAACACGGGTGTTACACCGAATAAAATAAAATCCTGGCCAAAAACGAAATATCGGTTTAAATTAATTTTATCATGAACGCATCCCTACATTGATCGAGTGACGGAAAAAAAATACTATTTGAGTGAGATTTACGATAAACTGTCAGTGGCTGCAAAAATGGCGTCGCAACGTCACGTCGGTTTCAAGCGCGTGGTAAGTTTTACTCAATATTACCTATATTTTTTATGTTTTCGCTGTTTTGTGCCTGTAATTTATCAGAGAACTACTCTTTGTGTGATTTATGAAGAATAACGGTAGTAATTATGCCCATTAGTGTGAATTATAACCCCCAAAAGTCCTATGTATCACCGGTGTTACATTACCAATTCCTCAGATATTTGACGTTGAAGCAAGATGTATCATATGCGTTACATTGTCAATCGCTCTGACATTTTTTGTGAATTGAAGATGTATCATAGGTGATACAAATCTAACCACTGATATTGTTTATTTGTACAATTACAGTGCATATTTTTCAAATTATTTCTTTGTGGTGACTGGCTTTTGGCTTATTTCTATTTTCTTTCTTTTGTTTTGCACTAGGTACTTCGAAACGCTTCAAGATCCTCTAAAATTGTTGCCCTTCTTCCACCTAAGCATGCACAATCCGATTCAGAAAATACAGATACAGAAGATGAAAACACTAATGCCGATGACTATTCAAGTTCCCCTGCACCTTCCATTCCCTCATCACTAGAAAACCTGATGATTATTTCCGATTCTGAAACGGAAAAAGATGTCGATACTCACTTGAACAGCTCACTAGAAAGGCATGTACTTGATCAAAGTTTTCCCTCTGTGCCATCTCCTGCACCCGCTCGGAACTTACAACCTTCTGAAGCGCCCTTATTAAAACAAGTTTTGCTAACAAAGACCAATCTACCATCGCCATCTCTTATCAATTCCGCACCAACATCTCCGAATCTTACTGCACCGCATGTCACAGCTTCGGTTGGCAGCCCTCTCGCTTGTTCCAGTCCAGCAAGCCCAGGAAATTCTAACTCAGTCACTGCTGCTAAAACTACTAACACCAGATCCAAACGACGACGTATACTCGCTTCTGTAAAACCACACCGCATTCTAAAACGCAAATCAAAAGAGTTAAAATACTGTTGGAAAAAAAACAACAAATTCTTACACAAAGTCATAACCGAATGTTTTATGAACTGCCCCTTTGCAGAGTGAGCCTAACAATGCGTCGTCCCCACTGGATTACTTCTCATTATTTATACCTGATAATATCATTGAGTACCTGGTTGAGCAAAGTAATCTTTATTCCGTGCAATGTACAGGCAAATCCACGAACATCACTGTGTTAGATATGAAAGATTTTTTGTCGACCAAGTTATTGATGGGAATAATCAAACTACCTGCGTATACTGATTACTGGAACACAGACCTTAGAATTGGAAGCGTATCCAATGTAATGCCTTTGAAGAGATACCAGCAAATCAGAAGATATATTCATTTCGTCGACAATCTTGAAGATAACGGAGATAGATATTACAAAATAAGACCCATAGTGGACATGATCCGGGAAAACTGCTTGAAATTCGAGAACGGGCAAAAATTTAGTGTTGACGAAATGATGATACCATATAAAGGTAAAAAGGCTGGAAACCGCAAACAATATATGAAAAATAAACCGTCGAAATGGGGTTTCAAAATGTTTGTTCGGGCTCAAATTTCTGGATTTGTTTGCGATTTCCTGTTGTATGGCGGAGATGACACATTTCGAGGCCGTCATTTGACTGAAGCGGAAAGCTCGCTAGGTTTGGGCGCGATGGTAGTACTTGCTCTTTGTAAGAGTATTCGCGACAAGCCGGGGTCTTCGGTATTTTTTGACAATTTCTTCACTTCTTTTGAATTGATGAGCATGCTGAGATCTGAATACGGCATCTTGAGAATAAAAGTTGCAAAAATTCAGAAACCCCAATCTTCGCGACCTACTCAGAGTATTAGATACGACAATGTTGATCACTGGCCTATTTTCACTCAAAGGGGTAGATGCAAAAATTGTAAAAAAGGGCAAACCAATGTAAAATGCTCTAAATGTGACCAGCGCCTGTGTATGGTGGAAAAAAGAAACTGTTTCTATGATTTTCACCACCACTAATTTTATGCTACAAAAAATTTATCCTTATCTTTGTTAGTCCTAAGTGTAACTTTTGTGTTTTCACTAAACTATATATTTTTCGAAACATTGTACTTTATTACGTGGTAAGTTTCATCACTTGAATAAATTAAAAATTTAAATAAATCTGTGGTTTTATTTAACACGTCAATTGGCAAAGTAACATATATGATACATGTCTAAGTAAGGCACATTTTTTGTATAGCTGGCAATGTATTATATATGATACATCCAATATCTCAAATAATGCATCAATATTTTTTTTTTCAATAATTTTGTCACATAAATATGGTAACAGCAAATTAATATTTACATTAAAAAAGGAATATATAACAAAATAGGTGCTTTGCCAAGTTAAGGGTTAAGAAACAGTTACATTCTATAAATACAAAAGTTATTAAGGCTTTTTAATACACAATAATGAAGTAAAATCGTTTGTGCACTTTGTCAAATACTTTCAAACCAATTTAGTTTCGTTATACGTCACACCAGTCACAGTTATTAAAATCGTTGACCATTAAAAAAAAGTAATTTCGTGACTATTTGGTCTATATTTTAATAAATTTAAATCGAGACTT
The DNA here is from genome assembly GCA_947308005.1 of Yponomeuta malinellus. Taxonomy (NCBI): domain Eukaryota; kingdom Metazoa; phylum Arthropoda; class Insecta; order Lepidoptera; family Yponomeutidae; genus Yponomeuta; species Yponomeuta malinellus. The sequence goes on from OX371019.1 coordinate 2,806,004, forward strand.
ATCATATTGTGGTCAAATTAAGATATTTTCGCAAGCTAAATCGCTCATTCAAAAGCGTAAGAGACTGTCCTAAATTATTTTTAAATGATGATGATGCGATGCTCGCGATTATTATGGGGAAAACGTAACGGGTTAACCCCCGACGTCACAATTAGGCTGAAGGGGCAAGTACAGACTATCCAAAATCAAAGTAGCAATGGCTAGGTTTGGTGTTTTTTCCATTTTTCTCCAAAATGATCTAGATTTTCAAATGGACACCTCGTTTTCTTGCGTTTTTAAGTCACAGTTTCTGTGTTACTTTCAATAAAGGCATTTTGATTTAATTAATTTGTATGCCTCGAGCACTCTTTTGACATATTAAAAAAATATTCGATGGTCAGACTAATAAAGAACATGCCGTGTGCAATTTTTGCGATACAAACATCCTCATGCAAAAAGATTCATTGATGGCATTTAACCAAGTGTAAACAGTGTCCCATAAACGTAAGAGTAAAGTTCGAGAAAATTGCGAGGTTGGAGACTGTTTACTAAATTCTAGTTTCTCGGGTAAGTCCTGTCAACTGTAAAATTTTTTACGTAATCTGTAGAATTGTAAAGGAACCGATCGGGCAATTATAACAATGGTTTTTAATTGTTCTTTTCAAGGTCATGATCTAACAAGTGCGCTCAGATTTATAATCGTTCTAAGCGCACGATTGTGTCTGGCCAAGTGTGCACTGTGAAATATTTATACAAACCTTTTCAACCCAGTTCTATCACTGAGGCCCGGTTTGATATAATTTTCTACTATTTTTGTATATTGTTCCTTCCAGTTTATTTTCAAAAGATTTGCCTAGTTTGATTATGTTTTAATTTTTCAACTTAGTGTTTGGGTAAACATAATAAATACGGCCCGTACTATTTCTAGTTGAATTAGTATAGGTAAACTTAAATACCTTAATTCCCGACGTTTCGACAACGTTGGAGTTGCCGTGGACAGTGTAGACTGTCAGAAATCAAATTGGCAATGCCTCGAAAACTCGGCACTGTTTGGAGATATTACCAAAAAGTATTCGATGGTCAGACTAATAAAGAACACGCCGTGTGCATTTTTTGCAATAGTATATATACACATCTAAACGCGACAAGAATGCAATGTCATTTAACCAAGTGTAAACAGTGTCCCATTAACGTGAGAGTTAAGTTCGAGAAAAATTACGAGGTTGGAGACCACCTACTAAATTCTACAGCTTGTCGGGTAAGTCCTGTCAACTGTAAAAAAAAAATAACTTGAGTACGCTCAGAGCTATCTATCATCGTTCGAAGCGCACGATTGCATCCGGCCAAGTGTGCACTGGGAAATATTTACAAGAAATCTTTTTCAATTCCATTCTCTCACTGAGGCCCGGTTACGTTACAGCTTGATATAATTTTGAACTATTTTATATATAAATTGGTGCCTTCCAGTTTATTCAGTGTATTTTCAATAGATCTCGAATAGTTTGATTAAGTATATTTTGATTTTTTCAAGTTAGTGTTTGGGTAAACATAGTAAATACGGTCCGCATAACTAAATTAATGTAGGTTAGATACTCTGCTCTGCGACCAATAAATCTTAGGCAAATACAATATTAATTATAAAATTAAACCAGCAAAAGACAAGTAAACAATATGAATATCTCAAGCAATTCAAGAAAAAGAAGCCTTATTTGGCATCATTTCACGGAAATCTCATCTTCCCCCCGTATGGCCCAGTGTAATCATTGCGAAAGTGTGTTAGCTATACCGGCTGGCAATGTGGGAAACCTTGGCAGGCACATGAGAAATAAGCATCCTACGGTGAATTTTCGGGAACGACCACCGTCTGATAGATCATTTTTAGTAAGTACTTTCTGTGTCTAAATTGATTAATAACTGCATACTGTTGTAAACAAGTGTGTGCTCTTGGAGTTAACTTCGTTCTAAGCGCACAGCTTGCGCCAGTCAAGACTTTTTTAACCTGCGGACGCGTATCGTTTGCAGTTATGCGACATTTGCTAAATCAGCGTAAAACCGATCACTTTCACAATTTGAAATGCATTTATATCCTTAGAAGCTACTTATTTATTTTTATTCGTTTTAATATTACTAATATTGAATGTAGATATATTGTTAATTTAATGAACTCCAATATGGTCTTTTATAAAGGTAATCATTTATCTATACTACTCAATATGGGCCATAAACACTATAATATCATCGCTCTAGCTGGATATGGACGATGTTAATAAGAATCTATATTAATAAAAAACATTTTAATTATCATTGTCTGTGATATGAAGAGTTGAATAATCAAGAATTTGAACTGTCAATTTGAACGATATCAATTAGAATATCGTTATATTATACTTAGCGTGATATTCAGTATCACTAATATTGGAAAATATCTGTCTTGAAACATTGCTCAAAAACATGAGTTTGTGCGTGAGATCTTTAATCGGCAATGAATAAGACATCTGTTAAATTCTGTAGCTTCACACGACTATGCACTTTTGCACTTACATAATCTAGGTGGGTTTTAGTGAATCTATCTTATCAGTTAGTCGAGCGATCTCGTTTACAAAAAAAACTTGTGCTCTCGGAGCTATCGTCACTTTAAGCGTCAGATCGCGCCAGGCTAAGTTCGCACTGTGAAATATTTCACGAACCTATTTTAAGACCCTTCGCGAAGGCCCGTTACTTTACAGACTTAAATCTACCTGGTGGATAACGGGCCCTAGCCTATCAACGGCTTAAAAGAAGAACAATGAAAGTTACTACGTAGGTACTTCATTTATATTCGTGCTACATTTTTTTATTGAATTACCAGCAAAAGTTGTCTTTGTTTTAATTTTATCGTTTGGGGAAGAAATAATAAACGCGTTCCATATAACCTGTTAACACCGCGTCCTAAGAAATAGGTACTCTGCAAAACCACAAACAATCCTAAGCAAACAATAAGTAAAAAAAAAATGGATTCTTTGTACAATGCACCTAAAACTTCGAGAAAAAGAAGAAGTCTTTTATGGAATCATTTTACGCAAGTGTCTTCTCGTACCGCCAAATGTTTTCATTGTGACGGTTTTCTTTCAATAACGGCTGGTAATGTCGGCAACCTTGGCAGGCATTTGAGAGCAAAACATCCCACTGTCGATGTTCGGGAACAACCATCAGATTCATATCTTGTAGTAAGTACATACTTCGTAACGACATTTTTAATATAAATCGATGGTCAAATTTGATAATAAGGACATAAAAATGTATACATTCTAGATACCTTGCCGCAAGAGTTCATTGGCGATTTATTCAATATTAATTTAATAGGCAATTATTTTTATGTAGTTCGTTCGCTAACTGTGAAGGAAAATATGGTGAGGAAACGTGTGTGTCTGAGGTGTTCACACATTGAGTTTAAAATCCGCGGACCTATACTACCTACTATGTTTTTTTTTTCAGGTTTAATTATATTAAAAGTCTGAAAACGTCGTCCAAAGTCATTAATGGTGAATTCTTCTAATGAGATTTTAAAATCTTATATATCCTGTTGCCCCTCACCAGGGACCTAAGACCTTTGTAAAAGATCTCCACTTGCTGCGGTCTTAAGCTGCGCTCTTTCCCAGCGCCCATCTCAGCTCTAGTTTTTTCGCCTCTAACGTCACTGATCGGCGCCAGGTGGCTTAAATAAATTAATAATAGTAATGATCCCACTATTTTACAAGGAATACTTTTTGGCTCTGTGGTAAAAACGATAATATACAATAATAGTCACAAACTCGACGTGATTATGAACTGAAAAACATATTTATTGGGGCACGTAACACTCGGTGTCACATCAAAGAAGGTTGATCACATTTTATTACATACATGAACTAACGCCTGTATCCAAGAGGAGTGGACAAGGTTTGCCACGGTTCTGACAAACCTAATAATTTTAATTTATAAATTCACTAAGGCATTAACGATAAGCTTTAAGAAATTCTTTGCCAAAACATATCACAAATTATAATGCGCGGGAAATCCTTATTTTTGGGGTTCCGTACCGGAAGGGTGCCAAACGGGACCCTTTTACTAAGGGGCCGTCCATAAATGACGTCATCGATTTTTTCAGATTTTAGACCCCCCCCCCCTATAATCATCCTATCGTCATTTTCATAATGACCCCCCCCCTTCTCCCAAAATTGACGTCATTACTAGTTTGACAAAATAAAACATTGCAGATTTGAGAAAAATAGGGTATTATATGATTAAAACACTTGGTTATAGAATCACCTTGTATTATTTTTACTTTGTCAATAATCATTGATATAATATAACTACTTATTTTTTACTTTTCTTTGGATAACTCCCACGGAGTTTTCACCCATTCTTTTAAATTCTGGATCACGGGTAATATCTCCGTATCGCTTTCGCTGTCTGTCCCTATGTATGCTAATAGATCTTTAAAACTACGCAACGGATTTTGATGCGGTTTTTTTAAGTAGATAGACTGATTCTTAAAGAAGGTTTATATGTATAATACATGTAAGTACCACAGGCGAAGCCGGGGCGGGCAGCTAGTATTTTACTAGGTGTGCTGGAAGAAATTTCTTTTTAGAAATAATCTTTTTGTACGTGAAAAATAAACTATAAATAAATAAATAAGAATGACGTCAATTTCGAAACACCCGCCCCCCCCATCTATCATTTACCGTCATCCGCAGACTAACCCCCCCCCCCTAATTTAGAATGACGTAATATATGGACGGCCCCTAAGACTTCACTGTCCGTCTGTCTGTGTCTGTCACCAGGCTGTATCTCATGAACCGTGGTAGCTAAGCAGTTAAAATTTTCACAGATGATATATTTCTCTCGCCGCTAAACAACAAATACCAAAAACAATAAAATAAAATATTTAAGGGTGGCTCCCAACAACACGTATTTTTTTGCCGTTTGTTGCTCGATATTAATCACGGCAACAGGTGGACGCTTGAAATATTCACAGAATATTTAGTTCTACATTCGCTTCAAAAATAAATGATTAAAACGTGATTTTTTTCCGTTTTTTTCTCAATCTTTGTGTGTAATGTTGTATAGATAATGGTACGGAACCCTTCGTGCGTGAGTCTTACTCGCACGTGGCCGGTTTTCGACACCAAAGTGTGAAAGGGCGCGAGTAAAATTCTCAAAAATCACTATTTAAAAACTTTTTTTTTCATTTGTTTTGCCGGCCCGCATGCTTATTATTATTTTTTAATCAATAAAACAAAAATTTCACAAGTATTTTCATAAATATTTCGTGCGAAGTTGAATTTTAAAGCAAAGCCTTGTTTGTACGAGGACATTGCTGGGTGCCGCCGCGCCAGGACTGGCTTGGTATTGGCCTAGTATAAATAGTTTTTCATGCCAAGCCAGCGCTGGCGAGAAAGCGAGCCCGTGACCTCCGCCCACTAATCCCTCAGCGCCAGCATTGCGGACACCTAACACCCGTATTTGGCAAATAAAGACATTGTATTGTATTGTTGTATCGTGTAGATGTATCGAGCCAGTCGCTGGCGGATGTCCGTAGGATGCATATTATGTGCGTTTGTTTTTGTTTAGATTTCTGCGACAAGATGCCGAGAAAATTAAACGAAGACGATACTTTAAAATTCGTACAACTCTATAGGGATCACGAATGCTTGTGGGATAAGCGTTGTGGTGCATACAAAAATAAAGAAATGCGCGCTTCGGCGTTAGAATACCTTCGGATAGGAATGAATATAGAAGGACTGACTATCGATGAAGTCAAAGCAAAAATCAAGAGTATTCGAAATACGTACTACTTGGAAATCGACAAAATCGAAAAATCTACGAGATCTGGTGCTGGAGGGAGGGTTTATAAGCCAAAGGTAAAATGGTTCGATGAATATGATTCGTTTGTAAAGCCGGTTGCTATGAGGAGAAAAACAATAGTAAGTAAAATCACATTATTATTTATTTTAGACGAAAATTAACTTAATAATAAACTGTTTTAATGCTTCATAAATTGTTCAACAAATTTCTGGTACAAATTGTGGTATAGATGCTTTGGAAACACGGTAAAAATTACTCGGGCTTCTATAACTCATTCCAGTAGCTAAGATAGTGTTAGATAGCCAGTAGAATGATAATGTTACTTCTAGTTTTATTTTTGCGGGTAATGCATCTCTCATCAAAGTATCTTGACGCTGAATCGAGCTCTGTATAAGTGAAAGTAACTCGTTAAAGTTTTCAGTGTAACCTGTACTCAGAAGGACCTTCTAATCTTAGTTGTTTTAGCAACAAAGCAAAAGCTCCAGTTATGGGTCTGTGGCGAGCACATGTCAACTCTGCGCGCGCACAATAAACTCCAATATTCCTGCATCGCGCAAGCAAAATGTTTCACATGACATAAATATAACGTCCGACGAACATCAGTCGGACCGGTCCGTCCCCAGGCATACGATCTGCCTGGCGGGAAATTTCCCTTTATAGTGGAAGAGCACGATCACCCGCTCTTCCACTATAGGTCAATCGCTTAGCCATTTTCTTGTCCAAAGTAGCTTTTAAGGTTCCGTACCTCAAAAGGAAAAAGGGAACCCTTATAGGATCATTTCGTTGTCCGTCCGTCCGTATGTCTGTCAAGACCCTTTATCTCGGGAGCGCGTGGAGGTATCGAGTTTTCGAGAAATTAAAACCATACATGCTTAAGTCTACAGTCCCTTGAAGCTGTGAAAAAAATGAAACTTCTAAGTTAACGAGAAAAAAAGATACGGCCGTTTATGCCGCAAAAAAAAAACGAATACCTATATCTACACTCAAGGGAATGAAAATGTATAGGGTTCCGTGGACCTAGAACTATGAAATTTGGCAAGTAATATCGTCTTATACTACAAATACAGGGAAAAATCTGAAAACTATAAGATAAGAATATTCTTTATTGTACCATACGTACATTTATAATGAAATCACAAAAAATAGTCTGAAGTTCGGGAAAAGCTCGGAAAAAACTGCGAGACTCCATTCCTGAACATAATAGGTGCGCGAGTCCGACTCGCACTTGGCCGGTTTTTTCTTTACGATTTCTTTTTCTGATGTATTAATCAACTCTTGTAATACAGAGACGTTCTTAAAACATTTTCTTCTTCATTACTTTTTAAAGTCAAACGTGTGCACACTACAAGTAAGATGTAGGCTGCACACGTTTGACTTTATAGGTTCATCTGAACAACACGAGCCAAGCCAGCGATGGCTTGTCTGTAGAACTGGTTGATATCAAGTCCAATGACTATTACAATTGACTCTAAAGGTCATGCACACTGTTGTTCCGCTGTCGGGAATGTAGGGAATGCTCCCAGTACCGTATTTTATTGAACCAGGCATGCCTTATAAGTTCTACCGTTTATCGAATTTTGAATTTAGAACTGTTAATTTTCATATTTGTTTGAATTTGGAACTCTCGTAATCTGCACCACGAATGCAGTGGTGCGGTTGGTTGACAGATGTCGCAGCCCAAATGAAGCTCCACAGCCATGCGCAAAGAATTAATCTCCAAAAGACATTCCACATCCAAGATCCGGTTTGGGAAACCCCTCCGGACGACTAGTCTTGAGGGAGGTACATAGTCTGGTTGTGTTTTTTTCTTCTTCAAAAGAAAAAACTTAAAAAGGCGTGTTGAATGATATTTAAGTATCTAGACAATGTTATTCATTCATGGTGGCTAATACTTAACATAATTACATTTCTGTGAGTTGGGAATATTCCCAGCGGAACAGTAGTCATGCAAGTCTTTTTCAAGGGGAAGTGCAGACCGCAAACAGCCCTAAGCTTCGGTTCGTTCTAAAATTTTATTTATTCAAGCTCATTAATTCAAAACATGAAGCGAGGCCGTGTAAGTGAAGTTTGGAGTTACTATCAAGTTGTTTCTGAAGAGAATAGAATAGCAAGATGTACTATCTGCCAGTCAAAACTAAGTTTTAGGGGAACTGTTTCTAATCTAAACAAACATTTGAAAAATAGTCATTCAATTATTGCTCCAACAAACGCTGTTGGCACATCCAGAGGAGCGGCTGCTTTCAACCCTGATGATCAGCACGTGCAGGTACAAAAAATCCAAGGCATTTTAGAAAATCGGGTTTGTTTTTAGTTTCAAAGCCGGTTTTCTTTTTTTTACGGTGTTTGCAATTTTATGTTTAATTTCGATACTTATTTTTGTTTTTTTTTTAGTTCTCCATTTTATTATTATTCCAGCCCATCAAAAGAAAAATCACTTTGACTTATCAGGCCGCCGTTTCCTTTTTGTGTACTTTGGTCTCATAATCCGGCATTACGGCGTACTATAATATACAGGATTTTACTACATTTCGCGTCTGCGTACTATGAATCTTTGTTAGGGTTCATACTCAAAGGGTGCCAACGGGGTTATATTACTAAGCTAACGACGTTTCTATGTCAGTCGGTATGACTTATTTGTCTTAATATTTATTTATTTATTTAACAGAAACTATGTCTATATAAATAAACTATGCTTGTAATTTTTTAGCGCTTATTTTATATTACATTTTGTATGAGGTGTATTCTGGAAAATATAGTAATTGCCTGAAAAAAATATGGGAAGCCTAATTACGCCTCATTTTGATTCTAAATTGCCACAATTTCTAAATGTCTAAAAAAAAATAGTCATTATCTGTAGATCAATTTTTTTTAATGTACCTGAAATAGAAGATTTCGTTTTAAGGTTTGATTTTGGCGAAGATATTTGAAGGAGGCATTATTTTTCACCGACAGAGATTTGGGGATGTTATGTTTCGTCTACAGCTCAGGGATATTAGAAATGCAGCGGTAGTAAGTACATATATAAATACAAAAATCGTGTAAATATTTTTGTCATGCGTACAATAAAGAATGTTGTCTTATTTTATCGTGGTCAGCCAGCCAGGCCTTTACTCATAAAACATGAGTTCATATTCTGCTTTCGGTTCCTGTTTTCATACAGCTGTCCCGATTAAATATACTTGAACTAAGCACAGAAACAATCCTTACCATGAAGAAATCAAGCTCAGACGAGTCTAAACCGTCAAGGAAAAGAAGTGTTATGTGGAATCATTTTACGGAAGTAGGTCCTGAAAGGGCAAAGTGTAGTCATTGTGAGAACGTGTTATCGATATCGGCTGGCAACATTGGAAACCTTGGCAGGCATATGAAAAGGAAACATTCCACGGTGAATGTTGATGAACTACCATCCGATGATAGATCGCTCCTCTTAGTAAGTACCTAATCGGGGTAATTTAACAAATCTCCCCCCGTCCACCCCCCACTTTTTTTACGTCATCAATCTTGCTTCCACCTCCTGCGGTTGACTGGTAGAACATGCTCATAACATTGAGTCTGCCGTATTCTTCATTAATTTAATGCAATAAAAGTGCAAACAAATAAATACGTACTTAATATGTTTTTCTTTGCTAGAGCAAGCCGTGTAAAGGTGGCTTTTCAATGCTGCACCGTACTACAGATTAACCATACCGTTTATAGGTCAGGTATGTCCTTGGTCCCGCGTAGTTGGTGAGTTACCCTTGTTTTATTAGCGCAATATTCAATCTCACGATTAGTTTTGTCATATAAGTACAACTGACCGAGGTAATGCGTTTTTTTGAGGCTACAAAAGCTTTATGCAAGCCGATTTGAAGACCACACATGTTCAAGAAACGATAAACGAATCGGAATCGTTGTTAATATATCCAAACAAATATCAATACAGTTTTCTTATTCTAATTACCAACGTCTTCGTATGAAATTTAAAAATAAAGGTGTGACATCTAAACACTGAACTTTAAAAATACGCTTTATTAACTAGGTACATCCAAATCACCACAGTATACGCTCACTCTTTCGTGACTTTCATCCAACATTATTACAGAAAAGACCGAAACATAGGGCCTACACTACCCTACACATTTTTTGTTCGCAAAACAATGGTTTTGTTTTCAGTCTGGAATTAAAAACATTCCCCGCGCGGCTGTGAGTGACGCCGTGATTTATTGAACTGCTGCGCGAGTTGCACCCTTACTTTTTTTCTTACCCCTGGTTCAGCGGTTGTGAAAAAATGGATTGGGATAGAAACAATGTTCTGAATTTATTGGCATTAATCAAAGAAAGGCCAGTGATCTGGGACACTAGGGACTGCAGAGACAAAAATAAAAGACAAGGTGCATTTGAAGAAATAGCCACTATAATGGGGACCGATACCGGCGTTATCGTCACCAAATGGGCTTCCCTCAAAAATCAATATTCCCGGGAATTGAAAACCATAGGTGAGAATTTTGTTTCTGTGTCTGAAAGCAATTTATGGCATATGTAAATCTTACAACTTAAATGAAACTAAATCTTAACTTTCGACTGCTAGTATCATAAAATGAATTCGACTCTTCCCACACTGCTTATTAATTAATGCACTACATACATAAGTACTTGTCGTAAAGCCAACGGAAGCAAATGGCTACAGTTCAGTTGACTAATATGGTTAAACGTTGAATAGGTGTTGAACGTAGCTGCTTGTTATTATTTTCTGTTGATTTACTGCAATAAGCATTATTAAAGATATTTTTATCTCTAGGTCTGCGTACTGGTAGCGGGGCCAAATATGAAACAAAATGGTATGCTTTCAAAATAATGCAAAGTTTAATGGTCCCCACACATAAACAATCATTTAATGACATGGATTTTTTTAAGGTAAGTGTATTAATAAGAAATATCTATTTTTGCTCAGTTTTATTTTATTTTACCATAAACGTTGCACATAGCTCAAACTATTCCATTGGCTGCAAAAATTTGAATAATCACATATAATACCTGATTTTCCACAACGGTCATCTTTTTCAATTAATATTGTTCTTGTAAATTAGTGGCTTCATCAGATGATGCTATATGCGGTATGCGTGTCTTCGTACAGAATAAATGGAGTCGAATCCCGGTATATGGAAACCATGTTTTTTTTAATAAATGCGAAAAGTTACGAATGGCTTGTCAGATGTTTTCTGCATTGTTTCGATTTTTTATGTAATGATTTTGGTGGGAATCAAACTTTTACACTAGCCTTACTTTTACCTATTTTAGTTTTGTTTTACCGTTTCAAGATCTTTTTATTAGTTACTTGCATCTAATATTTGAATTTTTCGGTTCTTTATTTAATAAATGTATACAATGAAATGAAATTAAACAAGATTATTTTTTAAACTGCTGATTACTTTTAATTAAACTCAGTCTGTGAATAAGGGCCACTAGCTTTGCGTTTACAATCACTTGGCATTAATGGAATTGTAATAAGTTCTTGTTAAATAGAAAGCGTCCACATTCGATACCAACGTGTCTATAAAATTGCGCACGGTGAAAGATCACCCCAAAACAGGGTACCCCAAGACAATCGTACACTCAACGAGTAATTATTTACCTTTAATCGTATTTTCTTGCTTAATCGTTTTTTTCTTCTAATTTAGTTCCTACGGAGGTACGACGACGCGTGGGAGAGTGTATGTCTCGTTGCCTGTACGTATTTAAATAGATAGATAACACTTTATTGCACACCAGTAATTGACAGAGATATAAGGTACTATAATATCGCTTATAAGCAAAATCCTACAATCCGTCAACCTAACAAAATCCATGAACAAATAATACTCCCCGATACCCAGCGCACAACTAAAATGTTTCTTTCCTATTTGTTCATTTGGCAGGGTACAATGGATAAATAGAAAGAAAGAGAATATTTATTTAAATTGTCACAGAAACAAAGTAAACATAAAGGTACACAAATAAAAGACACGAACGTCAACAAAACAGAAATAAAACAAAACAATCGTGAAGAGAACATGTCATGTGAGGCATATAGAGTCAAAGGCAGTCGGGTACCATACAGTAATGTTTACTGTGGCTACCTCGGACCCCAAACGCCTCAGGTGCCTCCGTGACAACAAAAAAGGGGCTCCAACTCAGTATACTTTGCCGGTGTGTGCTATAGTTAGCATAACACCAGCAAAACTGATTTTCAGTCGGGACCATAATGATTCCTCCTTTGGCACCCGGAACCAAATAGGCACCAAATAAATTGTTCTGTATAGTTGCGAATGCAACCCAATTTTGTCCATAATGTTATTGGGAATTGCCCACCGTTTTCCAACAATTGTCACATAGACCATAATATATACGCCAAAGTTTCTCAAAAGGCTTATCATTTCTTATTATAATAAATTGGGACTTACAGGTTGGAGACTGTTCTGTTATTACTTAGGACAATTTGTAGGGATGGGTTCAGATTTCTTGCAAAGGGAGATCGGGGTCAGAAAGTGGCTGTAGTAGGTCAGTAGCGTTACCGAAAATTGAAAATGATCACTGTTTTCGCTTCCAAGTTTGTCCCTTAACTCGACTGTCACTGTTCACATTCAACTATTTACGACAGTATAATATTTTTCTTTACAATTCTACAATAATTTTTGAGCTGAATTATTGAATCGCTTACAATAAGACTTTCATATCTGAAGCATTTTAAACTTAGTTAATGATAGTCCAGTTAAACTATAAAATTTAAAAAACCTTGAAAATTCCCGCCTTCACCTCACACAGAGTTAAAATGGCTTCTAACACTGACAGAAAAACCAGCATGGTCTGGGACTTCTTTACTGACATTGGTGAATTTCTCGCTGTGTGCAATTATTGCAAAGAACAGCGATCATACAAGTCGTCAGTTTCAAATTTAAAAAAACACTTGTTGCGTAAGCACCCCGCTGTACGTCTAGTGTCTAGAGAAGCAAGATCTCGGCATGAATTCAATGAAGAACTAAGTCTCGGACGGAGAAACTCTAAGGTACTTATTTCACAATAATTATTCCGTTTAATGCTTCCCCAGATTTCTTAAATACTTAAATAATCATACTTTATAGGTGGGTAGGTACTTTTTAGGGTTCCGTACCCAAAGGGTAAAGGACCCTATTACTAAGACTCCGCTGTCCGTCCGTCTGTCGCCAGGCTGTATCTCATGAAACGTGATAGTTAGACGGTGGAAATTTCCACAGATTGATATTTCTGTTGCCGCTTTAACAACAAATACTAAAACCAGAATAAAATAAATATTTAAGGGGGCTCCCGTACAACAAACGTGATTTTTTTGCCGTTTTTTGCTCGATATTAATAACGGCAACAGGTAGACGCTTGAAATATTCAAATGTATAGATAATGGTACGGGAACCCTGCGTACGCGAGTCCGATTCGCACTTGGCCGGTTTTTTATTAAACTTGTTTCACATGACATAGTTAATATTATATACGCTGCGTGGCGATGATGTTTCGTGTCGTTTGAACTCTGGTGCCGAATCGGATACTTGTTACAGGCATTTCCCCGGTCCAATTCCTTCCTAGGGAATTTAATATAGCTGTCCTGTGGGAATTTGCCAGCTTACCCGCGTGGAATTCGTTCTTAATAATGTCTTATATCCAACCCGAAGGTTCATTCTAATTACTTGTGAAAAAATATAAATATAAAAATCTTTTTTCAGTGTGTTATAGAACTCTGAAACGGCTTTACCGATTTTTATTAATTTTTTGTGTATATCTGGTAGGTCTGAGAATAGGTCTTAGGCTATTTAATAAGGCAAAATAAATTTCGCCGAGTCAGCTAATATTATTTGTTATAATTTTTTTAGCTATCTATCTACGATAGAAATATTTTTTTTAAATCGGATGATGATTTTAGGAGACAAACTAGTGCATTACATACAACTTCAGAGTTGGGTCCACAAGTTACGCAGCAAAAAATCCCTGGCATGACCCGGGTGCTCTTTGTCTGGAAGTTTTGGGCTCATTAATAACAAAATACACACCTATCTCAATCGATCAAAATTTTTTGTCATTAAAAAAAAATTTATATTTCGAATTGGCATAAAATAAGTTCCCACTGGCTTTACTAGTGAGTGGCTTCGGAAGATCTTTTAGGCAATAAGATCTTACTTATTCAGTTACATTTTACTTCACTGGGTCTGTCTGTAATGCCGGAGCGCGCCTCACTTGGTTATTCGTATTTGCGGTTACTTTCGGCAAACAATAGCAAAGTGTGGAGTGGCGAGTATATATTTGACGAGTATTCGCCAGTTTCCTTTTATTTGATAAATCAATACGAATAGCAATTTTCCATCCGCCCGCCTGGCGGTATTTTAACTTTAACACTAGAGATAATTCATTTACTGAGTCTGTACCCGCGCCGTGAACTTGTACGGACGTGGAGAGGTACTTACGATTAAAAATAAAAAAGTGCAAGTAATTAATCATGAACTGGGATAATGAAAGTGTGCTACAGTTCTTGGAACTTTATCAAATGCATCCCTATATTTGGGACCCGAAACACGAGTCTCATAAAAACAGGCAGTTAATCAACGATGGTTGGAACATTATAAAAGAAAGTATGAGACTGCCATGCACTATTAAAGACCTAAAGAAAAAGAAAGAGTCTCTCATGGCAGCTTATAGAGGATACAGAACCAAAATAAAGATGTCTGAAAGGTATTTATTTAGCTAGAGGTCTGCAGAATGACTCTTTCGCGAAATGGTCACTTTTCGGAATTACTCCTTTGCAAAATGGGGACTTCAGAAAGTCTCTTTCGCATGTGGATTGAGTGAGCACCCTTCAGAAAAAAAAGAAAAAATGCTGTTCATTTAGTAAAAGTTCTAAAACAATTGTAAAAGTAATCTCTGTATTTGTAAAAAGATTAAAAAAAAAATACATCATTTAACGTGTGCTCACTCAGTTCTCACAAAAGACCAATGAAATCAGTAGGTAAAACCGTTTTGTGTACGTAAAATTAACGTTAAAGTTTAACATAAACGTACTTTATAGAATCGTGTTTTTTATAAATATGTGGGATATTTATAAAAGTTTAAGTGCCCGATTATTGAAAGATTATATTAATATAGTAACGAAATTATTTAAATATGATTTTGCAATTTTTTTCATTTTAATTCTTAGAAAACAATGGGACATTACGCGAAAGTGACATTTTGCGAAATGGACACTTCAGATTTTGCGATAGTCATTTTGAAAAGGGGCCATTTTGCGAAAGTCATTCTGAAACGTACCTAGCCATTTTGCAAAAGAGTCATTCTGATAATTAGCTGTTTTGCAAAAGAGTCCTTCGGCAAAGTGGCTATTTTGCGTAAAAGTCATTCTGAACAATTGCCATTTTTCGAAGGAGTCATTCTGAAGTCTCCATATTGTAATAGAGCAATCTGATAATTTACATTATATAGGTATTATCTTTATATACTAAAACCAACCATGGCGTAAACCTACAGCACGTGTATTCATATCAAATATATTCTACTTTTCAGTTCAGGATCCAGTGCGGCCGATGTGTATAAACCAAATTGGTTCGCATATAACTTGATGGACAGTTTTTTGGGATCAATTCTACTTTAAACACCGAGGTAATGGCTGGTTTACATTTGCTATTTTTTTTATACTTTTTTTAGCACGCTTTTTTAGACCATACTAAAAAAGCATGCATTTAGCAAATGTAAATACGCTTTCCTTTTAAGCAGGCAAAAAAATCTGACTGATGGTCAGATTTTTTATCCATGATCTGTGCTTTAAAAAAAAAGCAACAAAAATGGACACGCGATTTAACAATTAAACTAATAAACGAATATGAAAAACATGAGTGCCTGTGGGATTCCTACAGTGAAAGCTACAAAAACAAAATTCTAAGAGACAATGCGTACCTACATGCAGAAATTGAAAAAACTTTAATCTGTTAAGTATCCTGCTTTTCAGGCGTTCAGTCAATAACTGTGATATTATTTCAACAGCTTGCAAAATTATTAGAGATTCCATATTTTCGACTTGCAATGCGAGTGCTTTCTTCGCATTTTCTATCTTTTATGATGAAAAAAGAATAGCAAATGTAAATCGGCGTCTTTTTTTAGCACTCTTTTATTTAGCATGCTTAAAAATCAATGCTTAAATAGCACGGAAATTTAGCAAATGTAAACCAGCCTTTAGGCACAAATTATGTGTCGAAGAAGTGAAAATAAATGCCAACACTTTATACTTGTTCTGTGTTCTTAGCGGAAATAGTTTCAAAACATTTTTTTACTCTGCGTTTAATATTAACGCTTTTATTTACATCAGCAAAATTTACTTGGCAAAGTATTTAAAACGCTAGTTCGATTATTTTATCTCATTCAAAATGTACGGAGAATGTTTTTTTTTTTCTTTTTATGTCCTTTCAAGTACCTTATTAGATCTCTCTAAAAGATTGATTTTAATTTTCGCCCTTGATGATCAAAGTAGAAACGAATGGCGTCATAAAGAAGAATATACGAGGAATTACACTTTATCTTACATCTTCTCATTTTTTCAATCTATGAATGAAGTTTTCAATTTCACCAGTTAGCCCCTAATTTACTTTGACTTCCGGCATGCTTGGTTACTCTACTCAAAACTCAGCGGAAACGAGCCAAGTGAGACGTGGTGCTCAGTTGCATAGCCTTTTTTGTAAATTTATGTTACTAACCATCATTTGATATGTATGTTTTACATCAAATTATATTACCATTCTTTTAAACTCGCTATAATAGATAATTCGCAATGTTTCCTTCGTAGTCAAAATATTAAACAGTCAAAATGAAAATGCTAGGAAAGGTATATAAATACTACATAAAAAGTGAATATAACAGTAAAACTGTGTACGACTGTTCTTTTTGTAAACTGAGATACACAAATCGAAATGCGACAAAAATGGCAACCCATCTTAGGAAAAAGTGCGTGATGTGTCCAGAAGTTGTGAGAATGGAATTTCTCTGCGGTGCACCTCAGCAATCAATGGTATTTATGTACCTACAGTATAAACAAAATCTTACGTTTCCGATGACGTTTTATCTAGTGATGGGGAAATGATCGCTGGATGTGCTACACCAGCGCCATCTGGCGCTCATATTCCAAAATCAGAATTCTTTCAGTGATCAGTATTTGCTGTATCCAATTCAATTCTGCTTTATGGACACTGCATTTGTAGTATTAAGAATTGATGGAAATATGTAACTGTTTTTTTATTACCATACGTTAAGGATCATGGTGGAAAATATAAAAAAAGAAACGCTGGTCTGAAATAAACATACCCCATCACTTTTTTAATTGTAAATTAATTAGAACGTAACTTTGAATTTTGCCGAGAAGAAAAATTCAATTCAAATTGCGCCCTGAAAAAGTTAAATGTAAAACAAAAACATGTGTTGTTTTCATCAGTATGTTTAATAGCACATATTTTAATTAAAACAATTAAAATTATGCAAAATTTTAATAAGTTACTTTCTAAGTAGTGTCATCGGCATTATTTTAGAGATTCTTGTATAATTTATAACTTTATCTAAAGAGTAAAAATGCGCATGTTCATAGGTTGAAACTAGAATGACACCCAGTATGTGGAAACTACTGATGTGCCATTCCTATCCAGGTACAGGCGGGGGGCGGGTAGGAGAGGTCCTAGGCTCGCGCTCGGTCAGAACCAAAGAGTGGGCTTTACCTGTGCTGTGATGCGTAGGGGTAGCGCCACCGCAGATTTTATTCTATTAGAATTAAAATTGCGAAATCTCGGTAACATTTAAGAAATAGGTGGAGGTGGCGATTGGAAAAGGCACGCATATGTGTGTGAGGCCTACCAAACTGTATTCTGCCAATCATCATTTTCGAAATAAATTTTCTTAGTTCAAGCGGAAAGAAAAAAATCTGGCTGAAAGGCGACTTGAAGCAACGCATCCAAGGCCCCAGATTCTGTTATGCAAAAGTGCAGAAAACCTTTCGTTTACATGCAGAATAGCACACAAACGTCCTTAATAAATCCTATACCTATATCAAAATCTGTGGTTTTCGTAAACCTTGTTTCATAAAGGCCCTACTTGTCACCTTCAGAAGACACGCTCACTGAGCCGGACGCTCAAATTTTTCAATCCATGTGCAGTGTGATCAATCAAAACAGGTTTTTGATTTGTGAAGCCATACTTATCTGAATTCTGACGGTGAGCGCACGACTCCTGCGCTCGGGCAAGCACCGGACCCTCCCACGGTGCGTGTCGGTTTGGGCTCTTCTGAGATTCGTACCCATTTTTTGGTCATTACCAAGTGAAAGAACATTAAACAGTGAATAGGAGTCTGTACTGGACCTTTGAAGTAACTTACGCCACGCGCGACCTCGCTCCGACGCACCGTGGGAAGGCTTGCTCGTGATAACGTGGACGCGTCCAGACCGGTGCGTCGGATGTAAAGCCACCATTCGGTAACTTTAAAGGTGCGGTTCGAGGTAATCCGTGAAAACACAGACGAGCGTATAATATACAACCCTGTTTACATGACTGACAGCTGAAAGTAAAATGGTGTGGACGAACGATCTAATTTTTGATTTTTTACATTTATACAAAAATGAGCCGATGCTATGGAATACCTCGACACCAGAACATAAGAACAGAAACGACGCGTACGATGCATGGAGCCGAATTAAAAACAAATTAAGAGCTGGCACGATTCCAATTAAGGAATTAAAGAAAAAAAGAGACTGTTTAATGTCGACGTACAGAAGACAACGAACAAAAGTAAGCGAGTCCATGAAAATCGGTAGTGGCGCTGAAGTATACAAGCCTGAGTGGCCCTTTTATACCGTAATGGCTAATTTTTTGGACGATATTTACAAACCAAAAAAGTCACAGAGTTCTGAGGTACGTAGATAGGTATTACTTTTTAATAAACTTGTACCTAAATATCGTTTACATATTTTAGGTAGGTGCTTTCTAGTTTCGTATAACATGTGGTTATGTGACGTGTAGTTTTATTTCTAAATATTTCATTACATGTTATAAACTTACAAAAACGCTGAAACTGACTGTCCAATTTTTCTTATCTAAAAAATTACGCTCTTCCGCTACGAACTTTCGTCCCTTATTTTCCCCCTTAAGGGATGACTTCCAAATGCTCTGAAACAACTGACTTTAATTTATAAACAGAAGCCCTAAAACCCTTTTGAAGACTAGTTACACGCACTAGACCACGTTAGTTACACCCAGATACTAGCATGTCTCAGTAGAAAACATTCGAGGAGATTATAGGGTAGTATAGAATTATTTTCCTCTGAGAAGCGGGTGTGGATCGCGCTGCCTTGAGTCAAAATCTTTTGTTGAGCGTTTTGTGTTTTATTTTTGCTGTTAAAAACAGTTTGTTTGATCAAACGAAAATGGCTCGTTGGGGCGACGAAAAAACTTTATGGTTCATTTCACACTATCGGCAACAAAAGTGTTTGTGGAACTCATCTTCTCCGCTATATAAAAATAAAAGTGCGCGTGTGAATGCGTATGAGTATTTATTGGAACAAATGAATGATCCCAACTTAACAATTAAACTAATAAAAACGAAAATAAAGAATTTGCGAAGTACATATCACCAGGAGTTGAAAAAAGTGAAGGAATCTAGTCGATCAGGTTTAAGCTCATCAAATGTTTATAAGCCTTCACTATCCTGGTTTGATGAGATGCACTCATTTTTGGGAGATACTGTGGAAATCAGGAACACATTTGCTTCATCACTTTCATCCGTAGTAAGTATAATTAGATAAATTGAATTGTATTATGCTGTAAGTGATACTTATTATATTATACAATTTTGCCATTGTGCCGCTTCTGTTCCAATACAAAGAGTATGTTTGCTGGTCTTGAAGCGTCATCATTACGCGTGAGTTATACCATGCATAACGTATTTCGTCTCGCCATGACATTATTTATGGTACTATTCTGTTACGTTGTCTATCTATCTGTATTCAAAATCCATGTATGTTTTTTAAATATTCTTCAAGCATTACATGAACTTATTCTGGTACAAATGTTTTTCTAGAACTCCTTTAACGAGAATTTTAAAGGCATTTTCAACGAGGCAATCAGCTTTTAATAAAAGTTTTAATTAGATTATTTTACGGTAAATTACCGAATTATCTGATAAATTTAGCTCATTTCGTTGTAGAGCGCATGTCAAAAACAATTAAGCAAATATGCTACCGTCAGAAAATACCATTGCATCCAATATGTGAAACAATATTTATCTACTAACACCATTAGATAAATTCAATGTGTGCCTTTATAATTAAAAAAAAAAAGTGTCCTTAGAGCTTTCAGTGTTATAATTTTCTTTTAACCTTTTTTTGTGAATACCATACTGAATTAGCATCCTATCGCTACGTGGACTTAATAAATAAAACAGTGTGCTTATTAAATTAGTTTCTTAATTCTTTCAGGATACGTACAGAATTTTCGGAGTTAAAGTCGAGAAGCCACTGTCCAGTGGACTAATGAGTCTGTATACGGGTCTTTCCTGTATTGGCGAGGTACAAGCAGTAAGTCTCGACCACGAAGAAATCGTGATGGTGACACAGAAACTAGTGCTCTTCAACGGTTGGGAAACATACTTCAAGACATAGCTCAAGACCCGCAGTAGTTGAATTTTGCACGTTGCGTTGGAAATGAAAGCAGAGATTCAGAATAAAATTTTATACACCAAGTATACCAATTGATCAACTATCTCCGATACAGATATTTTCCGAGTCACGAAGACAGTGCTTTAATGGAGGTTCCAGAAGATAGTGAGGTGATACATTCCTGCTAACGAACTACAAAAAACTTCAAATAATGAGTAAATAAAAATAAGTTGCCTTCAAAATGTCTTTCAATGCAGTCCCTATTTCACCGCACACAATTGGCACAACTAACATACGTAACATCCACCCACATAACATACAACCTTGTGATATGGTAACCAGAAAAGGACATCGCAAACATGGAAGAACACCCAGACTGAGGCCATTTGTACAAATTAGGGTAGCCACGGCATTTCTTTCTACCGCTACACCAACAAAATAGTCAATTTGAGCTATTGTTGACCTCACGACCCTGTATAGAGCTTCTAACGAGGTACATACACGTGTCACCTGTAGCGTCACTAGCGAGGTATCTTAAACAGATTTCATCCGAGCTGATATGCATATTTTTTTTTCTTAATACTTAGGTACGTCAAGAGTTTCTTCCTTAATATTATCGCGAGTAGTATTCTGAAACCCATTTTTTCTTTATCCGTTTTGTAATCTTCATCTCTCACGTCACTGGCGCGTCGAAACTATTATTGGACAGGCATTCTGCTAACATATTGTGAAAATTTATTAACAGGATACAAATAATTAATAATTAAGGTAACAGCTAGTTATACCAATTGACAGGCAGACAGTGTTGGCTTAATACGAGTAACATAGGCCCGTTGGTAGCCTTCGGGTAAAAACCTAACAAAGATTGATCCTATATCCAACTTAACATCCATCGTATTTTAGCTTACTATAATTTCTTCAACAGTACTTGCACACGCCCGAAATATCCTCTTCAGTCCTAACCTTGAAAAACCATTGATATTTTCAAGGTCAGGACTGAGGAGGTTGTAGTAAAATGCAATTATAGTACGGTTGGCAACTCTACATGCGTGTGTCAGTACCTGGCGTGCTAGCTTACTAGCTCATATCATACCACTTACTGGCATGTGTGTCTCGGCCAACCAATGTGGACATTTCTGACTCGAAAACTTAAGAACATTAATTACCTATCCAGTCCTCTTACGGGATGAATATTCAAAAAATCTGCAAAATTTCATTCTTCTCTGTATCCACGGGTTTCTCTGTTCGTTGTCTCTCAGTTGGTCACGGTTCCGTTTATGAGCATATTGGAAAAATGACACGTCCTACGTGTTTTAGCCATATTGTATTTACATGGACAAAAAAAATGGATTTTGTATAGTTGCATACCTTATACAACTCTAGTACCTATACGCAGACATCCACCAGCCTCGTCGGTTTATCATTTTGTAGTTATTAAATAAAGGACATTGGAGCATTACTAAATAACACCAAAAGAGCCGCAACTGCAGCAATACGATCTTTCACTTTGTATTTGGTAAATAACAAATCTGACCACCACGCACGAGCTCGCACCGACGCGCATCTTAGGAAGAGCCTCGTTGTGGTGGGTGGCGCCGAGCGCGCTCTCACACAGGCACAGGGGCAATATTACGACAATGATATTTCGCTCTTTCACGGACAGGGGTATATTACGACAGCGGCAAAAATGTCGGCATTTTTGTATAAAAATGTCGTTCATTGGCTACCCATACTAGGGGTCGCTTCAAACGACCGTCGTTTTGTGTTGATGCTCCGTAATTAATAAAATCATAAAAAATACATTTTGTTCTTGGCGACATTTTTGCCTGTTTGCAGAGGTGGACTTTCATAAAGGCCAATTAAGACGGCGCGATATTGGACGGTATTACATTCGACGAAAACCGTAACGACAAATATTTACCACGGACTTATCCGGTTATCGTTTTCGTTCAGTGGGAAACCTCCGATTAGGAGCACGGGAAAAATCTCGAGGGATGATTAAACTAATTAAAGGACGAAAAACAATAAAATTTTCGAATAAAACTAGATAACAGAAAGAAAAGTTTTAGAAAATCCTACGACATAAGCTACATCGTTGCCCAGTATATAAATGACGGGGGCAGCTAGTACAGTCCACGGCACATCAACCTGCGTGCTCTCTACTCAGTCACGTTAGGAAAGACTTCATCATCAACCCATTATGTCCCCACCGAGGGGCACGGGTCTCTTCCCTGAGGAAGGTATAGGCCATACTCCACCACGGGGGCCAAGTCCGGATTGGTGGAGGCTTGTAGACTAGTGGCTCGTCTACTGTCAGAAGTTGTCAAGCCGCCCTAAGGCCTCTGACTTGGCTTAACGACTGCCATCTATCGACGGCAGCCGGCACCAACAGCTTAACGTGCCTTGCGAAGCACGGAACCGCTCGGAAAAATGCCACTAGCGTTAGGCATAGACGGCGACCCATCCATGCACTGAACGCGCCCAGTGTTGCTTAACCCTCGTGATCGTTTAAGATCACTCAGGCAGCCGGGGCTACGAGCGATTCAGGAAAGCTCCAGGAAAGACTTAATAAAATGTAATGCCCTAGGGCGGCCAACACACTAGTCTACCGGCAGCCCATTTGTGAGAATAGCACCTTCCATAGCCGGCATAAAGTGCCAATCATGTTGTAAGTGAACCAAATTGAACGGCCGTTTCTGTTGTTCCAGGTAGAGGGAGCGGAGTCCACTCCGAAACCCAAGAAGGGTAAGAGCATTGTTTTTGCATCGGTGAAGCAAGCATGCATCGATCTGGTAAAGAAGCATGGCCACTCGGTTTCCCTTATCGACGAAGAGGCCTTCCGCACCCTCATCCAGCTGATGCCCATGACCATGAAGGAGAAGGCCAGGATCACCTCGGAGTACATCCAGAAGTGTGTGGACTCGACCGGAGAAGAGGACGATGCGGTAGGTTTAGTTTCTATCAATCAATCAATCAGCCCGTACCTACTCGTCCACTGCTGCCCCTCTGTATTGAGTCCATTATTTATTTAGCCAAAATATGCTTTTAATTTCCGATGCGCTCTGAAGTTTCATTAAGTTCAATGCTATTTCTTACACTGTCCACTTTTTTGCAATACCTATCTATAACGGCACCCAACGGAGGGCGCCAACTATCGGGGCCTTGTTAGTAAAATGTATGTCTCAAACATTTGAAACTCTACGAGCGGTGATTACACCTTGCTAGTGTAATTGACAGCACAACAACCTTTACTTTCTTGACGAAACTTTTGGTGTTTATGGTATGGTGCATGTATTTTTTTTCTAAATTTTCTAATTTTATAAGTAGGTAACATTTTTTTCTTTGACCTGTTGAAAAAAGTGAAATTATTTTGATCAAAAAATGAAAATAAACCTTTACATACGTGCACTTTAATCAGTTACGCTATGGAAGACTTCGTAGCAAAAATGTAAAGGTTTCACCTAATGCATGCCTAAGAAGGTGAATTGTGAAGAAACTTATTTATTAGTACCAGCCTAATGTACCACTTTTCGTGCAAATAAACAATTTCATTTCATTTCATTTCATTTCATAGACTGTACGCTAGCAGTTGGTACTAGACAGTATACAAGTCATCATCATCATCAGCCATTTGACGCCCACTGCAGGACATAGGCCTCCCTCAGGGGTTTTGCCATAATTGCCGCTTTATGTGAAATAATTAACAAAAAAGTCTCCCAACAAAGTCACGCAATTGAGTAGTGAACACACGTGCACACAAATGGCAGCTAAAATAGCCCCTTCGAGTCAATTTGGATTCGCACACATACAGCTTTTTATTCATAACTTCCACTGACTAAAATGTGTTCCCTTAATTTCAGGATATGAGCTACCAAGAGGAACGTGATGCGAGCGACAATGACGACGAAACTACTACTGATCGAGGTAAGAATATTGTCTCACAGTACTGTCCTGTGTTACAACCAGAAATCGAAAAGTTATTTCAACGTAAAGAATTTACATTTTCTTGTAGAATGTCAATTTACAATGGTATTGTGTTATCGCTGTCTTCGGGTCGAGCTGTAGTGGAGAAAAAGACTGCGAAAAAATACTCCACTCCGACCATCTTTTCTCAAATATACTGTAACTGCCTAACAATATCCCATGAGTGCAATCAACAACTTGCAATTCTATAACATTACTTATTATTATTATGCCGGAGCTAGACATGAGCTCAAAAAACTGATCACTTCTTTCAAGACTTTATCACAGTTTTCAAATAGACTTCACAAAACATGTACGACGATTTGGTCGACACAATTTGCTTATATTATTTATGTGCGTGTCATTCTTTATTACTCGTGCAAATAAATAAACAAAACCAGCCAAAATGAAGACGTGAATGGATGTGTAAAATGCAGTGTGCGCTGCGCAGTGTAGCAGGCACACAAACATCAATTTAATCACTTTGTTGTGCGCTAAAAACCAACACAGAATGGTGCCACACATGTGAACACTTATTTGATCACCTTTTTGAACATAGTCTGGCGCCGGCATTACAAAAGTTGGAAAACACTCATGCTGCGGCCGTATGTCTGTCTATACGGACAGCACCCGTCCAATGCATTCTTTAACTGTTTTAACTCCGGAAAATAAAATCAATACGCTTGTGGTTGTATTGCAACCTTACCTTACAGGCACGTCTGACCTCTTTAATCTTTTAGTTAGAACGTTTCCAGCTGTGTTATTATAAATCGAAGTTTTCGTCTCGGTTTTTAACCAATTTCCATCATATTTTACGATTTTTAATGACAATTCATTCTTTACAATAATTCATATGTTTATTCATATTCCGCATGGCGTCGGATTAAGATTCCGCGTGGCGTCGGATTAAGAATAGCGTCACTCCATTTCCTTCCGTGGATGTCGTAGAAGGCGACTAAGGAAATTAATTACCAGGAGACGGGCAGCAGCGTCTTTTTGAGTGATTATGGCAAAACCCCTCATGGTTTTCATAACCATGGAGACCTATGTCCTGCAGTGGGCGCCATATGGCTGATGATGATCAGCCTGTGCTCGTATATAAATTCTTTTGTCCATTTTTTCTCCAAAATGATGTAGATGTTGAAATGGACACCTAGTTTAACTTGTAACGTTCATTAAGTCGCAGTTTCTGTGCTACTTTGAATAAAAAAAAATGATTTGATTTGATTCGCCCCCTGCTGGACATAGGCCTCCCCTAAGGAACGCCACGTCCTTCTGTCCTAGGTGATCCTCATCCAGGCGCTGCCAGAAAACTGCCGCAGATCGGCAGTCTTTCCCTTTACCACTGACTATTTAAACTGCATTTTAGAAGTGTTTTACGGAAATCGTCTTTTTATATATAAAACCGCTAGAGTTAGGTCTTAGATTGGGCACAAAGAATCACGTCCGTTTGTCCATCTGTTTACTGAAAGATAATTTGGGGGTAGATACAGCTAAATCACACAGCAAATATTATTGCTAGATTCCCCTACACGGTTTGCATGACTAGTACACAAACTGGTTATTTTCAGTTATAACCATCAAAGGCGAGATTGAGGAAGTGCAGTGCAACTGTAATGCCCGGGTGTCTGAAGAGTCTAACAAGTTCCACGAGGTCGGGTGTCCCGCTGCCGCTAGGCAACCGTATTGGAACTACTTCGAGGTAAGCGATCTCGAAAAAGGCAGAGGTTAGAACATCAAGGACCTCTTGAGTCTGATAATTTAAAGTAGGGTCTCCTTGATCTAGAACCTAGGGTGAATAACCTAGGACGTAAATCAATCAAACGGCAGTTTTTAGGGGAAATGTTAAAAAATTCTAGGTTCTTGATCCCTACATTTTAAGTTTTAAACATAGCTATCAACATTGTTGAGATTTGTAATATTAACTATTTGCAAAAACGTATTATATGTTTAAGAGAAAATATGAGTTTGTTCCATCTCCACCGCCAGGTGTCCAGAAATTTATCAAAAAATATTTTTGTTTCAGGTGACAACGGACGAAGCGACTTGTCACATCTGCAACCTAACTCTCAACTGGACCAACATCACGAAGCTGAAGGAGCATCTCCTCGAGAAACATCCCACCGCCGAGTTTGTCGACGACGTGAGTTCCCTTTGTCTCGTAGACGTAGTATCATAGACCCTATGCTGGTTCAGCTACAAAAAATGGGTGATAAGTGGAGACGTTCGCTCGTAGCCCCGGCTGCCTGAGTGATCTTAAAAACGATCACGAAGGTAAAGCAACACAGGGTGCGTTCAGTGCATGGATGGGTCGCCGTCTATGCCTAACGCTAGTGGCATTTTTCCGAGCGGTTCCGTGCTTCGCAAGGCACGTTAAGCTGTTGGTGCCGGCTGCCGTCGATAGATGGCAGTCGTTAAGCCAAGTCAGAGGCCTTAGGGCGGCTTGACAATTTCTGACAGTAGACGAGCCACTAGTCTACAAACCTCCACCAATCCGGACTTGGCCCCCGTGGTGGAGTATGGCCTATACCTTCCTCAGGGAAGAGAACCGTGCCCCTCGGGGGGGACATAATGGGTTGATGATGAAGTGGAGACCACGCACTAGCAAACGCAGCGTAGGACGTACACCAGCTCGCTGGACCGACGATTTGATGCTGATAACGGCTGGATGGGGATCGCTGAGTACAGAAAGAAGTGGCTTGCCTTGGGGGAGGCCTATGTCCAGCAGTATACTATTGTATGCTACGCGATTGGCTCAGCTAACCAAATGTCTGGCCTCATACACAAGAAATTGGCACTTTGCGTGGTTTCCTTCCTCTTTGACCCATCTCTTCCTTATGATTTCGCTTGCAAAATTGTAATAATACTTTAAAATTTGTACTTTACCTGCGCGCAGGTTAGCAGCTGCTTACACTAAAGGCATACGTTTCACAAACAAGTAAATGTGGTCCAATATTTTTTTAATCTTATTCGGAAAAACTCGGGCCGTCGGTGGTTAAATCATAGTTCCTAAACTATTTCAGAAGTCACTGGTGGTACGGATACGCTGCACGAGGAACCCTCTCAAGACTAAAATCTTCAATCTATCCTATCTAAGATATATCGATATTCAGACAGCTGTTGTGGACATAAATTGTCATTGCCACGATTGAATACATCCAAAGTTAATACATCCTTTATGGGGTACTGTATAACGTTCTACAACAAGATTCCTCAGGACATTAGAGTTACCTCCGCCGCGGTATAAAAAAATGTGTTAAGCACGCTCTGTGCAAAAAAGCTTACTATAACGTCAAGGATTATTTAGAAGACAAAGATGTCTGGTATTGACAAGAAAACATAGAAAGATGACAGTAGATTAATGTTAATGGGTATTTAGAGGACGATTGTGTCTAGTGTTCAACACATTCATTAGTAATAATTTTAAGTTGACAAGAATAAATGTGAAGTTTTCTTTTTTAACTTCTCCACATAATCTATAATTTTATTGTAAAATTAACATTTTCGGTCTTATTTATAAAAAATACTCGATAAACGCCGATTAAAGTAGTCTGTGGTGGAGATTTTACACGGAAAAGACGTAACCACAGAAATAAACTGCCTCTGAGGAGTGCTTTAGTTAGAGGAATCGGGTCACCATCATCACCCATTTGACGCCCACTGCAGGACAGGCTTGCCTCGTGGTTTTCCAAGCTTCCCGGTCTTGTGCCGCCCGCATCCAGCTACTCCTCGCCACCGTAACCATCTGGTGGGGGGGCCTTCCCACACTGCGTCGTCCGGTCGCCAAGTCAGAACTAATTATAATGAATAAAAATATTCAAATTTAATTTAATTTCAGGGTGAGGAGTTTGTCCGGGGCCCCGCGTCGGACGTGTGGTCCCACGAGGACACGGAGGAGGTGTACTTAGAGGACGATTTCGACCTGGACCCGCTGCCCACGCCCAGCGCTAAGAAAAGAAAACGCACCAGCGAACGTCTCAAGAGCAGAGACGACAGAACGCTTGGAGAAGGTAAGAGTAATGACCATCGTTATCATGTCCCACCACCTCTGCCCACTGCTAGCTAGTATCAGTCATTTTCACCTTTAGCCCATCTCTGCCCACTTTTGGGTGGTAACAGTCCTTATTGTCCGCCCACCTCTGCCCACTGCTGGGTGGTAACTGTCCACATCATCATCAGCCCATTGCCCATTGCTAGGTAGTATTCATCATCATCGCAAGCCCATCTCTGCCCACTGCTGTTAGTCATCATCATAATACGCCCACCACTGCCCATTGGTGTTACGGTCAATCATGGATTGTAGTGAATAACTAAAGAATTTCATGAAGATATAATTTTTCGATTAATAATGTCTCGTCTGCGAGAAAATTTTCCCTGGCCCATCTCCACATCGAAGCTGTGTAGATCGACGTATAGGTCCAATTTATTACTCGAGTGCGATTCAGTTTTTTTCTGGTCTCGTGGCAATATATATTTCTCTTATTCCAGAAGACAAACTTAGACAGGAAAGGGTTAGAGCGGAGCGTTTAAGAACGATGAGGGACGAGCGGCATGGCCTCTCGGAGGCCAGCCGGAAGGTGATCGAGCTGGCTCCGGACCGGTTCAAGAGTCTGGACAGCTTCGGGCAGTACGTGGCCGAGCTGATGAAGCTCATCCCCAAGGAGAAGTGCCTGAAGTATCAGGTGCAGATCGTGCAGCGGCTGCTGCAGGAACAAGCCGCTGCTGGGTAAGACTGGGACTGGTCACCGTTCTCTGCCAGTATTCTGTTGTGTTAGACTAGCCGCTATGTTCACTTTGTGGCTCGTTCCGAGGTGGAAGATTGACACATTTACCTTGCGGAAAACTAACACTACATAAACAATACATGGAGTCTATAAACTTACTAGATGACCCCGTGAACTTGTATCACCTGCATCAATCTTTTTTTTTTCTTTTCATCGTTTGGACCTTCCCTGTTTTTCCACAAATATAATTTTTATATATAAGAAGAAGAAGATGAGGGGCTGATATGGTGCCAAAGTTTGAATGAAAATCCCTCAATCCCGCCGGGCTAAGATTATGAGTAGACTTAGGTTTTATTTATTTATTAATGCTTTTATTTCACTTATTAGTAACACCTATTTGTAGAACCTACAGCTATAGACCTATAACTAGATAGCATGACTAACAGCCGTTTTTAGCGTAAATGCTAACCTAACCTAGGCTGTAGTCTGAAAATTGCTCTTACTGTTATTGAGATTTCTGTTTGACACTTTTTACAAACGTGTAGTACAAGTGAGTTTGATTTTTTGTTTTTACGTGTCGTTTATTTTTGTTACAATGGTAGCGCTCGTTAGCCCATTAACAAATCGCTTATCCGGAATCACAACGACGTTATTAAAATTTTGCAAATTTAACGGAACATTTCGAACATTACATGAACTAAAATTAATCGGCATATAATGCGTGATTTGACTGAAATTAATAGAAATTCAATTATGTTGATGTTTCCTCGTGTTTTAACTTCCCTTTGGGAGTATTATAAACTCAATATAAGTAATGTTACGTAGTTGTTCTGGATTAGCGAAATGTGCACACCAAATTCGACGCATCAGTAGTAGACTAGTAGCATTAAAGATACTTTTATTTGTTAAGAACATGTGTCAATCAAGTTAAATAAAATAAAACGTGCACTATAAGAATAAGTGAAGTTCTACATATAGGCTTGCCCTTAATGAACAAGACTTGTTCTTTACATCTTGGCAGAGCCGCTTGGTACTTCTGAATTGGTCTTGGAAGTCTAGGGACGTGATTACTTTCCCTTGGAACGAGCGTCGATTTGAACATAGTACATGTGTTCTGTCTGATTCAGGTAAATAGGGCTTTTTCCGCTGTTACTGAATGGTGAAAGAAATAATGGTGCACAACACCAAAGCTTTGGAATTGCTGAAAAGTCCACCGATTGTATGATCATATTTTTGATAAAACATCAGTTTTCTCAACATTAGTTCTCCCGCGCTATTTCGTGCTAAAATATAATTATCTGATCGGAAAAATAATTGAAACGAAAGTTGCTTAGAACCTAGCCGTCATGGAAACTCCGGTTTTTGGCCTCACAAACTAATTTCACTTACTAGTTTGTGGAACTGTTGCTTGGCGCTCTCTTCGTAAGCCGCGAGTAGCCTATAGGGGTGGGTCGTCACTGTACTTTTCAATGACGAGACGAAACCCGTTCTCCAGATAGAAAAAACTAGTCTTAAAAACGGTCTTTTAGTGACTGGTTTTGCTTTGGTGCAATTTCCGTCTTTATTGTATAGAGATATGGTTCATATTTCATTATTTTAGACTACTTTTTCTGAATGCAGTGTTTCGTCTCGTTCGACGCACACACGCCGCTCTCCGTCTCGTTGTTAAGACTAGTTTAGGGACTAGACTGCTTCTACTCAATGCCATGTTTTGTCGCGTCAAACGTGCGCGCGCCGCCGTTCCGTCTTATAGTTAGACTAGTTTAAGGAGACTGCTTTTGCTGAATTTGAAAAACGGTCTGTGCGTTCTTGGCAGTTAAACGGTCTTTTTGAACGGTGCATCTTTGGAACGCTCACTCCTAGTAGTACCACTCCTCGTCTGACGGGGTCTGTAATAAGGCGCTCACCTGTTGTAGCGCGTTTCTGATCAATTCTGAAATTACAAGGCTGTATTATTCTCCGTTGCCTGGTTTCTGAGGTGCCATCGCTGACTCGAACTGCGCGAACCACATGCTTGGCATGTCATTCCCTAACTTTGGGATTTTCGTCGATAGGCTTATTACCGTAAGGTCGCTTGCTTGCTCAACTACAACTCAGTTAGCTGGTCCTAACCGAGGTTGCTGAACTGTCATCACCGGTTTGCTATTTGCCATTGTGATGACGAAGTTACCGCTGTGCGTTGTAGAATTGACCACCCGTTTTCCCTGTCTTTTAACGGGTAGCCGTCCCCAGTATGCTAGGCCCCAACTGGCGTATCACTCGATTCACTGTCTTTTCACTTCACTATCTCGTTGGTGGTTACCACTGTGGGGTGGTTATGAGGTTATAGTTCTTTTGATGCACCAATGACATATCAGGAGGTTGTCTGAAGATGAAAGTCTGTATTTGAATAGTGACAAGGATAAATTGATTTGCAAGAGAAATGGCACAGTCGGTTGCACACAATCATAAAAATTTAAATTACTATTCTCGGAGAGGTTCGGGGGACAACTGCCCCTATATTACGCTCACCAAATCTTGAGCGATTCCAATCGTCTAACTGTCAAATTAGTATGGAATTTGACAGTTAGACGATTGGAATCGCTCAGGATTTGGTGCGCATAATTAGGCCACTGGCTGGATACAGTCGTCCGCGCTTGGTCATTGCGATCTGTTACGTTTTTGCTAAAATGTTGAACAAGCGTTCTGAGTCCCTACAAAAGTATTTGGAACGATGTTTTCTGACAACGGGAACTTTTCTACCTAGAATGTTTTACTGGCCACCATTTGTCTCGTATAGATTAATTACTTTAATACTCTTTATTGCACACCATCCTTACTTATATTATAAACGCGAAAGTTTGTATGTATGGATGGATGTTTGTTAAATACACGCGGAAACGGCTGAACGGATCCGGGTGAAATTTTGCACAGAGATAGATTATAGTCTGGATTAGCACATAGGCTATTTTTTATCCCGGAAAAATACATCAAAATTACCACGCGAACGAACTCGCGGGCAACAGCTAGTACATTATAAAAGTACAAGAAAAATCTTAAATATCTAAGTTCTAAATATCAATACATCTTGCGGTCTTATCGGTAAAAGCGATATAAAAGTATACTATTACTAGCCTTTTCAGCAGTTTTATCTCTCACAATCAGGTTCACTGACAGACTGCTACATTAGAATGAACTTCTTTGTTGTACCACTTGTTTTCGAGAAGTTTTTGATAAGTAATTTTTATATTCTGAGCTTAAGTATTTTTTTAATAACTCGTGATGCCCATACATAGTAATATATTGAACGGGTCTAACCACGATTATTTATTAATTTATATTTTCCATGAGTGACGTCCATATATTTCTGTTAAATAAATAAAACAAATGTGAGAAAACTTAAAAGTACAATATGTACAATGACTAATCTTCAACTTTAAATTTTATCAAAATTGTGAACAAAAAAGTGACCAGTATATTCTCAAACATTTTTATTTTTAAACTGATGTTGTTTCCTCACTCGAATGAAGCAAATCGAACCTTATACCTGAATTAGACAGTGTACATAGTATATTTAGAGTTTAATATTTTTTGTAACAACATGAACACCATGTTAGACGTCTCAAGACAGTTGAATATGCCAGGGAAAAGTAGACTGATTATCGGTGGCTGACTTAGCATACCGCGTCGGGGCACAATTTAAGCTACTGCAGTTTGTGTCCTGCCCTCTATTCTCGACAAATAAATGCATTATAAAAACCTATTTAGACGCAAAAAATTCCACCCACCGATGCCGGGATAGATTCGGCCTCTGGCTGGCCCGGCATGGGTGGAATTTTTAGCCTCTAAATAGGTTTTTAAAATTTTCCTCAGCACGGATTAGTGCAAGAAAGAATATAATAAATACATTATGTCAACAATAACAACTTAGGCCTATTTGCACCACCTCTTTTTGATAAGCACGATCAAATCTCGATTTGTGTCCTAAACATTTTTGTAAAATATCATTGAGATCCGTTGAGGCATGTTGTTTGTGAATAGGCTATTTGACAGTGGGAAGAAAAGGTATTAATTATATGTATTCGTATAAATAATGTGGTTTAAAACCGATTTAAGGCATTTTAACTACAAAAAAATTGATCATTTATCCAAAAAACCAGGATAAAACTTGATAATTTTGTATCTGGGTCATTCCACGGTAATTGACGCCAATATATTTTTTTTAGTTAAATTTTATTATGTTATACATACTAAATCTGGGACAGTTTTCAGAAACCTGTCAAATAGCCAAAATACCAAACTACGTTTGTGTGGGAATTGCTCCTTGCGAAGCCGCCTTAACGTCGTTCGTATTGCAAAATGTCGCATGTCAAAAAAAATACGATTTTTTTTTTCATCGAAATTGTATGAAAATTAGTAAATTAGAAGAGAAAATTAAGTCGTAAAAGTATACACAGCTAATCAGACCGACGATTACGATGTCTTGCACGTGTGACAGAATACATTTTTTATACAATTTCGGTAAAAAAACAAAAATCTTATTTCCTGACATGTGACATTTTGCAATATGAACGACGTTAACAGCTTTTAAAATTTTTCGTACAAAAGTAAATTTTATTCTTTAATCTCAGACTAAATTTATCAAAAGGATACAATTGTTTTACAATCATTGAAAATGTCAATGTGTGAGCGACACGGCACGACAGACGTAACAGCAGCCTTAAACGCCATTTGAGAAGTGGTGCAAGCTGACCTTATTAAGTGTTTTAGTCATAAGAAACAGCATTACCCATACTTATTTAAACTTTGCATCAATGCACAAAGTTTGGAAATTGAAAGTGCCTCTGAATCGAAATTACTTAGGTGGATGTTAGATGTATTTAGGAACGCATCCGAAGTTGTGTGTGCGGAAAACATCCATCCCACCAGTCCATTCGACTGACATTGAAAAATAACACGAACGTAGGAAGGCTAGCCCAGCTGGGAGGACGCGGGTTCAAATCCCTTTCTCAGTCTATTTCTCTCCATTTGTCAGCATTTATTACGCGTTTTTTGGACAGTGGCGGACGGATTGCTAAGGTCCCTTAAATTGTGGTTAATAGTTTAAATTACATGTAAAATTACCAAGTGATTTCCGGTTAAACCGTGAACTTATTGTACGTGTCTCATTTATATTGATGTTATGGATTAGAGGTAACCTATCCATTAGGAAACATTTAAACCCTTCCAAAATTTACCGCCTAGCTATCTACTCAAGGTTATTGCCGTGTACTAAATGTAAGGAGCTGTATTTTTTGTGTCGTTTTTGCGATTTCAAGGTTTGTACCCAAAACAAAAGTTGATTATATTATTTTATGGCCTAAGATAGAACCGTTGATTTTTCTGAAATGGGGTCCGTTTTTGTTACATAGGAACCATTAAAATTATTTTGCCCAATGGCTTACTTCTGGGACGAATCCTGAAATTGTAAAAAATAACTATCCAGAGTCCTCTCCCATAATTCTACAAAATAATGTCAGTAATAAGCTTTCAATTGTCAGTCATTTTCGCCCAAGTGACCAATCTTGAGGCTGGACGAAAATTACTGACAATTGTTTGTGGAGTTTATTACTAATTGTAGATTTATGATTTAAGGCCCTGAAGGTAGCTGTGTAATATGCTCCTCGTTTATCTTTATGTTTTTGGGTAAGTAAGAATGTTTCGACTACGCTTTCCTTAAACAATCAGGTAGTCCAGTCAATCAATCAAACAAATCTTTTTTTATTGTTTATCATGTCCTTGGCCGGTTACCGTAGCGTGTGGAAGTTATTTATTAGTTCTCACAGAAAATAATGTTTAATAAAATAATGAAAATAACGGATAAATGTACTGACATATGGCTCATTATACGCTATTATAATTGGCCGGTCCATCGAGGCTGTTCTGTCTATTTGGACCCGCCTATTCAAATATTTTTTCAAAATTGTAATGCTTATTTGGATACACGGAAATCATTATTAGAAAGGTTTTTTTGGCTTCGGACATTTTGAAAAAATATTTTTAATTAATAGACTTTAATTTCTGATATTTGGATGAACGTTCTTATAATTGGCTATTTCTTGCTTAACACGTGACATTGGCGAAATTGTACTGGATAATCTGTGCAGTGAGTCCATAAAGCAGAATTGAATTGAAATGCTTATTTGACTCGTCAAAGTGCATTCCGATTATAGCAAATGATTATGCATCCATGTTATAATATCAGTAGATTTTTTTAATATAAATCGTATCGTTCTTATTTAGTCCGAAACATGAAGATTATTATTGTCAACCATTAATGTTGTGACATTGTAAATATCAGGAAAATATTTGTTGTATTAATGTCGGTGTCAGTTGGTAATTATTTCACTAAAACATTTTGTAAATATTCCGGCTCAAATTTTTGTAGTCATAGCAGCGTTATTTGATTCTCTTTTTGTATTTTCTGATTTAGGATAAATTTTTTTTGTTTAGAAGGGTGGTGCGATGCCAAGTGGTACACCCTTGTCTGTGTCTACCCCTCTAGAATACAGGCGTCAGTTTATCTATGTATGTAAGTGTGGTCCCACTACTAAACAGAAAGCTCTTTCAGGGAAATTCTGTAATTTAAGTATTTTTTTATTACGGTAAGAAGTTTGTTCCTCGTTTTGAAGTTCAGGTACACCCTGACGAAAAAGAGTAGAAATCACAAGAAATCTTTATGCACATTACTTTAATTATACGAGATATGTAGCTAAATCTTTTTATTTAGTTTCTACTCTTTTTGGTCTCATTTTAGAAAACATGGTCAGTTCCATTCACAGTATTTTTCGTATCTAAAAAATATTTGGTTGTATGTGCTGCTGGAGTGGGCTCTACATGGGCGGCAAATATATAGGGGGGTATGTTATGATACAATGGTGGGTTCTACAAGTCAATAACAATTTTACTATGGTAGTAAATTCGAAATCGCATAAAAAACAGGTTTTCCATATTAATAATAGAACCTGCGTCAATAAAATATAAAGATCAGTTTACCCAAAGTTGTTATTACTTTCTGACTAAAATATATGTCATTTGAATTTAAGATTATTTTGTTCACAATATTTGTTAGCACTGGCCAATTTTTGTAGAACCAGATTATATGATGGTTCCGATATAATTTATATATTTTTTAACATTCTTAAGATTAGTTCTAAGTAGATTTAAGAACTACACTGATTATACTGTAACAACAGTAAGTATAGAACTGTAAAAAGATTCAAGTAATTCCTATGAGAATAAAAGAAGTCATAAAACAGTAATTATTGTTTTATTTTATTAACTATTACTATTGAATTGGATTAAAAGGACATTCAATAACCTAACGGCTGTTTCGTGCCAGGGTATATTTGCAAAAGAAGTGTTTTTAGGGTTCCGTAGTCGACAAGGAGGGGGGTCGTTACCGCGCCGCTATTTATTTCTTGTGATTTCGTGGTGTAGCGGCCGGGCCGTTAGGTCGCGCAGACGCATATAATTTAGGCTCTAGGCTCTAATTATATGCGTCCGCGCGACCGAGCGGCCCGGCCGCTACACCACGAAATCACAAGAAATTGTGTGTAACGATTTATTTAAATAGCGGAGCGGTCGCGCGCGCCTTCGAGCGGCGCGGACGCGCGGCTCGGCCGCTCGTACGAGTTTCAACGTGTTCAGTTGTATCGGTGCATTTGAAGCGGACGGGGCGCTCTTTTGTAAAGTGACCATGTTCGATTTTTTTCATTTTGTCACGTATATTCACCTCAAGAACGTGTGGTGAACGAAGACGCTCGGGCCGCTTCAAATAAATCAAAAAGCGACTTGGCCGCGGTCGCTGCAGTCTGCGGCTAAACCGCTCGGTCGCGCGGACGCATATAATTAGAGCCTTAGTTCTGTAAAGCAGATAAAAAACCCCTCTCTACGGAACCCTACACTCACTTGGCCGTTTTTTTAATCACGTAGAAACGAAATAAGTAAAACCTTACATTAACGACGGCATACTTTCAATTCTGCAACTATGAGGGGACAATGGTAATAGGGGTTAAAGTATGAAATTGCCGTTTTATTGCAATAGGTTCTTTGAATTGACATAGAATCTTCATGGTTTGAGGTTTTCGAATGAAACGTTTTTCAAATGGTTTCTATGATGTTCTTTTTTTAAAAAATGTGAAACATTTGAATATCGACTTTCAATTGTTTTTGTTATTCAATTTAGACAAGAAAGATGGATACTGCGAAAATTCGAGTGATTATGAGGCACCCATTTTTCGTATTTTTTTATTTTATTGATTTGACGCAAGTGAGTCAATATTGTGGGTAAGGTAACGTTAAACCATGCCGCTAATTCCTGGGTAGTTTGACTAGGGTCGGCTTCCACTATCTCTCTTAATTCATCGTTATTCACCTGTGTGGGCGGTCTTCCTCGTGGCTCGTTCTTTAAGTCGAAATTTCCATCACGAAAGCGTTTGTAGTGCATCCTACATGGAGCGTTCGCGCGCCTCACGCGTGCTGGCCGGCGGAATGTTCCCGCCGCCGCCACGCGGCTAATCTGTCAAGAGTCAGTGGTTTTCAAGTCACTCGTTCCTATTGACACGAAATTTTCTCGCATACCAAATACATCCTGCTAAATCCCTTCTGGTGGTTTCAATTGTTGAGGAGGCAACACCCCTCACATTGGTGACCCTTATACGAACCGCAGAAACCAGGATGGCGAGCGGTGATAATAACATCCCACCGACTTCGACGGATTCCGACGACTCTGCCTTCGCAGGTGTGTCAATGGCAAGCCTAGAAGACATGTTCGCGAAACTGCAAAAAATGATGTCGGCAAAAATCACCCAAGAAATAGCGCAGATGAGTATCAATCGCAATTCAAGTGAGCGAAACTCGCAAGGCCGACACAGGTCCGTATCCAGGAGGCGTCAACGATCCCGCAGTAGATCCCCCGGGGTATGTTGGTACCACTCTATGTTTGGTGACAAGGCGAAAAAATGCACATCCCCGTGCACCTATAAGACCGCCACTAAAACGGAAAACCAACAGGACAGTCAGTAATGGCGGCAGACGACTGTCGTCCTACATACAGCCGCCTATTTATAATGGATCCACGAAGCAAAATCGAATTTTTAATTGATACCGGCTCCGACCTATGCGTTCTTCCGCCAAAATTCCTTCAAGAACCCAGAAAACCAATAGCCGGTTACAATCTGTCAGCAGCCAATGGCACATCAATCAAAACATTCGGCACAATGAAGATGTACCTAAATCTAGGCCTGCGCAGAGACTTCACATGGAACTTCGTTGTGGCCGACGTAGATAGACCAATCATCGGCGCAGACTTCATCTCGCATTACGGATTACTGATAGACTGCAGAAACCATCGACTCCTGGACAGCGTAACTACGCTCACAGCGGTGGGCACAGTCAAGCCGTGCAATACTCCTAGCGTGAAGGCTATCTCTGGTTTGAGCAAATATCACCAACTTTTGGTCCAATACCAGGAGCTAACAAAGCCCTCTGGCATCGACAGGCAGGTGAAACATACGACGGTTCACTACATCCGTACCACACCTGGCCCCCCGGTTTTCTGCAGACCAAGACGCCTCGTCCCAGATCGGCTGAAGATAGCCAAGGCACAGTTCGAAGAGATGGTCCAGGTCGGAACTGCGCGCCGCTCAGACTCACCGTGGGCTTCTGCACTCCACTTAGCACCGAAAGGTGACGGCTGGAGACCCTGCGGAGACTACAGAGCACTCAACAACCGCACCATTCCAGATCGATACCCGATACGTCATATCGAGGATTTTGCACAGAGACTAGCTGGCAGCACAGTTTTTTCAAAATTAGACCTTGTAAAAGCTTACAACCAAATTCCCGTTTGTCCTGACGATATTCCAAAAACCGCCATAACCACACCATTTGGATTTTTTGAATTTCCCTTCATGTCATTCGGACTGAGAAACGCCGCACAATCGTTCCAAAGATTTCTTGACGAAGTGCTCCGAGGCTTGAATTTTTGTTACTCATACATTGATGACATACTCATCTACTCAAGAAACCACGAAGAGCACCTCGCACACGTCGAGAAGGTTTTCCAGCGACTCAGTGAGTACGGAATGCTCCTGAACGAATCAAAATGTTGCTTTGGGGAAAGCGAAATAACTTTCCTTGGCTACAAAATTTCTGCTGAAGGCACTCAACCACTGGACGATAAAATCTCGGTCATCAAAGAGTACCCACCACCTAAGACTGCGAAAGGTTTGCGAAGATTCCTTGGAATGCTGAATTATTATCGACGGTTTATGCCAAATGCAGCCGAAGAACAGGCCCCACTGCACGAGATGCTGGCTGGGCCAAATGTCAAGGGCAACCACTCCCTGACCTGGACACCAGCACAACAGCAGGCTTTCGAAAACTGCAAGTCGAGTCTCTCAAGATTTACTCTTCTTGTTCACCCTGTTCCCAATGCACCCCTTGCTCTTGTCACTGACGCATCCAACACTGCTATAGGCGCAGTCCTACAACAACTCGTCGACGGCAACTGGCAACCACTAGCGTTTTTCTCAAAGAAGATGACCAAACCCCAGACACAATACAGCGCCTACGACAGGGAATTGCTAGCCATCTATCAAGCTGTCAGGCACTTCAAACACATGGTTGAAGGTCGTCATTTCATCATCTTCACGGATCACAAACCCATTACATTCGCATTCAACCAGAAGGACCGAAACTGCTCACCCCGACAATTCACGTACCTGGATCTCATCGGACAATATACCACAGACATCAGGCACATATCAGGCAAGGATAACCTGACTGCTGATGCTCTCTCTAGGATTGAATCCATCTCAGTGACCCCCGACCCCCTTACCATCTCCCGCGCACAGGAAGATGATGCGGAACTTCGATCACTGCTGTCGGGCGGATCTTCATTAAAACTTCAGAAAGTTCCGGTACCAGGCACAGACGTGACTTTGTTCTGCGATGTGTCACAAGCCAGACCTCGTCCTTTTATCACGAGTCAGTTACGTCGCCAAGTCTTCGACTCAATCCATGGCATGAGTCACACAGGCACCAGATCTACAACAAAGATGGTGTCACAGCGGTTTGTATGGCCTTCGTTACGCAAGGACTGTCGTACTTGGGTCCAAACCTGTCTCGCATGCCAACGCGCCAAGGTGCAGCGACACACAGCAACACCACTTGGAGTTTTCGAGTCACCTGGAGCACGATTTGCACACGTTCAAATCGACTTAGTCGGACCATTACCACCGTCAGAGAACTACAGATACTGTTTGACAGCCGTTGACAGGTTTACCAGATGGCCTGAGGTTACACCACTTTACGACATAACTGCCGAAACTGTAGCCAAAGCTTTCTACGAAACCTGGATAGCAAGATTCGGATGTCCTCAGATAGTGACTACCGACCAGGGCAGACAGTTCGAATCGCAACTGTTCAAGGCACTGGCAAAGTTGTGTGGTATCAAACTGCAACATACTACTGCATACCACCCTCAAGCCAACGGCATGGTAGAGCGCCTACACAGAACCCTGAAGGCAGCGATCATGGCTCACAATAACACGCGATGGACGGAAGTGTTGCCCGTTATCCTGCTCGGCATCCGGACAGCATGGAAAGAGGACCTAAAAAGCTCTGCTGCGGAACTTGTTTATGGAGAGCCACTAAAA
The DNA here is from genome assembly GCA_947308005.1 of Yponomeuta malinellus. NCBI lineage: Eukaryota > Metazoa > Arthropoda > Insecta > Lepidoptera > Yponomeutidae > Yponomeuta > Yponomeuta malinellus. Next base: position 2,846,834 of record OX371019.1, read on the forward strand.
GTGCCCGGAGAGTTCCTACAAACAACTTCAACTCTAGCCACTCCACAGACTCAAGATTTCGTTGCCAACCTGCGGGAACACATCGCAAAGTTAAAACCGACCCCAGCATCAAAACACGGCAACAAATCTCTGTTTGTACATAAAGACCTCGAGAGTTGCACACACGTTTTCTTACGCAAAGATGCATTACGCGCCGCTTTGGAAGCGCCATATACGGGTCCGCTCAAAGTGCTGAAGAGGACTAACAAAACAGTCACTGTCGACTCATCACGAGGACCAGTGACCGTTTCCATGGACCGTGTCAAGCCGGCCTACATACTCGCCGATGACCATCCAACTCCACCCTCCTCAGTCCCACCCACAGAAGCAAACAAACCAAAGAACGCACAGAATGCACCCACTGCCACCATCCCGCGCCGCAGCTACACAACGCGGTCAGGACGAAGAGTTAGATTTAAGGATTTTCCCCCGGATTAACTCTCTCCAAGGGGGGTGATGTAGTGCATCCTACATGGAGCGTTCGCGCGCCTCACGCGTGCTGGCCGGCGGAATGTTCCCGCCGCCGCCACGCGGCTAATCTGTCAAGAGTCAGTGGTTTTCAAGTCACTCGTTCCTATTGACACGAAATTTTCTCGCATACCAAATACATCCTGCTAAATCCCTTCTGGTGGTTTCAATTGTTGAGGAGGCAACACCCCTCACACGTTTAAACCAAAATCGCACGGTGCGTTCATTAGTAGACCCTTCTCCAAACGCAGCATTGATATTGCGGGCTGTTTCTGCCGCGTTAGTTCCGCGTCGGAACTCGTATTCAAAAATCACTCGAATTTTCGCAGTATCCATCTTTCTTGTCTAAATTGAATAACAAAAACAATTGAAAGTCGATATTCAAATGTTTCACATTTTTTAAAAAAAGAACATCATAGAAACCATTTGAAAAAAGTTTCATTCGAAAACCTCAAACCATGAAGATTCTATGTCAATTCAAAGAACCTATTGCAATAAAACGGCAATTTCATACTTTAACCCCTAATATATGGGGCAACTAGGAATAAAGGGGTTTGTCTCATCATCATTATCATCAGCCGTTTGACGCCCACTGCAGGACATAGGCCTCCTTCGTGGTTTTCATAACCACGAAGGGTTTTGCCATATTCGCCACGCTTAGCAGGCGGGTTGGCGATCGCAGTATGCGGTTGGAATCTCAGGAAGACGCTGCTGCCCGTCTCGTAGTAATTGATTTCCTTACTCGCCTTGTACGACATTCACGGAAGGTGAACGCTAATCCGGCACCACACGGGGTTTGTCTATTTGTACAATAAAATACCCATTAATTTTGAATATGCATTAAGCCGGTGGGACCAGAGGTTGGGAGGAATACTTTTGGAATACACGACATTATGCAGCTTTCTACACTTTGGGGTTGTTCACAAGTTACCTCGAAGAATTCCAAATAGTGGCTGCATATTTTCGGTGTTTAATCGCACAAATCTCGTGAATTTCGGAAGTCTGGCCAAGGTCTCTACGGATAATAAAAGCTTCAGGTAAACAATAATAGTTTCTAGCCTTTGGTACTGGTGAAATAAAAAGAAATACAATCCATTGTTGTTCTAACATGTATTTTACTCTCATAAAACTGAGTTACAATTCTTAAAATATAAAGTATACTGTCTGCACAGTACCATTATTTAATATCCCAGAGTAATGCAGAGGTATAACTATTTCTCGTTGCCAAGTTATTGCCCATCAATGGATTTATTGCAATAAACCGGAGGGAGTTTTCATAAATGCCACAATGACAAATAGATTTCTTTCGCAGTCGTTACGGGCTTTCGAAAAATAGTTATACCTCGTTGTTCCCATTAATGGGACCACGGAAGAAACACCCTCATTTACATACATAAAACTACATATGATTAAACCTAAAACGACAAATTAAATGCAATGTATTTATATTCTTTTTGTTGCACTATTTTGAAATGTCCCAATAATGGATTCGACGTTATCGGACTCCTCCGAAACGGCTTCACCGATTTTTATGATATTTTTGTGTATATTTGGCGGGTCTGAGAATAGGTCGTAGAGTAAATTAATATGACGAAATAACGTTTGCCAGGTCAGCAAGTAGATAGATAAATTATTATTTGTTGTACTGCATTTACTACTATCGTGTTAATATCATTCAATTGGACAACTGTGTTTATTAGACTCCGGGGCCTCAAACGGCGCAAATACTCTGTTCTTGGAGCTACCTATTTGGGTTCAAGACGACGGATCCGTGGGGTCCTCAGGCGCGTAAACTTTACAAACAAATATGTGTATATATTTCTTACACATATTTCTTTGTAAAGAAATCATTGACTCGTCGGACGACCCAAGGGCCTGGCCATTCAAAGGGGAACGCTGCCAGCGTCTTGGGAACTCTTCCCAGGGCAGCGGTGTAGAAAGTCTAGATAGAATGTTATATCTCTAGATCCTAATATAAATATCTAAATATTAAGTTGTAAAACGTAACTTATAATAATAATAATAAGGTTCTCGGTAATTAATATTAAGAGCACTAATACTAAGTAATTAAAATATTTGTATGTAGGTACTGAAAAATACTTAATTTACAATTTTGTCAATGAATGAGATGCGATCTGTTACCTAATTGAGAATTAAATGTAAATTCTTACTGTCTTATTTATAAAAACACGATTAGCCTAAAACGCTCCACAGAAGCAGTTTTATTTAAGCTGTGGTAGTCTTTCACTTTACTACAGCCTGTTTAAACTGCATCTGAGGAGTGTTTGATGGAGTAGTCTTTTTATAAATGAGATTGTCAGTCTTATTTTAAAAAAAAAATCATTCTACTAAAACACTCTTAAGACGGAGTTAAAGCCGGTTGGTTTATAAGAGGAAATCCTGCCATAAACCAGTTTATGGCAAAACAAAAATTGGATTCCTTAAAACAATCTTCAAATGCAGTTTAATTAAATTGGTTTTCGCCTTTACCAACCTGCCTTCACGAGCGTTTTAATGGAATCGTGTTTGTAAAATAACATGGATCTGCTTCGATCTTTTTGGGAAATACGAAGACACAGAGCGATACTTAAGTACTAACTTAGTGAAATTCACAATTCTCAAGCCGGCGCTTCGTGAAGTTTAGAACAGGAAGACAATAGAAATTACTCAAACAAAACAGACGTGCATATTTCTGCTTTCTTACAGATCTTAGTAATATTCTCGTTTACTCCGAACTTTGAGACAATTCATATACATTTAAATTATTTATTTATTTCTATACAGGATCACATCAAAAATGGCATTTGAAACAACTTTTGCGGCAAAAGTTTTGCCCTACAATGTTTTTGTTAAATTTAGCATTTTTCAATGTTTTATTCTAGCGCGCTTAAAAGCATAAGTAATGGAAGCGCTTGAATGCAGGACAATGTTTTACCGGACGCTGCAACATTGGTAAAACGCGAGTTTAAAACCTGATAATTACAAAAATATCAATCTCAAAAAAAACTGATAAGGCTACTACTCAATAGTAGTTGTAATGTTGGGCGTTTCAGAAATTGTGCATTTTTGATCTAACCCTTCAAATTTTCAATTTCAAGTGACAAGGGCAACATAGTTTCTTTACATAGTACCACGAAGGTAGGAAAGTAGAGGTAAACTAAATGGATGGTTTCCCATTGGACGATAATGGTACCTGCATGACATTGTTTTTCATATAACGACCAACCAAGGCCTTAAATGTATGTGAGCAATCCTTCGTTGTGCCATAATAATAACTTCCACTTAACACAATCACTTGTCCTGGTCCCAAACTAGGATACCCTGTGCTATCATTCTACTAACATTCTACTACTACCAGACAAGGACATCACAAACATGGAAATACACCCAGATTGAGGCCCATTTGTACAAATGTAAAGGCGGCCCTCAGTGGGATTGGAACCAACGGCCTCTGGCATGGTAATCAGATGTGATATTGCTAGACCAACGAGGCAGTCAAACCATTGTTAAAACGCATAAAAATAAAAGTTAGAATAAGCTTGTACATGTAAACTTTTTTGAAGAATAAAGTTTTTATTATTATTATAACCGTAATGGCTCGACATCTAGTCTGGTTACCACAGCACAGGGTATCCTAGTTTTCGACCAGTGATCGTGTGGAAGAAGTTATTTATTTATCGTCCAATGTGAAACCATCAATTATCTCACTGTCAATGTGCACACTCACATCATACGTAACCAAAAGAGCAATAAAATTGCTGCACTCAGTCTTACCCGGCAGCAGCCTGTTCTTGCAGCAATCGCTGCACGATCTGCACCTGAAGCTTTGGGCACTTCTCCTTGGGGATGAGCTTCATCAGCCCTGCTACGTACTGGCCGAAGGTGTCCAGACTCAGGAACCAGACTGGATCCTGCTCGATCACCCTCCGGCTGGCCTCTGATAGGCCTGGCCGCTCCTCCTTCATCGCTTTTAACTTCTCCGCTTTGACCTTCTTCTGACTAAATTTGTTTTCTGCAAATCAAATTAAATACATAGTTGGAATTTGTAGATAAAGATAAGCTCTAGTCAGACTCGCGCACGAAAGGTTCCACACCATTATCTATACAACATTACACAAAGATCGAATTTGAGAACATCGCAATCTATAGAAACCAACAAGAAGCGTTTAACATTGACATGACATCGGCGCTGTGAAGGTTACATAGATGGCCGCTAGATGGCGAGCGCTGTCCTTAGACATTTGTTGTATGTAATCTGTTTTTAGTATTCGTTGTTATAGCGCCAACAGAAATACATCATCTGTGAAAATTTCAACAGCCTAGCTATCGCGGTCCATGAGATACAGCCTGATGACAGATAAACAGATGGACAGTGAAGTCTGAGTAATAGGGTCCCGTTTGGCACCCTTCGGGTATGGAACCCTAAAAAGTATTTATTGCCTCATCGAAATACAACTTAAAAGAAAATAAGACTTAACTTTTGTAAGCACTTTAGCCAACTGAGATTTTTTAACAATATAACCCCGGCATAGCAAACTGTGGGTCAGTCCCTTGATGTGGAAGTGTCTATTCACTGAGCATTGGAGCGTCAACAGTGTCATCGCTTTACACAGATTGCAAATTCTCAGACGCAGCAAGCTGTATGCGGCGGCGTTACAATTAAACATATTTATTGAAACAATATGTGAAAAATTTAATCAAATAAGTGAAAGTCTCCGGGCCACACCATGCTTCAGACTTTTAGAGCACTAAACCAACGGCTTCGCCAACGTGGATAGGCATTTGGCCTCTCAAAATATGCTTTAGTCTGGACTAGTGTTACCAGAAGACCTGAAATATCAATGTATGTCCTGGAATATCCAGAAAGACCCCGGCTTTTTTCCTATCCCCACAAAACAGAACTCGCAATTGTTGCACGATTTATTTTTTATGTCTTCGTGGTAGCCAGCGCACTTCTGACGAAGGCACGTATATTCAAACGACTGAAAAGAAAGTCATCAAACGGTCAACTTGGTTGCAAGCCACGGAGCCAAGATAGATAGATCTTGCTACAGGGCATATGCAAGCCCGCTATGACAATGAAGCCAAAATTGTAGGTTAATGTCAAATTCAAAAATTACTTATTCAATGTGGCACAGAAACTGCGACTTAATGAACGTTACAAGTTAAACTAGGTGTCCATCTCAAACTCTCGTTTTGGAGAAAAAATCGACAAAAAAACTCTTGTAGTCTCTTCAGTCCTTAATTAACAGAGTTTATATAAATATTCTAAAACCTGGAACTCACGCATTGAACTGGCTTTAATTCCAGACATCATGGTCATCTAAATAATCTTTAATATTATAGTAGCCCTTCTGGCACTAAGTGTGCTTTACACATTTTTTTAACCGCGTTTCTGGCAAGCTTATTATATCCCCAGGGATCTTATTGTAGAAACGTATACAATGCCTCGAAAAGGATGTATTAACCTATGCCAGCCTAAAGTTTGGGAACGAAAGTTTACGTCTATTTCTAGTATTTACGTTGTGTTGGCTACCAAGAGACAGAGTGCAAGAAAAAAACATTCCTGGTAAATAAGCCCATACTCTCCCCAGTCACGGCTTTGAAAGACAGGTCGCGAGGAAAAACAAATTCCGTCGAGTTGGCAACAAGTTTTATACCTATGTGATTCTTATCTCCTCTGGGCGTTCCCTCGTCTGCTACGTTGAGGTGTTCGCTGGTCCGTTTCCGTTTGCTAGCGCTGGGCGCAGGCAGAGAGTCGGCGTCGAAGTCGTCCTCCAAATACACCTCTTCCGTGTCCTGCAAGGACCACGCGTCCGATGTCGGACCGCGGGCATACCCCTCGCCCTGGAAAGAAGAGAATCAATCAATATATTTACTGTCATAATTGCCATAAGAGCGGTAGTAGCGGAGCGGTAGAACGCCGGCTTCTCATTCGAGAGGTGGTGGATTCGAATCCCGGCATGTAACAATGACTTTGTTTTCTAAGTTTTGTACAGTTATAGACATATATATATAGATGTAGCTATATATATTAGTAATATAGAAATACCGCTCGCTAACCGTGAAGAAAAACATCGTGAGGAAACCTGAGTGTCTGAGGTGTTCACGGTGGCGGTGTCCAACGTGTTGAAATTTCCAATCCGCGGCAGGAATTCTACTACCAATAGTTTTATGTCACAAGTTAGCTAAATACTTTGCGCCTAAAGGAGGGCTTTGAATACTATTTACTTTTTTTAATACTCTTTACTAGGTGACCCGAACTTCACACCGCCTCAGAATCAATAAAAAAATCCTAACTCTTCTTTAAATAATCAACTCTAGCAAATAAAAAAGCATAAAAATCGGTCCAGCCGTTCTTGGATATTAAACAGGTCTAACCGCGATTATTTATTTGTTAGGTAAAAATTTATTGGAATCGATTGTTCAATTATGTTCCAAATTCTTATGTTCCAAGGTTCTGTGAAAATTGTCAAACAGTACAATGTTTGACAATTTTCACAGAACCTTGGGCTTCAATCGATCCATTAATTTAAAATCAAAGTGTTTTTATTCAAAGAAACGCAGAATGTGCGACTTAATTAACGTTACAATACAAGCAACAGTTAAACTAGGTGTCCATTTCAAAATCTAGATAATTTTGGAGAAATAAAATCCAACTTATGTAGCTTTGATTAATTGACTGACTGACTTATTGATTGATGTGGTTCATTGAGACAAAAGTAACTCACGTCGTCGACAAACTCGGCGGTGGGATGTTTGTCGAGGAGATGCTCCTTCAACTTGGTGATGTTGGTCCAGTTGAAGGTCAGGCTGCAGATCTGGCAGATTGCCTCGTCCGATGACACCTGAAACATTGGGATAGTTATAAGGAGATCGATCAGTGATTGGAAACTTTTTGGCTCAAAGCTAGAGTAGTTTTAAGCCAAGTCTTCCAACTGAATCATGGCAAATAAGCCCATACAAAAAATTTAATTAGTTCCAAAGGGAAAGTTATCTCTAAGAGAGAGAGATCTTTTCCAGCCAACCTTAATTTTGTACTTAACTTCATACAAGTATCGAATTCATTACGCGACAAGATGCGTTGATGTGCGGTGGTAGCATTCTACCGCGCCGCCCCGGCTGACTATAAATTGGACATTGGACAAGAGCGGTAGAACGCAGACCTCACATTCGGGAGGTCGTGGGTTCGAAAGAGCTTGTTTCCTAAGTTACGTGCTTTTGTGAATTTACAGTAGCAATACCACCCGGTAACCGTGAAGGAAAACGTCGTGAGGGAACCCTAGCTTCTGAGGTATTTACATACCTCAGCGCTTGCTACGTACAAAGGCCTAACTATGAGGCTAAGCGCGGAAATCTCAAGTCTAACTAACTAAGCTAAGGGGTGATGGGGAAAAGGCTGATGCACCCACAGCCGATGATGATGTTATGTAACAAAAATAATATTAACATCCACACAAGACAATCACCTGTCCTGATCCCAAACTAGGATACCTCGTGCTATGGTAACCAGGCAAGGACATCATTATCACCATAACCAGCCGGTGTCAGTCCACTGCTGGACATAGGGCCTCTCCCAAGACACGCCACTGAGCCCGATCTTCGGCTCTTCTTTTCCAGTCACTGCCCACCGCTTTGAAAGTGAGGGTGAAAAACATATAGGGAAGAGAGGGGAAATTTCCCGCCAGGCAGATCGCATGCCTGGGGACGGCCGGTCCGACTGATGTTCGTCGGACGTTATATTTATGGTATGTCATGTGAAAGATTTTGCTTGCGCGATGCAGGAATGTTGGAGTTTATAGTGGGCGCGCAGAGTTGACATGTGCTCGCCACAAACATTTATTTCCACGGTAACACAAATGAACAGAAAAATAAAACATATTTATGGAGAGAAACGAGAACACAAAAATAATAGTACCTAATACAATGATGCCGAACACAAGTGCTACAACAGAAAAAGGCTGCAGCTCAGTAAAATGCTAGTCAAAGGCGACTAGCGCTGGTTTCCTGCTGCACCTGACTCACTGAGCTTTGAACAATATGCATATTTGATAACAGAGAAAAGAAAATAATAATTGAAAAATGCGCTTAAAGAATTGGATTAAATAGAAACATTTATTTTACAAAAACAAGTAAAAATTCATTTAAAATAATGGCCCAAATGCCAACCAGAATGCTTTGCGAATGTCGTCGCTCCACCTGGCCACAGGGCGTCCTACGTCCTCGCGGTCTCCACTCTAGAACCAGTCTACCCCATCGGTTATCGGTCCTGCGGCAGATATGACCAGCCCACTGCCACTTCAGTTTGCTAATCCGTTCAGCTATGTCGTTCACTTTAATTCACTGGCGAATTATTTCGTTGCGGATTCGATCCCGCAGGGACATCACAAACATGGATATCCAGACACTAGCGAGCCAGTCGACGTACCTCAAAATACTGCCAATACGGTTGCTTGGCGGCAGCAGGGCATCCCATCTCGTGGCCTCTGGTGGAGTCTTCGGTCACCGGCGGGTCGCAGTTGCACTGGACCTCCTCAATCTCTGCCTTTATGGCAACCACTGAAACTGCACAGGCGAAATTTAGCTCAATTGACTTGAACTAGGCAATCTATTTGAAGGTTTGAAAAGTAATGCATGCGGTGTTTACCTTTAATTAGTTCTTGACTTCTTGTATCAAGACTCAGCTTAGATATAAGTTAGTGTTAAGGCTGCTCTTACGTGGAGCATGCTTTCTCAATTCTAGTCACTACTAGTCACTCCTCTTTCAGTCCACGACGTTCTCTAATAAAACTATCGCGTATCCTGTCATTCAAAGTAACAACACAGATGTTTCTCGATGACACAAACCGTTTTATTTATTTATTTATTTTATTTGGTCTAACAACACTTTTTGTATCTTCACATGCTTAAGACTGCTCTTACGTGGAGCATGCTCTCTCGCAATTTAATGTTTTTAATTATTGTAATAAAATTAATACACTTTTTGTAAATGTGCTCTGAGGGTTTGATGCATAATTAAATTACAGACATTTTAAATATATTCTCGTTTTCTGATACGCAGTTTTTGATAAGAAAAAAATTGTTTCCAAAATGATTAATTTTGGTATCAAATCTTCTTTATAAAAACATAGTACAGGATATTTTTCTTAAAAAATATGCCATGAATATCCTCAATTTAATTATCCATCAAACCCTCAGACCACATTCATTAAAATTATACTATTTTTATTACAATCACTAAAAATGTTAAATTGTGCTAGCGAGACAGCATGCTCCACCTAAGAGCAGTCTTAAGCGTGTGAAGATACAAAGTGTTGTTAGACCAAATAAAAAAAATAAAAACTGTTTGTGTCATTGAGAAGTATCTGTGGTATTACTTACAGGATACGCGATAGTTTTATTAGAGAACGTTGTGGACTGAAAGAGGATGAAGAGACGTTGCGTTGGTTTGGACATGTGGAGAGGATGAAGGAAAAAAGGTTGACGGAAGAAATGTATCAAGCGAATGTGGGTGAAGGGCCGGTAAGAGACGTTCCAGGAGGATACTTCGATCAAATAGGGGCTGTATGTATTAGCAAAGGGCAAGACAAAAAGCAACCGAAACCGGGGTTTGCGCATTAATGTTGATGAAGCGAATGAGATATGTCAAGATGGTCTCTGCCTACCCCTCCGGGATACAGGCGTGAGTTTATGTATGTATGCTAAAAATAACGGCACTAACATAAATAATGCTACTTCGCACAACGATTTTTTTTACAAAAAATTGTTCGACTGCAATAAGACTACAATATAACTTCCGTTGCTCTATCTACGGCAAGGGAAATTCTTTTGTAATCTTATTCATCTACAAATATTAACAAAATGCTTTAAAATATTTGCTTCCCTCTGTAAATAAAGCTTCCCAGTCTTATTTATAAAAAGTCGTCTTTAGACAGAGTTAAAGCCGGTTTTTTTTGAGGAAACTAACTAACCTTGTGGAACCGGGTTACCCGGCTCCGACTGCTCCCAAAACCGGGTATAAAAAATCTTGAACCGTAACCGGTTCTACATGCCCTAATGGTATTGTGTGAAGATACTTATTGCTTCGCAATACCTGAAGCATATGCTGAGTTCGGGTACCTTTTATATTGCCATAGCACATAATACGCAGCTAATAACACAGCCAAATTACAGGTGTGCATGTACCTACTTCCTTACAGGGAAAATCCCCTCCTTATTTGGATTTATCATAAGTGTTGTTTTATTGTTATTTGCATAGACTGTAAGCATGCTTTGCCTGTAAATTGTAATATCTTTGTATGTTGTGGCAATTTAATAAATGATTATCTTATCTATCTTATCTTATACGGAGTATACACTTGGACCCAACAACCATGTTCATGGTACACTGTATGTTTTAACAACGTTAATTAAAGAAATGTACTGGAAAACTATTTGCCTCTCGCCCATGCAATATGGCCGTTTATATTATGTGAGCGAGGCAAATATTGTTCAGCCTCTTTCTTTATTTAATCTTGCTATATGTGAGGTCAGTGCAAGCTCTCTGTAAAGCGAAGAGGTTACTACGTTTTGGTAGTCAAGCGTATTAACCACTAGACCAACGAGAAAAGAAAACACGGTGAGGAATTCCTTACCTCGGTCGTTGGTAGTTTCGTTATTACGGTCGCCCGCATCACGGTCCACTTGGTCGAGCATGTCCTGGAATTGAGAGCACACACTTCGTAAGTCAAGAGTCCGAGGCTTTCGAGACCGCGGACTGGCAAACGCAGCGTAGGACGCCCACCAACTGGCTGGACCGACGATCTGAGGCAGATTGCTGGTAAGGAGGGTCGAGGACAGAAAGAACTGGCGTGCCTTGGGGGCAGGGTTGCCACATTTTCTTAAATACCGTAAGGGACTAATACTCATTTTCGCAAATAAAAAACGGGATGTTACATTTTCCCCCTTGGGACAAATGAAAAACTCGCAACATACTATGTAATTCCTGGTGTACATACAATAAAATCCGTGTGGCGCCGGATTAAGAAAAGCGTCACTCCATTACGTTCCGTGGAAGTCGTAGAAGGCGACTAAGGAATTAAATTACCAGGAGACGGGCAGCACCGTCATCCTGAGATTCCAACGGCATACTGCGATCGCCAATCCGCCTGCCAAGCGTGGCGATTATGGCAAAACCCCTCATGGTTATGTTCGAAGCTTGGAAAACCGTGAGGGAGGCCTATGTCCTGCAGTGGGCGTCAAATGGCTGATGATGATGATACAATAAATAATATTCTATCTATCTATCTACTTAATACGCATTTTACGTTGTTTTCACTGCTAGTTAATAGTTATATTCTAAAGACGATCGTGTAAGTTTACACATATTTGTAAAATTCAATGCAGCTATAATCGTAGCTCAAAACGGTCATTAATTCGCTCTTTCTCGGATCCGGAGTACCACCGGAGTAATAGGAGACAGTCTGTCCCGGCGAGGCCTTGAAAATTATGCCTGAAATGCGGGACGACCGGGGAAATACGTGACGTCTGGAAACGCTACTTGTGGGAGACCTATATCCAGCAGTGGGTGAGTACGGGCTCATGGAGAACTTGCACAAAAACTGTTTTAATATAAATTCGGAGTGGCCATATTAATAGATAAATACACGTGGTATTTTTTTTTACCTACGACTACACATTTCATAATATAACCTGTCGAAAAGTCAATATATTCGCGTGGTACAAAAACGCGCCATACTAATCGGGCCCAAACTAGGACATCACAACTTGCACGTAACGCCTTATAATGTTTCTACGAATATACAACCTTATAAGACAACGTTTAGAATTGAATGATGAAAAACCTAAACCCAATATTTTCTTTATTATTAGAGTAATACGTCCATTAGTCACGTAATGATTTTTAGCAACTTTTTAACCCCACTCCCCTTCGCTCATGGTGATACATGGTGAGGTTTTAGACTACCCCTCCCCCCTTACCCAAAATCGCGTGTATTTTCGTATGATACTCTGTATCTTATAAAAATTCAAGCAGAAATCGAGTCGAGTCAAGGTCATGCATCCCTTTTCGGTTTTATCGGTAGATACACGTGATATCTCACTACCCCCCTCCCCCCCCGCCAATAGTGATAATCCGTGATTTTTCCGAACCCCCCTCCCCTTCTTTCGAGCCTGACTAATGGAGGACCCCGTTATTACTTGACCCCGAGTGACTAACGGACGATGTTTCAATATTTTTTTAATGTATGATAAATAGATATCTATTATATTACATCTGTTATTTTACTTCATTATGTGTATTATCTGTGAATTTATCTTTTCACACTTCCGTATGCCTATCAGTTATTTTCATTCACCTCCTGCGGTTGACAGGTAGAAACTGCTTGTAGCATTAAGTCCGCCGCATTGCCATTGTCAAGTTTATTTATATGTAAGAAACATATTGATAATAATGTAATGTTGGTGTATTTTCATGTTTGTGACATCCTTGCCTGGTTACCATAGCGCTAGGTATCCTAGTTTGGGATCAGGTCAAGTGATTGTGTTGTGTGGAAGTTATTATTATTATTATTATAGTTATCCAGTCCCTCTCTTTAATTGAGATAATTATACGTCAAATGTGCGTAGAAAGCGGACATACCATATCATCCGCCTCTTCAATCGAGTCTATACACTTCTGGATGTACTCCGAGGTGATCATGGCCTTCTCCTTCAGGGTCATGGGCATCAGCTGGATGAGGGTGCGGAAGGCCTCTTCGTCGATGAGGGAGATTGAGTGGCCATTCGCCAGATCTATACAAGCTTGCCTCACCGTTGCGAAGACTTTGTTGCGATCCATTGGTTCCGAACTGCTTGCATTTGAATGTTCAGGCTGAAACGAAAGAAATATTGTGGTATTTAACATTTCTATATATTTTATCAACCAACATTTTAAAAAACTGGCGAAGTGCGAGTCGGGCTCGCGCACCGAGGGTTTCGTACTCGCCTTTGGCCGTTTTTAAGACTCCGCTGTCCATCCGTCCGTCCGTCTGTCTGTCACCAGGCTGTATATCATGAACTGTGATAGTTAGACAGTTGAAATTTTCACAGATGATGTATTTCTGTTGCCGCTATAACAACGAATACTAAAAACAGAATAAAATAATATTTAAGGGGGGCTCCCATACAAGAAACATAATTTTTTGCCGTTTTTTGCTCGATATTTATAACAGCAACAGGTAGACGCTTGAAATATTCAAATGTTGTATAGATAATGATAATTTCTTTACCACATTGTCTGATATCACTCATATTTTTTTTTAGAAAAGTAGTACGTATGTGGCGGACACTGACGATAGGGCTAGTCCACCGAATTGATGGAACGAGCTATGCTCAGTCTGTTTGATTATTATTATACTACAAAAATAAAAAATTTGTGGTCCGCGGCTCAGGTAAGCTTAGCTTAGTCAGGTCCTAGGCTTAGCCTGTGTTGTGAGTGGCATAAATGGCCCAATTTTTATTGCAATAAATAAGAAGTTTGATTACTTCAAAGCTTGATATTAATTTCAGATTTAAACCTCCATGCATTCATACAGACAGACAAAAAATAAAGATATCCTATCTGGGTTCCATTTTTTTCCATTTGAATTAAAAAACTATTTCATAGAATTTATGGTAGAGAATATAATCTTAAAATTGAACATTATTGTAGCTTGAGAGCTTGAATGACAATTTTTTTAACTGTTACATAAATACCAGGCAACTAAGGAAATAAATAATCAGGAGATAGGCAGCAGCGTCTTTGTGAGATTACAACGGCATACTGCAATCGCCAACCTGCCTGCCAAGCATGGCGATTATGGCAAAACCCCTCAAGGTTATGAATTCCATCGGCGTCAAATGGCTGATGACGATGATGACATAAATTGGGGTTTCCTATATTCGTAATGTAAAATTCTACTGATTTCTCTTTTGTTTCCACTTAAATTTCTCAGACTATGTTCTCAAGTATCTGAACTTCCATTTCTCGGACTGTTACTGATTAGATTCCAATTTTTTTTATGTGGCTAACATGATAATTACACTATGTTAATAAACAATTGTCAGTTTTATCTCCAGAAATATAAAACACTTACTTGTGTGAATGAGTCAGAGTCAAGTTCATTTGTGTCCACAAAAAGTTCAGGTGCTAGCCAACACTCTATATCATCTTCTTTCACCGAACCATCTAGAGACCTGCTCCTGCCTCCTGCCTGCAATTCCTCATTCCGTTTTTTTTTAGCCATCATTTTTATGACACTCCACTGTGTCTTGAGCTGCTCTGTAGTGCGGTAAGGACCTGTTCCCAATTTGTTGAAACTGTAAACATTTTTTTTATTTATTTCAACAACAACATAGGTACTATGGTAATTTTAACCGACCATCAGAAAAGCTATATTGGCATGCAAGCAGGCAAAGCAGCATGACAAAAGTCGCAACGTTTCAGAAGATTAGTTGTCAAGTTCTGACATTTTAGCACAAAACTTGTGACTCGCGCCTTCATGCTACCTTTGCTAATGGCCACTTCCAAAGCTCCAACAATAAAGGTTCTGGTCTAATAAGACTTAGAATGAAATAGTTCCAGCCTCCGCACCAGTCGATCTGGATCAGGTAAATATTGGCCTGTAACACAAACAACCTGGAGTTTAGTCCCTACCTGGCGCATATTTGTTGCCACGCTTCTTTTTTCTTTTTGTTGGTATTTGAATCCGTGTTTTTGTTTTCAACTTCTTTTATGTGACGTCTCACGACGGTCTTAAGAAGTACCTGAAATAATTAAATTCATTGAGAGGTTAGGTGAGAGGTACAAAACAAAACTAGCTGAAGAAATATAATCAAAGCATGCATTAGAAACCTTACCTTTTCTTCCTGAAGCCAGTTCTGACACCTATTTTTCTTCACCTTAGGTCTTTTTTCGATATTTTCCATTGTAAAACTTCGAGTTTCGCAAGAAAAGAAAACTCAAAGCTCAAAGTTAAAGCTGCGTCGCGTCGTTTCTATTTTAGGAACTTACAACCAGGGTCGTCCCACTGAGGGGCGCTATGATTTGTTTTTTCCGTAAAGTGCTTGCTTAGTTAGAGAGAGTTAGTACACAAACTCCATCCGGGGGTCACGCTCATAGAATAATAGACATGAGTGTACTACACAGTGTTGCCATATGCCAAGGTGCTAAATCTGATAATTAATGTTTTAAATCTGTATGAGTCTAAATAACTAATATCTGTGTAATAATCTGTATGATAATGGGAAGGATAGTAATTAAATTAGGTGCTTTACTTTGAAATAAAACCAAGTTATATGTTACATTCTTTATTTTAAATTACTTATACATATTTTTGTTCATTTTGCAAATCATTTTACTATTTACATTCAATTTGAAGCATGGATTGTCGTTGAGCAGTTGTTTAGATAATAGTAAACGTATTTAAATGATTGCGTGTTTTAGTTTTGATCAAATTAATTGATCAATAGTTATTTGTTATGCAAGGCTGCAAAGTTAATTTTTGGCGCGAGTACCTTGTATTGAAACCTGAGCAAGCGAAGGATTCTAGGATTGAGCCACGAGCGAAGCGAGTGGTTCAAATATAGAATCCTGAGCGTAGCGAGGGTTTCAAAGGTACGAGACGCTAAATTACTTTGCTGCCGAGCGCAACACACAACTTTTCAGCTCACTAAAGCGAGGAAAATGTTAGGTGCAAGAAAAACAGTTTTAATAAATATTAAATTACTGTTTATTTATTTCAAAAATTAAAAGTAAAATTACTACAATTGGTAATATTGAAAGTTAATTTTTTTTTTTAAATCAAATTTTCTTGCCGGCCAGTGCGCATGACATGAAATAAGTATTTGCATTTCAATCATCAATGGACTGGCTGCAGAGAATATAAACTATTACGAAACCAATGAGGTTCTATATATATGTAATTTATTGTACGAAACCTTTATTGAATAAAATTATTCGAATTTTAAAAACACTTTCCACGCTAGCGGATAAAGTGCGATTTTCCACGCAGATTTCGAATGATAAACAGAGCTTTTACGAGCTAGTGAGGTGAAAAATGCGGTAGACATAATAAGGCGAAAATGTTTTTTTAAGCGTAGGATACGGTATGTTTCGATCTGCATCTTTGGCACAAAGGATTTGTTTCCAACATCATCTTCGTTGGATTCCAGCACCATGTCGTTTTTTAAGTGCCGCCACTCGTTGTCTAAAATTTGTGCTTCATTGTAGCTAGTGACTTTTATAAATCTCCCAGCAATATGCGCTATAGATGCAACGTTTTGGCGCTTGACTGTTTATGGATTGAGAAAAATCATTGCTTTTATTATCTGGTCTCGAAAGTTAAACCAAGCTTTTACTTGTTTTGCTCCTTCTATAAAGAATTCGAGACAACGTAATTTGGATACTTTCACGTCAACGCCACTCATTGCCAGTAGGCATATTATGTTTATGGTATAATATTGTATACTCATTTCAAGGTTGGCAATAAAAATACTGCGTAAAATTAATTTTCGGGAAATCTGTATAAAACAAGAGCCAAATCTTTAATCTGTATCCCAAGTCCAAATTCGTACAGATAAACTAAACCTACACCACACCATACTTACTTATGTAGACATAGAACATGTAAGTAGACAGCAGGCTTAAAGTCGATACTACACGGTTCACCCATATTGAAGCAATGCCATTGAAAGGCATCGGACATTGGACATTGAACGACTTTGCCTCTTAACATGGTTCAATCACATTGAAGTAGTGCCATTGACCAATGACATTGAACGCCTATACTTATTTGCACGGTTCAATGTAAAACTGTTTTGGAAAACGGTGAAATTGGCCCGAGGTAGATCTGAGCAATCTAAGTTGAGTGTTATTAGGGATGAGGATGGCTCCATGCTGAAAGAGGAATTTAAAGTAATGGAACGTTGGAAAGGATATTTTGAAAGTCTGTTTGAAAGAGAGGAGCGGCTCATGGAAGGCGATTCCGACCGTGAGGCGGAACCTAGTGTTGCTAGCGTTATAAGTATGGAAGAGATTGTCAAGGCAATGAAAAGAATGAAACTAGGTAAGGCTGCGGGATATGATAGAGTGTCGTTAGAAATGCTGAGGGCTGGTGAAGGCATTGTAGCTAGCAAGCTATACCTGCTTTTCAACAAGTGCTGGAGGAGTGGCAAAGTACCTAAGGACTGGGGTATGGCCGTCATAGTGCCGCTTTATAAAGGCAAAGGGTCCCAGCAGGTGTGCAAAAACTACCGCGGTATCAGCCTTCTCAGCATTGTCGGCAAACTGTATGCAAAGGTTTTGATTGAAAGAGTACTAGATGTGACTGAAGAAAAGATATGGGATGTGCAAGCGGGTTTTAGAAAGGGAATGGGATGTGTGGACCAAATCTTCTCCTTGAGGCGGATGGTGGAGAAACTTCTGGCCAAAAGTCAGAGGGTTTTCTGTGCGTTCGTCGACTTGGAGAAGGCTTATGATAGAGTGGTGAGGAATGACCTGTGGTCGGTACTGTCCATGTATGGGGTGGACAGCGTCTTGCTGCGAGCTCTGAAGTATACGTATACTGACTGGTTTAGCATTCGCAGGGGTGTAAGACAAGGATGTGTCGCCTCCCCATGGTTGTTCAACTTACTCATGGACAGTTGCCTGACTGATTTGAAAGAGAATGACTTTGGGATAAGGATGGGTGAGCTACTGGTCAAATGCTTGTTATACGCCGACGATCAGGTTTTGTTCGCATCGTCGGTTGAAGACCTGCAGACACAAGTAGCAGTAATGGATGAGGCGTTTAAAAGGAAAGGAATGAACATTAATGTGAGTAAGGCAAAAGTAATGGTGTTCGAAAAAGATGATGAAATGACTGAGTGCAAGATAAGAATTAGAGGTGAAAGGGTGGAACAAGTGAAAGACTTTGTCTATTTGGGGAGCCTCTTTACCAGGGATGGCAAGTGTGAAGGTGATATAGAAAGAAGAGTAAAAGCAGGAAATGTGTAAACGGTGCATTGCACTCCTTTGTGAGTGGCCAAAACATCTCCAAAAGAGCTAGATTGGCTATCCATAGTGGAGTGCTAGTCCCAACACTTATGTATGCTAGCGAGACTTGGGTATGGCAAAAGAAGCAAGAAAGTAGGATTAATGCAGTAGAAATGAGGTCCTTGAGAAGTATGTCTGGCGTTACTTTGAATGACAGGATACGCAATAGTGTGATTAGAGAACGTTGTGGACTGAAAGAGGATGTAGTGACAAGAATTGAGAAAGGAATGTTGCGTTGGTTTGGACATTGTGGAGAGGATGAAGGAAGAAAGATTGACAAAACAAATATATCGAGTGAATGTGGATGGAAGGGCCGGTAAGGGACGATCCAGACGGACATACTTCGACCAAATAGAGGATGTATTAACAAAGGGCAAGATAAAAAGTACCCGAAACCGGCGTGCGTGCATGCAACGACTGATGAATGTTGAGGAAGCGAAAGTGATCTGTCAGGATCGTAGCAAGTGGCACTCCCTGGTCTCTGCCTACCCCTCTGGGATACAGGCGTGAGTTTATGTTATGTTGTTTCTCGATCTTTGTGTCTAATGTTATATAGATAATGGTACGGAACCCTCCGTGCGCGAGTCCGACTTGCACTTGGCCTGTTTTTTTTTTTTCATTTGGCTTTAACGGTGTTGCCAGATGCTAGACGGCCAATGTGGCCGAAAGTTGGAAAAACAGTCGAGAAGGTTGAATGAGGCATTATTTTTTTAAATTATTCTCTAGTCACTGCTAACATTGAATTTTAAAATTCAATGCTGCTAAGATGGCGCTGAACTTGGTAAATTATTGCAAGGCACGGAACGTCACATATTTTTTTTATTATTTTACTTTGATATAAATGATATAATGACGAAACTTACATACCTATGTCATTGTCACATCACAACTAAATATCGTTCCGAATTGATCCATTCACATCTTAATATCCATTGACGTCCATTTTGGAACGGCTAGACGCGAATACGCAAGAACGTGCCTTCCGATTTGCCCATGACCGCTGACAGTCGCAAATCGCAACGCACGGCTATTAACGTAGTCAGTTCAGCGCCATCTACAGAGTTCTTGGGAACTATATTTTTTTCTTATAGTCAAAAATAAAACCTCCCATTATTCACAAAAATACAAGAAATCAGTGAATATTACGATTGCAGAATTAAATTTAAAATGAGGTTTAATTTGTAACTATTGTCAATATTTAGGACAATGGTCATTGAAAAACCGCCGCGCCCTTTCCGCGACCTCGTCCCACAGCCTTTCTGTGTGATCGACTTCTAATTCCCCTAAAACTAGAATTGTGACATTTTGCATTGGATTTTGATTGTGACATTTTTTGCAGAAATAGGACTAAGACCAGCATTGCCAGATACACCGCTTTTCCTCTTTATACCCCGCTTTTTTGTCAATGGGTCCTTTGTTCGTTTTAGAATTTCGCGGTTCCGCAATCTGTTCAAATGGAGAACACAAAAGGGCAATATATTACTATCAAATACACCTAAAATGAAGCGTAGATCGTGTACATTACATACATTAGTTTTAATTTCACTGCTATACATGCAGTATTTCGGTAGTTACCAATAAGGACAAGAAGTTCAAGCCCTTTTTGAATTGCAGAGATTACTTGCGCTCATACTATGACGTCACACCCCATTCAGCCCGCGACCAGCCGACCACAGACGATATAGGGATACTACGCCCGCGACCGCGACACGGGTTGCGCGCGGCGCTCGGTCCAGTGCGTTGACCCAACTAAATTACGCGCGTCTCATTCCATTTTGTTTCGATCGACTTCGTTTTCATATTACCTATTGTGTGCTTGTATTACAAAGAAATACTATAAATTATCCTTTATATCCGATTACACTAAAGTGAAACGTGTAGTGTGTAGTATGAAAGGTTTTCTACAGTCAGTCGTTCAATCTGCCAAGAGTGGATGGATAGTTTGATGGTGACACAATATTTCATGAAGAATCTACAAGCACGGGGCAAAGTCCAAATAAAAAAAAATCATGATTTTACCGCTGCCGAAATAGGAACGTGGAATAAAGATGAAAAGGTATGTAGGTAGGTACCTATGTTCTGCGTAAGCATTACTGTTAGAGCAAGGAGGTCTAACGTATAGTCGATAGAGTATGTAACAAAATGATTTTAATGCAATTTTACTCTCTATTTGAAGTGACATCTGACAAACATCAGATATTGTATTGTTCCTCACTTCAAATTTTCATGTTGTCAAGTAAACAATAAATTTTCTAAAACTTTATTTTTACTTCATTATTTACTTCCACAAACTGTATCAGTTACAAACTTTCGGCTTCTTAGGTGCGCTTTTGAAGATAAATGATGTTTTAATTTACGGGCCCAGTACGCCTGATTAATTTGATGATTGATGCCGGAGACAGAGCAGGAGTGGCTCTGGTGGAAGTGGAGACAACTTTGAGAAATCAGTCAGCGAGATGGCAAGTAATAGTTTAAACATGCCACAGATGGCAAGGCTAGAGGGTAGCTCTAACTACTCGACGTGGAAAGTTCAAATGGAAATGGCACTTGTCTACGAAGATCTTTGGGAGTACACTAGCACGACGCCAGCCCCGACTGATGAGAAAGCTGTAAAGAGAGATCAGAAGGCTAAAGCCAAGATAGGCATGATGGTGATGCCTGAATGTCTTGTGCACATACGCCTTGCGAAGACAGCTAAGGAAGCTTGGGAGAAGCTAAGACAGACATTTGAGGATAAAGGCTTGAATAATCGGTACCGCCTGCTATCCAGATTAGTCAGTCTGAAATTGGAGCAATTTTCAACGGTACAGGCATATGTACGATATCTCAGGAACTGAGAGACATTGGAAAGGAAGTCGATGATGAACTGTTGGCTGCCCTGCTACTCCAAGGTCTGACGGCGCCGGCGGAGTTTCAACCACTGAAAATGACAATTGAGAACAGTAATATCGAACTTACGTCTGACTACGTAAAGAACAAACTGTTTCAAATGGAGGATGCTTACACAGCTTCAGGAAGTAGAAGTGATACGTCAAAGTCAGCACTGCTAACAAAGAAAAATGAACACACAAAGAGCACTACTAGCAAACCTGCAAAGAAAGTATTGAAGTGCTATATCTGTGGAGGCCCTCATAAATGTTACCAATGTCCTAATAACAAGAAAAAAGAGGAGATAAAGAAGGAAGCACATCAAGCATTTGCATTCGGCAATGCGTGTAAACCTGCAGAAGATTGGGTAATCTACTCTGGAGCTTCAAATCACATGACGAAGACAAAAGCTTGGTAAAAAGACTTAAAAGAAACTCCTACACCTTTAAGAGTTATGTGTGCGGATGGAAACGAGGTGCTGGGCGAAAGTGTTGGTATGGTGTCTGACAAGATGACGGTAAGTGATGTTACTTATGTACCTACCGAAGTTAGCATCTAATTTATTGAGTGTGAATGCGATTGCTAAGAAAGGGCATGTATTAGTGTTCACAGAGACGGGGTGCGACATCTTTAAGAGTAACGAGTGCTAGGTTTATGGCGAAACTGTTGCGACAGTGGTGGCGGAACGAGGCATCTACAAAATTAAGGACTGCTCATATGGTGCTGCTCTAGCGACAACAGGAGGTGAGCAAAATGACCAGGTCCTGTGGCACAGAAGGATGGGACATCTAGGACTAGGGAACCTGAAGTTACTGAGAGATAAGATGGCAACCGAGGTGAGTTTCCCAAATTGTACACACAATTTAGACTGCATTTCATGCATAATGGGAAAACAAACGCGACAACCTTTTAAGAATAAGGGTACGAGGGCTAATGAAATTCTAGAATTGGTACACTCAGATGTATGCGGGCCAATGCGAGTTCCTTCTTTTAGTAAAAACCTTTATTTTGTTACGTTTATTGACGATTTATCGCTCAAGACTTTTGTGTACTTTTTGAAACAAAAGAGTGATGTTTTTGAAAAGTTTAAGGAGTTCAAAGTTTATGCGGAAAATTAGACCGGCCAGAAAATCAAGATCTTGCGATCAGACAATGGCACGGAATATGTCAACAAAAGGATGGAGAACCTGCAACAGGAAAACAATTTAAGGCAAGGAATGTGGTATTCCTGGAAGATATCAAATACACGGATGGAGTGGATTCAGAAGAGAACTCAGTGGAGTTTATGTCACTTCCTGAAAGCAAATCAGACAGAGACTCAGAAGAGACCGCTGATTTGTGGACGCCTCCAGAGGGAGTTCTGCAGAATGATAATCTGGATGAGAATCCTGTAAATGCAGAAGTAATAATTGAATCCCATGGGATTGAGAGTCCAGGGATTCAAGATGAAGAAAGATTACCAGAACCCGAGGTTCATCAACCTGATATTGAGGTTGAAGATCAAGAACCAGAAATTTTCGAGGATTGCGAACCACCGGGTGAGGATTCAGAAAGTGTGCTTCAAGGAACAGAAAGGAGATATCCGCTGAGGGATAGGAAACCACGGGAGTTTCCAGACTACGTTCTATACCAAGCAGCTGATTCAGAACCAAATCCACTGACCATTCAAGAAGCATTATCCAGACCAGACAATAAGCAATGGAGAGCTGCTATTCAGGAAGAGCTTGATGCTTTAAAGAAAAATGGTACTAGTAGAGCCACAACAAGCTCGTAACGTCGTTGATTCGAAATGATTATTTCGAATCAAAGAAGAGGTGGGAAATAAGATACGCTATAAGGCACAGCTTGTTGCTAGAGGATTTAGTCAACGATGTGGAATTGACTACGACGAAACGTTCTCGCCAGTTGTGAGACATAGCTCACTACGAGCTTTGATTGCGCAAGCAGTCAAACAAGGATTGAAGATAGACCAAATGGATGTCAAGACGGCATTCCTGTATGGAGAACTTGATGAGACGGTCTATATGAGACAACCAGATGGTTTCGAGGAACCTGGAAAGAAGTCGCATGTTTGTTTATTGAAGCGGTCCTTGTATGGACTCAAGCAATCGCCGAGGGCATGGAACACGAAACTCAACAGTGAGTTGTTGAAGTTGGAATTCAAGAGATCGCAGAACGAACCCTGCGTTTACACGAGGTCAAAAGGAAGCAATGTGATCATACTAGCGGTCTATGTCGACGATATTATGTTAATTTTTTTGAATATTGAAGCAGAGTTACGCAATGTGAAGCAGGATCTCATGTCGAAATTCGAAATGAAGGATTTAGGAAAAGCAGAGTTGATCCTTGGTATGCAGATCACTCAAAGTGAATCAAGAATAAAAGTTGACCAGACGAAATATGTCAACAAGGTGTTGAAAACTTTCAGGATGGAAGACTGCAAGCCAGCTGCCACGCCTGCAGTTACCGGTCAAAACCTAATCAAGCCAGGGCCGGATCATAGACCCGATCCTAACATACCGTATCAAAGTAGTGATTGGATCTTTGATGTACTTATCGGTATGCACAAGGCCGGACATTTCGTATGCCGTTAATTATCTAAGTCAGTTTAACAGCTGTTACACTGAGGAGCATTGGATAGCTGCTAAACGTGTGATAAGATACCTCAAAGGGACCAAAGAATTCCGACTGATGTACAAGAAGAAGACATCAGACGAAATACATTGCTATGGAGATGCAAGCCATGCCTCTTGCTATGATAAGAGGTCATATTCAGGAGCAGTGTTCTTGCACATGGGAGCTGCTGTCAGCTAGGAAAGCAATAAGCATAGGACCATTGCACTATCTACAGCGGAAGCTGAATATGTTGCAATGTCGGAAGCTGCCAGAGGCAATTTTCTTAAAAAGATTTGTGGCTGTAATAACTGGCCAGTCTGAATTGCCCATTAAGATTTACAGTGACAGCCAATCTGCTATCGCAATTGCGCATAACCCTGTGCATCATCAGCGTACAAAACATATTGCAGTACGCCATCATTTTGTGAGAGAGGCAGTTGAACAAGGGCATATTGAGTTGGAGTATGTCCAGACGGAGCGTATGGTTGCTGACTCGTTGACCACGCCTTTGCTGAAAGGGAAGTTTGTGTGGTGTACTTTGAGTATGGGTGTTGGGTATGAAGTTATAGAGAGTTAAAATGGAGGAGGAGTGTTAGAGCAAGGAGGTCTAATGTATAGTCGATAGAGTAACAAAAATATTTTAATGCAATTTTACTCTCTATTTGAAAAATGACATCTGACAAACATCAGATATTGTATTGTTATTGTTCCTCACTTCAAATTTTCATGTTGTCAAGTAAACAAAAAATTTTCTAAAACTTTATTTTTACTTCATTATCACCACAGACGATAAAGAGATACTACTTCATTATTTACTTCCACAAACTGTATCAGTTACAAACTTTCGGCTTCTTAGGTGCGCTCTGGAAGATAAATGATGTTTTAAAGTGAAAAACACCATTAATTACCTACTCTCGGGTAGGTATTTGTTGAAACTTAAACCTAACTGAAAGTGTTTAGTAGTACCTACCTATTATGGGCATGGCGGTGATACTGAGCAGCTGTGCAGTTGCAACGACTGTCTTATTTATTACTCGGTCCTTCCATGCGATGCCGAGAATGCAAGAGCGGCGCTTACGGTGGCTAGGGCATTTGCACCGCATAGACCATTCTCGACTCCCCAGACGTGTTCTCCTCGGTGAGATAGCACAAGCAAAAAGGCGAGTTGGAAGACCCCACTTGCGTTGTGCTAAACGTGATATGCTCACTGTTGGCATCCCAAGCGATCGGTGGGTGGAGCTAGCGGAAGATCGAGACAAGTGGAGGCGTCTCATCGCGAACGCATAAACGCGCGAAGAGGCATGCATTGCACAGGCCTTAAACTCCGACCAGCAGGGGCCTGCCGCCCACACATGCCGAGTATGCGGACGGGGACTCCTCTCTCGAATAGGACTTTTTAGTCACGAGCGTAAATGCTCAAAAAATGCTAATTAAATCATCTGCAATAGATGTAAAGCCCCTGATGGTGACCTATTATGAGCAGCAATAAAAAAAATATATAGGTACTCGCAATCAACATCTCGAGGTTGTCGATGATTATTAGTACCTATAATCTTAAAGAAAATGTCACTATTTCCCATAAACAGATGTATATTATTATCTGAGTCAGTCCTAGTAGGTATTTACGTAGGTATCAGTTTTCTAAGTAGGTACCTAGGCAAATACCTACCTATTATTATATTTTTAAACTAAACCAGATATTTTTGATTAATTTCATCCAATGTCTGCTTTAGTTTGTTCAATAGAGATTTTAAGATAACAGCTGTAAGCACAGCTGGTGTAGTTTATTATATACCTAGTAGGTACAGTACCTATCATTATATTATTTTTTACAGCTATTGGGACTAAATTGAAGTTCATCAAAGCTCAAAGTAACAAGGTCACAGAAATACCTAATAACGACGACTTTATTGACAAAATTGTGCAAAAAATAAATGATCTTGGGCTTGATGAAGCCCACGATCATTTATTGAAGATAAATCAGAGGTACAAAAATCATCTATGCATAACCTTATAGGTAATGTACTTTTATAAAAGGCAATGAAAATTCACATTTTGAATATTTTTTAAATTATTGAATAACTGAAATGACAGATGAAAGACGCCAATGGCTCTCTCGACATGTATAATATGCAAAGCTGCATTTTTTTCTAGTAATTCACTTTTTGGTGGAGTTATCTTAGTGCTGACACTAGGTGGACGTATCAAGGCGCATTCTTGCTTGCTGCAAAAGATGAGCCACATTCTTTAAACCTGGATCAGCCATAACCGTACTATTTTTAGGTAGCAAAACCTCTATATACCTTAGAAATAAATAAGACCATCCGGAGTTATGGATATCAAGTATATCATGATATTACATTACTTATGTTCTGACCATACTAATGCTTGCTTTGCAGCTTCAGTCGGTTTTTCGATTTTTATTTCCAGACAATCTACATTAAGTACGTTTAACATTGCTGTATCTCTTTCGAAATGGCATTAGACACAACTTGCGTTGATTTTGGAAAAAATACAAGACTTCATGCATAATAAAATTATTGAAATATTACCATCACATCTCTTGGTGACCATTTGTAAGATTCACTTAAAATACCATTTGTTTTGGGATGCCTAAAAGCATCTGAGGCTCCCGAGATACACATAAAAAAGCAGCTTTCTGCATGCGTGTTTTAAAAGATCCGTTATCGATATCAGCCTCACAATCGGTAATGTCTGTTTCATCTAATACATCGTAATCACTGAGTATTTGTTGATATCAAAGATGTTTCTGCAAAACTGGAAGTCGATGGTTTATTTTCAAGCGGATTTAGTTTCTTGATTTTTTATTATTATTATTATTATTTGTAGACGGGCAGGCAGTTGGAACAACTGATAATTGCCCGCATCCAGTTTTACTTGGTTATTTTTTTCTTTTGGTCAGTGATGTGTTTGTTGTTGTTTGTTGATTTTGTTTTGTTTTTTATCCGTAGATGTCAAATGAAAATATTTATTATTGGTCTGAGTACTTTTATGATAAACTTTGTTCCTCAAATTTACTTGGATATTTTTGTGTTTCGTTTTTAAATTATCTTCTGTGGTACTACTTAGATTTTCATCTCTTGTCACATCTTTTAAGGGGTCATTCACAATATCATGAACACGAGGAATGGAATCCACTATATATATTTCTTCAACGTCATGTGAAGTAGACGCAATACATTCACTTGAGGAAGTTGTCAGTTTTGCAATTTTAAGTTTTTTTACAACAGAGCGCTCAGGTTTTTCAACTGATTGTTTTTGACAAGCAAAGCTATGAGGCACTACCCCTTTCTTGAGTTTAAGTTTGCCTCCAACTAGTTTATACTTAACGTAGTTTTCCATGTCATTTTCCACCTAAAACAAAAAAAAAAACATTTTAAAAACAAATTAAAACCCGAATAAAAACCGTGAATTAAAAACCACGTTTAATGTAGGTTGCATTACTTAAAAGGTAGTCTAAAAAATGTTTACCAAGAAAACAAAGGAAAAATGCGGGCCACGAGTTTGATACTTCTCACCGACTCAAATCTCGAGTGCTCGCACGCGTGTCAGCTCAAGTTAGACTAGTCAGCCAGCACATAAAACAAACACCGGCCAACGAAACTTGACCGCAATGCCGGCAACCGCTGCGTCGCGTGCGGCAGATGGATCTAGTGTCGTTGGTCGGTGCTGGTTTTACGCGTGGACCAGTGAGGCAAGTTTTTAGTTCAAAATAAAGGTAGTTCAGTGAAAACATACCTAATTATTCATAATCAAAATTATTGAGTCTTTCAGTATGCAAGCACTTTATTTATCTTCTAATAAGTTAATATTACATAGGTACTATACTCTATTTCATATAACAAAAGACAGATGGTGAAATAGAGGTCGCGCAGAGGCAGGGATCCTAAACATTTAAATATATGTACAATTTATAGGATGCAATTTAATGACATGCCTGGAAATAGAGGCATACATAACGCCGGTTACTGCAGTTTTGTTTACAATAACACTACTTATTATAGGGATATGGACCCTACGGCCAGTTTTCAGTCACTTTACAAATATTCAGTATTTTATGTTTTTCAGAAGTGTTTAATGCTTGTTTCCTCCATTTCCTTTTCGGTGATTGAAACACAGACTCGCGCTTACACTTTGTTTCCTCACGACGATCGCAACTTGGGTCAGGCTTCATTTCCTCGCTACGGTTGCAACTTGGGCCAGGCTCTTCCATTATTATTCAAATTATCGGAAACCATAATAAAATCTGCTAGAAAACAGCAATACGTTTTACAAAGTAATAAAACACGAAAAATCAAATACACTTCGCGCTCACACAACTTGAACACAGCAAATCAAATCGTGACAGGTAATGCGACAAAAACAAAAACTGCACATTCACCCAGTAAACATATGCTTAGATATGCCACTGTAATTTGATCGCAATTTACTTTGCAAAAAATACATGAATAGGTACGTTTGGAATCATTTTGTTTATTTATTTATTTTTTGCAAAATAATAAATGAATTAATTTTTTTTTGTTATTTCACAACAGATTTATGGAAGTGTGCACAGTAAAAAAACTTTTGCCCTTTATTTCACGTTATTATGAAATAGAGTATTTCATATAACGTGAAATAAAGGGCAAAAGCTTTATTTTATGTTATATGAAATAGAGTATAGGTAGTAAGCAAGATACCTATTTAACAATCAAAACTAGACAAGTACGTAGTTTAGGTAGGTCAAATGTGGCGAGGATAAATAGAGAAGAATAAAATTATTTTTAACAAATACCTACTTACATCGAAATGGTCTTCACAGCAGTGCGCTTTAGTTTTAGGGCCAATTGCATCAACTCTTTTTACGGCTGTCATCCACTTTTTCCTCATTTTTGGGTCCTCAGGAACATAAAAAAAAGAGTTTCTCAGGTGTTTTAAGTGTTGAATTGAAGCACCGAGGCACAATACAGTATTTTTTTTCCATTTTTACCACAGAGACCTTTATAATTCTGATTTTTACTAGGTCCTGCGGAGTAGAGCGCGACGCGACTGTCGAATGACCGGGGGTGTGACGTCATCGGCTAGTGAGCGCAGTGTTGCCAACTCGGATTTAGAAAATGGCGTAGGCTACAATCGGCTACATTAGAAAATTACGTAGAATTAGTAGTGTATGAATAGTTCGTTCGTAGTACATTTTTTCGGAGTGAAATGAAGACAGTATAATAAGAATAATAAGCAGGAAGACGAAAAATCTCGAAATTTGATCGAAACCAAACAAACAAAACACCAAACAAACAAAAAACGTAGTGGTTATATACTCTTTGCAAAATACGGCGAGACGTTTCGTTTTACACTGTCACAGCCCTATGTACAACACGTTCACATTAACTAGAGACTTGACGTTGATACAATAATGTCCAAAACAAATACCAAAATGACAGACAACTAAGCAAATTATCGATAGTATGGTCAGTATCTTTGTAACCAATACGTGTGTACCAATTTTTTGTAATGGGAAGTTTGTTTATAAAAATGAATGATGCGACTTGACGCGAGTGTTGTATGGCGAGCCGAGGTGCGCAGTATCACAGAGTACATTAATAAATGGCTAGTATGAAACGGAACGTTTATAAACTTTTTTTCGCGAATGAAAAGGAAAGTAGTCCCATTCAGCCTAATGAGTTACATTATTTTGAAAATATACAATTTGATAGAACATACCTACGTAGATTCTGAGACTGAAGTTCGTAGGTTTGCAGGAAAGGCCTAAACGTAGATCTACTTAAAAAGACGTAGAATTGGCAACGTTGAGTAAGCGCCCGCCCACGTTTTTAAAAACCTTCGCCGGAAATACACAATTTCATCGTAATTATCTCACCTAGCGATGGGCCGAGTCACATTTTGTCCAACTCGAGTAGCTCGAGTTTAAATAAGGGCTGACTCGGGCAGCAACTCGAGTCAGCGTTGTCTCAGCGCGCACACCGGTGTCAAGTTGCGCGAGTCGGTCGGACCTGACACACCAACGCGGTGGCGGTGGCCGTCCATATAAATAATTCTGCAGTAAATGGATATGTAAGGACCGCCACCGCGTTGGTTTGTTTCATCCTTTATGTAAAAAAAAACGTACATAGCTGTAAACGATACTGTAGCTCGAGTTGCATGTTGTACCGTTCTCACTCTGACACGCAGCTCCGTCGCATAGTACTGACTCACTCAGCTACACTCGCGAGTCAGCTCGCTCGCGCACACCCGCCGAGTCAACTCGGTTGACGTAATTTCCAACTCGAGTAAATTGACTCGAGTCGCCCATCGCTAATCTCACCCATTTTTTAAGATATGAAAAAGTAAGAGTCTGTCGTTGGGAATCGAACCTGGGTCTCTCGCTTCCGAGCCCAATGTTCTACCCACTAGGCTACCACCGCTTCTCTTTTGACGCTTATACTCAATAATAATTACCTTACGTTTTTTGCATTCAACTTAATTCCGGATTCACTTACTTGGTGTTTTTGTCGGAAGACTCCGACCAGTTTTGCTCTGATTCGCAGAGCTTAATCATGGTGTGTAGAGACGGAGTCGGTACGTACATGTAGGTATTATAGAAGTATAATTGGTGCCGATAGGTATTACGCGCACCAAATCCTGAGCGATTCCAACCGTCTGTCAAATTAGTATGGAATTTGACAGTTAGACACTTACTCCAAAATATATATATACAATAGCTAAGTGTACATATCGACTGCTAATTTAAAGGTCATATTCGTTTTAATTATATCTGTGTTTTTAATGCTGTAGTGTTTTGAAGTCGGTATTTATGTTTTCATTTATTTATTTTTATTGTTTTCCGATATCAATTGCGCGAGTCACTAAAAAATACCCAAATCGCTTCAAGTGTGCCTTTAAAATTTGAAGAGTTCCCTCGATTTCTTCAGGATCACATCATCAGATCCTTACTTGATGACTACCTGGATGTCCCTTTCAAACAAAAAAAGAATTATCAAAATCGGTCCAGACGTTTTCTAGTAATCGGGGATCATATTTAAGTTGAAATCCATAGGCTCCCACACAACAAACGTAATTTTTTGCCGTTTTTTGCTCGATATTAATAACGGCAACAGGTAGACGCTTGAAATATTCAGAATATTTAGTTCTATATTCGCTTCAAAAATAAATAGATAATTAGATTAAAATAAAATAAATATTTAAGGGGGGCTCCCATACTACAAACGTGATTTTTTTCTCGATCTTTGTGTCTAATGTTGTTTATATAACGGTACGGAACCCTTCGTGCGCGAGTCCGACTCGTACTTGGCCGTTTTTAAGCACTGCTACCGCATTTCCAACCCATCTGGCAACACTAAGACATTAATTTCCCAAGCAAGATTCTCTCATGATTCCCTTAAAAAAAATAGCAGGCATTCGATCCACATACAGAGCATCTAATATCTACAGAAATTAAATAGAATAGTATAACTATAACCTACAACTTTACTGTGCTATAAATAGAATAGACATCAAAGGAAATCAGAAAATTACAATAATGTAGCATTTACAAATAAAAAACGACTTTACATATGAGAATAAAATAATGGTTTTATTTGAGTTCGGTATTTAGTCAAAATAAATCAGTGCTTGAATTATACTGTTCGCACTGTAGGTATATTCAAATTGTACGTTTTGATTATCATATAAAGCAATTTTAATTACTTAAATAACGTAATTTAATTATTAGGTATACATAATGTAATAGAATCATCAGGTAGGTGGTACCTGTATCTAAAAAAATTTTTATTTAATATACATATACAATATGGAAACGATCGAAAAACTTCTCAGTTCTTAACTAAATTAAATGCAAATCGTGATCGATTACCAAAGAAAGTACTTTACTTATGAAAACTAAACTGTTCTGCAAGTAAACCTTGTTGTTTGAAATAGGGCAAAATAATACACTTTTCAAAATCTGAAGACTATCAAAAAATCCTTGCTATGGCTCGCTTTGCATTAGGGTCATTCCACGGTAATCGATACTACAATATATACGATGTTTTTTTTAGTTATATTTGATTATATTAAACATAAATACTAACTAAACGAGAATACATTCTATTATCTATAATAATTACCAAAATTTCATAATTTAAACTGAATACATATAACTAAAAAAAATAAATCTGTATTATGATGATATCAACTTTAGTTCTCTTCCCTACACCTTTTTATGTTATGAAAAACGAACTTAATAAATTCAGTTTATATCTTTGAAAAATAAACATATTTATGCCTGTAATTGAATATTCTTTAATGTTCATTCCGTATTCGTCACACCCGTCACTGTTGAATTTTGGATGTACAATCGATAATATCAACTATATGTTAAAAAGAATTATAGTTATTTAGGTAGGCAACTTTCGTTCACTGACTTCATAATTATTCCAATAAATAAATATAGATATATTATAATTTAGCAGAAATATTGTGTATCACGCTTGGAGTATCTAACTAATTTCGTGACTATTTGGTTTATATTTTAATAAATATAATCGAGACCTATCATATTTTGGTCAAATTAAGTCATTTTCAAAATTAATAAGAATTAAAGTTCAAAATGTAAGTTAAAATGTCACACCCGTCACCGTGGAATGGGCGATTTACAGATTTTACACTCCTTTCCACTCATCTTGGCGCGCGGCTCTATATGTGCGTGCGCTTGTAATTATACAGCTTTAATTCGTGTGGCAGTGACGCCACGTGACGCGCCCGTCGTCGTCCGAGCAAGTTACTGTGTACATACGGTTTATCCACACATGGAGCCGCTCGCAAAGATGAATTGAACAATCTATAACTTACTGATATAATTCCGCGACAAACTTCATGTTCCGGAAGTAGATAGAGAACACTTTATTGTACACAATAAAGAAAACTAAAAATATATTTCTTAGCCTAAGCGTACATACAGCTGCCTTATCACTAAAATTAAACTCTTCCAGACAATTTTGGCTGGACTAGATTAACACATGGAAGTAGATGCGCACATTTACAGCCGGTTTCTAAACCTGCTTTAAGTCTTAAGAGTATTCTAGTGGATCGACTTTTTATAAATAAGGCTGATGGGAAATAATAATATATTTGGGAAATAATAAATTCAGAGCATGAGCACCCGATGTTCCATACAAAATGTTGACTCCAGCGAACATTCGCTGGTATCATACATAAGATAAAACTGTTATTTTTTTCAATACTTCTGAGTTGTTATTATTAAAACTTTTATGATAACACATGTTTGAATTTATTAATGAATAGATTAATCCACTTAAGTTTTACGAATAGTTTCTAGTAAGAATAGACTTCCTTAAACACTTCTTAGACTTTTTATCATATTATTTTACGATCTTTTGCCTTTTTGGGAAGGTTTACCATCCTTCATCTCGGCCCGACTGAATTGCCTGATGTCACCTTTACATACACAACATAATTTACAAAATCATAGGATTCTCTTACAGAGACTTATTATTGTCCTATTATATTATATGTTTCTTTAATACAGTTTAGTTTAATACTGGCAAAGAACAGTACGGCTCGAGTTCCTCACATCGGCCGTGGACGTCGATCGAGCGTAGGTACGCAAAAATTGCGTTGTATGCATGCCAAGCTGGCGTCAACGATGCAGAAATCTGTATTCACGTTACAACGAGCCTGGAACCTGCGGGCGTAATGATGCAAACTAAAATAATCCTTAAAAGCTTACATTTAAGGGCTATAATACCACTGCAAACTAAACATCTGCCCGTGACGGCCAAACGGCCGTCAGTTGTCGACCAGCGTAGGATTAATCTCGAATGAAGGGAGAACTTACTCTGGAGAGTCTATGTTAAAAGGTAAATATGTTTTTTTCTCTACGACTAATAATAATAAATAACTTCCACACAATACTTGATCCCAAACTAGGATACCCTGTGCTGTGGCAAACTAGGATACCAGGTAAGGACGTCACAAACATGAAAGTAAACTCAGACTGAGGCCATTTGTACAAATGTATGGCGGCTCCAAGTGGGAATCGAACTGACGATCTATTT
This sequence comes from Yponomeuta malinellus, assembly GCA_947308005.1. Classification (NCBI taxonomy): domain Eukaryota; kingdom Metazoa; phylum Arthropoda; class Insecta; order Lepidoptera; family Yponomeutidae; genus Yponomeuta; species Yponomeuta malinellus. The sequence continues at coordinate 2,880,950 of OX371019.1, forward strand.
TGGTAGGTAAGCGCCTTAACGGCTAGACCAACGCGGCAAATATACCCTTCCAATGGGTATTCCACTCAGTAACGTGGTACAAAAATGCGCCACACAAATCGAGCTCAAACTATACCGCTACAAGGTCAAGGTGCACGTAAGGCCTTTTAATGAGAGAAGGTCGCCCCGCCCCACCCTACCAGTGGGACGTACATCCAATCCAATCAGTCGGTCGCTCAGTGCTGAGGATTGTGGCCGCTATGACGAGGATGGGCGTAGAGTGCCCCACATCTGGACCTGTCGTTCGCTGTGTGGACCGCCTGGTGAAACTTGAGTTTTGTTTCCTTGGTGATCTGGTCACTCCATTTAAGCGGGTGGTCTGCCTCGAGCTCTATTCCCCTCCACTTTGCCCGCCATTATACTATATTCTAGGCCCGAAGAAAGACAGAATACGTGGGACGTGGAACGTACGCGACCGATGTCATCTTAGGAGGAATTCAAGTCACACATATCCTTATCAGTCTTAACCAGCCGCGGCCTGTTCTTGCAGCAGCCTCTGCACGATCTGCACCTGGTACTTCAGGCACTTGTCCTTGGGGATGAGCTTCATCAGCTCGGCCACGTACTGCCCGAAGATCTCCAGACTCCTGAACCGGTCTGGTGCCAGCAATAACACTCGCCGGCTCTCCTCCGAGAGGTCCTGCTGGTCCTCCCTCACCGCTCTCGTCCACTCCGCTCTGATTTTTTCGTCTGGAAGGTATAAAGAAATATATTTATCGCAACAACGTAACAAAAACCCGAATAACATGTAAGTGATCAATCAGCCCGTATTCGTCCACTGCCGGACATAGGCCTGCCCCAAGGCACGCCACTTCTTTCACGTAGGACAATATCGGGGAGAGGGTCTAAATAATTCTTACTTTTTCATAATATGGACTGTCCCATGGGGACAAAAGTCCAACGTCTGCGCAGGCATTTATGCGGATGACGAGGGACTGTTTTTACCTCATATGCCAACTCTGCATATGAGGTAAAAGCCTATACCTAGCAGTGGGCCGAGGTGGGCTTTGATGGTGATGAAAATATTGTTAGTGTATGAGAAACGGAAGGTGAGTGCGGAAATCTCAAGTCTAACTAACTAACCTGTATGCTTTTTATCTTCTTTAGACGTTGCCCGGTCTCTGCTCTTATAAGGTTCGCTAGTGCGTTTCCGTTTGTTACCGCTGGGCGCTGGCGGCGGTTCTAAGTCGAGGTCATCCTCCAAACACACCTCCGTATCGTACATCACAGTTTCCTCGTGGGACCACACGTCAGATGCCGGACCCCGGAGGAACTCCTCACGCTGTGAAGTTGGAAGAATAATTTATTGCCATGCAAGGATTACAATGACAAAAGCATCCTAAAAGTGATTGATCCGAAACCCCGTGCCCGCTTGAACCCTTGTGCCAGCTGCTCGCTCCCTAAATCAATTTGGGACAACCCACCTTCGTGACAAAGCTCTGTGACACAGACTCTGTTCAGAGGTTGGGTCACAGTTCTTTGTTGCTACAACGATTTACTTAGGACTGCGAGATTGGTAGAGCACATAAATAAAATTATGCATACTTTGATAAATCCGAGTGGGAAACTCATGAGTTCTAATTGAGGCATTTCAGGAATAACTCTGTTTCTCTCTTTAGGCTACACTTCATTGACTTGGAGCCTTCGTATCCTAAAATGCTGTGCCAAAGGTTTCCTTACCTTAATTCCTATGTATTATTTCTATCTATTCAGAGGACTTGGAAGGACTCACGTCGTCGACAAACTCGGCGGTGGGATGTTTGTCGAGGAGATGCTCCTTCAGCTTGGTGATGTTGGTCCAGTTGAAAGTCACATTGCAGATCTGGCAGGTGGCTTCATCCATAGTCACCTGAACAAAGAACATTAATAACTTCAAAAAAAAATTCATCATCATCATCAGCCATTTGACGCCCACTGCAGGACATAGGCCTCCCTCATGGTATTACAAACAATGAAGGGTTTTGCCATAATCGCCACGCTTGGCGGGCGGGTTGGCGATCGCAGTATGCGGTTAGAATCTCAGGAAGACCAGTGCAGTAACAATATCTGGGCCCTCGTGCAAGTGACGTTAGACACACAGATGGGGCGTGGGGCGAGGGCGCGGTAAGATGTATAGAGTCACAGACCACAGTCCTTGCTCTGTGGTCGCTCTTAGTCTGTGACTCTATACATCTAACCGTGCCCTCGTACCACGTCCAATCTGTGTGTCTCATGCCGCTTTTACACGAGGGCCTACAGTGCGTTCACCATAAGAAGTCTCCTGTCCAGTTTAAAAATGTACTCTGTGCCCCTGTCATAGCGTGCAAACATGACGGTGGCAAGGGACAAGTTACAGTGAATGACGTGTAGATATTGTTACTGCATTAAAAAAGAATCACAGTCCTTGCTCTGCGGTCGCTCTCGTCTGTGACTCTATACATCTAACCGTGCCCTCGTCTCACGTCCCATTTGAGTGTCTCGCGCCTTGGCTTACCTCAAAGTAGCTCCAATACGGCTGCTTGGCGGCAGCGGGACACCCGACCTCGTGGCACCTGGTGGAGTCCTCTGTCACCCGCGGGTTGCAGTTGCAGTGCGCATCGTCGATCTCGCCTTTCACGGTCACAACTGAATAATAAAACGGTGAAACAGACTTGATAAACATTTAACAATTGCATGAAATTGATATTATGATAAAAACGCATCAGCTTGAAGTTACTAAAATTATTTATTCATTACTTCGTTAGCTCGAATTATGACATTTTATGCATTTATAATTACCACAAATTTAATATTAGGTAGGTACTTCTTTTTCTATATCTACATTTTTGAAACGATGCCACCTACATTTCTCCGGGCCCTACACGCTGTCTTACCATCGGGTACTGACATAATAACAGCGCTGAGGTGGTCGCCCACTCCAGCACATGCTGACTCAGAACCTTTTCAAATTTGCCACACCTACAATTCTCTGTTGTTGTTGTCGTGTACATTACGTGTTTCATGTGTAAGTATACTGTCTTTTCTTTCTGTGGATTGTTTTACTGTATTCGTTTTATTTTATTTTTTCTTTGTTTGCTGTATGTATACGGTGCTTCTTTTTGTACTGTTCCTGTTCATGTGTGTGTGCAAATGTGAACAAATGCCTAAATAACAATAATAGACTCTTCAACGCAGTTGTTCGTAAATTGACATAACATAACATAAACTCACGCCTGTATCCCAGAGGGGTAGGCAGAGACCAGGGACTGCCACTTGCTACGATCCTGACAGATCACTTTCGCTTCCTCAACACTCATTAGTCGTTGCATGCACGCACGCCGGTTTCGGGTACTTTTTATCTTGCCCTTTGTTAATACATCCTCTATTTGGTCAAAGTGTGTCCGTCTGGGTCGTCCCTTACCGGCCCTTCCATCCACATTCGCTCGATATATTTGTTTTGTCAATCTTTCTTCCTTCATCCTCTCCACATGTCCAAACCAACGCAACATTCCTTTCTCAATTCCTTTTTCAAATTGACTCTTATTACAACGTTTTTAGTTTCATAATTCAGCAAGTTATCATACTTGTGCCGTAAAAACATTACCGTACAAGTGCTATTATATAAACTTTTTAAAATTTCAGCAAAACTTTATGTCTCAGAACATTGAATATTTTTACAGATATTGTTGAACCTGCGCGCGCATCGAAAGTGCGGCGCGAGAAAAAAAAACAAAACATATACGCGCCATTTTCCGTAAATATTTTGAAGTTGCTGCTGGTGTGGGTCATTACTATCAAAATTGTCTACTTCAGGTTAATAACAATACAAGTTTGTTTTTTTCCTTGCAATTGTGTTGAAAAACGTCGCATGCAACTCGTGTGTATTGAGCATTACACACTCACCTACGGCTCGCGCTTACAATAATGCGTCGTGTGTAAATGTTACCAACTTAGCACACTTGTACCATAATGTACTATTAATGGCAAATCTTTTGCATTGTTAAGGAAATAAAACATTAAATATAATTTCTTGATGTAATGGCCAATGAAATACCTGAAAATGTAATGAAAATACATAGAAACATGGCACTTGACAAGACACCATGATGGGGAGCCATTTCAAGGCACTTTAGAAATAATAATAATAACTTCCACACAATACAGTCACTTGACCTGGTCCCAAACTAGGATACCCTGTGCTACGGTAACCAGGCAAGGACGCCATATACATAGAAATACATTCAGACTGAGGCCATTTGTACAAATGTACGGCGGCCCCCTGTGGGAATCGAACCCACGACCTCTATTTTGGTAGATACCTAATGGTTCTAACAATATACAACCAGGTGACCTTTGTGATCTGTCAGGATCGTAGCAAGTGGCAGTCCCTGGTCTCTGCCTACCCCTCTGGGATACAGGCGTGAGTTTATGTTATGTTATGTTATGTTATGACCTTTGTAGACCAGAAACAAAATACAGACATGTCATAAAGGCTGTACCAATAATCTCGAAACGCCTCACACGTAGCCCGCTGCTTCTGAGAAGAGTTGATCTACTTAAAGCAGAGGCATTCTTGACTGCAACGGTTGTTTCATTAACACTATTGGTACTCTACTAACAAATCGTAATCCAATTGCATAACCCGTGCAACTTAACTCGGCGCCTCACGCGATTCGATCTTCTTCGCGGGAGAAGCCTATTGAATTTGCGCGGGTTATACCATTCGAATGACATAGTACTGCTATTGCTTAGCACACTACGACAGTGTCAATTAACAGCTATTGTGGTGTTAATTTTGAACTTTGAATTTTGAGTGGTGGTAGCCTAGTGGGTAGAACCTCGGACTCGGAAGTGGGAGACCCAGGTTCGATCCCCGGTGCGCGCATGTACCTATGACTTGGTTTTATAAGTTATGTACATTTGTGAAGTTATAGTAGCAATACCACTCGCTAACGGTGAAGGAAAACATCGTGAGGAAACCTGAGTATCTGAGCTATTCACATACCTCAGCGCTTGAAATCGCCAATCCGCGGTGGGCACGCGTGGTGATTAAGCCCATACTCTCTCCCTGAGAGAAGGCCTGTGCCCTACAGTGGGACGTATATTAATTAGGCTGCTTATGTTGTGGTGTTAATTTTGAACATCTATGTGTTCGATCTATTGAACAATAATGAGGGTACTTATGAATTTCTGGAAAGAGCTATCTCTTGCTGGCTGGACTGACTACTCCCGCACGATGGCTCGAGTCGCGCGTTTCAACGTCAAAAGTCGCGACTTTCCAGTAGATTATTTGTCTAATTCTGACATTTTAGCGACACAATACCCGCGACTCGCGCCTTCGTGCTATACCTTTGCTGGAAGAATTTCCAGCCATGCTGCGTTCAATCGCCCAACTGTAAGGCGGACTTAACTGACTACCTCAATCTTTTAGTCAAGGATATTGCGAGGTGTTACTTACTTAGGTCAGTAGTTTCGTCGCCGGCAAATCGTTCCTCCATGCAGCTCATCTCCTGGAATTGAGAGAACACATTTTCTAATTCCAATACTTTAATAGGTACTGTGCAGACGGTATGTTATGCCAGATTTAGAAGTTGTTTGTCTTCAATTCTACATACATCGATACCAAGCCCATAGTCTCTCTCAGAGAGTGCCCAACAGTGAGACGTATTTAGACTTACTCTTCACGTAAACAAACTTAAAATAATGTATATCAAATTTGATTTGTCAAAGTTGAATTGAATTGTTTAGCACTCAATTAAATTAACAGTAACAGGCGTATCTGCCTGTAATTGGGATGTACATACTCGTATTATTATCTTGTACTAGTGTTAATTTTTAATGTATAATGTAATTATCCTGCTGGCGGAGCAAATAAATAAAATAAAATAAATAAATAAATACCTAATTGTTTGTTTACTTTATACCGAATTGAGCTATGGGGCACTGCTGGCAACCCCAATGTAGAGATTCTAAAAAGATTTCAAAATAGTGCTTTAAGATCTATATCAGGTGCACACTGGAAAACCAGAAATACAAGAATACCTCGAGATGCCAACATAACAACATATTAGCAAGAAACCTATTGGATACACTAGGAAACAGAACACAAATTGGATACATTGAATCCTGACAAGAAGGAACTACAATAATGGACTAGTTCCACAGAAGAATTGTTAATACTTGATGAAGCATCAATTACTTTATGGCTAGAAGAGCTGATGGCAAATAAAAAAAAACTTTACACCGAGACAAAACCAGAATGGAATTAATATGTATACCTCGTCGTCCACATCTCCGTTCGCGTCCATACACTTCTGGATGTACTGCGAGGTGATCCTGGCTTTCTCCTTCAGGGTTATGGGCATCAGCTGGATGAGAGTGCGGAAGGCCTCTTCGTCAATGATGGAGACCGAATGGCCATGCTTTTTCACCAGATCTATGCAGGCTTGCCTCACCGATATGAAGATAATGTTCTCGGTTCGCTTAGGTTTCGGAGTGTTTGAGTCCTGTTGGAACAAAAGAGCTGTAAGTTTTACCATCCTAGCCTCTTATGACCCTGATCTTGGATATGTTTTACCACGCGGAGCACTCATGAAATTGATCTTGGCTAGGATGGGTAAGATTTGAATCTCATGCATTGGGTTTGATAACAGAGGAAGAAACTTTTGAGTTACAAGCGGCAGTTCTGTATTTTTCTTGTGTACTCTAAATACTGCTCTGAATTTCTCGTATGTAATCCCGGAATTTAACGGTATTTTTTTTTATATAGCGCATTCCACTTAAAATAAATTTATGAATTATTTGTTGGTTTATAAAATTGTCCAATACCTTTAAACGAGCAATTTTTGTGTATAATCTAGTCTGAATCTAGGAAACGGCTCCTACGATTTTCATGAAATATAGTATGACCCTCTGCATACTTCGGGGACAATAAATCGATCTAGCTATGTTTCATTTTTAGAAAACGTCGTTTTAACCGTGTTTTTAGGCAATGAAAAACTGCTAAAATGTCATCAGAATACGAAGGTAAATTTCGCCACAATCTACAAAGTTGTAATACGGTGGGAAATCGGACGGTCCCGAAACCAGAAGACGGTGGTTCAAGTCTGTCTCCAATCCGATTAATTTTTCCTTTGTTTCCCCTTTTTTTCGTCGTATCTAAATATTATTTCCAAAAAACACGATTAACAAAAAAAAACTCATCCAGGTACTTTTATTTACATAAATATCTTTTCTTTATTTCCAAATAAATAAAAACATTAATAATAATGTACACATATAATATCTAAATCTCATATTTGGATTTGTGGGGTAAGCTCCTAAATATTTTAAGATATTTTAAAAACCTATTCAGGAAAAAAAATCCACCCATGCCGGGACTTGAACCCGCGACCTCTGGCTAACCGTGCCAGCGCTCTCCCAATTGAGCTAATGGGTAAGTGCAGGCGTCGGCGAAATTTCGAACCTTTTTACAAACTTCTCTTTAAATCATCTGCACTTTTTATGTTAAGAGAGATACAGTAAAAAAAAATTTTTTCACCATTTTATTCCTTAACTTTGTCGGCGTGATGAATATGTATACGCATACCAAATTACAGCTTTCTAGTACCACCGGTCTTTGCGCTAGGCCGGGGACGGACAGACAGACAGACGGACATGGCGAAACTATAAGGGTTCCTTATCGGACTACGGAACCCTAAAAATGGCCAAGAACGGTCGTGATTTGGTTGACTATAAAATAGATTTTTTATTCTTTTGTTTGCGAGGACACTGAGTTTTAAGATATCGAAATGAGAATGTCAATCCAACGTCGAATGTTATTGGCATTCGCCAGTCTGTTAAATTTTCGGCACCATCATGAACATTTATCATCATTTATTTATATTTAAATACATTTTTGGGCGTCCTTATAATGCATAGGTCCTTTACTTTTGAGCACGCTGGGTTTGAGCTGAGCAGACCTGATTGAAATTGACGCCATCAATTTTGTAAAATTTCGGCCGGGCTAACTTACCGCGCCTATATGTAAGTTAAATCTTTTACAATAGAAAGCGCTGAATTTTTATGAAAATCCCACCGTAAATTTAGTAAATTCTCTGGCTAACTTACAAGAAAGATCTTGCGTTTTTGAAGGCGCTGAATTTTTACTGAACTGAATGAAATTGCCACCATCAATTTAGTACATTTTGGGGCGCGCGTTATTTTTTATAGTCGACGGCGCTGAGTTTTTATGAAAAGGCCTCCGTCAATTTATCCACCATTAATTCTTTGGCTAGTCTACGAGACAGATGTTTTATTTTCGAACGCGCTCAACTTCCACGAAACTAAATCAAAATGCCATCGATAAATTAGTACATTTTCATCATCGAGACATTTTAAGTGGAACTGGTCTACTTTTTTAAGTCCCGATATTCGTTAAAAATAATATAGCATCACTTCGTTGTAGGTTCTAATTGCATCATCTTTAAAATATACTTTTAATATGTATTTCAGGGACTTAGTCTTAGGAGGGATTTAGGTTTCTGGCCGGTCGCAGTTGGGAGCGATGTCGTGGAGATGGTGAAGAGGCCGAGTAAGGTCCGTAGTCATAAGTAAAACATATGGCGCGACAGAGGGACCACGAACACGTCCACACCCTCCACCACCAAGTCTCAGGCAATCACGTCATTGCGGACGTATCGCCCGGCCCTCAGGGCAGTGTTTGGCTGAGCCTGCAGCTTTTTGGGATTGGTCGCGGAGCACAAGGTGCACCAGCCGCCGCAAAAGTCGTAGAAAAAAAGTGGTTGTAAATGAAAAACTCTAACCGAGATTTTAAAAACTTTGTCCTCAGCACGGGTTAGTGCAACAAAAGAATAAAATCTAACCGAGATGTTTGAGGTGTTCCGAGGTATTGCGCATTTTTTAAACAGTAAGTAATGTTTTTATTCAGAAAATACTTACTTCCAAGGGTATTTGGTGTCCACCTGTCGCCGACTCCCCGACATCTCCTCCCAGCACTTTATATAGACGCCTTTGGAGAGGAGTTAAACTGAGATCCTTGGCCTGGCCTAGAAAAATAACGAACTGCTGTATTTAAAGTACCATAAAGGTCATACATTCGTAATACAGTTGGGTCATAACATGGATGTCATTACCTTTTGCTTTTCTGAGTAGTTTACTTTTATATTCATTGAAGAACTGGAACAAGAGATAATACAGTTATTTAAGAAAATGTACGAATACAGATTAGTGAGGGTGAATTGCAGGCTTTATCTCATTCAATGGGGAACTTGCGTCTCACTTAGATTAGGGTGACATTGCTTTTATACCAAAGAAATCATATAAAAACTTAAAAAAATTTAAAAATGTTCATCACAACACTCTGGCTAGGTGTGGCTAACACTGCCTCACAAAGTCTACAGTCTCAATTGAACAAAGTGGACCAATGGCTGGAAAAGTGGAGGATCAAATCTATTACCACAAAGTCAATTCAAATCACTTTCACGTTGAGGAAGGGCGACTGCCCGCCAGTTACAATGGGAGGAAACACACTACCACAACAGACCTGTGTTAAATATTCTGGGTTCCATTTGGTTAGACCACTAACATGGGCGCATCACATTAAAACAAAGAAAAACGAGACAACTTTGCATCTTAACTGCCTGAACTGGCTGATTGGACCAAGTCATTTCTCTCACTGACCAACAAGTCACTTTAAAAACCTATTTAGAGGCTAAAAATTCCACCCATGCTGATACTTGAACCTGCGACCTCTGGCTCACCATGCCAGCGCTCTCCCAACTGAGCTAATGGGCAAGTGCAAGCATCGATGAAATTTCGAGCCTCTTTACAAACCCACTTTGCAGTTAGGTTTTTACAATTGTCCTCAGCACGGGTTAGTGCAACAAAAAGAATATAAAGAAGTTACTTATGTATAAATGCATCATAAAATCCATTTGGACCTATGGAATACAGCTCTGGGGATCTACCAGTAATTCCAACCTTGAAATACTTCAAAGGTTCTAGAATAAATCACTGAGAATGATATCTGGCAACACAGGGTACACAAGGAATTCAGAGATATGAGTACTTGAAAATGCCAACCAGAGGCGGTAAAACACTACTGCAAGACATATAAAGAAAGGCTGAAAGTTCATCACAACACTGGCTAGGTCTGTCCCTGACAGACCAATGAATGAAATGTCCTCGATCTTGACCAAAGAGAATGAAGACATTGCGTTACATGAACATGGGAATGATGGTCACTGGATCTTCAATAGCTTAACTTAAAACAACATCAAAACATCTGATTATGACTCGAGGAGACGATGGCACATACAAAAATGAAAGAAAAAAAAACCTCATGTGAGTTGTATAGTAGGAAGGACCTAACGGGATGAAGAGGGCCTAATGCTTGCAAGTGATAATGTAGTCAGCATCACTTTGTTCTGGGCCGCAACTGTTTAATAGACTATTAATAAAAAAAATGTTTGCCATGGACATGCTAAGATGTAGGAAATAGTTGGCCAGTAGCTACAAAACCGTGGTCAAGAGTACATATAGATTTCATGGGTCCGTTCATGGGTAAGACATTTTTAGTGTTGGTAGATGCCTACAGCAAATGGCCAGTGGTAAAGATTATGGCATCTATGTCAAGCAAAGCTGTAATTGATGTTCTGAGGGAGATTTTCGCCGACAATGGATTACCAGACATCATTGTATCAGATAACGGCCTGGCTTTCACCTCCACTGAATTTCAAGATTTTATGAAAAATAATTACATAAGACACGTTACTGGAGCGCCGTATCATCCATCCACTAATGGCCAAGCAGAAAGGACGATACAGACAATCAAATCAAAACTAAGGAAACAATCTGATTTGCCTTGGTTAGAGCGAGTAGCGAAAATGCTATTTCATATGCGAACTACACCAAGCACGGTGACTGGGAAGTCTCCAGCCGAAATGTTAAACAGTCGGAAATTTAGAACAGCACTGACGGTACTGCACCCTGAGTTGGATGCAGCGAATTTCGACACGAACTTAGAGAGGGAATGAGATGAGATAAATAAGAAAAGGTTTACAATGGGAGATCACGTTTTATTCAGGCTCTACAATATGAATGCTAAATGGCAGCGCGGATCGATAATAGCAGAAATCGCGCCAGCCTTGTACGAGGTAACCACTGAAGGTGGCGTGCGTGAAGCATCGCCGACACGTGGATCAGATCCTTAAAACCAGACCTGCCAATGCTGCGCAGAGACAACAAGAATATGACACGAATGATCAAGATGAAATAATCATACCACCGCCAGAAGAATGGTCAGATATTATAGGAGTTTAGACATTTAATTATGTAGGTACAGCAGTTAATTACCATTTTAAATAAATATGTAATGTAGAAGTGAAATGTTAATTTGTTAAATCAGAAATCAGTTATTGAGTTAGGTAGTTGGTAAAATTAAAAGTTGATTAAAATAGTTCATTGAGATTGTTAAGAACCAATAATAACTTAGGGGAAAGGTGTTATGTATAGTTTGAAGGTGTCAATAAAAATTATAATTTATTAGTACCTATCGAGGGTAGATTAATACAAACTGTGAACTCATTGAATAAACATGTAAATTCCTTAGTTTCGTTATTTATTGCAACAAGAACACTATAGTTACCATAGCACAGGGTATTGTCGTTTGGGACCAGGACAAATGATTGTGTTGTGTGGAAGTTAAGTTTTGGAAGTTATGTCCCAGAGAGAAAATATATTTTACTAGATGATCCCGTGAACTTCGTATCACCGACGTCAACCGTTTTTTTTTCTTCTCACCGTTTAAACCTTCCCTGGACTTCCACAAATATATAAAAACAACAATTAGCCAAATCGGCTCAGCCGTTCTCGAGTTTTAGTGAGACTAACGAACAGCAATTCATTTTTATATATAAAGATAAAAAGAATTTTAAGAGTAAATATTTTTGACAAATACAGAGATACTTTGATGATATTATACTGATATTGCCCCTGAAGTGAGATAGTAAATCAAAGACCTTACCATGCGCCAAGAGGTGGCATCCTTTTCTTTGCAGGTTGGCGAGACTTTATTGAGGATGTGCGCCGCTTCGTGCCACTTACGTTTCGCAATACTGCGCCCTTCAGTGGTGCGACTTATATGTCCGAGCGCAATATCGGGGTTCGCTTCTATGAAATCTACTAAAGCCTCTAGCTGATCAACGGTTGGCATCTGTAAATAATAAAATTGAACTTTCAATCAAACCCTTATAATTTTTATTATGCTACAACTTATACTTAAGTGGTGTAAAAGTATTTTTTTTTATTTTTTTATTTGGACTTTGCCCCGTGCTTGTAGGGTGCACAGGGATTTTGCCAGTGTCACGTTGTGAAAGGTACACGCTACTTTATATATACAAGAAACCAATGTAGAAGGAAAGAGATATTATAATTTGATGAGGAGTTAAAGTCGAATGTTGAAATAATTAATATATTTACATAGTATTCTAATGAATTTAGTATGGGTGTACAGAAGAAGGGTTTTGAAGTTGATGGGACGAAGGGATACAGCAAGGGAGGAATGGGTATAAAGAGGGGAAACGGGGGCAATTGAAAAAAATATGATCAGTGGTCCCTTCGTCGAGACCACACTCACACAAAGAATTATCCCGAATCTGAATTTTGTGAAGGAAAACAGGGGTGCAGCAGTAGCCTAAGCGCAGACGACAAACTGTAGAAGTGACAAATTTTGGGAAATTTCGAGCTTTGAAAAACCATGGTCTAACGGGGATAGATGGTTGAATGCTACCGTAAAATTTTCCAACGCGATTCTGACTAGAAGACCACAAAGTATTCCAGTCTTTAATCATGTTTGGTTTGGCCAGAGTTAGTAGATCGTGGGCAAAGTTATTATTATGATCCAAGCAACCGCTATCAACAGCTAACTTAGCTAGAGAATCAGCCGATTCATTTCCTTGAATCCCACTATGACCCGGGATCCAGGCAGGGACTACTGTGATATCACGTAAATGACATCGTAACAGGAGGTCCCTAATACTTAAAATAATAGGGAATGTAGATTTACTGCGAAAAGGGTTTGATAAGATTGCCAGTAGAGCACTAAGGGAATCAGTAAGAATAATTGAAGGACTAAGAGTGTGGGATTCTATAAAAGAGAGGGCTTCAAGGATGGCAACAGCCTCGCCAGAGAAGACAGACGAGTGTGGAGGACACTTGTAGCAGAGAGCAACATTGAATCTAGGTAACCATGCTGCTGCACAAACGCAGCCTTCATCCAAAAGGCGGGAGGCGTCAGTAAATAACAAATTAAAACCTAAAAAGTCCGAAGAAATTATAGAATTAAATAAATCGTTACAACCGAACGAGTCCTTACCAATACCGATATTTAAAATAATGTTAGGAGAATAAATTAAAGCTTCAAAAGTAAAAGTATTGGTAGGGGTACTAGCTGTCCTGTGTTAGATACCGGCGTGTACCAATTACCCATTTTGTTGTCTAAGTTACAAACATTCGTGCAATTAGCAATAATACTTACGGTCGTGTTTCAATTAACAAAACAAGGAACTTGTGATTAATGTGATTAACAAAATAAACTTTTGCTTTATTTATTTATTTTTGTAAGCAAAGCAGTACAGTAAATATTTACTAATCAAAATAGCCACTCTAATATTCATAAAGTAAAGTAGGTATGTACATATGTAGTAAGTATATTATTATGGTATGTCAAGTCAAGGCTGCTATTCAGCACAGAACACTATTCAGCAAAGTTAAGTTACTCTATGAAGCTATTCAGTCAGTCAGTCAGCTCAGCTGTGTGTGAGTGCGATCTGCCCCTATATTACGCTCACCAAATCCTGAGCGATTCCAATCGCCTAACTGTCAAACGATTGATTTGGTGCGCGTAATTAGGCCACTGCAATCTCCACCAGTGTTGCCAGATAGGGGGTTTCCCTCCAAATTCAGAGGTTTTTTTTTTTGCTCAGGCGACAATTTTAGAGGGAGAATTTCTTCGGATCTCTGGAGGGAAAAAGTGGAGTTCGGGGTTTTTAAGAGGTTAATCTTTTATCTCTCTACAAATGTTACCTTGAGGTTTAAGTCAGAAAACAATTACGGAATTGAAAGCGACAAGCAAGCTCGAACATGTAGAAGCTAAGGCGGAAATTTGTCTTTTTTTTTTTTTTTTAGATAAAGTTTTTGTTTTCATCATAAGCAGCCTATATACGTCCCACTGAAGGGCACGGCACAGGCCTTCTCTCAGGGAGAGAGTATAGGCTTAATCGATTGATTGGCGATTTCAAGCGATGGGGTATGTGAACAGCTTAGACACTCAGGTTTCCTCACGATGTTTTCCTTCACGGTTAGCGAGTGGTATTGCTACTATAACTTCACAAATGCACATAACTTAGAAAACAAAGTAATAGGTACATGCCCGCACTGGGAATCGAACCTGGGTCGCTTCCGAGTCCAATGTTCTACCCACTAGGCTGCCACCGCTTTTTCCCAACCAATTTTTCTTTTTTTTATTCTTGAAATTAATAAATACTTTGTCGAGGTTTTTTTTTTCAAAATGGCTATTTTCGGGGAGATTTTGTTCAGATTGCGGGAAAATTCAAAGGGCGATCTGGCAACACAGTGATCTCCACAATCCACATAATCTGTGACGCTTTGTTTTGTATTGAAAACGAAAAAAAGCGCGGGAACTTTCGTATATGTAGTAAAGGCGGAATTTTTCAATTTAATTTTGAAAAATTATATTTAATACGTAAAAGTGTCTAAAACTTACCGATTTTTGGTGCTCGGGGAGCCATGGGGAAGCGAAAACCCAAAAAACGTAAGAAGGAAGAAGACGAGGAGGAGGAGGATATCACCGACAGCGGGGAGTCATTCATGAGTCCCTGTGATGAGGTAGCAGAAGACGACTTTCGACCCTACAGGGTTACCGACTACGCTAGAAGGTACCCGGAGTCAGCAAACCCTGGTAATGAATATATTGTATTCGTAGAAAGCTCCACTGAAAAGCCCATAGGTAGCAGGGACATGATGTCTTTAAACAACTGCATGACACGTTTTATCAAGGGAATTAAGTACCTGAAAAGGATCACAAAGTTTAAGATGGGTGTAGTTTTTGACAAACCCAACTTGGCGAACACATTCCTCGACAACAACACATTCCTGAAGGATTACTCCTTGAAGGCCTCTATCCCAGCGGCGTCGACGGAGGTTACTGGGGTTGTCCGAGTCCCAGTCGACATGTCCAACCGCAGAGTGTTCGAGGCCCTCTCCAGCTCAAACAAAATAATATGCGTCAGAAGATTGCTGAGGAAAAAGGACGGTAAGATGGAGCCGACGATGGCGGTGGCTATAACTTTTGCCGCCTCTTCACTGCCTGATTATGTCTACTTAAAGAAATGGAGACTACAAGTTGATACATACATCCCTCCAATAAAACAATGCTTCAGGTGCCTGCGGTATGGTCATCTGGCTAAATTCTGTAAAAACGCAATGCGGTGTTCAATCTGCGCCGAAGACCACAGCTTCAAGGACTGCAAACAAGATAAAGACAATGCCAAATGTGTCCACTGTGAAGGCAATCACATCTCAATCTCAGGCTCTTGTCCCATTAAACAAAAGAAAATCCAGGAATTGAAAAACAAGGCAAGTCCAGCCCCTTATGCCAGCTTATTCAACGAGGCCAATTTCCCCAAATTAGGCAAAAATAATACAAAAAAAGATTTGATCATGACTTTATTAGGAGATGAAAATATTCTCAATCTCTTGATTGAAAGCATAATAAAAGTTATTACTCTCAATAAGACCAATAACACAAGCATATCTTCCAAAACAATCAGTGATGTTCTATTGGAAACCTTTCAGAAAAAAGTTCCTATAACTTCCTCTTCATAGATTCTCTAAAAATAGTACAGTGGAATGCTCAAAGTCTTTTGAGCAATCAACATGTTTTTACACAGTTTTTATATGATAATGATATTCAAATAGCTCTAATATCCGAAACTTGGTTAAAACCCCATAATCGATTTAAAATAAAAAATTATTCTGTTTTAAGAAATGATTGTGGTAACACCCATAATGGTGTTGCTATTGTAATACATAAAAGCTTGAATTTTAAACAAATACCTACTTACTATGATAATTCCTTACAAACTATTGCTATACAACTAAACATTAATAATAGTATAATACACTTGTTGAATATTTACATTCCTGGTAATTGCACACCCAGATTCAATAAAAATATGTTTAATAATATTTTAAAAGGCATACCAAAACCATATATCTTAGCTGGTGACATGAATGCACTTAACACAGCTTGGGGTAGTCATAGCTCTGATCTTCGTGGCAGAGATATTCTTAATGTTACAGAAGAAAATGACCTGGTCTTTTTAAATGATGGACAGCACACAACTGTAGGTTCTAATACTTGGAGACCCAATGTTCTGGATCTAACTTTTGCAACTTCTTCGCTGGCTCTTTCTTGTGACTGGTGGGTCCATGACGATCCGCTGGGGAGTTATCACTTGCCAACTGTAACAAAATTAGTATTAAATAATATCTCAGTTGGTGACACAGACACCACTAACATACCTTTTCATCCAAATTTAAGGATGGTTAATTGGGATTTATATAAAGAAAGGGCGAATAACAACCTAAATAACTTTCAGTTCAGCTCCTCTGATCCTTTAACTCAATTCAATTCTGCTTTATGGACTCACTGCACTGATTATACAGTACAACTTCGCCAATGTCACGTGTTAGGCAAGACTATAGCCAATCACAACAGCGAACGAGGCTCGGTAACTCTCTATAATGAATTCTGTGCATTGATTAAACAATCAGTAGATGAATCAATCCCTATTAAAAGCAGTAGTAAAACCTTCAATAATAATAGATCAATAAACAAAATCCCAAAACGCCCTAGTATTCCTTGGTGGAATGAAAAGTGTTCAAGAGCTGTAGAAGAAAGTAAAGATGCTTTTTTGGTATTTAAGAACAGTCCAACTTTAGAAAATTATATAAATTTTAAGAAACTTCAGGCCAAAAAGAAATTAACTCTAAAACAGGAAAGATTTAGCAGTTGGAGTGAGTTGTGTGAATCTATTAGCAGGTCCTCTCCCATAAGCAAAGTCTGGAACATAGTCAGGAAATTCAATAAATCAAGATCTACTGATTCTAACGATAATAGCTCAGATGGCAATTGGGTAAAGGATTTTCTTCACAAATACACCCCTGACACTGTGGAGTACTTTTCAAATCCCACAGACTCACACTCTTCTGATATTCCATATTTAACACGAAGTTTTAATTTGACAGAGCTAAGCGCGGCTATAAAGTCTAGACGAGATACAGCTACAGGTTTGGATTGGTTGTCTTATAAAATGTTCAAACTATTAAACCCTCAGAGTTTAGCAGTCTTTTTGGAAATACTAAATCTGCTTTGGTCTTCATCTATAATTCCCAGAGAATGGAAAACAGATTGTTTAGTGCCTATTTTGAAGAAAGGTAAAGATAAAAACTCACCTGACTCTTACCGCCCAATTACTCTAACCTCCTGTGTAGGCAAAATTTTTGAGCAACTTCTTAAACAACGACTTGAGTTCTTCATAGAAAGTCACTTCATAATTCCACAAAATCAGTTTGGCTTCAGAAGAGGTCGGTCGGCTCGTGAGAGTCTGTCACATCTCTATCTAGACATTGATAGTGCTTTATCGAAGCAGGGCTACTTGGTTGGTGTCTTTTTTGATATTGTTGGTGCCTTCAACAATGTCAATTTAGATATCCTTTCATCAATTTTAAGTTCAATGGCCATTCCTGAAAAAGTAGTAAATTGGATTTTTAATTTTCTGCATGGTAGAGAATTATTTGTTAAGTTTAGAAAATCCCTGATAGGTCCTCGGTTTTCCTACAAAGGTGTAAGTCAAGGAGGTATTCTCTCTCCCCTGTTGTTTATCATTTACATCCATAATTTGAATACAGTGTTGGGAGGTGAAGTTCAAAATTTACAATTTGCAGATGATTTAGTTGTATACTACTCTGGTCGTAATCTGGATGATGTCATAGAAAAGCTTAACATAACTTTGAAAAACTTGACTTCATATTTCAATCATTTAAACCTGGATATCAATATAGATAAAACTAAAGTAGTAATTTTTACAAAAAAGAGTGTTAGACTCTCTAGAGTGAAAATTTGGTATGGAAGTAAGCTGCTCCCTGTGGATGGATCCATCCGATTCTTGGGAGTTTTTTTTACTCAAAATTTTCGCTTTAGCAAATATGTTGATTGCTTAGTAGATAGAGCCCTTAAAGCAACAAATATTTTAAGGTCACTGGCTGGCAGTACTTGGGGTGCAGATCCCAAGATACTCCTTATGTTGTATAAATCACTTGTTAGAAGTCATTTTGAGTATGCTTTCTTTTGTTATAGTTCCCATAGTAACTTATTAGATAAAATAGAAAAATAACAAAACAAGAACTTACGCATCATTATGGGTGCGATGATTTCAACTCCAATTGTATCTATGCAAGTGGAGTGCAATATACCTCCTCTTCCTATTAGATTTAAATTTTTAAAGAACAAGTTTCTGCTTAAACTTCTGTCTCTGAAGGATAATCCCCTTCTCTCCAAAATGGTTAGTCTGCAGTCCATAGGTATTACTTCCTCTTACTTATTAAAAGGTTTTTCTGAAATTTTAAAGTACAAAGTAGATTTTAATGTTTTTGATAATCTCACATGGCCTTGTTATCTGGGATGTTTTGAAAGTAAATTCTGTGAGATGGAAATTGTAATCAAGAGAGAACTGAAACAAAAACAAGATGTTTATCAGCTACTTTCAATGTGGAAAGAACACAGTCAGATTTACACAGATGGATCAAAAAAGGAAGATACTGTTTCAATGGCCATCTACGACTCTGCTACAAGATCTGGTTTAGGCTTCAGAATACCTGATGAAATGAGCGTCTTCAGTGCGGAAGCTTTAGCTATTCTACAAGCTCTGGAATACATAAAAGGAAGAGATGCAGAGAAGTGGATTATCATCACCGACAGTATGAGTGTTTTATCGGCTTTGGACAACCCCAAGTTTTGCGCCAGTACCAGTCACTTAATTTACGAAATACGAGAAAATTTCTATGAAATCGCCAACCGTCAAAACAAAGAGGTTATTTTTGTGTGGACACCATCACACGTCGGTGTTGCCGGAAATGAAAATGTGGATTATTTCGCAAGATCTATAACATCATGTCCCGTCAGCCTACCAAGAAGAATGATAAAAGTCGCTGCCTCTGATCTCACTATCAAGCTCAAAGAACTTAAAAAAATTGAATGGTTAAATTATTGGCATGAAATAGTGGAGTCAAAAGGAAAATGATACTATGACATAAATAAAGAACTCGCACTACCTTGGTTCGTGAAAGGAAAGGAGTTTATATTTCGAAAATTTTACACCATTATCTTCCGACTAAGACTTGGTCACGGACGATTCAATGCGCATTTGAAAAGATTGAATCTGATTCCATCTGATATTTGTGATCACTGCAACTCATCATCGCAAACTCTGCAACACATTTTCTACGAGTGTCCGGCTTTCGCTGTCCAAAGAATACTGTTAGCTAGCGAACTTCTAGCAATTTTTAAAGAAGACCTGAACGTCCCGCGCCTGCTTCAGGATCTTTTGAAAAGACAAGATACATTTATACCTTTGTTCAAATTTGTTGAAGCGACAGTTGGAAATATTTAATACCTGACCTGAAAATACAACACTGGATATGACTACTACAAGAATAAGACTTAGCAGAAACAAATACTGCTCCCCCGGATATGAATCACCCTGGAAATGACAATTAACTCGGATTGACGAAAATTTCATGAAAAACAGAAGACTTGTCTATCATAGCCTTTTATTGAAATTATTGAAGACTTGGCAATTTTGCCTTTACCAAAACAAAGATTGTAGCAAAGAGAAATTAATGACATGGCAACTTTGCCTTCACCAAAACAAACATTGAAGCAAAAGAAACTAGAAAAGACAAGGCTGTATGGACAGGACAACGTCCTTTGCCTGCCTGAAAAGCAGCGGTGCCAGATTAGGCGAATTATTGCCAATTAGGCTACCTTAGAGCTTGTCATGCCTACGATCAACAGCAATTTACTCAAGATATCGAGTCGGTCAAATCAGCGCTCGCCAAAGCGAATTCCGAATTCGAAAACTCGTTGCTTAGCGAAGAAAATATTGATTTTGGATCGTCTTTTCAATCTTCGGCCCAAAAACTACCTGAAAATAAAACGTCAGAAGTTTGAAGAAGGTGCACTGGGGTCCTTGTCAGACTTTGCCAGGAAATAGTCAACAGACTGCCAGACAATGTTAATATTGTACAGAACCTTGATTCATTCGATGTCCAAAACACATTAAGTGTTGGGTGTCTCAACAAGCCGTTGCCGTGGGAGCTGGCTCCTCCCACGGTAAATAAGATGGAAATTGAAAGACAAAGGAGAATAATCAGCAATTTTACCGCTGCCGACATCAGTGAGGAGAGCATTGATAACTGGACTCCAGAAAAATTGTGGATAACTCTGCTTGAAAAGAAGAACGCTGGTGGCCAATATGTTTGCAGAGATCTCGCCGAGTTTGCTCTGCGCTCCTTGTCTCTCCCAATTTTATTAGTAATGCCACAGTAGAACGTGTATTCAGCATTATGAATATAGTTAAATCCAAACTGAGAAACCGTATGCAGTTGCAGATGTTGCAAGCTGTCACACGTATACGGTTGCATTTAAGCCTTCGAAAGCTATGCTGCAGTACATTTTGCCCTACGGACGAAATGATCAAAATGCACAATTCAAAAGTGTTGTATGGGGGGAGCGCATCTACGTCCAGTGGGAACGAGGATTCCGCTGCTGATGAGCTTCTGCAGGAAGTATTCATTTTGTTAGAGGATTAAGCTATAGTTTTCTCCAAAACGAGCACCGACTTCCGTCCATCGTAAATGCGCCTTCATTATGGCGCATTTTTACCATGTACAGAAATCGGTGCCACTTTTGGAGGAAATCGTAGCTTAATCAAAAATAACAATATAGATACTTCCCGTAGAAGTTTCATTAAAGAATTTATTGATAATTCATTTTTTTGTAGCCTGCAAGGTGTGTGGGACACCTGTCCCAAATTCATTAAATAAATAAATATCAAATGTTTAAATAGTATTTTATTACTTTTCTTCTTTTTTTGGGCCAAATAAAAAAAAAATGGGCTACTTACCTAAAAATGTAAGGCGAATTAGGCTACTTGACCAAAAACATTATGTTAGGCGATTTAGGCTACTCGGTAGGCAAAATTAGGCGAATTGAGTTAGTTGATATCTGGCAACCCTGCTGAAAAGGCGAACAAACAGACCAAAAAAAAAAAAAATTGTTTGTATTGAAAACCGTAGTGATTATATTCTCTGTGTTGAAAACTTGAAAAGGATTTGAATTTAATTTTAAGATTATGGAGCCTAAGAAGAAAATGTGAGTAGATCTAACTGATCTACCTACCTATTTTGTTTGCCACTCCACCCACGTATGAATCCGTGGATGGAGTGCCAAAATGGCCCTCACGCACGTTTGTTCAGCTGCCGTAGTTTCGCTCGTGACAACATTGCAGAAATCCTGAAACCATTTCTCCAACAGCAGCTAATAATTTGGCGCATTCAGTTTCAGAAGCCGCAGCAACGCTGCTCAAATTAAATATTTACTTAATTATATGGCAGAACATAAGGAATTCTCTGCAGGCGAATATTCAAAAGTCCACGGCTCAGCTGCTTACGATCAGCAGTGGTGGAGGCTGAAGAAGGCTCTTGACGTACTTGGCAACGCTCGCTCCGTGGAGCAGTGGAAGTATGTAAGTGGTTAATATGCACTGCTCATAACAGGGTTGCTATATTTTTTTAAACTAAGAGGAATCTGAAGGGAAGGGCCACACTTAGACCTTTCCAGGAAATTTAGATAGTTAGATAGATAAAACCATGTATTTGCATTTCCACACACACAGATATAGAACATATAAAGAAAATCACAAAGCAAAATCGTACAGCAAGTAAGCACACAAAAAGAGTAACAGAAATAAGCAAACACAAATCAACAGACAATACGAGAGAGCATTTTGTGGGTGTGGTAAAAGCAAAGGAGCTCTGACTCAGCATATGCTGGAGAGGCAGACCACTCCAGCGCTGGTCTTCCGTCAGTACCCGCTAGTGTACCGATGTGCAGCACTTGGAAAAACGAATAAATTGGCAGTAATTTGGTATTTAAATGTCAAAATAAGCATAAATTAAACTATTGTTGCATTATATTATTGTGTACATTGTATAATATTATATTGAGTAAATACATAGATTGGATTGTAATCAAATAAATGTCTTTGTAAAGATAATTATAATAATTTAAATTGTAGCATAATATTTAAGTGTCTTGCTTCGTGATAACGAAGTAATGCACAATAATTGTATGTCCTTTAAAAATTATAATAATAATTGTGATAATAATGTAATCGGAATAATAAAAATATATACATATGTCAGGTTATTTTTATAATCTGACACACGTATATATTTAAATAAGTAATATGGGTGTCAATTAAATGTCAGTTAATTTTATAAACAAATAAATGACTTGAGCAAACTGGGGGAGAAGTACCTGACAATGTACAATGTGTAAAAATGAAATAGCAATAAGTAGTAATCTATTTTAAGGGACTAACAAGGGACCGACTTCTGCGATTCCAGAAGGATCTTTTTATATTTTGCTTTAAAGCTAGCCTTGGAATTACTGTCTTAGGGGTGGAGGGATGTCATTCCAGCACTTGGTGGCCTGGAACCGAAAGCTACCGCGGAAAGGGGCTTTTCGGTGTACAGGCACACCAAGCGGGTCTGAACATGCCCTAACTCTCTTTCGGTCACCTATTATTGACCAACGCCAAATCAATTTTTCAAATAAGTATGTTGGTTTCTGGGTTTTTAATAATTCCGAACATCAATGTTACCATGAATAATATCATCCTATTTCGCATTTTCAGAAGATCCGCATTATTAATATAGGGTGTGACGAGCTCGAGCGGGTATATCATAACAGAAACGAACACAAGCATTTTGGACGCGTTGCAAAAGCTTGTGAGTTTTAGCAAATAAACATGGACCGTAAGCAATCAACGCATAATTTAGTTTTGACATTATAAGTGTATCACACAGCAGAACTCGAGTGTTTACACTGAGGAATCTGCGCAATGAATATATTATTCCGAGTCGAAAGAAGCAGTTCCGCACGACCTCTACCACATGTTTCTCGAACCTAAGATGACTATCCAATTATCCATTATCACTCCTAAATTTTTCGCTTCATTGACAAATTCAAGACGCTCACCCTTTATCTAAATTTCCAGATTTAGTGCCAATATTCTTTCTTTCTGAATTTTGGAACCCAGGACCATGAGCTTAGACTTTTTTTGGTTGAGGTGGAGGCAGTTGTTATCACACCAATTTGATATGCGCTCCAGGTCATCATTTAAAGATTTCGCAGATTGTATGACACTGTCTAGATCTGCAGAAATATAAATTTGGAGGTCATCCGCGTAAATGTGATATCTGCAAGACTCAATGCACCACACAATATCCGCAGAGTATATTGTGAAGAGGAGTGGACCAAGAATTGAGCTTGAGGAACTCCTCTGGTAACGGGACGTGGTTTAGACCTCTGTACTGATACCTGTTGATTCCGATCAAACAGGTAACTGTGAAACCAAGCAAGTGTACTACTTTGAAATCCATAATAGGCTAGTTTAGCAAGCAGTAATTCCAGGTTTAAGGAGTCGAAGGCTTTGGAAAAATCCAATAAGCCCAAAATAGTTCCCTTTCCTAGGTCTTGTTCACTTAAAATTCCATCTATAAAATCGAGCAGTGCTGTGGAAGTGCTATGGTTTCTGCGAAAACCGGACTGGCGGTCGAAAGCGAAAGTGATCTGTCAGGATCGTAGCAAGTGGCAGTCCCTGGTCTCTGCCTACCCCTCTGGGATACAGGCGTGAGTTTATGTTATGTTATGTGTCTTTTGTTGTTTCTGTTATTACAATCATTGTTCATCTTCTTAGCTTCCTATCAAATCTAAATTCTTACCATATCTCAAGAATGAAAGAAACTTATTTGATATTAAATAATTTATTATCTTAACCCTTACCTCACGTGCGAGACATTGCCTTTGAATTCTGGCATATATCCATGACTTGGATATAGTTAGGAGGAGTTATGTTACGTTTGTTAATTTGTGATAATAATATAACTCACTGATTGTTAACGAAAACATAGTGAGAAAACACAAGGCCTACATTGCAGTGATCTTATCTTCTAGTTCAGTAGTTTCAGCAGAGCAGATTTTCTTAACAAGTTGAGATTTCAAGTATTCCTAAAATATTAGATAGATAGAGAACACTTACTAAATTCAACTAACATAGATCACAAAGAGACCCACACCTAAAGTTTCTGTGTAAAACAACTCTTAATAAGGCTCCGATATGGTGCGTAAGTGGAATGAGATAGAGAGGATGTTCAATAACCACCAAGAAGGGACCTTTATAGGAACAAAATATGGATGAGCTTAAAATCAGCTGCTATGGAAATCTATTTGCGAGCCCCGTGTCCCTGATGAGGGTTAACAGGAACTGATGGAAGACAATTTTTGTTTACAGTGTTGGCGAGACCAAAAGAGAAAGGCCCGCGCTGAAGGCAGATCTCTTGAAAAGGAGTCGGACAGAACACTGAATCCACCTGTAGCACTTCAGCATGTCTCTCCAAGTACTGAGGAGTACTCAATAGGTGTAAGTGTAGCGAAATGAATTTAAAAACCTATTTAGAGGCTAAAAATTCCACCCATGCCGGGACTTGAACCCGCGACCTCTGGCTCACCGTGCCAGCGCTCTACCAACTGAGCTAATAGGCAAGTGCAAGCATCGATGAAATTTCGAGCCTCTTTACAAACTTCTCTGTATTACGTACAGGCAGCGACATCTGACCGAAGCGATTTACATCACTTGCAGCCCCGAGTAATCCACTTTGCAGTTAGGTTTTACATCGGAATGATATTGCTGTACCGAATAACATGTGCTGAGGACAATTTTAAAAACCTATTTTGTAGAATTTTTAGCCTCTAAATAGGTTTTTAAAATTTTCCTCACTAACCCATGTTAGTGCATCAAAAAGAATATAATGAAATGAATTTATTTCCTCCAATTGATGATTAACTTTACCTGGTAATGGCTAGGAGTCCAGCACAATCATTTTGCAAGTAATTGCTGTTGTTCAGTTTATTTTTATTAAGTGATTTGGATTGGTTGGCATCAAAGAATTTTTTTTTTCTTTTTGTGGTGTTCTATTTGTGTCCGGGCATAACCTCCTCAGTCCTGACCTTGAAAATAACAATTGAAAACCATTGTTATTTTCAAGGTCAGGACTGAGGAGGATATTGGCGATATTCCTGGTATGGTACACCAATAGTCTCTCGCCAATTGTAACTATTTATACTCTACCTATTCTGATCACTGATTTATATCATGAGATAAGAATTAAATTTTAATCTGGTGAAATAATAAGCTAAAATAATATTTATTGTAATCGCGAGGGAGCGGAACCAGTGTTGCGGACTCGCGTGGAGCATCGATTAACGACATCCCCAGGCATAATTAAGTATCAAAGTTCACGTAAGAAATCATCTAGAGCTGCTGTCGACAGAAGTACGTCGGAGAGAATAGTATATATGTTATAGGCAATGTGTATAATCCGGCATTGTATAGAATGCCTAGGCATTGTATACATTGCCTAAAACGTTCAGGCAATGTGTATAATATGATTAATTTCATACATTGCCTAGGTATTGTATAAAATGCCCGAAGCGCATCAGGCAATGTGTATAATGAACGACCACGGGAAGGAGGCGAGTGCGCGGCGTGCGGGACTACCCCGTAAACAAGTTGATGAATTTGAATTTTTTGTATCATGATCAAATTTCCATAATCAAGTGGTAAGAAATGAACAGGACGATTTTCTGCAGCAATTTTTTGGTACGGTCAAGTGCACTTAGACCTTTACACTTGCCATTCGATTTTGTCCTAATATCGCAGAAGATAAGAGAGGTGGAAATGTCAAAATGTAAAGCTCTACGTGCACTTGACTGTACGTTGTAAATGTAAATGTTTATCCGAAGGGAACTGCTATGTGAGAAACGCTGTCTACGCAAAAAACACGTTACATACATTACCTATGCGTCAACCGGCATTCTATACAATGCCTAGGTATTCCATACATTTCCTAGGTAAAGTGTAAAATAGTTTGAACATTCAATATCATTTCACACATTGCCTGGACGACCCCGGCATTCTATATAATACCTAGGAAATGTATAGAATGCCTGCATTATACACATTGCCTATAACATATATAATATAATCACTTTTGGTTTCAAAACGTACTTTTTAAACCATTATGTGCTGGCAACACTGGTTTGCTGTCACTGACGTTGCTCTGCGTCTCAGGGATGCCAGATGAGGCGATTTATCGCCATTTGGGCTATCTCCGAGGGTGAATTGGCGACCAAAAATTGCAATTAGCGACGCGGGGCAACAATTGGGCTATCTCAATTTTATTTTCGGCGACTTTTGGGCTACTTGGGAAATTAAAACAAATTATATGTATTTATTCAGTAATTGTATCTTTGTCTATTGATCTTAGCGTTTTTTTTTGATTTGTAGAGGTATAAGCACAGAACACAGGAATAAGGTAGAAAGCGCACGTGGGCGGGGCGCGCGTGCCACGAACTTGTACAAATGATCATATTTTACAAAAACATACCCAATCGGCCGCGTAGTCTTACCGAGCATGTTACTGCAGAAAAACTGTTAAAAAAAGTGTAAAAATGCCATCGTGCGCAATTATCACCTGTAGAGCTCGAAACAGAGACGTTAGTCAGACTAATGGAGGAATTTCTTTTCATCGGTACGTAAGTTAAACCTTTATTTTGAGTGATTTGATCGAAAATATTGAAAAGACTATGTTTTCCAGCAATAGTGAAAAATATCGCAAGGTGAAGTATACATTGCCGGTGTTGTACGCAAGTAATTGCTGCGCCATCGTATTATGTACGCGAAGAGCAATGCAAAGCATGTGTGTCTGCGTGAACGATTGACTTCACTATATTCCGTGGTACTCCCCAAAAAGAGTAGCGAAGGGAATAACTTATCGATAGTGTTGGGTCAGTTTGTCGTGGTGTTGATATTGTTCAACTTTGTTATTACGGAATATTTCATTGCTCTTAGAAACCGGCTAAGTGCGAGTTAATATCGCGCACCGAGGGTTCAGTACAGACTTGTAGGTATGTAAATAGTTCGTCCATTGCAGGAATTTAGTAGCTACTAATTTACGGATTTCGGATTTTTTCCCTTTAATTTTTTATTATAAATACATTTATTTGCAACTACAGTCACACACACAAAGCGAAATAACACAACATAAAATAAACATAACAAAAAAAAAGAAAAAAGAAATAGGCAGACGTTAAAATGTAAATTTTTTTGCACATTCTGAGACCTACAATACGCCGAAATTTTGT
Organism: Yponomeuta malinellus; assembly: GCA_947308005.1. Lineage (NCBI taxonomy): Eukaryota > Metazoa > Arthropoda > Insecta > Lepidoptera > Yponomeutidae > Yponomeuta > Yponomeuta malinellus. The sequence goes on from OX371019.1 coordinate 2,908,581, forward strand.
TTTATGACTTTTGCGGTCTGAGTTTGAGGCGAGTTCTCCATTTAACCACTTCTGACACACTTGCCACAAGTATTTACGATAAAATTGCCATAAGTAAATAATGATACCTAATCTGATGGAATTCAGCGCTAAAGAAGAGTAGAGACACACCAGTACATGCAACAATTATTGAATTACACACAAAATATCAAAATTTTAAAATTACATTCATTCGCAAAAAGCTTCGCCAAACAAAGTTAATAATATCGATATCTTTTAACTTTTTGTCAATCCCTATTGCTTTGCTTGTACGTACAGGCGCACGCACACATCAAAAGTTGCGTTGGTGTGAACTGCATTGGCTAATTGCAACGCTTGCTTTTGCGGCCTCCGACTCACGCACACATGTATAAGCCTGCGTGCGTATTGCTTACATTAGTAGTAGTAAAGAACGGTGGGGGGTGAAGCGGCGACAGCGGTTCCCGTACAAAATACGCGCTAGGGCAATTCTAACTTATTTTCTCTGTTCTGTGAGTATAAGCGTGCAATGAATATTAATTGCTAAGATGGACCAGTAATTATACTTAAAAAGTATTTTTACACTCTTAAGATTAATTGAGAGAATTTTAGAAAACACCTGCGTACAAAATTAACTATGAGCGCCACAATTTAAAATTCATTTTATTGAGGTGATTTTGGGCTACAAAGCTGAAAATTTAGGCGATTTGGGCTACGAGAACTTAGGCGATTTTAGGGCGAATGTTTTTCAAAATTTTGGCGACATTGGCCGGCCAGCATCTGGAAACACTGCTGCGTCTGCGTCGGCCTCACTCAGTTCTGAACTTGTTCTGAAGCGTCGGATTTGTTGTTGCTCAGAGTCAGAGTTATCAGAGTGTTGTTTTCTTTTCGCATTTTTGTGGTATTTTGGGGAACTGTAATTAGTGGAGTACATTTGGAGGAAAAATAGAATAGAATTATTAATTTGAATTATAATTGTTGTGATAAAAATTATAAAATAAGACAGACTGCAGTTCTACGGATTTATATGCTAACATCAAATTCGTTGGCAAAATTTTAAAGGGGCATTCTGTCTGACCATCATTTAGAACCCTATGGCAATTGTTTTAAAAAACCGGACAAGTGCGAGTCGGACTCGCCCACCGAGGTTTCCGTACAAATTTGTAGCTAGGTACTTACATATCGCACCTTCGGTAGTACAAGGGAACAACTTACAAAAAATGGTAAAATGAGTTAAGTATGCAGAAATGCCTTGAAGACACTCCTCTATCTCGTGGGATACAGACTCCCATTAAATTCATTTAAAAAGCGACTTTTTAACTGAATCTGATGGGAGTCTTTATCCCACCAGATAGAGGAGTGTTTTAGGGCATTTCTGCATACTTAACTCATTTTACCATTTTTTGTAAGTTGTGCCCTTGTACTACCGAAGGTGCGATATTATAAATAGTTCAGGGACCGAATCTCACTGTTTTCCGAGCTTTTCCCGATTTTCAGACGATTTTTTTTAGGATTTTATTACAAATGTATACTTTTCAGATTTTTCCCTGTACTTGTAGTATAAGACGATATTACTTGCCAAATTTCATAGTTCTTGGTCAACGGAAAGTGCCCTATAAGACAGACGGATGGACAGACGGACGGTCAACAAAGTGATCCTATAAGGGTTCCGTTTTTTCCTTTTGAGGTACGGAACCCTAAAAATGGAGACAATTTTTTTTACCAAAAATTACTTCATATTATAATTAGAAAAGAATAAAATGGAAAAAGTTTATTCCAAAAACAAGATTTATAAAGTTAAGTTATTAAGTTTCAAAATATGTAGTTTGGGCTTCTTAGGGTTGTGCGTTGACTCAAACGGTGATTTGAAAATGGACTGTATTACTATTGATTGTAGGGGCTGGGGCGGGGAGTCTCGTGGAGAAGAATACACTGGCACAAAAGTCGTTTCCAAGAACGCGGTAGATGGCGCTGCACTGACTACGTTACTAGCCCTGCGTTCCGATTTGCGACCGTGAGCGATCATGGGCAAATCGGAACGCACTACAGATTGCTCACACGTATTCGCGTCTATGAAAGCCGTTCCGAAATGGACGTCAATGGATATTGCGATAACGTGAATGGATCAATTCGGAAGGTTATTGATTTGTTATGTGACAATGACATATTTTATGTAAGTTTCGTTTTATGATATAAAAATTACGTCCAAGTAAAATAATAAAAAAATAATGTGACGATCCGGGTGTTTCTTACGTAAGCCGAAAAAAACTGACAAAAATTTTAAGTATTTTATTTTAGTTTTTACTAAAGCAGTTCGAAAGTGTATCCAAAAATATAATTTTCTTTTTATGTGGTCACGCTTAATTGCCTTTGCAAGGGGTTGAAAATGGTGTTCAAATGTATGGCTGTGACATTAGGCAGCATGGCTGTGACTGATGATGACATGGTTGTGATATTGTGACATGGATGTAACACATCAATAAATTACGCAATAGTTTTGGTATGACAGATGAAGCATGGGACGAACAAAACAGTCTCTTTTTTCAAATAACACAATGACTTCAATTTTAACTAACATTTCAATCATTGTCATTGATAATCTCTTATGGTAGATGCAATTAATATAATATCAAGCTTTTTTTTAGTGTGTAGCCAAATAAGCTGATTATATTTTTTTATATGGATTTGATCATAGATAAGTTCGTTCTCTTAGGTGTTCACGTCCAAGTGATTCTAAATTTCCAATTGTAACTTTTGTAGAGCGCATACACGGCGCACTAATTTAAGGTTAACGAACCTTTTCGTAGTCGTCGAAGGCATCGGATGCATATTGGGCGGTTGTTAGATAACGGTTGTTGATTATACCACCCTTTCTAAAAGGCTTTATCCAGCATTGGGTGGCGGTATCTTAGTGATAAATATGTTTATCTTCCTTTTAGGAGCTAGGTAACTCCTTACGGAGTAAGGTGACTCGTGCAACAGCAGTTACACTTATGGGATTAGCATAAGTTTGGTTTCTAGGTGAGTGTGGCTTTCTGAACATATTTTTTTTATCCGATATAAGCTATATGGAAATAATAAAGGAGGTTTATATGCAAAACTTTACTTCGAGATTTTTGGTTTCCATCAAATTTTTTGGTTTTTACTATGAAATTGGTACTTTTTTGTTTCATAAATGATATCTTTGTCCTATTTACGTAAAAATGACACCAAAATTGCCTTAGTAGTTTAAAATAGGGAGCTAGAGAGCTTGAGAAGGTGCGCGGCGGAAGCAAACTTTCCCCCCTCCCCCCACGTATCCGCATGGTGGATCCTGAATCACCCAAGGAACAACTGTGCAAAGCGGCTTCCTTTAATAAAAAAATGCATGGTTGCCATACAAGAGGTGCCACTATTTCACGGACTAAAAAGGGGTTTTACTACAAAAAACAATACATTTTGTAGCAAAAATTTGGGGATTTTATTTATGAATTTGGGGATATTGGAAAAATCACACCTGGCAACACTTGCTTGTCAAGTTCACAGAGTACATTGTTAAAGTAAGCCACCAACCAAACAGAGAAAATAATAAGTAAGCGTTCTGCCGTGTTTCTCTTCCTTTTATTGTGATTATTGTGAATCTTCGACATTTCCTGTAACACAGAATGCACCCGAAAAAGAAGTAAGTGTCTTATCTACGTTTTAAATCGTAATTTCTTTCGAAATATCTAATCCTTTGGCATTTAACGTATTTCAGATTGGTACGCAGTACCCAAGCGCAACTCCGGGTTATGGTGGATTACATGGATAAGCACAGGAACTTCGCTATCGGGGATTACAAGGGCCCCATGGGCAACCGACAGCACCTGCAGGAGTGGGAGGATCTACGGGTTGTATTGAAACAACATGGACCTGATAAGGCCGTAGGGCAGTGGCGGCATGTGAGTGTTAAAACGAGCGTCCCCTGATAACAAAGTCTATTTTCCATGCTCCAAACTTTTTCTAAAGGTAACAAAATCGGCCTTATTTGTAAAACCACAACTATTCTTAGACCACACTTATTTTGGAAAGAATAAATGTGGAGTTTCTTTAGATTTTTCTCCGCATAATCTATCAATTGTGAAACTAGCAGCTTTGACGTTCATTAACCTAACAACTGCCCTCACTAATGTGATGTATAGGTGGTCTATACAAACTAGGACACAGATCTGTGACATGGCAGATAAGCGGTTATAGTGAATAAAATTTTTGACTGACTCATCTCAGGGACTCTCATTGTAAATTTTATAAAACAACTAGCTGACCTGGCAAACATTGTCATATTAATTAGCCTACAAACTATTCTCTGACTTTCCAAATATTCACAAAAATGGATGAAGCCATTTCGAAGGAGTTTGATAACAAACACACATGAGATTTTTTTAGATTAGATGATTACTTAAAACACTCCTCAAAGGCTGTTTTAATAGTCTGTGGTAAAGGGAAAGGTGTAACAGCTGATTATTTAAACTGCCTCTGAGGAGTGTTTTAAGGAATCATGTTTTTATAAATAAGACCTGATTTCTCTAAAACACTCCTGAAATGCACTTTAATAAGTCTGGTAAAGTGTATCCCTTACTGGAGACTATTTAAACTGCATTGTTTGCATAAAGGGAATCAATAGTGTTTTTATAAATAAGACTGACTGTTCATGCATTGTTGGTCCTGAGATTTCCATGCTCACCCCGGTTTCTTGTACATGAACAATAGCCAGTTTCACATTGGATGATCTCTGTAACTGTATTATATTGTTGGACTAAAGGTGTGAAACTACCAGTCCGATGATGTTGTGTCCAGTGTGAAACTCATCTTACATCTGTGAATCTTCTGTTGACAGCTCCCAGTTGTTTTTAGGGTTCCGTACCTCAAAAGGAGAGAACGGAACCCTTACAGGATCACTTCGTTGTCATAAAAAAAATTGTCTGAAGTTAGGGAAAAGCTCTGAAAAAACTGTGAGACTCGATTCCTGAACTATTTATGATATATTAGTGAGTCTGACCGGTTTTTGTATGCATTTTCGTGGTCCATTGTACGTATGCTGAGGTATGTGAAGAACTCAGATAATGTGGTTTCATCACAATGTTTTTCCTTCACTGTTTGTGAGTGTTATTTATTCATTAATTTTCGCTGGCTCAATACCCTAAATATAATATGTATCTGTGCATGTGGCTTCACCGATTGTTATGAAACTTTTGTGTATATTTGGTAGGCCTGAGAATAGTTTGTAGGCTAAGCAATGTTTTCCTTGTCAGCTAGTTGTCTTAGAAGTTTTACAATGTGAGTCCCTCAGATAAGTCGTGTGTAATGTCTGATGTGTTAATTTGTGCCAATATGTTTTCTTTCATTTTTCTTTCTCTCTCTCTTTCTTTCTTTATCTCTCTCTTTCTTTATCTCTCTCTCTTTCTCTCTCTCTCTCCCCCCCCCCCCTGTTGCTTACCTATAAAGAAAGTTTGAGAATTGAAAAAATTTCGATGCTCATTTCTGCTAGCATTAGACTTTTTTGACCAATTTAAAGAAAGAGGTTCTCATTTTATCCATTGTTTTTTGGATGTTCATAGTGACCGATTACATTAATTCTTCTTTTTTTGAAAGCATTTTTTCAAGGGTGGTCCCATATAAATTTGGTCAACATCTGTTGATGACATCCATGAGAAAATCACCGAACTCTTCTTTTTAGTGCATGAAGTTTTTTTTAATACCAAAAAACGTGCATGTTATTATGAAGTTTTTTTTTACACCAAAAAACATTGTTATCATTTTTACAATTTTCAGACATGGCGGGATCTCAAAAGGAGGGCGCGTGATGAGGGTGCTCGCCTCCAGGTGGCACGGTCAGAGGACCTGTTTCCTGTCCCAAGACTCTCTCACATGGGCGCAAAAGTTTTGAACTTACTGGGTGAAGGGTGTGGACTTGATGCAGCGGATCTCAGCGAAGGTGGCAGTGGTGTAAGTTGTAAGAGATGTCAATACAAAAACTTTGACAAACCCAATTTACACATTCTATAACCACTCTGTCATCATCATCATCAGCCGTTGGACGCCCACTGCAGGACATAGGCCTCCATCGTGGTTTTCATAACCATGAGGGGTTTTGCCATAATCGCCACGCTTGGCAGGCGGGTTGGCGATCGCAGTATGCGGTTGGAATCTCAGGAAGACGCTGCTGCCCGTCTACTGGTAATTGATTTCCTCAATCGCCTTCTACGACATCCACGGAAGGAAATGGAGTGACGCTATTCTTAGCCTCTTATCTCAAATCATTTTAAGTATATACATTGTATGTCGTTGAAGGCGAAAGGTAGTCAATTACCAGGAGACGGGCAACAGCGTCTTCCTGAGATTCCAACCGCATACTGCGATCGCCAACCCGCCTGCCAAGCGTGGCGATTATGGCAAAACCCCTCATGTTTATGAAAACCACGAAGGAGGCCTAGGTCCTGCAGTGGGCGTCAAATGGCTGATGATGATGATGATGAACAGCCTAAAAATCGACGATATGTTTCGATTGTCTTTGATGTTTACATGTTTGTGATGTCGTTGTTTCTGGTTTCTACTAACGCTCTAACTCTTACCTACTACCTGGACCCGCATGCATTCATGCAGTGACTAATTAATGTTTTATTTTCTTGTAAACCGCAGACAAATGTAAACAGTAAATTCGGGACAGGCTGTATCTATTTATCTTTCAGTTCTCTTGAGCTACATTGCATAAATAAATCATATAACAATACAGCACTACTTCTAAAATGCTCAATTCCTGAATCATGTGAATTAAAGTGTATGATTTACAACAACTTTTGTTTTTATTGCAATAGTATTAACAATACCACAATAACATTGTTTCTGTAAACAAACTGCACACGAAAAGATTAATTTTGGGTTGGAGTGGAACTCAAACCATGATAGAATTCACTTTTTAAATAGTTTCTTTTCTTGTCAAGGTTGTTCTCGGAACCTAACATCTATTTAAGGTTGTATATCAACTCACCAGAGATCGAGTTCACTTAAAGGTGAACGCGGACCTGGCCGCACCGCATTCGAATTCTTCATATGTAGTTCTGTGCAACCTCGCACACCCACCCGCGCTGCGGTCGCCACAGTACTTGAACCGGCCCATTAACAAAAGCGATTACTGCGGCGCGTGCGGTGCGGCCAGGTCTGCGTTCACCTTTAAACTATTGAATTAAGTGACTAGAAGGTTAAACATAGAATAGAATAGAATAGAATAGAAAACGTTTATTTGGGACCAACACAATCAATCTAAAAAACAGTTATGGTTTAGCGTGTGAATTACGTTATACATAATTTCGCTTACTTAGTACCTTAAAAAAGTATAAAATGGCACCCAAAATGGCCGCCGCTCAGCATTTTGCCATGATCGGTGAAGACCATGACGCTGATTTTCAGCGGTCGCCAAAAAACAATACAAACAAACACACATTAATAATAATTCATATCACAATCAATTCCATAGAACAGCTCACAAACACCATGGACGCGTTCCGAAATAAAAAACTTGAATTGAATTGGATTGCATTGAGCTAAATTGAATTGAATTCAAATCAATTGAACTAAGTAGAATTGACAGGATTTCAATTCACTTGAACTAAATTGAATTGAATGGCATGGACTTGAATTGCATTGAATTGAATTGAATTGAACAGAATTGATTTGAATTATCATTTAAAAATAGCAAAACATAATCGTTATTGAAATATCTAATTAAACATCCTAAAACAAATAAATTTATGAATCCATAGTTAACATGCATACTTGATAAAACTTAATAACCAAAATTTTTCTACATTTTCGACTAAATGCCTTTTATTTTTATTTTAAATTTGAGAATCAAGAAGAAATTTTTTGTACTTTAACTTGAATGATTTCACAGTCAGAGAATTTCTTATAGGTGGGGGTATGTTATTCCAGCATTTCGTGGCACAATATCGAAAGCTACCTCTAAATGCGGCTGTTTTGTGACTAGGGCAAACCAGACGTACAGGACCTCTGTTTCGTCGGGAGAACTCAAGTTTGTTGTATAAATACAGCGGATTTTTTGATTTAATTACGCCAAAGAGTAAACTGGCAAGATGTAATGCTCTCCGCGACTCCATCTTCAATAAACCTCCTTTATTAAGATACGGAGTAACATGGGCTCTTTGGGGAATAGGGAAACAAAACCGCGCACAAGCATTTTGAACCCTCTGGATAACTTTTTTGGTACGAGCGAGAAGACAGCCGCCAATAACTGTATCAGCATAGTTGAGCTTTGATAAAATTAAAGACTCACAGAGGTATACGCGCATGTCCACTTTCAGGTAGGTTATAGCATTTTCTTTTTTTTTCAGCTGGATCCAAACGCGAGCAAACCAAATCTGAAGTATAACAAAAGGAATATCTTCGCATCGGTGAGGCAAGCCTGCATAGACCTGGTGAAGAAGCATAGCCAATCGGTCTCTCTCATCGACGAAAAGGCCTTCCGCACCCTCATCCAGCTGATGCCCATGACCCTGAAGGAGAAGGCCAGGATCACCTCGGAGTACATCCAGAAGTGTATAGACTCGAACGGAGAGGAGGATGACGCGGTATGTCTGGTTTCTATGTCTCTCTATATACTGGATTCCTTTTTCGTTCTGTAACTTCGTAGACCCGCACTACGACAGTGGTTTGAACACACTACCAGTTTCTTGTTTGTATAGGGAGCCTCAGGTTCGTATATAGCCTGATTGGTTGTTAATTTACATTAGGAGATGGCACATAAAGAAGAAGTTCGTACAAAACAGGCTAGTTCTAGTTAGACCTGAGATTTCCGCGCTTAGCCTCATAGTTAGGCCATTGTACGTAGCAACCTCTAAGGTATGTAAATACCTCAAGACACTAGGGTCTCTTCACGATATTTTCCTTCACTGTTAGCGTGTGGTATTGCTACTACAACTTCACAAATGTACATAACTTAGAAAACAAAGTCATTGGTGCCCCCCGACTTTGAAAAACTACGGGTGTTATAAGTCTGTCGCCTGCTCACTGTCTGTTGCTTTCCACGCTTTCACAGTGAATGGTCACGTGGGCGGGTGTTTCCTCTTCTTTGAGGCATCCCCGGCAAAGCGGGCTGTCGGCTAGTCCAATGTTGTGGAAATGTCTATTCAGTGAGCAGTGGCCTGTTAGGATTGCCACAGATTATCTCTTCTCAGACGCAGCAGGCTACGTGAAAGATAAAGATAAATTTATTTGCATAAACATGTGTCAATAATAGTACAATAACATGCATTATTAAGGTGTTAAATAAAACATTGTCATGTTAATTTCGGTCCAACATGTTTTACCAAGAGTGGCGTGCAAATAGGAGAGGTCCGCCACTTAGAACAGATATAATAGGTATGTAAAGACGTTTCGAGATTGTTGCTAGAGCCTCCGCGGCTTGTCTGCATTTGATTTCTGTTCTCCAAAGGTTTAGCATCCTGGCTTTCTGTTCGCTACCTCAACCATTTCCTAAACTGGTTGTATGGTAGTGGGAGCAGGGGTTCGGGTCCTTCCACGGTCATTGCCCAAGGAGCCGCTGTGACCCTTTATCCATTATAAGTATAAAGGGTCATTTATATCGTTATTTATATGGTGTGATCGGGCAGAGAAACTAACCAGAAAGACGCAATAGCGTTTTGTCGGGATCGTGGCAAGTGGCTAACCCTGGTATTTGCCTGCCCCTCCATGTATGTGTGTGTAGTCGAACAGGTTGACCTTTACATGTTTTATGCCCATTACATAATTGTATATTATAACGTAACAAAATTCGTTCACTTAATTTCAGGAGACGAGCTGCCAAGAGGAGCGTGATGCGAGCGACAACGAAGACGAAACTAGTGACCAAAGTAAGGAAATATTCAGATTTTCAAAATGGTGTAGCGATTGTGTTGTTTGGAAGTTATTTATTTATGTTTGTTTTTCTTCGCCGATAGCGGTTCTTCCTGGCTTACATAATTGAACCCTACTATTAACAAAAGTAGGTGACCATTGTAACCAAGAGTGTAACCGATTGCGAGTGTCGTTTGTTTGACTCGCCGGCGTGTGCGCAGCATGGTATCTTCAAGCCTTGGTTGTTAACTCCCCATATAGCTTCCTCGTTTCTTGCCAAGCGAAGCAGGTCTTTAACGCTTGCTACATCCGTCCATTCCCTGATGGTACTGAGCTACGACTTCTTCTCCCAACACACCTACTTCCCTCAGTATTTCTATCTTGCTCATCATAATAAGGTGGTTACAAAATTTAACTGTAAAGGTTGTAAAAAGAAATTTAAACACAAAAATATGTTCATAGAAAAAAATATATATTGCTCGCATCTATTCATGTATTGTATAAATTACTTTTTATTTTATATCTTTTTTTATGAAGTCTGTCAATATATAGAAGTGTCACCTGGTAAATAATAAATCACATGTATCCCAAGATACAGATTTGCTCAAGTATGTCATTACTCGAACATAGAAACAACTCTGTTTGTACTTAATTTACGTAAAGTTTAGAAATCATGCTGGATTTTGTATGCTTACCACAACTGAATAAATAAAAATAAAGAATTGAAGAAGCTGGTACCTGCCGTGCCGCAGCTATGTACGCACATGTGCAATGACAAATACTCACATTATTACATTTGTCATATCCTGTACATCTTTCAGTGGTAACCATAAAAGGCGAGATTGAGGAAGTCCAATGCAACTGCAACCCGCGGGTGACAGAGGACTCCACCAGGTGCCACGAGGTCGGGTGTCCCGCTGCCGCCAAGCAACCGTACTGGAACTACTTTGAGGTGAGAATTTACGATACATCATTAGACTCGAAGAGGAAAGTTTCATTATATGTATTCTGGTGTACTATCTATCCAGCCTGTGGTGGATGTAGGGCGGTAAAGAGGAAAATAGAATAAATCTGAGCTTTGGATTCGCTGAATAAAAAGCGAAAAAGTCAGCTTCCTTTTGACTTCAAGAATTTTCAGGACCGAATAAACAACATAAAGGGGGGGGGGGACGACACAGACGTGGCTTGCTTTCATTTCGATGTCCATCGACCTATTTACTGTTCACATTGTATGAGTTATATACAAAAGAGTTTAGCTATGTTTTTGCTTCGCTGACACAGTCCATGAATAGGGCCCAATGGGATAGGCCAAATCTCTCGGTCCTCTGCCAATCTCGTCCCGGGTTCAGTGATGTCATAAACCAATCTGGTCCCTGGTGTACTTGCCGTTCGTTTACCCAACCTCGCGCATCACTCTGTGACCGCCTTAGACTATCAACCGTATTGGGCCTAGATGCTGTTAATGTATTGCAGTTTGATGTTATTAAAATAATAATAATAAATTGGCTAGCATGTAACAAGTGATGCCTAAAATAGGTTACTTCAATGTTACCTCCTGCAGGTTGACTGGTAGAAAATGCCATTAGCATTAAGTCCACCTTTTGTACACTGTCTTTGTGCAATAAAGAATTAATAATAATAATCATATCCTGTATCTAAGGATAATAAAAAACATATATCTTGAATTTGAATTTTATATACTGTTCCCGAAATGAAATTACATATTACACAAAGAGATTTGCCGATTTGTAAATAGGTGTGTAAATGACAATGACGACTGAAAGCGTTGATTTGATTTCATTGCCCATTTAAGTCTATGCGCGCACACGTTTTAAACCTAGGCATTCATCATCATCATCATCATCATCAGCCATTTGACGTCCACTGCAGGACATAGGCTTCCTTCGTGGTTTTCATAACCATGAGGGGTTTTGCTATAATCGCCACGCTTGGCAGGCGGGTTGGCGATCGCAGTATGCGGTTGGAATTTCAGGAAGACGCTGCTGCCCATGTCCTGGTAGGTAATTGATTTCCTTAGGCATTAGTGGTACAAAAATCCACGCATTTGTCATTGTACTATCAGGATCGAGATCCTGCTGTACCTCTACACGCTGAAATCTGGGTGGTGCCAATCTATTACTTTTAAGTATAAACGTAAGAAAAAAAATTGAGTTGTGAAATCTTATTTCAATAAATTCGCGAACATCCTCTTTGATTGTTAAGGCACGTCCATTTTGCTATGATTTTCAAACCACCCAAAATTTATGGTGTAAAACGTCCCTCTATTTGTTTCAGGTGACAACGGATGAAGCGACCTGCCAGATCTGCGGCCTCAACCTCAACTGGACCAACATCACCAAGCTGAAGGAGCATCTCGTGGCGGAACACCCCAACGCCGAGTTTGTCGACGACGTGAGTCCCGTCCCGTACCGGGGCTCCATATACAAAACTGCGAATCGGCGCGATGCAAAATATACCATCGGAATGCGCTTGGTTATTAGACTACCAATATTGAAAAATTGTGCATTTTAGACGTCCCCCAGGGGCCTGTTTCATAGAACTATAATTCGTGGTTTACTATGACAATTCGATGTACATTGCAAAGTCTGTCAATGAGCAAAGATGGTCAGAATGGAGTTTTTTCCCCGTTGCCTTTTCCTCCACTACAAATTCGGCCCACAGGCAGCGACACAAACATTGTACATTGACTAAGAACAAACAGAATGTAAATAAACTTTTTAATAATCTGTTGGGTTTACGAAAGTTTCAGTTCGAAGAATGTCTTAATAAATTCTTTACGTTGAAATAAAATAAATAAATAACTTCCCCACAATACAATCACTCGACCTGGTCCCAAACTAGGATACCCTGTGCTATGGTGACCAGGCAAGGACGTTACAAATAATTATTAATAGAATAATTTATAATAATAATTTTATCATTTTATCATTCATTTAATTTATAGAATACATTACAAAGAATTTTCATAATAAACTATGAATTGTAGTTTTATGAAACAGGTCTCTAGACGAGTGATTGTGTTGCGTGGAGGTTATTAGTATCCTAATACGTGAATTTAGGCAACACTCGGTCTGTCATCTGAGATCACCTTTCTTTAACATTCCAGGGGGAAGAGTTCCTCCGGGGTCCAGGGTCGGACGTCTGGTCTTGCGAGAACACGGAGGAGGTGTATTTGGAGGACGACTTCGACGGCGACCCTCTGCCCACGCCCAGCGCTAGCAAACGGAAACGAACCAGCGAACACCTCAACGCAGAAGACGAGGGAACGCCCAGAGAAGGTAAGGGTGTTTTCCCACGAGGCACGACGCGACACGATTTACGAAACGCACGATACACGACCTGTCGTTTGAACGTTTTCCCGACGAGCGACGATTTCAGCAGCGACGCAGCAGTCGTGTTAATATTTTATCCAATAAAGCACGAACTCCGACACGTGTCCCACTATCAACCGTCGGCAACTTCTAGATTAAAGTATATACATATTATATCATATTTAAACTTTTCCATTTTGGAAACGCACACCACTTTTCAATCAAAACAAACAATCTGAACTGTCGTGTCGTGCGGTCCGTCGCGTCGCGCGTTGTACAAGTTCATACAGGTTCTGGATAGGGACTATATCGTCACCGCAAAAAAAAAAAAAACGTAACAACATAGCAGCATCTAAAGACACAGCGAATTGTCGTTTGAAAAACGTGTGTCGTGCTGTGCGGTGTCGTTTCGTGTGGTTCATAGAAATGTATGACGCCCGGAGTCGTTACCGCATTTTGTCGTGTCGTGTCGTGCCTCGTGGGAAAACTCCGTAACGACCGACCTACCGACTGACCCGGCCTACGAATAAAAAAAAAACATAGATGTATTTTTCCCTCCAACATTCACTCTCAAAAAAGGCCCCAGTCGTCTCGATTAGTCTATCAATGAAATGAGCGCAAGATGTGCTGTAGAGTAAATCACTCTGTGTTTGGTTCATTCTGTGGGCAGTGCGTGACGACGTGAACGTTGATTGGGCGATAGTAAGTAACTGATGATTGGTTTTATACAAAAACGTCAAACCATTGACTTCATTGATGTATAACCCGCCGAAATGTCTAGGTACCTCGCAAGATGGCGGTCTGACGATGGCAGGTGCATAGATATTTTTCCGGGTAATACTGAACTCCGATTGGTAACACAATTGACAAGCCCCGCCCGCCTTGCCACAATTGAACGTGGGGTCATTTTTAAGCGGTAGACATCTATGTTTTTAACTAGCCAGTGGCATTGTCATCATAAGTATTGACAATAGTTACAGATGATACTTCATTTTAAAAAAAGTTATATAATGCTACGATTATAAATAATAATATTCGCCGATTTTTGTATTTTGGTGAAAAAGTGTGTGACTAATACGACCTTCTAGCGTTCGTTTCAACGAGAGTGAAAAGAGGTTTAATATGTTTGAATAAAAAACGCCAATAACACAAACTTAATACATCTTTTACGTTTGCGCAGATTAGGATTCTTTTTACTTTTGTTTATTTAAAGAGTTCTTGTGTCGAGTCACGGTATCACTAGAAACTGACAGCTCGTAGGATATCAGTTGATGACGTACTTCCGCGCATGACGTACTTCCGATTTCGTAGACTCTGCTCCTTTGTTTCGCTTTAAAAACTAATTTAAGCAGCCTAAAACTAAATATTCAGCCCAGGACCTCTACATTACCAATATTCTTGAAAAAAAAAGAATATAGAAACAGTGCTTAATTTTTTTAGGACAATGCCCATTCATAGTCGATTATGGCTCTATAACATCAGAGAATGGACTGGAGTTGCCAGCGTCGAGAATCTATTTGCTTGGCAAAGAGAAGAGAGGATATGCAGAGCTGAAGGCCAACCTCCAGTAGTGGAGAGGCATTGGAAGAAGAAGAAGAAGAAGTTATGACAATTCCACATACACTGGGTAGCCGAGTCTCCCTACTTGTTAATCTTTAGTTTAATACGGCTTTGCAGTATACATAGCTTGGCTTCGAATTATCATAGTAAACCGTGAATTGTGGTTCTATGAAATGGGGCCCAGCCGCTTCCTGCAATCTGCCTAAGATGAACTCTGAAGACGTGGGTTTTGGGAAGCGCATTAGTAAATTTACATCAGCTGGCAGTGGCTGGATGGCCCAGGACAAATACAGAAGAGGTGTCTGTGTGGACGAATAATGATTGTTGAGTGAGTGAGTGAGTGATTGATTGATTGATTGATTGATTGATTGATTGATTGATTGATTGATTGATTGATTGACCTGATGTGATGTGATGTGGTTAAATCTTCTTATTGTCTCTACAAGAAAATTTTATGACATCAATCTACAATAAATGTATTTTTAACTAGCAGTGCCCACGACTATGTTCGCGTGGTAAACGGATTAACCTATGTCCACCCTGAAGGTCTGTTCTAAATACTGGTGAAAGAATTTTTGAAATCGGATAAGAACTGCTTCCAAACTTACATACGTTTCCCCTTTATAACATTATTTTTAATTTGTATCTAGACGACAAAAGCAGAGAGGAGAGGGTCAAAGCGGAGTGGACGAAAGCGATAAAGGAAGACCAACAGGACCTCTCCGAGGCCAGCCGCAGGGTGATTGTGCTGGCTCCGGACCGGTTCAAGAGTCTCGAGATCTTCGGGCAGTACGTGGCCGAGCTGATGAAGCTCATCCCCAAGGAGAAGTGCCTGAAGTACCAGGTGCAGATCGTCAGGCGGTTATTGCAGGAACAGGCAGCTGCTGGATAAGATACACTGTGATTTGGTTACTGCTTTAAGGCAGTATTGTTTTGTTAAGACTGGGTTCTTATTGCCGCTCGTTCGGTTGGGAACGGTCAACAATCTTGTGACGTTGTAAGGAGGTGTAACAATTGCCGAGGTGGGTTTAAATGGATGAATTTCGACAGGGAAAACTTTGAGATAACCCCGTTTAAAGCACATCTATCTAAATATATTAAAAGGTAAAGTCAAGAATTTGTTTGTCAACATTAAAAGAAATTGTGATGTATCCTACTTTGGGGGTAAAGGTGGGAGTTTGATTTTAAGTGGGCTTCAGACGTTATGTAAGTCTACAGTTCTATATTTATATTTCAAAAAGTGTAAGAAAGGGTCTTTAGACATGAACCTTTCTTGGTTTATTTTCGCCGTACATTAAAAAGAAAGAAAGAAAGAGGATATTTATTTAAATTGTCACAGAAACACAAAGTAAACAAAAGGTACACAAACAAAAGACACGAACGTCAACAAAACAGAGATAAAACAAAACAATCGTGAAGAGAACATGTGAGGCATATAGAGTCAAAGGCAGCCGGGTACCATACAGTAATGGATGGCACCCAGCCACCTCGGACCTCAAACGCCTCAGGTGCCTCCGTGACAACAAAAAGGGGCTCCAACTCAGTATACTGTACTGGTGTGTGCTATGGTTAGCATTACACGCCTAACCTAGCCTATTTTAAAATTCTTCGCAAATAGGCACTGTACTGTAGTACTGTACGCATCTGACCTGTATTATTGATGAAATAAGAATAATAAAAACTGAAAATAAGCACGTCTGTTATGGGAAACCGAAAAAAATGATTATATTTTTGATAAATGTAGTCTGAGGCTTCGCTAGATAATAAGATTACGAATACTTAAAATCAATCAATCAAATTGAATAATTTTAGTCAGAAATCAGAAATCAATAATTTATTTCAACGTAAAGAATTTACATTCTGTTTGCTCAATGTCAATGTACTATGTTACTATGTTAGTATCAGCTTTATCATAACCTAAGTATACAAAAAAAAAACGTTTCTTACCTGGAGCACAACCGCGTGACACTACTAGTAGTGCATTGGGGAACTGCTATTCCCCTCAGCACGACCAGTTGTGCCACAGGGCAAATTCAATGCACAGGGACATTTAGGGTCTGTTTCACAATCTGCAGATAAAGTTCCGGATAAGCTATCCGCAATCAGGGCTGCCGTTTGTTCTAAATTTGAAGCCATAAACGAACACACGCTATATAGGAAAATTTATTTAAATTTAGAACAAACGGCAGCCCTGGTTGCGGATAGCTTATCTGGAACTTTATTTGATCATTGTGAAACAGGGGCTTATAATCCCAGTAAAACAACCGAGCGATGCCTATGTCCTGGAGTGGGCGTCAATGGCTGATGATGATGATAATGATGATGATGATGATGATGGTATCTTAAACAAAGCTGGAAACTAAATTTCTTAAAAAAATGTTTCTCCCATGGTTCCTTTGAAAAAAATGTTCGTAATAACACTGAAAATTCGTGGATTTCTGGAAAGGGAGGCGATAGAAAATTAAAATCTGATATTCAAGCGTATGGGATGGCATTTCTGTTTAGCACTGCTGGTTGTGCCATGGGAGAATTTTCTCTCCCGTGACAATACAATAGTGTTCGGTAGCGTTTGTTTACTTACTACTCACCACGCGTGCTCACCGCGGATTGACGATTTCCAGCGCTGAGGTTTCCAGTGGCCTAATTACGCTCACCAAATCCTGAGCAATTCCAAAAGTCTAACTGTCAAACTCCATACTAATTTGGATTGGAATCGCTCAGGATTTGGTGAGCGTAATATAGGGGCAGATCACAGTTTCATCAGGATGTTATCCTTTAGTATACTTTTACCATACCATGCACTAACTCGATTTCTGAGGAAGCCCCTGCCCCACAGTGGGTAAAACCGGCTAAGTGCCATTATCTATACAACATTAGACACAAAGATCGAGAAAAAAACGGCAAAAAATCACGTTTGTTGTTTGGGAGCCGCCCCTTAAATATTTATTTTATTTCAATTTAATTATTTATTTTTGAAGCGAATATTGAACTAAATATTCTGTGAATACCTATTTCAAGCGTCTACCTGTTGCCGTTATTAATATCGAGCAAAAAAGGGTTAAAAAATTACATTATTTTGTTGTATGGGATATTTTATTTTATTCTGTTTTTAGTATTTGTTGTTATAGCGGCAACAGAAATACATCATCTGTGAAAATTTTCATGTTCATGAGATACAGCCTGGTGACAGACGGACAGACAGACTTTGGCTATGGGTACGGAAACCTAATCGGGTACGGAACCCTGAAAAGTACGTAAATAATTTATCTGCCCCTGAGGGGACCTGATCAGCGTATAATTAGGAAAAAAATACGCTTTTGTTGTAATTACTTTTAAGCTCGGAAATATTGGCAATACTGCCGAAAATATAAGATTGTCGAGGCACTTAGCTTAGTTATATAGTGTTAATTGAAATATTGTGTGTTTAAAAAAAGAAAAGAAGGAAAAACATGTCTGTGTATGGGTACTTCCAATCTTACATTTTGTAGATGGTTTAATTTTGTTGTAGAAGTGATAAATAGGTACCTATTTAGTTTCCTTTTGTACTGACTAAGCTTGGAAGTCTGCTTTGTATTTGTATTAGAAAACGTGCTGAGGAATATTATGATATCTTTTCGGGGATCAAATAGTAAGCGATAAGAATCGAATATATATTTCTTTATCTTATCATACAATTTGACCCCCAAAATATCGTTACCTATCTTTGCTGGAGCCTATATCAATATAACAATGTCATTGTTAATAATTGTTCAGAGTTTTTGTTCTCAGAGATGAATTGTATTTTGTTTTCTCTGACCAAATTATAATTAGATTGTTGATAATTTTCATTAATTAGATTTAATTTTTTTTATTTAACATTATGTTTGATAATAAGTAGATTTAAGTACTACAATTTGAATATATTGATCTTTAGAATTTTAAAGTGGTTCAGTAACTCAATTTTATGAGAATAAAATGCACCATTAAACAGCGTTGCCTTATTTTTTTCGGTATATTATTACATCTATGTATTTATATTTTTCGAGAACACCCTCTTATTAACCGACGAAAAGAGAGGCCGTCCTTAATTCGATGCGTGTTGCGTGTAGGTATTTAAAAAAATATATATATGTGGAGTTACTTTGTTAGCTTCTTCTCCGCATAATCTATTAATTGTGAAACTAACAGCTTTGACATTCGTTAAAGTATGTAACCATTTTGTTTTTATATAATTATATTCTTTTTGTTGCACTAACCCGTGTTAAGGACAATTTAAAAAAAATTTTTAGCCACTAAATAGGTTTTTAAAAATTTTGTTTTTATAGTGTAAAAAATAGCGTCAAGCATTTATAAGTTATGATTGAACAAAGGAACTGAGAAACCTACACTCCTTTTTCTTAATGCAGTCGGTAAGTTATTAGACTACTTCCCGAACTCCTGGGCCGAGTTTCATAAAACTACAATTCGTAGATTATAAAAAGAAAAAAGGTAAAACGTTTATTGCCATATATAATGTGTTTAGATCCCTACACTAGGCGAGGCCTGTCGCGTGGGGGGATGGAAATAATATATTTTTTAATACTCACAAATTTCAGACCGACAAAGAGTGAATGGGTTCGCGTATGGTGTGTTTGTGTCTGTGTGAGTGAAAGTGTAGTGTATACCTATGTGTAGTTTTTGCGTACCGTACCGCAAATTTGGAGTAGCAACGGTGATGGTAAACATCGTGAGGAAATCACGCGACATTCTTTCCTGTGGACTAGGCCGACTAAGCTGTCAGGATGGCTTAGGTACTGGGCAAGCCTACTCCATCTAAAAACGTGCTAAAAATCATCACGTGATTAATGGACTACCCCTATGTAATCTGCTATACGCGTTGATAACGCGCAGAGGACGCGCTCATCAAAAACGCGCGTCGTAAGCGCATAAAAAAACGTGGTGTGCAAAGGCCTTAACTCGCCTGTAACTTAAACTGAGTAGAGTCGACGTAATATCGATTTTTACACGTATGTGTTTACTTGTGAGTTACGTTTCGGGTGACTGCATCAAAAATATGATGGTTGACATGATCAGCCGTCGACTGGACTATACTTACCTACCTACTATAGTTTGCTATAGAACCGCCATTACCGGTCGCCTCCAGACCTGTATACATAGTACTATATAAAATGCTAGTGTTTGATTTTATTTGTCTGTTGATATCCTTTTGCGAAAAATAGATCAGTAAACTTATTTGTTATTACTTAATAAAATAGCTTTCCGTTCAAAATGTTTTTGAAATATGTACCAATAATTTATTTCGTTCATCATTTTATTTACCTGCATTACCTAGGGCATAAAAATGCCCTAACTTTGTATTACGCTAACGCAAAAGACAAAAAGTGACTTATTTTTGTACTGTAATTTAATAATAAATGAAGACTGATTACGCCAAATTACCAGGAGACGGGCAGCAGCGTCTTCCTGAGATTCCAACCGCATACTGCGATCGCCGACCCGCCTGCCAAGTGTGGCGATTATGGCAAAACCCCACCATTTGACGCCCACTGGAGGCGTATGTCCTCCTCAAAAATAAAAAGAGCTGACGACAGATTTATATATGAAAATATATTTTCCGTACATTTCCCGACGCAATGTGGTGCCACAGGGCGAACTGCGCTTTGACGACAGCATATTGTGGATATGGAACGATATTTTGATATTTTTATGACTATATTCTTTGTTGCACTAATCCGTGCTAAGGACAATTTTAAAAACCCATTTAGAGGCAAAAAATGCCACTCATGGCGGGACTTGAACCCGCGACCTCTGGCTAACCGTGCCAGCGCTCTCCCAGCTGAGCTAATGGGCAAGCGCAGGTATCGGCGAAATTTTGAATCTCTTTACAAACTTCTCTGTAATACGTACGGGCAGCGACATCTGGCTAAAGTAATTAACATCACTTGCAGCCCCGAGTACCCACTTTGCAGTTAGGTTTCACATCTGAATGATATAGCTGTACTAAAATGTTTGTATTCTCTGTGCTGAGGATAATTTTAAACTTATTTACAGGCTAAAAATGATGCCAGAGGTCACGGGTTCAAGTCCAGGCATGGGTGAATTTTTTTTGTCTCTAAATAGGTTTTTATTTTTATGACGCTTGTTGTGGCATAACATAACAGAAGCAGACTAATTTCATAAAACTGCCATTCATGATTTACTGTGACAAATCGATGTACATTGCATATACCTACGATTAGCCCTCAGATTGACAACGAGGAAGACTAATTGTACTAATATTTTCAATTTCAATCGTTTATTGCTTCATGTGGTACATAGGTATGTGGTTTTAATATAAATAGTATAATCCTCAACATGAGCCCTGTAAAGCCACTGCAACATAGTTAGCACGAATTAATGTCTTACGTTTTTATAATAAAAATAATATTAGTCGCATCTAATATGAGTACCTAGGTAGGCTACGCATTGTACATCGAATTGACATTATAATAAACTAACCCCCCGTTTCTCGTACACTAACACGCTGTTAATCTACTGTCAACAGCTGTCAATTGACCAAACTTCATTTAAAAAAAACCACTGACAGCTGTTAACAGTACCTACATTAACAGCTTGTTAGTGTACGAGAAACCGGGGGTAAGTCTTAGAAAACACGGCCTAGGAGTCCAATATAAAATGTTCGATGCTAGTAGAGTCTCGTAGGTACTTCCAAAATAAAAAATATGACTAACACACATTTGGTGTTCTCTCGTGGTCCGATTATTTTGTCCCGTCAAGGCTAATCTTACGTGGGGCATGCTGTCTCGCTTTTAAATTATTGTAATAATACTTATGAGTAAACTTTTGATTAGATTAGATTAGATTAGAACACTTTATTGTACACACCATTAATCTTTGATTGATTAATTAACAAACTGATTAATCTGGTCTGAGGGTTTGATGCATAGGTAATTAAATTACGGACATTTGAAATTTATTTTTGTTGTCCCACACGTACTTACCTAGTTTTTAATAAAGAAACGTCGTTTCCAAAATTATTAATTTTGGAATAAAATTTTCTCAATCAAAAACTTAGTGCAGGATAAGAAACATTTGCCTTCCATATTCGCAATTTTATTGTCTATCAAACCCTCAGACCACATTCATCAAAAGTAAGTACCTATACTAATTTTATTACAATCACTAAAATTTTTAAATTGTGCGAGCGAGACAGCGTGCTCCATGTAAGAACAGCCTTAATGGGTGCACATTATATTTAAGTATACACATCAGGCACACACAGAAGGCAGGTAGGTAGGGAGGGTTGAGGAAAACATCGTGAGGAAACCTGGGTGTCTGAGCTATTCACATACCTCAGCGCTTGAAATCGCCAATCCGCGGCGGGAACGCGTGGTGATTAAGCCCATACTTTCTCTCTGAGAGAAGGCCTGTGCCCTACAGTGGGACGTATATAGGCTGCTTATGAGGGAGGGTTGACTGGTAGAAAATGCCAACACCATTAAGCCCACCTTTTGTATACCTACTTTTTTTGTGCAATAAAGAAATCATAATAAGTACAAGAAAAAAGAGCTAGATTGGCTATCCATACTATTATGGAGTGATGGTCCCAACACTTATGTATGGTAGTGAGACTTGGGTATGGCAAAAGAAGCAAGAAAGTAGGATTATAGCAGTAGAAATGAGGTGAAGTATGATAATACCTACTCGAGAAGTATGTCTGGTGTTACTTTGAATGGCAGAATACGCAATAGCTTGATTAGAGAACGTTGTGAAAGAGGATGTAGTGACTAGAATTGAGAAAGGAATGTTGTGTTGGTTTGGAAATGTGGTGAGGATGAAGGAAGAAAGATTGACGAAACACACTTATCGAGCAAATGTGGGCGAAGGGCCGGTGAGGGACGACCCAGGCGGACATACTTCGACCAAATAGGGGATGTATTAGCAAAGGGCAAGATAAAAAGTACCCGAAACCGGCGTGCGTGCATGCAACGACTAACGAATGTTGAGGAAGCGAAAATTATCTGTCAGGATCGTGGCAAGTGGCAGTCCCTGGTCTCAGCCTACTCCTTTGGGATACAGGCGTGAGTTTATGAGTTTATGTTTACACAAGAAAAAAGTACTTATACGAAAAAAAACCGGACTCGCCCACCGAGGGTTCCATACAAAGTAGGTACTTACTTACTTACTATAAAATATAGTTCAAGAATCGAGTCTCACAGTTTTTCTAGAGCTTCGGACAATTTTTTTAATGATTTAATTACACATTTTCAGATTTTTCCCAGCGTGGGTAGTACAACGATGCTAGTCGCGTGTTTTAAATATCAAAAGTCGCGATTACGCAGTACATTGTGTAAGAATACTATAATACATTACTGTTTTGTTTTGCCAATAATATGTCTACATGTGTAAACAGCATAATATCTGTTATAATTAATTAATTTTATTCAATCTTGAATGTAACAAGACTTGTTGGTTTTTGAAAGGAGGTTTCGGAACGGACTTTGGAATGTACCGCGGTTTTTTTTTGACAGTTGGGATAATGAAAAATAGTGTGGAGTTGTTTTGTGAAAAATTGTTGTTGAACTGAGAATATTTCAATTATACCTGAAAATACGGTTTTCTGGTTTTCATTGTTCAAAGACAACGCGTCCCCGTATAATTGTCGAATTCTGACATTTTAGTGCCATAAAACGCGTGACTCGTGGCATCGTACCTACTACCGGTGCTGTACCTACTTGTAGTGTAAGAAGATATTACTTGCCTTTCATAGTTCTGGTCAACGGAAAGTACCCTGTAAATTTTGATTCCCTTGAGGGTCGAAATATACTTACCTGCGTTTTTTGCAGCTTGAAGGGACTGTAGACCCGAGTTTTAATTTAAACTCGATCCACGCGTTTCCGAGATAAAGGGTCTTAACAGACAGACGGACGGACCACAAAGTGATCCTAAAAGGTGTTCCATTTTTTTCCTTTTGAGGCACGGAACCCTAAAAATGACGAATCCTTTCTAAAATAATTTTCGGTAAATTACTTCCAATTCAGGCTACGTGAATGTATACCTAGCGATTTGTACAAATGTATTTTCATTTGGAGTCATATTGGAGAGTCAAATCTTTATACGCCTGCACTCTACTCAGTTACGTAACGGGCGACGAGTCCAATCGAGATTGTTTTTAATGCTCTTTGCATTGTAGGTAAAATACCTTCCTTTTTCCCAACTTTGTGCCCTTTTCTTTACTACGCTTCTTTTCGTCTCATCCACTCGCAGCCAACGTTGTCCAAGCAGGCATTAGCAGCAAGCGTGATTTATTCGCTAGGAAGCATTATAACTCATTGTGTAATACTTACATATTTCTTTCGGTTAAATAGAATATTATTAGCGTCGGGAAACAAAGGAATTTCAACTGTCTCTTTTTTAACAACATTGTAAACGTTAGTTAGACCTGAGATTTCCGCACTTAGCCTCATGGTTGGGCCATTGTACGTAGCAAGCGCTAAAGTATGTAAATACCTCAGACAATAGGATTTCCTTACGATGTTTTCCTTCACCGTTAGCGAGTGGTATTGTTACTATAACTTCACAAATGTACGTAACTTAGAAAACAAAGTCCGGGTACATGCCGGTATTTGAACCCATGACGCTCCTGAATGAGAAGCCGGAGTTCTACCGCTCCGCTACCACAACTTGTATTATTATACATAAATGTTATATCTGGTACCAATCGAGACTGCCCTGTGGTATGGTAATCAGAAGAGGACATCACAGACTTGGAAAAAGAAAATGGGGAATTTTTGAACTAAAATACTCAAAAGCGCAGACTTTGAACGCAGATACTTTACCAGCCCTATGTCAGATTAGATTAGAACACTTTATTGTACCTACACACCAGAAAACAAAATATACATTAAAAGGCGTCAGTCGCCTTATTTTATTTTATAGGTAAGTTTATACAGGTTAGTTCTTTGGCGAATTGTCTCATTTCTGATGTGATCCATCAAAGAGACTCCGAGCATAGCTCGTTTCGTCGCGACTTTGAATCGGTGGACTAGTCCTACCGTCATTATTCCTACGCGTAGCTTTAACACTATAACACACATCATATTTAAGGACTTCTTAGTAATTCGATGCTGCCTGACAATTCAGCAGATCCCTTACCTAAGCAAAGTTCGAAGTTAAACATTGTTCGCATTGGAAATTCGTCGTGCCCGTGTCCCGGGCAGAAATTTCACAACTTTTTCTGCCCCGGCCGACTGCCGTCACAACCTAGAACATTTTCCGTCGAATTTTTAACGAGGCTTTGGTTTTAATTTTTGTAATAACTTTTTTATTAATTTTTGTTACAGGTTTGTTTTGACATTCTCTCAAACGATATGTACAGTTGCCCGCATGTCATGTAGGTACGAATGTACACTCGACAGCACAGCACATCCACAGAGCTGGATTAATCCAGCGCGGGGCTTGTAGCAAATTCTATGGACTGTGGACATCAATAGAAATATCCCGTATCTATGTAGTTATATTATTAGGCTATATATATGCAAGTAATATTTCTCATTTGCAATTTTTTTCTTTTAGTACCCATAATATAATAATTTATTACTTAAGTGTAGTTAAATTATAATAATCTTATAAGTTTATCAACCAGTCTATGTATTTATTTTTGTATTACTCCCACAATTTTCTCTGGCACTACCCCATCGACTCTCCACATCAACGTAGGTTAGCTGGAAGAAATACTACCTAGTATTAAGCTTGCCATTGTACAAAATTGTTTCTTTAGTGCAATAAAGAAATTTTTCAATCAATCGATCCATCAAACGGCTCTTGGTTTGCGTTAGGTTATCAAGTTAAGGGTACTAAATACTTAATTTTAAAAAACTTTTCTGGATTTTATAGAAATAATAATTCATATCGACATCTTTTCTTCGAGCAAATCGTATCGCAAACTCATCAAAGTTAGGTGGTTAACGGAGGCCGGGGTAGAGCACCTAAGCAATTTTCGAAAAATATTTCTGAGAAAAAGCTCTTGGAATAAAAGTTAATGCAAAACAAAAGGTCGAATGGACGTGTATTAGGAATTCCAAGTATCAAATGTATTATTAAATATCTTTATATTGAACAAATATAGGCTACAACTATCCCATAGGTTATACAAAGAATATTAAAACTCTTAAATTTTAAGGGTGGCTTGCAAAAACACGCTAAACCGAGATTTAGTTCAATTAAGTCGACATTTTGACAGATAATGTATGGAATAACTGTCAAAATTTCGACTTAAATCGGTTTAGCGTGCTTCTGCAAGCGATCCTAAGAGTTTTAATATTCTTTGTACGTTTTTTTTATTGTTTCTTTCTGACCACAGAGCAATCTATTCTGTTTCGGACGCATAATTCATAGTTTAAATTTTTGACCAAATAGATAATGTATTATTTGAGCTGCTGTAAAATGAACATTATTTTGATGAATAAATAATTATTTACTAAAGGCATGGTCTCTCTCTGGAAAACGGAAAAGTTACCTAATAGACTCAAGCAAGTGAAACGGCCGGAATAGATATTATATTTCGGCACCACACAATGGAAAACTTGCATGAAAGTTAGATTGGAGTGGTATTGTTTTTAGAAAAAGTAGAAAACCTCAAAAAAAGTATTCTTCGGGTTTTTTTCTGGTCTTATAAGATTTAGTTTTTTCGTTGAATTGGGTATTGACAAAATATCAAATGAGTTACTTTGAAAACGGAATTTTGTATGAAGATACTGGCTTATGACGTCACATTTCAGAGCACTCTTTTTATTTTTAATCTATTTAAAAATTGTAATAACTAGTAAGTAATTGACTAAAAGAGATACATTTTCCGAGATATTTTGTAATTTTTGTTTTAATCGAGCATATGAAATAATTTATTGTTGATCGTGTCAAATACCGTATTCTAAAAATTTTCTGATAAGGACGTAGATGCATAAAAACATAATTTCAGGAGATAACTCAAATATTGATAAAATAGATTATGAGGCGTTATCTTCAAGTTGTGGGTTTTTACACCAATGACTTTTCGACAGGGTACCTATATCATGAAAAGTATTCATCATCATCATCAACCCATTATGTCCCCACCGAGGAGCACGGGTCTCTTCCCTGAGGAAGGTATAGGCCATACTCCACCACGGGGGCCAAGTCCAGATTGGTGGTGAAAAGTATTAGCCGTAGAGAAAATAAAATAAGCAGGATTATTTTTCTTTAACTAATCGTGTAAACGTGGTGATAGACCACACATTCTGAACGATTCCAACCGTCTAACTGTCAAATTCAATACTAGGTAATTGCTATCGCAAACGTCAGGATTCCGACGGGATATGGTGCATGGTAATTTAGACCTCTGAGCATTCAACTGTAACAGAACATCGAGCATTCGCCGTTTCTAAATTTGACTCTCATCATCAACCCATTATGTCCCCACCGAGGGGCACGGGTATCTTCCCTGAGGAAGGTATAGGCCATACTCCACCACGGGGGCCAAGTCCGGATTGGTGGAGGCTTGTAGACTAGTGGCTCGTCTACTGTCAGAAGTTGTCAAGCCGCCCTAAGGCCTCTGACTTGGCTTAACGACTGCCATCTATCGACGGCAGCCGGCACCAACAGCTTAACGTGCCTTGCGAAGCACGGAACCGCTCGGAAAAATGCCACTAGCGTTAGGCATAGACGGCGACCCATCCATGCACTGAACGCGCCCTGTGTTGCTTAACCTTCGTGATCGTTTAAGATCACTCAGGCAGCCGGGGCTACGAGCGATAAATTTGACTAACTGATTATTATTATTTTGTTGCACTAACCCGTGCTGAGGACAATTTTAAAAACCTATTTAGAGGCTGAAAATTCCACCCATGCCGGGACTTGAACCCGTGACCTCTGGCTAACCGTGCCAGCGCTCTCCCAACTGAGCTAATGGGCAAGCGCAGGTATCGGCGTTTCGAACCTCTTTACAAACTTCTCTGAATTACATACAGGCAGCGACATCTGGCTGAAGAAATTTATATCACTTGGTTAGCCGGAGGTCACGGGTTCAAGTCCCGGCATGGGTGGAATTTTTAGCCTCTACATAGCCGTTTAAAATTTGTCGAACTGAACAACGAACAGAGCCAAGCATAGAGCCAAACATGGCTTCGAATAATTTCACGATCATCCAGCAAGCTCTACTAGAGCGTACTAATGCACGGTGAAACGACAAAATTAGTCGGCTCGGCACAAAGCAACAAGCTTTACTGTCGTTTCGCTAGAATGCTCGCAAGAACTCTCGCTAAAGTGCGCGCTAAAACGATTTTACTTGTGATGAGCATTCGCTAGAGTGCTCCTGTCTAGTCTCTCAAGTCTATCAATAGCTTATGTCCAGGTTAGCAATAACTTTATTCCATCTCCAAAGAATTCTTCATAGACTGCAAAACAATCAAACTTCTTTTCAATCCCAGGGGTGTTACAACTAACAACACTTGAAATTGCTCAACAAAACTCCATTTCAGTGTTATAACAGTTTTACTGCAGCGGAGGGTATCGGCTGACCTGTTTTGAAAGTATCGGGCGCTCAGAAATGTATTGCGACTTGGGAGAACATATTACAAAGAATGTTTTGGACAGCCGTAGTGGAAGTGCACTGTTACACGTTACATGGCTCCGAGACTTACCCCTGGTTTCTAATGGGTTATTTTTTAAGCGTAGTTTTTTTAAAAATCGAATAAAAAACTCAATTTGCATCATATTATACTTTTCACTTTGACAGATAACGTTTGGATGCCATTACGAACCAACGCTGCTAACTTGAAAAACTTAACTCTTATAAAATCACCCTTTAGTACGCTTACAGCATTTTAATATTTTTGTAATATTTTTTTCTATTGTCACTTGCATTCAAAACAAACATTACAGCTTTTTCTTCTCCCGCCGCAAAAAACTGCACGCAAGCCGCAATTATATTGCAAAACGTGTTTTATTTACAATGCAAACTACCTATATGCTCCGTTTTCTGCTTCAGTCCCAAATCACATCCCTGATGGTTAACAACAACAGGAGAGGCTCTCGTGTAGTATAATAGGCGTTCTTTATATAGGATAGGTGCTTGGCTAATAGCTGGTACCGGTCGAAAAGCTACTGTAGTTAGCTATCTTTAATGAAATCTAAAAGAAACCGTCATCTTTGGACCTCAGTGATAATGCACGATGATAGACTACGCAACAGAACAGATGTAGAAAACAGACTCGAACCGCAATCAACTACCTAAATACCTAGACCTTGATTTACGGGGATTTCGTTTTCATGGCACATAAAAGTAATTAAGCGGGATTTTTCGAATGTAAATGTTTAATTCTGTAGAACTACCGCAGATCTAAAACTGAGTATGCCAGTTGTCACGTTACCGAGGGTTGTGTGAAGGCACAACCCTTGGTAACGGAAGCTAAAGAAATAAAAAGAAAGATTTAGAGATGTAAAAATGTAATCATCAGAACCCCTACAATTAAACTAAAAACTTAATAATAGGGGTTAAAGTATGAAATTGCCGTTTTATTGCAATAGGTTCTTTGAATTGACATAGAATCTTCATGGTTTGAGGTTTTCGAATGAAACTTTTTTCAAATGGTTTCTATGATGTTCTTTTTTTAAAAAATGTTAAACATTTGAATATCGACTTTCAATTGTTTTTGTTATTCAATTTAGACAAGAAAGATGGATACTGCGAGAATTCGAGTGATTATGAGGCACCCATTTTTCGTATTTTTTTATTTTATTGATTTGACGCAAGTGAGTCAATATTGTGGGTAAGGTAACGTTAAACCATGCCGCTAATTCCTGGGTAGTTTGACTAGGGTTGGCTTCCACTATCTCTCTTAATTCATCGTTATTCACCTGTGTGGGCGGTCTTCCTCGTGGCTCGTTCTTTAAGTCGAAATTTCCATCACGAAAGCGTTTAAACCAAAATCGCACGGTGCGTTCATTAGTAGACCCCTCTCCAAATGCAGCACTGAACTTGTGTTGCCTTGTTGATATTCAATATTCAAATGTTTCACATTTTTTAAAAAAAGAACATCATAGAAACCATTTGAAAAAAGTTTCATTCGAAAACCTCAAACCATGAAGATTCTATGTCAATTCAAAGAACCTATTGCAATAAAACGGCAATTTCATACTTTAACCCCTAATAGATCGTGGAGGCAGGCCGTGAAGTCAGGCCGTGGAGACGGACAGGCAAATTGTGAAGGCAGGCCGTGGAGAAGGGCAGGCAAGTCGTGAAGGCAGGCCGTGGAGACGGGCAGGCAAGTCGTGGAGGCAGGCCGTGGAGACGGGCAGGAACTCTGCTCAGGTAGGTCTCCCAAGTAAGACTCAGGTAAGACTTTCAAGTAGGACTTCGGTAAGACTCTTCAAGTAGGACTCCGGTAAGACTCTTCAAGTAGGACTCAGGTAAGATTCTTCAAGTAGGGCCAGATAAGATTCGTCAAGTAGGACTCAAGTGAGATTCCTCAAGTAGGACTCAAGTGAGACTCTTCAAGTAGGACTCAGGTAACTCTTCAAGTACGACTCAAGTGAGACTGCCTCGGAAAGCCTTCTTGGGCGGCTTTTATACCCCAAAAGTAGTTCCATTCTAATATTCAAATTTGATCTGAATCTGCGTCAGAACTCTTCTGGAAGTTTCTGGATCCTGTTCCAAATCCATAATTTCGAATTCTAGATCTTCTTTCTCTTTCCTGCATTAAATTCATAATTTCGATTTGGAATGCGAATAGTCTTCTAGAAGTCTCCATAGGCCAGAAGTTTCCTTATTCAACCTTCTTAGTATGACGATTATTTGACATAATTTAGAAAAATAAAGAACAATATTCAAATAAAAGAAATATCTGACTAGCAGTTGAATTGTTGTAAAGCAAAATACAATATTTACACTGTGAAAAGTGGAAAAATAATTAGAAATACGTATTAGCTTTGAAATAATAGTGAACCAACCTTATGTTTTCTTTCGTGATAACATGAAAGTGTTGTGAAATTGGATTCCAGTGGTTCAACTTGGACAAAACGTAAGTCTTTTTTGCATTGATAGAACGAGTAGGGTTCTAGGCAATAGAATCGCGCTAGACGCGTAAGCTAAACCCTAACCAGTTAAATTAAAAAGGGTGTCGCTGGGCGAAGGTTCTGTTTGAAAGCCGATTCTGGGACAGCCGACAGAACAAATTTCAAACTGCGTATACTTTGGTAGATCAAATACAGCTCTAAAGCCTCCATAAGCTAGGTATCCTATAGGACATGGTCAATCGCTAGGTATAGTAAATATTGTTAGTATACGAGAAACAAGGATTAAGCTGCGAGCCATGTCGGGCATAAGACCGGAAGACCTGAACCAAGTACCAAATGCTGTAAAAAGAAGCCAGACAAAAGACATTTGGGAAGAAATAACGGCTTTAAATTGGAAGTGGGCACTTCGCTACCTGGACTGACAATAAGTGGAAGAAGGCAACAACAGAAGCTGCAAACAGCACAACTAGCAAAGAGTGCTTGTGTATGGCACAGGAATGTGGAGTGGTGAGAACATGAAGCCGCAGCACCCAGCAGTACTTGTCAATAGATTCATCATAAGCAGCCTAAATACGTCCCACTGTAGAGCACAGCCCTCCTCTTCGACAGAGAGTATGGGCTTAATCACCACGCGTGCCCACCGTGGATTGGCGATTTCAAGCGCTGAGTTAGGCGAATAGCTCAGGCACTCGGGTTGTGCCTGTTGTTCACACAAGACGTCGGCGGCGGACACACAAAAACCTTAAAATATGCACAAAAATAAACAGTATAGTAAAAACAATTAAGAATCAATTGGGCAAATGACGTCCCAACTATGTATTATGTACTTACTATAATGTATGTATACATGCATAGGTATACACAAGGGCCACACCTCAGTGTTCGTATTTGCCTAAGGGCAAAGCACTGACTTTCAGTTGTAGCCCGCCGAGGATAAGATGACGCGCAGCTCATTATAGAAAATAATTTGATAGGTCAACCCTTTGAGAATGAAAAGTCGTAAAAGCCATTTTTGGCGAAAATGGACAATGTACTGTACTATCATATTGATTACAGAGGACCTACTTCCCTATAAAACCAGGTCAACAGTAAATCCGACTATTATAATTATGTTAGGACAAAAGCGACTGCCCACGCTACAGTGGACAAGATGATGTATCCTAATGGTGATTGGTCAAAGGTGGGACAAAATACCCGACAAATAGACGCCAGTATAGTTTACCACTTTCACATTGGACAATAAAAGTAATTGCATGACATCATAGAACTAGTAGTTCGAGTTAGAACTTAGATTTCAGCACTTAGCCGCATAGTTGGGCCTAAGGTATATAACTAAGCGCTAAGGTATGTAACTACCTCAGATACTAGGGTTTCCTTACGATGATTTCCTGCACGGTTAGTGGGTAGTATCCTGCTACTACAATGTCACAAAGGTATTGAACTAGTATTTGTATAATGTTCACACAACGGTCTTAGTAAATGTATGAAACTACCGCTCCGATGATAGATGGAGTATTCTTTATTGTAAGTACACCAGTACAGCACAATTGGCGGTCTTATTGCTAAAACTAATTTCTTCCAGAAAACCATTAATGATGATGTGATGACGTTATGATTAACGCCTAATGTGAAACCAGCGGTTGATACCAGTACGTACTGTCGACAGCACATCGTTGGATGACTTCTTTACATCGTGCACTTTAACAGACGACACGCGTCGCTGCTCGATCGATAGTGCTACAAATTAAAAAGACAAAGATGGACAAATAAGCACGACAGAACTGCAGAGATTTGATGCCAGTGCCAGGCAATGCAAGATACATTTCAATTGTTTCTTTAGAAACGAAAATGTGAAGAAAAGTAAGGATTGTTTACCTTCCGTACCTAAGTCCGACACTTGTCTGTTTTGTTTGTTTACATTTTAGTATTTTGATTTTTGACACTGACAGTCCTGACAGATAATACCTACAATGTTGCTATTGTCAAATTATAAACAGACGTAGGTTTTTTGATAAGATTTTTTTTTCTAGTTTATTGATAATGATGTTGACTAAAATAGAGTTATTTCGCTAATTTATGTTATTTTCTCGTTCTTAAGTATAAATAAACTTTTATAATGGAAGTGGTTTAATATCAATACCGAAGAAACTCTTTTCAGCTTTGCGTCATTTCAATAACACGTTGTGTACGAGCATTCTGGAACTGATCATTTAAGGCCTGTCATTTACAATAAACTTTTGTTCTATGACCTTTCATAGTTTCCATGTCATCTTCCCCAACTTGCAATTTTGTCAAATATTTTGTCCAAGTTAGTTGTTTTTCTGCTTTGGTTCCAACTAATAGACAACGCTTAAAACCATGTGATAAATAAAAAGATCTCTAAGTAGGACAAATTATTATCTGGGGCTTCAGAACTGAAAACTTTTCTGTCTATTAGCGTCAATTTTCTTCAAAACTGTCTATTAGCGTAATTATATATCTACACGACCTCGTGGCGCAGCGGTAGTGCATCTGCATACCATGCGAGAGGTCCCGAGTTCGAAAACGCTTCTTGTTGGTTTTTATAGATGGCGCTGTTCTCGAATTCGAGCTTTGTATAATGTTGTATAGATAATGGCACGGAACCCTTCGTGCGCCAGTCCAACACGCACTTGGCTGGTTTTTTTAATCTGTGGTTGCGTGTTTTCCTTGTAAAATCTCACACACTATTTTAATCGGCGTTTATCGAGCGTTTTAAGTAATTGTGTTTTTATAAATAAGACCGTTTAACTGTACCTACATTATGTTAATTTAAATAAATAAAAGAATGTAGATAATGATATTATAAAAAAATATCAATAAAATCAAAACCTTTTTATCCAAAGTAACTAAGAAAGAAACAGCGACTTAATTAACGTAACAAGTCAACTAGGAATGTAGGAAATAATTCTAACAAGAAAAGTTATTATATTGCGAATTCTTAATTGCGCAGAATTAGAATTGCACGTCTAAAAAATAAACCTGTTATGTAGATACCAGCTCCTATTACATTTATTTTGTTGAGTTGAGCATGGGCACCGAAATTTCGCCTTTTTACGGGAAAATGATTCGTAAGTGGTGGTAGCATTGCACTGCAATTTCTTAAACGTGTTGCCAGCCTTAAAAATAAAAATTCCTCATCACCGAAAGGTTTTCGAGTTATTGTATAAAACTCTTTAGCTACGTCTATCATCACTCCAGAACGATGAGAAAACCATTTAGTGCTGATCAATCATTTGTTTTACTGCTACACGATAAAAACTAAACTTATTTTCTTCAAAGTTGCGTGCGGCAAAACAAATCGCTCCCTCTGGTGGCAGCTATGCGGACCTCTACGGTGCTTTCGGCAAAAATGGCCGTCGCGTGCCGACAGTAGCTCTGCTTGTTTACAACGATTTTTAAAGTTTTTTCGTGATAAAACGTGCGAAAACACATCCGAAGTTGCGTGCAAGTTATTGTACAACATACAACTGTTACTCTTAGTTGGTTTCCGACGTATTTTAGTGTTATTTTCACATAAAAAGTGGTTTAACATTAGTGATCGTGTTAGTTTCAAGTTTGAGTCAGTGCTACAGTGGAATGCCTGTGTTAAAAATCTAAGTGGATTATTTCTTCGTTCGCTTTTTCTGGTTAGATTTCGACTTGGAACGTTTAAAGGTAAGTTTATTTCTGTTTTGGCCTGCTTCAGTAACTTTAGAGCAACTGTTTGTTTACTTTGAAAAGTCTGCATCGCGCATGTCCGTTCAAAGTTTCGAAGGCAATCCCGAGTAAGTACCCAGTAAATACTTAGTTTCGATATAAACTTTGCTTTATTATTTACCTAAACGTATGTTTATTTATCATCTCGCTAGAGTTACTTAACTAAAGTAGCCAGGTAACTAGTACCTACCTACACAATAGTTAGCACTGGTGGGTATTTCTCGAACCTCTTGATTCCCCGTAGATTTCAGTACTGTAAGTACACAACTAGATACCTACAAATTAATTTGTCGTACGTACCTACCTAATCCATGATCCTTCTTCCTTTTTAGACTACCTAGTTTGAAGTACCTGCATACCCAGAAGAGCCTTTCAGCTGTCAATAAGCAGAGTTACCTCCAGCGAAATAATTGAGCTAAAGAACTACAAATGACAGCCAGGGCCGAGTTTTATACAACTACAATTCGTAGTTTATTATGACAATTCGATGTACATTATTAAGCAGTCTTCCTACCTGTTAATCTTTGGGGTTAATCGACTTAGCAATTTACATAGAATTGTCATAGTAAACCATGATGAATTGTAGTTCTATGAGACAGGCCCCAGGAAGACGAAATATAATCACAAGAAACTCGTTTTGAACCACGAAGGGCAAGAATTAGAAGTCATTGTCGAATGAAATCAACGTATTACCGAACGAATGTTGTTATTTTAAAGGTCAACGTACGCAGGCTCTACAGCCCCGCGCAGCCTCCAATCATTGTATCTTATAGGAATTGTTTCTGCAATCTTAGCACTCTTAAGATTTGTACCATATCAGAGCACATTTAAGTAATAAAGGGTCTGGAAACTGTACACTACTATTGCATCGAGTCTATATTTCCGTGAGCCGAGCGAGAGGCAAATAGATATTTAGTCCAAATTAACTGTGGTATTCCTACCTATCTAGAAAGGTTTGTGCTGATGTTGAACTAAACAGTTTAGGCATCCTTTTGGATTTACAGAGCTAGGTTAGAGAACTGATAGGCAGGCAAATAGGTTTACTTTGAGCATCCTACCTACCGAAAAAAAAATCGATCAAAACTTCGTTCAAATCGTTTCTAGGCGAGTAATCATAGTTGGTATTAGATGGTCGACCTCACATCGACCTCATTGTAGTTGCAAAGGCACCCGTAACGTAACTGAGTAGAGTGCACAGGTGTAAAGATTGATGTACTGGCAACTGTACAGTGAAGGTGTAAATTTTTGTTGGACGGTGGCCCATAACAAATCTGTAATTAAAGCTGGATGTCGTCTCATCTGCTGCCGACAGTACCACTATCCTAGGTGGAAGTGACGTAGGTGCGGTGAACAGCACATCCATCTTTAAGACGTATACTGTAACCAGTTACGTTGCGAACGAATTTTGCAACGAAACTTGAAAGGGCGATCAGCTGTCGACTGCACTGTGATTTAAGGTCAAATTCGGTCTCGAAATCATCCATCATGTTTTTCGGAGGTTATACAGAATATTAGTGCATCTCGGGAGGTGAAAACAGCGACTGATGCCAAATAGGCGTCACGTCACGTGTGACAAGTGTGTACACCATTCGGGTGGGTCACATTACTTTCATTTTCCATTGGAATGGAAATTCTGATACTGACAGATTTATGCAAATCCGTCTCACAATAGCCATTGACGTGAAAAACATCGAAAGGAAATAGTGATACCCGATTTCTCTAACAAACCGTCTCAGTATTACCATTATAAGCGATTTATGAAAACGCATAGAATTGTCAAAAAATCTCTTCGACGCAAAAACAAATATCACTGTCGACTTATTGACAATTAATCAATCAAAAACATTCTCAAGTGGCCAGTACCTAGGTATCTATTGGTAGAGGAAATTGCGGCGTCTGATAAGCGACCGTGAAGTCGGCGTCGCGATTTTAAAAACGCAATGGAAATAGTGATACATGTAGTATCAGAATAACCGTCAATGGTTATTCTCAGTGCAAATAATGAGACCCACCCCACCATTCTCGGCGTCGCATCGCGTCCATAGCGTACGTAGCATCAGTGTGGTTCTATCTTCATTGATGAAACATGCCCGTATAACCAAATATCCAGATTTAAATAACCAACATATTTGTCGCTCTTCCAGCGGAACCAGCAATAAAATATTCTGTCCGCACCGCACAATTTTACTTTTACTCAATCAAAATAAAAGCAGCGTGCATTGCAGTGCCGGCGTGCGCGCCATATTTCACTATAATTGACCGGGCAATACTGAGCAAGCTCTTAGAAGAACTGCAGTGGGTGTATTATGCTTCGGTCACACACAGCGTCTAGTCGCTGCGAGTGCACTCGCCGCGAATACTAGTCGCTGCGACAATTAGCTGCCTGCCTGTCACACACGGCGAGTTCTACAAGAGAATTTCAACAGTCCCAGTGCGCATTCGCAGCGAGTAAAATTGAACAAGCTCTATTCTAGTCGCGGCGAGTGAATCTACTCGCATAGATTAGCCTGTCACACACAGTGAATACTCGCGGCGAGTAGGCACTCGCAGCAATTAGTGGTTGTGTGTGACCGAAGCATTGTTTCGAGATCGCTTGCTAGGTATTCAGACGCCTAGGTTCGGTGTAAGGAGCTCTCAACCAAAAATTTGTAATTCATGTTGCAGACACTTCTAAATATAGTCACTGGTCCTGGTTGTCGGTCACAAACTAGGAAACCCTGGGCTACGGTAACCAGGCAAGGAAAAAAATAACTTGCACACAAGATCACTTGTCCTGGTCCCAAACTAGCTCCCACAAACATTACAAAAATGGAAATACTTCCAGATTGAGGCCATTTGTGGCCTCAGTCTGGCGCCTTGTTCCGTGTGGCTCCCGATTAAGAATAACGTCACTCCCATTTCCTTCCGTGGATGTCGTAGAAGGCGACTAAGGAAATCAATTATTACCAGGAGGCGGGCAGCGGCGTCTTCCTGAGATTCCAACCGCATACTGCGATCGCCAAACCGCCTGCCAAGCGTGGCGATTATGGCAAAACCCCCAGAACCACACGGAGACCGGAGCAGAACCTACGACCTCTGTGTCAAGGGGCAAGCAACTGGCAGCTAGGCTAATGAGGCTCTGATAATAAATACAATGCCCGACAAATAACTTGACCATATGATTTTGACTTCGCACGTACGTATTTCGACTCTTATTGGCGTGGGACGCGGGATGTGACTTAGATACAAATCAGCGAACTTTAATTTAGTTAAATTAAGAGACAATAAAAAAAAATGCTCTTACGTGCCCATCGCAAATCTGTCCCGACTGCGCGGACTTTTGTTCAAGTTTTAAGCCGGGCATTGTACACTCGTTCATCTACCTTCGGACATGCACATTGTATACGTTAACTGAGTAATCCCTATTCGAAGCTCGTTGCGGACAGTTTGTGGTTATTCAAATGTGCGTTTTATACTGAATCGCGGGTGCGTGGAATACTAATCAATTGTCTTGTGATTAGACGCGTGTAGTTCGCGGATGTATGCTTCAAATGAGGGACTTCACTTCAATTCAATTCAATTCAAATATTTTTATTCATTGTAAAAACAGAATGTTTACTTAATGAACGTCAAAGTTGTTAGTTTCACAATTAATGGATTATGTGGAGAAGAAGCTAACAAAGAAACTCCACATTTGTTCTTTTCAAAACACGTTTTAACTTAATTAACAGAGTTTTCAACTTAAAATATTAGTCATGAATGTGTTGAACACTAGTCACAATCGTCCTTTAAATAATATTAATCCACTGTTTAATGCCAAACATCTTTATCTTCTAAATAATCCTTGATGTTATAGTAAGCCTTTTTGCACAGAATGTGCTTAACACATTTTTTAAATCGCGTTGGAGGTAACTCTAATATATCTTGAGGAATTTTGTTGTAGAACCTTATACAGTGCCCCATAAAGGATGTGTTAACTTTTGCAAGTCTAAATCGTGGAAATGACAATTTATGTTTATTTCTAGTATTAACATTATGGTGGCCACCAACATTTTCGAAGTCTTTGATATTTTTTTCTAACGTACGTAATATTTTCATAAATGTATTGACATGCAACTGTTAAGATGTTGGTTTCTTTGAAGAAATCTCTTAGCGAATCCCTACTACCTAACTTGTAAATAAATCGGATGGCTCTCTTCTGCAAGATGAAGATAGTCTCAATGTCTGCTGCCCGGCCCCATAGTAGTATACCGTAGGACATAATACTATGAAAGTAACTAAAATAACCAAGCCTAGCAGTTGCAACGTCAGTGAGTTCCCTAATTCTTTTCACTGCATTTGCTGCAGAGCTAAGTCTGTGTGCTAATTTTACAATATGTGGACCCCATTGTAGTTTTGCATCGATTGTGATGCCCAGAAATACAGTATCATCTACAAATTCTAGTTTTTCATGTCCAATTACTATGTTGTTCTCAACTACTCGTACGTTACGTAAGGAAAACTTTATACATTTTGTCTTTTTAGAATTTAGCAGCAGATTATTTGCTGTGAACCAATCTAGTACTTGCGAGAGAGCATTATTTGCATCGTCAAGATTATTTTCTTGTCTCCTTATTTTAAAAATAAGTGACGTGTCATCAGCAAATAACACTATCTCAGACATTTTTTGTACCATAAACGGTAAATCATTTATATAGACTAGGAAAAGGAGCGGCCCTAAGATAGATCCCTGCGGGACTCCTATTTTTACAAGTGAACCCGAGGATTTAATACGATTTACGTCTGCCTTTTGGACCCTTCCTTCTAAATACGATCTTAAAAGATCTAAACCTGCACCCTTTATTCCATAGTGTTTTAACTTTAGGAGTAGCGTTTCGTAAAACAACTCATTCATGAATTTTCTTATTGTACCTCATTTACTTTAATACCGATTTGTTATTCTGGCAAACGTAGCGTAGGACGCCCACAAGCTCGCTGGACTGACGATCTGACGCAGATTGCTGGCAGCGGCTGGATGAGGATGGCAGAGGACAGAAAGAAGTGGCGTGCCTCAGGGGAGGCCAATATCCAGGATTGGACGAGTACAGGCTGATGAGTTAATTAGTTAATTCGCAATATAACGGGAGTCATCAAAAGATACGAGAGATGAAATAAAATATAGCTGATGAACCATAGTGAACTATGAACTACTAAGAAGAACTGCTTCTTTGAAGGAAATGAACTAAATTACTTTTTTCTTGTCAATGAAACGTTTAGCGTCTACTTGTGAGAAATCACTGTGGTCGCCTTACAATGACGCTGTGGGTCAAGTAAGGCGCTACGAAACACCGGAAACTCCGATTTGTATCTTTGAATTTGCTTCCATAACAATAAATACTTACGTTATGTGAACTATCGATTGAGTTTCGAGATTTCGCATGATATAAAAAAGTATGGAAAGTAAGTGGCAGCCCCTGGTCTGTGCCTACCCCTCTGGCATACAGGTGTAAGTTTATGTATGTATGAATGTATGTATAAAAAAGTATTTAATAAATACTCACTTTATGTGAACTATCGATTGAGTTTCGAGATTTCACATAAGATAAGACAGAAGTATTTATTGAAATAATCACAATTTAAAAGGTGCCTTACCGCAGTTTAAATAAAAACGTAATTTCGTTGTTAGACTTCTAAGAAACCCTTGCAATGGTTACTCCTGCTCTCTCTGACAGAAGGCCTGTGCCTTGAAATGGAAAGTTTATTAAATAGGTTGCTTATACCTATCATTTAGGCTGCTTCATGTAGGTTCCGTAGAATTTAATTGGGGAGTTCTTATTACGGGACTGCTCTAAAATCGTGTTATCAAATATTAGTAGGTTCATCCGTTCGCTAGAGCACTTTTTTGTATGAAGCAGCTAGTATTTGTGTGGGGAAGTTATGTATACCCATTTACTTAACGTTTTCAGAAGATCAAACAGAAGGAAAGCAAACTTCACGTAGAAAGAAAAATTCTACGGTTCGGGCTCAAGAATTCGAGGTTCGTACCCGTGCGTTTAAAAATAAATTAAAACACATTGGATCAAACAGTAGGTTAAATGCGATTTGCACCACTTTGTTAATTGTGGGTATAAGGCATTTAGCTAAAGTTCTTCGTACAAAATTTGATTTAAATTGCCGCTAAAGTGTCATTGAAGAAATGATGCAAGTCGGCCTAAAGCTGTGAATGAAGGATGCACTCATTTTTGTTTCACAAACGTTTCTTAAAACCTCCTTTTTTCTGCAACCTAAGACGTAAAAGGGTCGGCTATAAATCTAGGAGTCAAGAACCTTGGCGTTTTGCCATTTGCTCTTAGATGTTTTGGACATAGACATGGAAAGTCATTAGACCGGTAAATTGTTTCCGACAAAAGAAAGACACGATAATTAACGAATGATTGATAGCTTAAGAACTCTTTTAAATGTTTGTGCCAAATAATGGTCTCATTGTATCAATGTGTGCTTTTTTGCACACAAAACGTAATTACGCATTTTAAAAATATGCGTAATATGCGCAATTTCCTTTCTGTGATGTGTCTTGCTTGTTGGTATAATAAATATCTTTCTTCTTATTCTAATTCCGGAAACATGTCGGTTAGAAAACGTAATCCACAACTTTCTACGACTTTAAAAAAATTTTTGTTCAAAGTTTAATTTTTTCGAAAACATTTTTTAAAATTTTTTTTTCTTCTTTTTAGCGGCGTTGTTTGATAGGTCTAAAACCATATTTGCTACATAGAATTTATATACTTCAATCTAGGATAAGGTTTTACTGAGGAATCCGTCGTTGGTGGAGCGCGTCGAATATAATGAATTTATATAAAATCTGAGGAAAGACTTATAAAACATTTTTTTTTTGTAAAACGCAAATTATAATTTCGTTATTTCAAGAATTCCGTGTGGCGTCGGATTAAGAATAGCGTCACTCCATTTCCTTCCGTGGATGTCGTAGAAGGCGACTAAGGAAATTACCAGGAGACGGTCAGCAGCGTCTTCCTAAGATTCCAACAGCATACTGCGATCGTCAGGATACTGCGATCAGCCGCCTGCCAAGCGTGGCGATTATGGCAAAACTCTTCATGGTTAGGAAAACCATGAAGGAGGCCTATGTCCTGCAGTGGGCGTCAAATGGCTGATGAAGATGATTTCAAGAATTGCGCATTTTAGAAATAAAAGTCAACACAGTCTTTTTCCAATTTAAATTGCACAAAACAAAACGTTTTACTAGACTTATACTCGAAGGGACTCAAACATAAAGCCTCTTTGAGTCCAGGCGCTCGCTCGGAAGGCGGTGACTAATTGCTTAATTGGTGGGTAATCACGATTTGTGACGCGAGCTTTGATAGCGACAGTGATTTTCACCGGTTTTTTACACCGGGGTGTTTTTTCAACATCCGTTTTAGATTTCTGTGCGCCTGAGGGCTTTCTTCTAATGATGACTGAAGAAATTGTAGAAAGAATACGAGTTTGCTCAGACTTTTGTCTTTGTTAATTTGTATTAATTATGTACAGGAGTTATAAAAATGTACTAAATATAAAAAGCCATTTCATAAAAAGTTGTCATCATTACATAAGAGTTAGACTGCTTGTCGGTGCGGCGGTTATTAATAACGGCAACAGGTAGACGCTTGAAATAATCAAATATTATATAGAAAATGGTACGGAACCCTTCGTGCGGGAGTTCGACTCGCACTTGGCCGCTATTGGCCGTGTTTGTCGTGGCCCTTTAAGTATATGACGAAGCTGTTTGTGAAATTTCTGATTTTGTCCTGCCTTTTTCTTTGCTCTAAATAAGTGTTAAACAACTTTTGAAGTCACTCGGCTTCTACATTTTTTGCCCAGCTCTGATAGAAATAGATGGCAACTTAAACCCAGGTGGCGGTAATCCTTATTCGTCGGTAGAAATTTCATTGATTTACAATCTTGAAGCGTTTCGAAATGTTTATAATTATTTCAGAACGCAAATAACTGATAGTTTTATGTCTTCGCCAACACTAGAAACACCAACATTTAAAATAATCATCATCATCAGCCATTTGAAGCCCACTGCAGGAGGTAGGCCTCCCTCATGGTTTTCCAAGCTTCCCGGTTTTGTGCCGCCCGCATCCAGCGACTCCCCGCCACCGTAACCAGGTCGTCAGACCATCTGGTGATGGGCCCGCCCACGCTGAAAGAATATTACATAATAATAACTTCCACACAACTCAATTATTTGTCCTGGTCCCAAAGTAGGATACCCTGTGCTGCGGTAGTCAGACAAAAGAAATGGAAATACAGCTGGACTCAGACCGTTTGTTCAAATGTACGACGGCCCCAGTGGGATTCGGGCCCACGACCTCCGGCATGGTCATCAGACGTGATGCCGCTAGACCAACGAGGCAGTCAAAATGGTGCTAAAGATTTACAACGCCTGCAAGACTACAATCCTAATAGAACTCGGTAATAATAAAACAGTCAGTGTCCAAACACTGAGTTACAGACAGGTTTTTAAGCCCCATATCAAGTTTTTGTAGGCAGCGTCGTTGAAAAAGCCTATTACAATGCATCTCTTTGATTAATACTCATCAAGGTCTCTTACCTAAGCTGTGATTAATATTACGTTTTACTTCAATAGCCGGACAAATACAGCCAGAAATCTTACCGCGCTTCACTTGGCTATATTATATGGCGTTTTCGCGTATTTGCCGACGATTCATAATACATCGGAGGTTTTACAAAATCAGTGCTGAAGATTCGTCAGAAAACCCGGCAATGAATCAAGTGGCCAAGTGAGGCGAGGATAAAAATAAACGTAAGACGCTCGTTACAGGCTTTTTTGAAAACTGAGAAAAGATCGACAGCATTCAAGACGATTAAATAGAAATGGTACCAGCTAATGGAAATCAAGGTTACG
Source organism: Yponomeuta malinellus (assembly GCA_947308005.1). Taxonomy (NCBI): domain Eukaryota; kingdom Metazoa; phylum Arthropoda; class Insecta; order Lepidoptera; family Yponomeutidae; genus Yponomeuta; species Yponomeuta malinellus. Next base: position 2,951,970 of record OX371019.1, read on the forward strand.
AAATCTACGTACTTTACATTACATAAACTCACGCCTGCATCCCGTAGGCCAAGGCTTGCCACTTGTCACGATTCTGCCAGACAGAATAGGTTACAAAACCTCGATGATGTCAAGATCGTCCCAGACTTTATTCAATGTATCTTACTTACCATCTAATTTTGTGATCAGTCTCGACGAATACTATGTTTCTCATAAGATTTGAATAATTAATTAGTTAAAAACATGACATAACCCTGATACAATCTCTTGACGAATTCAATGTAAATTAATTGGTTCGAGTTTTAGTTTTTGTGTGTTCTTTCTATTACGGAACAAGTTTTTTAGATCTTTTTATTTTGTAGTCTCTTGTTCGAGGTCTATTTTAATATCATGTAAATCTGATTCATCGGATTCGTATTATTAACCTGCGGCTGTATTCATAAATGTGTCGTTGATTTTGCGATGTCCTGGTAATGAGAAACTCATTGGATATGCGCCTCAAGCGCGCATAGCTTATTTGCTTTCAATTACAATTTGCATACATATAAAATAAGGTTTGTAGCAATATCAATGGGGGGATCGCGAATTTGTATTCTTAAAATGGCCAAGCAGTTGCAGCAATACCACTCGCTAACTGTGAAGGAAAACATCGTGAGGAAACCTGAGTGTCACCGCTTGAAATTGCCAATCCGCGGGGGGCACGCGTGGTAATTAAGCCCATACTTTTTCTCAGAGAGAAGGCCTGTGCCCTGCAGTGTGACGTATGTAGGTTACGTAAAATTGGTCAAGGGCTCTCGTAACCTGTTTAATGCCTAGACTGCAATAGGTCTAGGGTTGTCAGGACCAAATATACAAAACCAGCAGTGCCCGCGACTTCGTTCGCGTGTTAACGGATTAGGACCCTGAAGGTACTTAAATTCTAAATACTGGTGAAAGAATTTTTGAAATCGTATATGTGCTTTCGGAGATTACCCGCTACGTATAAACATACAAACTTTTCTTAGTATAAAGTCAAAGTAAAAAATGTTATTTACTATAAAATCAAAATGTTTACTCAATGAACGTCAAAGCTGACGACTACAGACAATAGATAATATAGTAATTTTGCTCTAAAAGCCCGACACATCTTTTTAATCATAGGCCAAGTGCGAGACGGCCTCGCGCCGCTTTATGTCTTCTTCCGTGACACCGTCAATATTTCAGTCTTCTTTTAACCTGTTAGATTATGACCTTGAAATATCGGGCCCACCGGGGATAAACAATTTCAAGCGATGAGGTATGTGAACACACACATCATATTAAGTATGTATGCAACTCTCTATAGATACATAAATCATTTATTAAATTGCCACAAGACACAAAAAAATTAACAGGCATAGTATGCTAACAAGCAAATACATATAAATAATACTAACATATAAATGTTTCTTTACTTATCTGTTTAGTTTAATTTGTAAGTATTACGTATTATTATTTATTTTGCGTATGATATGCAGCGGGTTGATATACGAAAGGGAGGCCATCAATCCACTCGGTCACTTCCTCGTCAGCTTCGTGAATTTTCCGGTCACAACGGAGAGTGGAACGAACGAATTCAATTCCATTAATTTTATTTCAATTATAAAAATTCATATTTAATAAAGTTGTATTATTCCATTATCCTACAACTTTATATGTGATAGTTATGCTTTTATTCTGCTGTATAAAGTGTATTTATTATTTTATCTGTATTATTTAAAATAATATTTCCTTAATTCTCGCCTTGGCGCTACCCCCCTACCTTCTTTCGTCACCCATAGATTGGCTAGAATAAAATACTAATTAGTATTAAGCCTATTGCACAATATTTACTTGCACCAAGTAAAAAATTTAAATAAAGAATTTTAATAATAATAATAACACAGCAGACACAGACATTTTCGATAGAACCAGTTAGATCCAATTTTACCCGGATCTGGACGCATCCAACAAAATGCTAGTATAAAATCCGAACTAGCAATAGCCGAAGAAGTAGTTAAACCGACTGCAGCGCTCCCGTCTCTACGACTTTTTAAGTGAAACCTGTTTTCCAACTTTTGGAGTGGCAGCAACATCTGTTTTCTGTCAACATATGGACCGGAGCCGTGTTTGAGCTGTTGTGTGTATGTATTAAAATATTTTACTCTCCCGAGTTTGTATACTGTTGTTTGTTTGGTTAAGGTCGGATGTGGAAGCGGGCGCGTGTTAAGTATCTAACTTCTTTCCTAACAATAATATGCTCATGTCAGCGTGTTGGTTAGGAGTTCAGGGCGAGGTCTGTTTACGATCGATTGACACATACTAAGGGCCGGTTTCTGAATTGAGAATTTCGCTAATTAAATAGTTAACTGTAGTGCTCTCTTTGAATTTCTCAGAAAAGAGCGTGACAGAAGGTTACTTAAGTATTTACTTAGTGAATTTCTCAATTCAGAAACCGGCGCTCTAGTGTCCTAAAACTTATGACTGGTATTTTCTGCCAGAACAAGGAAAAGTAGGTACGTAATCCTTATAAGTATTCTACCGCAAGAAATGTACTTACAATAGTTACAATATCACCGACTTACCCCCGGTTTCTCGTACACCAGCAGGCTGCTGGTTGTTTCTTCTTTTTTTTTGTATGTACTTTGGCTTAGTGACAGCTGTTGATTAGCGGTTTTTTGGTATGGGAGAAACAGGTCTCCCTGTTATTATGTTAATACTGTTGTTATTATGTTATAAAAACCGAAACCGGCGTGCGTGCATGCAACGTGCGTGGATGTTGAGAAAGCGAAAGTGATCTGTCAGGATCGTGGCAAGCGGCAGTCCCTGGTCTCTGCCTACCCCTATGGGATACAGGCGTGAGTTTATGTATGTATATATGTATTATGTTATGTAGTCACTTCAGGACTCCACATGAACATTGATAAAGTTTAAATTTAGTTACCATAACTTTTGTCACATAATTATTACTGTAAACTAATGCGTGTAGGTACCTACTCTTCATAAATTACTCAATACCCGCCCTTACCTTTAACTTACTCATAATAAAGTACTTAGTATAATATATATGTGTTTATTCACAGATTTCTGAATTTAAATCTAAACAAACTTAACGATTAAATAATACATCTTAATACAAAACAACAAAATTAATATTTGTATATCTATTATATGTAAAAGATTGTCTCTAGACCGCTGCCATTGGGGAGAGTTCCCAAGATACTTAGTGAGATATATTTTTGGATGCATGCTTAGTACCTTCATATTTTCATCATCTAAGTTTAGAATAAGTGGCATGTTTCTGTAATATCTCCGTATTAAATAAATAAAAATAAATTATCCTGGAAGAACATAATAAAACACTTAAAACACTTACACTTAAAACTCAAGCCTGTATCTCAAGGAGGTTGATAGAGAACAAGGTTTGATACGTACCACGATTACTGTAGGTAGGTACCTAAGTATTGCAACTAAAAAGTCCTGAAAGCACTAAAAAATATATCTTTGGGCTTCTAGTGTTGCCATAATTTGCACAGGTTAACGAAAAAAGTTTTTTTTTAATAGTAAATAGTGAGTGATTTTTGTTTCTTGAACGGACAGATAATGGCTCGTATGTTCAAGAAACGATCGAATGCACTGCAAAATTTATTTGAAAACGCGTTCCTTTCCGTCTTTGTGATACCGCTGATATAAAAACTTTCTAAGCCTAAACAGTCCCAAAAACTGTTTAATCTGCCAGAACTGGGACGACAAGACACGTTGCCAACACGCTACGAAGCAATCTAGAATTTAACGGGCGATCTTCGGCAACTAATTGCCGTTCGGCACAACTCTTAAGGCAAGTCGGTGGCCGTCGAAGTTATTAGTTGGGGCACATGTGGCGCCAGGAAACGTGCCCAAGGTTTTGTCCTCAGAGTTACCCCGCGATATTGGTGCCTTGGATCGGCTCAAGGCTGTTCAGTACGGTGGAAGATACTACACACACGCACAAACTCATGCCTGTATCCCGGAGGGGTAAGCAGAGACAAGGGTTTTGCCACTTGCTGCGACACTGATAAACCTCCTTCGCTTCATAATTATTAATTAGTCGCTACATACACGCACGCCGGTTTCGGGTACTTCATATCTTGCCCTTGTCCCTTACATGCCTTGCACCAACAATAGCTCGATACATTTCTTTTGTCAATCGTTCTTCCTTCATTCTCTCCATTTGTCCAAACCAACACATCATTCCTTTCTTAATTCGAATGAAATTAAACACATAATACACCACTACATATCAAACGGTAACTTCGGACTAGAAGGATAAAAACCGGCCAAGTGCGAGACGGACTCGCGCACCGAGGACTCCGTACTCGCGCACCGAGGGCTCCGTACTCGCGCTTGGCCGTTTTTTATTATTTGTCATTAGAATAAGTCCCACCATCACGTCAAGTTTGATGCCTGTATGTATTACCGTTTTTAGGGTTCCGTAGTTAACAAGGAACCCTTATAGTTTCGCCCTGTCCGTCTGTCTGTCTGTCTGTCAGCGGCTTAGCACAGTGACGACAAGTACTAGAAAGCTGATATTGGACATAGGGGTATACATATTAAACACGCCGACCTTAAACTGCCGCTGAGGAGTGTTTTAGAGAAATCGTGTTTTTTAATAAGAACGTTATTAGGGTTCCGTACTCAAAGGGTAAAAACGGGACCCTATTACTAAGACTTCGCTGTCTGTCCGTCCGTCCGTCCGTCTGTCTGTATGTCACCAGGCTGTATCTCAAGAACCGTGATAGCTAGAGAGTTGAAATTTTCGCAGATTATGTATTTCTATTGCCGCTATAACAACAAACAATAAAAACAAAATAAAATAATTATTTAAGGGGGGCTCCTATACAACAAACGTGATTGTTTTGCTGTTTTTGCTCGATATTAATAAAAACTGTTGTTAGACGCTTGAAATATTCACAGAATATGTAGTTGTATATTCACTTCATAAATGAATAATTAAATTAAAATAAAATAAATATTTAAGGGGGGCTCCTATACAACAAACGTGATTTTTTAAAGTTTTTTCTCTATTTTTGTGTCTAATGTTGTATAGATAATGGTACGGAACCCTTCATGCGCGAGTCCGACTCACACTTGGTCGGTTTGTTTTTAATTCACTAATATTTTGTGAATAAGTTAATTAGCAAGGAGGTATTGACCAATATGTGCTCACTTACTTCACTTTAACCGTACTTTTTAGAAAGCACACACCGCTGAAAAATTCTCCGAAATGAAAGAAAGATATGTATTTACTGTTCTATGAATATTAAAGTAAAACACGGTATTTTTCTAGCATGTTTAAAGAAGAGACTAAACAAAACGCCCCGTTTCAAGCACTTCAAGCGCATCTGAAACGAGATTACTAAAGTTTCAATAAGATCGTCTGGAAAACTTTATGCCGAGATCATTTTTACGAGCGCTTCTGGAGATAGCGCATTTTTTACGCGCAGAAGGTTAAGGCTGTTTTTAACATTTCTAGTGATTGTAAAAGATGTGTATTGTATACTCTTGATAAATGGCACCTGAGTCTGCTAGATAATAAAATTATAGGCATTTAAAACATATTTTTGTTATCCTATGCCTAGTTTGCGATTGAGAAATGTTTATACTAAAATTAATAATTTTGGAAATAACTTTTTTTTATTGAAACTAGGTAGCCTCTCCTACGTTTATACATTTTTTTACAATCACGAACCATGTTAGAGTGTACGAGCGAGACGGAATGCCAGACGTAATCACGTAAAAGGAGCCTTGAAGCTCTCGCTCGCACATTACAACTTTTCTTTATTACTTCTAACAAATTTTATATAAACCTATTTAAAAACCTATTGAAAAATTGTCCTCAGCACAGGTTAGTGCAACAAAACGAATATAAATTTTAAATGTTCTACGGCGGCACTAGAAAAAAAACGAACAATTTAGACTGGAGTCGTGCAAAACTAACTTCGCAGTGGCCTCAAATGTAGAAGGTACCTAGATTAAAATAAAATCGTATCCCCCAACAGTCACTGTCGGTGCTGGTGCAGACCCACTAACTTACTGTGCATTAGACACAGAACACCAGGGAAACTCAAAAACGACAGACTATCTCAATTTTCAGTGTTGCCCTCGTACTTCTGTTAATACTTAGTAATTCTATGGGCTGGGTTGAGCTTTATTTTTATAAAAGCGCATTCATTCTTTAAGTCATACAAACAACCGAAAGAAATTAAGAATTAATAAATGAAGAAAGTTCAGCATTTAGCGTCGCTCCGGGAATCCTAGCCGGACTACCTTATTGCTTTTAGGAAAAATTTAATGAAATTGTTTCCAGATGAAGGCGTTGTTATTATATTCTGCAGTAGACTCGCTAACAGAGAAGGAAAAATGTTGAGTTCTGCACTTGAATCCCCTTTCTGCGAAGGGCACGTGTGGTAATTAAGCCTAAACTCTTTCTCTGCGAGACGGTCTGCGTTATGCGGTGGGACGTTTCAAGGATGCGATCAATGGAACCATTTAATATTCTGTGACTATGGCAAGTACATATGTTAGTAGGCTGGTCTTCAGGGGCCTGTCGGAATCGAAATAAGATGGGTAAGTTTCATAAAACTACAATTCGTGGTGTACTATGACAATTCCAGTACATTGCAAAGCCAATTAACCCACAGACTAACAAGAAGACTGCTACGCAATCTTCGAATTGTCATTGAAACTTACCCATCTTATTCCAATACCAAACGATTCGTAGGGTTTGGGGTGGATTTGGAAAAATGTGTATATTTCTAGATACCTGAATTAGGGTTGCTAGATTTTTTTATGCTAAGAGGGCAAATGCTTACTTTGGCAAAAAACGAGATTCTAAATTTTTTCCCGGGACAAATTTTACGTGTTTTACGTTGTTATTATTGCAAGTTAATAGTTATATTTTGAAGAAGATCGTGTTTTTAAGAAGTTTTCACATATCTTTGTTTGATTTTAACATTCAATGCAGCTATAAACATAGTTGAAAACGGTCATTACTTCGCTCTTTATCAAAGCCGGAGTAATATGGGACAGAGTCTGTCCCGGCGGGATGTTTAAAATTATGCCTGAAATACGTGACGTCCCGGGAAATACGGGACGTCTGGCAACGCTAACCTGAATTCTGTTTCAGAAATCTAACCCCCGCCTAAATCTGGTGGTTTAAGACCAAATGAGCAAGCTCGAGACTCGAGACCTGCGGCATTCGGGGAAATGTGTTAAAAATATTAGTCATTCCTTAAACGTAGAACTCAACGCACAGAGTAACGTACATTGATCTTAACACTAAACAAGAGGTAATTTTCTTGTCAGATAAGCGGGAAGTATTGTACGGTGTGCCACAGTGGAGCGTGCTTGGCCCGTTACTGTTTATTTTGTACATTAATGACTTGCCCAGATTTACCCGGAATCATCCTATGTCTCTGCAGATGACAGTACCGTAACGATACAGTGCAATAATGAAGGTACCTACGAATACGGCACCAATGAGGCCCTTCACTCAATTATAAATTGAGTTAATAATAATAACCTAAAAGTGAACCTATCCAAAACTAACCTAATGCAGTTTAGCCAACAATTACCATCTGAAAACTGAAATATACATTTCGAAAATACAAATGTCAAGGAAGTAAAGGATCTACCTAGAGGTTTACGTAGACAGACAACGAAACGGGAGAGCACACATTGCTGAATTGTGCAAAAAAAATAGTTAATTTTTATTTAATTTTTATTTATTTATTTGGAGAAAATACAGGCACAGATAATAAATAGTTCTGCCTATTTACTCTATAAATTAGCTCCAATTACGAATACTAATGCGGTTATTACTGCCTATCACGGCCTTGTGCGAATTTGTAGTAGCAATACCACACGCTAACTGTGAAGGAAAACATCGTGAGGAAACCCGCAGTTTAGTTTAAGACTAGCCTCTATTATTTCACACAGTTCTGGAATCAGTATATCACGTAAGTTACCGGCTTACAGCTCGAAGGACCAACTTCGCTTGTCCGGAAGCAAAAAGAAGCAAAAAAATCTTACATCTAACAAGCACAGTTGTTGTCGAAGCAATAAATTACCACCGAAAAAAAGTTGCATTTTAATAACAATTTTCATAATCTTGCCCCGACTCCCTTGACAGAGTAATAAATATTGTATTCTATGGGGCTACAACATGTTATTTGCCAACTCTCAGCCCCTGTGAGGTTTGTTTCTATTCATAATACGAGTAAAAGTGAAATTGCAAACACAGTCCGTCCTACCATCGGCCGTAACACCAAAGATTTAACGCCTAAATTACTGTGAACGTCCCCTCTGGTTTTAGCACCCCAAAATTTATTTTCCTTATTACATTTTACACGCGTGAAATGGGCACGCGTCAGCTCGCAGCGCGCCATTTTCGACGCTATCGTCCACGAAATAGAGGTTTTGGGCGGAAATGTATGCGAAAATAGTGTAGTTAGGCCACTGTATTGACAAGCCACCCCTTTGTCGGCTAGGTCGTAAATTATCTACTTAGGTTTCCATTTGGGGATGAATTAGTTTTTATTGTTTAGCCTTTAAAAAGATCAGCGACGTTGTCCTGTTATTGAAACAGAAGTGCAGCAAAATATACTTTTCACTTCTCATGCTCTAAAAGTTCGTCTTTATGTCGTGCGTAGGCGACATAAAGTCGCTTTTTATGCTCTAGAGCATAAAGTAAAATCTTCGTCGAAGACCAAGGCAATCGCTGCAACAGCCACACGAACATCTTTAACTTCATACAACAACCTCTTTATTTTATTTCGTTTCGTTCGTATTCTAAGACCAAGGCAAAGATACCAACAGCCAAAGTACACAATAAAACTTCATGAAATAAACTTATAATTTGTATTTCGTCTCATTTATTATTTTTTATATTTGTTTATTTTTCAAAAAGAACCTGAAGTTGACAATATGCCAAATATCGCATCACAAATACAATCTAATACAACATTAAATATGCCAGAAAAAACGATTACTTTAAATATTTCTCATTGCTCTAATGTAACTTTCAATTTTAATTAAATTAGCATTTACTATATTTACATGTTGCTGTTTCATTTCCTCGCAATCGAAGTGAAAAGTAGAGTGTACAACTCGTCCATAAAACCCATTTTACACTCGACTTTATATCTATCCTCGCTCGCAAGCTCGCTCGGATGGATAAACGTCTCGAGTAAAATGGTGCGTTTTATGCACTTGTTGTACAATCTACTATTCGCGCCTTCACACGTCAATTCGACGACTGTCACCCCCGGTGCCGCCGCTGAGCTGGCTGCTAGACAGAAATGTCTCAAGTACGGCCAGTTGATGAATAGCTACATCTTCGTGCCACTGGCTTTGGAGACAACTGGGGTCTAGGGTTCGCAGGGGAGGGCCTTTGTGGAAGAGATCCGTCGGCGCTTGAGGAACCGAAGTTTTGACAACCGCTCCGGGGCACATCTGATGCAGAGGATCTCGCTTGCTGTGCAGCGCGGCAACGCCGCCTGCATTATGGTGAAATTTGGGTTGGATGTGGCTCGGGGTGGTTTATTTAATAGACAGTTAGTAAATTTTTGGAATTTGTTTATTTTGTTATATCTTTCTTTTTTTTTAGGTAATTGTAATTTATTGATGAAACTACTGTGGATTATAATTTTATTGAGTATTTGCTTGTGTCTTGAATTTTAAATAAAACTAGGTGTTAATTTTAAAATATAGATTATTTTATTTGATTAGCCAACAATTATTTATTGAATTTGGAATTTTCAGCCGATCAATTTGATAATTTTGACTGTTGCTGCTCAAATGACTTTCATTAATGATGACATACAACATTTTATTGTTGACGAAACCTTTGCTCATCGTTTAATTAAATTATACAGCGTTACGCTTACGCTGCAAGATAAACATGGCCGATATTTGATGGAGGCGGAGATGGTGTGACGACTTGAGCAAATATTTACCTGGGTGGCGAGAGGTGGCCAAAGACAAGGAGGAATGGAAGTCTAAAGGTGAGGCCTTTGCCCAGCAGTGGGACACAAACAATGCTACTTAAACAAAAAGTGATCTACAAAAAAATAGTACCACATCACGTCAAATACCTACAACAAGTGCAACGCCCGGAAGAAATGTCGATGCTATCAGCAAGCGAGTCAGAGTTATTAGTACACGATACCACCTTATCTCGCATCTCGGGCACAAAAGTACATAGGTACCAAGCTAATCTTTCCTTCCACTATCTGTAGGGTCAGAGGCCATACGATACCGTAAGCAGAGGCGGTCGAACAAAAGCCGTCGTTCAGCAACGAATAATAGTGCCCATTCTTTGGCTCATAAGGTTATTTTTTCCGCGAACGTCACGCTGTCGAATAAGATCGATGTGGTGCATTCTCTGCAGCGTTTACATCGTGTCGGTTGCAGTTGGAGTGAACAGGGATAAGTTCACGGGAATTATTACTTCACAATTTGGATATAATGCCAAATCTCGAAATACGGAGTTGAATAACAACGTATTTATTAAGGTCCGAGAAGAAGTTTCGCATGTCATCACAATCCAATGTGAAAAACGAGTCATGAAATTTTCGTTGATCAATTTGCGATTGATAGAGTCGAATGCAAGAGAGACTAGCATGGGATCATTCGTCCGCTGCTCAACACGGGCCGGGTCCAGGGCACGTCACTTCTTTCTGTCCTCCTTGGCCATCCTCATCCGGTCGTCACTAGCAATCTACCGCACGCTGCGTGATCTTCACCCGAGAACATTTTTACTTAGATTATAGGTTCTTCGGCAAATGTCACCAGCTACTTCAGCTCGCTAACTCTATATTACGGATATATTAGTCTATGTAATATCTTGTAGTCTATGTAATATCTTGGTAATACTTCACTGACACTACCGATTCAACCACCCATCACCCATGGTTAGCAGGTAGAAAATACTTATTAAGTAGTATTAAGCTCGCCTTTGTACAGATTTTAATTTCGTGCAACAAATGTTTCTTACAACAAATCTTAGCGAATTATGTCATTTCTGAATTGTATAAATGTGACTAATTCCTTGGGGAGAATTGAAGTGAGAAGTGAGCGAAGGCTGCACCGCGGCTGGAGGGACTGAATGTGAACGCGTCGTCCGTGATCCACGTTTTGTAGAGTTCATTTTAAAGAGGTATGAAGTGTTCGCCCTACTTCCGACGGTGATGGATGACGCCACTCCATACGCTTTAGTTAGGCGTCTTGACGGAGCCTTCATTTTTTTAACTTTGCTTCGAGGGTAGGTAACTTAATTGCGTGGGAAACATACCTTAGCATTTCATACGTACAATGGCCCATCTATGACGCTAAGTGCGGAAATCTCAGATCTAACTAGGTCAGACAGACATAGTAGTCAGTCGCAGGTATAGTAGGATGGTCCCGTTTGCATCCTTGAGTTCACGAACCAAATTACTTAGTTATCTCTCCCAGATCCATACGTAGTCCTTAGCCTTTTCGTGCGACAGCAAATCACAAACAATGGTTCCTGCGAACCTCCAGGGCTCCAGGCGGGAGTTTAAACGCGTCGCGTGGTAACTGGCGGGGACGCGGCTACTTCCCAGTAATTACGGTTTCAATGGAAACGTTAAATGGAGAGGAGAAATACACAAGGAACTGTCGTAAATTGAACAGGATAAAGAGAGAAATACTGGTGGTAGATTGGAAGGTTCCCTGGCCAAATGGCCTACCGCCGATCCCACGGTTCGATACCATATCGAACGATTCACTCGGATCGAACGTTCACTCAAATGATAGATAGATAAGCAGCCTATATACGTGACACAGAAGGGCACAGGCCTTCTCTCAGTGAGAGAGAGAGTATGGGCTTAATCACCACACGTGCCCACCGCGGATTGGCGACTTCAAGTGCTGAGGCATGTGAATAGTTCAGACACTCAGGTTTCCTCACGATGTTTTCCTTCACCGTTAGCGAGTGGTATTGCTACTATAACTTCACAAATGTACATAACTTAGAAAACAAAGTCATAGGTACATGCCCGCACTGGGAATCGAACCTGGGTCTCTCGCTTCCGAGTCCAAAGCTCTACCCACTAGGCTACCACCGCTTGATAGATAGATAGAATGTACACCACGATATTCAGGATACCAGGTGTATGATACTGAATTTTCTTTTCCATTCTTCGAACAGGGGCCTAATTATGCGCACGAAATCCTGCCGCAATCCTCACGTTTGCGAAAGCAATTTGTATGTAATTTGAGAGCTAGACGATTGGAATCGTTCAGGATTTGGCGCGCGTAATAAAGGAGCAGGATTGTCACGTTTTGTCAGCATCGCGGCAAGTGATAAACCCTGGTTTCTGCCTATCCCTCCGGGATACAGACGTGAATTTACGTAATGTTCCTCGATCACACCATCTGAGACTTTTATGCGCACCAAATCCTGAAGCATTCCTAACTTCAAGCTGTCAAATTCTATACTAATAATCGCAAACGTCAGGATTCTGACAGGATTTGGTGAGCGTAAAATAGGGAATGATCAGAGTCGACGTCCAGTTTTATAAAACTGTCGAATGAAAAAGAACAATTATTTTTCCCTCACTCACACAATGTCGGCAGTCCATATCGAGCTTTTGCAGTGTTCCGCAAAACGCAATTTTTTCCAGTTTTAAAGCAAAAATAACGTGAAGGTTAAAGTTTACAGAACGATTCGTATTAGGCGTGGGTTGCTACGTGATTTTCGCGAAACGTAAAGAGACAGGTTTCTTGTGACGCGTCACAGTTTTTAAAACAAGTGATTTTAGTAATAGTTTTTCTTTCGAACAGTCTTGCGGGGTCGCCGTCACAGAACAACTGCTATCCTAATGGTTACTTCGTTAGGACGTTACTTATCACAAGCTACGTTTTTCTAGTAACAGAGTTACAACAATAACGTAATTGTATAATATAACTCTAACTGACACTAATCAACTTTCCTTTATATTTTATTCAGGCTTTAGACTGACTGCATTAAATGTACTCATTTCAAATAAGTCATTTGTTTGTTTAACTAAGATTACTAGTATAAACTATTATTGATATTTAGAAGTGATTTGATTGTATATGCAATCATTGAAAATATTTACCGTTATCCAAGTTTTGTTTTTGTAGTTTTTTTCTTTTCTTTGTTTCTAAACAAATTCAACTTATAACTTTTATTTCTTTTATTTATTTATTATTGCAAGAAAAATAATTACATTACATTTAAAACTATTGCGTAATTAATTGCATTAAACATTAAACAAAGGATTTACACTGAATATAAAGAACGTAGAATTTAAACTGAATATAAGGAGTGTTTTAAAGAATCGTGTTTGAAAATAAATCTTTTTGCGACGCTCCCAATTCAAGAGCCGTGCAACTCCAACTTCACGCGTCGCGAAGTTGGAGTTACAGTGACAGGCGTAGCATGAATAAAAAATAACATGTTCACAAAAGAAACTGATTAGAAAAAACACTAGTTTGTCGTGTGACTTAAAACTGTGAAACAGTTACATGCCACGTAACCAGTTATCGTAAATACTTACGTAAAATATGAACCACGCCTAATTCGTATTATTTTAAGTTTCTTATGTAAAAATCTTTTACCGTGTTATATTGTGTAATAATTAGTAGGTATTGCATAAGCAGCACATCGGCGCCACTCGCGCGTTTTGTGACCCTAAAATGTCAGAATTTGACAATAAATGCAGGTTCATGAGAGGCCACTACTACCGAAGCACGATAGATAAGGCGGCAGCGGTTTAACCACAACTCAGTCTCCATAGAAAGAAAGTGACAGAAGGCTTTCCGCCGCCTTTTTGGGTTTGGTTGTGAAGGACAACTTCGAAATGGCAACCAGACACTGAAGTAATTTTGCCGTCTGAGTTTATCCTTAAATCTTATTTGACTTTAAGCTTAATTCACTAGACGGACTCGTCCACGGGCAAGTCTGTAGACAATAATGCCCGCCGGACCTCGCTACTTTAGGTCTGTCTAATGTTTGCTAGTGTTACCCCCAGTTTCTCGTACACTAACACGCTGTTAATCTGCTGTCAATTGACCAAAGTGCATAAAAAAAACCACTGACAGCTGTTAACAGTAGATTAACAGCAGCAACGAGAAACCATTCTTTGGGCCAAATTATTTTCTTTTTATCTAAGAGTATTGTTGCGGCACCAGCAATTATGATTTTTCTTCGTCTCGTTGACATCGTAACAACAACCGTGTAGCTGATACAGAGACAAGAAACTGATGAGCCTGTGTAGTGTATTGTGGCGACAGACATGCCCGTACAAACTGCCCGCGGGCACGTCCGTCTAGTGAATTCCCCGCTTTAAGCTGTGCGGTTTGGCAAATTGGTGTAGCGGTAGATTTTCGTGTTTTCTTATAATTAAGTATCAAAATTAACATAACACACAAATAAATAAATATAATTATAAATCAATATATAATAAAAAAATAAGTTCTTTTTCGAAGGAATGTTTGTTGTAAAAAATATGTGAGTAGACGCGGAAAAAATTGCCTTTTTTGCGCAAAAAATACTATTTAAAACAGGCTACGTACAATGTAGAAAAATATCAAGAAAATGTAACAAAGTTGGTCTCGTAGCGTAGGCAATCAATGTGCTTTGGCTTTGATGGATTTTTTGTGTCAATTCTTGATCACTACTTGATGCTTTCATAAAACAAAATCTTGGTCTTGAATAGCTTCACTTACCAACAGCGAAGTTGGTGACAACTGACAACAAATCAAAATTCGACTGTACAATATTTCTGTAAGCCGTGTAAACACGTTCCATATTATTTAGAAAAACACACTTCCTTAAAAAACACAGCTCAGGGGCAGTTTAAATAGTCTGCGGTAGAGGGAAAAACAGATATTCAAACTGCTTCTGAGGAGTGTTTTAGAGGAATCGTGTTTTTATAAATAATGCCGTTAATTTACTTTTGTAATAATAAGTTCCACACAACACAAACACTCGTCCTGGTCCCACACTAGGCTATCCTGAGCTATGGTAACCACTCAAGGACATCAAAAACATGGAAATAAACCCACACTGAGGTCATTTGTACAGTGGCAATCGAACCTACGTCCTCCGGCATGACGGACGCAAGTTCGGACGTAATGACGGTAGACCAACGAGGCCGTGTTATATCGAGTCTAAGCTCTACTTCTTTGAATATTAGACACTGATGCCTCTGTCGCGATATTTAGTCAGTGTCAAAGCCATTAACTCAGAAACACGAGCTAAAGTGCGAAGAGTTAATCTCTCCTTCGAACTATTCCCTCAGTTTTTTACGGTGGTGGTTTTTATGATGCTTTGACACCATATTTCTTGATAGTTCCGGGAAAACACGTAAAAAGTCCTTCAATATCATGATTGCTTCGTTAATACGCGACTAGAAAAACTTTTTTCCGGGTAAAATCTACCGACTACGCAATCTAATCTTAATGTTATCTATTTTTTAAGCTTTAATGGTGATTCCTGGTGTACAATAAAGAATTATCTATCTATCTACGATTACTTAAAACACTCCTGAAATGAATAATAATAACTTCCATAAAACACAATCACTTGTCAGGACAAGGATAGTAATCTACGCAATGAGATGATTTATGCAGCGTCCAGTGGCACTTTCACTCATGCTAGGATGGGTGACGCTACCACTCGGACACTGCAGTGCCTGGTACATTGTTCTTTAGATGGAGTAGGCTTGCCCAGCACCTATAACATCCTGACAGCTTAGTCGCCTAGCCCACAGGAAAGAGAAGTCAATAAATACCTGCGGAGCCAACCAAGCCGCGGGTTTCCTCACGCTGTTTTCCTTCACCGTAGCGTGAAGTATTCGCAGATGTACGTAACTTTGAAGATAAACAAAGTCATAGGTATATGCCTGCACTGGGAATCGAACCTAGGTCTAGCTTCCGAGTCCATTGTTCTACCCACTGGAGTACCACCGCATAGTTATCAGACGTGATACTGCTAGTACAACGAGGCAGACAAAGGACGGGCAAAACCCTTTTCTCAGTGACATCCGATCGTGTTGTGTGGATGTTATTTATTTGTGCTGCAGTTGCTGCAAACACTACAGACAATGGGGAACTTGCGTCAAACTTAGGTTTAAGTGGTATTACTTTTAAACCACAGAAGACATAGAAAATCTCAAGATTTTTTTTTAAATAAAACCATAAACTAGGCTTTTCGGGGTCGCCGGGGTCCATTTGTATGACGCGTTTTTGTACTACGTGACTAGAATGACTTTTTGACAGGTCACATTATGAAAAGTATTAGGTACCTAGTCGTAAAGAAAAAAACTACCACTTAAAAAAACTACACATGGCCTCTCCAATTATATTAAAATATTTTTGGTGCAAGTTTCCCATTATTTGCCGCGATCGTCATTCATTGCTGCTTCAATAAAGTGGCGGTTTCACCGAATTCGATTTATAGGCCATGCGGGTCTTAAGATAATAAGTCAAGATTAGTAACCGTGCGTACCCCCTAAAGATTATAAGCGTGAGGGTAGGTTAAGCTGTTAATCTCCAGACGTTTTAACGTTTTTTGTCCCTGAACATTTGTCACGCCGTCCCGTACCGTTAAATAATGGTATTGAGCCACTAAAATATCCTTTTGCCCCTCCGTTCTCTATAAATAACTTCGAAACTTCTTTCGGTGAACATTGAATACCAGAAAGATAACTTAAACGTAACTTTTGTACAATTCATAAAAGCAGTATTAATTATAATTTATGATTGAACTTTATTTAGATAACACAGATCTACTTTATAAAATAATAGGAGAAAAAATTTTATTAATGTACAATAACTGAAATACCGTGTGGCGCCGGATTAAGAATAGCGTCACTCCATTTCTTTCCGTGGATGTCGTAGAAGGCGACTAATGAAATAAATTACCGGGAGACGGGCAGCAGCGTCTTCCTGAGATTCCAACCGCATACTGCGATCACCAACCCGGCCAAGCGTGGCGATTATGGCAAAACCCTTTATGGTCAGGAAAACCACGAGGAATGCCTATGTCATGCAGTGGGCGTCAAATGGCTGATGATGATGAACTGAAATAATAGAAACATTACCTATCGCATTTTATCAATAACTTGTAACTAGCTTTGATTTAGTTATATTGATAGAAAGGATGGACCATATATGGACCAAACCCATTTGCGATAGCCTTCATGAGACTGTTGCTGCTGCCATGCACTCTCTGCCTATATTACCTAGCGGGTTGAGCCAGGAATAACAATTAAACACTGCGGAATTACAGCCTTAAATATTTTCTGTCTGTTGATATCAATCAAACAGCCCATATTCGTGACTTAGGCCACCCCAAGGCACGCCACTTCTTTGTGCCCTGAGCCATCCTCATCCAGCCGGTGCCAGCAATATGCCTCAGAAGAATCCGTCGGTCCAGCGAGCTGGTGGGCGTACTATGCTGCGTTCGTCAGTTCGTGGTCCCTACTCTAGAACCTACCGCAGGTTGTGGAAGTAAATAATAAGTAATACCTATAAGAGTGCATAAAAAGCTCAACAAACCTTTCCAACTCAGAACAATTACACAAAAACAACAAAATCAAACAAATAGAAAAAACTACTTATTGCATCCTAAACTTACGAGGCGGAGGTACGGTACGGACAAAAGAACATATCTGGACCCAGCAACCTTCTACCGTTTGCTCTGTTCAGTAGCGAATAGCTACACAAAACCTGTAAAAAACGGGTCTATTAATACGTGACCTTTGTTATGAGTTAACCATTTGTGCTGAATAGTGCTTCGTCACTGCGACAAGACGTATGTTTTTCAGTGTATATTTCTGGAGTTATCCACTTTAGTGACAGATTTAATTCGTGAACAATGTTGTAAGAGGCCAGTTAAAACCTAACAGCTCTCAGTCCGAGGCGGATAATTTTGATTTATTTTGGGTGTCTTTTTGTATCATTTTACGTAAGGTTTTCTGAATAAGAGGTAGCATATCGGTCGAACGCTGGCCTCACATTCAAACGGTCGTGGGTTCGATTCCGGTATGTACCAAATAACTTTTAACACTTGAACTTGTAGTGGAGACCGCGGATCTGTAAACGTAGTGTAGGACGTCCTCAGACTCGGTTGAGCGATGATCTTCGCAGGGCGGCTGGCAAGAGCTGGATGAGAGTAGCCGAGGACCGTGCTCAGTGGCGTGCCATAGGAGAGGCCTATGTCCAGCAGTGGACAAGCATAGGCTGATGATGATGATGAACTTGTAGTAGCAACATCACTGCTAACTGCGAGGGAAAACGTCGTGAGGAAACCCTAGTGTCTTAGGACGTCTCGGATGTGAGGCAAGCGTGTTGCCGATGCGCTACCACGGCGTGTGCCGATTTGTTCCAAATCCGTTCACTCGTTCAAGCGTGTATTTTATTTTCACGTTAATAATTTCATTGGGATTTAATCCGACATGGTCACGCAGCGCTACGCCATAGTTGTCGGCCATTACTGACACATAAAAGTGTGATTCAAATCGAAGCATACACTCAAACCATGACTCACCCACAACTTCAAGTCAATGACAGCTGAACAATAAAACGCATATTGACTGATACACAGTGACTCAAACGACATAAAGACATTTTTTTTCTTTTGCGGTCTTACAGTTAGATTGACCAAAAAGGTTGTGAGGTACTAGTCTTTATAGGAGGCGTGATAAGATCTACTATAGAGTAGCCAGTGCTTACGGTGACTGGCCATCTATTATTTACCCATTTTGCCCTATCTATTATTTACCTACCGATTCCTGGGTATCGTGCCGTGTCTAGAATCTATATTTGTTCAATTTTATTTATTTCCTGGAGAATTGAGAATGGTATTTTATTTACTGGTCCAGATAGATATTTTTACTTTGAATGCTGTTTATTTAAATTCTTAGGGAACAGTACCAAGCAATACAAATAATTTTATTTGTCTGTTTCTGAGATTTTATTTGTCTGCATGGCCATGGTTGCCATCGAAAGCGTTTTCAGAAAACATTCACTTATTTGGACTTAATTCCACAAGCGCTTTTTACCAGTCAACCGGGGAAGGTGTATGACAATAACTGACAGGCATATGGGAGTGTGCTTGCATATTTGAATATTCGCAAAATAATGAAAAAACACGTCACAATATTTCGTGCCCGACATCATAGCCATCGTTTGTCAATAATAAACTGTCTCATTGAACGTCTCGAACGGTCAATTAAGTCTCATAAAAAGGGCTCCTCACATCATAGAAAGACCAAACGGTTGACATCACCAATTTGTTATGATGTTAACATACAGTCAATGACAACTGGAGAATAAAAGGGAGACTTTTGTTTGTTAGTCTCAGCACTCACAAGCGGAATGTCTGGTATTAAACTAGATTAATATAAATGGATATTTAGAAGACAGTTGTACCTAGTGTCCAACACATTCTTTATCGTAGATCAGAGAAGAATAATTACAGATTAGTAGTTACAGAAGAAAAGGTACAGTTAAAAAAAATTTCAACTAATATTTTTATTATTAAAAACTTAAAACTACAAAAATTACCACGGGTCCGTGCACTAGGCTTAGCCTGTATCGCGAGGAACCAATTGAAATTGAAATTAGCGGCCTTATTGCTAATAACAATTTCTTCCAGGCAACCTTATATTGGAGAGTTTGATGAATCGTATTGATTAACGTTGTGAAAGAGGATGTAGTTACTAGAATTAAGAAAGCAATGTAGCGTTAGTTTAGACATATGGAGAGGATGCAGGGAGAAAGATTGACGAAAGAAATATATCGAGCGAATGTGGGCGGAAGGGCAGGTAAGGGGCATCCCAGAAGAACGTACTTTGACCAAATATGTGATGTACCTATTAGCTAAAGGCAAGATAAAAAGTACCCGAAATCGGCGTGCTTGCGTACAGCGAGTAAACGATGTCGATGAAGCGAAAGAGACGCGTCAGGATCGTGGCTAGTGGCAAATCCTGGTCTTTGCCAACCCCTTCGGGGACGCAGGCGTGAGTTTATGTAATTTAACCTGGTGATGCCTCTTTAATTTTAATATATATAGATAGATAGAGAACACTTTATTGCACAACCAGGTGAAAGATATTACAAATAGTTTCTTATGTCTAAGTAGTGGTATACAATTGGCGGTCTTATCGCTTAGAGCGATGTCTATATTGGGCAAGCTCTTCACAGTACATTGAGATCTCCCGTGAGCTACTTACAAAAGCAATTAGAGCTTTCGTCCCGCAGGCGATTCCCACTTCAGAGCAGCCATTTTTCTCTAGCGTACAATGTCTAACTGGATTGTGTTTACTTTAAAAATGGAATCGGTAGCGGGAGGATTTTCTACGCTAACCCTATTCTCTGGGTGTATTCAGGCTCAGACGGCCTTTTTAGGGTTCCGTGCCCGAAGGGTCCCAAGCGGTACTTTATTTATGCGCCTACAACGTCTGTTGTCTGTCTGTCCTAGAAAGGGCTTCTTCTATTGAACCGTAGTTGGTATCTAGTTATGATTTTCACAGAATATATGTAACTTTTGACGACCTCGTGGCGCAGCGGTAGTGCATCTGCATACCATGCGAGAGGTCCCGGGTTCGAATCCCGGCTGGGGACAAAAAAAAAAACCCAGGTCTTGGATGTTTACATGTTTGTGATGTCGTTGTTTCTGGTTCCCACGACACAGGGTATCCTAGTGTGGGGCCATAAGCAATGTATGTGCCTGTATGTAAATGTTTATTGTTTATAACTAGAACAGCGTTTTCGACAAAAAAAAAAAAGTAAAAAAAAGAATGCCCTTTATTTTTTGGCAAAATCTAAGGGCCGTGTTAGGCAATAATGCTTTAAACTCATACAGTGTTACTTATAAAAACAAGATTCCTCTAAAACACTCCTCAGAGGCAGTTTAAATCATTTGTGTTTACGTCATTCCCTTTACCCCTATTCCCTTTACAGACTATTTAAACTGCCTCTGAGGAGAGTTTTAGGGAATCGTGTTTTTATAAATAAGACCGCTACGTTCTAGGCTGTAGGTTCTAAAAATAGCTATCACCATTATTTAGCTTGAAGGTGAAGGAAATCATCGTGAGGAAAACTGAGTTTCTAAGGTGTTCGCATACCTCAACCACCAACGCTTGAAATTGCCAATCCACGGTGGGCACGCGTGGTAATTAAACCCATACTCTCTCTCTCTTTCTCTGAGGAAATGCCTGTGCCCTGCAGTGGGACGTATATAGACTACATAAAAAAAAAATGAATGATGTGCAATTTTTTCCAAAAAAAAAATATTTTTTTCCTTACCCATAGGCGTTGTTTAGCTGTGAGTAGGCAAGGTAGATAAATAAATCTACCGTTAGAACTAAGGTTACTGACATTGCCTATAACATTAGAATCTTAAAGTGACAGTAGGCTGGTCGCTAAGCCAAAGAACCGATGGTCAATGGGATGCAAAGGTTCTCAAATGGAGACCACAAACTGGTAAACGCAGCGTCAGGCAGATTGCTGGCAGCGGCTGGATGAGGATGGTCGAGGACAGAATGAAGTGGCGTGCCCTTTGGGTAGGCCTAGGTCCGTCGGTGGACGAACACCTCGTCGGTTCAAAGGTAAAACTCACTAAGTAACATTTGGACACAAAACGGGATTTAGTTAGTCTTGTTTCTTTAAAGAGAAAATCTACGTCGAGAAAAAACACAAAGTGCGTATTGTCCTCCATAACGAAACTGTCACATGAAAAAAGTCTAACTCCAAAGCTCCTGTAATCCCGTTGCAGATAAAACTCATTTGGCTCTCAATGAATTTTGTCTGAAATTATGCCACAAAATGAGTTTCACCTTTGAACCGACGACCTGCTAAATGATAAATCTGCCGTTACCTTGCCATGTGAATAGATAGATAGATAGAGAACACTTTATTGCACATAAAAAAGGAAATTACACAGATATTCTTAACCTAAGAGTACCTACAGACGGCGGCCTTATCACTAAAAGTGATCTCTTCCAGACGACCTTTGAATAGACCCCTCTGGGCTGAAGTGAGCACCGTCACTTGGTTTTACTTTCTCAAGTTTTTTTCGTAGACACGACACTGCGGCGTTTCATTCCTAGATAAAATAATAGAGCTTTTCTCGTCTTTAAACAGCTGTTATCACGCTACTGACAATGAGGTGTCGAATATGGCGTTAAGGGGATCCAGCGGGCTTACTGGCACCACAAATGAAAAAATAATTTCCTCTTTTATAGATCGTATTGCAAATAAGGTGTGAATTTTAACAGTGAATTTTAGGACCCACGACAAAGAACCTAGGATCACGAACCTGGGACTAGATAGCATTTATGCCGTACACGGCCGTTTTTGGCGTTAACGCTATCTAGTCCCAGGTTTTTTGCCTTAGGTTCACGGGCATGGGTCGTAAAAATCACTATTAACATGATTGAAAGATTGTATGCTACAGACACTTTTTGCAAGTTCGATCTGTAAAAAAGATATGATTTATTTCCTTGGTGGCGCTAGTGTTACTCCCTGGAGCCCCTTAAGTAGGTACTATGACCACAGAACATATGACTGCGCCTCTATTAGGGCGATGAGTACAGCTCATTGAGTTAGTTAAGCCTTACTTAAACATTTTTTTAAGTAAGGCTTGATTAATTCAATATTTTTTTAATAGAATCCCTCAATAAAAAATACCTAAGTTACCCCTTAAGATAATCATAGAAATTAGAATTCATGAAGATTTGTCTCCACTTCCTTCCGTGGATGTCGTAGAAGGCGACCAAGGAAATAAGTTACCAGGAGACGGGCAGCAGCGTCTTCCTGAGATTCCAACCGCACCAAGCGTGGCGATTATAGCAAACCCCTTCATGGTTAGAAAACCATGAGGGAGGCCTATGTCCTGCAGTGGGCGTCAAATGGCTGATGATGATGATGATGATGTCTTTCCCTACCTGAAAAACCTCTTACATCCTACTATAGGGCACAGGCCTTCTCTCAGAGAGAGAGAGAGAGAGTACGGGCTTCATTACCACGCGTGGTCACCGCGGATTGGCAATTCCAAACGCTGAGGTGTGTGAACACCTCGGACACTCAGGTTTCCTCACGATGTTTTCCTTCAGAGTCAGCGAGTGGTATTGCTACTGTGGGAGTCCAAGAAGGATGTAAACAATTTATGAAAATTTAACGCCAGACATGACAGATAGTTTTTGCCTGTCAGTTCGAATACTACGCTTGTAATAAATAATATAGCAGTACCAAATTGTGAAGGAAAACATCGTGAGGAAATCCGCTGCTTGATTGGCTCCGTGCGTATTGACTTGTCTTTTCTGTGGGCTAGGCCGACTAAGCTGTCAGGATGGTATAGGTGCTGGGCAAGCCTACTTCATCTGAAAAAACAATGTTCCAGGCACTGCAGCGTTCGAGTGGTCCCTTCACCCAGCTAATGTGAGTGAAGTGGCCACTGGCCGCTGTATAAATCATCTCATTTCGTAGATGCAAAGGCCAAAGTTAATAATTAATTGGTTTATCTACGCAATTTGCCATGAAAGTCTGTTTTCACTTATTATACTTTATTGCACACAAGACTTTTAACAGGACATTACATAAGAAATTACATGTACAAAGGCGAGCTTATCTCTGTAAGAGATTTCTTCCAGCAAACCTTCGGGTATAGGAGAAGCAGTAGAAAAAGGGGTCTATATATGTGCACAAAATAAACTACAAAAAGCCTAAATAAATAAATTTCGTTCATCTTACCCTTGGGCAGTACGATGGCACAAGTCGCGCGTTTTGTGGCGCAAAAATGTCAATGTACTGGAAAGTCGCGACTTTTGACATTTATAACGCGCGACCAGCGTCCTCGTACTACGGAGGCTGGCTAGCGAATTCTGTAACTCCTCTTCAATCACACAATTTTGCCTGCCTCACTACTATAGCTTTACAAATAATAATAATATTATAAATAATCCTACTAATATTATAAATGCGAAAGTTTGTGAAGATGTTTGGATGTTTGTTACTCAATCACGCAATGACGGCCGAACGGATATAGTTGAAATTTGGAATGAATATAATTGAGTCCCGGGGACATACGATACTTTTCATCCCGGTAATTACTCATTCCATGCGAACGAAGTCGCGGGCAAAAGCTAATAATAAGCTAGTAAAGCGGTGGTAGCGGAGCGGTAGAACGACGGCTTCTCATTCGGGAGGTCGTGGGTTCGAATCGCGGCATTTACCAATGACTTTGTTTCTTTGTGTTCAATAACCTTTAAAATGAAATGAAATATGTCGCCCGAAAGCTCCAAAAATTAAACCCGATTCACACGTAGATCTTACTTGCCTACTCTCGGGAAGTTTCTGGATATAGGCGACTTCTTAGCGCGGTAATAACATCCATAACACTGGAAACCAAAGCAGAAGTGCTCTCAGTTGCCCACCAGAGAGTATACAGTATGAAAGCTAGGAATAGAAACGTACAGAAGCTCGATATTGGTCATATAGAGGACATATTCGCTAAAAAAAAATCCAAATTCATAAAGTTGGTCGTTATAAAAACTAACGGTCTTATTTGTCACAACACGATTAAAGCAGTCGACAAACGCCGATTAAAATAGTCTGTGGTGGTGATTTTACAAGGAAAAGACCCACGATGGTTATTTGTCATAGGAATTCTGCACCCACGAAACTTGACTTCTGTCTACGCTTAATTTGTAGAGAATTTGTATTCATAAAGTGGCAAGTTTCAAACTAATATAAAACATGAAACCGGCTTTTAACTACACTCGCTTTGAATTTTAACTTCGAGGATCTAAAACGTCTTCGAACTACTGGGTTTTGGACATACTGCATCCTGCATCGATTCTTCGTAGGAATATGTTCCTAAAAAGAATCTGTACCGTATTTTGTTTAAAAATATCCTTCGTTACTATTCGAAATATACAGTCTCATTTATAAAAAACCGGCCAAGTGCGGGTCAGACTCGCGCACGAAGGGTTCCGTATCATTATCTATACAACATTAGACAAAGATCGAATTTGAGAACAGGGCCATCTATAGAAACCAACAAGAAGCATTTAACATTGACATTAACTAAAAGACATCGGTGTTGTGAAGGTTACATAAATGGCCGCTAGATGGCGAGTGCGGTCTTTAGACCACGTTTTTTGTTTGGGAGCCCCCTCAAATATTGATATTATTCTGTTTTTAGTATTTGTTGTTATAGTGGCAACAGAAATACATCATCTGTGAAAATTTCAACTGCCTAGCTATCATAGTTCATGAGATACAGCCTGGTGACAGACAGACAGACAGACGGACAGACAGACAGACGGACAGACAGACAGACAGACAGACAAACAGACGGACAGTGAAATCTTAATAATAGGGTCCCGTTTGGAACCCTTAAAACATAAAACCCTAAAAACACGATCCCTCGAAATACTCCTCAGAGATAGTGTAAATAGTCTGCGGTAAAAGAAAAACGTAACCACAGATAAATTAAACTGCCTCTAAGGAGTATTAAATCTGATATTTCACGCCACTTTTGGAGTGGCAAGATGTGATGTGTCCGGCATGAACGTAGATATTCCCATTTTACAATTAAGACTGGTCTTAAAAACCTATTTAGAGGCTAAAAATTCCACCCATGACGGGAATTGAACCCGCGAAGTCTGGCTAACCGTGCCTAACCGTTTTTAAAATTGTCCTCAGCACGGGTTAGTGCAACAAAAAGAATATAATTAAGACTGGTGTAACCAATCTAAGATGTGGAGCGTGGTGTCTCGCTCGCACATTTTTACATTTTTTAATATTGTAATAATATGAGTAAACTTCTAAATGTGTACATCGGACTCTTCCGACAAAATTACAGGTAAAAGCACCCAGACTTGATTATGAGTAGTGCACTTAAAAATTTTTGTCATTCATGTCACTATTTTTTTACTATTATATTGTCGGTAGCTAGAATAACAAATGATAATATTAATTTAAAAAAAAGGGGAGTATTGAATAATCTTAGCAGAATTAGATACTAACTTTATCGACTATTAATTAACTGCATAAACAAATTAATAAAATCCAATCAAAATGTAATGTATTTAAAACTGAATTATAACTATGCATGTAGTCATATTGTAAGTCAAAATGTAACTAAAATGTAAAAATGCATGCTTACCTGAAAAAGGGAAATAAAAGGCTATATTATTATTAATAGGGGTTAAAGTATGAAATAGCCGTTTTATTGCAATAGGTTCTTTGAATTGACATAGAATCTTCATGGTTTGAGGTTTTCGAATGAAACTTTTTTCAAATGGTTTCTATGATGTTCTTTTTTTAAAAAATGTGAAACATTTGAATATCGACTTTCAATTGTTTTTGTTATTCAATTTAGACAAGAAAGATGGATACTGCGAAAATTTGAGTGATTATGAGGCACCCATTTTTCGTATTTTTTTATTTTATTGATTTGACGCAAATGAGTCAATATTGTGGGTAAGGTAACGTTAAACCATGCCGCTAATTCCTTCTACATCTTTATTTCTATCTCTACTAATATTATAAAAAGGTATTTTGTAAATTTATATGTAGGGGTTAATCTCCTTAAAAAATTATTTCACTAGTATTCAGAATGCACCTTCAGGATGTACATGGGCTTATTCATTACCACGCGAACGAAGTCGCGGGCACTGCTGATAGATATTTTTATAGACTCTTCTGAAAGACGTCTGCTACAAAATTGAGGCCTATAACTCGATGCTTAAACGGTAACCTGAATCCCCGAAAGTCCCCCATCTCCGGTCACACGCACGAGCGGAATTCTTCGTTCATTTCAATCAATTTCTAACCCGATAGCCGTCCGTCATGAGCCGATATCAATACATCCAGCGGTCTAGAGGCGTAAAATTAACCGTATAATGAGCAGTATCGGGCGGGAAATTACAGGGTAACTCCACGGAACACATGTTCCTTAATAATGGGTGGGCGTTTCTCTGGCGCGGTAGGGTTGGGATCGTGTGGAGGGCTGAAGTTGCCGTATGTTTAGAGGATAAAAAAACGGATCACTGCATATTATGCTATATATATCTCTGCTAATCTCGTCCATTGTCCTCCTGCCGCCTTCTTGCCTTGTGACGATGAAGAGGCCTATCTAGAGGTTGTATCACCGAGAGAAAGCCGAGAAAGAGAAAATTATTAAGACTGAATTACAAAATTTCTGTTAATATAGTTTATTTTAACAATAAATTATTTCCAAGAATAATATTTTTCTCCAGAATAAAGACGTGAGCGCATGTATGCATCGTGTGCAACCTTAATATCTGGTGTGCAATAGAGTTACCTAATTTAATCTCTTTGTAGTTTACAGCACACACCAAGTAGAGTTATGGGTGTTTGGGTAAGCTTGCCGTACCTCTGCGCTTTTAATCGGCAGTCCGCGGTGGGCATGTCTGGTGCACTTGTCCTTAGTCTCTCTAAGAGAAAACTGTGCCCTACAGAGGAATGTGTTGTAAAAATAAATAGTTTTGCTTATGCGATGAAAAGGCGCTACATAAATATGAAAATATGTCTAGAACTAGTTGCTATGTAGATAGCATGAGAACAACCGTCACGCGACCTCATCTTTCTAGTGAACGTAAGAAAAAAAAAAAAAATTGTCGTAGATGTATTTTTCTGTCCAATCTTAACTTCTTATCTTAACTTCTGTGTTTGACTACCCGCCTGCCCGCCCTGCGCCTGCGGCTTGTGATCGGAACAGTGCCACAGACGACAGGACGGCAGTCTCACAAACATTAAATATGACATGCAAAAAGATTTTTAAATTAGATGTTTAGTTCGTTTATATTCTATTATGGATCACATAATTTATTTAACAAAACCTTTTTTAATTTCATCTTGAATATTTTTTTTTACTTTTAATGGCCCCTTTTGCCGTATAACGGATTTACCTATACGGCAATTGACGCAAACTCTCATCACTACTCTCCAAAGAAAGGTGCAAGTGGCAGGTATAAAGAATCCCTGTCTCACTTCGATGCCCTTTTTTTGGTACGACCGGGATGTTTTCCGTAGATTATCGGGGATTTTTAAATCGCTGTTAAAGCGGAGGTAAATGGGTTTTTAAGAGCTTAATCTTGGTTTTGACATTGTGTAACAGTTACGTGAGTTTTATGACTTTAAAAGACATTTTGGGAGGGTTTCTTCACTAGCTGTGCCCTTGACTTCGATCGTTGGTTTTGAATGAAACAAAATTCCTACCATGTACCCCAGGAACGTGTCAACGGGAGATAGTTTTTTGTAAAATTCTGTGCTGTGAAAATTCCTCCAAGAGTGATTGAGTAGGTAACTAAAATTCAAACAGTATTTTCAAAACTTTGTCATTTATGGTGGGTCCGTTGGATTATTTATAGTCGGACTGTTGAATAATTTTGTAACCTACTTTAGACAACACTTGTTTTATGTTAGCCTAATTAATATTAATAGTAAGTTCTAATAATGAAAATTTACAATTTATTATTATTACAGAGAGACATGACATATTTACAGATTATTTATGTCTCTATTCCACTGTCACAAGGGCAATACCTTACAAATAAAAATAAAAAACACAAAAACAAAACTGCCAGTTTAGGTTACTCCGGCATGACAATATAAGGATTCTAACACCACAATACACTCATAGATCATCAATTTACGATGGAATAAAGAAACGGACTAACTAACACACATACATGTGCTGTGTTTGCGGATGGGATTGGAAGTGTGATGAAGGTATGTAAGAGAATGCTAGAAGATGTTTGATAGGTAGTGCTCAGTTAAAATATTGTAACGCTTTGGTGTACCTAATTACTGTCATGTTGCAATATTTATGTAAATAAAATAAAGAAAATAAATACAGGCAACCTAAAAACATTATATTCTTGTTTTCTTTGCGCCTTCATGTAAAACTAGTAGTACAGTCGACAGCGAATACACCTTTACACACGTACACTCTACTCGGTTTCGTTACGGGCGACTTTGCTACTACTAAAACGTCAAGATTTTACCTGTCTGCAGCACTACATCGTGGGAAAACACTCTTTTAGCAGAATATTGATTTTATGGAAGGGTGGTGGGTGGAAGGGCCGGTGAGGGATGACCCAGGTGGACATACTTTGACTAAATAGGGGATGTATTGGCAAAGAGCAAGATAAAAAGTACCCGAAACCGGCGTGCGTGCGCGCTAATGAATGTCGAGGTAGCAAGTGGCAGTCCCTGAGATACAGGCGTGAGTTTATGTATGTATGTATGTATGTTTCTTTTATAAAAATGCAGTAATTCTTGCTTCTAAAATATTCAAAAACAATTGTCGGGTTTTCCACCATTTGCTGCAATTCCCATGAGAAAATGTGAATTTAAAACGTCTTTACTTTTAAAATTAATGGAATCAGACGTTTTCCATCGAACGCCATAAAACATACCCTTTCAGTGATGTATAGTTTCATGTTGATGGTAATTTTAGTGTGGAGTGGCTGATAATATAATTTTGCCGCTATTTCGAAGCTGTTCCAACCCCGTAATAAAAATTGTTCGTATTGTCGAGTAAATCCCCAAATGTTTGGATCTATATCGCCGTGTGGCGCCGGATTAAGAATAGCGTCACTCCATTTCCTCCCGTGGATGTCGTAGAAGGCGACTAAGGAAATAAATTACCAGGAGACGGGCAGCAGCGTCTTCCTGACATTCCAACCGCATACTGCGATCGCCAACCCGCCTGCCAAGCGTGGCGATTACGGCAAAACCCCTCATGGTTATGAAAACCGTGGCCGTCAAGGGGCTGATGATGATATGGAGACTTTCTTACACCTTGTATATTCGATTAATAAAGTCGTACGAAGCGAAGTCGAATCTCCAAAATTTTGGATACCTACTGTACCACTGTACCTACAAAAGCAGTTCGTCTGTCTTAATTTAATTTAACTATGCCAATCACGTGTAATGGCTTAAAACATCAGTACACGGGTGTCATAGGCTACATATAATTCAGCATTTCACAGAAATAATTTCATAAAAATCACTAAAAAGACAAAAATAAAAAACCGAAACAAAAAATAACCAACAACCCCACTGCTAAGCATTAACTACTAAGCAGACGGGACCTAAATTCAGCAATGTAACCTTGGTTGGTCGCCTGCTTAGTAGTTAATGCTCAGCATTCGGGTTTGTTGCCCCGGCTGCCTGAGTGATCTTAAACGATCACGAAGGTTAAGCAACACTGGGCGCGTTCAGTGCATGGATGGGTCGCCGTCTATGCCTAACGCTAGTGGCATTTTTCCGAGCGGTTCCGTGCTTCGCAAGGCACGTTAAGCTGTTGGTGCCGGCTGCCGTCGATAGATGGCAGTCGTTAAGCCAAGTCAGAGGCCTTAGGGCGGCTTGACAACTTCTGACAGTAGACGAGCCACTAGTCTACAAGCCTCCACCAATCCGGACTTGGCCCCCGTGGTGGAGTATGGCCTATACCTTCCTCAGGGAAGAGACCCGTGCCCCTCGGTGGGGACATAATGGGTTGATGATGATTCGGGTTTGTGGTTATTTTTAATTTATCGTTAAACAGTATAGACAACGTTTACGTACCCCTGGTTTCGCGTATGTTTATTTTTGTTGATGGATTGTTACCACATTAGTTATATCAGCATTGTACGATTATTTAGTCGGATAATTGGGACCACTTTCGCATCCGGTAAACGTTGTCACCACTCTTATGTTGTTGTTGTCGTGTACATTACGTGTTTCATGTGTATATTGTCTTTCCTTTCTGTGGATTGTTTTATTGTATTCGCTTTATTTTATTTTTTCTTTGTTTGCTGTATGTATACGGTGCTTCTTTTTGTACTGTTCCTGTTCATGTGTGTGTGCAAATGTGAATAAATGTTTTATCTATCTATCTTATACGACGTCTTTGTGACTATTATACGACACAGAATTGTTAATAGGGCACCTACGTTACTTCATTCGCAGCAGAAACGTGCGTCACCGTAAGTATAGCCTTTATGATTGACAAAGCCCCTCCAGCGTAGGTAATACTTAACAGGGAGATTCAATTTCAGCCAACATAGACGAAAACATTTGCATGTCAAAGTGATATGAGAGTAGAAGGTACCTGCTGTACCCAGAATGGATGGTATAACCACCCCCGAACGGGCTTAGATCGTTAAAGTGCAGAACGAACACTCTTAGCAGTCAGCCGAGAAAAGGTTTCATTTAGATTAGATTAAATTAGATTTATACTCTTTGTTGCACACCGTACATTATTAAGATACATGAAATATCTTAAATATCTAAGTTACACAGTATCCATTTTACCATTTACCGTTTAAGTTTTTTTAATGTTTATTCATACTGTTTAGAAACCTTTATAATACATGTTTTTCGCCAAACTGCGAAGCAATTTGTTGGCGAAGAGCTCTTTTTCTATATATTACTTATACTATACATAAAAAACTTACTACGTCACCAATCTATGCCCCTAATTTTCATTCCCTTTTGGAATTTAGGTAATTAAGTCGACCAAATAGGGGATGTATTAGCAAAGGGCAAGATAAAAAGTATCCCAAAACCGGCGTGCGTGCATGCAACGACTAATAAATGTTGAGGAAGCGAAAGTGATCTGTCAGGATCGTGGCAAGAGGCAGTCCCTGGTCTCTGCCTACCCCTCTGGAATACAGGCGTGAGTTTACGTATGTATGTAAGTTTTTCTAATAAATAAACGCAAACACACCCGTTAAATGTATTATTAGACCTATTAAACTATATTTACCTTTTGCTGAGTAAAAGTAACATTTACCTTTTCTCGGTGAGAGAAGGAATATACTATTACTGCTACATAGCGCGGCTGTTTTGCTTGGCGTTTATTTTTTTAAAGCGCTGCAGTACTTTTGTGACTTTGCAGTAAAGACTGGCTAACGATGTACTTAGATAAACATCGTGAAGAAGCCTGAGTTTGACATACCTTGGCGTTTGACATCGCCATTCCCCGGTGGGCTCGCGTGGTGATTAAGCCCATACACTCTATGAGAGAAGGCTTGTGCCCTGCAGTGGGACGTATAGGTACGCTGCTTATAGATTGTTGATTAAGGCCGACTTGCACCACTTTCTTAAATGTGGCTTTCATCATCAGCCATTTGACGCCCACTGTAGGACATAGGCCTCCCTCATGGTTTTCCAAGCTTCCTGGTCTTGTGCCGCCCGCCTCCAGCAACTCCCCGCCACCGTAACCAGGCCGTCAGACCATTAGGTGGGGGCCTTCCCACGCTGCGTCGTCCGGTCCGCGGTCGCCAGGTCAGAAATTTTTCGCCCCAACAGCCATCAGTTCTTCGAGCTATGTGCCCCGCCCACTGCCACTTCAACCGGGCAATTCTTCGAGCTATATCAGTAACTCGGGTCCTTCTGCGGATCCCCTCATTCCTGATTCGATCACGACGTGGAACTCCTAACATAGCTCTCTCCATTGCTCGTTGGGCGACCTTGAGCCTTCTTATGAGGCCCATAATCAGCAACCAGGTCTGACATCCATAAGTCATCACTGCCAACACAACCTTAGAGCCTCAAGACAAAGGTGTCCTATTGGACACCTTTGTCTTGAGACTCTGAGGTATTTTGGACGCGAAAATATGTATTAGTGTGGCTTTACCAGCCATTTAACTAAAATTCTTCATACAAAAGTCGATTTAAGTGGCGACTAAAGTGACATTTAAGAAGTGGTGCAAACCGGCCTAAGTGTTATAGATTGTCTACTCTCGTTTAAACAGCTGATTGGATTTTTTCACGACATTTTAGCGGCACAAAAAAGCTCTCGCGCATACAATGTTGCCAACTACATTGTGTGTCTTTATGCTACCCATGATGAGTTTCACCTTCTGTCCCCATCAATCCGGTGCGCCATACGTGTTTCACGCATGACTTTTACTCTGTTATCGCTACGTTATATTAGTCTGTGACGAGGTGCGTTTCAAAATGAGGTTTCAGGAAAGGGGATGTCCCCGTAGATACCCGAGGGCTGGAAGGCATACTCTGAACCAATCTGAAGTTCTCTGAAAATAATCAAGCAATCAGAAAATTATTTAGACGTAAAGTATTTGTTTACAACGCATTTAAATCCCTGTTTATTACCTGTTTATATCGTTATTGGTTATCTCGTCCCTTAGGTATCAGTTCGAAATTGGCTAATCGAACATGAACAGAAAATACTTTATTGAACATTATATAAAAGGCAAAAACATTATTGAAACGAACATTCTTTCCGTAGTCAATAAGGAAACCTTACAGTTATATAAATCATTTTTTGATTCAGGGACAGGTTTTCGAAATATTAAGATTTAAAGAGTAGGTAAGGCATTCTCCCTCTCTTCTGGCTTAACGGTTTATTGTAAAAACATGAAAAAAATCAGGGCAGTAGCATATTTTAATGAACTTAAAAGAGATTTTCTTTCTAAGTAGGCTTTACAAGTTAACGAGTAATAATCGATCTACTTATAAAAGGAAAGCTTCATAAAGGTTCCATTGAAAACTACTTTGACGAAGTTGTTACATCTGTAAAGCAGGCAAAAAACCCTCCTACGGAACCCTACACTGCGTGTGGCCCGACACGCACTTGGCCGGATTTTTATTTTAGAGTCGCCTTGTTTAAAATTTTAAGAATTTGTGCCCTGTCACTTTAAAACTTGGCTTAGAACTAACTTTCAAAGCTAAACCTACCATATAACTATACAGCATGTTTAAAAGCCAGCCACGGAGTCTTGAAGCGTACTTCAGTAGAAATTACGTTAGCATGATACAGGGTGCGCGCTGAATAGTGGCAGCGCGTTCGAGATATGATTTCGCTCGAGGATGGGCCCGATTCTCCTAATTCTCGTTTGTACATTTAATATATGTCATCAGTCTTTACTATCAAACTCCTCCGTTCATAAAAAAACGGCTTCACCGATTTCTATGAATTTTTTTGTGTATATTTGGTAGGTCTGAGAATAGGTCGCAGGCTATTTAATACGGCAAAATCACATTTGCCGTGTCAGCTAGTAGTTATGTATTAAACGGGTCTAATGGCGATTATTAGGTAAAATTACCTTAATTTTTTTTTTACAATCGCATTTTGCATTAATATTTTTTCTATGTAGCCTATAAACGTGCCACTGCAGGGTACAGGCCTTCTCTCAGAGATCACGCGTGTCCACCGCGGATTGGCAATTTCAAGCGCTGAGGTAGTATGTGAACACCTCAGACACTCAGGTTTCCTCACGATGTTTTCTTTCACAGTTAGCGGGCGGTATTGCTACTATAACTTCACAAATGTGCGTAACTCAGAAAACAAACTCATTGGTACATACCGGAAATCGAAAAAGTTCTTGCAGCCCAAATCGCCTCCATTTTCAGGTATGTAGCCCAAAATCGCCGCAATAAATTACACTTTTGTTTAAGTAGTAAACCTTGTCGTTTTGTGCGCAGCTGTTTACTAAAGTTCTCTCTAGTTGAGAGATTCTTAAAAATAAGTGTTTTCAAAAACACATTTTGTTACTTACAGTTACAGGTTAGCCCAAAGGTCGCCGAAACAAATTGAGAAAGAATTTTGGTCGCCATTTCACCCTCCGAGATAGTCCAAAGGGGGATAATTCGTCTCATCTGGCTACACTGGAGGTGACATGTTGTAATCGGAATATTTTTTTTTCTCTTGACTTAACATTTTTCGTCAATGGTTTTTCTCCACTGTGTAGAAGGATCAGACCTCTAGGCTGTATCTATGCAGCCAAGGCTATCAGCCAGCGTTTTGTCTGTGGCCGGCACGCCATTTACTTTTGCGCAGGCAAATCGGTTCAACGGTAACAAATATTCAATCACCGTTGAACCGAAGCGCAGGTTTCCACGTTTCGGTAGGACCATACCTTAAACCTGTTTACACATCAACTGGAGCGCAGGTTTCTACGCTTTAGTATGATTTTAATAACATGAAATTAAAACTTAAGAATGTAGATAATGTTTACTTGAAGTGTTACTATGTGTATATAACATAAGGTATTACCATTGTAAGCGTTGGATATTAGGCACATACGGGGCTTTGAGGAACGTGGCCCCTCAAAGCCCCGCTTTAATTTGTAATCCTCTAGTATTCATTATAATACACCGTTTGTGAGGAAGTTTTTGTATTATTTTTTCATATCCACCAAAAATCATACTACAATGTCCTCGCTAAGTCGCCACAGTTTTGCTCTGCGGTGTGTCTACCGATTTTAAGTGAACTTAGCAGAAACGGCCACGCTCCGGAAGGCATTATGCTAATGGCACCAGCCTGCTCCCGTAGCCGAGTTTGGCACGCTTTTGCATTAGCATGTCCCATCGATTACTTTATGCACGCCGTTATGTTAGGCTTGGGTGAAATATATAAAAATCGATACGTTTTCATAAAATCATCGATATTCGTATGTATGTATAATGTATAGATTTTATAATGTCGGTTTGAGTAATATTCGACATTATTGTTTGATCGCTGTTCAGTGTGTAATTTAATTCGTTGCGTATACATTGTATCGATAATTTTGTAAATAAAAAAATGTTTTATTGTACGAATACTTGTAGATTACAAATTGGATTCGATTTGGGCAAAAATATATCCAAATATCGATATTTTTCTTGTTAGGTATCATTATTGTTTAGTCCCTGTGGCGCCGGGTTAAGAATAACGTCACTCCATTTCCTTCCGTGGATGTGGTAGAACTAAGGAAATCAATTACCAGGAGACGGCAGCAGCGTCTTTCTGAGATTCTAACAGAATACTGCGATCCCCAACCCGCCTGCCAAGCGTGGCGATTATGACAAAACTCCTCATGGTTATGAAAACTACGGAGGAGGCCTATATCCTGCAGTGGGCGTCAAATGGCTGATGTTGATGATGATGATGATTTTTTAGAAATATTAACACTTTATTTATCGATATATTTTTTTCACTTGCCCATCCCTATATTATATCTGGCTTTATGTAGACAACTATGCGATGGTTTCAGGAATCAAGTGTAGAAAATTTGAGTTAAAAAAGTGATGAAAATTTGCTACTAAAATTATATTTAGTATCAACGTTTCTTAATCAAAAAGTAAGCGTAAAAAAACCATAATATTTCTTGACTGTCCGTAAATTTCAAATTAAATAACAATACTTTTTCATTGTAACTTTCATATTTTATGTCTCGTTTCTTAGAGAGAGAGAATATTCTTATCTTATCTTATTATTTACAATCGTTAAAAAAGTTACAATGTGTGACCTCTCGGGAATGCCAGATGCAACAACAGCCTTAAAACATTAAGTAATTAGAACAAATACTCCTTAAAATCTACAAGGCAATGTCTAGGGACCCGTTGAGACAATAATTTTATTAGAACAATACTTCGCCGTGAGAGTCCCAAAGGACTTAAAAAGCTGCTTGAATACTTTTTGCTGCTAGTGATGGCTGGAGGAAGAACCATTATTTTTAAGCAATAACAATACATGTAAGGGATACTTACGTTATATTTTATTGCACACATAAAAAAGATACTTAGGGGTACAACTAAATAATTTTTTATAACAAAATAAAAAAAAACTGGCCAAGTGCGAGTCGGGCACGCGCACGAAGGGTTCCGTACCATTATCTATACTACAACATTTTAATATTTCAGGCGTCTACCTGTTGCCGTTATTAATATCGAGCAAAAACGAGCAAACCCCTTAAATATTTATTTTACTAGCTGTTGCCCGCGACTTCGTTCAGACTATAATCTATCTCTGTGCTAAATTTCATCCGGGTCCGTTCAGCCGTTTTTGCGTGAAAGAGTAACAAACATCCACCCACACATAACTTTCGCGTTTATAAGAAGCTATTAGTAAGAATTTTAATGTAATTATTTATTTTTAAAGTGAATATGCTACTAAATATCCTGTTAATATTTCAAGCGTCTACTGCCGCAATTAAAATCGAGCGGCAAAAAAAATAACGTTTGTTGCATGGGAGGCTTAAATATTTATTTTATTCTGTTTTCAGTATTTGTTGTTATAGCGGCAACAGAAATATATCATCTGTGAAAATTTCTATCTCACGGTTCACGAGATGACAGACAGACAGACAGACAGACGGACAGTGGAGTCTTACCCTTTGGGTACGGAACCCTAAAACACGGCTAGTTTATTTCAGCAGAAATCTCTCTTCCAGCCAACCCTTGATATAGTGATACGAATTTCTTGCAAATTGCACAAGTAAGTGCTGTACAAGAAAATGCGAAGTTTTAATCAATATGTTTGTATTGTATGTAGACTCCAGGTAAACCTGGAGAGGTCGCACCCCTAGTTCTGAAACGCACTATGTTATTCATATGAAATGTCAATAATGGACAAATTACGTTACGTTTCTCTGTTATTTATTTGACCAAACAGCAGTTCTAATCTCAAAATCAAAATATTTATTGCACGATGTTTACAACCTTGGTGCATGCCCGCACTGGGAATCGAACCTGGGTCTGCCGCTTACGAGTCCATTGTTCTACCCACTGGGCTACCACAGCTCCCAACATCTCCGTACATCAGCAAATTTGTAGTAGCAATACCACACGCTAACTGTGAAGAAAAACATCGTGAGGAAACCCGTATTGACTTGTGTTTCCTGTGAACTGTCAAGATGGTTTAGGTGCTGGGCAAGCCTATTCCATCCACAAAACAATATCCCAGGCACTGCAGCGTCCAAGCCGTCCCTTCACCCATCTAGTGTGAGTGAAGGTGCCACTGGATGCTGTATAAATCAACTCAATACGAAGATGAAAAGGCCAAAGTTTAATGTTTACAAGGGCTTAAATAAAACTGAGTGTATAGTACCAATTATGCACCCGGTCGGGCGCGGCAATGTGGCTTAAAACTAACATGCTTAAGTACCTGATATTAAGATTTGAGTATCAAATAAATAATTTACTTACTTACTTATTACAAAAATAGGTAGGGCAAGAAAAATCTTGGCTTAAATTTTGTATAAGTTTCTCTCATAATCGAGGTTATTTATTAGGTAAAAGTTAATTACCTGACTACCTTAATTACCTGTTTCGGCAACGTTGCAGCTGCCGTGGTCACGAGTAAACTGAAGTGCCGAGTACAGTCGATTATTGTAGTGAGGGTAGGTTCTTAATTTTTACTCTTAATTGTTACTCTTAGTTTTCGCAGCGGGCCGTCTAAGGGCTCTCACACATAAACACGATACGTTAATTGGTGACGCGTTAATTTGGTTTTAGTTTGACTCAAGTTTGTGTGACGTAATCGTAAATATCCAGGCAACTCGTGACTTATTCAACTCAGAGCTCAATATTGGTTCAAAATTTCGCTCAAATTAAAGCCAAATCAGGGCGTCGTAGGATGACGCGACGTCGTATCGTGCTTATGTGTGAGAGCCCTATGATATTTCTATATATGAGGGGGTCATTAAAAAATGCTAATCTAGGTAAGTTGTTAAATATCATGCCTCCACGGCCCATCCCTAGGACAATACTCAGAAGCTTACATTAACAAATTAGTGATGTCACGTCAGCAAATTATTACGCTCTGACAACATTAAATACGGCGGGCTCCGTTGCCTAATTACGTTTACCGTCTGTTCATTTAGTAACCGCCTATTTCTGAATTCAGAATTTTACTAAGTCAATACTTGAGTGATGGAACAGGGTATGCTCGGTGTCTCTTTGATGGATCACATCAGAAATGAGACAATCCGCCAAAGAACTAAGGTGACTGACATAGGCCATAAGATTAGCAAGTTGAAGTGGCAGTGGGCTGGTCACATAATTATGCCGAAGAACCGATGGGCGATGGGGTGCAAATGTTCTTGAGTGGAGACCACGAACTGTCGAACGCAGCGCAGGACGTCCACCAGCCCGCTGGACGGTCTGAGGCAGATTGCTGGCAGCGGCTGGATGAGGACGGTAGGAAGTGGCGTGCCCTGAGGGAGGCTTTTGTCCAGCAGTACGGGCTGATTGATTGATTGAATGAATAAGAGACTATCGTTCTGTCTCTTTTTTTTGAGATGTCTGATGAGACGGACTGATAATTGAGTATAGAAGACAAATAAACATTTTCTATTTCTATTTCTATTTAGTGGAATCCTCAACCGTCGGGAGATACCGGTAGTCACTTTATTTACCGGTATAAAGTGTATTAAAATGTAATAAAATATAATAAAAATACGTAATACTGAGAAGTTTGTGAAAAGGTTTGAAATTTCGCCGATGCCTGCACTCGCCCCTTAGCTCAGTTGGGAGAGCGCTGGCACGGTTAGCCAGAGGTCGCGGGTTTAAGTCCCGGCAAGGGTGGAATTTTTAGCCTCTAAATAGGTTTTTTAAAATGTAATAAAAAGCCCTTGCAATTAATTTCTAAATGACTTCGATGTCACGTGTCAACAATAATTCATTCCAGTTATTTTTGAAATCGCAATCTTTATGCGCAAATAGACTCAAGCGGTGGGATCGCAATGTAAAATTAGAATTTGCGCGGAAAATTGTGAATCAAATGTGTTGATGGGATTAGCGTTGGAGAAGTAACCAGTCGGTCGTCATACAGCATGGGTCAGTCGATGGCACGCGAGTCACACGGTTTGTGGTGCAAAAATGTCAGAATTTGACAGATAATCTACTGGAAAGTCGCAACTTTTGACATTTAAAACGCCCGACTATCGTCGTCGTACTACCCAAGCTGAAGTGCTTAATGCTCTGATAACAGCTAATTGAGCTTTACTAAAAACTACTTTTAACAAGTTATGAAGTCCTCAAGGTTTTAGCAAAATCTGGTTAACATATCGTGGTAGAAAATATGTTATTCGTGAGAATATTTCTGAAAAAAATCTTTGTCTACGAATCACGTCATAACCAAAATCCCTCAATAAAAGATATCGAAGGTACCCTTTAAAATTACCATACTATTATAGCAATACCAATAGGAAATAATATCTCTGTCATTTATTGAACTTTACCTATAAGATTAATAACTGCCGAGAAATAGACCTTCTACCCCTAAACCTAATGTCGTCCTAGTGACAGCTGCCATATTGCCATATTTCGCGATTATGCAAAACAGCCCTTAATCCAGATAAAGAGCTGCGACGAGGCACCATTGCGCGTTGAAAATGTGTTTGACGCGTCATTTCATTATTTTATTGCTCTAGAAGTCTTGCCGACATGGCAGCAAGAGGAACTGTCACGCACGTGTGAGTCAATGGCCGATAGTATCACATTGTACGACAACCGTAACTTCACTAAACCGTTGGACTACAATGGGCATTGTCCTAAAAAAAATAAGATCTGTTTTTATATTTTTTCCGAGAAAATAAGTGATTTTGATAGCCTGGGCTGAATATTTCGATTTGGAATGATTTAATAAATTGTTGAAGCGAAAAAAAAAGAGAACGAGTCTATGGAACCGCAAGTACGTCATGCACGGAAATACGTCTTCAACTGAGATCCTTCGAGCTGTCAGTTTCTAGTTATGGGTTTTCCGCGTATGGTCAAGCTTGCGATTCGTTAAAATACGTTTTTTATCAAAGGCTCACGCTTCATATAGGAACGGTGAAGTCGTGAGATTGTTGCCAGCCTTTACGCCTAAAATATTTCTAACACTATATACATAAGAAAAAAAAGTCAAGGGCTGCTATCCCCGAATACTTGTTAAAATTTTGGCCTTTGGCGGAATCGCCGTGCAAAGGCACCTTTAACAAAAAGGTTGTTTCCGTGATGTATCTTGTTGATGTAATATATGTTTTTCTTCTTCTTCTTCTTCAAATCGCACTTTTGACAAACTTAATTTGACGGTTTTCCGTCCAAAGTGAAACCGGTTAATGTTGAATGAATTAATAAATGAATAAGTGAGTGAATGAATTAATGAATGAATAAGTCAGTGAATGAATGAATGAATTAGTTGCCAAGAACAAATATTTTGCTCGCTTGTTTGTACTTAAAAACTAGTTGTTCGTCAGAGGATCACTTCCTGGATTTTTCTTGGTCGCTTCTTACAACACTCAAGGGATGAGTCGGGGTGGGCACATTCTTAGACCTAGGCACTAACAATAACAACAACTTTCACACAACGCAATCACTTGTTCTAGTCCTAAACTAGGATACACTGTGATATGGTAACCAGGCAAGGACATCACAGACATGGAAAAACTCACGATTCCTCTAAAGCACTCTTTAGAGGCAGTTTATTTAATCTGTTACGTCTTATCCTTGTAAAATCTTCGACATAGACTATTTTATTGGCATTTTACGAGTGTTTTAATGTATCTAATTTTATAAATAAGACCGTCAGACTTTGGGCCAAAATACCCAACTCGCTCGATGACCTCTCTCCTCGCCAGCCGAGCTAAACGCGTTCAAAATGTGCTCGACGCATAATATCATTATTTTATTGCGCCACAATTGAATTATTTTCACAGCACTCGGTCGAGTTTTGGCGGGTAATGCGATTATGCTCATTTTTGCATCGTTCTCGTCTGCCACAGAGTAAGGAGAGTGTATCGGCGAAACGTTCATTCGGCGATGATGATGTTGATGAGAAAAGACGACAGCAAATCGACCTTAACATGCGTGAAAACTACTCCGTTATGTTAATGAAGATTTTACCACAACAATGTAATAGTCAACCTTTACGTTTAGGTTGACCTGCTGCCGATTATGCGTCATAATACATGGCGCAGGATAAGTGAAAGGCTGATAAGTTTGTGCGATTAATGGTAGTTTCCTACTAACGATCCATCGTTACTGGCAGTTAAAATTTGACAGTTCTTTCATGTAAGGGCGCTTATACACGGGCGGGCGGCGCGTGTGCCAACTACAACCGTCGCTGTGTCAGCGTCGAATATGCGCGTCAGCGCGTCGATGCGTCGGCTTCTGTCGACGTCGACGGCTGCAGTTGGCATACATACCGCCCGTGTATGAGCGCCCTTAATAATGTGAAAAATATACCTACTATTGGTAGTAGACTTGTCTTGAAGATAGCAAGATCTTCAACAATTTCATTATAAAAAATAATAGTTTATAAAAACTTTTTTGTCATGTATAACTGCTTAGTGGTAATAAACGCTTTCAATATCAGTTACACAAACTTTTCTCGCCGCCAACACCATTTTCAAGCTGTTTGTAATTGCGCCTAAATGTGGTCTTCTAAGAACGTTTTACGGTAGCTACAAATATTTAAGTAGCCCTTGCTGCTCAGAGGTCCAACTCATATCATCATCATCATCAGCCATTTGACGCCCACTGCAGGACATAGGCCTCCTTCGTAGTTTTCATAACCATGAGGGGTTTCGCCATAATCGCCACGCTTGGCAGGCGGGTTGGCGGTCGCAGTATGCGGTTGGAATCTCAGGAAGACGCTGCTGCCGTCTCCTGGTAATTTATTTCCTTAGTCGCCTTCTACGACATCCACGGAAGGAAGTGGAGTGACGTTATTCTTAATCCGGCGCCACACGGAACAACCTTCAATACATACCTCTTTAGGCCATCCTATATATGAGTTGTACCTTTCTTTTCAGGGGATTGTGAGCCTTCTGCCATATTTCTTCTTGTCGCGGTTGAAAATAATGCGATTGTGTATGGAGATTCACGTGGATCACGCCTGTTTAATTAGTGGAATTGGAGCGAACTGCGTTCGCCTTTGTTATATTTATATGCCAGAAATATGTACTATCAGCAGCCTTTATATTTTCTCAGGGTGAGAGATAGTATGGGCGTAATTGCCAGTATTTAAGAAATGCTTAAAACATTAGGTCCGTCACATTGCCATTGTATTTTTTACTTATGTGCAATAAAGCACGGTTAAGCATAGATTATAGCCGGCCTCCAGCGGGAATTGAACTTACGACCTCCGGCATGGTGGTCAAACGTGTTACTGAGCAGTAAGCCAGAGCAACGAGGTAGTCACGTTACTTTCAGTTTCGTAAGGCCTTTGAAGAGGATCTCTCCTTACGCTAAAACCAAGGCACCTTACCTCGCACTCAATTATACTCGAGCACACTTCAAAGTAGGTAGCGTCTGAACTGCTGAGTTAAAGACGCAGAAGCTTTGGCGTCATGAGGCTATGAGTCTATTACGTTTTATGCAAACGTTTTTAGCAAAGTTGGACCGTGTTACGCAGAAACATTCCAAACCACAATACGTAACTCGCGAGAAAATCGCTTTTTTACGTCTCAGATTGTTTTGTTCAAACGTTGTATATTTTCAATCACTAGAACATTAAACACGTCACTTTTCTCTCGTAAGTTACGTATTGTGGGTTGAAATGTTTCTGCGTTACACGGTCCAGTTTATCATTATCATCTTCAGCAAATCTCGGCCCACTGCTAGGCCTTTGGCCCATCACGCCATCCTTCGCGGTCTCTCGCCATTCGCATCCACGGGCCCCCTGCCGACCTGACCACCTCGTCCGACCATCGGGCTGTTGATCTACCCGCTGACCACCGTCCGGTTCTCGGCCGCCACCCCTTCACTG
Source organism: Yponomeuta malinellus (assembly GCA_947308005.1). Taxonomy (NCBI): domain Eukaryota; kingdom Metazoa; phylum Arthropoda; class Insecta; order Lepidoptera; family Yponomeutidae; genus Yponomeuta; species Yponomeuta malinellus. The sequence continues at coordinate 2,995,486 of OX371019.1, forward strand.
CCCTGGCGCTGGTCCACCTGCCGTCTTTACTGTCCAGTTGTTTGTGTTTCATTTTATAAAGCCTTCCAAAGGAGCCTAAATCTGGACATAGGGTTTTTTCCAACGCTAACTCCCCTCGAAGATCTAAAAACTTCATTACGCGCCGTTAGGGGATTATGCTGGATCCATTTCCTTCCGTGGACGTCGTAGAAGGCGACTAAGGAAATAAATTACCAGGTGACGGGCAGCAGCGTCTTCCTGAGATTCCAACCGCATGCTGCGATCGCCAACCCGCCTGCCAGCTATATATACAAAGATCTTATTCTAAGGGTATGCTAGGATGATTCAATCTCTTGATTAGGTTAGTACCTTTCTGAACATTTAGATTCATTTTAATCGGGCTAGAGATGATAGGTTGCTAGCATAAACAATCGTTTTATAGATTGAGACCTAGGCCGACTTGCACCACTTTCTTAAACGTGGCTTAAACTGCATTAAACTAAAATTATTTATACAAAAGTCGATTTAAATGGCGACTTAAGTCACACTTAAGAAATGTTGCAAGTCGGCCGTGTGTGAGGTTTAGAGATACTCCTCGCACTTATAATACAATGAAGAATAATAAGTAAGTAATAGATGAACATTTGACAAACAAGAAATTTACTGCGTGAGTAACAACAGCATAGCAATAGGAGAAAATATTTACACGCAAGATAGATTGAACCGTGGGGTACCCTGGAAAGAATCAGCGCGCTTTCTAAAGAGGGCGGGCGTGATGACCTACCCATCATAAAAAATGACGGAAGAAAGAAAGATATCGAGAGAATGTGGGTGGAAGGTTTAAGTTTAGTTAATAAATAAGCGCGAAAGGGCCGGTAAGAGGCGTCCCAGGAGAACATACATCGACCACATATTATGGCAAATCAAGGATCTAAGCAGGCAGGCAGGAGGACAATGGACGAGACACCACCACAGGCTACATCTATGGTCCTATTTTATTTATTCGTTTTGTCTGTTGTGTATTTAGTTTTCTTTCTGTTGTTGTGCATATTATGTTACTTATCTGCTTATTTTGTTTCTGTGATGTATCTTGTTGGTATAATAAATGTCTTTCTTCTTCTTCTTCTTCAGATTAGCAGAGGACGGGCGAGGTTGGCGTGATGGTAATGAGGCATTTGTCCAACAGTGGGCGTTTTGTGGTTGATGATGAATGAAATGCCATCCTGACAGCTTAGTCGGCCTAGCCCACAGGAAGCCAACGTGAGGAGCCAACCAAGCCGCGGGTTTCCTCACGATGTTTTCCTTCGCAGCTGGCGTGCGGTATTGCTACTACAAACTCGCAGATGTACGTAACTTTGAAATTAAGTCATAGGTACATGCCCGCACTGGAAATCGAACCTGAGTCTCCCGCTTCCGAGTCCATTCTTCTACCCACTGAGCTACCACCGCTTTTTTCAAGCAAGCCTATTCAATCTAAAATACAATGCAGTTACTGCAGCCAGTTACTGCAGCGTCCGAGTGGTCCTTTAACCCGTATAGTGTGAGTGAAGGTCCCACCGGACGCTGTATAAATCATCTCATTAAGTAGATGCAAAGGCCTAAGTTTTTTTTAATTAGTAGATAAGGATCCAAGCCTAAACTACTTCATTGACCTTCTGTGCCAACCCCCAACTACCCCAGAGGCCTGCATGTGCAGAGAGACTTGTTTAATTGGAGCACGGACTTCGGTACTTGTGTCTGGGACAAGTTGACGGTACGTGGTCTTATACGCGCTGGGTAAACAGAGGGCTGAAGCCCGGGAAGATTCCCTACTTGACCTAAATCATCTAAAGAGTTCTAGAGGGTATTCGATAGATTGATGTTAACTTAAAACTGCATATGTTCTCATTAAAATTGCGTTGCAAAATTCTTGCAAGGACTGACGTACGATGAGACAGAGATGCTCGTGAATGTTGTAAGTTAAGTAGTTTTTAAGTAACCTATGTTTAATTCTGAGGTACTAGGATTCCTAACTGATTCTTTTGATTCATACCATTTATTTCCTGAGTTATTGTTTTATCTTTATAATAATTTAAGCTCTTACATACACTATATTCCTAGTTTAGGCTACGTACTTACTCTCACCTGTGTTAAATTTAATGGTTTCAACACACTAGTAACACGCCACCCGACGCGACCGGATGCGACGACTTACTTGTATGATTCTGTGACTATGTGATTCTGATCTTAGAAAATAGTTTGATTTGATTTGACCCAACACGCGTCGCGTTAGGTCGGGTCGCGTCGCGTTTCAATAATCTCTTTCCGCCTTTATTCTTATGTACACTTTATACCTACGATTTTATGAATAAATTTTATATTATCTTATCTTAACTGTACATTGTAATAAAGCACAACATAAACTCACCCCTGTATCCCGGAGAAGTAGGCAAAGACCAGAGTTTTGCCATTTGCCACGATCCAGAACATTCTATTAAATGTAATATTATAAAAATCTCGTGTCACAGTGTTTGTTATCGAACTCCTCCGAAACGGATTCACCGATTTTTATGATTTTTTTTGTGCATGGTAGGTCTGAGAATAGGTCGTACGTTAATTAATATGCCAAAACAACGTTTGCCGAGCAAGCTAGTATAAATAAATAACTTCCACACAGTCCTGGTTCCAGACTAGGATACCTATATAACCTATATAACTAGGATAGCTATGGTAACCAGGCAAGGACATCACAAACATGGAAATACACCCAGACTGAGGCCCATTGTAGAAATACGGCGGCCTCCAGTGGGAATCGAACTCACGACATCTGTTTCGGTAGCAAAGCGTGAAAAGTAAAGGAAAAATGTGAATATGCGTCAAAAAGCAAATGCAAAAAGTATTATTATTATTATACTTTATTGCACACAAGACATTTAACAGGACATTACATAAGAAATTACATATACAAAGGCGAGCTTATCTCTGTAAGAGATTTCTTTCAGCAAACCTTAGAGAATATTATATGAGAAGCAGTAGAAAAACGGGTCTATATATGTGCACAAAATAAACTACAAGTAGGTATTTATTTATTTAAAATATTATGCAATTAAGAAAAAAAAAAAAAAAAAAAACACTCACCAGCGTTGCATCCAAATTTAAATAATATTAACTTAACTCAATAAATAAATAAATTGTTAACTTAACTCCGGATCCATCTCTCTGACGAAACCATCCTTCACCCAAAACCCCTTCACCTCAAACTAATGTACTTCTGGTTGTTACATTTAACCTGACAACAAAGCCTGGGAGCCACTTTATCACCAAAATTAACTTGACAACATGACAACGTATATCATTTGGGAAATGTAACATGTTAACCGCACGACAAGGGCCTGTCGTGTCTCCCCTTACAATTGTCGCGTAACAAACTCTTACAGAAGGACGGCTGACAATTAGGGCGGCCATCTTAAAAATTAATACAGGAATGGAGTTTGTAAATGAAATGTTAACCACTTAAGCGAATTTATTATGTTACAGAATAATTACTTGTACTTATCAACGTATTTTTTTTGGGCATAAGTGGCTCTAATTATTATTATCATCTTTTAAGAAGGCAGGCCCGGTTTGATTGCGGAACATTGGTTTTCGTATAAACCCATTCCTGTTTTTGTAAAAAAAATATAATGTGGAAGAAAATAAAAAAAAACCTTTTTATTTAATAAAATTGAAAATAAAACTCAAATACCAAAGAATCGTATGCAAGTAAAACAATATTTTAGTGCTTTTTTTTATCTACCAACTTTTTTTTAACTTTCGCCCGGTACATTAACCATTTAAACCAGACCTTGGGACTATAAAAAGCTGCGATTGCCCTAACATTTAATTTAGTTAATTTTAATTTTTATTTCAGGTATGAATATTTGCTGACCATTGAAAGAATCTGGCTCATCATCATAGTAAGTTTTATTATTTATTTATTTAACTTATATTCACTTGGCTACAATGGCCCAAATATAAACTAATCTTAAAAACTAACAATAAAGACAAAGAAAGTCACTGGATGAGAAATAATTAATTTTCCCATTCAGTGCTGCAGAATTAAGCCTTATTAATTATCTCAAATAAATGAGTTACTTACCCCCGGTTTCTCGTTCCCTAATAATCTGTTGATGTATTGTCTGTCATACTTTATACTTTATTGCACACACAAAAGATATACAGAAAACACCAATTTACAAAATAAAAAAAAGTGTACATGGCAAGCTTATTTCAGCAGTCTTATCAGAGTCTGTCACTTGGTTTTTACTTGCGTACCCGAAGGGTGCCAAACGGGAACCTTTACTAAGACTTCATTGAAATTTTAGTAAAGGGTCCCGTCTGTCTGACTGATATGTCTGTCTGTTGAGAACCGTGGTAGCTAGACAGTAGTAATTTTCACAGATGATGTATTTCTCTTGCCGCTATAACAACTAATACTAAAAACAGAATAAAATAAATATTTAAGGGGGGCTCCCATAAAAAAAACGTTGTCTAAAGACAGCGCTCGCCATCTAGCGGGCATCTATGTAACCTTCACAGCGCTGATGTCATGTCGTTAAATGTCAATGTTAAACGCTTGTTGTTGCTGTCCATAGATGGCGCTGTTCTCAAATTAGATGGTACGGAACCCTTCGTGCGCGAGTCCGACTCGCACTTGGCCGGTTTTTTTTATGCACTGGCTGGCAGATGTTAACAGTAGATTAACATATTGCTTGTGTCTGGAACACAAACTGGGGGTCAGTGAAACGTAAGGGTTTAGTGGAAAAATCCAGATTGAGGCCATTTGTCCAGTCGACAGCACATAAACCTTTAAATACGTCCACTCTAATTAGTTACGCTAAGGACGACTTTGCAGCAAAAATGTAAAGATTCACTTGTCTACGTTATGTAGATTTACGACGGCCTTGAGCGCGAATCGAACCTACGAGTTCCACGACGCTGTCCTTTCGTAGATCTCTAATCACCCTCTCCAGGTTCGAGTGTCTTGGGAGTCGGATCTCGAGATTAGTTTCTCAAAATCGTGTTACGTTCAAGTGCTCGCTAATGTGATTATGGGCACTGACTGATGTTTCAAAGTGTCGCTAAATTCATCAGAGATGAAGTATGAGACGGGAATGTACCCAACCACAGCATTGTTCAGGGAATCTGAAGTACTAACTGTTGGTAAGCTCTTAAGACCGCCAAGGAGTTTGAACTTGCACAAAAAAAATTAGTGTTATTTATAAAAAGACGATTTCTTAAATTACTCCTCAGATACAGTTTAATTGTGTGCGGCAAAGGGATAAATGTAACCACAGATTATTATAAGTGCCTCTGAGTAGTGATTTAGTGGAATCGTGTTTTAAATAAGACTCTTATACGAAATTAAAATGTTTTTATTTTTTGTTAGTTTTTCTACCTCTTTCATGGTATAAATACAACATCAATTTCATCAGATGGTAACCTTCTCCTTTTTAACTTTACACATAAACTCAAGCCTGTGTAACGGAGGGGTAGGCAGAAAGCAGCGTTTGCCCCTTGCCAAGATCCTGACAAACCTCTTTCGCTACATTAACCCTCATTAATCGTTGCATGCGCGCACGCCGGTTTCGGGTACTTTTTTAAGTCTGTTAAAAAGAGATAGTGTGTGAACGGATTTGATCCGCCACTTGAGCTGACATTATAAGCTACTCAGCTCCAATGTTAATCCAATCAATCTTTACTCCGCTTCCAATAGTCTGCTACAACCTCACTTATCCATTTTCATATTAAGCCTGATGACACTGCCAAGAATCCGATAGGGGGAGGCAATTTGGCAAATTGACGCCTCATCGATCCGGCACCAAACCGCGTATCATAGTTGACAATATCGGGGGACAACCATGGCTCGACTACATCGAACAGAAAAAAGGTATAATACATTTTATTCAGTTATAAATTTAACGCCTCTAATGTGATAAGGATGCTGCGAACTTATAATGAGTGCTAGAGTAAATTAAATTTGGATATTTTTCATGAAACCCCTTGGTAAATTCTAAATTAATCCACATAATCTAAAAAAAAAAAAAACTTAAATTGTATGCGTGTATAATAATATAATAATATTAACCATATTATAATATTAACTAAATTCTATATGCTGCCTAAAATGTCTTAGATTTCATACAGGTAGCGTCTCAAAATGCTGGGTATACGTTTAATTGGCATAATCGCATTTAATACAAGCGTTATCATGTTTGCGTGCTTGCTGTTGGTGAACTTAATAAATAAGTTATAACAATGAAAATAATCGTGATTGTTTTGAAGGAATTTAATTAAAAATAAAAACTTCTACGCAACAGGACTACTTGTCCTGGTCCCAAACTAGGATACCCTGAGCTATAGTAACCGGGCAAGATTTTCAGGAGTTCATTTGACAGAGATCCTTATTAGTCTAGTCAACGAGTGACCCGGAAGGGGTTGTAGAGTTTATGCGAGAAGGCGAGAACATTTTCTGAAAACTTCGCCCTCGCTTATCACTAATTATGGCAAGAAGACACTTTTGACTTGTTTTACTTCATGACAATTGCTCTACCTAAAATGCAATTTGGGTTTCATGCAGACACAAAAGTAACTTAACTCTGTCTACCCGCGGGCGAAAACCTCAAGAGGTGTATCTGCCACGGTCATCACTCGGTTAGCCGACATACATTTATAAAATTATATAAAAAATAGAAGAGCCTTTATTATTCCTGAAAACCTACACTAATAATCACAAAAAATTAAATCTAAGGAATTTAGGACACAGTAAGGGTAAAGTCCTCCTCCAGTCTCTTCCAGCCGTCTCTATCTCACGCAAGGTTTGGCCAGTCTTTTGTTTTTGCCGTCTCTACTATGTCGTCTATGTCGCGCGCAGTTCATGGTTCGCCCCGCAGTGTGAAATTGCGAAGGTCGTGACTTGATTACCCGCACATGCGTAATCACCATATAAACTAGTTAATAAACAGCGACTTCACATCGCCGTGTGATCGTTAGCTCTTCGTGGATGTGGCTTTGCCCATCCACAGACTATTCTCCTCAACATAATCATGAAAAAATTAAAAAAAAATTATTTAGAAAAGGGTTAAAAGAGTGGTTACTGGCTCCCAAACTAGGATTCCCTGTGCTATGGGTAGCCAGGCTTCTTCCAAAATACATAATAATACGTGTTTTACAATAGTTACTAAACGTTCTTATACCATAACGTAAGTAAAGACTACAAGAAACAACACAAATAGCAATACCAGCTTACAAACCTTGAAACACATCATCTCACTCTTCTTTAGGGATAATTTTCAGTAGACGATAGAGACGCGATACCTAATACATGTAGGTATGTTTGTAGATGAGAGCTATAATACAGGTTGTTTGAGAAAGATCTAGATTAAACTCGCTCAGCTTAATAATTATTCTTGTAAGCAGACTGCGGACACGCGGTCAGCAAATAAATTAAACATGCATGGCCCTGCATGGGTAGTACGATGGCACCAGTCACGCGTTTTGTGGCGCTAAAGTGTCAGAATTTGACAATTATTGTACTGTAAAGTCGCGAATTTAAACATTGAAACGCGCGACTAGCGTCGTACTACCCATGCTAGTCAACAAGATAAGCCAACGTCCTTTTTAAGGTTCCGTACCCAAAGGGTAAGGGACCCTATTACTACGACTCCGCTGTCCGTCCGTCTGTCACCAGGCTGTATCTCTTGAACCGTGATAGTTAGACAGTTGAAAATTTCACAGATGATGTATTTCTGATGCCGCTAATACTACAATAATATATATAAAATAAGTATTCAAGGGAGGCTCCCATACAACGAACGTGATTTTTTGCTCGATATTAATAACGGCAAACCCTTCGTGCGCGAGTCCGACTCGTACTTGGCCGGTTTTTTTATTTCTTTTGATTTAACAATCTGTTGCTCTTTGTATTTTCGATATTTCAGTGTTGGTCTCATCATAATAGTGACAATAATAACTTCCACTAACTATATCCTTTGCCTAACTTTGTCCTCTTAGTTTTTGAGAAGCGGAAGCCAGGAGGTCCATAGCACGGGGAAAACCTATTTTGGATTCCTGTCTCCTACTCCTACTACTACAAGAGTTTCATTAATTTTTTAAGTGCATTATGTACAGCCGTGTGGCGCCGGATTAAGAATAGCGTCACTCCGTTTCCTCCCGTGGATGTCGTAGAAGGCGACTAAGGGAATAAATTACCAGGAGACGGGCAGCAGCGTCTTCCTGAGATTCCAAACGCATACTGCGATCGCCAACCCGCCTGCCAAGCGTGGCGATTATGGCAAAACCCCTCATGGTTATGAAAATCACGAGGGAGACCTATGTCCTGCAGTGGGCGTCAAATGGCTGATGATGATGTACCTACTGGAGAAAATAAAATATATTTGTATTGTATTATTGTATTGTATTGTATATCCTAGTTAGTCACGCCAGCCGGCAGCCCCCGATGCCGTTCGGGGCAGTCGATGTCACCTGGAATGTTTGTTAATTTATTTGACACGCCCGATGTGTATTTGCATTTATTCAAATAAACACCGCCACTTCAACTTACTATGTCGACGACTTTCGTTCGTCTACAGATCTATCATTTCAGATTCGATCTCGTAGAGAAATTCCGGGCAGACCCCTTTCTATACCTCGTTGCGTGACCGTCACTGATGGCCGATGGGGCCGAAAAGTTCTCGAATGGAGACCACACATCGGCAAACGCAGCGTAGGACGACCAGCCACAAGATGGACAGATGACCTCATCCAAGTAGTAGGAAGACGCTGGATGCAACTCGCTTCCAACCGGTCTTTCTGGAAATCCATGGAGGAGGCCTATGTCCAGCAGTGGACTTCTTGTGGCTGAATGATGATGATGAATTGAACTAATTGAATGGCAAAGTAGCAATAGTAACAGTTCAAGTGGATTAGTAGGCTGAGTAATATTTAAGTAACTTCCACACAACACAATCACTTGTCCTGGACCCAAACTAGGATAACGTATGCAATAGTAACCACGCAAGGACATCACAAACGTGGAAATACACCCAAACTGCATTTACACAAATTTATGCCACCTCCCAGTAGGAATCAAACCCACGACCTCCGGCGTGGTAATCAGACGTGATACCGCTAGACCAACGAGGCTGTAATTATAAAAGTTTTAAGGGATTTTCCCAGGCGGGTATACTTCGACCAAATATGGGATTTATTAGTAAAGGGCAAGTGAAAAAGTCTCCGAAACCGGCGTGGGCGCATGCAGCGACTAAGGAATTTCCATGAAACGAAAGAATTAGTCAGGATCATGGCAAGTGGCAAACACTCCGGTATACAGGCGTTTATGTTTGAGTTTATGTTATATTATACTCAAATATTTATTTCGCTGATCATTTAATGATTTTTCTATGCGTAAGTTCGCAATTCCCGATGTGCCACATCCATATTGTCCCGAGCCAGAAACCACCACGAGCGTATGTATAACGAATAATTAATTCCTGTTTTCGGCTTTGTAGTGTGTAGATTAAATTTAATAATTGCAGTTTGGCGCGCCTAAAACCGAGGAACAGCTCCAGAGAGGCAGGAAGGTGGGGTACAGAGGATTGAGAAGCAATGGTCTCCAATACTATAAACACACCTGTCATATTGCTTTTGTTTGATGCAATTTTTTGAGTTATAAAATCTCTAACTGTGTTTCAGAAGTAGGTTCTAAAAACTAATCTATAAATTAATTTTGTATGATTTCTAATCATAATATATTTAAATATTTTTTTTGTGTTTGCTTTTATTTATCGGTCTGGGTTTGTGATGCCCTTGCCTGGTTACCGTAGCACATGGTATCTTAGTTTGGAACCAGGATTGTGCTGTGTGAAAGTTATTTTTTGACTGGTTTATTGATGAGGACTTATCTGCATTTTATTGCAACACTTACCGCCGGTTTCTCGTACTCTAACAATCTGTTAATCTATGGTTAACAACTACCGTTATAGTTAACTACTGTTAACAGCTGTCAGTTTTGTCAGTGACAATCTATTGATAGACTGCTAGCGGATGAGAAACCGTGCGTTAGTAAGTGCTCCTGACGCATATGTTATCTTAGTCCGAGGGCTCAGTCTTAAAAATGTAACGTGACAAATCAATATTTTTTTGTATATTTAAACATATTTTTTTGTACATAAAAGGCGGCGAATTTAGTTTTTATTTTATAAAAAAAATAGCTTTAAAACAAGTGGCAAGTGGCAATCCCTGATCTCTGCCTACTCCTCTGGAAAACAGGCGTGAGTTTATGTATGTATGTATAAAGTACTAAAAATACTTTTCGAGGCTTAGAGCCTCGAAACGTATTTTTTAACAGAAAGAGCACAAGTAACAAAGATAAAAGCGTTAAATAAAAAGTAACTGTAACCGGCGTTTGTGCAAGCAGCGACTAATGAATGTTCTTGAAGCGAAAGAGGTTTTTCAGGTTTGTGGCAAATCCTGGTCCCTGCCTACCCCTCCGGGATACAGGCTTGAGTACAAGTATCTATGTATACATCGTGATTATTATCTGATATATAAAAATCTGCTGTCACTGTGTTTATTATCGAACTCCTCCGATTAAAAAAAAAAACCGTGTACATTTGGTAGCTCTGAGAATAGGTCGTAGGCTAATTAACACGATAATTGTTCCTGCATACATTGCTTCCTACAAGATCCTGAAAATACATTCGCCTTGACAGTTGTCTGTCAGCCATACGGCTTGCAGATTAGTCCCACCCATAAACAAGTGCTCTCTAAAGCATCGCCCACAGTCGAGCCCACTCAGATCAATTATAAACTTACCCCGAATTAAATCCTTAGAATCAATTTAGCTGAGTAATTAATCTTGATTCGCGAAGTTGTAAACAATTAGGGCACGCTTTAGTGCCGCTATGACACTTGGGTTTTATTGCTGCCGTTTTTACGGGATGTTTTACTGGCGCTGGTAGAAACCTTGTCGCGTATTAATTTGTCTTCTTAAGGCTGCCAAATAAAACGATAATTTCGCCACGTGCTAAATATTTTCGTTGCGAGGAGAGGCAACGTAAAAATATTGTTTTGGTTATATTGTTTTGGTTTTACTAATTGAAAACAGATTGTTTTGTGTGATGTTTGATGAATAACACTACCAGGAGACCTGGCTTGATAAAAGGCGTTGGTAGGAATTTGTTTCACTGCCTCGATGGTCTAGCGGTTAACACGCTTGACTAACAAAACAAAGGTAGTGGGTTCAATTTCCAGTGGAGGCCCCCGTACTTGATTTGTATAAATGCGTTTAGTCTGTGTGTTTCCATGTTTGTGCCTAGTTCCCATAGCATAGGGTATCCTAGTTTAGGACCAGTTCGAGTGATTGCGTTGTGTGGAAGTTGTTTATTTATTTATTCAGTACAACTATCAATCAATCAGTAAGTACAGTTGACAGGAGGTCAACCTTTATATCATCGTTGAAGTCATCCTTAATGTAACTAACGTAAACGTCACGTATGTGAATGTTGATGTGCTGTCCACTGCTAGACATAACCTTTTCCAAGGCGCACCATTTCTTTCTGTCCTCGCCCCTCCTCATCCAGCCGCTGCCAGCGTTCAGCACCAATTGCAACTATAGCATAAATAGTTTTGGAGTTTTTACTTATTTTTCCGCTCCAAATACCGAAGTGCCCGAACCGAGAACAGTCCCGCAAACACTTACGCGAGTAAAGTTATCAATTTGACTGTAAAACACTCGATCTGGAACCTACTTGTAAAAGACTGCGGCCGTATCGAGATCGTAGATTGAGCCCCTTGATACTGGCTTATTTAGGTACTTCAGATATTTGGCTCAATCTCTTGAGAAGGGACCCGGGAGAATGTTCGAGCGTTTCGAGGTCAGAAGTTATCAGTGATTTCTCGTAAATTCTATGGCGTTGGTAATTTATTTTAGTCATTAAGGAGCACCAACAGAATGCATACAGCTTTTATATGCACCTCTTTAACAGGCGCACACAACATTTGCCTTTTTAACAATCTTAAATAAAGTGAGATCTTATCAAAACTTATAACTATAAAAAACTTTAACTAGAAAAGTACAGCAAAAATTTTAAATAAACAGGCGTTATACAGTTTTAAGGATACATTTCCGTATTTCATCTTTAAAAATTTACTTAACACACTTTTACATTCATTGGAAGCGTATTTCGATGGTTAGTTTTCTTTTGAACAATAAAAACTGCTTATGGTTATTTGTTGCAAATGGGCTTGCCTTACTTACATGGCTTTTTCAACAAATCTGTAACGTCAGTCTTATGAAACATTATTCAATCTTAACAAACATTTTAAAAACTAAGTCCAGAAATTGATAATAGGGGTTGATATTTAATAAATTATTGAGATGAATGAATGACCTAGGTCGAGCAAACATAACATAAGCAGCCTATATACGTCCCATTGTAGGGAACAGACCTTCTCTCAGAAAGAGAGTATCTGCTTAATCACCACGCGTGCCCACCGCGGATTGGCGATTTCACGCGCTGAGGTATGTGAATAGCTCAGACACTCTGGTTTCCTCACGATGTTTTCCTTCAGCGTTATCGAGTGGCATTGCTACTATAACTTCGCAAATGTACATAACGTAGAAAACAAAGTCATAGGTACATGCCCGCACTGGGTATCGAACTTGGGTCGCTCGCTTCCGAGTGCAAAGTTCTACCCACTAGGCTACCACCGCACGAGCTAACAACTTGATAGACATTTTTGCTTCTCGTAGTTTTCTATTTCGATTTCTAACAACAAGCAGAAAGTGGAATGAAATGAAATATAAGTACTTCAACATAAGAGTGACTTGGTAGGTAAATAAGGTGACACGTCTTCGCAGCTGCCGGAGCGAGGAAGGAGTTCGGAGCTAGCGAAGCGAACGGTTGACACGAGTCGCTACATCCGGTCAGGGTTGTCACTTCACGAGGAAAATAGTATAACCGGAAGTAACAGCGTTTCAGACCATCACCTACAATAGGGTTACGTCTAAGATAGGCCCTTTCCTGAGGCACCCCAATTGGAGTTAGTATTTTAAACCAATTTTGTTCAGCGTAACGCAGCGCATATACATAATAGCTTCCCGTTTAATTTCTATCAACATAACCAAAGTTGAATGAAATGAAACAAAGTATCTCAGTATAAGCGAATCTTGCTAGGTACGAAAGTGACACGTCTTCGTAGCTGCCGGGGCAAGGAAGCAGTCGGGGCTAGCGAAGCGAAAGGGTGACACGAGTCGCTACATCCGGTCAGGGTTGCCACTTTATGATAAAAAATAGTATGACCGGAAGTGACAAAGCGTTTCAGACCACCATCCTGTTCTAGATGGTGGTCTGACGCGCTGTCACTTCCGGTTATACTCAGCTTATTTGTTCAATTCCTGAGCAACACAATTAGAGTTAATGTTTTTCTATCTGCGTGTTTGTTCTGTTATTTTTCGAAATATCAAGGCTAATTATGTAAATTACCCGACTGCGGCGGCGCCCGAAAGGAAGATAATGTGTTTGGCTCGTATCTATGTATGTTTGTAAGTATGTCTGATTCTATGTTTCCTCGTGACTTATTAACCAATGGTCAGATTTTGACAAATAAGATCTCAATCGATTCGACATGTTTGCGCAAGTGGCATAGCATAGGCTATAATAAAGTAAGCACAAATCTAACAGAAAATTTAAAAAGAATTAAAAAGACAAAATTGAAAGCAGCTATTATTGGCGAACCTTTTGTTTTTTTTCCGTAATTATTTAGTCCAAGATTGACATCTAAGTCTAGCTGTCGACTTCTGTAGATTAGTGTGTAAGTATTTCCCAGAAAAATATTTTTCAAGGTGTCATAATAAAGTTAAGTTTAGGTAGGGCACAACCCTACCGTTGTGCGTCACATCACATGGAATCCTAACGGAGATTGCTCATTAACGCACACCAATTTACTTTTGCAAACATAGAGAAGTTACTGTACGAGTAACATTAACGCGGGCGTTTTGGCTACGGGTCAAACAGTTTTATTTTTGATCGATTTCAAGAAAGGAGGTTCACAATTATTTTTAGGTTTCCGTACCCGAAGGGTGCCTAACGGGACCCTGTTACTAAGACTTCACTGTCCGTCTGTCTGTCTGTCTGTCACCAGGCTGTATCTCGTGAACCGTGATAGCTAGGCAGTTGAAATTTTCACAGATGATGTATTTCTGTTGCTGCTATAACAACAGATACCAAAAACAGAATGAAAAAAATTTTGAAGGGGGGCTCCCATACGATGTTTGCGGTAACCTAACAGGGCTCATGTGCTGAACTTTATTTAATAAAACATCAAATGTATAAAACCACATGATTTCTATTAATTAGATATAAAATATTTTTCAATATTTCCCTGTTAATTGATTTTTTTAGGGTTCCGTACCCTAAGGGTAAGGGACTCTATTGCTAAGACTGCTGTCCGTCCCTCCTTCCGTTCGTCCGTCTGTCACCAGGCTGCATCTCATAAGCCATGATAGTGGGACTGTTGAAATTTTCACAGATACTTCTGTTGCCGCTATAACAACAAATACTAAATATTTAAGGGGGGCTACCATACAACAAACGTGATTTTTTGCCGTTTTTTTTGCTCGTTTTTTATGTTACTTATCTGCTTATTTTGTTTCTGTGATGTATCTTGTTGGAATAATAAATGTCTTTCTTCTTCTTCTGCTTCTTCTATATTAATAACAGTAACAGCGCCTACGCTTGAAATATTTAAACCGGCCCGCACTTGGCCGGTTTTTTTTTAACTTATGGAGGGTAATAAATACCTCTCTTCACGACACAGTAATGCTGACTTAAACAGCTTTCCTAAATGTGGCTTAAGTAGCGTTTAACTAAAATTCTCCCTACGAAATTCAATTTAAGAGAGACTTAAGTGCCATTTAAGGAGTGATGGATGTCAGCCTAAATTTTGATTTCTTACAATTTTTGTCTTAGTATCGTTAAGCCACCAAAAAATCACTCCAATATTGCCAATCCTTTGTGGGCACGCATGGTATTTATGTCTATCTCCTATGTCACGCGCACCAAATCCTGAACTATCCAATCGTCTATCTGTCTAACTCCAAACTAATTGCCATCGCAAGCGTCAGGATTTCGACGAGACTTGGTGGGCATAATTAGACCCCAAGATCTCTATCTGAGAGGCCGGTGCCTAGCAGTAGGAGGTAAGTCAGCAACTGTACCTTATCTATCATTCGCCCTTTCGTTTGTTTGTGTATCCGCATTAAGAGATTCCCCGTTGTAACAAGCTAAGACTCTTCTCAGTACACATTTATACAACGTGTAACTAAATACGGGCGGAGCAGGTGATGCGTGTTTCTGTTTCCAACTCCGAAGCTGCCTGACAGTCGTTACGGCTATTTTCGATCGGAAATGGAACTAAGATTAAAACAGAATTTAGGCGTTGATCCTTGGGAAACATATCAACTATGTATTGGAAGTAGGGATTTCCCTCAAGGAGCATTATCGGTGCCTTGAAAATACGTTGAATGCCTTTTGTACCAGTTTCCGGGGCCACCATATAAAAGTGCTACTACGAAGTATCTATTGAAAGAACTACAAAATAGTTCGTTGCTCGGCACCATGCTTAAAAACTACCAACAAATTATAAGCGGGCAACCAATGTTTAACACATTTTATGGCCTCTGGTCTCATCGGTGGGGGGCGCGGGACTTGACTTAGAAATTCTTCGGAGTTTAGTTAAATAAACAATAAAAACAAAATTTGCTCTTACGTAAACATTTTGGGGACATCGGCCGACCAGCGTCTGGCAACACTGGGTGGGCACTTATTATGCAAAATGCGACATTATCGGAAGGGTCGTCAACGTCGCGCTTGAGCCCAACAATTCACTCGAATCTAGCGACAAATACGGTTGTTTTTTTGAATAGCAATTACTGTTCAACTAAACTATTCAACTATGGAAACTATTAAAAAAAAGAACCGTATTTGTCGCGTTCGAGTGGTCGGGCTCAAGCGCGACGTGGATGACCCTTCCAATAATGTCACAGCTTCATAATAAGCCTGGTCACATTAGACGGCTTCAAACTGAACGACAACTGTAACGACACATCTAGTTGCATGCATTTACTACAGCCTTGCCCGGCTAATGTATGAAAAGCCAACTTAAAATGACATAAACTCACGCCTGTATCCCGGAGGGGTAGGCAGAGACCAGGGTTTGCCACTTGCCACAATCTTAACAAATCTCTTTCGCTTCGTCAACATTCATTAGGCATAGCAAGCGCGCACGCCGGTTTCGGGTGCTTCTTATCTTGGCCTTCGGTAACACATCCCCTTTTTGGTCGAAGTATGTGTAAAGCGTGTATGTGTGTATGTGTACGGAGAAGGAAAAACATCGTGAGGAAACCTGAGTGTCTGAGCTATTCACATACCTCAGCGCTTGAAATCGCCAATCCGCGGTGGGCACGCGTGGTGACGTGTGGGACGTATATAGGCTTCTTATGTATTTGTAAAGCAGCTACTAAAAATTAAAAGATCATTCTACGATCGCCGGGAACATAACTTTCCGCTCGTGTCACATTACTGTCGCACCTCATTATAATGTGAAAATGAGATAAAATTGCTGCAGGCGTAGATAAGTTTCAACAGAAGTCGCTCTAATACAGGGTGAGTTCGAATTCGTATAACGTTTTTAGGGTTCCGTAATCGAAGGGGTAAGTGTACTAAGACTCCACTGTCCGTCTGTCTGTCTGTCTGTCACCAGGCTGTATATCATGAACCGTGATAGCTAGACAGTTGAAATTTTCACGGATGATGTATTTCTGTTGCCGCTATAACAACAAATACTAAAAATAGCATAAAATAAATATTTAATGGGGGGCTCACATACAACAAACGTTGTCTAAAGACAGCGCTCGCTATCTAGCGGCCATCTATGTAACCTTCACAGCGCCGATGTCACGTCGTTAAATGTTAATCGCTTCTTCTTGTTTTCTATAGATGGCGTTCTTCTCAATGTACGTAATCAATCTTGTCTCGATCTTTGTCTAATTCGGTATTGATAATTGTAAGGAACCCTTCGTGCGTCATTCTGACTTGCACTTGGCCGTTTTTTTAAGGGGAAATTCTAACCATGATTTGGAAACATTGTGCTAGTTTTGAAAGAATGTCGCTTAAACAAAATACAATACAATACGAAAAGTCGAAAATATTACTAACGATTTAAAAACCACGCTGTAGAATCCAGAATAAAAATTTTATACAGGTTGTGTGTAATGAATACGTATCCTAAAAATTGTATCTTTAGTATCGATAACTTAAACCACTCGCAACAAACTAAGTTCCAAATTTTCAATATTTTTTTTAAACTTGACGCGGTCAATTTGAAAAACACCCTATCATAACATGAATGTAATGTTATGTCTATAATGCTGTCTTGTACATCTTATAACAAAATATAAACAATAAACATCGGTGCATGAGTCCAAGTCGCACTTGGCCTTTTTTTATAAATCAATACTGACCTTCGGTGGGTACGAATCCCGGCACACAATGCACCCATGACTTTGTTTTCTAAGTTAAGTACATTTGTGAAGTTGTAGTAGCAATACGACTCGCTAACTGTGAAGGAAAACATCGTGAGGAAACCTGTGCGTTTGAGGTGTTCACATGCCTCAGCGCTTGAAATTGCCAATGCGCTGTTGGCACGCGTGGTAATTAATTAATTTAGGCTGGCAAAGGTTAATACATCCTTTATGGGGCATTGTATACGTTTCTACAATAAGATCCCTGAGGATATAATAAGCTTGCCAGAAACGCGGTTCAAAAAATGTGTGAAGCACACTTTGTGTCAAAAAAGCTACTATAACATTAAAGATTATTTAGATGACAATGATGTCTGGAATTAAAGCCAGTTCAATGCATGAGTTTTAGAACATTTAGATAAATCCTGTAAATTAAGGACTTGAAAAGACTAAGTTTGGAGTTTTTTTGTCCATTTTTTCTCCAAAATGATCTAGATTTTGAAATGGACGCCTAGTTTAACTTGTAACGTTCATTAAGTCGCAGTTTCTGTGCTACTTTGAATATAAATTTTTTGATTTGATTTGAGCTCATACTATCTCTCTGAGAAAAGGGCTATGCCCTGCAGTGGGCCGCATATAGGCAACGTAAAAAAAATACAGACCTTAGACTTTGTAGATAATATTGTAGCGGTTCTCTGGTGTACTTAATCTATGTCTAAACGGCCGTAACTCTACGCGCGTGTGGGTGGGGCAACGTTCACATCTTAGCACTGTTGAATTGCTCCGTAATTCGCTTGAACTCATCTCCATAGTTGAAAACATGGTCTGCATGGTTTGATTTCTTTTGGTAAAACACACGTAACATAACATAAACTCACGCCTGTATCCTGGAGGGGTAGGCGGAGACCAGGGTCTGCCACTTGCCACTATCCTGACAAACATTCACGGATTACATTTACGCTCGCCGGTTTTAGGTACTTCTTTATGTACGAAATGTTGCAACAGTGTAAGTTTTGCAAAAGTTTAAGAAATTATATGCGTTTATGTTATGTTTATGTTTATTCCTTCCTTCCACCCACATTCGCTCGATATATTTATTTCGTCACTCTCTCTCTTCCTTTATCTACACTAATATTATAAAGAGGAAAGGTTTGTAAGAGAATTTAAATTAATAAAGTTTGAAAAATCCTTTCACGAGTAATTAGAATAGATCCCTCCGGGATAGAGGCGTGAGTTTGTGTAACGTTTTGTTATACCCTCTTATATGGCAACGGTATCATCTGTAAACTGACACCAAATGAGTCCATTGCGAAGTTTTTAACGCCTTACTCGCCGCTTCGTGCATGGAGTCGTGGAATAGATTTGTTAAGTTTTACAGTTTGCAGTTTACGAGTGGAACTGGGTCGATAGGGGTCTTAACAGGCGCTAGGGGCGCACTCAGGGCCTTGATTGTGTTAAGGGTTGCAGGTTGCAACACCTATATTAATATTCGCCCAGAACAGTCTGAAGATGAGGCCAGGGTCTTAAATGCATTTTGGGATATTTTGTACAATGACTTAACTATTTTTTTTATACAAGTTATCTTCATTTTAAAAAAATACGATAAAATAAAACAACAGTACAAAATTTCAATGTCAACGACCTAACTTCTTCTTCAGTGTGTTGAGTAGTATCACTCAATCGGTATAAAATTTACAAATCAAAACCGGTATTAGCAAATTTTTCCAAAGGGGCGAGAGCTTACATATTTTTTTTTTTTTAATACCTCGTACTTACAAGATTGGACGTCCAAAAGTCTCTAGCGTCGGTCATGGGCCCGCAAAAAGATAGCATTGTTCAAGGTTCAATTTTTTGTCTTGACGTTCATTTATTCGGTTTTAAAAACCTAAGTAACTTAACCCAACCTTTAACTAGGAAGCGAGGGTTGGCGGGCTCCCATGCGACATGCCCGCAGCCTGGTTCTTCAAGCCCGGTGCCCACAATCCTGCGATATGAGGGAGGCGGCGGGGCGCGGCCGGGAATTCTCGGCTTTTCGGCCGTGCCACACCGGGGCTGAAGGCGTCAAGGCCCTCTGAATACGCCCCTGTGCCATAACTACTCGACAGTATTGTCGCCGGACTTTCTAGACGGCTGTTGAGTGGAGTCGTAAGTAAAGTGCGCTACAAACTTTCTTAATACATCCGCGACGACATCGGCTGTTTCTTGTAAGTATTTGACCTTTTGAAGGAACTCTAGGTCTTGGAGGAGTGCTTCGTGAAGTTGGATAGGGTAGAAAGAGTCGGGGACAGTATTGGGTTCTTGTTTTACTTTGATTCTATTGCTTGTTGCCGAAGTACGTGTTTCGAATGGAAACCGAAATCCTCTACTGTGAGATTTTGTTTGCACGTAAACAATGGTAGAAAGTAACTAGTAGAAAATAACTAATAAATTACCAGGAGACGTGCAGCAGCGTCTTCCTGAGATTCCAATCGCATACTGCGATCGCCAACCCGCCTGCCAAGCGTGGCGATTATGGCAAAACCCCTCATGGTTATGAAAACCACGAGGGAGACCTATGTCCTGCAGTGGGCGTCAAATGGCTGATGATGATGTACCTACTGGAGAAAATTAATAAATTAATTCTCTAAAGTCTAAAAATGTTAAACATAAGCTACTTTGGTACTGCTTTAACAGTTCTTTAACACTACTCACGTAAACTGTCATTAAATTAAATATAACTTTCAATCGAGATTTAATAGCACGTAACGTTCGGTGGGTTCGAATCCCGGCATACAATATTCCAGACTTTGTTTTTTGTAGCAATACCACTCGCTAACAGTGACGGAAACCTGAGTGTCTGAGGTGTTCACATACCTCAGCACTTGAATCTCTCTCTCTCTCTCTCTCTCTCTCTCTCTCTCTCTCCGAGAGAAGGCCTTGCAGTGAGACGTATATAGGCTACATAAAAATACTCAGTGTAACTTTTCACGTGAAACTTGTTAATCCAGCATGTGGGGCATTGCAGTGAAACTAATTCCGTGAAAATGTTTTGCTAACAGTGTTATTTATAAAACCATGATTCCTCTAAAACACTCCTCAGAGGAAGTTTAAATAATCTGTGGTTACGTTTTCCCCTTTACCAAAGACTACTTAAACTGCCTCTGAGGAGTGTGTTAAGGAATAGTGTTTTTATAAATAAGGCAAAGTTTTCAGATTATGATGACAAACATAGTTTAAGCGCCAGTTTCTCGTAAATAAACAATCTTTAAATGTACTGTTAACAGTCTCAGTTCCTTTTTTGTATGTAAGCTGTTAACAGTAGATTAACAGTAGATTGTTAGTAAACGAGAAAGGTGGGGTAAGTGGTTTAGCTCTCATAGAATGTGTATTTTAAAGAAAGAATATTGCCACAATACATTTTCACCTCGTTTCGGAGAGAACCTGGAAATAAATGGCTTTGGTATAATGCGACAGAATCTTTACTGTGCAGGGTGCGCCTGAAAAAGCTGCCAAGTGCGACTCGAGTGATAACGGGGTTCCGTATAAGTTTTTTTCGGTCTCTTCAGTCAAAAAATCGAGTATTTGATTCCGGAATTAAGTTAATAATGTGTAGTGCTTACAAAAGGTTTAGTTAAAAAAAAAAGTTTTTTATAATGAGTAATAAAATTTTTATTACAGGACATTTAAAGTAAATATTAGAGTTAAATTATACCCCTATTCATCATAGGCCTTTGCGTCCGTTACGGATGATTTAAGCAGTGCCTACGGGTTACAATTTTTGCAAGGACTAAAACGTCCGATTGGAGCGACAGGCGATGCTGCCTGCATATAGCTCACACAAAGGAAGAGTCCGAAGTCGGGTTGGTGCGCATTTGGTGCCTCCTGGCTCTTGTTCGTCAGTGCCGAGCACCATACTTCGACGCAGGTCTTTCGGCCATTCGTTACTTCTGCTCTCCAGGCGTCTTTGCCCACAGCAAGCTTAGTCCAGCTCGCGCGGTTAATCCCAAAAGCCGCCATGTCACTCTTGACGCAATCTCGCAAACGAGAAAGTCCTAGAGCTAATTAAAGAACCCTATTAAAGAACCCTAATTTATGTTACTAAAAATTTTAAAGACGGTCTTCTTTGACTGCCAAACTTTTACAAACAGGTTCTTCGTATCTGACGAAACCGTAGATAAGAGATAGATTTATTTTTGTTGGTTCTGAGGATGAAACAGAATCGGCAGTTCGCGTGAGTAACAAGTAATTTTATTCATTAATGATAATACATTAAAGTAAAGTAAAAATGCGTTTATTGCGAACTAAACGCTTAGTTTGGGACATTAAACTAACAAGGGTAACTAATTGGCTAACTTCCAGCCTTTAATGACAATGCCAAAACTTTTTAGCTACTGGAAAATTTTATTGAGAGACTTCATCCAGCTTTTGGAGAAATCGCAAACTGCGTTCATAGAATTTGAAAAAATCTGCATGAAAAATTTCACATTTGGTTTTTCTCACGCTCTTGCGTGAATAACAAGTATAAATGCAATTGCGACGTTGCTGATACGTCGGTCATGAAGGTAATTAAATTTTACCTAATAAATCATCGCGGTTCGACCCATTAAACATATGACTATAAAAATGGGTTTTCACTTTTCGGAACGGGACTCTAAAACACGCCACCTCAGAAACTCAGGCGCAATCCAACCGCCGAGCGCTACGCACGTATCTCAGGTCGCTCGTAAAAATCCCGGACGCATTTATTCACCGTTTTTACAGCGCTTCACTGACCGAGGACGTTAAGTAAATTTCACCCGGCCCTTCCAGTATTTATTTGTTTTTTATTAAAGGTCCGATGGCCGCCAATAGATTTGGCGACCCTTACGTTCGATTAGGGGTTTTTTGTGAATGGTTCTTTGGGGCACTCTGGAAGGGATATAAATTTAAGGGTTCAGCGTTTATTTCTTCGCTGGTATTGTCCGAATTGAATTGAGAGTAATATTCAGCTGTCAATCAAGACCTCTTTAATCTTTAATGACCGTAATACGGTATCTGATACGATCAACAATAAATTATTTCATATGCTTGATTAAAACAAGAATTACAAAACATCTCGGAAAATGTATTTCTTTTAGTCAATTACTAGTTATTACATTTTTTAAATAGATCAAACATAAAAAGAGTGCTCTGAAATGTGACGTCATAAGCAAGTATCTTCATACAAAATTCCGTTTTAAAAGTTACTCATTTGATATTTTGTCAAATACCCAATTGTTTTTGCATCCCTGAGCCGCAACATCACGAGCCCAAGTTGCTATAATGACCGCCGACCTCCGGTAGGAGATGGCACTCAAAGAAGAAGAAGATTGACTAATATTGTTAAAAATTACTACCTTATTGACTGCCTCGTTGGCCTAGCGGTATCACGTCTTAATATCATGCCGGAAGTGGTGGTTTCGATTCCCACTGGAGGCAGACGTATATTTGTACAAATGGCTCTTGCACATCCTAGAGAGACCATGGGTCCTGAGTTCAAATTCCGCATGCGTGTATCTATGCATGCATGCATACTCATGTTTCACAAATAAATATCTTTATTTATTTATTTATTTATGAGTTGCCCTCGGTTTCTCGTACATTATCAAGCTGTTCATCCACTGTAAGCAGCTGTCAGTTGTTTTCACAACGGTTAACAGTAGATCAAAACATTGTACGAGAAACGGGGGGTTCGTTTTCTGAAAGTAATTGGATGTCTCTGTATCTTTACAATGTTTCGACGTGAAACGTCTTTCAGTTCGATATTAGGGGGTCACTTGCTAAAACCGCATGCAACGAAAATATGTCGCCTCGACGAGGACTGTAACTCTGTAACTACGTGTCGTGTGCAATTCATTTATTAATCGTTGATTAGAGCAAAGTAGCCATTACTCATATCCTTCTGACTCGTGCCGCTAGATGGCGCCAGTGCCGCGTAACAACACATTGCGTAGTTTGAGCTAAAAATGAACGCTTACTTGTAGACATTTCACGTTAAACCAACGGCCCTGTAACCCGACACAGCCCCACCCGCTCTTTATGTCATGTGTACGATGGGCTGTACAATGTAAATAATACGGCGTGAGGTAAGATAGTGCCCCATACGTAGGAAATTTAACAAATTCGGTATTCTATCTTCCCAAGGCGTTCTAATTTCGCCGTTTAGTGCTACGTTTTTATTTGGCGCGTTCAAGTGTTAGTTTTGCGGGCCGAGGTTTTTATCGCA
The DNA here is from genome assembly GCA_947308005.1 of Yponomeuta malinellus. Classification (NCBI taxonomy): domain Eukaryota; kingdom Metazoa; phylum Arthropoda; class Insecta; order Lepidoptera; family Yponomeutidae; genus Yponomeuta; species Yponomeuta malinellus. The sequence goes on from OX371019.1 coordinate 3,019,230, forward strand.
GGGGGCGGGGCGCCTTAGAGCGGCCGGTAATTGCGCCACGCATTTGTGCCGAACAGCCGGTCTGGGTTAGTCCCGCTTCGGCACAATAAGATTCTTCTTCTTGGTTGGTACGGTCTGGACAGAGCGGTCGTGGTCCTGATCATCATCATCATTCAGCCACAAGAAGTCCACTGCTGGACATAGGCCTCCTCCATGGATTTCCAAAAAGACCGGTTGGAAGCGGCCTGCATCCAGCGTCTTCCTGTCACTTGGATGAGGTCATCTGTCCATCTTGTGGCTGGTCGTCCTACGCTGCGCTTGCCGATATGTGGTCTCCATTCGAGAACTTTTCGGCCCCATCGGCCATCAGTTCTGCGTGCTATGTGCCCCGCCCACTGCCACTTCAACTTACTAATCCGCTGGGCTATGTCGACGACTTTCGTTCGTCTACGAATCTCATCATTTCTGATTCGATCTCGTAGAGAAATTCCGAGCATAGCCCTTTCCATAGCTCGTTGCGTGACCTTGAGCTTTCTTATGATGCCCAGGTACTGGTAACACACACTGGTTGTATAATTTTGTCTTGAGCGATTGAGGTATGTTAGACGAAAAGACTTTTCTAAGTTTCCCGAATGCTGCCCAGCCGAGTTGGATTCGACGATTGACCTCTTTCACGAAGTTGGACCGGCCTAGTTGGACTGTTTGTCCTAAGTAGACGTATTCGTCTACAACTTCGAGAGTCGTGTTCCCCAATGTTATTAGGGTGGGCACAACACGGGCGTTCGACATGACCTTCGTTTTGTCCATGTTCATTCTAAGGCCCACACGTTGGGAAACTCGACTGAGGTCTTCGAGCATTATGCCGAGGTCTTCCATCGTTTCTGCCATGACTACTATATCGTCGGCAAATCGAAGGTGCGTGATGTACTCGCCATTGATATTGATGCCGCGTCCCTGCCATTCCAGAAGCTTGAAGGCATCTTCCAGTGCGTTCGAGAACAGTTTCGGAGAGATAACGTCTCCCTGTCTCACGCCTCGCCTCTTCTCGTGGTCCTGATGAAGAGGCTTTATTGTGGGCTGATGTTGAACGTTGGGGTTAGAAGATGACTATTGCCAAAAACATCTACTCGAATATGACAGCAGTACTTTGTAACCACGACCATGTTTATCGTGTCCTCGCCATGGCTCAAGGACCAAGTGCCATCTATCAGCAGAGGTGTGCCTAAAGCTGTTTGTGCTGGTCTGATCGCGATTATTTATTTTGTTTAGTTTTTGAGAGAAAAAAGAAATAGTTACATAAATTATGAACTTCTTACGTTACGTTTTATAAATTAAGTAGGCCAAATTACTGTGTTAAAATAGAACATACTAAAATGTCCGTAATTTTATCACCCAGTGACACCTCAGACCACATTGTAAAAAGTACAATAATTAAATACGTCAGAATGTGCGAGCGTGTGAAATGTCAGAGGTAAACAACGAAACAGTTCCTCGCTCTTTATGTACTTAAATAAGTATGTACTTACGTAGCAAAAAAAAAACTAACCGCGTGAAATGAATCACTATCATTTGACGCGTTTTTTTTAATACTACTGGGTTGAGTTTCATAAAATAGCAATCCTAATATTTTGACTATTCAAGGTACACTGCCTAACAGAGGCTGCTTGTTAATCTGTGGGTTAATCGACTTTGCAATGTACAACGAATTGTCATAGTAAACCGTGAATTGTAGTTCTATGAAACAGGCCCCTGGTAATTTATGCATATTTTATGTAATTGCACAACCAGTGACGTTTTCTATAGGTACTTTACTTTATTTTCTAAATGCTGATAATTTTTTTTTGCCGTTACCCACATTTCGGCTGATATTGTGTTTTCTGGTGACTGTTGTATTTTGTTTTGTGATTTTATGTTTTTGAGTATTGTGTCGTCAAATAAATATATCTTTCTTTCTTTAGTTCATTTAACGTAATTTACTTTTAAATACTGCTATGAGATAATAGTACTCAATACTCAATAATTTATTGCATTCCACAAGTACCTATATAAAGATGGCATTTAAATATAATATGGAACTTTGTGGACCCTGTAGGGCATGCAAAATTATAGTAATCGATACTCGAAATAAAACTATATCAACTCACATTGTTTTCAAACCCATCTCGTCCCCAAACCCCGGGCAGCCGAAGCGGCACAGCGCCCGCCCCTCCTCCAGTGTTGATGATTCCGCTTTTATCTGATGTTACGTATATTTCCCCGGGTACAGGCCGTTTGTTCCACGGTTACTATATAACAAACAGTCCTGGTACGCAAAATAGGAAAGCCGAGAAGGTCTTCTCAACACCTCCTGTCCTTGCAACAGCTTTAAAGTTGAGTGAGAAGCTGTTCGCACTAATGCGATGGACTGACGTCATAAGCGCAGCTGTATCTAGCGCATAATCTAAATGGAGAGCGTTGGTGGCAAAAGCTGCCCTACTGTCACGTCCCTCAGGCGGTGACGGTCCATATAAATACTACTGCAATAAAATATGACGTATCTATGGACCGCCACCACCGCGTTGATGTGTAATCATCCTTCAGTCATGAGGCTATGACAAAAAAGGAGAAGAGAGATGATGTAGGGAAAAGTTTTAATACTGTCAGGTACGCCCGATTAGTAGGATTAATGCAGTAGAAAAGAGGTCCTTGAGAAGTATGTCTGGTGTTACTTTGAATGACAGGATACGCAATAGTGTGATTAGAGAACGTTGTGGACTGAAAGAGGATGTAGTGACTAGAATTGAGAAAGGAATGTTGCGTTGGTTTGGACACGTGGAGAGGATGAAGGAAGAAAGATTGACAAAACAAATATATCGAGCGAATGTGAATGGAAGGGCCGGTAAGGGACGACCGAGACGGACATACTTCGACCAAATAGGGGATATATTAGCAAAGGGCAACATAAAAAGTACCCGAAACCGGCGTGCGTGCATGCAACGACTAATGAATGTTGAGGAAGCGAAAGTGATCTGAGAGGATCGTAGCAAGTGGCAGTCCCTGGTCTCTGCCTACCCCTCTGGGATACAGGCGTGAGTTTATGTTATGTTATGTATGCCCGACAGTAATGACACTTTTCCCTACATCATACATCATATCACGCAAGCACGTCCAGGCTTTCTTTCAGAGGGAGAGTATGGACCTTATCACCACGCGTGCCTATGTGAACACCACGATGTTTCCTCACGATGTTTTGCTTCACAGTTAGCGAGTGCTATTGGTACTGTAACTTCACAAATGTACGGAACTTAGAAAACAAAGTCGTCGGTACATGCTGGGATTCGAACCCACGACCTCCCGGATGAGACGCCGGCGCTTTACCGCTCCGCTACCAATCAGCGCTTGAAATTGCCAATCCGCGGTGGGCACGTCTCTCCCGAGAGGAGGATTGTACCCTACAGTAGAAGTATCCAGGTTTGCGGCAGGCCGCAAAGGTCGTGCGGACATGGCCAACGGCCATCAGTTCTCCGAGCTATATCCCCAACAACGTTATAACATCCTTGTTTGTGCCCCACCCACTGCCACTTCGACTGAGCAATTCTTCGAGCTATACCAGTAATCGAAGATGTCGGATCGAAGGTGTAACGTGACAGATTGTTAGCGTGAGAAAGATCCAAGGTGAATCTTCTGCCTCGCTCTGTGAGGCCGCAGTAATCGCTATGAATGTGTTCCCGAGTATCGTATATTCTGGCGCGAATTACACGACGCTAACCGGCAGCGAGGCGCGCGAGTTGTGCGAGTCGTCCGAGTTGCGAGACCGCGGGAGTAACGCTGATGGGTTTGTGTGGCTGTTAGGATTAACTAAACGCATGCCTTCATAGAGGCTGTGTTTAAGATGCAGTGGTTTTTTAAAAGCATTTCATAGAACTACTATTCATAGTTCCTACTTGTTAATCTGTACGTTAATAGACTTTGTAATGTGCATCGAATTGTCATTGTAGTGAATTGTAGTTCTGTGAAATAAGCCCATGCTGTCATCATCATCATCATCATCATCATCGTCATCATCAGCCATTTGACGCCCACTTCAGGACACAGGCCTCCCTCGCGCTTGTCCAAGCTTCCCGGTGTTGTGCCGCCCGCATCCAGCGACTCCCGGCTACCGTAACCAGGTCGTCAAACCATCTGGTCATCCGGTCCGCGGTCGCCAGGTCAGAACTTTTTCGCCCCAACGGCCAGGAATAGCGGGGCCGCTGGGGACTGGGTATTTGGGATGTATTCATGAGGGGGTTTTGCCCATGCTGTGGCCACATACAATCACATAAACGTTACATTATTCACGAGAAAAGCAGCAGTATGCTGCTGATAATTATAAACAATCAATTCGGCTGATTTACTGAAGTATTCGGGAAATTCGTGGAATCTCTAGCTATTCCACCCTGTCAACTGAATTATTATGGTTCAATAATGTTGTTGAAACGTAAATCGACACCGGCCATCAATACCTTCTTCGGTAGCTGAAGCTTAAGGTTAGCAGAGATATTCGTTTCGCCTCTTCATATTTGCCTGAGAATATTCGACGTTCTAGGCTTTACATTGAGATGAGTGATATTACTGTTGCAGTCAACAACTTTGCATCTACGTAATGAGATGATTTATACAGCGTCCAGTGGCACCTTCACTCACACTAGATGGATGGAGGGACCACTCGAACGCTGCAGTGCCTGGGACATTGTTTTTTAGATGGATTAGGCTTGCCCAGCTCCTATACCATCCTGACAGCTTAGTCGACCTAGCCCACAGGAAAAAAAAAACAATACATGCGGAGCCAACCAAGCCGCGGGTTTCCTCACGATGTTTTCCTTCACAGTTAGCGTGCGGTATTACTACTACAAATTCGGAGATGTACGTAACGCCCACACTGGAAATCGAACCTGGGTCTCTCGTTTTCGAGTCCGGCACTTCATCATTATCAGTCAACAACACTTCGACATTAAAGGTCGTTCTGAACGTAAGGCTTATTCAGATTGAGATTGAAGAAAGTCCGTAAGTTATTAGCTGCTGATAATTGCTATTGTCAAAATCTGACTAAGTTAAGGAGTTTTGGGGATCATAGAATCGGCGACACTTACATACAGACATACATACGAGCCAAACAAATTACCCTCATTTTGTGCCTAGCCGCAGTCGGTTAAAAATTCCAAACTCAATGTTAATACTAGAAATAACCTAGTTTTACATTGTGTTTGGAGTTTTTAGGGTTCCGTACTCGAACGGTGCCAAACGGTACCCTATTACTAAGACTTCACTGTTTGTCTGTCCGTCTGTCCATCTGTCCGTCTGTCCGTCTGTCTGTCTGTCACCAGGCTGTATCTTATGAACCGTGGTAGCTAAGCAGTTGAAAGATGTTTTACATCACAGATGATGTATCTCTGTTGTCGCTATAACAACAAACAGAATAAAATAAAAATTTAAGGGGTCTCCCATACAACAAACTTGTTTTTTTGCTGTGTTTTCTCCATAGTTGTGTATAACTAGAACGAATTAAAAAAAACCCGGTCAAGTGTGAGCCGGACTCGCGCACGAAGGGTTCCGTACCATTCTAGTATTTTTAAAGTCAGGAAAAGTTTGCTCATTTTCGGTGTTTTTGGCGTTATGCTGAGAACTTTGGATGCAGAGGTCTTTTTTAGATGACTACACTCAACCTTTGCACTCTACTCAGGTTAAGTTGCAACATAAATAGTATGATAAAATCTTTAGTATCTTCAGACTATAATGTGTTATAATAATTATAATAGAAAGTACAAAATAAACACTTAGTTAATTAGGTATGCATGTGCAAAAGAAAACAAATATGTGTAAGGGCGAGTCGCCTGCAAAAATTGCTGTTGCAACTTGGCGACAATTAGTTGCAGGAATCGTGCATGTAAACTTTTGGCGACAATTAGATTCAAGAATCGTGCATGCAAACTGAAGAAATAAATAAAAAAAAGGTAAAATTTGACCTTCTGCCGACTGTACTTGGTAATATCTGCTTATTTGAACCCGGCCCGGCCGACGTATCTCAAACTTCACAGGGCTGTTCATATTTAGATGCCATTTCCCATCTGGCTTTCGTCGCCCTGTCTATTGGAATTCCGTTTGTTACCCGAAACAGCGACGTGAGTTGCGGCTGTGATTGTGCTCGTGTTTACAGGGATATAAAATGACTAACAGTAGTGTAATAGTCACTCGAAACAATCACTTGATATGGTCCCAAACTAGGATACCCTGTGCTATGGTAACCAGAGCTCTATTTCTTACATCAGTCGTATCGCGTCGAGCGCTCAATTTCTACTTATTTTCGTTCGACATCTGAAATTCCGTATTTTTTTATCACTCGACTGCAACGAATGGTCCCTACCACTCGTTTCGTATGGCGATCGGTAGATTAATTGTCAAAATTTCTAGTGTCTATTAAATTAATAGTTAACCATACAATAGTATACATGTAAATAAGTTACCCTCCTCCATGCTTTTCAATCTTTGTTAGCTCAAGGAATAGATTTGAGGGTTTCCGCTATTTCTTCCCACCGCTTTTGGGCATCTTTTTGCGTAAAGGTGGTTGAAAACTTGCCAAGTTAATTTTTTGTTTCGACATTTTCGTTAGAACAAAACCAATACAAAGTGACAGTAGTGTTTTGTTTGTAACAAAAGACAAAGATTTTTCATTTAAACAGCCAATAACACGAAGTATTTTACGTTCCGTTTCTGTTACGGTAGTTTCCGGTTTTTTTAATTTCTGCGTGGAGCGGGTAAAATGCAATACTTCAAATTGTACTGGCAACACTTCAGGCGAACGATTCAAAAATACGGAAAAACGAGATCATGCGACTTAGAAGACGAGTGTGACGAGTGTAAGTCGCATTCGACGGTATTTGACACGATCAACAATAAATTATTTCATATGCTCGATTAAAAACAAAAATTAAAAAATATCTCGGAAAATGTATCTCTTTTAGTCAATTACTAGTTATTACAATTTTTAAATAGATTAGACATAAAAAGAGTGCTCTGAAATGTGACGTCCGTTTTAAAAGTAACTCAAAACGGAATTTTGTATGAAAATACTTGCTTATGACGTCACATTTCAGAGCACTCTTTTTATGTTCAATCTATTTAAAAATTGTAATAACTAGTAATTGACTAAAAGAGATACATTTTTCGAGATATTTTGTAATTTTTGTTTTAATAGACCATATGAAATAATTTATTGTTAATCGTGTCAAATACAGTATTTCATACGAGTGATTCAAAAATAGGTCTCCAGCCAAGGTTATCGAAAACATGACTAGACTAGAGGTAGAGCATCGGTGATTAACGTTTACGTGTTTAAGGGACAAAGTAGTATTTTGAATATATAATAGTTCAATAACACCTTCCACAATACAATCACTTGACCTGGTCCCAAACTGGCATACCCTGTGCTTTGGTAACCAGGCAATGACATCACAAACATGAAAATACACCCAGACTGAGGCCATTTGTACAAATGTACCGCGGCCCCCAGTGGGAATCGAACCCACAACCTCTGTTTTGGTAGCTAAGCGCCTTAAGGGCTCGACCAACGAGGCAGTCAAATGAATGAATGAATGAATCAATGATTTAATGTCACAAAAATGCTTACATAACTTTGGCCCTTCCATCTACGTAATGAGATGATTTTTACAGCGTCCAGTGGCACCTTCACTCACACTAGATGGATGAAGGGACCACTCGGATGCTGCAGTGCCTGGGACATTGTTTTTTACATGGAGTAGGCTTGCCCAGCACAATCCTGGCAGCTTAGTTTCGTACATCTGCGAATTTGTAGTAGCAATACCACACGCTAACCGTGAAGGAAAACATCGTGAGGAAACTCGCGGCTTGGTTGGCTCCGCAGGTATGGTTACATAACAATAATAGTAATTATAGAATAAAGGACTGTCCGTGTGCAAACGATATTATTTCACCGTTACAAACATAAACTCACACCTTTAACTCGTAGGCGTAGGCAGAGGTCAGGATTTGCCATTTGCCACGATCCCGAGAATCATCTTCCGTATCCTCAATGATCATTACTCCCTGCATGAATGCTCTTCGGTTTCGGGTACTTATTGTTTTACCCTTCGCTAATACATAATTTATGAATACAGTAGCAATATCAATTACCAAAATTATTTCTTTCGATTCAATGAGGTCGCATCCAATCAGCGATGGAAAAGTTGTTTAAAATAACAAGATCGGGCAGGTTTCGGGCTAAGCAGATAATCCGTGGCCTCGAGCTGTGTATAGAAGAAGAAGGGTATGTGGAAAAAAAAATGTCACTTGCCGAAAAGGGTCAAGATCAGTATTCCTCAAAGGTTGTGGTACCCTACGAAAACAGTAAATTCAAAGTCAAAGTAAAAAATTGTTATTAACTATAAAAACAAAATGTTTACTTAGTGAACGTCAAAGCTGTTTCAGAGAATTTCAGAGGTACACCATAAATTTATGTACATCTTTTACTACAAATTAATAGTTAATTCATATTTTAAAAATATCCTCTGTAAAAAGGCGCAGGGGCTGATTTGCGCAACGAATGAACAAAAAAAAAAAACATTTCTTTTCAGACATTCTATGAGGAAAAGTGTCACCCAGAAATCTCAATAATAGCCCTAGCGGTTTTTAGAACCTATAGTACGGCTAGAACCGAGGGCCAAGAAAGCGGTACAAAATTTAATTTCCGCTAAAAGCGATAGGTTTTTGCAAATGTGAATGTTCCTGGACTTCTCGCCAAAAAAAATACCGTTCCTGAAGAAACGTATTCCTCTCATCGTCCTAAAAACATATTTTACGAGTGAAGCTTGCTCAAATTGCATTACATAAACTCAAGCCTGTACCCTGGAGGGGTAGGCTGAGACCAGGGTTTGCCTTTTGCCGCGATCCCGACAAACCTCTTTCGCTTCATTAAGGGGCTCCAGGGAGTAACACTAGCTTCACTGAGTAAAAAAAAATCTTATCTTTTTTAACCGGCATCAAAAAAGGAGGAGGTTCTCAATTCGACGCGTATATTTTTTTACAGATCAAATTTGCAAAAGGTGTCTGTACAATCTCTCAGTCGTGTTAATAGTGATTTTGAGGACCCACTGCCGTGAACCTAAGGCAAAAAACCAAGGACTAGATAGCATTAATGGCCAAAAGCGGCCGTTTTTGCTCTAAATGCTATCTAGTCCCAGGTTCGCGATCCCAGGTTCTTTGTCGTGTCCTAAAAATCATTGTAAACAGGATTGAGAGATTGTACAGACACTTTTTGCGAATTTGATGTGTAAAAGAAGATAAGCTTTCTTTTCATTGCTAGCTATTTAGCCCACTGGATCCCCTTAACATTCATTAGCCGCTGCACGCGCGCCCGTTTCGGTTACTTTTTATCTTGTCCCTTGATTTCCTTACAAGAATGTAAGACACCGGCAAGTGTCACCCTTGATAGAAAATATACACTCTGTCTGTTCCTTGGCCCCAATAAACGGATTTTTCTCATTATCCTTTTAATAAATGGAACTCAAACCTTTATCGTAAATTATTTCCCGGTTTGTCCTCCCTTCTCTTCCAGTTTATTTTCATTTGGTTAAGAGGTATCTTGTTAAGAGTCTTTTGTTTTTCTCCTTCAAATATTTTACAGGAAAATCATTTGTAACCTTCAATGTACAAAGCGAAGCTTATAATTTAATTTTATAATAAATTTGTTTACGGCAGTAAAATGTATGGACCACCTGATGGTTTTTTTCGTGACTCCGTCGTTTTTGCTATTGTAAATGTTTTTTGTATTGACGGGTAAAGAAGGGGCCCAAACTAGGAAGTCCTAGGGCCTGACTATACGCACCAAATCCCATCGGAATTGTGACGTTTATGGTAGCAATTTGTATGGAATTCGACAGCTAAACTAGATTAGAATCGTCCAGGATGTGGTGCGCGTAATAAAGGTGCTGACGCCTAAATATGAGCATCAAATCCTGTTGGAATCCTGACGTTTGCGATAGCAACTAGTATGAAACTTGGCAGCTAGACGATAAGAACCGTTCAGGATTTGGTGCGCGTAATAAAGGTGTTGTGCTCTAGGAACCAGAATTCCTGGTTTAATCTCATCCTTATTTAATAACTTCCTAATCGCAAGCATTTAAATACTCCCAAACTGAGGGCATTTGTACGAATAAAGCAATCAACTAAGCTTAAAATTAATAATTTAGGAAACAGCTTTTCTTTATTAAAAATTAAGTATAGGAAAACGAAAATGTGTTTAAATTGTCCGTAATTTCATTTTCTATCAAACCCTCAAGCCACATTAATTTATCAAAATTATACTTGTTTTACAATCCCAAACAAAATTTGACTGTGCGGGCGTGATAGCAGTCGAGACGTTACCACGGCCTCAATAAAATTAAGTACATATTTTGTGCTTAAAAAGCATCTTATCACTTTAATCAATTTAAAATTTGCCATTATTACTATAAGTTCTAACTGAATCAATTACAAGAACCATATTATTACAATACCACTGTGTAAACATATCTCAGAGGGCGCTGTCACCTGTACTACAGATTCGCATCTACCACAGGTGTCAGAGTCAAACAAGCATTGTAATTGTAATATAATTGTATCAACTATGTACCCCACAATTGAAATAATTACCCCCAGTTTCTCGTACACTAACACGCTGTTAATCTACTGTACATACAAAAAAAAAACACTGACAGCTGTTAACAGTAGATTAACAGCTTGTTAGTGTACGAGAAAACGGGGGTTAGGTTATTACGTACAATTGTAACTTGGTATATTATTAGCAATAAAATTCATTCATTCATAAAATGCCAAGTCTGTCATATCAAATGAAGAATGCACATAACCGTACTCCACTCAGACAGTTAGCCCGACAGACATTCCTGTCGTGTTCATAAATCAACAGATCACTCAACGTCACTCACTGGCCAGAAAATTGTGAGAAACCCAGTGTAGGTAGCCGAATGATTGTATTGTTTGCTGTCCGACGAGGCGTTTAAGCAAAAGGTGGAACAAACAAAAACTTCAAGAAAAATTAATATTTTTATACTGCGTTCCAAGAGTCGAACTCCTTAACAAACAATTCATAGGGTAGGTTTACCAGTGGCAGTTTTGCAGTGGCAATGAAGGTCACGCGCATTGACCAATGGGCGCACATGGACGATTTTCTTTGGGAGCTCGTTTCGTGGAATAGAGTATAGTGAATGTTATTAGTATTGTTAGAATGGTATTGGTAAGCCGCTGCCTTCGGGCCGTATTTGTAGTGGAGAAAAAGGCAGCGGGAAAAAAAATCCACCCTGACCATATTTTTTTTCAAATCATCTTAAACCTAATACACCAGTTGCTACCTATATGATAAGATTCCTTGATTGCTATCATCATCATCATCAGCCATTTGATGCCCACTGCAGGACATATGCCTCACTCATGGTTTTTCAAGCTTCCCGGTCTTGTGCCGCCCGCATCCAGCGACCCCTTATGATTGCCGTCAATAACTTTAAATGCCAAAATATTACCTTAAAAATAATGCTTAATAATAAAAAAAATACCTAATACCTGGTGGTGGTACCCTAGTGGGTAGAACATTGGACTCGGAAGCGGGAAACCCAGGTTCGATTCCTAGTGCAGGCATGTACCTATGACTTTGTTTTCTAAGTTATGTACATTTGTGAAGTTATAGTAGCAATACCACTCGCTAACGGTGAAGGAAAACGTCGTGAGGAAACCGGAGTGCCTGAGCTATTTACATACCTTAGCCAATCCGCTGTGGGCACGCGTGGTGATTATGCTCACACTCTCTCTGAGAGAAGGCCTTTGGGACGTATCTACCGTGAAAAATGAGAGTCATTTGTCGAAAATAAAGGGACTGAACTGAGTCTTCTACCACTTGCTAGAACAATGTCCGGAGTACAAATTGCTTACCCGTGAAAAATGAGAGTCATTCGTCGAAAATAAAGGGACTGAACTGAGTCTTCTACCAGTTGCTAGCACAATGTCCGGAGTACAAATTGCTTATCCGTACGGGCTACCGTGAAAAATGCATGACTACTGGTGTGTAGGGACCGTTTCATGCGTTAGTGAGTCGCGTATCGATTTCTGAAAAATGAAAGTGAAAATATTTTCTTTACCATAAAATTAACGCTTACAACTTTAAGGGCCCTTCCCACCGTACCAACTTTTACGACTCTTCTTTCTCTGTGCAGTCCGTTCGACTATGGAATGTTCGGAAGAGGAAGTTCGAAAAGCAAAGGCCGTTCCTGTTTTAAAGCCCTGGTAAAGTCTGCTGTTGTTACGATTCTCTATATGTTGCTACGATTCTCTATATAGAAACCATAGTAAGTTTTGTCTGTTTTTTTGTATGTGAAATGTTTGTATTAGTATATTGTATTTATATGTTTCTATTCTATGATTAGTTAAGTATGTTATTAAATATGTATGAATATTAGCTGTATGTCGGTTAGTTTATGTACATATTCTTCCAATATATTTTATGTACACCTACCTACCTACTCTCCTCATCTTCCAGTTTAATCTTTCATCGTTCACTTCTTTTAGCGATAAGACCGCCAATTACGAGTATATACGGCAGAACTTAGATAATAATGTAAGCCTTTTAATGTATTTTGTTTTCTGGTGTGTACAATAAAGTATTCTAATCTAATCTAATCTTACATCATTGCTTGCTTGTATTTTATGTGCAGGAAGATGATTTAGCTTCTGATGTTAAAATGCCTGGGGTACGTAGGTGATGCAGGAAAATTATACAGGGTTATTTCTAATTTCTGAACCCCAATTAGGGTCTGTGTTTTACAACCACTTTTGTTGTTTAGTTTTTCTCAGATTTTCATTTTTCAAAACATCAGTGTTTTAATATGACATTTTTGGTTTGCGATGTTTTATTTTATTTTGATATCAAACAGTCGCAGAATAGATGTAGTTTGTATTTCTTAGATATGTAAGTTATTATTAATCGATTTCTATTTAAGTAAAATTTATCTATGTACTTACTTAATATAATATAATAATTAAGTTTAGTTATGTATTAAATATGACATTTAGGGCCATGAGAAATCGTAGGAAGAACGAACTGAAACTTGTAGAAGAAATCGTATTTCTTGGCATCATTACTGATTCAAAGTTATTGTGGAGCCATTGGAAGATTGCTAAATAAGATAAGATGAGATATTTGGTTTATTCTTATCTTATTTAGCCATGAAGACTCCCAAATACTCACATTATCGGAAAGGTATTTAAACCACTTCCCGGTTTTACAACATTCATCCAACACACATAAGTAAACGTAAATGCCACCACAGCGACCTCACACGGCTTTAACGACGTATCCGATTTATAAAGAATAAACCCGAAGTGTTTACGCGAGCTGCGAGCGACTTCAAAAGGACACTGTTCGACGAGTGTGTAGCCCCGTTTACGTGGCGAGAGATTCATGGCGTGCGGTCCTGTTTCGCCATTAAGCCCGAACTTGGCTTGTCTGATCTTTGAACTCGGATTAGAATATCACATTTATCTAAATGCAAGTTAATTGATATATTCTATATTTTGTACACCTACTTACCTACTGACATCTTCTTTCAATCCTGTCCATGCTAAGGTTGTCTTAAAGAGATCGCTTTTAGCGATAACACTGCCATTGTATACTATTGAGAAGTAAATTACTGGTAAATTACCTTATAAATTACTGGTGTGCAATAAATGCAATTATAAATTATGTTAGAATCACTATTGTTTACTCTGTATTTATGGGCAGGTGATATTTAGTTTTAAAATGAAACGTCAGTGTGTTGTTTACTATCTGCGTTTCGTTATATCTACGAGAGTTATTTGTAATGACAGATACTTCGTAGATTTGAATGAGCTACACAGAATAGTGAGATATAACGAAACGCAGGAATGACAGCTGTCAACGGATCGGACGATACGAACATTATGGTATGAACTGGATAAAAGTGTGAATTATATCGATTAAATTCAAAGCAATCTCTTTTTATTTCTACTATTTCTGAGTGGATTCTTTAGCTCAGAAGTGGGATTAAGATAGCCTACAGCCTATTTCCGCGTTAAGCCTCCTAAAAATGGACGATGCTGAGAAACCAAATCGGAAAAGCCGGTCACGTCATCGAAGTCACCGGCAACAATCCCGTGAAGATCAAACGCGAAGCCGTAGTAAAAAGGACAGGGATAAACGACGAGACAAAACCCGCAATGAAGAACGCAAACATGTAGGGCCTAAGAGGCACCGTGAGATTGCAGATCATATTACTGTACGGAGTCGTAAAACACGAAGCCGGAGTCCGAATACTCCTCCACTAGCACGAGAGAGTCGACGTTTACGTGATCGTGAGACACGAAGCCAAAGCTGGGACACATCACCAACGACGCGCAGAAGAAAAAGGAGGAATCGCACACCAGATGACACGGGCGAGATCAGATCGAGTGAAGAAAGTCGGCGGCGTAGGAGACGTAGGAAGCACAGCAGAAGCGATAGTGAGTCGAGTGCAGGAAGAGGTCGACGCAAGAAGAGGAGTCACGTTAGCAGGAGTGTTTCTTCGTCCGAACGAGGTCATGTGAGTCACGCTTATAACAATACCGAATTGATTTTGACTGAATTGATTAAATCATTGAACCATCGTCCGGAAGGAAATAAATTCCCTATGTTAGGGAACGTCATACCAGAGTTTGATCCCATGGTAAAAGGCCAAACTGTTTCCACTTGGCTCAGCAAGGTGGATGAATGCGCTCGATTATACAAGTGGGGCGAGGACCAAATTATCCACTACGCTTTACCCAAGCTCAGTGGTGTGGCCAAGACTTGGTATCAGGCTTTGCCGTCAATGTCATTCTCGTGGCCTGAATGGAAGGTCAAACTTACTGATTCTTTTCCATCCAGTGATGATTATGCAGAGCTGCTTAACGAAATGCTTTCGAAAAAACTTAAATATAACGATTCAATAGAGTTATATTATTACGAAAAAATTAATCTTCTAACTCGATGCGAAATTTATGGGAAAAGAGCAGTAGACTGCTTGCTGTTTGGTATTGAAGATAGATCACTCAGGTTAGGAGCAAAGGCAGCTAAATGCAACGAACCAGAGCAGGTATTACAATATTTTCAATCAATAAAACAACAGTCACGTGAGCTAGATAATAGAGCCAAAGCACCTCAAGACAAGAAACCTGCCATGAACATGAACAACGCTAATAATAGCACTCAGGCAAATAATACAAAACCATTTCGTTCGCGCGAAAATACCGGAACCAATATAGTTTGTTACAATTGTAACGAAACTGGACATTACAGTTTTAGATGTACTAAAAAGATACTTAAATGTAATGTATGCAATAAGTTGGGTCATGTGAGTACTAATTGTCCAAGATTGCCAACGGACCCGAACAATAAGTCGTCTGATCCTCCTAAAGAAAAGACGGTAATGAAGTTATGACAATCTAAGACCGACGATGACAAATATTTAATTGATCTGAAACTGAACGGCCAGCTTGTTAAGGGATACGTAGACCTAGGTAGCCAATGCACGTTATTGCGGCTTACGAATGCCATAAAATTAGGTATTCAGTGGACAACAGAAGAATTGCCTGTAATGCGAGGTATAGGTAGTAATGTTGTGTTACCGCTGGGTAAGACCGTGCTGCAAATCGACATTCAAGGCATTGTTGAGGCTGTGGAAGTCTACATTGTAGATGACAACGTCATAAAACATGCAATTTTAATAGGTCATAGTTTTACCGAACGACCGGGAATCGTAATAACAAAAACCACTGATTCATTAATATTTGAACGAGAACTTCCCATAAAATTGCATTTAGTTCTTTATGAGGACGCGGTTGTCCCTACAAATAGCTTGATAGTGATCAAGGTTGAATGTAATGATGCCAACTACTCAGGCACAGTTTACGTCAATGGGTCATTGCGTGGTCCTTCAGGTAAAGAATATTACTTATTACCTGGGGAATACAGCGTAGTAGATGGTCGAGGCTCTTTGCTGGTGCAAAATGTTACAATGAGCGAACTTAAACTACAGAAAGGACTATTAATAACAAGAGCATTGCGTACTAATCAGTTTGAACGCGTGAATATACTGAACTTTGATGACCCTGACGTACAAAAATCTATTAATTACGGCATAAACATGTCCGAGCCTGAAAAAGAACGATTGCAGCAATTTCTAAAGAGATACAATGAGTGTTTCTCCCACTCTCTGGCTGATTTAGGATTTACTGATATTGAAGAGATGCAGATTGACGTGACCGATACAAAACCGGTAGTATACAGGCCTTACAGACTTTCGTATCCTGAACGTGAACTTGTTCGATCAATGGTAAAGGAAATGCTTGATGCGAATATAATTTGTGAATCAACCTCCGCGTACGCAAGTCCAATTCTCCTCGTGAAGAAAAAGACAGGAGATAAACGCTTTTGTATTGATTACCGTGCCTTAAATAATGTAACCAAAAAGGAACATTTTCCGCTGCCATTGATCGAAGATCAATTAGATAGGTTATCAGGGAATTCGCTTTTTATATCTCTTGATTTAGCGTCAGGATATTATCAAATTCCTGTCGCTGAAAAGTCCCAGGATAAGACGGCCTTTGTTACACCTGATGGCCAATATCAATTTAAGAGGATGCCCTTTGGCTTGGCCAACGCACCCTCCATATTTCAGCGGACAATGAATAAGGTTCTGGCTGGAATTAGCTATGTCATTATCTACATGGATGATATCTTGATACCCGCTCACGACTTTGATGAGGGTCTAATGAGGTTGGAGGAAGTTTTAGGTGCAATGCGTGAAGCAGGGTTTACTCTCAAATTGAATAAGTGTTTTTTCTTTCACGAGAAAATAGATTTTCTTGGTTTCGAAGTTAGTGGGTCGGGCATTCGGCCAGGTTCACGAAAAATAGCAGCAGTGTCCGAATTTCCCACACCTGCAAATATTCACGAAGTCAGGAGATTTATAGGATTGACGAGTTTCTATAGACGTTTTATCAAAAACTTTTCATTAATAGCTCGACCACTAACGGACCTTTTGAGAAAACACACTACTTGGAGATGGACCAACGAACATGTTGAAGCCTTTGAAACTCTCAAAAATAAACTAGTTGAGAGACCAATCTTGGCACTATACGATGCTAGTCGAGAAACCGAGTTGCATACAGACGCCTCAAAATTTGGTATCGCAGGCATTCTTATGCAACGAGGTACCGATGGACTGATGAGACCCGTAGCGTATTACAGCCGTAAGACAACTATTGATGAACAGAAATTTCACTCATTCGATTTAGAGACATTAGCTGTTGTAGCATCATTGAGCCGATTTCGAGTATATCTACTTGGTCTGAAATTTAAACTTGTCACGGATTGTAATGCGCTGCGGACCACCCTCACGAAAAGGGATCTGATACCCAGGATTGGCCGGTGGTGGATTCAACTACAGGAGTATAATTTCGAAATAGAATATAGGTCCGGTTCTCAAATGCCTCACGTTGACGCCCTAAGTCGGGCTCCTGTCTCCGAATCGTTGAATGTTAATGAAACTCACGTAATTGATGTCCTTAGTGTAGAGGTTGATGATTGGATTGCCACAGTACAGGACAATGACGAAGAAGTTAAAAAAATAAAAGAAATTCTTTCAAACAAAGACACCAAGTTGGTCGTGGACGTTCACAAGAACTACCAAATTAAGGGTAATCATGTCTACAGAATAGTTGACGATGGAATAAAGTGGGTGGTTCCGAGATCTGTTCGATGGCAATTGTTAAGAATGAACCACGACGATGTGGGACATTTCGGATACGAAAAGACTTTAAAGAGACTCAAGTCTTCCTTTTGGTTCTCAAAAATGCGCAGATTCACCAAAAAGTACGTCAGCGCATGTCTCGAGTGTGCTTACCACAAAGCTCCTGGAGGAGCAAAGGAAGGGATGCTTAATCCTATCCCCAAACCAGACATTCCTTTCCATACACTACACGCTGACCATTTGGGACCGTTCATTCGGTCGCGGAGAGGCAATACTTATCTGCTCGTTATAGTAGACTCTTTTACAAAGTTTGTAAGCATAAAGCCCGTTAGAGATACTAAAACAGCTACAACAATAAGAGTACTCAAAGAACATTTTAGTTGTTTTGGAGTACCTACTCGACTGATAACGGACCGGGGCTCATGCTTCACAAGTACAAAATTCAAGGCTTTTGTAACAAGCATAGGAGTAAAGCACATACTAAACGCAGTAGCCACTCCGCGAGCGAATGGGCAGGTCGAGAGATTTAATAGGACAATTTCCGATGCGTTAGGTACAAAATGTCACGGTAAAAATGACAATACATGGGACGAGTATGTTGGCGATGTACAACTTGGAATAAACACGACTGTCAATAAATCTACAGGAAAAAGTCCGTCTGAATTGCTGTTCGGATTCAAAGTTGCAAGTTCATCTGAGAATATATTAAATGAAGTGATTACTGAGACTGTGGAGAGAGTTGATGGGGAAAATTTGACTGATCTAAGAAATAAAACAAAGGATAGGGTCGAAAAAGAACAAGTCGTTGCCAAAGAACGGTTTGATAAACATAGAAAACCACCAACAAAGTATTGTGAGGGAGATCTCATCAGAATAGAAAGAACAATGTTCGACAAGGACAGGCAAGGTAAATCCAAAAAGTTAATACCCAAATTTCATGGTCCTTATAGGATAACTAAAATTCTACCAAACGATAGGTTCCTCGTCGAAGATACCCCTCTTACTAAGAAAGGAAATAAAAGATATGAAAACGTTGTTTCGATAGATAAGATCCATCCATGGCTTAATTTTAAGGGATTTAGTAGCGAGAATGACAGTGAAGGTAGTGACATTGAAAATGACCATAACGATAAATAAGTAAGGTGAATGGTAAACATTGTTAATAAATTACGCCAGTATCAAGTTGAAGTTTGATTCGAAGTTTATATAACATACATGTACACAATATATAATTATATTCTTAACGATTGGAGTGAAAGTATAAGATAAATTTGTATATAACAATTAGTAAGAGATGTAGAACTGATTATGAATTAAATGTATTATATAAAATAAAAGTAGGCAAAATAGTAGATAAGGTATTAATAAGTGAGACTAAGGTATAGCATAGGTTATGAGCGGTCAGTGCTGACTGGAATAAATATGGCACAGATGGCCGCAGATCATGACAGACTATGCTGTATACTTAAAACTTTGAACATGATTGTGACTAGTGATAGTGACTGCGATGAAAAGACACAGGTTATGAGCGGATAGTGCAGATTGCGAGTAATGTTGGTTAGTAAGTAACCGATGTTGCACAGATATCCGCAGATCATAATAGACTGTGCGTAGATTAAGATTAAGATTAAAAGCGTGAGTTATAAGCAAACAGCGTGATGGAAAAATGGCGCAGATGTTTGCAGATTATAACAGATCATGCAATGAGAATAATGATTTGTAATTGAATACTTAACTAATTTGTAACGATCAACAATTAATAAGAACGAAGAATGATGACTAAAAATTCACTTGAATTCTGCTTAATGAGAGGACTCATTCTAAAAAGGATGGCCGAGATGTTAGAATCACTATTGTTTACTCTGTATTTATGGGCAGGTGATATTTAGTTTTAAAATGAAACGTCAGTGTGTTGTTTACTATCTGCGTTTCGTTATATCTACGAGAGTTATTTGTAATGACAGATACTTCGTAGATTTGAATGAGCTACACAGAATAGTGAGATATAACGAAACGCAGGAATGACAGCTGTCAACGGATCGGACGATACGAACATTATGGTATGAACTGGATAAAAGTGTGAATTATATCGATTAAATTCAAAGCAATCTCTTTTTATTTCTACTATTTCTGAGTGGATTCTTTAATTACGATCTGTTAGTGAGAAACTTCGATTCGAACTCATTTGAGGGTACTTTCGCCATCCGTATCCATGGGGCCGCTACTGACTTAACTACATCGTCCGACCATCGAGTTGTTAGACCCACTGACCACCGTTCGGTCCTCGGCTGCCACAAATCATATTAAATCATAATATCCAAATCAGTTATAGTAGCAATACCACTCGCTAACGGTGAAGGAAAACGTCGAACCTGAGTGTCTGAGCTATTCATATACCTCAGCGCTTGAAATCGCCTATCCGCGGTGGGCACGCGTGGTAATTAAGCCCATACTCTCTCTCTGAGAGAAGGCCTGTGCCCAACAGTGAGACGTATATAGGCTGCTTATCTGCTATAAAATAGAGGTGGATACAGTTCATTTCAAGGCTGGTAACACAGTTTCCCTCTTTCAGTTGGCATTTAAACCAATAGCAACATTTCCGCTGCATTGAATTTTACGATGCGTTATGGAAGCGATACTCGAGTTTGAGCCGAGAGGTGTCACATCAAACGAACATAAAAACGCACTCGGATGCGGTTATTTAATTAAACGAGAGTTAAATATGGTGCGGTATGTGACTCGCTCGTTTTTATTGCACTGCCACGAATGCCACGATAGACTGAATAATTGTTTGACTGTAGACGGGTTTTTAACTAAAGTGCAGACATGTGTCGCTATACAGTTGATAGCAAAACTACCTTTACATGCGTGGAGTGCAGCGTTTTATTTTAAATCTCTCAAGTTTACGTTCAGGCTGGTAGTTTTTAGGGTTCCGTACCCGAAGGGTGCCAAACGGGAACCTATTACTAAGACTTCACTGTCCGTCTGTCTGTTTGTCTGTCACCAGGCTGTATCTCACGAACCGTGATAGCTAGGCAGTTGAAATTTTCACAGATGATGTATTTCTGTTGCCGCGATAACAACAAATATAAAAACAGAATAAAATAAATATTTAAGGAGGGCTCCCACACAAAAAACGTATTTTGCCGTTTTTTGCTCGATATTAATAAATGCAACAGGTAGACGCTTGATATATTCACAGAATATTTAATTCTATATTCGGTTCAAAAATAAATAATTAAATTAAAATAAAATAAATATTTAAGTGGGGCTCCCATTTAACAAACGTATTTTTTGTGCCGTTTTTTGCTCAATATTAATAAAGGCAACAGGTAGACGCTTGATATATTCACAGAATATTTAGTTGTATATTCGCTTCAAAAGTAAATAATGAAATTAAAGTAAAATAAATATTTAAGTTTCTTGAATGGAAGCCCCCCATTCAAGAAACGTATTTTTTGCCGTTTTTTCTCGATCTTTGTGTCTAATCTTGTATAGATAATGGTACGGAACCCTTCGTGCGCGAGTCCGACTCGCACTTGACAGGATTTTTTCCATGTCCTTGCCTGGTTACCAAATCACAGAGCATCCTAGTTTGCCTGGTTAAATAGCGCCAGGTATCCTAGTTTCGGATCAGGACAAGTGATTGTTTTGTGTGGCATTTATTATTATTATTACAAAACACAACATAAACTCACGCTTGTATCTCGGGAGGTTCGGCATAGACTAGGGTCTGCTACTTGCTACGATCCTGACAGTAATGTGTTTGTTGGTTTTCTGACGCATAACACCGTCCGGTACTAATGTGTTTTCATCTATTGCTCATACCAATAAAGGTAAACCGAGACGAATTTGAACCAAAGCAAATTATGTCATTAGAGTCAAAACTTTTTGATGGCATTGGGGTTTTGTTACTTTATTTGTAGTCAGTGTACTTGTTTCAGTCCACCCTTTTTTAAGAATAATATTAATGGATCTTCTTATTACATTCTTTGATCATTCTAGGTGGCTTACAACGGGGAGAGGTGGAAAATATTAGAGCAAACTGAAAAACCGGCGCTGTTTCCAGTACAAACAGCAAACACTGAAACAGCATCATTGTCACACGCACACTTCTCTGTTCTATAATTACTGTAATTATTGTTTTAGTATGTTTTTGGCGTTTTTGGCGATTCCGTGTGGCGCCGGATTAAGAATAGCGACACTCCATTACCTTCCGTGGATGTTGTAGAAGGCGACCAAGGAAATCAATTACCAGGAGACGGGCAGCAGCGTCTTCCTGAGATTCCAACCGCATACTGCGATCGCCAACCCGCCTGCCAAGCGTGGCGATTACGGCAATACCCCTCATGGTTATGAAAACCACGAAGGAGTCCTATGTCCTGCAATGGGCTCAAATGGCTGATGATGACGATGATGATTTTTTTGGCAATAAATAATTTATTCATTAATCCCGTGTAAATTACAATGAAATATGTCGGAGCTCTGCTCGGAGCTCAGCTCGTCTGCTAAGCCGGGCTGTATTATAGGTAGCCTTGCTTCTCTTCAGATATTTTTTTTACTTAGTAAATTATTCAATAAATATTTGCAAATTAAGTAATCGAAATAACATGCAAAATTTTGAACGGTAAATTTAGAAATAGGCAAAATAATCTTTATAAAATTAAAATAATTACATAAATGCAAGCGATTTATAGTGTTTGTGTATGAGTGTGTGCTGGTGTGGCCTTTGGTTTTATGTGTATGAACGATAAAATTAGTACCCAAAATCTTAATTTTTCGTTCAGGACAAAATCTGTAGTAGAACTTGTCATTTTGTTCAATTTGTGAGATAGGGAAAAACCAAAATTGTCGTCTATATATAATTTATTTTTACAATTACACGTGGCCCGAAAACAAGCTCTCTTACCCTACTGTAATGGCTTCTTGACTTGTGATTCAACAGAGCGGAAATAAAGTTAACACCACGAAGGTCAAATAGTCATTTGCAATCAACCTTTTTGTGCGATTCGTCCAAGAAATTCACATCATTTGTCACTCCTTGTGATGGGTGGATTCCAAGAAAATCTGATTACGAAAGGCCCATTTACGCCGGGGTAACCCTTTGCGGCATTGCGGCATGCTACAAGGCCGCATGCTACAATAAATAAAAATGACGCACATTGTGGCAAGAATCGTGCAGCATAGCAACACCTTGCGTCACGTGGCAGACTGTCGCAGCTTGTATCCGAACACGATCTTGCCTCGGTGTAAAATAGACTGCCGCATGCTACATCGGCCGCATGCTGTTGGCGGTTGTAGCATGCAACAAGGAGCCGGATGCCACAATTTGTAGCATATCTCGATGTTGCTTTGGCGTAAAAGTGGTTAATGCATATCACTGTGACTGAAGTATTGTAAGATGAAGTAAAAACGATGTGTTAAAAAATGTTTGCTGACCGTCGCTTCGATTTAAGTTGAAGCTCAATAAACTGCTGAGTTATCTTTGAAAACAATCTTTCTCGTTAATAAGCACACTCGCCTTAATCTATATATAATAGGTTCACATGTCTCATTGTAATTATAACTGGTTGAACATTTTTGACCATATTTTATGGTACGGTGAGTTTGGGCTATTCCTTGCTGTTCCTTCTTAACAGTTGTCAGTGATATACTTAGCGTTTAGATTGAAATATAGGCTTTTTATAAATGAGTAAAATTTGTCACGTCAAGCCAATTGGATCCATCTCAATAAAAAATTGCACCTAAATCCGGTAATCTGTAGAATTCTAAATGGCCCCATCGGACTACCGTGATAATGGTTTGTAATTTTTCTTCTCAAGGTCATAATCTGTTTATGCTTCATTGCGTGAAAAATATATTTGGAAATTTTGCTATATAAAAAAATTCGTCGAATATTTCTCTCTCTCTCTCTCTCTCTCTTTCAACATTATATCCATTAAATGGAGAACTCTTTGTGAACTCCCTTCTAAGGCGAAAGTGTGATAGTTCGCCGTTTTTTGCGTTTCAACGGATCAACGTAAATTTATTTTGGGAACTAATTAAATCATCAGCAAAATAAATATTTGGTCACAAAAAGAATCGTCAGTACAAACGCCATCCGATCAGCCAACAATTAGTTTGGTCAGCAGAATAAATAAGTTAGTAGAAACACGTGATCAGCAAATAAATCAAATATGGCCAGCATAATAAACAGATTAGCAATGTAGTTAATGTTTAGGTTTACGTAAGTTTATTATCGTATTTCATCTTCTTTTTCTTGCACTACCCGTCGCCAGTCTCTTCAATCTTGCATTAAGCACGCCCTTGTACATTTACAATGTAATTAGTGCCATCATCATCATCATCATCATCATCAGCCATTTAACGCCCACTGCAGGACATAGGCCTCCCACATGGTTTTACAAACCATGACGGGTTTTGCCATAATCGCCACGCTTGGCAGGCGGGTTGGCGATCGCAGTATCTGGTTGGAATCTCAGGAAGACGCTGCTGCCCGTCTCCTGGTAATGTATTTCCTTAGTCGCCTTCTACGACATCCACGGAAGGAAATGGAGTGACGCTATTCTTAATCTGGCGTCACACGGAACAATCAATAAACAATTAGTGCAATAAAGAACCAAGATAAATAAATAAACAAATTAGTAGACAAATAGGAAAGTAGAAATAGAAATGTTTACTTATTTGTTTATGTTTGTTTGTTTTTAAATAAATCAAAAAAGGCCAGAAAATTAACCAATTTAATTTCAAGAAAATAATTGGGAAGCTACTCAATTTCATTATTTTGCTGATCCATTTTAAATTAAAACACACCGTTATGCTCAAAGATTTTTATCATCGTCATGATGACGAGCAAGCCGCCTATATACGATAAGCAGCCTATATACGTCCCACTGTAGGGCACAGGGCTTCTCTTAGGGAGAGAGTATGGGCTTAATCACCACGCGTGCCCATCATCATTAGCCATTTGACGCCCACTGCAGGACATAGGCCTCCCTCATGGTTTTCCAAGCTTCCCGGTCTTGTGCCGCCCGCATCCAGCGGCTCCCCGCCACCGCCGAGGTCGTCAGACCAAAGATTTTGTTTACCTATAAAATATTTTATTTCCGAACAAAACAGTTGTTTTTGCTGACCGTTTAATACTCGTAACATAGCACGATTCGTTTACGAAATAATATGCATAACTACCTCTTGCTCATACAATATAGACGACAATATTGCATGAGCGAGAGGGTTGTCCAGTCCCTTTCTTTCATTGCCAGTAGAGGGGCCGGAAAGTGATATAGGCGTCTTCTTTTTTACCGAATTACACGAGGTCGCGCGGGCACAGCTAGCGAAAAAAATTAAAAAAGCATTTACGAGTATCTCACACCAGTAAATTATGGTTACCATCTAAGTAGGAACTAAGTTGCAAAAGTAGCTCATGGTTGTTCACAGTAAACCACCGATTAGCACCCACAAGGTGCGTTACAAAAAAAAATAAAGAAATAAGGATCCCGCAATTTGGGTCATTTAGGAGCAGACCCCGAGCCGAATACGTTGGTGGGCGGCGACGCTTCCAGTCCGAGATGAGAGGGCGTTACATTAATGCCAGTTTTGATTAGCTTTTTATAGCATAAAAGGTTTTTATTCTGTTAGTCATCCGCCACGGCCGTGATACGATGTTTTAGTTTCACTGCAATAGGTCCTTGATGTGATAGCAATTTTTAGTGTATGCGTCCATTTTTGGAGTTGTTAGAACCTATATTAGCAAAGGGCAAGTTAAAAAGTACCCGAAACTGGCGTGCGTGTATGCAAAGACTTGTGAATGTTGATGAAGCGAAAGAGATTGTCAGGAACGTGGCAAGTGGCAAACTCTTGTCTCTGCCTGCCCTTCCGGGATACAGGCGTGAGTTTAGGTATAACTAGGTATAGGTGAAGGTGTAACAAAATCCCGATATCTGCCTAATAAGGCGGGTTCTACTCTTTATACTTTTTAAATTAGTATAAGTTGTTTATTTTGAAAAATAGGTTAGATCAATTTTCTTAAACATATAAGGTTCATTCACTCTGTAAAGTTGAGCTCACACTTGTAACAGTTTTAAAATCATCATCATCATCATCATCATCATCGGCCCATCGCTGCCCACTGCTGGGTATAGATCTTTTCTAAAACATCACTAAACATCACTCTTAAGACGGGGTTAAAGTCTATGGCAGGATTTCCTCTCATAAACCGGTTTTAACTCCGTCTTAAAAGTGTTTTAGTGAAAACGACTTTTTATTAACAAGACTGTTAATGCTTAGCAGTCGTATTGGTTATTTTTTATTTCAGCTTCTTTTTTGTCTATTTAGTAAATTAATTTTTTTTTTAGGTTTTCGCTGAGTTTATATAGCCTCTATCTATCTATCTATCTATCATCATCATCATCATCATCATCATCATCATCATCATCATCATCATCAGCCTATACATGTCCAATGCTGGACATAGGCCTCTTCTATTGCACGCTACTGAGCACGGTCCTCTATTTATGACACTCGCGCAAACACGACGAATTGATTGAAAATGAATTTTATTTTGTCCTAATAAATTCCTCTGTGTCTGAACTCACTAAAGCGCGTTGGAGAAATAATCGTCTCTGTTACTTTTCAGGTAAGTACCTCCGCGATTTTAAGTGAATCCTTCCTGAAGACTTACTTACAACGAATTTCCCAGTAAAAGGTAAGTGCCTGACATTATACAATACCTACTGAATCTCTGATTATGAAACACGCTTTCAGTGTTTCGGCGCAGAGATGAAGATCAGAAGTATCGCCGAATACAAATATTCATAACTAGCTGTTGCCCGCGATAGCCTATGTGCTAATCCATACTATGATCTATCTCTGTGTAAAATTTCATCTGGATCCGTTCAGCCGTTTTTGCGTGAAAGAGTAACAAACATCCATCCACACATACAAACTTTCGCGTTTATAATATTAGTAAGGATTATTCACTCTCACAATTATGGATAATCATTGAACTTCACGTCAAAGACTCATAGGTTTATGCAGTTTACGGCATATCAACCGTTACATTTCAGTTGCAAAGTCACCCGTAACGTAACTGAGTAGAGTCCACGCATATAATGTATAGGTTGTGATGTCCTGTCGACTGAACTATTGTCAAGGACGCGTTGCATAAAACTACATTAATTGATTAATAATCACGATATACTTACAACGTTATGATGTTGCAAAAAATAGCTGCCCTCGCGACATGACAAATGTTTCTATCGCGCCATCTTGGTCTACGTAGTCAGATAAAGAAGATGGCACTAGTCGACAGGACGATAAAAACTTTTATCGCGGCGTCGTGCTGCAGGGGCTGGGAACTATCCTGCGGTTGAAAAAGAGACTTTCTATTTTGTGTGGAAACTCATTCCAGTCAAGAGATTTTGAAAACAGGGTTAGTCGTAGACTTGACTTGTCTACTTGTAAGTGAGACGGTAATACTGAAGCTTCGTAGGCTAGAAAGAGATACACCGTAAGCGTAGGCAATCACCGACTCTACTCTTGTTATTAGCCCAGCTGAGCTCTATTTCATTGAACTACATTTCATGCTTTACTATGACAATTCGATGTAATGCCAAAGCCGATTAACCAACAGATTAACAAGGAAGACTCGACTCCGCATCGTAAATCGAATTGTCATTTATGAAACTCAGTACAGTTCTTGTGCCTCAAGACGGCGGGCGAGCCGTGCTTGTAGTTGTGAAGTGCTTACGCACACAGAAACAATGTGATGATAATGCACAACAGAGAATGGCATTCTTTTTATACCATAGAAAATATATAAAAATTCATGAAAAAATGAAAAAGATATATATAATAAATAAATAAATAACTGCCACACAACACAATCACTTGTCTTGATCCCAAACTAAAAACCAGGCAAGGACATCACAAACACGGATAAACACTCAGACTGAGGACATTTGTACAAGTGTACGGCGGACCCCAGTGGGAATCGAACCCACGCTATAATATTATTTTATATAACACCTGCTCGTCAATGGCATATTATGTGTCATGCAAACTCTACTTAAAGCAAGTCATTTGTGTCCTATGGTCTAGCCGGGTCATTATAAATGTACTGAATTTTATTCATCCTAGGGGATCCTAGGGAATTATGACATTTGAATTTGGAATGCAATCAACATTGAATATACGAGCTCCTTGCAATCCATGACCAAACGTCAAAATTAGAATGAAAACTTTTCATAGAGCCCTAAATCAAGGAGAATGTATTCAAAATTAGAATGAAACTTTTCATAGAAACCTGCATGAAGAAGAATTTGCCACTACAAAAAAAAAAACAAATAGAACGAAAAGGAATTTATTGCCTCGCAGTGTTTATATAAAGTAGAGTATGCATTTTGGGGATAAAGCAGTGTATTTGTCTCGGGCGTTTTTGAACCCCTCGGCCTCGGGATTCTAGCTTTAACTCCCTCGCTTCGCTCGTGAGTTAACCCTAGGATCCCTCGTCCTTGGGGTTCAAAATATCGCCCGAGACATAATACACTGCTTTATCCCCTTAATGCATAATCTACCATTAAAATACTATTTCTATTTAAAATATTTTTCTTGGGGTTTTACAGGACTCGAAAAATCAAGTTACTCCAATAATAAACTTAGTCTAACTCTTAACTAAGTCTTATTTATAAAAACACGATTCTTTAAAACACTCGATAAACGCATATTAAATTAGTCTGTGGTCTCACACATAAACACGATACGACGTCGCGTCGTGCTACGACGCGCAAATTTGGCTTTAATTTGAGCGAAATTTTGAACCAATATTGAACTCTGAGTTGAATAAGTCACGATTAGTTATGAGTTGACTAGATTAGTTATACTAATTTAAGTCCAATTATGTGTGAGAGCCCTCAGTCGTAGAGAAAAATAACTACGACTATTATTTGTCATCTCCAATTAGATTAAAACATATCTTTGTCCAAGTTTTCCATTCAACGCCTTCATAAGATAAAAAAAAACTGTATCCCACTTCAATAAGACCTTCTGGCCCAGCTTTCCTTTTTCAGACAAAGCCTGAGAACCTGAATTATTCATATCATGTTTATTGTCGCGTCGAGAGCAAGAATAAGGCCTTTAATAATACATTAAGTGGCTATATTGCTGCCGTCTGCCCTCAGTTACCTTTGGAAGGTCTAGTCTATGAACCAAATGGATAGCCAAAAAAGGCCGAAAAGCACAGTAAAATAGGGACAGGGACGTGCGTCCCCATTAAAAAAAAACTAAAATAATTATTAATGTTAAACTTAAAAAATATCTTTCTTATTAAAATTTTAAACTAAAGTCATTGCCATTCGCTAACTGTGAATGGAAACGCAGTGGGGAAACCCGAGTTTTTGAGGTATTTACATACCTGTTTAATTTATTGTATGAAACGCGGTCCAGGGGTGCGACCACGTAAGTCCTCCATTGTATGGAGTTGTCCGATTTAGCCTACTGCGAACTGTCAAATACATGCATATATTGTCACTTTGGAGTCGTCTAAATGCTTAACCCGATAGAGTGGAAAGTTACGTGATACAAGCCCTGGGCCTAGATTCTGTTAATGCATTGTAGTAACATGACAACTGCATGAACATGGCGGTTTTCATTTCATGGCTGCTTTAAGTCTACGCGGGCACACCCATCAAACCTTCTGGGCGTCAATGGTACGAAAAAACACGTCACGTGACCCGACAGTGTACCTGTCATTATACTACAATGCACTAACAGAATCGAGGCCCTGGTCTGGCTAACTACCCACAGATAGTGATGTGCCCCTACTGTTCCGATTTGTACCTCGTCCATCGTAAACACGTAACGCGCGTACACCCTCGGCCGGAGTGTCGGTAACGTC
This sequence comes from Yponomeuta malinellus, assembly GCA_947308005.1. NCBI lineage: Eukaryota > Metazoa > Arthropoda > Insecta > Lepidoptera > Yponomeutidae > Yponomeuta > Yponomeuta malinellus. The sequence continues at coordinate 3,048,906 of OX371019.1, forward strand.
TCACTTCTCGGAACGTTGATTGCTTTCTGAGAGTTCCCGGATTGTTGGCGATGTGAGTTACTGCCGGTCAAGTGGATCCCGTGTACTTTCTCACAATTGTGAGGAATTCTTAGCTTACCACACGATGTTGGAAGTTTGGGAGTCGTTGCGTAGCGTAGGTGAAGTTCAGGTAAGTACATGGAAAATATATTAGCATAATAATGTTTTTTTTACCCGACTGCGACGGAGTCCAAAAGGATGCTAATGTGTTAAGCTCGTATGTAGGTATGTCCGATTCTATGTTCTCTCCTAACTCCGTAACGAATGGTCAGATTTTGACAAATAAGATCTCAATCGATTCGTCGTATTTGCGCGAGTGTCATAGCCTCAGTTTCAGAAAGAGTGTTCAAATGTAACAAGAGATTAATCCAAGATTAATTCAAAATACCGGCACATGATTGGCTGAAATTAGCTTGACGTGAGATTAACATTTGATCGCTCTTCTAGAAACCGAGCGATAGGCTACCTGAAATCAACATAAATTCAGGCAGGATCCAAATTCAACAATATAACTCTGTTCGATACCTAGGTTGGTCCCGCCTGCTTAGTAGTTAATGCCCAGTTGGGTTGTTGGTTTTTTTTTAGTTTTTAAAATTGTTTTTACGGTCAATTTAGTGCCGTATTTGGCTTGAAAAAAAACTATAAAATTAGTAAATAAATAACTTCTACACAACACAATCACTTGTCCTGGTCCCAAACTAGGATACGCTGTGCTATAGTAACCAGGCAAGGACATCACAAACATAGAAATACAGCCAGACTGAGACCTTTTGTATAAATCAAGTACAGCGGCCTTCAGTGGGAATGGAACCCACGACCTTCGTTTTGCTAGTCAAGCATGTTTACTAGACGAATGATGCAGTCATATTCGGATCTTTATGGAGATTTTGTTTCACCCTATACAATTATAGTCCAGTTTAGCTACAAAATGGAAAAATAAATGTGAAATACCTATTAAAATTTTCTGCCACACGACTGAGCTACAGATTAACATTCTGTTTGGTATACTGGAAATGCTTAAAATAACTTGTAACTGGCTGGGCAAATGTATCGATATTTTTTGTCGATGAATATCAATGCCAATCGGTATTGTTTGTTAATATCGATACGATATATATATCGATATTTCTTCCCCTTTGCCCATCCCTACTCCAGAATAGTGGAATTGGCACTTGATGTTGAGAACAGTCTAAACAAGCCCTGGGAACCTGCGGGTTTGTGACACTAACCATTACAAAACGATTTCAAATGGGCTGCGTTTAGGCGGTCATTATCTCAACTCTCTCTGCAAACGTTGTCTCTCTTTGTCATAGTTACTTGCTACTTTGGACGCAGACAATGCACTTTTAAGTGGGTGGGTTGGATACCTAGTAGCTACTAAGAATCTTTAATTTCGAGCACGTTTCCTCGCATTATTGTGTAAAAAAACCTCTCATGTTAGAAAGAATATGCTTATTAATGCTATAAGTCACATAACGTAACCTCAAGCCTGTATCCCGGTAGGGTAGGCTGAGACCAGGCTTTGCCACTTGCCATGATCCTGACATACCATTCATTAGTCGTTGCAAGCACGCACGCAGGTTTTGGGTACTTTTTATATTTGGTTGAAGTATCTATGCAATCCCATGCAAATTTTAATAAATTTGTGATAGTGGAAGGGCCGTTAAAGGACGACCCAGACGGACGTACTTCGACCAAATAGGGGATGTATTAGCAAAGGGCAAGATAAAAAGTACCCGAAACCGGCGTGCGTGCATGCAACGACTAATGAATGTGTAAGCGAAAGTGATCTGTCAGGATCGTAGCAAGTGGCAGTCCCTGGTCTCTGCCTACCCCTCTGGGATACAGGCGTGAGTTTATGTTATGTTATGTTTTTTTGTGATCGTTTTCTGATCACGAACGATCCATCGAAAAACCATTATTTTCCATTATGTTTGTTTTCCGGTTCCTACTGAAACTTCATACTCTAATTCTACTGCAAGTTTATTCCGGGATTAGAACCGAACCTAGGCTTAAAGACCACCTTTCTGCCTCCCGTGCAAGTACCTACTGTTCTAAGGCAACCAAAACATGTTGAATAATGGAGTGATCTCATGCGTGCCGTGGTGGTGGGAAACAATTAGGCCGGCCACGGCTGTCCACGGTAAAGAGATTACTTGATGTGGACGACAGTGCATTAATGATGGATGGATTAGTGCGGGACAAAAGATTTGGTCGATATGTAAGAAACATTCTAGGACTCTTAGGTTATAGATAAAAGGTAAAGAGATTACTTGATGCGGACGACAGTGCATTAATGATGGATGGACTAGTGATGGGCAGTTTTTGTCGATAGATTAGAAAACACGTAAGAATATGTGATAAAAATCTTGGGTTGTATAAAAGTAGAACGTGTGGACAATCCATTAATGATGGATGGATTAGTGCGGGACGAAAGATTTGGTCGATATATAAGAAACATTCTAGGACTCTTAGGTTATAGATAAAAGGTAAAGAGATTACTTGATGTGGACAGTGCATTAATGATGGATGAACTAGTGAGGGGCGAGTTTTGTCGATACCATTAGAAAAACTCTGATTATTAGCTTGTATAAATGATATAGAGATTACTTGATGTGAACAGTGCATTAATGATGATTGGACTAGTGAGGGGAATATAAATAGATTAGATACCACTGAAATATACCTAAATGTGACGCCTTAACCGATGAACGAATTGTGATCTGAACGTATGCCGTTCAATGTACCATTCTTCACTGGTTGTTAAAAGCAAGCTTGTTGGGTTCTTTGATACTGAACGTTAGGTACAGGGAAGAACGGGTAATCGTGTACTTTCACTTTTTAGTTAAATTTCCCGCCAGGCAGATTGTAAGCCTGGGGACGTGCCGGTCCGATTGTTGTCTGTTCGGCGTTATATTTATAGTATGACATGTGTAGTGCGTGCGCAGAGTTGACATGTGCTCACCATGTTAGGTTTTGCGTCTGAGGTGAGTGTGGAGCGTTTGCGAACCTAAGCATTCGATATTGAAAATCCGCGCTGCCACGCTTGTTGATTAAACATATTCTCTCTTACAGACGGCACGTGCCCTGCAGAATGACGAATAAAGTGCGCTTATTATCCTTATGTAATATCGATGCCAATAGTATTTTTGATGTCTCGCAATGCTCGTATATAGTTACACATTTAACGGGTCTTCGCGAAAATGTATTAGGTAAACTTAGTAACCTTAATTCCCGGCATTAAAACGTTACGCGTTTACACCTGTTAAATGTATCATCATCATAATCATCATCAGCCATTTGACGCCCATTGCAGGACATAGGCCTCCTTCGCGGTTTTCATATCCATGAGGGGTTTTGCCATAATCGACACGCTTGGCAAGCGGGTTGGCGATCGCAGTATGCGGTTGGAATCTCAGGAAGACGCTGCTGCCCGTCTCCTGGTAATTGATTTCCTTAGTCGCCTTCTACGTCATCCACGGAAGGAAATGGAGTGACGCTATTCTTAATCCGGCGCCACACGGAACCGACACGGAACTTAACTCGGCGCCACATGGAAAATGTTTACTGAATAACAAACGAGGCGTAGGACCCACCAACTTGATGAATCGACGATCTGAGGCAGATTGCTGGCAGAGGCTAGATGAGGATGCCCGAAAAGTGGCGTGCCTCGAAGGAGGCTTATGTCCAGCATTGAAAGAGTACGGTAATTAATTGGAATAAACAACTATCGATGCCAATGCCAACCCCATCCCTAAACGCCGAACACTATTGAAATTAGTCATCGCAAACGAACGACAAGCTGCCTCGTCATGCGTCCTCCTAATGACAAACTTCCTGACCGACATATTATATTCCTCTATATAGATGCCTTACAAAAACATATTTTATCCCCTTAGGTGTAGACTCCAAAATTGCAAAGTGTTAAGAGTATATTTCAGGGATAACTTGGAATGTTTTATATGGTCGGGTTTTGCGTGGGATCAAGGGAGACTTTGTTTGCGGGATATTTCCCTTGGACGATTATATAATTATTAAATTTATGTTTGTAGTAGAAATGTCGTTTTAACCACGCATAAATGGCAAAATGGAGTTGGATGAAATTTTGCACCCAGATATCCTGGAATTACACCAAATTAATTTGTTAACGGAACCTTTTTTGTTTGGTTTGATGCCGCTGTGCAACGAAAGTAACAATGTTAAGAAAAATTTAAATAAATCGTTTCAGTCCTGGGTTTAAAGTTAAATTAAGCTTATAAACAGTACTGATTGGAAGTCATAGATTTATAGTTTTTAGGCTTCCGTGTACCAACCTCAAAAGCAAAATACGGAGCCCTTTTAGGATCACTTTGTTGTCCACCCGTCCGTACGTCCGTCCGTCCGTCTGTCTGTCAAGATACTTTCTCTCAGGAACGCGTAGAGTTATCGAGTTGGAATTAAAACCATGTACTCACGTCTACAGTTCCATGGAGCTCTGAAAAAATGAAACTTCTTAATTAACGCAAAAATAAAAATCGGCCGTTTTTGCCGCAAAAAACGAATATTTCGACACCCAAGGGAATCAAACTTTCCGTTGACCTAGAACTATGGAATTCGGCAAGTAATATCGTCGTATACTACAAATACGGGGAAAAAACCGAACACTATACATTTGTAATTAAATCGTGAAAAAATTGTCTGAAGTTCGGGAAAACCGCGGAAAAACTGCGAGACTCGATTCCTGAACTTGTATAATACCTACCTACGAATTTGTACGGAACCCTCGGTGGGCGAGTCCGAATCGCACTTGTCTGGTTTTTTTGAAGAGTTATTCTACTGGGACTACTAAAGAAATCTGAAGTACCAAATGCTTCAGATTTCTACTTCATAATTAATTAAAAGGGGTGCGTTTAGTTGGTCATTGTGTACAGACCCCCTGTTTTAACTGTAGTAGGGTTAAAATACAGACATTTGTTCGAGTTGTGACTAATCCCTCTTAAACACTCAATTTATTCCGTTCGCCAACTGAAAATCTGCCACAGATGCCACTGTTTATTGAATCCATACATAGATACAGCATGAAATTTCACAAATCTAGCAGTATACCAGATTTATATAGGTACGCAAATCACGTATAGAGTGGCGTTCTGGAGTAGTTTTTAGGTTTGTCCACCTAAAATTCTTCCATTTATTTATTGATGCATTCATGCAATAATATTTTTTTTACATAATGAATAAAATTCGAAAGGAAAATAAAAATATTAAGAAAGGAATGTTACTTTAGTTTGGTCATATTGAGAGGATGAATGAATAAAGATTGACGAAAGAAATTTATCGTGCGGTAGGCCCGGTAAAGGATGTCTCAGGTGGACATACTTTGACCAATTAAGGGATGTTTTAGCAAAGGGTAAGATAAAGAGTACCCGTCACCAGCGTGCGTGCATGCAACAGCTAATGAATGTTGATGAAGCGAAAGAGATCTGCCAGGATCGTGGCGGACTCTGATCTTTGCCTGGCCTCCGGGATACTGGCGTGAGTTTATGTATGTCTATATATTGTATTCAGCCTATATACGTCCCACTGTAGGTCTGTACCCTATAACAAACGAACGAACAGTGGGAATCAATTAATTATTTACATACATACACATTAACGCGTGGTGATTAAGCCCATACTTCTCCTCTGAGAGAAGGCCTGTGGCCTCCTGTGGGAGATTAATGCAAAGACAAGGCCAAACCCGAGGCCCGATGTGTTTAAGTCCGAGACAACATGTGACTTCAGAGGCCGAAACCCGAGGCCCGATGTGTTTAAGTCCGAGACAACATGTGACTTCAGAGGCCGAAACCCGAGGCCCGATGTGTTTAAGTCCGAGACAACATGTGACTTCAGAGGCCGAAACCCGAGGCCCGATGTGTTTAAGTCCGAGACAACATGTGACTTCAGAGGCCGAAACCCGAGGCCCGATGTGTTTAAGTCCGAAACAACATGTGACTTCAGAGGCCGAAACCCGAGGCCCGATGTGTTTGAGTCCGAGACAACATGTGCGAAAACTTCAGCCCGGAGCGTGTAAGCCGCGCGAACTCGAAAGAACACTGTGACCCGCCAACTTGACCCGATAGGGTTGCCACCCTTCGCAGGCACAGCAATTTATAATAATAATGACTAACCCACTGGCAGCACGCAGTTTGGCGAAATTCTGTACTACAAGATTTTTTATTTTTTTGAAAAAATAAAATAAAAAAAAGGATTTATGTATGTATCTAGTAATAGTAAGTACTAACATAGTGTAAGCATGTCTGTTTTGTTTCTAACATTTATGTATGTTTTTATCTTTTTTTGTAACTACATGGATTTGTTTCAGAGTCTGAAATTATTATTATATTATTATAACGTAGTACTAAACTAGAATCGTTCGAACAATTCTTACTTTTTTTTGCAGGGTTACCTCAAAAATGAGCAATCCTGAAAAATGAAAGTTTGTGATTTTGCAGAACTTTGGTTGAAAGTAAAAAAAAAATTGTTAAATTTTTAAAATATTTAAAATATTTTCACGATTTTTCTGCTTGTGCTTAGAACCATAAGTGTTAAGTAAAACATTCGTATGGACATCCGTCTACGCAGGACAATGCCTTATCAGAGGCTGCGAAATCGGTACAGCGTGTAAAGCGCGAATTCAATAAAACTATGTAAACCATGATATCAGTTGTAAATTACAAGCTTTATGGGGTGTTTCAAGAACCATATTTGAGGTAATCACGTATAAGATGTTTCAGTTAGTGTTAGGTTTATTAATACCAAGTAGATTAACGGACTGTTAGTGTGCGAGGAACCGGAAGTAAGACAATTATATAATGTGGTGGTACGGAAACCCTGGGTTTGCGAATCTGACTCGCACCCAAGAAATAACCTTAATTTGCCGCCACAGAAAGGGTCGTAAAAACAGATGTAAAAGCGCATTTAAAAAGCAATAAGAATATTAAAAGAAAACAGAAATTATTACAGATTCCCCCCGTGGCAACAAGTAGGTCTCCAGCTTCCATACCATCGCGACGAAAACAAATTGCGAAAATAAACGCGTACTGTTCCGATAAACATCAGTGATGTGTCTAGTCAGTTTAGACGTAGGTACTTTCTTTTCATTTACAAGTAAAGACGGGGCGGAATTAACAAAACAATTATTTAATTCAGTATGAGATAATGACACAATACACAGTATCAGTTATCATTATGCAGTATACGTACCTGTTATCAAAATACTGAAAATGATTTACACTCATCATTTGATGTCACTGAATATGTTGTGAATAAATTAACTCAATAGTTGTTTCACATTTAATGACTTTATAACGATATGACAGCATTAACAGAACGTTATCATGATGCGTGTACTTGTTATTAAAAACACAGTTAGTGTTTTTATTAGTAAGATACGATACGAATTGCTATTTAAAATACGAAAAGCTATTTAAAAATTAGTAGGGAATCACTACGGCAGCGGTTTAAAGAAATAGGAATTCTTACACTGGCTTGCCAATATATTTTTGAAATATTCAGATTAAATAGGGACGTCCGTAACGTTAACACTAGAAATAGTAATAAGCTTGCTTATTCTTTCGTTTAGCCAAGGTAAATACATCATTTGTAGTCATTTGCGTCCGTTTTTACAACAGAATTCCAGAACATGTTTATCCCTGCCTGAAAATAAATTTAAAACATTAAATAAAAAGTAACTATGTAAAAAGTCTATTATAGAGTAGACGAGTATATTACCTATGTAAGCCATTAGTAGTAAACCAATTCCACTGCGATTTCATTGTTATTTAATTATTAATATTACAAATATAATAGCTTTTAAAAAAAATGTACAGGTGACATGATTGCATATTAATAACTAAACTTATGCATTTTATAATTGACAAGATTGGTTAATGGTTAAGACTGGTGATGGCTGACCTCTGCGTTATGCTCGTGAACGGGTCTGGCCGTATGATTAATGTTTTTCCTTCTTTTGTAAGAAAATTAACTAATGTCTTGGCTTTTAAAGTTATTGATGGCGATCATAGAATCTTGTCATATAGGCTCTGATGTATTAAGTTTAAGATTATGTGAGGAAAAATGGTCAGAGTAGAGTTTTTTTTCCATAGAAGAGGTTTCAACCATAAATTCCGATACTTTTTTCTATAATGGACTCGTACCTAATACCTATTACCGCGAAATAAAATTATTGGCAACCCTATCCGGAAGCGAGTTTCTCTCGGCCACTTGGCAGGCGTTCTTTCATGTTTGCGCCGATTGTCTTTTGAAACTGTTAAGCCGTTTAAAAGTCCTTTAGAAGGGGTGTAAAAGTCTAACGATCTTATTTATAAAAACACGATTCCTCTAAACTTGTAAGAGTCGGTTTAAATATTCTGTGGTAAAGGAAAAGACGTCACCACAGATTATTCAAATTGCCTCCGAGGAGTGTAATGTTATAGAGGAATTATTATTATTATTAATTCTTTATTGTACAGAGACAGTGTACAAAAAGTGGACTTAATGCTAGTGGCATTTTCTACCAGGAATCGTGTTTTTAAATAACATTGTAAAAGTTTTATTGTATACTTTTTAAGACGATTATTATTTAGTTATTGTGAACTTTTATGCAATATTGTACAATTCATGGCTTACTATGAAAATTCGATGTAGGTAAGATACATCGAATTGTCATAATAACAAACTAAATAATAAACTTATATCTCTGTAAATTACTGGTGTGCAATAAAGTGTTATCTATCTCTCTATCTATCTAAAGTTGTATGAAACGCGGCCCAGTGCCTCGATTAAGTATCTTTAAAGTTATTGTAACGGTGTTAACCATTTTTAGGGTTCCATAGTCCACAAGGAACCCTTAGTCCATCCGTCCGTGCGTCCGTCCGTCCGTAGTCTAGAAGTTAGTATGGCTTTTTTTCTATGTAGCTTATATACGTCCCACCGCAGGGCACAGGCCTTCTCTCAGTGAGAGAGAGTACGGGCTTAATCACTATGAGTGCCCTGCCCACCGCGGATTGGCAATTTCAAGCGTTGAGGTGTGTGAACACCTCAGACACTCAGGTTTCCTCGCTATGTTTTCTTTCATAATTAGCATGGCATAAACTACAATAAAACCTGCATTTTAAGCAAAAATCTACTACAATAATTGCAGTTTAAGCCATAAGTACATTGAAAGTAATTTCTTACGACAAAACTTAAGTAGCATCAGTGTCTTTTACAGCATATTTTAATGAAAAAACTGTGAAACCTGTTAAAAAATCAAGATAGTATTTTTTTTATTTTCTTAAAAATTGCATTTTTTTGTTGAGGAAACGAAATATACAGATTGAAAGAGCTGGAAAAACTGAATAAGTAAAACTGCATTCAAAGTTCATTTTCACCAAACATGGCTTTGACGACATTTCATCCTCAAAGTGTCGATATGTCCGATCACAAACTGAAACACCTACAAAAGCGAAATATCGCTATTATAAGGACTAAATATCGCGATTAGTCTTTACCAATGAAATGAGCGCAAGATGCGCGGCAGAGTAAATCACTCTGTGATTGGTTCATTCTGTGCGCCATACGTGACGTGAATGTTGATTGGACGATAGGAAGCGACAGCGTAACCGATGGTTGGTTGCATTCAAAAGGTAAAGCACTCAAGTAAGTTTATGGCGCTTTCACAAGTGTGACGGGAAATTCTAATTTTTCTATTTTGTAGTCAGATTGGAACTACAGTAGTAATTATCGAACTCCACAGAGAGCATGCGGTGCTGGGTCTAGACCTAAATCGCCCTTTAGGCCTAGACCCAGCACCCTTTAATAGACATTAGATGACCATCATTCAGCCACAAGAAGTCCACTGCTGGACGTAGAGCTCCTCCATGGATTTCCAAAAAGACCGGTTGGAAGCGGCCTGCATCCAGCGTCTTCCTGCCACTTGGATGAGGTCATCTGTCCATCTTGTGGCTGGTCGTCCTACGCTGCGCTTGCCGATATGTGGTCTCCATTCGAGAACTTTTCGGCCCCATCGGCCATCAGTTCTGCGTGCTATGTGCCCCACCCTTAGATAATATATAATTTTATCATGATTGAGAGATTGATCTGACCCTTTTCGCACATCATTATCATCATCAGCCATTTGACTTTTCGCACGACGTCCTGTAAAAGAAGATATGACTTTTTTCATTGGTGGCACTAGTCAGCCCCGTGGATCTCCTTAAAGCAGGGTTGTAATCTAAGGTGATGCTTCAGAACATAACAACAAATCCTCCTAACAAACAACACCAGAACGGCGGAAAAATAATGCAAGTGTAACACCGCCCAAGTAAAAGAACTCTTAGCGAAAAAAATAACGAGCAAAAGATATGGACAACAACAGTTTGATACGAGCGAACAAGTTGTAACTTGTTACGGGCGGGACAAGTTGGGACGAGTCCTCGAGTCTAGGATGAGAGTTTGATGGTGGCCGGCCGCTGAGGAAGAAGATTCAAAAGGCTCATTCGTGGAGTTTGAAGGTTTTGATGCGTCGGAAACGTTGGAACCCTAAATCAAAAAATGGTCTTCGTACACCCACAATATATTTCAACGACCAATCCAACGATGCCCCACATGATGGAGTAGACGAGAAAAAAAATCATCACCACTCTTCATGTTGGTGGAGGTGAGTAAAAAAAAATTTTTCCAACATTTTATTCTTTAACTTGGTCGGCGTGACACATATGTATACACATACCAAATTACAGCTTTCTGGTACCACGGGTCTTTGTGCTAGGCCGTGGACGGACAGACAGACGGACATGGCGAAACTATCAAGGGTTCCTTGTCGGACCACGGAACCCTAAAAATCTTTCACCAGTATCTAGAACGGACCTTCAGGATGAATATCTGTTTACCACGAGAACGTAGTCGCGGGCACTGGAAATATGTATACTTAGACGAATTGAGACTCACCTCCTTTTATGGAAGTCGGTTAAAATTGACATGGACGAATCATTGAAGGCGGAGACAGCGGGACGATCGATAGACGAAAAGGTTCCGTTGGATTCCATTGAGGTTATTAATGACTGGGCTTTCATTTTTCTGGAGCTTCGATGTCTTCCGAGTCTGTGGCGGCCGAACTAGGAAATGAGGGATAAAGTGGGGTAGAAGGGATAACGCACGGACGAGAGCGGAAATTACCAGATTCGAAGTTTTACGGATAGCCGCGGCTGGCAAGCCAACTCTGCTATTAAGGGGCGGGCGCCGTGAGGTTCACTAGCGCCCACCAATGGAAAAAAATCGTATCTCGTTTTGCAGACCTTTTTTTTGGGTTCCGTACCCGAAGGGTGCCAAACGGGACCCTATTACTAAGACTTCACTATCCGTCTGTCTGTCTGTCCGTCTGTTTGTCACCAGGCAATATCTCATGAACCGTGAAAGCCAGGCAGTTGAAATTTTCACAGATGATGTATTTCTGTTGCCGCTATAACAGCAAGTACTACAAACAGAATAAAATAATTATTTAAGGGGGGCTCCCATACAACAAACGTAATTTTTTTGCCGTTTTTTGCTCGATATTAATAACGGCAACAAGTAGACGCTTGAAATATTCACAGAATATTAAGTTCTATATTCGCTTCAAAAATAAATAATTATATTAAAATTAAATAATTAGTTAAAAGGGGCTCCCATACAACAAACTAATGTTGTATAGATACGTGTCTAATGTTGTATAGATAATGGTACGGAACCCTTCGTGCACGAGTCCGAGTCGCACTTGGCCACTTTTTTGCAAAACGTGTCAGTACAATCTCTCAATCGTCAAGAAAATACTTACTAGTATTAAGCTCGCCTTTGTACAAACACCCCTTGTGCAATAAAGTATTTTTGAAATTGAAATTGAAATCGTGTTTATAGTGATTCCTAGGAGTCATAGCTGTGAACCTAAGGCAAAAAACATAGGACAAGATAGCAATGAATTCTGTCTAGTCCCAGGTCCTAAAAGTCACAATTAACGTGATTGAGAGAATGTACTGACACTCTTTGCGAAAACGATCTGCTAATGAATGTTAGTCGCTGCATGTTGATTAAGCGAAAAAGAGGATTATAGCGAGTGGCAAACCTTGGTCTCTCTGCCAACGCCTCACGATACAGGCGTGAGTTTATGTAATTTACGTGATTCATTTTCCATGGATGGGCGCTAATTAACCTCATGGAGCCCCTAAGTGTCGCTTTTTCCATTCAAGCTAATTTATCCGGGCGTGTTATTGGCGAGGACGCTGGCCAAACTGCTATGACATTAAGGTGGCCCTGAAAATATTGAATTCTTGGCTTTCCCAGTGAAAACACAGACCTTTTAGCGATATTTTAGTGCCCCAAGTTTTATAAAACCAGCTGAGCGCTGAATGTCTGATTGGTACTGCGACTATAACTTTTATTCGAGTGAAAACACAGATAATTGAGTATTTGACAAAATATCAAATGAGTTACTTTTAAAACGGGTTTTTGTATGAAAATACTGGCTTATTTCAGAGCACTCTTTTTATGTGTAATCTATTTAAAAATTGTAATAACTAGTAATTGACTAAAGAGATACATTTTCCGAGATATTTTGTAATGTCTGTTTTAATCGAGCATATGAAATAATTTATTGTTGATCGTTTCAAATACCGAATTATGCACATATCAGATATAATTAAAAATTGTATGTATGGAACAAAAAATATTATAACAATCCCCATATTTTCATGTAACTTTAGAAGCTAAAACTGATAGACTCGCGGTTCTGAACAACAAACAAAGCTTCGCCGAAATAAGGTGTGAAAATCGCCAAAACTCATTTAACACCATCATTACGTCGCACAAAAAATATCATAAATTCAATTTCGAAATTCAAAGTACAACAATTCCGCTCTCCCAAACATAATTTTCGGGGGACAAACAAAATCTACGCGGGCGCGAATGGGCGTAACTTTTTTAATTGCTACGGAACCCTCCTGTGTAGAAATAAAAGAGCTGAAAGGTTAGTTTCAACATCATCGTTGTCAAAATACTTCACTCGACTTCAGGAGTTGTTTATTTTTTAGCCACTTCAGTTCTTTTTTCGAAACGGAGTACCTGCCTCAAAGGTGGTCCCATCTCCATTTGGTAGGTATATGTGATCACCTTTGAGGCAAATTTTAACACCTAGTGTAAACTGTGGTTTCTAGTCAGTGCGTATTTTGAAGGAGGTTTTAAGGGTTCCGTAGTCAAGGAACCTTATAGTCTTCCGTCCGTCTGTCGGTCTGTCTATCCGCAGCTTAGCACAAAGACAATAAGTACTAGAGAGCTGAAATTTGGAATAGATATACACAATTTTATTTCGCCGACAAAACGGTAGAATAAAAATTCTGAAAAGAAAACTTTTAGGGTACACCTAAAATAGGGATGTAATTTTTTTTCTCGCCTACACCACAGTGTGGGGTATTGTTGAATTGATCGTTTAAAAATATTGCGGGTGTAGCAAGACCATTTTTTGATTTAAACCGCATTTTTTTGTCAGACTAGGGCGTCCCGCTTCCTGTCCTGGCTAAATGGTTGATTGAAGAAACGTAAGAGAATTCAGGGCCTATCTATCACGGCCCTTTGTAGCCCTCCTATAGGCTTTATAAGTTGTTAAGTTCATCATCAGCCATTTGACGCCCACTGCAGGACATAGCCCTCCTTCGTGGTTTTCATAACCCTGAGGGGTTTTACCATAATCGCCACGCTTGGCAGGCGGGTTGGCGATCGCAGTATGCGGTTGGAATCTCAGGAAGACGTTGCTGCCCGTCTCCTGGTAATGTATGTCCTGAGTCGCCTTCTACGACATCCACGGAAGGAAATGGAGTGACGCCATTCTTAATCCGGCGCCACACAGACTTGTATGTATTTATTGTTGTTGTTGCAAGTTGTTAAGTTAGTAACTTTGTATGTAGCGGGTGTTCTCCGAAAGTACTCATCCTATTTAAGAAATTCTTTCACCAGTATTTAGAATGAACCTTCAGGGTGGACATAAGCTGTAGACTCCGGTTACCACGCGAACGTAGTCGCGGGCACTGGTAGTATAGCACCAACCTAAAGACTTCATCATTTTAAATACTAGACTAGAACACCAGAGTGCCAAATATGTTTACTCAGACATTTTTCTTCCCGTGAAACAGAAAAAATATTCCTTGGTGAAAATTTGGCATGATAGTCGAAGAATTTATTTGTGTTCTTAAAGACCATACAAAGTATTATTTTTATGTGCAAACAGAAACTATGTACCATCCCCAGAATTCCAGCAATTTAAATAGATTTATAAAATGAGTTGTTTCCATAAGACACACACACGTATACAACGCATCACGCATAAAGTCACAGAGTAACAGCAAGCTTAGGCTTGGGTTTATGTTTTTTTTTCTTGAAGATCCTACCGTATTAGGATGCCATTTAACCTGTTAGATTATGACCTTGAAAAGAACAAGTAAAAGCCATTCTTATCGTGGCCTGATGGGGATCCTTTAGAATTCTACAGATTAAAAAAAAACATGAAACACCAAAATATTGCCCATTCATTCTAATATCGTCACGTAGCATATATGCCAAAAACGTTTATACCACACCCACTCAGAAGGTGTCTCATTGCTCGTTCATAAACAGGTTGCAAAGCTCGTGATTTCTCACTTATAAATGTGCGGCGGGAAAAGTTATATGGAATTTTAATCCTCCCTTCCGTAGCAGGGCAGGAATGTTGTATGAAAATCTATTCCGGCCCTGCTAGCGTTCTTTTGTTTTTTAGCAGTGAACATAAAAAAATACAGACGTGAAATGTCAAAAAGGTTTTATATCAAATAGTTGGCAAAAAGAGGTGGGGTTTTTTTTGTACTCGATTTTCAATGAAAGGAGGCTGGCAACCTTTTTGGGCAACGAAAAAAAAACAAGCGCGGCTTGTTAAATTTATTTTTTTACTAAATTGATAATTAAACAGTACGCTTTCAATTATTCTAACTAATGTTATTTCTCCTCGTGGGTGTTGTATAAGGCACTATGTATCACTCGGGAGAAGATTATGTTTAAGCACGACGAGCAGCGGAGGCGCAGCATGGTTTTCTCCTCTCGGACTATTTTGGCGTAAATGCTATTGAGTCCTAGGTCCCTAATTCTAGGTTCTCGGTAGTGGGTTCTAAAAATCACTGTTAACACGATTGAGAGACAGGACTGACGATCTGCAATAATCATGAAGATAAGGGCCCCCATTATGAAGCCCCTATGCACGTCCCGTCACTTAGTACAGAGCACCGCATTTTTGTAACTGGCGGAACAATATGACAATACTTATAACAGACTTCAAAAAAAAAAGAGAGGTGAATACGATGGGTCCGTGGCTTAGGCCAGGGTCGGTTTAATTTGATTCGATGCAATTATTAATCAAATGTTTATGCCTGCCAGTAGGCATAAAAATGTCTTACAAAACTATATTGAGAGTAGATATATGTAATACTGCCTCGTTGGTTTGCGAAACTACGAAAATAGAGGCCTTGGGATCGATTCCGACTGGAGGCCGACTTGCTTAATTTGTGTAAATGGCCTCAGTCTGGGTGTGTTTCCGTGTTTGTGATGTGGATGCCTGGTTACCATAGCACAGGGTATCCTAGTTTGGGACCAGGACAAATGATTGTGTTGTATGGAAGTTACTTATAATATATTATTTGATCTTCTTTTGTTATTTTAATTGCACTTCTGTGTCTTTTTGTTTTGTAGGCTAAACATGGAATAAAAGGTGTCCTTGAAAATTGCCCTGAAGTCGTGTAATTAGAGGCGGAAATTTTGTTTTCACAGGCCCTTATTGTAGAAGACATTTTTTAACCGACTTCAAAAAAGGAAGAAGTTCTCAATACCTTTTTTGTGACAATTATTTATTGGTTCGAATACATATAACGTCCCATTGGTCCCGTGAAGATCTGATGAAGACTTTCGGAGATGGAGAACGGAACTCTGCAATGGACAGCAGTATTTAAGACCTTATGGGGCCCATCCACTAGTAATATGCATATATTTCATAAAATATAGCGTAAAGGTAGTCCCAGGGTAATTTGGTGATGTTGTGGTGAAGACTTACGGAGATGTAAATTGAGAACTTCAAATTTTAAAGCAAAGAATTAATAACTTAATTCTTTTTGTTATCAGATATCTGTGCCAAATTTCAGCTCTCTAGTACTAATCGTCTCTGAGCTAAGCCGCGGACAGACAGACAGACGGATATGGAGAAACTATGACGGCTTCTTGTTGACTACGGAGCCCTAAAAACCAGCCGTGGCGGTGTAGGGAACGACATAACAAGAGCAGTTGATTGCGAGTAGGCGCAGGAACTTTTCTTACTTTGAGAAAAAGCCAATTTACCTAATTCAAGCCGGTGGGTGCTCAGAAATACCTTGACGAAATATGAGAGCCCGCCTTAATTATAATGAGATGGCATGGGTAGGGCTGTCAAATTTTCTTTGGCTTATTATTTCGGCTCTTCAAGGTCGCTGAAAAGGTAAGATAAAATACTGAAGTAGAAAATAACCAACAACTCGACTGCTCAGTGTTAACTATTAAGCCGGCGGGGCCAACATAGGCGCTTCGCAATGGGTTACATCGGTGAATGTTGGTTTCGCCTACAGAACACATTTTCTCTGTTCTGTGGTTTCGCCAGCTTAGTAAGATAAGATAAGATAATCATTTATTAAATTGCCACAACATACAAAGATATTACAATTTACAGGCAAAGCATGCTTACAGTCTATGCAAATAACAATAAAACAACACTTATAGTAGGTACATAGTTAATACTCAGAAGTCGCTTTGTTGGTTGTTTCTTTTTTTAGATTTTTATTCTTCTGTTATTTGACTTCATGGGGCCTATGACACTCGCGCAAACACGAGGAATCGATTGGGATCTTATTTATCAAAATCTAGCCCTAAGTTACGGAGTTATGAGGGAACTTCATTGTGAGTTCTTCTTAATTACTAGTTTTAATATTTTGTTGCTATCAGTGGAAGCCTGTTAAGGACTTTCAGTTGTTTTCATATTTTCAAATAGTATTAAGTTATATAAAGTCATCCGTGTGGCGCCGGATTAAGAATAGCGTCACTCCATTGCCTTCCGTGCATGTCGTAGAAGGCGACTCAGGACATACATTACCAGGAGACGGGCAGCAGCGTCTTCCTGAGATTCCAACCAACAAAAATTTTAGAATATAAAGATTTAAAGATATTTTGATAATATTTCATTTGATATCTGTACATTTGTATTTACTAATACTAAGATGCGGAATCGCCGCAGTAGGGAATACCATATTGTAAACAAAAAAGGAAATTACTCACACCTGCCACGTTTGTCTTATCAAAACAGGGGCCTTGGGTTCGATTCTCACTTCAGCCTCAGTCTGGGCGTGTTTCCATGTTTGTGGTGTCCTTGCCTGGTTCAGGGTATCCTAGTTTGGGATCAGGACAAGTGACTGTTTTGTGTTGAAGTTATTTGTACTGCTCAAAACAATTTCAAAACGGAGTAAACGTTTTTGCTTAGGATTCTAATTACGACTGGCCAAAATATTACAGTGGCATCCTTTACAAAAATTAAAAACAAAATAATATCAGCGTTTTTGTTAGCAGCTCTTAATATGGTGGCCATCTTGGTTTTAATGTCTACGTAGACATAAAAACTAAGTGACGCCTTTGAATTTTCTTATACTTTTTAACTACTCACTCACTCAAAAGACTTAAAAGTGGCCTTTCTAGTCTTCTGAGTATCTTTATTGATTGAGTATTTACTTTCAGGGGGGTAGGTACGGAGTAGAAATTCAATCTCTATTTCCTGAATATGCCATAGTTCGACCCTCTTGAATCAGAGTGACAGCTCGGGATACTTGGATTCCAGTCAAATCTGGCATAATGACACTGTAAACCAAATGAACACTTACTTCACTCAATAAGAACGCTTAGAAGACTTGAAAGGACACATAAAATGAGATAAATTTTCGATACCAAATATAAAGTTAAGAAAAATTAATGACGTCACTTTGTTTTTAGGTGTACTCTTGTCCACAAGAACTTCCAAGAAAAACGATGATGCTCTTTTGTTTTTTTTTATTTTCATGAACAATGTCACTTTGCCGGAGATTCTTAGCAAAGTGCAAAGTGACATTGTTCATGAAAATAATCGGCAAGCGCAGCGTAGGACGACCAGCCACAAGATGGACAGATGACCTCATCCAAGTGACAGGAAGACGCTGGATGCAGGCCGCTTCCAACCGGTCTTTTTGGAAATCCATGGAGGAGGCCTATGTCCAGCAGTGGACTTCTTGTGGCTGAATGATGATGATGATGATGATGTCACTTTAATATTTGGTGGGCATTAACAATTAAAAAAACAAAGAATATTCTTTATTGTACACAGAGATTACATTAACAGAAATTCAATAAATCAAAGTACAAATGGCGGCCTCATTACTGCAAGCAATTTCCATAGACGGAGACAAGAAAGAAATTAGAGATGTGTAGTCGGTGCAATTAAGAAATAAGAGTTGAAAAATATTTTTTTATTCTACTTTGAAACGTTATTCCCCTAATCGTGGACCACGAGACACTTTTGGTAAAACTAGAGCATTACGGAGTAAAGGGGAAAGGTTTAGAACTGATGAGATCTTATCTAAAAGGAAGGGTTCAAAAAGCGGACATAAATCGTATAAAATCCACAGGTTCACAAATAAAAATGGGAGTACCACAGGGATCAATTTTGGGGCCGTTCCTTTTCCTTGTATACGTAAATGATTTGCCGTTTATGGTACAAAACATGTCCGAGATAGTATTATTTGCAGATGACACGTCACTTATTTTTAAAATTAAGAGACAAGAAAATAATCTTGACGATGCAAATGATGCTCTCTCGCGTGTGTTGGATTGGTTCACGGCAAATAATCTGCTTCTAAATTCCAAAAAGACAAAATGTATAAAGTTTACCTTACCAAACGTAAGATTAGTTGAAAACAACATTGTACTCGGAAAAGAAAAACTAGAATTTGTAGAAGATACCGTTTTTCTAGGCATCACAATCGATTCAAAATTGCAATGGGGTCCTCATATTGTAAAACTAGCACACAGGCTTAGTTCTGCAGCATATGCAGTCAAAAGAATTAGAGAGCTCACTGACGTTGCAACTGCTAGGCTTGTTTATTTTAGTTACTTCCACAGTATTATGTCCTACGGCATACTACTGTGGGGTCGGGCAGCAGACATTGAGACGATCTTCATCTTACAGAAGAGAGCCATCCGATTTATTTACAAGTTAGGTAGTAGGGATTCGCTAAGAGATTTCTTCAAAGAAACCAACATCTTAACAGTTGCATGTCAATACATTTATGAAAATATTATGTACGTTAGAAAAAATATCAAAGACTTCGAAAATGTTGGTGGCCACCATAATTTTAATACTAGAAATAAACATAAATTGTCATTTCCACTATTTAGACTTGCAAAAGTTAACACATCCTTTATGGGGCACTGTATAAGGTTCTACAACAAAATTCCTCAAGATATATTAGAGTTACCTACAACGCGATTTAAAAAATGTGTTAAGCACATTCTGTGCAAAAAGGCTTACTATAACATCAAGGATTACTTAGAAGACAAAGATGTTTGGCATTAAACAGTAGATTAATATTATTTAAAGGACGATTGTGACTAGTGTTCAACACATTCATGACTAATATTTTAAGTTGAAAACTCTGTTAATTAAGTTAAAACGTGTTTTGAAAAGAATAAATGTGGAGTTTCTTTGTTAGTTTCTTCTCCACATAATCCATTAATTGTGAAACTAACAACTTTGACGTTCATTAAGTAAACATTCTGTTTTTACAATGAATAAAAATATTTGAATTTGAATTTGAATTTGAGTTAAGCAGTATATTTATTAATTTTTAAGTACGGTCGGCCTTAGTAGTATTTAGTCGTACTCGTATGTACCAAAATACGGCAACCCTGGCTGCCTTTTCAGGGAAAACGAGGTGGAAAATGAGTTTGCATGTAATTCTATACCGCTTTCCTGGTCCAAGTACTTTCGCGTCTATTGTAATAGAATTTATTTGCGTGCACAAAAAAACCTTGAAAAGTTATTACAATGTTAGCTGTTATATTATTTTCGTGGCACTAACCCGTGCTGAGGAAAATTTTAAAAACCTGTTTATGGCTAAAAATTCCACCGATGTCGGGACTTGAACCCGCAAACTCTGGCTAACCGTGCCAGCGCTCTCCCAACTGAGCTAATAGGCAAGTGCAGGCATCGGCGAAATTTCAAGCACTGGCACGGCTAGCCAGAGGTCGTGGGTTCAAGTCCCGACATGAGTGGAATTTTAAGCATCTAAATAGGTTTTTAAAATTGTCCTCAGCACGGGTTAGTGCAACAAAAATAATATAAAAAAATAATATCATGTAGGTACAGCGATATCATTCCGATGTGAAAACCTAACTGCAAAGTAGGTAGGTACTCGGGGCTGCACGTGATGTAAATTGCCTCGGCCAGATGTCGCTGCCTGTACGTAATACAGAGAAGTTTGTAAATAGGCTCGAAATTTCGCCGATGCCTCTACTTGCCCATTAGCTCAGTTGGGAGAGCGCTGGCACGGTTAGCCAGAGGTCGCGGATTGAAGTCCCGACATGGGTGGAATTTTTAGCCCCTAAATAGGTTTTTAATACGAGCTGTGTCCGCGCCTTTTGCGTGGGGTTCGGGTATAAGGTAGCCCATGACATTCGCTGACCCATATACTATCATTAGGCCATGATCTTTCAATGTTCTCTGTGGCACAGACTCTGCATACTACATAGCAGACTTTTGTCCCACAGTAGGGCACAGGCCTTCTCTCAGAGAGAGAGAGAGAGAGAGAGAGAGAGAGAGAGAGAGAGAGAGAGAGAGAGAGAGAGAGAATGGGCTTAATCACCAAGCGTGCCTACCGCGGATTGGCGATGCTCGGATGCACCAATGACTTTGTTTTTTTTAGGGTTCCATACCCGAAGGGTGCCAAACGGGACTCCATTACTAAGACTTCACTAGCAGTCTGTCTGTCTGTCTGTAACTAGGCTGTTTCTCATGAGCCGTGACAGCTAGGCAGTTGAAATTTTCACAGATCATGTATTTCTGTCGCCGCTATAACAAGAAATACTAAAAACAGAATAAAATAAATATTTAACGGAGCCCCCCTTATAATAAACATATTTTTTTTGCCGTTTTTTGCTCGATATTAAACAGCAACAGGTAGACGCTTAAAATATTCCAATGTTCTATAGATAATGGTACGGAACCCTTCGTGCGTGAGTCCGACTCGCACTTGGCTGGTTTTTTTATGCTACGTACATTTTGAGATTTTTAGTAGCTCTAAGACTCGCTAACGGTCAAAAGGATAAGGCGCCGTCCTATTGCCATCGCTCGCGCGATGATGCGGGCGTCCAACGAAAATGATCGTGCGACCGTACGTTCAAACATACTGATATCCATTGAATGTCCTATTGAAGGTCGCGCGATCATGCCATGCGACCAAATTGTCTAGATTACATCGTGCGACCATCGACGCATGGTATTGATCGTCCGATCAAACATTCTGATCTACTGATCAGACTTCACTACCTGATCTACTGTTCGCCTGAGTGTCCTAAGGGGAACGCGCGACCAAGCGCTGATTTCTGTTTTTATGTGGTCTACGTTTCCTTTTTTTAATGCAATTTACGATTAAAGAAATATTGCTTAATATAGCGTGCCCACCCCTAAAACTTATAAGCCATTTCGAGTGTGATCCCATCGTTCCAAAACAGGACACACGATTTCTAATCGCGCGAGGCAATAGGACGGAGCTTAACATTGTGAGAAAACTGAGTGTCTGAGGCGCTTGAATTGCCGATCCGCGGTGGGCACGTGTGGTAATTAAGCCCATACTCTCTCTCTCTCTAAGAGAAGGCCTGTGCCCTGCAGTGGGACGTATATAGGCTGCTAATATGCCGGCGAGACGGTATGCCAGATGTATCAGCAGGCTTAGACGTTTTGTCAAATTTTTTTACTTATTTCAGTGAACGCCTTGTCTTTTTTCTTTTCCACTCATATCCACACAGACATGGATGGCTGAGACTGTTGTCTCAGCCTCTTAAATAAAGGCGTCTAAAAATGGAATCTCCTGTAAACATTAAATTTCATTTGTTCAAACTGAAACTCTCAGTCCTCGTGTTAAATGAATTTTACTCGGGTGTGTCACATGTAAATCATTGTCAACTGTATTTATGTGGAGTTTGCATTCCTTCTCGATTAAGCTAGCATTTTATTTCAAGCTGTCGTAGCGGCCCCGACATGTTTATTGTTATTTCGTTCTGGGTTTCTAGACGTTTTCGTGTAAAATCTTCACAAAATTAGTAAAAAACTGCCGAGACTCTTGAGAGGTGGTCCCATGAATGTGGTCGAAACCTGCTGACGGGATCCATGACACAATTGTGAAATAGAAAACTTTTTTCAAATAACACAACACACATCAAATCTTAAAAAATTGTACAATTGAATGTAACAGAACACTTAAGTCTTATAGTAAGAAATAACAATAATTAAGTTAGTACTGCCGGCCTTATTTATAAAAACACGATTCCTCTGATTCCGCTCAATGTGGCGCCGGATTAAGAATAGCGTCACTCCTTTTCCTTCCGTGGATGTCGTAGAAGGCGACTAGGGAAATACACGGATTCTTCCTGAGATTCCAACCGCATACTGCGATCGCCAACCCGCCTGCCAAGCGTGGCGATTATGGCAAAACCCTTCATGGTTAGGAAAACCACGAGGGAGGCCTATGTCCTGCAGTGGGCGTCAAATGGCTGATGGTGATGATGATGATTCCTCTGAAGTATTCCTAAGAGTCAGTTTATTTAGTCTGTGTTTACGACTTTTCCTTGTAAAATGTCCACCACTGACTATTTTAGTATTTTCAAGGAATCGTGTTGTTTATAAATAGGACCGTAAATATGTAATCATATAGTCGTGGTGAAGTGACCTTATAGTGGAGACGGTGTGTGTCATGCTACCAGAAAAGGTTCTTGACTCAGGATATGTCACAGGTTCCCGGTTAACAACCCGTGACGCTGGTATTCTGTCATACATAACTCATAAATGTTCAAGGCATCTTCATGGTATCATGGACGCAACCATACCGCGATAAAGAATACTGTCAATGACACCTAGTGCCAACATCACCGAACTATACGTAGTTTTTGTTTGTTTCGTATTTTCAACGCGTTTTTCTTTTCTTTATCGAGTTTCTGAAGGCCACAGTTTCCTTAATTTTTAAATATTGGCCCTTTCTTCAGAGATCCTCTAAATTGATTGTTTACCGCTCGACTGAAACCAGCTCTTCCTCAAAATTTCCAAACGCAATAGGCGTGTCCAACTGAAAATATTCTGAAGCGCAAAAAATACAAAAAAAACGAACTAAATCGGATCCCTCGATTCGTATTCCCCTTACCGTTGGTCGCTTCCGTTTTTTTTCCTCCATCCTCCCCCGTCTTCTTCTAATAAGTCTGCGACCCGAGTTATACGATTTTAACGATTTTTGTTACTTAATACCTCTAGCAAACATAAGCAAGCCCTTACAGGGTCTAATAAATTTCCAGGGATGGGTTCTACTCGTCAATACAAACACAAACAGCTATTACTATGGTCACTTTTTTTGTATAGCTTATATTCGTCCCACTACAGGGCACAGGCCTTCTTTCAGAGTGTCAGAGAGAGAGAGAGAGAGAGAGAGAGAGAGAGAGAGAGAGAGAGAGAGAGAGAGAGAGAGAGAGAGAGAGAGAGAGAGAGCATTGGCCTAATCTTACTCTTATGTGCTCTTCATTATCAGCCACTTGACGCCCACTGCAGGACATAGGCCTTCCTCCTAACCATGAAAGGTTTTGCCATAATCGCCACGCTTGGCAGGCGGGTTGGCGATCGCAGTATGCGGTTGGTATCTCAGGAAGACGCTGCTGCCCAGCCGCCCGATTATGCCGCTTATGTAATCTTAGGTTAAGAAACATCTCTGTAATTTCTTTTTTTATGTACAATACAATAAAGTGTTCTTTGTCTATCTATCTAATCAACACCGCTGCCCCTCATTCACATTAAATTCATTTGACTATTGGTATTCGTTTATTTTATTCGTTTTGTCTGTTGTGTATTTAGTTTTCTTTCTGTTGTTGTGCATATTATGTTACTTATCTGCTTATTTGGTTCTGTGATGTGTCTTGTTGGTATGATTGGTCTTTCTTCTTCTTCTTCTGGTGTGTACATGTGCACCGCTGGTTGAATGAATGAATGAAAGTCAACTTAATTGGAAGGTGCCAGTAATACAGTTTTTAACTACTGCAGGTATCAGCGACCGCTACATTATTATTAGTATGTAAATTGGTTAAACTGAGCTAAGCTTTATGTATTTTTTAAGTGCATTATGAACTGGAGAAAATAAAATATAGTTGTATTTCAAATGTATGATTTATTGCCACAAACATACACTACCTATACATACTGATGCCTGCACTTGCCCATTAGCTCAGTTGGGAGAGCGCTGGCATGGTTGGCCAGAGGTCGCGGGTTCTCAGCACGAAGCTGTGTGCTTATCCGGAGTATCTTGTCACTTGCACCCGAAGTCGTCTTCGGTCAATGTTTATATAAGAAAAAAGCGGAATCCTCTCGGAAACAACGGCCCAGCTGTAAATAAAAGCTATCTGTGATAGTTGGGCGTGGGGGCGCGTGAAATGCCGTTTTTGGCGAAATTTTGCGTTTCCAAATAATTTCTACGGGCATGAATTTAGGCTGATGTTGACACAACTCGCAAATTGTTCATGAATGCTTATTTTTTATGTAATCAATCAATCAATTTAAATTCAGGTAAGCACCTCAGCGCTTGAAATCGCCAATCCGCGGTGGGCACGCGTGGTGATGAAGCCCATACTCTCTTCTTGAGAGAAGGCCTGTGCCCTACAGTGGGACGTATATAGGCTGCTTATGTAAGCATAATTCATTTTAGTAATAAAAGTAGCGTTAGAATAAGAGAAAAATAAAAACAATAAAAAAAATGCGTATACTGTTAAGTGTTGTTAATAAATAAATGAGATACATACTATTTAACTTCCAAAAATACCTTTTTTAAATACATGTAAATTTTCGTTACTACATTCATTTACATTATTGATGTTCCTTGTATCTGTCCAAGGGTGGACAAAATTCTCCACTTCCGCTGTGTGTCAATGTCGGTTTCATCGTTAAATATACCAAGTAAGGGATCTACAGCCAAGGGCAAGATGAAAAATACCCTCCCTAAACTACCCAAAATAACACCCCTAATCAACATTCATTCACTGCGTGCATGCAGCGAATGAATGTTGATAATCCGGGATATAGGCGTGAGTTATGTACCTAATGTTATGTATTTATCGGCTTTAAAACGTCAGAAGATCTGCGCGTCCTCTTAACTAATTCATTAATTAATTTATACATTGATGCTTTAGTTGCAAATTTTTACCATTCAGCCGCAGCAGGTAGAGGAAAAAATTGTTAGACGTGCCAAAAAAAAGGTAATTAATTAAATAAATAAATGTAATAGAACTTCATCATCATCATCATCATCAGCCATTTGACGCCCACTGCAGGACATAGGCCTCCCTCATGGTTTTCCAAGCTCTCCGGTGTTGTGCCACCCGCATCCAGCGACTCCCCGCCACCGTAACCAGGTCGTCAGACCATCTGTTGGGTGGCCTTTTCCCTTCAATAATATAACTTAACATATTTTAATGTATAGCAATACCTAAATAATCTAATAACTTCTTGCCTTTTCATAAAACGTTTGAATTTTCCGAAGTGTCACGACCACACTTTTCGATTAGATTTCTCACAAAATCGGCAGTATTAATAAGATTCCACTGGATTATAAGCCTTCCTTCCAGCCCTTTTCCGCCGTTGATAGGTGTTAATTTCCTTTAACCAACGGTTTATCGTGTTGTAGTTTATATTAGAGGATTCGCACACCGCTTATTGTGGGGTTTTGATAAATATTTAAACAATTGTTGCTAACGGCGGCGGTTCGGTTTTCGTCCTGACTTGTGGGACAAGTTATTAGCTTTTTGCTTTCGACTAGGCGCATGGAAACTTCCTCGAAAGGATTGGCTTACTAAGAGTATTAAAAACTTATTTAAAGGCTAAAAATTCCACCCATACCGGGACTTGAACCCGCGACCTCTGGTTCACCGTGCCAGCGCTCTCCCAACTGAGCTAATGGGCAAGTGCAAATAGGTTTTTAAAAATTGTCCTCAGCACGGGTTAGTAAAAAAAAAAGAATATAATGATGTAGGTACAGCGATATAATTCTGATGTAAAAACCTAACTGCAAAGTGGGTTACTCGGGGTTGCAAGTGATGTAAATAGCTTCGGTCAGATGTCGCTGCCTGTACGTAATACAGAGAAGTTTGTAAAGAGGCTCGAAATCATCGATGCTTGCACTTGCCCATTAGCTCAGTTGGGAGAGCGCTGGCACGGTGAGCCAGAGGTCACCCAGGTATCCTCACGATGTTTTCCTTCACAGTTAGCGAGTGGTATTGCTACTATAACTTCACAAATGTACATAACTTAGAAAACAAAGTCATAGGTACATGCCCGCACTGGGAATCGAATCCTGGGTCTCCCGCTTCCGAGTCCAATGATCCACCCACTAGGCTAACACCGCATCTATCTACAATCAAACTATGATCGCTGATAATCCAATCGCTATAACGTCTTGCCTTGCTTGCGTTGCTTATATCAAGTTAAGTTAGGTCGTAGCCTCGAGCGTCAGTACTTGGTAATTCGATTGGGATAGACGTTACAAAGACCTTTGGCAACTGACAGTCTTAACCTGATACAGTTTGCGGAGTGGCGAGGCTACTTCGTAACAGGGTTTGCAGTTTTGCTATAGCCACCTTTCGTTTGGGGATGAAAAAGGGCAGAACTTTATTTGGGACTTCTTTTTTACAGTGGACGGGATCAACGTTTACTTTTTTTGTTGGATAGTAGCCCGTAACGCCATGGCTTAGAGTGCATGGGTGGGATATCGCGACTTTTGACATTTAAAATGGCGTGAATAGCGTCGTTGCACTACGTTTCCTAGACCCAATGGGAAAATTGCCTTATAAAAAAAAGTTTAGTGTTTTTTTTTTGAGAAAATATGTAATTTTTACAGCTCGAACCGAATATTTAAAGAAAAAATGAAAAACATATTTGTAACAACAAGACAATCATATGATACTTTTTAAGTCTACGAAACCGAAGGAAAAAAACATTCTATGGCAGGTTGTCAGTCCTTTATAAGAATCTTAATCTGTAAGAATGTAAAAAAGATTAGTTTTTTTTTTTAAGAATACTGAAATGTCATTATAAAAAAAAACAAAAATACTAAACCTTCTTTCATTCATGTTTAAAACGAAAGTTATTCACAAAATACAAAAAAAAAAAATATTTAAAATTATAGCATTCTGTTTACTAACCTTTGAAATGCCGTATCAATTATTGCCAATATTTAGGACAATGCAGTCTCAAATCAGGATATTCTTAATGCTTCGGCAGACTAGCGTCTGCATATTATAATAATATAACATAATCAGCCTATATGCGTCCCACTGTAGGGCACAGGCCTTCTCTCAGGGAGAGAGTATGGGCTTAATCACCACGCGTGCCCACTGCGGATTGGCGATTTCAAGCGCTGAGGTATGTGAATAGCTCAGACACTCAGGTTTCCTCACGATGTTTTCCTTCACCCTTAGCGTGTGGTATTGCTACTATAACTTCACGTAAAGCGTTGGTAGCCTAGTGGGTAGAACATCGGACTCGGAAGCGAGAGACCCAGGTTCGATCCCCAGTGCTATGACTTGGTTTTCTAAGACTAGCGTCTGCCTGAGCCTTAATTCACGCGGCCGGCCGACCACGAGAAAATCCCGCCCAAAAACCTTCCCCCAAATCCCTCGCCAAGTTCTTAATAGTATTTTTCAAAGTTGAAATTGGCATGTCTCGGAGATGACTATTAGAGCCCCCACTCGCTAACTTCACAACATAATCGCTCTTCGACCTCTTGGGTCGTCCGACGTCCCAAATGGGAAGACAGAGACCTTAACAACTTTGGAAATTCTAACAAACATGATAATCAACAAGGCAACCCATAAAAGGTTTAATAGATAAAGGATCGAAAGAAAATCCCTGGTTCCTATTTCAATCAAAGACCAAAAATGAGCTGGGTAATTAAAGAAAGGGACGGGACAACCATTTGCTCTTTGCTCGGCAATATTGTCGACTTTTTGTGTGTGAAAGAGGCAAATAATTACATGGCCGCTTTCTTAAAATAACTGCAAAGGAAAACGTCGTAACGAAACATGAGTGTCAGGTGTACACATAACTCAGAGCTTGAAATTGCAAATCTGCGGTGGGCACGCGTGGTAATTAAGCCCGTACTCTCTCTGAGGGAAGGCCTGTGCCCTGCAGTGGGACTTACATAGGCTACATAAAAAACCGGCCAAGTGCGAGTCGGACTCGCGCACGAAGGGTTCCGTACCATTATCTATACAACATTAGACAAAGATCGAGACAAGATAGATTAGGTACATTGAGAACAGCGCCATCTATAGAAACCAACAAGAAGCGTTTAACATTGACATTTATCGACATGATATCGGCGCTGTGAAGGTGGCGCTAGATGGCGAGCGCTGTCCTTAGACAAAGTTTGTTGTATGGGAGCCGCCCTTAAACATTTATTTTATTCTGTGTTGAGTATTTGTTGTTATAGCGGCAACAGAAATACATCCTATGTGAAAATTTCAAATGCCTAGCTATCACGGTTCATGAGATACAGCCTGATGACAGACAGACGGTCAGACGGACAGCGTTGTCTTAGTAATAGGGTCTCTTGCCCCTTTGGGTGAAGAGTATTATTAGCGATCAGAGAGTCCAAGATAAGTTAGATCTAGATAAGTGAATTAAGGATCTTCACAATTTAACATTTGACAACATGCTAAGTAACAGCTTGTGCGTTTCAGCTCTTGAAGCGCCAAAGAAGAAGACGAATCAACGGTCATCGAACGAACACCTTAATATATTTGCCTTCTAATCTTAACTTTGTGAGCCGGTTTTGTTTCAGATAGATAAATCATTTATTTGTCCTTAGAGACACAGAATTATTTTAGAATTATTTTCTTTTGCGTTGATAAACGAACTCGGCCGTAAAATTAAATAAATATGACTACGACCTGCGTGTTATACCCGGGAATTATTCCCGAGGGAGGGCCGAACTTGACAATTCTATTAGGGAAAACATTAAGAAATTACGTCACGCGATCGTGTCTCAATTGGGACGCCCCCTCCACCTCTGGATGGTCCAGGCCCTGTAAGTTTAAATTAAACTTGTCGCCCTTACGAAGCGTTGGATGGACGGCTGCTTTCAAGAAAAAACCGGCGAAGTGCGCTATGGACTCGCGCACGAGGGTTCTGTACCACTAATATGATATTACATTAGATTAGAACTCTTCATTGTACACACCATAAAAAAAATTGTTCTTTCATTCAGTTCGGGACTCTTAATGAGTGTTTGACTCACGTTTGACCGGATTTTATTATTATTTTTTTACTGTAAGGGCACAATAACCACTTTTGTAATTTATATTTTTTACCGTTTTTACGATAAGGCAATAACAAAACAGGTGAAAATTTGTTATTTGTACGTTTTTTCTTACATCTTGTATTTTTATTAAAATGCAAAAAGTAATAAAAAATAATTCAATAAAATATATTTTTTTGCGTGCGTGCATGTAACGAGTAACGCCTAATGAATGTTGATGAAGCGAAAGAGACCTGTTAGGATCGTGGCAACAGCAGAGCCTGGCCTCTCCCTACCCTTCCGAGGTACAGGCGTGAGTTTATGTTATGTTTTTGTTGGGAAATCCGCCAAAATACCACATATTCTGTGAAAATTTGAAGATTTCTATTTCTAGGCACAGATCACCTGTACATCGCCTACAGACTGATTGTCTAATTTCCAAATAAATTCCAAGATTTTTTCTGTAGCTTCGAAGTCTTATCTTGCCTTTTATCTCTTTGTCTCTGACTCTGTTCACCGTTAATCAGAATATTTTCCTTCATCTCAAAAAAATCCGCGCCAATGGGAACCGGAAACGAGTCTAAGATTGTCAATTTTCCCGCTTACTCTTCGGGGGTTTCCGAAGCTCCCGGGGATCCCTGAACGTGCCGAAAGCAGCGTAGGCACGCGCAACACACCAGGGGGTCCGACGACTTTTATGCATACGAAATTAGGGGTTAGCGGGGTAATTCCATTTTAAAAGATGAGCGGGGGCGGCGCCCCTGTAGACGTTTCAAGTTTCCTGGTCGTTTCTTGCCATTTCCTTCCGCATTGGTCTAGCCGCAACACGTTTGACTGCCATACCGGAGGTCGTGGGTTCGATTTCCGCCGGTGGCTGTGGTAATTTGATTTGTGACTAGGGCAATTGATTGTGATGCGTGGATGTTATGTTATTTCTAACACCCCGTGCATAGGCTTCTCTGTAAGGCTTATTAATTTGATAATGTACTTACCTACTGTGTGTAATTCTTTGTAATGTTGTCTAATAAAGTTTATTCTTACTCTTCTTAAGACTGTTCTTACGTGAAGCATGCTGTCTCGCTCGCAAAATTTAACCTATTTATTACATAAGGAAATCAATTACCAGGAGACGGGCAGCAGCGTCTTCCTGAGATTCTAACCGCATACTGCGATCGCCAACCCGTCTGCCAATCGTGGCGATTATGGCAAAACCCCTCATGGTTAGGAAAACCGTGAGGGAGGCCTATGTCCTGCAGTGGGCGTCAAATGGCTGATGATGATGATGATGATTATATAAAAGGTTTTCGATGTTTTCCTTCACCGTTAGCGAGTGGTATTGCTACTATAACTTCACAAATGTACATAACTTAAAAAACAATGTCATAGGTACATGCCCGCACTGGGAATCGATCCGGGGTCTCTCGCTTCCGAGTCCAATGTTCTACCCATTAGGGTACCACCGCTACCACTCTCTCTCAGAGAGAAGGTCTGTGCCCTACTGTGGGACGTATATAGGCTGCTTATGATTGCAAAACATTACATAACCAGGCTATATACGTCTCACTTTAGGGCACAGGCCTACTCTCAGGGACAGAGTATGGGCTTAATCGCCACGCGTGCCCTCCGCGGATTGGCAATTTCAAGCGCTGAGGTATGTTAATAGCTCAGACACTCAGTAATTGTTGTAATAAAATGAGTAAACTTTTGATAAAAGTGGTTTGAGGGTTTTTAAATATATTTTAGTTTTATATTTTTTTGTAGTTGATGAAAAGCTTAGTACAGGATAAGAAAAATATGCCTTGAATATCTGTAATTTAATTATCCACCAAACCCTCAGACCACATGTATCAAAAGTTTACTCATATTGTTACAATATTGAAAAATGTAAAATTGTGCGAGCGAGAGAGCGAGCTTCACGTAAGAGCAGCCTTAAGACGTGCTGAAGAGGGGGCGTGCTAACGTGATTTTAATACGATGAGTTTTCAAAATTGAGTTTTCAAGTTTTCAACATTGATGTTTGTTTACATTGTGTCTCGATGGTTCGGATTTGGAGCTTTTTCTTGAAAAGCCAAGTTGTAATGCTGTTATGGCCATTGGAACTCTTCGAGCACGTAATGCTGTGTGAATGTTTCAACCTGAAAGATATTAGATTGAATAGGGTCTGTTTTATACACCAAAAAGAATAATTTTGAGGTCGATCATAATACCCAGGCAATGGTAGTGCGGTAGAACTCTGGCCTCACATTCGAACGGTCCTGGGTTCGACACAGGCATGTTAAGAGTTCCACTGCGTGATCGAATCAGGAACGAGGAGATCTGCAGATCCGCAAGGTACTGATACCTTCAGCTCGAAGAATTGCTCAGTTGAAGTGGCAGTGGACGGGGCACAAAGCTCTGAGAACTGATGGCCGTTGGGGTGGAAAAGTTCTGACCTGGCGACCGCGGAGCGTACGATGCAGCGTGGGAAGGCCCCCCACCAGATGGTCCGACGACCTAATTACGGGGGCGGGGAGTCGCTGGATGCGGGCGGCACAACACCGGGAAGCTTGGAAAACCATCAGGGAGGCTTATGTCCTGCAGCAGGCGTCAAATGGCTGATGATGATGACTTTATTGTCAAAATATAGCAAGATAATTTCCAACACAGTGAAGGAAAATGTCGTGAGGAAACTTTAGTGTCTGATCTGAAGACTCCGAAGTGTTTATACCTTACCGCTTCAAATTGTCAATATGCAGTGAGCACGTGCGCTGCAGTGAGCTGTCTAAGGCCTCTGCCCTACAGTGGGACATATTATAACATCCTTGGACATAATATATAGGCTGCTTACATACATACATACATAAAATCACGCCTGTATCCCAGACGGGTAGGCAGAGACCAGGGACTGCCACTTGCCTCTATCCTGACAGATCACTTTCGCTTCCTCAACATTCATAAGTCGTTCCAAGCACGCACGCCGGTTTCGGGTACTTTTTATCTTGCCCTTTGCGAATACATCCCTCATTTGGTCGAAGTATGTCCGCCTGGTTGCTTTTAACTTTTATTAATTGGTGTTCTTAGGGTTGTTTCTAGTACGCTAGTCTGTTTATCTATTGTTAAAATCTATCGGATGTATTTTTTTAAGATTGTTCCCACGTTTAAAGAAAGCTTTTTTGTATTTCTGTTATTGATTAGTTTCTTAACCCTGGACGCCTCACCTGGTCACACACCCCATAACAGCTAACCATTCGTCAATTCGACGACCATTTTTTGAATAATGCTTCAAAAATGGCCGTTAGTTTTAGATACATCATCATCATCAACCCATTATGTCCCCACCGAGGGGCACGGGTCTCTTCCCTGAGGAAGGTATAGGCCATACTCCACCACGGGGGCCAAGTCCGGATTGGTGGAGGCTTGTAGACTAGTGGCTCGTCTACTGTCAAAAGTTGTCAAGCCGCCCTAAGGCCTCTGACTTGGCTTAACGACTGCCATCTATCGACGGCAGCCGGCACCAACAGCTTAACGTGCCTTGCGAAGCACGGAACCGCTCGGAAAAATGCCACTAGCGTTAGGCATAGACGGCGACCCATCCATGCACTGAACGCGCCCTGTGTTGCTTAACCTTTGTGATCGTTTAAGATCACTCAGGCAGCCGGGGCTACGAGCAAATAGATACATACATGAATCATTTATTAAATTGCCGCAACACACAAAGAAAAAAAATTAACAGGTATAGTATGGTAACAAAATTCAATATACGCACATGAAACAACATAATCAATCGTAACAAGGAGGAGATTATCCGCGTTAAGTGACTAGTACATTCACACACCCTACAATTAATTATTGGCTGCGTATTATGTGCTATGGCAATAAAAAAAGGTGGTACCCGAACCCAGCATATGCTTCATGTATTGCAAAGCAATGGCCTGCAGCGCTCGTTTTTAGGGATTCGTACCCAAAGGGTAAGGGACCCTATTGTATTACTCCGCTGTCTGTCCGTCCGTTCGTCCATCTGTCACCCGGCTGTATCTCATGAACCGTGATAGTTAGACAGTTGAAGTTTTCACAAATGATTAATTTCTGTTGCCGCCGTTACAGCAAATACTAAAGATAGAATAAAATAAATATTTAAGGGGGGCTCCGATACAACAAACGTGATTTGTTTACCGTTTGATCGATATTAATAACGGCAACTTTAATTTTGTTAATTTTCGCCTTTGTTATTCTATATACGGTACGGAACCCTTCGTGCGCGAGTTTGACTTGCCCTTCGCCGGTTTTTTGTTTGAACTCTTAATATCATATCAAACCGGCGTGCGCGCATCCAACTAATGTAGGTTGATAAAGCGAAAGAGGATTATCGGGATCGTGGGAAGTGGAAAACCCTGGTCTCTGCCTACCCCTCCGGTATACAAGCGTGAGTTTATGTAACGTGATTTACAATTACAAATCTCTCTTTGTTACAGGTAAAGATCGCACCGAGCAGTAAATAGAATGCGGTTCCAACCTCGCTGGCGAGTAGATCAGTGGAATCCTGATGATGTGCAATAAAAATGCAAATTCCTTTTGTAACAGACAGGATACACTATCCTCATGAAAAGGATAAGGACAGAAGGTTCTCTCAGTGAAGTTATCGGATTTTTTTACTCAATTCATGACGTCACACCTAGTTATAATGCAAATTCCTTTTGTAACAGACAGAATACACTATCCTCATGAAAAAGATAAGGACAGAAGGCTCTCTCAGTGAAGTTATCGGAATTTTTTACTCAATTCATGACGTCACACATACTTACAACAAGTTTCGAACGAAAACTTTGGTAAGCACTACTCATTATTAGCTTAATTCCGGATTGAGTTTCTTGATTTTTTGTCGGAAGAGAGAAAACAACAAGGAAGTAAGTAAGTCAATCCGGAATTAAGCAAATAGTATAACTATCTTGAAAGTTTTGGTGTGCAGCAGTAAAGCATGGAGAAGAGCGGGATAGAAATAAAATAATTTGACCATAATTTTATACTGATGTATAAAATTATGGTCAAACATCTTTATCAAGAACTAAGTATGGGAAAACAAAAATGTATTGTATTTAAATGACCGCAATTTGATTACCTATCAAACCCTCAGACCATGTTTATCAAAAGTAAACAAATTTTATTAAAATCGCAAAGCCTGTCAGACAGCTGCCACACATAACAACAGCCGTAACATTTTATTCTACCGTAACGTAGTAACTATGAGTAGAGTGAACGCACGAGCTGTCAAAAGTAGGTACAGGAGTTAAAAAAATTGCCATATTTGGTTTCACTTATTTGAATGAGGTCATCGGTCAGAAATTCAATTAATCAGAAATTTATTTCAACGTAAAGAATTTACTTCTGTTTGTTGAATGTCAAATTACAGTGTCGAGTTGTATTGGAGAAAAAGACAGAGAAAATCGTACCATCTTTTCTCAAATCATCTTATATCTTATACATAAGTTGCTGCGAGTGCGACCTAACAAGATCCAATGATTGCAATCGACAACTCGCAATGCTAAAACATTTGCTACTATTCTTACAAAAGTGGGAATACGCTAATGCTGCGTAGCGCTGCGACAGTTGTGTTCAATAAGAACTCCGCCCCCATATAATGTGTTGTGTTTACGCCTGAGTGGCAACTGGCACGGACTGTGTTAGTGGCGAGTACGTGGCGAACAGTGAGCGGGCCTCGTGGAGGCTAAGGAGTGGATGAGAACCTCGGCTTCTCCCTTCGCGGATTCCGCGGCACTTGCGCTGAACTCCTGGCCGAAAACCGTCAAAATTTGAAGTGACAGTGACAATCAAGAAATAACATTGATATACCTTTGAGATTGGATAGTGAAATGTTGCCTTATATTTTGATTCGCATTTATAACGCATTTAACGTTCACCAACGAGCACCCTTCTGGTGTTGTCCATTGTCCGCCAGTACGGTCCACCCAGTTGCCCCTCCCGCCGCACCAGTTAGATATTTTACCCTGTACCTGAGGATTTTTGAGTGGTCGTTCTGTATCTCCTTAGTCGCGGTCTATTAGTCGCCGTCGTCGTCCGAAATCCAGCAAATGTGGATATTTTCCGGACGACATACGCCAATAAGGATGTATTGTTCGTGTTTTTGAACGTAGAACGCGTTTTATTTATCTTGATTTTTGTTGACTGTATTTTTAGGGTTCCGTGCCCAAAAAATACAGTCTGTCACCAGGCTGTATCTCATAAACCGTGATAGCTAGACAGTTGAAATTTTCACAGATGATGTATTTCGGTTGCCGCTATAACAACAAATACTAAAAACAGAATAAAATTAATATTTATGTGGGGGCTCCCATACAACAAACGTTGTCTAAAGACAGCGCTCGCCATCTAGCGGCCACCTATGTAACCTTCTCAGCGCCGATGTCATGTCGTTAAATGTCAATAATAAACGCTTCTTGTTAGTTTGTATATAGCGCTGTTCTCAATGTACCTAATCTATCTTGTCACGATCTTTGTCTAATGTTGTATAGATAGTGGTACGGAACCCTTCGTGCGCAACTCGCACTTGGTCGGTTTATTTCATAAATAATCACAAATCTATAACGTTTATCTAGATATTGACATACTTACCTACATTTACTAGGTCTCAATACGATTTAGTTCATTAGCAAACTTATTTACCTATACTTATTTCTTATTTCTATCGTCGGCCTGGACTTTGGAGAGGCCTTCATCTAGAGGTGGTCGAATATGGGCTGATGGATTGAATTGGATTTGAATTACTATGACGTACTGAAACTAAATGTTTTCTGCATTCTTCAAGTTCCCATGTGAAATTACCCTAATGAGGGTAATTTCACAAACATTATACCTAAGGCATTATACCTACCCGAGAAATTAATTCCACCATTTGCCATAATCGGTATTAAACGAAATGACGGCTGGTTCCAAGCACACAATGGAAAAAGAATGTACAACAAAACGCTGAGAATAGCTAGAATATTAATTTGACGGCCCGTTTTGTAGACACGGCCATTTTAGAAGCAATAACACCGGTATGCTAAAGCCACACTTGCTGTGGGTAGTCATAAAATCAGAGGACATAGCTTCGAACGCCCATGTAACTTGGAGCGGACGGGTCTAATCCATTTCGACGGAAACCAATTTTCAGGGCATTGTTAAAATTGTCCAGTAAATGTTTTGTACAGTTTTGAAAAACATGTAGTGTTTTATGTTTTTGTAGGAACTAGAACTTTCGTAAGCACTACAGTTTATTAATTTAGGATAAGCACTTAGTTATTATTACTAATAAGTTCATCTGGACCTGAGCTAATAATAAATTAAGTGCTTGTTAATTGTGGCCTTTGTTATTCTATAAAGAAGTAGATTAAAAAGATGTTTAAAATAGCATTGTTAACAATGTCAAGTATAACTTTTGTACAAAAACCAATTGTTTGAACATTCCGGCTTTCTGTTAATACCTAAAGACAACGCAAGCGAAGATGTTGTTTCTTATGTGATTCTGGATTCACTTAATTGCAATTTCGTCAGTAGAATCCGACCAAGTTAATTTTTTCTCGTGATAGCCAGCAAGCAATTCCTTATGCCGGTTACTTGTTCAGACCGAAGCGAAAAAATAAACGAAAACTAAAGAACGGTTCAATGTACCAATCAGGATTGGTCTAAGGCCCTGGTCTGTGTGCACTGCTTGGTTTACTGAACCGTCCAGTTGTTATGTAAACGGCATTATGCATGGAGGGCATGTATGTGTATATTCAATATTTAGACCAAATGGAACCGCTTTTTACCGGAGCGGCGAAATTTAAGTAGCAAGTGAAGGACAAAAAATTTTGGTCGAGTTGAGATTTAACCGGAGTGCGTCTTCATTAAAATAAAACAAAACTTAAAAGTAGGATTCCACAAGTGCCATAGACATGGCGGCTGTCCAAATGCGTGTATCTGGATTCTCATAATTTATGCACTTGTGTTTCTTACAGTAAAATTATGCGTTTCTTCTGTTTTCAAGTGTGTTTTTTTCCATCTTTCTGTAAATGTATGGGTTTTATTATTATTATTATTAAAATTCTTTATTGCATTTAAACACATAGTTTTGCACATAGGCGATCAAAGCATTATCTACAAGCTAACCTAAGTTATGAAGTAAAAGTTTCTTCTGTTTTGAGGCGTGTTTTTTTTTTTCTTTTCCTTACAAACAAGGCTATTTTGCTGCTTGCTGTAATAACTGCCTATGTTCGGACCACTGCAGAGCACAGCCTTCTCTCAGAGAGAGAGAGAGAGAGAGAGATTATGGGCTTCATCGCCACGCACGCAAGGCACATTAAGCTGTTGGTGCCGGCTGCCGTCGATAGATGGCAGTCGTTAAGCCAAGTCAGAGGCCTTAGGGCGGCTTGAAAACTTCTGACAGTAGACGAGCCACTAGTCTACAAGCCTCCACCAATCCGGACTTGGCCCCCGTGGTGGAGTATGGCCTATACCTTCCTCAGGGAAGAGACCCGTGCCCCTCGGTGGGGACATAATGGGTAGATGATGAGGTATATGGACACCTCAAACACTCAGGTTCCGTCAATACATTTTCCTTCACCGTCAGCGCGTATTGCTAGGACAAATTCACAAATGGACGTAAATTAGAAAACAAAGTCGTTGGTACATGCCGTTGCCGGCCTCGAGCCCAGGGCCTCTAGAATGCGAGCCCAGCGTTCAACCGATGTGCTACCACTGCATTGACTCGAAATGACAGTGTCCAAGTTCTATTTTTATCTGCTAATTACAGGAAAAACTCTGCAACACTGATCAACAAGTTATTATGTCTACATTGTTAAAAAGGTTGCGAAAATAATAATAAAAAATAAGTGGGGTCCCCATACTGGAAAATTACATTTCAAGGCTTTTTGTCGTCGCTCTAGCGGCGAAGGAAAATATCGTGAGGAAACCTGAGGCCAGAAGTGTTCATATACCTCGGCGCTTGAATTGTCAATCCGCGGTGGACACGTTTACATACAAGTTTCGAACTCGGAGTGAGTATAGTACAGTCCCTGTAGTAAAAAACTAACACAAAAAAACTGGCAAATGTAAGTCGAAATCCCACTAAAGGCTCAGTAGTGAATAAAAGAAAACACATTTTTGCTGAGTAATATTATAACAACTTTGACGTTCATTAAGTAAAAAATTCACTTAATTAAATCTCATTAATTATTGGTCTTGATGTTCACATGTTTGTGATGTCGTTGTTTCTGGTTCCCACGACACAGGGTATCCTAGTGTGGGGCCAGAGCAATGTATGTCATTTTGTTTTTATAATAGTTCAAAAATTTGAATTTATATTTCTATTCTTGCAGGACTCTCGCATTTGGCTGATTTTTTCAGCCAGTCTGTAGGCAATCAACACGTTACAGTGCCGTATTCGTGTTAAAAATTCATCACTCGCCGTCGACAATCCCACTTCTGATTACAAATCAGCCTCCTTTCAGCGACTGGCCATTACGCGCGCGGTGGCGCGGCGCACGTTCCGAGCGTAAAATTAATACATTCAAAACCGCAGATTTCGAACGAGTCCGACCGATTGTCGATCGCGATTCATTGCTGCGCCATAGATTAGCTGTGGCTAGACTAGGCGTCAACGTCAAGCACCACCAAATCATCAAATCATCATCATTATTCAGCCACAAGAAATCCACTGCTGGACATAGGCCTCCTCTATGGATTTCCAAAAAGATCGGTTGGAAGCGGCCTGCATCCAGCGTCTTCCTGCCACTTGGATGAGGTCATCTGTCCACCTTGTGGCTGGTCGTCCTACGCTACGCTTGCCGATATGTGGTCTCCATTCGAGAACTTTTCTTCTCCATCGGCCACCAGTTCTGCGTGCTATGTGCCCCGCCCACTGCCACTTCAACTTACTAATCCGCTGGGCGATGTCGACGACTTTCGTTCGTCTACGGATCTCATCATTTCTGATTCGATCTCGTAGAGAAATTCCGAGCATAGCCCTTTCCATGGCTCGTTGCGTGACCTTGAGCTTTCTTGTGAGGCCCATAGTGAGAGACCACGTTTCAGTGCCATAAGTCATCACTGGTAACACACACTGGTTGTATAATTTGGTCTTGAGCGATTGTCATCAAATGACAAGCCTGTAACATCGTCCACTGATGGATATACTGTTCGTCTCAACCAGGTCTTTTTTTTGTCCCCGACCATCGTCCTCCAGCCGTCACCTCGAAAAGTAATTCTGGCCTCGTCATACGAAAACGCTCCATAAAAATCTGGCGGAGAGTGGCTGCAAGTGGCGCCTTATAATCTGTGATGAAGCGTTTATCAATATTTGTGTTTTCTTGTGGGATTCTTTTACATTTGTCGTACATTTTTACAAATGGCCGCAGTCTGGGTGTATGTCCATGTTTGTGATGTCCTT
This sequence comes from Yponomeuta malinellus, assembly GCA_947308005.1. Lineage (NCBI taxonomy): Eukaryota > Metazoa > Arthropoda > Insecta > Lepidoptera > Yponomeutidae > Yponomeuta > Yponomeuta malinellus. Next base: position 3,088,974 of record OX371019.1, read on the forward strand.
GCCTGGTTGCAATAGCTCAGGGAGGATACCCTGTTTGATACCAGGACAATGATTGTGTTGTGTGGAAGTTATTATGATTTTGACGAGCTCGTGGCGCAGCGGTAGTGCATCTGCATACCATGCGAGAGGTCCCGGGTTCGAATCCCGGCTGGGGACAAAAAAAAACCCCAGGTCTTGGATGTTTACGTATGTTTGTGATGTCGCTGTTTCTGGTTCCCACGACACAGGGTATCCTAGTGTGGGGCCAGAAGCAATGTATGCGCCTGTATGTAAATGTCTGTTTATGTTTATTCTTTTTTTAAGAATTTTGTGTGTACTTTTGATGTTATAAATAAATTTAACCCGAATCGGATTTGGGTATAATATAATAAGCATCCGTATTACAGCGAGTCCGCGTTTTCACGTCTTTTAATTCTTTGCGCGGAAAGTGCCCTGGATTGATTTTACAAGCCATCCGTGATTGATCTATGTCCCGTAGGAGTGTTGTAGGGCTTGCGAGGCCACGTTGTGCTGGTCATGTATTTACATTCAGGGGAGGTGGTGAGCGTTAAACTGTGAACGATTTACGGTGTAACGTTTCATAGAAAAAAGGGTGTAAGTGACTTTGAATTGTTTATGTATGTCGAGGAAGCGAAAGTGATCTGTCAGGATCGTGGCAAGTGGCAGTCCCTGGTCTCTGCCTACCCCTCTGGGATACAGGCGTGAGTTTATGTATGTATGTACAATGTATGTATGTAGTAAACAGAGTCGACGGTTACTCGATATTAGCTCTTATTACGTACGTGTGACTGTCAGAACAAAATGGTTATCTATATTCTTTAGATGATTTTGGATTCCGCGGTGGGCACGCGTGTTAATTAAGCTTATACGCTCTCCCTGAGAGAACGCCTGTGCCCCGCAGTGAGACGTATATATGCTTAAAAGTGGCCACTCCTACCGACAATATATAGGTAAAGTGACCACTCAAACACCGTAGCGCCTGGATTTTTTTTTTATTTTTTTTAAGGCTTGTCCAATAGATGAGCAGGTTTACTTAAGATAGTTTTCTTAAAAAAAGAAAAAGTGCCCGAAACCGGCCTGCCTGCAGCGACTAAAGCGGTTTGTCAGAATCGTGGCAAGTGGCAAACCCTACATAAGCAAAATCTTACATTAAGTAATTTTATCACACTGTATGCATTTTTGGTTGTTTGGCACTACCCCATCGACACTCCACATCAACGCAGGTTACCTGGAAGAAAATACTATCTAGTATTAAGCTCGCCGTGCAATAATGAATTTTTCAATTCAATTCAAATTTAAACCGTAGACCCTGCCTATCCCCCGGTCTGAAATACAAGCGTGAGCTTATGTGTGTATATGTGTATCACAGTAAACACGCATAATATGAACGTCCCACTGTAGGGCACAGGCCTTCTCTCAGTGAGAGAGTATGGGCTTAAGAAGCCCATGTACGTAACTTAGAAAACGAAGCCATTGGTACATGCCGGGATTCGAACCCACAATCTCCCGAATGAGAAGGCGGCGTTCTACCGCTCCGCTACCACCGCTTATATATAACTGGCTGTTGCCCGCGACTTTGTTCGCGTGGTAATTTTGATGTGTATTTTTCCGGGATAAAAAATAGCCTATGTGCTAATCCAGACTATAATCTATCTCTGTGCAAAACTTCATCCGGATCCGTTCAGCCGCTTTTGCGTGAACGAGTAACAAACATCCATCCATACAATACAAACATTCGCGTTTATAATATTAGTAAGGATATACATGACATGTAGCAAGTAAACATGTAGCACCACTTAAATTATGCAACCTCAGTGTGGCATAGCATGTCACTGCAAATAGTTATTCTCGCCTGTGCTATTTTCCTCTGCAAAGCGCTTTGCCGACTCAATTTTGGAGTGTATTTTCGGTTGAGTGTCAATCAACGTAGTGCATTTTGATGTTAATTAGAGTTGCCGGAATTGCCTTCTAATAGAATTTACCTGCATAGAGTGACCGACACCGGTTTTCAGTGTTGTTACCCGACCGCGAAAGGACGAGAGAGTTATGTAATGTTTGTAAATTCTTTTTTTTTTCCATGCGACGCCATGCGAAGTCGTCGAAGGGGCAGTGAATGCGAATGGCGAGAGACCGCGAAAGATGGCGTAATGGGGATAAAGGCTTGTACCCAGTAGTGGCCAGAGGCGGGCTGATTATGATGATGACGATGTTTCTTGATGACCACCGAGAAGTCAGGCGGCTTGACTGTTTAGTTAATGCAAGGGGTGGGGCCCAAGTGCGACACCGAGGGCATGCCCTAATGTTGACAAATTAGGTGTCAAATGAATGTAGTTGATGATATGACGTTATCGTAGAATAGAATAAAACTGTATAAGACATAACGAGTACATCATCTTGACTGACGTTGTCAAGTTTTACTTTTGTTAACGTTGTTTATTGTGCAATAGAGTGTAACAAACTAACTGAATACCACCGAAAAATGTAAAAAAAAGTATTTTAAAAACATTTAAGCTAGCCTATAAATGAAAACAAATAAGACTCGGGCCAGCTGCACCCAGGCGGGGATAAACAAACTTAAACTTTGAATAAAACGGGGGGCCACTTGCTAAAGATTTAAATAAAATAACATCCACATATTACAATCGCTTGTCAAGGTCCCGAACTAGGACACCCTGAGATCTTGTAACAAAAAAAAAAGACATCACATACATGAAAGATCTAATCTGGGATCATTTGTTCAAATCAAAGTACGGCTGCCTCTAGCAGGGAACGAACCCACGACCTCTGGCTTGGTAATCAAACGTGTTACCGCTAGACCATCGAGGCAGTCAAATGACCGATGGTTGGGTATATGGTCGTGTTTATTACTTTTTGGCAGTCAGGTTTTTTTTACAAAATGGTTTTGTTTTTATTATTCACCGTTTTGTCTACGCAGTTCTCCACTTTTGGCTTATAAATTATTCTGCGCTTTTATTTCACTAGTGGTACTCCGTAGTATCGTAGCTTTATTAAAAAAAAAACTATTTTCAGATAAAGTCCATTTCAGAGAAGGGACGTGTAACAAAATTGTGGTACGTTCTCAGGTCAAAATGAGCAAAGTATCGTCGTCATGAGCCCACCTCTACCCACTGTTAGGTGTATGCCTTTTTTCCGTCACGCCGTCTTTCGCGGTCTCTCGCCATTCGCATCCACGGGCTCTCTCCCGTCCTGACCATGACCATCGGGCTGTTGGTCTACCCAACACCCGCCCGGTTCTCGGCCACCCCACTCCGTTACTGCCCTGCCCTTCTATCACGTTACACTCCGCTCTTAGTCCAGTGAAAATAGATATTCAGTTTGCATTAATTCCCAACAAGCTGGATTTTTGTATAAGTCTTAAATACGTCATTACAAATGCTATGTCAAGTCTCAATCGATCCCGCCTGTGCGTCGTTTTTTTATCCTAGGTTAAAGGTCACAATGGAGAATTTGCACAAAATTTATTTGTAATACAAGCGGAGAGGTCATGTTTAAAGATAAATAACCGTGGTTATTTTTATTCTCTCGCATTTTTTGGACACCGGAAACGCTGATAAAATATTTTTACGATTTTATTTTAAATTTTATCTTTCCTGCCCCTTAGTATGAAATTTGACAGTTAGACGATTGGAATCGCTTAGGATTTGGTGCGCATAATCAGGCCACTGAGTTTTTCTGTCTTCTATGGTATAAAAGCAATTCCACTTCAATCTAAGTTCGACGCAAGTTCCCCATGTTTTTTGCGTATATCTCTGTTGATTTATTGGGTTAACCTATTTGAAGATTCCAAAGTGTCAAAACAAGTATGTATTTGACAGTTCGGAGAAGGTTAAATCAGACAACTCCATACAGTGGCGGACTTACGCAGTAGTGCGGCTTGGCCACCTGCCAAAGCGAAGCTATAGCAAAAAACCGGCCAAGTGCGTGTCGGGCCACGCGCATTGTAGGGTTCCGTAGACAGAGGGTTTTTTTTTATCTGCTTTACAAAACTAACAACTTCATCGATGTCATTTTCAAAAGATTTTGTACGAAATTTTACTTTTATAAGTTGGTTGCCTATTACTCCTTAACTAGTAAAGACTACTCAGCCGTGATACTTTTCCTTTTAAGTTGTGCTACTACTCTGAATTTTTTCACGTTTCTACAATCAACCCAGGAGAGCGAGGGTGACGCCCTACTCGGACAAAAAATTTCGCTTTAAAGCTTAAAGCATATTTTAATTCAATTCAAATATTTTTATTCATTGTAAAAACAGAATGTTTACTTAATGAACGTCAAAGTTGTTAGTTTCACAATTAATGGATTATGTGGAGAAGAAGCTAACAAAGAAACTCCACATTTATTCTTTTCAAAACACGTTTTAACTTAATTGACAGAGTTTTCAACTTAAAATATTAGTCATGAATGTGTTGAACACTAGTCACAATCGTCCTTTAAATAATATTAATCTACTTTAACCCCTATTATTACCAAACGGAACCCTTCAAGTTTTCCTACACCCTCAATATTTTTCAACGACCAATCTAACGAGCCCCATATGATGGGTTGGACGAGAAAAAAAAAACATCCCCACTTTTCATGTTAGGGGAGGTACAGTAAAATAAAATTCCAACATTTTATTCTTTAACTCTGTCGGCGTGATATGTATAAACATACCAAATTACAGCTTTCTAGTACCACCGGTCTTAGCGCTAGGCCGCGGACAGACAGACAGACAGACAGACGGACATGGCGAAACTATAAGGGTTCCTTGTCGGACTACAGAACCCTAGTATATAGGGTTGTTTTTAAAATTCGTGTTTTAGAAATTTTTTTGTTCTATGAGTGTTTCTCAGATGTAGTCTCGAAATATCAAGTTAGCATTTCGTGTGTATTTTTCTCGAAGTTTACGGCTCTGGCACGATCATTTCTCAAGAAGCGGTCCAAAAACGGACTGCATATGTATATGATTTCCTCAGCGAGTGAAATATTATTTTAGTGACAAGGCCGTCCTTACTCTTTGGTAAAGACATATGAAGAAGAAGAAGAAGAAGAAGAAAGACATTTATTATACCAACAAGATACATCACAGAAACAAAACAAGCACACAAGCAACATCATATGCACAACAACAGAAAGAAAACTTAATACACAACAGACAAAATGAATAAATAAAACAGGACCATAGATGTAGCCTGTGGTGTATCTACATTGCCACAAAAGGCAGCTGACTCAGTGTAAGTAATTTCTGTTTTCTTAATGTGTAATGTATGTATCTCTATCTATCTATTTTTCGTTAGTGTAAATAACCCGTGTCTGGAATTGAAGGCAGTTTAATGCACGAGTTCCAGGTTTTAGAATATTTATACAAACTCTGTTAATTAAGGACTTGAAAGACTGAGTTTTTTGTCCATTTTTTTCAAAATGATCTAGGTTTTGAAATTGACACCTAGTTTAACTCGTAACGTTCGTTAAGTCGCAGTATCTGTGCTACTTTGAATAAAAAAAAATTGATTGTTTTGATTTGATTTAAAGAACATTCGTCAACCTTGTCCTGACCAACTCAATCCGTTTTTTTTTTGTTAGATATATATTTATAAAGAGTTTACGTATGTTTCTCAAAAACAAATCATTCGCCAAACTGCGTGACCGTTTGTTGGCGAATTATATCGCACTTCTTATTTTATCTCTTATTCTAAGGCTGACATGCGCCACTCTCCCAAACGTGGACATGCAAGTAGTGGAGTTTTGTTCAATTCGAATGACAAATAAAAGAAGCGAAAGTAAAAATCAGCTATCTGGTATCCTCAGCCGTATTCTAAAGCCTGAAAGAATAAATTGCAAATTTTTGTATTTCTTCCGGGCGTGCGAGTCGTGCCGATAAAACTGGCGACGTTAATCGATTGCTTTAATGCGTTCCCGTCATCGAGCCGGAGTTATCGGGCCGTTTTGCCCGGCACAGAGCCCTTGCGGTGGTGGCCGGGGAAAACGGCGCTTAGAAAAAAAAAATGCATGTGCCAAACCCTGGTCTCTAACTGATCTTCCGGGATACAGGCGTGAGTTTATGCTACGCTATTTTGTAACGTCCAACTCCAAAAACTAAGATTAGCTGGTAGCTGCTTCGGTTATGTCGGAAACCACACCATCCAAGATCCTTTCTGAGTATGGTTCGAGCCTGCGCAACAGTACGTAGGATAGTATCTTATATGCGGTCGGTAGCAGTGCTATACCTCGATAGTTCTAACATCATCATCATCATCAGCCCTTTGACGCCCACTGCAGGACATAGGCCTACCTCGTGGTTTTCATAACCATGAGGGGTTTTTTCCATAATCGCCACGCTTGGCGGGCAGGTTGGCGATCGTAGTATGCGGTTGGAATCTCAGGAAGACGCTGCTGCCCGTCTTCTGGTAATTTATTTCCTTAGTCGCCTTCTACGACATCCACGGGAGGAAATGGAGTGACGCTATTCTTAATCCGGCGACACACGGTAGTTCGAACACCTTTCCCATATCCTTTTTTGTGAATGGCACATATAAAACCCACATTCCACTCAGCTGGTGGTCTTTCAGACTCCCATATCTTAGGGATTAGCCTGAATATTCGAATATGTACCGTGTTACCACGATGTATGCAAGTAGAGGAAAACATCGACGGTGAATGGCAGGCAGTGAAGTCTCACATATTGTTCTTATTTTAGGAAGGCGCTTATGGTGACCGTAATTAACCGTTTTCACCGTTTTTCTTCCCCTGCTTTTGTGTTGACTGCTTTTTATAGCCATATTAATCTTAAAACGTAAGTGTGAATCATATTAAATCTTTTCCTCTGCTCGCAAGCGTACCACGCACCGCGCATTATGAAATATTCTGCGAGAGCATTGGCACACGGTTTCACGCGGCAATTGCTGTTTTATACTCTCGCCAGTGTATTTCGGAGGTCGATTCCCTGTTTGGTCCTTATTCTATTCTTATTTTAGACATTCTGCTTTGATCTATTTTTCTATTTTCGAATTTAGTGCTATTTTTTTTTAATCGACGACTTGGGTAGAAACATGAGCGATAATAATAAGCCGGTGTCCGAAATGTGCCGTGTGCTCTTCATGGAATTTGGCGCCGACTCCAAATTATATTTCTACTTTGAATTTAAAGGTCATTTAAATTCGTTTAAATTTTTTCTTTCTTTTTAGTGTTCGTAGAATGTCAGTTTTTATTAAAAATAAAGAATTTTTTACATATTACTAAAAAGGATTGCCCCCATTAGACCTTATTTTCTGCTGTCTATTAAAGACTTCCGTCCTCCATCTCTGAAAGTATTTTTAGATCTTCACCAAATTAAAATGGGACCAATCGCACGTTATATATACATATTTGAACAAACAAAAGAATTACATATTCTTTTTTTTTTGCACTAACCCGTGCTGAGGGCAATTTCAAAAACCCTATATTGTCCTCAGCACGGGTTAGTGCAACAAAAAGAATATATAATCATGTAGGTACAGCGGTATCATTCCGATGTAAAAACCTTATTGCAAAGTGGGTTACTCGCGGCTGCAAGTGATGTTTTTCAGTTCGGCCAGATGTCGCTGCCTGTTCGTAATACAGAGAAGTTTGTAAAGAGGCTCGAAATTTCATCGATGCTTGCACTTGCCCATTAGCTCAGTTGGGAGAGCGCTGGCACGGTGAGCCAGAGGTCGCGGGTTAAAGTCCCGGCATGGGTGGAATTTTTAGCCTCTAAATGGGTTTTTGAAACAAAATAATTGTCAAATTCGCGTTAAGCGAGAACATAGCATAAAAAAAAAAAAAACATACGCGTCAAGTTGGTTCTCAATTACTCCTTTTTGAAGTCGGTTAAAAAAGTACAAAGAAGGGGTCTGGTACTGTGGTCTAGTAGAGACGAATCCAAGTGTAACTCCAGCAAAGTACCCACGTGGCAGGGGAGCTTGCGGGTTTTATGATCTGAAAGAGTTTTAACTTTGCAGCGACTTGCCCAAAGTATTCAGGTAAAAATATTAACAGAAGTACGAGACATTAACTGGAGTTAACTGGAAGATCATGCTGTTAGCATTCAGTTCGCCTTTGTGCTTTTTATTTTTTAATAGTGCAATAATGAATTTTAACATTACATACATTACATAAACTCACGCCTGTATCCTGGAGGGTTACGCAGAGACCTAATATATAATAGATGTTGTTAGAAATGTGAAGTTTAGGGCCTGGGATGGAAATTGTGTTTAATCTGTGAAGTCTAATTGTTTGTCAATTCTCGAAAATGAAACGGAACTATCTTAATGTTGCTAGGACTAGGTGCCTGAAATGCGTATTTCATCATCATAACCGACGCCTACTACTGGGTAGGCAAAATACGTATTTAGAAGAAAAAACAATGAAATAAAAAATAACCAACAGCCCGACTGCCGAGCATTAACTACTAAGCAGGCGTGACCAACCTAAATACCTCGTGAGGAGTTACATTGTAGCATTTGGGTACCGCCTGCTTAGTATTTAACGCTCAGCAGTCGGGTTATTGGTTATTTTTTATTTTTGTCTTTTTAGTGATTTTTAAATTTTTTGTTGGATTTATGCTGATTACATATATACCTATGACACTCGCGCAAACACTTCGAATCGGTTTAGGTTAAGGAGTTATGAGGGAACATAGAATCGGACATACTTACATACATAGGCTTGCCCAGCACCTACACCATCCTGACAGCTTAGTCGGCCTAGCCCACAGGAAAGACAAGTCAATACGTGCGGAGCCAACCAAGCCGCGGGTTTCCTCACGAGGTTTTCCTTCACCGTTAGCGTGTGGATTGCTACTACAAATTGGCATATGAAGGTAACTTTGAAAATAAACAAGGGAAAGGTACATGCCCGCATTGGGAATCGAACCTGGGTCTCTCGCTTCCGAGTCCATTTTTCTACCCACTGGGCTACCACCGCATCTTTTATGGTTAGTAAATTTATTTTTTCATAGATAGTAACGATGGCAAATATCAAGATTTGTCCGAAGGTTCTTCTGATGCAGAAACTATACTATGATTTTGTCGAGTTGTTTGTGTTATTGTCAGTTTATGGAACTGACTGTACGCTTTGGTTTAAACGTATTTTTCTTTCAAAATAGCCTTTCTTTTACCGAATGAAAAGATTGTTATAGTACAATTTAGTACATAAGATAGGTTTCCTTATTTGTTCTTTAGTGATACGGTTTAACATAGAATGTATATTGAGAGAACATACGTAACGTACACAAGCAGCCGATAAAGGGTGTAAAAAATGTACATTTTTAGGGTTCTGTACCTCAAAAGGATAAAAACGGAACCCTTATGGGATCACTTTGTTGTCCGTCCGGGAACTTGTGGAGGTATGAAGTTGAAATTAAAACCATATACTCAGGTCTACAGTCCCTTGAAGCTGTGCAAAAAATCTAACTTCTGAGTTAACCTAAAAAAAAAAATGCGGCCGCTTATGATGCAAAAAATGTATATTTCGACACTCAAGGGAATCAAAATTTATAGGGTACTTGACCTAGAACTATGAAATTTGGCAAGTAATATCGTTATATACTACGAGTACAGGGAACAATCTGAAAACTATACATTTGTAATTAAATCATAAAATTTTTTTTCATTAAATCATAAAAAAATGTTTGTAAAGTTCGGGAAAAGCTCGGAAAAAACTGCGAGACTCGATTCCCGAACTATTTATAATAAGTAAGTACCTACAAATTTACGGAACCCTCGGTGGGCGAGTCCGACTGTAACTGATCCGGTTTTTTTAAATAGCCGTGTTTGTGTTCTACTGCTGGGCAAAGGCCTCCCCCGTAATCTTCCACTCCTCTCTGTCTTCAGCAGTCATCTCCCATTTGAGCAAAAACGTTGAGAGATCGTCCCGCCGTCTGAGCCTTGCCGACCACGTCTGCGATGTCCGTCTATCCCGTCGCGTGGAACCGGGTTGTCCGGGCCCATACGACTCGACGTGGCCTGCCCAGTTCCACTTGAGTTTTCACGGTCACAGACCCAACATCAACGAATTTAGCTCTGGAGCGGAGCCTGTAATGTCCATATACAGGGTTATTTCTAAAGTGCGCAATTTCCGATGATGTCGGTTAGATTTTGTCATTTAAAACATTTGTTTTGTTTAATTTTCCACTAAAATAATATAAACAATCATCATTATCGTCAGCCATTTGACGCCCACTGCAGGACATAGGCCTCCCTCGTGGCCCTCATAACCATGAGGGGTTTTGCCATAATCGTCACGCTTGGCAGGCGGTTTGGCGATCGCAGTATGCAGTTGTAATTTCAGGAAGACAATGCTGCCCGTCTCCTGGTAATTGATTTCCTTAGTCGCCTTCTACGACATCCACGGAAGGAAATGGAGTGACGCTATTCTTAATCCGGCGCCACACGGATATAAACAATGATTTACAGACTTTAGTAAATTTATGTAAACTGTGACATTTCGAAGACTAAAAATCTGGGAAAAAGTCATAGAACAGAAGATGTTGCCAAATAAGAAATTTTAACATTTTCTATTAATGTAAACAGAATAAGTACACTTTTGAAAACTCTGGTCTATCCAAGACTGTATAATAATGACAGTTTAGACATATTTTAATTTTCATATCTTAGTCTTTGACAATGATGTATAGAGTAAGAATATTTACTTTTCAATTTTTTTATCAAAACCTGGGACCAATCAGAAATAATGTGTAAAAGCCCGTAATTTTATTTTTTAGACTTAGCTTAGATATTTGTGAAAAGCATTCTTACTCTTTTACTATCATTAAAAAGTAATTCCCTAGTTACGGAGAAGCAAAAGGAAACTATCCACAAGGACGATGTTCACAACAATAATTATGTTAAACCGAACCTTTTTGCATAAAAAAAAAACTTTAGCCTTTGCATCTACGAAATGAGATGATTTATACAGCGTCCAGTGACACCTTCACTCACACTAGATGGGTGAAGGGACCACTCGGACGCTGCAGTGCCTCGGACATTGCTTTTTGGATGGACTAGGCTTGCCCAGCACCTATACCATCCTGACAGCTTAGTCGGCCTTTTTGCATAGTTTCACCCCGTAATGAAATCGAAATAGTTTCCGAAGCTTAAACGCAGATTTCCCCAAACACAATTATCTCTGGACATTAAAGTTTGTGCCAAAAGTGCGGGCCATAGAATTATTGTACGGTAGAACCGCAGTGCGAGCTTCCAAGTGAGGCAAGAAATTGGTAGCCAAATTGGCATTCCCAGCGAAGGCGGTTATTAGTGTTGCATTATTAATAATAACTTCCACATAACATAATCACTTGACTTGGTCCCAAACTAGGATACCCTGTGCTATGGTACAACATCAGCCATTTGACGCCCACCGCAGGACATAACCTCCTTCGTGCAGTTCATAACTATGAGGTGTTTTGCCATAATCGCCACGCTTGGCAGGCGGGTTGGCGATCGCAGTGTGCGGTTGATATCTCAGGAAGACGCTGCTGCCCGTCTCCTGGTAATTAATTTTCTTAGTCGCCTTCTGCGACATCCACGGAAGGAAATGGAGTGACGCTATTCTTAATCCGGAGATATATGCTATGGTAACCAGGGGATAAGGGGATAATAACCCCATCGGGTTCACTCGCGCACGGAGTTTTCCGGACCACTATCTATACAATATTTGAATATTTCAAGCGTCTACCTGTTGCCGTTATTAATATTGAGCAAAATACGCCAAAAAATCACGTTTGGTGTATGGGAGCCCCCTTAAATACCTATTTATTTTATTTTGTTTTTGTTATAGCGGCAACAGAAATACATCATCTGTGAAAATTTCAACTGTATAGCTTCATGAGATACAACCTAGTGACAGACAGACAGACGGACAGTGGAGTCTTAGTAATAGGGTCTCTTACCCTTTGGGTACGGAACCCTAAAAAACTTCCTTTACAACTTTTTTTGAAAAAATTGTCGAATTAATCTCTCAACGGCCGTTTTTGGCATCAATGCTATCTAGGCCTAGAAAAGTACTCTGTGGCATAGTCCTAAATTTGTTGCTTTAGGTTCCCAGCCATGTGTCCTAAAAATCACTATTAACGTTATTGAGAGATTGATCTGACACTATTTGCAAAAAATATCAGTAAAAAAAAGATGTTTTTTTTCTAGCTAGTGAACCCGATGGAGCCCCTTAATGCGAATGTGTGCGTGTTTGCCAACATCATTACAATCCGTTTAGGCACATTTTAAGTTTATGTGTGCGTGTCGCCTTGCTATTGAGCGGAATTTTGTACGGCACACTCTGTCTGCGTGGTAAATCTATGGTACGGGCGTAATCTCAACCCTGGGGGTACGTTCGGATAGTTTAAATGCGTTCATGAGCCAAACTGCGAGCTTTATTACTGCTTTATATTGGTTTTATAGTTTTCTACTCGAGTTTATCTGCTTATTTTACGCATATGAAGATTTGGCGCCGATGGCGATGAGTCTAAAGGCGATATTACACGGTTCAATTTCGGTGCAATATTGCGTTCAATTTCATTACTTTAATCGCATTGATACGTCAAGCTATATTACACGGTTCAATTTTGGTTCAATATTGAACCGTCATTGCAATCGTCTATAGCGCAATTTCATTGAAAACTAAATCCCGGCGAACGCTTTTAATGCGATTGACGCAGACAATTATTCAATGCGATTGAAAAGTGTAAACACGGAGATTGAAGGATCGGGCGCATTTTTCAATGTTCAATGCTTTTCAATTTATTTATTTATTTTTATTTACATAAATATTGCAACATGACAGTAATTAGGTACACCAAAGCGTTACAATATTTTAACTGAGCACTACCTATCAAACATCTTCTAGCATTCTCTTACATACCTTCAATGGCATTGCTTCGATGTGATTGAACCTTGTAAATAGGTTAAGACGTTCAATGTCTTTCAAAGGCATTGCTTCGATGTGATTGAACCTTGTAGATAGGTAAAGACGTTCAATGTTCAATGTCTTTCAATGGCATTGCTTCGATGTGATTGTACCTTGTAAATAGGTAAAGACGTTCAATGTTCAATGTCTTTCAATGGCATTGCTTCGATGTGATTGAACCGTGTAAATAGGTAAAGAAGTTCAATGTTCAATGCCTTTCAGTGGCATTGCTTCAATGTGATTGAACCTTGTAATTTTGTAACCTTTATGGTATGATTTAAGGTGAGTTGTTTCCTGACACATAGATTCCTAGTCGCTACTGGTAGAGATTGGGTGTTTTTTAGTGTCGTACGTAAACTCACGCCCGTATCCCAGAGGGGTAGGCCGATACCAGGTTTGGCTACTTACCACGATCCTGACCCACCTCTGTCGCTTCATAAACATTAATATTAGCTGCGTGCGTGGCCGGTTTTGGGTACTTTTTATCTTGCGCTTCGCTCAACCCTCATGTTTCAGTTGCAAAGTCGCCTGTAACGTAACTAATTAGAGTGCACAGATGCATAGATTACCACCCTGTATTGAAATTACTGATGTGAATGACTCACTCTAGTCTATTCGTTCTCCATGTCATTAACGGACTGCCTACTCTACAATTTTCGAATTAGATAATGATCGGCCATCATTAACGCCTATTGTAAGTGAATTAATTAAACTACCCTCTTATCTATCAGGCAGGATTGATCTCTGAAGTGCACGTAACATTAAATGAATATTTTATTTCAATGTAAGATCCGAAACTTGATAGTTTTATAGATTGCTGTTATCGCACTCTGTCTAATGAATATGGTAAAAATAAATGTAATATTTTTCTTTGTTTGAACTTTAGTTGTGTGAATATTGGCAAATGACTGAATGACAAATATCAGTTTTATATTCTTTTTGTTACACTAACCCGTGCTGAGGACAATTTTACGGTTGGCCAGAGGTCGCGGGTTCGGGTCCCGGCATGGGTGGAATTTTTGGCCTCTAAATAGGTTTTTAAAATATCAGTTTTTCCAAACTATTTTTTTTTTCTTGATATTTCGGAAAAGTTCTCATAGTCAAAGCTGTTTGCAGTAGAAACTTGGCTGTTTAAACGATGTTTACGTCTAGTGTTCAACACATTCATGAGTAATAACTTAGAAGCTGAAACCCCGGGTAATGAAGTTAATTTTTTTTTGAACAATTAATGTGTTTCCACATATTGTAATTATTTTGAAACGACGAGTAAAAATTTTGAAGTCATTAACACTGCTGTTAAAGAGCTGTGGTAGCGGAGCGGTAGAACGCCGGATTCTCATTCGGGTGGTCGCGGGTTCGAATCCCATGTACCAATGACTTTGTTTTCTAAGTCACGTACATTTGTGAAGTTACAGGAGCAATACCACTCTCTAAGTGTGAAGAAAAACATCGTGTCTTTCATCCCTAGTGTCTGAGGTATTTACGTCAATTACCGCAGGCACTGACTGACAACCAGCGCTGGGAGCTCACATCCTCAACACAATGTTGAGTCAGATGCCCTTTGTGGCAACTTTGACACACAACAGGATGCACTCTGACGCTCTGACTTTGCCTTGTCCTGCCTTGTATTTATGTGACTTGTTTTTCCTTTGTACTTGTTTATATTACTTGTTATGCCTTTTTTTTCTTGTGATATGTTAATTTGTCCCAATAATTTCTTTCTTTCTTTATTTCTAAACCTCAGCACTTGCTACGTACAATGACCCAATTATGAGGCTAACCCCCGGTTTCTCGTACACTAACAAGGTGTTAATCTACTGTTAACAGCTGTCAGTGTTTTTTTTTGTGTGCACTTTGGTCAATTGACAGTTGTTAACAGTAGATTAACAGCGTGTTAGTGTACGAGAAACTAGGGGTAAGTGCGGAATTGTCACGTCGAACTAGAACTAGAAGACTGCTGTTAAGTCTCTGATTTCTGAAAAACTAACGATTGCTGAGGTCGGTAATTAACTCGTAGTACAGAGGCCGATCTTATCGCAGTAATTCAATATGAAATAATCGAAGGGCATGCACTAATTGAGGAATTCTGCTGCCATTGTGTAGCGCGTAGAGCCCCATTGCAGCCGAGTCACAATTGAGTTGTTTACGCCACTGCGCATTTGTCAACGCGGCGTAAGTGTGAATTGACTATTTATTTCTAGGGGGAAATGAAGGATGGACGAAGCGAAGGATGTTGAGGAAGCGAAAGTGATCTGTCGGGATCGTGGCAAGTTTCAGTCCCTGGTCTCTGCCTACCACTCTGGGATACAGGCGTGAGTGTATGTATGTATTTCTAGGAGACCATGGTGATTTCAATCTTTTAATTACTGGTGTGCCATAAAGAAGTATCTATTTATCTTTAGTTACGTTGAGTTGCAAAGATCAGTATCGTGAGAAATTTTGACCAGATGGTCTTTATTAAATGGGAGCTTTTTAAATGATATTTTTATATTACGTCGGTCTAGCTCTCGCGTACGATGACGTGAAGGTCAATAAACTTATAGAACGATACATAGTTACATGTTTTTATGTTGCTTTTAAGTTCAATATCAATCAATCTATCCGGACCATGACTAGATTCTACTCCTGGGCATAAGCCTCTGCCCTGTCGGTCCTTTGCCAAGTTAAATATGAGTTATGTCGTTTAAAAAACATCAAAACGTTATTCTTTCAACACCTTCTTTGTTCGATCAACCCATACCATACTCCTCCTATTGACGATTGAAACCCAATGTTTTTCTAAAGAAGTGGCACACAACAGCGGTATACATTTATATCACAACTGCGGCATCCGTCGAAAGACCGGGCCTCTGGCTTTTTAACTCAACTGGGAGAGTCCCAACCCCTGTCAAATGCATCCTGTTCATGAAATAAAGAAATTTTGTATTTTTTTCTAAATTTGGTTGAAGCCCCGTACAACATTACTTGCCCAACCCAGCAACTCCGCACTTCGCCCGTGCCGAATACCTTCACGGCAGCACGAGGCGGAGGCAAAAACAAAGTGCTGTATTCCGGCCCCCCTATCGCACGTCATCTCGCGATTCGGGGGGTCGATTGCGGCGCTATTTTCTATTAATGACTGCCCCCTTGCTCATTTGGCCTTGCCCCTCTGGTATCGCTCCCCAAAAATGTTAAGTGTAATCTTTCCTGGGCGATCGGCGACAGGGAACAAGAGTCTGCGCGTCTGTAGAGCGAAAACTGTTAGGCAAATTATTGGGAGCAAAAATTATTGTTGGTGTAATGGCCTGGCCAACAGCTTGCTCAAAAGCTTTGCATTTGTCGGATGTCAGGAGTCGGAATTTGTCTGTTGGCGATGGTCAAAAGAATAGGAAGGAGAATTATGTACTAAGTTTTATTGCGAATATTGAAATGACAAGTGATGCCATATGTCAGTGAACTTAGCATATCATTTTCCAGCATATCAAAAATAAATGAGAGTTCTTGTCGCATGCAGCAGAGTTCTATAGTTCCTGATACTTTTCAGAAATAGTTCTGGCGTTTTCACATAGAAAAAAATCAATTGAAAAAATGATATGCTATCTTCCCGTAGCATATCACTTCTCAGAAAATCGAAAAAAAAAGTAAGTTCTTATAGCATGCAGCTGAGTTCTATAGTTCCTGATACTTTTTAGAAATAGTTCTGGCGATTTTACCCCAAAAAAATCAGTTGACAAAATGATATGCTAACTTCCCGTAGCATATCATTTCGCAGCAAATCGAAAACTTATGTAAGTTCTCATCGCATACACCTATGCTATAGAGTTCCTGATACTTTTCAAGAATAGTTCTGCCTTTAAATTCAAATAACAGCAGATCCCGTACAAAACCTTAAAAAGTCGAAAAATAACACATTCATCAATTAAAATTATTTTGACGAACTCAGGACACAGAACTGTTTAGTTTTTGATGGTTCTGTATCAAAACTGGAACCTTAAACTAAATTAAGAACTAGAACTCACGTAAAAGTGTCAGCATATCACGTCAGAATGGTAGAAACTTCAAAAATAAAACAATAATATTTTTAAATAAATTAAGCAGGCTTATAACACAGAACTCTTTTGTTTTTCATATATCTGTATCAGATCTGCACTAAACATCTCAATTTAGAACTAGAACTCACGTAATAGTGCCAGCATATCACGTCAGCATGGTTGAAAATTCAAAAATAAAATAAGAATATTTTTAAATAAATTTAGCAGGCTTATAACACAGAACTCTTTTGTTTGTCATAGATCTGTATCAGATCTGCACTAAACATCTCAATTTAGAACTAGAACTCACGTAAAAGTGTCAGCATATCACGTCAGAATGGCAGAAATTTCAAAAATAAAACAATAATATTTTTAAATAAATTAAGCAGGCTTATAACACAGAACTCTTTTGTTTGTCATAGATCTGTATCAGATCTGCACTAAACATCTCAATTTAGAACTAGAACTCACGTAAAAGTGTCAGCATATCACGTTAGAATGGTTGAAAATTCAAAAATAAAATAAGAATATTTTTAAATAAATTTAGCAGGCTTATAACACAGAACTCTTTTGTTTGTCATAGATCTGTATCAGATCTGCACTAAACATCTCAATTTAGAACTAGAACTCACGTAAAAGTGTCAGCATATCACGTCAGAATGGTTGAAAATTCAAAAATAAAATAATAATATTTTTAAATAAATTAAGCAGGCTTATAACACAGAACTCTTTTGTTTGTCATAGATCTGTATCAGATCTGCACTAAACATCTCAATTTAGAACTAGAACTCACGTAAAAGTGTCAGCATATCACGTCAGCATGGTTGAAAATTCAAAAATAAAATAAGAATATTTTTAAATAAATTTAGCAGGCTTATAACACAGAACTCTTTTGTTTGTCATAGATCTGTGTCAGATCTGCACCAAACACTTCAATTAAGAACTAGAACTCACGTAAAAGTGTCAGCATATCACGTCAGATTGGTAGAAATTTCAAAAATAAAACAATAGTATTTTTAAATAAATTAAGCAGGCTTATAACACAGAACTCTTTTGTTTTTCATAGATCTGTATCAGATCTGCACTAAACATCTCAATTTAGAACTAGAACTCACGTAATAGTGCCAGCATATCACGTCAGAATGGTAGAAAATTCAAAAATAAAATAATAATATTTTTAAATAAATTTAGCAGGCTTATAACACAGAACTCTTTTGTTTGTCATAGATCTGTGTCAGATCTGCACCAAACATTTCAATTAAGAACTAGAACTCACGTAAAAGTGTCAGCATATCACGTCAGATTGGTAGAAATTTCAAAAATAAAACAATAATATTTTTAAATAAATTAAGCAGGCTTATAACACAGAACTCTTTTGTTTTTCATAGATCTGTATCAGATCTGCACTAAACATCTCAACTTAGAACTAGAACTCACGTAATAGTGCCAGCATATCACGTCAGAATGGTAGAAAATTCAAAAATAAAACAATAATATTTTTAAATAAATTTAGCAGGCTGATAACACAGAACTCTTTTGTTTGTCATAGATCTGTGTCAGATCTGCACCAAACATTTCAATTTAGAACTAGAACTCACGTAAAAGTGTCAGCATATCACGTTAGAATGGTTGAAAATTCAAAAATAAAATAATAATATTTTTAAATAATTTTAGCAGGCTTATAACACAGAACTCTTTCGTTTTTCATAGATCTGTATCAGATCTGCACTAGACATCTCAATTTAGAACTAGAACTCACGTAAAAGTGTCAGAATATCACTTCAGAATGGCAGAAATTTCAAAAATAAAACAATAATATTTTTAAATAAATTAAGCAGGCTTATAACACAGAACTCTTTTGTTTGTCATAGATCTGTATCAGATCTGCACTAAACATCTCAATTTAGAACTAGAACTCACGTAAAAGTGTCAGCATATCACGTCAGAATGGTAGAAATTTCAAAAATAAAACAATAATATTTTTAAATAAATTAAGCAGGCTTATAACACAGAACTCTTTTGTTTGTCATAGATCTGTGTCAGATCTGCACCATACATTTCAATTAAGAACTAGAACTCACGTAAAAGTGTCAGCATATCACGTCAGAATGGCAGAAATTTCAAAAAAAAAAAACAATAATATTTTTAAATAAATTAAGCAGGCTTATAACACAGAACTCATTTGTTTGTCATAGATCTGTATCAGATCTGCACTAAACATCTCAATTTAGAACTAGAACTCACGTAAAAGTGTCAGCATATCACGTCAGAATGGTTGAAAATTCAAAAATAAAATAATAATATTTTTAAATAAATTTAGCAGGCTTATAACACAGAACTCTTTTGTTTGTCATAGATCTGTGTCAGATCTGCACCAAACATTTCAATTAAGAACTAGAACTCATGTAAAAGTGTCAGCATATCACGTCAGATTGGTAGAAATTTCAAAAATAAAACAATAATATTTTTAAATAAATTAAGCAGGCTTATAACACAGAACTCTTTTGTTTTTCATAGATCTGTATCAGATCTGCAGTAAACATCTCAATTTAGAACTAGAACTCACGTAATAGTGCCAGCATATCACGTCAGAATGGTAGAAAATTCAAAAATAAAACAATAATATTTTTAAATAAATTAAGCAGGCTTATAACACAGAACTCTTTTGTTTTTCATAGATCTGTATCAGATCTGAACTAAACATCTCAATTTAGAACTAGAATTCACGTAATAGTGCCAGCATATCACGTCAGAATGGTAGAAAATTCAAAAATAAAACAATAATATTTTTAAATAAATTTAGCAGGCTGATAACACAGAACTCTTTTGTTTGTCATAGATCTGTGTCAGATCTGCACCATACATTTCAATTTAGAACTAGAACTCACGTAAAAGTGTCAGCATATCACGTTAGAATGGTTAAAAATTCAAAAATAAAATAATAATATTTTTAAATAAATTTAGCAGGCTTATAACACAGAACTCTTTTGTTTGTCATAGATCTGTGTCAGATCTGCACCATACATTTCAATTTAGAACTAGAACTCATGTAAAAGTGTCAGCATATCACGTCAGATTGGTAGAAATTTCAAAAATAAAACAATAATATTTTTAAATAAATTAAGCAGGCTTATAACACAGAAATCTTTTGTTTTTCATAGATCTGTATCAGATCTGCACTAAACATCTCAATTTAGAACTAGAACTCACGTAATAGTGCCATCATATCACGTCAGAATGGTAGAAAATTCAAAAATAAAACAATAATATTTTTAAATAAATTAAGCAGGCTTATAACACAGAACTCTTTTGTTTTTCATAGATCTGTATCAGATCTGAACTAAACATCTCAATTTAGAACTAGAATTCACGTAATAGTGCCAGCATATCACGTCAGAATGGTAGAAAATTCAAAAATAAAACAATAATATTTTTAAATAAATTTAGCAGGCTGATAACACAGAACTCTTTTGTTTGTCATAGATCTGTGTCAGATCTGCACCATACATTTCAATTTAGAACTAGAACTCACGTAAAAGTGTCAGCATATCACGTTAGAATGGTTAAAAATTCAAAAATAAAATAATAATATTTTTAAATAAATTTAGCAGGCTTATAACACAGAACTCTTTTGTTTGTCATAGATCTGTGTCAGATCTGCACCAAACATTTCAATTAAGAACTAGAACTCACGTAAAAGTGTCAGCATATCACGTCAGATTGGTAGAAATTTCAAAAATAAAACAATAGTATTTTTAAATAAATTAAGCAGGCTTATAACACAGAACTCTTTTGTTTTTCATAGATCTGTATCAGATCTGCACTAAACATCTCAATTTAGAACTAGAACTCACGTAAAAGTGTCAGCATATCACGTCAGCATGGTTGAAAATTCAAAAATAAAATAAGAATATTTTTAAATAAATTTAGCAGGCTTATAACACAGAACTCTTTTGTTTGTCATAGATCTGTGTCAGATCTGCACCAAACATTTCAATTAAGAACTAGAACTCACGTAAAAGTGTCAGCATATCACGTCAGATTGGTAGAAATTTCAAAAATAAAACAATAGTATTTTTAAATAAATTAAGCAGGCTTATAACACAGAACTCTTTTGTTTTTCATAGATCTGTATCAGATCTGCACTAAACATCTCAATTTAGAACTAGAACTCACGTAATAGTGCCAGCATATCACGTCAGAATGGTAGAAAATTCAAAAATAAAATAATAATATTTTTAAATAAATTTAGCAGGCTTATAACACAGAACTCTTTTGTTTGTCATAGATCTGTGTCAGATCTGCACCAAACATTTCAATTAAGAACTAGAACTCACGTAAAAGTGTCAGCATATCACGTCAGATTGGTAGAAATTTCAAAAATAAAACAATAATATTTTTAAATAAATTAAGCAGGCTTATAACACAGAACTCTTTTGTTTTTCATAGATCTGTATCAGATCTGCACTAAACATCTCAACTTAGAACTAGAACTCACGTAATAGTGCCAGCATATCACGTCAGAATGGTAGAAAATTCAAAAATAAAACAATAATATTTTTAAATAAATTTAGCAGGCTGATAACACAGAACTCTTTTGTTTGTCATAGATCTGTGTCAGATCTGCACCATACATTTCAATTTAGAACTAGAACTCACGTAAAAGTGTCAGCATATCACGTTAGAATGGTTGAAAATTCAAAAATAAAATAATAATATTTTTAAATAATTTTAGCAGGCTTATAACACAGAACTCTTTCGTTTTTCATAGATCTGTATCAGATCTGCACTAGACATCTCAATTTAGAACTAGAACTCACGTAAAAGTGTCAGAATATCACTTCAGAATGGCAGAAATTTCAAAAATAAAACAATAATATTTTTAAATAAATTAAGCAGGCTTATAACACAGAACTCTTTTGTTTGTCATAGATCTGTATCAGATCTGCACTAAACATCTCAATTTAGAACTAGAACTCACGTAAAAGTGTCAGCATATCACGTCAGAATGGTAGAAATTTCAAAAATAAAACAATAATATTTTTAAATAAATTAAGCAGGCTTATAACACAGAACTCTTTTGTTTGTCATAGATCTGTATCAGATCTGCACTAAACATCTCAATTTAGAATTAGAACTCACGTAAAAGTGTCAGCATATCACTTCAGAATGGCAGAAATTTCAAAAATAAAACAATAATATTTTTAAATAAATTAAGCAGGCTTATAACACAGAACTCTTTTGTTTGTCATAGATCTGTGTCAGATCTGCACCATACATTTCAATTTAGAACCAGAACTCACGTAAAAGTGTAAGCATATCACGTTAGAATGGTTGAAAATTCAAAAATAAAATAATAATATTTTTAAATAATTTTGGCAGGCTTATAACACAGAACTCTTTCGTTTTTCATAGATCTGTATCAGATCTGCACTAGACATCTCAATTTAGAACTAGAACTCACGTAAAAGTATCAGCATATCACTTCAGAATGGCAGAAATTTCAAAAATAAAACAATAATATTTTTAAATAAAATAAGCAGGCTTATAACACAGAACTCTTTTGTTTGTCATAGATCTGTATCAGATCTGCACTAAACATCTCAATTTAGAACTAGAACTCACGTAAAAGTGTCAGCATATCACGTTAGAATGGTTGAAAATTCAAAAATAAAATAATAATATTTCTAAATAAATTAAGCAGGCTTATAACACAGAACAAATTGAGATGTTTAGTGCAGATCTGATACAGATCTATGACAAACAAAAGAGTTCTGTGTTATAAGCCTGCTTATTTTATTTAAAAATATTATTGTTTTATTTTTGAAATTTCTGCCATTCTGAAGTGATATGCTGATACTTTTACGTGAGTTCTAGTTCTAAATTGAGATGTTTAGTGTAGATCTGATACAGATCTATGACAAACAAAAGAGTTCTGTTTTATAAGCCTGCTTAATTTATTTAAAAATATTATTGTTTTATTTTTGAAATTTCTGCCATTCTGACGTGATATGCTGACACTTTTACGTGAGTTCTAGTTCTAAATTGAGATGTTTAGTGCAGATCTGATACAGATCTATGACAAACAAAAGAGTTCTGTGTTATAAGCCTGCTAAATTTATTTAAAAATATTCTTATTTTATTTTTTAATTTTCAACCATTCTAACGTGATATGCTGACACTTTTACGTGAGTTCTAGTTCTAAATTGAGATGTTTAGTGCAGATCTGATACAGATCTATGACAAACAAAAGAGTTCTGTGTTATAAGCCTGCTTAATTTATTTAAAAATATTATTGTTTTATTTTTTAAATTTCTACCATTCTGACCTTATATGCTGACACTTTTACGTGAGTTCTAGTTCTAAATTGAGATGTTTAGTGCAGATCTGATACAGATCTATGACAAACAAAAGAGTTCTGTGTTATAAGCCTGCTTAATTTATTTAAAAATATTATTGTTTTATTTTTGAAATTTCTGCCATTCTGACGTGATATGCTGACACTTTTACGTGAGTTTTAGTTCTAAATTGAAATGTTTGGTGCAGATCTGACACAGATCTATGACAAACAAAAGAGTTCTGTGTTATAAGCCTGCTAAATTTATTTAATAATATTATTATTTTATTTTTGAATTTTCAACCATTCTAACGTGATATGCTGACACTTTTACGTGAGTTCTAGTTCTAAATTGAGATGTTTAGTGCAGATCTGATACAGATCTATGACAAACAAAAGAGTTCTGTGTTATAAGCCTGCTTAATTTATTTAAAAATATTATTGTTTTATTTTTGAAATTTCTGCCATTCTGAAGTGATATGCTGACACTTTTACGTGAGTTCTAGTTCTAAATTGAGATTTCTAGTGCAGATCTGATACAGATCTATGAAAAACGAAAGAGTTCTGTGTTATAAGCCTGCTAAAATTATTTAAAAATATTATTATTTTATTTTTGAATTTTCAACCATTCTAACGTGATATGCTGACACTTTTACGTGAGTTCTAGTTCTAAATTGAAATGTATGGTGCAGATCTGACACAGATCTATGACAAACAAAAGAGTTCTGTGTTATAAGCCTGCTTAATTTATTTAAAAATATTATTGTTTTATTTTTGAAATTTCTGCCATTCTGAAGTGATATGCTGACACTTTTACGTGAGTTCTAGTTCTAAATTGAGATGTCTAGTGCAGATCTGATACAGATCTATGAAAAACGAAAGAGTTCTGTGTTGTAAGCCTGCTAAAATTATTTAAAAATATTATTATTTTATTTTTGAATTTTCAACCATTCTAACGTGATATGCTGACACTTTTACGTGAGTTCTAGTTCTTAATTGAAATGTATGGTGCAGATCTGACACAGATCTATGACAAACAAAAGAGTTCTGTGTTATAAGCCTGCTTAATTTATTTAAAAATATTATTGTTTTATTTTTGAAATTTCTACCATTCTGACGTGATATGCTGACACTTTTACGTGAGTTCTAGTTCTAAATTGAGATGTTTAGTGCAGATCTGATACAGATCTATGACAAACAAAAGAGTTCTGTGTTATAAGCCTGCTTAATTTATTTAAAAATATTATTGTTTTATTTTTGAAATTTCTGCCATTCTGAAGTGATATGCTGACACTTTTACGTGAGTTCTAGTTCTAAATTGAGATGTCTAGTGCAGATCTGATACAGATCTATGAAAAACGAAAGAGTTCTGTGTTGTAAGCCTGCTAAAATTATTTAAAAATATTATTATTTTATTTTTGAATTTTCAACCATTCTAACGTGATATGCTGACACTTTTACGTGAGTTCTAGTTCTAAATTGAAATGTATGGTGCAGATCTGACACAGATCTATGACAAACAAAAGAGTTCTGTGTTATAAGCCTGCTTAATTTATTTAAAAATATTATTGTTTTTTTTTTTAAATTTCTGCCATTCTGACGTGATATGCTGACACTTTTACGTGAGTTCTAGTTCTAAATTGAAATGTATGGTGCAGATCTGACACAGATCTATGACAAACAAAAGAGTTCTGTGTTATCAGCCTGCTAAATTTATTTAAAAATATTATTGTTTTATTTTTGAATTTTCTACCATTCTGACGTGATATGCTGACACTTTTACGTGAGTTCTAGTTCTAAATTGAGATGTTTAGTGTAGATCTGATACAGATCTATGACAAACAAAAGAGTTCTGTTTTATAAGCCTGCTTAATTTATTTAAAAATATTATTGTTTTATTTTTGAAATTTCTATCATTCTGACGTGATATGCTGACACTTTTACGTGAGTTCTAGTTCTAAATTGAGATGTTTAGTGCAGATCTGATACAGATCTATGAAAAACAAAAGATTTCTGTGTTATAAGCCTGCTTAATTTATTTAAAAATATTATTGTTTTATTTTTGAAATTTCTACCAATCTGACGTGATATGCTGACACTTTTACGTGAGTTCTAGTTCTAAATTGAAATGTATGGTGCAGATCTGACACAGATCTATGACAAACAAAAGAGTTCTGTGTTATAAGCCTGCTAAATTTATTTAAAAATATTATTATTTTATTTTTGAATTTTTAACCATTCTAACGTGATATGCTGACACTTTTACGTGAGTTCTAGTTCTAAATTGAAATGTATGGTGCAGATCTGACACAGATCTATGACAAACAAAAGAGTTCTGTGTTATCAGCCTGCTAAATTTATTTAAAAATATTATTGTTTTATTTTTGAATTTTCTACCATTCTGACGTGATATGCTGGCACTATTACGTGAATTCTAGTTCTAAATTGAGATGTTTAGTTCAGATCTGATACAGATCTATGAAAAACAAAAGAGTTCTGTGTTATAAGCCTGCTTAATTTATTTAAAAATATTATTGTTTTATTTTTGAATTTTCTACCATTCTGACGTGATATGCTGGCACTATTACGTGAGTTCTAGTTCTAAATTGAGATGTTTAGTGCAGATCTGATACAGATCTATGAAAAACAAAAGAGTTCTGTGTTATAAGCCTGCTTAATTTATTTAAAAATATTATTGTTTTATTTTTGAAATTTCTACCAATCTGACGTGATATGCTGACACTTTTACGTGAGTTCTAGTTCTAAATTGAAATGTATGGTGCAGATCTGACACAGATCTATGACAAACAAAAGAGTTCTGTGTTGTAAGCCTGCTTAATTTATTTAAAAATATTATTGTTTTATTTTTGAAATTTCTGCCATTCTGACGTGATATGCTGACACTTTTACGTGAGTTCTAGTTCTAAATTGAAATGTTTGGTGCAGATCTGACACAGATCTATGACAAACAAAAGAGTTCTGTGTTATAAGCCTGCTAAATTTATTTAAAAATATTATTATTTTATTTTTGAATTTTCAACCATTCTGACGTGATATGCTGACACTTTTACGTGAGTTCTAGTTCTAAATTGAGATGTTTAGTGCAGATCTGATACAGATCTATGACAAACAAAAGAGTTCTGTGTTATAAGCCTGCTTAATTTATTTAAAAATATTATTGTTTTTTTTTTGAAATTTTTGCCATTCTGACGTGATATGCTGACACTTTTACGTGAGTTCTAGTTCTTAATTGAAATGTATGGTGCAGATCTGACACAGATCTATGACAAACAAAAGAGTTCTGTGTTATAAGCCTGCTTAATTTATTTAAAAATATTATTGTTTTATTTTTGAAATTTCTACCTTTCTGACGTGATATGCTGACACTTTTACGTGAGTTCTAGTTCTAAATTGAGATGTTTAGTGCAGATCTGATACAGATCTATGACAAACAAAAGAGTGCTGTGTTATAAGCCTGCTTAATTTATTTATTGTTTTATTTTTGAAATTTCTGCCATTCTGAAGTGATATGCTGACACTTTTACGTGAGTTCTAGTTCTAAATTGAGATGTCTAGTGCAGATCTGATACAAATCTATGAAAAACGAAAGAGTTCTGTGTTATAAGCCTGCTAAAATTATTTAAAAATATTATTATTTTATTTTTGAATTTTCAACCATTCTAACGTTATATGCTGACACTTTTACGTGAGTTCTAGTTCTAAATTGAAATGTATGGTGCAGATCTGACACAGATCTATGACAAACAAAAGAGTTCTGTGTTATCAGCCTGCTAAATTTATTTAAAAATATTATTGTTTTATTTTTGAATTTTCTACCATTCTGACGTGATATGCTGGCACTATTACGTGAGTTCTAGTTCTAAATTGAGATGTTTAGTGCAGATCTGATACAGATCTATGAAAAACAAAAGAGTTCTGTGTTATAAGCCTGCTTAATTTATTTAAAAATACTATTGTTTTATTTTTGAAATTTCTACCAATCTGACGTGATATGCTGACACTTTTACGTGAGTTCTAGTTCTTAATTGAAATGTTTGGTGCAGATCTGACACAGATCTATGACAAACAAAAGAGATCTGTGTTATAAGCCTGCTAAATTTATTTAAAAATATTATTATTTTATTTTTGAATTTTCAACCATTCTAACGTGATATGCTGACACTTTTACGTGAGTTCTAGTTCTAAATTGAGATGTTTAGTGCAGATTTGATACAGATCTATGACAAACAAAAGAGTTCTGTGTTATAAGCCTGCTTAATTTATTTAAAAATATTATTGTTTTTTTTTTGAAATTTCTGCCATTCTGACGTGATTCGCTGACACTTTTACGTGAGTTCTAGTTCTAAATTGAGATGTTTAGTGCAGATCTGATACAGATCTATGACAAACAAAAGAGTTCTGTGTTATAAGCCTGCTAAATTTATTTAAAAATATTCTTATTTTATTTTTGAATTTTCAACCATGCTGACGTGATACGCTGACACTTTTACGTGAGTTCTAGTTCTAAATTGAGATGTTTAGTGCAGATCTGATACAGATCTATGACAAACAAAAGAGTTCTGTGTTATAAGCCTGCTTAATTTATTTAAAAATATTATTGTTTTATTTTTGAAATTTCTGCCATTCTGACGTGATATGCTGACACTTTTACGTGAGTTCTAGTTCTAAATTGAGATGTTTAGTGCAGATCTGATACAGATCTATGACAAACAAAAGAGTTCTGTGTTATAAGCCTGCTAAATTTATTTAAAAATATTCTTATTTTATTTTTGAATTTTCAACCATTCTAACGTGATATGCTGACACTTTTACGTGAGTTCTAGTTCTAAATTGAGATGTTTAGTGCAGATCTGATACAGATCTATGACAAACAAAAGAGTTCTGTGTTATAAGCCTGCTTAATTTATTTAATAATATTATTGTTTTATTTTTGAAATTTCTGCCATTCTGACGTGATATGCTGACACTTTTACGTGAGTTCTAGTTCTAAATTGAGATGTTTAGTGCAGATCTGATACAGATCTATGACAAACAAAAGAGTTCTGTGTTATAAGCCTGCTAAATTTATTTAAAAATATTCTTATTTTATTTTTGAATTTTCAACCATGCTGACGTGATATGCTGGCACTATTACGTGAGTTCTAGTTCTAAATTGAGATGTTTAGTGCAGATCTGATACAGATATATGAAAAACAAAAGAGTTCTGTGTTATAAGCCTGCTTAATTTATTTAAAAATATTATTGTTTTATTTTTGAAGTTTCTACCATTCTGACGTGATATGCTGACACTTTTACGTGAGTTCTAGTTCTTAATTTAGTTTAAGGTTCCAGTTTTGATACAGAACCATCAAAAACGAAACAGTTCTGTGCCCTGAGTTCGTCAAAATAATTTTAATTGATGAATGTGTTATTTTTCGACTTTTTAAGGTTTTGTACGAGATCTGCTGTTATTTGAATTTAAAGGCAGAACTATTCTTGAAAAGTATCAGGAACTCTATAGCATAGGTGTATGCGATGAGAACTTACATAAGTTTTTGATTTGCTGCGTAATGATATGCTACGGGAAGTTAGCATATCATTTTGTCAACTGATTTTTTTGGGGTAAAATCGCCAGAACTATTTCTAAAAAGTATCAGGAACTATAGAACTCAGCTGCATGCTATAAGAACTTACTTTTTTTTTCGATTTTCTGAGAAGTGATATGCTACGGGAAGATAGCATATAATTTTTTCAATTGATTTTTTTCTATGTGAAAACGCCAGAACTATTTCTGAAAAGTATCAGGAACTATAGAACTCTGCTGCATGCGACAAGAACTCTCATTTATTTTTGATATGCTGGAAAATGATATGCTAAGTTCACTGACATTGATGCCATTGACAAGTACTGACTTTCAAGACAGGGCTCGTGGGTTTGTTTGACATTCCTACTGAGTCTGTCGAATTTATAGATATAAGAACACTATATTGAACACCAAGAGTATTTTAGCACACGTTTACGTATCATGACCATGAGTTCCTGTTAACCCGCATTAGGGACGTAAGACACTCAAAACAGATTTCTATAACGGCCGATTTTCCACGCTCAATTCAGGCTCATATTATATAAGATCTAAGTTACCTGCGACATAAAGAAACTTCTCTGGTTAGATTTGTACTTGTACTAAATATCAAGTCGACTACACTACTGCTTTCCGCTTAATCCTCAGCATTCGATATTGTAACATTGAGAGACGGTCATGTCTTGTAGTTAGACTATTATCTACTAACAAGAGTTTCCTTTGCTTATTTGTATGCGGCCCCCTGGAATCACTCCCGAAAATGTCAGTGTAAGCCTCGAGCAATCGGCTCCGAGTTCAGTCATGGTTTGGGGTATTGATTGAGATGTTACAATTGTAGAGTTGCTGTCACTTGTTGTTTATTCTTATGCATGGTTGAGATTACGGTGTGTGTGTGAGATCATTGCATGTTTCTCTTCTTCTTCTTTCTTTTCTGGTCATTTTTAGGGTTCCGTACCCGAAGGGTGCCAAACGGGGCCCTATTACTAAGAATTCACTGTCTGTCTGTCGGTCTGTCTGTCTGTCTGTCACCAGGCTGTATCTCATGAACCGTGTTAGCTAGCCAGTTGAAATTTTTAGTCGTGATGTATTACTGTTGCCGCTATAATAACACATACTAAAATAAATATTTAAGAGGGGCTCCCATACAAGAAACGTGATTTTTTTTTGCAGTTTTTTTGCTCGATTTTAATAACGGCAACAGGTAGACACTTTAAATATTCACTGAATATTTAATTCTATTTTGGTCTCGAAAATAAATGATTAAATTAAAATAAAATCAATATTTAAGGGTTTCTCCCATACAAAAAAAACGTGTTTTTTTGCCGTTTTTTCTCGATCTTTGTGTCTAATGTTGTATAGATAATGGTACGGAACCCTTCGTGCGCGAGTCCGACTCGCGCTTGGCCTGTTTTTACTTTTGTATTTGATTTTTGAGACGTATTAGTAACGCGCTCTTGAGTACCGAAACACCGACTTACTGCGCACTTGAGCACGATCTCTGAGGTCAGCTCCTTTATTATGCGCACCAAATCCTGAGCGATTCCAATCGTCGAGCAAAATCGGACAAGCGTCAAACGTCACGAACGCAACTCACGGATGCCGCGATACATTGACTTCCACAACATAGGTCTCCCGGCGAGTGCGCCGCACGCGATGAGCAATGTAACGTTACGGATTTTTAATCATCGTAATTAGTTGTGCTCTCCCGTAACTCTTGGTACTAGACAGAATAATTGTGCTACCTTCCATCCGAGCTTAATGCTACCTAGTATTAAGCTCGCCTTTGTACAAAATTGTTGTTTTTAGTGCAAAAACTAATTTTTCAATTCAATTCAATTTAATAGACCAGTAAATAACATGCAAAGTCCGTATCAAAATAACGAACGGGTTTAAGTAAATTACTTCTCTTCCTTTAAATAAACTGGCTCATGCACTTTCCGAGCTAAGCCATTGTAGCCGGTGAAACGATTCCGAGGTGGAGTAAGGCCCTGTTTCACCAAATACGGTTTACTTCAGTATTATTTCATTTTTAGTACCCGAAACCGGCGTGCGTGCACGCAACGACTAATGAATGTTGAGGAAGCGAAAGTGATCTGTCAGGATCGTGTCAAGTGGCAGTGCCTGGTCTCTGCCTACTCCTCTGCGATACAGACCTGAGTTTATGTATGTATGTGTGTATTTTATTTACATAAAAATTAAAACATAACAGGTGAAAACCCCCTAAACATTTTTGCGAGTTCCCTAACATTTTTAATAAAATGTGTGCTCGGCCTTTTTGGCTTTTTCTTATAGTTTTATTCTTACATGTTACATAAATATGATATTTTCTATTTTAAGTTTTGAAACGTAATTCATGTGGTGTTTACTTTTAATTAGTTTTTGTATCAAGACTTAGCCTAGATATAAGTTACTGTTACGCGTGTGAAGATACAAAAAGTGTTGGAAGACCTAATAAAGTAAATAAATTAATTTAAAAAAACCCACCTGTCATTTCACTAAGCCTGGCTTAACCTACCGTTCCATGCATCCGGGCCCCCGTATGTTAATTAACTCTCACTCACTACCCTTTCCCTGCAGCAGGCACGCATATTCAATGAATTATGTATCAAAAGCATCGGAAATGCTTTAATCTCTGATAAGAGTAAATTGTTTTCCTACCCCTTTGGATTTGCCCAGCCTTTTGCAAATTAACTCGATAGCTAGCTGACAGCTTAAGTCGGCGAATCAGTCGTTGTTGTGAATAAATAATGGATTTTAAGGAGGGTGTAAAGGTATGTAATGAATCTTGGCTCTAGGATTTTGAGTAGGTACACAAATGTAAGGGGTATCTAGGTTCTTGGTCGGCTTTCGGGCGCTTTGGCAACCAAGTTTCGCAACCAGTTGTGAAACAGGAACCCTTCCTCTTCCTTGGTAACTAGTTGCGCTGGAAGATTATTTTTTCTCGTTACGCAACCTGGTTGCGAAAGAAGAATTGTTCATAAAAGCCGGTTGCGGTAAGTTTTAACTTTTCTTAATACGCAGCCAACCACAGGACGGTATTTGACTAGTGTTTACAAGAATAAACTAGAAGCTGGAGACGAGTAAGCGGCAATTCATTGGCAATTCATAACATATGTAACTTTTGACAATTGTATATTTAAAATAAAACCTTATCATATCGACGAAGATTGCGTACAAAGAACAACAACTCTTTATTATCACCTAGTTGGTTGCGAAGCTCCGGTACCAAAAACTATTTCTGGCTAACTAACGATCGCGTGATAAAAAATGTCATCTACCGCCAGTAGGTAGTTGCCAAAAAAGAATAAACAGTCCTCTTTCACAGCTGGTTGCGAGCCTAGTTACCAAAGCAGCCGAAAGGAATTCTTGGCTCACAACTAGGTTGCGTACAAAGAAAAAACATTCTTCTACCGCAACCAGTTGCCAGAAAAGAAGTAAAATTCCTGTTTCACAACTGGTTGCGAAACTCAGTTGCCAAACCGGCCGAAAGGCTTGGTCGTCCTACGTTCTAGGTCCTAAAAATATCTATCACCATTATTGACATTTGTACCAATGACAATGAAGTTACGTACGTTTGTGAAGTTTGTAGCAATACCACCCGCTAACCTTGAAGGAAAACATCGTGAGGAAACCTGAGTGTTCGAGGTGTTCACATGTCTCAGCGCTTGAAATTGAGAATCCGCGGTGAGCACGCGTGGTGATTAAGCCCATACTCTCTCTCTGAAAGAAGGCCTGTGCCCTGCAGTGGGACAAATATAGGCTACATATACTTGACTTTTTGCAAATACGTATTATAAGAGAAGATATATTTTTAGGGTTCGTACCCGAAGGGTGCCAAACAGGACCCTATTACTAAGACTTCACTGTCCGTCTGTCTGTAATATTAAAGGGGGGCTCTCATACAACAAACGTAACTTTTTTACCGTTTTTTGCTCGATATTAATAACGGAAACAGGTAGACGCTTGAAATATGTACAGAATATTTAGTTCTATACTCGCTTCAAAAATAAATAATTAAATTAAAACAAAATAAATATTTGAGGGGGGCTCCCATGGAACAAACGTGATTTTTTGCCGTTTTTTCTCGATATTTTTGTCTGATGTTGTATAGATAATGGTACGGAAACCTTCGTGCGCGAGTTCGACTCGCACTTGGCCGGTTTTTTCCATTGGTGGCGCTGGTTAGCATCGGGTGGCCCCATCAGGGTACAAAACCAGCAACCTATCTTCTTCTTTTGTGTCGAAAGCGTCGACTTCGACTTCTCTTCACACATCTTGCCCCAAAACCGCGCCACTGCAATTGCGCCGGGTGATGCCTCCATGAGATCCCGCAAGCTGCACTGTGAAGCTTCAGGGCAGACACAAAGTTGCGATATTGTTTGTGAACCTCTGATTTCTGCATGGCTTCCGAGTCCAATGTTCTACCCACTAGGCTCCCACCGCTCTACACATACAAACTTACAAACATCTAAACTTACAAACCTTTCCTCTTTATAATACGGGTCTAATCGCGATTTTTAACCGTGTAAACATTACGTTTGCAGTAATAGCCTCAGTCTGGGTGTATTTCCATGTTTGTGATGTCCTTGCCTGGTTACCACAGCACAGGGTATCCTAGTTTGGGACTAGGCCAAGTGATTGTGTTTTGTGGAAGTTATATTTATTATCTACTGTTGACAATTTGTGCAGTCGCAAAGTTACTTAGATATAATATTTTTTATTGCCAGGACTTATGTACCTATTGTAGCGAGATTTGGGCATGGCAAAGGAAGCAAGAAAGTAGGATTAATGCAGTAGAAATGAGGTCCTTGCAAAGTATGTCTGGTGTTACTTTGAATGACAGGATACGCAATAGTTTGATTAAAGAATGTTGTGGACTGAAAGAGGATGTAGTGACTAGAATTGAGAAAGAAATGTTGCGTTGGTTTAAATATGTTGAGAGGACGGAGGAAGAAAGATTGAAGAAACACATATATCGAGTGAATGTGGGTGGAAGAGCCGTCCCAGGGACGTCCCAGGTGGACATATTTCGACCAAATGGGGGATTTATTAGCAAAGGGCAAGATAAAAAGTACCCGAAACCGGCGTGCGTGCATGCGACGAGTAATGAATATTGAGGAAGTGAAAGTGATCCGTCAATATCGTGACAAGTGGCAGTCCCTGGTCTCTACCCACCCCTCTGGGGTACAGGCGTGAGTTTATGTATGTATAAATTATTGCCAGGAATTACATTCAAGACTTAATAATAATGTACAGTACAGTTAGCGTTGTTTGACTTGAATCTCTCTTGACTGTCTCGTTGGTCTAGCGGTAACACGTGATATTATCATGACAGAGGTAGTGGGCTCGATTCACGCTGGGGGGCGCCGTACTTTGATGTAGGAACCGATACAGTAGCAAGTAAAATCTTTCACCACCGCTTCAGAAAACCCTCTTTTATTTAATAACCTAATAAAACCAGCTCAAACGAGAAAAACTTAACCTGTAACGACATTAACGACATTAAGACTGACAGTCGGATTATTATTTGTCAAAGCAATCACTCGGCGAGTGGCGCAGGGGGCCCTCGAACTTTCCAATTCATAAAGCACGATGATTCTTCACAAAATCACCCCGGCATCAGAAGTGGGATCCAAGTAGGAGTTTTCTTCCGACAGTGTCACTTACGAGCTGTATTTTTGTTACGTAATGCTGACGCTTCACTTTGCTATTTGTATTCGCCAAAGATTTATAATACATTGCAGGTTTTACAAATCGATTTTGTGCTGAAGATTCGGCAGAGAATCTGGCAAAGGTTGGTTAATTTTCACCAAAGAATGCGAAAAAGAGTGACCAACTGAGGCGCAAGCCAAATAAGGCAAAATTCACCGCTTTCAGTTCCATATATTAAGAGTAAGAATTGTTCATTGGTGGAGGTAGCTAGAAAATATTCGGGAAATCCTGGGTTGTAAAGCTAAATTATGCTAAAGCCACATTTAAGAAAGTGAGCAAGTCATATTCATGCAATGTAGCACCGGCACCTACAACATAAGGCATACGAAATGTATTTTTTCGATTTTCATCGTTTTTAGGGTTCCTTACCTCAAAAAGAAAAACGGAACCCTTGTAGAATCGTCCGTCCGTCCGTTCTGTCAGTCAATATCCTTTATCTCGGGAACGCTTGGAGGTATCGAGTTAAAATAAAAGCATATGCTCATGTCTACAGTCCCTTAAAGCTGTGAAGAAATCAAACTTATAAGTTAACCACTTATATGTTGTTTATGCCGCAAAAAAACGTATATTGCGACACTCTCAAGGGAATCAAAATTTATAGGGTTTTTCCGTTGACCTAGAACTGGGAAATTTGATAAGTAATATCGTCATATACTACAACTACAGGGAAAAATCTGAAAACTATACATTTGTAATTGAATCATAAACAAATTAGTCTTTGAAATCCGGGAAAAGCTCGGAAAAACTGCGAGGCTCGATTCCTGAACTAACTATTTATAATGTGTAAGTTACAACAAATTTGTACGGAAACCTCGGTGGGCGAGTCCTACTCGCACTTGTATGGTTTTTAACCATCACTAGTCCTTAAATATCGTGGTTTGGATGCCCTCTTAAAGTTTTGCTAACGACTTCCATGTCCACCAGTATTTGTCGCGCAGTTTTCTGCGAGATGGTTTCTGCCCCTTACTGAAGAGACTACCCTCTTCTGTATCACCCAAGACCCCGCCGATTCTCGGTCGTGGCGGGAAACATCAAAAAACAATTCCGACCAATCGCAAGGCTGGAGCTTCCGAATTTGGAATTCGAATTATTGACTGCCGATACGAATAACCGATAAGGTTTCCTTGCGACATTTATTTTTTAGATTTTATCGCGATAGGTGCGGCGGTATGTTGAATGTTTATTATACAATTATATACGCAGCATATGTACGTCCCACTGTAGGGCACTGGCCTTCTCTCAGAGAGAGAGAGTATGGGCTTAATCACCACGCGTGCCCACCGCGGATACAATTATGCAGTAAAATAAAATCTGTGCAAAAAACTAAACATTCATCGTCAGTTCCATTGTTTACCAGTGTTCGACGACTGGACGTAGGCCTCTCCCAGACTCTAACAAAAAGCTGTTCTGTCTGCTGTCCAATGTGGATTTAATAAGAACTATTTAATGAAAGTAATTTGTCTGCTGCTTTTTCCACTAGTTCCAGCTCAAATACCTGCTGACCTGGGAGGCGAGTCTCGATAGAATCATATTAATACAGTAATAGTAGTTTCATTGACAACGTATGTATAGTATGTATCGTGCATTGCCCAAGCCACACTATCCACAAACCCAAGGTTGTCTGGAAGAACATGCAATTTAGCATTAAGTACGCCTTTGTATGAAAATTGTTTTCTATGCAATAAAGAATTTAATACTAATAATAATAGCGTTGGTAGTCTCGTACCCACTCGCATTCCAATGGTATGATTCGATCTTTTTCGCGAGAGACGCCTATTTAATCTAGGCGGTTATACCATTGAAACGACATTGTACTTGTATTGCTTAGAAGACTACTAACTAAAGACAAGTGACAGCTACTGTCGTGCTGTTGAAAAACTATGTGTATCAGACACTAGGGCGTGCTTTCTTTCTTTGACCGAAACCGTATGTTTCTCAATAATGTTCGAAGTAAGCACGCCTATGCACTCGTTAATATTACTTTGTTTTATGTGCAAATAGTTTTTTCTAGTGTACAATAAAGTTTGGAAGGGTGGATGGAAGGGAGGAAGCGGTGGTAGCCTAGTGGGTAGAACATTGGACTCGGAGGCGAGAGACCCACGTTCGATTCCCAGTGCGGGCATGTACCTATGACTTGGTTTTCTAAGTCATGTACATTTGAGAAGTTATAGTCGCAATACCACTCGCTAACGGTGAAGGAAAACATCGTGAGGAAACCTGT
This sequence comes from Yponomeuta malinellus, assembly GCA_947308005.1. Classification (NCBI taxonomy): domain Eukaryota; kingdom Metazoa; phylum Arthropoda; class Insecta; order Lepidoptera; family Yponomeutidae; genus Yponomeuta; species Yponomeuta malinellus. The sequence goes on from OX371019.1 coordinate 3,125,750, forward strand.
GTGTCTGAGGTATTCACATATACCTCAGCGCTTGAAATCGCCAATCCGCGGTGGGCACTCGTGGTGATGAAGCCCATACTGTCTCCCTGAGAAAAGGCCTGTATTATACTCTAACAAATCGCAATATGATTGAAGAATTGTGGTTTTCTTAGCGATGTTTCCCTTCATCAGTGGAAAACCAGTGTTTCTACTATGAAATAGCAAATGTTACATTATAGGTGTTCTACGTAGGTATACAGTAATATTGGTGAAACATTTTCAGGTTAACAATTTCTTTACCTAGTTTATCTCACGGGCCGTGAGGAACATTGTTTTCAGAGTCGAGGTGACTAACGTGAACATCAAAGCGTTTTGTAGCTACTGGAGAGGAAAGTAGTTTGGTCTGCTTGCTTATTGTGTTAAAAAATTATATTATGTTCTTGCTTTGGACTTTTCTGAACGAAACTTGGAAAGAAAATAAAAAATGGGAAAGAAACATGAGTGGCGGACATACTTCGACCAGACAGGGGATGTATTAGCAAAGAGCAAGATGAAAAGTACCCGAAACCGGCCTGCGTGCATGCGACGACTAATGAATTTTGAGGAAGCGAAACTGATCTGTCAATATCGTGGCAAGTGGCAGTCCCTGGTCTCTACCTACCCCTCTGGGATACAGGCGTGAGTTTATGTATGTGTATGTAAGTATGTAAACAAGGAAAATTGTATGATACACTCACGTAGCTCATTGTTTTGTACACTTGGATAGTATGATTCTAGCATCAACCATTTAGGGATACTTGAGAAACCTTCAAAATTTAGGTAACTTTGAATTTTCTTGCATCGATTTTGAATATTAACGGCGATAGATCAACGAGGTAATTATTATAACTCTGAAATAAGCCTTTTTATTGGCTTTGGAAATTACTTTTACATTATGTATTTTCGATTTAAGATCATTAAGATAATTAATATCGCCATTAGCTCATTTGTTTAAAAGTAATACTCGTAGATCTTCTAAAGCCATTATGAGATACGGAGTTATCAATTTAAAAGATAAACCAAAGTGATTTATTTCTAGCCGATTAGTTTTTTTTATTGATTGTAATTGGTTTCTATGCAAATTTTGCGCCCACTAATACCACTTTTTGCCCGACTGCGCCGGAGCCCAAGAGGAGGTCCATGTGTTTGTTTGGCTTATATGTATGTATGTATGTAAACACGACCGATTCTATGTTCCCTCATAACTCCTAGACCTGTAGCCAGATTTCGACAAATAAGATCTCAATCGATTGTCTTATAATTATAGAGAATTGAATTGAATCTTTGGTCGATTAGTATTTGCGCAGGCGTCGTAGGCTTAGAAATCAGCATAAATCCAGCAAACACATGCACTAGTCCCGTCTGCTTAGCAGTCGGGTAGCCAGTTATTTTTTATTTTAGTTTTATTTCTACATTTTATTGGATCTGTCGGATTAGTCAAAAAAACCGTAATGATTCGAAACAACGCTTGGAAGTTTGTTACTCAAACTCACGCATAAGCGGCTGAACGGGCTTGGACGAAATTTGGCTCACAGGTAGATGTCACGGGCGACTTTGCAAGAAATTTTAATTACCGGATCTGCTGCCGACTACAAAATGGACAGTTGCGCCAAACACCCGAAAATCTTCGAGTTAAACAAGGAATTTGTAATTCTGCGGAAGTTTAAAGCAGATATTAAAATTGAATCGTTAGTTGCAGAGGAATGGTAATTTTTATAAAATGTTAATTTTGGTTTGGTACAGTCCACGACAAACGTTTCTTTTTTTAATAATAAATAGATGTCTGTGATAATATCGGCGGTAAACAACGTTTTCTTTCTTTCCTTTTTCGTTTGAGATCGAAAACTAAAGAGTCTTATTATATGTGTTTTAATTAAAAAAAAAAAAATAGTTACAAATGTAAACTTAGACAACTTAATCTACCAGCGGGCGAAAACCACAAAAGGTGTAGGTATCGGCCGTTATTATCACTCGGTTAGGTGACATACATTTTTATTCCTAAATAGCAGTGCCCGCGACTTCGTTCACGTGGTAATGAATAACGGTCTTATTTAAAAGAAAGCACGATTCCTTAAAACCTACATACATACACAAACTCACGCCTGTATCTCAGAGGGGTAGGCAGATACCAGGGACTGCCACTTCCCACGATCCTGACAGATCACTTTCGCTTCCTCAACATTCAACAAACATCATAAAGGCATGTATTTATTTACTAGCTGTCCCGACGAACGTCGTACCGCCACAGAATCCGTTAATACGATTCCTGTTACCATGGCAACGCAATACATAAGTATCTTAGAGTTTGGCTTGAAAAAGGGTTACGGTAACAATTAAATATTATGCCACGGAAAGGGATTACTGGGATATCAAGTATCCACGTCTCAATGCAGATCTGTATGCCAAGTTTCATGTAATTCCGTTTTGGCCGTTAGCCGTTAGCCGTTACAAACATCCAAACATCTTCACAAACTTTCACATTTTTAATATTAGCAGGATAAAGTAGGATTTCAAAAACAGCGCTGTTTTGAAACAGCAAACTCTGAAACAGCATCATTGTCACACGCACTCTGTTTGTAACTACTATTATTGTTGTGTAAGTTTGTGGCAATAAATCATCCGTTCATTTATTCATTCATTCAATAGGTCTCATGCTCTGCCTAATGTCATCACGGGACTCCACTGCCGACACTGACTTTAAGATTCGCAGCTTCGCTCTTATGTAGTTGTAATAAGACTTCCCGTGTTGTAGCCCTCAAGCTGCCGCCGACTGTACAATAATTAGCACTGTAAAATGCAGGTGGCGAGTCGTAAACGAGACTTAGCGTAGATATTACATTACATTAGCCGGTGTTGTTCTCTGTTTTATGGAATTACGTTTGTCGCGACGGGGAATGGGCTGGGGACGTTTCTTACCTACACTGAAATTTTAAATTTATGTACTTCGGACAAGTTACAATATACTTACCACATTTAAGCATAAAAAAAAACGTCCGCACAACACAATAACTTGTCCTGGTCCCAAACTAGGATACCCTGTGCTATAGTAACCAGGCAAGGACATCACAAACATAGAAATACAGCCAGACGGAGGCCAGTTGTGCAAATAAAGTAAGGCGTCCTCCAGTGAGGTTTTGGTAATCAAGCGTGTTAACCGCTAAACCCACGAAGTGGTCAAGTCTTCTTCTTCTTTCTGTGCCTCTACACTAAAGAAGGTGAGCCTCATTCTTGTCCATTTTAGCCAAGCGAAATAGATCTTCAAGGCTGGCTTCGTTCTTCTATTCTATGACGTTTCCGAGCTGTAGTCTCCCAAAACAACTCTTTATGGCCCGTATAATATCTGTCCTAATTTTAAAACTGTTCGTGCAATGTACCGATTATGAGGCTGTACGATCTAGCGTCGCACATTTTGCTTACTCGTTTAACCTAGTTTTACCTTTAGGCTTTAGGCATGCTAAGCAGTTTACATTGTTAGGTAATTTCGTATAATTAAGTCAGTCTACCGTTTACTGCACTAGAGAGAGGAACAGTCAATATTCTACCTATCTGTAGATTTACCAATACATTTTTACTACATACTTTTGGTGCGAGTTTCTTCTTCTTCTACGTCACCTAGACTCAACTCAAGTGTACCAGTACTACAACTCCCTACTACGAGCCAAGTACTGTACAGAGGCTAAATACGGAAATCTCAGTTCTCACACACAGTGAAAGAGTTTTCAAGATTTTCACTGTCAGAATCATAAATTTTGCAAATAGAAAACTGAAATAATTTGGGAGCAGCTGTTGTTGACATAGATCATTTTTTCCTCTGCATCGCACAGGCCTTCTCTTAGAAAGCAGACACTCAGGTTTCCTCACGATGTCTCCCTTCACCGTGAGCGAGTAGTATTGCTACTACAACTTCACAAATGTACGTAACCTGCAAAACAAAGTCGAACCTGCGACCTCCCGAAAGTGAGGCCGTTGCTGCTCTGCCACCGCTCCGCTCAAATTTTTAGGGGGACCAAAATAACACCATGTATAAGTATAAGTTATCGAAATGTACCAAATTTGTTTTGTAGGGTTTCAAAAATTTTGGCGCACTTACAGTATAAGTATTGTGTGATGGTGCTTTAGTCGAAATACAATGCGGTTTCTGGTGAATAATTTTCGTTTCAGATTAGATTAGTTTACACTTTATTAGATTAGATTGTTGGCAACTCAACGAAGTATGGTAATTTTAATTGTAACTTTTCCTTTCTCTGTGGTCAACATTGAGCTGTGAAGATGTTAGAATTTATAATAAATTGTTAAAAGATGAAAATCTGGTGATTCGCTGCTCCAAATCCTTAAATCAGTCTGACCAAATCAAATCATCAGTCCATGAACAAATTAACAAATCAGTTCAGATCTCTTCATAAAATGGTTCTTTGAGCCGGATGTAATTTTCATAATAAACAATTTACATAGATATCTAAAAGCCTTAAAAAGCCTTAGTAATCTTTTAGAGGGGTCCCTCTAAAAGATTACTGACACTAAAAACACTATGTCCGCCATCGAACTCCGCACCAATTTGCACCTCCCCACGCACAACACGCCCCATTAACTCGGGCGGCCGTTACTGCCCGATTTATAACGTCATTTTTAATGGCTTAATGGGTGACCAGCTTCTACGCTCTGCCGGCACCGTTGTATTTGGTTACCGTAACTGCAGGATCGCTTTCGTGATGCAGATATCGAGTTTTTGGAGGGAGATTACGTGTTGCAAAGCAGTCTACAGAGAAAAGGGTTCGTTCCCAGGAGAGGTCCTTGTGGAACCTTCATTTAAATTTTACAGTTGGGTAGATTGCTGAAGGATTATTTAAATCTAAGGTTAAACTGGTTTTGAACTACCTCTATCGGATGTGATGGTGAGAGGCTAAAAAAGTACAAACATATTATTATATTTACAGTTACTGCATTATTGATTTGACACTACATCGCTGTTACCATTTTACCGCAGAAATTCTTTATTTCTTATTGCAGAAATAAAATACTAGAGATGCTCAACTTAGCAGAATATCGACTTTGGTGTCAAAGAACACTAATTAGGAAGGACCCATGATGAATCCCGCGGGACTCTGAATTTCATTTAAAATTTCGATGGAATAAAAGACATGGTTGCGGAAATAAATAATGTAATAATGTGACTGCACCTAAACTTTTACCAGTTCACAGCGACATCGAGGATCCAAGGCGTGTATCTAGAGACTCTGACGTTGACACTGCCGAACCGTGCGGTGGCGCACTCTATGCCCCACGAGCAGACGCCGACGATTACGTGGTTAGTGTCGACGACGGGGGAACCGGAATCGCCATTGCATTGGCCGCGTCCCAACGTCCCACCTGGAAAGAAAAGAGAGATAGAGAACTCTTCATTGCATACTAAAACTCACACCTGTATTCTGAAGGGTTAGGAAGAGACCAGGGTTTGCCACTTGCAACAATCCTGACGAACTTTTCCGCTTCATCAATATTCGTTAGTCGCTATGTTAAAGTTTTCGCCAAAAAAGGCCTCGTAGGCTAATCGTAGGCCTAAAATCTACCACATGGTAAAGTTATAGAAAGAAGACATTTATATCTCGTGCTAATTGATTTTCAGTGATTAAGGAGCTTCTTCTCTAAGGGCGACTTGCATCACTTCTTAAATGCCATTTCAATGGCTATTTAAAGTGAATTTTGTTTGAAGAATTTTAGTTAAATTTTATATAACCCACAGTTTGGAAACTGGTACTGGCACCACTTTCGTAAAGTCTGCCTACGTATAAATGTCACCTCGAATACTTAATTCTTGCGAATTAACTGAGAATTTATTGCAGTCGAACCAATGAATTGAGGATGGACTGGTGAACTATTGCAGTAACAAAATGTAGAGCCAGAGATAGTCGCACTAGCGGCTACTTAGCAAGCGGTCAAATTCAAGCCTTCGTAAAATCTATGAAAACATACTGAAGCAGTTGCCGTAAGATTTTATCATTTCATTTATTTAAACTAAAACCGCACGAGGTTGCGAGTGCAATCAGTCATTTGCGAACTAAAATTGTAGAATCTTCGTCTCTCACCATCCAGAGCATAGCATGTTGTCGGTGATCGTGAGGCCAATGGAGGCGTAGCGCTGCCGGCAGTTGTTCAGGTTCAAGTTCCACACGTTCACGTGACGCAGTTGCTCCGAGGGGGGACGCCTTGGAACTGACGAGGGGAAAAGTTCTTTAACGAGGCGAAGATAACATGGTCACTCGCACGTTTGTGAAGATCTAGAGCTGGGTCGATATTTGGTTGATTGTCTCTCAAACGTAAAGGATTTTAATGAATCACGCAAAAGATCCTTGATAGATCACTCTTACACTCGCTTTTTAAAGAACGGCTCTTATAGAAGACAAATAAACAGTGAGTGCATTTTTAAGGAATGCTTCGCAATGCTATCTTATACGAATCCAATCACGAATCATGTTCAAGGCTATAGGGTCAAGAATTGATGGGAATAAAAAGATTTTGGCCGTTGTATCTGTGGTCATGGAGTGATCTGAGCTGGACCAGGACAGAAGGGTCAAGTCAGATTCACCCGGAGGACGCCTTAGCTCACTGGTAAACTAACATAGAAAGTGAATGAAAACCAAGATATGCAAGTGTACTTACAGAAGTCAACCCCCATCCAATAGCCCAAAGCGGTTGGTTGTCGGCTAGGACGTAAAAGTTATTCGCTATCGGGGCCGGTTGTACTGCGTTGTTGCCGAAGTTGATGAATGTGCTGGTTCTGAAAAATTATTTAAACTATATTGCGTAAAACTTTGATATGTTAATATTTTTACTAAGTACATTTTTTATACGCTCACTTTCTCTGTTTCGATTTCCTTTGACGTTTTGATAGCACGTTTCTAAGATATCGAATATCAAAATCGAATTGATGTAACTAATCTTGAATTTGGACCATTGAAATTCAATAGTCAATACAAATTTTGCGAATCCATCGCATTTCCTGTTTACACCTCGGCTAGTATTATACCTCGGATTCTTTTAAATTGCGAACCGTATTACAACGGACTTCGAACACTAGTACTAAAATTCTGTATTCTAACAGCTTAAACTCTAGACTAAAATGTGCGCGGTTCATCACTAGTTGGCAAGATGTTTTGATGAAGTAAGACATGCGCAAATTGTATCTCAGATAAGATCGACCCACTCACCTATAATTTTCTCCACCGATGTGTATCCTATCATTGTATCTTTAAATCACTTAGATCGCCTGTATCAGAGTACTTTCTTGACAATCCAACTTCTAATATCAACGCTGCTATCTAGATCGCAGAATTCACTAATTCGGGGAGAGTATGTGTGAGTCTCGAGTTAGAATGAGAGAGAAAGAGAGCATAGTATTGCTTTGACTAGTATTTGCAATTATGTGTTCGCTCGCACTTGAGAATAATCACAGCCTTGAAAGTATTCGAGGGACAAGACTGAGAGAAAACAATGACACGATTCTTTAGCTCGTGAGTTTAAGAGAGAACTAATACTTCGAGGTGATTTGAGGCGAACCTCGAAACAGAAATGTCATTGTCGTGGGACCAAAAGACGTAGATGATAAGCCGGAGGGCGTGGATCATCACGCCGCTGTCCTTATCTTACTACATTGTGACCTAGTAAGATAAGGGCTCCGAATAAGTTCTGTGTTCAAACAGGTCAAGTTAGCAAGATGAATAGAACAGAATAGAATAGAAAACGTTTATTTGGGACCAACACAATCAATCTAAAAAAACAGTTATGGTTTAGCGTGTGAATTACGTTATACATAATTTCGCTTACTTAGTACCTTAAAAAAGTATAAAATGGCACCCAAAATGGCCGCCGCTCAGCATTTTGCCATGATCGGTGAAGACCATGACGCTGATTTTCAGCGGTCGCCAAAAAACAATACAAACAAACACACATTAATAATAATTCATATCACAATCAATTCCATAGAACAGCTCACAAACACCATGGACGCGTTCCGAAATAAAAAACTTGAATTGAATTGGATTGCATTGAGCTAAATTGAATTGAATTCGAATCAATTGAACTAAGTAGAATTGACAGGATTTCAATTCACTTGAACTAAATTGAATTGAATGGCATGGACTTGAATTGCATTGAATTGAATTGAATTGAACAGAATTGAATTGAATTGATTTGCATTATCATTTAAAAATAGCAAAACATAATCGTTATTGAAATATCTAATTAAACATCCTAAAACAAATAAATTTATGAATCCATAGTTAACATGCATACTTGATAAAACTTAATAACGACGATGATGAAATCTTCGTGTTCCTGTGCCTCTCCACTAAGCCGTCAGATCCCTATATTCTTCTTCAATTCTTTCAAAGAAACAGGTGTTCGGCGCCTACATTCGTCCATTCCCTGATGTTTCTGAGCCACGACTTCCTTCTTCTCCTAACACACCTTCCCTCAATCTTGCCAATCATAATAAGTCGAAGAAGTCGGTACCTATCGCGTCGCAGTACATTTGCTAGATAACTAGTTATCTTTTTTTATTGTCAACATTAGTTTTCGGCAACGATATGGTGAAATACGAATCGCAACACGGAAATGTCATTGTCGTGAGACCAACTGACGTAGCTGGGGTGGTTGATGATACGCCGGAGAGCGTGGACTACCCCGCCGCTGTTGGCGAAAGAGGAGCCCACGCGCCACCGCGACACTGGTTGATTGCTGAAAGAAAGGAAGTCGTAGGGTTTCACCAAAGACTCTACAGGGTGACAGTAGAAGTTTTTAGCAATATTTTAAGGAGATGTTCTAGCCATGGCTTAGAAACTTGGCGCTAGTTTTTAAATAGAGGGTGAGTCAAAATATGTTTCCAAATTTTTGTCCCGGTTCGAAGAAATCGTAGGTCCGGGGCTGGTGAACACGAAAGGTGATGTTTTTGGAGTATCACTCGTACATTACCGCTTCCAAGCATTTTTTCCTTTCCAGGTGAAGTTTGTCATACTAACTAAAACCAAATATCATGGCACGGTTCGAAGAAATGGTGCCACTATATCCCTACCAACATGAGGCATCGGCACCTTAGTTCCTTGGGCGTCTAGTGAGGACAGGAGGCCTTCTACACGGCTCACAGCTAATGTCACTGTTGGTTGGTCGTATACTGCCTCAAATCTGGGTGGTTCGAAAGCCGCGATATGTAATTAGTAATTAAAAACGCCATCTATTTAGATAATTACTTTTAAGTGTAGACGTAAAATAAAATAAAAATTCAGTTGAAAAATCTTGTTTCGAGTAAAGATTTATTCTATAAAAAAATTCACAAACAAATTAATAGAGCCTCTCCGTCTATCAGAACAATGACCCTCAGACCCGCGGCATGCCAGCAACGTTCTGGCTGGCTACTAATGCTTCTCATCTCATAGATTCGAGTTTGTGTCGAGATATTTTTGGAAAATGCCTTCTTAAAAAAAACAAATTAGTGTATTCGATGGCTATTGTTAAGTCACGTTCATTTGCTATGGCTTTTAAACCACCCAAAATTCATGGTGTATAAGTACGAACAACTTTTCCTTCACAGTTCATTGGTTATTTTTTATCTGGCCTATATGCCACTGTAGGGCACATCCAGCTCTCAAAGAGAGAGAGAGAGAGTCTGGGCCTAATTACCACGCGTGCCCACCGCGGATTGCCAATTTCAAGCCGCTTCTTACCCATGGTCCACCTCCTGAGACCTCCTGGGTGATCACTTCTCTGATAAAACATTAAAAGGTTCTATTTTTAGTGGTGACAGTCCCCCTCAGACTTTGAAGAGTATCGATGTCATGGTGTACGGTGGAGAAAAATATTTCCCAACGAACACCCAGGTGAACGAAGATGGTCCATTGTAAAAAAAATCCCATGGTTTACCCAGGTAGTCTGTGGAGGTTTACCGTGGGTTACAAGCGCTGAGGTATGTGCACACCTCAGACACTCAGGTTTTCTCACGATGTTTCCCTTAACCGTTAGCGAGTGGTATTGCTTCTACAACTTCACAAATGTGCGTAACATAGAAAACAAAATCATTGGTACATGTCGGGTTTCGAACCGACGACCTCCTGAATGTGGGGCCGGCTCTACCGCGGCGCTACCACCGCTCTACCGTACCTAGCTATTATTATACATTATTTAACTAATACCCAGACCCCCTTTAAAAACGCTTCCGTGTGATATATCATGTTAAAACATTAAACGTCACGGCTCATCGACCCCGCAACAATAAGTTGCCAAATAAAATATTTCATTCCTACGATGGGCCATTTCATTAAAGGCTACTCAACGTAAGAAGGTGTTTTTACACTGAACTTGCGGATACGATGCGCTGGGGTTTTTTTATAGAGCCACTGTCGAACAATATCTCGACACAAGCTAGAATCTACCTGTACCATTAATTAGTAGCCAGCCAGAGCGGTGCGTTGGCGCCGGGATCCGCGGTTCATTGCTCTGACACGGAGACCGTATTATTGGTTCGCGAATTTTTTAACACAAGATTTCTCAGCGTAATTTTTCTTACGTCTATAGGTACTTAAAAGTAGTAGTCTGAATAGATGGCACTTTTAATTACTAATTACATAACCGCGGATTTCAAATCACCCTGAAATCAGCCAGTACAGAATGTTTTTCCATTCTGTGATGTCCTTGTCTGGTTACCATTTCACGAAAATTTCAACGTGTACGCTGCATTAATTTTGGATGGTTTTAAAGACATAGCAAAATGAACGTGCCTGACAATAGCTATCGAATTCGCTAGTTTGATTTTAAAAAACGCACTTTTCTAAATTGTCTCTACAAACTCGAATCTATTAGAACCATTAGTAGCCATCCAGAGCGGTGCGTGCGCGCCAGAAAAAAGCGTGTATATGTTTTTAAATATCCGTGAGGTGTGAATCCGTCTCCAAGGCAGAGGAAAGTGGGGTGAATAGGCTCATTACGTAAAACGGGGATACCCGGCACTGTTGGGGCGGTATTAAAAGTAGATGTCGGGGGGGCGGAATTTTTTAACTTGTTTTACTTTTAAATTCATGTTGCATTCTTCGCAGCCTATGGGCGTTCTCGTTTCGGATTTTATTTCGGAACATTTTTCCTGGTGTTTTTTCTTGATCTCAAGTTAATGTTATTTTTTTGGAAGTATGCGATGAATTCAGTAGTTGGTTAAAATATGCATATCGTAGCAAGTGGCAGTCCCTGGTCTCTGCCTACCCCTCTGGGATACAGGCGTGAGGTTATTTATGTATGCATATACGTACATAGTGACCCCAAAAGTGCGCAATGGAGAACTAAAAAATGTTTTTATATAATTGGAGAGACCATGTTATATGATTAATAACGTGATTATTTTTTTCTCTACGACTACAATACTTTTGTAGTCGAAATGTTAAAGTATAGTATCTATCGTATATCATATATTCACATGGTACAAAACCGCGCCAATCGAGCTCAAGCTATGACGCCACAACCTGCTCGTAATGCCTTATAATGTATTAAGTGGTTATTAATATTTGAGTTATCTCGTGAAATAATGTTTTTATGCATTTACACCCTTATTAGAAAACGTTTAGAATTCCTTGAAAAAACAAAATTTTTTTTTTTATTATTAGAGTATCTGTATATTTCGAATTTTTTGAGATCTCAAAATCCTTGAAAATAATATATTAAGAAGAAGAAGAAGAAATACATTTAGTTATCGCCACACAGACATTATACAAGGCATAGGAAACAAGGAAAAACGGACAAGGCAAAACAATAAACAAAAACAACAATAAAGGGGCACAGGGGCTGTCTCCGTGTGTTAGTGGTTTTGTTTTTTAATTTTGCTAAGTTTTTATATGTCTTGAAATTAAATGTGTTTGAAAAACACGATAAACATGAAACGGCTTACAACAAATTGTGTTCTACGACATTTGCAAAATTTTTTGATAAATTTTGCACATTGATATTTATGTGATGTTGCGGTGATTTTAACCGACAGAATACAATGTTTAAAACGCGTGTTAACCACCAAAACTGCTTTAACAAACGTGTTACGTAGACATTGTTGTAAGTAGGATAACGATTCTCCGGAGGCTGCGAAATTGGCAAAGCATGAATTTAACAAAATTATGTAAACCCTCTTATCTCGAAAAATATAAATTTGAGAAAAACCTCATAGAACAAACATAAACTCAAATTGGGGTGTTTCTGGAATTCCGCATTTGTAAGGTGTTTTCTGCAGTGCAATAATAGTAGATTGTACAACAAGTGCATAAAACGCACCATTTTACTCGAGACGTTTATCCATCCGAGCGAGCTTGCGAGCGAGGATAGATATAAAGTCGAGTGTAAAATGGGTTTTATGGACGAGTTGTACACTCTACTTTTCACTTCGATTGCGAGGAAATGAAACAGCAACATCTTTATCTTCACTAATGCAATTAATCAAACAACAAATTTATTAAATTAAATTCACGCGTACGTGTATAATCACAGTGGTTTTGCCGCCATTAAAATTTAACCAATGAGAGCGCAGCTTCAATAAAGCGCGACCAACCTGATTGGCCCTGCAATCTAGTTGGTCGCGTTTTATACGAAACGAAATAAAATAAAGAGGTTGTTGTATGAAGTTAAAGATGTTCGTGTGGCTGTTGCAGCGATTGCCTTGGTCTTCGACGAAGATTTTACTTTATGCTCTAGAGCATAAAAAGCGACTTTATGTCGCCTACGCACGACATAAAGACGAACTTTTAGAGCATGAGAAGTGAAAAATAGTTTATAGTCGTGCGCATAATGCGCGCTCTAATCTCGTACCTTATTTTACTGCATAAAATTTTTATTATGTGTACTCAGTGCACACGTAAGTTATTTTCCCATACTGGTTCAAGCTAATATTTTTTTCGTGGTAAAAATCTAGGACACTGCAAATCAGTCTGGATCTGTTTCGGCCTTAGGGTTAAAAATACATGGAAATTAGTTTGACGGGCGATGGGAATGACGCTTTGTTCATACCATAAAGGAAATCATCATCATCATCATTCAGCCACAAGAAGTCCACTGCTGGACATAGGCCTCCTCCATGGATTTCCAAAAAGACCGGTTGGAAGCGGCCTGCATCCAGCGCCTTCCTGCCACTTGGATGAGGTCATCTGTCCATCTTGTGGCTGGTCGTCCTACGCTGCGCTTGCCGATATGTGGTCTCCATTCGAGAACTTTTCCGCCCCATCGGCCATCAGTTCTGCGTGCTATGTGCCACGCCCACTGCCACTTCAACTTACTAATCCGCTGGGCTATGTCGACGACTTTCGTTCGTCTACGGATCTCATCATTTCATCATAATTTCTCATCATAAAGGAAATAGATAAACTAAACTTATGAAAATAAAAAAAAATTAACCACAATTTTAAAAACCTATTTAGAGGCTAAACACTCCACCTATGCCGGGACTAGAACCCGCGACCTCTGGCTAACCGTGCTGAATTGTCCGTAGCACGGAATAGTGCAACAAAGAATGTAAAATTTAACCGTTAAAATATTTTTCACAAAATGCCAGACTAATATTAAAAAAAACTTATTGGATTTAGTTTTTTCATTGAATTCTAAACGTTTCTAATTTAAAATAATGTTTTTGTGTCTACATTCTTAGGGGCCGTCCATAAATTACGTCATCGATTTTTTCAGATTTTAGACCCCCCCCCCCTATAATCATCCTATCGTCATTTCTTAATGACCCCCCCCCCTTCTCCCAAAATTGACGTCATTACTAGTTTGACAAAATAAAACATTGCAGATTTGAGAAAAATAGGGTATTATATGAATAAAACACTTGGTTATAGAATCACCTTTTATTATTTTTAAGTATAAGTATAGTATTAATATGTACTTTTATTAATTATGTAATGTTGTAGTTATTATTTAAGTATTGTGTTTATTATCAATACATAGTATAAAACAAAGTTAGTGGGCAGCTAGTATTTTACTAGGTGTGCTGGAAGAAATTTATTTTTAGAAATAATCTTTTTGTACGTGAAAAATAAACTATAAATAAGAATGAGGTCAATTTCGAAACACCCCCCCCCCCATCTATCATTTACCGTCATCCGCAGACCAACCCCCCCCCCCCCCCTAATTTAGAATGACGTAATATATGGACGGCCCCTTAGTGGAGACACAGAAACATTATTGTAAGTACCTATTTAGAGGCTAAAAATTCCACCAATGGCGAGACTTGAACCCGCGACCTCTGGCTAACCGTTCCAGCGCTCTCCCAACTGAGCTAATGGGCAAGTGCAGGCATGCATCGGCGAAATTTCGAACCTCCTTACAAACCTCTCTGTATTACGTGCAGCGACATCTGGCTGAAGTAATTTACATTTCTTTTTGCCTCTAAATATTTAAAATTGTATAAAGTTTTTAAAATTGTCCTCAGCACGGATTAGTGCAACAAAAAGAATAAAAGTGTTTGATACATTATCAGGCGACACTAGCAACTCGTGACGTCACAATTTGCACACGATTTGTATGAAGCAATTTTGTACCAAGTTACTAGAAAAACTTCAATAAGTTTAATAATTAAAAGTATTAGTGGTTGAGAAAAATCTTTACCACGATTATTAGTCTTTTAACATGGCCTCTCCAATGAGATCCAATTTTTTTTGCAGCTTCTCCATTAGCCTATTACGACTCTTAAGGGCAAATACCTCACTGGTCTACATTGTAGGCATATTCTGTGAGATAAATAATAAAGTACTTCAATGTGAATTCCATGTAAAATTACGAGTTAATCAAATACCACAAATCGAGAAGTAGCGCGGTGTTTATATTTTAATGTTTAATTAATTCATAATTGCAATTCTGGTTAAAGAATAAGAATAAGAATAAGAATAAACTTTATTTGGCAACATTACAAAAAATTACATACAGTAGGCACATAAGCCAAAATCCTTACAAATAATTACAAACAATAGGTGCATAATTAAGTTAGTAAACCATAGGACACATTTGGCGAAATACCTGTACCTAAGTACCTACATGAAACTTAGACACACAAAGTTGCCAAAAATGGGCCAGTCTCAAAAACGCTCCATTGTTTTATATTTACACTAATGCGGCCGCCATTTTAATTTCTATCCAATCAACGTACCCAATGAAGCGGATTTACAACGTGCCACTTCCAATGAAAAAGCAATGAATTAAGTTTTAGTCTAGAAAGCAACAAAAGTCCCTCCTAAGATCTATTCACTTTACAACGGGACGTAACGTGTATAGTGGAAGCGTTTTGGGTTGGGCCCATAACCTGATGTTACATGAGCAAATAAACCGGGATTACTTTAGTATCTACAGATTTATTTATAAGCAGCCTATATACGTCCCACTGTAGGGCACAGGCCTTCTCTCAGGGAGAGAGTATGGACTTAATCACCACACGTGCCCACCGCGGATTGGCGGTTTGAAGCGCTGAAGTATATGATTAGCTCAGATTTATCACGATGTTTTCATTCACGGTTAGCGAGTGGTATTGCTACTACAACTTCACAAATGTACATTGTGTAAATTTGAGTGGTGGTAGCCTATTGGGTGGAACATTGGACTTGGAAGCGAGAGACTTAGGTTCGATTCCCAGTGCGGGCATGTATGTACCTGTGACTTCGTTTTCTAAGTTATGCGCACATTTATTTGCCAACTTGAAAACGCAACACGTTTGTTCTACGACCGACATGCCTTAGAGTGAGAGACATTCAAGGAAACAGTCTACATCAAATTAGAGAGCGTTCAGTTTACATTTCAGCTAGACCTGTAACGTGCGGGTGGCATGATTTAAATCGAAAAACCCGACTGCTGGGCATTAATTACTAAGAAGTTGGGGCCAACCTAGGTATCTCGCAAAGAGTTTCGTTGTTGCATTCGGGTCCCGCCGACTCCTTGATTACGTACATCAAATCCTGAATGATTCCAACTGTCAAAATAGTATGGAATTTGACAGTTAGGCGCTTGGAATCGCTCAGAATTTGGGGCGCGTATTTAAGCCCCTTCTTAGTAGTTTATGCTGTCGCGTTGGTTATATTTTACACCAGGTTTTTTTTTTTTTTTTTTTGTTACATTTATGTTTTTTTCATATATTTATAACCAATGACACTCACGCACACTCGAGGGGGCGATTGAATTATTATTTGTCAAAATCTGACCATTGGTTGAGGATAACGAGGGAACCTAGAATCGGACATACTTGCCACATACATATCATCATCAGCCGTTTGACGCCCACTGCAGGACATAGGCCCCCCTCATGGTTTTCATAATTATGAGGGGTTTTGCCATAATGGCCACGCTTCGCAGGCGGGTTGGCGATCGCAGTATGCGGTTGGAATCTCAGGAGGACGCTGCTGCCCGTCCCCTTCGCCGCTTATTCTTAATCCGGCGCCACACGGAATACATACATATATCCGAGCTAAATACCTCTAGGCTGACCCCTGCGTTATGCTCGTGAACGGGTGCTGTTCGTGTGTCTGGCCGCAGCATTAATGTTTTTCCTACTTTTGTAAGAAGTGTTATTTTGGATTTTAAAGTTATTGGTGGCTATCACGAAATCATATCATATAGGCTTTGATGTATAAGTTTAAGATGATTTGAGAAAAGATGGTCAGAGTGGAGTTTTTTTTCCCGCTGGATTTTTCTCCACTACAAATACGGCCCGAAGGCAGCGGCTAACATATTAACATAGTACATTGACATTCAGCAAACAGAATGTAACTTCTTTACGTTGAAATAAATTATTGATTTCTGATTTCTTACCCCCTTTTGGGCTACGCCGCAGTCTTGTAATAATCCTTAAAGTCACAAAGTTAGAGACTACAATCCAAATGATAAAAGCCTGTTCCCGTGTCGTGCCCGGATAGTTTTCAGTGCAACCCAGCTATGAGCTAAGCTTCCGTGTTCCCTATTCCGTGCTCATTTCAATACTAAATTGAGGGAAAACTTCGGCCAATAAGTAAATACACAAACAAGCGTTGGTAGCTATTTACTCAAATGAGTTTGGTCTGACTGGGCAGCCAACTATATTTCATTTAGTTGAAATGGAAAACTTTGGTATTTTGAGTCAGTCTTGACTGGGGCAGGATTTTCGTGTACCTGTAGTAATGGTTCTACAGCAGTAACATTGAATGGATTCGTATATACGCTGAAATCTGGTTATGTAATTGGTAATTCACAATGCCGTCTATTTAGACTATTACTTTTAAGTTTAGAGGTAAATAAAAAAAAAATTGTTGAGGAATCTTGTTTCCAGTCGAGAAATCGTGTTTGGAAAAATCGCACGCGCCGCTCTGGCTGGCTACTAGGTAACGGTTCTTATAGATTAGAGTTTGTGTCCGGATATTTTGGTAAAGTGCCCTTATTTTTAAAAACCAACTATTGAATTCTATAGCTAATCTTAGGCACGTTTATTTGGCTGCGGCTTTTAAATCGCCCAAAATTCATGGTGTATTAGTAATCCGGAAAATCTAATATGTTAATACAAAGATATTCACTTGATCTGAATACGTACAGTCGGCAGCATATAAATTTTTATGCATCGAAAGCGTACAGGGTTATTTATAAAATTCCAATTGAGAATAAAACACACCAACGCGGTGGCGGTGGCGATTTATACAAAATATTACTGGCGTAAATGGTTTATGTATTGAGCGCCACCGCTACCGCGTTGGTGTGTGTCATCCTTTAAAGAAAACATTACGTTTTTTTTTGCTTTGGAGTAGAGCTGATTGCTAGATAATACTTAAGACCATACGTGTTAAATAGATTGGACAGCGGACATTCTTCTATGTAGGACAATCATTTACAGAATTTTGCGACATTGGTAGAGTGCGTAAAGCGCGAATTTAATCATCATCATCATCATCGGCCTACGCTTGTCCACTACTGGACATAGTCTGGCTACTCTCATCCAGCTCTTGCCAGCCGCCCTGCGAAGATCATCGCTTCACCGAGTCTGAGGACGTCCTATGCTACGTTTACCGATCCGCGGTCTCCACTCAAGAACTCGTCTAACCCATCGGTCATCAGTTCTTCAGATGATATGGCCGGCCCACTGCCACTTCAGCATGCTAATTCGGTGGGCTATGTCGGTGACTTTGGTTCTTTTCAATTGTTTTCAAATTTTATGTTTGGGGTTTATATAAATTTCATTCGATCCCGATCATCATCATCTTTCAGCCACAAGAAGTCCACTGGTGGACATAGGCCTCCTCCATGGATTTTCAAAAAGACCGGTTGGAAGCGGCCTGCATCCAGCGCCTACCTGCCACTTGGATGAGGTCATCTGTCCATCTATAAACCCCGATATTTCGAAAAATTTAAAAATACTATAATAATTTAATTCCGGATTCACTTACTTGGAATCCGGAATTAAATTAATAAGGTTTAGTACTTCCGAAAGTTTTAATTTAAAAAAAATACTCATTGCACAAAAATGTTGTTGCTAAACACGAACTCTAATTGCGAATTTTAAAATAAGTTAATATACAAAAGCAGCCTATATACGCCCCACTGTAGGGCACAGGCCTTCTCTCAGAAAGAGATTAATCACCACGCGTGCCCACCGCGGATTGGCAACTTTACGCGCTGAGGTATGTGAACAGCTCAGACACTCAGGTTTCCTTACTATGTTTTCCTTTAGCGTTAGCGAGTGCTGCTATAACTTCACAAATGTTTTTTTTTCAAATGTTTTTTTTTACAAATGTACATAACTTAAAAAACTTAATATAATGAATATCAATACAACCTTTACATACTTACACCCTACTCAGATAATAGTAACGGCACATCAAGCTTTACATTTTAGGCCAGTATAGACGGGTCTAAAATGTAAAGCTTGATATGCCGTCGATTGTACAACAAGTGTACTACTCGGCCTTAGCTGCACTATCGTGTCAGTTAGTAATAAAGTGCTGGTAGCTCATAAATCCCACGCCCCGATGAAGGCTTGCCATCGAGCTACCACAGAGATGGTAGACACAGAACTACCATAGCCAAAGAAGCCTTAATACGACACACGGCAGGCAGGGCACTGGCCTTTTGGAAATAATTTCAAGTACTGGGGCCTAGTTACGCGCATGTGGGCCTATTCCTGTCGGAATCCTGACGTTTGCGATAGCAAATATAGTATGGAATTTGTTTGACAGATGATGGGAATCGCGCAGGATTCGGTGCGCGTAATATAAGAAGGAAAGATAAAAAGAAAGAAATAAGAAGAAGACATTAATTTGAATTGTCACAGAAAAACAAAGTAAACACGAATGTACACAAATAAAATACACGAACGTCAACAAAATAAAAATAAAAACAAAACAATCGTGAACAGAACCATGTGAGGCACTTTCACACTTAAATGCCAAATATCGGACATGTGATTGTGTTGACTGGAAAATATTATACATACATATATAAACTATCCGTGTGACGCCGGTTTAAGAATAGCGTCACTCCATTTCCTTCCGTGGATGTCGTAGAAGGTGACTAAGGAAATCAAATACCAGGAGACGGGCAGCAGCGTCTTCCTGAGAATCCAACCGCATACTGCGATCGCCAACCCGCCTGCCAAGCGTGGCGATTATGGCAAAACCCTTTATGGTTATGAAAACCACGAAGGAGGCTTATGTCCTGCAGTGGGCGTGAAATGGCTGATGATGATATAAACTCACGCCTGTATCCCAGAGGGGTCCCTTGCCACTTGCCACGTGCATGCAACGATTAATGAATGTTGAGGAAGCGAAAGTGTATAAAATCTGTCAGGAAATTATTATAATCATTATTTCTCATCCAGTGCGGTAGAAAATTTTACTTTCTTTGTTTTTATTATTAGTTTTTAGGGTTCCGTACCCGAAAGGTGCCAAACGGGACCTTATTACTAAGACTTCATTGTCCGTCTGTCTGTCTGGCTGACTGTTATCGGGCCATCAGGCGATATCACAGATGAGGTATTTCTGTTGCCATTATAGCAACAAATACTAAAAACAGAATAAAATAAATATTTAGGGGGGGCTCCCATACAAAAAACGTAATGTTTTTGTTCAAAAATAAAAATGGGAGTACCACAATTTTCAATTTTTTAAATTTTGGGGCCGTTCCTTTTCCTTGTATTTGTAAATAATTTGCCATTTATGGTACAAAACATGTCCGAGATAGTATTATTTGCAGATGACACGTACTTATTTTTAAAATCAAGAGACTAGAAAATAATCTTGACGATGCAAATAATGCTCTCTCGCATGTATTAGATTGGTTCACAGCGAATAATCTGCTTCTAAATTTCAAGAAGACAAAATGTATAAAGTTTACATTACGAAACGTAACATTAGTTAAAAACAACATTGTACTCGGAAAAGAAAACTAGAATTTATTGAAGATACCGTTTTTCTAGGCATCACAATCGATTCAAAATTACAATGGGGCCCTCATATTGTAAAGGCTTATCTCTGCAGTCAAAATAGTTAGAGAGCTCACTGACGTTGCAACTGCTAGGCTTGTTTATTTTAGTTACTTCCATAGGATTATGCCCTACGGTATACTACTGTGGGGTCAGGCAGCAGACACTGAACCGATCTTCATCTTACAGAAGAGAGACATCCGATTTATTTACAAGCTAGGTATTAGGGATTCGTTAAGGGATTTCTTTAAAGAAACTAACATCTTAACAGTTGCAAGTCAATACGTTTATGAAAATATAATGGCTGTTAGAAAAAATATCAGCAATTTCGAAAATATTGGTAGCCATCATAATATTGACACCTTATAAGCAGCCTATATAATATATGTTCTGTAGAGGGCGTATATTAATAGGCCCAGGCCTTCTCTCAAAGAGAGAGTATGGGCTTAATCACCACTCGTGCCCACCGCGGATTGGCGATTTCAAGCGCTGAGGTATGTAAATAGCTCAGACACTCAGGTTTCCTCACGATGTTTTTCTTCACCGTTAGCGAGCGGTATTGCTACTATAACTTCACAAATGTACATAACTTAGAAAACAAAGTCATAGGTACATGCCCGCACTGGGAATCGAACCTGGGTCTCCCGCTTCCGAATCCAATGTTCTACCCACTAGGCTACCACCGCTTTTTTCAAATTGACACCTACTAAGAATAAATATACTCGTATATTGTCATTTCCACGTTTTAGACTTGCAAAAGTTAATACATCCGTTTTTGGGGCACTGTGCACGGTTCTACAATAAAATTCCGCAAGATGTATTAGATTTACGACCGACGCGGTTTAAAAAATGTGTTTAGCGTACTCTGTGCAAAGAGCCTGTTATAATATTAAGGATTATTTGGAAGACAAAATATGTCTAGTATTTAAATAATGTTAACGGGGACGATTGTATGTAGTCTAGTGTAACTTTGTATCGAAAACACTGTTAATTAAGCAAACCTGTTTTGAAAAGAATAAATGTGCAGTTTTTTTGTTAGCTTCTTCTCCGCATAATCTGTTATTTGTGAAACTAACAGCTTTGACGTTCATTAAGTAAACATTTTGTTTTTATAGTGAATAATTTTTTTTACTTTGATACCAAGAATTGTATTGTAGTTTTATAAAACGCGACGACGTTACGAGTCACGCCTTTTGTGGCGCTAAATGTCACAATTTGTCAGTTAACGTACTGGAAAGTCGCGACATTTGACGTTAAAATGCGCGACTCCCGTTGTAGTGTTACCTGGGCTGGTGAACTGTTCTGTTACATTTCCAAGCATTCTTCTGGCCAAATACGGGTATTTAGAACTGACCATCTATTACTTCCAATTTTGTGGAGCACCGAGTGGCTTGCGTAATTTGTTTGTTTTCAGCTGCAGCGCCATCTAGCGTGATCTATGGGCTCTTACTAACATTGCTTCGTGGAATTTTTCGAAGGAAAAATATCTTTATGGTCCTTTGTTCTAGTGACCAATAAACACGACATGCTTCGGTTCGCTAATTCGCATGGCTTGATCACTGCTGAGCACATTCCTGGTCCGAAACTAGGATACGCTGTGCTGTCTTAACCAGGCAAGGTCATCAGAAACATGGAAATACGTACAGCCAGACTGGGGCCCTCATCATCATCAATCAAGCACGCTGGCCTCCAGTGGAAATCAAACCAACGATCACTGTTTTGCTAAACAAGCGTGTTAACCGCTAGACTAACAACGCAGTTATAGGCTTGAGTAGCTGATTTCTTCAGGGTGAATTCCTTCACAACTCGTGATCTCTCTTGGTTAACCTACCTTAGAAGGCTACACGCCCCTACTACACGGGGAACAGGGAACCAGGTCACCACGGCAGCGATTTGTTTTCATAAAGAAACTTATCCCATAAGCAGCGCGTCGGCGACGTCATTACCAGGCTTTATCGCTCGTTTACATCTAGCGACGGTGGGGACATACGAGCCCTAACTTGTAGCCAAGTATCTAGGTAAGGCTATTAATGAAATGCGCAATTTTGGAGCACGAGTTATTAGGTAATTGAAAAGGAACGTAATTGGTAATTGTGCCTATTTGGTCGAAGTATCTCCATACTTATATTAGCAAAGGGCAAGATAAAAGTACCCGAAACCGGCGTGCGTGCATGCAACGACTAATGAATGTTGATGAAGCGAAAGAGTCAGGAGCGTGGCGAGTGACAGACCCTGGTCTCTGCCTACCCCTTCGGGATGCAGGCGTGAGTTTACATAATATAAAGTCAGCGTCAACAAGTCGGCCTGCTGATTCAGACAGTTGTCTGAAAAAAACTTTGGCCTTTGCATGATTTACACACTGGATGGGTGAAGGGACGACTCGGACGCTGCAGTGCCTGGGACAGTGTTTTTTAGGTGGAGCAGGAAAAAAATGCAAAATAGCTTGAATAAAATTAGCAACAAGAGTGTCCGAAAATAAATAATAGGAGAAAATATCTCGACACAACATAAGCAGCCTATATACGTCCCACTTTAAGGCACAAGCCTTCTCTCAGGAAGAGAGTATGGGCTTAATCACCACGCATGCCCAGCGGGGATTGGCGATTTCAAGCGCTGAAGTATGTAAATAGCCAAGACACTCAGGTTTCCTCACTATGTTTTCCTTCACCGTTAGCGAGTGGTATTTCTACTATAACTTCACAGGTGTACATAAATTAGAAAATAAAGTCATAGGTACATGCCCGCACTGGGAATCGGGCCTGGGCTACCACCGCTCTCGTTAGCGTTCGTTTTTTTTCAACAACAATTCTCAACTCGAAACAAGCTTTACACGCATACAACTCACGACTGTATCCCGTAGGGGTAGGCAGAGGCCAGTTTCTGCAACATAATTTCTCATTTCAATTTTATCGTTGACTCATCTCAACTCAACAGCTGTATGAGGATAACCAATAATAGTCCGACTCGCACGTTTTTTTATTAAATTATCAAACGCATTCTCGTATTCACAAAACTTCTATATATTACACTCCCGTGTGTCCCAAAACACAGTAGTTCTAACAAAAATACAAAACGATCGAAAGTTTTCCCTCGCTCTCAGCTCTCAAATGATTTGTTCACAGCCGTCCCTTTTGGCTCCACTGTCTCGCTTCACCCCATAGTTACTAAATCGTGCTAGCAGAATGTTAACTCAGTATTGAACAGTCAATGGTAACATTTTTTATTTTCTTACCAAGAATTGTAAAAACAGATACGTTTTTGCAAACCAACATCGTAAATAAAGAACAATTCCGGCCAAAGCGGGATTCGAACCCAGGTTGAAAATTGAGGTAAAATCATTGCATTATACCATTATACATCAAAACGTAATCTAAACCTCAATTTGAAGTGTCAGAACTTAAAACTATTATTTTTTCTTTTTAGAACTACAAGAAAAATATATAAAAAAAAACTTGTTATCTTTTAAATTGGGGGTTGTGAACAAAAAAACCTGTGCCACTGTTTATGCTACTTTGTAGGCAAGGGGATAAATTACCAAACTTACCTATTAACTTCTTAAAAACATCCACAAAAGTGTCATAACATCATGTTTTGAAAATAAGCAGCCTATTACGTTACGTCCCATTACAGAAAACAGGACTTCTCTCAAAGAAAGAGAGAGCACGTGCCTACGACGGACTGGCGATTTCAAGCAATTAGGATGTGAATACGTTAGACACTCAGATTTCCTCATGATTTATTTTATTTATTTATTGGTGTATTCCTTCAAGATGAAAAAGTTAAGATAAGATAAGAATATTCTTTATGGCATACAAGAAACAAGGGACTTAAATAAAAGTTACAGTGAAAACGTACAATGGGGGGCCCTATTGTTAACAGCAATAAAGGCAAAGGCCATAAAACTGTAAAAACTATATTTATGATATTGTATGGAATCGAAAAAGTGGGAGGGAGGGTGGTGCATTAACTAACCGCATGGTGCTTGTGGGATTTTGGCGGAATTTAGCAAAGTAATTTTCACATTTTAAAACTATATTTATTAAACACACAAAAAAACAGCATCACCGCGTCGATATACGTTCGATCCAAAGGTCCCCAAAATTTGTCTCGAGCCACCCAGTCAAAGCTTGCTTAGTTAACCTTTTGTAAGGCATATTTTGTGACACGGTACCTTTAGATCTCGTATCCATTATTCATTTTTCTCCTGCCTTCAAACGACGTCATTTGTGAATAATATTGTATTATTTTGATATTGTTTTGGGGGAATCAGAGTAATTTATTTGAGTTTTTCGTCGCTTTATTGGAACTGAAACGAGAATTCGATGCAATACAAAGGAAGGAACTTGTAAAAGTTCACATAATTACAGTCCATGTGGCACATACATTTTTATATACGTGCACTGTAATTAGTTACGTTAAGGGTGATTTTAAAGAAAAGTACCACCCCAAACTGTAAACAGTGTGGAATCGTAGAAGATATGCAACACTTGTTGGTGGAAAGTGTCAGAAATAAATCAAAGACAGAGTGGCTGGTAGAAACTCTAATATTAAGCAAATCAGACGTAGGAATATTTCATGACATTCTGGCGATGCCAGTTTCAGGCCCAGCCCGATTCCTGTACTGTACACCTTTTCTGCATTGAATAGTAAGTCTAGAAACGTAACGTACGTAGAAACGGGATTGTCATCGTCGAATAGTGTACAAAAATCCCAAATAATTAAACATAGGCATATATATAAAAACTTCTAAATAGGTTTTAAATTCCTCCCATTCCGGGACTCGAACCCGCGACCTCTGGCTAACCGTGCCAGCGCTCTCCCAACTGAGCGAATGGGCAAGTGCAGGCATCAGTGAAATTTCGAGCCTCCTTACAAACTTCTCTGTATAACTGACAGGCAGCGACATCTGGCCGAAGCAATTTACATCACTTGCAGCCCCGAGTAACCCACTTTGAGTATTATTACAAAAAAAAATTATAGAAAGTTCCGATTGTTACCTGTATCAATCGGAACTTTCTATAATGATAATAATACTCAATAATCACTATAATACTTGTAAACAACTTTCTTTTATACATCTAATATATAAAAATCTCGCGTCACAGTGTTTGTTATCGAACTCCTCCGAAGCGGTTTCGCCGATTTTTTTAAAATTTATTGCGTATATTTGGTAGGTCTGAATATAGGATGTAGGCTAATTAATATGGCGAAAAACGGTTGCCAGGACAGCTAGTACGAATATAACGTTCTCTACCCGTTAATCAATTTTCTTCTACTCTTGGAGTCTAGTTAAGTTAACTTAAGCATTTTGTTAAGATATGAATTTTGAAGGTTAAATAGCTGAAGGTAGTCTGAGGGTTAGAATTCGAATTTAATTTAATTAAGAATTGGAGTTGTTTCATGATCACTTAAATGAGTTATTCATAGGAAAACTATCGCAATTGAAGCACTTCAATAACCAAACAGCAAAACTTGCGCGTTAAAAAAATAACTTTCCGACTAAAGCCTGGGAGAGTTTGCAAATGAAAAGTTGGTCGGTTGCCGTTTGATCCTTAGTTTTGCTTCCGTAATTGTTCAGAGGTTTGTCAGCACCTTGTCAAGTGCCAATTTTTTGTCGTATAAAACTGGCGGTCTTCATTATCATCAGCCATTTGACGCCCACTGCAGGACATAGGCCTCCCTCATGTTTTCATAACCATGAGGGGTTTTGCCATAATCGCCACGCTTGGCAGGCGGGTTGGCGATCGCAGTATGCGGTTGGAATCTCAGGAAGACGCTGCTGCCCGTCTCCTGGTAATTGATTTCCTTAGTCGCCTTCTACGACATCCACGGAAGGAAACGGAGTGACGCTATTCTTAATCCGGCGCCACACAGATGGCGGTCTTATGGCTAAGTTTTTTTAATCAGTGGCAGACAAATGTCACTGATTAAGTGAAAGCTCCCGTGAAGTGGTTAATGCATGCATTCTCTATCTCTCTTTATCAAAGTCAAAGTAAAATAAATAACATAAACATAACATAAACTCACGCCTGTATCCAAGAGGGGTAGGCAGAGACCAGGGACTGCCACTTGCTACGATCCTGACAGATCACTTTCGCTTCCTCAACATTCATTAGTCGTTGCATGCACGCACGCCGGTTTCGGGTACTTTTTATCTTGCCCTTTGTTAATACATCCTCTATTTGGTCGAAGTATGTCCGTCTGGGTCGTCCCTTACCGGCCCTTCCATCCACATTCGCTCGATATATTTGTTTTGTCAATCTTTCTTCCTTCATCCTCTCCACATATCCAAACCAACGCAACATTCCTTTCTCAATTCTTGTCACTACATCCTCTTTCAGTCCACAACGTTCTCTAATCACACTATTGCGTATCCTGTCATTCAAAGTAACGCCAGACATACTTCTCAAGGACCTCATTTCTACTGCATTAATTCACTATAAAAACAAAATATTTACTCAATGAACGGCAAAGCTGTTAGTTTCACAATTAGTAGATTATGCGGAGAAGAAGCTGACAAAGAAAGTCCACATTTATTCTTTTCAGAATAGGTTGGCTCTTATCTTATCTTATCTGTCTGTCTCACACGTTTTCATCTGTGAGTGAGTTTGAAACAGAATGTGCTACCAACAGCTGGTCCCTGAAAAGCAAAGTGTTTGAGCTTTACCCATTATTATTATTAATAATACGTTTATTGCACATAAGTAAAAAAATAAAATGGAAATGTGGCGGACATAATGCTATAAGCATTTTCTACCAGTCAACTACAGGTGGTGCATGAAATTAACTCATCTTCTTAGCCTCGTGATAGGGGCGAATCTCTCACTAACTTTAAGAGGACGTATACTTTTGGTATGCATTTGAAGGACATTTGGTCAGATGGCAAAACGCTCGGTGAACTAAGGTTACACAGTGGTGGCCAAGGTTGGCTAGACTTATGGTAGGAAGAACGGGGCCCGATGGATCGTTGACGTTACTAAAGACGCCGCAATGGAAGATATTGGCCGAGGACCCAGAGGGATGGCTTTAGAGAGAAGTGGCATATGGCCAGCAGTGGCCTTTATTTATTGGTTAGAAAGATAGATAGATTCCTTTAGAGTAACAGCAAGGGTCACGTAGCAAGAAAATTTGATGCGAACGGGATCGAAACGCGAGACCCAGCCGCAGAGACCCGAAAAGTGGGGACCATTAAAAAACTAGGCCAAGAAATTGTTTGAAGTTTAACAAGAAAATCTCCATAAAGCCATTCGGCGCTCATACTTGCGAGGGTACCGAAAGATTGTAACGCGAGATTATGAAAGTTACGAGCGGGACGTAAAACTTAATCTGGAAAGGTATTTAGGGACATCCGACATCGCTTATCGTTCGATAACTTTTGATGTGACGTGGACATCCTGTTGGATAGATTTTTTTTGCGTCCAAAAAACATCTAAAGTACTTTAAACTTTCAACCCAAAATTCACAAAATAAAACAAGTGTACATGGTGAGCTTATTTCAGCAGAAATCTGTTCCAGCCAACTCTTTAGTACAAGTAATTTGAGTACAAGAGATTTTCTTCTTACCTATAACAATTCAAACTATTATTGTTGCCAGGGACATTTTATGTTTTTGAAAGAAAAAATTAAAGTAATGAACTAAGTTTTCGCAGCTGATTTTTAGGCAACTTGATTTATTCTCATCATATTTTTAATTTAAATTTTCTGTCGTTTATAATTTTCTAACATAAATCGATATCAAATACCTCAGAATAGGACCCCGGGCGATGCAGTAAAGCGATTAAACGGAGTTCCTTTTGACTTTGGTAATAGCTCAAGTTGCCAACTCTTCGATTTGGGCTCTGGTGTTCAAATTAAGTCTCACTGTTTGGTCCTAATTTTTTGTTTAATTGTCACTAAAACTAATCATCCCCTCCAGATTTTTACTTTCAGTGAAGGTTTAAGTCACATTATCCTTAAAGTAAACTGTTATAATCATAGATTAAAATTAATTAAATCGGATAGAACCTTTTTGTATCAGAGGAGGGCATAGTGATTTGAAGCAATTTTGCAAGATTTCGAAACGGCGGCGCATGGCCAGTGACTTCAACGATTTTTGAAAACTAGTAATCAGGAAGGGATTACTATTCTATGAAGATTAATTTTATTACTATTCTGTGACAATTTATAACACAAAAATATGCCAAAAGGTTCAGAGTGTTCAGACCCCTTTAAACATAACATAACATAAACTCACGCCTGTATCCCAGAGGGGTAGGCAGAGACCAGGGACTGCCACTTGCTACCCCTTTAAAATAAATAATGAATATATTAGAAGAAACAAAATAATTGCTGTGCAACTTAAATGATGAAGAATTAAATGATGAAGAAACAATCATTAGCCACAATTAAAAAAATATTGGAGATAGATAACCGATCACAGGTTGAAAAAAAAAGTATTTCTATATAAGTGTAATCAAAACTCTACCTTGTACTTACAACTTTAACATGAGGCAAAAAGTATCAAAATACGCGTGACAAAGAGAAAAACGTTTACTCTAAAGCGTGTCTAAAGACACTGAAATGTCGAAAAATTTTGGGGCTTAGGGTGGATTTTGGAGGACGTAAATGGGTGATTTTGGCGGTCATTTTATTGGGTACAGATGGCGGTTTATCAAGAATGTCTCTTAGCTGCCATCAAATTTTGTCAATTGCCATCTTTATCGAAGGCGCTTACATTTTAAATAGAGTTGACTAGTTGTGTGTGTCTGCGACTTCGTAATCAGGGACACGGTCTATCTGTGCCCAAACCAAAACATGCATACATAAACTCACACCTGTATCCCGAACGGGTAGCCAGGGTTTGCCACTTGCCATGATCTAAACAAAAAACGTTTCTCGTACAAAGTGGGAACTTCCCCTATTTCTTTACTTAACATGCCACAACACATATTCTGTAAAAATTTTAAGTGGATACTTATTACGGTTCCAGAGAAGAAGCCCTTTTATAGGTCATACATATAGACTTTGTACCTACTCATACGAAAAGGGTTCCGTCGGCACGCTTTAAATTACTCATACATCTATAAACACAAACATAAACTCACATCTGCTCCTCAGAGGGGTAGGCTAAACCTTCGAGATTGAAGGACCCTCCGGGACCCTGTTCTCTACCAGGGGTTTGCCATTTGCCACGATCTTGACAAACCTCTTTCGCTTCTGCAACATTCATTAGTCCCTCCATGCACGCATGCCCGTTTCGAGTACTTTTATCTTGCCCTTATATTCGCCTTGGGACGTCCCTTGCTAACCCTTGCATACACATTCGCTCTACATATTTCTTTTGTCAATCTGTCTTCCGTCATGCTCTCCATATGTCTAAACCAGTGCAATATTCCTTTCTCAATTCTAGTCACTACATAAAAAAAACTCATATGATTTAAAGTCGTGTCAGCGCAACATCCCTCAGTCGTCTCGACTGTAAAGGGACTGAGATGCTTTTGGTGAATTATTTTTCTTTGCGTTTAATTTTACTTCTCAAATGAAAACTTTTCAAAGTGCTCTCTGAAAAATTCTTTCTATTGCCCGTAATGTTTCTAAATCCTACTTTCTCTCGTTTCAGGTACGCACCGGCATCTGCAATCTTTTTAAAAGAAGATATGAATAAAGTAGAAACAAATTGAGGGCTACTCGGAGTTTCTAACGAACTTAGCCCTTATTCGGTAAGGAACAAGATAATTTTCCGCAGAAAAGTTTTTAACGAGACACTCGCGTTTTTGTGCGCTCTTGAACCCGTTGGGGCTTAGATTGCGCCCCGGACATTTGACATTTGACCATCGAAAGCCAAATGAGTGACCGAACCTGTAACAAAGTCACTGATGTTGGAGTTGGGAATGCAAAGTTAAATGGAACTGGGTGGGCCACGTAAGTCATATGGGAATAGACAGAAGGCCAAAAATTGCCACTGATGACTGGGATCCAGTGGGACGCGACGGACACCGCAAACGTTGCCGACCTAGGCGGAGATGGCGGGACGACTCACGATATTTCTGCCGGAGTATCAGGCAATGGCCGACTACCATTCCCTGATACTCCGGGTGGCCTTTGCCCAACAGTGGGTCACTGCATCGTCAAATAAAAAAAAAACGAAAGCTCTCGATAAAAATAGCTAATTACCCCTTATTCAGCAGGCAAATCTAAGTTATGTATTTAAATTTGCAGATAAGATTAACAGCCACAATTTGTCAGATATAATAAACGTACTTAAAAAAAGACTTTTGTTTTATATTTACAATTAATCTACTAGCTTCTTAGTAAATCCAATTTTTCGCTTAATTTTAGTGGCGCGCCTTGTATTTCTTCGCTTTCATTCGTATTTACACTGACATGGATGGCTGAGGCTTAAGCCCCTTAAGGAGTGCTTGGTCGCGTCTAACTTTTTTTTGTATAAAGTTGTCTAGGGGTGTTAATAAAGTCTTTCTAAGGCTTTTTTAGGGTTCCGTACCCAAAAGGGTAAGGGACCCTCTTACTAAGACTTCACTGTTCGTCGGTCTGTCTGTGTGTCTAGCTGTCTGTCACCAGGGTTTATCCTATAACTGTATCTAGCTAGACAATTGAAATTTTCACAGATGAAGTATTTCTGTTTCCGCTATAACAACAAATACTAAAAAGAGAATAGATTAGATATTTAAATTGGGCTCCCATACAAGAAACGTTGTCTAAAGACAGGGCTCGCCATCTAGCGGCCATCTATGTAACCTTCACAGCGCTGATGTCATGTCGTTAAATGTCAATGTTAAACACTTCTTGTTGGTTTCTATAGATGGCGCTGTTCTCAATGTACCTTATCTATCCGGTTTCGATCTTTGTCTGATGTTGTGTAGATAATGGTACGGAACCCTTCGTGAACGAGTCCGATTCGCACTTGGCCGGATTTTAAGCATTGTACGCACTACAACGTATATATATATCGAATTTGGTTTAAAAGCCTGGGTCGAAAGGGACCATTTCCAAACAGAAAGGAGTTTATGAAAGGATCCCTTAGAGTGTGATTCAAGCCAAGACATATTGCGTTGTGAGCAGTGTTGTCAGCCGGGTCTTGTCAAAAGTTACCTGAAAAAGAGAAAAATGTAACCTTTTGGTGTAAAAAGTAACCTTTCCAATAAAACGGCGCTATAACTTAATAAATATACATAATGCTTGAAATAACTTACAGAAAAACGCAAAGTTCTGTAGTTCTGACATAAGTTTTATTTTACACTTTTTCTATAAATACTTGCTGAAATTTCTATACACATGAAAATAAAGACATAACATTTTACGGTATTTAGGTAGGTATGAAATTGTGCGAGAGAGAAAGACGTATCTTTGGGAGTTGCGCTCACTACATATATGAACGAAACGAAAACGAGGCTGAGTTGATAGCATTGCAAAATCAAAGAGCGTTGCGTTTCGTTTTACGTATGATTCAAGCAAAAAATAAAAAGGAAATCGTGCAAATGAGCCGTTTTCAGCACAAATTCACAAAGCACTTCATAGATGGCGCTTATAGGCGTGCACATACAAGAACAGGGATACGTCTGTCAAATTTTGCTTAGCGCAGATTAATTTTGACAGCCGTATTCCGGTTCTTCTATGGCCACGCCTGTAAGCGCCATCTATGAATTGCTTTGTGAATTTGTACTGAAAACGGCTCATTGCAAAAAATCACCTAAAGTAACCTATTGAGTCGTGTAACCAAGAACGAACTTACCTTACCTTAAAATCACCTAAAAGGTTAAAAAATTATCTTCTGGTCTTCTGGCAACACTGGTTGTGAGGGTTTTTGCGCCGCTGACCTTTTTACTTATTTTTCTGGCGAAATTAACAAGACTGTGAAATTACTTCGGCCTCTTCTCTGAATTATGATTTTTGGAGGGCCGTTGGTCTAATTTTGGTATTCCCTTTTTTAGCCGACTGCGCCAGAAGTTTACAAGCTATGTTTTTCGAGTATGTATCTTATATTATCTTATCGTATGTATTCAAGACCGCGGTATTACCTTAGATCATATTTAAAGTTGCATAAGCATGAGTCGATGGACTAAAGGACTGTCCTTTAAGGTAGGACGATTCACGTACAAATGATTATTTCCAGATTTTTTAAAAAAATTACATAATTATACACTAGAATTATGTCTGTCTGCATTAATTAAGATTTTTATTTGCGCCAATACATATTTCCTTGAATAAAACTGTAGTTTAATAGGTTAAATAAGATCGATAATGTTTGTATGGACTAAATTGTCGAACTCATGTATGGACTAAATTGTCGAGCCGGATTAAGAATAGCGTCACTCCATTTTCTTCCGTGGATGTCGTAGAAGGCGACTAAGTAAATACATTACCAGGAGATGGGCAGCAGCGTTTTCCTGAGATTCCAACCGCATACTGCGATCGCCAACCCGCCTGCCAAGCGTGGCGATTATGGCAAAACCCCTCATGGTTAGGAAAACCATGAGGGAGGCCTGTGTCCTGCAGTGGGCGTCAAATGGCTGATGATGATGATGGGAATCGTCCCACCTTAAGACTACATTACAACGGGCCGGCAGCTGCGACGAGCGAGCGCAAAAATACAAACTAAAATAAACCTTACACACTTTTGAGATTAGAAACTACAGTACGAGCGCAGAAAAGCTCGGCCACGTGCAGCCGACAGACGGTCGACGGGCTCGTCACGGGAACGGACTTTTTTGTGCTTCGATTTGGACAAACGACCTTACCGCTGGTTTCGAAATTGAGGATTTCACTGAGTAAATACCTAAGTATCGTACTGTCTCTTTAGATTTCTCAAAAAAGAACGAGACAATTAGATCCTTAAGTATTTACTTAGTGAAATTGTCAATCCAGAAACCAGCGGTATGTCTGGGTGGTTTTCCATTTTTGTGATGTCCAGCCCTTCCACCACTTAACGGTCCATTCTATTGGGTTAACCATCTTCACGATTCCAAAGAGTCGAATCAAATATGTATGTATTTGTAATCCATTAATTGTGAAACTAGCAACTTTGACGTTCATTAAGTAAACATTCTGTTTTTACAATGAATAAAAATATTTGAATTGAATTGAATTGAATTTGACAGTTCGGAGTAGGTTAAAGCGGACAACTTCATACAGTGGAGGACTTACTTAGTGGCGCCCCTGGTTGCTGCGTCTCTTTTGTCTGGTATAGTACAGGGTATCCTAGTTTAGGACCCGACAAAGTGTTTGTGCTGTGTAAAATTTGTTAATTCTATTATTAGTTGGCTTAATGCCTTAGTCATTCAATGAACGCCGCGCGTCCAATGAACTTTCTTGCTGGCAGGCCAATTAAACCAGTTGACTGCAACATAATTATGTAATTGTTTAACAGTCACAACATGCATTTGAACAAGTTCAGAACAAGCTCAAAGGTAGGTACCAGTATTTTGATCCACTCGCTCTACTCATACATACATATATACATAAACTCACGACTGTATCCCAGAGGGGTAGGCAGAGACCAGGGACTGCCACTTGCCACGATCCTGACAGATCACTTTCGCTTCCTCAACATTCATTAGTCGTTGCATGTACGCACGCACGGCGGTTTCAAGTACTTTTTATCTTGCCCTTTGCCATTACTCGCTCTGTTCATACAAGGTAATTAAGTTTATCTGATGAGCAATCGCGATTACACCCGTTTATTGTATAACTAAGGTCATACTTGACCGTTAGCGTGTGGTACTACAAATTCATAAAAGTACGTAACTTTGAAAATAAACAAAGTCTGCATCTGCCCACCCCCCGTGTCATCAAAAATCCTACGTTTCTACCCTACCCCCCCTTCAATCCGTAGGTCCAACCCGTAGGTGGCGGACGCTGCCCCATAGTCACGTCCCTCAACTTTGGTGATAAGACCAGAAATTAGAAAGAACGTCTCCACTAGACATTTTTTACCCCGTTGGCAATCGGTTCTTCGGTAGATGTGTCCAGCCCACCGCCACTTAAACTCCATTCCACGAGAAAGGAAATCGTCCATGTGCACCCATTGGTTAATACGTGTGACCTTCATTAATGTGACCACTGCATTAAGTAAACCTACCCTTTGAAGCGGACGGTCTTCGCTTATTGTTTGCTCATCTCTGGCCGCGCGCATTGACCAATGACATGCGAGTATTTGTTTCCCTAGGAGTTCCACTCGTGAAACGGAGTGTAACATTGTCTATGCTCTGTTAAGCTATTTCACAGATTAGATCACAAATCCTATATACGTCCCACTTCCTCACTGCAGGGCACACGCCTTCTCTCAGAGAGAGATTATGGGCTTAATTACCACACGTGCCCACCGCGGCGCGGATTGGCAATTTCAAGCGCTGAGGCATGTAAACACCACAGACACTCAGGTTTCCACACGATGTTGTTCTTCACCGTTAGCGAGTACCTACTATATGTGCAAATACAGCAGAGAAACCTCAAAAGCTCTAATAGAATACGTTTATTCTCTCCCTCCGTACATCTTTAAGACTGTTTTCGTTTAATATTACATTAGTGGTTATACCAGAAAGGAATACATTCAGCTACGATGGGGTAGGCCCCCCTAATTTGGCTCTTATTCTCGAGGCACAAATGCGATTATTGAGTAAACATTATTGCGTAAGGTGTATCTGACTGTACAGCGAGTTAATAATAAGTAAACACAAATGCTTTGGGTTTGAAATACTCCTAGATAATTTGCCTGCAGGCCGATTATAACCCTGAATTTGCAGACGAGAATATTTTATGGTCATTGTTGTTGTTGCGATGCTTTATATCTGTAAGGTCCTGCGTTCGAAACTCCAGCAGGTATCAATCAGTTTATTTTCTTAATAAGGGAAAGTTCGTGGGTGGAGGGGCCGGTAAGGGACGTCCTAGGCGGACATACTTCGACCTAACAGGGGATGTATTAGCAAAGGGCAAGATAAAACGTATCAGAAACCGGCGTGCGTGCATGCAACGACTAGTGAATGTTGAGGAAGCGAAAGTGATCTGTCAGGATCGTGGCAAGTGGCAGTCCCTTGTCTCTGCCTACCCCTCTGGGATGCAGGCGTGAGTTTATGTGTGCGTATGGAAAGTTGGTCTAGTACCTATGATGATGATGATGAGTACCTAGTTAGTAGCCGCCGTGAATTTGTACACATGAGCTCAGTCCTCAGCGGTGTATTTCCATGTTTGTGATGTCCTTGCCTGGTTACCATAGCACAGGGTATCCTAGTTTAGGACCGGGACAAGTGATTGTGTTGTGTGGAAGTTATTTATTTATTTTACATAACATAAACTCACGCCTGTATCCCAGAGAGGTAGGCAGAGACCAGGGACTGCCACTTGCTACGATCCTGACAGATCACTTTCGCTTCCTCAACATTCACTAGTCGTTGCATGCACGCACGCCGGTTTCGGGTACTTTTTATCTTGCCCTTTGCTAATACATCCCCTATTTGGTCGAAGTATGTCCGTCTGGGTCGTCCCTTACCGGCCCTTCCATCCACATTTTATTTATTTTATTTGTTCTTAAATATGAAAATGTATTTAGTCTGAGCCGATAATTTTATCCTTTAGTGCACTTTCATAACTAAGTTTTCATAACTGGTTAAGAAAAACCCTTTTTTATTATTGTTTTCACAACTGGTTTTTAAACAAGAATACGAAGTGTTCATTCATAACTGTTATTTGAGCGTGGGAAAGAGCTTGCTTGGCGACAACTGTTTTCTTATTTAATTTAATTTTACAATCTTATTTTAGAAAATCAAGCTAGCCCCTTCCAGCCGGTCTTTTTGGAAATCCATGGAGGAGGCCTATGCCCAGTAGTGGACTTCTTGTAGCTGAATGATGATGATGAAGTTTAGTAACTGGTAACGGACTCAACGGAAACGTGAAAAGAACTGCAGGTTCGGAGCTAAACGGCTCGTGTAATCCTCTAATCCTTCAAAATTTTAGGCGCCTGTGGAAATCCTCAAAGAAACTCCTCAAAAAGTCGGAATAACAAAGAAAATTGGAGCTTATTTATTACGTAATGACAATATTATTCAAATGGCCCCGGGACGTATTTATGGCCATAACTCAGTTGGGGATCCCCTCCAGGGGGACTCCAGTGTTGCAAGCAAGGCGCTCTCTTTCGAGAGACTCATGAAGTGACACTTTGAAACAATGCTAATCGTATCTTTAACATAACCTGTAAGCCTTTTGCTGAAAATTGGCGTCGACAGTGGAGCATGTTCCCTGATGACATGCGTGAGGCCTTTTGCCAAATTAAGTTTTTATGATTTTTCACGCAATTCTTTCAATATTATATTTTTCATAGGGCAGATTTTTCAACACCTTAAACAGTTAGATGGCTTTTTCGATTGGTGTCGTGGTACAATAATACTTCATTTTTAAATTTATCAGCTCAGTAGAACAAATAAAAATGCTATGCCTGCCAACCTCCGAGATTTCTCATGCTAATATCAACATGGTCAAATTTTTGTCATCAATTCTCAAGCATGATACACAGGACAGTCAATCACACTTTTGGACTTTACTTGTGGAGCTCATTTCTAATTGTCACAATAAAGCTCTGTCTGACGTCAAGTGTAACTATTTCCCAAAAAGCTTTAAAAATGTATGTAGAAAGCTACCAAAACACAAACAATATGCTACTATCTATTTAAGCACTAAAAATAAATTTTGGTTAACTAATTTCATATTATAAAAGTGAAAAATATATTTTATACTATACAACCTCCTGTATATACATAAATATATACAGGGATTGATGTTTACTAGCTCCGAAACTGGGATTCCCTGGGGTACGGGAAAATGATAAATTATCGTTTAATTTGAAAATCGAACGCTACCGTATTCTGCGCTTGTGGTCTGACTAGGATAAATGAAACACCCTCTTTGCGAATACCGCAGTGTTCTGTTAATTAACGATGTAAACTTGCCAACTCCGCGTTTACTTGCTGTTTTTACTGCCCTTTTCGGGGATCCGTCGGCGGAGGGGACCCTTTTTGACAGTTTGTTTAGACGGCCGCGTTTTTTGGGTTCAGTCTGTCCTGGTTGACGCCTTTTTTGCGTGGATCCAAATTAGGTTTCATAAAGTTTATGTATTGTATTTTTTTTTAAGCCTATGAGTTATGAAGTATATGAATAGTAGGTACATTCATGAAGGATTCGGTTCGTGAAGAGACCCGAAATAATTCTAGTATAATAACATTGTACAACTTCCACTGAAGAGTACTTTGAGAGAGGCTTTCTCTAAAAGAGAGGGAGAATATGGGGTAACCTCTGCTGATTACGATTTCAAACTCAGAAGTGTATCACTTACCTACACTTAGGTTTCCTCACGATGAACTCCTTCACTAATCACTCAACAGCAATTTTTGTTTCATCTTAGTAGTTAATGCTCATCAGTCGGGTTGTTGGTTATTTTCTATTTCAGTTTTTTTTTGTTTAAATGTGTGGTATGTATCCACAACATTTCCAATGAAATGTAATAAAATTAAAATTTGTATTCAAGCGACATAAAACCTACTAACTATGATGTTTATATAATCTGAGTTTGCACGGATATTTACTCGTTTATTTTTTTCATTTTACAATTTTCCGACGTTTCGGTACTTTAGCAAGTGCCGTGGTCTCGGTAGACACCACGAGGTCTAATAGGTAAAATGAAAAAAATAAACGAGTAAATATCCGTGCAAATACAAATACAAATATAAATAGTTTATTTCATAACACAATTTCTGGTTCACATCTCCATTTATTGTAAAACTTAGCCGAAAAGACCAACCAAAAGACATTTTTAAAATAAGTGGCGAGCTTCTGTTGCTGAACTAGGCAGAGCCTGTGTTTCAGCATACAGTGCCGCACCCCTCTGGTAGGAATGGCGCAATCAAATTAGGTTAGGCCTTTATAGTTTATCAAGTAAGTAAATATTTTTTCACTTCTCATGCTCTAAAAGTTCGTCTTTATGTCGTGCGTAGGCGACATAAAGTCGCTTTTTATGCTCTAGAGCATAAAGTAAAATCTTCGTCGAAGACCAAGGCAATCGCTGCAACAGCCACACGAACATCTTTAACTTCATACAACAACCTCTTTATTTTATTTCGTTTCGTATAAAACGCGACCAACTAGATTGCAGGGCCAATCAGGTTGGTCGCGCTTTATTGAAGCTGCGCTCTCATTGGTTAAATTTTAATGGCGGCAAAACCACTGTGATTATACACGTACGCGTGAATTTAATTTAATAAATTTGTTGTTTGATTAATTGCATTAGTGAAGATAAAGATGTTGCTGTTTCATTTCCTCGCAATCGAAGTGAAAAGTAGAGTGTACAACTCGTCCATAAAACCCATTTTACACTCGACTTTATATCTATCCTCGCTCGCAAGCTCGCTCGGATGGATAAACGTCTCGAGTAAAATGGTGCGTTTTATGCACTTGTTGTACAATCTACTATAAACACATTCCGATATTACTTTTGTAAGAAAGTTACGGTTTTTATTATGTCTAGTGCTCGTGTTAACCTTAGAAAATACTTCCATATTTGTATGTAAGCAGCATCTGTGTTACAGTAGCTGTTCAGTTAGCTAGCAGTACAGTTTTAATGATTTCTAGTCTTATCGATGTGAAGAAGGTACCCGCGGGTAGTAAAGAAAGATGGAAATTATATGGGGGCGTCAAAAGTCACTTTTACAAGAGCAATTACTCTTAAAGGCACCGTAAACTGCAGAAATTACAACGCTGTTCGCTATTAAAGCACTCCCAAGTGGAAGGAAAACAAAACGTTCACTCGAATTTATATCCAACGTTCTTTTAATATTGCTCTGTATATAAATAATAGTGTAGGTGTATTTGAAATCTAACGGTAATCGGCGTTGACATCTGAGATAAAAGATATACGGTCTTATTTTTAAAAACACGATCCCTCTCACTACTCACTCATTTTATTTAATCTGTGGTTACGAGTTTTCCTTGTAATAAATATCTCCACCACAGACAATTTTAATCGTGTTTTTTATAAATAAGACAGACAGACTTTATCACTACTTTACAAGTCATCGTTTTTTCCTAAATTCATGTGCATACGCACTGCAAGCATTAATATTAAACAGTATTAGCCGTTTGGATCCAGAAATGTGGTCAAAAATTATCACGGACTGGCTTCCATGCGACGGACATAACAAAAGTGTCCGACCCAAGCAGAGATGCCGGGACGACCTGACGACCTTTCTACTGGGTTGGCAGAAGGTGGCCACGAACGGGGAGGAGTGGAGAACTAAAGGGAAAGCCTTTGCCCAGCAGTGGGACACGATCTTTGTCACATAAAATAAATATATACACACAATCTAATTGTTTTAGTGAATTACTTAAGTGTTTTGTTTAAACAATGTACAGAAAGGGACCGCGAATCCCATGTCGAGTTTATATAGGGAGAAAGATGAAAAGTAAGAAACAAAATCGGCTAAGTGCGAGTCGGACTCGCGCACGAAGAGTTCCATACCATTATCTACAGAACATTTGAACATTTCAAGCGTCTTTCTGTTGCCGTTACTAATATGGACCAAAAAATCGCAAAAAAAATCACTTTTCTTGTATGGGAGCCCCCCTTAACTATTTGTTTTTAGTATTTGTTGTTCTAGCGGCAACAGAAATACATCATCTGTGAAAATTTCAACTGTTTAGGCTGATGAGTGATGACAGACGGACGGACGGACGGACGGACAGCGGAGTCTTAGTCATAGCGTCCCTTACCCTTTGGGTACGGAACTCTAAAAAGTAAATGTACTGTGTACTGGATTTCTAAATAAACGAAACAAAAATTAAAAAAAAATACATAAAAAGAAAAATTGTAGAATTTCAAGTAAGTGGAGCTTCTAACTCTTCTCAATGGCTAGTGTTTATTGAAATAATAAAAGTGCTCCTAACTGCAACTATCGCCCCTCACCGCCCCTTCTATCTCCAGGGTAATAATAATAAACCCTTCACCACACCCCCTTGTAATCGGCAAATATTACTAATTTATCTATTTTTTTAACACATAACATAACATAAACTCACGCCTGTATCCCAGAGGGGTAGGCAGAGACCAGGGACTGCCACTTGCTACGATCCTGACAGATCACTTTCGCTTCCTCAACACTCATTAGTCGTTGCATGCACGCACGCCGGTTTCGGGTACTTTTTATCTTGCCCTTTGTTAATACATCCTCTATTTGGTCAAAGTATGTCCGTCTGGGTCGTCCCTTACCGGCCCTTCCATCCACATTCGCTCGATATATTTGTTTTGTCAATCTTTCTTCCTTCATCCTCTCCACATGTCCAAACCAACGCAACATTCCTTTCTCAATTCTTGTCACTACATCCTCTTTCAGTCCACAACGTTCTCTAATCACACTATTGCGTATCCTGTCATTCAAAGTAACGCCAGACATACTTCTCAAGGACCTCATTTCTATGTTCTTTTTATGTTTTTTGTTATTGCTACTGACCTACGGGGGTTTGTTAAATAATAATAAAAAAAATGTAATAAAAAGAAACTTGCTGTCTCCAAAACTTGACGTTGGCAGAATCCTTAGGGTAGCCATTAAGCCTACAGCAACCATTAAATAAAAGAAAACACATTGCCGCTAGCGAAAAAAGAAGTTCAATTCAATTCTTAATTCTTCAATTCGCTAATTAAGAATTGAATTGAACTTATTTTTTCGCTAGCGGTAATGTGTTTTCTTTTAATTAATGGTTGCTGTAGGCTTAATGTGCCAGTAGGTGCCAGTAGTATTGCAACCAAGGAGGTTGGAATTTTGGACTTTTTTGCAACATTTTATCATCTAGCGACAAAGAACAAATATAAATTAAATAATATAATTATAAAGGGTGTAAGTGTAACCGAAGCTCTAATCAATACAAACGATTTCAAAATAGCAAAAATAATATCAACACCATACAAAGCTAAGGATTAAAACCGGCCAAGTACGTGTCGGGCCACGCGCAGTGTAGGGTTCCGTAGAAAGAGGGGATCTTATCTGCTTTACAGAATTAAAGACTTAATCAACTTAATTTTCTCGGGGACGCCTTACTCGGATAAAATTTACGCTTTAAAGCTTAATATTTCTCAAGTTTTTCTAATTGTTTAAAGTTAGATTTCTTAATATAACTATATTTCTTTATGATCAGAACTCTGGCTATCAATCTCAAGTATTTAAACCTCTGCTTAGGCGCGAATTTCCTCGCGATATTTACCATCACCACTTCCATGCCTCCATAGCCATTTTTATCCGGCAGTGAAATTGCCCGTCCGCGGCTAACTGAGTTAAAAACTCCTCGTCCGGGGAAGCCCCGCGTTGCATTTTATATTTGTTTCACTCTATTTTATTATGGGCTGCGCTTTAGTTTTGGTCACGTTTTTGTTCAAATTAGTGCGGAGTGGTTGTGAAAGGCAAGTTATCGATTATTTATTTATCGACAAATTATAATAGGTAAATAACTTCCACACTACGCAATCACTTTGTCCAGCGCCTTGATTATGTTACTTTTCACATAAAATGTGTGTGTCATCATCATCACCAGCCATTTGACGCCCACAGCAGGACATAGGCCTCTCTCTAACCATGAGGGGTTTTGCCATAATCGCTACGCTTGGCAGGGGGATTGGTGATCGCAGTATGCTGCCGGAATCTCAGGAAGACGCTGCTGCCCGTCTCCTGGTAATTTATTACCTTAGTCGCCTTCTACGACATCCACGGAAGGAAATGGTGTGACGCTATTCTTAATCCGGCGCCACACGGTGTGTGTACCTACAAAAGAGAAATATCTACTCGACTTTGTCGTACAAATATATATGTCATTGTCACGTCTCAAATATCCGCTGAAATGCGATGTGCGATACATATTACGCCTTAATGTTTATATAGGGCAGAGCTAAGTGAGCATTCCGCTTTCGCACATATTATGTATACGTTAAAGGAGAAACTATGAAGCCGCTGGACCCAAACTAGGATGCCCTGTGCAATGGTAACCAGGCAATGACATCACAAACATGGAACAAGGCCCTTTTGCACCAACCGAGATCAATTGCAACTCATTTTGACAGCCTCGTTGGTCTAATGGTATCACGTCTGATTATCTTGCCGTAAGTCACGGGGTTCGATTCCCATTGGGGGCCGCCGTACATTTGTACAAATGGCCTCAGTCTGGGTGTATTTCCATGTTTGTGATGTCCTTGTATGGTTACCATAGCACAGGGTATCCTAGTTTGGGACCAGGACAAGTGATTGTGTTGTTTGGAACGTATTATTATTATTTATTTATTCTGCTAGCAGAAATTGCTGTTGGCTGATCTAATTAATTTTTTGGCGATTATTATTGCAGATCGACTGTTCTCATTTTTGCATAACTTCGCTAATGCGTCACCTATTTGGTCGAATTATGCTCGCCTAGGACGTCCCTCACCGGCCGTTCTACCCACATTCCCTCGATATATTTCCTTCGCCAATCTGCATTTCTTGCGAGCGTGCATGTAGCCACTGATTAATGTTGATGAAGCGAAAGAGGTCTGACAGGATCGTGGCAAGTGGCAAACCCTGGTCTTTGTCTACCCCTCTGGAATACAGGCGTGAGTTTTGTGACGTATGTTTTGACATTGGAAATGTCTTTTCGTTCGCTCCAGTGTAGGCTCCGATTTCACGAAAAAGTGCGATCCCCTTATATCTCGGAGAGTTGTGAAGATATAATATTCAAAAAAGGCTCAAAAACGCGTAGGTATTCACGAGAGCTGTAAGGTGCAAAAAAGAATTGTTCGCGAAAGTCAAAAGCGATAAAAGTTATGGCCGAAGCAGTGAATAGAAAAATTCGATTTTTTCCGAATATTTGCTATTTTGGAAACGAAGAATGATATAAAAAATTTGAGAAAAGCTCCTCTGGAAGATTGTCACCTACAATTGTGAGCCTAAAACAAAGAAGATCGGGTTAAGGGTTTGCCCTGTAACCTAACCTTTTTTAAAAAAAGTCAAAAAGTCTGTACGACATTTTTCACGCGACACTTATGGCTCGATAGTCGTGTGAGGCACGAAAAGTGTGATTTTTTCTCAACTTTCCCATCCCTACTCGTCCCGTCCTGTCCCACGTCCTGTTCCGTCCCGCGCGACATGATAATGCACATTTTCAGGCACCTCCATTACCCGACAGCCGACCGGTAATGTGAAAAGTTAATTTTGCATTTCAGGCTTGTTTATTATTAGTGTGTGGAAAGGGCTAATGTTTTGACGTGAAACGGCTTTCAGTTCGGTAGTAGGGGGTCACTTTCTAAGATCGCACGCAACGAAAACATGTCGCCTCGATGAGGGCTGTAACTCTGTAAGTACGCGACATGTGCACTTCATT
This sequence comes from Yponomeuta malinellus, assembly GCA_947308005.1. Lineage (NCBI taxonomy): Eukaryota > Metazoa > Arthropoda > Insecta > Lepidoptera > Yponomeutidae > Yponomeuta > Yponomeuta malinellus. Next base: position 3,169,572 of record OX371019.1, read on the forward strand.
TATATATCGTAGGGCAAAGTAGCCATTACTCAGATCGTCTTGATTCGTGCCGCTAGATGGTGCCAGTGTCGCGTAACATATTACGGAGTTTGAGCTAGATATACCCTTACTTATAGACGTTTCACGTTAAACCAACGGCCGTGTAACCCTTTTCTTTTTTGGGATCCTAGGTATGTTGAAGGTTCGACGTGCCCCAGTTGAGTTGTCACATGATTAAAAGATTCTCAAACTCTCAACCAACGTTAGTAGGCAAACAGAGAGAGAGAGAGAGTTAGACACTGTATGCTGGCATCCTCTTAAAATCTATAATTTCTTACTAACGATATGACGTCCGCGATTTTTATTTTTCCATGACGTCATGTGACACTTGCATCGTCAATATCTCTATTTACAGTCAGCAATGATTAAATCGAATCTTTTATTTTACACCTCATGCCCCAAAGTCGGTTGAGTTGTTTGGCTTCGGCATGGTCATAAATGACTAACCTTGTTCGCCTTCGGAGTCAGGTAAAAATTCCGAAACCTAACTTTTTCATAGTTCAAACTTTCCTGAAAGCTGAAACCGCGAAAAAATAAGACTGTTACTAAAAAAAAAAGAGCCAAAGTATTGCCACTTTCCGTAGATGGTTAATTCCAGGCGCATTAGCTGGCAAACTGTTTTTTAACACTAAAATGCATACTAAGGGCATTACCGGCCCCAATGGCATGGTGCGCCGGCGGCTGGCCAACTTTTAGTGCTTGTTCATTAAAACTGATAAGCTTTTAATGCAAATTGAAAATTGCTGTCGGAACCCGCCGATGTGGCTGCTCCATATCGGCGTAGTCTGTTGCTGACTATACTGTAAATAAATACACAAATAATGTTTTAGCCTATTTAAGTACGTCCCACTGTAGGACACAGGCCTTCTCTTAGAGAGAGAGTATGGGCTCGCATGCCCACCGCTTATTGGCGATTTCAAGCGCTGAGGTATGCGAATAGCTCAGACACTCAGGTTTCTTCACGATGTTTTCCTTCACAGTTAGCGAGTGGTATTGCTTCTATAACTTCACAAATGTACATAACTTACAAAAGAAAGCCTTAAGTACGAGTACATGCCCGCACTGGGAATCGAACCTGGGTCTCTCGCTTCCGAGTCCAAAGTTCTAACCACTCGGCTACCACGGCTGCAGCGTTCGACGCTTGCGTACGACGCGTTCGTGCATTAATGAAATCAAGTGCTTGTTATACGCCGATGATCAGGTTTTGTTTGCATCGTCAGTTGAAGACCTGCGGACACAAGTAACAGTAATGAATGAGGTATTTAAGAAGAAAAGAATAAATATTAATGTGAGCGAGACGAAAGTAATGGTGTTCGAAAAAGATGATGAAATGACTGAGTGCAAGATAAGGATTAGTCGCCAAAACATCTCCAAAAGAGCTACATTGGCTATCCATAATAGCCAGCTCGGAGAGCTCGTACCAACACTTATGTATGGTAGCGAGACTTGGGTATGGCAAAAGAAGCAAGAAAGTAGGATTAACGCAGCAAAAATGAGGTTCTTGAGAAGTGTGTCTGGTGTTACTTTGAATGACAGGATACGCAATAGTTTGATTAGAGAACGTTGTGGAGTGAAAGAGGATGTAGTGACTAGAATTGAGAAAGGAATGTTGCGTTGGTTTGGACACGTGGAGAGGATGAAGGAAGAAAGATTGACCAAACAAATGTATATCGAGCGAATGTGGATGGAATTGCCGGTAAGGGACGACCCAGGCGGACATACTTCGACCAAATAGGGGTTGTAAAGGGATCCCCTAGGGATAGGGATACCAAAAGACAGATAAAAGTACCCGAAACCGGCGTGCGTGCATGCATAGATACACCACAGGCTACATCTATGGTCCTGTTTTATTTATTCGTTTTGTCTGTTGTGTATTTAGTTTTCCTTCTGTGTTGTGCATATTATGTTACTTATGTGCTTATTTTGTTTCTGTGATGTATCTTGTTGGTATAATAAATGTCTTTCTTCTTCTTCTTCTTCTTCAACGACTAATGAATGTTGAGGAAGCGAAAGTGATCTGTCAAGATCGTGACAAGTTTTAGTCCCTGGTCTCTGCTTACCCCTCTGGTATACGGGCATTAGTTTATGTATGCATGTATGTATGTAAATAAACTGTAAATAAAATAATAAGGAAAACACCGATGGGAAACGAATACACGGACTTAATTAAAATAACATCAATGAAAAATGTTCGTATTTGAAAAAAAGTGGTATTTCAGAATTTTCAGACTCGCACCCAGCACCAAAAGTTCGCTAAATCATAAATTCGCTGCTAAACTTTAGGTTTGATATGTGTGGCATATAGTTATATTCTGTTTTGTTGCGCTAACCCGTGCTGAGGACAATTTTTAAAATCCTATTTGGAGGCTAAAAATTCCATCCATGCCGAGACTTGAACTCGCGACCTCTGGCTAACTAATTTCGCCGATGCCTGCACTTACCCATTAGCTCAGATGGGAGACCGTTGGCACGGTTAGCCAGAGGTCGCAGGTTCAACTCCCGGCATAGGTGGAATTTTAGCCTATAAATAGGTTTTTATATAAGCAGTTGTTTTTCTAAATATCACTCTTTCCAATGGCCACTTGCCTTCTCTCGGAGAGAGAGGGACACAGAGGGAGTTTCTGTGTGTGTGTCTGTGTGTATGTGCGTGCGTGCGTGCGTGCGTGCGCGCGTGTGTGCGTGCGTGCGTGCGTGCGTGTGTGCGTGCGTGCGTGCGTGCGTGCGTGCGTGCGTGCGTGCGTGCGTGCGTGTGTGTGTGTGTGTGTGTGTTTGTAATAGTAATTGCCTCTACCAACCTCTCAGCTTAGTCGGCAAAGTACTCGTAGTTCTAACTGTTCCTTGCTCTCCTTGGCAACCAAGGCTCGTAAAAATAAAGCTTACATCTGAGCCTTGTGTTCATTCTAGAATTGTGTTTTCTCCATTTCACATTTTTTTATCTGTGCCGTCTGAAAATTCCCGCCAATTTTAACAGCTACATTCCCGATTGGACTGATAACGGTTAATTACGCGTAAATAACAATTCATCTCATTTTCGCGATGCACTCCGAAAATACTGCATACCTTCTGTGAATTTATTACATATATGATCAAATGATTAATATGTGAAAGCGAAAGGACCAACTGGGGCGCTACTGTGAATTCATTACATATATGCTCAAATGATAAATATGTGTACGCGAAAGGACCACCTGGGGCGCTACTGTGAATTCATTACATATATGCTCAAATGATAAATATGTGTAATAATGATAAATATTTTTAAGTTAAAGAGCGTTTTATGGTCGGCGCCGGCCAACTCGATTGTTTTTTTCACTTGTTTACGCATATCGGACGATAGACTCTTAAACGTTTAACGTAATGGAAAACAGAAACTATTTCAAAATCATGCTGTAGTAAGTTAATTGTGATGAGTTCTTTTTAGAATTCGGTATCACGATCAACAAGAAATTATTTCATATGCTCGATTAAAACAAAAATTACAAAATATCTCGAAAAATGTATCTCTTTTAGTCAATTACTAGTTATTAGAATTTTGAAATAGATTAAACATAAAAAGAGTGCTCTGAAATGTGACGTCATAAACCAGTATTTTCATACAAAATTCCGTTTTAAAAGTAACTCATTTGATATTTTGTCAAATACCCAATTTGGGGTTTACTATTTTTACCTAATAAATAATCGGGATTAGACCTGTTTAATTTAATATAACAATTTGGGGTATAGTTTAACTAGCTTGGCCGGCAAACTTCGTGAGAATCAGTAAAAAATACGTTATTTTTTCATCTATCTATTTAAGGCTGCTCTTACCTGGAGCATGCTGTCTTGCTCACACAATTTTACATTTTTTATTATTGTAAGAAAATTATTGAACTTTTGATAAATGCGGTCTGAGAGTTTAAATTAAATTACGGTCATTTTTATTACATTTTCGTTTTCCTGTACGTAGTGTTTAACAAAGAAAAGTTGTTCCCAAATTTATTAATTTTGGAATCAAATTATCTGAATCAAAAACTTAACACAGTATAAGAAAAAATGTACCTTAAAATATCAGCAAGTTTATTTTTCATCAAACCCTCACACCACATTCATCAAAAGTACTTTATACTTTATTGCACACATAGAACCATATAAATAAAACACAACATTTACAGAAAAATTAAAAAGTGTACATGGCGAGCTTATTTCAGCAGAAATCTCTTCCAGCCAACCCTTGTTGTGGTGATACGAACATTATAAAAGTATGCTCATTTTATTACAAAAAATGTTAAACTGTGGGAGCGAGACAGCATCCTCCACGTAAGAACAGTCTTAAGGCGGAGTCCAATCCAACAAATAAAAGATCATACAAATCGGTCCAGCCGTTCTTGGGTTATAAATGGTGTAAGTGTAACTAACCCGTCTTTAATAGATAATAATAGATATACAGTCTTATTTAAAAAACACGATTCCACTAGAACACTCCTAAGACAGAGTTAAAGCCAGTTTATGGCAGGAATTCCTGTTATAAACCGACGTTAACTCCCTCTTAAGAGTGTTTTAGTGAAATCAACTTTTTATAAATAAGAATATAGATTTATACATAGGTATATAAGATTTAAAGGCACATTATCCTTAAGTTAACCCTAGCCTGCACGTCACGTCAGTCGGTGGAAATTTTAATCCGCATTTTCATATGAAACAAACTCTATTTTCAACACTTCGCGTGCAGCGATATTGATTAATGGCGCACTCGCAAATGAGTGGGGTCCGCCAGGCACACACCGCGGCTGCAGGGTTAATTGGCCGGAAGGATGTGCTGTCGTTTATTTTGTTATTCAATATTGTGCTGATGTTTAATTAAGGTTGCTGTCAATTCATCAATACCTCGCTGACCGTAACGGACGATGTCGTGAGGAAATCTCACTACCATACTAACTGAGTTACGAATAGGTAAGAGTGTGTGTGTATATGTGAATGGATGATTCTGAGAATATGTGTGAGTGTAGGTGTCTGTGTTATTTATCTGTTAATTAGTTCGGTCATCATAAGCAGCCTATATACGTCCCACTGTAGGGCACAGGCCTTCTCTCAGGGAGAGATATGGGCTTAATCACCACGCGTGCCCACTGCGGATTGGTGATTTCTAGCGCTGAGGTATGTGAATAGCTCAGACACTCAGATTTTCTCACGATGTTTTCCTTCACAGTTGGCGAGTGGTATTTTGCTACTATAACTTCACAAATGTACATAACTTAGAAAACAAAGTCATAGGTACATGCCCGCACTGGGTATCGAACCTGGGTTTCCCGTTTCCGAGTCCAATGTTCTACCCACTAGGCTACTACCGCTCGGTCATAGCCTAGGTATAATAGCTGGTATTGGAACTTACAAAACAAAGTCATTCCTACATGCTGGGACTCGAAGCCAGGACCTCAGAGCGTGAAAGCCTCAAGTGATATACCACACCAAATACAAAAACCTTTATTTATATTCAATATATTCACCGATATATGAACGAAACCTCACTTTCCTTTACCTCTCCGGTCTATAACACCCACGCCTTTTAGGGGCAGCCAGAGTTACGGGTCGCGCATAAACATGACGTAATTATGACACGTCGATAGCGTCATTAGGGCGTGTGCTCTTAGTTTGAGCGGTAAAAGCCGGGCTAAGGGCGCGGTCTCACTGTCATAAGCGGTAGGGGATCTCGCTAGTTTTGAAGGAAAACGTGAGTAAACCTGAGTGTCTGAGGAGTTCACATACACACACCTCAGCGCTTGAAATCGCCAATCCGCAGTGGGCACGCGTCGTGATTAAGCCCCTATTCTCTCTCTTTCTCTCTATCTCTGAAAGAAAGGGCTTTTATAAATTTCTACGATAAGATCCCTAAATATATTATAAGCTTGCCGGAAACGCGGTTCAAAAAAATGTTTAAAGCACACTTTGTGCTAAAAGGGCTACTATAACATTAGAGATTCGTTAGATGCCAATGTTGTCTGGAACTAAAGCCAGTTCCATGCATAAGTTCTAGGACTTTGAAAAGACTAAGTTTGGAGATTTTGTCAATTTTTTTCCAAAATGATAGATTTTCAAATTGACATCTATTTTAACTTGTAACGTCCAGTGAGTCGTAGTTCCTTTGCTATTTTGAATAAAACATTTTTGAATTTGAATTGTGATTTTGAATTTAAGCTGCATTTTTATTCTTTTAGTAGCTGTATTATTCTTTTTCTTCTGGGACTGCCGCGAAGGTTTTCTGCAACTCTTCGTATATCTGTCTTTGTCTCTCGCAAGGCGAATTAATTTGTCGCCGTTTTAATTTAAATAATATAAATAACTTCCACACAACACAATCACTTGTCCTGGTCTCAAACTAGGATATCCTGGTAACCAGACTAAGATATCACAAACATGGAAATACACACCGGCATGGTAATCAGACGTGATACCGCTAGACAACGAGGCAGTCAATTTATTCTGATCTGGGTGACTGATGGCTGCCTGAAGAAATCAAGAAACGGAAGGTAGAGTATTTTTAGAACATAACATGCGTAACACCGATACAGTCGCCTTCAACGTATCAAACAAGGCAAAATTCGAGGACGAAGGAGACCTGGGAGACCAAAGCCATCATGCTTACACAACTTACTAAAGTGGTTTAAACAGAGTACCAGCTCCTTGTGTGTGCAGCCCCGAAAAGCAAGACAGCCGAATTGGTTGCCAGCCTCCGATAGGAGACGGTACATATAGAAGAAGAAGTATCCACTGCATAGGCAGACATAGGCTTCAAGGCACGCCACTTGTATCTGTCTGCGGCCATCCCCATCCGGCGCTGCCAGCAGTCTGCCTCAGATCGTTGCTCTAGCGAGCTGGTGGGCCTCCTACGTTGCATCCTAAGAAGCATATCACAGGCAGAATTAATAAACTTGATCACCTGCCAGTGTAGCCGTTCTACCATCACTGAGACCGCAGCCTGCCCCCCGCTCCACGCGCTGACAATAAATAATTCCCATCTAACGGGCGCACCATTAGACACTGGCGCAGAATAGCATCGGCGATGATAATTTATACCCGATACCAGCCGGCCATTACCCGTGTTTGTGTCGTTTCTGGGCCCGCATCTCTGTAGGATCATTTACTGCCGAGAATCGATTGCGAAGGAGAAATGACCACCAAGCTGTACACCGTGCATTTTGGGTGGCTTGAGAGCCAGAGGAAAATGAACGCGCCTAACAACAGCTAGAGAATACGCCAGTTTGTTTTTTTTTTTTTAAAGTCACTTTCGAATAATATCTCGACACTAACTCGGATCTGTGAGAACCATTAGTAGCCAGCCAGAGCGGTGCGTGCGCGCCGCGGGTCCGCGGGTCATTCTTCTGATAGACGGAGAGTCGGTAATAATAATTAGTTGCGAATTTTTCAAAACAAGATTTCTCAATTCATTTTTGTTATTTTTCACACCTCCTGCTCGACAATGCCTTATTACGTACCGTCAAATATCATCGTAAAGCATGGCCTTGTCTCTCGAGGGCAATAATAATGAAGAATTTCCCTAGGGAATAAAGTGATTTGAATTTAGAATGTCAAAATTCGCATGAAAACTATGGAGAAGCCCCGCATTGCAATTCGAAATTCGAATTGTTGTTCGAAACTCACCTCTTTTTTTTCTTTTTTTTTCTGAAATACTGTGTCCTGTGACCGCGCGAAACACCAACAAAAAAAAGAAAAAAAGGCGCGAATTGCAAATACGAATTTAAAAGTTATATTCAATTTAAGTTGCTAAGCCGTAAAAGAGTGTGGACTTTATATTTAATTTCAGGTTTTAATACATATTTTCAACTTATGCAGCCCTGTCTTTTTATTGTCTCCCAGATGGTGTGAAAAGTAGAGTATTCACCTCTGGAATAAAACATGTCTTAGTCTCGGGCGGTATGAACCCCTCGCTTCACTCAGGACTCTACATAACTCCCTGGCTTCGCTCAGGAGTTAAAATTTAACTCCCTCGCTGCGCTCGCGAGTTAACTCGGAGTCCTTCGCTCCGCTCAGGGTTCAATATGCCGCCCATGACATAATACATGGTTTTATTCCCTTAGTACATAATCTACTATAACTTCTATAGATGGAATTTTTCAATAAAAGGTTTAATCATTAAATAAATGGCACACCAGTAAACAATCATCAATTGCAGGCTGATCAATAAAGCAAATAAAGCCGATTACCTAAGTCACATAAATCCAAATCTGGTCATTAGTACCAAACAGATTATTGTTACAAATCAGCAAATAAGAATGATGTCAAATTAATTAGAAATGTCACAGCACAAAATAAATTACAACAAAACAACTAAATTAAATTACCAACATATAAATAAATTACATCATTACTTCATTAAATAAAAAATATAAAAATATAAAAAACAAAGCACACACACACACAAGTACAGTCAATTAAATAAACAAATTACATAACCGCGGCTTTCAAACCACCCAGATTTCAGCGTGTATATGATAGGCGGATATTATGCAGATTAATGATTTACTTACACAAGGTACACACGTATACAAAGCATCACATAATAATATGAATCACCAAGTAACAGTACACAGTAAACATAGACGTAGTATATAGTATAGTTTAAAGATTAACCCACATGCTAAGTTTTTGCGGTTCTCGGTTAGACTGACTCAATCGACCCGAACGTCTTGGGGTTAGGTTAGGCTCAAATCCACTAAAAGGCCTGCCTATTCAATCTGATAAATTACCAAATTCAGACCAGTCTTTAAGTCAACTGCAAGCTCTAGAAATAGACTGCGTATACACTAGCTTGATCCCGATACTGCCAATTGAAGCCGCTATAGATATAAATATATATATTTCTGTAGAAATCGCCTAATAGTTAAAAATTGTGACTACCTATTATTAGCTTGATTCCGGTTTTACTTACTTGAATACTGCTTGTTAAAAAATCAAGTAAATGAATCCGGAATTAAGCTGATCATCATCATCATCATCATCATCATCAGCCTTTTGACGCCCACTACAGTACATGGTTTCATAACCATGAGGGGTTTCGCCATAATCGCCACGCTTGGCAGGAGGGTTGGCGATCGCAGTATGTGGTTGGAATCTCAGGAAGACGCTGCTGCCCGTCTCCTGGTAATTGATTTCCTTAGTTTAAAGCTGATAATGTATTTAAATCTCAAATAGGGGATGTATTAGCAAAGGGCCGGATGAAAAGTACCCGAAATTGGCGTGCATGCATGCAACGACTAATGCATGTTGAGGAAGCGAAAGTGATCTGTCAGGATCGTGGCAAGTGGCAGTCCCTGGTCCCTGCCTACCCCTCTGGGATACACGCGTGAGTTTATGTATGTATGTATTTAATGTATTTTCCTTTTAATGTAGGTATTTTGTTTTCTGGTGTGTACAGTAAAGAGTTCTACTCTAATCTAATTAGTAAGGAAAATATCGTGAAGAAACCAGAGCATCTGTTGGGCGTTGATTAGTTGACCGAATGCATCCGAAGTTAGCCGAACAATCTACGAGTCCGCTTCCATACAGAGTGTGTGTGATTGAGGAATCGAGATTGGGTTGATATCTCTGGAATATAACTCAGAAACACACAATCGATATATGTGTCATGTTATCATATCTCGCTCCCGAGTTACCCAAGACTTTGAGAGCATTTGATTGCCAAAATTAAAGTGTGTATCTGCCTTTATGCCTACCCTACCCTAATATCTGTAGCATAGTCATCAGTGATATAGCATATCTGTTCCCAGACACTGTCTAATTGATGCAGATCATAATTCGGCTCTAGTACTACCTGAGCACTTAAGTTTTATCGCTCCGAGGGAGCTGTTGCCGGAGTTTGACATAAACCTTGCACGTAAAATGAATTGAGTATTGTTGGAAAATTGGCTTTATACCTCTCAGATAGACAGACAGTGCAATTGAAAACCAGACACAGACAGAGATTTCTTTTACCAAGTTTTCGAAAATGGATTGGAACCTTTTTGTAGTCAAGAAAGAACCGTTACAGTTTCGGCATGTCCGTTCATCTGTCCTAAATTATGGCTGAAATGTTTTCTCGTTTACGCCATAGTGAAGGGGATCGTTGGATTATTCGTTTAAAAATATTGTGGGTGTAGAGTAGCCATTTATTAATAGGTTTTTGTTAATTAGAATTTTCTGGCTCAGCGGCTGTTTGTAGAAACGAAAAGAAATTACGGGCAGTAGCACATAATATGTAATAATGAAGTTAAAACGAAAACTATAACGGCTAAGTAGGCTTTACAAGTTAAAGAGTAATAGTGGATTAACTTATAAAAGGAATAAATTATCATAAAGTACTTTTATGAAGTTGTTAGTTGTATAAAACCCCTCTTTCTACGGAACCGCGCACTGCGCTTTGCTGGACACGCACTTGGCCGGCACGCACTTTTTGTTTTCACTCGCAGACTTGTCATCAGCCATTTGATGCCCACTGCAGGACATAGGACTCCTTCGTGGTTTTCATAACCATGAGGGGTTTTGCCATAATCGACACACTTGGCAGGCGGGTTGGCGATCGCAGTATGCGGTTGGAATCTCAGGAAGACGCTGCTGCCTTAGTCGCCTTATACGACATCCACGGAAGGAATTGGAGTGACGCTATTCTTAATCTGGCGCCACACGGAATCGCAGACTATTTTTTTAGTTTCATACACGCATAAAGTAGACTTAAATATCTTATTCTACCAGCGGGCGAAAACCACAAAAGAGCCACATTGGGCTCATCCGCATTAAAATTTGCCGAAGCAGCAAAAAAAAAAAATAGAAAATAGTAGATTGTACAACAAGTGCATAAAACGCACCATTTTACTCGAGACGTTTATCCATCCGAGCGAGCTTGCGAGCGAGGATAGATATAAAGTCGAGTGTAAAATGGGTTTTATGGACGAGTTGTACACTCTACTTTTCACTTCGATTGCGAGGAAATGAAACAGCAACATGTAAAATAATTATGGTTCCCGCCAATTAACTTTTTTTTCTTTTTTTTTTCTGTAGGGACGTGACACCTGACTTAAGGTCGTTACATACTGCTCAGTTATAAAAACATTTTCTTTTTATAACTATGATAAGTTGTTGTTATGGCTTAAATACTATACTGATCTACTAAATTGAAAAATAAACAAATATAAAAAATAATAAATGAGACGAAATACAAATTATAAGTTTATTTCATGAAGTTTTATTGTGTACTTTGGCTGTTGGTATCTTTGCCTTGGTCTTAGAATACGAACGAAACGAAATAAAATAAAGAGGTTGTTGTATGAAGTTAAAGATGTTCGTGTGGCTGTTGCAGCGATTGCCTTGGTCTTCGACGAAGATTTTACTTTATGCTCTAGAGCATAAAAAGCGACTTTATGTCGCCTACGCACGACATAAAGACGAACTTTTAGAGCATGAGAAGTGAAAAGATCTTTTCAACATACTTGCTCATAAAATGGCTCTAATGTCACCGCAATTAGGCACATAATGACACCTGTAATAAAACTCTGACGTTTTCATTGCTATTATTCACAAGTTAGTTATAGGGATTTTTTTTATTTTATGCCACACCTGGCCAAAAAGCGGGTGAAGCAAGTGACGACATAAAATTGTGTACACAACACGGGCTGTTTACGGCCCTAGTTATGTAAAAAACTATTATTGGTTGAGTTGCTTTGTTCTTAAAAAAGTTTCGTTACAAAAAAGATCGTGTTCAATAGTACAAATAAATTAATTTACCTATTGCTTGTTCATTTCATGCAACTTCGTATTTAAATAGATAATTTCAACTTGTACGTTTTTAATAAATAAAACTGTAGCTCAGATATAACTTTCGTTTTATCTGTAAGAAAGAAAACCTTGAATTCCCCATTTTGTTCGTGGCTAAAACGGTATCGCGAAAAGCAAAAAAAAAGAAACCTCATTCTCTTAGTCTATGGCCGATCGCCATTATAGATGCGCGCGCATAGGAAAACTGACAAATTTTTGACTGATGATGACTAATTCACGAGTTGAAAAAATTCACAACTCGTTTTCACTGTTGAAATTATAGTTAATCATTAATTTAAATGTGTACAAGTACTAGTTATGAAAAAAATGATTTTTTAGTATTATTTTCTTCACAAATGTGTTGAAAAACGTCGTATCATACACGTGTGTTATTTACGATTACCGTCCTCGGCTCTCTTAAACTCTCTCAATGGCGCCTCAGCGGTAATCACCAACATTACACACTTTTACCATAATGTAATATTGAACTTCCAGCTCTTTCACCAAGTAAAAAAATTCAATTTTAGTAGATAGATAGAGAACACTTTATCGCACAACCGGAAGAAAGAATTACAATTAAATACTTCGTATATTAAACAATGATTTACAATAGAACCTCCTGTATATTCGGTATCTCTATCGACCTTTCCCAAGCGTTGTAATCTTACTGACAACGTTATACACGAATCATCTATCCCAATACTAATTCCATTTTGTATTACACCCGCCATAATTAGCTTGGTGGTTTGTACTGGGATCGTTTGCTATTCCCTTGACGTGGAAATTAACCTCTCTTGTCCGAGGATTAAGGCGTATTTTGGTCTGAGGTGGCGTAAATAATTACTAGGCAATAATGTTCTGAGGTAATTCGGTAGGTGATTGTCTTAGGTTAACAATTAACTCGCCTGCTTGTATTGTATCGTAATCGTAACTCAGAACAGATGGGGTTATGTACGTTGAGCTCAGACTGTTCAGTCGAAGGCTGATAAACCGTGAAATGAAATAAAATAAAATCTTTGATGAATATACAATGGAAATAATAGGGGTTAAAGTATGAAATTGCCGTTTTATTGCAATAGGTTCTTTGAATTGACATAGAATCTTCATGGTTTGAGGTTTTCGAATGAAACTTTTTTCAAATGGTTTCTATGATGTTCTTTTTTTAAAAAATGTGAAACATTTGAATATCGACTTTCAATTGTTTTTGTTATTCAATTTAGACAAGAAAGATGGATACTGCGAAAATTCGAGTGATTATGAGGCACCCATTTTTCGTCTTTTTTTATTTTATTGATTTGACGCAAGTGAGTCAATATTGTGGGTAAGGTAACGTTAAACCATGCCGCTAATTCCTTGACTAGGGTCGGCTTCCACTATCTCTCTTAATTCATCGTTATTCACCTGTGTGGGCGGTCTTCCTCGTGGCTCGTTCTTTAAGTCGAAATTTCCATCACGAAAGCGTTTAAACCAAAATCGCACGGTGCGTTCATTAGTAGACCCCTCTCCAAACGCAGCATTGATATTGCGGGCTGTTTCTGCCGCGTTAGTTCCGCGTCGGAAATCGTATTCAAAAATCACTCGAATTTTCGCAGTATCCATCTTTCTTGTCTAAATTGAATAACAAAAACAATTGAAAGTCTATATTCAAATATTTCACATTTTTTAAAAAAAGAACTTCATAGAAACCATTTGAAAAAAGTTTCATTCGCAAACCTCAAACCATGAATATTCTATGTCAATTCAAAGAACCTATTGCAATAAAACGGCAATTTCATACTTTAACCCCTAAACTTTCGTTCCCAAGATTAAAGCTGGCAAAGGTTAATTCCTGTATGGGGCATTGTACACGATACTACAATAAGATACCTGAAGATATTAAGATATAAATAAGCTTGCCAGAAACGCGGTTCAAAAAATGTGTGAAGCACACTTTGGTCCCTAAGGGCTACTATAACATTGAATATTATTTAGATGATAAAATTGTCGGGATTGTGTGGGAGTTATTTATTTATTAAATCTTATTAAACTAGGTTTTCTATGTCAACGACCTACCTCTCGTAACACGTCATAGTGACTCTACCAACCTCTTTCTCCGCAAGATACACTGTCTGTCACGTTCACAAAACGCGTGCTGACGCGGCGACCGCACTTTAGCAAAAACTCGAACGGCCATTAGGTAAATTAGGGCCGATCTGCCACTAGGCACTACCTAAGTGCCCATAAAGCTGGGAAGGCTTCTCGCTCCGTAAATCTAGCCCGAGTGGTTGCCATGGCAACCGAGGAGGCTCGATGGGTGAAGCATACCACCAGTTTTATCTTTGTGAATTTCACAAATCTTGAGTGTAGTTGAGATAATTGTTTATTGGAGCATGATGACATGCCCCGAAGGAAAATTTAGCTACAGCATAGTGTTAGAGTTCACTTCCTATATTGTGTAAATTCCTAGTAATTTCTATATTATTTATTAAATTGTTCAGTTAATCTAGTCGGCTTTCGTGTAACTTAATATTGTTAAATTATTTCGTATGTCACTACATCCGGCGAAACGTCATGAGTCAAATTTTTAGATGTACCCAAGTTCCGGCGGAAATGTCATGATTGTAAATATGAGTGTCAGTCAAGACACAGTCTAGCTTGGCGGAAACGTCATGAACCTATAATGTTTAAACCTATTTTGTAAAAGACTAGATCTTCCGGTCGAGCCGGGCTTCCAACGGTCGAGCCGGCAGACCTAGTCTATCCTCTGGGACAGAAAGACATGTAATTGCTGAATCAATAAATTGAATTATCGTTGATCTCAAACGTGCTGTACTTATTTCGGATAGTTTCCCACAAAAGAAGTTAAATGAGAGAAAAATCAAGGCACACAGAGCACACCTAGAGACCTGGGTTTGCCAGTACAAATGGCAGGATTCGCAATTGTATGATTAGAAAACGGTGCAGACTAAAGGAGGATGCATTGTCTAGAATAGAGAAAGGAATTTGCGTGGGTAGGAAATATGGAGAGGATGAAGAAATAAATATCGACGAAAGAAATGTTTGGGACATAGGCGGACATACTGCGATCAAATAGGGGAAATGTTTGCGAAGGGCTAGATAAGAGTGCCCGAAACCGGCTTCCGCATGCGTCGACTAACCCTAAGGAATGTGGGAGCGAAAGAGGTTTGTCAGAATCAAGGCAAGTTTTCATTGTAAAAATATAAAAATCTCGTGTCACAGTGTTTGTTCGAACTCCTCCGAAACTGCTTCACCGATTTTTATGAAATTTTTTGTGTATATTTGGTAGGTTTGGTAGGCCGATCAATATGGCAAAACAGCGTTTGCCAGGTCAGCTAGTCTAATATGTATAAATCTCGTGTCACAGTGTTTGCCATCGAACTTCTCCGAAAGGGCTTCACCGATTTTTATGAAATTTTGTGTGCATATTTGCTTGGTCTGGTAATAGGTCGTAGGCTAATTAATATGGTAAAACAACGTTTGCCGAGTCAGCAAGTAAAACTATAATCCTGTACAGACTTGCTAATATCCATGTTTACAAAAATTCAAAATAATCCCGGGCAGGCAAGGAACTTGGCAGAGCTCCTAAGATATGGAATGCCAATAAAATTTAATTTACCTCATCATCATCAACCCATTATGTCCCCACCGAGGGGCACGGGTCTCTTCCCTGAGGAAGGTATAGGCCATACTCCACCACGGGGGCCAAGTCCGGATTGGTGGAGGCTTGTAGACTAGTGGCTCGTCTACTGTCAGAAGTTGTCAAGCCGGCACCAACAGCTTAACGTGCCTTGCGAAGCACGGAACCGCTCGGAAAAATGCCATAGCGTTAGGCATAGACGGCGACCCGTCCATGCACTGAACGCGCCCTGTGTTGCTTAACCTTCGTGATCGTTTAAGATCACTCAGGCAGCCGGGGCTACGAGCGATTCTTTACCTAATTAATTAATTAATTAACCTAATTTCACGTAATGTTTTTTTAGGTAACACGTTAACCGGTTTCTTATGTGTGTGTTGTAGTGGGTCAGATATTTCTTTCCAGTTAACGAGTGATCTAGTTTAAATTCACAAAATCTTGTCTTAAAAAGTCAAAGATAACTTGAAAAATAAAATCATTCGTACATGCCGGGAATTGAACCAGACACTCCATTTTCCTACTGCTCTGTTGGTTAACTTAATATTATTATACCTACTTGAAAATATGTAAAGTTCGTTCGGTGATTCATAGGAGCTATCGGCTTACTGGCTTATTTAAATTTGTAATGAGACAAGCCCGGCATGCTACGGGGGTCGAAGACTTGGTCTTGCCTCCATTCGACCCGATTCTATTGTCATGATTTCACGAAATATTTTTTTATGTAGTCTTTATACTGTAAATTGTAGCCTGCCGGGCGCAGGCTTTATCTTGGAGAGAGAGTTTTGAGAGTTTTCTTTACTTAGTTTAATACTTACTTATTTGAGTAAGGAGAGCTCTTGGATCCGTTTGTAGAAGCGGATCGGGCCACAATTATGTCCTGGTGCGACCGTTCGGCGTAGGGTGTCTACGATACTTTGCACTGAGTGGTCGTATTTGGTTGTGTGTGGCTTGATGTGCTTTGGCTCTCGTCCATATTCTAGCATGCTGTCATCACACGTTAAAGGATATGTAACTAAATTATAAGCTGTCATCATGATATTATAACATGGAATGTTACTTATCTGTTGTGTAATGCAATAAATAAAATAAAATATATAAAAATCTCTTGTCAAACGAATCTGAGAAAAAGTCGTAGGCTAATTACTATGGTAAAACAACGTTTGCGGTGTCAGCTAGAATACGTATAGAAAAGTGTTGATCGGGCGACGAGGGTGTTAGTTTTTACAACGTTATTTTTTGATGGGGTCTTCTGATGCTTCAAAAATTCAGGAAAATCTAAAAACGCAGAATTGAAGGATTGGCAATTTAAAGCACTGAGGCTGAGGGATGCGGAATATAGTAAACTTTATAGGTGATAGTAATAATTGCATCAGTCATAATGTCATTTAAATAGTTGTTGATTATGTACGCGGACCGGACGACGCAGCGTCGGCAGCCACCAGATGATCTGACGACCTGGTTACGGTGGCGGGGAGTCGCTGGATGCGGGCGGCACAACACCGGGAGTCTTGGAAAACCATGAGGGAGGCCTATTTCCTCCAGTGGGCGTCAAATGGCTGATGATGATGATGATCTTTAAGTGAGGTTCTTGTCACCGTTTTAATATATTCATATTCATATCACCCACCGTCCACGTCACGCGGATTACTAGTTACAACTCGTAACTTAAATCAGAGCCCTAAAATAATGAAGAATATACATACATAAGCAGCCTATATACGTCCCACTGTAGGGCACAGGCCTTCTCTCAGGGAGAGAGTGTGGGCTTAATCACCACGCGTGCCCACCGCGGGTTGGCGATTTCAAGCGCTGAGGTATGTGAATAGCTCAGACACTCAGGTTTCCTCACGATGTTTTCCTTCACCGTTAGCGAGTGGTATTGCTAGTATAACTTCACAAATGTACATAACTTACAAAACCAAGTCATATGTACATGCCCGCACTGGGGATCGAACCTGGGTCGGTCGCTTCCGAGTCCGATGTTCTGCCCACTAGGCTACCACCGCTCCGAAGAATAATGAAGAATAAATCTAACAGAAGTGGATTTTCAAACTTTTGAAACGTTTTGTCGAGTTGAGCTGTAACCGCCAAGAGTATCGTAGGATTTAAAGGTGGTGTAGATGGTGGGAGTGTTGACTTGCTTCTCCCACTCTCGAGTTCCGTTTAGACTATTCAGAAGCTTACCTGGCGTTATTGCGATGCTCTTGGCACATTTTGACTGTCTCATTGGTCTAGCGGTATCACGTCTGGCTCCCATGCCGGAGGTCGTGGGTTCGATTCCCACTGGGGGCCGCTGTACATTTGTGCTGAAGGACTCAGGCGGGGTGCATCTCCATGTTTGTGATGTCCTTGCCTATATGCTTGCCTAGTTACCACAGCGCAGGGTATCCTAGTTTGGGACCAGGACTAGTGATCGTGTTGTGTGGAAGTTTTTTTGTTTGGACTTTGCATGTACGTAATGAGATGATTTATAGCGCGTCCAGTGGCACCATCACTCACACTAGATGGGTGAAGGGACCACTCGAACGCTGCAGTGCCCGGGACATTGTGTTTGGGATAGAATAGGCTTGCTCAGCACCTATACTATTCTGACAGTTTAGTCGGCCTAGCCAGGACAGACAAGTCAATACGTACGGAGTTAAAAAATCCGCGGGTTTCCTCACGATGTTTATCTTCACCGTTAGCGTGTGGTAAGTGCGTGGTAGTTATTACTATTATTATTGATATATAAATAAAAAAAATCTGCGGAAACCGGACCCATTTTATTTATTTAATAATTGTCCCATTAATGAGTGTTGATGAAGCGAAAGAGGTCTGACAGGATCGTGGCAAGTGGCCAACCCTGGTCTCTGTGTACCCCTCCGGGATACAGGCGTAAGTTTATGTTATATAATGTTTTGCCCCATTCTACGATTTAAATAAGAAATGCTATATAATTCGCCAACAAACTGCCACGCAGTTTGGCGAATGATATGTTTTCGAGAAACATTTATTATTCTCTTTATAAATAAATTTTAAAAAAATGTACAGTTGACAGCACTTCAAAATTTGCATACATGCACTCTAATCCACTGCGTTACGGGCGACTTTGCAACTGAAATGTGAAGAGAAATGTAGTGAAATGTGCTGCTGGCTGTCTGTTCTCGGTTAGCAAGAAAGCAGCCAAAATGGACTGTTGAATCTCGAAACTCGAATCCTGGCTTCGTAAAAATTTGTAAGAATGGCGGGCCTGGTTACCCGCGCCGGTGTTAGAGCGTGCAGATAAGCGGCAAAGGCATGCGGTACCGTAACTTTGTTACCGACTGCACTCTGCGGCTTTGTTTCCCACTGTTGCCGACATTTTTAAAATTCAAGTTACTCTGCATACCCGATCGGTTCTTGTCACATCTGGGGTAAATCCGACATTCGGACTCCACCGCTTTCGTATTTCTCCTACATAAGATAAGAAAAGATAAGAGGTTTCTTATTGTACACAGAGCACATGAAGCATAAACTTGTAAAGATACGGAGTACAATTGGCAGCCTTATTTCTAAAAGCAATTTCTTCCAGAGAACCCTTTGATGGCAAGTTGCTGAAGGAAAAGAGAGACGGGTGGTTGGTGCAAACATGATTATTAATATACTACGTGTATAAATAACCATATACCTACATAAACAAGAATAAGAAGAAAAAGAAATACATTTATTATACCAACAAGATACATAACAGCAACAAAATAAGCTGATAAGTAACATAATATGCACAACAACAGAAAGAAAACTAAATACACAAAAGACAAAACGAATAAATAAAACAGGACCATAGATGTAGCTGTGGTTTATCTAAGTTGCCACAAAAGGCAGCTGACTCAGCGTTGTGCTTATATAGTCCACATGTCGGCCGCAACGGGCAAGCGGACGGCCGTACATTGTCACAGACTCTACATATCGGCAGTCCTAACCGCACGTCGGAAATCTCCACCACATGTCAACGGCAACGGTGAAGCGGTTGGCTGTATATCGTGAACTCGTGACTCGACATGTCGGCAGTTCCTGCATGTCGGTACTCTCCATCATTATGTCGGCAGCAGTGGACAGGCGGGCGGTTGTGCATCGTGCCGTACTCGTGAGGCAGTAATCCGGCCGATCGCGGCCGCCGACGCGCTCAAACGGCCACGGATCTCAGATGTTAATGTGTGATGCGACTCTATTGCCGGGGGTTGACTAACGGGACATTCCATCACGGCCTGTAATCCCAGTAAGTAGATGCCGATGTGAAATACTTCCTTTCGACACTACGCCAGACAGAATGTGATGTTACTGACTCTCATATCATCGTCATTCTTATCATTGTACCTATTTTTAAATTACATACTTTACATATTACATTGAGCGGTGGTAGCGGCAGATTGTCGGCCCCACATTCCAAAGGTCGTGGGTTCGAATCCCGGCATGTACAAATGACATTCTTTTCTAAGTTACGTAGATTTGTAAAGTTGTATCTTTGGAGTAGATTTTTTTAATATCGGTAACTCCATGATTAATGGGAGTGGTGGCTATCGACGTTTACCAAAGGACTATTGGAAATAACCACCGTAGAGTCATCCAAGTCTAACATTACCAAGTCGAGCAATTTACCCAAGTCATTCTCTATTGAGTTAAACTGCTTAATATTTAGTAGAGCGCCGTGAGAAAACGTCGTGAGGAAACCTGGGTGTCTAAGGTAATCACATACCTCAGCGCTTGAAATTGCCAATCCGCGGTGGGCTCGCGTGTTAATTAAGCCAACGATCTCTCTCTGAGAGAAGGTCTACGCCCTGCAATGCATATAAAAAAAATACACAAACTCAGGCCTGAATCCCAGAGGGGTAGGCAGAGACCAGAGTTTGTCACTTGCCGCGATCCTGGCAAATCTTTTACGCTTCGTAAACATTCATTAGTCGCTGGTTTCAGGTTTCGACGAAGTATTCTTAAATTCAATTCGTTTTTTTACCGACTAACTTCAAAAAAGGAGGTTCTCATTATACGGAGTCATTTTTAGGGTTCCGTGCCCGAAGCGTGCCAAAAGGGACCCCATTACTAAGACTTCACTGTCCGTCTGTCTGTCTGTATTTCTCCACTGTATCTCATGAGCCGTGAGTTGAAATTTTCACAGATGATGTTTTTCTGTTGCCGCTATAATAACTATAGTGTTCTTGTTGCAAGAAATAACGAAACTAAGGAATTTACATGTTTATTCAATGAGTTCACAGTTTGTATTAATCTACCCTCGATAGGTACTGATAAATTATATTTTTTATTGACACCTTCAAACTATACACAACAATAACAATTACAACAAATACTAAAAACAGAATAAAATAAGTATTTAAGGGGGGCTCCCATACAACAAACGTAATTTTTTTGCCGTTTTTTGCTCGATAATAATAACGGCAACAGGTAGACGCTTGAAATATCACATAATATTAAGTTCTATATTTACTTCAAAAATAAATAATTTAATTAAAATAAAATAAATGTTTAAGGGGGCTCCCATACAACAAACGTGATTTGTTGCGGTTTTTTCTCGATCTTTATGTCTAATGTTGTATAGATAATGTTACGGAACCCTTCGTGCGCGAGTCCGACTCGCACTTGGCCGGTATTATTTTTACATTCGAACATGTCTATAGTGTGAATATTATAAATATTTCTTAAAGTAGGTCAGTCAGTATTTTACATGGTCAGTAATTTACTTGGACTGAGACCTGTGCGTTAGTACTGTCAGTCTTGTTTGCAATTGCACTAAGGAGACTGTTCACGCTACCACGAGCCCTGCACATCAGAGAGGCAGGGCCGGATTTACCATGCAGAGCCCCCTAGGCAATGCACGTCTCGGACCCCTTTGTAACTTCCAAAAATATATGTTTTCCACCACGTTGTTAGAACCATGTTTTAATTTATAATTATGCTGTTGTTGTCACCGTTTTAATTTTGTCACCCTATTTAATAAAGCAAATGAAAGAAAAATATACCGAAATAGGCAGAGAAGAGAAAAATAGGCAGTTGCATACTACGCCCTGTGATTAATCCGCCCTGCAGAGAGGCGTTTGTCTGCTGATGAAAATAGTGTTAACAGAGACGATTGTGTAGTCTTTAACACATTCATGAGAAATAACTTTAAGTTCATAACTCCTTTAATTAAGTTAGCTTCTTCTCTACATCAAACCTATTAATTCTGAAACTAACAACTTTGACGTCCGTTATGTCAGTGTTTTGTTTTGATAGTGAATATATTTTGTTTATTTTCCGCATTCTCATATATTGAGCTAATGTGAGTGGAAAGGCCGGTCAGTCTGTTCGTGTAGACAATTTTCAAATCAACTTTCTCAAAAAATTCCTCCATAGGTTGCAATGGGTTTGTTTGCACGCCTGGACCGATTTGAATGAAGTTTTCACTGCTTTACGAGTTTATTTTTTTTTAGCTATGAGCTAGCATAGCTTATATGTAATTTACTATTGTAATGAATACCAAATGCAATTTCATTTAGTATCCGAATTCTAGTTCCAGCTAGTAGTGTAAACCATGAATTTATAGTGTACTAGCAGTGCTCGCGGCTATGTTCGCTTATTAACCGGATTAGCCGTTGTCCACCCTGAAGGTCCATTCCAAATACTAGTGAAAGAATTTTTGAAATCGGTTAACTACTTTAGGAGATTACCTCTATATAAAACCATAGAAACTTACGAAGTTTTTCTCTTTATAATATTAGTACGAGTACGTATCGATATAGATTATTTGAAGCCCCTGAACCCAGATACGTCCCTGGCATTCGAGCTGACCCAGTTGCGGCTCCGTTATTCCAGCGCAGATAATCATTGCCCAGGGCTGACCGCAGTTCTACCATTGTGGCGCTATCGGTCTACCATCGTGGATGTGATTCGTCCGATCTATTCCCCGGATAGGGTGGTAATTCGAAATAGGGCAGCAGGATGGAAACACCTAAGGAAATCCATTACCAGGCGACGGGCAGCAGCGTCTTCCTGAGATTCCAACCGCATACTGCGACCGCCAATCCGCCTGCCAAGCGTGGCGATTATGGCAAAACCCTTCGTGGTTTAGGGAGGAGGAAGGCCTATGTCCTGCAGTGGGCGTCAAATGGCTGATCAAGATGGAAACACCTGATCCTGTAGATGAATGATGATGATGGATGTTGACGAAGCGAAAGAGGTCTGTCAGGATCGTGGCAAGTGGCAAACTCTGGTCTCTGCCTACCCCTCCGGCATGCAGGCATGAGTTTATGTAATGTAATGTACAGTCGACGGCAGAATTAGCGTAATTAGAATTTAGTTAAGTTTATGGCAATTATTTATATGTATACAACACGATGTGTTATCATATCACAATATAAATAATAAAAAACTAAGAATTGAAAAAAACAATATGACTAATAATTTAAATAGAAAATCAAGGCTCAATCGCTAAGTTTACAAAAAAAGAAAAACTAAAAATTATCGCCAAAAAAGTGTAAGTGTTTGTTTTGCGTAACTGATTGCATGTGTGCATCATTCCGTAGGCTGGCTGATTTTTGTCTTTTAAATCGATTACAAATTGAAAAGGATTGAATACAGTCTGTCACTTATACGTTTCACTCCACCAAAATATGCTTGACAGAATGGATGCGATCCATTTCGCGGCTAATTTAATTTAATCTCCAATCGTTGAGGTTCAGAGTTTATTTTGAACCTCACACGGCGCCCGCGCAGGTTCGCCTCACACCGGTTCGAGCGAGCCAAAACCGGTTTTCTTTAGAGGAATAATAACACTTGGGAGAATTAAGTGTGGTGCATGCGCATTGAGAAGCGCTTGTAGAAGGCTTTACTCTGCTTTCAAAGGTGTATTTTATCACAGCTTTTTTTTTCATACTTTGGTTTGGGCATATGGAGAGGATGAAGGAAGAAAGATTTTTTTTATGTCCCACTGCAGGGCACAGACCTTCTCTCAGAGAGAGAGTATGGGCTTAATTACCACGCGTGCCCACCGCGGATTGGCCATTTCAAGCGCTGATTTCGAGAAAGATTGACGAAAGAAATATAAAGCGGGTAGAAGTGTCGTTAAGGGATGTCCCAGGTGGACGTAATCCAATCAAATAGGAGACGTATTAGCAAAGGGTCAGATAAAAAGTACCTGAAACCGGCGTGTATACATGCAACAACATGTTTATGAAGCGAACGAGATCTGTCCGGATCGTAGCAAGTGGCTGACCCTGCCTACCCCTCCGGGACACAGGCGTGATTTTATGTCATGTTTTTTTCTCCAGTATGAATACCTTCATTAGGCGAGGAGGCAACAAGGACCCGTTAATTTGTTTTAATTGTTTTATACAAATATTAAAATGTATGGAACAGGCTGCAATTTTTTTCGATATTTCTGAGTTAGTCCTACAACCAAAGTGTTTGTATTTACGGGTAGAATAATCCCCTTAAGTTTTCCCAGAACTTTCTAAAACATCCTGTATGTATTTCACCATTGTCACACCTAAATGAATAATAAGTCTCATACACTACCGGATAAAAGGAAATTTTCGAACTAATTCCATTACTTTTGTAATTTACTGAAAATTACTTGCTAGTTGTGTAAAACGGACAGTTATAAAAACCCCCTACTTCTACGGAACCCTACACTGCGTGTGGCCAGACACGCACTTGGCCGATTTTTTTTGCACTTGGCCAACCTCAGAGCTGTTAACAGCAGATTAACAGATTGAGAGTGTACGAGAAACTGGGGATAAATTGGTTTTTTGTGTTTTTGTTATGGATATCCCGTTTTTGCATTGTGGATCAGGAGTAGCGTCCCAGAGTGATTTCAATTCAATTATCATCGTCGAAAGCAATAAATTGTGAATTATGCCCTCGATGGCCACAGGTACGCTATCTGCCATCATTGGTAATTGTACAGGAATTTAATTATATGGAGATGCAGTCTGCCACTTCGTAAATTAAATCCTGTCCGTTCTAATCTAGCCTTTACGTCGAAAGCTATAAGAATCCATCGGTTTAAGTAAGTGTGGTGACCGTATCTCTATTGAATTCAATTGGTTTTTATTTGAATAGGGCTTGTGCTTCGTAGTCGTTAGTTTATAATTAGTGAGATGGTATCGTGGGCAAACCTGCATAGGCTTGCAGCAAGGGATTTTCTACACGACAATAAATATAATATACGCAGTCTGTAATATAATCGGTGTAAACTTATAGTAGCAAAACCACTCGTTAACTATGAAGGAAAACATCGTGGAGAAACCTGAGTGTCTGAGGTGTTCACATACCTCAGCGCTTGAAATTGCCAATCCTCGGTGGGCATGCGTGGGGATGAAGCTCATTCTCTCTCTCTCTCTCTGAGAGAAGGCCTGTGACCTAGATTGGGACGTATATAGGCTGCATTAATGTAATTTGACAATCTGTCGATTGGAATCGGCCTATCCCGGGCATGGGGCACATAGGAAGGACAAGGACGAGGGCGTTTAAAAGACGCGAGTTGTTGGAGTTTGCACCTTCGCCCCTTCTTATCTGTACGGGCTATGGGACATAGCTCAAACGCTTCGGCACATTTTGTATGAAAGTGGATTGAAAGGACGTCTTTTCCGTGCCCTCGTCCCACGTCCTTCCTATGCGCCCCATGCCCGGGATAGGCCGATTCCAACAGATTCCTTGGAAAAGAGTAGCCCTTATCTCGGAGAGAGAAAGGGTGGCTACTGAAGCGTTCAGCTAAATACACTGTGTAACTAAGTACTCATGACTCATACGTGTCCGAAAAGAGGAGTTTCTACTCGTGAACAATGTTGAATAACTATGTAACTTTAAAATAAGCAAATAAACATATCAGCTTTCTGGTTTATTGGTTTGACATTGGTTTAACGGCTTCACCTACTTTTATTAACGTCGGGATTGCCGACTAGTTTGTTCAGTGCTTACGAAAGTTTAAGTTGTAAAGCATATCAGCAGTTCCGTACTAAAGATATGTTCCAGACAAAGATAACATAACATAAACTCACGCCTGTATCCCGGAGGGGTAGGGAGAGACCAGGGTCTGCCACTCGCACCGATCCTGATGGACATCTTTCGCGTACTTTCTATCTATCGCTATGTATCTATTATGACTGTGTAAAAGTTGTGATAACTTATTGCGAGAAATGATGAACCCAACCAACCTACCAGCCGTTCAAACATGATCTATTAACAAAGAGCCTGCCGCTGTAGGCTGTCGGTGGAACATTTCGTGATCTAGTGTAACCGCGATCTAAGCAGCCGCGTTGCGCGTGCGCCGGTGTCAGTGACACTGCCGTCCGGAAAAGGGCTTGGGGCTTGAGCAGAGCGGGTGACCGGGCGGACGCTCAGCTAGGCGATTTAAAACTAGGTGAACTAAATCGTCACCAATTGGTTGCCGTGCGACGGCCACCGGTGAAGTGGCATACTGAGGTGGAGATGGTGTGACGACTTGATCAAATATTTACGTGGGTGGCAAGAGTGGAATGGAAATCTATAGGGTAGGCCTTCGCCCATCTGTAGGACACCATCGTGGCTGCATAAAAAATATATATAGCTAAGAATATAGGTACTATAATTGCTAATTAAAAATTTATTCCAAGGTGCAATGTGAGCTGACTTCGGGTTGATTCTGTAGCGGAAAATGAGGCAACAAAGAAACTTCACTCTGACCATGTTTTCTTAAGTAATATTAAATTAGTTGGTACCTTATAAGATCACTTTGTGAGTGCCATAAAACACTTTAAGTACTAGGTAAAATTTTAAAATAACATTAATAATGGTGGTAAGAACCACGTTTCTTTGTACAGATATGTGTAAGTAAAATATATATAAAGTAAGATAACAGCAGTCGTTCACAGGCAAGCTTTATCCATTTGTAAAATATCCCATAGCGAAGAAAAAAGCTTTCTGCCACACCTCCCTTCTCCTCCTTCCACGTGGCCTACTGATTTTTATTTTTGTGAGGCGTGAGGCACTTTCATACAAAATGTACTGAAGCGGTGGGACGTATAGCCAACACAGATAAGATAGGTCAGACTGCGAATTCTGTCTCCGCCTCATCCTCGCCCTACGACCCACCTGCGTGACCCGCGCCTTAGTTTGTCTGCTTCAAATCCCTCCGCTTTCCGCTCCGCTTGTCAGCAAGCCCGCGCCCGCCCAAGGCAGACGTCTCCGCCGGCGAGCTGGTTTCTCTTACCGGTTCGTGACGATACTCCCCGAGCCTTAACAAAACATCCTTTCAGACTAAAATACACGTTATGTCTTCGGGTTAAGAGTTTAAGAGTGATAGAGATTGTACGGGAAGGTTTTAGAATTGCAACAATACTGTATTATTATTTTATTGGTGTTGTATTTTGATTGAGTGTGTGATTTAGTTTGAAGCTTGCTGGCCGGACTTATTGATTTGGTTTTTGGGGCTTGATATTTACAACAAATATCTACTAGCTAAATTTTTACTGTAATTACATTAGATTACATTACATTAGAACTCTTTATTGTACACACCAGAAAACAAAAAACATTAGAAGGCTTACATATCACATATATGTAGTTGTACAGTGTTGGCCCTTTCGCGCGCTGAAATGTGCTTTTTCAGCTAAGGCGCGACTTTCCTCACGATGTTTTTCTTCAGCGAGTCTTATTGCTACTTAAATTTCAGTTTATATAAAACTTAGAAAACAAAGTCATTGGTCCATGCCGGAATCCGAACTTGGAACCTCACGCGTGAGAAGCATTTGTTCTGTCCACTCATCTACAACTACACAACACTTCTAAATCTGGCAAATAATAACAATAAATCAACTACTTCCATACACAATCACATGTCCTAGTCCGAAACTAGGATACCCTATGCTGTTGTAACTACCCAGACTGAGGCCATTTATACAAATCAACTGCAACGGCCTCCAATGGGAGTCGAACCCACGACCTCTGTTTTGGTAGTCAAGCGCGTCAACCACGAGGCAGTCCGTCAAATAAAACCAATCACTCCACTCAAAAGTCGACCCTTCCCTAACCCGGACCCAAATCATCGCTCTAAATACGTTAACACGTTAGCGGGCTTTTAAACGGGCCGAACCCGGGACGGCGGGTTATCCCGGGGATACATCAGGCAGGAGGCAGATCGGATCCCCCGGGCCGACATTATCGCCTGCAAACTGCAATGCGCTTTATTTGGGGGGCCTACGCGGGATCAGCTGCTTCTGTGCGTTATGTCTACGTGGTAGAGTCGTGCACATTTAAATTTGCAGTGGAACTGTGGAATAAGTGCTCCTGTGCGTTTTGTCAAAGTGGTAGAGTCGTTTGCAATGGAGTGAAGGACTTTAACCTTGTTTTCTAAGTTACGTGGATTTATGAAGTTATAGAGTACTAGCAATACCACTCGCAAACTGTGAAGGAAAACATCGTGAAGAAACCAAAGTATCTAAGGGAGGTTGTCACATACCTCAGCGGATGAAATTGCCAATCCGCGGTGGGCACGCACTCTCTTTCCCTTAGGAAAGCCTGTGCCCTACAGTGGGACGTATTATATAGACTGCTATATTATTATTAAGGGTTCGATAAAAATACATTTATGCAAGGTTATTTCTAAAATGCGCAATTCCAGAAACATGTCGCTTAGAGTTTATCATATAAAAAAACAAAAAAAAAAAAATTTTGTTAAATTTTCCAGGTTTGTAATTTTCTGCTTTTTCTGCTTTTTAGTAGCATTGTTTGATAGGTAATGCTAAAACCGCGTGTTTTATATAGAATGGACATTGTTCAATCTAGGAGAATGATTAACTAAGGCTGGGACATAGGTAGAGCAAGTAAACCGCGAAGCGGGTTTTGATAAAATTATGGACCTATACACGCGTTGGTTTTAAAGCCGCGGTTATGTAATTAGTAATTAAAAATGGCATCTATTCAGACTATTACTTTCAAGTGCAGACGTAAATGCGCGATCGAATCAGGAATGAGGAGATCCGCAGCAAAACCCGTGTTACTATATAGCTCGAAGAATTGCTCAGTTGAAGTGTTGAACTGATGGACGTTGCGGCGGAAAAGTTCTGACCTGGCGACCGCGGAGCGGACGACGCGGCGTGGGCAGGCCCCCCACCAGATGGCCTGACTACCTGGTTATTGGATGCGGGGAGTCGCTGGATGCGGGCGGCACAAGACCGGGAGGCTTGAAAAACCATGAGGGAGGCCTACGTCCTGCAGTGGGCGTCAAATGGCTCGTGATGATGATAGACGTTAATAAAAAAAATTGTTGAAAAATGTTGTTTGTTTGAGAAATCTTGTTCAAAAAAATGCGCGAACAATTAGTACCGCCTCTCTGTCTAACGTAACAATGACCCGCGAACCCGCGGCACGCATGCACCGCTCTGGACTGATACTAATTGTTACTAATAGATTCGAGTGTGTGTCGAGAAATTTTTTAAAAGTGCTTTAAAAAAGAACAACCGTATATTCGATACCTATTGTCAGGCGCGTTCATTTTGCTATGTCTTTCAAACCACCCAAAATTAATGCAGTGTAAAAAAATGCACAACCGAGATGAAACTCCTGGAAAAAAAGTTGTTGCTAAACACAAACTCTAATTGTGGTATGGGTAACCCTCAATTTCCTTCCGTGGATGTCGTAGGCGACTGAGGAAATCAATTAAAAGGAGACGGGCAGCAGCGTCTTCCTGAGATTCCAACCGCACACTGCGATCGCCAACCCGGCCTGCCAAGCGTGGCGATTATGGCAGAACCCCTCATGGTTATGAAAACCACGAAGGAGGCCTATGTCCTGCAGTGGGCGTCAAATGGCTGATGATGATGAACCCTCTACATTATTATCTAAGGAATAAATTATATAATTTAACTTGTACTCACTGCGAGGGAAGGCCTGTATCCTGCCGTTGTGCATGCTCTAGTTCTAGCTAGACCTGAGATTTTCGCACTTAGCCTCATAGTTGGGCCATTGTATGTAGCAAGCGCTAAGGTATGTAAACACCTCAGACACTAGGGTTTCCTCACGATGTTCTTCTTCACAGTTAGCGAGTGGTATTGCTACTATAACTTCACAAAAGTACGTAAGTTAGAAAACAAGAAAACAAACCACTTCGCCACCACCGATTTTTACTGTTGTGCATGCTAAACGATATTGCTGAACACACGAATGCTTGAGGGCTCCCACCTTTATCTCCAGCCTTTTATTCCTAACCTCGAAATACGACAGTAGGGGCTCAAGGATATGTAAGGGCCCTTCAGGGGTGTTTCGAATAGATATGAATTTAGTTGCTTCCCAGTGAAGCTATTTCGGTGAATTATTGAAATGGTGAGAGCTTCTGGGAACATTTGTAAGTACTGGTCGTATCCACTGGGCTTATCCGACGTCATGTACATGTTGAAAGCTTTCAGGTTTCTTTTATTCTTGTTCAATCATAAGCAGCCTATATACGTCCCCCTGTAGGGCACAGGCCTTCTCTCAGAGAGAGAGTATGGGTTCATCACCACGCGTGCCCATTGCGGATTGGCGATTTCAAGCGCTGAGGTATGTGAATAGCTCAGACACTCAGGTTTCCTCACGATGTTTTCCTTCGCCGTTAGCGAGTGGTATTGCTACTATAACTTGACAAATGTACATAACTTAGAAAAAAAAGTCGTAGGTACGTGCCTGCACAGGGAATAGTACCTGGGTCTCCCGCTTCCGAGTCCAATGTTCTAACCACTAGGCTACCACCGCAGTTCTAGTTCAATACAAATTTAGATCGTAAGGGTGACTCCTAATTAGTTCTCCATTTAAATAGCTTATCCCAGCCAGTTTTCTATAGCGTAGTCATTCATGTAGGTGCAGATCTATTTACACACCTATATCATTTTTAGTTGTAAAAGTTTACACTAGAAATTAACCGCCGCTTTCTGAATTGAAAGTATCGAACCGTCTGTTTCGCACTTTTTCTAGAAGTCTTGTTAGAGAAATTCGTAATTCAGAAATGGACTGAGCTTGAGCATTTCTACTAAACCAATGGTATGTCTGAAGACGTGCTGGTCACCACGCGTGCCCACCGCGGATTGGCGATTTCAAGCGCTGAGGTATGTGAATAGCTCAGACACTCAGGTTTCCTCACGATGTTTTCCTTCACCGTTAGCGAGTGGTATTGCTACTATAACTTCACAAATAAGTCTATGCCCGCACTGGGAATCGAGCGTGGTAGCCTAGTGGGTACAACATCGGACTCGGAAGCGAGAGACCTAGGTTCGATCCCAAGTGCGGGCATGTACCTATGACTTGGTTTTATAAGTTATGTACATTGTGAAGTTATAGTAGCAATACCACACGCTAACGGTGAAGGAAAACATCGTGAGGAAACCTGAGTGTCTGAGCTATTCACATACCTCAGCGCTTGAAATGCGGTGGGCACGCGTGGTGATTAAGCCCATACTCTCTCCCTGAGAGAAGGCCTGTGCCCTACAGTGGGACGTATATAGGCTGCTTATATGTCATTAATCAGCCACCTATTAGTCAACTAGACTTCGATTAATTTGACGTCTACTTCCCTCAACAATAGCCGTATCTAGTTTCCCATAAGACGTACCCTTTCTCCCCTTGTCCGAGTGTAACAATACTCCAAACCTCTCCGTCCGCCGGACGCAAGGACGTAAACAACCCTCGCCACACACACATTATTAAGGCTTCATACTTCCTTGTCACATGTCAGTTGTCACGTTACTGCATGGGGACGTCAAGTGGCGCTTGGGCGTCTGTGCACTTTGCATCCGCCGTCTATTAGGACGATTAAGCTTCGTAAAATTTCACTGCAACTTATTGAATAGACCATTCATCTATAAAAGCCACTGTTAAGATAAGATGAGAATTTTCCTTATTATACACTAGGAAAAACGAACATAAAATATTTACAAAGATACTGTCCAATTGACAGCCTTATTGCTTATAGCATTTTCTTCCAGACAACCGACGTTAAAGAGTTGCTGAAGGAAAAGTGAGACGGGTAGTCGGTGCAAATATGAATACTGTTTGGTATGACCTACCAAAATTTTAAATGGAATGGTTTAGTATGACTTTAACAATCAGCGTATTCGATTGATGCGACTGTTCTGTATCAGAGGATTGAAATATCAGCCCAAAGTAACCTTTCATATAGATCCAGTACTATGTAAAAAAGCAGTAATATAAATAGGTACAGCATAATAATATAGTGTCACATAAACATCTGTGAATGTGGATGGAAGGGCCGGTAAGGAATGACCCAGGCGGACATACTTCGACCAAATAGGGGATGCATTAGCAAAGGGCAAGATAAAAAATACCCGAAACCGGCGTGCGTGCATGCAACGACTAACGAATGTTGAGGAAGTGAAAGCGATCTGTCAGGATCGTGGCCAGTGGCAGTCCCTGGTCTCTGCCTACCTTCTGGGATACAGGCGTGAGTTTATGTATGTATGTATGTATAAACATCTGTTTATCTATCTCACCAGCTGTCGAACCAGCTGGCTCTATCACTGGTTTGCGACAGTAGCAGTGCAAATGGAAAGGTATGATGTGGTTCTCTCTTCTTCCGATCAATCAAACAAAGGGTGGCTACTTCAGATACTTCCATTACAACTGGCTTTATCGTTAATCAAGAAGTGATCGTTATAAAATAGAAGTATTGTAGATGTTGCATCTCGAAGCTCTGAATATTAAATGAGTGGAACTTGAAAAAACTGATGTAATTTGGCTGGTTTAAAAGTTAAATACCCTCTCAAGCCGCCGGATGTCGGAAGTCCGGCCGTGACCTGGGAAAAGTAACTTTAATATATTTATTTATAAGGGAAAAAGTGACGATCACTCCCAGCGTCATCCTGTCATCCGTCGTCATCCTGTCATCCGTCGTCATCCTGTCATCCGTCGTCATCCTGTCATCCGTCGTCATCCTGACGTCAAGGGATCGTGTCAGTCTCTCTGACGTGTGCAGTGTACGCAGTACGTCGTACTCTCGGCGCCATCAGCGCCCCGCGGCTCAGCCGGCCGGTGATGTATGCCCGGATCCGGTCATTAGTCGCCGTCGGGCTGGTGCGCCTGAGCGTACGGGGTTCTCAAATCGTTGGGACGTAGCTGGGCTGGTGATTTGCGACGTTATTGCCGGGTAATGTTTGGGGAATTTATTGCGCAGATCAAGTTTACTCCATGCAAAAAAAAAAACGTTTGTATGACGCCACGATGGAAAATTTTATATTTTCAGAACTTAGATTTTCAGAACTTATATTTTGAGAAAGACCGGGAATGATTGATTTATTGATTCACCCGAGCGTGACGATTCACTTTCGTTCAGTGTTCAGAAAGAGTACAAACTGTGGCGCGACCTCTAATCTAATATATAAAAATCTCGTGTCACGGTGTTTGTTATCGAACTCCTCCGAAACGGCTTTACCGATTTTTATGACTTTTTTGTGGGTATTTGCTAGATCTCAGAATAGGTCATAGGCTAATTAATCTGGCAAAAAAACGTTTGGCAGATCAGCTTTGCCAAATATTTTTGGAACGTAACTTATTAATTTTTTGCAATTTTTTGCCGAGGGTAGTAAACTAACAGTTAATCCTTTCAAAACGCCTATCACCTCAGTCTACCGAGACTTGCAAATGTACCGAAACGTCAGAAAATTGTAAAAATAAACGAGTAAATATCCGTGCCAATTCAGTTTTTATTATGAAGAAAAAGAAAAAAAAACACAGAAAACAACATAAAATCAGTCGATCAATATCCGACCCAAAGGTTCCCAATGCATTGAATGGATATGTTGTACGGAGTTCGGAGTCTAGTGCTTACGGAAAATTTAGTTAAAACATCTCTAATGTTCTTTGACTTACCGCAGCAACTGATTAGTTTAACTTTGGTAGCGCCCGAGGCACCCGGTAGTAAGTCTAGCTCTGTCCCACGAGCGGCGTGCCTTGCAGTTTGCGAAGGGTATCGCCCGGATTTTCTCGCGCTTTTCCCTACACTAAGTAGATTGTAACAGAAGTTGCGTGCCGTGGTCTAGGCGGCACTGGCAAATTAAATTAGGAAGTGTCTAGATAGCCACTAGCGGTCTCTTAACAAAAAGGGCTAAACGCTTTTTTTTTTGTAGAAAAACACAGTTTAGAGGAAACGTGAATCAGGAGCCGCGTTTAGACACCATTTTATTTTCCATTGTCACCTTGTCCATATTTGTTAAAGGTTTGTAGTCTAGCAAGCATATTTTTGCAATTCGAGGCGGTGAAGTTTTTTTGTAAATTTTTTCACTATGAAAATTTTTATCTCGCTTGAAATTCACACCTATTTAATTTGTTTCGTTTGACTGTTTGACTTAATAGTCACAGTTTCTGCGTTATATTATAACATAATACAAGCAGCCTTAATACGTCCCACTGTAGGGCACAGGCCTTCTCTCAGAGAGAGAGTATGGGCTTAATATCCATTATTATATTATAATGAACTTGAAAGGAAAAGTATCACGGCTAAGTAAGCTTTACTAGTTAAAAGTAATAGGCAACCAACTTATAAAAGTGAAATTTCGTGCAAAATCCATTTAAAATTACTTCGATGAAGTTGTTAGTTCTGTAAAGCAGAAAAAAAACCCTCTTTCTACGGAACCATACATTGCGCGTGGCCGGACACGCACTTGGCCGGTTATTTTTTCTTTTGAGGTACGGAACGCTAAAAATCGATTGATCGTGCTTTTTGACTTGTGACAGTATTTTAGCGGGAGTGCGATGTATGATTTAGCGTATAGCTGACAGCATATCAACCTTTACATATCAGTTGCAAAGTAGAGTGCACGCTTGTAAAGGCACTAAGCCTTCTGGAAGCTCAGTATGTGTCTCAGTATCGCGAGGGTACTTGCGCGTTGCTTCGTTGCGCGATAATTTAGTGGATTACCCACTGTGTTTGCTGTGCTTTACGTCAAGGCACTTAGTCTACGTCTCTGACACGATGTAGTGGTGTAGCATATACCAGTCTTGTTAAATCTATGGACGAGACTGCATAAGAGATGGTACACCTCCTACATCTCCTTACATGAACCAAATCCTGAATGATTCCAATCGTCTAACTGTCAAATTACAATTAAGGCTGCTGTTACGTCTCGCTCGCACAATTATTTATTTTTTATCTTTTGATAATTGTGGTCTGAGGGTTTGATGCATAGTTAAATTGCGGACATTTTATATTTACTTTTATTTTTCTATCACATCATCAGCCCTTTGACGCCCACTGCAGGACATAGGCCTCCCTCGGTTTTTGTAACCATGAGGGGTTTTGCCATAATCGCCACGCTTGGCAGGCGGGTTAGCGATCGCAGTATAGTTAGTTAGAATCTCAGGAAGACGCTGCTGCCCGTCTCCTGGTAATTTATTTCTTTAGTCGCCTTCTACGACATCCACGGGAGGAAATGGAGTGACGCTATTCTTAATCCGGCGCCACACGGAATGAGAGCCACACAGAATTTTCCTATACGTAGTTCTTTAATAAATACAAGTTGTATACAAAATTATTAATTTTGGAATCAAATATTCTCAGTCAAAAACGTAGTACAGATAATTATGCCTTGAATATCCGCAATTTCCTTATCCATCAAACCCTCAGACTACATTCACAAAAGTATACTCATTTTGGTACAACCACTAACAATGTTGAAATGTGCAAGCGAGAGAGCATGTTCCACGTAAGAACAGTCTTAACTAATTGCCATCGCCAACGGCAGGATTCAGACGGGATTTGGTGCTCATAGTTAGGCGCCGCCCCATTTCATAGAACTATAATTCGTGGCTGGCTACGAAAATTCGCCGTACACTGCTTAGCAGATTGAACCACAGATTAACAAGCGCGATGACTAATTGTACTAATCGGCTGCGCAATGTACTCGACTGCGCAATAGACTATTTATTGTTGTCTTATAAAACGCCGTCCTGTGTGTGGCCTCTTTCATATTAATAGGTGTTAAAGTATGAAATTGCCGTTTTATTGCAATAGGTTCTTTGAATTGACATAGAATCTTCATGGTTTGAGTTTTTCGAATGAAACTTTTTTCAAATGGTTTCTATGATGTGAAACATTTGAATATCGACTTTCAATTGTTTTGTTATTCAATTTAGACAAGAAAGATGGATACTGCGAAAATTCGAGTGATTTTTGAATACGAGTTCCGACGCGGAACTAACGCGGCAGAAACAGCCCGCAATATCAATGCTGCGTTTGGAGAGGGGTCTACTAATGAACGCACCGTGCGATTTTGGTTTAAACGCTTTCGTGATGGAAATTTCGACTTAAAGAACGAGCCACGAGGAAGACCGCCCACACAGGTGAATAACGATGAATTAAGAGAGATAGTGGAAGCCGACCCTAGTCAAACTACCCAGGAATTAGCGGCATGGTTTAACGTTACCTTACCCACAATATTGACTCACTTGCGTCAAATCAATAAAATAAAAAAATACGAAAAATGGGTGCCTTATGATTTGACTGATCTGCAGAAAGAAACGCCTGTTGAAACTTGTGTTGCCTTGTTGATATTCAATATTCGATATTCAAATGTTTCACATTTTTTAAAAAAAGAACATCATAGAAACCATTTGAAAAGAGTTTCATTCGAAAACCTCAAACCATAAAGATTCTATGTCAATTCAAAGAACCTATTGCAATAAAACGGCAATTTCATACTTTAACCCCTATATTAAAAGTACCTGGATGACTGCGCTTTGCTTGGTATAATTTTTGTTGGTTAATCGTCATTTTTGGAAATTATATTTAGATACGATGAAAAAAAAAGGGGAAGAAATTACCGAACTGGAGACATCTGTTCTGAACTCGAACCGGGGTGTTCTGGTTTCGGGACCGTCCGATTTCCCACCTGAGCTATCACGACCTTGTAGATGGTGGCGAAATTTACCTTCGTATTCTACTGATATTGTAGCAGTTTTTCATTGTCTGAAAACACGGATAGGTAAAACGACGTTTTCTAAAAATGAGACCTAGCTAGATCGATATATTTCCCCCAACACACACATATATATATATATATATATATATATATATATATATATATATATATATATATATATATATATATATTCCCGCTAGGGGCTGCCGTACTTTGAAGTACGTTTGCAGCCCGGGAATCGGGAATCGAACCCACTACCAGTGTCATGGTAGTCAAACAGGTTACGGCTAGACCAACGAGAGTTTTAACCTTGCTTTCCTTCTTGTTTCAGGTTGGAAAAACAGTTCTTTCTGTGACCAAGTCTCAAGTAACTATAAAATAGAATGCTAGAGAGAGAAAAAAGGCAGAAAGCGTTAATCACCACGCGTGCCCACCGCAGATTGGAGATTTCAAGCGCTAAGGTATGTGAACACCTCACGAACTCGGGTTTCCTCACGATGTTATCCTTCAAAGCTTGCGAGAACTTAAGAAACCGAGCCATTGGTTCATGCCGGGATTCGAACTCACGACCCCACGAGAGCAAGTCCAACTTTCTAGCGATGCGCCACCACGTCTTGCCTAAAATTTTATTTTATTACTGTATAAAAGAATCCTTAAAACTTTTTATTCCTTTGGGCACTTAAGTGCCCTTCAATCTGTTACGTCTTACCTTAAGAACATTAGAACCCAGTGTCAGGGCTCCGTGAAAAAAAAGGCGTAAACATTAGGACCCTAGTGCATAACATCAAGGATTATTTATAAGACAAAGATGTTTGGCATTAAACAGTAGATTAATATTAATTACAAGACGATTGTGACTAGTGTTCAACACATTCATGACTAATAAAGAATAAATGTGGAGTTTCTTTGTTAGCTTCTTCTCCACATAATCCATTAATTGTGAAACTAACAAGTTTGACGTTCATTAAGTAAACATTCTGTTTTTATAGTGAATAAAAATATTTGAATTGAATTGAATTGAATTGCTCGGCGGTGCAAAGCGGTGGTAGCCTAGTGGATAGAACATTGGACTTGGAAGCGAGAGACCCAGGTTCGATTCCCAGTGCAGGCACAAGAAACGTATATTTCGTCACTCTCAAGGGAATACAAATTTATAGGGTACTTTCCGTTGACCTAGAACTATGAAATTTGGCAAAAAAATATCGTCGTATACTAAAGGTACAGGGAAAAAACTAAAAACTGTACATTTATAAAATTTTATCATTAATTATCTTGTCTGAAGTTCGGGAAAAGCTCGGAAAAACTGCGAGACCACAAACTTGTACGGAAGTTGGTTTTAAAAGAAGAGTTCGTTGTAAAAGAAAGACTCGTTGGGCGAGTCTTTCTTTTACAACGAACTTTACATCGGCCAATCCCGTGACCGGCAAAACCTCGCGTCGCTGAAATAATAATAAGTTAGTAAAAAGTATCCGAAAGCTTGGAAAACCATGAGGGAGGCCTGTGTCCTGCAGTGGGCGTCAAATGTCAAATCACTTCTGATTACCATGCCGGAGTTCGTGGGTTCGATTCCTCCTGGGGCCGCCGTGCATTTGTACACGTGGCCTCAGTCTATTACCGTATTTAGGTATTTAGACAAGTGGTTGTGTTGCTTGGCAGTTATTACTTATGACTTTATATTCGTTAATTTTTGCTGCTAAAGCTACATGCAGAGGATTCAGGTGATCATGTCTC
Organism: Yponomeuta malinellus; assembly: GCA_947308005.1. Classification (NCBI taxonomy): domain Eukaryota; kingdom Metazoa; phylum Arthropoda; class Insecta; order Lepidoptera; family Yponomeutidae; genus Yponomeuta; species Yponomeuta malinellus. The sequence goes on from OX371019.1 coordinate 3,207,648, forward strand.
ATATAGAACGCAATTAACGCAGTATCGGTTTGTATAGACGAGGTAGAATTGAGCGCAAAAATTTGGCGCTACCTATGAAAGCCTGTGCCCTACAGTGGGACGTTTATAGGCTGCTTATGATGAAGTTTCTCGCTAACGATGGTGTTATGCGAGATGGCTCCAAAACATAATGCCTACGAAATGGCCATAAAAATATTGTAGTCACATTATTCATCATCATTATCATCAGACCACCCCTGCCCACTGCTGGGCAGGCATTTCCCCCAAATTTTTTGTATTTTTTAACGACTCGCGATGCTCATGCATAGTTACATATCGCGTTTAGACTCGTTTAAGGGGCGATCAGTTACAATCGTTTAGATCAGTTGCGAAAGCGTCGGTCGTGTGCCCTCATGTGTTTGACGTAGCCTATCTTGGCTACAAAGGTTAGATATGCACTGGACGAAAATTGGATTTTAAAAATTGGACCATTGATGGTATTCAATTCAATTCAGGGGAATTTTGGAGAAATTTGGGGGAAATGGCTACCCAAAAGCGGTGGTCTGACGATGATGACGAATGTAACTTCAATATTTTTTAAGGCCATTTTGTAGGCATTATCTTTTGGAGCCATTCATATTTGAAGGTTATTTTCCATACATTTAAAACTATATTTAGATTTTACCATAGTTTAAGTGGCCGCACTAAAAACTCGTACTGCTAAAATTTGTTCCTCTTTGATAAACAAATCTGAGGGCATATTCATTTATATGAAATTACGGCTTTTAATTTTTTAATACCTTATGTCCGGCACCCTGTATGGGATGGAACCACTGTGCATCACTCAAAATCTTAGCCGAGCGTGCATAACGCCATCCCCGGACCATTAACATGCCTAAGCTCACGTACTGCTCGCACTGGCCCCGACCCCACAATATGGGATTATTGCCTTCCGAACATTGATCTTCTTCTCTCATTCCGAACTCTATGCGAGCGGCGCAAGGCATTGGCTGAAGGCGTTTAAAAAATCTTATCCTAAAAAATGACAACTCGGAATCTCTTTTTATTTGTACTTATTGTCTCTAATTTCTTATCGCACAGTCGACAGCGCATCAACATTTACTTACATCGTGCACTCTAATCAGTTACGTTACGGGCGACTTTACAGCTAAATGTAAAGGTTGATCTAATTAGAACTTCACGACTGCTAGTTAGAACTTCATTAGGCAAATAAATGCGAGATATTAAGCTTTAAAGTGCAAATTTTTGTTAGAGTGGACCGTCCCCCCTGCCCCTTCTCTTACCGGCTATACAGTTGTTGGTAGAAACGTGAATAAAATCAAAAGGAAAAAGAAAAAATAATATAAGCTCCCTAGGCGTTACAATTTAACGAGTGATAGTCAACCAACCATTAAAAGGAAAAAATACGTATGAACGTCCAGATTCCATTGAAATCACTTTAATGAAGTACCTAATCGTTATTACGTAAACCGTAAACTATGCTGTCATGTCGTGTTTGTCATATTTTTATTGGTGTTACGAGCCATTAAAAAATATGCGGATTTTGAAGGAAAGGCCTTCTAATTCCGCAAATTTTGACGGTAACTAAGGAAAGGGTTCCGTGTGCGTGGCCCGACTTGTACTTGGCCGGGTTTTTACTTGTTTGTCGTTTCATTATCATTAAGATTCTTTATTGCACATAACGCATAATTGGTACACTGGCAGTAGCATTTTCTACCAGTCAACCTTCTGTTTGTGGATAATGGCTGGGTTGGTAGTGCATTTAAATACTAAAGTAGGGGGAGTGTGGGGGGGGGGGGGGGGGGGGCAGGTAATACTTTTATAAATAAACATGTACATAAACATATATAGATACATATATACCACCTGCCAAGCGTGGCGATTATGGCAAAAGCCCTCATGGTTATGAAAACCACGAAGGAGGCCTATGTCCTGCCTGCAGTGGGCGTCGAGTGGCTGATGATGATGATGATGATGATACCAAACTACCACGTACAAGGTACTAAAATTAATAATTAAGATAAGTCTTTATTAAGGTAATTCACTTTAAATCACGCAGCTGTAATAATAATTGCGAATTTTAAAAAAATAGTATTATTAACGTTTATTGCAGGTACAGGTAAACGTACAATGGTAATGGAGCAGACTTCTTTTTCAGTATATCAAAGATCTCTTTCCAACATTTTAACCCTCAAAAGCCTTTTAACTTGCACCCCGCGTTCAGTAATCGCGATCAATCTTTCCAGGGATTTTCGCCGAATATTTCGCAGTGCGTACGGTGGATCTCACCGCCGGCCACCCCTTTGTTTCATACAGATTCTTATGTCCTGGGCATTAAGGCTCACTGTGGGAATTTACCTCGTTCTGCTCGGGAGTAAAAGCGCAGATGCTTTGAGGTTAATAACTATGGTGATTTAGCGTGTACCTTTAATTTGTTACGGTCAAATTGACTAATTGATTGCTGAGGATTAGATGGGATTAGGCCGTATATGGGGTTCACACGTATTGCCGCGTGTTACGTATGGGGTAATTTGTAATACCTATAAGAAGCCTGTATACGTTTTTTCAGACAAAAAAAAAATAGATAAAAAATAAAAACCGACTTCAAAACACTACCGCGCCAAATTAAAATGGGACCAATGAGACGTTACATATATTCAAACAACAAAAGAATTGTAGAAATCGGTTAAGATTTGACGGAGTTATGCGTGGACATAGCAAAAAATGAAAAGGAATTACGCGTCGAATATTGTAAGATAAGAATATTCTTTATTGTATACCGGAAAAAATGTTACAGAAACAGCAATGACAAGAGAAAAGATACAATTGGCGGCCTTATTGCTAATAGCAATTTCTTCCAGGCAACCTCATATCGGAGAATTATAATATAACCTGTCAGTTTTTGAAGTCGATTAAAAAAAGAAGGAATACGCGCGTCCAATTAATTACCTCCTTTTTTGAAGTCGGTTAAAAAAAACAACTCAATAAAAAAATAAGCATCAATCCGACTGTTGAGCTTTAATTACTAAGCAGGCGGTACCAACCTGGGTACCTCGCAATGAATTACGTAGTTGAATTTGGGTCTCGTCGCCTCCTTAGGAGTTACTGCTCAGCAGTTTGGTTGTTGGTTATATTGGCTATATTCTATTTCAGTTTATCATTTTTGACTTTTTAGTGATGTTTTTTGTTGGATTTACGCTGATTCGATCAAACAGCACGAATCAGATGAGATCTTATTTGTCAAAATCTGACCATTGGTGAAGTAGTAATGAGGGAACATACAGTCGGACATACACATACGAGCCAAACACATTATCCTCTATTTTTGGGTATCCGCCGCAGTCGGGTGAAAAGTATATATATTTTTTTTCTTACAATCCTTAAAAATGTTACGGTCTTATAAATGAAAAATCAGAGGCAGATTAAATAATCTGCGGTTACATCGTTTTCTTGCAAAGTCTCTACCACAGACTATTTTATTCTGCGTTTATGGAGCGTTTTAAGGAATTGTGTTTTTATAAATAAGGCCGTTAGAGTGTGCGACCGAGACGCAATGGAGGACTTGCACTAAAAATGTTTCAATGTAATCGGAGAGACCATGTTAAAAGATTAATAAACGTGGTATTTTAACCCTTAACCAGGCATGGGTAGTAAAAAAATTCATTGGTTTTGGACTTTATTTTCGTGGAGCGCCTGCGATACAGGATTTCCTAGTGCAGGGCTCAATGTTAATTGTATCTTATTCTCCGTATTCTGCAATAAATAATTTGAATTCGAATTTTGAATTTTAAGATGATAAGGTTCAATTTAAGGTGGGATCTATTACACCATGATCTGGTTAAGAGTTAATTACTGTACGACTAATACGTACTTTTCATAATATAACCTGACGAAAAGTCGATATGGTCACGTGGTACAAAAACGCGCCATACAATTCGGCAAACTATGACGTCACAACTTGCACGTAACGCCTTATAATATTTTAATATTTTATGCATGTACCCATGTATAAGAAAACATTCAGAATTCAATGAAAAAGCTAATCCTAATAAGGTTTTTGTTATTAAAGTAACTTTATTTTTCGCATTTTTTTCGAACTCGAAAACCCTGAAAAAATATTTTTATCGTTTTAGTTTTAAATTTTTCCAAAGTTTTTACATGATTTCTATGGTATAATAGCAAGGTCACTCCTATCTAAGTTAGTCGAAAGTTCCCCATTCCAGACGTAAGGCTCCGTACACAAAACTGCAAATCGGCGCGATGCGAATTCATTAAAACAAAACTGCGATACGAATTGCTGCGATGCGATTTCGTGCGGTCCTTCCACGATTCGGGTTACCGCTCCTTCGACGACTGTCAACCGTACTGAACGTATTTTGTGAACTACGTCGTGACGTGGATGGAAGTGCTCACTTGTGTTATTGCTAAGAAAATACAGGAAAAAGAAACAAAGAAGATTTTGGGTTCATCCGTTCATTACTGTTATGAACGCCGACGCGAATCAATTCGCAAGTTCTTGCGATGCGTCGCGCGAGCTCGCAGATTTTTACGATGCGACGTCGCATCGCAGTTTTGTGTACGGGCCCTTACAGCTGTCTTAAAGTTTGCAAAATGAAATAGTCATTGCAGTAAAGGACAATGGCGCGGATTGTTTCAGGAATTCGTTTCATTCCTCTTGCCATTGTACTGTGCAGCTGGCATGTACTCGGTCGATTCTTTTTGGGAAGTGGTATTTTTGTATGGCAACACGATTAAGGCTTCGAGGTCCTTAAGTGTTTTGTTTGGATTACAGATAACAAAACTGGCCAAGTGCGAGTCGGATTCGCACACAAAGGGTTCCGTACCATTATCTATATAACATTAGACACAAAGAACGAGAAAACACGGCAAAAAATCACGTTTGTTGTATGGGAGCCCCCTGAAATATTTATTTTATTTTAATTATTTATTTTTGAAGCGAATATGGAACTAAATTTTCTGTGAATATTTCAAGCGGTGGACGCTTATTAACTCCTGAACTGCCCTCGCGGAACGCAACGCATAGGTGGCCCATACTAAGTTGGACACAGATCTGTGTCGCGGCAGACGAGTGGTTAATCCAGCAAAAAACGGCAAAAAAAAATGCGTTTGTTGTGGGAAGCCCCCCTTCAATTCTCATTTCATTTTGTTTTTAGATTTTTGTTGTTATAGGGGCAACAGAAATACATCATATGTGAAAATTTCAACTGCCTAGCAATCACGGTTCATGAGATACAGCCTGGCAGACAAACAGACAGACAGACAGACAGACAGAGAGACAGACAGACAGACAGACAGACAGGCAGACAGACAGTGAAGTCTTAGTAATAGGGTCCCGTTTGGCACCCTTCGGGTACAGAGCCCTGAAAGGAAGATGACTTGCAGATAAAAAGAATCGGTTTTTACTAGTTTTGTCTGGTTATTTTTTCTTGGGTCCCTTAACTACAGGGCCTAGCCTCAACCACAGATTCCACTTCCGACGATGGTTCGCGGCAGCTTCCAATTCAGGACAATATATTTATTGGTAATTTGAACTGCCGCATTGTATAATTTTTTTTAATGTAAGGTACGTTAAATGAATTGTACGTTGCGGCAGACTTATTGCCATACGCATTGTTTGGTCAGGGTTAAAATTCTAAGTATTGCAAATGCACGCTAGGTACACAAGGTCAGGATCATATTCTAGATATGATATTTAATGTTTATAAAATGTGGTAAATGTATCTGTATTTTGTGTTCTAGATAAATAAAATAAAACAGTTGAGAGAAATTTAGATATTTACGGGCTAAACAGATAACTGTCTATCTATCTATCCAGCCAGCCAGACAGACGGCTTGACGGATGGACAGATAGATTTTCAGCATGTTAGTATCAAATTCCTTCCACTTTTCGAACTAAACCTTGCGTTTTGCCGTTCCATCCACTGCTTACATCCTTCGGTCAGACTGCACTTGAATCTAATGAGGGTAGTTCTGGGGTGTTCCATCTTCTTTTCATTGCGTCGACGTTACGGAGACTATTGTAATAAGACCGTTGTTTTGTACATTCGACAACAACTCGATCTTTATATAAATATATTCTGTAAATGTTTTGTTTTATTCATGTAATTTTATGCGTGCAATAAATGGTTTACAAAAAAAAAAATGCTCAGCGGACGGGTTGTGGGTTTTTTTTTATTTCAGTGTATTTGTTTGTCTCTTTTTAGTTTTTTTTTTTATTTTTCTGATGGATTTATGCTGACTTCATGCAGCCTAATTTTTTATTTCAGTTTTTTATTTTTCCATTTTAGTTTTTTTTATTCTTCTTCGGATTTATGCTGATTTATACAGCCTATGACACTAACGCAAACCCGACTATTGAGGTCTTGTTTGTTAAAATGTAACCCAAATCTTACACTTTAATTTCGACTAATATATATATAGATATATATGGAGGAGTGAAAAAATATAATATATATATATATATATATATAGCACATACATAGCACGCAGAACTGATGGCCGATGGGGCCGAAAAGTTCTCGAATGGAGACCACATATCGGCAAGCGCAGCGTGGGATGTATATATATATATATATATATATATATATATATATATATATATATATATATATATATATTCACTCCTCCATTTCTCCAAAACGTGCCTGATCATTCGAATACTCTATTGGACAGCGATAGGCAAAAGGACAAAAATCCATCATCCCGGAAATTAATACGAAAAATGTTATCTCTCCGAAATCAAATTCCATATTTACAAAGAACACAGAGTTATCCGGATTCCCTGGAACTTTTATAAGGTAAAAAAGTACACTAATGTCACGGCACGAGTAGAAAATACTCGTTTACAAAAGATTAACTCATCTCTTGTGCTCGTTGCATGCTTACGGCGAAATCGGCAGTCGTTGAATAAGCAAAGCAGTAGAATATTTTTTATACAAAGTAACAAAGAAATATGTCGTGTCTTTGTGGGTGAAAGGGCCGGTGAGGAACGCCTGAAGCGAACATACGGGGGAAAATAGTACCAACAGACTACCGACTGTTGAAGACGCCTAAAAGGTTGGTCACAATCCTGGCAAGTGGCAAACCATGATCTCTGCCTATTCCTCCTGGATACAGGCGTGAGTTTATTGGTTTGTGTATTATCAAATACTACAGTTCACTCCGCGGTACTGTACCGTACCGAATTACACTAAACTACATCGTCCCGATGATCACTTTACCTATGTGATGTAGATAAGATTTGCCACTATACGCTGTATAAATATCATATAACTAGACGTAAAATACCTTGGTAACGAAGTGCTACGTCCATCAATTCCTGGGCGGAGATCCAGAGTTAGACCGAAAACTAGGTAGATGGATATAGTAAAGAAAGATCTCACAGAATGCGAGTCTCGATAAACGAGGTCATGAAGTGGGCGAAGTGGAGAGAGAAAATAAGTAAAGCTGACCCCATCACCAGGTGGGACTAAAGATGGGTAGAGAGAAAGAGGGAGATAGACGTAAAAAAAAAGACAAATTTTGAAGCTTTGTTTATCCATTTTTCTTAAAAATACATAGCTTTTGAAAGAGACACCTAATTTAACCTGTAAAGTTAATTAGGGGCTCCAGGGAGTAAAACTAGCGCCACCGAAGAAAAAAATCATATCTTTTTCAATGCAGTTGCTCGTAAAGTTTTCTTTTTTGTGTAACAAAATTATGCGGAAACCGACTGTTTATTTCACGCGTGAAATAAAACAGTACTGAAATCCTTTATTTCACGCGCGAAATAAAGTAATTTTTTTAAGTTTTTGACTCTGTGGTGCATGGTGCAAGTCATAAAATTTAAAAAATTACAAAGGGCAAGGAGGTTTTGCTGTCCAAAAAAAAAATAAACAATTATAAGCATGCGCGCTCATGCAATAATTGAATGATGATGACACCATAACACATAAGATTCTTGATTATCTCATTTAAAAATACGTGTTTTGTTTGCGCAAACAAAAATATTTTTCACGTTATTGGCTGTATGTATACTGTACCTTTGCCTCAAGAAAAAAAAACTGTATGAAACGCGCGCTCTGCAAAGAAAGCACGCCATTTTGTTGTAAATAGACTTTATTATACTTATTTTTTTGTTGTATTTCCTGGCAAAATGCATTGAAAAATGTTGTAAGATACTTGAGCGTAAAAGGTTTTTATCCGAATGCGTGCCAATGAAAACACTTGGCACTTATTCGTATAAAATCTTACTTTCCGCACGTGTATCTTAAATAACTATTTTTACAGATCGAATTTGCAAAAAGTGTCAATCTCTCAATCATGTTAATAGTAATTTTAGGACCCCTGGCCTTGACTGGGACCTGAAACAAAAAACGGTCGCTTTTGGCATAAATCCTATCTAGTCCACGGTTCGTGATAAAAAATCACTGGTAACATGATTGAGAGATTGTACGGACACTTTTTGCAAATACTATCTGTTACAGAAGATATGTTTTTTTTTTTTCATTTATGTAGCCCACTGGATCCCCTTAAGTTACAGTTTCTGTTCTAATTTGAACAAAAATACTTTAATTTTTATTTTTGAACCCGTAGGCTAAAAATGATACTACAGTAGGTGTAGGATACGACGTAGGCCTTCTGTAGTAACATTTTCGTCCACCGGGTTGTTTTTCGAAGCCGAATCAAAGCGCCTCGATATTCTGCCTAACAATGTTTGCGGAGACGGAATTACGATGAATTTCAGGTTCGTAGCAACCTGTGAAGGGCTTAGACACTTTTGATGTTCGAGTTAGACCTTTTTAAAATTACAGACTCGCAATTTCGCTTCGTGTGGCGCCGGATTAAGAATAGCGTCACTCCATTTCCTCCCGTGGATGTTGTATAAGGCGACTAAGGAAATCAATTACCAGGAGACGGGCAGCAGCGTCTTCCTGAGATTCCAGCCGCATACTGCGATCGCCAACCCGCCTGCCAAGCGTGGCTATTATGGCAAAACCCTTCATGGTTATGAAAACCACAAAGGAGGCCTATGTCATGCGGGGGGCGTCAAATGGCTGATGATGATGATGATGACTTAGCTGAAGGTAATGGAGTTGCAGGGTCTACCAGACGTAACTGGGCTTAGTAGGTGCGTGGTTTTATGCAACTCAGTCTTCTAAGGTTAACAACACGAGCACTAGACATAATAAAAACCGAATTTGCACGGATATTTACTCGTTTATTTTTCATTTTACAATTTTCTGACGTTTCGGTACTTTCGCAGGTCCCGTGCAAACGTCTAAATATCCTTGCAAATTCAGTTTTTATCAATAGCAATCCTTAGTTATTATTTGTCTTCATTCTGGAATTCCATTAGTCCCCCAAGGAGCTTGGGGCTAACACAAGTTTCTTCTGTTGCTCTCTGTAATAGGTCAGGACGTTGATGCTAGCGCATGTTTGTGCTGGATTTCCGCTTGGACTGATCTTTTCCATGTTTCTTCGGTCGACCTGGTCTTGAGACAACTTCAGGTTTCCAGCTAAGAGCAATCTTACATGTCAATCGTATACCTAAGCTAGTGTGATTAAAGAGACACTATAAGCCAAGCAAAGCGGGTGTCCAAAGTCCGCTCTCCGCCTTCTCCTGTGATCCGGCGTGAGGCGCGGCGACCAACCCAGCCACCTTCGATTCATTTTTAAAAAACTTCGTCTTGTTCCCAAGAGTAGCTAGGGAAAGATTGTCCATCCCGGCAGAGCCCCGCATGACGAGACAAGGCTTTTAGTGCCTAGCCACGCATCCATCGGCACGTTGACCTTAGATTGTCATAAGGAAGAGGGCCAGGAATCAAGGAAACTTATGCATGTTGAGGAAGCGAAAGTCATCTGTCAGGATCGTGGCATGTGGCAGTCCCTGGTCTCTGCCTACCCCTCTGGGGTACAGGCGTGAGTTTATGTATGTATAAGCGAAGCTACGGGAGGGACCCTACAAGCGGCCGTACATCTGGCGCATAAACAGACCGAAAAAAGAAGAAAAATGAGTTAACTCTTGTTCTTCTTAAATTGCCTCTCAATCACTGGAAGTTGGCAGTCCTCTTTGCAACGCTCTTTGTTCAGTGCAACTCTGAGCAACTCCTCCTGGGTTTTGACACGACCACTCCTTAATGTTGCACAGCCATGAAACCTTTCTTCCATCCGGCCTTCTCGTTCCTTTCACCTTGCCCATCATAATGGATTGCAGCAACTGGTATCTCGTGCTTCGTAGCACATGACCTCTGGTTACAAAGTCTCAAATGTTTTTGCCTGCCTTTTAATATAAGGTTCAACCCACAAGAGCGTACGGGTCTAAAAGCGTGCGTGGAGGCCCCAGCGAACAATTGCGTTACGGGCCTTCCGGACCTTCCCTGATTGATCCCCAAGGGGCTTTCAGCTTGTGTTTCCTTAAAATAAAGTTATTTTTACCTGACACACAGGCTCAAATGCTTGGGAGAGCATAGATATACCACGCAAAGAGAGTGTGTCGAACATAATTCACGCACACAACATAAGCGTAACATGCAGACATGGCAGACACGTATAGTCCGCACAAATCTCTTTGGCGGTAACGTGACCGTAGTCACAGATCGTTTGCACATCGTTTACTGTCTTTACAGTGTATGATGAGCAATTGACTACTTTAGTAATTGACTAATACTAATTTACTATGCACCACACTACGTCAATTACTCACACATACACTGTAAAGACAGAAAGCGATGTGCAAACGATCTGTGACTATGTTCACGTTACCGCCAAAAAGATTTGTGTAGACTAGACATTCATACCAGAGCTCAACACTGACAACCGGCTACGCTAAGCATGCCACTTTGGCTACCAATTTGTTGCCTCACTTTGGAAGCTGGGAATGCGGTTCTACCATATAATTATTCTATGTTTGAGGGTGTTGCGGTGTATTTAAAGTGTGTATATTGATTATATTTTGGTGTATATGTTATATATTATTGCCCAGTCTTTTATCAGTATATCCGGTTGGCGGTTAGTCGTGGACGGCGACGGTAAGATTAGCCAAACCTTTCGAAGTCGCTTAGAAGCTGTGTTTCGTTGATGAATTGTATTAGAAATGAGGCATTTCGCTAAAGAATGAATAATGAAACATCATTTTATTGTTCCTAATTTGACTTTCGTTTATTGTTTTACTGTATTTGTCATGAGGATAACTATATTACATAGTTGTATTTAAATCGGAAGGGCTTTGCGAAAATTAACGAAAAGTGCGAACATTTATATTTTTGTGACGCTATCACACGTAAACGGTTGCATCGTCTCTATAGGGTCTTTATACATAATGAATGTTAGGACCCCTGGGTAATCAGCTAGCTCAGAGAAGCCAGCCCTAAAAATAATAGTCTAAATAGATGGCATTTTTAATTACTAATTATATAAACGCGGCTTTCAAACCACCTAGATTTCTGCGTGTATATATGTGCCTTCCTTTCGTGGATGTCGTAGAAGGCGACTAAGGAAATACGTTACCAGGAGACCGGTAGCAGCGTCTTCCTGATATTCCAACCGCTTACTGCGATCGCCAACCCGCGTGCCAAGCGTGGCGATTATGGCAAAATCCTTCATGGTTATTAAAACCACACAGGAGGCCTGTGTCCTGCAGTGGGCGTCAAATGGCTAATGATGATGATGTGTCTCGATTTTCAAATCATTAAAAATGAAATTTGGCGCCAATATAGAGACAATTTTTATCTGACACCCGCGTGAGCAACCATGCGGTCTCGGCTAGTTTCCTACAAATTAATGCTCGATTACTCTCTTTGAGGCAAACCATAATAGATTACCTGAATCAGTCCAAATCACGAAAAAAATCAGTAATCCGTGGTAACCACTTTACGAAATGGCCTCCCTTTCTAGGTCCCAAGCCGCATTAGTTGCCAATCTGGTAAAATTCAAGAAAGCTTAGCGGCTTCATTCTGAAATCTGTTACTTCGAATTTGGTCATCTGTCTAGCATCTGTAATTGCATACGGAATCCATCAGCCTCATGTACCAATGACTTTGTTTTCTAAGTTACGTACATTTGTGAATTCGTAGCAGCAATACCACTCGCCAAATGTGAAGGAAAACATCGTGACGAAACCTGAGTGCCTGAGATGTTCACGTTCAGCTTGTATGCTGCAAATAACAGTAAGGGAAGCTACATGAACCTTGGTTGCTACTGGAAAAGTTTGTCAGGAGACCACATCTAACTTTTAGACCAATTACAAATTGCAGAAAAGTGTAATTTCTCACCTGTTTTTATGTTGCTGCTTTAGAAATAAAAAATCTCTGCCATAAATTGAGGTTATATTAAAAGTACAGTCGACAGCAGCTCGGCCTTTACGTTTTTGTTACAAAGACGCCGTCACATAACTGGAAAAGTTCTAAGTTCTTAAGTCGATTTCGAGTTCGGACGTCTTGTGACGTTAATAAAAAACATAATAAAAAGAAACCGTTTCTGTATTACTGACTACCTTTTCTACGGCGTACGTTTGAACGAATACCACCATTTCGTGTTTCAGAATGAGGTACCCAGTAAATCGAGGAACGAAAAATATCGCCCTCGATTCCTTTGTACAGTCAGCGATAGAGACTGCGCTGTGGTAACACCCCATGGGGAAATCCGCGGCTTAGTACACCCGCACGTTTGGCCTGGTCTTTCCTGTGGATGTGACCGATGCTGAATAGACTGTCTCATTTGTAGAGTCTGCAACGTTGTAACACCGTGAGGAAACCCGCGGCTTAGTAAACCTGCACGTTTGGCCGTATATTTCATATGGATGCGGCCGATGCTGGAGGATCTGTCTCTTTTGTACACTCAGCGATAGAGGCTGCAGCGTGGTAACACCGTAAGGAAACCCGTAGTTTAGTAAACTTGCACTTGCACTTTTTAGTAAACTTGATACGGCCGATGCTGGAGGGACTATCTCTTTTGTACAGTCAGCGATAGAGGCTGCAGCGTGGTAACACCGTGAGGAAACCCGCGGCTTAGTAAACCTGCACGTTTGGCCGCGTATTTCCTGTGGATGCGGTCGATGCTGGAGAGACTGCCTCCTTTTAAACGACCTGATTGTTTCTTGGTTTTGGCTATTGGTTTTACCGCAGATTTGTCCAGCCCACAGTCACTTCAAAAAAAACAAACAAACAAACATTTAATAAACATTTACATACAGGCACATACATTGCTTCTGGCCCCACACTAGGATACAATATGTCGGGGGACCCAGAAACAGCGACATCATAAACATGTAAACATCCAAGACCTGGCCTTTTTTTAAAGCATAGGAAACAGCCTTCCCTTCTCTAGCGCCTTCTCTCAGAGAGAGAAAGTCTAAGTGTTGGAGCTTCTGGTAGTTAATTTTTGAGCCTATTACAATTTCATTGTCATCGTTCCTTAAAAATCGTTAGATAACCAGTCTGAGGTGTAGCATGAAACATCTTAGCGCTTGGTAACCATAGCACATTGTATCCTAGTTTGGGACCAGGGCAAGCGATAAAGCTGCTTACACTTATTGCCGCTTAAGTATGATATATGTAAGCTTATTATTATTATTACGTATTGTTTTATTCTTTATATTATGGTATTTAACTTTTATGTTTATGTTTATATTGTTATTATTATATTATTACATTTTTTTTAATTCGTTTAATGTGCACACATTATTTCCCTACCTCTTTAAAATCATCGTCTCACAACTGATTTGGTTGGCTGGAAGAAATTTCTATAAAAATAAGCTCGCCTATGTACCCGTTCTTATTGCTTTGTTTTATGTGTAACATATTTCTTTCTTGTGTACACTAAAGTATAATAATATATGTCTATTAATATTCGTATTTGCACCGACTACCGTGTCTATTTCTCCTTCGGCAAATTCTCCGATTAGAGGTTGCCTGGAAGAAATTGCTATTAGCAATAAGGCCGCCAATTGTATATTTTCTTTTGTCATTGCTGTTTCTGTAACATTTTTTCTGGTATACAATAAAGAATATTCTTATCTTATCTTATCTTACCCAATCGCTGACTGTACGTGCAAGCGGCAAATTTATCGGAAACAACTGGATTCATTTCAAGAATGGCCCCTCATTTGTTTCCATTTTCAGTCGGCTGCGAATTTCTTCGCTATCGGGATTCTTGCTTCATTCCTGCAGCGAAAGCGTGAGTATAGGTCTTTGGTGGTAAAGAGGGCCATGTGGACTGATGGATTGGAAAGGAGTCTGACAAGCCAGTCGATGACATTAAGAAAGCCGTATGAATAGAAAGCGAATATGGGTGGAAGGTCCGGTAAACGATGTCTAAGGCAAGAAACAAGATTAAAAGTACCTGAAACCGGCGTGCGCGCATGCAGCGACTAATCGTGGAATAATCCTGGCAAGTGGAAAACTTTGGTTTCTGTCTACCTCTCCGGGATACAGGCGTGATTTTTAATATATCGACGATAAGTACGTTTTTCTAATCAATACTAGTTTACCTGGGCGGCCAAGTATCACTTGAAAAGATCTATAACCCAAGAGGACCAGTCATTCGGGACTAGCTGGCTTGAATTGGGATCTGCCGCGAACCACCGCCCAAAGTGGAAATCTGTGGTTTAAGCCCTATGCCCCCCTAGGGCCGAAGAATAAGAAGTTTACCTGTGGATAGGGTGCACCATATGCCAGGGCCGAGTTTTATAAAACTACAATACGTAGTTTATTATGACAATTAGAGGTACGACGACCATCTTTGACTTACAGAAGAGAGTGATCAGATTCATTTAAAAGCTAGGCAGTAGGGATTCGTTAAGAGATTTCGTTAGCGAAACGAACATCCTGACAGTTGCTAGTCAGTATATGCTATGAGAATATTATGTACGTGAGGAAAAATATCAGTAACTTTATAACTGTAGGTAGCCAACACAACGTAAATACGAGAAATGAACATAAACCTTCGTTCCCAAGATTTAGGCTGGCAAAGGTTAATACATCCTTTACGGGGCATTTATATGTTTCTGCAAAAAAATGCGTGAAGCGCACTTTGCGCTAAAATCAAGTACAGTACCTGTAGAATTAAGGACTAGTTAGATGACAAAGATGTCTGGAATTAAAGCCAGTTCAGTACTAAGTTTTTGAAGATTAAAATATGTAAACTCGGTTAATTAAGGAACATATTTGAAAAGACTAAGTTAAGTTAAGACATTAAGTACGCATGCATCTTATGTTTCCATTAATTTAGTGTTTTAAAATTTATATTGTCTATAATAACACTGCCGGTTATAATTTCCTGTTAAACTTAAGAACTTTAAAAAATGTACATACAATTGAGAAACAATGCATCATAAGTTTAGTGAGGGCCTGGAGATCTGTCACACAGGATCTTTCCTAGTATGGACTCCAGCCTCTCACATAGGAATTAGTCTTGATTACTCAAATTGTACCTACTATATGTTTTGATACCTCTGTGAGAAGGAAATAAACGAAATTACATTACTTACTTACTTACTTGGAGTTTTTTTTTTGTCCATTCTGTCTCCAAATGATCTAGATTTTGAAACGAACACCTATATAGTTTTACTTGTAACGTTCAATAAGTCACAGTTTCTGTGTTATATTTAAAAGAAAATAAAAAAAAAATTGAATTTAGAACGTCGCGTATCCGAGACTGCTATATCTGTGGTTGATCGACTTTGCAATTTACTTAGATCGAAATGTCATAGTAAACCATGAATTGTAATTCTAGGAAACAGGCCCCTGGATTCAGAATATAACTATTTGCGGCGGTATAGAAAGCGGTGGTAGCGTTGTCTTGCTTGCATTGTATTCCAAAGAGCGTGGGTTCGAAACCCGGCGCATAAACTAGTTGAGTGACTCTGTTTTCGATGTTACGTACATTTGTGAATTTGTATTAGCAATATTTGTGTTTGAAGACAAACATTTTCTATTTCTATTTTCTACTTCACTCGCCCAGAAGATCAGTTGCCTGATTTTGCGGCCCAAATCCTGAGCGATTCCAATTGTCTAACTGTCAAATTCCACACTAATTTGACAGTTAGACGATTGCAATCATTCAAGATTTTTTTTTAAACATAAACATACATTGCTTCTGGCCCCAAACTAGGATACTCTGTGTCGTGGGAACCAGAAACAACGACATCACAAACATGTAAACATCCCAGACCTGGGGGTTCTTTTTGTCCCCAGCCGGGATTCGAACCCGGGACCTGTCGCATGGTATGCGTGCATGGTATGCGTGCATGGTATTTGGTGCGCGTAATATAGTGGCAGAAGGCTTAAGCTGGCAGTGCGTTTGACCCAAAGTTTATCAAACCAGAATTAAAACCCAGCCATACGCTTGACCCTTGAGGTATAATAATAGAGTAAATACACCAGCGCCCTAGGCATGGAAAAAAAGACTAATTAAAATAATAGCTATGACGTCTTTCATTATCTGTGGACGTCCGTTGAGCTTAATTTTATTAACTCTCATTTGCTTTTACTTTAGTATTTTTCAGGCTTTCGTGAAATTTGTTTTGTGCAAAAATCTCCTATAAGGTGGTTAGAAAACGTGCGCAATATGCAATACAGGTATTCAAGGGTACAGTGAATGATAACATCGTGAGGAAACCTGAGTGTCTGAGGTGTTCACATACATTGCCAATCCGCGGTGGGCGCGCGTGGTGATTAAGCCGATACTCTCTCCGAGAAAAGGCCTGTGCCCTGCAGTGGGACGTATAATTTTAGGCTACATTAACACAGAGGCTTGGTTCTACTTGTAAACAAACCGTTGACAGAAACTGGGGGCTGCCGTAAATTTGTACAAACAAATGGCCTCAGTCTGCGTGTATGTCCATGTTTATGAGGTCCTCGCCTGGTTACCATAGCATACTGTTCTGGACAGCTTGGGATCAGTGGCCTAATTACGCTCACCAAATCCTGAGCAATTCCAATCGTCTAACTGTCAAACTCCATACTAATTTGACAGTTAAACGATTGGAATCGCTCAGGATTTGGTGAGCGTAATATAGGGGCAGGACAAGAGATTGTATTGTTTGGAATTTAAGAATTTTTTTAAGTTGCCGAGTGGGATTTTATACTATAAATCAACAAATGTACTTTTAAAATCCGACTCGTAGGTACATGCCGGGATTCGAATCTACGACCCCTTGCAGGGTTTTACCCATACGCTATTTGTTTTTTATTTTTTTATTTTACCCATTTGTTTCCCTATAGGGAACATTCCCCTGCCACAGAATGTAGGAAAGCAATGATTCAACTAAAACGTCTCTCTGCTCAACCCGGAAGGCGCAAAGCTTGATTATAGGGACAGGTTAAATAAATGCTCTGTTCAGTTTCTCAATAAGGCAAAGGGATGTCCACAGAAAGTTGTGACCAAGTATCTCTGTTGTCTGTGTACACTGCCACCCTTGATGAATGTACTTAGTTTTCTTGTGTTAACCAATAGTTGAGAATGTCACAAATAAAATACTTACTTTCAATAGTGAAGAGACACTGAAAGGGAAAAAGATTTTAAAAAGTCCGCGATATTCAGAACAATCTAAGTTACAACAATTTCCTTTCGTGATGTCTCAAGGTGCCAAATTACTATAATCAGCTATTTCTGATTTCACGGTTCGTGAACACGATTTTTTTATGAATTTAATTTTTTGACAGAATGTGGGTTATGATTTGGTAAAAAACCACAAAGAAAACCAATAATCTGAAACATTCCAAATGAACGGAAACAACTCACACATTTGTTTTATAATATACATTTTTTTTATGTTACGGATGACTGCACCAAAATTGATCAGGGCCGAGGTTCATAAAACTGCAATTCAATTTGTTATGACAAATCGATGCTGTTCTGTACTGAACGTAGCCGAACCTACCCACAGATTACTGTGGGTTTATCGACTTTGCAATATCGAATTGTCATATTAATCTGTGGGGTTGACTGTGCACCACATTCACAGACGGCAGTCCGGCGCGCGCATCCACATTGTTCGAACCTGCGAATGCCAAGCGTAGCTGGCAGGCTATACATGGTGGAGTAGCCGGGAAGGAAAAAAGTTACATTTAAAAAATAGTTTTTGCCTGTCAGTCTAAAAAACATTGGTGATTTGATAGGTTCCGATTATATTGGTTTATAATGTTATTTTTCAAGCAGATGCTGCAGTTTTAGTTTAATTAAGTTATTTCGACTAGTCAGTGCTACATAACTCGTTCTGTATATTATAATTTTCATCGTGCCAGTGAACATTTATTCAGCGTGAATAAAACTTGTACATAAATGAACTGTTTTTCTGATCTTGGCACCGAGTTCTAAATCCATGAATTGCAGTTTCACCAAATGGGGCCCTGCTATCTACTGTACTAATCACTCGGCGCGCGAGTCCAACTTACTTTTTTTTATTATGTAGCCTATATACGTCTTACTTCAGGGCGTATATAGGCTAGATAATCATCTATCTATCTTTCTATACAGCCCATAAAAGACGCCCACTGTTGGGCATGCCTCTTCACCGTCACGCCAACCTCGCCGGTCCCCTGCTTCATTGCCCTCCTGCCGCCAATGATGACAATGACGTCTGGAATTAAAGCCAGTTCAATGCATGAGTTCTAGGTTTTAGAATAATTATGTCAACTCTTTTTACAACTTAAACTTAAACGGTTTCACTTACTTTTATATAAAATTATGTAAACTCTGTTAAATAAAGACGTTGCAAAGACCAAGTTTGGAGTTTTTTGTCCATTTTTCTCCAAAATGATCTAGATTTTGAAATGGGCACCTAGTTTAACTTGTAAAGTTTATTAAACCGCAGTTTCTGTACTATTTTGAATAAAATATTTGAATTTTCGACGGTGTCACCTTATTTTCGCGGCCGGTGACAGTGTACAGCGACTCACGGGCCCACATAAATTCGATCAGGAATGCTCTTTGTTTTGTCCTTAGCCTTATTTATATCGGCCGATACATTGGCCCGACTTCCTTTTAATATTTCTTTCTTTTTCCCCCTTTGTCTCTTTCCGACAGATAAAACATTCTTTACGGTCTCGAATTGTAAAGAAGGCTTATTGTGCAGTTTGTCCCGTCCCGGCCGATTCGTTTAAGGAGTGATGAGATTATGTTTCTGTTCAATATTAGGTTCCGACATCATTATCAACAGATCAATCTATCATCTTACTGCAAGATCAAAGTTCGAATTAAATAAACTCAACGCTTGAATTTGCCAATCCGCGGTGGGCACGCATGTTAATTAAGCCCTTATTCTCTCTATCCCTCTGAGAGAAGACCTGTGCCCTGTAGTGGGACGTATATAGGCTACATAAAAAAGATAAAATGATCGCAAAATACATTAATAAACACATGCTTTATATGTATATAAAATTAGTTGACAAATAAAGGGATGTTTTTTATCACAACGCAATCTTATGATAGATTTCGACCACAAAATTGCGTAATTCAGATAATTTGTTCTGAATTTTCTGAATTATGCAATTTCACAAAAAAAATACTTTCCAGAAAAAATATGCCCGAGGTGAGATGCGAGGCGCCTAGGATAATCTATTTATAGATAGGCTATTTCACCGAACTACAATTCATGGTTTACTTTGACAATTCGATGTACATGGCAAAATCGATTCACCAGGTAACAAGTAAAAAGACTGCTACGCAATGTACATCGATTTGTAATAATAAACTATACAATGTATTGTATAGTTTATTAATAAACTATACAATGTTCTATAAAACGCGGCCCAGATGGTCAACTATTGACTTTCATTTTAGCTCTGAGAGCAGTTTACTGACACAGACCTGAGTAAAAATTTATAAAAAACGTAACATATCATAACGCCTGCATCCCGGAGAGGATACCAGGGTCTGCCACTTGCCACGATCCTGGCAGATCTCTTTCGGTTCATCAACATTCATCGTTGCATGCACGCACGCCGGCTGGTTTCGGGCATTTTTTTAAAATTAATTGAATTCTAGTGATAAAGAATAAACAAGCTTAGCCACACCAATCTTCGTCGTGAAGAAATCTTCATTGCTCTGTCAGTTCCATTTTCCGCGATAGAGCCAAATGCCTTGCCTCACAGAAGCAGCAATCTTCCGTGGAGAGAGAAAACTGCCTCTCTTAATCACGAGCACTGCGGTACAGGCAGCTGAAGATAGACATAAAGAAAGAAAAACCGGACATGGGTGAGCAAAACTCGCCAAACGAGGGTTCCGTATAAATTTGTAGGTACTTTCATATTATAAACCGTTTGGGAATCGAGTCTCGCAGTTTTTTTTCGACTTTTCCCGAGCTTCAAAGACTACTTTTTTATCATTTAATGACAAATATATAGCTTTCAGACTTTTCTTTTCAGACATATTACTTGCCAAATTTCATAGTTCTAGGTCAACGGAAAGTGCCCTGTAAATCTTGATTCCCTTGAGTGTCGAAATATACGTTTGATTTTTTCACAGCTTCAAGTTACTGTAGACCTGATTATATGGTCCAAATTTCATCTCGATACCTCCACGCGTTCCCAAGACAGACAGACGGACGGACCGGCGGCCGGACAACAAAGTGATCCTATAAGGGTTCCGTTTTTTTCCTTTTGAGGTACGGAACCCTAAAAAGATGTACTGGCCACAATCAAACGATTGTTTATAAAATATGGCACATTTCTTTTTATTTTCGGAGTGCGTATAATGTACAAAAAGTTTTCAAACAAAGCAACCTCTTTAGATAAAGATAAGATAAAGATACGTTTTTTTTAAAAAAAAAAACACGTGCCAATCAAGTCACATAAAATAAAACATGCACCCAACATGTTCTACTGATACCAGCGCACAAATTTGAGTGGACGGAAAGTCTGGACGCGGTTTTATTATATTTAGAATTAATTAAAAATACTAAATATGGACTGTACATCAATTGAGTCATTTAAATGAAAGATAATGAAAAGGCGCAGTCTTTCTTCGTCACGTCTCTTTCGAGTCACCGTTTTTGCCTTGATCAGTGCATGGAAATACCCTGATTTCTATGGAGCATTAATGTAACTTCACGCGTGTATCAATCAGCCACATTTGTCCACTGCTGCACCTAGGTCTCCCCCCAAGGCACGCCACTTCTCTCTGTCCTCGGCCATCCTCATCCAGCCGCTGTCAGCATCTTCGGTCCACCGAGCTGGTGGGAGCTGCCTACGACCTACGCTGCGTTTGCAAGTTCGTGGTCTCTACTCGAGAACCTTTGTACTGTACCCCATCGACTGCGTCGTCATCATCATCAGCCCCTTGACGCCCACTGCAGGACATAGGCTTCCCTCTTGGTTTTCATAACCATGAGGGGTTTTGCCATAATCGCCACGCTTGGCATAATCGACTACGTAGATATGTTGAGTTCAACGAGCCGAAGACGACGCGCAGGCGCAACGATACAACCCAAAATAATTTAATTTTTAAATAAGAACTTGTTTAATCGCTATACGTATTAGCTAATAAATCTAATATATAAAAATCTCGTGTCGCAGTGTTTGTTATAGAACCCATAGCGAAGCGGTAGAAAGCCGGCCTCTCATTCGGGAGGTCGTGGGTTCGAATTCTGTCACGTAGCAATGACTTTGTTTTCTAAGTTACGTACATTTGTGAAGTTGTAGCTAACTGTGAAGGAAAACATCGTGAGGAAACCATGTCTGAGGTATTTACGTACCTTTGCGCTTGCTGCGTACAATGGCCCAACTATGAGGCTAGTGTGGAAATCTCAGGTCTAACTACAACTGCTCCGTTGTAACGTGGCTTACGACTGGAATTTTGTATGTTCGATTCTAGTGAACATTCACGAAAATGATAGAAATAACTTGATGCCAGGGTTTTCTTCTCACGAGAACAAATACGTAAACTACAGAATTTAAAAGGCATGTCATATGTTATCAATAAAGTTAATTAAACAATAAAGAAATTATTGTACTCTATGATTTTAGGGAGTAGATAACATTGGCATTTTTCTATTACGGATTATGAACTACGTATATAGCTGATAATATCCCAGGCACTGCAGCGTCCGAGTGTTCACTTCAACCATCTAGTAAGAGTGAAGGTACTACTGGACGCTGTATACATAACATACATACATAAGCAGCCTATATACGTCCCACTGTAGGGCACAGGCCTTCTCTCAGGGAGAGAGTGTGTGGGCTTAATCACCACGCGTGCCCACCGCGGATTGGCGATTTCAAGCGCTGAGGTATGTGAATAGCTCAAACACTCAGGTTTCCTCACGATGTTTTCCTTCACAGTTAGCAAGTGGCATTGCTACTATATAACTTCACAAATGTAGATAACTTAGAAAACCAAGTCATAGGTATATGCCCGCACTGGGGATCGAACCTGGGTCTCTCGCTTCCGATCTCATTGCGTAGATGCAAAGGCCAAAGTTAGTTGATAATAAAAAAAAAACACTACGATATATGAACTAGAGTTCGCTAAAAACTCGTCTAACAATTAGCTCAATTAAATGTGGCTTCACTTGTGTCTGGCTGTACCTTCTCGGCCCCGCAACACTAGATGGAGTGAGATCATAATTATTTCACAAGATTAGAGAGGTACTGTCGGTGTCGGAGGTTTCCTTTGCGGCTGGAAGGAAAAGTTTATAAAGCCTTTTCGCCTTGTAGACGGAAAAATGTATTTTTTAAGTACATTACATTTTGAGTTCATCGTCAAATTATATGAATTAACTAGTCATTTTACTTAAAAATTACCTAAAAGTAGTAAGAAAGTAGCAAGATAAAAAGTATCCGAAACCGGCGTGCGTGCATGCAACGACTAATGAATGTTGAGGAAGCGAAAGTGATCTGTCAGGATCGTGCCAAGTGGCAGTCCCTGGTCTCTGCCTACCCTCTGGGATACAGGCGTATGTTTATGTATGAATGTAATTTTACTTTTAATTAGTAGTACTCAATTTATTATACAGCGTGAGTTTAATTAGTTTCCGTAAGCAACCAGATCGCATCGGCGCGCAAAAAGGCGATTGCTTTATACATTCTCCTAAGCCAAGTTTAAACAAAGCACTAGAACTAGACCTGAGTTGGAAACTGAGTTTGAAAGAGTCGAGATTGAGGCATAAACAACGGCTGCGAAGTGTAGGGAGCAGAAGGTCAGCTCCAACAAAATTTAGCAATAGGTACTTACTAAGAACCATCGATTTATTCGAATATTGTATTGGGCTGTCAGAATTGTATACGCGCTGGGCAAGCCTACTCCATCTAAAAGACAATATCCCATGCACTGCAGTGTCCGAGAGGTCCCTTCACCCATCTAGTGTAAGTGATGGTGCCGATGGACACTGTATAAATCATCTCACTACGTAGATGCAAAGGCCAAAGTTTGTGGCCTTGTGGCAGTGGCGGTGGGCTGGTCACTTATCCCGAAGAGGATGCGAAGGTAATCTTTAGTAATCTCGAGTGGAGACGGCAAACGCAGCGTATGACCAGTAGGACGTTAGAACGATGATCTGAGGCAGATTGCTGACAGCGGCTGGATGAGGATGGCAGGACAGAAAGGAGTGGCGTGCCTTGGGGAAGGCCTATATCCAGCAACGGCCGAATGCGGGCTGATTTATTGATTAATACCACTAGGGGTAGAGGAAACCCGCGTCCTAGACTGGCTTTACACGCATTGACACATTTTGTCCCTATATTTGGGGTTACCATACGTCCCGTATATACGGGACTGTCACCTTATTTGACCATCCCGTCCCGTATTATTGCATATCCTATATTTGTCCAGTATTTCGACAAAAAGCGGAAATAGAGGTGAGTGTCGCGGGCGCCCGCCCGGCTGGCGGCGGCAGAGTGCGCGCGCATGAGAGGTGAGAGGGCGGCAAAAGTAAAATCTACTTCAAAATATGACTGGGCGAAAAAATTACTAAGTACTCAATTTTAATGTTAAAAGTTAAAAATTATAAATAGACATGTCACATTTCGAATCATAACTCTGTTTTTTTTTGTGAGTTTTGTGCATCGGAAGAGAAAACGTCCTGTATTGGTTCCTAGAAGTTATGGTAACCCTACCTACATTATGCCTGTAATTATGCGCACCAAATCGGACAGCTCGGATAGCAATTCGGTCCAGTCCATGATAGCCGCTCCAGCGAGCTGTTTCTACGTCCTACACTGCGTTTACCAGTTCGTGGTCTTCACTCGAGATCACTAAAGATTAACATTTGTCTAAGCCCCTTTCCACACAGAAGGGACGTGGGGCGGGAGCGCAGAAAAGACGCACCGCGTTGCGTAGAAATCGCGCTCTCACCCCGTCTCTTCTGTGTGGGGTTCCTCCCGTCCCTTCAGTAAATTTTGTATGAATATATGGAAATCACTACCAGAGACAGTAATTAGTGCTCCTCCTTTAAAAACGGACTTGATAAACATTTCACAAGTGGACGAAAGTGTAATACACGCATCAGCTTAAAGCTGCTTGTGTATTCATCATCATCATCATCATATGCTTGTCCACTGCTGGACATAGGC
The DNA here is from genome assembly GCA_947308005.1 of Yponomeuta malinellus. NCBI lineage: Eukaryota > Metazoa > Arthropoda > Insecta > Lepidoptera > Yponomeutidae > Yponomeuta > Yponomeuta malinellus. The sequence goes on from OX371019.1 coordinate 3,232,157, forward strand.
CTCTCCTATAGCACGCCACTGAGCACGGTCCTCGGCTACTCTCATCCATCTCTTGCCAGCCGCCCTGCGAAGATCATCGCTCCACCGAGTCTGAGGACGTCCCACACTACGTATTCATCATCAGCCATTAGACGCTCACTGCAAGACATAGACCTCCCTCATGGTTTAGCCATGACTATAACCATGAGGGGTTATAATCGATTATAAAAAAATCGCCACGCTTGGCAGGCAAGTTGGCGATCGCAGTATGCGGTTGGAATCTCAGGAAGACGCTGTGGCCCGTCTAGTAATTTATTTCCTTGTTCTCGAGTGGAGACCGCGGATCGGTAAACGTAGTGTGGGACGTCCTCAGACTCGGTGGAGCGATGATCTTTGCAGGGCGGCTGGCAAGAGCTAGATGAGAGTAGCCGAGGACCGTGCTCAGTGGGGTGCTATAGGAGAGGCCTATGTCCAGCAGTGGACAAGCATAGGCTGATGATGATGATGTGTATTTAATGAATAATAGTAATAATAATGAAAGTGAATTGGATTAACGACGCGTCTTTTCCGCGCCCTCGCCCCACGTCCCTTCTGTGTGGCCAGTGGCTGAGACGAACGTCTGCGTTATTTACCTTGCGCCGCGGTGGCTATCATTCCTAACTTCTCGAGTTGCGATGCAGCCGTTTAAGGGGAAGTTATACTGAAAGTTGCGCGGCGAACGCACTGCGCGCTGTGCGCTCTTAAAATACGCTTCGTTAAAGATGCGCCGACGTGGTGATGGTGCCGAGACTAGTGATGGTCTGGGTGGGGGAATGTCCTTGCAACGCGGTACGTCACATTTGAGTATAAGTGTGAATTATATTTATTGAAATAACTTACAGTAAACTCAGTATATTTGAGGAATGCAGGAAATAACTGAGTAGAATCAATTGAAAGGACATATGACTTTTTTAGGGTTCCGTACCCGAAAGGTGCCGAACGGGACCGTATTACTAAGACTTCACTGTCCGTCTGTCTGTCTGTCTGTCTTTCCGTCTGTATCTCATGATCCGTGATAGCTAGGCAGTTGAAATTTTTACAGATGTTCTAATTCTGTTGCCGCTATAACAACAAATACTAAAAATACAATAAAATAAATATTTAAGGTGGGCTCGCGTGTAACTGTCAATGTACTGTAATGCACTAACAGAATCCAGGGCCCGTCGTTATACAGGGTATGGCGTGGTCCTTTTATCTTTATTTCACTCGTGTTTTCGACGAATACGAGCGAGATCGCAAACAAAATTTCAAACGCGATATCTTCCCACGAGATCTCGCACAGTAGCTCGAGATCTCGGTTGAATCGAGATGTTACCTACTAGGTTAATCGCTTTTATAAAATAAAATTGTTTCTGTCTGCACAAACAGCGAAAACTTCCCTTTAACCGCGAAGAAGAACCAATATTAAAATTCATTCCTTTATGTTGACTCTGGCTGGAGCAGTATTCCGCTTAAGGAATATGATTAAAAGTTGTTGCTAGTTTCTCCTTTCCTTTTTCTAGGGTCCTGCTGGGTAAACGGGATTCACTCAGCTCCATTATACTTTTATTTATTTTATGACAGACAGAGATTTGAGGTGTTCACATACCTTGGCGCTTGTAATCGCGGATTCGCGGTGGGCACACCGGATGATTAAGCCCATACTCTTTCTCTGAGAGAAGGCATGTTTTTGCCTTATGAACCATCGCGATCGCGATTTTTTCCGCGTGGATTATCGTCTGGATAGTTAAACATTTAAAGGATGAAACACACCGACACGGCGGCGGTGGCGGTCCATACATACGACATTTACTGCTGTATTTACTGCAGTAATATTTATATGGACTTTGTATGGACCGCCACCGCGTCGGTGTGTTTCATCCTTAATGGGTTTAATCGCGATTGTTTATTAGGTAAACTTAATTTTTATCTTAGTTCATGACTAATGAAAATCTAAGTGTTTTTCATTCAAAATAACATAATGACTGTGACTTAATGAATATCTTATGTATAACTATGAGCATCGCAGTCATTAAAAAATACTACATTTACATACATTTACATTTACATTTACATACAGGCCCATACATTGCTTCTGGCCCACACTAGTATACCCTGTGTCGTGGGAACCAGAAACAGCGACATCACAAACATGTAAACATCGAAGACCTGGAGTTTTTTTTTTCCAGCCGGGATTCGAACCCGGGACCTCTGGCACGGTAGGCAGATGCGCTACCACTGCGCCACAGAGGTCGTCAAAAATGCTATCTTGTGGAATCAATCAGCGCTTAAATTGCCAATCTGCGGTGGGCACTGTGCCCTGCAGTGGGATGTATATATTACTAACGTTGTTTTGCCGTCTTAATTGGCCTGCGACCTATTATCAGACTTGCCAAATATGCATAAAAAAAATTGATTGGTGAAGCCGTTTCGGAGGAGTTCGATAACAAACACTATGACACAAGATTTTACATATTAGATAGGCTGCGACATTCTTATACGGTACGCGGACCCGAAATATAGCACAGTAATATATTTGGTAGACAGCGGTGGGTAGAACATCGGACTCGGAAGCGAGAGACCCAAGTTCGATCCCCAGTGCGGGCATGTACCTATGACTTTTCTTTCTAAGTTATGTACATTTGTGAAGTTACAGTAGCAATACCACTCGCTAACGGTGAAAGAAAACACCGAGAGGAAACCTAAGTGTTCTATTCCCATACCCATTAAGCCCATACTCTCTCTCTCTCTCTCTCTCTCTGAGAGCAGGCCTGTTCCCTACAGTGAGACGTATATAGGCTGCTTATGATGATATATTTGGGTTCTGCGCAACTATTATCATCATCATCATCAGCCATTTGACGTCCACTGCAGGACATAGGCCTCCTTCGTGGTTTTCATAACGATGAGGGGTTTTGCCATAATCACCACGCTTGGCAGGCGGGTTGGCGATCGCAGTACGCGGTTGGAACCTCAGGAAGACGCTGCTGCCCGTCTCCTGGTAATTGATTGCCTTAGTCGTCTTCCACGACATCCACGGAAGGAAATGGAGTGATGCTATTCTTAATCCGGCGTCACACGGAATGCGCAACTAACTATATTACTGTAGATCAGTAAATTTTCTTAAATATATATTTTAATAATATATACATGTGGAGAGGATGAAGGAAGAAAGATTGACAAAACAAATATATCGAGCGAATGTGGATGGAAGGGCCGGTAAGGGACGACCCAGACGGACATACTTTGACCAAATAGAGGATGTATTAACAAAGGGCAAGATAAAAAGTACCCGAAACCGGCGTGCGTGCATGCAACGACTAATGAGTGTTGAGGAAGCGAAAGTGATCTGTCAGGATCGTAGCAAGTGGCAGTCCCTGGTCTCTGCCTACCCCTCTGGGATACAGGCGTGAGTTTATGTTATGTTATGTTATATATTTTAATCGCATCAATCCCTAAGCATGGGCACGCACAGCTTACCCTACATTACACGTTACATAAAGTCACGCCTGTATCCAGGAGGAGTAGGCCCTGGGTTTGCCACTTGCCACGATCCCGACAAACCTCTTCATCATCAACATTAATTAGTACCCTCCTTCCGCAAAATAATTTTACCTCTCTCCTAGGAACGTCTAGCTTCAGATTTACTGCCGGATATATAAAGGACTAACAACACGCGCCATTTTAATATCACGTTAGCACATAATTCATATTGTACTCTACAAATTTGTGCCTCCCGCTTCCCGACCATATTAACTTGTTATACCGAGGAAGTATAGTGAAAATCCACCTTTATGCCTTGCCCTGGCGCTTATGTGCGATACGACCTGGGACAAAGATTAAGCAACTTGGCCGCAGACTCGACATTTCATATTACAGTAGGTGTGGAATGACCAATGTTTTTTTTATGTTTATTTATTTTATTTAGGTATATCAAAAAACTTAACGCTAACGTTACGTGGGGCCTTCTATGGTGGCAGCAAGTTCGAAAAAAAAAAATATTATGTATTACTTTAATACTAACCTAGTTTCTTACATAATCAAAGCATTTATGTGTACAGACGACAGCAATGGTCACGTGAATATGTACTGACTGTAACACAATATAAAAAGAGTAGCCTTTGTGAATTCATTCAGAAGACAGACGAATAGGTCGGCAGCGCGGTTAAGATGTTGAAGAGCTGGTAGCGCATTGTTGTCACGAGGACCCTGATTCATTTCATTAAGCTACAATGAAATAAACTTACTATTGTCACTTATTTTCACCTTAACTATGTTTCATATAACTAATATTCATCACAATTGTATGTAAATCACATCTCGTAGGACTTGTCATCACAATTACTTCAAAATGCTTTCACAAATATACTTCTTTGTTTTACGTTTCACTAATACGTAACTTGAGTCCACTGTCACAAGATTCGTCAACAAAATCGCCGAGAATGCAATAAATTAATCGCGCTTTTAAGTTATATTTAGGATTTTGATGACGTTATTTTGTGACCTCTCAAATTCTTTGTAATTTTTTTTACTAACTGTGCCCCAGACTTGTATAAAATACTCTAGGAGTGATTTTACTAATGCATTATAGATAAGAGTGCGCAGTTTATAGGGAACGTAACGAAACAAGGCTCCTGTTAAAAGCACTATTTTTGATTTAACATGCTGTCATGCCCTGCTGCGGAGGGCAGGAATGAAATTCCTTGTAACTATTCCCGCCGCACATTTATAAGAGAGAAATGACGAACTTTGTAACCTGTTTATGAACAATGAGACGCTTTCTGAGTGGGTATGGTATAAATGATCTTGAGTAGTGGTAGCCCAGTGGGTCGAACAATGGACTCGGAAGCGGGAGACCCGGGTTCGATAACCAGTGCGGGCACGTACCTATGACTTTGTTTATTTTCAAAGTTACGTACATCGGCGAATCAGTAGTAGCAATACCACGCGCTAAATCTGAAGGAAAACATCTTGAGGAAACCCGCGGCTTGGTTGGCTCCGCACGTATTGACTTCTCTTTCCTGTGGGCTAGGCCGACTAAGCTGTCAGGATGGTATAGGTGCTGGGCAAGCCTACTCCATTTAAAATAATGACCCAGGCACTGCAGCTTTCGAGTAATGGTTCCTTCACCCATCTAGTGTGACTGATGGTGCCACTGGATGTTGTATAAATCATCTCATTACGTAGATGCAAAGGCCAAAGTGGTATAAACATAATTTTTAATTTATATTTTAAAAGCTGCTTACCTGTTTTTTATTTCGAGCTAGCGGTTCCTACGACTTCGTTTGGAGGCCTATGGCCCGCAGTTGGTGAATACGGCCTCATTGACTGCTTTCACAATGACGCATAATATTGACGTTTGATCCTCGCAAGTTAAAGTCCGTGGCCTCTGCCTGCCACTCCCGGAGTGGAAATAAGCGTGAGTTAATATACTTATTATGTTAAATGTTCGTGGAAATGTCAAGTCTACTTGCGGCTAGTCTATGATTTTAATAGTGCTAAAGGTACCCATGAAACCGTTTTAGTGCCTAGTGTAAAAGTTTTATTGTCCACGCGAAGAGTCCAGGGGATCGTTCGATATAACCGTCAAGGCTCTGCGAGGCAATAAAAGAGAAATGCCTAGGGAATTGGTTGTTCGGTGTGTTAATTCGCGTGTCTATTGCTGTGTTTATTCTTTGGTTAAGTGGTTTTGGTCAATGTTTGGAAGACGCAATTTTTTTAGAAGTCATAGATACAATTACCCGACACGGCCAATCTGTAGCATATTTGGCATTTTTTCATCTAAGACAAATATTGGATTTCACGCACATTTCAACAGAAAAATATGTAGAAACTACAATGAATTTGATATGTTTTTATTTCAGAATACACAGTTCCAGATTACAATATAAAGAATAATACAATATAAAAATAAAATAAACGTGTGAGTATAAGTCATTTTCGATTATCGTCGCGCTGAACGGAATGCCAATGTTGGTACTGTGAACTGTCCACATCCTCACACAGACACGACAGAATCTCATTCTTGGAAGCCCGGAGTCGGCTCCAAAATGAGGCAGCTCTGCTGCGAACAATGGCAGAGAAATCCGGTACCCATTTGCGATGCACTACAAAATCGAGGCAAACGCGTTATTATACGGAAGGCTTCATTGTATTGCACTCTCAGAGTAACTGTACGGACTTCTCGTGTAATTAAACCGCAGCTGGCATGTCCGTGTGGCGCCGGATTAAGAATAGCGTCACGCCATTTCCTTCCGTGGATGTCGTAGAAGGCGACTAAGGAAATACATTACCAGGAGACGGGCAGCAGCGTCTTGCTGAGATTCCAACAGCGTACTGCGACCCGCCTGCCAAGCGTGGCGATTATGGCACAACCCCTCATGGTTATGAAAACCATGAGGGAGGCCTATGTCCTGCAGTGGGCGTCAAATGGCTGATGATGGTGGCGAGTAAAGTAATTTGGGCAAGTTAATGGCAAAATAGAGGATATTTTCAATTATTCGCCTAGGGTTCCCTCATAACCTAGATTTGCATGCTCTGTTAAGTTAAAAGCAGTATATTGCTGTAGTTACTAAGTTGTTGCTTGTATTCAAATTTTAATTTATATCTCTGCAGATGTTGTGGGAGCGTCTAACTGGGATGCATATCACAAATTCAGACACAGACTTTGTTACTAGTGTGTTGGTTGATATGTAGTCTGTTAGCGTCCCTACATAAATAAGTAGACACATAAACTCGAGCCTGTATCCCGGAAGGGTAGGCAGATACAAGGGTTTGCCAGTTGTCACTACACTGACAAATCTCTTTCGCTTCTTCAACATTCAGTCAGTCATTTCAGTCAGTGTGCATTTCCATGTTTGTGATGTCCTTGCCTGGTTATGGTAACCAGGTTACCTAGTTTGGGACCAGGACAAGTGATTGTGTTGTGTGGAAGTTATTATTATTCAGCAGGGGCTTGGAGTTTCTCTAAAATATAACAATATATTTCAGAGTGAAAATAACTATCTCAATCGAGCGTTAAAGTAACGAGCAATCTGATAGGCTCGCGATATCAAAATTACTTCGCGAGCGTACAACCCGAAATCGATGTATTTTTTTAGTTTTTTCGCCGAAAAAGCACGTCGAAACTTAAAATTACTTATCCGATTAACATCGCGCAGCGCAGGGTACTTTATTTCGATGATCCGATCACAGGGCCTTTTTTGCGCGGATATTTATTGCGATATCGGAATACTAAATTTCTTTCGTCGAAACGTTGTAAATTTTGCAGCCTCTTAATCGATCTTGGGCGCCGATCGCCAATCTGTAACAGGATATTTAGGTTCTACACCCACCGCGTTATTAAACGGTGCAGCCCTTCAAACTCCATATTTAAAGCTCTTTTTAATTCCATATAACTTTTCCTGCCGCACATTTGTAAGGGAGAAATGACTAACTTTGTAACCCGTTTATGAACGAGCAATGAGACACTTTCTGAGCGGGTGTGGTATAAAAGAAATTATAGCCTCACAGGACTTTTCATAGAAACCGTTCACCAGCCTATAATTTCTTTTCGATAAGTTTATTTCCAATTCTAAGCACAAGCAAACCTCGATTTGTATCCTTTAAAGTATTGGTAAAGTTTCATTGCGATTCTTTGCTGTTTTTTGTCAATAAAAACCAAACTACGTTTGTATGAGAATTGCTCCTTGAGGGGCGACCGCCCTACGTCATAATTAGAAACTTGCGTCTAACCTAGATTGGAGTAGCTTTGCTTTTATAACATAGAAATGATATAAAAACCTAGGAAATAATTAAAAATAAAAATATAATTTTCGGGGTTTTCGGGGTCACAAAATATGCGAAAAATAAAGTTACTCTAATAACATAAAACCTATTAGATTACGAGTTATTGAATTCCGAACTGTATCTTCAGGGTGTACTGTACATGCATAAACCATTATTTTACGAGATAACTCAAATATTGTTTAGTTCAAGTTCTCCATTATGCCCATGATATAAGAATAGTGGTCAGATGATAAGAAACAAAATTTAATTTCAAGGTGTCATTTAGTCAAAAAGACATCACCCTCCCTCCCTCTTCCCGTCATTGTATCCCGTCCCCAGTGAAGCAACTCCGCAAGTTATTTACATTAGCAAGACGTTTCGAGTGCCTACTTATTAGTTCTACTTTAGTGTTGGAATAAAGAGGAGCGTTCCATCGGAGCCGTAATGTCCTCGCTAGTGCTGGCGGGTGGCCATAGCTGCTTTGGGACTGGGGATAATTGGTTAAATTCTCTCATAATTATACAACTTGTGGTTGAAATAATGTAAAATCTTGTAATGGGTTCTTCGTTATCAATAAAAAAAACTTTCTGTAATCAAAAGTTTAGCCTCCTTAGTGCTAATCTTGATAATAACAATGGTTTTCGATTGTTATTTTCAAGGTCGGGACTTAAGAGGTTATGTTCTCAATTATATTTTTCACACAATTTCGAAACTCGACGCGGTCAACTCGCGCACGAAGGGCTTTATATTTCAAGCGTCTACCTGTTGCCGTTATTAATATGGAGCAAAAAACGGCCAAAAAATCACGTTTATTGTACGGGAGCCCCCTTAAATATTTAGTTTATTCTGTTAAGAGTATTTGTTGTTATAGCGCAGCGGCAACAGAAATACATCATCTGTGAAAATGCCAACTGTCTAATTATCACGGTTCATGAGATACAGCCTGGTGACAGACAGACGGACGGACGGACGGACAGACAGCTGAGTCTTAGTAATAGGGTCCCTAACCCTTTGGACACGAAACCCTAAAATAAAGTATGTTTCCAATAACAGCCCATTATATTCTTTTTCTTTTTATAGGATTTTAGAGTTACGGGGCTTAGTAAAAAATATTGAATTATATTAAAAAGAAGAAGAGGCAAGAAGTGGCGTGCCTTGAGGCATACGGGCCAGATGTCGTTGACCATCGTACACCGTACACGCCATCGTAACCAGGTCGTCAGACATACTGATGGGGGGCCTAAATGACATAATATGAAATAATTACTTCATGAGGTGTAAGGTTTGCGAAACATTTTTATATGGAATGATGAGTTATCAAATGATTCATGTGCATTTCGTTGTTTGTTGTCTGAGAATTGGTTAAATAACTGTTGAACTTTCGAATGGTATCCGCCATGGCCACCCTACTAGCAAGAAGTTTACTGGCGCAGCGAAAATGGCAACTTTGAAGCGTGGAAGGAACTTTATTTGACCAGTATACCTTGACGACTTATTATTATGTATTTATTCATTTTGTGCAAGTTTTATGATCTGGCTTGCCAGTCTCGGAAGGCCTACCGCGAATATCTTCTTGGTTACTTTTTAAAGGAGATTGTATTGAAAGCGAACTAGAGCTGTAAGCGAGCTACGGCTGTTCTGCTGGCATAAAAAGTTGTATAAATACACACATCATAACATGGATTTTCCCTTTACATTTCAATGAATGCCGAAAAAAATCTCCTCACGTTGATATAACGATGGCATCAATAAAATGATATGGTTTATAAGTACGACTGATGTGGGCGGCTGCGCAGCACGGAATGCATGGAAAATGGACGCCGTTTTGGGCATTCGAGAAAGCGGATTGGACGGCACCCAAACGCCTTTTGGCGTGGTAGATTTACATCCGATTGGAAATCCATTCCTGGACGCCGACTTTTTGAAGTGTAAGACGCATCGTCAATGGGCCTTAAGGTCCGTGGATGCGGATGGCAAGGGACCGGGAGAGTTGGCATTTGGGGTAAAGGGCCTATACCCAGCAGTGGGCAGCGGTGGTCTGATGATGAAAATGATGATGGCATTAAATGTGATGCGTGTGTGTTAATACACAACCAATATGCGGCGTAGGGGTATCACCACACTACATCGTTCTGATTCTTCTGATTTCTTAAAAGATGACGAGACAGAGGGTTGCTATAAACTCATGCCTGTATCCCGGAGGGGAAGACAGGGACCAGGATTTGCCACTTGCTACGATCCTGAGGAGCCTCTTAACGTCTACTGGCGTGCGTGCATCTGTACGACTAATGAACGTTGATGATTAGTCGTTGCATGCACGGACGCCGGTTTTGGGTACTTTTATCTTGCCCATTGCTAAAACATCCTCTAAATGGTTGACTTCCGCCTGGTTAGGCCTGATACTTCCCCTACGTGCTCTTTCATCCACATTTCGTCAATTTTTCTTCCTTCATCCTCTCCATAGTCAAAACCAACGCAACATTCCTTTCTCAATACTAGTCCATCTTCATCCTCTTTGCTAATATAATAGTATAAAATACCTACCTACTTCCGAAGAAAACCTTTCCTAATGGACGTCAACCTGACACGACGGAAAAACAAAATGGCGACGGTTTTCAGGAAAATCTTTTAATAGAAAACAATATGGCTGCATTATGCTCTCGAATTACCGACATGCGTCGCGGTATTATTAAACAAAGGTTGGAAATGTGATGTTGTTACCAATCGTGGTACCCTCAGAAACTCGGGTTTCCTCACTATGTTTTCCTCTACATTATCGAGTGGTGTTGCTTCTAAATTCACACATGTAGCTTATAAAACGCCATTGATACAGCCGGGATTAAAATCCCAGGTCCTTACCTTTATCCTAGTAGTAGGGTATCCTACTTTGGGACCGGGACAAGTGATTGTGTGTGGAAGTTATTATTATTCTCTTGCTAGTTTAATACTTAAAACACAAATAACATCAAAGACCTATGTCGTGTCAAAGACATGAACAATCAATTACTCAAGGTCAGCGCGAACACCAGCCAGACAGCTCTTGTCACGCAGAGAATAAGTGCTATTATCGCACCAAGAGGTGCCTCTAAATATTTCTAAGAGAGAGGCTTGATAAGAATCAAACGGGATCACACACGCATTACAACGAAACAACTTCTGATCCGCGTAAACCCGAAATAGAAAAACAACCCGAAATATATTTCCTTCCTTCTAAATACGGGGATTTGGGCGGTTCATCCTTCTATGGCGCCGTTTGGAAAGAGTTGAATGAATTACATAAATGGAAAACTTTGTATTTTCCGATTTTCAGTGATTACGACGCTTTACAGAAATAAAATCAAAATATTTTTCCAGTTCTAACACATTCACTCAATAACAACAAGGCACATCACAGAAACAGATAAGTGGCAAAATATGTACAACAACAGAAAGAAAATGAAATACACAACAGACATACCTACATACGTTTGTAGGCAGTGACCAGGGACTGCCACTTGCCACGATCCTGACAGATCACTTTCGCTTCCTCGACATGCTCCATATACTCCGTCCTCAAGCACCATAATCTCGGAGGGAGATAGAGTAATATTATTCCGGCCATTTTTCAAGTTGTGATGGTCGGCTAATAAATAAAATGCACTTCTCACTTCCTTTGCACAGCATACCGAGAGCGGGCCGCCCCATCCCAGTCGGGTTTCGACGCTAAATCGTGACTTAAACCGGGCTGAAACAAAAATGTTTAAAAGTCGCCACTTTTCTCATATTTATGGGCATATATTTTAGGCGGGAAGCCGCATATATCCGGCTAAGCCACTGCCGTCCGCAACTTTGGTCAGAGAGCGAGAGGTTTTATACACGTTGACGGATTTAGTTGGAGGGTTCTGCTGTAGGCTCTAAAATTGTCATGTACTCATGCGGCGCTATTTATAAAAGAGAAAAGAGAAAGATTTCCTTAAAACACTCCTCAGATGCAGTTTAAATGGTCTTGCGTAAAGGGGAAGACCAGTTTAAACTTAATTTGAGGAGTACTTTATTGGAATAGAGTTTTTATAAATAACTCTGTCAATTATCTGACAGTGTCACAAAGAAAACCGGTGGCAAAGTGTTGTTGAAATAACGGAAAACTTCGGTACCTATCGAAAATTAAACATATTCCAATAAATAATAAAAATCAAACAATAAAATTAAGAATTACATTTGAAACTTTTAAAGCGATGTAGTTTAAGGTCGAGTGACTAGGATACCCTGGGCTATGGTAACTAGGATACCCTGTGCTATGGTAACCAGGCAAGGGCATCACAAACGTGGAAATACACCCATACTGAGACCATTTGTACAAATGTACGGCGGCCCCTAGTGGGAATCGAACCCACGACGGCTATCTTGGTAGTAAGCGCCTCAACGGCTAGTCCAACGAGGCAATCAGTCATCGTAACGTAATTAGACTTTTCTAAATCTTGATATTAACTATTGTCCCAAAAAAAATGTATTGTCGCTAAAGACAAGGTTTAATAAAAAAATTATCTGCACTCATGTCGTAAGATTCGAATTATGATCTTGAAAGTTGATACTTACGAGTAATAAGGCTTAGTGTTATTTCACAGACAACTGTAAAAATTAAAAAATTAAATTACTATACAATTTTTTTATGAGAATTTCGAGAAGTATGAGAGTAGATAAAGTAGTTTATGACACTGCACATAACTTGGTCTTATAACACTCGTGTTATAAGAACCCTTATTATGCATCAGTATCATAAACTACTATTTTGTTGTTTCTTTTAGCCTTCAAGTATTTTAAAATAACACCTCCTTTTATAATCCAGTGGTACGCATGTGTCGCCTCTTTAATTCTGTTTCCGTAATTTGTAAAGATCTAGATTTACATAATAATGATAGCCTCACATCATTTAGAAGTAAATGCCGAAAGGCCATCTTCTCACCATGATCTCATTGAAAATTGAGAAATGTCTTTGTTATTTTAACTCTTAAAAAATTGATATAAAATTGTTTATGTCTTAATATTAAATAATATGTAGTAATGTGTAGTTTTTAATTTTTGTTTTTATGCCTAAACGAACGTGTGCGTATGTTTTGGGAGGCAGTCAAGCCATAAACTCTGCAACCATAAAGTTGTAATTTTATATTTTCTCCTGTTTTGTCACGTGATATTGTCCTTGACTCCAGACCACCTTAATAGATCTTATTTTCAAAATATATCCCACTTTACTGCTCCTTTTACTTTTACTCTTGTAGCTTTTAATTTATTCCATTTCCCTAACAATATGCTTTTTCATTTCTTTTCAGGTAATTTTCAGCGATTCTCTCTGAGGAATGGAGGCGAGTTCTTTTTATTACAAGTATTTTAATATTCACAAAGAGTCCTAAACTAACAATTTGTTAGACAAAAATAAATACTCAGAAAAGGTACAAAGTGAGATTGCTTCATTAAATTATAGAACAGGAAGCTGTTTGTTTCTTGCATACATTGTGTAAGTCGACTCCCTTAGGGATTAGCTAACTACCATTACCCCTGTAGCACTTTAGGGGTATTCGGAGCTACTAATTTGGGACTAGTTTTGCTGCCTCGACTGTCCCGGTGGTCTTCTTGTGAAACACATATACCAAACAGTCTCGATTTGGACAAGTGGCCTCAGTCTGGGTGTATTTAGGGTCTTGCCTGGTTAGCTAGTTATTTAGGAGAAGATATCCTAGTATATCCTCATCCAAGTGGCAGGAAGACGCCGGATGCAAGCCGCTTCCAACCGGGCTTTTTGGAAATCCACGGAGGAGGCCTATGTCCAGCAGTGGACTTCTTGTGGCTGATGATGATCCTAGTTTGTGACCAGGACAAGTGCTTTTGCTATGTGGAAATTTATCTATTTTTTATCTAGTTTCCATTAGCATTTTTATTCCCAAAACTATTTCAATGCGAAGCGTTCACGGTTTTAATGCAACGTCTAAAAGGCACAAGAATATTAGGTTCTCAGTTTTGTCTTGATAAATAATTTAATCCGTGGTTAACGGTGCTGGTAGTACAGTTGGTTTGGTACTATTAAATATTAAAGATTATGTTTTTGTAATGTGTAAATAAATAAACTAAAAAAAAAACTAAAAATAATTAGTAATTATGTTAAGTTATCATTGAACTACGGTGTGTTTCCCTTAAGCCGGGTTTTGACGCACTCGGTCCGAGCGCACTGACCCGTCGTCATAATCAACTAAAACTGTACGCACACGGTCCGTCCGTACTAAGACCGTCAAAACTCGACTTTAATAAAGATTACAAAAAAATTAGGCGAATTTCAACGCTCACGCGATTGCACAAGCACCTAAAGGGTGATTGTCCATGGCAGGTGGATGAGGATGACTGTTTACTGACTGTTGAATAGTGGATGAAAGTCGCAAGCAAAACACTCCACAATTGTACAGATATCTGCCAAAACAAACCACGTCATCTGACACCGTTCCGAGTCGAATCAAAGGCTTTTTTCTTCCACATCCGAGGCACAAAGACTGCTTTATCCTCATAAATCTATAAACGTCGATTTCCATACCTCTCGCGGTTGTTGTTAACCGCCTTAAAAAAAGAACGGTGGTTCTCAGTTTGACCTGTATGTTTGTATGTCTGTTTGTCCGCGATTATCTCGCGTTTAGAACCGTTTTTGATACGTATTGAGAAAAGTATTTGTAACATTCTGGAGAAGGTTTTGGTGTTAAGAGACTCCCAAAAAGGAGGTTCTCAGTTTTGCCTGTATGTATGTTTGTCCGCGATTATCTTGCGTTTCGCTGAACCGATTTTGATACGGTTTTAAGAACAGTATTTGTTAAATTCTGGAGAAGGTTTTGGTATTAAACGACTTCAAAAAGGGAGGTTCTCAGTTTGACCCGTATGTTTGTATGTGTATATATGTATGTACTAAGGAAATTAATTACCAGGAGACGGGCAGCAGCGTCTTCCTGAGATTCCAACCACATACTGCGATTACCAACCCGCCTGCCAAGCGTGGCGATTATGGCAAAACCCTTCATGGTTATGAAAAATACGAGGGAGGCCTATGTCCTGCAGTGGGCGTCAAATGGCTGATGATGTATGTTATCCGCGATTATCGCGCGTTTGGCTGAACCGATTAGTTAGACAATGAAAACTAAAACAATCCGATTTCATTGAAGTCGACATCTGCCGAACATATCGAAACTGCGTGTTTAAAAAGGACGTCGACTTCAATGAAGTCGGATTGTTTACGAGTATTATTATGTGTTATTTTTGAAGGTGGTTATAATTTTTGTTAAAACTATTTTTGTTATTCGATAGTTGCCGTTGCCAAATGATTACGAAACGTGATAGTTTTACGCGAAATTCCCGGAGTTTTGGCGCCTTTTGTGGCGCTTGTGCGTATCTGGCACATCACCCTTATCAATACATTTTCTTGTGTAGCTTAAATACGTCCCACTGCAGAGCACAGTACTTCTCTCAGAGAGTATGGGCTTACTTACCACGCGTGCCCACCGCCGATTGGCAATTTCAAACGCTGAGGTATGTGAACACCTCAGACGCTCAGGTTACCTCACGATGTTTTCCTTCATTGTGTCGCAGTTACCACTTTAAAAATGTACGTAATATAGAAAACTAACTCATTGGTATATGCCCGGTTTCAAACCCCGCTTATCATTACATTCATAAAGTCACGAATACAGATACAGAACCCGGGAGGGGTAGGCAGAGACAAGGGTTTGCCACTTGCCACGATCGATCGATTACCGTCATTATCGACATGTCTATCATCAATATCCAAACAAGCCGACGTCGAGTATAATATTAATGGGATCGGATGTGAAAGTCTGTACTTGTTTCTATTAGAACACAATCACGGAGAAACGACTAGACAGATTTAGATGAAATTTGGTGCACAAATCGGGGTACGCATATCATGTGTTTTAAATAGTTTAATCACTATTTATAAAAAAGAAAATACGGCCTTATTCATAAAAACAAGATTTCTCTAAAGCACGCCTAAGAGGCAGTTGATTTAATCTGTGGTTATTAGTGTGGTCAGACTATTTTAATCGGCGTTTTAAGGAATCGTGTTTTTTTATAAATAAGACAGCCTTGTAGAACAATGGACTCGGAAGCTGTGACCAAGATTCGATTCCCAGTGCGGGCATGTACCTATGATTTTGTTTATTTACCACCCGCTAACATGGAAGAAAATATCGTGAGGAAACCCGTGGCTTGGTTGGCTCCGCACGTATTGACTTGTTTTTCCTGTGGGCTAGGCCGACTAAGTTGTCAGGATGGTATAGGTTCTGGGCAAGCCTATTCCATCTAAAATACAATGTCCCAGGCCCTACAGCGTCCGAGTGGTCCCTTCACCCATCTAGTGTGAGTGAAGGTGACACTGGATGCTGTATAAATCATCTCATTACGTAGATGCAAAGGCCTAAGTTAATACGAACACAACAAAACTTAGGTTAGAGCCTTAGAGGATAAAGTTTAACTCAATGGTTAGAGCGAACATTTTACTGGCAATCAACAACTTTGTGTCAAGTCTGACTTTGGACTCTTCATAAAGATGTTTCATCCCTCTTTGGACTCCCACACAATACACCTAAAAAGTTGTCAAATATCACTCCCACAGCAGAGTTAAGTTCTTAACAATATTTCGAATACAATTATAACATTAAATGCTGTTGAAAGCCCGTCAATTAGTGAGCTGCGAGACCATTAAAATAATTCAGAACCCTGGCTTAGGAGAATCTGGTACGTA
The DNA here is from genome assembly GCA_947308005.1 of Yponomeuta malinellus. Lineage (NCBI taxonomy): Eukaryota > Metazoa > Arthropoda > Insecta > Lepidoptera > Yponomeutidae > Yponomeuta > Yponomeuta malinellus. The sequence continues at coordinate 3,248,688 of OX371019.1, forward strand.
AGCTTTAATGCTAGCCGGAGGAGAACTACTGACACTGTGGACCTCAGTTTATCAGTTTCTGTTCATTAGAATTACTTACCTGAGTATTGACTTTGGATTAGTTTATACTTGTGAGTGTAAACTATTCTAGTTCATATGCATAAGTGAGCAAGTAAAATAAAATACGCTTTACGGTGCTGGGTGGTGTGAGCAGTGAGAAATGCTGAACGGGGCAGGCAAGGGGCAAGATGCGTACGCACTGATGTAGAACACTTTATTTTACTCTAGTTGACTCGGTGAACTTCGTATCTTTTTTTGTCCTCACGATTTAAACATTCCCTGGACTTCCACAAATGTAAAAAAAATAGCGAAATCGGTCCGTCCGTTTTCGAGTTTTAGCGAGACTAACGAACAGCAATTCATAAACATATATATTAGATAACTAAGGAAATTACACAGATATTTCTTAACTAAAAATATAGACGGTGGCCTCATCACTAAAAGTGATCTCTTCCAAGCAATAATTGTAATGTAATGTAGAAAATAATTTAGTTTGTCTGTCGAAGTCCTCAGTCGCGGTGGTCACAGAAATGTGTATCGACGTCTTAATAAATGATAGCTCAGCGTTTTACGAGCTTGTTGCCTTTAAAACTGAAACACGCCGGTTGTTTAACACCGCTTTACCTGCCAGCGCTTTATTCCTTTACAGGAAAATACTAAAGAAAGGTTGACGAAGTAAGGGGGAAGGGCCGGTTAAGCTTCGGTCACACACAGCGACTAATCGCTGCGAGTGCACTCGCCGCGAATAATAGCCTGTCGCACACAGCGAGTTCTACATGAGAATTTCGACACTGAGGGCCAGTTTCCGAATTGAGAATTTCGCTAAGTAAATAGTTAACTGTAGTGCTGTCTTTTCGAATTTCTCAGAAAAGAGCGTGGCAGGACATTACTTAAGTATATTATTTCATCTTAAGTATTTACTTAGTGAAATTCGCAACTCAGCCCTGAGAGTGCGCATGCGCAGCGAGTAAAATTCTATTCTAGTCGCGGCGAGTGCAACTCGCGGCGAGAGAATCTATTCGCAGCGAATAGCCTGTCACACACAGCGGGCACTCGCGGCGAGTAGGCATTCGCAGCGATTATTCGCTGTATCTGACAGAAGCTTTAGGGACGTCCTGGCAGACACACCTCGACTGGCGCAGGCCAAGATAAAAGCAACCGAAACCGGCGTGCGTGCATGCAACGACTAATGAATGTTGATGAAGCGAATGAGGTGCGCCAGTATCGTGGCAAGTGGCAAACTCTTCGAATTCCGTAAGTTGGTTACTGCTATCACCACTCAATATTAACCATGTTAAACGAAGGGGCATATCAGTTTCATTTTTATTAGACGTGGTTGTGCAGATGCGTTGATATAGGAGCGGTTAAACGCCGGCTTCTCATTTGGGAGGTCTTGGGTTCCAATCCCGGCATGCAACCAATGACTTTGTTTTCTAAGTTACGTATTATATATTTGTGAAGTTACAGAAGCAATACATCATTACTGATATCACCATTCGTTATACCGATATTAGCCACTCGTCTGCCGCGACACAGATCTGTGTCCAACTTAGTATGGGCCAACTATACGTTCCATTCCGCGAGGGCAGTTCAGAGGTTAAACGAACAGGAATATAATTATTTATATCAGTTCAATTTTTAGTGGAGTTGCAATTTCATGATGATAAAGAGACGATTTATGTACTGTCGTTTGTACCTGCAAAGAACAAATGCTCGAAATCGACCCGTGCTCCAGAACTCAAGCACTAAACTTATCCGGCGATATCTCAGCCCAGCCGTGTAACTTAACACGCGCAATTGGACGATCAAAAGGCGATCGTAAAGATTCACCGAAACGCTATTATGAGTGTTGCCAGTATTTTACTTCGGGACATGTTCATTTTTAAGGTTTATTTTTAGTGGAGCGAAGAACTTGTAAGCGTTGGCGCGATTCTATTTCTTCTTCTTAGCGGGTCGATGGCAAAACAACTTTTATTAAATATTCTGTGCGAAGCTGACTGCGTTATCAATTCAGTTCAAATATAATAGAATAGGCAAAATAGGCGACTGAGGAAATCAATTACAATTAGGAGACGGGCAGCAGCGTCTTCCTGTGATTCCAACCGCATACTGCGATCGCCAACCTGCCAAGCGTGGCGATTATGGCAAAACCCCTCATGGTTATGAAAACTACGAAAGAGGCCTATGTCCTGCAGTGGGCGTCAAATGGCTGAAGATAATGATGATGAGATCTAAAAATAACTTTTTGACAGTGCGAGGTATATGGTCTCGTCTTGGCAACATTTTACATTAAAATGTTTTTGGTGGTATTTCACTCCTATTTGTAAGTTGATTACGACAATATTTTTTTCATTTCTTCTTTCCCATAATTTAAAGGGTAGGGGGTGATTTACTAAACCTCCCGAAATTAGAATTTTATTATTATTTTATGTCCCTATATAATATTTCAGACCTCGAACATTAAAATTTGCGGAAGTCTCATTCAAACTTCCATCCCCTAGGGTTGGGGGGTGAAAGTTTCAAGTTTTAGATTTCTTGTTGTTGAGGTTATGTAATCCTACTTAATATTATAAATGTGAAAGTTTGTGAAGATGTTTGGATGTTTGTTACTCAATCACGCAATAACGGCTGAACGGATTTACATTGGCTTACAGATAGACAAAGACCTGAATTGAGACATAGTATACATGATATCATACCGTGTGGCGCCGGATTAAGAATAGCGTAACTCCATTTCCTTCCGTGGATGTCGTAGAAGGCGACTAAGGAAATACATTACCAGGAGACGGGCAGCAGCGTCTTCCTGAGATTCCAACAGCATACTGCGATAACCGCCTGCCAAGCGTGGCGATTATGGCAAAGCCCCTCATGGTTGGCAAAACCATGAGGGAGGCCTGTGTCCTGCAGTAGGCGTCAAATGGCTGATGGTGGTGGTGGTGGTGGTGTTGGTGGTGATGGTGATAATGATATCCCAGTAATGCGTTCCCGTAGGATAATATTTATTTTAAGTTTAAAATAGACGGCGTTGTGCAAGAATCGTATAAACAGATTCTGTAGCGGTACGAAATTCACCGGAACAGCTAGTTAGTAATAAAAAATATCATCTATTTAATCTATTACTTTTAGGTATTGCCTAATTAGGTATTGTGTTATCTATCAGAACAGTGACAAACGGACCCGCAGTGCGCACGCGTCCTAATGGTTCTTATAGATTCGAGTTATTGTCGAAGTATTTTTGAAAAGAAGCTTTTAAAAAAAAATCTAGTTGGCTTTTTTGATAGCTATTGATAGGGCACGGTCATTATGCTATGACTTTCAAACCACCCAAAATTCATGGTGTATAGGCCTTTTCCCCCAAATGCCATCTCTCACGGTCTCTCGCCATCCGCATCCACGGACCTTCGGCGGAATAGTAACTAGCTGTATAAAAAACTAACCAGCGTATTTGAGAGCTAATGTTATGGCACTTTCATTCTGCTAACGCTTTCATACCACCCCAAAGATCCCAAATGCCATCTCTCCCGGTCTTGCCATCCGCATCCACGGACCTTCGGCGAAATAATTACCAAGCAGCAATTACAGCCAAGTTGTTAGTAATTTGACGCGTGAGAAGTTCTATAATAGAGAAACTTAGCGTCAAATTATTCACGGCAGCGCCGTTTTTGCGCGGTAGAAGCCTAAAGCAGCATGAGTAGTTAGTTTAAACTCAATTGACCGCCGCAGAACGGGCTCAAGTAAATTGAATATAACGCCGAGAGGACCATAATCCGTCGACTGAAATAATAACTGAGCAGTCCGTATGGACGGGCTGTTCCTAAGACACTTTATTCATCTTGGCACTAACAAAAAGCGCGTACTGAAAAAATAAACTCTGAACTAGGTGGATTGAAGGGATTCTTTTAGATATTTCTTCAAAGAAACTGACATCATCTCAGTTGCTACAGTATATTTGTTGGAATATTATGTATGTCGGAAAAATATCAGTAACTTTAAAAATTGTAGGTTGTCAACACAATGTAAATACAAGAAATAGACACAAACTTTCGTTCCCACGATTTAGGCTGGCAAAGGTCAATAAAATACCTGAAAATGTAATAAGCGTGCCTAAAACATGGTTCAAAATATGTTGAGCACACTTTGGACAAAAAGAAACACTATAAAATTAAATATTTTTTATATGACAAAGATGTCAAGGCTCTTTTTCCTGTGAGTTAATGGGCTCTGCAATGTACATATAATTTTCATAATAAACTATACTTGTAGTTCTATGAAATATGGCTCTCTGCTATAAGATACGCTATTTTGCTATAAGATACACTAGTTTGCTATAAGATACACTAGTTTGCTATATGATACGCTAGTTTGCTATAAGATACGGTAGTTTGGTATAAGATACGCTAGTTTAATATAAGATAGGCTAGTTTGCTATAAGGTACGCTAGTTTGCTATAAAGATACGCTAGTTTGCTTTAAGATACGCTAGTTTGCTATAAGATACGCTAGCTTGCTATAAGAAATTTTCAAAACACTTACAAGGTTTACTGTAGTAATCTACCGACGACGTATGCAAGATAAACTAGTTAAACTGATAGTTCTGCTTTCATGTGCTATCTCTTAATTTTTTAAGTTACCCTAAAGTCTTAGAGTGCCGTAGGGATAAGGAGCAGCCCGTCGATTTTTCGCTATAGTTTTCATTCGGGGAGTCTCTCGTCGCTCGTCCGCCGTTTTAATTGACTGTACTCGGTCCTGAAATAAAAATTAAAAAGACTCGACGGGATTGCACCAGAAGGATCGCTCGTGGGTTCTATTTACGTTATTTCGCTTCATTGCACACGAAAACACCTAATGAGATATTGCATTAGAGAATTGAGGCAAAAGGCGAGCTTATATACGTAAACTATTTGCCGTAACAAACCTTGGCGGAACAAAGATATGAAAGAACATGCCTATTTGTGTACTTATTTTTTTTAATTAAACTGCCTAAGAGCCGGGTGTGTTGGAGTGAAAATAATGAATAAACGATTAATAGTAACTTCCACACAACACAATCACTTGTCCTGGACCCAGAAAAGGTATTACTCTAGGTATTACATTAAATGTGATGTCCTTGACGAATGACATCACAAACATGAAAATACACCCAGACTGAGGTCATTTTGTACAAATGTACGGCGGCCCCCAATGGGAATCGAACCCATGACCTCGTGTGGTAATCAGACGTGATACCGCTAGACCAACTTAAGAGGCTTACAACGACATTTGGGCTCAGGTTAATTAGAAGAGTGTGATCAACACTTTTTTCTAAGTTATGTACATTGTGAAGTTATAGTAGCAATACCACACGCTAACTGTCAAGGAAAACATCGTGAGGAAACCTGAGTGTCTGAGCTATTCACATACCTCAGCGCTTGAAATCGCCAATCCGCGGTGGGCACGCCTGGTGATTAAGCCCATACTCTCTCCTTGAGAGAAGGCCTGTGCCCTACAGTGGGACGCATATAGGCTGATTATGTGTTATTATGTGATCAACACTTGGGTCCGTGTAGCATTTTGTGCCTTTTTTTCCAAAACTGAATGAATCATCAAGTCCACTGCTGGACATAGGCCTCCGCCATGGATTTCCAAAAAGACCGGTTAGAAGCGGCTTGCATCCAGCGTCTTCCTGCCACTGAATGAATGAATTTATTTTCCAAAAGTGCGCTCTAGTTAGACTCTTTTACTTTACTTCTTCCTGTGCATCTCCACTATTGGAGGTTGGTCGTCAGCTCCTATATTTTTCTTCACTTCTTGCCGAGTGAGACAGGTCTTCAACGCTGGCTACAACCGTTCATTCACTAAGGATTCAGAGCTACGACTTCCTTCGTCTCCCAACACACCTCGTTCCTTTTTAGGATTCCGTACCTCATGATGAAAAAACGAAACCATTATAGGATCACTTTTTTACCGTCCGTCCGTCTGTCTGTCAAAACCCTTTATCTCGGGAACGGATGGATATCGAGTTGAAATTAAAAGCCTTCCACAGTCACTTGAAGCTGTGAAAAAAATTAAAAAATTTAAATAACGTAAAAAAAATGGGTTCCCTACTTGTCTGCGAAAGTTGATGATTCGATTTTTATTATATCGAACACGATGTGTCGATAATTCAGTAGCGCGATGTTTTATCCCATCGATGCTTTATTGGTGCGATGTAACGTTTGTCCGAAAAACCCTGTTGCGAAAATCTCAAGTGCGATTGCTCATTAATTCGGAAATTTATTAGCTCGATATTATGTTGGTTCGAAACGCATTACTGTACTCTGTAACCCTCTTTAGTAACCCTGGTGGGTACCTTATTTTGCCTTACCCTTTATTAGCTCGATAGTATGTTGGTTCGAAGCACATACCTACTGTTGTCCATAGTACTGTCCTGTACAGATATTTATCATAATCCCAAGTTTTATCTCAAAATTAAATGAAAAAAATAAAGTACTTATTCATTAAAATGTAATTGTATTGAAAAATCACACAAAAACATAACAAAAAATATTAGAAATCATCTTCTAATTATGATTATTGAGTAGAGTCCATTATTGAAAGAATATTATATATTTTCTATTAATGATCAAATAAAAAAAAACTTTACAAATCATAAAGGGCTTCTTAAATCATTGTCTCGAACATAGGTAGGTAATTATCATAAAACAAGAAATAAACAGAACATTAATGGTAAATAAAAAATAATTTTCACGTAACTAAAAAAAACTGTTACATTATTGTTATTACAATTCTATATGATTAGAAATGGCTCTTAGGAAAGCAAGAAGCTCCATGTTATTACGGTTTGCACAAATCTTCGCAATAGAATCGGATAGCGCTTTTCTTTTTTTTTTAGGCGGAGTTTTATCAACGCTGGCGTGTGCTTTTTCAATAGCATGATTAGTGCTTATTTGCTCTTTTATAAGGCTCCGTATAGTGGCATATAGGCCATGGCGGTTATTATTTTGTAAGTAGTTCCACCGTCTATGCCAAGCCTCCACATTATTCTGGGTCCTTGGCAGGCCAAGCTCATTTATTCTATGTATGGACCACAAATGTGGTGGGAATAATGGTGGGTTTTGTGAGATACATAACCTTGTCCCTTTTATTTGTGATTTTTTCCTTCCCTGTACATAATATATCTCGAACCAATTTATGATAGCTTCTGCTTCTTCTGGTAAAACATCTTCTTTAAGGAGTTGAAAGGCGTCCGGTATCTCTTCAGGAGTAAGATATGCCAAAGCTACTATGTGGCGAAGTTGGAGAGAAAAGTTGCTGTCATTCCCGTACCTTGAAGCTAAACCTGACTTCTGTATTTGCCGCCATAAATTTTGGGCCAAGTGAAAAAGGCAACCTGTATGAATAGCTTCAGGAAAATATATCTTGACGACATTTATAACAGCCGTTTCAAAATCTGTAAGTATATGCTGTGGGTTCAATTCACATTGCAATTCTTCAGCATATGCCAAAAGTTCTTTAAACATCACCATATAAGTCTCTTCAGTCTTATCTCCTAAAAAGCAATACACCAAAGGCACTGTTTTTCTGCTATCAATATCATCTCCAACCATCCCGTGTATACTATAAATTTGAGTGAAGAGTCCTGGGCAAGTACAAAATGTTCCATCCATTATCCACAGATAAGAATCACGTAAAATTTGTATATTACGCTGAGTACAAAATATAAGTAGGCATTTATTATCACCGTATTTTGTTTGCCGTGCCAAAAAAGACTCAACTTCAACTTTATATTCAGCAGGTATATCAATTTCCTCCAAAGTAGAAGGTTCTTTTGGAAATGATTTTTTTCTTGCTCTGTAGACAATTTGTCGTAAAGCATTTTTATTAGGAAGACTACACGCACTCGTGCTCGGCACAGCTTCTAAATTATTTCGGATGATCACTGCAGGACCGTCATTGCTAGTAGTGGCATCCCTCTTTAATTTGTTTTTAAGAATAGTCGAGTCCTGCATGCCAGCGTTTGGGGCGTGTGAATGTTCACTCATACCTTTGATTACAGTTTGCTCATTATTTTCTTTAAGCTCCGTTATCATGCCGCTTTTGCACTGTTTTTTGTTTTTGAACACACAACACCAATAATATTTCTTATCCACACGTTTATTTAAAATTAATTCATATCCATCAATAAGTATTATATCGTTTCCGCATTTAGACTTTTCCGTTTTGATAACATTGTCCGACATAGTTGCAACAGAAACCGCTCATTACAATTATTCACAAATTAATGATTAATTAAAGCAAAATATGAGACGTTTAGATGCAAATGTCAATATTTTTTACGCCTACCCACATTTATGCTACCAACATACCTTATCTAAACTGAAACGCCTGCAGCCAGAATTTAGCAAACGTTAAAAAGATATAAAATATTATTTTAAAAATATTAATAAAACTATTTAATTAGAAACTAGTTTAGTGTCTAGTGGTTTGATTTTTAAGCATAAAAGGAATTAATTTCATAAATGTCCATGATGCAAAATAAGGTACCAGGGTTACTAAAGAAGGTTACAGAGTACAGTAATGCGTTTCGAACCAACATAATATCGAGCTAATAAATTTCCGAATTAATGAGCAATCGCACTTGAGATTTTCGCAACAGGGTTTTTCGGACAAGCGTTACATCGCACCAATAAAGCATCGATGGGATAAAACATCGCGCTACTGAATTATCGACACATCGTGTTCGATATAATAAAAATCGAATCATCAACTTTCGCAGACAAGTAGGGAACCCAAAAAAAATAGGGCCTTTTATTCCGAAAAAAACGTATATTTCGACGTCAAGGCAATCAAAATTTATATGTCACTTTGTTTGAACTAGAACTACGAAATTTGGCAAGTATACCTATACAGTACAGGAAAAAATCTGAAAACTATAAATTTGTAATTAAATCATAAAAAAATATACTAGATTACATTAGAACACTTTATTGTACGCACCAGAAAACAAGATACATTAAAAGGCTTACATGTTTAAGCTTTGGCTTATACAATTGGCGCTATTATCGCTAAAAGCGACCTCTTCCATAAAACAGGACCGTAGATGGAGACCAAATCTGTGGCATAAGCATAGCATGGACAGCTCAGATGGCTCAGCCACTACGCGCATCAAATCCTGAACAGTCCAATCGTCTCTGTCAAATTCCATAGTATTTGGTATCGTCGTCATCAGCCATTTGACGCCCACTGCAGGACATAGGCCTCCTTCGTGGTTTTCATAACCATGAGGGGTTTTGCCAGGGGACGCTATTCTTAATCCGGCGCCACTCCATTTCCTCCCGTGGATGTCGAAGAAGGCGACTAAGGAAATAAATTACCAGGAGACGGGCAGCAGCGTCTTCCTGAGATTCCAACCGCATACTGCGATCGCCAACCCGCCTGCCAAGCGTGGTGATTATGGCAAAATCCCGCATGTTTATGAAAACCATGAGGGAGGCCTATGTCCTGCAGTGGGCGTCAAGTGGCTGAGGTCGTAGCGAGTGGTATTGCTACTGTAACTTCACTAATGTACATAACTTACAAAATAAAGTCATAGGTACATGCCCGCACTGGGAATCGAACCTGGGTCTCCCGCTTCCGATATAAAGAATATAATTCATTATAAGGTTTATTGATTTTTTTTATAGCCGTCCTGTAGGGAACAGGCCGTCACTTAGAGAGAGAGTATGGGCTTAATTACCACGCGTACCCATCAGGGATTGGTACTTCCAAGTGCTGAAGAATATGAACACCTCAGACGCTCATGTTTCCTCACGATGGTTTCCTTCACCGTTAGTGGTATTGCTGCTATAACTTCACAAATGTATGTAGCTTAGAAAAAAAAAGTCATCGGTGCCGGGATTCGAACCCACGACCTTCCATTATATACGCTGCTTATGTAAATAGCGTGAATATTATCAATTAATTGGTCAGATGGGCCACAAATTGACCGCATCTTCTGTGTAATTCGTCTCATTCTGTCGCAGAATAAAAGCCAAAAGGCTTGTCTAAACAACCGGGCGCTTTGAGCCACTCTTTATTGAAGCCGCGCACATTCGCCTTTACATATGTTGCTCTTTATGTGGTGCGTCTGGGGATGGCGAAATACAACTTTACATTACGTAACATAACATAAACTCACGCCTGTATCCCGGAGGGGTAGGCAGAGACTAGGGTCTGTCACTTGCCACTATCCTGACAAATTCGCTTCATAACTTTCATTAGCCCCTGCATCACTCACGCCAGGTGATCAGACTAATTTATCTTGCCTGAAATGGTCTAGAGCAATTTTTCGATGGCTTTATTATAACTAAACTTTGACGATCTTCCCACGTATTATCTAGGTCAACAATCGCCACTCAAACTTCCTTTTCCGAACGAAATAATCTGGGATTATTTTCTTCGATACGGCTCGAGTTAGGTACAGATCTTTTGACGGTTTGTCTGTCTTGTTTTGTAGGTAACAAATGCATACAACTTGAAGAAATAAATGGAGCTGTCTCGTAGGAAAAGAAAACGGACACCGAGGGTCCCATACAAATTTGAAGGTAGTTACATATTATAAATGATTCGGGAATAAAGTCTTGCAGTTTTTTCCGAGCTTTTTCCAAACTTTAAAGACAATTTTTTTAACGATTTAATTACAAATATTTTCAGATTTTTCCCTGTACTTGTAGTTTAAGAAGATATTACTTGCCAAATTTCATAGTTCTAGGTCTACGGAAAGTACCCTGTAAATTTTAATGCTCTTGAGTGTCGAAATATTTCATTTCATTTCATTTATTTATTGCTTGTCATGGTTATAAAACAGGTAGGTGGTAATAATAATTTCAAAAATAATTCATGCTCTATGAGAGACACCCTGTGAGAGCATATACCTTTTTGCGGCATAAACGGCTGTATCTTTTTTTACGTCAACTTAGAAGTTTGCGTTTGTTAGATCTTCAAGGTACTGTAGATATAAGTATATGGGTGAGTTCGACTCTCACTTGTCCGATTTTTATTTTCTTCAGTATATTTTTTTTATAGCTCTTTATGTTCTTGAACTTTTTCTTTTTCTTTAGTTTGCCAACGAAAAGTTATCATCTCGCCAATCCATCTATAGCCTACTTAATATGCAGCCCCCGTTCATTCTTAGTTTCCACCCTAATCATTAGTATTATTGGACGTATCAAGTGTACACACAAACTGACATTAGGGTCGATACGGGCCAAGTTTGGCGGATACCATAAGGTGAACTTTGGGCCGACTTCGGTGAAAGTGCGAAGTTATACCTAAATATATCCTTAACAGTATTGTCGTTGAAGAAGCGAGAAACCCAGGTTCGATTCTCAGTGCGTTCAGTACCTATGACTTTGTTTTCTAAGTTATGTACATTTGTGATGTAGTAGCAATACCACTCGCTAACTGTGAAGGAAAACATCATGAGGAAACCTGAGTGTCTGAGCTATTCACATACCTCAGCGCTTGAAATCGCCTTTCCGCGGCGGGCACGCGTGGTGATTAAGCCCACACTCTCCCTGACAGAAGGCCTGTGCCCCACAGCGGGACGTAGATAGGCTGCTTATGTACTATTGTCATTGGGGTCTCCAAAGGAGAGCTTTTATTAAACTATAACACTTGCAACATGATATTAACAGTTCTAATTGTGTTGTGCTTTTATAGATAAGTGGTACTAGTTAATTAATAAGTTTTAATTAAAACATAAACATTAACATTTACATACAGGCACATACATTGCTTCTGGCCCCACACTAGGATACCCTGTGTCGTGGGAACCAGAAACAACGACATCACAAACATGTAAACGTCCAAGACCTGGGGTTTTTTTTTTTTGTGTCCCCAGCCGGGATTCGAACCCGGGACCTCCCATTGTCATTGTCATTGGCATTGTCTTGATGCCAAATTTTTACTGTCTTATCTGTGAATGCGCCATTCCTTAAAACACTCTATAAACGCGCCGTATGAAATTGTCTGTGGTAGAGATTTTACAAGGAAAAGACTTAAACTGCCTCTTTAGTGTTTTTGCTATTTTTATATATTTTTTTTTAGGTTTTTGGGTTTTAAGTGTTCATTTCACCTAAATGTTTATATACCTTAGGACCGGTTTCTGAATTGAGAATTTCACTAAGTAAATACTTAAGTAACGTTCTGTCACGCTCTTTTCTGAGAAATTCGAAGTGACAGCACTACAGTTAACCATTTACTTAGAGAAATTCTCAATTCAGAAACTGACCATTAGTGTGTGTTTTGGTATATAAATAAAACATAATCTGATCTTATCTTATCTAAAGAGTTAGGGCGACGCTTGAAGAACCGTGGTTTTGACCACCGCTCCGGGGCATTTCTGATGCAGAGGATCTCTGTTGCTTTGCAGCAAAATACAAAATACAATGGGCCAGCAGCATTTCAATCAAAAATAATCCTTAAATACTTACGAAGTTAGACTACAATCAATCAGTAAACATACAAGGCTTAGCCACAGGCTTAGCGTCATAAATCTAGATTGTCACTTTTAATTAAGTTCAGGACCAAATAAAAAAGCTTACAAAAAAACCGGACAAGTGCGAGTCGGACTCGCGCGCGAAGGTTTCCGTACCATTATCTATACAACATTAGACACAGAGATCGATAAAAGTCGGCAAAAAAATCACGTTTGTTGTATGGGAGCCCCCTTAAATATTTATTTTATTTTAATTTAATTATTTATTTTTGAAGCGAATATAGAACTAAATATTCTGTGAATATGTCAAGCGTCTACCTGTAGCCGTACCGAGCAAAAAACGGCAAAAAAATACTTTTCTTGTATGGGAGCCCCCCCCTTAAATATTTATTTTGTTCTGTTTTTAGTATGTTGTTATAGCGGCAACAGAAATACATCATCTGTGAACATTTCAACTGCCTAGCTATCACAGTTCATGAGATACAGCCTGGTGAAAGACAGACAGACAGACGGACAGTGAAGTCTTAGTAATAGGGTCCCGTTTGGCACCCTTCGGGTTCGGAACCCTAAAAACTAACCTAGATAGATATAATATTCTTTATTGTATGTACACCAGGAATTACAGAATTATGAGAATTTAACAATAATATGTATAATACAGTGCAATTGGCGGCCTTATAACTAAAAGTAATTTCTTCCAGGCAACCATTGACGAAAAAAAAATGAGAAGCTAAATGACGGGTAGTCGGTGCAACTAAACAATACTAAACTTTCGTCCGTCGACATAGTCGTAAAAAAAACTTAATTAGCGTTAAATGTATAACGCATCGCGACTATGTATGAGCATGTCACATTCCTTTCTTTTTTTCTAAAGACAGACGTCGAATTTCACTCATCATCGTCATCATCATCAGCCATTTGACGCCCACTGCAGGACATAGGCCTCCCTCATGGTTTTCCAAGCTTTCCGGTCTTGTGCCGCCCGCATCCATCGAGTCCCCGCCACCGTAACCTGGTCGTCAGACCACGTGATGGGGGGCCTCCCTACGTATTATCTCAGTTTATGTACTATTACTTGATTAGGGATCGTCCATTAATCAAGTGATGTTTCTCAGCAACTTTTTAACCCGCCCCAGGTTTTAGACTAGAAAAAATCACTTGTCTTTTGGTCAAAAGTACCTTAAAAAATTCACGGGGACAGATTCCCGGTCTTGTGCTGCCCGCATCCAGCGGCTCCCTACCACCAGAACCAGTCGTCAGATGGTCTGGACCATCTGGTGAAATACACTATTTAGTAATAATGAATCACGACAATAGAAAACCTTATTGAAAAATCAACATGTAATCGTATTTATTATTTCGAAGCTGCTCAATGCCCCAATTTGAAAAAAACAAGGTCTAATTCGATCCCAAATTACTCATTGAAAATACCAAACAGTGTCTCAAGTTTCACTAAAAATGCTGCCGAAGAAAACGCTACAACGTATTGTGTCTTATACACTTCTAAAATAGAGTTTATTTTCCAATAATTTCACGCCACCTACAATGAGGTATTATGAACTACGTGCTGGAGAAGGCATTAGCTGGTGGCAGTAAACTACCTGCAACTTAGTCTGTGACTGGTGTAATGACTTTGACTACTAATGAACGTATTTCGGATGCGATTGAAAATTCCTTGAACCTCCATCCCGAAGGGGTAAGCAGAGAGTGTAGTTTGCCACTTGCCACGATCATGGCAAGCCTGTTTCGCTTCATCAACATTCTCGCCGGTTTCGGCTTATACGCCGAATTTTTATAACAAATAATAATTTTTTGTTTGTGCTTTACATGCCCTTTTCCCGCTGTCTGTTTAATACTCTAAACGTCAAGGCTGGCTGGAAGAAATTTCTTTTGAAATAAGTCCGCCCTTGCTCACAGTCTAAGACAATCATGTTTTTTTAGGTGCTAATTTTTGTATTTTGTGCAATAATGTGTGACAAACAAACAAACATACAATGGAAATACACCCAGACTGAGGCCATTTGTACAGATGTACGGGGGCCTCCAGTGGGAAGTGGGAATCGAACCCACGACCTCCGGCATGGTAATCAGACGTAATACCGCTATGCCACCGAGGCAGTAAAAATTAAAAAGAAATCTAAATCTGCAAAAATTTTTAGTTGGAATGCCACCTTCCAGTACATAATACCTCATTGGCCGCCTAATATAATTTTGTTCGACCCCCTCAAGCTTAAACAAACAATGATTAATCAAAGCCGCAAAACTCATAAAAATATGACGTTTAAATAGAGAGGGTGTTGCCAGCCACGAAGCAGGACAAAATAGTCCCTATCGAGCGTCGAAAGAGTAGACAATTGCCCGCCCGATTGTGTGTATACCACCCCCGGGCAAAGCACATGTTTTCGGGGGCAATATTTCATACGGAATGGTTATTGAAAGAATACTATTAAAACGTATTGGGTTTCGTTGAAATATTATGTTGGCGGTTTACTCGCACCGTGTTAATAGGTTTCCTTAAGTGGTACCTATTCTGCCAGTACAGTCGACGACACTTAGAATTTCTTGTGAAAGCACTCTATTGGGTATCGTTACGAATGATTTTGCAGTAGACATGTGTCAGCGATATTTTATTTTCATAGCATAAGCAGCCTATATACGTCCCACTATAGGCCACAGGCCTTCTCTCGGGGAGAGAGTAGGGGCTTAATCATCACGCGTGCCCACCGCGGATTTCAAGCGCTGAGGTATGTGAATAGCTCACACTCAGGTTTCCTCACGATGTTTTCCGTGAAGGAAGTTAGCGAGTGGTATTGCTACTATAACTTTACAAATGTGTGATTGATGAGCATGCTTCTGTAATATGTTTATGGTTTCGGAGTTGTGGTGACAGCGTTTTACCGCGGATGATGTGCTATGTGCCCTACCCGAAGGGTGCCAAACGGGATCCTATTACTAAGACTTCACTGTCCGTCTGTCTGTCTGTCACCAGGCTGTATCTCATGAACCGTGGTAGCTAGGCAGAAATTTTCACAGACGATGTATTTCTGTTGCCGCTATAACAATAAATACTAAAAACAGAATAATAAATATTAAAAACATACAACTAACGTTGTTTAAAGACAGCGCTCGCCATCTATGTTACCTTCACAGCGCCGATTTCATGTCGTTAAATGTCAATGTTAAACGCTTCAAATTCGTTCTCGAATTCAATCTTTGTCTAATGTTGTGTAGATGTACGGAACCCTTCGTGCGCGAATTTGACTCGCACTTCGCCGATTTGTATGGTTCCGCGTATCTATAACCTGGTCCTGTATGGCGGTCATGAGCCCTTCAGTTTCTGGGAACAACTCGACGACTCGAAATGTTGTCGACGTCAGTGTCGCTCAAGTCGAGCTGGTGCCAGCTGCGAAGGGTTTTTTTTTTTGTGTCCAGGTGACAATTTTATTATTATGTGTTCTATTTTTATCGCGAACTGAAGCGCAGAGTTTGAACCGGCTCCACGTCGTAGTTTCACGAAAAGGCAAAAGTTTTCGTACGTTATTTTCACGAATTCATAAACGTTCAACACGCCGCGAAAGTTATATATCCTGTCGTGAAATAAAAACACTGCAGTTCAAACGTATCAGGTCTAACTTGGAAACCTTTAACAAACCCGAAAACGTATCCGGAACTTTCCCGTCAAAGGTGGCAAAAACTCTAGCTTTCATTAAACGTTACAGCTGATGATACGAACTTTCCTGTTATTATTTGTGTCCAATACCACTGCTGCAGTGCTGCAGCGCTTTATATGCTGAAATTGCAAATTCTTGTGGAAAACTCTCTCTCAGCTTAGACAACAATGTATCTCGCATCACCATCTGCATGTAACATTAACTAAGATTAAAGCTACAGATACCTTTAACCAGCCTTTATTAACCCCTTTTACACGCCAAAATGAACCTTAAATCGTCGGCGATAAACCTACTTCCAGCGCTGATAAGTACATTTCATATTTGGTTTTTGATACAGGAGAAAAGTTTTCGTTGGCCCCAATAAATCGCGAAAATTACCCTTAAGTCTATGAGTTTAAGGGTGAAGTCAAGGGTTTTATAACACTGGTCTTTCGTTACAGATTAAGGCTTGGGTCATGTCTAGGCGATGTAGAAAATAATACAAAAGCGAACCGCCTGTTGTGTCAGTCTTTATTCTTATTTTGTCTTATACTGACGACCGGTGGCTAGTTGTGGGATTTTTTGGTCAATTTCATCGATATCGATAGGTTTTCCGATCATCGTTTGCCACATTGGAATCCGATTATAGTCAAAACATAAAAAAATCGGCCCCTTTCTCCTGAAATGTTGATTAATAGATAAATTACTTTACCTACTATTTCAATGTAGTTATGAAAGCTGACTTAATTATCGAAGAAGTCGGAGATTTTCACAGACATCAACGCTTAAAATCGCCAATCCGCGGTGGGCATGCATGGAGCTTACCCCATACTCTCTTTCTGTTTTCAAGCCCTAAGCCCTGCAGAAGGACGTACATATGCTGCTTTTACTAGACTATAGTAAACTAGATTCAGCTCATTAGCTCACATTCGCCCCTGACTTTTCCGGTAAGCCAGACAACGTCTATCATTACGATTGGCCGGTTTCACATCGGACGATAAGTGTATATATATACACTTGTGTCTGTACCTTTGCTCCGTCTCACTTAGGCTCAACGGCCATTTCTCCTGGGGCTGCTGCGGAAGCGGCTGCTAGCCACAAATGTTCCAAGTACAGCTCGTTAATGAGTAGCTACTTCTTTGTGCCTCTAGCTATTGAGACTACTGGGGTATGGGGAGTCCAGGGAAGAGCCTTTATAAAGGAGTTAGGGCGTCGCCTGAGGAACCGCGGCATGGACTACCGCTCTGGGGCATACTTGATGCAGAGGATCTCTCTCGCTGTGCAGCGGGGTAACGCTGCCGGCGTTATGGGAACCTTTGGCTCGAGTTTGTCTCGGGGCGGTTTGTTTGACAGTTAATTCATTCGTCATCTTGATTTATTACTTTGGACGAAACAATTGTGGATGTATTATTATTATTATTTTATTTAATTTTTTTTTACTTATAATTATTAATTTATGTTTTTAAAAAATTGTAATAATATACACACATATATATATAATATATATATATAATATATATATAATATATATAAGAGGCTTTGATCACCATGTGATCATTTCACCTACAGCATAAAAAGGTAATATAAAAAAAAAACAAAAAAGTATCCGCAACCGGCATGCATACATGCAACGACTAATGAATGCTCTTGATTCGAAAGTGATCCGTCTGGATCCTGGCAAGTGGTAGAACCTGGTCCCTGCCTACCCCTCCGGGATACAGGCGTGAGTTTATGTGATGTTTCTATAAAATCAAATGGCTATTAGAGCCATTCGCAAATTAATTTATCGATATCGATTTCCTACGTTTCCCATCACTAATGGGGCTTGTCGTGTTCACGACGGCGAGTGATGCGGAGACTACTCTTTATTGTTTAACCATCATCGTTGGCCTGCGCCAGTCCACTCAGCTCTTTTTTGCGGTGCAGCCTCTTTTTCAGTTTAATTATCAGCTTCAATAACGTTTCAGTAATCCGACATTTTCACGCTGCAAAATTTGGGAATGTAGGGCACTGAAATATGTACCCAGCGCGTCCATAAAACGTGCCTTTAGATTCACTGGATTTATAAGGCTTCCTTGAGCTCCCAATTTTATGCTGGTTGGAAAGGCATATTTAGAGCAGTGAACAAGGTTACGTATAGGTAAATCGATATGATTGAAGTGACCGTTATTGATTTATAAGACGGTTCTGTATAAGGCCACCTCGATATTACATGGGCGCTTGTAATATCGAGGTGGGTTCATACGGAACGAGTATGATTTCTATTTTCGATAATGTCCCATCACTGGCGAAGTCTTCACCCGTCGTGTCCACGATAATACTGACTGTGCTTTGCCAGAAACTACCCTTGATTGTTTATCTACTAACAACGATATCGATATGATAGTGATCTTTTGCCGACACTGTCCCGTCACTAGCGCAGCGCGTCGTGCCCACGACAGCAAGTGATGTGCTTTGCCGGCGACTACGCTTTATTGTTTAGCTATGCAATTAGTTCGCTACCTGTGCTAGACTGACTGCTGAGACCATGAACTGGATATTTATGTTGAAACTCGTAGACTTTTTGCGAGGGCGGGGCGAGATCAAGTGGCGTGCTTGGGGAGGCCTATGTCCAGCAGTGGACGAATACCGGCTGATTGATTGACGTCTAACTCAACCGTTGCCGTAGAATTTACATTTTTAGAACTTAAACTTTCGTAAGCAATAATTATTCTTAACAACTTAATTCCGGAATCAGTTACCTACTTGAGCGTCCTTGTCGGAAGAGTCCGACCAGGACGCTCTTATTTAAGCCGCTCTTATTCAAGACGGAGTTCGCGTCCTCGGACTCAAGTAAGTGATTCCGGAATCAAGTCAAGAATGTCATTGTCAATGTTGTTGGAATTAAATGGCGATGGGCGGGATACCTGGTGAGGCGAGAAGATGGCAGGTGGACCGGGGCAGTAGCCCAATGGCGGCCGAGAACCGGCGGGCGGTCAGTGGGTAGACCCCAGCCCGACGGTCAGATGATGTGGTCCGGTCGGCAGGGGGGCCCTTGGATGCAAATGGCGAGAGACCGTGTAAGATGGCGTGATGGGGAAAAGGCCTATTCCCAGCAGTGGGCAGAGGTGGGCTGAAGATGATGATGATGTCATTGTACTGAAATGCACTGACAGAATCGAGGCCCTGTGAAGTTTATTTGGTCTTTTTGAAGTGTCAAAGTTTCGTGGTCAACCCTGCCACACGTAAAGTCCGTACTAAAGTGTAGTGCTGGCGTAAACTCATTTGGGCCCTTTTGAAGTTTCCTGCCGCTCTCTAACTACGTATTAGCAAGTATTAGAGACAGCTTGTGTCACCATATCTATAGTAGCTCTTATTACGCGAGGCTTTAGTTCGATAATCGAAAAGTTAGGGGTTGTTTGTTGAGATGAGATGATGGATTTTTTTATGGAACCTATATACGTCCCACTGCGGGGCATAGGCCTGTCCTCAGAGGGAGCTTATGGACTAAATTGGCTAATTATCACGCGTGCCCACCGTGGATTGGCGATTTTAAGCGCTCAGGTATGTGAACAGCTCAGACACTCAGGAATCCTCACGATGTGTTCCTTCACGGCGAGTGCAAACTTTTGCTGTGCGGTACGATTACCACATTTCATAAACCGATTGGGTGATAGTGGACACTCAGAACCGTTAACGAGGTGGGTAGAGCAATTCTGCCCATAAACACCCTGCCGAATGTTACCGGGGGAGTCTCTAAATGACATAATATAAGGAACAAAAACAAAAATGTTGCTTTGCTTAATAAACATAAACAACATTTAAACAAACATAAACATTTACATACAGGCACATAAACTATACAATAGGTTTGCTTTGTATGCCATAAATTGTTTATGTTGGACTTTTATAAGGCGACCTATTTAATATATTGACGATGCTCATGGTGAACTTATTTTTATTATGATTTTGTTGATTAATTTATATCTATGATACAATTGATTTTCAGTGAATAAATAAATTCATCACACTATATTAACCAATCACACTATTGGGTATCCTGTCATTCAAAGTAACACCAGACATAAAAAGTACCCGAAACCGACGTGCGTGCATGCAACGACTAATAAATGTTGAGGAAGCGAAAGTGATCTGTCAGGATCGTAGCAAGTGGCAGTCCCTGGTCTCTGCCTACCCCTCTGGGATACAGGCGTGAGTTGATGTTATGTTATCTAATTTTGGTTACACTCTTGAGGGGTTTTTGCCATAATCTCCACGCTTGGCAGGCGGGTTTGCGATCGCAGGATGCGGGAGGCACAAGACCGGGAAGCTTAGAAAACCATGAGGGAGGTCTATGTCCTGCAATGCGTGTCGAATGGCTCATGATGGTGATGATGATTTCTAATGTTATACAGTAGGAACATGGGATTATTCTTGCATTCTATTTCTTGCTGGTAAGTACATAGTGTGGTTGGTTGGTCCTATATTTGTTTTCGTAATAAGGTTTTTGTCAAAAGCTGTCATTACAACCGCTCATTGCCGTCATCACCCGCGTTGACAAAGGCTTTCGTTTGACTCCTCATTTGTCAAAATTTATCTAGCCTATTGCCTAGTAAAAAGAAACCTCGTGTATAGAAGAGGTTTGGACATACTTAGTCCTAATTCTTTCTTAGGGTTCCTTACCGAAATGGTGAGGGACGCTATTGCTAAGACTCCGCTGTCCGTCTGTTTGTCTGTCTGTCTGTCACCAGGCTGTATCTCATGAACCGTGATAGTTAGACATTTGAAATTTTCACAGATGATGTATTTCTGTTGCCGCTATAACAACAATATAAATATTTGAGGTGGGCTCCGATTCAACAAACGTGATTTTTTTGGAGTTTTTTTGCACGATATTAATAACGGCAACAGGTAGACGCTTGAAATATTCAAATGTTGTATAGATAAATGGTACGGAACTCGCACTTGGCCTGTTTTCTAACATACTCTACAAAAGTAATTAATTTAGAACAAAGAAAAAGGCAATACAAAATTAGAACATTCGCAAAAAGCTTCCTTATTTTAACATACTCACTAACTGTGAAGGAAAACAAAATGAGGAAGTCCGAGTGTCGGAGGTGTTCGCATACCTCAGCGCTTAAAATTGCCAATCCGCGGTGGGCACGCGTGGTAATTAAGCCCATACTCTCTTTCAGAGAAAAGGACTGTGACCCCTACACTTTTACCATTATAAATACGGCAACAGAAAATTATTGAGCTAATAACAATTTAATCTTATGAACTAAAAATGAAATTTTAAACAGAAATGGCAAATAATAAATCGAATACATCATCAACATATCAGGACCAGTAAAACAAATTAGAATATTTTACAAAAACAAATTCCGTGTGACGACGGATTAAGAATAACGTCACTCCATTTCCTTCCGTGGATGTCGTAGAAGGCGACTAAGAAATCAATTACCAGGAGACGGGCTGCAGCGTCTTCCTGAGATTCCAACCGCATACTGCGATCGCCAACCCGCCTGCCAAGCGTGGCGATTATGGCAAAACCCATCATGGTTAGGAAAACCATGAGGGAGGCCTGTGTCCTGCAGTGGGCGACAAATGACTGATGATGATGATGATGATGACAAAAACAAATTAGAATATTTTACAATAGGTACTGACTGATTGAAACACCTTTATTGCATCGGTGAATTAGCGGCGTAATCAATACACCTGTTTGTGGCCAGAGCTTCTCGAAACGTCGAGAAGATTTGTACTCTAATACTGATGAAATAGGATTGGCAATTGCAAATCTAAAACGGGCAAGTGATGAGCGATTCCCTGAACGTAGACAGAAGGGATTTGGACCTATGTTCGAATGACATATGATTGGGGATTGAAGATTTCAAACACATTTCGTAATACAGTTTACAGTGCAGATTTTTCAAAATGTTGGCGGTGACTTATTTTTCTTGTCATTTCATTTAGTAAAGAGGGCAATGAAACTTTAACAATACTTTAACAAATTAGAGGACACAAATAATAACTGTACTCGATTACTAACTTAATACCGGATAAACTTACTTGTGTGTGTGTGTGATTAAGAATAGCGTCACTCCATTTCCCTCCGTGGATGTCGTAGAAGGCGACTGAGGAAATACATTACCAGGAGACGGGCAGCAGCGTCTTCCTGAGAATCCAACCGCGTACTGCGATCGCCAACCCGCCTGCCAAGCGTGGCGATTATGGAAAAACTCTTCATGGTTAGGAAAACCATGAGGGCGGCCTGAGTCCTGTAGTGGGCGTCGAGTGGCTTATGATGATGAAACTTATTCGGTTTTTTGACGGAAGAGTCCGACCAGGTTTCGCTCTGATTCGCAGAGCTTAATCATGGTGAGCAGAGATGGAGCTCGCGTCGTCGTTGGTTGCTCGTCTCTGACAAAAAAACATGTAAGTTTATCCGGTATTAAGTTAATATTGTGTTGTACTTGATTACGTTTACAAAGTTCTCACGAGGCTATAATTTCTTTTTGATTACTTAAAACCCTGTTTAGGGGGTAAAAATTCCTCTAAATAGGTTTTTAAAAAATTGTCCTCAGTACGGGTTAGTGCAACAAAAATAATTATAATCCTTTTTGATTAGTTTATTCGGGACACACGATCAAACCTTGATATGTGCCCTTTAAAAATATTGGCGAAGTTGCATGGTGATAACACGTATTATATTTGTTGTTATTAAGTATGTAAAAATTAAATTGCATTAAAACATGTTTTCTTAACGTTGAATGACAACATCGTGAGGAATCCTCAGTAGTGTCTGATCACATACCTCAGCGCTTGAAATTGCCATTCCGCGGTGGGTACGCGAGGTTATTACGCCCATACTGTCTCTCTGAGAGAAGGCCCTGTGCCCGGCAGTGGGACGTTATCGACTACATAAAAAAAACACGCATACAGGCGAGCTTATTGCCACTTAGCACTATCCACCAACTGACCTAAGTTGTATCTATCTATTCAGCCCAATAATAGAGCCCACTGCCGGGCATAGGTTTCGTGAGTAAATCCGACACGTCGGCACGGCGCCCTCTTAAGACACCTACTTTTTAAGGTCTCCGCTTGTCCTCTGGCGACCCTGTCGACTTTGACGACCTCGTGGCGCAGCGTTAGTGCATCTGCATATCTCCATACCATGCGAGAGGTCCCGGGTTCGAATCCCGGCTGGGGACAAAAAAAAAACCCCAGGTCTTGGATGTTTACATGTTTGTGATGTCGCTGTTTCTGGTTCCCACGACACAGGGTATCCTGTAGGGCCAGAAGCAATGTATGTGCCTGTATGTAAATGTTTATGTCTTACGAACCGAAATTCCATGGGATGTAACAAAATATTATATTCGTCCTGAAAAGTAGTTTTATTCGACATTAGTATGCATAAGCAGCCTATATACGTCCCACTGTAGGGCACAGACCTTCTCTCAGGGAGTATGGGCTTAATCACCACGCGTACGAACCGCGGACTCGCGATTTCAAGCGCCGAGGTATATGAATAGCCAAGACACTCAGGTTTCCTCACGATGATTTCCTTCACAGTTAGCGAGTGATATTGCTACTACTATAACTTAACAAATGTACATCACTTAGGAAACAAAGTCATAGGTCCTGGGAATGCCCGCACTGGGAATCGAACTTGGGTCTCTCGCTTCTAATGTTCTAGCCACTAGTACATTAGTACGAATGACTTTTAATTAATATCAACCGACGAACGAACCTGACGAATGAATAGAAACCGAAACCGGCGTGCGTGCATGCAACGACTAATGAATGTTGAGAAAGTGAAAGTGATCTGTCAGGGTCAAGGCCAGTGGCAGTCCCTGGTCTCTGCCTACCCCTCTGGGATACAGGCGTGAGTTTATGTATATATGACTAATAGAACCAGTTTTCAAGAAGAATTTGATATTTTGATACGTCCTGTGGAGTTTCAGACACATAGCGTATGTATTTCAACTTGACGGTTACCACTTAAAAGCGTTTCTAATGCCTAAGAGCTACGAGTCAAAATTATTCTACTATAAACTCGTAACATAAGGCACCTATACTATATAAGTTTGTTACGCAACAATCTTAACCTAGCAGCTGACTTTCAAAACCTTTTCTAAAGCCTAAGCACTAGAGTCGAAATTCCCCCGCAAGAAGTCATTAAGACTCTCCCAATTGACACAAGGAACGGTGGGTTATTATCAGTTTAAACACAAGGGTGTATTCTCTTCATAATCTATGCGAAGCAGGTAGTGACGTCATAGGCTTGATGAAGTGTCAATATTTTCGAAAGGAACGTGAGTCGATTACCGGGGTTAAGCAACAATAGGCGCGGTCGGGCGGTGGATGGGTGACCGCCAACCTCCGACTATGAAAGCGAAGGAGGGTTGAGTTTTTTGCGCTTATTTGTGCGTATTATTTATAACCAGAGGCTAAATACTTTGACCGACCAGATTTCGGTCATACAATCACTTATGAAAGGCCGCCGAACGGCTGAACTGGTTTGGATGAAATTCAGCTGACGGATGGACTCCCTCCCGACTGACTATACACGGTACTTCTAGGGTTCCGTACCCAAAGGGTGCCCAATTCGTGTGGCGCCGGATTAAGAATAGCGTCACTCCATTTCCTTCCGTGGATGTCGTAGAAGGCGACTCAGGAAATACATTACCAGGAGACGAGCAGCAGCGTCTTTCTGAGATTCCTACCGCATACTGCGATCGCCAATCCGCCTGCCAAGCGTGGCAATTATGGCAAAACCCTTCATGGTTAGGCAAAACCATGAGGGAGGCCTATGTCCTGCAGTGGACGTTAAATGGCTGATGATGATGATGATGACCCAAAGGTAAGGGACCCTATTACTAAGGCCGTCCGTCCGTTTGTCATCATCAACCCATTATGTCCCCACCGAGGGGCACGGGTCTCTTCCCTGAGGAAGGTATAGGCCATACTCCACCACGGGGGTCAAGTCCGGATTGGTGGAGGCTTGTAGACTAGTGGCTCGTCTACTCTCAGAAGTTGTCAAGCCGCCCTAAGGCCTCTGACTTGGCTTAACGACTGCCATCTATCGACGGCAGCCGGCACCAACAGCTTAACGTGCCTTGCGAAGCACGGAACCGCATGGAAAAATGCCACTAGCGTTAGGCATAGACGGCGACCCATCCATGCACTGAACGCGCCCTGTGTTGCTAAACCTTCGTGATCGTTTAAGATCACTCAGGCAGCCGGGGCTACGAGCGTCTGTCACCAGGCTGTATCTCATGAACTGTGATAGTTACACAGTTGAAATTTTCACAGATGTATTTCTGTTGCAGCTATAACAACAAATACTAAAAACAGAATAAAATAAATATTTAAGGGGGGCTCCCATACAACAAACGTGATTTTTTTTTCGTTTTGAAATATTCAAATTTTGTATGAATACTGGTACGGAACCCTTCTTGCGCGAGTCCGACTCGTACTTGGCCGTATTTTATACGAATGTGAGCAAAGCCGCGTGTGAAAGCTATCGACACTAATACATCACCACCATTTGGATAAAAATAAAGTCTGGACTCGAGTTTTATGTGGAGTAATTAAACACGGGCAATGAAAATAAAATAAAATAAAAATCCCTCTTGCCTTAGTCATTAATTCGCCATCAAGAAAACCGCCGCTTGTTTTGCAACCGTATCTTTTTCAGTGTAGAGAAGGTACAGATCAGTCGCGCTCGCACATTACAAGGTTTTTACCTATAAAAATGAAAGTACTTTTGAAATGAATGTTTCACTTGAAATTTCTTTCGATTCGGGCAATTTGTGGATGTCGTAGAAGGCGACTAAGGAAATCAGTTACCAGAAGACGGGCAGCAGCGTCTTCCTGAGATACCAACCGCATGCTGCGATCACGAACCCGCCTGCCAAGCGTGGCGATTACGGCAAAACCCCTCACGGTTATGAAAACCACGAAAGAGGCCTATGTCCTGCAGTGGGCGTCAAATGGCTGATGATGATGATGATGGGCTTTTTAGCAATAAAATTCAATCTATTAGCCCGCATTCGTCTTCTGTTGGACATAGACCTCGCAATCTGCCTCAGGTTATTTAATTCAGATTGCTGGGTTTTACGGTTCCGTACTGAAAGGGTAAGGGTAATACAACAAATGTGTTTTTTTGCCATTGGTTGCTCGATATTAATAACGGAAACAAGTAGACGCTTGAAATATACACATGTTGTACAGATAATCGAATCGAAAAGTGGTCTTTCTACACCTACAATATTTTTAATTTCACTGTGATGCAGGCGAGAAAAAAAATTTCATCCCTAATGTAGGTACAGAGGATCCTAATTTTTTTTATGTTTTTATTCTACCGTTTTGTCAGCGTAATTATTATGTGTGTCTATGCCAAATTTTGGCCTTCTTGTACTAATCTTCTTTGATATAGGCCGCGGACAGACAGACGGACAGACGGACAGACATGGCGAAACTATAAGGGTTCCTTGTCGACTACGGAACCCTATAAATGAAAATGTTTGCTACAGTTTCAGTAGATAGTATGTGTGATAGTGGAAAGAAACTCTCGGACTTGTTCCAAACACCTCTTACGTCCGGCCACCCCCCACTGTACCTCCTTAACCCTGTGCCGTATGTAAATTTTGGCAGACGCCCGTTCCGTGCACCGATTAACCCAAATGTTTGACCGGAGCGGTGTTAACGTAAATATTGGCACACTGGCAGGCGTGTGCCTGTAGGGTTAGGTGGCCAGATGGAATCCATTTCTTCTTCATTCGCTTTAATGAGCAGCCTTCTACTAACTAATATTCATCTATGGCAACTCGACGCAAATTGCTTAGCCGATTAACCCACAGAGTAGATAATATAAGATAAGAATATTCTTTATTGTACCAGGAAAAACACAAACCTGAAATACTTATTTAAAAAATGCAGTACAATTGGCGGCCTTATTGCTTATAGCAATTTTTTCCAGGCAACCGACGATGGAGAGTTGCTGAAGGAAAAGTGAGACGGATAGTAGGCGCAAATATGAATATTTATTTACATACTTATAGGGGTAAACTATAGTATTGTTGGCACCCTTCAGTGATTGGCACTTTGTATTTTAAACACAAATATTAAGAATTGCCATCGCAGAAAAAGCATTTTGGTATTTTTTTTCAATTCTGCAATGGTTACTTTTATATTTTTCACTGATTAAGTTGGTAGTACGACGCCTGGCAACATTGGTAAAAAAATCAAATCCTTAGTTGGAGGAGAGCACGTTTTGGCGGCAGTTTTACTGAAGATTTGACAAGCTACAAGGTAAGTTCAAACGTTCGTAAATTGTATTTGGGATTACATTTTAATTAAAGGCTGTGTTATTTAGTTTTTTGTATTGATCGCTGACCAGTTTCGATGCTTTCATACATTTTTTCCTAACATAACTTCAATATATTGCAGTGCCAATCTCTAGTTCATAAGCATCTACTGGAGTACAATACATTAGCACCCGTGCCAATCACTAAAATGTCGGTCTCGATATTTTCCCTGTAGTTTACACCCTTAGAACATTGTATAATAAAATTCTATTTTTAATACATTCGGGGATTTTTTTTTTTTCAATATACTATCAATTCTTGGCACTGCCAATCATTGTACTTAGGGTAGGGCCAATCATTGTAGAGTGAGGCCGTGCCAATTGCTGCAACTGTAGGCAGTGTGCTAATGTATTTGTTATGACAATGTGCTAAGGAAGGGATCCTGCCTTTTCGCAGAAAATTGTTACGCTGATTATCACTTGCCAACCAACATTTCACCTATTTTTCACTTTGACAACAAACGATTTACAAATTTTTGTATGGCAACGTTTCATTTGGTAGGATTGTTGTTAAGCTGATTATTATAATGAAACAAAACGTTTTGGGTATTTATTATTTTTCAAATCTTTTACTAGGCCAAACAACTATTAGATGAATAACGTTTCGTCTGTGAAACAGTTCCCTTTTCGTAAATAGATATAATATATAAAAAAATGGCTAGAGGGGTGGCCGGCGAGCAATAAATGTAGGATACGTATTAGAACATGTTAAATTAAAGTTCAAAGCATACGGGTGCTATTTGAATACAGTTTTTTTTTTTGCAAACCTATAGGTTAGGTTAGGTTAGAACTGTGACCAACAAACGAACACCACCCGACATCAGTATTGCTGCACGTTTTTCAGCTTCTGAGTGCTCGTCTACGTACCTAGTTAGGAACGTTTAAGTTCATCTTTCTCAAACTTAAAGATTAGTTTTGCTTTGTCGAAATGTAAAATATTGTTAGTGAGCATAAACAATTACCTCAGTCCCGCGTAACCACGGGTTTGATAAAGAAGTTGAAAAGTCAGATAAAAATTGTGTACTGAATAGAGTGTTAAATCTGTATAAAAATGGTAAAAAATATTTTTCACCTCACTAACTCGTAAAAGCTCTGTTTATCATTCGAAATCTGCATGGAAAATCGCACTTTATCCGCTAGCGTGGAAAGTGTTTTTAAAATTCGAATATTTTTATTCAATAAAGGTTTCGTACAATAAATTACATATATATAGAACCTCATTGGTTTCGTAATAGTTTATATTCTCTGCAGCCAGTCCATTGATGATTGAAATGCAAATACTTATTTCATGTCATGCGCCAGCCTCATTTAAAGAATCGCACTGGCCGGCAAGAAAATTTGATTTAAAAAAAAAATTAACTTTCAATATTACCAATTGTAGTAATTTTACTTTTAATTTTTGAAATAAATAAACAGTAATTTAATATTTATTAAAACTGTTTTTCTTGCACCTAACATTTTCCTCGCTTTAGTGAGGTGAAAAGTTGTGTGTTGCGCTCGGCAGCAAAGTTATTTAGCGTCTCGTACCTTTGAAACCCTCGCTACGCTCAGGATTCTATATTTGAACCACTCGCTTCGCTCATGGCTCAATCCTAGAATCCTTCGCTTGCTCAGGTTTCAATACAAGGTACTCGCGCCAAAAATTAACTTTGCAGCCTTGCATAACAAATAACTATTATTGTAATGTTCCTAAATAAGATTTTACTACATTACATTTTTAGGACTAATTTGAGTATTTCGATTCATTTCAGAGTAAAACTATAATGCCTAAAGTTGTCGAAGGAGCTTGATATGCCAAAAATCGTCATCAATGTCATCAGACATTGATGACGATCTACTCATGGTTCAAAATACCTTGAGCCAACAACCAACGCCTAACACCACCTTGCTAACGGAAGAAAGTTCTACAAAGCAAATTAATAAAGTGATAGAGCAGACCCCTGAAAAAATAACGTTGAAGACAAATTTGTTATGGCCAAAAACACCTGTACGCAAATGTAGACAAATGACCGACAAACCCGTATATGTGTTGACTAGCTCTAGGTGGCTAGAAAAGGAAAAAGTTTTGTTTTATTTTATTTTAATGTTTATTTATTTGGGCTGTCCTAGGACATAGGCCTCCTCCAAGCTTTTCCAAGTGGCTCTGGCCTGAGCTAGCCTTCTCCACCCGACCGGCAAGTCGTCTTCCCACCTTTTCTCTGGCCTGCCACGTTTCCTTTTCCTATCTCTTGGGTACCATTCTGTGATTCTCTTGGTCCATTTGTCTGTTGTGTCTCTCATCATGTGGTGGTGGTGGTGGTGATGGTGCCAGACCATCGCCATTTTAACTGTCTTATTTTTGTAATCACATCAAGAACTTTTGTTCTATTCTGGATATCTCTTATTCGTTGTTTATCTTTAAGTTTTATATTAAGCATGCTTCCTTCTCTGCATTGAGTTCTGGCATACCTTTAGTTTAGTCTCCATTTCTTTTGTGAGGTAACATGTTTGGCAGGGCGCGTTCAGTGCATGGATGGGTCGCCGTCTATGCCTAACGCTAGTGGCATTTTTCCGAGCGGTTCCGTGCTTCGCAAGGCACGTTAAGCTGTTGGTGCCGGCTGCCGTCGATAGATGGCAGTCGTTAAGCCAAGTCAGAGGCCTTAGGGCGGCTTGACAACTTCTGACAGTAGACGAGCCACTAGTCTACAAGCCTCCACCAATCCGGACTTGGCCCCCGTGGTGGAGTATGGCTTATACCTTCCCCAGGGAAGAGACCCGTGCCCCTCGGTGGGGACATAATGGGTTGATGATGATGATGAGACTTATTTCTATCTACCTTCCTATGATGGGATTTTTCTTACTGAGTCGACTTAGTTCACAGAAAACGTTTTCAAATACCTAATGACTTTGTTGTTTGTTTCAGGTACGAAGGGCAACCCTCCAGATGTTTCAGGTCGTTTCACCATGTTTTACCGTTTTACCTTCATTCGCAGTAGTACCATGGCCTGGTTCCATGGTGGAACTACTGCGAATTTATTTTGGCAAAGCGCGAAAGAAAACGCCCCGATTTCTGTCGCTGCTAACGAAACTACATTTCTCTAACCTATTTCTTCAATCTTCAATTATGTTTTAATTGCGAATACAAGAATACAATACAGGTGATAAATTACCATAAAACTCGCCAAACTGCGGCGAATAATAATTGCGATAATATTCATCATCCATTTCGATCATCATAAAATGCGGTGGTAGCCCAGTGGGTAGAACATTGGGCTCGGAAGCGCGAGACGCAGGTTCGATTCATCGTGAGGAAACTTGAGAGTCTGAGCTATTCACATACCTCAGCTCTTGAAATCGCCAATACGTGGTGGGCACGCGTGGTGGTTAAGCTCATACTCTCTCTCTGAGAGAAGGCCTGTGCCCTACAGTGGGACGTACATAGGCTGCTTATGATTTCGGTCATCTGATTCCGGGATTCCTGCTCTGTCTGAAAAACATTTTTGGAAATAAATGCGCCTTTTGCAACAGTTTAAAACTCGTGATATGTCAGCCCTGAATCTTACACAATTCTAACATAAATAAAAAATATTGTTTTATTCACATACCTCAGAGTTTGAAATTGCCGATCCGCGGTGGGCACGCGTGGTAATTAAGCCCACCTGAGAAAACCGAATTCCTTCATAATTGATTTTCGTGAATGTTTCCCATGTTAATCTGCTATTTGGGGCGGAGACAAATCCCACAAATCAAATATCATAAAAATCGGTCCAGCTATTCTTGTGTTATAAATGGTGTAACTGACCCGGCTTTGTTTTATGTAGGGTAAAACGGTCAATCATTAGCCACCGTCAGTTATTGGCCACTCTCAACTTATTTTGATTGAAATAGGAAGTGCGTCGCTATACGCCATCTGTGACTTAGTTGGGTAATTACTTCGTTATTAGTCTTCACTTTAGTACCACTTTTGCCCACTAGCATATAATGGCGCCAGTTTTATAATTTTTTTTTCGCCAGTAAGTGAGGCAGTCTCGTCATGAACGCGTGTCTGTTGCGTAACAGTTAAGGTAAGCATTTTGTTAAAAGTTGAAAATTTAATAAGTATCCTGCTTTTTTCTGAGTGATTTTGTTGCTCCTTGGTTATTCAAATAGATAATATCAATCCGTTTCAAGTGTTTTCAAGCTGTATCCCCTATTTGCCGAGTTTTGGGGGGTGGCCAATATCTAAAACTATTTAAAGGTTATTTTCATTTATTGGCCACCTATGCCAATAACTAGATTTTTTTCGTAACAGTGATTTTCTTTAAAAATGAACCATATTCGTAATCATCTTAAAGCTTAGTTTGGTGTGAAAAAAAATCTCACCATTTCATTCAATAAATTCAGTTATTGGCATAGGTGGCCAATCTCTGGCCAATAAGTGACCTGTTGACTGAGTGACCGATCTTCTTTTTCAGACAGCCAGTAAATTGCCTAAAATGTCTAACCGACGGCAGTATACTGACGAAGCTCTTGAGAAAGCTTTAGAATTCATGCATAATAACGAAGGATCTGCTCGACAAGCTGCAAAAAAATTTAACGTGCCTCGCAGTACCTTACAATTTAAAACCCAACATCCTGAGAAAAAGTCAAAGCCAGGTCCTGATCCAGTACTAACAGAAGATGAAGAAAAAGACCTCTGTCATTTCATAATAAACATAGCGAAGCGAGGGTTTCCTATCAAAAAAGACGATTTATTACTTCGGCAATCGGACAAGAGACAACTGTTCTGGAAGAGAATGCATGTAATCGAGAACCATTGGTTGGCAATTATGATGCACAACCTGGCCCTTCCAGACAGGTGGACACTGACAAATTCATCACTATCATCTCAAATGAGTCTCTATCAGAATTCTTAAAAAAGAAAACACCTAACTCACCAAAGAGATTTCCATTTGCAATGACATCTGTTTTTTTTTTTTTTTACGTAGCCTCGTTTGTGTCCCACTGCTGGGACATACGTATACGTATGTATACGTAGAGAAAATGAAAACAAAACAACTGAAAAAACAGGAAGATTTAGCAGCTAAAGAGGAACGAAAAAGATTGCGAGAAGAAAAAAAAAACACAAAAAGAAAACTGTACCAAAAAAGAAAGCTAAGAAGACTGCTGATAAAGACGATACATCCAAAACTGCACCAAGGACACAGCTTACTGAAAAAAATATTAGCTGCGATTCCTGCTTATCCTCTATAAAGAAAAGAGTGCTCGAATGCAGTCAGTGCTCAAAAAAGTTTCATCCGGCTTGCATTCCATCGCTCCATCGTATTCATATTCCTGACGAAGATGACCATGACGATTCATTTTTGTGCCATTTTTGCTATCGAGAAAGTAATACCGACTCATCTGAAGGAGATGTTGACAATTTGTTCGACTTAATACGTAAAGAAGCTGAACACCAAAGATTTTGAATCCTATTTTGCTAATATAATGTGTTATTCGTGGGTAATTAGTATCGCTAATTAGAAATTGCTAAAAGTAAAATGTGACTGATTTTTTTGTAATAAGTGTTAACATAAGATTGTATTGTTTGTACTTCAAATTTATTATTATAACCATAAGTTAAATAAGTATTACTCTTTGAGACTGACTGATTTTAATAAAAGACTACTCTTGTTAAGTTTTTCAAAGTTTTGTACTAAAATAAAGATTTAAAATTTGTTATTTGATACGGCCAATATCTGAAAATGATGCTGCCAGTATCTAAAATAAATGGCCAATAACTACTGAAATACTCGTTTTTTTAAAGATAATAAAATTTTATTGCTAAAAAGCGTTTTATTTAACTTCTGTTTCCCTTCACCCTATTACATAAGATACATTTATCGACATGGTACATATAAAATATTAGTATATGACCTTAATAAGGCAAAAAAATAATTCTAAGTGGCCAATCTCCTTAAGTGGCCAATAACTGACCATTTTACCCTATACTGCATTAATTTTGGATGGGTTGAAAGACATAGCAAAATAAACGTGCCTGACAACAGCCATCGAATATGCTAGATTGTTTTTTAAAAAAAACGCACCTTACAAAAATATTCAACAAAAACTCGAATCTAATAGAACCATTAGTAGCCATCCAGAGCGGTCCGTGCGTGCCGCGGATGCGCGGGTCATCTTCTGTTAGACGTTCTGTTAGACGGAAAGGCGGTACTAATTGTTCGCACATTTTTTCAACAAGATTTCTCAACTCGAAACAAGATTTCTCAACTATAATTTTTTAAATTTACGTCTATACCAAAAAGTAATAGTCAAAATAGAAGCTATTTTTAATTACTAATTACATAACCGCGGCTTTCAAACCACCCAGAAATCTGCGTGTAAAAAAATGTGTGCATTGCTCAAACAAAAAAAACAAATCTTTCTAATATTATAAATGTGAATGTATGGATGGATGGACGTTTGCTACTCAATCACTCTAAAACGGCTGAACTGATATTTAGCGCAGAGGTAGTTATATTCTAGAATAGCATATAGATAGACAGGTACATAGATAGAAAACACTTTATTGTACATAAAAAATTATATTACAGAATACATCTAACTTTAAGGCTACTTAACACTAAAATTTCCACGCGAACCAAGTGGCAGCCAACACCTATTAAATCATAGCTCCGATTTATGTAAGAAAACCCGCAGATATATAGTAAAAAACATTGACCCGACGCCGTCGCCTAGAATTAACACTTAATTAGCAGGTTTCACAAGCATCGCGCTAAACCGCGTTTAAATCTGTCAAGGAGTAAATATGCACCCACGGTTGGCGGCGGTGGCGACGTTGCGTGAGCTTATGACTTGTTGTGACACACGACTTCCGCGACACATTAATCTCGGGGCCCGGTCTCACCGCTGAGTTGATCGGCGTTTTCGTAAGTGCACATTTTGACGTGAAACATCTTTAAGTTCGGTAGTAAGGGGCCAATTGCTAAAACCGCATGCAACAAAAACATGTCGCCTCGAGGGCTGTAACTCTGTAAAGTAGCTATTACTCAGCAAAATAGAGCAAAGTAGCTATTACTCAGATCTGTTTGACTCGTGCCGCTAGATGGCGCCAGTGCCTCGTAACACATTGCGTAGTTTGAGCTAAAAATTAACGCTTACTTATAGGCGTTTCAGAAGTTGGTCGAAGTTCGTTGAAGTGGCAGTGGGCGGGGCACATAGCTCGAAGAACTGATGGCCGTTGGGGCAAAAAAGTTCTGACCTGGCGACCGCGGACCGGACGACGCAGCGTGGGCAGGCCCCCCAACAGATGGTCTGACGACCTGGTTACGGTGGCGGGGAGTCGCTGGATGCGGGCGGCACAAGACCGGGAAGCTTGGAAGACTATGAGGGAGGCCTATATCCTGCAGTAGGCGTCAAATGGCTGATGATGATGATGATAGACGTTTCACGATTAACTAAGAGCCGTGTAACCCGACACAGCACCACCCGCTTTTTTATGGTTCCGTTGTTGACAAGGAACCCGCCATGTCCGTCCGTCTGACTGTCCGTCTATATGTCTGTCCGCGGGATATCTCAGAAACGATTAGTACTAGAAAGCTGAAATTTTGCATAGAAGTACATATTAATCACGCCGTCAAAACGGTACAATAAATTCTCATTTTTTTTATGTTACCCCCGCTACACTCATATTAGGGATGCATATTTTTATCCACTATAGTGGGCGACCATCTTATAAAAAGAAAACTTCATACAAATTCCATTGAAAATTACTGTTAAAACCCCACCTTCTACGGAACTCTACACTGCTCATATGCAAAAATAACTTCCACACAGAACAATCACTTGATCTGGCCCCAAACTAGAATACCCTGTGCTATGGTAACCAGGCAAGGACAGAAAGGCCACAGAGTTTTTGTGACAGGGAAAATTTCCTATGGTGAAGTAAAGCTGGGTGATGGACAAGTCCGAACTGCTTCAACTATAGTTGCTGATGACATCGTCTTCTTCCAGCCAACTCCAACAGACAAGTCAAATAACTGATCTTATGAGAGTACTTTTAATTGGTAGGCTCTTCAAAATGGTTAGTTGTAAGCATAAAGTTAATAATAAAACAGAACAAAATGCTTTTTCTTTTATACTGTTGTGTTTGGGATAAATCAAAGAAAGGCATAACATTCTCTTGTTTATTTTTATTTATTTGTATCCCGGTGGGGTAGGCAGAGACCAGGGTTTGCCACTTGCCACGATCCTCTTTCGTTGCACTTCCAGTGCAAAAAGTAGAAAATCGAACAAAGTTAACTCCGCTTAAATTTTGACGGAACTGAACCTCATACTCGATTTAGCTAACATGTTTATTAATCTTTATTTCATACGGG
The DNA here is from genome assembly GCA_947308005.1 of Yponomeuta malinellus. Taxonomy (NCBI): domain Eukaryota; kingdom Metazoa; phylum Arthropoda; class Insecta; order Lepidoptera; family Yponomeutidae; genus Yponomeuta; species Yponomeuta malinellus. The sequence continues at coordinate 3,284,522 of OX371019.1, forward strand.
AGATTGAGTGGTCCGATTTAGACGTTTATTTAGGCTTCGCTTGACGTAGAATTTGCTGCTAGATTTTCCAGACATTTGTATGGTTGCCTGCCGTCTCGAATTGAACCCGGGATTTACTGTGTAAACTAATTTGGAAATTCGTCCACCATCTGAAAGATAGACGACAGTTTCTGTTTTAACATATTAACGAATGTACTTACATTACATAAACTCAAGCCTGTATCCCGGAGGGGTAATCAGATACCAGGGTTTCACCACTTGCCACGATCCTGACAGACCTCTTTCGCTTCATCAACATTCATTAGTCGTTGCATGCGCGCACGCTGACTTGGGTACTCTTTATGTTGCCTGGCTCTTGGCAAATGTAAATAACCATAAAGCAGCCTAATAGATACTCAGGTTTCCTCACGAACTTAAATGTTATGATGAATGCAGGGTTTTAGAGTTTGTTATTTACAACAACTTTTGTTTCGCTTATATTTTATTTGTTTTAGATGTTTCATGATGCTTTAAGGTTTTTATCCTTGAGCCACTTACTATAAGCAGCCTTTAAAGGTCCTACTACAAGATACAGCACATAGTTTCTCTCAGTAGGTATATGAATACCCCAGACATACGGGTTTCCTTACGATTTTTTCCTTTACAGTTAGCCAGTGGTTTTATTTCAGCTCGTCTACTACCTACTCTGTTAATACAACAACTAAAGGTACTGTTACAAATGCTAATTACTAGCACGAAAGTATGCTACTATTGCGCAAATGCTACCTACTACCGCATGTGTGTCGACGAGGTGCTCGTATTAACCTATTTCAAATAGAAACAGCAAACGATGAAGTAGTATCATTGTCACACGCACTCTCCTTTATTTTTCTATTGTTACAATAATATTATTTACATACATGTAATCATGTTTGTTTGTGGCAATAAATCATTTATTCATGTATTAAGCATGCTTTTTAGTGGAATGCTTGTTAGTCGACGGCCGTTCTATCTTCGAGCGTGCTACTTGTGGTGGCGTGGAAGGGGGAATGGTAATAGCAAGTGTGAAAGCGTTTACTTAATGAGCACGCTAGTATCGATCAGTTGTTCGCCGCAGGTGCGTGCCAAAATGCCTTTTTTTTTTGGATGCATTGCATTGCAAGCAAAAGGATAATTTAATTCAGCTCCAAGCTCATGGCTACACTTGGTTTTCCATGATCCGGTTTTTAATGACAGACAGCACGCTATGGCATGTGTATTTGGAATGCTTGCTTTGATTATGCTTATTCAGGAACATGCTTAAAACTAGCATGATTATTGCTAGCAAATCAGACCAAGAGCGTGCTTATATTAAGCATACTCATAATCATGGATTTTAAGCGTGCTAGTAATGAGCATGTGTAACAGTACCTTAAGACACCTGCACAAAACTACATGAAGTCAAACAATAATAAATGGACAGGCTATCGTTTGTACTGCCCAATTAAACGTTCATTAACACGGAAATGTGCATTCTTCCATACGAAAGACCATAAACATTCGGATACGCATCAATATTTCCGTCAACATTTTTGTGAATCTCATAAAGACGCGGCCACACACAGGCGACGTAAATGCGACCACATGGTGATCGCAGGTTTACGATCGGACTTAAAAACTGCATAATTACATACTTTAACGATCCATAAACAACATGACTGACGTATAAAATAAATACAGTGTTTTTTTCGACTTAATTGTTATTTGCCTCGTCGACGATTACGGCTCGTTGTTGCGTGTATAAAATAAACTATAAGAATAGTTTGGCTTCGATATTAGACGTTATGTACGTTAATTAAAGGATAACGGACCCTATTACTAAGACTCCACTGTCCGTCCGTCCGTCTGTCGCCAGGCTGTATCTCATGAACCGTGATAGCTAGACAGTTAAAATTTTCAAAGATGATGTATTTCTGTTGCCGCTATAGCAACAAATACTAAAAACAGAAAAAATAACATTTAAGGGGGGCTCCCATACAACAAACGTTTTTTTTTTTTGCAGCTATTTGTTCGATATTAATAACGGCGACAGGTAGACGCTTGAAATATTCAAATGTTTTATAGAAGGGTACGGAACCCTTCATGCGCGAGTCCGACTCGCACTGGCCGGTTTTTTATTCTTAGTTTTGATCTAGTTAAAGCGCTTTCACAAACAATACATTCCCTTGCTTTCCCTGTCATTTGTACATTTTTGTATTAATCTTTGTACGTAACTTGCGGACAGAAACGTAAACAAATCTCTTATCTATCGCCAGATTGTATGGGGAAGGCCCATAAAGCGCACAAGCGATCGCCAAACGCCGATGATCCCGAATCAAGGGCGGTAAAGCCAAAATGGGGTCGATTGCGCCATAGCACGCTGGGAGCGTGATGTGGCGGTAATGGCCGACTGTACAAATATTTACTGACCCAACCCCGCTGACCGGCGGTTAAGGGGAAACCGCTGTCCTATTCCGAGTGACACTAGAGCCTTAATTCATAAGCAGCCTATATACGTCCCACTTTAGGGCACAGGCCGTCTCTCAGGGAGAGAGTATGGGCTTGATCACCACGCGTGCCCACCGCGGACTGGCGATTTCAAGCGCTGAGGTATGTGGATAGCTCAGGCACTCAGGTCTCCTTACGATGTTTTCCTTCACAGTTAGCGAGTGGTATTGTATAAAAAACAAAGTCATAGGTACATGCCGAGTCCAATGTTCTAGCCACTAGGCTACCACCGCTCTTGCTTTAAATACAAACGTGGAAAGGAGCCTAACGTGCTATGGAACAGGCTATGCTCGGAGTCTCTTTAATGGACCGCATCAGAATTGAGAAAATTCGCCAAAGAACTAAGGTGACTGACATAGCCTCTAAGAATAGCTGAAGTGGCGGTGGGCTGGTCACATAAGCTGAAGAACGGATAGGGTGCAATGGTTCTCGAGGGGAGCCCACGAGCTGGCAAACGTAGCGTAGGACGCCCACCAGCTCGCTGGACCGACGATCTGAAGCAGATTGCTAGCAGCGGCTGGACGAGGACGGCCGAGGATAGGAGCGTTCGATTATGACGTCATCCCGGATATTGAAACGAATTGAAGGGCCGGCCGGGGGAATGTTTTCCGGGTATGCTCTCGTACGACCTGGGCCTATTTCATGGAACCACACTGTATGTCACTATAATTGATTGCAGATATTTTTGTTATTTTGTTTCCAAATAATAATAATAATACAATGCCTGTGTCAGATAGATATGGCACACTTCAGTCTGGTTATATTAAGTTTTAAAATATTAAATTGAATATGTATAAAACCTCCAACACAAAAAGTAAAACCGCATGATTGTCGCTAATTTCAGCCAGATCAAAGCAACAAAATTTTTGGCGGCCATTTTTTCCGCCATTTCGTTTTTTTTTTATCGAACTTAAATTTGCCCAGGGTACGTACGTTGTCTTCACGGAACTTTTCTCTGTTCTGTGGTTGTCTAAGTCAAAGCACCATACATATATCTCTTACCGTTTCGTCAGGCAGTTGACCGTGTTCATAAACGGCTGAGTGGATTTCCATCAAACATGGCTAAGAACCATCTCGATCAATCTAGCTTTCAATGAATTAAAATCCGCATCGAAATCGCTCGATCCGTTTAGGCGCTACGACGGAACGTACAGACACACAGACATGGGCTTCAAACTTATGACACCCCTCTTTGCGTTGCGTCGTGTGTTAAAAAAAAAGATTTTATTCTGTCTCGTCTGCAATTTGTCGGATGAGAAACACCATCCCTTCCCACACCTTCTCCTCTCATGCCGCTAGGTTTTATGGCGTACATCAAATCAGCTGGCTCGATTTGGGTTAATAGATACACTGCTGGCTATAGTACCTACAGTCGGCGGCTGATGATATCCACATTCTCATTGCAAAGTCGCCACTAACGCAACCGAGTAAAGTCCAAGTGCGTACATCCATGCGTTCTATTGAATTACGTTACGGGCGACTTAGCAACAAAAATATAATACGGTATTTGACACGATCAACAATAAATTATTTCATATGCTCGATTAAAACAGAAATTACAAAATATCTCGGAAAATGAATGTCTTTTAGTCAATTACCAGTTATTACAATTTTTAAATAGATTAAACATAAAAAGAGTGCTCTGAAATGTGACGTCATAAGCCAGTACTTTCATACAAAATTCCGTTTTAAAAGTAACTCGTTTGATATTTTGTCAAATACCCAATTGCTTATGTACGTCCGCAAAGGTAATGTGCTGTGGTCTGTACGAAACTCTTGTACAAATGGCCTCAGTCTCAGTGTATTTTCATCTTTGTGATGTCCTTGTCTGGTTAGCATAGCACGGAGTATCCTAGTTTGGGACCAGGACAAGTGATTGTGCGGTGTGGAAGTTATTATTATTATTTGTGGAAGTAAAAGTCGAACGGTGAAATAACACAAATCCAAATCAATAACGTCTCAAACGGGCCTTCTCTCAGCGAGAGAGATTGGGGTTAAACACCAATACAATGTCAAGCGCTGATGTACCTTAACACCTCAGACACGGCTTCTTCGCGATGTTTTCCTTCACAGGATTCGAATTAAATTGGGGCCTAGTTTCCATTCCGTGTGGCGCCGAATTAAGAATAGCGTCACTCCATTACCTTCCGTGGATGTCGTAGAAGGCAACTAAGGAAATCAATTACCAGGAGACGGGCAGCAGCGTCTTCCTGAGATTCCAACCGCACACTGCGATCGCCAACCCGCCTGCCAAGCGTGGCGATTATGGCAAAACCCCTCATGGTTATGAAAACCACGAAGGAGGCCTATGTCCTGCAGTGGGCGTCAAATGGCTGATGATGCTGATGATGCTAGTTTCCACAACACAGAGAATCTTCGGGCGGGAACTAGGGCTTCATCCTATTGAATGAAATTCTCCTTGGACCAAATAAATCTTTTTTCAATTTGAAATTTCGCCTACGTTACATCGCATTCGGCCAGTCGCGTTAAATGAGCAGAGTTTATTCAACAGTGAAAAGTTAACTGAGGTCAGTGGCCCCGCACTTAATTGACAAGGCCGGGCTGTCTGTCTGTCTGTCTCGTCTGCCCACTGACGCGGCTGAGTGCTTTATTTCGTTTTGGACCTCTGCACGAGATCTATTTTAAGACCTCGTGAGGTTCAGAAATAATTTGCAGTTTTGTGGTGAAAGGAATACAAGATTACGTGAGAAAGTACTACGTTCACGAACTTAATGGGTAGATATGATGTATGTGTTTTGGCTAAACAACATAACATAATTTTATGCCTGTATCCCGCAGAGGTACGCAGAGACCAGGGTCTGTCACTTGGCACGATCCTGACAGATCTCTTTCGCTTCATCAACATTCATTAATCGTTGCTTCCACGCACGCCGGTTTCGGGTACTTTTTATCTTGCCCTTTGCTAATACATCCTCTATTTGGTCGAAGTATGTGCGCATGGGACGTCACTTACTGGTTGAGCGTAAAGGAAGAAAAATCAATGAAACGATTACAAACTCTTAAGTTTCAGTTGAAGTATGCACTGAAAACCCATGATCGCCGCTTTTAGCAAACCTTGGTATCTGCCTCCTAGACATGTGCGCCGATGCGAATTACGTCGGCGGCGGCGGCGCGGCGTCAGGGCAAAAATCAGTCGGGGCGGAGTAAACGGCGTGGGTGCACGCACCTCTGGAGAGCTTTTTATATAAAAAAAATGTGGTGGGAAGGAGTTCCATCGACACATTTTTGTATAGAGCGTGTTATTGAAATAACGGAAAACATTAAAACAGTTATCGAACGTAAAACGTAAAAACTTATTCCACTTCCAAGAAGCAACATTTTAAAGTTCGTATTTTTATTTAATTTTTGTACAAACCGATCACGTCAAGTTAAGAGATTAAATGGAAAATAGAAAAAAATATATGTTAAATAACTCATTGCGGTTTACTTGTCGATACCAACCCAATCCAATCAGTCGGTTCCGCAATGCTGAGGATCGTGGCTACTATGTCGGGGTTGGGTGTAGAGTGCTCTCCATCAGGACCTGTCGTTCGCTGCATGGACCGCGACCGAGTCTGGCCGCGTTTCATAAAACAACAACTCATAGCTATTATAAATTCAATGTATATTACTTAGATAAGATAAGAATGTTCTTTATTGCACACAAGAAACAAGAGACATAAAATATGAAAGTTACAATGAAAAAGCACAATGGGCGGCCTTATTGCTAACAGCAATTTCTTCCAGACAACCTGTTTTATCCTAGTCTTCCTTCCTTCTCGTGGACTGTTCGACTATGCAATGTATACATCGAATTGTAATAGAAAATAAGACTCCGATCTGATCTGGTTTATCCATTTGGCGGGTGGTCTGCCTCGAACTCTCTTCTTTCCACTGTCGCTTTCCGGTCTTGTGATATTGCAATAAACTGTTACAAGTAACACTGGCGTGAAAACCGGCGGTGGCGGCGTCTCCAAAATTTCGAGCGACATCGACGCGGCGGCGCGGCGCACATGTCTACTTCCTACACCTGTGTAATTCATCTGACTCTGAGATTGAACTTTCATCTGGAAATCTTATAACACTGTCGATCCATGCTGATATCAGCTCTACTTTGAAGCTTGTAAATTTGATATCTCGGACGGAAAAGGCCGAGATTTCCAACGTGGAATTTTTCAACATCGAAAAATCTAAGCCGGAGATTAAAAGGGAAAATGTAATTCAAAACACATTATCGCTTCCATCCTTTGCCCTGAAACCCACTTAACTTGTTTGGCAAACCGATAAGGATAATATTATATTAAGGCGGTAAATAAATTGCATTCGGGTTCAGAAACTGTGAAATATGACATGACAGGGAAAGTGTACGAAAATAATTTGAGAAGGTAAATAAAATGTTTTTGGGTTTCATGCCTCAAAAATGTTTGTAAAATATGTCTGGTGTTACTTTGAATGACAGGATACGCAATAGTTTGATTAGAGAACGTTGTGAACTGAAAGAAGATGTAGTGACTAGAATTGAGAAAGGAACGTTACGTTGGTTTGGAGATGTGGAGAGGATGAAGGAAGATGGATTGACGAAACAAACATATCGAGCGAATACGGGTGGAACGGCTAGTAAGGGATGTCTCAGGCGGACATACTTCGATCAAATGGGGATGTATTAGCAAAAAGGGCAAGATAAAAAGTACCCGAAACCGGCGTGCGTGCGTGCAACTACTAATGAATGTCGAGGAAGCAAAAGTGATCTGTCAGGATCGTGGCAAGTGGCAGTCCCTGGTCTCTGCCTACCCCTCTGGTATAAACCTTGGGGCATGTTCTATGAATCACACCCCAAGGTTTGCCACATGCCTCGATCCTGACAAATCTCTTTCGCTTCATCAACAATCATTAGTCGCTGCACGCGCGCACGCCGGTTTCGGGTACTTTTTACTTTTTGAAACAACAAACCTGTATCACGCCTGTATCGCGGAGGAGTAGGCAGAGACCGGGGTCTGCAGCTTGCCACGATCCTGACAAATCTCGTTGGCTTCATCAAAATGTTTACTTTTCGGTCGGATACAAAGCAGAAAAAAAACTAAAACCGTTTTTCAAAAGTCGCTCTCGTAGTATAATATGCTATACAAACAAACACAAACTCTCAACAATATGAGCGGCTTTGTTTGCGCATGAAGTAAAACCCATTTCAACGCTATTGGTTGTAGTTTTTTTATATGTACATATAGCTAACGAAGAGGCTGGCCGAGAGAGCACTATTCAATTAATTTCTTGTTCGTGGGTATTTCATATAATTTTCATTCTCTTACTTTTGGATCGGAACACGCGCTGTCAGTTCCAGTACCTCTTAATTAAAATTCAGCGATATTTTCTCGTGTTTATTTACAAAGATCTTTTCGCTGATGGTAGAAAAAACCTGGAATATTTTAATTTGTATTTGAATGAAATATGTGGCGGTAGAACGCTTGATTCACATTCCAGAGGGTTCGTATCTCGGCGCGTGTACCAACGGCTTTGTTTACTAAGTTACGCACATTAGTGAATTTGTTGTTGCAGTACCACTCGCTGCAGTGTTTTCCTTTGCCGTTAGCAAAGGAAAACATCGTGAGGGATCCTGAGCGACTGAAGTGTTCACGTACCTCAGCGCGTGAAATAGCCAATTCGCGGTGGGCACGCGTCATAATCAAGCCCTTACTCTGTCTCCCTGAGAGAAGGCCCGTGGCATACAGTGGGTCTTACATAGGCTGCATTACTATTTCGTTTCAATCAATCAATCAGCATTCGTCCACTGCTGGACACAGGCCTCCCCCACGCCACTACTTTCCGGCCGGAGACAGAAAAACGTGGCGTGCCTTGGGGAAGCCTATTATTTCGTCTATTATTCATTAATATCATCGCACTAATAAACAAAAGTATAGTCGTAAAACCTCAACATTAATCCCTAAGTATAAACTGAGGCATGATTGCGAGCTAAATGTGTTGGCCGGTTGCCAGGCCTCCTAAACTATCTTAGGAGAAACAATTTAGATCTTATCGACGGCAGACAGGACTGTCTTTGGGCTGGGGCGTGGAGAGAAAAGACAGTGCGATAGCTACATACCTACATACTTTCTATCTTACAATACAGTATACGGCCCATGAAAGATGCCCGCTGTTGGGCATAGGCCTCTTCACCGTCACGCTAATCACGCCGGTACCATGCCAATTTCGTCCATTGTCCTTCTGCCCCCTTCTTCTTATTATTATTATTAATTCCTTTATTGCATTTAAAACAGGCAGTTTTGCACATAGGCGAGCTTAATGCTACTTAGCATTATCTACCAGCTAACCTAAGTTATTCATCATAAGCAGCCTATATATGTCACACTGTAGGGCACAGGCCTTCTCTCAGAGAGAGAGAGAGTATGGGCTTAATCACCACGCGTGCCCACCACGGATTGGCGATTTCAAGCGCTGAGGTATGTGAATAGCTCAGAGGCCCAGGTTTCCTCACGATGTTTTCCTTCACTGTTAGCGAGTGGTATTGCTACCTAAGTTATTACTAAGTATCAATATACTATGTATATTACTATCAATATTTTTAACATGATGATATAGTAATGCAGACCTTTTGTATTTTTACTGAACATATTTGTGCAATAATGTTTATAGAATCACTAAAGTTTAGTGGGGATGAGAGGGATATTTGATTAGACGGGAAGACGGACGGTGGACGAAGCCAATCACAGAGTGGTGGCCGAAGATGGGCGTCGTTCGATGGGTAGGCCGCCTACCCGATGGGTCGATGACATTAAGAAGGCGGCAGGAGGACAATATTTAAAAACGGAACGTGGTCTATTTGGTTATGTTTGTCAATATTTAACGTAAAACTCGATTTGTTAATATTTTTTTATAAGCAGCCTATACACCTCCTACTGTAGGGCTCAGGCTTTCTCTTAGGGTGAGAGTATGGGCTTAATCACCACTCGTGCCCACCGCGGATTGGCGATTTGAAGCGCTGAGGTATGTGAATAGCTCGGACACTCAGGTTTCGTCACGATGTTTTCCTTCACCGTGACCGTTAGCGAGTGGTATTGCTACTATAACTTCACAAATGTACATAACTTAGAAAACAAAGTCATAGGTACATGGGAATCGAACCTGGATCTCTCGCTTCTGAGTCCAATGTTCTACCCACTAGGCTACCACCGCTATGGTAGATTTATATATTAACGATCAAAATTTTTTCAATTAAAATTAATTCCAAAGTAAGATAACAATATTACGGCTTTTATATCAATTCATATCGTCCTCACTCCGTTCTATATATTTTTTCTTCTTACACTGAACGAAATTGCGAGACTTGACAAGTTGTCTTTTTTTTTTCGTTTAGGTCACATATTTTTTAAATATTGAATAACTCATGGCTTTCAGGCGAGTTGGTGGTAATATCACGAGTGCAAGAGAGAAAGAAGCACAATATAACTGTGTTTGCAAATATTATATGCTCTCTCTCTCTCTATGTCTCTCTCTCTATCTTTTTCTTTCCCTCTCTGGTTGATCTCATGTATGTAAGTAACCGACTGTTCGTTCACTTTCCGGTACAAGAAAGGGTCCCGGTTTAAACTTGACAGACCGCCGAGATAAAACGCGACCGACAGGTTAGTTAGGTGTTAATCTAGAATTCGGGTTCGGGAGGTTACTTTATAACCTACCGTCGGTTGATTAGCGTTTTATATGCGGAGAAATTTAGTAGTTCAAGCCGGAGAGGGTTTCTGGCTTTAGAATTTGTGAGGAAATGTGTTAAATTTTCACGTGAAACGTCTTTTAGTTCGATGTCACCGGGGGGTCACTTGCTCAAACCACATGCAACGAAAACATGTCGCCTCGGCGAGCGCTGTAACTGTAACTACGATTAGTGTGCAATTCATTTATATACGTGTCGTGGGCTTGAATTGTAGTGTTTCTCTTCAATCTTACACACACACACACACACACACACACACACACACACACACACACACACACACACACACACACACACACACACACACGCACGCACGCATGCACGTACGCACGCATGCACGCACGCACGCACGCACGCACGCACGCACGCACGCACGCACGCACGCACGCACGCACGCACGCACGCACGCACGCACGCACGCACGCACGCACGCAAGCACACATGCACACTCACAAACGCGCCCACTTTGCACGATTTATGTTATTTTTGCTTTTACTTTTCATGTTTTTAAACTACCAACGCCAGGTCATTCTGTTGCCTCGTTGTAGGATTTCTAAAACTGTGCCTCGTAAATAAGATTAGTTTAAAAAAAAAGTAGTCTGTATTTGGCCTGTGACGCTGGTTTCGGTTACTTTTTATCTTGCCCTTTGCTAATACATCCCCTATTTGGTCGAAGTATAACCTCCTAGTTTCCATGGAGGCCTATTCCTCTAGGATACAGGCGTGAGTTTATGTATGTATGTATTTATGTTATTTTACTGTACCAATCTGAATAAATATATACACTTACGTCACCGCGAGGCACAGACCTTAGCTCAGATTAGGTTACATTTAAAACTCTTTATTACACACGATACATTATAAAAGTATCATGAAATCTCTTACATATCTAAGTTACAAACTATACAACTGGCGGTCTTATTGCTAAAAGCGATCTCTCAGAGAGAGACTGTATGGGTTTCATCACCACGCGTGCCCACCGCGAATTCCGAGAGCTAAGTTATGTCCACCTCAGACCTTCGGGTTTCCTCACGATATTTTCCTTCACAGCTACAGCGGTGTTGCTACTACAAATTGACAAATGTGTCACTCGTACATGTCCGGATTCGAACCTACGACCACTCGAATTCGAGGCCAGCGTTCAGCCGATGCGATACCAAATAAATGTACTCGTATTCTAAACCGAAATAGAAATGACACATCTTGCAACGGAGAATGGCTGTTCACAGTTCGGTAACAACACAAACAGTGTCCCTGCCCACCCCCTATCTTCTCTTAAACCTCGCTGGAGGCACGCCAAATACATTTGGCTAGCTATCCTGTACGCAAATGTCTGTTTACCCTCTACACTTTATGCAAAGTTATAGAAGGTCCAATGTAGAAACTTAATGTAGAAATAGCTCGTAATTTAAAAAAAAATTATACAACGTTATTTCTAAACTGTGCAATCTCCATGAGTTTTTTTCTCCGGCTTTTATTTTCCGAACAAATAGGGAATGTACTTAGTAGGTAGCAAAGGGCAAGACAAAAAGTACCCGAAACCGGCGTGCGTGCTTGCAACGACTAACGAATGATGATGAAGCGAAAAAGGCCTGTCAGGATCGTGGCAAGTGGCAGACCCTGAGGTGCGACCACGTTAGTGACGGCTGAACGGATTTACATGAGACTTGGCGTACAGATAGACAAAGACCTGAATTGAGACGTAGCGTACTTGATATCCTGGTTCCCGGCGGATGATGTTTATTTTAAGTTTAAAATAGATGGCGTTGTGAGAGCGAACTTTGTGTTTTAAAAATAGATGGCGTTGTGCAAGAATCGTATAAACGGATTCTGCGGCGGTACCAAGCTCGTCGGGACAGCTAGTACATACACATATGAACACTTTGGAGTCGTCTAAATGCTGATAGAGTGGAAAGTTACGTGATGCAAGGGCCCCTTCGGGATGCCGGCGTGAGTTTATGTTACGTTGTTACGTTATATTACGCACAATTACTGAGACATTTTGTGTTTGGCTGCAAGCTCTAATCTTTGAATTATTTCTATAATTTATATTTTTCGATGTATTACGGTACCTATACATAATTTTACTCCTCCTTGGCCTTGGCCAGCTCTTGGCACCAGGTAAATATTATGTCAAGTCGGCACGCCATCTCCGCCTCGGTCTGCCACGTCGCCGGTGGCCATCGAAAGGCGCCCAATCGATTTTCCAAGAATCCAAGGCGATTTTGCCCGCCTTTCCGGGGCCCACACGTCAGTGCTGATTTTTTTCCCCAACTTTCAGCACATGCTGAGTCGGAGCCCATTTACATTTGCCACACCTAAAGTCCAGTACATATACCTTACCGTTTTGTGTTTAAGCTTCTCATGTTTCGTTCTAAGCTTACTTCGCGCTGTGACTTGTAATTAGATTTATATTGCTTTGTAAACGTGTGTGTGTTTTTGTAAATAAATGCTTTATACCAGACCCACTCAGAAAGGGTCTCATGGCTCGTTCATAAGCGGGCTACAAAGTTCGTCATTCCTCCCTTATAAATGTGCGGCGGGAAAAGTTAAATGGAATTTCATTCCTGCCCTTCGTAGCAGGGCAGGAATGTTGTGTGAAAATCCATTCCTGCCCTGCTTGCGTTCTTTTGTGTTTTAGCAGTGAACATAAAAAAAAACCTCAAAAAAGTTTTATATCAAATAATGAGAAAAAAGGGTTTTTTTTTCGTACTCGATTTTTAATGAAAGGAGGCTGGCAACCTTTTTTCTGCACTACAGCAAAAACAAGTGCGGCAATTTGTGTTGTTTTCTACTTAAATTGATATTTAACAGTACGCTTTAAATTATTCTAAACAATTTTTTTACCTCATAGGTTTAGCATAAAGCACTATGTATCACTCGGGAGAAAGTTCCATTTCTGTTCGAGAGTATGTTTAAGTCCGACGCCCAGCGTCATAATGCTTCATCTATCTATCATAGCGCCCACCCAGCCCTGGTCTCTGCCTACCCCTTCGGGATACAGGCGTGAGTTTATGTAGGTAGAACATTGAACTCGGAAGCGAGAGACCCAGGTTCGATTCCTACCTATGACTTTGTTTTCTAAGTTATGTACATTTGTGAAGTTATAGTAGCAATACCACTCGCTAACTGTGAAGCTATTCACATACCTCAGCGCTTTAAATCGCCAATCCGCGGTGAGCATGCGTGGTGATTAAGCCCACATTCTCTCTCTGAGAGAAAGCCTGTGCCCTACAGTGGAACGTATATAGGCTGATAATGACATGCACGAATCAGACTTTCTGTTTACCCAATTTGTTGCAGTTTATCCCCAACTCTAGCGTTCGGTACAGGGACTGGTAAAAGTGGTTTTTGAGTCTGACCCATTTCTTTGCGCGGTTGTAGGTCTAAGGGCGGCCTCACATTAACACGATCGATACTTGAAAAGGTCGTACCAAGTTTTTGGGCGGTTGACGCCAGTGCTCAGAAAACTCGCGAGTTGGTTCGGAATCAATTGCGTAATTTTTTGTAATGTTGTCAAATTAGGTTTATTCTCATTTTAATATGACGTCTGATACGCTCGTTAACTCCCATCAAAATTTATCAAAATATGTTTATTTTTCATAGAACTTTCCCTAACGGACCTAAATGTGTCAATTGGAATATGTAAAAGTAGAAGAAGGCTGCATAAATGCAAATTAAAAATCTTGTTTTTTATTTTTCATTGAAACGTCGAAATCTATATTTACCATGGTCGTGAAGTCACTAAGTCAAATTCGGATCGCCGTGGTTACTCCTCAGCCTTATTGTATTTGTTTGCAGACTATGTGGTGCTATGGTGGAGGTAGTCATAGAACGTCATAGCTGACAGCCTTTTTATCTGACCATGAAAATTTAAATATAAGTACAGTTTTAAGCCCCATGATCATCATCATCAGCCATTTGACGCTCACTGCAGGACATAGGCCTCCTTCGTGGTTTTCATAAACATGAAGGGTTTTGCCATTATCGCCACGCTAGGCAGGCGGGTTGGCGATCGCAGTATGCGGTTGGAATCTCAGGAAGACGCTGCTGCCCGTCTCCTGGTTATCGATTTCCTTATTCGCCTTCTACGACATCCACGGAAGGAAATGGAGTGACGCGGTTCTTAATCCGGCGCCACACGGACCGAATTTGAAGCCCCAAAAAATCAATATTATTTTACGATCTAATAAATTCTAATGGAATAATTATTGACAAATTAAGAACTATTTAAAAAAAGGTTTTTAACGTCTTTGTTATGGGTCCTCAGAATCACTGTGAACATGATTGAGAGATTTTACTGATACGTTTTCCAAATACGATCTGTAAAAGAAGATATTATGATGTTTCCCACTTAATCCGTTCTAGCTCGAACGCCACGCACAAAGAGCTACGGCTCGGTAGAGATCGATTCGAAGAACCAAATGTTTCACTTAAGGTGGTTTTTTATTTATTAAAAAAACCTTTGGTACAAAATTTTCTTTAAATATCCTACTAATATTATAAACGCGAGCGTTTGTATGGATTTATGGATGTTTGTTACTCTTTCATGCAAACACACACTTTAATGAAACCTTACAGTGATATAGCTTATACATCAGAATAACACATAGGCTATTATTTATAAAGATATTGTGGAAATTGTTCAAAATATAACTAATAGTACTAATCCGCCGACACCAGCTACTTAAAAATAAAATACAAATAATTAATTGGATAAAAAATACGGTTTACAATTGAACACCTATGCTAAATTACAAATTGTTTCCCAATTCCCAACCCAAAGACACTGGCCTATCGACCGTATCGCAGAGTGACAGTCATACATACATAAACTCACGCCTGTATCCCAGAGAGGTAGGCAGATACCGGGGACTGCCACTTGCCACGATCCTGACAGTTCACTTTCGCTTCCTCAACATTCATTAGTCGTTGCATGCACGCACGTCGGTTTCGGGTACTTTTTATCTTGCCCTTGAGCGACAGTCGTGCAAGACAAATGGCCCAGAGCTTTAGGGATAGCTAATCGACACTGCGCGACAGTTTGTTGGCAAAATATAGCGTAACTCTTATTTAATCCTATTCCAAGGCTGACCTGCACCTCCCAAACGTGGACATAAAAGCAGTTGGTATACTAAAATTCTTCATACAAAATTAATTCCATTCAAATGTCGTGGTCCAGAGCTCGTGATTGTGGTTGCATTGGCATATGAGCAAATGTCGTCACATTTCGGTTTAATTCCCGTTCTAAAGTCAGAAAGTCATTCCGGATGTGTGAGCCCGGCCTAAGACTGTATTTTTCTTTCCACTGCCGCTTTCCAAAAATGCTGTCTATGTAATGGTTCCGCTGCCCCCTTATTACTCCGGCTATTGCTGAAGTGGTCGCCGTGGGTAAACCAGTTGCTTTAGAGGCAAAGTTTGCGGTTCGAACCCAGGCGGATCCTTGCCAAGTTGCATGTTCAGTAGAAAAAAACTCAACAAGCTTGCTTTTTAAATAAACGAAAAAAAACTTCATAGAGTTTTGCATACAAAAATGGAAAGTAAAATCGAAATCAAAACCAATCCTAAAGTTTTTTTTCATCGACGAATCTGAGAATCCGTTACTTTCTTTGTATCGAACCTATAGATAAAGCGTGTTTCAGAAATGTCCGGTGACGTTCCATTCCGCGAGGGTAGTTCAGAGGTTAAGGAGGCTATAAAATATCGAAAAACCCGGCCAAGTGCGAGTGAGACTCGCACAAGAAGGGTTCTGTACCATTATTTATACAACATTAGGCAAAGATCGAATTTGAGAATAGCGCCATCTATAGAAACCAACAAAAAGCGTTTAACATTGACATTTAACGACATGAAATCGGCGCTGTCTTTAGACAACGTTAGCCCCCCTTAAATATTTATTTTATTCTGTTTTTAGTATTTCTTGTTATAGCGGCAACAGAAATAGGTACATCATCTGTAAAAATTTCAACTGTCTAACTATCACGGTTCATGATATACAGCCTGGTGACAGACGGACGGACGGCCAAACAGCGGAGTCTTAGTAATAGGGTCCCTTACCCTTTGGGTACGGAACCCTAAAAAATACTACTAAGTTAATGCCAAGTCAAAAACGTGCTGCCTACCTGTTCCGGTATAAAGTAGCGGTGTTCTTATTTTATTTTATTGAAAAACATCTCTGAAATTGCATTACCTGCTAACTTCGGAGGTGTGCTATCCATCTTTATCAGGCACTCAAAGCAAATTGCAAACCGCTGGATCCGTTGGTTCGCGATTTTCTAAACATAAGTGGGAAAAGTGTTGTAGGTACAGTCGCCAGCAGGTCAATCCTTAAATTTTTGTTGTAAAGTTGCCCGTAACTAAACTGATTAGAGTGCAAGTGTGCAAAGGCTAATGTGTTCGACTGTACCGATGCGGATTACCGACAAGTCTAACAAGGAAAACTTAAGAAACACGTCAATCAAGAATTGGTCATATACAACAATTTTTTAAATTCTTATCAATCTTCAAATGATTTTGTTCAATTTTCAAGAAAAAAAAAATTGTGTCTAGGTTTTTCTGATTTCAGATAATGGTTAAAAAAAAGATGTGTCAAAGAATGGATATTTTTCTCATCGAAGTATGCTAAATTGCGACAGAGCGCACAAAGCGAATATGATAAAATTATGACAAAAACCTAATCCCTAAGTAAAAAACTCATAACAAAAACATAAACTGACGCCTGTATCCCGGAGGGTTAGGCAGAGACCAGGGTCTGCCACTTGCCGCGATCCTGACAGATCTCTTTCGCTTCATCAACATTCATTAGTCGTTGCATTTAAGCACACCGTCTTCAGGAGAACTAAAACAAAACTCACTTAACAAAAGTAGTTGTAAGACACAAACAGGTACTGAGCACATTACGGGAACCCATTTCAATTTGCATCTGAAATATATAAAGGGGTAATAATCACATTTAAAATACGATCATAACTTTCGGTGATGGTCGCTATCACGGCCATTATCAATTTCATCAACGAGAATCACTTCAAAATTGACACGTTTCCTGAGAGACGTGGGGTAAAAGTTCCTAATATCGTCCATCAACATTTTTATCGGCCGTGTTTATCGAAGCGTCTAAATTAAAAGGAACAAAAATATAAAGCGTTTGACGATTTAACCTTTCCGAGCTGGGAGCGAAAGCCGATCAATCAATGTCTGGATGAAAGTGGAATTTGTTCAATCAAATTATACGTGGACATAGAATAAAAACCGCCGAGGTACAAATTGTTATAACAAGAAATACTGAAGCAGCCATCCTATTCTCTCTCTCTGACACACACACACACACGCACGCACGCACGCACGCACGCACGCACGCACGCACGCACGCACACACAATATTTCATTTAAGCGAGAGGCTTTGCTTGACCGTGTTATATGGTACCTTGTATGACGATCTTAATTAACTATGAAATGAGTACACTTTTGACAAAATGTAGTCAGAATCATAGAAAACCACAAAAAAACAGAAAGAACAACATAACAGGTCATTACAAATATCTGCCAGCGCAGGAGCATAATTCTAGGTCAGCGGACTCGAGCACATAAATACAAAACAAAAAAAAAATCGGAGGTGAAAAGACTTATGTTTTTATAAAATTACTCTCTAATATTCTTATTATATTTATTACATTAACACACAAAGGAGAGCTCGCACGAAATTGTAAATATTGCAAAATATGTGACTGTTATATTGAAATATTCAATTTTGAATATGTGCAAAATGCTGACAAAATTATGACCAACTGTGACAAGGACGGCGGATGGGTCAAAAAATCACGAGATTTGTGTGACGTACTTTATGGATGACCTCTTATCTCAAAGACTGGATTTACAACAGTTGGATTTCGGTTGGAAACACGCTTGCAATAAATAATAATTTACAAAGTTCTAGTAATGGTATCACTGGAAATTGACAGCCTGCCATAGAGTTTGTAGATTTTTCATTTTTGGGATCTTAGTCGATGACGTATTTCCTTTGCAGTGACGTACTTCCGCTTCGTTAAACGCCGACTGTTTTTTTTTTTGCTTTAAAAATTTACGAAAGCAGCTTAATTCGCAAAGACTATTTTTTTTCTTGAGGGCTGAATCAAAAACCATTTCGAGATTAACATCTAAGTAACCATATTTTCTATATTTAAGATAAATATTAAGGAAGATGAGCGTTATTTTTGCCAAAAAACAATAACCTTTATTTGACCTTCTGATGACGTCACATTTTAAAATAAACATAACATATGGCAACACTACGTTACTTAAAAAAAGGACTTGCTGTCATAACTGTCATATGCATATCATTTCCTTGTCTGTGAAAAAAACGTCTGTGACAGCAAATCACAGAAACAAAGTGTGACAGTTTGCGCGACGTTTCGGCGTGTGCACTCGAAAAATATGACGTCACCCTTTCAAATATTTTAAATAAATAATTTATAATAATAAACTTAACAAATCGCTGAAAAAATTAAATTAGTCTCTAGAAATTACTTCTGCTTTAAGAAAAAAATATAAAATAAGATCAAAATAAAAAATATACTGCCCGAATTCCAAATATTCGGCCTACGCCCTTAAAATTGCCTATTTTCTCGAATAAAGTAATGTAAGAACCGCTTGATCTGTGCTTCTGTACGTTTCGCTTTTATCTGCTTGGGATCAGGTGCCGTATTAATTATGTTAGATATACAAATACATCTCTCGCATTGGAGATTTCATGCAGATTGGGTATTATAATGTTATTGATAGGGATTATTCGTTTTATCCGCGTCTTCCTGTTGTTTTGTGTTTGTTCAATCGATTTATTTTATTAATGAGTTGATCAGTCAATTTGTTAAAGCTTGAGTCGTATCTATTACTTTACTGTTGTAATTAAGTATGGACGAGTAGTGACGATATTTGTGATACTTATTTAGATAGTTTTAAAAACTATCGTGGTGGTACATACACATACGTATAATTTGTTACGCGTTTAATTATAGTGATTTATTTAATTAATAATAACATCCATTAAGTTTTTTTATTGCCTCTTTATCGTCGGTGTCCTTTGTACTATTTTAAGTTTCAAATGTAATTAATTCCCAGTCAACACTAATATTACAAAGAGGAAAAGTTTGTTGGTTTATATGTTTGTAAGTTTGTATGTAGGGGGTAATCTCTGAAAATACTTGATTTCAAAAATTCTTTCACCAGTATTCAGAATGGACCTTCAGGGTGGACATAGGCTATAGACTAATTCGTTTACCACGCGAAAGAAGTCGCGGGCTCTGCTAGTGTACAATAAAGAATTCTATCTATCGAAACCAAGATTTAGCCTAACGGCATGTCAGAATGTGTGTTATTGAGTGACAATCACCGGAAAATTCGACTTTCCTATTCATAATAACAGAGTAAATTATTACCCGGAATAATAATCATTAACAAGTGTTGATAAAGCGATAGAGGTTTGTCAGGATCGTGGCAAGTGGCAAACTCAGCCTACCCCTTCGGCCAACCGACGTCAGTTTATGTATGTATTCATATGCTGCCGTGATATAATAACACGATCCTGACAGATCACTTTCGCTTCCTCAACATTCATTAGTCGTTGCATGCACGCACGCCGGTTTCGGGTACTTTTTATCTTGCCCTTTGCTAATACATCCTCTATTTGGTCGAAGTAGGGACGTCCCTTACCGGCCCTTCCACCCACATTCGCTCGATGTACTTGTGTCGTCAATCTTTCTTCCTTCATCCTCTCCACATGTCCAAATCAACGTAACATTCCTTTCTGAATTTCGAGTAAAATTGCCAAAGGAACAAAATGCTTAGGCAAACCCCAATTATTGTCCTAATCAAGATAATTCTTCTTACCCGTACCCCGAAAAGCGTTAACGGGTACAACACGGCCCGACAAAGCGAGAAAAATAACCCTTTAGTCCCGTAATAACAGTTGCTCGTTTACTCTAAATAGTTATTCCACGGGTCGCTCCTACTTACCCCACCAGTTCTTGCTACTGCAGTAATAGTTTTTTTTTTTAATAGTAATAATAAAGAACAAATTTTATCCACTGGTGGCGCTAGTTAAGATCAGGTCAACGACTGCCTCGTTGTTCTAGCCGTTAAGGCGATTAGCTTCCAAAACAGGGTTCGATTTTTATGGTATAAAACAAATGTCACTCCAATCTAAATTAGACGCAAGTGCCCCATTAGCGCACGATTACAAATTAGGGGAATCAATGTGAAAAAACAACAGCGCTCTCGGCGGGAACAAAGAGAAGTCATTGTGACCTTTCCGTTTAGAATCATCAAATAAAACATCACGTTTAGTAACTGATACACATTAAAATTAGGTTTACTTACTTATTTCTACTAATATTCTTCTATTATTATAAATACGAAAGTCGGATTTTGGAGTCCAGAGTCTAAACCCCAAACGGCGCTAATGTGTTGGTTACCCAATTATACATATTAATTGATATGTTGTAAAAATTTACAGTGTTGTGTAGTGCTGACGAAATTTATAGTTCGAAAAATGTCGTTTAGTGTTTGTTATTTACAAGATTTTTGGTCTACGACTTATGTCCGGATAATTGTCCACTTTACCAAAACTCGGCTCTCGAGAGACCCACCCGAGTTTTAGAAAAATGGACAATTTTTCGGGAGTCTCAAGAATTGCGCATCTTGATAACCTATCTAAAAATAAGCCATTTCAACTCAACTGAGCTATTTCCAACGAGGAACAACCCTAGCCCAGGACCTCATTTCACAGCTCTGAAGGCGAGCGTCTTATCTGTCTCCTGTGAATTATAAACTGTTGAAATTGCGAAATTAATTTAGTGTTCTGTCGGGCACGGGCGACGTTTGGTGCTTTTACTCTACTTTAATAATGGGGCATTGCCTTTTGTCTTATCCCTCTCTTGTTTCTATAAACTTGGTTTCTTTTTTAAAGAGGCAGTTTCGTTCACATATTTTTTGCCCTTAGACAATAACCCAGAATGAAAAGAGGCAACGAATTGTTTGGGGATTTTGTTTCGATCACGTGTTATGCTTCATGCTGGATGAAACTTGGCACTTAAATATTTTTAATGAATCGCCATGCTCATACATACTAATTGAGGACTTGGGGGTAGACCACCTTCCCTGACCACAATGTCCACAGAACAGTATTCAGAATGTTCAGAGACTCTACCCGTCAGTGTACCGCCTTAGTCAAAATATGTGGCTTGGCTGTTTCACTACTGTCCCATGGGCGTAAGGGGAATATTACTGTTCATTACTTTTCTGTTATAGGGGGCCTCATAAGGAGGCTCAAGATCGCCTAACGAGCAATGGAGAGAGCGGCGTTAGGAGTTTCACTGCGTGATCGAATCATAAATGAGTAGGTCCGCAGAAGAACCCGAGTTACTGATATAGCTCGAAGAATTGCTCAGTTGAAGTGGCAGTGGGCGGGTCACATAGCTCGGAGAACCGATGGCCGTTGGGGTGAAAAAGTTCCGACCTGGCGACCGCGGACCGGACGACGCAGCGTGAGAAGCCCCCTCACCAGATGGTCCGACGACCTGGTTACGGTGGCGGGGAGTCGCTGGATGCGGGCGGCACAAGAGCGGGAAGCTTCGAAAACCACCCCTATGCCCTGCAGTAGGGGTCAAATGGCTGATGATGAAGATGAAGATAGGCGTACAATAGTTCTTGTATAGGCGTACAATAGTACTTGTAATAGTATAGTTTGTGAAGTTAGGGCTTGTAGAGTTAGAAGCTTGGTTCTACATAAGATCTGATAACTTTTTGACAGTGCGAGGTGTAATGGTCTCGTCTGGGCAACATTTTACATGCAAATGTTTTTGGTGGGATTAAGTTTAACTAATAAATAATCGCGAGGCCCGTTAAATGTGTAATTATGAATTTTGGCATATAGATACACGTCACGCGCATGTGTCTCGATTGTAATATTTCGATGACAGGGTGATCTCAAGCGAGATCTCCACTCAATTACGTTATGGGCGACTATTCAACGAAAATGTAAAGATTTAGTAGCAAGCAGTACGTAAAATGAGTGCTACAAATAAAATGTGCTGCACAGAAGTTCTCTGGTTCCTGAAATATAACATAACACAACATAAACTCACGCCTGTATCCCTGAGGGGTAGGCAGAGACCAGGGACTGCCACTTGCTACGATCCTGACAGGTCACTTTCGCTTCCTCAACATTCATTAGTCGTTCCATGCACGCACGCCGGTTTCGGGTACTTTTTATCTTGCCCTGAAATATTGTTGACTGATTTTCTAGGACTAGGATCCTTTAGGTTCGGTGCTGGCAAGACAGTCTGGAATGTCATCATCACCGGTCGCACAGACGGGAAAAGAAGCAGAGTACCAGCACTAATGCGATAAACAGACACAACTAATGAAGCAATTCAATTCAATTCAATTCAAATATTTTTATTCATTGTAAAAACAGAATGTTTACTTAATGAACGTCAAAGTTGTTAGTTTCACAATTAATGGATTATGTGGAGAAGAAGCTAACAAAGAAACTCCACATTTATTATTTTCAAAACACGTTTTAACTTAATTAACAGAGTTTTCAACTTAAAATATTAGTCATGAATGTGTTGAACACTAGTCACAATTGTCCTGTAATTAATATTAATCTACTCTTTAATGCCAAACATCTTTGTCTTCTAAATAATCCTTGATGTTATAGTAAGCCTTTTTGCACAGAATGTGCTTAACACATTTTTTAAATCGCGTTGGAGGTAACTTTAATATATCTCGAGGAATTTTGTTGTAGAACCTTACACAGTGCCCCATAAAGGATGTGTTAACTTTTGCAAGTCTAAATCGTGGAACTCTCTCGCTACGGAAGAGACCCTACAAGCGGCCACATCTGGCATAATGGCACCGGAGATTGAAAGAATGGAGATTTGAGTTGCTGGCGAAAGCTGCCCCATGGTCCTGTCGCTCTGTCATTTATTTCTTTTATTTACATAACCAAAAAATTTTAAATAAAAACCGACTTCGAAACACTACAGCACTAAAAGTTCAAATTATTTAAATCTGTAATTAGAAGTATTTATACATGTAGGTATTGTAGAAGTATAATTTGTAGTATATATATTTCGGTGCCCAAAATATATATATGTGCTGGTCATGAAACCGGGCACCGACTACAAATTATACTTCTACAATACCTACGTGGATACATACTTCTAATTTAAAGGTATTCTTTTTAATCATTTCTAACTTTTTAGTGCTGTATGAAGTCGGCTTTTATTTTTTATTTAATTTGTTTTTAATATAACTAAATCAAAGCTAATGTTTCTATTATTTTAAGTTATTATAAATTAGTAATTTTTTGTCTCTTATTATTTTATAAAGCGTGTCTGTGTTATCGGAATAAAGAAGTTGAAGTTTAGTTTAGGTTATTGAAACTTCAGAGCGCATCGGAAACTGAATGCATATTTTGGCTAAATTAATAAATCATCATCATCATCAACCCATTATGTCCCCACCGAGGGGCACGGGTCTCTTCCCTGAGGAAGGTATAGGCCATACTCCACCACGGGGGCCAAGTCCGGATTGGTGGAGGCTTGTAGACTAGTGGCTCGTCTACTGTCAGAAGTTGTCAAGCCGCCCTAAGGCCTCTGACTTGGCTTAACGACTGCCATCTATCGACGGCAGCCGGCACCAACAGCTTAACGTGCCTTGCGAAGCACGGAACCGCTCGGAAAAATGCCACTAGCGTTAGGCATAGACGGCGACCCATCCATGCACTGAACGCGCCCTGTGTTGCTTAACCTTCGTGATCGTTTAAGATCACTCAGGCAGCCGGGGCTACGAGCGATTAATAGATAAATGCACTCAATTGTAATGCAAATTGCTAAATTTGCGTCCAGGCATGTCCTTGATGTAAGTCCGAGCCTGTCTGACGTAAAGAAAGTGTATCCATATGCACGTGATTCGCTTTGGTCTGACACTTTTTAACTTTCCCATCTTCCTCAATCCGATTTCCCAACCCCATCTTATCACGAGTAATTAGCTAAACCCCGCTAAAACTAAGCCAGGAACGCCAACTCCCTGCAGAGTACAGTCATAGCAAAAACCCCTTAGTATTTTAAAGTCAGTTAAAAACTTAAGCCTGGAACTAACCCCGCTAACACTGCGGTCTCGCTTGTGACGGCGTCCTAATTGGCGATTGGTGTTTCTTTAAAACTACCCCCTTTTTGCCGTGCCACGTCCAAGAAGTACCACGTGTTACCAGGCATTCCTTCCTTCTTGTACCACGGGCAAGAAGGAAGGAATGCCATAGTTAGTCTTGGATCGATATTCAGTGTATAACAAAAACCCTTAAGTACTCGGCTCCAGTCGATCGGCGATCCAGCTTCGGGTATGCTCGGCTCCTTTACGTGAACTTAGAAAGCCATATGTATAAGAACTTTTTCACTATTATTTATTTTTTCTAATTCTTTGCATAAAATAAATTGTACAAGAGGTGTACATAATGCTAAGGCTGTCCGTATAATATGTTGTGTGGTCATAAGCATACACGGGACTAAGAATTTGTGCACTCTATAATAAATATACTTTCATCGGCCGAGAAGACGCTAGCGGGATAATCTCGACAATTTCTCGCCGGAGTAGTCAGAGGCGGCAAATGACCGAAACTTGGTCTAAAAGGGAGGAGGCCTTGCCCTGCAGTGGGACACCCATGTTATGATGGCTACATAAAAAAAATAGACTTTTTTTTTTTAATCTACACCAAGATAAAAAATATAACTCGATAAATGCCTACACTAGGAAACCTATCGTAGCGTAGGCAATACAAATTATGTACGTGTATGCAAAAGTTTTGCCAGTTAGGGCGACACTCCAAACTAAACTGCGCCGGAAAGGAGGGAAGTTTCTAAATCAATTACACAATTATAAGTTGCAAAGCTTGGCTTGTATATCCGCTGAGCGGTTTGGCTGACTCACTCCGCTTGATTTCTGCTCACGAATAACTTAGTGGGTAAATCCGCGGAATAGTTGAGTGGATAATTTGTTGGATTGGTTTCTTGAATAAACTTTTGGGCTACTGGACAGTACTTTTTTCCTGTGGATGCCTCTAAAACAAATTAAAAATAAGGAATTTTATTTTATAAAAAAATATTATTTAAACAATTCAATGTGAAAGTTTGTCACGCAAGCACGCTTTTATTAAATGTTTAAAATATTTTTATGAAATATGATGGGGATGAGATATAAGGGGATCGCACTTTTCGTCAATTTCGGAGCTGCGACACTGGAGCGAACGAAATGACATTTCCAGTGTCATAATAGTTGAGAAATCTTGTTGCAAATTGATGTTTAAAAAAATACGCCGACAATTAGTACCGCCTCTCCGTCTAACAGAACATTGACCCTCGGATCCGCGGCACGCACGCACCGCTCTGGATGGCTACGGTTCTTATAGATTCTAGTTTGTGTCGAGATATTTTTGAAAAGTGCGTTTTTAAAAAAAGCCATCCAGGATATTCGATAGCTATTGTCAGGCACGTTCATTTTGCTATGTCTTTCAAACCACCTGAAATTAATTCAGTATTTATATGTACATGTATGAGCTTAAGTACCACACGTGCGCGGGCAATGTCAAGCGCTGAGGTATGTGATGTGAACACCTCAGACACTCAGGTTTCTTCAAGATGTTTTCCTTCACCGTTAGCGAATGGTATTGCTACTATAACTTCACAAATTACGTAACTTAGAAAACAAAGTCATTGGTACATGCCGGGATTCGAACCCACGAGCTCCCGAATGCTACCGTCGCTTCGTGATTAATTAAATCGGTAAAATGTAAAACTATGATCACAATCATCTCGTCTGTCCGTGTGTCGTCAAATACCTCGACAATTCGCCAATTCCACTGCTGCATCTTGACTCTCAAACTCGCAGTTAACCTGTTCAGACTTGAAGTTTGTTGTTTGAACTACCCGCGTCTCCTGCGCCATTTTGTTTCCTAGTCGTGATCGTAAACAGGATTGCGCGCTTATCGGTTGTATTGCTTAATTGGTCTTAATTGCTAAGTACATTTTTTTACGCAAAAAGTGCTGAAAATTAAATCACCTCGTTTTTAAAAGTCTAGGTCCGGCCCTTGCGAAAATCTAAGATTCTGGGAATATCTAAGATTTTGGCAAGGGACGGACATTAGCTTTTAAGAAAGGCCTAAATTGGTTTTCCTTAATATTTTATGAATTCCATTGTCCATACCTCTTTACCATATCGCACATCTAAAGAACTGTCATATCACAGCAGGTAAAAAAAACTAAGATCTCAGCCGTATTTTTACCAAGACAGTTTTTATTTTATTTTATGCCAATACTATTATTTTATTTTATGACAAAGTACGAAGTCGAAGTATCATTTCAAGTTTTATTTATTTGACAACAATAGCTCAATTAGAAACCAAAACATAAATAGAAAAAAACGTAACCAAAACCTTGCGTACTCTTGTAGTGGTACGTAACGAAGCTTGGATGCGAGCGTAAAACCCGACATCTGCAGACTGCTGAGCTCAAAGTATTACATCAATAGAATAATATAAAAAATGTGATTGTATAAATAGCGAATCACACGCATAGCACACGTGTCGTTCGGGGCATTACTCTTATAGTGTTTTTTTTTTTTAAAAAGCCTTTTATTGAGCATTTTTAAGGACGCGTTCCTGCAAAAAAACTATAGTAGTACGTGACGAAGTTTGGAAGCCAGTGGTAAATAGTCTCTAACTCTACGCAGCACCAGGCTGGGGTCGGAAGTTGTGCTGATCGACTGATGCTTGATGTAACCCATTAGAATATTAGATGTACAATTTTTTGGGGCACTTGCTCCGGGTAAAGTTTTGAATGGGTGGCAATATTTTTTTATCCGGTCCGTCCGTCCGTCTGTCCGTCCGTCCGTCTGTCGCCAGGCTGTATCTCATGAACCGTGATAGTTAGACAGTTGAAATTTTCACAGATGATATATTTCTGTTGCCGATATAATAAAAATGCAAAAGGTCCTAAGTTTCGTGATGTTCAAAAATATAATTAATTTTATTGTTTTGTTTTTTTTTCAAATGTTTCCTAAGTATGATGTTTATGATATTGAAAAAATATTTAAATGGAAATTAAAATAGTTTTGGCAAAACCCCTCATGGGGCAAAACCCCTCATGGTTATGGCAAAACCCCTCATGGTTATGGCAAACCCCCTCATGGTTATGGCAAAACCCCTCATGGTTATGGCAAAACCCCTCATGGTTATGGCAAAACCCCTCATGGTTATGGCAAAAGCCCTCACGGTTATGAAAACCACGAAGGAGGCCTATGTCCTGCAGTGGGCGGCTGGTGGCTAATGATGATGAACTAGCTGATTCGGCAAACGTTGTTTCGTCATATTAATTACCTACGACCTATTCTCATAAAAAAATATATAGAAATCAGTGCAGCCGTCTCGGAGGAGTTCTATAACAAACACTGTGCCACGAGATTTTTATATACTAGAGTAGATTAAAGTAGTTATAATGCGTATGAAGCTCGTCAGACGAATCTCGAAATTCAAATACATTGCACTCAGTATTTCGTAGAGTGGCTCCAACATAAAATCATCTTACCCTCAGACACCCTGTATGATTGTTAATTGTCTTTCCAACGAAGTAACGAACACCGAAGTTGGTCTGTAACCGTAACCCGGCCGAAATTCTTATTTCATTAATTTAATAACAAATATACCGCGCGAGTATCTTGAAATTTGCAGGGTATCGTTGACAAACCGACGGACTTAAGCCAGTGACATACAAGAGGGGTCGTTCATTAATTAGGAGAGGTGTTTTTTCACAAATTTAGACATTTTTACCTTAGTCCTTAAACTAATACTACAATATATCTTTGAAGCGTTGGAGTCGGTGTATACTCATTGCTCATGATACTTACGTTGTACATAGTACTTACGTTACTATGGTTGTCTGGAAGAAATTACTTTTAGTAATAAGGCCGCCAATTTTACTGTACTATATTATTGTTAAATTCTCATATGTAATTCCTGGTGTACATACAATAAAGAATATTCTATCTATCTATCTACTTAATACCTTAAGAATACTAATTCTGTTGTATACTGAAAAAAAAACGTTCCGTACCACATATGAGACACAAAAATCGAGAAAAACGGCAAAAAATCCCGTTTTTTTATGGGAGCCCCTCCTTAAATATTTATTTTATTTTTGAACGGAAGTTAAAAATATCGAGCAAAAAACGGCAAAAAATTACATTTGTTGCATTGGAGTCCCCCTTAAATATTTATTTTATTCCGTTTTTAGTATATGTTGTTATAGCGGCAACATAATTAGGTACATCATCTGTGAAAATTTCAACTGCCTAGCTACCACGGTTCATGAGATATAGCGTGGTGATAGACAGACATACAGACGCACAGATTAATTTGTTCCATGTTCGCTTCAAAAATAAATAATTAATTTTAAATAAAATAAATATTTATGGGGGCTCCGTTTTTTCTCGTTCTGTGTACCTAATGTTGTATAGATTTCAGCGTTGTGTTTGATAAGAGAAACGCAAACTATCTCAATTTATTTGACAGATATATTTTACACAGAACTATGAAAATCAGTAATGAGAGACAAACCAACTCAAGTGTAGCTAAGGAATATAATTGTACTTACTTTGTATACTTTGTTGCACTATGTACCTGAGTAAATTCTTCAGGCGAGTGTGAAAATTCTCGCAGAACCGCGTTATTCCTTTGACATGGTTGATTCATAAAATGTGATAAACGTATTGCAACTACTTTGCTGCTTTCATATACGTGTTAATCTAGGTTGTTGCTATGATAAAATTTTACATTATAATGAAGTTTTTTAAACAGAAATACATAATTAATAACCGATGTTTGTCTCAAGCCAATCAACGTATCTTCATAATTAAAGAAAAGCAACCAAATTCGAATGCGATTATTTATGCTAAATCCATTAAAACAATTAATAAAATCCAGTCCGTCAATGGTACGGAACCCTTCTTGCGCGAGTCCGACTCGCACTTGGCCGGTTTTTCATGAATCGCGATAAGACCCTCCATAAGTATAACTAGATTATTTTCTATATCTAGATCCCTTCCTAGATATGTAAATATTAAGCTTTAACTGGTACTAACAAGTATATATTAAGCTTTAACTAGTAAACAGTGAATGTTGATGAAGCCAAAGAGGTCTGTCAGGATCGTGGCAAGTGGCAAACCCCAGGAGACGGGCAGCAGCGTCTTCCTGATATTCCAACCGCACGCTGCGATCGCCAACCTGCCTGCCAAGCGTGGCGATTATGGCAAAACCCTTTATGGTTAGGGAAAACCATGTCGTGCAGTGGGCATAAAAATGGCTGATGATGATGTAATTTTTCTGATATAGTATTAGTGGAATAATAAATAAATAAACAAAATGTATAAGACGCTAATGCCTCACGCGTGATGTCTGTACCGTGCTTAAGAAGCAAACCCCACAAAGTACCCGAGTATTGTGTTCGCCTTTGGTCCGGTATTATAAATTCGTCCCGGACGCCATGTTGAATTTTGTTGAATATTTATCATGCGAAGGATAAGCAGTTTTTTTGGTACAATCCGGGTTCGGTTCCAAACATATCGCTTTAAAGTTAATAGAAGAATTTTCAACTTAAAGGTGGCAATTTTAAAGTTGACTTATTTGTTTATACTATTAAAACATAAACATTTACATACAGGCACGTCATTGCTTCTGGCCCCACACTGGGATGTTACTTATGTGTGTGTGTATAATTAATGTCTTTCTTCTTCTTCACATCACAAACATGTAAACATCCAAGACCTGGGTTTTTTTTTGTCCCAGCCGGAATTGAACCCTGGACCTCTCGCATGGTAGGCAAATGCGCTACCGCTGCGCCACAGAGGTCGTCAGAGGTCGCAAAACTGTAGAGCAAATGTTATATTTTTAATTAGTTTCAAAAAAGCAGGAGGTTATCAATTCGACGCGTATATATTTTTTTTGCTATGTTCTCGCATAACTCCGTCAAATCTTAACCGATTTCGACCATTCTTTTTTGTTCGAACAGATATAACGTCCCATTGGTCCCATTTTAATTTGGTGAAGATCTGATGAAGATTTTCAGAGATGTAGAACGGAACTCTTCAATAGACAGCAGTAAATAAGGCCTAAATCGCCTAATGGGGATCATCCTTTACTAATATCCGTTTGTTTCATAAAATAGCATAAAGTAGTCCCAAGGTAATTACCTTGTATACAGAGGGACCAACTCTTATTTGTTATTAGGGTAATTCCCAAATTGAAAAACGAAAACCTAGTTTAACTTGTAATGTTCATTAAATAACTGTTTCTGTGTTATTTTGAATAGAAGTAATTTGATTTGATAGATTTGATTTGAAAAGTCACAACCATGGATAATCTTTTCGTCTTCACAATTTTATGATTCCCCTTGAGATAAATATTTACTATCTTAGAGTTAATAGTTACTATTCACTAAGCGTGCACACACCTAAGGTGCTTAATATTAGATGGTTATTGGAGTAACAATGCCCTCCACGGTTGTGACTTTGCGTTTGTCAAAATGAGAATTCCCCATTATTCTGTGAAAACTTCAACTGGCTATATATTATGTATGATTCGAGAAGGTCAGACGGACAGACAACCATACGGACGGACGGACGGACAGACAGATATTGTAAACATATTAATTGCCTCCCGCTTACACTCTTCGGATAATAATAATAATGCAGCCTATACACGTCCTACTGTAGGGCACAGGCCTTCTCTCAGAGAGAGAGCACGGGCTTAATCACCACGCGTGTCCATCACAGGTTAGCCACTTTAAGCGCTGAGGTATGTGAATAACTCTGACACTCAGGTTTCCTCACGATGTTTACCTTTACAGTTAGCGAGTGGTATTGCTAATACAAAATTCACAAATGTAGCTAAACTAGATAACAAAAGAATTGGTACATGCCCGGAGTTTGAACCCACGACCTCCTGAATGTGAGGCAAGTGTTCTACCGACCGCGCTACGGAATTCTAAAAGCCCAGAAAACCACGCCTGCTTTCCTCGATGCTCTCTGAAATAAACTGAGCAATTTGTTCCTCAGATATTTTACACTCCGTTACAGGTGTTAAAGTGTTCACCCGCTTAGTCTTAGGTTCGATTCCGATCGGTACTAACTGAGATGTATGGGCGCCGTAAATTTCAGGTGAAGATTCGCTTTGGAGAAACGGTGAGTGGGAATTTAAACGAGGTTTGTTTGGAGAAGAATAATGATCTTGCCGCTTCAGCTCTCCGGTTCTTCATAAGTTCTGGATACTGGCTTTTGTGCTATATCTAAGATGTAGAAAGTTTGGTATACCATGCGAGAGGTTCCGGGTTCGAATCCCGGCTGGGGACAAAAAAACCCCCAGGTCTTGGATGTTTACATGTTTGTGATGTCGTTGTTTCTGGTTCCCACGACACAGGGTATCCTAGTGTGGGGCCAGAAGCAATGTATGTGCCTGTATGTAAATGTTTATTTTTATGTGTTTCTGCCAAAAACACAATATAGTTACATTTAACTTCAACGGTGCGTTTGCCAGTTTCTGATCCTCCACTCGAGAACCTTATTGCAGAAAATCTTATCACAATTATTACTTTGTTTCAGGTACAAATTACTGGTAATAGTTACCCCTTGAAAAGAGACCACTTGTGCTCAGGTAAATATTTTGCATCTACGTAATGAGATGATTTATACACGTCCAGTGGCACCCTCACTCACACTCAACTCACACTAGATGAGTGAAGGGATCACTCCAAAAGAAGTACCCTTAACCGGCGAGCCTGCAGGCAACCAAATGGATGTACATAGATGAAGCGAAAACAAGAAAGTTGCTAAAGGCAAATCTCGGTCACTGCCTACCCCTCTGCGATACAGGATTGTATACCGAAATATTCATAAAACCATAATTAACTTGTAAATATCGTTTTATGGATTAACTGATCTATCAAACAGCACCACTATAAAGCAGAAAAACCGTAAAACCACATTAAAAATATTGTAACAATTTAACAAAAAACTTTCAAAAATTGTTGTGAACAAAAAAGTCCAATTGACGAGTTTTTTTTTTAAGGATAAGAAAAGGAAAGCTTTAAGAATTCTTGATTTAAATTCTATAAAACTATCACAAGGTATGTCTATCTGAAGAGTATTATACAGTTTCAGGAATTGCGCATCTTTGAGGTCACCCTGTATGTGTGTGTGTGTGCATGGTGTATGTGGCACAAAATATCAACCATAATGTTTATTTTAATCGCGTTCGGAAACTTTTACGCCGAAATACCTCAATCGAACCTAGAACCCCAAAGGGCATTTCCGATCGGCCCCCCGACTCCCCAAAGGTATTATTCCATTCAAACTATTCTCTCTAATTGAATCTCGATGTTAAATGCAAAGTAATAGGTGCTTAAGTAGCCCCTTGTTTAGGTGAAAATGTGAATACGGACCCCCGGCACAGAGTGACGATGGACGAAACAGAAGCGTGCGATGAAGTGGTTATTGATAATTGCTTATAACCAGGTAACAGCCCTATCACACTAGCGATTTGAAAGCGATGCGATTGCGCAGCGATATATAATATTTTGATCTGAAAAACAGAATTACACCCGTAGAAAGAGAGCACTTTACTGTGCCACCGGAAAAAATATTACAAAATATTTCCTATATCTAAAAAACGCTCATTGTATAGTTTACTCTTATATGGATTTATTCCGACATTAATAATAATAATACTACCGCGGGAAAAATTATAAATATAAAATGATAAATGTGAAATAATAAAAACCTACCAAGCGCGAGTCCTATTCGCGCACCGAGGGTTTCTTACCACCAAAAAAAAAATGCTATTTATTAACAAAAAATGTGTTTTCCTTCATTCAGTTTGAGACGCTTACCACAGCAGCTTTCAGTTCTTATTTTTTGTATGCACTTTGGCCAACTGTTAAGAGTAGGTTAACAGATTTTTTGTGTACGGGAAATCGGGGGTTGACGGTTATATTCTTAAATCAGTAGGTAACGGGGAAACCTTCGGTGCAGTCTTGATTTGTCTCAGGTCATGCATATTCAAAAGCTCCGGATTTTAGGACCTTATATTTGTTTTCGAGTACTTATTAAGGCTGATGTTACGTCGAGCATGCTGTCTCGCTGGCACACTTTCGGTGATTGTCGTAAAATGAGTATACTTTTGATAAGTGTGGTCTGAGGGTCTAATAGATCATTATGTTACGGACATTTTAAATGCATTTTTGTTGTCTTATAAGCACACACATACATAAACTCACGCCTGTGTCCCAGAGGGGTAGGCAGAGACCAGGGACTGCCACTTGCCACGATCCTGACAGATCACTTAAGACCACTTAAGGCTATCGGTGCTGACTGAAAATCAGCGCTGGGGGTTCACACCCTCAGCACTGTGCTGAGTCAGCTGCCATTTGCAGCAGCAGAGACACACCGCGACCATATAGTGTTTAGTTGTGTCCATATCTTGTTTTGTTTTAAGTTTTAATTAATGGGTGCTGTCTGTTGTTGCAATGAATGAGTCTCCTTCTTTCTTTCTTTCAAAAGAAAATACACCTACAAAGGTGATCGTTATCCTGCAGAACCCTTCAAATCTCAAATCTAGACAGTAACACACGTCCGCTGCATGTAGCTCTAGATTCTAGACTAGACAAACGCGACTG
Organism: Yponomeuta malinellus; assembly: GCA_947308005.1. Taxonomy (NCBI): domain Eukaryota; kingdom Metazoa; phylum Arthropoda; class Insecta; order Lepidoptera; family Yponomeutidae; genus Yponomeuta; species Yponomeuta malinellus. The sequence goes on from OX371019.1 coordinate 3,318,524, forward strand.
TGTTAGACTAAACAAATTATACGTTTCACCCTGTGGGGGTTAAGCCTGTACCACACGGGCTGATAAGTCTCGCGTAAGACTTGGCTACTTTATCCACCGATATTTGGATTGAGAATTTCTCTAAGGAAATTCTCAAGTATCTGTCTGACTCGCTCTGTTTTGAGAAATCACAAGACAGGTACTTAAGTATTTACTCCGTGAAAATTTTAATTAAGAACCCTACGGATTGAAATACTTAGGAACGTTAGCTGGATGAAAATACTTAGGAACCCTAAGTATGTTCATCCAGCTAACCTTTTGTTATGTGGATAGTGCAAGGGGTTGTGCCAAGATGTTTCATAGGTATAGTTAAAATATGGTAATGCTTTGGTGTAATTACTGTTATGTTGCAAAATTTACGTAAATAAAAGAAAAAAATAAATAAAGAAAGATTTGTTACAAAAAATTGCGTATTATAAAAAAAATACGTAGTTTTTATGACAAGTTATATACCAAATACATAAGCATAAAATACACACACTATAATACAATTAATACAACTACATACAATTTACTTTTTGTCCCGTGTGGCGCCGGATTAATGATAGCGTCACTCCATTTCCAAGGCGACTAAGGAAATCAATTACCAGGAGACGGGCAGCAGCATCTTTCTGAGATTCCAATCGCATACTGCGACCCCTCATGGTTCTGAAAACGACGAAGGAGGCTTATTTCCTGCAGTGGGCGTCAAATGGCTGACGATGATGATGATGATGAAAATTTACTTAAATAATAGGATTTTTGCTCTGAAGGCCGACGTAGTGCTTGACATGAGACCGTTTTAGAACTAATCCTCCATCAGAATGTTTTATGATTCGCAATTCTCATACACAGTCTACCCGTGACCACACGGCAACTGCATCGTTGCCGAAACGTCGGGACTTAGGATACATAGACGGAGAAGACTTAATTGTTCGTGAAAAAGGACATTACACAGATATTTCTTAACCTAAAAGTGCAGACTGCGGCCTTATCACTACTAGTGATATCTTCCAGACAAACTTCGGACGGACTAGTTTGGCTAATAAATAATCGCGATTAGACCCGTTAAGCTACTGCGTAATCGAATCAGGAATGAGGAGATCCGCAGAAGAACCCGAGTTACTGATATAGCTCGAAGAATTGCTCAGTTGAAGTGGCAGTGGGCGGGGCACGTAGCTCGGAGAACTGATGCCCGTTGGGGCGAAAAAGTTCTGACCTGGCGATCGCGGACCGGACGACGCAGCGTGGGCAGGCCCCTCACCAGGTGGGGTCTGAAGACCTGGATGTGGGCGGCACAACACCGGGAAGCTTGGAAAACCACGAGTTAGGCCTATGTCCTGCAGTGGGCGTCAAATGGCTGATGATAGTGATGATGATGAGACCCGTTAAATGTTTAGCTAATCCTCCCGGTACCTGCGCCTCAATGGACGTGGACGGGTTCTTAGAGTAGAAAACTTGCCCCAAAAGACTTATCAGCCCGTCTGTCACCCCCTCGCTTTAGCTTGCACAGTCCTGGTCGACTCTGGGCTTTATTACCCGTACACACGGGTAGCACTGTCTGCATATTTAACGAGGTCCCAGGTAACGTCAGCAGTGACTATCGCTCTTATTTATAAAAAGAAGATTCCTCTAAAACACCTTTTAAAGGCAGATTAAATATTCTGCGGTTACGTCTTTCCTCACAGACTATTAAAACTGCCTCTGAGGAGCGTTGTTAGGAGCCGTGTTTTTATAAATGAGACCGTATATTGTCAATGGTTTTTGCAGACTAAAACGTTAGATACTGGCAGCAAAAGAGTCTGATATAAATGGTTGTCATAGAAATGTATTGTTTACTAGCCCTGCTCCTGATTAAGTCCATATCCATATTCCTTATGCCGAATTTCGTCCAGTTTGTTGTGGGGCCAAAAATTGAGAATAATTACCCTACGATAATTATTCTATTTAGCAACGCTTTATAGAAGGAGTACAATAATACACCATTTATTTTGGGTGGTTTGAAAGACAGCAAAATGAACGTGCCTGTCGAGAGCTATCGAATACGCTAGTTTGTTTTTATTTTTAAAAATGCACTTTTCAAAACTAACTCATCACAAACTCGAATCTATTAGAAACATTAGTAGCCATCCAGGGCAGTGCGTGCGTGCCGCGGGTCCGCGGGTCGTTGTTCTGTTAGACGGAGAGGCGGTACTAATTGTTGGCGCATTTTTATTAAAACAAGATTTCTCAACAATTTTTTTTTTTTTTTTTTTTTTAATTTACGTCTATTACTTAAAAGTAATAGTCTAAATAGATGCAATTTTTAATTACTAATTACACAACCGCGGCTTTCAAACCATTCAGATTTAAGCCAGTGTATAAAACCTCTTATCTCGAAGATGACAATTCGAAGTACGTAGACAACAAATAAGGGACGTCCCATGTGGACACACTTCGACCAAATAGGAGATGCATTAGCAAAGGGCAAGATAAAAAGTACCCGGAACCGGCGTGCGTGCATGCAACGACTAATGAATGTTGATGAAGCGAAAGAGATCTGTCAGGATCGTGGCAGTGGCAGACCCTGGTCTCTGCCTCCCTCCGGGTTACAGGCGTGAGTTTATGTTATGTTGTTTCAAATGTTACAGGGTGCACCTCTATAAAAGCCTTGTACATCTTTGTGAAGTATTTTTGTATTTAATTAGAGTGCAAATATAACGAAGCGTAACGACGTACTTGTTAATTGCTAAGCTGTTGCAGCAATAATTTCACAAAGGCACTCGGTTTCCGTTTCCGGTGGAGCGGTGGCTTCCGCTTTGCACCGGTCGTTTGTCCCTTAAATACTTGATATGTTGTTGTGGAGCTAGTTTTGGGCCATTTCCTGGCTTAAATAATTGAGTATGTCTAGAGATGGGTCGCGGAATATTTCTGACGGGAAGATTCCGGGTAATTGTACTAAAATGGAAATTTTGTTCGGGGAAAAAACCCAATAAGGTATTTATATTGCTATTGGGTATCGGAAACACTTACTAACCTCCTTAAGGGATATTTGGCAACGTTGAAGTCATATCCAATCACGTTTTAATCCAGAAAAAATCGCGTTTAGACCATACAGTGATCAGGCTACCTGTTTAAGACTTCACTCGAAGCTAAAATAAGTTGTATTCTTCAATATAGAGAAACGTTTCCACCCGCAAATAAAAACAAATTTTGGAAATATTTCTGGAATTATTCAGTGTTTTTCCCCAAAATGGGTTTTTCCCGGGTGTCAATCCTATCATTAAGTATGTAACATTTCCTAGGCTCACTGTGATCATGGCACGCTAATCCCAGTGTAAATAATTATCTATACATCGTATGATTGTGAGAAGTGTTTAAGTTTGGAATTTACATTAAGTGAGTAAGTAAAATCTCCATCATATTAACCTCGTCTCAAAATTCTCGTATTAAAGAATTAACTTATAATTTATTGAATTGCAAAACTTGAAAATACTTTGTTCAGTATTAATGGAGACCGCTGTAGTAAGAAACTGTTTTTTTATCTAGGTACTTAATTACATATACCAACAAACATTTTATACTCCAAAAGAAGTGTATTCGAATACTCGCCAATATCGATCCAATGACAAGTTGTAGACAAATTACAAATTTACAGAAAAATTTACAAGTACGAAATTCTCACACTGACCTCATTATACATTTCAAATTTGAACCTGTGTCAATATTAACCTCTTTTCACAATAATATACTCGTACATGCCCTGAACACTTAAGACTCACAAAAGATTAGCAACGTATAGTCCGCACAGATCTTTTAGGCGGTAACGTGAACATAGTCACAGATCGTTTGCACGTCGCTTACTGTCTTTACAGTGTATGTGTATGTATGAGTAATTGAGGTAGTGTGATGCGTAGTAAATCACTATTAGTCAATTACTAAAGTAGTCAATTACTCACACATAGGTACACTGTAAAGACAGTAAGCGATGTGCAAACGATCTGTGACTACATTCACGTTACCGCCAAAAAGATTTGTGCGTCCTATATAGGTCAAAATTACAATTAGTAAATTCTGGTCCCCATTCAATGGCTGCTGAGATGTTTTGTTATATACCTAATTCAATTAAATCAATAGAAAACATCAACGTTTTTAAGAATGTACTTAATAGATAATTGTTATAAAAAAGTTACTATTCGCTAGAGCTTTTTGATGATCATAGCAAGAATTGCCACTAAAATATTTATGTGTAATTTTCTTAAAGAAATTTAATTTGTAAGTTTTTTTTATATACATTATCATAAAAAATTCAACAAAAGTTTATGCTAAGAAAGCAAAAAAATTATATATAAATAAAATATTGTTAGTTAGTTAATAAATTTTTTCCAAGTTTTTAATTGTAAAAAAAAACCTATTTAGAGGCTAAAAATTCCACCCATGCCGGGACTTGAACCCGCAACCTCTGGCTAACTGTGCCAGCGCTCTCCCAACTGAGCTAATGGGCAAGTGCAGGCATCGGCGAAATTTTGAGCCTCTACAAACTTCGCTGTATTGATGCCCGGATTAAGTCCCGGCATGGGTGGAATTTTTAGCCTCTAAATAGGTTTTTAAAATTGTCCTCAGCACGGGTTAGTGCAGCAAAAAAAAAATAGTTTTTAATTGTGTTAACACAACTACTAAGCCTATTTTCAGAGCCCTAGCAGGGGTTTTGATTTAGTTTTTTATTGGCATAGATTTCATTGGAACCTTACATTTATGGCCGTCACAGACGACGGCGATATTTTTTCTACACAATATTCAACATGCAACCCGCGTCCACACACGCCTGCGGTCGGATTTAGTGTAGAACAAGGCAGACACAGAGTGGTGGGCGAGAACTGGCCGTCGTTCGGTGGGTATGCCCCCTACCCGATGGGTTGAAGACATTAAGAAAGCGGCAGGAGGGCAATGGACAAGATTAACGGGGGACCGGCGAGGTTGGCGTGAAGGTGAAGAGACCTGTGCCCAACAGTGGGCGTCTTTCATGGTCTGTATAGACAGATAGATAGAAGACATCGCGCGATATGTTATTATTTCTAGCCGTCGTCTGTCACGACATTTAAAAAATAAACTTGTATTGATATCCACATAGATTACGTCAACAAATGTAATGGGTTGTGATGGTTTACGACCCCGGCACATGTCAAAGTGACAGTATGTTTTTTTTGCATCGAATTAGAAAACAGACTTTAGAAATAAACGGTTGTTCTTAATGCTATCCTAAGATTTTGCTAGAGAATTACGCGAAATATTTTGTGTTGACTAAATGTCGAAAATGTTTACTCGGGTCATTTGTGGCCATCACGAATCGAACCAGTGATCTCTGCAGTGCGCTAAAGACTTTTATTTCAAAGGTCCAAAGTGGAATAGCGTTGCAATCTACCGGCAGAAGCGTTGTATAGGATTAAGAAGTTCCTTTTTGGAGTGTTCCACAAACGGAAAGGTGCAAATGCTTGGTTTTGTTCTCAATGCTACTCGGTATTTGATCCCGAGGCATTTTTGGTTGGGCAGATGCCTTCTCTCAGAGAGATAGTATGGGCTTAATGACGATTTCAAGCGTTGAGGTGTGTGAATAGCTCAGACACTCAGGTTTCCTCACGATGTTTTCCTTCACTGTTAGCGAGTGGTATTGCTACTACAACTTCACAAATGTACATAACTTAGAAAACAAAGTCATAGCATGTACCCGCACTGGGAATCGAACCTGGGTCTCTCGCTTCCGAGCCCAATGTGCTATCCACTAGGCTACCACCGCTCTTTTTCGATACTAGTTAAAACCTGAGATTTCCGCACTTAGGGCCAGTTTCAATTGAGAATTTCGCTAAGTAAATGGTGAACTGTAGTGCTGTCTCTTGGAATTTCTCAGAAAAGAGCGTGACAGAACGTTACTTAAGTATTTGCTTTGTGAAATTCTCAATTCAGAAACCGGCCCTTATTATCCTCATGGTTGGGCCATTGTCCTCAACCCTGGAGATTTTCAAAAAGATAGTTTAGTAATTATCTTCAATATGTATGTACGTATTTTTGTTCTTATTTATTTATTTATATTTTTTTATGTACTATCATTTATGTAGGTTTATAATAATTTCTATTATCCCCCCCCTCCACTAAGTCTAAGTTAATGTATTTCCCATCTTCTTCTTGCACTACCCGTCGCCAGTCTCTTCAATACCAAAGGTTTGGAAGAGAATGCTTCGGAATAGCGTCACTCCATTTCCTTCCGTGGATGTCGTAGAAGGCGACTAAGGAAGACGGGAGACGGGCAGCAGCGTCTTCCTGAGATCGCCAACCCGCCTGACAAGCGTGGCGATTATGGCAAAACCCTTCGCGGTTATTAAAACGACGGAGAGGGCCTGTGTCCTGCAGTGGGCGTCAAATGGCTGATGATGATGATGATGATGATGAATACTTAATGGCCCCTAGTACTTTATACGAGCAAGTGAAGCGAACCCAACATCCCAATCCGGAACCAACTGGGTGCAAATGTACTGCTAATTCCAAACGCCTAAATAGTGGGGTGAAATTCTCGTACGCTCGTATAAATGAATAGTAAAACTGCTATGCTAATTCGGCTAATGCCTTAATTTGTATACAAATGATTTAGAGAATCGCCCTTTATATACCATTTCAAACGTTACAACGCAAATGTGACGAAAGGTTGACTTCGGGCCGTTTTTGTCCAAAAATTATGATTTAAATTATTATCGTTTGTTTAGAATTCTAATAATAAATGAAAAATAAATGGAACCTTATTTAATAACAAATTGAAAATTAGAGTTAAAATTAGTTTATTAGATAAACTTGTTGGGTAACGTGCCACTTAATTTCATTGTATTTAAAACGTAAAGAACACAGAAAACTTCACAAAAAGTTAGAAAATAAAACCACAAAAATGTTTGTTTCGGGGTTTTACAGGCCTTAAGAAATGCGAAAAATCAAGCGACTCATAATAGTAAAAAAAAGTCAAAATTTACACATTGCAAGTTAGGCATGGGTTTGCATTCAAAGATCAAGAAAAGAGAGAAAACGATAGAGAAATGGATCTTTCTCTCGAGTGATAGGTACATAGTGCTTAATACTGCACCTACGAGGAAAATAAAATTATTTAGAATGATTAAAAGCGTACTGTTAAATTTAGTAGAAACAAAATTTGACAAAACAAAAGTAATTGCCGCGCTTGTTTTTTTTTTACTGCATAAAAAGGTTGCCAGCCACCTTTCATTGACAATCGAGTACAAAAAAAAATCCCATCTCTTTTTTCTAATTATTTGATATAAAACCTTTTTGTTATTTGACGTTCGTATTTTTTTATGTTCGCTGCTAAAAACAAAAGAACACTAGCAGGACAGGAATGGATTTTCATACAACATTCCTGCCCTGCTACGGAGTGCAGGAATTAAATTTCACGTAACTTTTCCCGCCGCACATTAAGAGAAATAACACACTTTGTAACCGGTTTATGGACGAGCAATGATACACTTTCTGAGTTGGTTTGGTATAAAAACTCTTGTCTTTTCTTTTCGGCTGATTTTGTACTAAGACTCCGAAAGGAACATCATTATTCGTTCACCAATAAAGTGAAATCGGCATTTCATGTGCGTAATCTCGATGACATCAGTGTCAGATATAATGCCCGACAAATAACTTAAACAAATGACTTTGACTTCGTGTGGACGTAAATCGGGTCTCATTTGCGGGGACGCGGGATGTGCCCTAGACTTATTCGGATTTTTTTTACCAAATTATGAAATATATATTTTTTATTATTATTATTAAGGTTGAAACTTGACCCCAGTCATGCCTGATGGTAGACTAAGACGGTTTCTAATATGTTACGTGTTTACCTGTTAAATGCCTGGTTAACTCTCTCTAATTAAAACCAAAATCGCTTTTACATGTCCATCACAAGCTCATCCTGACTGCGCCGATTTTTTCTCAAGTTCACAGCCGGGAAATGCTAACATTGTAAAGATGATACCACACTATCAAGGTGGCTTCACGGAGCAACTTTAATCAGGTCCAACTTGTATTAGTCTGACTGCGGCCTAGTGGCGCATTCCTGTTAAATTCAGGTTTATTCGTCATCATTTAAGTACGTGTATTTTAAACTACAATGTTATTGGTGGCAAAGCCTGGTCTCTGCCTGCCCCTCCGAGATACAGACGTGAGTTAGTATGTAACAATGTTATTGTTTTGTAGATTTTTGTTCGAACTCATGAGATCAAAGTGAGATTGGGATGTAATATGCTCAACGTCTACCTAGCCTACCCAAGCGGTGGTAGCCTAGTGGGTAGAACATTGGACTCGGAAGCGGGAGACCCTGGTTCGATTCCCAGTGCGGGCATGTACTATGACTTTAATTTCTAAGTTATGTACATTTGTGAAGTTATAGTAGCAATACCACTCGCTAACGGTGAAGGAAAACATCGTGAGGAAACCTGGGTGTCTGAGCTATTTACATACCTCAGCGCTTGAAATCACCAATCCGCGATGGGCACGCGTGGTGATTAAGCCCATAATCTCTTTCTGAGAGAAGGCCTGTGCCCTACAGTGGGACGGATATAGGCTGCTTATGATGAATGTTATTGTTAAGATGGGCGAGGCCTTTGCCTAACGGTAGGAAAAAGTCACACTGACAAGAGACATCAAACATTAGATTATTGCCCGCACTTGTTCACTGTTGAACATTGGGCTCCCGAAGGCACGCCACTTCTTTAACTCCTGAACTGCCCTCGCGGAATGGAACGTATAGGTGGCCCATACTAAGTTGGACACAGATCTGTGTCGCGGCAGACGAGTCCTCGGCCATTCTCATCCAGCCAGCGATCTGCCTCAGATCGTCGGTCGAGCGAAAGCGGGCGTCCTACGCTCCGTTTGCCAGTCCGTGGTCTCCTCTCGAGAACTTTGGTACCTTGAACTTCTCGGATGTAGTTTATTTTGTACACATGTACGGACCCGTTTTTTTTACTGCTTTTCGGACTCCAAGGTTAAGCTCGCTATTGTGCATATTATTTCTTATGTAATATCCTGTTCAATGTTTCTTGGGTAATAAAGTGTAATTAGTTAACCTTTGTACTCCTTTGATTGTCGGTTCTTCAGCAGATTCATGTAGGTACTTACAGGTACTTCGCTAAATGTTTTCTATAGTTTACTAACTTAATTATGAACCTATTGTTTGTAATTCTTTGTAAGGATATTAACTTGATTATGTACGTACTGTATGTAATTCTTTGTAATGTTGTCAAATAAAGTTTATTCTTATTCTTGATGTGACCAGCCTACTGACATTTCAACTATCCAACCTATTTATGATGGGGGCCAATTTGCTTCACAAATTCCCCTCCACCTATATTTATTTAAGAAAAAGGGGTAGGCCTGGCGTTGGGCGACACGGGAATGACCCAGCTTCATAATGCCGATATGGTAATTCCGTCGGTGCAGTGTTGCAGAAAACTAAGCCACACTAGGCTAATGCGTTGCGTGTTGGCGCTTGTACGGTCGACCGCTGGTCAACCTTTACGTTTGTTTGCAAAGTCGCTCGTAAAATGACAGTGTAGAGTGCACGCGAGTAATGTAGTGCCAAGGAGTAGTAAAAGATACTCCTTCGTTGTGCTGTTGGTTTTGCCAACGTTTGCCAAGCCTCCGCCGCGTTTTGTAAGATGACACTTCATTAGATTACATTAGATTAGAACACTTTATTGTACACACCAGAAAACAAAATACATTAAAAGGCTTAAATGTCTAAGTTCGACCTTTGCACTATAAAGACGCTGATTACTGATTACTTACTCTGTTATGAGATGGTCTGACGACCTAGATATGGTGGCGGGGAGTCGCTGGATGCGGGCGGCACAAGAACCATGAGGAAGGCCTATGTCGTGCGGAACCCTAAAAACTAACAACCCGACTGCTGACCATTAACTACTATGCAGGCCGAACGACCTAGATATCTCGCAGTAAGTTACATTGTTGAATTTACGTCCCGCCTGCTTAACACACAACACATTAATGTACTAAGTAGGCGAGGCCCGTACCCGGGATGTCGGTTTCTTTTATTTCAGTTTATTATTACAGATCAAATAGGTACTCTCCGCTACCGTCTGCCGTCTGGTAGTACAGTCGACAGGACATCAACCTTTACTCGCGCGAACTCTACTCAGTTACGTTACTGGTGATTATGCAACGGAAATTGAGTGGATGACCTGCTACTAACTGTACATTTGTGAACTCTACATTTGAATTCTGAATAATAGTGAAGGAATAAATTGTCAAGTCACTATGTGAGTGAAAACAGATTTATGTATCTCGGTCATACATACATAAACTCGCGCCTGTATCCCCGAGGGGTAGGCAGAGACCAGAGACTGCCACTTGCCACGATCCTGACAGATCACTTTCGCTTCCTTAACATTCATTAGTCGTTTCGGGTACTTTTTATCTTTCCCTTTGTTAATACCAGGCGGACATAATTCGACAAAATATCCCGCCTGGGACGTCCCTTACCGGCTTTCACCCACATTCGCTCGATATATTTGTTTCGTCAATCTTTCTTCCTTCGTCCTCTCCACAGTAATTTCCAAACCAACGCTACATTCCTTGCTCAATTCTAGTCACTACATCCTCTTTCAGTACACAACGTTCTCTAATCAAACTGTTGCGTATCCTATCATTCAAAGTAACACCAGACAGAGAAGTTTTTAAAGGGGCTCGAAATTTCACTGATGCCCGCACTTGCCCATTAGCTCAGTTATGAGAGTGCTGGGACGGTTTGCCAGAGGTCGCGGGTTCAAGTCCCGGCATGGGTGGAATTTTTAGCCTTCAAATAGGTTTTTAAAATTGTCCACAGCACGGATAAGTGCAACAAAAAGAATGTAAACACCTGACATACTTCTCAAACACCTCATTTCTATTGCATTAATCCTACTTTCTTGCTTCTTTTGCCGTATCCAAGTCTCGCTACCATACATAAGTTTTGGGACCAGCGCTCGGTCCTATGATTAAATTGGCGAGCTGGGCGTGACGGTGAAGAGTCTTGTGCCCAACAGTGGGTGTCTTTCATGGGCTGTATAGACAGATGATTATATTTGAATTTGGCCACTTTACAACCACGCCTCTTGTTAATGTTTGTATTTCGGCCATCATCACTTAACGCAGATTATTCCTACTTTGTTTCGTAAGCTGCTTAGTTGGAAAGCTTTTCGACAATGCGGCTGAGTCTTGCTATTTTTTTGTTGTTTTAATTATTTACGAAAAGTAAATGGATTCGTTTGTGAGTCAAATGTTATTCGGGTTCGGAGGAGACTGGGTGTTAATGACATCGAAATGTTTTTCTAACTAAAATTATACTAAACTTAAACTTTGGGCCTTTGCATTTACGTAATGAGATGATTTGAAAGCGTCCAGTGACACCATCACTCACTAAAATTTGTAGTTGGGTAAACAAACTGTAGATAGATCCTTACTTAAATTTTAAACGCGAAAGTTTGTATGTAGGGATGGACGTTTGTTACTCTTTTACGCAAAAACGGCTGAACGGATCCGGATGAAATTTTGCACAGAGATAGATTGTAGTCTGGATTAGCACATAGGCTATTTTTTATCCCGGAAAAATACACATCGAAATTACCACGCGAAGGAATTCGCGGGCAACAGCTAATAGAGATATATAGAGAACACTGTATTGTTTATAAAAAAGGAAATTGCACAGATACTGTACTTTTGTGCGCAGTCCTACTGTACTTTATATTTTAAAGTCACTGCTACAAATTATCCAAAATCATTAAAAAATTGTCTGGAAAAGATCGCTCTAAGTGATAAGTCAATTGTATCACAATTATTTTACTTATTCTATTTTATTTGGTGTACAAAACAGATTACAAATGTCTTCGTGGTTTTCATAACCATGAGGGGTTTTGCCATAATCGCCACGCTTGGCAGGCGGTTTGGCGATCGCAGTGTGCGGTTGGAATCTCAGGAAGACGCTGCTGCCTGTCTCCTGGTAATTGACTTCCTTAGTCGTCTTCTACGACATCCACGGAAAGAAATGGGAGTGACGCTATTCTTAATCCGGCGCCACACGGAGTTCCGGCGACACACGGAGTACTAAGTGACATGACATGAGTACTAAGTACTAATTATCATTTTGTCTCTCTTGTATTTGGTTATCTTTCTATTGTTTCTCTTATACATACATACATAAACTCACGCCTGTGTCCCAGAGGGGGAGGGAGAGACCAGGGACTGCCACTTGCCACGATCCTGACAGATCACTTTTGCTTCCTCAACATTAATTAGTCGTTGCATGCACGCACGCCGGTTTCGGGTACTTTTTATCTAGCTCTTTGTATTAGCAAAATACATCTCCTATTTGGTCGAAGTTTGTCCGCCCGGGACGTCCCTTACCGGCCCTTCCACCCACATTCGCTCGATATGTTTGTTTCGTCAATCCTTCTTCCTTCATCCTCTCCACATGTCCAAATCAACGCAACATTCCTCTCTCAATTCTAGTCACTACATCCTCTTTCAATTCATAACGTTCTCTAATCATACTATTGCGTAATTATCCTGCAATTTAGAGTTACACCAGACGACCTCGTGGCGCAGCGGTAGTGCACCTGCATACCATGCGAGAGGTCCCGGGTTCGAATCCCGGCTGGGGACAAAAAAAAAATACAACCCCAGGTCTTGGATGTTTACATGTTTGTGATGTCGTTGTTTCTGGTTCCCACGACACAGGGTATCCTAGTGTGGGGCCAGAAGCAATGTATGTGCCTGTATGTAAATGTTTATTTAAAAAAAAAAAAAAAAAAAAAAACCGTACTTATCAAGGACGGCATTTCTATTGTTTCTCTTATTACTTATATTTTATTTTTCTATAATGTTTAGTTCGTATATGTAATGTTGTTCCTTCAAATAAATGTGTGTTATATTTACTATAATTATATTCTATCTTTTGCGTTTTCTATTTAGATACCTATGTACGCATTTCTGTTCAATAAATACTTAGATTTTATGATATGTAAACTTATACAACGTTTATAGTACCATAATCGAATTCGAAATTTGAAATTTAATTTCGAACTTCTTTTCACTTTTTTTTCAGCCAGCCACCTAAAATAAAAAAATTTGGCCAATGTAGAAGTTTGACTCGCTTACTGAAATGTATGAAAAAAGTTTTTGGCGATTTCTGTCATTTCTTGTACTCAAACCTTAAATGGTCCCATAGAGTCTTTTGATCCCCACACGAAATAGGATCGATTGGCATAAAAATATATTTTTTTTATTTCAGCATTTTTTTTGTTGACTGTACATTTTCTCCAAAATCTGTGAATGCAGTTCATAATATTTTAAAAAGTTGGGGATAGTCTCCTAGGAACGTTTTCCTGTAACTATAACGATTAAGGTACCTGCCCTTACTGACCCGTCTCAAAAATCCACCCTGTATAGTTTAAAATACCTCTGTAAGAATTTTAATTATAATTATAAGAATTTTATATAGATTTTTTTATTAGTAGAGTACGTTTGCTCCGTTCCACAAGTCGAACTCCTAGGGAACCAAATACTCGCATCTCATTGGTCAAAGAGCGCGGCTAGAGATAGGCGAAACAATAAGCGAAGACGGTCCGCTATTGAAGTGGCTATTGAAGGTCACGCGCACTAACGAATGGGCGCACATGGACGATTTTCTTTGGGAGCTCGTTTCATGGAATGGAGTATACTCTTCAACAGAAATACTAGCAAATTTACTGCACATCAAAAGAATTCAAAGAAATGGGCACTAAGCCAATAGTTGTAATAAAATAATACCTACGGCCCGCCAAATTCCAAAAATAGAGCAAAAAAGCCCCTTTGCAATATGAAATACACATGGCACAACGATTTTCGATACCAAAAAAAAGGTAGAGACTGGCCGTCGCAGGTAGAATGCGCTCCTCACTCACCAGATTCCCTAATCATCAATCATGCAGACTATAACCGCCACTATTCTCAACGTTTTAAACGCAGTTTCCGTTTGAACGCTCGAAAGCTTCGAACTTTCGTGGCCCTAACACTTGTATCCAAATGAAAATCGTCTCTTTTATATAGAAATAAAGTCTATAGTTCCTTGCAATCACCGGGAGAGAGCTTTCGTCGCACGTTCCTTTCCACGACATGCGCTCAGTCGGACACGAATATTCTCGTTCGTATACCAAAAACGTTCTCTCGGAGGCGGGAAGGGAACGTTGCTGTTGCATTTTTAGGTTAGTTTCGGACCAATGGCGTCGGGATAGGATGCGCTTGGGCATCGCGCGTTTGTTTTTATTCGGTTTTAGTGTGTTATTTCAGTGAAAAGTGCAGTTTTCTTCCATGGATTTGTGTGTTATTTGTAGAGGTATGTTTCCTTGGTAGTTTGGCTGTAATGCGCGGTGGTTTCGTGCGATATTTTGGGGTAGAGGAGTAAACAATGCTAGATAGTCGGGATTTCGATATTGATTTGGTGCGCCTGAGCATTGATAGGATTTTGAGTGCATTACAGTTATCTGTTACCAAACAAACAGTGATAACTTCTCTAAGTAAAGCGTTGTGTATTTATTCGATAGAGATATTAGGCACTAAGCGCTCTATGTATGTATAGTGTAATATCAAAATGTAATAGGTATGCTAGGTAAAATTTAGACCATTTAATGGACTATGTCTTATCCCTATCTGTACTCAATTATTATTATGTATAACATTAGGAATACATTACATCTGTAAACATATTCAATCTTACAGTAAAGACTTTACCTGCACAATTCTATTCTCGACTTAGTCTATTCACTGAATTTCTCAATCATCATCATCATCAGCCATTTGACGCCCACTGCAGGACATAGGCCTCCCTCGTTGTTTTCAAAGCTTCCCGGTGTTGTGCCGCCCGCATCCAGCGACTCCCCGCCACCGTAACCAGGGCCTCGATTCTGTTAGTGCATTGTAGTATAATGACAGGTACACTGTCGGGTCACGTGACGTGTTTTTTCGTACCATTAACGCCTAAAAGGTTTGATGGGTGTGCCCGCGTAGACTTAAAGCAGCCATGAAATGAAAACCGCCATGTTCATGCAGTTGTCATGTTACTACAATGCATTAACAGAATCTAGGCCCAGGTCGTCAGACCATCTGGTGGGGGCCCTTCCCACAATTTTTAAATAACATACCTAGTCTAGAGCCAGTTTAAACCTAAAAACCATACCTACCGCGACTTTAATGGACAAAAATACTGTGCCGGTGTTATTTATACAAACGCAATTCCTCTTAAGTCACTCCTGAAATGCAGTTTCAATATTCAGTCGCAAAGGAAAAGACCAACTTAAACTCCATTTCAAGGGTGTTTTACGGAATAGTGTTTTTATAAATAAGATTGTAATTATCAATATTTGTAATGGTGTCATAGCGTAGAGCGAGTTGCAGGTAAAAATTTGCAATGAATTTTTGTCCAAAAACAATTTTACCGCGACATCAATGCACAATGGGCATACATAAAATATATTAGTCAATTGTAGTATATTTTTTCTGTCACGACTCGGATAGGCGGTGTGTCGACCAAATAAGGCATGTATTAGGGAAGAGCAAGATGCAAAGTACCCAAACGACGAGCGTGCCCGTAGTGACTAACGAATGTTGAGGAGGGTGGCATCGAATCGTGGCAAGTGGCAAACCCTGGTCTCTGTCTACACCTCCGGAATTCAGGCGTGAGTTTATGTGTGATACTTTTTACCCGAATCCTAAGCGAACGAATTTACATAAACTCACGCCTGTATCCCGGAGGGGTAGGCGGCGACCAGAGCTTGGCACCAAGGGTTTGCGTTTGTTTGTATCAATGAAGGGCAAGACAAATAGTACCCTAAACCGGCGTACGTGCATGCAGCGATTAATGAATGTAGATGAAAGGATCGTCAAGATGTCAGGATCGCGGCAAGTGGCAAGTCCTGAAACCGAAACCCCTTTTTTCGGTTTACAGAAACCGAAATCAATTCGCCATCTTCTTCGTAGAAAAAAACCTATTTAAATACCCAAAAGGAACGCGGAAAAACTACAATTAAATATTCATTACGCGTAACATTTGCGTTTCGAGTGAAATGGAGTTTGTGTGACTGAGCTTTCGTAATAAAAAGCGACTTAGTGACGGTTACAAGTTAAACATGAGTGTCAATTTCAAGATTTTTACAATAAATTAGTTGAACGCTCGGAAATCAGCTCATTTAATTCAGCTCCTCAGATCCGTTCTGCAGTTCCAAGGTATCCTTTAAATCTGATATAAAAAGGATCCTTCGCGACTCAAATTTTCACAATGTACATCACACACACACACGCGCACGCACACACGCACGCACGCACGCACGCACGCACGCACGCACGCACGCACGCACGCACGCACGCACTAGTACTAGCACTATTATTAATTGAGCTCGCTATTGATACCCCGAAGATATATATTGTTTTATATTTTATAAATAAGTACGTTAGTGTATATGTACAGTCGACAACACATCGATCTTCAGCCTACAGTAAAGGTAAATTGGACTGTACAGTCGTCAGAAAGTCAACCTTTACATTTTTATTGCACTTTATTGCACACGAAACATTTAACAGGAAATTTCTGAACATTTTGTTGCAAAGTCGCCCTTAACGTAAAGGATTGGAGTGTACGTATGCCTGCGTTGTGCTGACGACCGTATTTCTGTGAAATGGGATTTGACTTTCGGACTATATTTTAGACACATGAAAAAATAATTTAAAAAAAAAATTTTCTTCGGACGTATCCATCGCAATTCGCAACTCATCCCTTCCCGACTGAGCGGAGTTTGGTCAAGTTATTTGCTGGACATTGTACCTAATACTATTATGCTTGTAGTATCCTATTCCTACTTACAGTAGTAATACTAAACAGAGAATCCGTCTTGGCTAATAAGCAGTATTTAACGGCACCTGCGCGTATACCAACAACGTCCAAATGAATTTATTCAGTGCCTCTCTTTACTCTGCCTTCCTGGGAGGTTTTGGGCCCAATGGGACCAGAGCGCTTAGAATCACAAAACATAACATAAACTCACGCCTGTATCCCGGTGGCATAGGCAGAGACCAGTGTCTGCCACTTGCCACGATCCTGACAGATGACTTTCGCTTCATCAACATTCGTTAGTCGTTGCGTGCACGCACGCCGGTTTCGGGTACTTTTTATCTTGAAATTTGGTAATACATGCCGTATTTCGTTGAAGTATGTCCGCCTGGCACGTCCCTTACCGACCCTTCGATCCACATTCGGTCGATGTATTTCGTTCTTCTTTTATCCTCTCCTACATCCAAACGTGGATGTCGTAGAAGGCGACTAAGGAAATCAATTACCAGGAGACGGGCAGCAGCGTCTTCCTGAGATTCCAACCGCATCATGCGATCGCCAACCCGCCTGCCAAGCGTGGCGATTATGGCAAAACCCGTCATGGTTACGAAAACCACGAAGGAGGCCTGTGTCCTGCAGTGGGCGTCGAATGGCTGATGATGATGATATCCAAACCAGCGGAGCATTCCTTTCTCAATTCTAGTCATTATACAATACATACCTCGGCATTACGCCTTACGCTTTAGTCAAAGCTTAACATTACGTCTCGAGAAAGGCGAGAATAGAGAAAGACACACCCTCTCGGTGGCGGTGGTAGCCTAGTGGGTAGAACATTGGACTCGGAAGCGGGAGACCCAGGTTCGATTCCTAGTGCGGGCATGTACCTGTGATTTTTTTTTCTAAGTTATGTACCCGTTCTTATTGCTTTGTTTTATGTGTAACATATTTCTTTCTTGTGTACAATAAAGTAGATTTGTGAAGTTATAGTGGTAATTCCACTCGCTAACGGTGAAGGAAAACATCCGGGATTCTGATGAAAACAGGAAATTTTAGAGCACTCGAACCGTGTTCTACTTACTCGTCTTAGCCGACTAACCGTGTTCTACTTACTCGTTTTAGCCGACTAACCGAGTTCTACTTACTCGTTTTAGCCGACTAACCGAGTTCTACTTACTCGTCTTAGCCGACTAACCGTGTTCTACTTACTCGTCTTAGCAGACTAAGGGCCAATTTGTCAATAGTAAGACAAAAAGTATATCTATGAAAATATTATGTACGTTAGGAAAAATATCAGTAACTCTAAAACTGTAGGTAGCCAACACAATGTAAATACTAGAAATAGACATAAACTTTCGTTCCCAAAATTTAGCCTGGCAAAGGTTAATACATCCTTTACGGGGCATTGTATACGTTTCTACAATAAGATCCCTGAAGATATAATAAGCTTGCCAGAAACGCGGTTCAAAAAATGTGTAAAGCACACTTTGTGCAAAAAAAGCTACTATAACATTAAAGATTATTTAGAAGACAATGATGTCTGGAATTCAAGCCAGTTCAATGCATGAGTTCGAGGTTTTAAAATATTTATATAAATTCTGTAAATTAAGGACTTGAAAAGACTAAGTTTGGAGTTTTTTTGTGCATTTTTTCTCCAAAATGATCTAGATTTTAAAATTGACACCTAGTTTAACTTGTAACGTTCATTAAGTCGCAGTTTCTGTGCTACTTTGAATAAAAAAAATTGATTTTGGTTTTGAAACTTAACTGGAGAATAAATTGCACGCTATCACTGTCTAAATAATACGACAAGACGGTGACAACATCCTGAGCGACGCCAGTGATTCATGGCCCTTGAGGGCGCTTAAATCCGTACTTTATTCAAGAGTTGCATACGATACTTTACAGCATAACTACGAGAAGAAGAAATAATTCAAGCGAAAATAGGCATTTAATTAGAAAGAAGGAAAGGAAAAGGATAAATTTATTAAAATTGGAAAAAAATCTAAAATTAAGAGTAATGTCTTTTTTCTGTAATGGCATTAAAGAACACAAAACAGTTTTTATTATAATGCTAAACTCCTTGTAGCAAATATCGACCAATCAAATCTCGAGGAGTTATTTGCACAAAGAGTTTGTATGTCGAGTAATATTTGCGCAAGGAGTTTGTATCGAGTATTTTTTGCGCAAGGAGGTCGTATAAGCATTGAGATGGAGGTCGAATATATTGGTGTGTTCTAAATTCAAACACTAAAATAGTGATGAAAAGGCCTTTTTATTCACTGTTTTCAATGAATAAAATAACCTGTTTAGTGTGGGAATAGTATAAACATATTTCATATCGCTTTATGTAATGCAGAAGTAAATTTTTGGTAATTTTTAGCCCGAGCGGTGCAAACACAGTTTGTAACAAAACGCTTATAAATTGAATCAAAAATCTGAATTCACTAAGATGTGTGTACACCACCATCCGACTGGACTACAACAGTAACTAACTAAGATGAATCACTGTCCGAGCGTTTCTAAGTGTTTCGAATAGTGGGGCAGACCAGCAGCCGATAGTATGACGATATCATGGAGTCAGTGGATGCGGAATGCCAAGGGACTGTGAGAGTTGGCGTATGGGTAAAAATGCATATATTACCCAGCAGTGGGCAGCGGTGCGTTAATGATGATGATGAAGAAAACGAAAGGTTCTAACAACATAGGCGCACGAGTCCTGCGCTCTCGCAAAACGTTTCCCCTGTTTAATATTAAACTCTCGTCTTTGATGATGTTATCTACATTTAATTACGTCTTTTAATTTCGCCCCGGCCTGAAAAAAGAGCCCAAGGAGGCCAAAAGGCCAAGCGCTCCTTGTTCGCGGCCGAGATAGGCCGGAGATCGTATCAGTGGTCCGAATCTGCTCTGGTTTTCTATAGGAATTTTTCTTTCATTTTCCTTTTCGGTGTTGTATTTACAGAAAGATAGAAAACTCTTTATTGCAACCACAGTAAAATTAAATGAAAGCGTTACAATAATAATATTATTGTTACAACGTGTTGATTTGTAAAGAAAGGCCCGACTCAGGGTTTACTTTCCGCTCATTAACCCGACCAACTTTTACTGTCGAGTCGACATACTAAATTTCGATACCTACTGAACTAAATGTGTGGAAAAGCTGTTTTTTTTACCTTAGAGTTGGTCCCATAGTAAAAGTTGTTCGTCTCGATGAGAAGAAAGTACCCTAACTCGGGCGTTGCTTTACAAATGAACACCTTGTATTATAACTGAGCGCTTCCTATCAAACATCTAGTTAATTTTAATAAGGTTAACGTGTCCCCTCGCCTTAAAGATATTTAGCCTTGGGGTATTTTTTCGGGGTGCAATGCACAGTTACAAATTGCGAAATCTTGCTGCGATTAAAGGTGGAAAAGATATAAATATACTTCGTGCCAAAATACACTTACAGTGTATGGGAATAATGCTGTAAACGCAAAATCTAGCTGCGATCGAAAAAAGTGAAGATATAAATATACTGAAGATATAAATATACTTCGTGCTTTCACTAGACGTAAACAAACTGTGGACTCAATTAATTACTTCAAGGAAGACCTCATACTTAATTTCTATGATTATTTTTCAAGCTGCTTCCAACCATTTCGCCGATGCCTGCACTTGCCCATTAGCTCAGTTGGGAGAGCGCTGGCACGGTTAACCAGAGGTCGCGGGTTCAAGTCCCGGCATGGGTGGATTGTTTAGACTGTAAATAGGTTTTAATTAATAACCTTAAGAAATACCAGATTTGTCCCTAATAATATCTCTTGGGTTATAGTTAGTTTTTTATACATAGTTAATTTTTCAAAACATTTCGCGTAGGTATTACAATTGGGTATTTGACAAAATATCAAATGAGTTACTTTTAAAACGGAATTTTGTATGAAAATACTTGCTTATGACGTCACATTTTAGAGCACTCTTTTTATGTTTAATTTATTTCAAAATTGTAATATCTAGTAATTGACTAAAAGAAATACATTTTCCGAGATATTTTGTTATTCTTGTTTTAATCGAGCATATGAAATAATTTATTGTTGATCGTGTCAAATACCGTATTCTGTCCAAAAGTTTCGCTTAACAATGTCTGTTCGTAAGTTCTTAGGAACTAGTTTTTCACAGTGAAATTGCATTGTTAAAGAACTGAGAGGACAAATAGCAGTGCTCAACCTTCCGTTTGCAATGCATCCCATTTCATAAGCCTGTTGCAGACCGAGCGATCAAATGCTGACGAGATCGAATGAAAGCTCGAGCGAATGCAGCGAAATAAATGCAAAGAAACTATTTTTTTGGGAAACTAAGTAGGTATAACTAGACAAGACCATAAAGGTCAGGGTTTCTCGTTAAAAACAGTTTTGAACATAAATAAAATAACGATTAGATTAGATTAATACTCTTCATTGCACACCATACATTACAGAGATACATGAAAAATCTTAAATATCTAAGTTAAATAGTATGCAACTGGCGGTCATATCGCTAAAAGCGATCTCTTCCAGACAACCTTAAGATGAATAGGACTGTAAGATGAAGAGAGTAGGTAGGTGTACATAAATTATATAAGAATATGAAAAATAAGACAAGATGACTCACATTAATGAAAAAAAAAACTTTATATTATAAAATACGTAATAAAATTGGCATACATACAGGCTAATTTACATAATGCCTAATGCTTTAGCGTTAAGTTCGCCGCATTGTCATTGTACAGTTTACATGTGTGCAATAAACGTATCATCATACAGCCACAAGAAGTCCATTGCTGGACATAGGCCTCCTCCATGGATTTCCAAAAAGACCGGTTGGAAGCGGCCTGCATCCAGCGTCTTCCTGCCAATAAACGTATAATAATAATAATAATAACTAGTCTTTTAAAAAAGTGCCAACCCTTCTATTTATAAACTAATGACATAAGCGACTGCAAGCTTAGTCTGATCGCCAATCAGATAGTATTTAAATATTCTACGTTCAAAACCGATCAAAGAAAATACGGCATCAATTGGTCTCAAATATAAAATCAAATCATTTTATTTACAAAAAAAACTCGTAAGAAGTGGTTTTTTAAATAAACATTTATCGACACGTCTAAATATGGTCGTCCAATATTATCGAACTGAGAACAGAGAACTTCTTATTCTATCGCCGACAGCAGGTCAATCTTTACATTTTTGTTGCAAAGTAGCACGTAACGTTAGTGAATAAAGTGCACGGGTGTAAAGGTTGATGTGCTGTCGATTGTACGCACAACGAAACGAACTTCAAGAAATACCGGGTGTGAACGCAATCTTGCGCGAACGCCCTTTCACTCCCGCTCGCTTGGTGTGCCTGCGGCTTTAGGAGCAACAATTCAGTTTTCCTTTCCCGCCTTTATTTTCCTCCGTCAGACAATCGGATTTGCTAGGCAAACGTCGGCCCTGTTCGGTTCTTTCAATTTTTATCTCCAATACAACAGGAGAATGCGAGAGGTACTTTATTTTGCTTTTTATCTGAAGGTTTCGTGTCTTGTAGACATATTCCTCTTTTTCTTGTTCAGTTCATAACCACACAATGCTGAGTGTAGGCATTCTGCACGCTAACCCTCCTGCTCTAGTACTCTCCGCATCCACCACTTTCTCGCTACATACCTTTTATCTTTTTTTTTTTACTTTTTTAATCCGTGTGGTGTGAAGAAGTGTGGTGATTTGATGAATGTCTTTTTCTCTTTCTATCTTGACCTGCAGGGGTAGAATGCCGACGCGAGTCGCTTTAACGCGTTCATATGTCACAAGTCGCGACTTTCCAGTGCGTACATTATATTATATTACATAAACTCACGCCTGTATCCCGGACGGGTAGGCAGAGAGGTTTGCCACTTGCCGCGAGCCTGACAAACCCCTTTCGCTTCTTCCACATTCATTAGTCGTCGCAGCATTGATTGTCAAATTATGACATTTAAGTGCCAGTTTTTTGTCATAGACCTGTAAAACCTGGAAAAATATTTTTATTGTTCTATTTTAATTCCACACACTCCAGCTTCCCATAATCTTTCACAAAACCTCTGCCGTTGAAATTGCCGATCCAGGGTGATTAAGAGTATGGGCTCTCTCTCTGAGAGAAGGCCTGTACCATGCAATGGGGCGTACATAGGCTGTATAAAAAGAACATTAAAAAAACCATTATAATAATTTTAGGTTTTCATAACCATGAGGGATTTTGCCATAATCGCCACGCTTGGCAGGCGGGTTGGCGGTCGCAGTATGCGGTTGGAATCTCAGGATGACGCTGCTGCCCGCCCTGGTAATTGATTTCCTCAGTCGCCTTCTACGCCATCCACGGGAGGAAATCGAGTGACGCTATTCTTTATCCGGCCATTATAATAATTTAATTCCCCAAATTCCCTGCCGACACAGGAACGACAAATAACCGACGCCTTCTCTCCTTCCAGACCCCGCCAAAGATGTAGCGCGTCCCACTATGTGCTCGCGCCCTCCACCCACGAAGACGATGGGGAAACAGGACTCGAGCTGGCGCAGACGGAGGTGCTCCAGGTTGAGTGTGCTAGTGCTTGTGTTGGTGCTCAGTGCCAGTGCCAGTGGAAAGCAGATGAGTGAGACACTCCAGCGGGCGCTGTCTGCTGTGAGGGGGCCCAGTCCTGGGGCCAAGAAGCTGCTGAATATCCCCGAGGATGGAGGTGAGTCTTAAATTTTTTATTTACTACCTGTTGCCCTCGACTTCGTTCGCGTGGTAATTTTGATGTGTGTTTTTCCGGGATAAAAATAGCCTATGTGCTAATCCAGACTATAATCTATCTCTGTGCAAAATTTCATCCGGATCCGTTCAGCCGTTTTTGCGTGAAAGAGTAACAAACATCCATCCATACATACAAACTTTCGCGTTTATAATATATTAGTAAGGACTAGGTCTTACCCGCGGCTTCGCTCACGCACGTTTACTTTAGAACTTCTTTGACTTTTCCTTATAGGTACTTTATTAAAAAATCTCTGCATAGTCGGGCGGGCCGCTAGTATTGTATCATAATCATCATTCAGCCAGAATAAATCCACTGCTGGACATAGGCCTCCTCCATGGATTTCCAAAAAGACCGTTTGGAAGCGGCCTGCATCCAGCGCCTTCCTGCCACTTGGATGAGGTCATCTGTCCATCTTGTGGCTGGTCGTCCTACGCTGCGCTTGCCGATATGTGGTCTCCATTCGAGAACTTTTCGTTTTTGTCATTTTATCAGAAGGTGCCAGTATTACCAGGGTGAGCTAACACGTGAGCACGCCACGTAAAATTGGCCATGAGAGAAACAGTCCTGCCTTAAATCTTACTTACTTACTTACCTGCGTGTTTAAGGGTTTGACCCTGTGACTTTTTTATCGTCAGTGGAAGCCTTCTTCATTATGAGGAATACGAGTGCGAAATTTAAATTTTCTGGCCTGCGGCGAAATTTCGAGAGGTCGTGGGTCCAAGTCCCGGCATGGGTGAAATTTTTAGCCTCTAAATAGGTTTTTAAAATTGTCCTCAGCACGGGTTAGTGCAAAAAAAGAATATAATTATTATAGAGCCTTTCAACGGATCCTTAGTTTAACGTGTTCCCTCTGGTTCCGTATTTCCGTATCGTGTCGTTGCTTCTCGGTATTGTGTTCGTTATCATTCGCTGATTCCCACGATTTGTTACACTGTCCGAATAGATACCTACAACGGACCCACAGTATTCATTGGAAGCGGCTATTTTGACCACGTTTCGCATGGCTTCTCGTGAAATTGAAATTGTACACAGCAGTGTTATTCTCTAAGCTGTGTTCGTAAACGTCGCACTAGAATCCACGGTGAATATCCCAATTTGTGTTCTGTAAATCCCGTACTCTCTCTCTGATAGAAGGCCTGTGCCCTACAGTGGGACGTAGATAGGCTGCTTATGAAATCCCGTAGTAAGCTTAAGTTCTAGTAGTTATTTCTTAGCGCCGTATTCTCCTAGCGAACAAATAGTACAAGCTTGGTAATGACTACGGTCTTATTTATCAAAACACGATTCCTTAAAATGATCCTTCAATGCAGTTGGATGTAAACAATAAACTGCATTTGAGGAGCGTTTTAAGGAATCGTGTTTTATAGTGTATTATGACACCGAGAACGTCTTTATATCCGAGGTAACCTAACGATCAAAATAATAAAAGAATCAAAATCAATTCCGTGGTATTTTGAAAATTAATTCCTTATCACACACTCGTACTATATGACCCCAGAAAGTATATTTAACTGTATTTGAATGAACTAATGAATTATTTATTGTCAGAAACACACTTACATATACACACAATAATAGCAGTTTTGGTTGGACCCTATACTATATCGTACACAAAATAGGTACATTGTGCTAGTCTCAAAATAAGATATTTAGTCGCAAGGGAACTAAGCAAATATCAACGACATGGAAAAACATCCAAAGAGAACTCATTTGTCTACGATTAGCGACTTATTTATTTACTTATTTATTGATACTTTCATTGCACTTAAAAAAAATCGTACAATGCGGCGGACTTAATGCCATAAGCATTTTCTACCAGTCAACCGCAGGAGGTAACTTACCGCTAGACCAACGAGGCAATCTGATTTGCTTTATTAAATTTGTACACTGAATTTGACTTCAAATTATTCATACAAGGCTTGTTAAAATTCTTAGAACGCAGTAAGTAACCAAATACTCGATGTATCGCTGACTATATTAGGTAGGTAGACTAAGCGATGACGAATCATCGCTCCAAATGATAACAAACCTTAGGTGGTTATAAACTTATAACTAAATGTTTACTATACGCTTTAGTGTTCCGGTCCCGTTTTGAATTGCACTCACTTTGTACCATCTAGTATGTTACAGATCTTTTGTCGACAAACGATCTTGGCTCTGAGTTACTAGAGATGTAAATCCCGTGCAAATCGTTCATACAATACTTAACGCCCCTTTTCACCCCTGCAAGTCTACCTATATACAACCCACTGTAGGGCACATGCCTTCTGTTAGAGAGAGAGAGAGTAAGGGTTTAATCACCACGCGTGCCCACCGCGAATTCAAATATCAAATAGGTACCATTTAAGCCAAAAAGAAATGTAGAAGAAGGCGTTTTCAAGCGCTGAGGTATGTGAACTCAGACACTCAGGTTTTCCTTCAGCGTTAGCGAGTGGTATTGCTACTATAATTTCACAAATGTACACAACTTACAAAACAAAGTCATAGGTACATGCCCGCACTAGGAATCCAACCTAGGTCTCTCGCTTCCGAGTCCAATGTTCTACCCACTAGGCTACCGGTCGCCAGAAACGGCCGTTTTTAGCGTTAATGCTATCTAGTCCTAGGTTTTTTTTTGCCTTAGGTTCACGGCCATAAGTCCTTGCAAATTAGATTTGTAATAGTACATTGTTCACCGAGAGGAGAAAGTGACCGATCACGCGGAATCGCAGTTTCTCTCGAGTGATACATAGTGCTTTATACTACACCTGCTTCATCTCTATCACTTCTTATCATTTTGATAGTTTTATTTTACTTTCTACGAAAACTGAATCCTCAAACAACACACAAATTGGAAATGGCGCCAATGGCGTCTGCAATTTTCACATGTTCTTTTTTCAAATTGTTTATCCTGCCGCCGCAGGGTCGCACTGCCAGCCCGACACCATCCAACACACAGGTAGTGGCCAGTGTCATTTTGCGAACTTGGAGATAAAAACTCACTGTAAAAACTTTTTGGCTTTTGATATTTAGGTTACCGGCGCATAGTCTTACCCAAAATTAAAAACCACGTAAGAAATGGATTTTCATACACTTTTCTCTCCCGCTCAGATGCGTTTTCTCCCCGCATATTTGTTCGATATGCAATGACGTACTTTCTACCGTAAATTTGATAAAGTATCAAGGTACTTTCCAAGCAGGTGTAGTATAAAGGAAGTTTTTTTTCAGTGGTGGCACCCTTTAAGTGGCACTAGTTAGCTCACTGGATTCTCTCAAGCGCTGAGGTATGTAAACACCTCAGCCAATAAGGACAGATTACATCAATTTTATAACATTGTCGGCGTGTCATCTCGTCCTCTCTTTCTCTCAGCCAGTGTCCTAACTTGTCATTTAAGTGTCGCCACGCGCTGAATCCAATTCTTGTTTACAATCTAGACGATAAGAGACTTATCCCTCCTTGATGTGTCCTAGCTTGACAATATGAAAGAGTCCTCTTCAAAGATTGGATTGTCGAAAGACGACAGTTGAACGCTTGAAGAAATTTGTATTTTGCCTTTCCTCGAGGGACCAGTAATTGGGTACCTATTTAGGTACTGAATAATAGTGGACTAATGCAAATAATACTATCATCATCAGCCATTTGACGCCCACTGCAGGAAATAGGCCTCCCTCATGGTTTTCCTAACCATGAAGCGTTTTGCCATAATCGCCACGCTTGGCAGGCGGGTTGGCGATCGCAGTATGCGGTTGGAATCTAAGGAAGACGCTGCTGCCTGTCTCATGGTAATTGATTTCCGTAGTCGCCGTCTACGACATCCACGGAAGGAAATGGATTGACGCTATTCTTAATCTGGCGGCACACGGAAATAATACTATATAATGTCAAGTAATCAGCAAACGTATGTACCTATTTTCTCTCTGACGCAGGAAGGGTAAGTGAGTGACACCTGTCACTCGTCCATAGACACTGACATACGTTCAAGGTGCCTTCACGGCAAAAGACTTATAGTAGAGTCAAATGTTTATCTGAAGGGAGATTTAGTAACCCCGAAGGTATGTCAATGCGGTTAACGATCGGCCATCGATACATCTGTTTAGTGTGAACTCTATTTAAGTTTATATTCTTTTTGTTAAACTAACCCGTGCTGAGGACAATTGTTAAAAACCTATTTAGAGGCTAAAAATACGTAATACAGAGAAGTTTGTAAAGAGGCTCGAAATTTCGCCGATGCCTGCACTTGCCCATTAGCTCAGTTGGGAGAGCGCTGGCACGGTTAGCCAGAGGTCGCGGGTTCAAGTCCCGGCATGGGTGGAATTTTTAGCCTCTAAATAGGTTTTTTTTTACAATTAAAAACTTGCAAAAAATTTATTAATTAACTAACATTATTTTATTTGTCTATAATTTTTTTGCTTTCTTAGCATAAACTTTTGTTAGATACATAATTGTTTATGATAATGTATATAAAATAAACTTATAAATTTAATTTCTTTGAGAAAATTACAGAAATCTTTTAGTGGCAATTCTTGTTATGTCGTGTCAAATGCAGGTTTGCTGGTAGTTTTAATTTTCGCCCATTATTTGAGAAAAATCATATACAAGCCTTGGCCACAACTAGGCATTGATGGACTCACGTATGTGTGCCTCGGCTTCGCCTCGGTCCATCAATGCCTCTTGCTGGCCGCTGCAGTAATGTACTATAACTAAAAAAAATATGTTCTAATAATATTGTACCGATTACCGAGGCATGGGCCAATAATATATGTGCGGGCTCTTCTGACACAGTTATTTCAATAATTACTAGGACAGTCCAGCCCCTGTATTTTATTTTTAAAATTTGCAATGACATAACAGAGCGTAATTTTTTATTTTAGAGGATGTTGAATAATTTTATAATGAAAACTTGCCAAGTATGAAAACTTGCCCTCTGGAAATTTTCAGTTCTGTGACGTAACTGGGTTCGAAGATAGAGGGGTGTCGAAAAGTGCTAGAATGGGTTCGTGTAAATATATGCACAGCGCGGGCCGGCCGATAACTTGGCCCACTCTGTGCGCCTAAGGAAGTGTATGTACCCCAAAGGAAAATTGCTTACCTAGGTACTTAATGACTTCAAAGGGTTATTAATAAAACGCTGATGCCAAAAAACACTTGCTGTCTGACCATCAGTTACTCACAGCTTTATATTCTTTACTAGCTGACTCGGCAAACTTTGTTTTGCCATATTAACAAAGTTGGCCTGCGACCTATTTATTCTACCTACCAAATATACACAAAAATGTCATAAAAATCGGTGAAGCCGTTTCGGAGGAGTTCGACAACACACACTGTGACACGAAAATTTTATACTTTCTATATCAGATTTTGCGGTAACAGTAAATACCTAGCACTTCAACACTATTCACTTGACAGTACTCTTGAAGACGGAAATAACACAAAGTATCATAACAGCTGGACATCCAGGAAGGCTCCTTTACCTCGCAGTAACTGTCTTGGTGGTCTCCCGGGTGAAGAAAACTGTTCTCAAATGGAGACCACCACAGTCTCTATGTTTGCCAAGACTACAGACATAGTACAAGAAGTGTCAGTTGGTTTGCTTCTGAAGAGATTCGTCCGTTCGGTCATCAATCCATTGTTAATTAATTCATTCATTCAAGCATTCTTTCATTCATTCATACTTTTATGCACCATTCATTCATTCGTTCTCGCCAGCTCAGCGATCCAGAGTAGAACTTGCCCTCCGCAACCAAGAGACAAGAGACGCAATCTCTCTCCGTCATTGGCTTCAATAGATACCTATAATTCACGTTCCTCCGAAATACATCTATTCTCATTATGCAAGCCCTCCTTCAAATATCAGGTTCTACTCAACTAAGCACTCAGACACACACCCACGTACACACGCGCACACACATACACACACAAACACACACACACACACTAACACACACACACACTAACACACACACACACACACACACACACACACACACACACACACACACGCACACACACACACACACACACACACACACGCACACACACGCGCACACATGCACACACACACACACACACCCCCTGTCCTCGTCCCGTCCACTTCCCAATTCCATTTATTAAAAACATGACTTTTTTTCCTATTGCTTGATATTATGTTCTATAGTTATACTTTTTTCCTCTGTGGTTATACCTAGTTATGTGAAATCTGGTTTTGGCTTTATTGTCACGATTATTCATTGCAGATATTTTTGTTATTTTGTGCTGTCGGTTTTCCCAATAAAGAGTAAGTGTAAGAAATTCCCGAATGCACGTAGAAAACAAAGTCGTTGGTATATGGCGGGAGTGGGTAGTAGGCTGCTTCTGCTACAAGTAATGAGGTCTAAAAGACTGCCTTTATTGCTCTTCCATTGAGCGCCCCTTCTGGATTGCTTCTTTATCATCATACACGTCGCCCACAGAGAAACTTGGCGCTGAGTCGGTCGCGATTGTTTGAAAACTTGCTTTAAAGTCGTCTCCAATGGAATAAGATATGTGTGTTGTCTTCTTGAGAGAATAAAGAGCAAGATAGCTGTTTCAAAAAGGTTTTCTATCACCTTTGTGTTGATGGTTCCGTTTCCGGATCTGTTTAACCCCTGAACTGCCCTCGCGGAATGGAACGTATAGGTGGCCCCATACTAAGTTGGACACAGATCTGTGTCGCGGCAGACGAGTGCAAGTGAAGGTCTGGTTTCGTTGCACTTGCTGGATGTGGTGATGTTGCAGGCTGTCATAAAACCTCTGGACGGAGTAAGTATGGAGCGGCTTTCCTTCATTGTTTTTATATTGTTATTATATTGTTTATTGACAAAACCGCTGGGTGAAGATGGCCGAGGAGAGAAGGAAGCGGCGTGCCTTGCGGTAGAACTAGGTCCAGCACTGGACGATTCATTGATTGACATAACCCACAGCACAAGATAGTAGTATAAATATACTGATAAAGTACATAAAAATATAAGATTTAACCATAGTCCAATTAAACCAGATATCTCTAACAGTAAAGAAAAAAAAACTGACAAATAGCTGGACGTTGACCATGAAGAGCTATCGGGAATCAATGCTACATACATTAAAAGATTTTTTTTTTGCGATTTGGGTTAAGGGTTTATATTATTATATATGTTACCGCTAATGTGCGTAAATCAGTCAGAGTGCAGATTAACTTGCTAATCTGCAGATTATCTGATTGAATGTGTTAAAGTAGAAAAAAATGTTTCAGTTCTAATACTAACTAGATAATCTGTAGACTTTCCTAGGTAATCTGCGGCCAAGCACACGGTTAAGTAAATTTTACAGGTTCTCTGTTTGAATAGAACATTCGAATTAATTTTTTTTAATTTGTTAAACGCATAAACAAAAGTAATAAAAGAAGTCAATACAGTAGTATGTAATTAAACTCGTATGTTACTCCACCGAAATAACCGATCAAATTAGACAATTAACTAAAGGAACTTGGCTTCAATAAAGTCAACAAAAATAACTGAAAACTGACGATAAAAAATATTTTAGCGACAAGCACAGCTGTTAGTGACAAATTTAGATTTGCAGTCACATTTCCGAACGCCTTGCCCATTAGGTACCTCATGATTGCTTTGTTCCAGTTGACGTAAAGAAATTTTGACATCGGGAACATCATCTTTTACTATCAGGATCATCATCTTTTGCTATCAATGGTGGATATAAATGTCTCAAAATTCCACTTTTAGGGCAAACTGGGCACAGTTTGTAGAACGCATCATCAGATTTTTCAAGCACTGCGGCCAATATTTAACGGCCATCAAATACATATCAAATATGTCGACTTCAGGTACTTTCATTCTCACCGTGGTTCCTTCTTCGGCTATTGGATGATAAGCATCAGAAACCGATACCATTTTCTTGGCTGGTTTTTCTAAACCTTCCTAGGCCTTTTCACGTTGTTTTTTTTTGTTTCGCCTACTGTCTTCCGCGATTGAACGGTGTAGCATCCTTTATTATTCATTATCCATCATCATTAATATGCAGATTAACTAGGTAAAGTGGAGATATTTGCTACTTTAAGTCAAATTTCACACTAACGCTTTCATTTGCGGTAATTTGCGGATTACCTAGTTAATGCGAATATTAACGTATTCCGTATTCTAACGGTAACATATACCAGGTGTTGTTTTGTAAAGCAACGCCCGACTCAGAGCACTTTCTACTTATTTCTTTCTGCATATTATGTTACTTATGTACTTATTTTGTTTCTGTGATGTATCTTGTTGGTATAATAAATGTCTTTCTTCTTCTTCTTCTTATCAATAAGAACAACTTTTACTATTGGACCAACTGTAAACTCTTAAAAAAAACAGCTGTTCCATACATTTTGTTCAGTAGGTATCGAATTTTAGTACGGAACAGCTGTTTTTTTTTTCGCGATTTCAACCTAATAGTAAAAGTTGTTCGTGTTGATGAGTAGAAAGTACCCTGAGTCGGGCGTTAATTTACAAATCTATTGTATACAATAATATTATTATTGTAACGCTTTCATTTAATTTTACTGTGGTTGCAATAAAGAGTTTTCTATCTTTCTGTAAATACAACACCGAAAGGGAAAATGAAAGAAAAATTCCTATAGAAAACCAGAGCAGATTCGGACCCCTGATACGATCTCCGGCCTATCTCAGCCGCGAACGAGGAGCGCTTGGCCTTTTGGCCTCCGTGGGCTCTTTTTTTAGGCTGGGGCGGAATTAAAAGACATAATTAAATGTAAATAACATCATCAAAGACGAGAGTTTCAATAATCAAGAATCAACACGTATACTAACGTTTACCTGACTGTCAAACGTAGATCCTAAAGCCCTACAAATAATTCCACTAACGTTTCGCCCCACCAATCCGGTATCGCAAACAAATAAAGTAACTCGGGCAAAAGTAACGTAATGGATTAGAGGGCCGGAAAGGGCCCAAACATGTTCGGCCAATACATCTGTGTCGGACGGTCCATTGGTGATTATAAGGAGCATTGCTGGACACAAATGTATTGGCCATATTAGACGATTACCGTAACTACCGTACTACCGCTTAAAG
Source organism: Yponomeuta malinellus (assembly GCA_947308005.1). Classification (NCBI taxonomy): domain Eukaryota; kingdom Metazoa; phylum Arthropoda; class Insecta; order Lepidoptera; family Yponomeutidae; genus Yponomeuta; species Yponomeuta malinellus. Next base: position 3,351,239 of record OX371019.1, read on the forward strand.
AACTCAAACTGAAACTCAAAAATTCTATTCACAAAAAAAAATAATAAAAATTTTGCTTAATGAACGTCAAAGCAATAAATAGATTATGTGAAAAAGAAAGTAAGAAAGAAGGAACTCCACCATTTTCTCCTTCGTAACGATTACTAAGGTACATGTACATGTCATTGTGTTGTGTGGATGTTACATTACATGTTACAATTCGACAGTCTCGTTGGTCTAGCGGTTAACTTGCTCGACTATCAAAATAGAGGTCGTGGGTTCGATTGCCACTGGATGCCGCCCACTTGATTCGTACAAATAGTACCAGTCCGAGTGTATTTACGTCTAAATATATGTAAGTATTTTATGACGATATTTTATTTATTTTTTTTACTTTATTGTATGTATGTTATTGAATTTGACTTAATTCTTTAACTGCACCACGGCACGCACTCCGTAGTACAATTATGGGTTACCGTAGGCACTGACTGAAAATCAGCGCTGAGGGATCACTTCCTCAGCACAACGCTGAGTCAGCTGCCTTTTGTGGCAATGTAGATACACCACAGGCTACATCTATAGTCCTGTTTTATTTATTCGTTTTGTCTGTTGTGTATTTAGTTTTCCTTCTGTGTTGTGCATATTATGTTACTTATGTGCTTATTTTGTTTCTGTGATGTATCTTGTTGGTATAATAAATGTCTTTCTTCTTCTTCTTCTTCTTCTTCTGATGTCGGCCGTAATTAGCTACTGCTATAGTAGGTTGAGAAGTGAAGATGACATTCATGTTTACCAGGAAAACGTTGTTTCCAAGGCTTTTTATGAGGGTTCCGTAGCCAAAGGGTAAGGCCTATGGGCTTGGTTGATATGTAAACTATGAAGAGATGTAAAGGCCCCTTTACGCCGGGACAACACTGCGGCATTGCGGCATGCTACAATAAATAAAAATGACGCACATTGTGGCAAGAATCGTGCGGCATAGCAACACCTTGCGTCATAGGGCAGACTGTCGCAGCTTGTATCCGAACACGATGTTGCCTCGGTGTAAAATAGACTGCCGCATGCTGTTGGCGGTTGTAGCATGCAACAAGGAGCCGGATGCCACAATTTGTAGCATGCCGCACTATAGCGCGAGGTTGCTGCCTTAATAGTTGGCATTGTGATACAGATTTTATTAAAAAAATAATTAAAGTAACAAAGTATATTGCGCATCATGCTATCAAACCGGCCAGGGTTTGTCACTTGCTGCGACCCTCGCAAACGTCTAATGGCATGTAAAAAAGCCGGCCAAGTGCGGGTTGAACTCGCGTGGGGAGGGTTCCGTACAATGCCAAAGTGAAATATTTTTATTCACGACATGAGTTAACTACTACTAGCGCTATCTATGTAGTGGTGTTTTAGTGAACTATTTTCCGTAAGTGAACGTATTATACCACTTTATTTTCAATTGATAGAATTCTTATAGGTTTTCCTGTAATCTACAAGCAATGAACTATATTTAGTTTTTTTTTTTCAAAACTTTAGGCTCAGTAGTTTTGGCGATCAGGGGGGGAATGGTAATGTTTCGTCTTCTTTCATGAATAAAATCAAAACAATTTTTTACAATAACGACAATTTGAGATCCTCATAACGAGCCTTTCATTTGATATATGACACAGGTGGATGACAAGGTTTGCAAAACTTTTTTTTTTTAATTTCTTAATTTGTCCCCCCGAAAATGATCTTTATTTAAAAAAAAATCTTTTGGATCATAGGAATACACCATCCTACCAAATTTCACCTGATTTGGTCCAGTATATTCGGAGCAAATTGACTGTGACAGACCGACGGACAGACTGAAGCACGGGTGATCTATAAGGGTTCCGTTTTTTTTGTACGGTGTGCGGAACCCTAATAATTAAAGTAACAAAGTGCTATGGTGCGCATCGTGCTATCAAACCGGCCAGGGTTTGCCACTTGCCACGATCCTCACAAACGTCTAATGGCATGTAAAAAAAAACTATTAACACACCGACCAAAAACCTATGCAAGAGCAGAAATTCGCAGCGATTTTCATTTTATTCGGCGAGAAAAAGTTGGCCGTAAATCCCGGACATAAGAGTTGAAAAATGTTTTACTCTACAATCTGACATAAAACCGACCGCCCTTCGCCTGCCGTCTTGACCGACCTTTCCCCCGAGGACTTAGGGGTGGTTTTGCCTTGCAAGCCGGGTCAAATTGCGCTGGTAGAATGCGTCAAGACTGCATTAGTCGGAGAGTCAAATTCGTATTTGAATGAGACGAATGGCAGGACTTTGGGTTTTATAACGTGACGTATATTGGAAGAGCGTGTCGTCATTTGTTTTCATATTAAGGCATCTTTCCTTCGGCTTAGATCAAATCTAAGCTCTAAGCACTGTTTGTCTATTTGTTGCTTAATGTTTTGGAAAAGTTCATTCATGGTCTGCGTAAATTTATTAGGTTTTCGGCATGGCCTAGTTTTGATACCAAGACAAATACTAGTTAAGAATATTCTACCTAATAATCTTAAAAAAACCCCAGCGCGTTTCGTGAAACTAAAAATCATATTTTTGTATGACAATTCGATGTGCATTGCACAATTCGATGTGCAAAAAAAGAGATGATAAGTTGTGAAAGATATGGTCGTCTTTCGAGGACCTACAATAATATTAGGGGTTAAAGTATGAAATTTCCGTTTTATTGCAATAGGTTCTTTGAATTGACATAGAATCTTCATGGTTTGAGGTTTTCGAATGAAACTTTTTTCAAATGGTTTCTATGATGTTCTTTTTTTAAAAAATGTGAAACATTTGAATATGGACTTTCAATTGTTTTTGTTATTCAATTTAGACAAGAAAGATGGATACTGCGAAAATTCGAGTGATTATGAGGCACCCATTTTTCGTATTTTTTTATTTTATTGATTTGACGCAGTGAGTCAATATTGTGGGTAAGGTAACGTTAAACCATGCCGCTAATTCCTGGGTAGTTTGACTAGGGTCGGCTTCCACTATCTCTCTTAATTCATCGTTATTCACCTGTGTGGGCGGTCTTCCTCGTGGCTCGTTCTTTAAGTCGAAATTTCCATCACGAAAGCGTTTAAACCAAAATCGCACGGTGCGTTCATTAGTAGACCCCTCTCCAAACGCAGCATTGATATTGCGGGCTGTTTCTGCCGCGTTAGTTCCGCGTCGGAACTCGTATTCAAAAATCACTCGAATTTTCGCAGTATCCATCTTTCTTGTCTAAATTGAATAACAAAAACAATTGAAAGTCGATATTCAAATGTTTCACATTTTTTAAAAAAAGAACATCATAGAAACCATTTGAAAAAAGTTTCATTCGAAAACCTCAAACCATGAAGATTCTATGTCAATTCAAAGAATCTATTGCAATAAAACGGCAATTTCATACTTTAACCCCTATTATAATAAATATATACTGGCTGTCAAAAGATTTATTTGAAAAACGCATTTTGTCTGTGTTATAACGATAAATGAGATTACATTATAGTAAGATGTCAAGTACTTGTTATGAATAGCTTATAAGTAGTTAAGAGTTCCGTTTCCTGTTTTAGTCACATAATTTAAGGTAAACTGGGCCTTATAAATAAATTTAAGCTAAATGTACTTTATAAATTTAAGAGCCTATTAGATTACTAAATAAATTTTTAAAAAAATTTTCATTGGTGGCGCTAGTTAGCCCACTGGATCCCGTTAACTGACTAAACCCATATTTTATACAATTGCCTAAAGCATAAATTCAGAAGAAGTCTCTCAGCAGAGCAGGGCGCTAAAGCTAGTCGCCGATAAGTCTATTAACGGGAAACAATAACAAACGAACTCCAAGCTATGTTTTCTTTAAAAACCCCGGGGAGAATGAAGTTATTATTGGTAGGTTGGTAGAAGGTACAGGCGAGCGCAAAAATGTATGAGAGAAATTTGACATGAAAATGCCATTCATTTTTAATGCGAAAATGTTTATTATTATGGTTTGATTTATTCATATTCATGGTTTGTGGCATAGTGCTTCGACACACATTGCCGATTATAGCAGTCATCGGAAAAGTCACCGAATGTTGAAACAATTTGCCAACAATTTACGGTGAAACTAATGATATAATTAGGTATGATAATTAGCCAGAACAAATATCAATGGAATAGCTGATATTTTGTGTAATAATAAAAGTCTGGAACGAGAGGGAAAGGACGTCCTAAAACCACCTGGAGACGCTCAGTAGAGCAGGAAGCCGTTTTTATGGGGACAATACGTATGAGCTCGAATCAAAGGCGCAAAATCGGCCGCTATGGAAGTCTGTTTTGAGAGCCCCATGTCCATCATGAGGGATGACAGGAACTGATGATGATGAATAATTAAAGTTTTTCCTTTAGTTTCAATGCACCCTTCTGAAACTCTATGTTTAAAATGTTTATTAGATTATGATTTGCCAATATTTGGTTATATGAGGAGTGCTTTTAAGGCCTAGTGATATCTACAATTCGTCTTATATTTTTCTCTGTTTCTCTCATCTTTCTCTCTCTAAACAAAAGAAAAGCAGAAAACATTACAACGCAAACGAAAAAGATAACTATTATTATTATGAACAAAATGCACTACCACTTAACGTTAAAGTGGGGTAAGTGATATTCTTTCTGTAGGTACCATATTTGTCACCAACTGTACTGCGCCATTCAATAGCAAGAAATATCCTCGGCGTTTGTATTGCTGAACAATGCGTCTCAGTGATTGTTATGGGATTAATAAATTGCTATGAAACCATCGGCGTTAACGCTGAGTTATACTGCCGCGCTGTCGGGTTCATTCGGGAGTTTTTGGACCGATTTCATACAACGTGTTACTAAAAGGTGTAGTGAAATTTATGGAGAACTTGGACTAAAAATATTTTAATAGAATCGGAGAGACTATGTTGAAAGAAAAATTAACGTGGTATTTTTTTTACACAATATAACCTGTCGAAAAGTCAATACAGTCACGTGGTACAGAAACGCACCATACAAATCGGGCTCACACTATGACGTCACAACCTGCACGTCATCATAAGCAGCCTATTTACGTCCCACTGTTTGGCACAGGCCTTCTCTCACAGAGAGAGTATGGGCATAATCATCACGCGTGCCCACCGCGGATTGGCGATTTCAAGCGCTGAGGTATGTGAATAGCTTAGACACCCAGGTTTCCTCACGATGTTTTCCTTCACCGTCAGCGAGTGGTATTGCTACTATAACTTCACAAATGCACATAACTTAGAAAGAAAAGTCATAGGTACTTGCCCACACTGGGAATCGAACCTGGGTCTCCCGCTTCCGAGTCCAATGTTCTACCCACTAGGCTACCACCAACTTGCACGTAACGCCTTATAATTTTTGAAGCGTTTAACAATATTTTTTATGTATAGCTAACCTTATAAGTTTTTATGTTTAGCCCTTATAAGAAAACGTTCAGAATTCAATGCCAAAACGAAATCTAATAAGTTTGTTTTTTATTAGAGTATCTTCATTCTTTCTTTGTCTTCTTCTTCTTCCGATGTATTTCTGTAGCCGCTGTAACAACAAATACTAAAAACATAATAAAATAAATATTTAAGGGGGGCTCCCATACAACAAACGTGATTTTTTTGCTCGATATTAATAACGGCAACAGGTAGACGCTTGAAATATTGACAGAATGTTCAGTTCTATATTCGCTTCAAAAATAAATAATTAAATTAAAACAAATATTTTAAGGGGCTCCCATAGAAGAAACGTGATTGTTTGCGCTTTTTTCCCGATCTTTGTGTCTAATGTTGTACAATGTTGACACATTAGAGGAGAAATAAACAGATACCTGTGACGTATGCTGAGTCAAGAACCCTTTCAGCGTCTCCACCATATCACTTCATTTCTACTGTGTGATTGTTTAGAATAAGATTATTTATTATTACTTTTTACTTTAAGCTCTTACTGTTTTCGCGTTTTATTATTTGTAAGATTTTATGCGTGTTGTGGTATCGGAATAAACTTTTTTCAATTTCAGATAAGTGACGTAATATGACATGGGTCATGGGTTCGATTCCCGCTGGAGGCAGTTATGTTTGATTTGTACTGATGGCTGTGAGTCCCTTTCCTGCCTGCGTAGTGTGATGACGCTATCGCGCATTTTAAATGTCAAAAGTCGGGACTTTCAAAATCAAAATCAAATTTTTTTTATTCAAAGTAGCACAGAAACTGCGACTTAATAAACGTCACAAGTTAAACTAGGTGTCCATTTCAAAATCTAGATCATTTCGGAGAACAAAATGGACAAAAAAACTCCAAACTTAGTCTTTTCGAGTCCTTAATTTACAGGATTTATGTAAATGTTCTAAAACTCATGCATTGAACTGGCTTTAATTCCAGACGTCATTGTCGTCAAAATAATCTTTAATGTTATTGTAGCTTTTTTGGCACAAAGTGTGCTTCACACATTTTTTGATCCGCGTTTCTGGCAAGCTTATTATATCCTCAGGGATCTTATTGTAGAAACGTATACAATGCCCCATAAAGGATGTATTAACCTATGCCAGCCTAAATTTTGGGAACGATAGTTTATGTCTATTTCTAGTATTTACGTTGTGTTGGCTACCTACAGTTTTAAAGTCACTGATATTTCCTATTTCCAGTACATTAACTGTCAAAGTCAAATGAGAATAAAATTAAATTATATTTTATCTTCCTCAACATTCATTAGGCGTTGCACGCACGCACGCCGGTTTCGGGTACTTTTGATCTGTCGGGATCGTGGCAAGTGGCAGTCCCTGGTCTCTGCCCACCCCACTGGGATGCAGGCGTTAGTTTATGTATGATGTATGTTTATTTGTTAATTTTATCTTAATTTTATTGGCGCTAACAGTAGCGCAATCGCGTGACTCGTGCTATCGTATTACTCAACTCATGCTCGTTACCAAAGCACTTCTAGGTTGGGACCAGGGCAAGTGATTGTGTTTATGTTCATCTCATGAACTCAAAAAATATACGCCCCTATTATATATTTCTACATGGTGATTTAGAAATCGTTATTTATATTTTGAGAGAATGTTCTTTTTATTGTGTAAAACAGTTGTTGCCCGCGACTTCGTTCACTTGGAAATTTTGATGTGTACTTTTTCGGGATAAAAAATAGCCTATGTGCTAATCCAGACTATAATCTATCTCTGTTCAAAATTTCATCCGAATCCGTTCTGCCGTTTTTGCGTGAAAGAGTAACAAACACCCAAACATACATACACACTCGCATTTATAATCATCATCATCATCATCATCAGCCACCCGACGCCCACTGCAGGACACAGGCCTCCTTCATGGTTTTCATAACTATGAGGGGTTTTGCCATAATCGCCACGCTTGGCAGGCGGTTTCGCGTTTATAATATTAGTAAGGATTTATCTGTAATAATGGTATAACAAATTGTAGATATTCGTGATTTCCGACCTTTTGCTCGAAACTGTGAATTCAAATTCAAAGTGGGAGGAAGTACCAACTACCATGACGTTGAATTTTTTTTTCTAATATGTTAAATGTATTAAAGTCTATCCTCCGACATGCGTAGACGATTAAAAGAACAATTGAATTGACCGGCGCCGACCATAAGACGCTTGACCCATAGTATTTTTTTCGTTTTTTATAACTTCTCGTCCCGATCTTGTTTGTTCATGCTTAAAACTTTAAAATTTTGTTTTTTGTTACCTTACACTAATTTAAAAAAAATGTTAAAAGAGTGCGATTAATTCGCCAACAAACTGTCACGCAGTTTCGCGAATAATTTATAAAATTTAAAACTCTGCCATACCAACTTAAGTCAATAAATTAAATTTAAAAAAAAAAGAAAAATAAAATTTTGAGTAGGTAACTAAATTTTTTTTTTTACTAGCGCCATATGTTTCTGAATCATGGGTAGAATATCCCCTTAAAATTTGTCAATCGAATACAAAGTAACCCTGTAGATTTTGATGGAATTAAAAAAATTAATTTGTTTGAACCCAGACAAGAGCTGAATGAAATAAAATACAATATACAAAATAAAGAAAGAAAGAAAGAAAGAGGATATTTATTTAAATTGTCACAGAAACACAAAGTAAACAAAAGGTACACAAACAAAAGACACAAATACAATGTATATCGATGACTTTGTTTTCTAAGTTACATACAATCGTGAATTTGTAGTAGCAATACCACTAGCTAACTGTGAATGAAAACATCATAATGAACTTTATCTTAGTGCTTTATCATTTCACCCAAATCCGCACAGCCGCTTAGCCGCGACTAGGTAACAAACAGCCACCATCTTCGCAAAGTTTCCCTCAAATTCGCGATACATATTTTACAGCATTTTTCAAGGTAAAACAAAGAACAAAAACACGTCCGTAATCCGCGCGAAATTCGCGGCTGCACTTTTTACAGCGAAACTGCGCCGTCAGAGTTTTCCCGCCTTTTTGTCGCGGCCATTTTTATTGGTCCTTCGAGCCGGATTTATTAAGCGACCGACACGCCCGGCCCGCCGATAAACACTTGCACGCAATGGGGTTAATAAAGTTGTTTTGGCCCTTTTGAACCCCTTTTTTACAAAACCGTTTAAAGCGCAGTAAAACGCGGTCCCAATTCAACGTGTTAGCACCAATTTCGGCATTTAAAGTGGAGGTTGATACGTAAGTCTTAGCCATCACTGTCATTGCGGATACGTATGAAAGAGAAGTGACGCGACAGTGACATTAAGTAGTTGTTGTAGTTGAAAAAACTGATAGTGCGGTCGACAGCAGGTCAACCTTCACATTTTTGTTGTAAAGTCGTCCTTAATGCAACTGATTAGAGTGCACGTAAGTGCATGCACGTAAGTTTGATTTGCTCATGACTTAATAACGTTTTAACATTTGTCACAGTACTCAGTGGTTTTCCACTGGTCTTGTAACCCATCTTGACATTTTTTTGTATGCATTTTGGCTAACTGACCGCTGTTAACAAGAAATTAGCAGAATGTTAGTGTACGAGAAACCGGGGTTAAGCGGTTTAGGTACGCGGCTCGTAACCCCAGTCACCTCGTTTGAGTATTCCTGTGCTGTTCCAATTCCCATTCAGCACTATCCTGTATACGCTATGGCTCTAGAGTAGAGGTGAGGCAACGGCAACGGAACGGTTATTTGAATTTAGTGTGAAGTAATAACAGAGCGTAACTGTTATCAGTAAGCACATTGCAGAATACTTGTTATGAAAATACTCCTTATTATTCATACTCGTAATGTATTTCTCGTTTTATTGCCTTAAAGAGACGCACTAGTTCTAAACAATACTAATAGTTTGCCGCTTTAACCTGCATAAGAGTCAAATGCTAAAAAGTGATAGATATTAACCGGTTAATCGCGGCGTTCCTGAATTAATACCAAGTAATGTTGCCATTTCGTTCTTGGTATTCGTAACGTTCATAATACTTAAACGTTACCTATATCAAGGCTGTCTAACGACAGCGCCATCTTTTGCATATCATTGTAATTAAAACATACATCGCCATCTGTATATTCATCATTATACTAGTGGCGTGTCAAGTCGTAATCAAAGAAACGAAATGTTGTTGATTCAGAATAAAATTACCAACGAGACCAACTGACACCTCTAGCCTTTTAATTCTGCTCCAATAAGTCTTCCACATCGCCTTTGCATCCAGGGATGATCGAAGACGTTACGCACTATGACCAGTGTTATAAAAATAACAGCCTGTTATTTTAAACGTGTGTTGAGAACGATTATTTTCAAAATTCATCTTTACTCTTATGGGAAATACCGCCCGTGTACCTGTGGTCGGGATTGACCAAATCCCGCTTGGTATTTCGCTTTAATTCGCTCCCGGGTTTCTATTCCATTAAAACACAACCCACATCGAGCTCGGATGATGATTCTTGGCAGAGAAGATTCATTCCGAAAGTTATGTCGCCAGGCAGGCTATTTCACGCAGTATTTCCTGCAAGAGGTTGGACAAAATCTGGTGCATACTTAAAGAAAGGAAAAGAAATAAAAAAAACAGATAAACAGCTTACGGCAAACATTACCATAAAAAATTATCAAGTTAAATTTTGAACTTGAACATTACGCTTGAACATTACCATGACAAAAGCTATAAATTTTGTTCAGTTGAAAAGCCCTAAATTATGCATTGATAACACCCGGTTTCTTGTATACAGTTGACAGCAGATAAACCTTTACATACGTAAACTCTAATCAGTTACGCTAAGGACCGACTTTGCAATAAACATGAAAAGGATCAACCTTTCGACTGTACTAACAATCTCTTCTAAGAGCGTTGGTAGCCAAGTGGGTAGAACATCGGACTCGAAAGCGACAGACCCAGGTTCGATCCCAAGTGCGGGCATGTACCTATGTCTTGGTTTTCTAAGTTATGTACATTGTGAAGTTATAATAGCAATACCACACGCTAACTGTGAAGGAAAACATCGTGAGGAAACCTGAGTGTCTGAGCTATTCACATACCTCAGCGCTTGAAATCGCCAATCCGCGGTGGGCACGCGTGGTGATTAAGCCCATACTCTCTCCTTGAGAGAAGGCGTGTGCCCTACAGTGGGACGCATATAGGCTGATTATATAACAATCTCTTAATCTACTGTTAACAGCTGTAATTTATTTTTATTGATTATGGTCAACTGTGTTTGAGGTGTTCACATCCCTCAACGCTTGAAATTGCCAATCCGCGGTGGGCACGCGTGGTAATTATCCCATACTCTCTCTCTCTCTCTCTCTCTCTGAGAGAGAGTGTGGCACTGTGCCTGCAGTGGAACGTAAAAAGAAAAATGGTCAACTCCCTAACCTAACCGGAGGTTAGTGTGACATAAGAATATTTGACGATTTGGTTTTGTTAGACCGTGTACATGTATTATAACTTCCATTTCCTTTTCTAACCTTTCTAAGAGTCAAAACTTTACCCTCAACTGCACAATTTTTTCATGGCTCTCATGGAACAGGACCTTCGATGTGAGCCTATTGGTTCCGTCGGAGTTCCATCGACAAATGACGAGTGGCCAACGAAGCCTTAGGCCCGCCGGTCACGTACGGGCGCCGTCGCCATGATTTATCCGGAGGCCCGTGTGCGCTGGCCCTTAAAACCGTGCCACCGGCTGCCAGAGATAGGGCGTTTTTGTAAGTGGGTCTAGTGGAAGAAGATTACAGAGCTCTCAAATCACCACCCGTCATACTAAACTGCGGAGCCTCTCGCGGCAATCTCCGGGTAGGACAAAACGGCAGCGCCCAAAAACCATCGGACGTCGGTAAGTGACGTTAGGGGCGAAAACACTAGGGCTGACCTGGTAAGACCTTGAAGTCGCCGCTCAAGTGTAGATCTTTTATATAGTCCCTTTATCCCTGATGGTGGCTACGGGATATAACTACCAACCGACCAATCTGCTAAGAGGAGCGGATGATCAGATGATCGTGCTCTTCAGATAGAGCGGGGGCCGGGCTGAGACGGCAAGACTGTTTTTTTTTTTTTTTTTTTTTAGCCCTAAAAAGGGCACCCTCCGGAGGACACGGGGGAGGGAGGTGGTGAATGCTCATGCATAACAGCACGGGCCCGGCCGTGCTGCCAATGTGGGACTCACAGGAAGTGCGCCTACCCACTAAACACCACCTGGGGGCTGGTTTGGTCCTAAGGACCCCTAAACCGACATCATGAGCGACCCACCTCGATGCCGAGGAGGGCGCGCAGCGGAGCTCCTTAAGGGAGCGTCCGCTTGGGACAGCTCGTCACATCGTGACCGCGGCTAGGAGGGAGAGCGGCACGACTGAAGACGGCTATTGTAGTTTAAATATCAACACTGAAAAAACTTTGCTGGCGCGATGTAGGATTTTGACATAATCAATAGTGCACGAACTACAAAAAAATTACCCCAGGGTTAACACATTGTTCTCGATTTATGTAACAGTTACTTTATCTTCCTGTGTCACCATATTCTTATTCGTTTCTTGCCAAGCGAAAGTGGACTTTAACGCTGGCTACGTCTGTCAATTCCCTGATTTTTCTGAGCCACGACTTCTTTCTTCTCCAAACACACATCTTCCCTCAATCTGGCCCATCATAATAACTTGAAGAAGTCTTTAAATAAATAAACAGTACATTTGATCAATTCTGGAGACTGGCGGGGTAGTACAGTTTGACTGTAAACATTTTGAACTCGCAAGCCTATTTTTACGGTAGACGATCCGCTTATGAAACGTTGTTTCTGGCACCTATACCCGATTTCAAATGTGTCTAGTGTACGATTTCACAGTTGCCCGAACTCGCTCGGTTGTTTGGAGGTCCCACCAGGTAGAACGAGACAGAAGACCTAACGTGATACCCATTCGAAATCCTTCTGACTGAAATTGTAAAGTTTAACGGTATCTTTAAGTAGTGGATGTAGCCAGCGCCGAAGGTCTGTTTTGCTTGGCAAAAAATGAAGAAGAATATGGGGAGCTGACGACTTCCTCAATTAGTGGGGAGGAACAGGAAGAAGAAAAAAATGCCGTTACAAACGTACAAAATGACACTGAAAACCGTTTTTTCAGTGTCGATAAAGAAACCACTTTGAAAGCAAAAAAAAAATCTAATATGAACAAATAAATAATTGATCGGAAAAATCACTACTTGATCAGAACAGCGTGAAAGAGCAAAAAAACTTTTTCATTTGGTTAACAAAATTAATTTTAAAGCTTACCAAAACTTCACCAAATACAATCCTCGTCTTGCTGACTGATCAATTCGGAATGTTCTGCTGATCAATTTAGAATCTTCTGCTCAATTTGATTACTTTGCTGCTGAATTTATAATTTTCTGTCGACCTTTTTATTGCTGACAGAAAGTATTTTATAGCTGACCAAATCCGTATTTTTTTACTGTTCGTTTAAACTTACAAACTTGTTTTCTCTCGAATATAAATTAGTAAATAACTTCCAACAACAACACAAATACTTGTCCTGGTTTAAACTAGGATACCCTGTGTTATAGTAACTAGACAGGGCAAGGACATCACAGACATAGAAACAGTTACAGACTGAGGCCATTTGTACAAAACAAGTAAGTCAGCCTCAGTGGACATCGAAACCACAAGCTCTGTTTAGGTTAGCCGCTGGTCAAATTCTGTTAATGATATCTGCATTGAGTGCGCCTTCTTTCTCCTTAGTCTGTGCCCCGAAGCCCGGGAGTTTGTCGTATTAAATTCTAATATGTTTGTCGGAGTTTGGATTAGCTTTTCCGTTGCCAATGCCAATTATTGTCGCTCGTTGTGACTTGCATTCGGTGGTTGTATCTGCCTGTTATGGCTTTCCTGTTTACAATCTTCTGCGGAGCTATGGTTTCATTATATTATTTGTCGTATGTTAGTAATGAAATTAATACCCTACTCATAGAATTAGAATTATGACCACAGACCGAGCTTCCAAAGTGAGGCAATAAATTGCGAGCCAAATTGGCATCCTCAGCCTAGCCGGTTGCTAGTGTAGCACTGTTAATGTGAATGTGTCTGTGTCTGCGAACGTCACTTACTACAATCCGTTTAGGCACACACATAATATTACGTCAATGTGTGCGTGTCACCCTGATTTTAAGGGGAATTTTGCTCGGCGTACTCTGTCTTTGCGTGGTGTATCAATGACCCTACCATTTCCATACAATAAAGGTAAGTTGCAAAAAAATTAGCTTTCTAATTAATTACATTTTTTGTGTTGGACGGTGTTATGTCAAGTAAACTTTGCTGTACAGTCAACAGCATATAGATCTCGACCTTGAAATAATTAATGCTTTTAGCTTTCCCCTTTGTACTTTTATTTTTATAAGTGCAATAAAGAATTTTAATAATAATAAATGTCCTCTATTCCGTTACAGTACGGGCTACTTAGCAACCACACGGTAAAGGATGTACGATTAAGATCTTTTAGTCATTCACCTTTGGAAGTTTAAATTATTTTGAACGTTTTGATTAACAAGGTCTGGCCAAAAATGGTATTTGGAGTTTGAGATTTACATTGTGATGGGAGTCCCATCATGTCAATTAGAATGAAGTCATCGTAGAATGAATTCAAATCAATTCCCACCATGGCTATTGGTGTGACTTCCTTTCGAGTGCAATTCTGTTCAGAACCTAAATTAAAGGCTGAAATAATTGATTTTTATTGAAATTATTTATGATTAGACTGTTGCATTTCCGTGTGGCGCCGGATTAAGAATAGCGTCACTCCATTTCCTTCCGTGGATGTCGTAGAAGGCGACTAAGGAAATCAATTACCAGGAGACGGGCAGCAGCGTCTTCCTGATATTCCAACCGCATCCCGCGATCGCCAACCCGCCTGCCAAGCGTGGCGATTATGGCAAAACCCCTCATGGTTATGAAAACCACGAGGGAGGCCTATGTCCTGCAGTGGGCGTCAAATGGCTGATGATGAGACTGTTGCATTGCTCATTGCTCTAGCGGTAACTCGCTCGACTACGAAAATCTGGTAGTTGAGCTTGTTACCACTAGACTAAGGGTGAGTTCGATTCCCGCTGGAGGTAGCCGTATTTGACCTGTACAAATGGCCACACTCTGGGTGTATTTCCATGTTTGTTATGTTTTTGCCTGGTTATCATGTAACGGGGCTTCCTATTTTGGGATCAGGAGAAGTGATTTTGTTACGTGGAAGTTATTATTCATCTCCCTTTTAGTATTTTTGTTGACTCGCCAATCTCGCCATGCTGATACATCTCTGCCATTCTTGTTCAACGTGGACACCCTTAGTTTGAATATTATATCAGGGCGAGCAGCCTGACTGCAGGAAAAAAAATCAGATATGTATTTCTTTGTAAAGAATTTACATTCTGTTTGTTAAATGTGAGTATATAATACAGTGTAAAATAAGCTGTCTTCGCGTCGATTTTGTAATGGAGAAAAGGGAGCGAAAAACTCCACTGTTTTCATATTTTAATTACTTTATATGCCGAAACATTAGATACATTTCCTAAAAAAGTTGAAAAACCATGGACACTAAAGATCTTGAATCTTATATATATGCATGGTGTGCAATAAAGAATTCTAATCTAATCCAAAATTGCCTCCTTTCGACTCGACATTTCTTCCCACGTTCTCGACCCCACATTGCAGTCGTTTTGTAACCTTAAACCATATGCGAGCTCGAAAGAAAGATAGCGATCGTCCCAGTTGTCTTCGCCTGGAGTCTAGGCCATTTGACTCTCACATCAGGAGTCCTTATCCGGTGCCTCCAAGCAGCCAGCTCTAACTAGCGTATGTAAGTTTTCGTTTTAAATTAGATTCTGGAACGTCTCCCGTTGCGACGTGAGCGCGATATAACCAGAACAGAAGGCGCTAAGGTGGATGGCGAATAACTTAACTAGCAAGGCCTTCAGTTCTCAACTTTATGTGAACATCAAAGATGTCTTCAGTATGACCAAATTTAATTTGGTCATTCCGTCAGCTCATACTCGACCACTGCTAGACATAGGCCTCCCCCAAAGCATGGCATTTCTTTCAGTCCTCAGCGATCCCCATCCAGCCACTGTCAGCCCTCTATCTGACTCAGATCGTCGGTCCAATAACTTTCTTTCTTTGGAAAATGTCTCACCTCTGGTGTAATCCACTAAATAAGTCCGAGCATAGCCCAATCCATAGCACGCTAAGTGACTTTGAACCAGTGAACTGTCATGATGTTTCGTCCACGTTTCGGCACCGCAGGTTTGCACTCGTGTCTTCCAAATTAGTCATTCTACTTCGGCAGTCAACTTAAAATTTATTAGCTGTTCTTTACATTTTAATGGCGTAGGACCTAGGTAGTAAAGTGGTGGTAGCGGAGCGGTAGAACGCCGGCTTTTCATTCGGTAGGTCGTGGGTTCGAATCCCGGCATGTACCTATGAGTTTGTTTATGAAATTAAAGTAGAAATAAAGAAAGACATTTATTGGGACAAATTAACACATCAAAAGAAAAAAATGTATAACAAGTAACATAAACAAGTACAAAGGAAAAACAAATCACATAAATACAACATAATACAAGACAAAGTCTGAGCGTCAGAGTGCATCCTATTGTGTGTCAAAGTTGCCACAAAGTAGCAATACCACTCGCTAACGGTGAAGGAAAACATCGTGAGGAAACCCAGTATCTGAGGTGTTCACATACCTCAGCGGTTGAAATTGCTAATCCGCGGTGGGCGTACAACGACTCAAGTTGTTGATGAAGCGAACGAGGTTTGTCAGGACCACGACAAGTGGCAACCCCTGATCTCTGCCTACTCCTCCGGGATAGAGACAATAGTTTATGTAATTTGTATTACGTAGACCTAGAGCTCTTATTACATTGGATTGGACATAGGTGTCACTTTCAAAGTAGACCTTCTGCGTCTTGCCTGTACCTACTCAGTGACGCAAGTCGACAGTCATCCGTCTCATCTTATGCAGATTCCGCTCGAATTTCCAAGTGGAAATGGAATACTCTACCTCCATTAGTTTTCGGGAATCCTCCAGTATTATTTGTTTTGCGAATTTCGTGATTGCGTCACTCACGAAAGCTCAGAAGTGTTGGGTTCCGCTTTTGTATCGGTGAGGTGAACTTTAAGCCGCCTGTAAGGTGGGTACATTACGTAGGCCCTGAAACTGATTCAACTGGTGCTCGGGGGGGTAGGCAGAGATCAGTTTTTGCCACTCCCATTGCCCTAGTTAGCACTGGATCGCCCATTATATCTGTTTTATTCTGGCACCAGTTAGTTGTTAACGCTGGATTACATGTAGTCGGCACCAGTCATCATCTATGTTAAGAAAACTATACAAGCTTTCACGTCTATCGTGTGATCATAGGCGCTCACCCTCAATTCTTTCTTAATTGGATAATCACATAGTTACGATAGCGGTGGTAGCCGACTGGGTAGAACATCGGACTCGGAAGCGAGAGACCCAGGTTCGATCCCCAGTGCGGGCATATACCTATGACTTGGTTTTCTAAGCTATGTACATTTGTGAAGTTATAGTAGCAATACCACTCGCTAACGGTGAAGGAAAACATCTTGAGGAAACCTGAGTGTCTGAGCTATTCATATACCTCAGCGCTTGAAATCGCCAATCCGCGGTGGGCACGCGGCCCATACTCTCCCTGAGAGAAGGCCTGTGCCCTACAGTGGGACGTATAGAGGAGACCGAGGTTCGATTCCGCACTGGGAATCGAACCTCAGTCTCTCGCTTCCGAGTCCAATGTTCTACCCACTAGGCTACCACCGTAAGTTGTTATTATTTTTGCCGCTGGAAAAGGAAGTAACAGAATTTTTCATGTGGTTTCGATGGGTGTCGTGACCAAAGGCCAAATATTTTATTGAACAACATAACATAACATAAACTCACGCCTGTATCCCAGAGGGGTAGGCAGAGACCAGGGACTGCCACTTGCTACGATCCTGACAGATCAGATTTTATTGATTTCATCAAATATTTTCGGCGCTCGTACAATCGAGAATATAGAAAGTTTACGTCAGTATAATTTGCATAACAATGGAGTTTAGAACTCTACGTAACAAACTCACTGTTCAGCTGTTTGTAAGTCCACACTCTTTGGATGTCTGTTTAGACTCGTTAAGCTGTCAGCGGGTATTTCCACGGGAATTATTGCCTCAGGTGTTCCTGAAAGTGTCTGGTGTTGCCGCATAGTTGGTGCCGCCACAGCAGTCGTGGTCCCCCAACGTAGGGTTGCCAACATTTACTTGACCTTAAA
Organism: Yponomeuta malinellus; assembly: GCA_947308005.1. Taxonomy (NCBI): domain Eukaryota; kingdom Metazoa; phylum Arthropoda; class Insecta; order Lepidoptera; family Yponomeutidae; genus Yponomeuta; species Yponomeuta malinellus. The sequence goes on from OX371019.1 coordinate 3,368,972, forward strand.
TGTACCCTGAGTACTTTCAACTTCCTCTTATTCGGTTTGGAGGTAATTAAAATTTGATTCATTCGATCGCACTCGATCTCGTTTCCATCTCAATCGAATTCGATTTAGAAAGGTTTCGAGGCAGGTCAGTTTGGCCCCGCCTACTATGGTTCAAAATTCAACAAATATGTCTGTTACGTAAGTTTATGTAATTTAATTACATAAACTCACGTCTGTATCCCGGAGGGGTAGGCAGAGACCAGTTTGCCACTTGGCAAGATTCTGACAAACCTCTTTAGCTTTTCTTTCGTTAGGACGCTAGTCTACTAAAGTAATAATCTAGCTTGGCTGCCTCTTTGGTCTAACGATGCTGTGGGTTCGATTCCCGTTGGAGTTGGATTCTCAGTCTGCCATTTTTAAATTTTTTGTGAAAATGGCAGACTGGGTGTATTTCGATGTATGTTACGTCCATACTTAGTTACCATAGCACAAGGGTATCCTAGTTTGGAATCAGGAAAAGTTGTTGTGTTGCGTAAAAGTTACTTATTATCTACTAATAATATTCCCTGCGGAACCGTACCTGTCTTTACACCGACGGCCCAAGTCTGGATGTTTGGAATAGTTATCTCCATTGGGAACAAGTGCTATCTGCAAATTATTTAATTAATTTAATTAAGAGAGGTTAGCAACCCTGCCCCGTCAAACGATTAGTTAGGAGCCGTCGCTACCCGCGTACCTACCTACCCGTGGTGGAATTTGAATAACTTTCAAATTATGCAGCATTATAATAATGCGTAGTTGGTCGGGGATATTCGTGGTCTGCGACGCTTGCATTGTTCCCGGTACTGTGTGGTCACACCTTGCCCGCATTCACTCGCGGGGAAGTGTAGGAGGAGAGCTAAGTGACCTAGGCTAATCTCACGCCGGTACCCTCCGGAGTAGGCAAGGACTAGAAAGAGTTTATCAGTGCTTTCAAGGGAAAGGGTGGTTGGCAGAAACGTTGGCTCAGTGTTGTGTGGTCACACTCTGCCCTCATTCACTCGCGAGGAAGTTAAAGAGTAGGGTGACCTATTTTAGACTCACGCCGGTGTCCCTCCAGAGTAGGCAGAGACCAGACAGAGTTTACCAGTGCTTTCAAGGTAAAGGGAGGTTACTAGAAAACTTTCCGAACGGGTTTTTGGTACGGAAATCTCTTTATTATTAGGGTTAACAAACAATTATACAATGAGTGGTAACAGCAACTTAGGTAACAATTAAGTATTTTAAGTAATTGTACAACCAGCAACGCTTACCACGAATTGGAGAAAGAGAAAATAAATACGGAAAACAAAGGCCTCAGAGAGAAGTAACTTCTGACTTATTAGAACTAAGTTATTAAAACTAACAAGATTAATAGCTTATTAGTGTCAACCTTCAACGACGAATTTAAACCATAGAAATTAAAGTTTGTGTTGCAGCACAAACCCTAGTCTCTGCCTACCCCTACGGGGTACAGACGCGAGTTTATGTAATTTAATGCTTACAGTAAAGTCGTGTTGGCAGTTGCTACTAAACGTTGCATAAAGCATTCGCAATTCGCCGTGGGCTCGCGTGGCAATTAAGCCCAAACTCTCTCTGTCTAAGAGAAGGGCTGTGCCCTGAAATGGGACTTCGGTGTACAGCCTGGCTAAAAAAGTTATTTAGTAATATCTTTTAGCAGCTTCACCACAGATTAAGTTTTACTCAGGGCAATTTTTCCAACATTTGATATCTGTCCGAAGTTTCCTGTGATGAATCCCTGAAAGTGCCTCGGGCTCCTATTAATTAACAAAGTCCTGTAATTACAAGTTACAGGGGTGACCTTTGCGCGACCCCGATTAAGAAAACCTCCTTCAAACCATTCCGATTCCGCGCAATGTGAAGGGTGTGAGCTAGGTTTTTAAGTTGTTCCATGGCGGAAAGAGCGAGGGTAGTAGAGAATTTCGAACTTTACGTCTGAGATTTGACGGTGTCGCGTTCCTTTAAATTATTGGGGAAAGTTACTTTTGAAGGGCTGAGAAAAAATTGCGAACAACGTTTTCTTTTTGTGAAAAATGACACTGGGAAAAAAATTCGGGTAAAGGGGTTCTGGTGTCAATACGCGCCGTCTCATTTTTGTGTAGTTTATTTTTAGACCAGCTAACATGTTCCATGGGCAAAATAAAGTTTACATGGAAACAGATGCACAAAATAAAGTTTATATTATTTTTGTTGCACCAACCCGTGCTGAGGACAATCTTAAAAACCTATTTAAAGTCGTCAAAATATAAGAAGCCCGTTTTGACAGCTACAAAAACAATAGAGTAACCTAGTTTGAGATCAAATACATTAAAAATCTAAACTATGAGTAACTTTTCGGGCTACACAATCTGTTTTTTCTTTCGATCGTAAAATAATATGCCAGAGTATGGGTCTTTTTATGTATTTGTTCAAGTAAATACAAAGTAAAATGCAATTTTGTGTAGCTGTCAAAACGGGCTTCTTACATTTCGACGACTATAGAGGCTAAAAATTCCACCCATGCCGCGACTTGAACCCGCGAACTCTGGCACGGTTAGCCAGAGGTCGCGGGTTCAAGTCCCGGCATGGGTGGAATTTTTGGCCTCTAAATAGGTTTTTAAAATAAAGTTTACATAGCATGAATACATTTTTTTGCTGTGGCAATTTTGACATAACGGTAGTCGCCATACTTAAGTAATAAGAAGATTTTGCGCCTAAAATTATAATAATCTTTTACAAACAAATTAACAAATTGCAACAATAGTAAAACAATGAAAGCAACGCAACACAATCACTTGAGCTGGTCCCAAATTAGGATACCCGTGATATGGTAACCGGAAAAGACCGTCACACACATCGAAAAACAGCACCCAAACTGGGATCTCTTGTAGAAAGTACGGCCGCCATTGAGAATGAAACTCACTAATAAAAATTACATTTACATAAACTCACGCCTATATCCCGGAGGGTTAAGAAGAGACCAGGGTTTTCCCCTTCATCATCATCATCAGCATCTTCGTGGTTTTCATAACCATGAGGGGCTTTCATAACGGGTTGGCGATCGCAGTATGCGGTTGGAATCTCAGGAAGACGCTGCTGCCCGTCTCCTGGTAATTGGTTTCCTTAGTCGCCTTCTACGACTTTCTCGTTACGGTTTTGCCCTTAATAATAATGAAATTATTTTCTCTTTTCTCCCTACTTCGATTCTTAACCGCCTATTTTCGAGAAATTCGCCAAGAATGTTAATGATTAATGATAATGATTTAGTCGGTGTCAAAGACCTAATTTCATGAACCAGGTCGAGTAAATCACACAAAATTAAGCTGTTTATGAAATGTCCCAATTAATGAAACAATTTGCTTATTTAATTAAGAGAAGTGTCGCATCCAAAAATCCTCGACGGAAAACGCCATCATTAACTAACCGGATGCAGAAGTAGGTAGCGATCCTAGCCTCGATTCTGTTTTTTTTTTGTTCTGTAGCCTATATACGTCCCGCTGCAGGGCACAGGCCTTCTCTCAGAGAGAGAGAGAGTACAGGCTTAATCACCACGCGTATTGGCAACTTCAAGCGCTGAGGTGTGTGAACACCCCAGACACTCATGTGACTGTCTGGGGTGTTCACACACATCGTGAGGAAACCTGACTGTCAGAGGTGTTCATATACCTCGGCGCATGAAATTGCCAATCCGCGGTGGGCACGTGTGGTTATTAAGCCCATACTCTCTCTGAGAGAAGGCCTGTGCCCTACAGTGGGACGTATATAGGCCAAATACAATAAGTAAAATATCGTCACTCGCCGTCTTCACCGTAGTAATAACGTGGAAATCTGTAATTGAAAATTACTTAAAATCTCAAATGTTCATGCCTAGTGTACCTACTGAATACACAGTTCACTATCCCGTAAGTCGTTTCTACTTAAGTTCCAGTCCTTCCGCTATAGCTGTTCAGTGTCGTCTCGTTAAGACGTTTACTCAAAACTTGTAATTGGATGATTAATTAATACGGGGCTCTCCATGCTTCGGTTCTAATGAAAGCTATTAGCGAGAACGGCGAGCGACTAGTGTCACGTTGACTGCTGTTGAAGGGTTTTTTTATTAAAGAAATTGTTATAGATCAATCCAATCCATCATCCATTTGCCCTTTGCTGGCCAATGGCCATAGACCTTTTCCAAGACAAGCCACTTCTTCCCAAAACTCAAACAATCTTTGTTGCAAGCATTTAAAGGAATGAACTAGTTAACCTGTATCTTAAAAGCCAGGGAGTACGCAAGTCATCATTTCAATAATGTTACAATTTACATTGTTAACATGGAAACAAAGATATACCACACTTTATTTTCCGACCGTAAAAGACAGTGGAAGAGCGTTATTACCGAGAGTTTTCTTAAAAGCTTGTTATAGATTATATTCTTTTTGTCGCACTAACCCGTGCTAAATAAAAATAGGTTTTTTAAGCTTGTTATAGGCCAGTTCAGTTCATCCGTCTATATTGCCCTTTGCTGGCCAATGGCCATGCACCTCTTCCAAGGCACGCCCCTTTTTCCTGCCCTGACAATGGAAGAGTGTTTTACCAAGGGTTTTTATATTAAAAGCTTGTTACAGGTCAATCCATTCTATCCATCCATTTGCCCTTTGCTGGGTAGTGGTCATATACCTCGGCTGTCCCAAAAATAAACACGGTACGGTTCTTTTTTTTTCAAAGCTGAGAAATACCCCCTCCCGTTGGTTACTAGTTGGTTCCAGTAACCAATAGCGGAATCATCTCGGTTTTGAAAAAAAAAACCTTACTGTGTTTATTTTTAGGAAAGCCGACCTCTTCCAGGACCACTTCTTCAAGCTTATTGTAGATCAATCGTGGGACGCCCACCGGCTCGCTGGACCGACGATCTGGGCCTAGATTCTGTTAATGCATTGTAGTAACATGACAACTGCATGAACATGGCGATTTAATTTCATGGCTGCTTTAAGTCTACGCGAGCACACGTATTAAACCTTCTAGGCGTCAATGATATGAAAAAACACGTCACGTGACCCGATAGTGTACCTGTCATTATACTACAATGCACTAACAGAATCGAGGCCCTGATACAGATCACTGGCAGTGGCTAGATGAAGATGGCTGAGGATAGAGGGAAGTGGCGTGCCTTGGAGGAGGCCCATGTCCAGCAGAGGACGAATACGGGCTGATTGATTGATTGATAGATGAATCCATATTTTGCGCCGGGTTGGGCGCAAAATATGGATTGATCTTTGCGCCATATATGGGTTATTGCGCCATATTTGGTTGTATGTGGCTTGATGTGTTTTGGTTCTCGTCCATATTTTAGCATGATTTCATCACACGTTAACGGACATGTAAATAGATCATAAGCTTTCACTATGATATTATAACAAGCAATGTTACATAATTAGTATTTATATACCATAAATATGGATTGATCTTTGCGCCATATATGGGTTATTGCGCCATATTTGGTTGTATGTGGCTTGATGTGTTTTGGTTCTCGTCCATATTCTAGCACGCTTTCATCGCACGTTAAAGGACGTGTAAATAGATCATAAGCTTTCACCATGATATTATAACAAGCAATGTTACATAATTACATGTTGTGTAATGCAATAAATAAAATAAAACAAATGCAATCCACCCATCCATTTGCCCTTTGCTGGCCGATGGCCAAACACCTCTTCCAAGGCACGCCACTGATACTGGAAGAGTTTCACCTCGAGTTTTTCTTATAAGTTTGTTATCGCCAACCCGCCTGCCAAGCATGGCCATTATGGCAAACCCCTTCATGGTTATGAGGGAGGCCTATGTCCTGCAGTGGGCGTCAAATGACTGATGATAATGATGATGATGATAGGCCAATCCAGTCCACCAGCCCATATTTGTCCTCTGCTGGACACAGACCTGTTCCAAGGCACGCCACTTCCTTCTGTCCTGACAATGGAAAAGCGTTAAGAAAAGGTTTTGCCTACTTACCATAGCACAGGGTATTCTAGTTTGGGACCTGGTCAAGTGATTGTGCTGTGTATTTATTTTATTATTAACTTTCTTAAGGGGCTCCATGCAGTAACACTAGTGCTAACATCGTTTTTGAAAAAAAGTATTGGTGCAATCTCTCGATCATGTTAACAGTGATTTTTATTTATTTTATTTTATAAAGGAGAAAGAACAGAATTAACAAAAATTACTTAAATAGAGAAAACGAGTTAGCTTCATACATTTTGTTAACTCCTAAACATTCCTCACCGATAGATAAAAGCCTGATGATCTTAATAAATGGAAAACTTAAAACAAATGGCGTGCAAGAAAATATACAACGATATATAATTTTTAGGACCCACGACCGTGAATCTAAGGTGGCCCTAATAACCCTAATAACCCTAGGCGGAGATAGCACTAACTCATAAAACGGCCGTTTTTGGCATGAATGCTATCTAGTCCCAAGTCCGTACACAAAAGAATTTTCTTATTTAGGGTTCCGTACCCTAAGGGTGCCAAACGGGACCCTATTATTAAGACTTCACTGTCCGTCTCTCTGTCCGTCTGTCACCGGGCTGTATCTCATGAACCGTGATAGCTAGGCAAGCGAAATTTTCACACATGACGTATTTCTGTTGCCGCTATAACGAAAAATACTGAAAACAGAATAAAATTAATATTTAAAGGGGGCTCTCATAACACAAACGTAATTTTTTGCCGTGTTTTGCTCGATATTAATAAGGGCGACGCTTGAAATATTCGCAGAATATTTAGTTCTATATTCGCTTTAAAAGTAAATAATTAAATTAAAACTAAAATAAATATTTAAGGGGGGCTCCCATACAACAATAGTGATTTTTTGCCGTTTTTTCTCGATCTTTTTGTCTTTGTGTGATAGATAATGATACGGAATCCTTCGTGTGCGAGTGCGACTAGCACTTGGCCGGTTTTTTTCTCAACCACAATCTTGCAAAGAAATGGACGGTCAATGGCTGCATCCTTAACAGTAGCTATTATATTGCAGCTAGCAGTGTACATTGAGTCGTGCCAAATGAATTTAGCCAGGATTTGTTTTGTTCGAACCCTTTATTTATTACAAGATTAGCCGAAATGCTGGCAATTGTAATTATGCAGCTGAAGTTAAATTTCAACGCTCTTAACGCCTAAGTAATATGAACTGTTTTCGTTTAGATTCTAATGTCAATGTCAAAATGGCAATCTACGAAGGGGCTGGATTTGACAAATGTTATTTCGTTGCTTTACTTGTTCAAGGTTAGGGCAGATTAAAATCTGTACAACAATTTTTACCACCAGTTTTGGGCATATGGCAAGATAAAAATTACCCGGAACCGGACTTATAAATGTTGAGCCCTGGTCTCGGCCTATCCTTCTGGTGTATAGGCGTGAGTTATTGCTTGCAAGTTTTTTATCTTGGGCAAAGAGTAAGATATAAAGTACCGGTACCGGCGCAAACGAAATAATTCCTTTCCATGTTGTCCTATTTCCTTAACTCTTTTTTTTTGTTAGTGCGCGTTAAAGTTATAGTAGCAATACCACTCGCTAAGTGTGAAGGAAAACATCGTGAGGAAACCTGAGTGCCTGAGGTGTTCACATACCTCAGCGCTTGAAATTGCCAATCCGCGGTGGGCACGCGTGGTAATTAAGCCCATACTCTCTCTGAGAGAAGGCTGGTGCCCTGCGTGTGACGTATATATAGGCTACATAAAAAAAAGAACGCGTGTGATTTTGAAAGGCATATAATTTAAGCTAAGATCTATTGATGAGATTATTGAGAATATCGACGAACTCTTCAATGTAGTTTGTGTTTTTCTTAGAAATTTTTAGAGTTCCGTACCACCGGAACCCTTATAGGATCACTTTCTTGTTCGTCCGTCTATCTGCCAAGGCCCCTATATCTCAAGAACGCGTGTAAGTGTCGAGTTGAAATTAGAACCATGTAGTCAGGTCTACAGTCCCTTGAAGCTGTGAAAAAATCAAAATTCCAAGTTGACGTAAAAAACAGCTACGGCCGTTTATGCCGTAAAAAGGTATATTTCCACACTCAAGGGAATCAAAATTCATAGGGTAGTCCGTTGACATAGAACTATGAAATTTGGCAATTAATATCGTCGTACACTACAAGTACAGGGAAACATCTGAAAACTATACATTTGTAATTAAATTATTAAAAAAATTGTCTTTGAAGTTCGGGAAAAGCTCGGAAAAACTGCGAGACTACAAATTTGTAAGGAAACCTCGGTGGGCGAGTCCGACTCGCTTTTTTTTTTTGTTAAATTAAATTAAATTAGCCATACGCTGCGTTGACAGTGTTATATCGGACTAGCAGTGCCGGCGACTAGCCTACTTAGAAGTAGGGTGAATACTGGTGAAAGTCAACTTTAGGAGATTACCCCCTACATACACACTTGCAAACGTATAAACTTTTCCTCTTTATAATATTAGTAGAAATGCAACCTCCAACTAAGTAAGCACACCCTTATTCAGTCTGCGAATTCCCAGTTTAGGTTAAACTAAAACGCTCCCGGCTTACAGTACAGTATTGCTCACGACACCATTGTTAACAACATCATCGTGTTAACTAACACCCGTGTTGTGTTGTACGACTTATGCAACACTTCGGAAACGCTCGGGTATGTTCGGGTGCAGAGCTGCCAACTTAACAAAATTTTAAGGCTGCCTTTACGTTTGGTAAGTTGTCTCGCTCGCACATTTTAACATGTCAAAGTCAAAAATTTTTATTCACTATAAAAGCAAAATGTTTACTTAATGAACGTCAAAGCTGTTAGTTTCACAATTAATAGATTATGCGGAGAAGAAGCTAACAAAGAAACTCCACATTTATTTTTTTCAAAACAGGTTTGCTTAATTAACAGAGTTTTCAAGTTAAAGTTGCTGATGCTTAACGATTGTAAAAACATTTACAGATTTCGTGCCTCACACGACTATCGAGCGTATGGGAAATAAATTGAGTCATAAATGTCATGTGGAAAATGGCGTTCTGACTTTTTGACTTTTTTCTTAAAGGTTGGGCTGCAGGGCAAACCCTTAACCCGATCCTGTTTTTGTTTTAGGCTCAAACTGTAGCTGAATAAATTGTCCAGAGGAGTTTTTGATATCATTCTTCGTTTCCAAAATATCGAGCGACAAAATCAAATTCACTATTTCGGCCATAACCTTTTTCGTTTTTTACTTTCTCGAATAATTCTTTTTGCACCTTACAGCTCTCGTGAATACGCGTCTTTTGCCTGATATCTTCACTCTCGGACAGTTGTAGAGATATCATTTGAATATGATATCTTCACAACTGTCCAAGATATAAGGGGATCGCACTTCGTGAAATCGGAGCCTACATTGGAGCGAACGAAAAGACATTTCCAATGCCAAAACCGGCCAAGTGCGAGTCGCGCATGCAACGACTAATGAATGTTGATGAAGCGAAAGAGGTCTGTCATAATCGTGGCAAATGGCAAACCCCTGTGTCTGTTTATGTAATGTCGTATCGTTTTAACCAAGCACATGAGGCGCTCAGGAGTTCTCATCTGCTATTTTGAAATTATAAAGTCGTCCGGTTTAGGCAACGACGAGGCACACGGCCCGGAACGCACTGTGCGCTTGGCAACCCAATAACTTACTAGTTATTCAATTCAATGACAAGTGACTGCCTTCAGCCTCGAGAGTAGAGCCTCCCAGTGACCCTTCCCTCTGAAGACAAGCAACAATGGCGCGCCTGTATCAGTCCCGTCTTAATTTATTCTCCAACACGTTTGTTCCGTGCTCCGCATGTACTGGGCTTGCTGTACACTGTATAGGCTGGGGTATTCTGGCCCTGGGAAACGATTGCGTTTTGGTTTCAAATTTGATTTAAGTGTAACAAGCGAGATCGAGTATTTAGATAGATATTAGATAATTTTTTGTTTGCATTTACACACACAATAAAAAAATAAGCTGATTATACAGTAGCACGGAAGGCAAACAACACATACAAAAGAAAGAACCATTAACACAAAGTACCGCTTAGGCATCTAGAGTAGAGACCATGTAAGGTGTAATTATGTAAGAAACACTATATTCTAAACTTTTCTCTTGAATAATTATATTATTAAATCTGATCTTATTATTATTATTTGGCGTGAAACGGAAGAGGCTTATATCCAGCTGGATAGATAACCATTATAACCAAACAGCTGTTGTCCAGAATAAGGCGCCAAACGCTTTCATACCGAACATTAATCTAGCAGGCAGTTAATACGCTTCCGTGGGGCAGAGTAAATTATTTCCCTGATAATTCAGACGCTACTATGATATACTGCTCGCTCCAGACGGGCGAATCCTCTTGTATCGGTAGACAGGAGAGTACTAAGGCAGTATCTCAAGAACTAGTTTTTTATTTTCCTACGTGCCTAAATGGCTAACGGCTGAAATGTGGAAAAAAACCCCCATTTATGAATGAATGATGTATGAGCGAACGAATGAATGAATGAACGAATGAATTATTTATTTATCGTCACAAACATGCTTATATAACGATATTAGCAAATGTGCGTGTGAATTTTTACTATTTGCTTTGCTGTTTCTATTCCAAATAGCGCTAGTTTTTAAATACCACCATCTCACCAAATAAAAAAAACACGGTACAGGTAAGGCTTATTCATCTAAAAAGAGACGTAAAACTACAAAATAGAATTTAATACATTTAAATATTTTTATTTAATTTCCTCATCCCGCCAGAGGTTCCGAGTTTGTACCCAAAAGTGCGTTCAGTATCTTATTCAATGGACAATAAATTCACACGTGCAAAGAAACACACGAGTTTCCAGAGGACAAATAATAAAAATAAGTTGTCTTAAGTTTACATCAAATTGTTTAAATTTGGCTTGCAGTATTTGGACTAAACATTCACGTGAATTTAAATAAACTTTCAAAAATCACAACTCGTTCGCACCCCTACCCCCTCAGAAATCTCCCTAGATACGTCCCTGCGCCCGCTCATTATTTATAACAAAACATCTCATATTTCAACAATCGCATTGTTGCAATTTCCATTACGGAATTCCGACAACTCCACGGTACAATTTAATTGAGAGATCCATTCGCGGTTCTTTGAATCGCTGTTTTATTTAATTTATGTTTCCAATTTTAGTATTAAATTTAAACATCACAATAATATTATAAATTTAGTGGATGGGATGTTTGTCATAAAAAAAAGTTCAAGGGGATCCAGTTGGCTAACCGGCGCCACCCATGAAAAAAAAATCATATCTTCTTTTCATCATCATCATTCAGGCACAAGAAGTCCACAACGCTGAAACGAACACACGCCTTTGATGACAAATCTACTGAGGATGTGTAGTCAAAATTCAACAGACTATCATCTTAACGCCAGATCTACCCAAAAACCATCTCATCATCATCATTCAGAAACAAGAAGTCTACTGCTGGACATGGGCCTCTTTCATGGATTTCCAAAAAGACCGGTTGGAAGCGGCTTGCACCCAGCGTCTTCCTGCCACTTGGATGAGGTCATCTGTCCATCTTGTGGCGGCTGGTTGATATGTGGTCTCCATTCGAGAACTTTTCGGCCCCAACGGCCATCAGTTCTGCGTGCTATGTGCCCCGCCCACTGCCACTTCAACTTACTAATCCGCTGGGCTATACCGACTACTTTCGATCGTCTACGGATCTCATCATTTCCGATTCGATCTCGTAGAGAAATTCCGAGCATAGCCCTTTCCATAGCTCGTTGCGTGACCTCTTATGAGGACCATAGTGAGAGGCCACGTTTCAGTGCCATAAGTCATCGCTGGTAACACACACTGGTTATTTCTTAAAGGAAAAGAAAAGTTAAAGGAAAACATATCTTGTTTTACAGATCGTATTTCCAAAAAGTGTCTGTACGATCTCTCAATCATGTTAACATTGATTTTTGCGACCAACGACAAGGCACCCAGGATCACGAACCTGGGACTAGATAGCATTTATGCCAAAAACAACCGTTTTAGGCGTTATTGCTATTTAGTCCTAGGTTTTTTGCCTCAGGTTCACGGCCATGGGTCCTAAAAATCACTATTAACATGATTAAGAGATTGTACAGACACTTTTTGCAAATTCGATCTGTAAAAGAAGATATGATTTTTTTTTACATCGGTGAAGCTTTTGTTACTCCCTGGAGACCCTTAAGGTTACCAAACGTCGGGATTGGTAGGATTTTTGGCAACCGTCGGTTTCCGGCGTATCGGGAAATTACAGGATTTTTTGAAGTAACCCTACCCCCTGTGCGGTATCCGATAATCGTACTTCATTTTCACGCGTGACAAGGATTTAATTTGTTCCCCAATTTTCGCATAACAATCAATTGACACGAATATTAAGCCTCCATACTAAAAAGCGAACTTAATTACAAAAATACAATAGCCGTCCGTGCCGCTGCGTAGACGTAAAGTCAACGGAAAATTAATCTACATTTTTATGGCAACGTCAGCCGTAACCCAACGGAGTAGAGTACACGCGCGTAAATACATTCTGGGCTAAAAGCCGGGTTATTCCCCACTCAACCCATGAGGTTAAGACCTTCAAGGAAACTTAAACACACTTCAAAATTACACCCAGAGAATGGAATTAGAACAAATTTGTGTACATTGTTCTCTAATTTACGTACATTTATTTGTAGTACGTAACTTAGAGAACAGTGTAATTAGTAACACTCACGACCTGTAGAATAAAAAGTTTCTTATTTATTCATCCAGATCATTTCATATATTTTTCACCGAATTGAGCACCGAAATCTAAACTTTCTTTTTTATGACTTTTTGAATTAATTTTGTTTTCTATTTATATACTGTTATAGCTTTTTATGTATTAGATTATATGTTTTAATTGAGCGCAGATAATAAATGACTAGAAAAGGTAGAAAATAATCTATCGGTGAGGAATGTTTAGGAGTTAACAAAATGTATTAAGTTAACTCATTTTCTCTATTTAAGTATTTTTTGTTAATTCTGTTTTTCCTCCTTTATAAAATAATTTAATAAATAAATATAGGGCCGATTTCTGAATTGAGAATTTCACGAAGTAAATACTTAAGTAACGTCCTGTCACGCTCTTGTCTGCGAAATTGGAAGGGACAGCACTGCAGTTAACTATTTACGTAGCGAAATTGTCAATTCAGAAACTGGCCCATGTAGCTTATATACGTCCCACTGCAGGGCACAGGCACAGGCTTCTCAGAGAGCGAGTATGGGCTTAATCACCACGCGTGCGCACCGCGGATTGGGGTTTACTAATGTATTGCCAAAAATCGTTTCCCAAAGTATTACTTCCCAAACTATTTTCCGCAAATTATCACTTGGCAAAAAAACATTTCTCAAAACAACTTACCAAATAAATACTTGGTCAAAATTCATTTTACCAAGCATTATTCAGTCAAAAGTATCGTTTGGCAAAAACGGCGGTATCCCACGTTTTGCCATATCATAATGTAGGGTACCTATGACTTTTCCATGCACCAACCTTGTTTAAGTTTGACACAAAACTAAGTTTTTTAGTGAAATATTTTTTTTCGCTTTTATATAAAAAAAAAAGAACTAACACCCGAACCTATTTTTGCTTATGTGTACTGACCTAACAAACAAAATGCGAAATATAAAATTAATCAAACAATTATTTGCTATATAACACTTGCCAAAATAAAACGTTAGCATAATAAACGTTTGTCTTAATAAAACTTGACGCAGTAAAATTATGCGAAATGATAATTTGACCAAATGAATAAAATGCGAAATGAAAACTTGCTAAAGTTTCATTTGGGAAATGAAACTGATGCCATAAGTTTATTGGGAAGTAAAATTTGGCGAAAAATACTTTGGCTAAACGGCGGTATCCCGCGGATTGGCAATTTCAAGCGCTGAGTGTGAACACCAATTGATAAAGTACATCATTGTATTCAAGAAAGTAAAAACCGAACGGCTTCAGTCAAGAAAACTAGAGGCAGTGGAAGTTCTGCGCTGACGTCATTGGTCGAATAAGTAACAACCCAAAGAGGCCTATCCCTTTGGGAATAGACATAAAGGGTACCGTACAAAAAGGTACCAATCTAATTTAACAAAAAAGGGGGCAACTTAAGCCCTTATTGACAGGACGCGGCGTAGCGTGGCGTCAGCTCTCAATGGCTTCCAATTTAGTGAGGGACAGAGTTTTTTGAAAAAAAGCCACTGCGTGGCGGTTTTATTTACGTAAATAGTCGGTTGGGAATAGGCCTTTTGTTTAAAAGTACTAAACATACATTTTGTAACATTCGTGGTCGGTCTAGCACCGGACATAATGTATGATATACGCAACAAATATTAGGTATTAGGTTTAAGATGATTTGAGAAAAGATTGTCAGAGTGGAGTTTTTTAACTCCTGCCTTTTTCTCCAGTCAAATACGGACCGAAGGCAGCGGGTAACATATTAAAATTCAGCAAACAGAATGTAAATCTTTGCATTGAAATATTTTTTTTATTTCTTACAATTAAGATAATAAACTATATTCATGTCTTCATGATTTCCATGTTTATGATCTCCTTGCCTGGTTACCGCAGCACAGGGTATTTTTCACTTTACCCTCACTCGAATGGCGGTCTACGAATGTTTCACTTAAAATACACGGTGTAGAATGTCCTGCAAACATGTTATACATTTCTGCGTTCAAAAAATACACCCGGCGACCGCCAGCGGTGTTGCCCGATGAAAACAAAAAGAAAGACGGGACAGCGCGCAAAAACACAGTTCGATCTCAATCGCTTTTTTTCCCTAGACATATCACAAAAATGGAACCTACGTTTAAAGCGACCGCAAATTTCTACTGCAGTTATTTCACAAAAATGTCACAATATGTAGGCTTCTGAGCGACCGCTTTACACATAAAGGATGTTGGTTTGGTCATTGTCACTGACACAGTATACAGGGCGTCCCACGACTATGCCACATGGAGGGAAAGTACCGTGAATATTGTACATGGAACATTTTACTGAAAGAAGACATTATTTTGATTTAAAAAACTATTTAAACTGCTTTCATAGATTTTTAAATAATTTCATGGTCGAACCGGGAATCGAACCAGCTACACGAGAAAAAAATGTACCCTGTAGCTTTATAATACCGATCAAAAGGTTTCATCATAAGGATTATTTTTTTCTAAATAACCTTGTGTCAGAAATAAAAGGGAGACCATGAATTTTAACATTTGATGTGAAATTTTGTACAGAAAAATGAAAACCTGCAAATAAATTATTCTCTTTAATTCTTTGAATCGCACCGCTGCTAAAATACTGTCGTAAAATTTTGTTTTTTTTTTTTCAAATGACCAAGTAACGTGAGTCGTGTCTATAATCCACAATCACGGTTGTTTGAGTTGTGAAAGTGTTTTAGCGGAAGTGCGAAATGTTTATGACAAAGTGACCAGTACTTGAATGAAGTGGAGAAGTGTCGTATCGTGTTATATCCTGTGGCACCTCATAGAGGACGTAGGACGTAGTGCCTCGTGGAACGTAACACCATTCAACGATTTCCACGAAGCTATCATATATTATATCAGCTTTTGTGGTGTAGAATACTGGACTTTAAATTGGAGGGATTCATAGAATATTCATCGATTCATAAAATATTTTTGCTAACTGTGAAGGAAAACATCGTGAGGAAACCTCAGTGGGTTTCCCCATGAAGTACGTGAACGCTCAGGCATTCGACTGAGGTGTTCGCTTACCCTAGCTCTTGTAATTACGATTCGCAGTGGGCACGTCTGGTGATTAAGCCCATACTCTCTCTCTCTCCCTCTCTCTCTCTCTCTCTCTCTCTCTCTCTCTCTCTCTCTCGGAGAGACAAACTTTTCCAAACGTGCCTTCAAACAGCGTTCCATTCACCATTGCTCCGATTAAAAAGGCAAAAAAGCGTCGTCGTAAAGCATAGTTTGACAAAGGTGGAAAGATGAAACATAACAGCTCCACAGGTTGTTCGAAGCTTTTGAACCTAGTTTGGAACCGACAGAGACGATCAAGCAGTCTGCTTATTCCGTAACTGTCCACTGTATTGGTTATCCATTTCGAAGTTTCCGAAGTGTCAAGTAAAGCAAAGTAAAATATGTCATATTCATTTATCGCATTTATATTAGAACCATCAGTAGCCATGCAGAGCGGTGCGTGCGTGCTGGGGGTCCGCAAGCCATTGCGCATTTTTTGAAACATGATTTCTCAACTCAAAACAAGATATCTCAACTATTTTTTATTTAAATCTATATTTAAAAGTATAGTCTAAGTAGATGTAACCGTGAAAGCCACGGTTCCACCCAGAAATCAGCGTGAATACGTCCCACAGTCTGTCACAGACCTTCTCTCAGAGAGAATATCCCTTTCTCTCCCCTTCCCCTGATATCTGTCTGTATGTAAATGTTTAGAAGCGAAAGAGGCAAGCCCTGGTCTCTGCCTACCCCTGTGGGATGCAGGTGTGACTTTATGTCTGTATGTCCCTTACTCTCTCTGTGCAAGAGCTGTTCTCCTGAAGGTGCTACAAAGGCGCCACGGTGTTGATTAACGAGTGCATGCGAAACACGTCGGCTGTCTCGTGTCTCTTTGTCCGAACCTTTTTGACATGCAGTTTTGTTAACTACTATGTTGACGATCTTGGCAGAGGCGGAGTTTGTAGGTCACTTTGAACAGGGAATACGTTTCTGGAATGACTTCGAGTTTGAGGGCAAAAGAAGAGGATTTGTGCTTCAGACCACACGATAAAAATAATGATTAGAGCCAAGTATATGCGATTCGGCGTCACCGACCGACTAGGGCGAGTATACGCGATTCAGCCTCACCGACCGATTGGGGCCGAGTATACGTCATTCAGCGTCACCACCCAAGCGTGACAATTTCGTTTACTGTTCAGAAAAGTTCGCCTAAAGAGATATTCGGGGGGCTTGATAGGTTAGTAAGGAATAAAAAATAATATTGTTATGGAGTATGTATTGCCAAATCAGGGAAACGGTGCCTTACACTCCTTAGTGGGTGGACAAAACATCTCCAAAAGAGCTAGATTGGCTATCCATATTGGAGTGCTGGCCTCAACACTTATGTATGGTAGCGAGACTTGGGTTCGGCAAAAGAAGCAAGAAAATAGGAATAATGCAGTAAAAATGAGCTCCTTGAGAAGTATGTCTGGTGTTACTTTGAATGACAGGATACGCAACAGTTTGATTAGAGATCGTTGTGGACTGAAAGAGGATGTAGTGACTAGAATTCGGTATTTGACACGAACAACAATAAATTATTTCATATGCTCGATAAAAACAAAAATTACAAAATATCTCTGAAAATATATCTCTTTTAGTCAATTACTAGTTATTACAATTTTAAATAGATTAAGATTAAGATTTCAGAGCACTCTTTTTATGTTTAATCTATTAAAAAGAGTGCTCTGAAATGTGACGTCATAAGCCAGTATTTTCATACAAAATTCCGATTTAAAAGTAACTCATTTGATTTTTTGTCAAATACCCAATTGGCAAAGGAATGTTTGCGTTAGTTTGGAAATAGTAATACTGTGTAGAGGATGAAGGAAGAAAGATTGATGAAACAAATACATCGAGCGAATGTGGGTGGAGCGGCCGGTAAGAGACGTCCCAGGCGGGCACACTTCGACCAAATAGGGGATGTATTGGCAAGGGGCAGGATAAAAAATATCCGAAACCGGCGTGCGTGCATGTAACGACTAATGAATGTTGAGGAAGCGAATTTGATCTGTCAGGATCGTGGCAAGTGGCAGTCCCTGGTCTCTGCCTACCCCTCTGGGATACAGGCTTGAGTTTATGTATGTATGTACATATTGCCAATCCATGGTGGGTACGCATGGTGATTAAGCCTATATTCTCTCTAAGGCCTGTGCCTTACAGCAGGACGTATATAGGCAGCTTTATTATTATCAAGTAGTATGCATGTAGTATAGTAAAGATTATACCTACTCGTTGATCTTCTCAAATAACTTGAAATCAATGGCTAGTTACATAGTTGCACATAATGTCAATAGTATTCGTTACAAACATGAAATTGATTAAAATTGACTTTTTCAAACAAATAGATTGCCAAATTGTCCACATTTTCGAGAATTCCGTCAATTGACTCGAACTTTCCCCGACATTTTCGTCACAAAAATAAATCCCCGAGCTGGGCTGAAACCTGTCGTAGCCTGTTAATCCTAGAGCTCAATTTCCTATATCTACGAGACCGAACTAAAAATGTGACACCTCACACAAAAGACAGGCTAACAATTGACCTGTGAAATTTCTCTAAAAGCCGCGTTACACCTGGAGATTGAGAGCATTCGGTATTCGATTTGATTTTCTTCCTTATTCTTCTTTCTCCGCTATTCTAAGGTATACTTATACATAAATCACGTATAAATAAAAACCAAACTACGTTTGTATGGGAATTGCTCCTTTAGCGGCCTTTTTAAGGTAATTTCAGGTTCGATTCCCAGTGCGGGCATGTACCTATAACTTTGTTTGTTTTCCAAATTACGCACATCTGCGAATTTGTAGTGGCAATACCACACGCTAACTGTGAAGGAAAACATCGTGAGGAAACCCGCGGCAAGGTTGGCTCCGCACGTATTGACTTTTCTTTCCTGTGGGCTAGGCCGACTAAGCTGTCAGGATGGTATACGTGCTGGGCAAGCCTACTCCATCTAAAATACAATGTCCCAGGCACTGCAGCGTCCGACTGGTCCTTTCACCCATCTAGTGTGAGTGAAGGTTTTTTTAAGGTACTTAATTAAGTTTACCAAATCAATGAGTGTTTAGAGGACACAAATCGAGGTTTGACGGTGCTTAGAATTAAAAATAAACTTATAAAAAAGAAATTACAGCCTTGAGAATAGTTTCTATGAAGTCTTATGAGGCTATAATTTCTTTTTAGGGTTCCGTACCCACAGGATAAGGGACCCTATTACTAAGACTAGGCTGTCCGTCCGTCCGTCTGTCTGTCTGTCTGTCTGTCACCAGGCCTATCTCATGAACCGTGATAGTTAGACAGTTGAAATTTTCGCAGATGATGTAATTCTGTTGCCGCTATAACAGCAAATACTAAAAACAGAATAAAATACATATTTAAGGGGGCTCCAATACAACAAACGTGTCTTTTTTTGCCGTTTTATTCTCGATATTAATAACGGCAACAGGTAAACGCTTGAAATATTCAAATGTTGCATAGATAATGGTACGGAGCCCTTCGTGCGCGAGTCCCACTCGCACTTGGCCGGTTTTTTACTCTGTCATTCTCAGTTAAGCACGAGCAAACCTTGATTTGGGTACGCTTAACTTATTGGTAAAGATCCGTAACATATTGAGATCCGGCAAGTCGTTACGTTTGTATGGGAATTGCTCCATGAGGGGCTGCCTTATTCCCGAACTTCCTTAATCTCATAAAAATACTATTCTTAAAAATGGCGGAGAAAGCCACTAAGCATTATTAAGCACCTAGCACGAGGTTGAAATTTATATAGTAGATACGAAGAAGCGGTGGTAGGGCAGCAGTAAGATGCCGGCCCGTTTGGGAGGTCTGAATCCCGGCATGTAGACTTTGTTTTGTAAGTTACGTACATTTGTGAAGTTGTAGTAGCAATACGACTCGCTAACGTGAAGGAAAACCTCGTGAGGAAACCTGAGTGACTGAGGTGTTCACGTAGATCAGCGCTTGAAATTGCCAGCCCACTCTCTCTCTGAGAGAAGGCCCTGCAGTGGGACGTATATCAGCTACATAAAAAATCGAAAGATACGAAGATATGCCTGTATTCGTCGCCCGCGAAACTTCGCTCGCTCAGTCTGTTGGTGCCTTATATTGGACGAGTGCTCGCCTTGAGGAGTGTGAAAAAGGTCATTTACGGGTTTTCTTTCCAGCGATAATAGTGCTTTAGAAAAGTATTCGGAGTCGCTTTGAGCGCGTAGAAATATCGGTGTTTCATGTCCGTTCTTACTTAAGATAAGATAGGAATATTCTTAGAGTGTGGTTTTTGTTACGGTCGGTCAGTAGCCAACTCACAAATTTTACATAGGTAGCTTGTTTACTATTATTTGTCTACAGTTATTCGACTGCCTCGATGGTCAAGCGGTTAACACGCTTGACTACGAAAACCGAGTTCGAGTGGGTTCGATTCTCACTGGAGGCCTTACATAATTAACATAATAACATTTAACATAATGTGTACTTGATTAGTGAAAATGGCCTCTGGGTGTATAGTTTTTTTTAAATTATTGATTTACGTTTGTATCGCAGAGTTTTAAATTTTATAAATTATTCGCCAAACTGCGTGGCAGTTTGTTGGCGAATTAATCGCACTCTTTTATAAAATAGTACTAGGTAACAATAAACTAAATTTTAAAGTTTTAAAGTACAGGTGCGTGCGTGCGTGCGTGCGTACGTGCGTGCGGGCGTGCGTACGTGCATGCATTGAATTCTGGACTGTTTTGGATTTTAATTTGAAAACGTCTCCTGTGTTTGGGAAAAAGCAGTCGTTGACGGAGAGAAGGATGCTTTGTAAATCAGTTCGTTGAATAAACAAAATAGAAAAACAAATAGGAAACATTGCAGTTCCCGCTACTTATTTCCTGTCCTCAAACACTTAAGTCCTCAGTTAACGGAATAAATAGCCTTCTTATGTAAAACTTCCTTATGAAATTAAAAACTTTCTCTATTTGTGTACAAAGTAGTTGACTGTTACAGAGAAGCGCAGAAGTTTCTGTCACTGTCGAGGAAAATATTGTAAGCAAACCTGTTATTTTACTGAATATTTAGCACTGTGGATTTGTAGAAATTTCATCCACAAATCCCCATGAGCCTCCAATGAGTGCCTTGTGGGGTTTTGTAGACGAAACATCTACAAATCCCCACTGGTGGTGATTTTCAGTAAGTATTAGTGGACTGACCCTAAATTAATAACCCGAATAATTTTGTAATTTTCGGACGAAAATGACTGACAGTCGTAAGTTTAATACTAATTCTAGCTTTATGGAACAGGAGAGGCCTGCTAAATACATAGAAGTTCAGTGTTCGGGTTAGTCCACTAATACTTACTGAAAATCCCCACCTGTGGACATTTGTCCAAATCCCCACCACTCATTGAATAAGAATAAGGATTGTTAAGGGAAAAGTTCTGCAAATTACAGATCAGACGGACAGATAGACCGACGTCGTAATAGTGTCCCTTTTTGCACCCTTCGAATACGGTTAGGGTTCCGTATTACACAATGAGCAGCGTCTCGATTCTCTTAGTGCATTAAAGTGCAGTGACAGATGCACGGTCGGGTCACGTGACTTGAACGAACGTTTTCGAAGTCACCCTGTATTTTCCACTCGCCTCAGCGATATAGACAACAATATTGTATGAGCGAGAGGCAAATAATTGACCAGTCCCTTTCTCTAATTAACAGTGTCATATTGAGTGGTACTTCTATCAACCATCAGCCGCTGGTGGGGAGAGAAAACTGTCCCGAGAGAAGGAAATCTGTGTCGAACTTTCGTATAATTTATTAAAAGTGAATTACTTTGTTTGCTTTGGTCAGATGTTAAAGATGATGTCACACTGTAAGCTAACGCCTATTAGTTATTTTATCTACACTCATGTCGTAAGTTTCGAATTTTGATCTTAAAAGTTGATACATAAGGCAGTGTTATTTCACAGATAACTGAAAAAATTTAAAAATAAATGTACAAGTTTTGTATGAGAATTTCTGATAACCTGTATCGTGAAATAATTTATATGTTATTACGATACACTTCCGGTTAAAATTCTCCTTTCAGGAAACTTTTCTGTGAATTTTTGGTCTGATTCACCCACACTGAGCACATGGCTGTATATAACTCCTTTGCCTATCCCAAATAGAACAAATAAAAAAAAGCAGACCTGCGCAGTTTAGATTTGTTTTGCCGCCATTATTACTTTACAATTTTTTCTGTGCGGCTGAAAAAATGTAAAATAATTGCCGTTCTCTCTTATATGACAGTTGCATAAACTACTATAATAGAGTGAAAACTGAATTTGCACGGATATTCAGTCGTTTACCGTGTAGCGAGACCACGGGACTTGCAAAAGTACCAAAACGTCGGAAACTAGTAAAATGAAAAAATAAACGAGTAAATATCCGTACAAATTCAGTTTTTATTGTGTCTAGTGGTCGTGTTAACCTTAGAAAATACTATACTAGAATAGAACTGATAATAATTATCACAATTATTGTGTGCTTAGGTTCATTTGAATTGAAACATTGTTTACTGCACTAAAACAATTTTGTGCAAAGGTTACTTTATTACTAGACAGTTGTTCTTCAAGCTAGTTAGCACGGTAGGTTTTTGCGAACAAAGCCCCTAAATCAATCAGATTTCAAGATACTAAGAACTTAATTTTCAGTGCTATTTTAGGTTGATTAATTTTTTAACTTCACGGTCACGTTTTCTGCTATTTGCTCCCCGTACAGCTGATTTTACAGCCGGTTAGTAGGTACTGTAGGAACTCTGTAGAAAATAAAGATGAGTTTTAGGATTTTTTTCATTTCTCTGCTTTATTAACTTAATTACTTACGGAATCACTTGTTTCAATGTTTGTTGGAAGAATCTGACCAGGTTTCGCTGTTATTCGAAGAGCTTAATCATAGTGAGTAGAGAGGAGCTCGCGACGGCGGTTGCTCGTCTCCCCTGCTTGAGAAAGAAAATAAGATCTCGCCGACGTATAACGTCGTCCAACGTAATACTTATTTAAATTAACGTAAATAACAGTTCCTTGATGGCCAGCATATTCTGCCTCTAACCTTTTTATATAGACATAGACATTTACATACAGGCACATCCATTGCTTTTTTTTTTTTACTTTTAAATAATATGGCTTTTATCGCTTGGAATAGCGGTCAGTTTCAGTGTGAGCTGTTCCCAAAAGATTTTCCGTCTCAAATTGCAATAAGGTCGATTTTCCTCGGCAACTGAATAAGCAAGTAGTTATCTGGTGCTAATGGATCCTTCTATTTGTTGCTCTATTGTGTCAGTGGGTGTTGATTTAATGGGAAACTTTGGTGGACTATGGCGCCTTAGAGTGATATTAACATGACTGTAGCCGGCCACTCTTTTATACGGGCGCCTTTCTCCATTGTGTTTCAGTAAGTTTCTTAGGAATAAGAATAGTTTTTATTTACTTGGGTTGAAATAAACAATTCTTTATTTATATTTATTATATGTTTTTTTAATTGTATTTGTTCTTTTATAATATAATTGTAAAATAACAAAATTCATATTTACAATAAATATTATCTATATATAAAAGATTGTCTCTAGACCGCTGCCGTTGGGGAGAGTTCCCAAGATACTGGCAGCATTATCCCTCTGGATGGCCAGGCTGTTTTATTTATTTACTTAAAAAATAGTTTTTTTTTAAATTCATGTTTCCTAAATACGGACGACGACCGGATGACCACCGGACGGCGCAGCCTGAGCAGGCCTCCTGATGATCTGACGACCTTACGGTGGCAGGGATTTGCTGGATGCCGGCGGCACAACACCGGGAAGCATAGAAAACCAGGGTCATGCCCTGCTATGTCGTGAGGTGGGCGTCAAATGGCTGATGATGGTGATGAAACTTAAATAAAATAACGTGCATAGTGACGGCCGTTAGGATTAGCTTTTGGACTGACATGGGGCGAATACAAAATAGGTTTATTGTTGTATTCTGAAGTCGGTTTTATTTTCTTTTACGATTTTTTGTGAAGACCCAGGGATTACCTTGATGACGTAATTTGTGAAACATACATCAGTTACTAAAGGATTGCTCCCGTCAGTCTTTATTTGCTGCTGTCCATTGAAGACTTCCGTTCCACATCTCCGAAAGTCTTCATCAGATCTTCACCAAAGTATAACGGGACCAATCGGCCGTTACACCTATTCAAACAAAAAAATTAGATTTGACGAAGCTTCTCAGCAAAAAGAAAACATTCTCGTTGAATTGAGAACGTCCTCCTTTTAACAGACTACATAGTGGTTATATTCTCTTTGACAGACTACATAAGTCGGTAAATTATACCTAGAATGCACACTATCCATATACAACGTGTCCCAAAACGATAAGCGGGCACCAGACGGTGCACCTGCTCATGACTACTCTAGAAAGAAAAAGAAAAAAAAACTCAATTATTTGAAGTGACCAAAAAAAATTAAATCCTTCGAAAATGTATAACCTTTATGATATTTATAACTACCATGACCGCATTTAGTTAAGCTGATCTGATGTGCATGCAGTTATTACACAAATTTCAATCAAAACATATTTTCTTCCTAAAATTTTTACAATTTTTTTTTATTTGTTTCAAAAAAATAACAAACTTTAATGTACACAATTTCGCCAAACTGCGTAGCAATAGTCCAGTTTCACTCATCGTCGTGGTGGAAGTTGGCGCTCCTAACCAAGATTCCAAAATGGTATAATACTCCTGAAAAACTAGCTTACCGAAGGAGTAATCTGTTGTTTATTCCGTCGGACGCAGGTAGCGCACCTTTTACTATGTGTCCAATATAGGTTTTTCGACTGAAGAAATTTTTCGACGGAAATCGCCAATCCGCGCTGGGCACGCGTGGTGATTAAGCAAGACGTGATTACGGCCCACTGTAGGGCACAGGCCTTCTCTCAGAGAGAGACTATGGGCTTAATCACCACGCGTGCCCACCGCGGATTGGCGATTTCAAGCGCTGAGGTATGTGAATAGCTCAGACACCCAGGTTTCCTCACGATGTTTTCCTTCGCCGCTAGCGAGTGGTATTGCTACTACAACTTCACAAATGTACATAACTTAGAAAGAAAAGTCATAGGTACATGCCCGCACTGGGAATCGAACCTGGGTCTCCCGCTTCCGAGTCCAATGTTCTACCCACTAGGCTACCACCGCTCTTAATGATGATGGTAAATTACAACTACGATAATTAAACTAATTATAGATGATAGATAGAATTGTACGTGAAAAAGGAAATAACAAAATATTTCTATACATTTTTTCGTTCAGAATACCCAGAACTGAAAACAGTTTGTTAAGGCAGGTGGTAACAGCGGTGTTCAGCCAAAGGCGAAACTTTATTCAGTAAATTTTCAGCTTCGCCGCGCTGACAGCATTAATTACGTTCCCACGTATCGATGTCGCGGTCCCCGGGTTCGATTATCGGCGAGACATCTTTGGAGATAGACAAATAACCCTTTCTATACTAATAATATTATAAAGTTAAACAGTTTATATGTTTTTAAGTTTGTATGTAGGTGGTAATCTCAGAAAGTAATAACAATAATAACTTAAACATAACACAATCACTTGTCCTGGTCCCAAACTAGGATACCCTGTGCTATGGTGACCAGGCGAGGACATCACAAACATGGAAATATACCTAGACTAAGGCCATTTGTACAAATGGCCTCAGTCTAGGTGTATTTCGTTCCCTGGGCGGCCCCCAGTGGGAATCGAACACACATCCTCCGGCGTGGTAATCAGACGTGATACCGCTAGACCAACGAGGCAGTCCCAATCACTAACTACGCGAACGTGGTCGCGGGAACTGCTATTATTTTATTTAGACACAAATCTGGTTAGACGGGAGGACCGGACGGTGGACGAAGGTGATCACTGAATAGTGGCTGATAATTGGTCTTCGTTCGGTCCGACTGCCCAATACACGAGAGGTTGGCGAAGAGGCCAATGCCTAACAGTGGGCCTTCGTCATGGGCTCGTATAGGTAGTTAGTTGTATAATATCCGATATCGTGGTACAAATTTATTTTAACATTGACATTTAACGACATGACATCGGCGCTGTGAAGGTTACGTAGATGGCCGCTTTAGGCAGCGTTTATTGTACGGGAGCCCCCCTCAATTAATTTGTCGTTATAGCGGCATAATACATCATCTGTGAAAATTTCAACTGCCTAGCTGTCACGGTTCATGAGATACAGCCAGGTGACAGACAGACAAACAGAGAGATGGACAGACAGACAGACAGACGAAAAGTGAAGTCTTAGTAATAGGGTCCCGTTTGGCGACCTTCGAGTACGCAACCCTAAAAACTGTTTCCAGAACAAAAGGTTCTGTCGAAAATTTTCTAAATTTCCTGGAATAGGGCTGACTTGCGCCACTTCTTAAATGCCACTTAAGTCGCAATTTAAATTGACTTTTGTATGAAGAACTCTAGTTAGATGCTTTTTAAACCATATTTAAGAAAGAGGTGTAAGTCATCCAACGTGTACCTATTTTAGGAAATTAAAGTCTGATTTCTGCAGTACCCTACATTTACCACAACCCATTGTTTCTCCATACATACATACATGAACTCACGCCTGTATCCCAGAGGGGTAGGCAGAGACCAGGGACTGCCACAATCCTGACAGAACTTCTTCGCTTCCTCAACATCTTATTATAAATAGTTCAAGAATCGAGTCTCGGAGTTTATCCGAGCTTTTCCCGGACTTTGAAGACTAATTTTGTTATGATTTAACTATTTTTTCCTGTACTTGTAGTATAAGACGATATTACGGGCCAAATTTCATAGTTCTAGGTCAACGGGAAGTACCCTTTGAATTTTGATTCCCTCGAGTTTCGAAACATACTTTTTTTGCGTCATAAACGGCCGTATCTTGATTTCTTCACAGCTTCAAGGGACTGTAGACTGTAGACATGAGTATATGGTTTTAATTTCAACTCGATACCTACACGCGTTCCCGATATAAAGGGTCTTGACAGACAGACAAACAGACAGACGGAGGGTCAGCAAAGTGAACCTATAATTGCTCCGTTTTTTTCCTTTTGAGGTACGGAACCCTAAAAAACTAAAAAAAAAATCTACGTCGTCTATCGCGATCATAAACTATTTTCTGCTGAACCAACTTAATTTGCTCTGAATATTTAAAGGGAAGTCTGCCCGAACATGTCAAAAACACTTTAATTGACAGAAACAATAAACAAGTTTACAATAACTTTATTCTGAGGCTTTTAGTCTGAGGCTGCGTTCGCAAACCGTTATTCTTGTCGCTTAACGAGTTGCCGGTCGTTTTGCTTTGCCAAAGCTTTGTGCTTGTTTAATCGATTGTTGTTGTTTTGTTTGTTTTTTGTTGTTATTCCTCGCAATCGGACGCCGCTTTGGGCTGATGCAGCTTCAACTACGTCCATTGCTCGGTCAACGTAAATTAAGAGTCTTTTTGAACGTTTTTTATTTTTTCAAGTGATTCTGTTGTGTGGAACATACATACATAAACTCACGCCTGTATCCCAGAGGGTTTAGGCAGAAATTATGGATAGCCATTGTGTGGAATTATTTTCATTCGGTATTTTATCAGTTACATAACGTTCGAGTGGTGAACTTGAGACTCATGACAGTCGATGTCTTTTGTAAGTTTCTTGTAAATTCTAGAAAACTTTTTCAACAGCGACATTTTCAAAATAGTATTCGCTTAAGTGTGAATGATAGAGCTTCGAAATTGTACATCAAAACTAATTTTATGTCAATTCTTAAGAAACTAGACAGTGAAAATACGACATAATACGAAATACGTATACTCTATGATGGGGCTTTCCAGTCTCAAAGTCTGTAATCGATTCACTGAGCTACGGCGGTCACAAAAGGACACAAAGTCGAGAAACAATTTCCACGTAAGATTAATCTTTCAGTCCACGTCAGGTCTCCTCACGGTTAAATATGCAAGGACCGTGCGTCGAGGCCCAAGTTATAAGGATTGAGAGATTCAATGCTAATTTACGATACTTGTTTTAATGTTAAGTGACAGATTGTCTTTAGAGTGGAGTGACGTCTCCGCATTTCAGTTTATTATTTACGACGAGCAGGACAATTTCTTCCGTTTCTTGTTAGATTGCTCATTATGTCAATCAATCAATCAGTATTCGCATTCGTCCACTGCTGGACATAGGCCTCCCGCAAGGCACGCCACTTCCCTCTGTCCTCAGCCATCCTCATTCAGCCACTGCCAGCGATGTGCCTCAGATCGTCGGTCCAGCGAGCCGGTAGGCCCCCCCACGCTGCGCTTGCTAGCTCGTGGTCTCCACTCGAGAACCTTTGCACCCCATCGAACCGATGTTCTTCGGCATATGTGACCAGCCCTCTGCCACTTCAGCTTGCTAATCTTATAGGCTATTTCAGTCACCGGAATCGCTCGTAGCCTCGGCTGCCTGAGTGATCTTAAACGATCACGAAGGTTAAGCAACACAAGGCGCGTTCAGTGCATGGATGGGTCGCCGTCTATGCCTAACGCTAGTGGCATATTTCCGAGCGGTTCCATGCTTCGCAAGGCACGTTAAGCTGTTGGTGCCGGCAGCCGTCGATAGATGGCAGTCGTTAAGCCAAGTCAGAGGCCTTAGGGCGGCTTGACAACTTCTGACAGTATACCTTTCATTAAGTAAGGGCTAGATTAACCTGAAGCTTTTGCCTTTTCCCACGACGCGTAGGGTCGCTTAAGATATTCAGGCTCCCCTACCTGCAAGTGACTCTGCGAGGGTCCTCGCGCTGAGGACTCCATTGTGTTGGCCAGACAGACAGGCCCGCGTAGGTGTAGGTAGGTAGGGCAGGGAGGGGTACTGCAAGTTTTCTAAAGGAAATTCACGGGGGTAGCAGTGACTTTTGAGAGGAATATATACGTTTTTAAGCTTCAGTGTATTTTTAAACGAAAGTTTAAGATGGATGTGTTTATCTATTATTTGAAGGCCTTAGTTTATTGCCTTTGGCAAGTTCTTGAGGTCATAGATAATTATGATGTGACTATGACTCACTAATTTGAACAAACAGGCCAGAAACCATAAGTTGGAATGAGTCGCTGCCTTGATTACATAGAAAGCGTTGGTCGGTCGATTTCCGCTGAGGACCGGCTGTATTTTGATTTGTGCAAATGCCCTCGGTCTGATTATTTTTCCATGTAATTATGTCCTTGTTTGGTTTGGTATCCTAATTTGGGATGAGATAAGTGTGTGTGCTTATTTAATCTCAGGTAATTTACAGTTGAAATTTCTAAGCATATTATGTCTTTGTTTCAGGTATGTTCAAGTGTTAACTCATCACAAAAATGCAGTCTCCTTCTACGCAACCGGAATACGGTTAAGGACTGTCAATTTATTAGGTAAAACAAATTGTCGGTGAAGTCCTATTATGTCTTGCTTTTCCATATAGTATGAGGAGGAAATACGTTTTATTTTGCCTTACATTGAGGAGGGGCGGTCAGAGACCTTAACTGCCTCGTTGGTCTAGCGGTATCACGTCTGATTACCATGCCGGAGGTCGTGGGTTCGATTCCCACGGGGGGCCGCCGTAAATTTGTGCAAACGACCTCAGTCTGTGTGTATGCCGTGTTTGTGATGTCCTTGCCTGGTTACCAAACCACATGGTGTCCTAGTTTGGGACCAGGACAAGTGATTGTGCTGTGTGGAAGATTTTTTTTGTATCTCATCAGTCATCACAAAAATACACTTATCTACCTCCCTCCATCCCTCTACGCGAGCGGAATAGAGTTTAGAGTTTTATTGGGTAGGTAACAAATTGGCGCGAAGAAGGTCCTAAAATGTTTTACTTTTTAGGGTTCCGTACCCAAGGCCAAGGGACCCTATTACTAAGACTCCACTGTCGGATTGTCTGTCTATCTGTCTGTCGCCAGGCTGTATCTCATGAATCGTGATAGCTAGACAGTTAAAATTTTCACAGATGATGTGTTTCTGTGGTCGCCATAACAAAAAATACTAAAAACAGAATAAAATTAATGTTTAAAGGGGGCTCCCATAAAACAAACGTGGTTTTTTTTGCCGTTTTTTGCTCGATATTCATAACGGCAACAGACGCTCGAAGTATTCAGATGTCGTATAGATAATGGTACGGAACCCTTCATGCGCGAGCCCGACGCGCACTTGGCCGGTTTTCATACAAGTATGGGGATGGCGAGGAAGGAAAAACGTGTTATTTTGCCTTACATACGAGGAGGGTCGGTTAGAGAACAGCTCCATATTGGTTCTGCTGGACCATACAATTACCTATTCCCCTTTGGTTTGATTTAATAATAATAATAATAATAAACATTTATTTCAGATAAAACAGAGATCCATATTGTTGTTAGTAGCCTTAAATACTAAAACTAAACTAGAAGTACAAACTATGTTAGTAGGTTTAAAAACTTATTTACATTTTTTTTTAGAAGATGTAAGTTATCCAAATGCCTCCACATTGGACAGTCCGGCCTGTCCGCCAATACCTGCAGGAGGCTGCTGGCACTGCCTCGAACGCGGCCTTGCAGGGAAGCCGCACGCTTGCGCATTATGGCATGAAAGCCGTCCGCGCGGGCCTCCGCGAACATGCCCGAGGCACTGCAGTACCGAGGCAGCCCCAACAGCATCCTAAACACATTGTTATACTGTATGCGGAGAGCGCTGAGCGCCCTCTGAGTACAGCCGGCCCACAGGCTGCACGTGTAAAAAGATTGACAGTATGCCTTAAAAAGCGTTATCTTTACTTCTCTAGTAGAACGCGCGAACCTGCGAACCAGCATGTTCCCCCGAACAGCCAGCGCC
The DNA here is from genome assembly GCA_947308005.1 of Yponomeuta malinellus. Taxonomy (NCBI): domain Eukaryota; kingdom Metazoa; phylum Arthropoda; class Insecta; order Lepidoptera; family Yponomeutidae; genus Yponomeuta; species Yponomeuta malinellus. The sequence goes on from OX371019.1 coordinate 3,399,561, forward strand.
CTCCGCTCCCTCTCAATGTCGAGGTCATCAGATAGGTCCTCGGAGACCCAATGGCCGAGGTATTTGAAATGCTGAACCCTTTTCAGTATGGTCCCATTTAGTGATACAGGAGGCACTATGGCCACCTTATATTTACGTGGTTGGAAAACCAGCATTTCACTCTTTTTAGAGTTGTACCTCAGCCCATGTGACTCTGCATACTCCTCACACAGTTTCAAGAGCCTTCTAAGGCCACTGATTGAAGGGCTCAGCAGCACCATATCATCTGCGTAGCTGATGTTATTAAACATTTTCCCATCAATAGAGCAGCCAGCTACAGTGCCGCTGAGCCCCTCAATCAGCTTGTTCACATATATGTTAAAAAGGCGAGGAGAGGTTACGCCTCCCTGCCTCACACCGCAACTCAGCCTATATTCATCAGAGTCCACCCCAGACCATCTCACCACATTGACTTGGTTGTTGTACCAATAATCAAGAACACGTACGAGCTCCTCCGGGAGGTTAGTTTCCGTCCTCAGCTTCTTCCACAGCAACCCATACGACACCAAATCAAAAGCCTTAGATAAGTCCAAGAAACATGCATAGACTGGCGTCTTTCTATCTTTAAGCCTGTCTAAATATACAATGTACACAACACTGCCGGACGGCTACCGACAGTTTCAAAAGCTTTCATCAACTACCCCTCGAAAGTGCCAAACTGACTGTGAAGCAAGGGGTAGCGGGTTTGATTTCCCGTCTAGACTGCTCTGATTGTCCGATGTTTGGTTGTTTTGTCCGTTCGCGTGGCATTTCCATAATGCAGGGTACTGTCTGTTGCGTTAGGAAGTATATTTATACCTTTTTGTCCAGTAAACACGAAGGATTTATGTTTTACTTGTAGCTGGTTAGATTAGTAAGTATATCTAGGGTTTTTTTTAGTTATGGCAAGAATTGTCGTCACTTCCGTTTTATACCCCGCTACATACAAGTCTGTCTCAATTTAATTTTATTTTACACTTGCATTTAATTTACTGAAACATTTTTGTTAGAGGCTGATGTGTGTTTTTGGTCTCTTCGCAGATAAAATGTTGGTCGGAATATAATTTGTTTTGACAACAATTTACCTTTTGTCTAAAATGTAACCTAACCAGTAATTTTACTGACAAGTCAGGTAATTTCTTACCTCCATTTAGGTGCGTTTAGGAGCGGTGGTTTGCTTAGTGGGTAGAACATTGGACTCGGAAGCGAGAGACCCAGGTTCGATTCCCAGTGATACCTAAGACTGTTTTCTAAGTTATGTACATTTTTGAACTTATAGTAGCAATACTACTCGCTAACGGCGAAGGAAAAACATCGTGAGGACACCTGAGTGTCTGAGCTATTCACTCATCTCAGCGCTTGAAATCGCCAGTCCGCGGTGGGCACGCGTGTTGATAAAGCCCATACTTTCTCCCTTAGAGAAGGCCTGTGCCCTACAGTGGGACGTATATAGGCTGCTTTATGAATGAATGAATGAAAATATTTATTTCAGACCTGGGTCCATATTTGACAATAATTTATGTAGGTGCGTATTTTAACCTGAAGGGCTTTAGTTTCTTTTATTTTTATGCCTCATGCAAGTACAAGAAAATAACATAGAAAGACAAAAAGGCTTAGCAAAATCTTACGGTCATATTTATAAAAACCGCGATTCCTTAAAACGCCGAGACTATTTTGTCTCTGGTGGAGATTTTACAAGGAAAAGTCGTAACCACAGATCAATTAAATTGCTTTAGAGGCATCGTGTTTCGGTTTATAAAAATCGTGTTATCATCATCAGCCATTTGACGCCCACTGCAGGAAATAGGTTATGAAACCATGAGGGGTTTTGCCATAATCGCCACGCTTGGCAGGCGGGTTGGCGATCGCAGTATGCGGTTGGAATCTCAGGAAGACGCTGCTGCCCGTCTCCTGGTAATTGATTTTCTTAGTCGCCTTCTACGACATCCACGGAAGGCAATGGAGTGACGCTATTCTTAATCCAGCGCCACACGGAATGATAGATAGTATATATACATGCGCAGGTGTGAAGATCGACCAGAATACGTGTCTTCGGCTATCACCGAGTGTACAGTTAGTAAACAAGGGGCGATGGGGAACCCCATGGATCCGTCAGCTCGTGAGGCGTGCTCCAGACACGTCTGCCCGACGTGCGAACAATTGACAGCCCTCAGTCACGTCTGGGAGGCCGGCTCTTCACTCTCCGCGAGGGTCGCGCTAGTGGCAGCGTGTGAACACGTCCCTCGCGAGTCGTTTCTTCTCGTCTGATTTAATTAAGTTCAAAGTCAAGATGAAAGTATTCTTTCTATAATTCATAGATAAACATTTAATTGAACAACTAGAAAAAAGGATGGGATATTTTAGTGACATTGTTGGAACATATTTTTCTGAGAAAATATGTTGTAGACTCTGGCAAATAAATTCACATAGCTTAGTTTTTGTCGCTATTGTATGAACAGAAGATAATTTATTATTATTATTAATTTGAAATTATTAGTAAAAAAATAAAACAAATCACCCTACTAAGTAGTTGTAAATACACACACTCCTGCCTGTATCCCAGAGGAGTTGGCAAAGACCAGGTTCTCCACTTGCCTTGCTTCAAAAACATTCTTTAGTCACGCACACCATTTTCGGATACTGTTTATTTTGCCCTTCGCTTACACATCCCCTATTTCATCGACGTATGTCTGACGCACCTATGTAGGTAATTGTATTTTGAATAATCCTATTCTCATCTGTTTTCTGAGGCGTATATCCCAGATAACAGGATCTGGTAATTATAAAAATATTAATAATTTAAGCCAACTTACGGATTCAAACTGCGGACTGCCCTCAGTAGACATGAAATTCCTCACTTCTTTTTCTCATTACTTTTGGGAGCATTTGCTTTATGAATAGTTATATTGAATTTCACAAAGCTCACGCGATGCCTTCAGAGAGTGCGAATCGTCCATCGAACAGCCCTAAGGGGGTACGAATCATCCTATTGTGTCACAGAGTGGAGGGGAAGAGAACTTGCGGTGAAAGAGGTGAGTTAAAGGGGTCTTCATACTACGTCAAGTTGTATATAAATTATGAAATTGCAACTGAAAAAATAGAATAAAGAATTAACATTCTATTGAATGTCAATACACAGTGTAATGAAGATATCTTTGCGTCAATTTTTTAATGATGAAAAAAACAGCGAACAATTTTCGAGTTTGTGTGGAGTTGGCAAAAATGCTTTTCTTTACTTTTTATTTCTTTTCCATCATAAACTCCTAGGTCCTATCATCATCATCATCATCATCATCAGCCACTCGACGCCCACTGCAGGACACAGGCCTCCTTCGTGGTTTTCATAACCATGAGGGGTTTTGCCATAATCGCCACCCTTGGCGGGCGGGTTGGCGATCGCAGTATGCGGTTAGAATCTCGGCAAGATGCTGCTGCCCGTCTCCTGGTAATGTATTTCCTCATTCGCCTTCTACGACATCCACGGAAGGAAATGGAGTGACGCTATTCTTAATCCGGCGCCACACGGATCATTTCTCGCCAAAACGTATTATAAAAGAAGCTAGTAAGTTTTATGAGACGCGGCTCCGGCTGTGACTCCTGAGCCGCGTCTCATAAAACTACAATTCATTGTTTATTATGACAATATTACATTTTATCCTTCAGTGTGTTTACGCTTATAAATTACAACCTAAATCCTGCTTGCACCTAAATGTTCGTGTATTAAGACTTTAATGAAGATGTTTTGTCGTTTAAATAGGGGAAGTCGACTTAATAATGTGTGTTAATCTCTGAAGGGTTGAGGAGGCAGTCTCACACATAGTCGTAAGTCATCACACCTCTCTTTCACACGTCCCTTGTTAGACAGAGAGAGATGCCTGTAGGATCCAATGTGTTAGCGGCGTTTTGCAATTTGAAGCTCTCATATCTACGTAGAAACCGACCAAGTGTCAGTTGAACTCGTGCACAAATGGTTCCGTATCGTCATATAAAATTAAATGAAAAACCGGCCAAGTGCGATCGGACTCGCACACAAAGGGAACCATTTATCTATACAACATTAGACAAAGATCGAATTTGAGAACAGCGCCATATATAGAAACTGAGAAGAAGCGTTTAACGTACACATGACATCGGCCGCTGTGAAGGTTACATTGATCGCCGCTAGATGGCGATCGCTGTCTTTAGACAACGTTTGTTGTATGGGAGCCTCCCTTAAATAATTATTTTAATCTGTTTTTGGTATTTGTTGTTATAGCGGAAACAGAAATACATCATCTGTGAAAATTTCAAGTGCCTTGCTATCACGGTTCATGAGATACAGCCCGGTGACAGACAGACAGACGGAGAGCGAAGTCTTAGTAATAGGGTCCGGTTTGGCACCCTTCGGATACGGAACCCTAAAAAGATGTATATAAAATAATTATGATATTGTAGCACGATTAGTTTAAGATGGAATACTTACTTGTCTCTCGCTCACACAGAATAGACGGCAATCTCTTTCTTTAATTAACAGTGTTGTACGTATTTAGCCAAAACGTTTTTCTTCCATTCAGTTCGGGAGCCTTGGCGGCTGACCGACTTGCAATTAGCCGGTTTTTTTTTTTTTCAAATCTCTTTATTTTACGGTTCAAGCCATAAAACTTACAGAGAATGGACCGACGAATGGACGGACTGACTTTGATGCGCGAAAGAATGACAAACCAACCAACACATTTAAAATAATATTAGTAGGTAGACAGGGAAGCAGAAATAGGGATATTGGTTCAAAGAAAAATAAAATATTTGCTACCCGTGGTTGTGTACATTGTACGCGAAAGCCTAGATCATACGAGATTTGGTTCTGGTTACACTTTTCTTCGCGTCTAACTAAAGTAAGGCTTTGAGTAGGGCGTCCATGGGTTGTAGAAAATAAGATTTGTTATTTCCATTTTTTTTGTTTCTCTTTTTTGTATAAATAAGTGTTGATGATGATGATGCTCATGGCGTCCTCGCCGTGACCATCACTGCTTTCTTACGTATATATGCTCTAAGGTGACCGTAGCAACCGCACTTTGAATAAATAAGTATTTACTCTCATACATACATAACATCACGTGTGTAACCCGGTGGGGTTGGCAGAGGCCAGGGTTTGCCGCTCGCCACGACCCTGACAAACCTCTTCCGCCCCATCAACATACATTTTGTCGCTGCATGCGCGCACGCCTTTAAGTATTTACTCTAAAATAAATCCTGGGTTACATCCTGTCGTGGGCTTTAGCTGTTTAGTTGCCAATTAACTTTTTTACCCTTACCCACGAACCCACCAGTGACATTTATTCACAGAGGGTTTTCAAAACAATCCCGAAAATTCTTACAACTTGGTCACAAGCGCCATATCGCGTGTCCTTTTTCAATTTTACACCCGGTTTAAGCGTAATCATATGACGGGGCTGGGATCGAACCCGGATCCCGAGCAAATCTAGTTTCTCACATTTCGCCATGCTCAGTTTGAGCCGGATCCATCCGGTAGAATCTGGTTTCTATTTTGACGCCGTAGCGTAACTGGGGTTTTCGTTTTAAGATATCAGTTCCTTCATAACTGGTTATAGACGGATAAAGTACACAATAACACCGTTCCACTATTAAGGCTGTAAACGAAAACGCAGCCTAATATCTTAAACTAAGCAGATTTCCAATATCCAATCTTGTTGCTCTAACATCCCTCGGGACTATTCTCAATAATTCACACTTTCAAACCGCACGATTCCGTGAGCATTTCAGTAGCAATGCGGCAGAACAGAATCATATTGGTTTCGTGAATAGATGTAACACGCCGCATTTTTGGCAAGACCCCGTGGAATCAATTAAAGCATGACTTGGCCTGGAGCCAGAAGGCTCTACTCAAGAAACCAAGCCAAGCCACATTGCCACCTAAGTGTTGTTACGTTCTCATTGATTACAAAATACAAATACAAAATGTTTATTTTCGTAAACTGCTTAATTTAACGCCACATACTATCTTTTAGAAGAAGAAGAAGAAGAAAGACATTTATTATACCAACAAGATACATCACAGAAACAAAACAAGCACACAAGCAACATGTATAATGCCCGTACTAGGTGACACCGCACTTCCGTAGCGTAAAAACGTCTTATTTGATATTTTACTTATTTTAAAGATTACTTTATTACTGCTATGACAAAATTATTAAAAAGATAAAAGTGTAAATCTCAGCCAGGTGAGTGTTTTATGTGTTTAGGTAGAACATAATCGTATGTGTGTGTGTGCGTGCGCGCGCGCGATTCGATTGTTTTCTTGATTTAACCCATTCGTTGACGCACAACAAATTTATTCCAGACTAGCTAGGCCCGCGGCTTCGCCTGCGTGGAATTTAGCTATAATTTATAGCCTACTTCTGTATCCTGTGTGGCGCCGTATTAAGAATAGCGTCACTCCATTTCCTTCCGTGGATGTCGTAGAAAGCGACTAATGAAAAAAAGTACCAAGAAACGGGCAGCAGCGTCTTCCTGAGATTTCAATCGCATACTGCGATCGCCAACCAGCGTGGCGATTATGGCAAAACCCTTCATAGTTAGAAACCCATGAGGGAGGCCTATGTCCTGCAGTGGGCGTCAAATGGCTGATGATGATGATGATAGCCTACGTCTTGTATCTTGAAGGTCCGTTTCCCGTTGAAATAGGTTGAGTAGTTTCGAAGTTTTACATCCAACCATACACACTTTACCTGTTAATAATATGATCTAGAGTAGCGCGGTGTTAGCGCAGCGGTAGAACACGCCTCACATTCGGGTGGTTGTGGGTTCGGATACCGGTTACCGATGACTTTGTTTTCTAAGTTACCTACCCTACATGTCTGAAGTTGTAGTAGCAATACCACTCGCTAAATGTAAAGGAAAACATCGTGCGGAAACCTGAGTATCGGAGATGTTCACATGTCTCAGCGCTCGAATTGGCCTATCCGCGGTGGGCACGCGTGCCTACGCTCTCCCTCTGAGAGAAGCCCTGGAATTAGGTATATAGGCTATATAAAAAAAAGTAGAAGTGTAGATTCGCCAAATTCGTGGTGGCATTAGATTGACAGATTGTTAGCGTACGAGAAATCGGGGGTAAGGAAGAAGAATCCTAAAATCGCGAGTATGGTCACAGGAACGCGAGTTTGAATTGCGAACGCGACCGAAATGCGTTTCGGAAATCAAAATGGCCGCGGAAGTAAAAAAGTAAACAAAACCTGGCTGGAATTTGCGTTATTTATGTAATGGCCGGATACTATGATTAAAAAAACCATAGAAGTACATATTTCTTCCTACAAAATTCACTCTCAAAAACGGCCCCTGTGTTTATTGGGCGACAGTAAATGACAGCGTAACTTATAACTTAAAACGTCAAACCTTTGGCTTCATGATGTATAACCCGTCGAAATATCTATGTGTCTCGCAAGATGGCCGTCTGACGGTGGCAGGTGCAAAGATATTTTTCCGGGTAATACTGAACTCGCTCCGATTGGTAACACGATTGACAAGCCCCGCCCACCTTCCCACAATTGAACGTGGGGTCATTTTTAGCGCTAGTTAGACATCTATGTTTTTAACTAAGTATCACTGGCCGGGTAGACATTTTAAAAACCTATTTAGAGGCAAAAAATTCCATGCCGGACTTGAACCCGCGACCTCTGGCGGCCAGTTTTTAAATTGTCCTCAGCACGGGTTAGTGCAACGAAATAGTAGTTTATGCAACTGTCATATAATGAAGGGTATTAAAACACGAGTGTGAGTTTATGAAACGAGCGCAGCGAGTTTCATAATAGTAACGAGTGTTTTAATACCCGTGTTATATGCAGTTGCATACACTACTTTATCTTCACTAATGCAATTAAAAATTAAATTCACGCGTACGTGTATAATCACAGTGATTTTGCCGCCATTAAAATTTAACCAATGAGAGCGCAGCTGCGCGCTTCAATAAAACGCGACCAACCTGATTGGCCCTGCAATCAAGTTGGTCGCGTTTTATTGATGTTATAATGAGATTTTACGATATCGATGTGAATATTATACCATCATGTGAAATTGCTTAAATTGAGTGTTTTGTTGTCTGCGCTATAACAGTAGTAATTATAAGTCAAGTATTGAAAACATAAGTAGAATGTTACAACATTAGTGTAGATAAAGAATATAACGGATAGACATTTTTATTTTTCATCTAGTTTGAAATTACAGCCAAAAGGGTTGGTGTTTTTGGTGCTCTTAAGTCTTATTTATAAAAAAGTCGATCCCACTAGAACCCTGTTAAGACGGAGTTAAAGCCGGTTTACATGAGAAATTCCTCTTATAAACCGGTGATAACTCCGTTTGAAGAGTGTTTGGGACACGTAAGAGACAACATTCTTTTAGTATTTCTTTTTTTTTCTATAGTGTACCTACTTCCTACTGCCCACTGCGGATGGGCAATTTCGAGCGCTGAAGTATGTAAAACACCTCGGGTACTCAGGTTTCCTCACGATGTATTCCTTCATAAATCTACCTAACATAGAAAACAAAGACACATACGCCATGGTTCGAACCCACGACCTCCCTCATGTGAGGCCGGCGTTCTACCGCTCCGCTTACACCGCTTTTAATAATGCCTTAGATACGAAAACTTTGTATTTGGAGCTTTCGGGCCGTTCAAGTATTACGTAAGCAGATTTATTACAATTATTTACCGCCCCCCTTATTCCGTGTGGCACCGGATTAAGAATAGCGTCACTCCATTTCCTTCCGTGGATGTCGTAGAAGGCGACTAAGGAAATCAATATCGAGGTGACGGGCAGCGGCGTCTTCCTGAGATTCCAACCGCATGCGAGCGATCGCCAACACGCCTACCAAGCGTGGCGATTATGGCAGAACCCCTCATGGTTATAAAACCACGAAGGAGGCCTATGTCCTGCAGTGGGCGTCAAATGGCTGATGATGACTGCTGACGTAATCACCAACCAGACCCCCTCCCCCCCATGTCAAAAATAATTGAAGCTTAGACCCCCCCCCCCGACCCCTGTAATAAGCTTACGTAATACTTGAATGGCCCCTTTTAGATGGTTGCGAGGCCTCTTGATTCCAGACATTTTAAGCAGCTGCAGAGATAGTATCTCTGAGATACACACTTCTTAAATGAAATACCTCAAACATATTACGAAAATTGTTCCATACTAATAATTGTGAAATCGCTCGTCAAAACTGGCCTTAAACCTCTTATATGCTCGGTAATAATCGGTTCAGTAATGGCTTGGCTGGGACTGCCGTGCCAGAGTAAAAAGAGGGAATGGTTCGTTGCACGCAACACCCTTCAATGAAGGGTACATGTATGAAGGGCCTTCATACAGTTCATCAGGGCCTTGATTCTGCTAATGCATCGTAGTACAATGACAACTGAATGAACATAACGATTTAAGTTCATTGTTGCTTTAAGTCGTCCCACGCACACGTTCGAGGCGAATGATTTCAATAGTCTAACCGCCGGTTTCTCGTACCCTAACAATTTGCAAATCTACTGTTGACAGCTGCTTGCTGACCAAAGTTCATACAAAAAATCGACTGACAGCTGTTAGCACTACATTAACAAATTGTTAGTATACGGGAAAATCAGGGGTTACAGCAGTTATTTGTGCTACGTATAAGTATGTTTTCATAGGCTTTCTGTGTGTTCCATTGCTGTACTAGCTAAATACTTTAATAACCTACTCGCCTGTCGAGTGAACTATCGCCTAAACCCAGAACCACCTTCCAATGACCACGAGTTCTTTGGCACTCCCTCTGAGACCTAGGTCACCAGTTACGACAGTGTCTGAAGGCTTAACAGTGCATTATTATAAAACAACTCAGAGGAGACTCTGTTATGAGTTTGCGGGTAGTTTGGTTAAGTATTAGAGATTATATTATGCCGGTTTTCCCGGTGGTAGAGTGGGCAATTCTGGACTAGTAATTGTCTTTCACAAGTGGTTGCCTAGAGTGGGTAGAACACTGGACTCGGAAGCGGGAGACCCAGGTTCGATCCCCAGTGCGGGCGTACCTATGACTTTGTTTTCAAAGTTTTGAAGAATTTGTGAAATTACAGTAGCAATACCACTCGCTAACGGGTGAAGGGAAACATCGTTTTCCAGTGAAAGTATGAAAATCTCTGCGTGCGCACATGCGACGACTAATGAGTGTAGATGAAGCGAAAGAGGTCTGTCAGGATCGTGGCAAGTGGCGAAAACTGGTCTCTGCCTACCCCTCCGGAATACATAGACTCACGCCTTTATCTCGACCGGCGTGAGTTTATGCATGTATTATTATTAGAGTCGTCATTTAGTTTAAAAGAAAAAATACAGGGTGTTAAAATCTCCTTATCTTTCCTAATGAAGGGTTCAATACATTAATAGAAACAAGTTTTGGTATAGGGAGTACTGTAAAAAAACAAAAATTATCAGCTATTCCATATTAAAATTTAGTACTTTAGCTCAGTACTAAATGAGCCGTTTTCAGTACAAATTCACAAAGCACTTCATAGATGGCGCTTATAGGCGTGCACATACAAGTACAGGGGACACGTCTGTCAATTTTTTCTTAGCACAGATAAATTTTGACAGCCGCATTCCGGTTCTTCTATGGCCACGCCTGTAAGCGCCATCTATGAATTGCTTTGCGAATATGTGCCGAATACGACTCATTGCCTAGACTGTAGGTAGTTATAATTAGAGGATTTCTGTACACCCAGGGTTGGAGACTCCTTGGAGTCATTTTATGATTTTGTATATTTTTCCTGTTATTGTCTTTTCTCTCTCTCGTCACTCATTCTGTTATAATATTCATGCTGTCACCTCCACTTTTCCCGGCTTTTCTGTTATATTCCAGTTATTTTCACGGTTATACTTCATTTTACCCGTTTTCCATTAGTTTTCCTTAGGTACAGTCCTCTCCTCGACACCCAGTAAATAGATTTTGTTACTGAGAGCAGTTACAGAAAAAGCTTACACTGCACTGTCTCTCAGTCAATGATTTACCTACATTTTATAACCCCAAAATCACAACCAAAATGCCAATCATCCAAATTCCAATAATTCTAGCCATTAAGGGCTTAACCCTTCCGCCACAGGACTCTGGGATATTTCGCGCACATTCCAGAAGCGGCGGCGTGAAGAGTTGGGATGGGACTCTCAGTAAATCATAGCTTTGGGCCGTAGAGCTGGGAATCTAGAAGATCTGTAACGTAACAATCCTACTAATGTTATAAATGTGAAAGTTTGTGAAGATGTTTGGATGTTTGGATGTTTGGAGGTTTGGATGATTGTTACTCAATCATGCAATATTCTTGCTTGGAGATATTCTTCTTATGACTCTGAATGATATACCTACCTATTGATCTTGTCGACAAAATTGTGTATGAAACAAATACGGGTGTAGAAATGATGACCTCATACTATACTTTTTATGTTAGTTAAAAATAACTCATCTCTCAGATAGCAAAGGTTTCAATGAGTTTTTTGTATGGAAAATGTGTTTGTAAATTTCCAATCCGCGGTGGGCACACGAGGAAATTAAGCCCATACTCTCTCTGAGAGTAGGGCTGTGCCCTACAATGAGACTTATATAGGCTACTTAATTAATTGTAACTTTTTATTGAATAAATACTAATATTAAAAAAAGTTTCTTGTTCTGACAGTGACGTGCGAAAAATTAATGATATGCGTCCCGTCTAAGATCCCATCAGCTCTATGGTATGTGTGCTCGACCGCTAAATTAGATTCCCTATCCGAGAGGGAGACGCAACGAATTATTTTTATATGTAAGTAACTCGGTTCAAGGTTACTGGGTAGATAGATGGAGCCACTACGGATAGATTTCATTTAGGAAATTGTTTCCGGTTTCTACGTATTTTTGCGTTAGTTTGGACGTATGGGGAGGATAAAGGAAGAATGATAAACTTATTACATCGGCTTATATACGTCCCACTGTAGGGCACAGGCCTTGTCTCAGGGCGAGAGATGGGCTTAATCACCACGCGTGCCCACCGCGGATTGGCGATTTTACGCGCTGAGGTGAACAGCTCAGAAATGCAGGTTTCCTCACGATGTTTTCCTTCACAGTTAGAGAGTGGTATTGCTACTATAACTTCACACCTGTACATAACTTTGAAAACAAATTCATAGGTACATGATACGTCCCACTGTAGGGCACAGGCCTTGTTTCAGGGCGAGAGATGGGCTTAATCACCAACCGCGTGTGAACACCGCGGATTGGCGATTTCACGCGCTGAGGTATTTGATCAGCTCAGAAATTCAGGTTTCCTCACGATGTTTTCCTTCACAGTTAGAGAGTGGTATTGCTACTATAACTTCACACCTGTACATAACTTTGAAAACAAATTCATAGGTACATGGCCGCACTTGGAATCGAACCTGGGTCTCTCGCTTCCGTGTCCAATGTTCTACCCACTAGGCTACCACCGCTCTAATGACGCTAGACTTAAGATGAGGAAATAAGATAAGATAAGAGAAGAATATTCTTTATTGTACACTAGAGCACATAACATAAAAATTTTAAAAATACACAGTACGATCGGCGGCCTTATTGCTAAAAGCAATTTGTAAATATATCCAGCTTATGCTGCATTCTGAGGCTGCATTATTTGTTTGTCCCACTGGCTGTGGGAGTATGGGGGGACGGTCGGCGCCCGAGGAGTCGTGGTTATGAAAATCGTTCCGGGGCATACCTGATACAAAGGATTTCCCTGGCGGTGCAGCGGGGTAACGCTGCCTCATGGGATCTTTTGGGTCGGCTGCGTCCCAGGGCGGTATTTTTGACTAATTTAGTATTTTAGATACATAGACAAAGAACACTTTGTTGCACAACCTGGAGAAAGAATTTTAGTTTTATGTTCTGTGTTTGTTGTGCCACTTTTTATGACGAAACTTTTTGTGAATGTTCGGATTTTGTGTGTAAACATAGTAACTTTAATAAGAAGATAATTTTTAGTCTCTTTGTGCTCAGAATGATTGACATGATATAACAATAAAAACTGGCCACGTGTGAGTCAGAATCCCAATAACCCCCCGGTTTCTCGTACACTAGCAATCTGTCATTCTACTGTTAACTGTTGTCATTTGGCCAAAGTGTATACGATTAACATATCATTGGATTATGGAAAACCGGTAGTGCCTCAAAGTGAATGAAAGAAAACAATTTTTTTCTAAATAAATAATATTGTTTTTGAGTCCGACTCGCGCTTGGCCGGTTTCAATTTTTATTATTTTACTATTGTTAATACATACACGAAACCGGCGTGCGTGCACGCAACGACTAATGAATGTTGAGGAAGCGAAAGTGATCTGTCAGGATCGTGGCAAGTGGCAGTCCCTGGTCTCTGCCTACCCCTCTGGGATACAGGAGTGAGTTTATGTATGTATGTACGTATGTACTATTGTTATCAATATTGCTGCTGTTGCTGGTATAAGTGACTACAATTGACAAGGGAATGTCGTGTTGGTTTGGGCGTATAGAGAAGATGAAAAAAGAGAGATAGACGAAGGATATATATCGAGAAAATGCGGGTGGAAAGGCAGGTAAGGGACGTCCCAAGGCTGACATACGCCGACAAAATAGTAGATATATTAACGAAAGTCAACAGTCAACTAAGGTGTTTATTTAAAAAGAGTTTATTCCACTAAAACACTCTTAAGACGGAGTTAAAGCCGGTTTATGGGAGGAGTACCGTGTATAAACCGGGTTTAACTCCGTCTTAAGTATTTAAGTGGAATCTACTTCTTATATCTGCTATTTAAAAACCAGCGCTGTTACAAATAGAAACAGCAAACGCTGAAATAGTATCATTGTCACACGCACACTACTTTATTTTTTAATTATTGTGTGTAAGTGTCTGCCGTTAAACTGCGATACAGTTTGGCAGAAGGGTATGTATTGTATAACTTTGAAAAAAAAATAAGACCGTTTGTATTTAAAGGGCGAAAACAAAAAAGGGGATTTCACCTGCAAAAAAATGTATATTTTATGCTTCCATTGAAAAAATGTAAAATGAAATAATCTTCTGACGCCTGTGTCTAGAGGCTAAGATAAATGTCTAGACTGAAAGTCTGATAACGTTCCCAAGGTCGGGTATTCAATAAATTCAGGCTATCAGAGGCATTCGCTCCATTGATAAATTTGTGAAAGACTGGTTAATATGGTTTTAGCGTTTTCTGTAAAGAAAGGGTATTTTTTATGTAGCCTGTATACGTCCCACTGCAGGGCACAGGCTTCTTTCAGAAAGAGTATGGGCTTATTTACCACGCGCGCCCACCGCGGATTGGCAAATTCAAACGCTGAGGCACGCTAAGGTAAGAAAGGGTCTACAGCTATTCAAATATTTTCTTCGTATTTACAGTTTTGTGGTAGTTATTCGGGAGGTCGTGGGTTCAAATCCCGGCTGAATTTTTTTTTTAATGTTTCTCCTGCGTATTTTTGTGTTTTTTTACCTTCAGAGTAGTAGCAATACCATTCGCTAAGGGTGAAGGAAAATATCGTGCGGACCCGAAAGTCCGAGTTGTTTACATATCTTAGCGCTTTAAATCGCCAATCCGCGGTGGGCACGCGTGGTGATTAAGCCCTTACACTCTCTCTCTGGGTAGACGAGTTCTTGAGTGGAGACCGCGGATCGGTAAACGTAGTGTGAGACGTCCTCAGACTCGGTGGAGCGATGATCTTCGCAGGGCGGCTGGCAAGAGCTGGATGAGAGTAGCCGAGGACCGTGCTCAGTGGCGTGCAATAGGAGAGGCCTACTCGTATATCCAGCAGTGGACAATCATAGGCTGATGATGATGATGACTCTCTCTCTCTCTCTCTCTCTCTCTCTCTCTCTCTGTGTGTGAGAAGGCCATGCCCTGCAGTGGTTAAATCCGCGCAATCTGAATGAGTTTGTGATGCACACTTGCCGGAGGTCGTGGTTTCGATTACCACTGGGGGATGCCGTAAAAAACCTGGCATAAATAAATAAATAACTTCCACACAAAACAATCACTCATCCTTGTCCCGAACACGGATACCCTGCGCTATGGTAACCAGGCAAGGACATCACAAAAATGGAAACACACCCAGACTGAAGCCATAGGTAAAAATGTACGGCGGTTCCCAGCGGCATGGTGATCAGACGTTATACCGCTAGACCAACGAGGCAGTGCGAGTGTGCAGTACTTATGATACGAGTAATTTCGGCGCTCGCAGTGTTAAGTCGACTCGGCTGAAATTTGAACGCGTCCGAGCGCGCTGACTCTCCTATGCACTGAGCTCGCTTAAATATTGCAATTTCAATTCTGCCAACCCGTTTGTATGTCGTTGAAGCAAACTAAGGGTCTGGTTGGTAAACTCAAATAGGTATATTTATTTATTTAGTTTGTTTATTTAGTTTGAGGAGAGCCATTGACATTATATAACTTAATACTATTTAAAAATATGAAGGCATTAACAGGCTTCCACTGATAGCCAGAAAATATTAAAATTAGTATTTAAGAAAAACTAACGATTAAGTCATCGCAAAAACGGGTGTCTGTATAGAAAAAATTAAGATGTAAGCATTTGAAAAGTATTTCATTTTCAAATATATAGCTAAGTTTCTGCCTTAAAGATAACAAAACGGCAGACCTAGGTTCAGAGCGAATTACAACTTCCTAAAACTTTCGTAAGCGATCCAGGATGTGGCTGTTTCCGATGACATTTAAAAAAAGAAGTACCTAGTGTAAAACCCGACGTATAAGTTGATCAATAAAACACTGAAATAAACTACTTAATAAATCTTACTACTAATAAATCTTTAACTACTAAGCAGGCGGGACCAACCTGAGTACCGACCTGAGTTATATTTTCGAATTTGGGTCCCGTCTACTTAACAGTGAATGCTCAGCAGTCGGGTTGTTGGTTATTCTATATCTCAGTTTTCTACTTTTGACTTTTTAGTATTTTTAATTTTTATCTTGGATTTATGCTAATTTCATATTGTCTATGAGACTCGCGTAAACACAACAAATCGATTGAGATATTATTTATCAAAATCTGACCATCGGTTAAGGAGTTATGAGGGAATGTAGAATCGGACATACTTACATACATACATACGAGCTAAATACACTACCCTCCTTACTTTGGCGGACATACTTCGACCAAATAGGGGATGTATTAGCCAAGGGCAAGATAAAAAGTACCCGAAACCGGCGTGCGTGCCTGCAACGACTAATTAATGTTGAGGAAGCGAAAGTGATCTGTCGGGATCGTGGCAAGTGGCAGTCCCTGGTCTCTGCCTACCCCTCTGGGATACAGGCGAGAGTTTACGTATGTATGTAGGTTTGTATTGTGAGTATTGAGGTTTTGTAGTTAATTTGTGCACGTTTACAGACTCATTAAGCCACGTTGTTAACAAGTAAACATATTTTATAACAGTCTATAAATCATACCTTAGGTTCTTTAGTAGAATTTTGTGGCTTTGTACGGTATACATAACCAGATGCTAAGAAAAGTATACTGTGATACATTACTAAAGCCCTAAGCCCGGCTTGTATGATAATAATTTCTTTCATAATTCTCCGTCTATGGTTGTCTGGAAGAAATCGCTTTAAGTGATGAGGCCGCCAATTGCAATATATTTAGATTTCTTTCATTTCAGTGCATCTAATTTATTTCTACAGAAACCTGCGTGTCTGAGGTGTTTACATACCGCAGCGCTTGAAATTGACTATCGCGGTGGGCACGCGTGGTAATTAAGCCCATACTCTCTCTCTCTCTGAGAGAAGGCCTCAGCCCTGCGGTGGGACTTATATAGGCAATATAAAAAATTTGACATAAAGGATACTCTAGGTATGTATAAGGTATAATAATCTTGATTTACCATCTAATTATATTTTTTTGTTTCTTTACAGGTATGTACTGACGTCACTGATCTTTATGATGGTCAAGATCAGTCATCTAATAGGCCTAAAGGTATGTATCGGAATTGCACATAATCATCCGACCTTCGAAGTAAACTAAGATATTACAGAAGATTGAATCATTAGTTTAGACGTAGCCGAAACCTGAGTATCTATTACATTCACATACACATTCCTAAAAAACGTTAGTTGTCACTAAGTATGTCACTTAGCTCGAAGAATCGCTCAGTTGAAGTGGCAGTGGGCACATAGCTCGGAGAACTGATGGCCGTTGGGGCGAAAAAGCTCTGACCTGGCGATGCGGACCGGACCGGTAGAAAGGCTCCCCACCAGATGGTCTGACACCTGGTTATGGTCGCGGGGAGCCACCGCCGTCGCGGCACACCGGGAAGGTTTGAAAACCACGAGGGAGGCCTATGTTCTGCAGTGGGCGTCAAATGGCTGATGATGATGATGTCACTTAAAACATCGTGATAATATGTAAAGTGACATATGTACTACATAAACATATTTTGAGCATAAATGCTTATTCTCATTGGCTTTGGTAAAAAAACGCTTAAGAAAAGGCCAAAACATTCTGCTGGAAGTTTTACACACCATTTATGTAATTTATGCCATTTAGTCTGTGCGTCTTCTGTCGATGTATTTCTAGATAAAGCTTTGATTAGAATGATTCATATCTCCAATTCAAAAGCGTAAAATCCATAAACGAACAATTGAAAAAGGTTTAAAAACAACCTTGTCATTAATATAAATTAGTATTGATTGTTGTGGCCTCCATTCTTCGCATTTTAGGGTTGCGTATTCGATACGCACAAAACCACTGATAGGTAACAACACTAACAACATAAATAAAAATTATGTTCGAGTTAATAAAGATAAAATTGAGGTTTGTTAAGTTAGGATCGTAGCTAGTGGCAAACCCTGGTCCCTGCCTACCTCTTCTTGATACGCGCGTAATTTTATGTATGTGTGGAAATAGAAAATTACCGATATTTTAGATATATTTTAATTTTCATTTTTAAGACCATCTGGTGGTCTTATATATGAAAGGTGGGGGTCTTCCCACGCTGCGTCGCCCGGTCCGCGGTTCGCCCCAACGGCCATCAGTTCTCCGAGCTGTGTGCCCCGGGCACTACCACTTCAACTGAGCAATTCTTCGAGCTATATAAGTAACTCCGGTGCTTCAGCAACCAGGTCTCACATCCATAAGTCATCACTGGCAACACACATTGGTTATACACCTTTGTCTTGAGACACTGAGGTAGATATAAATATTTTTTATAAATGCGTAAGAAGTTCGCACGGGCACGCGTGGTGATTAAGCCCATACTCTACATATGACATGTTTGGATATCCTGTTAAATTTTTCGTGGGCATTAAGTTGTAATTTAATTGAAACATTCACGTAAACATTTTATGAAACCTACAGAACCCTGCCACGCCCTTTTCCTATTAAAATTATCAATACCCGATTGAAACACATTTTGAACAAACATAATTGATTCAATTAACCTAAATACAGTTTAATAAGTTGGAAATATAGGTCATAATGATAAAAATTTTGCCCGCCCCTCGTAGAATTATAGGCAGTGGGCCGGCCGTCAGTTAACCTAAGTTATGCGTTAGCAGGTTGAAACCAATTTAGGAATTTATATCTTCAAAATATACATAAACTCACGCCTTTAACCCGTAGGGATAAGTAGAGACCAGGGTTGGCCACTCCAAAAAAAAACATGTGGTCTAAATATTAAAAACCTATTTAGAGGCTAAAAGTTCCACCCATGCCGGGACTTGAACCCGTGACCTCTGGCTAACCGTGCCACGGGTTAGTGCAACAATAATAATATGCCTAATTTGTCTAAATAAACGTAGTTGCCGGTCCTGAACCTGGAACTTTTTGTACGATCATCAAAAAGCTGGACTAAATGCCCTAATCTTGGAGGATTTTTGCGCCAGAGATATTTTAACTAAAAAAAAATCTCGAAAATTCGACCCTGAGTCGGCAATTACTGGTAATGGAATGAATGACAAACTCTTTCAAATGACATTTGGAGTGAATCGTGCACAAAATGTTTTTCCCTTCTTTGCTAACTGTACAAAACACGCCAGGTTTAGTACCGGCAGCGGCACGTCCACGTATTTCGAAACATCTTTTGAAGTTAGGTTGTTTTCGCATTGGACGATAAACGAAACTGCACATCGTCGGACTAGTATTCTTCGGCCTTAGTAAATTTATGTCATTATTAGTCCGACGACATAGTGTGAGAGTATCGTGAAATGTGAAACTTTTTATATTCGCTTTTAAATTGGTCATAATACAGTATGACGTACGGTTGTAAACGGCCTGCTCCCGCGATATAATATTGTTTGTTCGATTAAAAAGCATTGTTTATTAACAATTTCGCTTGGAAAAATAGCGTATTTTTGCTACTTTGTTGTCTTGGCCTCATTTTTCAGGCTATCAGTCATTTATAGCCTCGAAACGTCTGTCGTCTATCCGGTACGCACCTATTGTTTTCTTAACCTACTTTAGGGCCTATATTTATACCTATAAAAGAGTTCACTGAGTGGCTTGACTGTTAACACACAGCCTCGCCAAATATTGTATTTATGACTTTGTGCATAAAATTGCTAGTACTATAACATTAAGGCGATCCGCACACTGCGCGAAGCGGCGAATAACGCGCGCGGCGACGGAGCGTGGAGGCGCGGATTCGCGTCACCTAGCGGTTTGATCCGCTTCTCGGCGCGGAGTGGCGTTGTATGACGGCCCCGCGGCAAATATTCACTTCGCAGTCGACCCTTGTGGAAAATGGTTAATACCGAACTTTTTCGCGATCCTACAGTTATTTTATCAACCTGATTCTTGTATGCCCGAATTGGGAGACTAATTACGATGGAGATCTATAAATCAATCGTCCTTTATGCATAAAAACACGCGCGGTACTGTGGAGCCACTGTCCGCGCGTACCGCGCGTGCTTCCGCGCGATTTGGCGGAATTCACCCGCAAGGCCGCGCTCCCGCGCGGTGACGCGTCGTCTATGTGTTGTCCTTGGCGTATTTTCTATGCAAACTGAGATACTTGCATACAATTTAAAAATCCGCGGCTCCACGCTACGCGACGAAGCCCGGTGCAGTGTGATAATCGTGTAAAGATTATTTCGTCATCAGCCATTTGACGCCCACTGCAGGACATAGGCCTCCTTCGTGGTTTTTATTACCATGAGGGGTTTTGCGGTTGGAATACTCAGGAAGACGCTGCTGCCCGTCTCCTGGTAATTGATTTCCTTAGTCGCCTTTTACGACATCCACGGAAGGAAATGGAGTGACGCTATTCTTAATCCGGCGCCACACGGCGGATAAAGATTATTTAGATGAGAATGATGTCTGGTTATTAAAGCTGGTTCAATGCATGAGTTGTAGGCTTAAGAATAATAATCTAAACTCTATTAATTAAGTACCAAAATTTAAAAAGTAACTTTGGAATTTATCTGTCCATTTTTCCTTCAAAACCAACTACAGTCCCTTCCAGATTCCAAGCAGGTAGGGATAGCAAGATAGTTTAGACCTTTCTCTCTAACCCTCAAGAAAGAACGAGACAAGGTAAACAAAACCCTCAGGGACACACCAGAGCGAACAGCTTGAACAAAGAATAGTGATTCACGCCTCAGTCGCCTCGTCGTGAGTCAGTCCTATTGATTGAATTGTTGGCCTCCGAGGCTATTGTATCTTCGGGAAAGGGCCTTTGGCCATACTTCATTAAGAGGTGTAGGTAATGCCCGGCGCGCAACTTGACCTCTTTATTTCTTGTTGCCAGACAAAAAGCGGTAGTACCCTAGTGGGTAGAACATTGGACTCGGAAGCGAGAGACGCAGGTGCGATTCCCAGTGCGGGCATGCACCTATGTCTTTGTTTTCTAAGCTATGTACATTTGTTAAGCTATAGTGGCAGTACCACTCGCTAACGGTGAAGGAAAAACATCGTGAGGAAACCTGAGTGTCTGAGCTATTCACATACCTCAGCGCCTGAAGTCGCCAATCCTCGGTGGGCACGCGCGGTACTCTCTCCCTGAGAGAAGGCCTGTGCCCTACAGTGGGACTTATATAGGCTGCTTATGTGGACCAAAACTCAGTTTAGTCAGTTTTTGAACGTTTCCAAAAGTCCGCGCAGACGGGATCGTTGGAGACAAGAGAATATAGAGCAAGTCTCATCAGGGAGAAAACACTGCGTTAAAGTAACTTTTCGGCTTAATTTCAACATATGAGACAAGTCCCATTGCTTCTATTGTTGGTGTCCTTGACTTTAGTATTAATAACTTGCGTTTGGTGTGGCAGGTGGGTCGGTTCCCAAGAAATCCTGCTAAAAATCCGAGGTTTACGTTCCACTTAATAGGTGCCATACTTATCGTAATAACACAAATAACAGACTATCGTACCACCTACAATCAGCTGCGAAATTGCTCCGTAAAGTATTTATAAGTGTTAAGTGTTAGCCATGTTCTTTACAAGTAAAAAAAAATTTACGCTCTTATTTATAAAAACACGTTTCTTTGAAACACTCGATTAACGCTGATTAAAATAGTCTGTGGAGGAGATTTGATACAAGGAAAATACGTTACCACAGATTGAATAAACTGTCTCTGAGGAGTGCTTTAGTCGAATCGTGTATTTATAAATCAGGCTGATAGTTCTTTACGGCTTGAAAATGCGCTTATGTGGATACAAATATGAAGAAACTAGCTGTTGCCCGCGACTTCGTTCGCGTGGTAATTTTGATGTGTATTTTTCCGGGATAAAAAATAGCCTATGTGCTAATCCAGACTATAATCTATCTCTGTGCAAAATTTAATCCGGATCCGTTCAGCCGTTTTTGCGTGAAAGAGTAACAAACATCCGTCCACACATACAAACTTTCGCGTTTATAATATTATTAAGGATAATTACGATGGATTTGAGGCAAGCTAATACCTATTTGTGATGACTAAGGGGTCATCCATAAAGTACGTCACACTAATTTCGTGATTTTTTTACCCCTCCCCCGTCCTTGTCACAGTATGTCACATTTGTGAGACCCCCCCCCCTAGTGTGACGTCACATATTTTGCAATTTTACGTGCATACATTATAATTATAAGGGCATATTAAAAGGGCAGTTCCGAAAATAGTTTTATTTCCGTTTAAATTATGTTTTAATATTATCAACATCATGTATTATTAAAAGCAATAACTTATTAATTACTTATATTGATTAACTTTTCGACATGTCACAAAACTTTGGACCCCACCCACCCCTTGTCACACAATGTCACACTTTGTCGACACAATGTGCCACTGGAGGCCTGCATAAATCATCTCTCTGAGAGAAGGCCTGTGCCCTACAGTGGGACGTATATAGGCTGTTTATAATAATAGTACATTGTACACCGGGGGGAGAAAAATTGATCTGTTTCTGAAGCAATGTTGGCAGAGGAGAAACTCGAGGACAGAAATAGAACTTTCTCCCGAGTGATACATAGTGCTTTATACTATACACCTACGAGGGAAATAAAATTATCCTTACTAATATTATAAACGCGAAAGTTTGTGTGTATGGATGGATGTTTGTTACTCTTTCAAGCAAAAACGACTGAACGGAGATTGATTATAGTCTGGATTAGCACATAGGCTACTTTTTATCCCGGTAAAATACACATCAAAATTACCACGCGAACGAAGTCGCGAGCAGCAGCTAGTTTAGAATAATTAAAAGCGTACTGTTAAATTATTAATTTAGTAAAAAAACAAATTTAACAAAACAAAACAAATTGCCGCGTTTGTTTTTTTCGTAGTGCAGAAAAAGGCTGGCAGCTTCCTTTCATTGAAAATCGGACTTAGCAACCCGTAAGCGTTCATCATAAGCATGAACGAGCAGTGAGACACTTTCTGAGTGGGTGTGGTATAAAATAATAAGCGTGTCTTACTCGTGTTCTACTCCGGTTAAGAAGGTCCGGTTAGTTCACTAGAAATAGTAAAAGTGAATAGATATGGTGTGAAAATAAAACATTATTCATCTCTATAAAAAACAGGGTAATCTCGAAGTGATTGTGTGGTGTGGAAGTTATTATTAAAGGGCATAGTTCCTAAAACACGTTGATAAGTTTGTAATTTTTACTAAAACTCTAGTTCTATGATTTTTTTTTGTCCATAAAGAAAGAATGGTTCCTCACCAAAATATTTGAAGCACCTTATCTTAGTCCCAGAAGGATACACTACACTGAATAAATCGCGGAAAACCCGCTACAACGTGCCGATAAGGACATCACAACCAAGGAAGATCGTCCAGTCTGAGGCCATTTCACAAATCATAGAACAGTGGCCCCCAGTGGGAACCCACGACCTCTGTCGAGGTAATCAAGTCGTAGTTACCGCTAAACCAACGACGCAGTCAAAACGGCAAATGTGCCAAAATTCCGCACTTCGCCAAATAAGCTTCTGTAGTTTCCCATCATTGAGATAGGAACATAAAATAACAGTATCATTTGCTATTTGCCAAGATATTTATCATAGAGACTGGCCAAATAAAACAATTCGGAATGGGTTCAGGCTCTTCCCGACAAACCCAATTAAATGTAGACCACAGATTAATTCCAAGAAATAGTTTTCTTCTGTTTATTTTTGTGCATCCATAGTTTATATTCTGCTTATATTCTGCCTTGTTCTACACTAAATCCGGCCGCAGTCGTGTGTCGACGCGGGTTGCATGTTGGATATTGTGTGGAAAAAATAACGCCGTCGTCTGTGACGGCCATAAATGTAAGGTTCCAATGAAATCTATGCCAATAAAAAAACAAAATCAAAACCCCTGCTAGGGCTCTGAAAATAGGCTTAGTAGTTGTGTTAACACAATTAAAAACTATATTCTTCTATATTCTTCCACCCGTGCTGAGGAAAATTTTAAAAACCTATTTAGAGGCTAACTGCAAAGTGGGTTAGTTGGGGTTGCAAGTGATGTAAATTGCTTCGGCCAGATGTCGCTGCCTGTACGTAATACAGAGAAGTTTGTAAAGAGGCTCGAAATTTCGCCGATGCTTGCACTTGGCAATTAGCTCAGTTGGGAGAGCGCTGACACGGTTAGCCAGAGGTCGCGGGTTCAAGTCCCGGCATGGGTGGAATTTTTAGCCTCTAAATAGGTTTGTAACATTCATAGTTTGTTATTATCTGCACTGCAGTTTGTGTCTTAAATAAAAATATATATATAGAATGAAGCTTTTTGGAATTAGTTATACGAATGTAATTTGTGGAGAGAAAATAAACAAATTTCTTATCTGATCTTATAGAAATAGCAAGGTCTTTCTCAATAAATTAGACTGTAATATAAGGTTGCTCAAGAAAGAACATCTAACAATTGGCCATCAACGAAGACATGGTAACAAAAATATACTTGCTAAAACACTCTTTGGAAACTCAAATGCTTTCTTTTATTTCAGAACGGTTTACTGACAGTTCCATCTTTGTTGCACCTAACAAGAAGCCCCCTTGTAACAGTATAACCGCAAAACAATAAATTTCTCCCGGAATAACTAACAGTGGTACTCTTTGTCCGTTCGTTACACAGGGTAATACACATTTTGAACCGTAGTTCTATGCCACTGGCGCTTAGTGCCGAATTCACCAATCAAACTGAGTGATAGGGTTTTTTCACTAATCTGAGTTCGAAAATTTACGCTCCTATTTGGAGAACTAAACTCCATTTTGTCATGTAGCCATGATTGTGTCTCACTGCTGGAATGATTGTGTCCCAAAGGCCTCCCCTTTAGACTTCCATTCCTACTTGTACTTGACGAATTCTTAGCACGAATGTAAACTTGGCCAAGTCGTTACACAATCTCTCTTCAGTCTACCATATCGCCAATGGCTGTCGCACGGCACCCAATCGGCGACGATTCTTGCCCACTTTTCCAGGCTCATCCAAAGGCTGTCTGGAAGAGATCACTTTTAGTGATAGGGCCACCGTCTGTACATTAAGGTTAAGAAATGTCTGTATCATCATCAACCCATTATGTCCCCACCGAGGGGCACGGGTCTCTTCCCTGAGGAAGGCATAGGCCATACTCCACCACGGGGGCCAAGTCCGGATTGGTGGAGGCTTGTAGACTAGTGGCTCGTCTACTGTCAGAAGTTGTCAAGCCGCCCTAAGGCCTCTGACTTGGCTTAACGACTGCCATCTATCGACGGCAGCCGGCACCAACAGCTTAACGTGCCTTGCGAAGCACGGAACCGCTCGGAAAAATGCCACTAGCGTTAGGCATAGACGGCGACCCATCCATGCACTGAACGCGCCCTGTGTTGCTTAACCTTCGTGATCGTTTAATCGTCTGTACATTAAGGTTAAGAAATGTCTGTATAATTTTCCGATACCTATCTAATCTTCAGCATCGAAACTAAGACACCAGACTGACATTTCCGCGCTTGCTTCATCATAGGATATTGAAAGCAGCAAAGCTGTGAGATTACTTCAGCCACCCTGTCTCTCCCTGGAAAGCCAGCAGTGCTCTGATGTCACTGCATACCTCTTGAAGGGATCAAAGCATTCCAATAATGGCGGTCCGTTGCTTGTCCACGCTCTCACGGTGAATGGTCACGTGAGCAGGTGTTTCCTCTTCTCTCAGGTTGGTGAGCCCCGTGATTTTGTGGTAGACCTGACATCCCATAGCATGTGCTTGCCTTTACTGGGCAAGAGCTAGTGTTTTACGCAGGTCTGCTTCGAGATTATAGGATAGACTGAATGAAACCCACTGGCGACGATACTGTTTGACAGCGGTCTGACTAAATGACAGACTGTGCGTACGATGGTTCGTATATTTCACGTCATTGCATGTTCGCGAGTCGGTCTCCACAAGTGTTTGGTGTTAGGCAGGCGCGCCGAGCGATTGCGTTGAGGAAAATGTGATAAACCAACGCAACACAAAGCGACCAGAAAGATTTTCTTATATTTCAGCTTTTACGATCAACTGCTAGCTCCATCTATTAGCAGTTCTGAATACCAATCTTGTAAAAAGCCATCCGATTTATTTACAAGTTAGGTAGTAGGGATTCGCTAAGAGATTTCTTCAAAGAAACCAACATCTTAACAGTTGCATGTCAATACATTTATGAAAATATTATGTACGTTAGAAAAAATATCAAAGACTTCGAAAATGTTGGTGGCCACCATAATGTTAATACTAGAAATAAAAATAAATTGTCATTTCCACTATTTAGACTTGCAAAAGTTAACACATCCTTATGGGGCACTGTATAAGGTTCTACAACAAAATTCCTCAAGATATATTAGAGTTACCTCCAACGCGATTCAAAAAATGTGTTAAGCACATTTTGTGCAAAAAGGCTTACTATAACATCAAGGATTATTTAGAAGACAAAGATGTTTGGCATTAAACAGTAGATTCATCATCATCATCAACCCATTATGTCCCCACCGAGGGGCACGGGTCTCTTCCCTGAGGAAGGTATAGGCCATACTCCACCACGGGGGCCAAGTCCGGATTGGCGGAGGCTTGTAGACTAGTGGCTCGTCTACTGTCAGAAGTTGTCAAGCCGCCCTAAGGCCTCTGACTTGGCTTAACGACTGCCATCTATCGACGGCAGCCGGCACCAACAGCTTAACGTGCCTTGCGAAGCACGGAACCGCTCGGAAAAATGCCACTAGCGTTAGGCATAGACGGCGACCCATCCATGCACTGAACGCGCCCTGTGTTGCTTAACCTTCGTGATCGTTTAAGATCACTCAGGCAGCCGGGGCTTTAACCAGTAGATTAATATTAAACAGTAGATTAATATTATTTAAAGGACGATTGTGACTAGTGTTCAACACATTCATGACTAATATTTTAAGTTGAAAACTCTGTTAATTAAGTTAAAACGTGTTTTGAAAAGAATAAATGTGGAGTTTCTTTGTTAGCTTCTTCTCCACATAATCCATTAATTGTGAAACTAACAACTTTGACGTTCATTAAGTAAACATTCTGTTTTTACAATGAATAAAAATATTTGAATTGAATTGAATTGAAAAAAAGAACCTTTTTTTTCGGTGTTAATTAATTTTTTTGTTTTAGTTTATTTATTCCTGCATACATAAATACATATATAAACTTACGCCGCTATCCCAGAGGGGTAGGCAGAGACCAGGGACTGCCACTTGCCACAATCCTGACAAATCACTTTCGCTTCCTCAACATTCATTAGTCGTTGCATGCACGCACGGGTACTTTTTATCTTGCTTTATCTTTATCTATTCCTATTTTAGAAAACATTGTGAATCCAGTTTGTTGGTACGGTTTAGTTTTGCTTGTCTCTTGTAACTTGGACCACGCGCCGAGTCCGGCAGAGATGGAGATTAATAGCCATAAGCCCGCCTCGCAATAACTCACCTAATGCGTTAATGCTGTACCAAAAACAATGGGCTTAGTCGCTGGTTCTTTTTTCGCCGCCATTACTCTTTACTTTCACTTTGGACGCGTAGGTGGCGGGGCTTGAAGTTGAGGGGGTTTTTAGAGCGATTGCACACTCTGCGATAGGCTACCCAGTGAACTTTCAGTCGCAAGTTGCAGGTTCTACAGTATATACTTTATTGCATCGAACAGGACATTACACAAGAAATATCATGTACTACAAGGGCGAGCTTATCTCTGTAAGAGATTTCTTCCAGCAAACCTTGGAGAGTCGGAACAGCGGTAAAAAACGGCTCTGAATACGTGTACAAATTAAACTACATAAACTACAAAAATCATTAACCATAACCAACATTAAACAGAAAATAAGTACACTACACAGACTAAGTAGGTAGGTATAAAAATTTATAGAAACGTTGTATGTGTAAATAATACATAAATATATCATCATAATCATCATCATCGTCAGCCTATGCTTGTCCACTGCTGGACATAAGCCTCTCCTATTGCACGCCACTGAGCACGGTCCTCGGCTACTCTCATCCAGCTCTTTGATTGATTGATTGAATGATTTTTTGAATGATTGATTGAATGATTTATTGCCACAAACAAACATGCTTACATACAATAATTAAAAAATAAAGGAGTATGCGTGTGACAATGATACTATTTCAGCGTTTGCTGTTTCTATTTGAAACAGCGCTGGTTTTCAAATAGCACCTCCACGCCAAATGAAGAAAACGTGTCATGCAGGTAGCGCTTCATCATCAACCCATTATGTCCCCACCGAGGGGCACGGGTCTCTTCCCTGAGGAAGGTATAGGCCATACTCCACCACGGGGGCCGAGTCCGGATTGGTGGAGGCTTGTAGACTAGTGGCTCGTCTACTGTCAGAAGTTGTCAAGCCGCTCTAAGGCCTCTGACTTGGCTTAACGACTGCCATCTATCGACGGCAGCCGGCACCAATAGCTTAACGTGCCTTGCGAAGCACGGAACCGCTCGGAAAAATGCCACTAGCGTTAGGCATAGACGGCGACCCATCCATGCACTGAACGCGCCCTGTGTTGCTTAACCTTCGTGATCGTTTAAGATCACTCAGGCAGCCGGGGCTACGAGCGTAGGGCTTACCGTTAAAAAAAATATATATATAAATAGAAAAATAGAAATATAAATAACGTTTATGTCAATTTGTACGTAAAAAAAGTTTAAATTTTAATTGAATTTAATTTAATTTAATAAGTTTTAATTATAATGCGAGATAGTCAATAACCAGCCGCCCTGCGAAGATCATCGCTCCACCTAGTCTGAGGACGTCCTACACTACGTTTACCGATCTCCGCTATCCGCGGTCTCCACTCAAGAACTCGTCTACCCCATCGGTTATCATTTCTTCGGATGGTATGGCCGGCCCACTGCCACTTCAGCATGCTAATTCGGTGGACTATGTCGGTGACTTTGGTTCTCTGTCGGATCACCTCGTTTCGAATTCGATCTTTCAGAGAAACCCTGAGCATAGCCCTTTCCATAGCACGCTGAGCGACTTTAAATTTGTGTCCACGTTTCGGCACCATATGTCATGACGGGTAGGACGCACTGATTAAAGACTTTCGTCTTGAGACTCTGTGGGATTGGCGATGTGAAGATAATTATATAGCGCAAAGTTATGATAGAGACTCTTTCAACTGCTTCTTATACGTAAATGCACCAATTGTAGGACTAGCGCATATTTTCTGTGGCAGTGCGTTCCAAAGCCTAACCGAATGGACCGTGAAGGAGTCACCGTAAGCTCCAGAGTTGTGATTTTAAGAAGGTGGGTGTTGACAGTTCTAATTGGCCTTTCCCCAGAGTGCAGGTACTGATACCTTTCTCTGAGGTATGCGGGAGACGAGGGATTGTGAAGAATTTTATATGATACAAAGTGTACTCGTATATGTGCATTCCGGCGAAGACGAATCGGGAGCCATTTTAACTCATCATGACACGTTCTACGGTTTGTGTTAGAGTTGTACTTCAAGCAAATTTTCTGTAAATACAAAAATCAAAGTAAGTATACTCACTAACCTACATAACACATAACATAACACAAACTCACGCCTGTATCCCAGAGGGATAGGCAGAGACCAGGTGTTGCCACTTGCCACGATCCTGACAGATCACTTACGCTTCATCAACGTCGTTACATAAGCAGCCTATATACGTCCCACTGTAGGGCACAGGCCTTCTCTCAGGGAGAGAGTATGGGCTTACTCACCACGCGTGCCCACCGCGGATTGGCGATTTCAAGCGCTGAGGTATGTCAATAGCTCTGACAGTCAGGTTTCCCCACGATGTTCTCCTTCACAGTTAGCTGGTGGTATTGCTACTATAACTTCACAAATGTACATAACTTAGAAAACCAAGTCATAGGTACATGCCCGCACTGGGGATCGAACCTGGGTCTCTCGCTTCCGAGTCCGATGTAGTTGTCAACGTCGTTGCGAACGACTAATGAATGTTGATGAAGCGAAAGTGATCTGTCAGGATCGATTCTCGCTGGAGGCCGCCTAATATATGTATACATGGCCTCAGTCTGGGTGTGTTTCCATGTTTGTGATGTCCTTGCCTGGTTACCATAGCACAGGGTATCCTAGTTTGGGACCAGGACAAGTGATTATGTTGTGTGGCAGTTATTATTATTATTTTAGGCTTATTCAACTACCACTACACAACAAACACGGCCCCAAGGCTAACATTGTATGAGTACATTGACATTCAAGAAATAGAATGTAAATTCTTTAAGTTGAAATAAATTTACGATTTCTGAGTACGCGATCGAAGTCGCGGGCACTGCTGGCGTAAGATAAAAGCTACATGCATTTACGTTGGAGTGTGAATTTATAAGAGGTCCATTGGCAGACAGGCCACACAGAAGCGACTTGGGGCGGGGGCGCGGAAAAGACGCGCCGCGTGGTATAGAAACCGCGCCCTCGCCCCGTCTCTTCTGTGTGGGCTTCGTCCCGTCCCTTCAGTACATTTTGTATGAAATTGAACCGGATTAACGACGCGTCTTTTCCGCGCCCTCGCCCCACGCCCCTTCTGTGTGGCCGCTGGCAGCCAGTCTGCCAGGCAGCCCTGGCTGAGGTGTCGACATACTTTAAAACACCGGTTTGCAAATACAGCTTTGGCAGGACAATTAGAACGGTAATTTACGGCGCCCAAACTGCCCAATAGATCTCCGGGCGAATCCGTCAGTCCGAATCTAACTCTAATCCCGATCAATAATTTCCCAAGAAGACGATAAATCTCAAGAATGTCCGTGGCGTTTGAGTTAGGGTCGGCAACGAATTTACAGGCGTATTATTGTACCTAGCCTATACTTTATAGATAGATAGATAGACAAATAGAGAACAATTTATTGCACAGCCAGAAAAAAAAGAAGAGCAATTATTGTAATTTATTGCACACGAAAAACACACTGCAGGATTTTTTTTTTATTTATTTATTATAATTTAATAAAGGACATTTATTCATAACACAACAAAATAATAACAAATTGTAACAAAAAAAAAAACGAGACTTAACTGATGTATAAGATAGATAGATAGATAGATAGATAGAGAACACTTTATTGCACAACCAGGTGAAAGATATTACAAATCGTTTCTTATATCTAAGTAGTGGTATACAATTGGCGGTCTTATCGCTTAGAGCGATCTCTTCCAGACAACCTTTGGATGGAGAGGATTGCAGCAAGAATAAATGATTTTATTTATTATTTATTTGGGAAATTTGCAGCTTACATTATAAATGGACAGAAAATCCGCTAATAAGTTTCCGCTTATGGTAACTAAGTGATAAACATGTGCAAGTATGTAAAATAAGTTTAAAGTAAGTTTACTATAAACTACAGCACCGAGAACGCGTCCTTGAATGTTCGTAAATTAAAAAAAACCGGCCAAGTGCGAGTCGGACTATAACGTGTGAATAAATAAAGTAAAAAAAAAGTACCTGTTTGGGTGTAATGTCCGACAAATGACTAAATGTCTGACTTCATATCGATGTATTTCGGGACTCCTTAGGGGGTTGTGACTTAGAATTTTTCAGACTTTCTCGTTGGCGGCGGACAGGGGTGGGACTTAGAATTTGTCGGTTTTTCTCGTTGCCCCCCGCCAACGACGTCCCCCAACGCGGGTTGGGACTCTGAACTTTTTAGACGTTCTCATTGGAGGGGGACGCGGGTTGGGACTTTGAACTTTTTAGACGTTCTCATTGGAGGGGGACGTGGGTTGGGACTTTGAACTTTTTAGACGTTCTCATTGGAGGGGGACGCGGATTGTGACTTTGAATTCTTCGGACGGAAATTAACATAATTATTAATTTAAAAATTGCTCTTACTTCTTCATCAAGTTATCTGACGGGATACCCGGAATGACGTAAAACTTTTAACAAGACATTAATCATAACCAGCCTATATACGTCCCACTGTAGGGCACATACCTCCTCCAGAGAGAGAGTGTGGGCTTAATCACCACGCGTGCCCACCGCGGATTGGAGATTTCAAGCGCTGAAGTATGCAAATAGCTCAGACACAGGTTTTCTCAGGATGTTTTCCTTCACAGTTAGTGAGTGGTAATGCTAAGATAACTTCACAAATGTACATAACTTAGAAAAAAAGTCATAGGTATGCCCGCACTGGAAATCGAACCTGGGTCTCTCGTTTCCGAGTCCAATGACCCACTAGGCTACCACCGCTACAAGACATTAATCAGATCAAGCATTACGCATCATGGTCAATTCATTATGGTCAGGTAATAATTATATGGATATAAGAGCCGGAACAAAACGTTAACTATGAACTACTAAGAAGAACTACTTCTTTGAGAGAAATGAACTAAATTACTCTTTTCTTCAATGAAGCGTTCGGCGTACATCCGCAATTTACCTGCCAGTCGCTTACATACAAACCAATATTGCCATTGGTCAGCTCTTGACAACCCTGCCCGTCGCCAGGTAACTAATGGCCTCGCACAATGTGTCGTGACAGACAGACGGACGGACGGACGCGACAAAAACACGCCTGATTAACGACCGCGAGCCAAGCCGCGAGCGGACCCGATTTTTACCCGACTGAGAAAGAGATATGTTGTTCGCGGGTATGTATATATGTATGTTAGATAGAGAACACACGACAAAGGACATGTATTTCTTAACTTAATATTACAGGTGAAGGTTTATGATGTTTATTTATGACCGGGCAAAGGCTAGACTGAATCGAATTTAACGCGAGTGTCGTTGTCTATATTAACGTCACACGACGTAACGAGAAAAGAAAATGGCGTTTGTCAGCGTCATATTGTTAGTAAAGTCACTAAAAAGCTTCTGATAAAAAACTTGTGAAAGCAAAAATCCCGAAAGAAGTCTTACAAAAAGTTTAAATTTGCTTAAGGGACCGTTCAAGTATTACGTAAGTAGATTTATTACAATTATTTACCTCCCCCCCTCCCCTCGTCAGCAAAAGTAAGCAAAGCTCAATCATATCAAAACGAAACAAAACATTGGCGGAGGAAATTTAGAAAAGTGAATAGCGCGCGGTAATTCCTCTACTCGGTTTTAAGCTAGTACCTAAACGTATCCATTATTTTTATTGAATCACTGAAAATGCGTTTCGAGCATAGAAAAGTAGGGTTGCATATTATCAAAGCAAAATTTACTAAATTACAAAAGAACCGAAAAAGTGAAAAATAAATACCTACTGCTGACGTAATCAGCATGCAGACCCCACCCGATGTCATCAAACATAAGCAAGGCAAGGACCCCCCACCCACCTAACGTGCTTACGTAATACTTAAATGGCCCCTAAGACTTAGTAGTCGGGTTTTTGGTTTTTCAACAATCGAACGTCCGATTGTTTGAGGCGTTACCATTGCAGAGCATTTTAATGTTTTTAGTCTGATCGGTAGACAAGAACATTTCTCTTGTCATTGTCTTAACTACAGAAGGCCGTCATTATGACTTAGGTCCGTGCGTAGCCAATCCACGGTGCGCACGCGTTGCAATTATGATACCCAGAAACATATTATGGTAAGAGGACGAGAAAGTTCCTTTTTCCTAAAATCCTAAATAGTATTGATTTCTTAGAAGAAGACTGTGAAAGTAAAGCCGTATTTAAGTCTAAGCTGAAAAAGTTCTTGTTGGATAGGTTTGACTCGGAATTGTGAGCTCAAATTCTACAAATTTATCATTATAAAAACAAAATGATTCATTAACGACCATCAAACCGGTGGGTGGCTGCTAATATGTTTCAGATAAAAGTTTTACGTGAGGTGAAGTGGACGGCGAATCGGCCTTTGCATTGTGTTGCATAGTCACTGGTAATATGACCCAATACAGAGTAAGCATGTATGGGGGATCCGCTGTCGACTGTAATTGTTACCTAATACTATTTTAAAAAAATATTAAAAGAGGGCGATTAATTCATCAACATACTGCCAAGCAGTTTGGCGAATAATTTATAAAATTTAAAACTCTGCGATACCAACGTAAGTCAATAAATTAAAAAAGAAAAAAATCGCGAATATGCCCAGGCGAAAAGTTATTAAAAAAAATTGCGCTATCGCCTTTGTTGTTGTTCCTTTCATAGCAGGACATATTGGCAATATTGCCGGGTAACAAACATCATTACTGGTACGTCATAATGTCCTGTGTAAAGGGTGTATTCTTCTTCTTTATGTGCCGTCTCCTATCGGAGGTTGGCAACCAATTCGGCTGGAACCAATACATTGGAATTTCATCTTGCAGAAGAGAGCCGTCCGATTTATTTACACGCTGGGCAGTAGGAATTCGCTAAGATATCTCTTTAAAGAAACTAACATCTTCAAAGTTGCAAGCGAATACATTTATGAAAACATCATGTACGTTAGAAAAAATATCAAAGACGTCGAAAATATTGGTAGCCATCATAATGTTAATACTAGAAACAAACATAAATTGTCATTTCCACGATTTAGATTTGCATAAGTTAATACATCCTTATAGGGCACTGAGTAAGGTTCTGCAACAAGATTCCTCAAGATTATTATAGAGTTACGTCCGACGCGGTTTACAAAATTTATTAAGCACACTCTGTGCAAAAAAAGCTTACTATAACATCAAGCATTATTTCGAAGACAAAGATATTCGGCATTAAACGGTAGATTAATATTAAAGAGTATTTATAGAACGATTGTGTCCAGTTTTCAGCACATTCATGAGTAGTAATTTTTCAGTTGAAAATGTTAATTAATGAAAGTTAAAACATGTTTTCAAAAGAATAAATGCGGAGTTTCTTTGTTAGCTTCTTCTCCACATAATCTGTTAATTGTGTAAGTAACAACTTTGACGTTCATTAAGTAAACATTTAGAGTTTTAGACCGTGGGGCTCCGGCCTAGAGTGACCCACCCCATTTCTTCCCGTGGGTGTCGTAAGAGGCGACTAAAAAACGGAAACCAGGGAACGGCAGCAGCGTTGACCTGTGACACCAGACCACCAAATACTGCGATCTCCGCCTGCCGCCGGTAAATCTTCCCATACAGGGAGAGACCCATGTCCTGCAGTGGACTGCTATGGGTTGATGATGATGATGAAGTAAACACTTTGTTTTTTAAATGAATACAAATATTGGAATTCAATGGAATTGAATTGGTTTTATTCATTTTAGCAAGGTCCGGTACGTTATAGTAACTGTTCAAGATTTTGTAAGTCTCTATTAGGTCACCTCGTTCTCTAAGCTCTGTTCCAAAGTAGTTCATCATCATCAACCCATTATGTCCCCACCTAGGGGCACGGGTCTCTTCCCTGAGGAAGGTATACTTAGGCCATACTCCACCACGGGGGCCAAGTCCGGATTGGTGGAGGCTTGTAGACTAGTGGCTCGTCTACTGTCAGAAGTTGTCAAGCCGCCCTAAGGCCTCTGGCTTGGCTTTACGACTGCCATCTATCGACGGCAGCCGGCACCAACAGCTTAACGTGCCTTGCGAAGCACGGAACCGCTCGGAAAAATGCCACTAGCGTTAGGCATAGACGGCGACCCATCCATGCACTGAACGCGCCCTGTGTTGCTTAACCTTCGTGATCGTTTAAGATCACTCAGGCAGCTGGGGCTACGAGTTAGCCCTAGTACATTGAAGGAACTGTATTCATAGGGATGGTTTTTAAGGCAGAGGACCAGCTGCCTTTTGTGGCAACTTAAATACACCACAGGCTACATCTGTGGTCCTGTTTTATTTATTAATTTTGTCTGTTGCGTATTTAGTTTTTTTTTCTATTGTTGTGCATATTATGTTACTTATCTGCGTAATTTCTTTCTGTGATGTATCTTGTTGGTATAATAAATGTCTCTTCTTCTTCTTCCTCTTCTTTTTGTAGCTCTTCGTTGTACTCTCTCTCTATGTGTACATAAACTCGATAGGTATGCGGGCGCGCGCGCGTGTGTGCGTGTGTGTGTGTGCGCGTGTGTGCGTGTGTGCGTGTGTGTGTGTGTGTGTGTGTGTGTGTGTGTGTGTGTGTGTGTGTGTGTGAGAGAGAGAGAGAGAGAGAGTTTGTGTAAATGTTGTGTATTAAGGCTAGCTTCTGCGCCCAGTTGCTCTGTCCGCAAGTCGACCTTAATCTCAATTTACAAGCA
The DNA here is from genome assembly GCA_947308005.1 of Yponomeuta malinellus. Classification (NCBI taxonomy): domain Eukaryota; kingdom Metazoa; phylum Arthropoda; class Insecta; order Lepidoptera; family Yponomeutidae; genus Yponomeuta; species Yponomeuta malinellus. Next base: position 3,435,575 of record OX371019.1, read on the forward strand.
AGCGCCTTAAAGTTTCTTCCGAACCTACCGTGCCCTATCTCCGATCTCTCGTAGACATGTGACAGGCTTGCCCTTAAGGGCATTTCGCTGAAGTGCCCGCCCTTAAATCATTCTGGGTACCTGTACCTCGCCGTCTACGCTGAGAGTTTTGCTTTCTAATGGAAGTACAGGAGGCCTATCAGAATCGTAGCAAGTGGCAAACCTTGTGGGAACCTGACGGAGACCAGTGTTTGCCACTTTTCACTTATCTGCAGAGTTTTGTCTTACTTAATTTTCCAAGTAAGTCAAATGTGTCTTTTCTAAGCTCGCACTGTATATGGTTTATGGTATATTATAACTACCTAGAAATAGTGTCAAAATAATACCATTGTTTTTCGTGCCACAAATATCTACATACCTACTGTTAAATACTGGTGACTGGTTACTTTAAGAAATAATTGACCAAATGTTTGCCTGGAAGAAATTTATTTTAGTAATAAGGCCGCTAATTGAATTAAACAATACTATATTATTGTTTAATTCTCAATATGTAATTCGTGATGTAAATACAATAAAGACTATCTATCTATTAACATGGACTGTGTTTATGATAGTAACACCGATTTTGATTATTAAAAAAAGGCATTTGAACAAAAAAAAACCCACCAAGTGCGAGTCGGACTCGCGCACCGAGGGTTCCATGCTCGGACTTGGCCGTTTTTTATTATTTGTCGTTAGAATACAAAATAATTCCCACAATCACCCCAAGTTTGATGCCCGTACGTATTACCGTTCTTACGATAGAGCATAAACAAAAAAACTGCGAAAAAACACGTTTGTTGTTTGGAGACCCCCCTTATTTTTTATTATTTTTAAATTTTTATTATTTGTTAGGTAATCCGAAAACAACCCGACTTATAACTCCTTAGGTTGGTCCCGCCTTCTTAGTAGTCTGTTAATGCTCAACAGTCGTAAATCCGTGTGGCGCCGGATTAAGAATAGCGTCACTCCATTTCCTTCCGTGGATGTCATAGAAGGCGACTAAGGAAATATTATACATTACCAGGTGACGGGCAGCAGCGTCTTCCCGAGATTCCAACTGCCTACTGCGATCGCCAACCCGCCTGCCAAGCGTGGCGATTATGGCAAAATCCCTTATGGTTAGAAAAACCATTATCATCGTAAACGTCTAGTTGAAGTGGGTTTTCTAAAGCATAGAGAGAGTAGAATGGTCTCTATATGGACCTGTCATTCGCTGTGTGGACCGCCTGGGGAAACTTGAGTTGTGTTTCCTTGGTGATCTGGTCACTCCATTAAGCGGGTGGTCTGCCTCGAGCTCTATTCCCCTCCACTTTGTCCGCCCTTATACTATATTCAACCGTGGTCCGTGTGGCGCCGGATTAAGAATAGCGTCACTCCATTCCCTTCCGTGGATGTCGTAGAAGGCGATTAAGGAAATACATTACCGCCAACTGCGACCAACCCGCCTGCCTAGCGTGGCGATTATGGCAAGGTTAGGAAAACCATGAGGGAGGCCTATGTTTTGCAGTGGGCGTCAAATGGCTGATGAGGATACTATATTCAAGGCTATCAGGTCGTCGTGCGATGTGCCCAAAGAAAGACAGAATACTTTTACTGGCATATATTCGATAGGCGGCGCATATTGTAGTTAGATTTTCCAAAACATTTCATCACGTCGCCGTCGCTATGTATTTCGCGTTTATGCTGATCCAAGCAAAACATTACTTACTTTTGCGTTTGATTCGCATTTTATTGGATTTTTTAGATGAAATGAAACGTCATCAGCATTCTTAGTATAACTGAACTGTGGATATTATCAGTCTTATTTATAAAAAAAGTTGATTACACTAAAATCATCTTAAGACGGTTTATGGCAGGAGTTCCTGTTATAAACCGGCTGTAAGTCCATCTTAAGAGCGTGTTAGTGGAATCGAGTTTCTACAAAAGACTGAAAGTATTTATTTATTATTAAAAGTTAAGATAAGATATCATCATCATTCAGCCACAAGAAGTCCAGATAAGATAAGAATATTCTTTATTGTACCACGAAAAACACAAACATTATATTATTCTTTATCGCACACGAAACATTTAATTAACATTCAACATAGGCGGTCTTATAAAAAACACGACTCCTTAAAACGCCGATTAAAATAGTCTGTGGTGGAGATTTTACAAGGAAAAGTCGCAACCACAGATTAAATAAACTGCCTCTTAGGAGTGCTTTAGTTGGATAAATCGTGTCTTTTTTTAAATAAGGCCGTTTGTATTTTGTTTCTACTGTATTTGTTGTGTTTTTTGGGTTCCGTACCCGGAGGGGGTGCCTGGAATTGTCTTGCAATAGATGCATTGTTTTTTGTACATGCCGGGGTTCGAACCCACAACCTCCCGCACGTGAGGCACGAGTCTTTCCTAATACTCGTGCCAAATAAGTCATCCAGCTCGTACTGAGCAAACAAAGGCAAAGGCACACGTACACAGTAAATTATACCGAAACAGCGGACCAACTTCGCCGTCATGCCGCTTCATCGTCCATTTGCTGAAGTTTAAGGCCCGCGGAGTTGTCTAGACGTTTGTCGGCGCGGGCATTACGCGCTGCATGCCCCACACACAGCCTATACAGGATTTTAGGTATCTCCTTCTTCAGCATTTATTAATACAATGCAATCCAATGCAACGCAATACCTATAATAGAGAGATATATAGAGAAGGATGCGGTGATAGCCTAGTGGGTAGAACATTGGACTCGGAAGCGGGAGACCCAGGTTCGATTCCCAGTGCGGGCATGTACCTATGACTTTGTTGTCTAAGTAATGTACATTTGTGAAGTTATAGTAGCAATACCACTCGCTAACGGTGAAGGAAAACATCGTGAGGAAACCTGAGTGTCTGAGCTATTAATACCTCAGCGCTTGAAATCGCCAATCCGCGGTGGGCATGCGTGGTGATTAAGCCCATACTCTCTTCGTCAGAGAAGGCCTGTGCCCTACACGTGGGACGTTACCATAGCCCATTAGCGGTGGTAGCCTAGTGGGTAGAACATTGGACTCGGACGCGGGAGACCCAGGTTCGATTCCCAGTGCGGACATGTACCTATGAATTTGTTTTCTAAGTTATGTACATTTGCGAAGTTGTTGTAGAAATACCACTCGCTAACGGTGAAGGAAAACATCGTGAGGAAACCTGAGTGTCTGAGCTATTAATACCTCAGCGCTTGAAATCGCCAATCCGCGGTGGGCATGCGTGGTGATTAAGCCCATACTCTCTTCGTCAGAGAAGGCCTGTGCCCTACACGTGGGACGTATACAGGCTGCTTATGCTTTAGAGAGAACACTTTATTGTATATAAAAAAAGAAATTACACTGATATTTCTTAACTATTTCATAATTAGTCTTTTAATAATATGTAGCATTCGTGCCAAAAATACAATTGTTGCCGTTAATATCACAATTTACAAGCACGGATTCAAGTCAGTTTCAATGCGGTTTTCGCCGCGCGTAGAAAGGGGACCGGACGCCTTGCCTGTCAGCGGTCCCCGCAAACTCACCTGCGTTTGTTGTCCGCTGGGTGGCTTCGCAAATGCCAGGTTTGCGTAATAATTTGAATAATCCTTCCCGTTTCCTGTGTAACTTTTGGGCACACGAGTTCGTATGTCGACTGAGGGTGTGAGTGACTCGAAAATGAGCTTACCTGGATACGTCCTTAGGTTGGTTTTGGGTTACACGTATGTATCTAAATACAGTTGACAGAAGATAGCACGGATAATTAAAGAGACAGATACTGTGTGAGTGTTTGTCTCTCGCTCACACAATAGATACGGCAGTATTCCATAAACAAACGCCATTGACCTGTCCTTTTCTTTAATTAACAGTACTTTTTAAAAACTGTGCCTGGGTCGTGTTTTGATGTGAATATAATTTATTAAAAACACGTATATTTCGAAAAATTTACAATGAATTGAAATGAAAAAACCCGCCGTGACGACGTTTCAGTTTGACAATACGTATCCGCCGTACCTATTCGCCATTAGCATTTGTACATGAAACAGTAACTGTATAAGGACACTTATTATTACATTTTATTACATACATACATAAACTCACGCCTGTATCCCATAGGGGTAGGAAGAGACTAGGGACTGCCACTTGCCACGATCCTGACAGATCACTTTCGCTTCCTCAACATTCGTTAGTCGTTGCATGCGCGCACGCCATCTTTTATTCTTCCAATATATTTCACCCACCTACCACACACACACACACACACACGCACGCACGCAGCGAGCGCACGGCTTTGTATGGGACTTATTGCGCTGCGCAAGCGAATAGTTGGAGAAAAGTAGGCATTTTTGAGATTACAGAAATACAAATCCTATAAATAGAATTTTGACGAACGACTTCACTAACACATTCAGTGATATTATTTATTATCCAAAACTCAGAACGGTTTAAATAAATCCGTATTCAGTGATAATTTCGACTCATGTTGGCAATTTTTTTTGATGCTATAAAATTCAAAAAATCAAAAATAATAACCGACGACCCTGATAGGACATCGAATAGTAATATATTATATATATAATTTTCAGATTTTTAATACTAACCATTGCAGAGCAAAATGTATTTTAAAATACTTGATGTAGGGGTAATGTCGGAGATCCCAGCCTTAAGTCCGTACTCTCTCTCTCTCTCTTTGTGTGACAAGGCCCGTGCTTGATAGATACCCGGTACTCTTTCTGTGAGGGAAGGCCCGTGCTTTTTACATGCCCGCTAGATAAGTTCCTGTTAGGTTATCTGACCAACGTTTTCGTACCAAATCTGTCGTTTATACGAAATCCGATCAAGGTCTAAATTTGAAAGACAAAGCATTTTTTTTTTGTCGTAAAAACAGTTATCATTGAATAAACGCCGCGTCCATTCACAGCGCTGAAACAACGCAAAATAAAATAGAATGAAGCTCACAAAAAGTGTTTAAATAAAACCTGGTTTGTTCCCTCGTAACTGGTAACTGTCCAATATATTGGTTGTTAAAATAATTTCGTTTGCGCTGCCCCACGGCCGGACTCGATTCAGTTTCGGGATTTGGCGAACGCGTCGATTTGATAACTCAATCGATTTTGAATCACATTCGAATTCGTTTTTTAATATTACTATGCGAGTTATACACGCGGTATTTCAAGCGGTGAAGTATGTGAACACCTTAGACACTCAGGTTGTCTCACGCACGATGTTTTCCTTCACTGTAAGCTAGTGGTATTGCTACTGTAACTTCACAAACGTAACTAATGATTCGAACCCATGACCTCTCGAATGAGAAGCCGGCGTTGTACCGCTCCGCTACCAACGTTTTTAGTGCAAGCGTGCTATAGAAAGATTCAACGTTGCTCATAAAACGACTGAGCTTTATTAGCTTAAGCATTAAGCATTCTTCAGTTACTTTAAATTCACATTGTATCCCGGAGTTTTGTACGAAGATTAGCAAGTTGAATATGGATATGGACACCTAGTTTAACTGGTAACGTTCATTAAGTCGCAGTTTCTGTGCAATTTTTAACCGACTTCAAAAAAGGAGAAGGTTATCAATTCGACGCGTATGTTCTTTTTTCTTGGCTATGTTCTCGCATAACTCCGTCAAATATTAACCGATTTCGACAATTGGACACTATTACGCAGAAACATTCCAACCCACAGTAAGAAACTTTCGAGAAAAACGATTGCCAATGTTTCCAAATTAACATAACACCATTTTTTATCCTTTTTTTTTCAGACGTGTAACTAGTATAGTGATTACAAATATAAAGCGCCTGAATAAAAACATGGAAAAAAACAATCTAATACATAAAAAAACGTTTTTCACACAAGTTACGTATTATGGGTTGGAATGTGTCTGCGTAACACGGTCCAATTATAACGTCCAATTGGTCCCATTTTAATTTGGTGAAGAGCTGATGAAGACTTTCATAGATGGAGAACGGAACTATTCAATGGACACCTAATGAAATAAGCCTAATCTTTCCTAATCCTGCCCATCCTTTAGTGATATCCGTATGTTTCATAAAATAGCTTAAAAGTAGCCCCAAGGTAATTTGGTGCTTCTGGTGAAGACTTTCGGAAATGGAAATTGAGAACTTAAAAATTTTAAAGCAACGAATGAAGTAGGTTAAGTTATGGTTATAAGGGACTTCTTTATTTTGCTTTTAAATTATTTCTAACTCTTTAGTGCTGTAATGTTTTGAAGTCGGTTTTTATTTTTTATTTAACATTTTTTATTTTTCAATTCTTAGTCGGGGAGCGGGAGAAAAATAAAGAAGTCCCTTATAACCATAATTTACCCTAATTAGTTAGTTGCTTTAAAATTTGAAGTTCTCAATTTCCATTTCCGAAAGACTTTACCAGAACATTACACTTTTTATTTAAAATTTATTAAAAACTTTTTTGAATTTGAAATTTGAATTTGAAGTGGCAGCGGGCTGGTTACATCTGCCGAAGAACGTAGTCGAAGAATAGTTCATGGGGTACAAGGTCCGTCCACAAGGTCGCTGTACCGACGATCTGAGGCAGATTAGTCAATTTTAGTTAAATGCTACTTAAGTCACAATTAAGAAAATCGTGCAAGCATGCCTTAGTATATGATCGAATTATGAATAAAAACATTTTCCTACCAACAGTCCTTTTATAACTTCCTGTTATGTCCCATTATTCTATCCCCGACACATGTAAGGCCGCGCCCACACTGTCACCCCGGAGATAAGGCACGGTCGCCCCTCGAAAGTTTAATTAATTGCTGTTACGATGGAAAAAGCGCTAGTGTATACATAGCCTAAGCTAACAATGGCGGGGTGGAGTTTCGTGTTTTTCAGTAGCTTATGTTTTGGGTGGGTGTTAACAGCGGTGGTAGCCTAGTGGGTAGAACATTGGACACGGGAGCGAGAGACCCAGGTTCGATGCCCAGTGCGGGCCTGTACCTATGACTTTCTTTTCTAAGATATGTACATTTGTGAATTTATAGTAGTAATACCACTCGCCAACTGTGAAGGAAAACATCGTGAAGAAACCTGAGTGTCTGAGCTATTCACATACCTCAGCGCTTGAAATCGGCAATCCGCGATGGGCACGCGTTCTGATTAAGCCCATACTCTCCCTGAGAGAAGGCCTGTGCCCTACAGTGGGCCGCATATAGGCTGCTTATGTATGTATGTGTGTTTTGGGTACACGAATTTGAAGCGAATGTGGACGGAAGCCGGTAAAGGACGCCTCAGGCGGACTTATGTCGGCGAGGAAAAACTACCCGAAAACAGCGAGCTTACCAGCAATTGGTGGATTGGCGATTTCAAGCGCTGAGGTATGTGATCACTTCAGACACTAAGGTTTCCTCACGATGTTTTACTTCTCAGTTAGCGAGTGGTAGCAGACTGCGAATCCACAAATGTACGTAGCTTGGAAAATCCAAGTACTTACATGCCAGATATTGCCGGGATTCGATCCCACGACCAGCATGTTAGGCAAGACCTCAAATCACTATGATCTGAGGGCAAGACCGATGCGCTACCACCGAGGCAATCAATCAATCAAGTTAAGTTAGAGTTAAGTTGCACGGGTTTACCATTGGAATGCGATTGGTTAGTAGACTCATCATCATCATCATCAGCCACTCGACGCCCACTGCAGGACATAGGCCTCCCTCATGGTTTTCATAACCATGAGGGGTTTTGCCATAAGCGCCACGCTTGGCAGGCGGGTTGGCGATCGCAGTATGCGGTTGGAATCTCGGGAAGACGCTGCTGCCCGTCCCCTGGTAATTGATTACCTTAGTCGCCTTCTACGACATCCACGGGAGGAAATGGAATTACGCTATTCTTAATCCGGCGCCACACGGATGTTTTGTGTGTTTCCGAATTAAAATATTTCATTGACACGACTAGGGACCCCAGGGCTGGCTATTACCTCGGGCAGAGGATAAGTCTCGCTATCCAACGAGGTAACGTAGCCAGCATACTGGGTACCCTTCCCAGAGGCGGCGATCTGGGCGCAGTTTTCTATTTTTTAGTTAGTTTTAATGATAGTGAATACGACTGTAAATAAATATTGAACAATAAAATAAAATTGACAATTTTAACTTAAAAAAAAATCATTTAATTTCATGTTTGGTGCCTACAGCGGATGGGCCATGTCAAATGCTAATCCTTTGCGAGCCTAAAACTTCGGTCACACACAGCGACTAACCGCTGCGAGTGCAGTCGCCGCGAATAATAGCCGCAGCGACAATTCGCTGCCCGCCTGTCAGACACAGCGAGTTCGATAAGAGAATTTCGACTATCAGCGCGTATTCGCAGCGAGTGAAATTGAACTTGCTCAATTCTAGTCGCGGCGACTTCAACTCGCGGCGAGTGAATCTAATCGCAGCGAATAGCCTGTCACACACAGCGAATGCTCGCGGCGAGTAGGCACTCGCAGCGATTAGTCGATGTGTGTGACCGAAGCTTTAGAAAGAACCTCATGAAGCGCTTGACTGGTAGAAAATGCTTATGACATTAAGTCCGCCGTATTGTACATTAGGTTAAGTGCAAGAAAAGTGTTAAATAAATAATAATAACCTCATTAATCAATTTCAGGCCAAAGTTCTGTTGTATGGATGGCACAATTTACATTTTTGGCGATGCGATTCATCCGATGTCAATCCTCTAACAATTGACCTGTGTTTGTTGCAAAGTCGCCCGTAACACAACTGAGTAGAGTGCACGTGAGTAAAGGTTGATGTGCTGTCGACTGTACTAACTTTACTTATTCCAACTTAAACATTTAAAAAGAGATTTATGGTGCTCTAACGTGTAAAAATAACTATCCGTGCATTGTTAAGTTTTTACCTTGAGAGCACACAAAACTTGTGGTCTCAGAAGGCCCTTTCCCAACACAATAATGACTGTTTTCGCATGCACTCGCTAAATGTCTGCGCTAACTACCCACCGGTTACTCTTTAACATAATGCTAAGAATCTGTCAGAGCAAGTTTATACCTACAGAGCAATTTTTTTGTAAATTAATAAAATCATAGAACATTCTACTACACTTCCACAAAGCTTTGATTTTTTTCTTTTATGTAACGACTAAAAAGACAAGATTTCGTACATTAATATTTTACAAATTCATTTGATATTTTTGTAACTCTGACTCATTGAATGAGAATATCATGTGGCAGAAATCTTTTTATTTAAACTATATCCAGATGCTCTTGATGTCCAACAAGTACATTCTCATTACAGAGGACGCATATTATAGATTTTAAATAATATTAATAAACCAAAACGAAAAAAAAATTAAATTTACCGTGTGAGTTTACGTTCGTATGTTAGGTAATCTTAAAATAAATATTTAGAATCAGCAGCTAGATTTAGCTGTCGAGCTCAAGTTAGCGAAGTTAACTTGCCTATCCCAACTTTATCTGCCACCGAGACTCTTACCGTGCCATAACTTTTCCAAGTAGTCATGGTCTTTCAGTGTACAAAATTAGTCTATCTGTTTATGCATGATAGCGTAATAAACACACAAACTTTTAGATTATTGGTATAATGACTATCACAGTTGAGCGCTATACCTAAGATATCATTCAAGAAATATAATCAATATTTTTGAGTTTATATAAAATAATTGTTTTGCCAATTTATATTTAATAAATTTGGCAGAATAATTTTGGAACGTAACTTAATATTTTCTTTGTAATTTTTGCAGTCTACTGAGACCACGGGACTTACAAACGTATTGAAACGTCGGAAAATTGTAAAATGAAAAAATAAACAATTAAATTCTTCTTGTAAATTTTTATTAAAAAATATAATGTAAATTATTTACGTTGAAATACATTTCTGATTTTAGAGAGCAGGAGAGAGTTTCTTTTATGTAGCCTAATACGTCCCACTGCAGGGCACAAGAGATGGAGTATGTGAACACCTCAGACACCACTCAAGTTTCCTCACGATGTTTTCCTTCACCCTTAGCGAGTGGTAATGCTACTACAAGTTCACAAATGAAAGAGAGATAAGTTTACGGTCGGGATATAAGGATAGCGTTCGCTCGCTAGGTCTAAACGCGCCTTGAGCGGAATACTGAAAGTTTTTGTTACATTTCGAATGAATACGCTAATAATCGACGCGCAATTTTTATGGTCATCGTAATTTTCTGTTTTTGAGGCTGTGCGAAAATGTAGCGTTGGATAGTCGACTGACCAAGTCTATGGCGATAACATTGTGCGGTTGTTTAAGGGCCCTCGCCCACGGCGACTTTTTGTAGCGATGCTGTCGCGCGTTCGCATCGATACAGTCGCGATGCGGGCGCAAGTTGTGCGCCCTCGCCGACCGTAAACACGATTCAGTCGCGATGCAAACGCGATACCGTCGCGCTTCTGTCGCGATGCAAATGCGATTCAGTAACGGAACCAAAATGCCTGCGATCGCTACAGTTGCAAGATGGACTCCGTTGGACCGATGGACAACAGCACTCTCGATCTCTCTGTGTTGCACTACGCATGCGCCACCCTTCGTCCGTTCTTCTCCCGATGTCTTCCGATACGCTCGCGCGTTTGCATCGATACAGTCGCGATGCTGTAGCGCGTTAGTAGCGCGTTGGCATCGCTTCTGCAGCGCGTTGCAAATGCGACTAAAGCGATGCTGTTGCAAGTTTACGATACGCGCGACAGCATCGCTACAAAAAGTCGCTGTGTGCGAGGGGCCTAAAAGAGATTCTGTCTAATAAGCTCGCCTCTTTAGGAAAATGGCAACTGCTTCTAATTTGACATTTTATTTTAGACCCCTAATTGTACTTTCGTTGCGTATGCGCATGTAAATGTGTTGATGTAATTTCTTGGCGTACGTACTTTTTTAAATAGTTTAATTGCCACGGGTGGCAACCGCGGATTGGCAATTTAAAGCGCCGAGGTATATGAACACATCAGACACTCAGGTTTCCTCACGATGTTTTCATTCACCGTTAGCGAGTGGTATTGCTACTACAACTTCACAAATGTGCGTAAATTAAGAAAACAAAGTCATTGGTACATGCAGGGATTCAAATATCGAACCCATGTACAATAAACAATATTCTATGTAAAGAATATTCTAGGTATCTATCTTTTATCTATACTAGATAGTAGACTCTAGCAAGAGACTAGCTGGATGATTCATAAACAAAAAACGGCCTTAAAACCACTTAAAATTAAAACACGGAAAAAAGAAACCGGCGTGCGCGCATGCGACTAATGAAAGTTGACGCAGCGAAAGAGATATTTGTCGGGTTCGTGGCAAGTGGCAAACCCTTGTTTCTGCCTACCCTTCCTGGATACGGGCGTGAGTTTATGTAGGTGTATCTACTTATGTAAAACGCAGAAATAATTAACGTAAATATGACCTGTCGATTACTTTTGTTATTGTTACATTTTTATAGCAAAAGCCTAACTGACCCGTCTTAGGTACTGAGAAAATCCGATTGCACTATAATTAAATTAAATTAAATTAATTAAATTTATAATTAAATCGGTTAAGATTTGACAGAGTTATAAAGGAACATAGCCAACACACATTATATATATATATATATATATATATATATATATATATAATGTGTGTTGGCTAAAGTATGGGACTACAGAGAATGCTGGATTATTACCAGTTGGAGCCAATAAAACCGCTCGTGTGTAAAATAAACATTTTATCATCGCACCCATGAGCTTTATGCAGCCATTTCTCAAGTGTATTCGAGTCGCGTCGTAAATAAACCAAGTATAATAAAGTCCCTTTAAGGTACCAACTGAAGAAATAATGTGTAAAGAGATCTAGTGAGTGAAGATAAAGGTTCCAACACACTAATAACACCCCACCCGACGTGACCCGACGCGACGACCTAACTTGTATGAATAGTTGCGTTGCGTCGGATGTTCCTAATGTGATTCTGATCATAGCAAATAGTAAGATTTGACTCAACACGCGTCGCGTTGGGTCGGGTCGCGTCGCGTTTCAATAATCTGTTTCCGCCTAAGTCTCTTGATGCTATTAAAATATTGCGAGTTGGCATCGTGAAATCAATGTGATTGGATTGAAAAACACAACACAGAGGAGTTAAACTCTCCCTGAAAATGTTTAGTATAGTCGCCTGCATGTCGACCTTTACTTCACCCGCATGCCTTCTAAGAATATAATTAATATAATATTAACAAATAACGAGTTATCCTGGTAATCCCGACTGTAAATCCCCACCAGTGGGAATTTGTGTAATTTTTGTCCACAAATCCGCACTGGTCCAGGGTCGTCGTCTCTCAGGGGGGTAAGGGCTCAATCACGCCCTTCGCGGATCCCAACCACAGCGGAAGCACGATAACCCCTAATAACTTCACACAACACATCAACAAGTACATTTTAAACAACCTGCACACACAAAGAAAAGCCCCCAGCGGGAATCGAACCCACGACCTCTTCAATGGTAATCAAACATATTTACATCACCGGCGATTTTGCAAAGTTGGACCAGCTGTCGAGTATATTCTTCAAGACTTACGGTCTTATTTGTAGAAGCACGATTCCTCTAAAAACACTACTCAGCGGCAGTTTAAATAGATCTCTGGTAACGTCTTTCGCGTTGCCACAGACTATTTAAACTGCCTCTGAGGAGTGTTTTAAGGAATCGTGTTCTTATAAATAAGACTTACTTTTATTTACGTATTTGTGTCATGCCTACTTACTTACGGTATTTTCTTGTAAAGCTTTTAACTAAAAAGGGAGCCGCAATATAATTCTACGAAGCTCGTGTTTATTTTTACTCAGTTTGAATTTTAAAAAGGACTCTGAGTCAAGAGAAGACTTTATTTCGAAAGTGCTTGAGTCAAGCACTCTTCACGCATTTGTGGAATAACAATGTAAAATGTACCTCCACTAACCGCAAACCGTATGGTTTGCTTACCGACAAAGCGCAGTAATATTTGAGTCATTCGTGAAGACGTTTTTTCCTCAACTAGCACTCGATTACTCATACCTGCTTAGCGCTATTCTTTCTAGAAATCAATCCTTTATAGGCCGTGTCAAATACAATGAATATATAACTTCCACACAATACAATCACCTGTCTTGGTCCCACACTAGGATCCCCAGTGCGATGGTGACCGGGCAACCGCTTGGTGATTCAAAACATTTTCAATTATTTTTAATCACGAACTTAAAAAAAAATTGGGATATTTTAGAGCGTGAGTCGCGTTATTTGTCACGCTTAAATGTCAAGTCGCGACTTTCCAGTACATTCATAGTCAAAATCTGACATTTGAACGGTAGAAAATGTTGTTTGAAGTCTTTCACGATCTTATTGCACTCGGACCGGGTGAGCTAAAATGGCCACTCGAATACTACAATCTGATGAAAACAGTAAATTTTGTACAAAGATCGCCGGCGAATTCTATACGAGCAGCTTCCGTGTAGTTATAATAGGCCACTCTGTCCAAGCGTACTAAGGTCGTAAAAACGCGGCTAAACAAAGTTTTTATTTAAATTAGATCTATTCAGCCAATATTTTGACCTTCTTTTCATGTTCTGAGATTTTGACGGATACTTTATGTTTTTTATTCCTCCCCAAAAGGCAACCACACATCAACCACAACATGCACGTTCAGCCAATAAATATTTGTTGCCAAGACGAGCATTGCAGAGTTCAAAATTCGAATGTATTAAAAAAAGAACGCCACCGGGGCGCGTTCCGAAATGCGCTGGCCACAGATTTGAGTGGCGACGTGCACTGAATGCTGCGTGCGGTCCATATTCCAATAAAAGTCCCTGTCTCTATCCGTACTAAAATAATGAAATTGCAGTTCCAATTCTTATTGCTTAATAATATTAAAATAATCATGTATGCAGTGCAATAATGTATAAGTAAGTCCTTACCTTACTTTATTGCAAACGCTTCGATCGGCGTACATTACCTCTTTATTAAGTATCTCAATGTCTATTCGAACCTTTCTTTCTGCTTCGTTAATACCTAAAGAGAAAATCCAGTCAATGCGAACAAAACCATCTCTATTTAGTCTATGGAACAAAACCACGGCTGGCCACTAGTTTTCCAATAAAACCTTAGTGTTGCTGCTGGGTTCGGATTGGAAACGGGGATTTGAAATTGGAATGTTGTTTTGTTCCTTTTATATTAAGGTGCCTTTTGAGCGTCTGTTATTTTTGAGTGGCCAGTATTCTAAAACCTGGTTTCTTGTAAATTAACCTGTTGACGTCTGTATTTTTTTGGTTTGGTACATAATTGTTTTTTTTATTACTCTCTGACCTGACAGCTTGTAACAGCCAACTCTGTGTATTGATAATGAAATAAAACTATTTGTTTGCCTTTCAACTATTGTTCCTAAAATCGAATAGGTAACTACAATGTCAACAATGAACATCGAATCCCTTTGCACATCATGAACAGTCTTGCGTCAAAACATAAGGTGTACTTAATTAAAATATTGTTATGTTTTCCATAGACGATGGGCGTACCTTTTGCAAAACACGGCCTTGGCTGCACCTGGTGCGATCGACACGGCAATCTATGCGCATTGTTCTTGTTGCTTTGAACAAGTTGTTTGAGACAACGCAAACTGAGAAACTGTCCAATGCTCTTTATTCTATATTATATGTGCTACCACTACTTATATATTTTAACATTCTCATCTGTACCCTTCAAATTGTGGTTGTTTGAATAAATACGTTTTTATCTTATCAGGTGTTAGATACTTTGAATGACAGGATACGCAATAGTTTGATAAGAGAAAGTTGTAGACTGAAAGAGGATGTAGTGAGTGACTAGAATTGAGAAAAGAATGTTGCGTTAGTTTGGACATGCGGAGAGGACGAAACAAATATTTGAGCGAACGTGGGTGGAAGGGCCGGTAAGGGGCGTCCCACGCGGGCATACCTCGACCAAGTAGGGGATGTATTAGTAAAGGGCAAGATAAAAAGTACCCGAAACCGGCGTGCGTGCATGCAACGACTGATAATGTTTAGGACGCTAAAGTGATCTGCTATTATATAACTACTGTATACTTATATGTTAAACGGGTCCAATCGCGATCGCGCTCTATATTATATACTTTGTATGAGCATCGCGATTTATTTAAAAAAGCCGGACAAGTTCGAGTCGGACCCGCCCACCGAGCGAAATATTAAGGTATAAAACGCAAATTTTGGTCAGAGTAGGGCATCCCCTCCTCTCCCGGTTAAACGGTTGATTCTAGAAACGTGAAAGAATACATGGCTGTAGCACATAATTATAATGAACTTAAAAGGATAAGTATGCTTTACAAGTTAACGAGTAATAGGCGACCAACTTATAAAAGGAAAACTTCGCACAAAATCCATTGAAAATTACTTTGATGAAGTTGTTAGTTCAGTAAAACCTTGGCCTTTTTATAATCCTGGAACTCGCGGCCTTTTTCGATATTCTGAAGATAATCCTTGTAACTTGGGCTATTTTAATTATTATTATTGTTTATTTCATAACAAGCCCACCCTTGCAGGGTTTCCACTTAATACAACAGGTTAAATAAAATTTTAAAATTAAAAATAAAAACTGACTTCGAAACACTACAGCACTAAAAAGTTAGAAATAATTTAAATAATTAGAAGTATTTATACATGAAGGTATTGTAGAAGTATAATTTGGAGCCGGTGCCCAAAATATATGTGCTGGTCTTGAAACTGGGCACCGACTACAAATTATACTTCTACAATACCTACATGTATAAATACTTCTAATTATTTAAATTATTTCTAACTTTTTAGTGCTGTAGTTTTTCGAAGTCGGTTTTTTTTTCAATTTTTAGTGGGGGAGTGGGAGAAAAATAAATAAGTCCCTTATAACCATAATTTACCCTAATTAATTCGTTACTTTTAAATTTGATGTTCTAAATTTCCATCTCCGAAAGTCTTCACCAGAACATCACCAAATTAACTTGGGACTACTTTTACGCTATTTTATGAAACATACGGATATTACTAAAGGATGGGCCCCATTAGGGCTTATTTACTACTGTCCATTGAAGAGTTAAGTTCTCCATCTCTGAAAGTCTCTATCAGATCTTCACCAAATTAAAATGGGACCAATGGGACGTTATACCTGTTCGAACAAAAAAAGAATTGTCGAAATCGGTTAAGATTTGACGGAGTTATGGAGGAACATACCAAATTCTTTAATGTGGTCGATTTTCCACTTTTTTCCGCGACGCTACTTTTTAACCGACTTCAAAAAAGGAGGAGGTTATCAATTCGACGCGTATATATATATATATATATATATATATATATATATATATATATATATATATATATATTTCGCGTCGAATTGATAACCTCCTCCTTTTTTGAAGTCGGTTAAAAAGTAGCGTCGCGGAAAAAAGTGGAAAATCGACCACATTAACGTAATTAACATTTTCTCAATCCAAAATATTAGTCCACTTCAATGCAATAACAAATAAAAAGTGTCGTTAGTTTAGTTAAGTCTAGTTTTCAAGAAGTCCGCAGTTTCATTGCAACCCGCTAATGGAGGGATCCTAGCTCAGTCATGATTTAATTGCCTATGTGGGCCAACCAAAAAGTCCAAGTTCCATCGTTCACCAATCACGCCCTAATGCATTTGACCTTTTAACTGAATGAAAGTTGGCCGCAGCCATCCTGCGATCGAGGTCGCCGCTCGATCCATATCTGCCTAAAACAATACTGTCATTGTGCTTATCAGTTGTTTTTTGAGGCTTAATTCATCAATAGAGACTGAGCAATTGCTTCATAGGTTCAAATTTACACGTGAGAATGGAAATATACAAACATAAACTCACATTTAAAGATAAAGAGAAACATGTTTAATTGCACATCATAAGCAGCCTATATACGTCCCACTGTAGGGCACAGGCCTTCTCTCAATGAGAGAGAGAGAGAGAGTATGGGCTTAATCACCACGCGTGCCCACCGCGGATTGGCGATTTCAAGCGCTGAGGTATGCGAATAGCTCAGACACCCAGGTTTCCTCACGATGTTTTCCTTCACCGTTAGCGAGTGGTATTGCTACTATAACTTCACAAACGTACATAACTTAGAAAGAAAAGTCATAGGTACATGCCCGCACTGGTAATCGAACCTGGGTCTCCCGCTTCCGAGTCCAATGTTCTACCCAGGCTACCACCGCAACCAAAAGTTTTTTTTAATGTACAAACCAAATATCAAAATAAGGTGCTAAGACTTCTGTTAGGGAAGATTCCGGGGGTCACCATATTAGGCTAGGCCTGTGTCGTGGGGAACCAGTTGTGATAAAAAAAAACTGTGGCCTTCGCGTCTACGTAATGAGATGCCTCCAGTGGCACCTTCACACACACTAAATGGGTGAAGGGACCATTTGGACGCTGCAGTGCCTGGGATATGGTTTTTTAGATGGAGTAATTAAAAAGTTTAACAACATTGGAAGTATACGTAGGTACCTAATACAGAGAAGTTTGTAAAGAGGTTCGACATTTTCGCCGATGCCTGCACTTGCCCATTAGCTCGGTTGGGAGAACGCTGGCACGGTTAGCCAGAGGTCGCGGGTTCAAGTCCCGGCGTGGGTGGAATTTTTAGCCTCTAGATAAGTTTTTAAACATTGGGAGTACTTTCCGAAATTTGCAAATTTCCATAAAACGAAACATAAATTAGCATTAGTGCTGTAACAACAAAGTTGTGTTATGGTATTAATTACATAAACTCACGCCTGTGTCCCGGAGGGGTATGCGGAGACCAGGGTCTCCTACTTGCCGGTTTCGGAAAAATAGACAGCGTTAAGTTTTAAGATTGTTTGAAAAATTAAGTTGAATATTTCAAACTTTTTCTTCCCGTAGGTTTAATTTGATCGATGCTGAAGTATTACGTTCCAAGTATTACGTTATTTTCGTAACATGTTTTACAGTCTTATTATGTTGTCTTTAAGTCTCATTTGCCTTACCGAAGAACGAAGTAAAAGCAAAGTGTGTCGGTAAAGAAACATGTATTGTATTTTGTATCTGTAGAATTATTTTAAAGGACCTGATCGGGCCACCATGACAATGCTTCTTTTCAAGGTCATAAACTAACAGGTTAAATTTCACTTGAAGTAAATCGTCGGTTTCGTACGCCTACCGGTTCATCTGGTAGGCGTACGAAACAGACGGATAAGACGATTTACAATCGACGACGATGACTGGTAGAAAATGCTTTTAGCGTTAAGTCCGCCACAGTGCCATTGTATTTCTTACTTATGTGCAATAAATGTATTAATAATAATAATAAATTCGTACATGATACTTGTTCAACAATTTTGTTGAATTGAAAACGTTTATTTCAAACATAGGTACTTAAACGAAATAGGCAAGTTCATAGAGTATTAGTAAATTATAACCTTAGCTTAATGTTTAATTTTCATTTTTCTTTCCAATAGTTTAAGAAAAACAAACAGTAGTGCAGTGATAACTTAACATAATTACTTAATTATTAAAAGGCTTGTTGCATAGCGAAAATACTTAAAATTCATTATAAACGAACATTTGTTTTAAATTCTATATAACCAACATAGCAACCCTAACAAGAGGCAAAATATACGTAAGCATTCACGAAGAGTTTCGTCCACAATGTCAATAATATAAAAAATAAAATAAGTTTAAAGGAAAAAAAAACACATACACACACCGTACAGTACAATCAATAAACCGCCCCGGGACATATCCGACCCAAAGGTACCCATGACACTGGCAGCGTTTCCTTTGCATCAGAAATGCCCCTGAGCGGTAGTCAAAGCCACGGTTCCTGAGACGACGCCCTATCTCCTTAACAAAAAATTTCCCCTGGGCACCCCAAACTCCAGTAGTTTCTACGGTGAGTGGCACAAACAGATAGCTGCTCATCAGCTGGCTATACTTTGCACACTCGAGTCTAGCTGCAGCTTCAGCAGCTGACCCAGGTATTTAGTGCCTTAAAATATCCAGATCCTATTTATTTTTTTATGTACCCTCTACGTTTGTGTCCCACTGCTGGGCCAAAGTTTTTGGTTCTTGCGTCTCCTCAGACCTCTGCAGCAGATGTTGGTAGAGATCGTCTCTCCACCGTTCTCCGTTCGGCCTCGACTTAGATGTCCGTCTTGTGGCACCCACTAGGCACAGCACAAATAAAGATGGTAAGTAATCTTCGGGCCCGCGCGAAGCATAATAGATAGATAGATAGATAGATAAAACATTTATTTGCATCTGCGTACACACACATATACAACAATTTAAATACAAGAAATAGTTGCACAAGAGAAAACAGAGCACAATTTTACAACATTGAGACAAACAGAGAGCACAAAAATGCAAGCACAGGCAAAACAACAGAATACGAAAAAACGATTTGTGGGTGTGGCAAATGCAAAGGGGCTCTGACTCAGCATATGCTGAAGAGGCAGACCACTCCAGCGCTGGTCTTCCGTCAGTACCCAGTAAAGCGCTGACGTGCAGCACTCGGAAACGAAACCAGGTTAATAAATAAATAAATGAATCGGCAGCAATTGGATATTCAAATGTCAAAGTATAAATTATTAATGATAGCATTAACGGTATATTAAATTAAATAAGTACATATTGAATAAATGTCATTGTGATAGTAATATGTCGAATTATGATAGGTATAGTATTTAGTATTTATTTATTTAAGTGCATGCTTCGTGACGAAGTAATGCCCAACAATTGTGTATGTCCATTTATAATAATAAATAATTAATTAGACACATGTCAAAAATATAAATAGGATTACATTATAATTTAATTGAGAAAATAAATAAATAAATAATAAACTCGTGGATGAGTGCGTAGGAAAAATTATGAAGAAATCAAAAAAAGTAGTTGGTCAATGAGGGACAGACTTCTGCGATTCAAGGAGAACCTTTTTATATTTGATTTTAAAGCTAGCCTTAGAGTTAAGCTGTCTTAAGGGTGGAGGGATGTCATTCCAGCACTTGGTGGCCTGAAATCGAAAGCTACCGCGGCTGAATAGCCTACACTATAGTATTTTCTGAGGTTAACACGAGCACTAGACACAACCTACACTAGCTAAAATGGCGAGGGCTCTGGCTCAGCGACGACGCCGCTTTTGGCGGCGTGTACAAACGCGGAACGGAAAAAGGCAGTGTGTGTGCGGCTGCGCTCGCGCCTTTCTATGGAGATTACCTAGCGTGCACTAGGTGGCGAGTCTCGCCTTACCTAAATATCTGTCTAAAGAAAAGTTCTGTGAATACAGCTGGGCTGGGCAGCGTATGGGAAACTACGTCGAATCTTCACATCGCCAATCCCACAGAGTCTCAAGACGAAAGTCTTCAATCAGTGCGTCCTACCCGTCATGACATACGGTGCCGAAACGTGGACACTCACGGTGGGGCTGGTCCACAAATTTAAAGTCGCTTAGCGTGCTATGGAAAGGGCTATGCTCGGGGTTTCTCTGAAAGATCGAATTCGAAACGAGGTGATCCGACAGAGAACCAAAGTCACCGACATAGCCCACCGAAAGCATGCTGAAGTGGCAGTGGGCCGGCCATACCATCCGAAGAAATGATAACCGATGGGGTAGACGAGTTCTTGAGTGGAGACCGCGGATCGGTAAACGTAGTGTAGGACGTCCTCAGACTCGGTGGAGCGATGATCTTCGTAGGGCGGCTGGCAAGAGCTGGATGAGAGTAGCCGAGGACCGTACTCAGTGGCGTGCTATAGGAGCAGCAGTGGACAAGCATAGGCTGATGATGATGATGATGAATATAGGAGCTGTTCAGTGGAGTTAAGGAATAGGACGTTTAAATTAATTTAAAATCCATCTAAGGAAACATTCTAATTATTAATTACATCCATCTAGTTAAGGTAAATACATTTTTACATAACATAACATAACATAACATAAACTCACGCCTGTATCCCAGAGGGGTAGGCAGAGACCAGGGACTGCCACTTGCTACGATCCTGACAGATCACTTTCGCTTCCTCAACACTCATTAGTCGTTGCATGCACGCACGCCGCTTTCGGTAGTAAAAAATCACGATTAGACCACTTAAATATATTACTGTGTATGAGCATTGCGTTGAGTATTGAGTTACTAAAAAATACCATCTAAAAAAATCTGTAAGAAACGATTAACTTCAGTAGATTTAAGTACTAACAGGAGTTGCTTAATTTAAAAAAGTTGGTAAAACAAAAATAATCTCGCCAACCTAAAATATTACTTCTAAACGACTCTGTTCAGAGGATCCAAGGATTTAAGTTCTTTGAACTTCATGACTTTGAAACTACTAATCCGAACTCTAGCTTTAAATACCTAGCTTGGAAGTTATGCGTCATTGTATGAAAAACATTTTTGCTTTCTACATACTGGTCTTAGGGCCAAGCCACACCTGACCGAATTTGCGTCGCCGATCTCCCGTTGCGTAACGCCGATACACCAATTCCATGTCAATATCTCACATCATACACATTTAACCGAAGATCAGTTGTTACGTCGAGCGCAGAAACCGAATTGCAAAAACGCGTGGAGAGAGGCGTGTGTTTTGGGCGTTTGGGCCGGCGCATCTTATGCTTCGGTCACACAAAGCGACTAATCGCTGCGAGTGCTTACTCGCCGCGAGCATTCGCTGTGTGTGACAGGCTAATCGCTGCGAGTAGATTCACTCGCCACGTGCTGAAGTCGCGGCGACTAGAATTTAGCATGTCTAATTTTACTCGCTGCGACAGCGCACTGACGGACGGTCGAAATTGTCGTGTAGAACTCGCTGCGACTAGCATTCGCGGCGAGTGTGTGATTGTCGCTGTGTGTGACCGAAGCTTTACGCCCGACGAATAAACGGCACCGTCGCGCACGAATTGCAATATTTGCAATGAATGAGACAGGCCACACCACCCGTAACTTCGGCTCGCGTTGAACTGAAGAATTGAACGAACTGAACATACGTTTAGTGTGAAGGGTACACTTCTGCGTAAATTACGCAACGGAAGATCGGCGACGTAAATTCGGTCAGGTGTGGCTTGGCCCTTATGCATAATCCATTAGTAGAATCTATGGGCACAGTTATACTGTGCTATGGGTTTGACTCGTTAAGTGGTGAAGGGCTTATCTGTCTCTTATTTCTGAGTGTATGAGACTGTTGAGTGAAATTCCAGGCCTTCAAGTAAAATTGATAAATAATAAAAACTTAAGTGAGTTAAACAAATACTTAAATGATAAATAACTTCCACACAACACTATTACTTGTCCTGGTTGCAAACTAGGATACCCTGTGCTATGTCAACCAGCTAAGGATATCACAAACATGGAAAATACACACAGACTGAGGCCATTTTGTTTATACAAATACATTGTACATTGTTTGTACATGTACCGCGGTCCCCAGTGGGAATCGAACCAACGACCTCCGGTATGGTAATCAGACGTGATACCGCTAAACCAACGAGACAGTAAATTGTACAGGGTTATTTCTAATTTACAATATTACAATAACTGCAAAATGTTCGGTTAGTTTGTCTCGTACAACAACTTTTGTTCTACGATTTTCATAAAACCTTTTGGTATTTTTTCCTTTTTTTAAAGAAAAAAACCAATTTCTGCGTTTATTCTGCTTTGTTGTGGCGCTGTTTAATCGATAATGCTTAAAACTATAATAATATGTGTTACATAGAATGGACATTCATCTATATAGATAGATAGATAGATAGATAAAACATTTATTTGCATCTGCGTACACACACATATACAACAATTTAAATACAAGAAATAGTTGCACAAGAGAAAACAGAGCACAATTTTACAACATTGAGACAAACAGAGAGCACAAAAATGCAAGCACAGGCAAAACAACAGAATACGAGAAAACGATTTGTGGGTGTGGCAAATGCAAAGGGGCTCTGACTCAGCATATGCTGAAGAGGCGGACCACTCCAGCGCTGGTCTTCCGTCAGTACCCAGTAAAGCGCTGACGTGCAGCACTCTGAAACGAAACCAGGTTAATAAATAAATAAATGAATCGGCAGCAATTGGATATTCAAATGTCAAAGTATAAATTATTAATGATAGCATTAACGGTATATTAAATTAAATAAGTACATATTGAATAAATGTCATTGTGATAGTAATATGTCGAATTATGATATAGTATTTAATATTTATTTAATATACTCTGCGGATATTGTGTGGGGCATTGAGTCATATATAGGACAATCATTTACTGATGGCTTCGACATTAAGTTAAGTGCGATGCTTATAGAATTATGCTGATATTTCGGTAATATAAATACATGAAGGTCATAGCAAAATGAACGTACCTGACAACAGCTATCGAATGCGCTTGTTTGATTTTTAAAAAAACGCACTTTTCAAAAATATCTCGACACAAACTCGCATCTATTCGAACCATTAGTGCCATCCAGCGTGCCGCAGGTCATTGTTCTGTTAGATGGAGAGGCGCTAATTGTTCGCGCATTTTTTTAAACAAGAATTCTCAACCTGAAACCAGATTTCTCAACTATTTTTTTTTGTTTTTCTTACGTCTGTACTTAAAAGTAATATAGTAATATAGATTTTTACTTACTAATTACATAACCGCGGCTTTCAAACCACCCAGAAATCGGCCTGTAGTATAAGAATACTAAGCAGGTTATGATACCAGAAAAAGTACTGCCACGTAAGACAAAAACCGACCCAAGATAAGATAGGCACGTATACCTAACAGTAAAAGTTCGCCATGTTCAAGATGGCGTTGTTCTTATGAGATACGTCTAAAACTATAAAAGACGAAGAAGTATAAAAACTAGTGTATCTCTAAACACACTATTCGGAACCGGGCCACGTTACAACTTCAAGGAGGCAGTCACGCATAATAAAATGATGTAAAACCCCCACTAGGTTTTGTGGTCCAAGGCATAAAAGGAGAGTCTGGGGTTTTTTCTTTTACTCAACTTTAAAGTTTTGAATTGGTATAAAAAAATTACTAATTGGTATAATGCCCGACGAATAACTTGAACAACTTTGACGCGGGATGTTATATAGAATTATTCGGAGTTTAGTTTAGTCAAATTAAAAAATCATTGAAGAAAATTATGCTCTGACGTGTCCATCTAAAACTCATTCGCTGTTTTTTGTTCAAGTTAACTGCCGGTCATTATAATCCTATTATTTGTATGCCTGGTAGCTGGTAGTATCTGTATGAAGACAATTGTGGATTGAGTGAAAGGTCTTGACTTTTAGATAGGTGGAGAACATTTTATTGCACGATTTTAGATAGACAGATAGATAGAATATTCTTTATTGTACACAAAGATTACATTAACAGAAATTTAATTTAATTT
The DNA here is from genome assembly GCA_947308005.1 of Yponomeuta malinellus. NCBI lineage: Eukaryota > Metazoa > Arthropoda > Insecta > Lepidoptera > Yponomeutidae > Yponomeuta > Yponomeuta malinellus. The sequence continues at coordinate 3,459,929 of OX371019.1, forward strand.
TTTTATATTCTTTTTGTTCCACTAATCCGTGCTGAGGACAATTTTAAAAACCTACTTAAAGGCTAAAAATTCCACTCATGCCGGGACTTGAACCCGCGACCTCTGGCTAACCCAACTCCCAACTGAGCTATTGGGGAAGTGCAGGCATCGGCGAAATTTCGAACCTCAAAAAAAAAACAGTAAATAATCACAAAAATTTGAATATGTTTTTTGAATTTAGCATACCTACTGTTAGCATACAAAAAGGAAGGGGTGAGCGCCTTTTGGACGTTACCATTAAAAAATTCGCAAATCGCTGCCGCTCATGGCTTGCGCCAGCCGCCCTAAATCCCCCTATAAAGCTCTCGGCACGGTCACGTATAGCCGGTTACGTTAGATATGACACTTTAACACTGTCGCTAGTCTAGGGTTATCTCAGACCCGGCATATTTACACGAACGGTGAGCTTATTGTGTAGCTATTGTGTAGGAGTCTCTGTTTTTGGATGAACGTGTCAAGTTTTACTCGGCAGCGTTTGGGACCACGTTTATTATTATTAATAATTCTTTATTGCACAAAAGAAGTGTAGAAAAGGTGGACTTAATGCTAACGGCCTTTTCTACCAGACAACCTGCAGGAGAAGGAGTTTAACTTCTTGATGCGATCAAATCAGCGCTGAGAGATCACTTCCTCAGCACAACGCTGAGTCAGCTGCCTTTTGTGGCAACTTAGATACACCACAGGCTACATCTATGGTCCGGTTTTATTTATTCGTTTTGTCTGTTGTGTATTTAGTTTTCTTATTGTTGTTGTGCATATTATGTTACTTATGTGCTTATTTTGTTTCTGTGATGTATCTTGTTGTTATAATAAATTAATGTTTTTCTTCTTCTTCTTCTTCAAGTTGCTAAAGTTAGTGCCACAGCTGACCTCTTTAACGTTAAGCAAAATACAGGTGTGGCGTGAATAGAACAATTTATTTATTTGTATAAGAAATGGGAATATATGATAAGGTATATAATAAGCAGCCTATTTAAGTCCCACTGTACGGCACAGGCCTTCTCTCAGGGAGAGAGTATATCTTAATTACAACGCGTGCCCACCGCGGACTGGCGATTTCAAGCGCTGAGGCATGTGAATAGCTCACGACACCCAGGTTTCCTCACGATGTTTCCTTCACCGTTAGGGAGTGGTATTGCTCCTAAAACATCACGAATGTACATAACTTAGAAAACAAAGCCATAGGTCATGTCCGCACTGGGAATCGAACCTGGGTCTCCTGCTTCCGAGTCCAATGTTCTACCCTCTAGGCCACCACCGCATAAGGTATATAACAAGTGAAAGTGAACTACATTTATTGCCAAAAACACTCCTTATACATAAATATAAACATAAGGTATTTGCTTGATAAGGTTTATAGTAGTGGATCAGTTTAACATGATCTTTTCATACTTGACGTTGGCGTCTGTAGGTACTAGTTCTTTACTGGAACTGGATACAGTCACCAGCGCCACTCCTCGATGTGGTATTGTGAGTTTATTCTTGAGTATCTAAATAAATAAAACATGTACGAGTATTTTTAATCTTGAAGTAATAATAATAACCATCATCATCGTCAGCCATTTTGCCATCTCGTTTATGTTTTTCCCATAGTGAAAGTTCTTCGTATCCATGAGTAGAATCCTCTATTCTCGGGGTATATGAGGATTTTGTTACACCAATTGATTATACTTACAACCAATAAGAGACTCCGAACAGACACCCATCATAGAGCAAACCCATTGTAAAAACAACAAAGTGACCAATTCAGCCTTTTAACTATCAAATATCAAAGAAGGTTTCACACGTATCTTTCAACATAATAATGAAATAACGACAACTGTCGTGAACACATGTCAACACATTCGGCTTTAATCGATACTATTCATCTTTCATAATTCACTCGACCATTCTGAGTCGGATTACGAAATCGAGTTGCCGGGCTGTTGCGATGAGAGCCCTCACTTAGATCCTTTTAGGAAATTCACTAATAAAATAAGCTAACCCGACATACATAAATCCCGACCAGTCCTTTGAAATGTCATAGATTTTCTTTTCTTTTCCGGGTGAATTTTCCAAGTTTTATTTCTTTGTAAACCATATGAGTAGTGTTATGAAAATTATGAAAACAATTAAGCAACATGTTTTAACTTAGCTTATAAAAAGTTCGAGCTAAAACGCTGAATTGATATTTTTTATAGATATTACAAAGATAGAGGTATGATTTATGGAAGATAAAGATATTTATTGAGAAATAAACATCGGTACCTATACATGTAAAGTTATGGCTAATTTACAGGTTGACGTACGTATACATCATTTATTTGACACATTAGAAACCAAACGAAAATAACCAAAATCTAACCAAATTTGTAGAGATAGAAAGATAGATTTTTTCACATAGGTACACTTATCCAAATCCTTTGCGATCGTTTTGACAAGTAAACATTAAAACATAAAGGTGCAAACGAAAACCTAAGAAATATTGGCCAGAAAGAAAGAAATTATTTAAAATTTTACTGGCAAAGGGAGGAATACAAGATGAATCGAAAAAGCAATGCTTTTTAACACAAAGGCCCAACGGCCGAGACCCAAAGGTAACTCGAAATGCCGAGTTCAAAGGGTCAAAAGAGTGTTGCAATATTTAATGCCTCGCGATTTGTTTCGTTCGAGAGATCGAATCGCAATCGTTTCTCAGGCCCGTTTCATGAATAGACTCGTTTTCCGATCATTAGGAGTTGTCTAAAGGTTATTGAGATAATGGCGGTTTTTAAATTCTTTCGCCTAATAGTTTCTAATTTGATTACAGATTCGTGCATTCGTGCTTGTCCTGGGATGCCATTACGAAATGCAAAGCTTTGGTTGCAAAGATTCATTTTTAAGCGAGGCCTTAGCGATTCGTTTATAAGAGATTTCTTTGAAGAAACTAACATTCTGACATTTGCTAGTCAGTATATCTATGAGAATTGAGAAATTATGTACCTACGTCAGGAAAAATATCAGTAACTTTAAAACTGTAGGTATCCAACACAATAAACATAAACTAGAAATAAACATAAACTTTCGTTCCCATGATTTAGGCTGGCAAACGTTATTACATACTTTACACTATCGTGTATACATCCTGTATACGATACTACAATAAGATAGCTGGACATATATGAAGCTTGCCAGAAACGCAGAGTGAAAAATGTTTAAAGCACACTTTGTGCCCAAAAGAGCTACTATAACATTAAAGATAATTTGGATAACAAAGATGTCTGGGATTAAGGATAACTCAGTGCACGAGTTCTAGGTTTTAAAATTTAAAATGTTATTAAGGACCAAATTGGAGAAGACCAAGTTTCTAGTTTTATTTGTCCTTTTTATCCCCAAAATGATCTAGATTGTGAAATGACAGTTCAATTTGTAACGATCATTAAGTCCAACATTAAGACATTTGTTAGCAGTAGATTGGCAGCGGCGACTTTGCAGTGGTAGCACAGCGGTGGAACGCTGGCCTCTCATGCGGGAGGTCGTGGGTTCGTATCCCGGCATGTACCAATCACTTGTTACGTACATTTGTGAAGTTACAAGTAGTCTGAGGTGTTCACATGGTTAAGGCACGTCATTTTTCCTGCACCGTTAGCGCGTGATATTGTAACTACAAATTCACAAAGCCGCTATCAGCCAATATTCCTACGACGCAATAGATGGGTATAGAGTGTGACAAACCGTTATTAATCCTTGTCTGCCAGATAATCTACCGTGCCCTAAACTCTCCCTCCCGTACGGGCGGCGTAATGAAATTTTCGGCCGAAATTGTAGTGGCTTTTAACCTGGCTACGCTAGAGCCCCGGGGGCTCAATTGTACTAATTGCAGGTTGTCGACGTAACAACTTCTTATTTCTTTCTTTTTCGGGTTCCGTACCTCAAAAAGAAAAACGGAACCCTTATAGGATCACTTTGTTGTCAGTCCGTCGGTCCGACCGTCTGTCCGTCCGTCCGTCTGTCAATACCCTTTATCTCGAGAATGCGTGGAGGTGAAATTAAAACCATATACTCAGATCTACAGTCCCTTGAAGCTGTGAAAAAATCAAACTTCTAAGTTAACTTAAAAAAAAGTTACGGCTGTTTATGACGCCAAAAACGTATATTTCGACACTCTCAAGGAAATCAAAATTTATAGAACTATGAAATTTGGCAAGTATCTAATATCGTCTTATGCTACAAGTAAAGTGAAAAATCTGAAAACTGTACATTTAAATCATTAAAAAAAACTATTCCTTAACTATTTATAATATGTAAGTACCTACAAATTTGTACGGAAGCCTCGGTGGGCGAGTCCGACTCGCACTTGTCCGGTTTTTTTATTTTTTTTCGTTCTATTCATGACTGAGGTACGTAGGTTCTACTATGGGGCGGCTTTCACTGCCACGCTCTCCATTCGGTCCGATTATGCTCCAGATGTATGGCTGCTGCTACCCTACGGTCCCTCCCGTAGCTTCACTTATGGTGTCCGTCCGTCGCATTGGTGCTCGTCCTCTGCTTCTTTTCCCGTCTGTGCGACTGGTGATAATGTGATACTCCAGCCTATCTGGCCCGCGGCGGCATGTGTGTTCGAAAAACTTCAGGATGCGTTCGGTGCAGATGATGGAAAGCCTCGTCTTTACTTAAAGTTCTTCGAGTATAGAGTCTATACTCCATCCCACGAAACGAGCTCCCAAAAAAAGTCACTGCACTGCATTAAGTAAATCCATCCTATGAAGGGCTTGAAAACTTCTGACAGTAGACGAGCCACTAGTCTACAAGCCTCCACCAATCCGGACTTGGCCCCCGTGGTGGAGTATGGCCTATACCTTCCTCAGGGAAGAGACCCGTGCCCCTCGGTGGGGACATAATGGGTTGATGATGATGATGATGATCCTATGAAGCGGACCGTCTTCGCTTATTGTTTCGCTTATCTCTAGCCGCACGCATTGACCGATGAGATGCGACTATTTGTTTCCCTAGGAGTTCGACTCGTGGAACGCAGTATAGGCGATAGTATTTTTGTAAATAGTCTTAACGAAATAAGTATTCACAAAAAGACTATAGCCGTCGCAAGAATGAAAGTTTTTTTATTTGATGTCCAGTATATGTACTGATATTCCGTGTGGCGTCGGATTAAGAATAGCGTCACTCCATTTCCTTCCGTGGATGTCATAGAAGGCGACTAAGGAAATCAATTACCAGGAGACGGGCAGCAGCGTCTTCCTGAGATTCGAACCGCATACTGCGATCGCCACCCCGCCTGCCAAGCGTGGCGATTATGGCAAAACCCCTCATGGTTATGAAAACCACGAAGGAGACCTATGTCCTGCAGTGGGCGTCAAATGGCTGATGATAATGATAATATGTACTGATAGTTGTAGTTTAGTATATACGTATAATATAATATACTTAAATAATAGAATATATAAAAATAATAGAACCTTTAGGCAATTCAAGACAGGCTAGCTTAGTTCCCGTACCGGGCTCGAGGAGTTGTCAATAACTTACCACTACGAGTCGCTCGTAGCCCCGGCTGCCTGAGTGATCTTAAACGATCACGAAGGTTAAGCAACACAGGGCGCGTTCAGTGCATGGATGGGTCGCCCTGTATGCCTAACCCTTATAAGCCTTAATAAAATAAAATAAAATAAATAAATAAATAAACGCTAGTGGCATTTTTCCGAGCGGTTCCGTGCTTCGCAAGGCACGTTAAGCTGTTGGTGCCGGCTGCCGTCGATAGATGGCAGTCGTTAAGCCAAGTCAGAGGCCTTAGGGCGGCTTGACAACTTCTGACAGTAGACGAGCCACTAGTCTACAAGCCTCCACCAATCCAGACTTGGCCCCCGTGGTGGAGTATGGCCTATACCTTCCTCAGGGAAGACACCCGTGCCCCTCGGTGGGGACATAATGACCACTGTTTAAATCATCTATCATGGATTTTAAAAGGCCACTGGAATGAAAATAGCACGTCTTTGACCGTTTTTTAAACTATTTGTAATCAGTCTGTCAATTTGGGATCAGTCTGGGTGTATTTTCATGTTTGTGATGTCCTTGCCTGGTCACCATAGCACAGGGTATCCTAGTTTGGGACCAGGACAAGTGATTATGTTGTGTGGTTATTTATTTATTAATTAATGATGTTCCAATGACATTTCTATCGAACTTCCTTAGTGCAAACCGACGAATCGATAGTGCTATGGTTTTGTATGCAAGATAGAACAATATTTAGTAGACTTGAGGGCATATCGTTGTGTTCAGCTGGAATTTAGCTAATTTTCTGGCTGGTGGAGTGGATATGAGGTCAGACGTGAAATAATTACGTTACTCGGTCAAAATGTATTAAATTCCTTATTGACGTATTACACAGGCTGCGACCGTGCCTCGTTTACGTTGGATTCTAAAAAAAACCCTGTTGTTTAACACAGACACACACTCCAACACTTACTCGTACACAAATACACACACACACACACACACACACACACACACACACACACACACACACACACACACACACATATATTACTCATAAATACATATTATATTTCATACTATTACGTCTTATTTTTTTTTTTAATAAATATTTGACTGCTTTCTAAGTTACGGTCGTTTCTGAAGTTTTAGTAGCAATACCACTCGCTAACTGTGAAGGAAAACATAGCGAGGAAACCTGAGGGTCTGAGGTGTTCACATATCTCTGCGCTCGAAATTGCCAATGCGCGGTGGGCACGCGTGGTGATTAAGCCCATACGCTCTCCATGAATCGACGACTTTTTACATTTAAGGCTGCTCTTACGACGGGCATTCGGTCTCGCTCGCACAATGTAACATTTTTAATCATCATCATCAGCCGTTTGACGCTCACTGCAGGACCTATGTCCTAGGCCTATGCCTCCCTCGTGGTTTTCCAAGCTTCCCGGTCTCGTGCCACCCTCATCCAGCGACTCCCCGCCATCGTAACCCGGTAACCAGGGTTTGATAGATAATGAAATATTCAAGACGTATTTTTCTTATCCTGTACCTAGTTGTCTGTTGAGAAAACAATTGTTGCTTTATCAAAAACGAGGTAGAGAAAAGCAAAAATCTATTTAATAATAGGGGTTAAAGTATGAAATTGCCGTTTTATTGCAATAGGATCTTTGAATTGACATAGAATCTTCATGGTTTGAGGTTTTCGAATGAAACTTTTTTCAAATGGTTTCTATGATGTTCTTTTTTTAAAAAATGTGAAACATTTGAATATCGACTTTTTTCGATTCAATTCAAATATTTTTATTCATTGTAAAAACAGAATGTTTACTTAATGAACGTCAAAGTTGTTAGTTTCACAATTAATGGATTATGTGGAGAAGAAACTAACAAAGAAACTCCACATTTATTCTTTTCAAAACACGTTTTAACTTAATTAACAGAGTTTCAATTGTTTTTGTTATTCAATTTAGACAAGAAAGATGGATACTGCGAAAATTCGAGTGATTTTTGAATACGAGTTCCGACGCGGAACTAACGCGGCAGAAACAGCCCGCAATATCAATGCTGCGTTTGGAGAGGGGTCTACTAAATAAAAAAATACGAAAAATGGGTGCCTCATAATCACTCGAATTTTCGCAGTATCCATCTTTCTTGTCTAAATTGAATAACAAAAACAATTGAAAGTCGATATTCAAATGTTTCACATTTTTTAAAAAAAGAACATCATAGAAACCATTTGAAAAAAAGTTTCATTCGAAAACCTCAAACCATGAAGATTCTATGTCAATTCAAAGAACCTATTCAATGAACCTATCACATTTATTACCTATCCCAGACCACATTTATATAAAGCATACTCATTTTGCTAACATCACTAAAATATTAGATTGTGTGAGCGAGACAGCATACCCGACGTTAAACAGCCTTCAAGTGTCGGTACCTTTCTATTAAGCTCTAGCCCTGTAATAACACTTAAGTAGATATAAGGATCAGCCAACTGGAATGTATTCTGCTTAGTCATTAGATAGTTTATTGGTAATATGTAATTTCAGTACTTCTTGCGCCGTTCGCTAAGGGAATATTGAGTATGCTACAAAAGTGAACTAAGGATAATGTGGTACTAATGTACTGGTCAAGACTCCTAGAAAGCCTTCAACAAAGCCTAGATGTGTCAAAATATCAACCTTAATTTTTTATTTTGACTCATCTATATTTATAAGTCCATAATCTCTCTCTCTGTGTGAGAGAAGGCCTGTGCCCTCCAGTGGAACGTATACACGCTAATTTCCGGGTGGCTTAAAGGCCGCGGATATGTAATTAGTTATTGAAAATGCCATCTTCTTAGACTATTACTCTTAAGACGTAAATAAAAAAAAAAAGGTCAAAAATCTTGTGTCGAGTGGAGATATACTTGTTTAAAAAAATGTGCGAACAATTAGTACTAGCTCTCTGTCTAACAGAACAATGACCCGCGGACCCGCGGCACGCACGCACCGCTCTGGATGGCTACTAGTGGCTCTAATAGATTCGAGTTTTTATCGAGATATTTTTGAAAAATGCGTCCTTAAAAAGACAAACTAGCGTATTCGATATCGATAGCTATTGTCAGGCACGTTAGTTTTGCTATGTCTTTAGATAGCATGTCTGTAGGCAGGGCGCTTCCTATCGCTGTTTCAAAAGCAGACTAACTCACAAAGATTAACTTCCTGTAGATAACACTTTCCTAGTCCGTGGACTGGTTATGAAGAGCTTAATATTTTTTTCTTGCCGCCATACTTGTGTGGGTAGGAGGAGAGTGTAGTTTTATGTAAATCAGGTATGTATGCCATGTTTGTCTAAATAGGCACATTCTGTTTGTGGCCCCCTGCCTTCGGAATATGAATAAGTGTCGGCTCCGAAATTATTGGACTGTTGACGGTTGATTAAAAAGTTGTGTTATTGCGTTGCAGGTAAGCGTAAGAGTCGTCGGAACACGAGTAAATCGTCGAAAGGTTTGGAATATAGAGTCTCTTCTCAGATAGGATAATAATTGTCCTTTATTTCTCATTTGGGAGGTCGTGGGTTCAAATCCCGCTGTCCCATGTACCAATAACTTTGTTTTCTAAGTTACGTACATTTGCGAAGTTATAGTAGCAATACCACTCGCTAACTGTGAGGGAAAACATCGTGAGGAAACCTGAGTGTCTGATGTGTTCAGTTCACACACTTCAGCGCTTGAAATTGCGAATCCGCGGTGAGCCCGTGCTGCCCACGCGCATTAAGCCCGCACTCTCTCTCTCTCTCTCTGAGAGAAGGCCTGTGTCCCTCAGTGGGACGTATATACGCTACATAAAAAATATATACATAAAAAGTGTACAGACGACGTGATCGCATATTAATAACCTATCATACATTTTGTAACTAACATGAACTCAATCTGCTGGTTGGCTGAAGGCCATTCGGCTAGGTCGCCTATCTCCCTCTAATATGGTTGAGACTGGTGATGGCTTGCGGTGCCTTGACTGGTGATAACCCTTGCGTTATGCTAGTGAACGGGTGCTGTTCGCCTCCTTAATTTTTTTCCTATTTTTGTAAGAAAACTAAGTAATGTTTTGGCATTTAAAGTTATTGATGGCGATCATGGAACAATTAAAAAACCGGCCAAGTGTGAGTCGGACTCGCGCACGAAATTATCTATACAACATCGAGAACAGCGTCATCTGTAGAAACCAACAACAAGCCTGTAACATGGACATTTAACTACATGACATCGGTGCTGTGAAGTTTACATAGATGGCCGCTAGATGGCGAGCGCTGTCTTTAGACAACGTTTGTTGTATGGGAGCCCCCCTTAAGTATTTATTTTATTCTGTTTTTAGTATTTGTTATTATAGTGGCAACATAAACACATCATGTGTGAAAATTTCAACTGCCTAGTTATCACGGTCCATGAGATAAAGCCTGGTGCCCGACAGAGAGATAGACGGACAGACAGACAGGCAGACAGACGGACAGTGAAGTCTTAGTAATAGGGTCCCGTTCGGCACCCTTCGGCTATGGAACCCTATAAAACAATCCACTACGCGACAATAAATACACGAGTGTATGTATCGTGTTGTAAATGAACTAAAAATGTTGTACTACGATGAGACTTAAAAGTTCCCTTGGAAGCCATTAATATCCTAATTACGACAGACAAAACGTAAAAGGAATGTTATGACATGTTTTTATAGCTTTCCGTAGATACAGGACAGAGAAAAACTGTCCAGAGGTACTTAAGTAACTTGCACACTTGGTTGTCAGTGAACTTAGCATATCATTTTCCAGCATATCAAAAATAAATGAGAGTTCTTGTCGCATGCAGCAGAGTTCTATAGTTCCTGATACTTTTCGGAAGTAGTTCTGGCGTTTTTACATTGAAGAAAGTCAATTAAAAAAATGATATGCTATCTTCCCGTAGCATATCACTTCTCAAAAAATCGAAAAAGAAGTAAGTTCTTAAAGCATGCAGCTGAGTTCTACAGTTCCTGATACTTTTTAAAAATAGTTCTGGTGATTTTACTCCAAAAAAGTCAACTGACAAAATGATATGCTAACTTCCTGTAGCATATCATTTCGCAGCAAATTGAAAACTTGGTAACTAGTCCTGGTCCCAAACTAGGATACCCTGTGCTATGGTAACCAGGCGGCGAGGACATCACACACATGGAAATACACCCAGACTGTGGCCATTTGTACAGATGAAGTACGGCAGCCTCCAGTGAGAATCGAACCGGCGTTCTCTGATTTGGTAAACAAGTGTGTTAACCGCTAGACTTCGTTGGTCGACTGCCTCGCTAGCAGTCAAACCCTAAATCAAATTATAGTCTTCACCCACAATATTTTTCAATGACCAATCTAACGATGGAGTAGACGAGAAAAAGAAAATCATCCCCATTAGTCATGTTAGGGGGGATACAGAGTAAAAAAATAAATTTTAACATTTTGTTCTTGGACTTTGACGGCGTGATAAATATGTATACACATACCAAATTACAGCTGTCTAGTACCACCGACCTTTGCGCTAGGCCGCGGACGGACAGACAGACAGGCAGTCAGACAGACGGACATGGCGAAACTATAAGGGTTCCTTGTCGGACTACGGAACCCTAAAAAGTGTCTGTGCCATCTGCCAATCATGTTAACAGTGATTTTAAGGACCCACGACAACGAACCTAGGATCAGGAACCTGGGACTAGAAAGAATTTATGCCAAAAACGACCGTTTTTGGCTTTAATGCTATCTAGTCCCAGGTTTTTTGCCTTGGGTTCACGGCCATGAATCCTAACAATCACTATTAACATGATTGAGAGATTGTACAGACACCTTTAGCAATTTGTGTCTTCTGCGGTATATAAAAGCAATGGCCCTCCAATACGGTATTTGACACGATCAACAATAAATTATTTCATATGCTCGATTGAACCAAAAATTACAAAATATCTCGGAAAATGTATCTCTTTTAGTCCATTACTAGTTATTACAATTTTTAAATAGATTGAACATAAAAAGAGTGCTCTGAAATGTGACGTCATAAGCAAGTATTTTCATACAAAATTCCGTTTTAAAAGTAACTCATTTGATATTTTGTCGAATACCCAATTTAAGTTTGACGCAAGTTTCCCATTGTGTTCTTCCTCCTATTTGGAAATCTGTTAAAAATTGAGACTACCTTATTCGGTTACCCCTAATGTAAGATCTGTCTTTCTATCCTTTTCCATTCCTGTTTTTTTCGTCGGGATTTATGTCGGAACGCACTCTGCGAGACATTTTGGCACCATTGAGGTCATAAAATGTGTGACTGTGTAAACCCTGGGTTTTAGAAAGTTTTTTTTTTAATTAGGATTACCTGACAATATAAAAAACGAGCAAATACATAATTCATTTAAAAACAAACTAAAGTCACTTCTTACAGAAAAATGTTTGCTATGACATCGAAGACTTCCTTAATGATAAACTAAAGTAAATATAAATAGACATAAATAATAGTGTATGCAAGCTATAAATATTTAAAATGTTTCATAGTTCCTAGAGAATCTCCAAAGAAAGCTAATCATCATCATCATCAGCCATTTGACGCCCACTGCAGGACATAGGGCTCCCTCGTGGTTCTCATAACCATGAGGGGTTTTGCCATAATCGCCACGCTTGGCAGGCGGGTTGGCGATCGCAGTATGCGGTTGGAATCTCAGGAAGACGCTGCTGCCCGTCTCCTGATAATTGATTTCCTTAGTCTACGACATCCACGGAAGGAAATGGAGTGATGCTACTCTTAATCCGGCGCCACACGGAATCTAATATAAGGAAAGCTAATATAAGTATTGTAATGTGAAATTTATAATTAAAATTTGTTAAGACAAAAAAAATATCTTATCTATAAATAAGTAAGTTCACCTTAGCAATGCCTTGACCAGCGCCCATAATGTGAGACTTGAACATGTTTAACATCATTTTATGTACCATTAAGATCGCTAATAAATGAATATGAACATGAATAGGACAAATACAATACAAATAGTTTATTTCATAAAAACATTGCCAGTTAACATCTCCACTTATTGTAAAACTTAGCGGAAAGAACTAACCGAAATATAAAATTTATATAAGAAATGTCAAGCTTCTGTTGCTGAACTAGGCAGAGCCCGTGTTTCAGCATACAGTGCCGCACCCCACGGATAGGAATGGCACAATCAAAATAAACTTAGGCCTTTACAGTTCATAGGTATTTGAAACACAAACATACCAGGAGTTATTTCTGTAAAAAAAATAATTATATAAAGTACTAAACTAAAAAATAACAAACATGTTTGATGTGATGTGAGATGTGACCTCCTCTTTGTGTGTTTAGTGTGAGAAGTGTGAGTGTATATAAGAGGGTGTGTAAAAGACTGGTTGACACTTGACCCCAGTCACGCCTGATGATAAGCGAGGACGATGTCGAGGACGAGGTCTAAGATGTCACGTGTTTACCAATTAAATGCCGGTTAACTCTAGTTTTAAAGACATCCAGGTTATATCTCTCTGGAAAAACGGTCGACGGCAACGCGTTCCACATTTTTGCCGTTCTTAATATAAAATAATTCGCACCTTGAATCGCTTGGTGCGAACTCGCGGATTTTCCACGACAAATGCGTGCATATGAGGTAGCCGTCTGGTTGGCCGATGGAAAATTTAATAATGATAATACTACATTCCAGACAACACAATCACTTGTCCTTGTTCCAAACTAGGATACCCTGCGTTCTGGTAACCAGGCAAGGGGTCGTCCATAAAGAATTTCACACTAATTTCGTGATTTTTTAACCCCTCCCCCATCCTTGTCACAGTTTGGTCACAGTTGTGAGACTGAGACCCCTCCGTACTGTGACGTCACATGTCTTGCAATTTTACGTTTAGAAATTATGAAATTAAAACAGCAGTTCCGAAACTAATTTTATTTCCATTTAAATAATTTTTACATCAACATCATATCAAATATTTGAACGAATGAACAAAAAAATTAATTGTAATTTTATATTTTTAAATGTGACGTCACGAAACTTAGGACCCCTCCCACCCCTTGCCACACAATTTCACACTTTGTCCCTCCCCCCCTCCTCCTTAACGTGTGGATGGTCCCCAAGGACATCACAAACATGGAAATACACCTAAGGCCATTTGTTGTACAGCAATGTACAGCGGCTCCCAGTGAAAATTGAACTCACAACCCCCAGCATGGCGATCAGACGTGACATCGCTTGATCAACGAAGCAGTCTTACAAGGCTTATCTTCATCTTTATCTGTGTATGTGTTGTGTACAACTAGAATCCCTTTCACACGTGCAGAATCCCCTGCAACTTGTTACACCGTATTACATTAGTACGAAACACGTATCATCGCCGCCCAGCTTGCGCAAGCGCAGCCTCACCTTGCGAGGTGCATTTACATTCATCTCCTTGTGCTGCCTTTTCCTCCGTAGCCGTTGATTACTTAGCTCAATAATATATGCGCTGTTATAGTTACTAGATTTCAATTTACAGTTCATAACTAGAACTCAACTAGATTTCAAAACAATTTCAGCCAATCATTTTCAAACAATGATTCTGCTAGCTATTTAAATACCTCAGGTTTCCTCGCGATATAAATACGGAAAAATAGCGTTGACTCTAAAAATGACACTACGTGCCCTTCCAACCCAAAAGATATTAAGTGTTCCAAAGTGGCAATATGAACTATCAACAAGAGTCAGCGACAGAGTTTCTGTCAAATGCGAAAAACAACTAAATGTTTGTGTATGTTAATTAGTGTTTTTTGCTATAGTACAGTTTTATGACCACCTCTAAACAACGTGTTCATTCGCTCTCTGCTCACTTCAGCTGCAGTGGGAGGGATGTAAACGCTACCTTCATCTCAAGAGAGTGAAAGGATTTGCCTCGACCTGCTTGACCTCTCTGTCTTAAGCGCTACATCATAAGATAACTATGACTTGGCTTTGCCAGTTTGGTAATAATTGTTTGAAAATGAATGGTATTTTAATCTGTTTTGTCTGGCCATTGTCCGTGTTTGTCTGGTTGTCATATGATCATTACTCTGTAGAACATCTGCATTAAGTATGTAAATTATATCATTCGCAAAGCTTTATTTCGACTGCCTCCTTAGTGTAGTAGTTTCACGTCTGATTACCTTGCCGGAGGTAGTGGGTTCGCTATTCATTGTTGTACAAATGGCCTAAGTCCGGGCGTATTTCTATGTTTATGATATCCTTGCCTAGTTACCACAGCACAGGGTATCCTAGTTTGGGACCAGGACAAGGTGATTGTATTGTGTGGAAGTGGAAGTTAGTAGAAGTTATTGAAACAACGCAAAATCTGAAAACGTATTTTGGTAAAATTCATATTTCTCAATGTATTTTTTAAACAAGACTTGTCAGTTTGTATGAAAAATTAAATTGACCCTTTTGCTTTTTGTGGGCTGGTCACATATGCCAAAGCATCGGTAAAGGATGGGATGCAAAGGCAATCGCAGCATAGGATGCCCACCAGCTCGCCTCCGTATCTATACAACATTAGACACAAAGATCGAGAAAAACCTGCAAAAAATCACGTTTGTTGTATGGGAGCCCCCTTAAATATTTATTTTTGAAGCGAATGTAGAACTAAATATTCTTTGAATATTTCAAGCGTCTACTTGTTGCCGTTATTAATATCGAGCAAAAAACGGAATCCTAAAAATATTAATTTATAATATTTTGCAAAAAGTGAACATCTTAATTCTAACTATAGTAGCCCCCCCCCCCCCTTAGTTGAATAACGTGTTGTATGTGCGAACTGGTCGTGCGTTCGAATCCCATCATGTACTAATGATTTTGTTTTCTAATTTACGTACACTTGTAAAGTTGTAATAGCAATAACACTCACTAACATTGGCGGAAAACATCGTGAGTACACCTGAATATCAAAGATATTCACATACCTCGGCGCTTCAAATTGCCAATCCTCGGTGGGCACGCGTGCTAACTAAGCCCATATTCTCTCTCTGAGAGAAGGCCTGACCAATCGCACTGTTGTTCTATTTACTGACCGCTGCCCGGCTCTCGGCCACCACTCAGTTTCTGGTTCTGGTCGGATTCGAATCGAATCGGTAATGAGTACTTTTCAAAGCGACATTAAAAAAAATAAACAGTACCGCAAGTTACCGATAGATGGTGCTGACGTCTCATAATATGTCAAAATTGACATGACATCACTGTACCTTCTCTGTGGTTTCTGTCACGTTGCTCGCTTGTTTCGTTGACGAGATCAGAGGAGAGATGTTTAGATTATCACAGAGTAATAACGATGTACAACCTTTAAGACGTATGATGACATTTTGTTCTCCTCGCAGCGCCATCTAGTTTTTTTCAATGAAACTCAACTGACTGCTGTCATTGATAAGCCCTCATTGCGAAATATCTGCTCGAGTCTAATGAAACTTAACTCCTTCGCCAGCATTTAGAACAACTGCACCCACCATCCATCTTCGAGGCAACAGGACGGAAAAGAAGAACAAAGCACGACCGACGCTCATTTGTTTCCCGTGACGTCACACACGGCACAATGTAGGTACAGCTGTCGGAAATTAGTTGTAAATCACGAATCGTTTAATGCACCTGCATGAATGGCCCCGGGCAAGATCCCAGCCGGATAAAGGGTCTGTGTGCGTTGGTACCGTTCGTTGAAACGTGATCGAACGCTTGATTTACATTGGCACAGTGAACGTGACACTCCGAGAAAGGTACATTGATTATTTGATTAAAAAGATACATTAATTGTTTTCTGCATGGGTAGTACGAGGGCACGAGGCACGCGTTAATGTACAATGACAATTTAATGTACTACTCGAGGCATAGTGCGTGTCGTTTTTTGACAAATTAATATTGGAATAACTTTGAAGCTTAAATTATAATTATTTCTAATAAATACTATCTTGAAAATGTATCACATATTATAAAGAAAAACACATGTACCATACAACATCCACCAAAAACACAGAACAAATACGTACAATAATAGTTTAAGGATCCGAAAAAAAAAACCTAACCTAACTCAACAGACCACCGTGGAAAACATCTGAAACAAAGGTCTCCAGAACGCTGGCAGCATTGCCACGCTGCACCGCGAAGGAAATCCTTTCGCAAAGAAACGCACCAGAGTGGTAGGCCAGCCCACGGTCCCTCAATCGGCGCCGCAGCTCCCTAGCAAAAATCTTGGCCTGTGCCCCCCAAACCCCGATAGTGTCCAAAAATGTGATAAGCCATAAGGACACTTTTGGCGCTCGAGCCTCGCTGCAGTAGCAGCAGTAGTGGATACTGTACTGGAAAGTCGCGACTTTTGACATTCATCACGCCCGAATAGCGTCGTCGTAATATTCTTATTTATAACTTCCATAATATAAAAAAAAAAAACGTCCACACAATACAATCACTTGTCCGGGCCCCAAACTAGAATACCCTGCGCTATGGTAACCAGGCAAGGACATCACAAACATGAAAATACACCCAGACTGAGGCCATTTGTACAAATGTACGGCGGCCCCCAGTGGGAATCGAACCTACGACCTCTGTCTTGGTGGTTAAGCGCCTTAACGGCTAGTCCAACGAGGCAGTCTTATCTTACATTATACGAAAAGGGCATTTTGCGTCTAGAGATCTGTCAGGATTGGGGCAAGTGGCAGACGCTGGTCTCCGCCTAACCCTCCGGGATGCAGGCGTCAGTTTATGTATATGTTTGAGACATTTTGGCGGTTGAATAGTCTGCTTATAAACCCTCAAAGAAGCGTGGCTTTTGTGCTAGGTACCTGATTCTAGGGCCAGCCGGTACCGGTGGCGGTGTACACGAACCGCGAGTGAAATCGATGCGGCTCGCAGGCAATGGGTTAACTCATTGCATTGTTTTGCGCTTTAATCCACGATGGAGTTCTACGCGGCCTAAAGCATACTTTAATCCGTCTTTAGACGCTACAGTCTAACTTGATACTGTAACTAGCAGTGCCCGCGACTTCGTTCGCGTAGTAAACGGATTAGCCTGTGCCCAACCTGAAGGTCCGTTCTAAATACTGATGAAAGAAGTTTTGAATACGGATTAGGACTTTCGGACAGAGCGGTGAACGCCGGCTTCTCATTCGGGAGGTCGTGGGTTCAAGTACCGGCATGTACCAATGACTTTGTTTTCTAAGTTGCGTACATTTGTAAAGTTATAGTAGCAAAAACACTCACTGACGGCGAAGGAAACATCGTAAGGAAACCCTACTGTCTGAGGTATTTACATACCTCAGCGCTTGTTCGAACCTGGGTCTCCCACTTCCGAGTCCGAGGTTCTACCCGCTAGGCTACCACCGCCATACCAATGTCTTGTAAATTACTACTATCCTCTCAATAGGTTTACAACAATAATCATTCAGTCAATCTGTAATCGTCCACCAATGGAGATAGACCTCCCTCATGGCACACCGCTTCTTTCTGTCCTCAACCATCCTCAACCAACCGCTGCCCGCAATCAGCAATCTATTACAACAGTTATACCATAAAAGAATAGGAAAAACGGCCAAGTGCGAGTCGGACTCGTGCACGAAGGGTTCCGTACCATTATCTATACAATATTAGACAAAGATCGTATTTGAGAACAGCGCCATTTATAGAAACCAACAAGAAGCCTTTAACATTGACATTTAACGACATGACATCGGCGCTGTGAAGGTTACATAGATGGCAGCTAGATGGCGAGCGCTGTCTTTTTGATAACATTTGTTGTATGGTCCCCCTTAAATATTTATTTTATTCTGTTTTTAGTATTTGTTGTCACAGTGGCAACAGAAATACATCATCTGTGAAAATATAAACTGCCTAGCTATCACGCTTCATGAGATACAGCTGGTGACAGACAGACAGACGGACAGTGAAGTCTTAGTAATAGAGTCCCGTTCGGCACCCTATGGGTACGGAACCTAAAAATATCCTCTGCTTAAACGCGGGGCTTCAGTGCGGATTTTGAATCGAATAATGAGCCTTCAGCCATCCCTTTGTAACTTTATTTTACTGCTCTACCACTGTGGATACTATTTGATCAGTCATGCTTTTATGCTGGACTGTGATTGGATTTTTTCCAATATCCTTTCGGTAGAGGTAATTTTTTTTGGATGTTGTTCCTGTCTGTGTCATTCGTTGCACTGACGAAATGAATTTCGATGGTATAAACTGGATTGCCATGCAGCCGGTTTCCGATTCCTGATTTCTACTAAGCAAATACGAAGTCTAGATAGCGCTAACAATGGAAAAAAACCGGCCAAGTGCGTACCATTATCTATACAACATTAGATACAAAGATTGAGAAAAAACGGCAAAAAATCACGTTTGTTGTATGGGAGCCCCGCTTTAAATATTGGTTTAATTTTAATTTAATTATTTATATTTGCGGCGAATATAGAACTAAATATTCTGTGAATATTTCAAGCGTCTCCCTTTTGCCGTTATTAATATCGACCAAAACACGGCAAGGAAATTACGTTTGTTGTATGGGAGCCCACCTTAGATATTTATTTTATTCTGTTTTTACGATTTGTTGTCATAGCGGCAACAGAAATACATTAACTGTGAAAATTTCAACTGTCTAGCTATCACGGTCCATGAGATACAGCCTGGTGACAGACAGATAGACAGACAGACGGACAGTGAAGTCTTAGTAATAGGGTCCCGTTTGGCACCCTTCGGGTACGAAACCCTAAAATTCGTCTTTTATTAGCCGTTTTCACAAACGAGCCAAAGCGAAATTTCCATGTACCAGTTGTACCACTGTATAGTAGTTCTGTGAATAGGAGTTGGGCTTGTATAGGAGTAATAGTTACTTGGGACATGTGCTTCGAAACGAACGGTACAGACTTCTTCAAGTTATCATGGTGGGCAATTTTCAATGTCAATTTTCGTCTCCCTAGCTACCCCCTAGTTCTGTCACAAGATTACAATCCATTACAGGGCGGTCGTAGCACATTGGACTCGGAAGCGAGAGACCCAGGTTCGATTCCCAGTACGGTCATGACTAAGTTATGTACATTTGTGAAGTTATAGTGGCAATACCACTCGCTAACGGTGAAGGAAAACTTCGTGAGGAAACCTGAGTGTCTGAGCTCCTCACATACCTGAGCGCTTAAAAAGCGCCAATCCGCGGTGGGCACGCGTGGTGATTAAGCCCATACCTACTCTCTCCCTGAGAGAAGGCCTGTGCCCTACAGTGGGACGTATATAGACTGCTTATGTATGTACAGGCCGTTAGGTTAGTATTTACTCCGTCTATGGCCCGTTAGGCCAATAATTCTGTCAGTCGTAAATGGTTCTCTATATCTTTAACGCATCTAACCACCGCAATCCGGTACAAAAGGTACCCTCACACTTAGACGATTACTTGACGCTTCGTGCGTCCTCCAAGTTCGAAGAAACGCCTACCAATTAAATTCAATTAAAAAAATATTAGTTTTAATTAATTATACTTTATTGCACACGAATTTAACATGTCATTACATATCTACCTGTGCCTATCTATGTAGGCATATGTGTGTAGGTTTATTTATTATATAAAAAATACATTAGGCGTAGGACGCCTCACCAGCTCGCTGGACCGACGATCTGAGGCAGATTGATGGCAGCGGCTGGACGAGGATAGCCGAGGTGAGAAGAAAGTGACGTGCCTTGGCGAGTTCAGCATTGGCCGAATACGGGCTGATTCATTCAAGATAGAAATAAAATGTTACATAAAAATTTTCAAATTGTACACGTCAATTGTACAATTGTCAATTGTAAAACGTCAAGGTTATTAGTTTCCGAATTGATAAATTATGTAGAGAGAAACTAACAAAGAAACACCATACTTTATTATTTTCTAAAGTATCCCTTTTCCTACAGCTAAAACCCTAAGGAGGAAGACTTACGGACTATTAAGGAGAAAGCTAACTTTTGCAGCTAGTTAGCCGCTATGCAACGCTAAACAACCTGGTAGTAGTCATCAACACGGTATAATACATCTGTGTTTTTAAAGCCTTACTCTCGTCGAATAATCAGCTGTGTGTGAGCGGACCTACGAGTCCACGAGTCCATTATTATGACACATGACATTGGCAGATGTCGGTTGATCCAATTTGGGCAGAGACAATAGGATGAACGATTTATTGGCTATTAATAGGCTGCGGGACAAAACGGCGAATATAAGCATAATGGGCACGTGGTAGCTCTAGGGATTACATGCGTGGCTTTTTGACCCAGAGGTCCCGGGTTTGAACCCCATAAGACGACAGCCTCGCCGTTCTAGTGACTTGCTCGACTACCAAAAGTGAGTTTTACACTAAAGTCGTCAAAATATAAGAAGCCCGTTTTGACAGCTACAAAAACAATAGAATCTAACCTAGTTTGAGATCAAAAACATTAAAAATCTAAACTATGAGTAACTTTTCGGGCAACAAAACCTCTTTTTTCTTTCGAGCGTTAAATACTATGCCAGAGTATGTGTCTTTTTATGTATTTGTTCAAGTAAATACTAAGTAAAATGCAATTTTGTGTAGCTGTCAAAACGGGCTTCTTACATTTCGACGACTTTAAACGGGACAAACCAAGGCAAGACAACTGCAACGTTGCCGAAACGTCGCGAATTAAGTTAATTAAATTTTATCTCATAAATAATCGCGAAAACATCTGTTTAATGTATAACAATGATTTAGACACAATGGGAACACAATTTACTAAAAATGTCTGCATTAATTTAGGGTGGTTTGAAAGACATAGCAAAATGAATCTGCCTGACAATAGCTACCGAATACGCTAGGTTGCTTTTTTTGAAAACGCATTTTTCAGAAATATCTCGACACAAACTCGAATCTGCTAGAACCATAAGTTGCCAGCCGAGCGAGCGGTGCGCGAGTGCCGCGGGTCCACGGTTCATTATTCTGGTATACGGAGAGGCGGTACTAATTGTTCGCGTATTCTTTTGAATAAGATTTCTCAACGTGAAACAAGATTTCTCAACAATTTTCTTTTATTTTGTCATTTCTTAAAAATAATATTCTAAATAGATGCCATTTTTAATTACTAATTATATAGCCACGGCTTTCAAACTCATCAGGACTCAGCTTGTATACATTATATGTACATAATTATGTAAATTATGTATTTACATATAAATTCCTATAGAGTATATATGACATAATATATGTTCTTTTATTTATCTCACTCATTAACCTTTTATTATATAGTTTTTTTAGAAGTATACTATGTGTGTATAAAATGTAAAATGTAACTAAAACAAACCATTAACGGTAAGCGCTAACCTAATATAGTATATTTCATTACAAGTGCGGAAAGGCTGTCATTGCAAAGAGTTCCGACAAATGTCTACCCGAGCCGAGGCGCAGCCAAGTCTTCAGTAGAAGTTTTTTATTGATATGAAATGAAAATGAAATTTAATGAGATGAATAAATTAAATGAAACCTAACCAAACTCATTCAATCAAATAATTAAATCTGATATTGAAACAAATTAGTAGCTTCTTTTTAGAAATATACGTATTTGCATGAATCATAAAAACTTCTATGATTTTTTTTAGTAAAAACTTCATGGTTGGTTATTCTTTTTAATAGACATTATTTTGACAGTTGGGAAAGAGAAAGCACGAGTGCGGGAAAGGTAAAAAAAAAGCACGAGTGTGTAATAGCCCACTTCCCGAACGCTATACGTCCCTGCAATACGCCACTTTTTGAGCAACTGTATTAAAAATTATGTTTAAACCTTCTTCTGGTTACCACCGCACAAATTTACATCTAGAGTGGTAACCAACGCAAACCATGCTTGTAATGTTTTTCTAAAACAATTTTGTATGTTTGTATTTTTTTTATGTGTGTGTTATTGAACAATACTACTAAAACAGGTCGTGGGTTCGATTGACGCTGTCGTGTTTGATTCAAACAATTCGCTGTACTTGTATGGCTAGAGCCTTACAGCTTTCAGCCTTTACTCAAAGCTTGGATGCTTTACCGTGCATGCATGTGAAAATCACATTGGCTTATTGATATAGCTAACGATATAGTCCACTCTATTGCCCGGATCCAGTTTACAAAGCTTTATAGCTCCCACGGTTAAACGTTGCGTGAAAGGTAATCTCCTAGATTTTTTATGTAGCTTATATACGTCCCACTGTAGTGCACAGGCCTTCTCTCAGAGAGAGAATATGGGCTTAATTACCACGCGTGCTCACCGCGGAATTCCAATTTCGAGCGCTGAGGTATCTAAAAACCTCAGGCACTCGGGTTTTCTCCCCATGTTTTCCTCCTAGATAACTTCGGAAACTTCCAATCAAGAGGTTCTGGGTTCGATAACCTTCGTCGTTCTCTCGCTCTTAGTTAACAAAAATCGTAATGCTTCTTTCTTTCATCATCTTGGGACTACATATGTTAGTCATTCATTTAGTAACTCATTCATTGTAATTTGCGAACTAATGCGAGCCTATAGATACGAGAGCTGGAACGAACCGTGAATTAGTGATAGAACGAACGAATGAAGGAATTAATGAATGAATGAATGATTTAAAGAATGAGTGAATAAATTGAATAATTAATGACTCATCATCATCAGCCCTTTGACGCTCACTGCAGGACATAGGCCTCCCTCATGGTTTTCATAACCTTGAGGGGTTTTGCCATAATCGCCACGCTTGGCAGGCGGGTTGGCGATCGCAGTATGCGGTTGGAAACTCAGGAAGACGCTGCTGCCCGTCTCCTGGTAATTTATTTCCTTAGTCGCCTTCTACGACATCCACGGGAGAAAATGGAGTGACGCTAGTCTTAGTCCGGCGCCACACGGAATAATTAATGACTGACTACATTCATTTAACAACTCAGCAACGTGAACGAAACGTGAACTATGAACTACTAAAATAACAAGTTTGAAGGAAATGAACTAAATCACCCCTTTCTTTTTAATTAAGCGTTTAGGCACGACTACTATAGAGATAAAACAATTACGTAAACAGCTAAGGCATTTAAACCCTTGATGTGGCCACATGCACCATTTGCGTAAACGGTAAACGTTTTCAAATCCCCGGTGTTGCCAGACGCGAGGCGGACGTCCAATGGAGAACTTGCACAAAAATGTTTAAATCTCATTGGAGAGGCCACGTTAAAACGTAAATAATAGCGGTATTTTTTTTCTCTATGACTAGTATTTTTCATAATATAACCTGTCGAAAAGTCATTCTAGTCACGAGCTACAAAAACGCACCATACAATCGGGCTCAGTCTATGGCGTCACAACTTGCTCATAACGCCTTATAATGTTTGAAAGTTTAGAGTTCTCTCGTCAAATAGTGTTTTTATGCTGCGATATCCTGACAGGAAAATGTTTGGAATTAATTATAAAATTTAGATTTCTAAAATGTTTTATATTATTACAGTACCTTGATTTTTCGCATTAATTGGACCTGTAAAATCCCGAAAAAAATATCTAAGACACTCCAATATAAGTTTGATGCAAGTTCCTCATTCGTGACTATCCAGTCTATGTCAACAGCGTTGGGGTTAGTGCTCGGAATATTTCAGTCCGACTGTTGCTTTGTGAGCTAGAAAGTGGTGCCATATTAAAACGGGGTATATTTAAATTATTTAAAATGAAAGTTTCAATCCCGAATCCCGGCATGTACCCATGACATTTAGTTTCTAAGTTGCGTACATTTGTGAAGTTATAGTAGCAATACCACTCGCTGACGGTCAAGGAAAACATCGTGAGGAAACCTGAGTGTCTGAGGTGTTCACACACAAAAATGTGTTACGCACACTGTGCAAAAAAGCCTACTATTGAGGATTATTTTGAAGAAAAATATGTCTAGTTTTAAAATAGTGTTAACGGGGACGATTCCGTCCCATGTTCTAGCAGCTTTGACATTTATTAAGGTTAATAGCAGGAATTCCGGTCCTAAAGCCGGATTACGTGTGTTTTAAGAGTGTTTTAGTGAATTCGCCTTTTATAAGACTGTTAGTTTGTTTGTCCATTTTTTCTCCAAAATGATCTAGATTTTGAAATGGACACCTAGTTTAACTTGTAACGTTTATTAAGTCACAGTTTCTGTGCTACTTTGAATAAAAAAAAATTGATTTTGGTTTTTGATTTTAGTTTTCATAACGAATGATTTTTTTTGTATTGAATTGTGTCCAAGTCGATGGGCACTAGCCGGAATTAGAGGCTGCCGTGAACCATTGTCAGATGTGGAAATCTCTGCTTGAGGCCCTAAGTTCCCCTAAGAGAAACATCGATGAAAAATAAACCTAGTCTACAAACAAATAAGGTATTAAATATATATCCTCTAACTAAAGAAGCTTGCAAAAGGGTCATTTACAGTCATTTTCTTAAGCTGTCGTACGATGATACCGAGGATGTTTTAAAAATACAACTATAAAATTATAATTATTTTCTGGAATGAGGTCTTTCTTATACTTACACAAACACACTCACCCTCTCACACTCATACATACAAATACACACTCCACACACCGAGAGGTCACACTTTATTTAATTTAACCTCCTCAGTCCTGACCTTGAAAATAACAATGGTTTTCAATCAAAATGATATTTGATTTGATTTGAAAGTTGTTTATTTTTTGATGCTATAATTGTTTTCTGTGGGGAAGGCGCTGCTTGCTGAAATAAGGTTCTTAGCTAGTTCGGCAACGGAGGCCAACTCGTTATTTTGTAATCATAGTGGAGTATAACTGTATTGTGACTATATTATATTATATTGTATTGTGCCCGTACCCCTCCGGGATACAAGCGTGAGTTTACGTTTGTATGTTCGTGTGAACATCGTTTGTGTCGCGCGAATTACGAGTTGCACACCAGGGTCTGATTACAGAAACTACATTTCATGGCCTATTATGACAATTCGATCTACATTTCTTAAACGACTAACCCGCAGATTAACAAGTGGGAAGAATGCACGCAATGTACCTACATAGAATTTTCATAATAAACAGTTATGAGTTGTAGTTTTGTGAAACGCGGCCCTGGCAATTGGCAAACGTTCTTCTCCGCTTGTATTTGTCTGTTTTATGTACATATACATTTGTACACCTTCTGTTGATTACATTTTCCGAGTCGGTTACGAAGGAACCACAAGCCTCTCCTGCCAAAACAACGTGCGTGCAACTTCCACCTAGCTAGCTTGTAGGGTTACAATCTGCTCAAATTTGTTCGGACATATCCGGTTTTATCCGGACATATCCGGTTTTATCCGGACATATCCGGTTTTATCCGGACATATCCGGTTTTATCCGGACGTATTCGGTCTCATCTGGTTCGTAACTCCCCGTGCGGACTTACGGCAGGTTTACACGTGTTGATAATCAGTAAACAAATTTTAAAATAAATTTACGTGTAAACAGTCACTAAGAACTTGTCAGCATAGTAAATCGCATATAGATTCTGCAACAGACAGGGTGTGAGTTTATGCAATTTACGTAATGTAATGTATTTTTACGAAATGGTCACCCTAAGTGTGTAAATGTGGAACAAAAATGAACAGGCTGGCGGTTTGGCTTTCTGGAAACTTTGTGCGCTTCAGCTCATACTGCGGTTGTGGCTTATGGGCACAGAGATTAGTTGGGGAAGCCTTTTTAGATACGGTATGGCTGTAAAGTGGATGATTTCTGTGACAAATTAAGATTACCAAAGATTTTGTGTGGTGCAACTACTTTTTAAAAGGCTACAAAAAAAAGGAGGAGGTTCCAATTTTTCCATATATTTTTGACGTTTCTTTGTTATACTTTTGTCTATTTTTGCTATTGGTCTCCCACACTTTATTGCACAAAATACAAATAATAGCGATAAGTCTTTACCTAAGCGCTTGAAATCGCCAATCCGCGATGGGCGCGCGTGGTGATTAAGCCCGCTTACTCTCTCACTCTCTGAGGGAAGGCCTGTCCCTTGCAGTGGGACGTAAATAGCATAATCAGCCTATATGCGTCCCACTGTAGGGCACAGGCCTTCTCTCAAGGAGAGAGTATGGGCTTAATCACCACGCGCGCCCACCGCGGATTGGCGATTTCAAGCGCTGAGGTATGTGAATAGCTCAGACAATCAGGTTTCCTCACGATGTTTTCCTTCACCGTTAGCGTGTGGTATTGCTACTATAACTTCACAATGTACATAACTTAGAAAACCAAGTCATAGGTACATGCCCGCACTTGGGATCGAACCTGGGTCTCTCGCTTCCGAGTCCGATGTTCTACCCACTTGGCTACCAACGCTCCATAATAGACTACATAAACAAAAGTCACCTGATTTCATAATTTTTTTGTTAAACAGTTAGCCTCTTTGTAAAAAAAGGAAATGAAACCAGTTGACTTTTATTTAGGTAGTCTATTTACGTCCCGTACACAGCTGAGATGGGGATCAGTGGGGATAAGGATAGCACTGATATAATAAGACTCCGCTGTCCGTCCGTCCGTCCGTCCGTCCGTCCGTCCGTCTGTCATCAGGCTGTATCTCATGAACCGTGATAGTTAGACAGTTGAAATTTTCACAGATGATGTATTTCTGTTGCCGCTATAACAAAGTATACTAGAAACAGAATAAAAAAAAATATTTAAGGGGGGCCCCCATACAACAAACGTGGCCTAAAGACAGCGCTCGCCATCTAGCGGCCATCTATATAAACTTCACAGCGCTGATGTCATGTCGTTAAATTTCAATGTTAAACGCTTCTGTCTGTCAAGCTGTATCTCTGTGATACCTAGGCAGTTTAAATCTTCACAGATTATCTATTTCTATTGGCGCTATAACTTTTTTGCAGTTTTTTGCTCGATATTAATAATGGCAACAGGTAGACGCTTAAAATATTCAAATGTTATATGGTTAATGGCACGGAACCCTTCGTGCGTGAGTCCGATTCGCACACGGCCGGTTTTCCTGAATTCCTTTTTTTGTTGTAAACACTAGTGTATCTTCATTAGTAGATAGCGTAAAACGCGAATTTAGTGAAATTTTATGAAAACCCTGTCATTAGCTCGAAAAATTATAATAAAATTATGTAAGCTGATATTGTGGAAAATAAAAATCTTAAGAATAACTCTCAGAACAAAAGCTGTTGCCAAACACAAACTCTATTTCGTGTATCTCAGAAATTGCGCATTACAGAAATAATAATCCCGTAAAAAAATGTAAAGCTTAAACGAATTTCTAGTCAAGTATCACTTGCATGTTGTATGAGGTCCTTGGCACACAAACCGACTAGAATTAATGAGTGAGTGAGGCTCGTAAATATTGAAGTGTTGAGGGAAAACTAAGCGATGTACTGTATTACTTAAATTATTGCTTTTTGTTTATGAAAAACGGTTCCAAGTTAAAAGCGTTCAAATATGCGACGCGAGTGCAAGTTTCTAACTGCTGAAGGTTGTCTGGAAGATATCACTTTTAGTGACGAGGCCGCCGTCTGTACACTAAGGTTAAGAAATATCTAATTTTCTTTTTTATGTACAATAAAGTGTTCTCTATCTATCTATTTTACTTTTTACTAATATTATAAAGGTAAGTTTGTTTGGATAGTTGTTGCTCAATCACGTCAAAGCAGCTGAACGGATTTTGCTTCATTTTGGCACACAGACAATTTATAACCTGCATTTTACACACAGGCCTATAAAAATCATTTTACCTATAAAAATCAGTACTTTTAAGCATAAACAAACAATATCAGGACTAAGAGTTGGAAAAATCGGAAGAAACTGGTTCGAGCATATTATGGTCGGCGGCGGCCAAATCCGTGGTCCTTCACAACGCGATTTACTTTAACTAAAATTAGATAACGTGACAAATGTTATAAGCAGCCTATATACGTCCCACTGTGGGCACAGGCCTTCTCTCAGAGAGAGAGTATGGGCTTAATCACCACGCGTGGTAGCCTAGTGGGTAGAACATTGGACTCGGAAGCGGGAGACCCAGTTTCGATTCCCAGTGCGGGCATGTACCTATGACGTTGTTTTCTAAGTTATGTACATTTGTGAAGTTACAGAAGCAATACCACTCGCTAACTGTGAAGGAAAACGTCGTGAGGAAACCTGAGTGTCGGAGCTATTCACATACCTCAGCGCTTGAAATCGCCAATCCGCGGTGGGCACGCTGACAAATACTTAATAATAAATACGTAAATATCATCTATCATATTTCTGTGTGGTGCCGGATTAAGAATAGCGTCACTCCATTTCCTTCCGTGAATGTCGTAGAAGGCGACTTAAGGAAATAAATTACCTCAGCGCTTGAAATCGCCAATCCGCGGTGGGCACGCTGACAAATACTTAATAATAAATACGTAAATATCATCTATCATATTTCTGTGTGGTGCCGGATTAAGAATAGCGTCACTCCATTTCCTTCCGTGAATGTCGTAGAAGGCGACTTAAGGAAATAAATTACCAGGAGACGGGCAGCAGCGTCTTCCTGAGATTCCAACCGCATACTGCGATCGCCAACCCGCCTGCCAAGCGTGGCGATTATGGCAAAACCCCTCATGGTTATGAAAACCACGAAGCAAGCCTATTTCCTGCAATGGGCGTCAAATGGCTGATGATGATGATGATATTTTCTAATATCTTAAAAACCACTTGTGACATACTCCACCCATGTTTTAAGCTGGTGAATGACACATCAAAACCACACACGGCTTAGAACACTCACATTATATTTAACCCGAACGTACTAACTGTGAGCCATAATCCAGGCTTTCACCAAAAGCCTAGACCATACTTCTTTCATAACGTACGGATTATTCATGCATACATGTTTTACCCTAAGTTGCCACTATATTACCAACTTTATCGGCTGCGCTTCGACAAGCGAAATTGAGTCTTGCCGCCCTAGGAATAAGTGGTAGAAGGGCGGTAACGGTGAAATGGTGAAAGGGGTGGGAAGGCAAAAGATCTGAATATCACTAGGCTATGAATGCCGAGTGCTGCTTTGGTTATCTACATAGTTGGGACAGGTTGTACGATAAAATTAAGTGCAATAACTCTTACAGTCCAAATTGGTTCATATCTAACAAGGCACCAATAGCATTTCAATTTAATTTTAGGAAATTGTGGCAACCAGCCGGTGGGGACTAAAGGTGGACGCAGACCTGGCCGCACCGCACGCGCCGCAGTCATCGCTTTTGTTAATGGTCTCGCACACCTGTCCGCGCCGCAGTCACCGCAGTCGTTCCCGTCGCCGAACGCGTCGCACTGGTTTAACTAGCGCCCGGCCGCAGCGCCAGCCGCGGGCGGGCCGGCGCGGTTGACGTCATCAGCGGCGGCTTGGGCAGTTCGGCCACTTCAGGTACTGCGGCGACCGCGGCGCGGGTGGGTGTGCGAGGTTGCACAGTACTTCATATTAAGAAGTGCGGCCAGGTCTAGGTTCACCTTTATACTGCCAATGTCAAGTTTTTTGCTACACATTTGTGTATAAATCAAAGTGCAAAATTTTTTTTAAGTAACAATTTCTTTATAGCAGCTCTAAATATTATTATCTTAATCGTTTTTTTTAAGGACACACCTGTAAGAGAAGAATGTTATTAGTATGTTATTTTTATTGTTTTTTTTTTTTTTTTCGTTGGTTAAAATAGAATTACTTAAATAAGTAATACGAGTTAGCGTGTCATTGATGCCACAACATCAAATAGCTTGTCACAGATTATACAGGTTTATTAAAAAATGCTTAATTCCTGAAACTCCCCAATTAGACTTAATATTTTACAACAAATTTTGTTTTTGGAGTTTTTTCACAGGTCTGTCGAAGTAGAAGAATCAACGATACTGAAAGAATAAGGAAAATGTAAAAATAAAAGCTATACTGATAAACACATAATTTGTGTTTTTAAGTGCTTAAACTGTGAGCCCACTGTGTTGTGTGATCGGTAGGCAAGTTTTATTTCAATTACCCTTTTTAATTAATCGTGTTATATCAGAATCGGAGTTTCCATCACACAGCCCGCTCTCCACACTCCACTCTTCAATCTTCAAGTACAAACGCACCCTTATCTATCGAGTGTACTATCCCGAGCACTTTCGACACCTTTCGCACCTCACTTGAAGCGGGTTATTCCCCTGTGCCCACCCCGATATTCGCACGGAATCTAATGCTGACTTTGCACTCCTTCTGCAGTCAAACTTGGAAGAGAACTTTACTGCGAGGCCGATATTGCGAACGAGTTAAAGAGTAACAGTCTTATTTATAGAAAACCGGACAAGTGCGAGTCGGACGCTCCCACCGACGGTTCCGTACAAATTTTAGGTGTTGACATATTATAAATAGTTCAGGAATCCAGTCACAATTTTTTCCGAGCTTTTACCGAACTTCAATGACTAGTTAATTTATGATTTAATTACAAATGGTGCAACGGACGTACGGACGAACAACAAAGTAATCCTATCAAAGGTTCCGTTGTTTTCTTTCGAGGTACCCTCTAAAAACACATCAAAACCACACATACAACACGAACTAGCTTGAACTCCGTGTTAAGAGTGTCTTAGGGGAATCATCTTTTTATAAATGAGACTCTATGAGTAAGAAATATTTTATTTATAAGCCATGAAACTTGCTGTACAAATCAATGTTAAATGGCAACAATTTAGAATAGAATATTCTTTATTGTATGTACACCAGGAATTACATATGAGAATTTAACAATAATATAGTACAGTACCATTGGCGGCCTTATTACTAAAAGTAATAACTAAAATATTGCTATTAGAAAACACTTTTTGTTCAAAAGTTTACTTAAAAACTAACATACAATCATTTATGTCTATGATGATAACTACAGGGCGGTGACGCTCTGTCACTGTGTGTAACTCAACCTCTTTTCGTATTTTTTTTATACTTTTGCGGCGTCTTGGATAAAGTTTACCATGCCTTTCTCACCATGGCAAGTAGCGATACTTTCGTAATCGCTATAAATTATTAACATAAGCTCGGGTTTATGTTACGGGCGAATCAGAGCGAAACCAGGACGGAATCTAAGTTTTAGTTCGAAAAAGGTACAATTTCTCTGTGTTTCTGCGATACCACTTCAACATTGTTTTTTTGTTAAGCAAAGTAAGTGGTGACTGCAGTGAAGGAGTGTAAATGGGGCTCCAGGGCGCGCCAATATCAGCCAAATCTAAGGTTTCTTCCCAATATTCCCGCGCATATAAATGAGAAAAACGCATGTTGTTTTTTTGCCACCTTTCCAACGGTGAATGTTTTTCCATATATTTGATACTTTTGCGCCGCGGATGTCAGAATGGTAAGAATTTGGAGGCTCTGGAAGCATTTCAAACAATCAAACAATATATTAATGCCATAAATTACATGTTTGTGTGTGTATGTTATTATAATAGAGGTACAATAGGTTTCAATGCAATTTTACCGATTAGGCGTGGCAAAAAAAAGGGTCAGCTATATATTATCTACATATTACATGTCCATGACACGTACAAGAGATATTGGTATTACAAATATAAATAAATTAAATCGGACCTTAAAATGTAGTCTACTAACTTTTTTATGTAGCCTATTTACGTACAGGGCACAGGCCTTCTCTCAGAGAGAGAGAGAGAGAGTATGGGCTTATTTACCACGCGTGCCCACCGCGGATTGGAAATTTCAAGCGCTGAGGTATGTGAACACCTTCGGCTCTCAGTTTTCTCCACGATATGTATAATCGCATGCCTGGGGATGGCCGGTCCGACTGATGTTCGTCGGACGTTATATTTATGGTATGTCATGTGAAACATTTTGCTTGCGCGATGTAGGAATGATGGAGTTTATAGTGTGCGCGCAGAGTTGACATGTGCTCGCCACATCACTCCCCTTCAAGACCGTAGCTACGCATAGCTAGGTCTGGTAGGAATCGAAGTCTGTGCTCTAAAGCCTGCAAGTGCCAGGAGGCGCTGACTCAGTGAGTCGACTAGCGGTTGAAGGTGTTCGGCGGCTAACAGTCACTTCACCGGCGACAGTACCATGGGGACCGCGCATGTGGTGGGAACCGGTGAAGGCTGCTGTACCACTGGCAACGTGCGCTGTTGCTGTGTGGCTGCCGTGCCGAGGGGTTGGGGGAGATCACCATCAGTACCAGTAGTCGGTGCGTTGACTGTAGTAGAACTGATGAGGTGAGAGGGACGAGGATGACTATGTACAAGTATGTACAAATTTACAATTCTGGCCTTGCTTTGAGACTGATTGTATGTGGGGTGCTGCGAGAGCGAAGTTAGGTTGACATTGTTCTGTCGAGGGTCACCACTATAGGGAAGAGCGGGTGATCGTGCTCTTCAACTATAAAGGGAAATTTCCCGCCAGGCAGATCGTATGCCTGGGGACGGCCGGTCCGACTGATGTTCGTCGGACGTTATATTTATGGTATGTCATGTGAAACATTTTGCTTGCGCGATGTAGGAATGTTGGAGTTTATAGTGCGCGCGCAGAGTTGACATGTGCTCGCCACAAATCTTATCTCATCTTATCCTATTGCCGTTCGCATTTATTTCCGCTACAATTTTCGTAGCTCCTATAACTACGCACCTACCTATTATTGCAAGAGTTGTCTTGTTAAACTGTACCAACGAATCTTATTTAATAGAATATACTCACGCCTGTATCCCGAAGGGGTAGGTAGAGACCAGAGGCTGCAACTTGCCACGATCTCTTTCGCTTCATCAACATTCATTAGTCGTTGCGTGCACGCACGCCGGTTTCAAGACAATCTTATCTTATCTCATTTGTTCAACTTACAAGTTTCGCAGCTCCACGGCCGAAAGGTTGAACCGTATAGTAGAGCAAATAGCTGGTTTGCTTTCACGAATTTACATTTTATTTATTTAAGGCTTTTAACGTAAAAATGTTTGCGGCTGAGTTCGCTCACGAAATAAATACGCGCAGTGCTACAGAGATACAGCTTTGCTTCTGTTAGTACAGTCGACAACAGGTTCGAGCTCTAGTCATGTGTTTACGTAAAGTCGCCTAAGCTTAAGATAGTTAGTATGGAGATAAAGAGGTATAAACTTTCATCAATTTAAATTGAATACTTAGTCTGCTTCGTAGGCAAAACCAATACGCGCAAAAAGAATGTTTACAACGCCATCTGTTATCCACGGGTGAAACTAGGGATAGGCCGGTTTTGCTTAAAAATTTATTATGTTTTAAATAAATTGCAATAGGTAAGTACGAATACGAAAAATTCTGGGTGAGACCACTTTGGCGCGCTGACAATGCGCTGACGACATCATATAGTCACACATCGCACACACATATGTTTTTCAATACAATGATATAAGCCCGACAATAGCTGTTATTTGGCCTCTATTTGGCTTGTAAATAAGACACAATATATTTATCAAACTAGCTGTCCCGGCGAACTTCGTACCGCCACAGAATCCGTCTATACGATTCTTGCACAACGCCATCTATTTTTATACACAACGTTCGCTCGCACAACGCCATATATTTTAAACTTAAAGTAAATATTACCCCGCGGGGACGCATTACCGGGATATTAAATATGCTACGTCTCAATTCAGGTCTCTTTCTATCTGTACGCCAAGTTTCATATAAATCCGTTAAGCCGTTATTGCGTGATTGAGTAACAAACATCCAAACATCTTCACAACCTTTCACATTTATTATATCAATAATATAATAAATGTGCTATATATGTTAGTAGGATATTTTGAGCTGGGCGGCCCGGAAACCTAAAATACAGATCACTGACCTATATATATATATATATATATATATATATATATATTTAATAAATTAAAAAAAAAAAATTTTTTTAATAAATTTTTAAAAATAATTTTTAACCATTTCTTGCAGAAATAATCGCATACCTTTAATGAAATGCCTCTTTAAAAAAGTAAAAAGTAAAAAGTATTTATTGCCATTTTAAAGGTAACATTTAAACATTTGCTGACCCCCACACTAGGCAGAGCCTGTCCCGTGGGGGAAGGATTAGATGTGGCTGATTACCTTACAGTTACGGCGGTACATGCAAAATCTTAAGGAGGTTTTGTAATCTTAATGAGTAAATACCTAGAGCATGCAAATCTAGGTAAATATATAAAAATATTGTGGAAAATGTAGCAAGTATACTAGAACCTATTTGCTATATTTTTGATAGCCAACTTATTTTAGACTATTTACATCTTGTATGCTATGTGAATTGAAACTTTATGTGTGAGTGTATGTGAGTGTGTGTGTGTGTGTGTGTGTGTGTGTGAGGGTGTGTGTGTGTGTGTGTGAGGGTGTTAGGGAGAGGGTGAGGTGATATATATATATATATATATATATTTGTATTTTTAGTCTATAAACCATTAGCAGTACAATATCATTCCAGTGGTATAACCCGCGCAGATGAAATAGGCGTCTCCCGCGGAGAAGATCGAATCGCGCGAGGCGCCGAGTTGTGTTGCACGGGTTATACCATTGGAATGCGATTGGTTACTAGACTACCAATAGCGTTAATGAAACAACCATTACCATAACAATATGATTCTATTGAACAACTTTGTATTTTAATGAATGAATTAATGATTTATTGCCACAAACAAACATGCTCACTAATATTATAAACGCGAAAGTTTGTACGCATGGATGGATGTTTGTTACTCTTTCATGCAAAAACGGCTGAACGGATGCGGATGAAATTTTGCACAGAGATAGATTATAGTCTGGATTAGCATATAGGCTATTTTTTATATTTTTCACGATTTTTTCCTTCACTGTTAGCGAGTGGTATTGCTACTATAACTTCACAAATGTACATAAGTTACAAAACCAAATCATAGGTATATGCCCGCACTGGGGATCGAACCTGGGTCTCTCGCTTCCGAGTCCGATGTTCTACCCACTAGGCTACCACCGCTTTATTATGTTGTACCACGGCTCTATGTTGTAAGTTATTTGCTAATGTGCGAGGGAGAAAGAGTATGGGCTTAATCAACTAATTTTGAATGCGATCTAATAAATAAAAAAAAACATAATTCCCGAGAAATATCTACGTAATTAAAACTTCAGTTGGTCTATCAAATATCTGAATTCACACGATCGCGTATCTGCTAACATTCTTCCAGATTCATCAGCTTAAGTAAGCATTCGTTAAAATATGAATACGAGTCAATACCCTACAATATCTGAAAATTTAATGCGAAGAAAATCCCGGTTCCGTTCAAATATCTTCACTCGTTCTTGGAAAATCCATTTCAATCAAACAGAATAAATCTTCTGAATCAATATTTCAAGAAGCTCTCTAATCAAAATTTATTAATTTTGTGCGAATTCGGACCAACTTCGCCCTTAGGGCTAAGGTTTTACGGTCGAGAGTCCCTTCGGCGAACTAAAGGTTAACTTTTCCTACCAACCCCATAAGTGATTCCTAACCGGTGAGATATGAGCAGTCTTTATTCATAAGGACAGAAAGCCTAAGGCTATTTGTTTTTAAAACGCCCATCTTAACTGTCAATCGAAGAAATGTGGCGGCCTTAATGTAATTGTCTAAATTAATGCTAGTTGTTTTTAGGGTTCCGTAGACAAAGGGTAAGGGACATTATTACTAAGACTCCACTGTCCGTCCGTCAGTCTGTCTCTTAGGCCAGGCTGTATCTCATGAACTGTGAGAGCAAGGCAGTTGAAATTTTCACAGATAATGTATTTCTGTTGCCACCATAACAACAAATACTAAAAACAGAATTAAATAATTATTTAAGGGGGGCTCCCATACAACAAACATGATTTTTTGTCGGTTTTTACCCGATATTAATAACTGCTAACTGACGCTTGAAATATTCAAATGGTACCACAATGAAACCCTGTGTGCACGAGTCCGACTCGTACTTGGCCGGTTTTTTTCTATCGTCAAGCGCCACGTCATACGTTTGATAATGGAGACTTGTGTCAAAATTGGATTGGTGTGACATCGTATTTATAAAGGGCAAAGAAAATCTCAGAAATAAAAAAAAAGTCGTCTCGGGCGAAAAAATAAGTTACGCTATTTTATTATATACGAGCACCTTGTGACGTCATAGTTTCCGCCCGATTTGTTTGGCATGTTTTTGTACTACTTGACTATAATTACTTTTTACGGAATATATTAGAAAAAGGATTAGGGTCTTACTTAAAAAGAACACGATTCCTTTAAAACGACAATTAAAATAGTACGTGGCGGGGATCTAGCAAGGAAAAGTCGTAACCACAGATTAAATAAACTGCTCTTAGAAGTGCTTTAGAGGAATCGTGTTATTATAAATAAGGCCGTGAGTCTTTATAGCACTGTTAGTACGAGAAAGAGACTGGACAACTATTTAGATATACATTTAACGGGTCGCAATGTAATTGCAACTATTTATTAGGTAAACTGCAAAATAATAATTATTATTGTTCTTTTTATTGAGCAACTATAATAAACTATTTTATTGTAGAAAAGTTCTGTAGCACCTTTCTTTAATTGAGAGTGTTACGAGTATATCGACATTATTTTATCTTAATAATACCATGGCCTTACATAAGCAGCCTATATGCAGGGCACAGGCCTTCTCCCAGGGAGATATTATGGGTGCCCACCGCGGATTGGCGATTTCAAGCGCTGAGGTATATGAATAGCTCAGACACTCAGGTTTCCTCACGTTGTTTTCCTTCACAGTTAGCGAGTGGTATTGCTACTATAACTTCTCACCGTGGCCTTAAAAAGAAAAAAAAGTTTTGCAAGTTTTCATTAAAAAAAAGGAATAAAGTTCTTTTTTTTAGTCGACAGCCAAGCGCCATTTATACGTATTGTCAAAGGCCAGTGTTATTTCTTATGTATGATAGAGTTTGTTATTCATTTTGCTCGGATTTTTGTAAAGTTTACGTAGCTATAGATCTATTCCACTGCTCGCTCCTGTTAAAATCTGCAATATTGAAGGCTGCGTGTAACTCCACAGCAGAGCTGACTCCTAACCCCCAACCGAAAAGTTCAATGCCACGGAGCCTGTATGTCAACTAAATAATAATTAATGTGCGATTAAGCGTAAGACGTCGAGTGCCTGTAATTACATCGTAACAGCGCCCCGTGGCTAATGGCGCGAAAAATTGCCATTGTTCGGGATTCGCCCCGATTCTGTGACCCACGGTACGAGTTTCCCCCTTATCGCGTGTTCCTTTTTCTGTCCTGTTGATAAATTATAAATTCTGAATGATTCCGATCGCTTAACTGTCAAAAGCCATACTAATATGCTATCGCAAACTATACCGAGATTCCGACAGGATTTGGTGCGTATAATTAAGCCTCCGAACCACCCAATTCATCGCTCTTTTACTGCTGGGCATAGGCCGGGGGACCCAGGCACGCCATTTTTTTTAAGTCCTCGACCTTGCTCATCCAGAAGCAACCGGGAATCTGCTTATGTCCAGGTAGCATGATGCTCGCTTCGTAGTGCTAAAATGTCATCACTTTCCATTACATTATTTGTCAAATTCGGACGTATTTACTGAGTAGCTTGCACGCATGTGAAGGTTTTTTGCTGTTGCCGGTACTTGCAGCATAAGACCTTGGTTAACTCTATTGTCGTGCGTCTTGGAATCGCTCTGTTGCAAGCGAAACGCGAGAATTCTGGTGATCTTCGATCTGATAAGATCCTTTTAAGGGTTGAAGACCATAGGAGTCATTTTGCCTCGCAGATAAGGCAAGGATTGGTCCCTGGTTACGGCATTACGATCGCTGTAGGAATGATGTACCTAATAATTAAAATTTCCAATAATAGCTTCAATTTCAATTTCCAACGAGGACAGACCAGTTGCTTTTCCTGTGCTCACAAAATCCTGTCGGAATCCTGATGTTTGCGATAGTTATTTGTAGAATTTGACAGTTAAAACATTGGAATCCTTCAGGATTTGGTGCGCGCAATGTAAGAACTGGACTAACGCATAGGATACTTTCCAGTTAGCATGAAGTTTAACGCGTCTAATAGTGTTGATTTTATCTCTGTTAATTTAGTATGTTGATAAATACCAATGGCATGTTTTGTTTCAGGTATATTCGGACGTTACTAAGCACCATCGAAGGGCTTGGAATTACCTACATTTAAAAGGGAAGTAACCCTACTGTATGACACATGAAATAAATTACCATTCTCTTAAGCCACGATCAACATTCCTGTGACATAATTAAGCTATGGCTTTTTGTACTCAGATACAGACTTTATTTGTAGCAACTTCTGTTCAGGGCAAGCCATTTCACGGCCGTAGTCGAGGGTTGGAAGATGATGAATTAAAGCAAGTACAATGCATGAGTTCTAGGTTTTAGGATAAGATTAAACTCCCTCTTATGAGTGTTTTAGTGGAGTCACCTTTTTAATAAATAAGACCATATGTTAGGAATATTTGTACATTTTGTCTAGAATTCTCGATTTTGCTAGAAATGTACACATATTTTTAACTGCATTAAAATGTGAAAATTACTAAATTCCGCTAAAATCCCACAAACACCATGCGGTTAGTTAATGCACCGCCCTCCCTCCCACTTTTTCAAGCAGAAGCAAGACACAAACACACCACTACCGACACCAATACTTGTGTGAAAAAATGCGATGCGACGCGTTTCGCCTCTAACTCGAGGCATTGTCAGGCTTCGGTGGTCGACTGACAAGTGACCGTCAGGAGAGGATCGATGACGCGCAAACACTACCTAAAATGACTCCTTTGATTTTACCGGGTGAACTTGCCCTTAATAGCATGTACTTTATAGGGCTTTGTCCCTGGGGACATATAGGGTACTACAGGTGTACGATGGAAACGTTGTGCGACAACAATTTTCGTGTTTACTAATTTCAATACAATATGTCGTTAAAACGAATCATAATATACATGTATACCAAGTTCCCACAGCTCTGTCTTAGTAAATTTATGTTGGTTCTTCTGATACTATAATTTTCTTCTTTAATCATGCCAAGTTCCCCCCTGCATTATTGTAATTTTTGTTTATTTTATTAATTGTGGGGAAATTCACAATCACCATCGATCTTGTTCTTTAAAGCATTGAGTTTGAAGATTGGTGAGGCATATTACTTTTATCGTTGACATGTATCGCACCAACATGAGCTATAATTGTTTGCCGTGGCCCCTTTGTACCGAGATCCTTTGTTCTCATAACTTTCTTCAGAAAACGTTATTTTATTTTCTCCACCTTTCTGGATTGTCTATGCTATTGTCAGAGCTCTTACATAAAGAAATGTACAACGATTTTTTTCGAAACGTTACGTCAAAAAGTAATTTTGTGTTCGCCCATCTTAAGGGGTCCATAGAGTAACACTATCGTAGCCAAGGGAAAACAAACATATCTTTTTTACAGATCTCATTTGCAAAAAGTGTCTGTACAATCTGTCAATCATGTTAATAGTGATTTTTAGGACCCTTGGCCCTGAACCTAAGGCAAAAAACCTAGGACTAGATAGCATTATTTGCCACACCTACGTTGGTCAGTTTTGTACCCCTGTCGTACCGTGTCTGGTATTTAATTTAATTTCCAGTGTGTTTCTTGCTTTTTTTCTGTATGTTATTGTTTTGTATTGTGACTTTTGAATTGATTTGTAATGCTTTGCTTTATATACGTGTGTGTGTCTTATGTGAATAAATTATTTATCTATCTATCTATCATTAACACCAAAAACGGCCGTTTTTGGCATAAGTGCTGTCTATTCCCAGAGAACCGAAGTCACCGACATAGCCCAACGAATTAGCACGCTGAAGTGGCAGTGGGCCGGCCATATCATCCGAAGAACTGATAACCGATGGGGTAGACGAGTTCTTGAGTGGAGACCGCGGATCGGTAGGGTAAACGTAGTGTAGGACGTCCTCAGAATCGCTGGATGAGAGTAGCCGAGGACCGTGCTCAGTGGCCTATGTCCAGGAGTGGACAAGCGTAGGTTGATGATGATAATTCCCAGGTTCGTTATCCTAGGTTCCCTGAATTGGGTCCTAAAAATCATTGTTAACATTATTGAGAGATTTTACAGACATTTTTTGCAAATACGATCTGTAAAAAAAGATAATATGTTTTCTTTTTTCATAAGTGGCGCTAGTTAGCCCGCTGGATCCCCTTAATTTTAAATTCGTAGAATAGGAAGCCTAGTTATTCCACAGCAGAGAAAAAGGAACAGAGTAGCGACCTAAGACAGGTTTCTTCGAGCGCACGGATTTGTATGGGACTGCGCGAGCGGATTGTTGGGGGAAAAATAGACAGTTTTGCAATTGCACAATACCACTTGTACTTGCGGGAAAGATTCTCGCTGCTGCCTCCACGTGCCAGGCCACAGAGGACTTGTGATGTTAGGACCTTACAAGTTCCTGCCTGCAACTCACAGTTTTACTTTAAGTCCTTTTCTGGGCGTGCTGCTCGTATGTGGGACGGTCTACCCAAGTCAGGGAGAGTCCATCTGTTGCTGTCTTCAGGGCCAAATTGAAAGAGCACTTCCTTTTTTCACTATTGCAGTGGGTTTATTTAGTTTATTTATTGACTTATTTATTTATTTACGTATTCTAGTTATGTAACTTTTTAACTTTATAGCCAATAAATATTTATGTATGATTGTATTGGCTTAACATATAATAATTATTATCATTGTCCACTTTACCCCCTTGTTTATAATGTTCCTATCACCACATCAAGGGTTGGCTGGAAGAGATTTCGGCTGAAATAAGCTCGCCATGCACACTTTTTAATTTTTCTGTAAATGTTGTGTTTTATTCATGTGTTTTTATGCGTGCAATAAAGTATAAAGTAAAGTAATGTAAGTATACAAATCCTGTTAATAGAATTTTGACGACCGACGTCACTAACACATTCAGTGATAGTCATGTTGGTATATTTTTTATTATCTACAACTCAGTACAGCTCAAATAAAACCACGTCAAGAGATAATTTAGGCTCAAAATCATTAAAATAATGACCGACGGACACTGAAAAGTAACTTTTTTTTTTCAGATGTTTAATACTAACCATTAGAGAGTAAAATGTATTTTTCACTTCTCATGCTCTAAAAGTTCGTCTTTATGTCGTGCGTAGGCGACATAAAGTCGCTTTTTATGCTCTAGAGCATAAAGTAAAATCTTCGTCGAAGACCAAGGCAATCGCTGCAACAGCCACACGAACATCTTTAACTTCATACAACAACCTCTTTATTTTATTTCGTTTCGTTCGTATTCTAAGACCAAGGCAAAGATACCAACAGCCAAAGTACACAATAAAACTTCATGAAATAAACTTATAATTTGTATTTCGTCTCATTTATTATTTTTTATATTTGTTTATTTTTCAATTTAGTAGATCAGTATAGTATTTAAGCCATAACAACAACTTATCATAGTTATAAAAAGAAAATGTTTTTATAACTGAGCAGTATGTAACGACCTTAAGTCAGGTGTCACGTCCCTACAGAAAAAAAAAAGAAAAAAAAGTTAATTGGCGGGAACCATAATTATTTTTACATGTTGCTGTTTCATTTCCTCGCAATCGAAGTGAAAAGTAGAGTGTACAACTCGTCCATAAAACCCATTTTACACTCGACTTTATATCTATCCTCGCTCGCAAGCTCGCTCGGATGGATAAACGTCTCGAGTAAAATGGTGCGTTTTATGCACTTGTTGTACAATCTACTATTTCAATGCAGTTGCTCGTAAAGTTTTCTTTTTTGTGTAACAAAATTATGCGGAAACAGACTCTTTATTTCACGCGTGAAATAAAACAGTACTGAACCTTTATTTCACGCGTGAAATAAAGTAATTTTTTAAGTTTTTGACTCTGTGGTGCACGGCGCAAGTCATAAAATTTAAAAAAATACAAAGATGCAAGGAGGTTTTGCTGTCCAAAAAAAAAACAATTATTTGTAAGTATGCGCGCTCTAGCAATAATTGAATGATGATAAACACCATAACACATAAGATTCTTGATTATCTCATTTAAAAATACGTGTTTTGTTTCCGCAAACAAAAATATTTTTCACGTTATTGGCTGTATGTATACTGTACCTTTGCCTCAAGAAAAAAAAACTGTATGAAACGCGCGCTCTGCGAAGAAAGTACGCCATTTTGTTGTGAATAGGCTTTGGTTAAATAATAGTTATTATTTCATTATACTTATTTTTTGTTATATTTCCTCGCAAAATGCATTGGAAAATGTTGTAAGATACTTGAGCGTAAAAGGTTTTTATCCGAATGCGTGCCAATGAAAACGCTCGCTGCGCTCGTGTTTTCAATTTGGCACTTATTCGTATAAAACCTTACTTTCCGCAAGTGTATCTTAAATAACTATTAAAACACGTTATTTAGGGGTAATGTCGGAGAACCCAGCGAGTGCTCAGCGCGGATTGGCGATTTCTAGCGCTGAGGTACGTGAATACCTCAAAAACGTGGGCTTCCTCTTGATGTTTTCCTTCATGTTTACTTTTAACTAAAAATGTGCTGAGCTTTATTGGCGCCTGTGTCAAAAATCACACTTACTTCGAATCTCGCTCGTATGCCGAGCCCGATAAAAGCTACCGTAGGATAGAGCTACTATTGCTGACTGTACACACACAATAAGGGGCGTCCCCCGTAATATATTGCACGGAGTTTTATTTAATATCGCCGCATTGATATATCGTCCCCTGCCTTGCAAGCGACCGTATTTGGGGTACACAACAAAATGTATGGCGATTGCCGGCTGCCGCGTGTTTTGGGTGAGATAAATAAATAAATTACGTCCACACAGCACAATCACTTGTGCTGGTCCCATAGCATTGTCTGGTTATCGCAGGATACCAGGCAAGGACATCTTAAACATGGAAATACACCCAGACTGAGGCCATTTGTACAAATCTAGTACGGCGGCCTTCAGTGGGAATCGAACCCACGAACTTTTTTACAGTCAAGCGCTTTAACCGCTCAACCAACGACGCAGACATTATTCTTAAGGACTTCACACACGGCAGTTATAACGTAAAAAAATGTATATTATAGCACGATACACCTCATTACATCTTTCCACAGAAATCGTCAGGAGACCACACACGACACACCTATAATGTATATTTTTACTCTTCGTGTCTTAAGATACAGAGCGATACAAAAATATACATTTGTACCTTAGCAGCTGGAAAGTGAGACGTATATCAATGGAATGAAGGGAAAGATACATTATATTACCTGTT
This sequence comes from Yponomeuta malinellus, assembly GCA_947308005.1. Classification (NCBI taxonomy): domain Eukaryota; kingdom Metazoa; phylum Arthropoda; class Insecta; order Lepidoptera; family Yponomeutidae; genus Yponomeuta; species Yponomeuta malinellus. Next base: position 3,503,646 of record OX371019.1, read on the forward strand.
GTGTGTGTGTGTGTGTGTGTGTGTGTGTGTGTGTGTGTGTGTGTGTGTGTGCGTGCGTGCGTGCGTGCGTGCGTGCGTGCGTGCGTGTGTGTGTGATATTTTATTATCGAATTTCCCGGGTTCGAATCCCGGCTGGAAAAAAAGAACCCCAGGTCTTGGATATTTACATGTTTGTGATTTCGTTGTTTCTGGTTCCCACGACACGGGGTATCCTAGTGTGGGGCCAGAAGCAATGTATGTGCCTGTATGTTTATGTTTATTATAATTTGAAGCAATACGGATGTACATTATAGCTGCCATGTGTGAAGCGCTTGATTCTAAAACGTGCAGTCCAGAGACACCTCAATTAGAGTTTATCTTATACAATAACTTTCGTTCTATAAGTGTTCTTTTCTTTCTATACTTTTCTTTCTATGCTTGCTTTTTTCGTTGCACCCTTAATAAATGACCATTTTGTTAATCTGACCAACAAGCCCCCATATAGAAATTTGACACGCAACCAAGTGTGAAATATGGGCGCCCAAGCATGGTCCATTGCGGCTGGCTGGAACAATTTATTTGATGGTGTTTGATAGATGACCGGTGCACCGAAATGTTTTTGTGGGAACTCAAGCATTTGTACAAATGCAAAAAAAGTTAGGTGACAAATAAAGGGCCAGTTTCTGAATTGAGAATTTCGCTAAGCCAATAGTTAACTGTAGTGCTGTCTCTTCGAATTTCTCAGAAAAGAGCGTGACAGAACGTTCCTTAAGTATTTACTAAGTGAAATTCTCAATTCAGAAACGGACCCAATGTTATTTGAGGCGGGAATAGGGTCATTTAATACATTGTAGTACAGTCGACGGCAAGTTAACCTTTACACGCTTGCACTGTACTCAGTTGCGTCACGGGCGATTTTGCAGTGAAAATGTGAAGGTCGCCCTGCAGTCTCCTGTACTAAGACAATTACCTACATGAGCGCGTTAAACAAGGTGTAACACGATTCCCGGAAACGATATTTCTCATTTATTAATTGTATTTTAAAACTAATAACTTACATAACTTTTTACTAAAATGACTTTTACTATGTAATCGCATCAATTAAATCATAAGCGGCCATTAATGCTGCCTGCGTAATGTCGTTCATGTATTTACGTTCATGTATTTACTTTGGTGTGTATTTTTCTGTCTCTTCTCCTCATTATTTCACTTTACTTATATTTACTCATTGAATTTTGTTTATTATGGTCTTCTTCTATATTTCACGCATATTAATTTAAAACTAATAATATATGTAACTATTAAGCACGATATTTTTACCTTCATTGTATTGTATGTTATTGCATTTGTTTTAATTCTTTTTAAATGAACCGCGGCACGCACTCCGTAGTTACCGTCAATTATGAGTTACCGAATTAAGAATAGTGTCACTCCATTTCTTTCCGTGGATGTCGTAGAAAGGGACTAAGGAAATCAATTACCAGGAGACGGGCAGCAGCGTCTTCCTGAGATTCCAACCGTATACTGCGATCGCCAACCCGCCTGCCAAGCGATTATGGCAAAACCCTTCATGGTTAGGAAAACCATGAGGAAGGCCTATGTCCTGCAGTGGGCGTTAAATGGCTGATGATGTTGATAATGAGTTACCGTAGGCACTTCAGTCAGTGCTCTGAGGGATCACTTCCTCAGCACAACGCTGAGTCAGCTGCCTTTTAGGCAACTGAGACTTACCACAGGCTATATCTATGGTCCTATTTTATTTATTCGTTTTGTCTGTTGTGTATTTAGTTTTCTTTCTGTTGTTATAAAACGTTCTTGGTTGTTATGCATATTATATTACTTATCTGCTTATTTTGTTTCTGTGATGTGTCTTGTTGGTATAATAAATGTCTTTCTTCTTCTTTATAAAATGCATCTTACGCGATGATACATTGTGTCAATTTTAATAAGTTCGGTCACGCCGGTCGCCAGTTTGAAAAGATATATTATCCACGATATAATATGCATCCAGTTAGGTAATCTATATAACCAATACTGCTGTAAGGAACAGCAGTTTATCAAAACACACAACGCCCGTTTCCAATATCCCAGAAGGAGGTTATTCCGAAGCGATCACTTGCTTCTGGGCCTGGCAAAAAAAAAAAAAAACATTTCGTCCTGATGAATTCGCCGATGCCTTTGCACTGTGGTTAATTGTATCTGCTTGAAACCAAATAACTAAAGAACTGGCACTGACTGAAAATCAGCGCTAAGGGATCACTTCCTCAGCACAACGCTGAGTCAGCTGCCTTTTGTGGCAACTTAGATACACCACAGGCTACATCTATGGTCCTGTTTTATTTATTCGTTTGGTCTGTTGTGTATTTAGTTTTCCTTCTGTTGTTGTGCATATTATGTTACTTACTTGTATCTGCTTATTTTATTTCTGTGATGTATCTTGTTGGTATAATAAATGTCTTACTTCTTGTTCAAATACATAAAGTTAACCACAGTGAAACAAAATTTAACAAACAGCTAAATAATTTATTCCACCAAAAACATTTCATGTAAAATAGGTTGCCAAGACTCCTGCATAGACAAACTCATACATATTTCTGCTGTATTAGGTGGAAAACCTGTAAAGGCGGGGTTTGTTACAAAATTAATAATAATAACGCTTACGTAGCTGTTAAAACGTTACTAAATCTCATTAGAACAAAGTTTTGCAAGGCCTAAATCTACAAACCCCTACATCTTGGTAAAAAGTTATGGCTCAAAATAATTATCTTCGGCATTTGTAAGTTTTATTACATTTGTAAGTTTTACACTTAGGAATTTTTTTTAGTATTCAGAGTAGAACCCACATTTTCCACATATGTATATTTGAGGATTTTGTTACTTCCTGTAGGCCTCAATATCATCCATTTATCATCTATCTATCTAATGAGCCCATAAACAGAGCCCACCGTTGGGCATAAGCCTCTTCTCTTTCACGCCAACCCATCCGGTCCCTTGCCAGTCTCGTCCACTGCTTCCCAGTCGCTTTCACAATGTCGTCGGCCGACCGGGCTATTATCAAACATAAATTTCACTTTATGACAAACAAAGTTCGTTTGTTGAATTGCCAGTGCAGTCTTAATTTTGTACTTTATATTGCTATAATTTGGAATATATTGGAAAAGGTACCTGCTGACGTGTTATAATTTAAGGGTCGTATTTATAAATCGGTCTTGCTTACGAAATCGCTCTCGAGTGCCATTTTCAGTGATCCTGCATTTCGAAACAAAACAGCAACTTGACGGAGGACTCGAATGCGATCTCAGAGGTCCCTTAAGATCCCTTAAGTTATAACATGGCGCTTGGGTACTTGTTCCATTTATAGAAATGTAAAGTAAAGAATTAACACAGCTGCCTATAATATTAATTTAGTGGCATTCAATATTTAATTTTTTTTAAGGATAATTTGGGACGAACCCATGACATCCGCTCACAGGAAGCGTTTGATGTATCGCAATCGTCAAATAACTGATACACCGGCGACCCCATATTGACGTTTTTTACGACGTCAATCGTCGACGTCAATTTATCGTTGAGAGTACAGGTGTTCCTTGAGCGATAACGTTTATAAATTATGCCTCCTAAATTGGGCGCTTGAAAAATCGTGTTTATGAACTGGGACGTTTTGGCATGCATGAAATGTTTTGATGAAGGGAGAAAGATTGACGATATGAATATATCGAGCGAATGTGGGTGGAACGGCCGGCAACGGACGCCCCAGGTGGACGTACTTCTTCCAAATAGGGCATGTATTGGCAAAGGGCAAGATAAAAAGTACTCGAAACTGGCGTGCGTGCGTGCAACGACTAATGAATGTTGAAGAAGCGAAAGTGATCTGTCAGGATCGTGGCAAGTGGCAGTCCCTGATCTCTGCCTGCCCCTCTGGGATGCAGGCGTGAGTTTATGTATATATGTATGTGTTTTAATTTTCATTATTCCTTTTAGTTTTCTGATGTACAAAAAGGTATTGAAATTATGTCGAAAATTTCTGTAATTTTACTTTGTGTGCCCGCATCAAATCAATAAATTGAGAAAAGTATACTCATAATTTTTTTTATCAAAAACCTTCATTGCAATATAAACTCAAGCCTGTGTCCCGGAGGGGTAGGGAAAGACCAGGGTTTGCCGCTTACTACGATCCTGACAAATCTCTTTCGCTTCATCAACATTCATTAGTCGCAGCATGCACGCACACCGGTTCCGGTTACTTTTTACTTTGCCCTTCGCTAGTACATCCCCTATTTGGTTTTTTGGTTTGGTTTGGTTCTCTCTCTCTCTGATAGAGAAGGCCTGTGCTGCAGTATGACCTATTAGGCTGCTTCTGCCTTTTTCCCTTCGTTGAGTGCACAGTTCTAGGAATCAATTGTCGAGCAAAAATTCTAGGAATAACTATGAATTGTAGTTTTATGAAACAGGCCATTAGGCTCTGCATACCCCTGCTGGATACTGTCGTGACTTTAACCCCCGGTTTCTCGTACGCTGACAAGATGTTAATCTACTATTAAGTGTGTATGCGTTTTGCTACGGACAGAGTTAGCACGATAAGTACACGCTAATTTCTGGGTGGTTTGAAAGCCGCGGTTATGTAATTAGTAATTAAAAATGCCATCTATTTAGATTATTAAATTTAGGTATAGACGTAAATAAAAATAAAAAAATAGTTGAGAAATCTTGTTTAAAAAACGCCAATTAGTACCACCTCTCCGTCTAACAGAACAATTACCCGGTTCAAGTTTGTGTTGAGATATTTTTTAAGAGTGCGATTCTTAAAAAAAACATACTGTCGTATTCGATAGAAATTGTCACGCACGTTCATTTTGCTATGTCTTTCAAACCACTCAAATTCTTTGCAGTATACTTGTATTATTTCTGTTTTTATGCTAAAGGAAAAGCAAACTTTTAGGGTCGGGCGCACTAAAGCACACAAGTCAAAATTGTCATAAAATTATCGTTCTATACCACATAATTCATTAAAATAGCACTTTCGTTAATTTTGGTAAAAAACATGTTTGTTCAAGACAACTCTCCGTTGATGTTAATAAGGTAGTAATAAAAATATTTTATAGTAACATTGTAATTTATAAAAACACGATTGGTTAAAACACTCCTCAGAGGCAGTTTATAGTCTGTGTTAAAGGTAAAGCCGTAACACCAGATTACTTAAACTGCCTCTGAGGAATGTTTTAGAGGAATCGTGTTTTTATAAATAAAACCGTAATTTAATAATAATTATTTTTCACGTCCTCAAAAGTTTTGTTTGGAACTCATGTGCTTTTGTCTGCCGACCCTGCAATTAGCAATAAATGCTATTAGCTAACTGGTCGAGGGTGACAGCCCCTTAAGCCCATTCTCTCTCTCTGAGAGTGGCCGCTGATGCCTTTTGCCCTTGGTAAACGCCCAAATGTAAGTCATCTAGCAAAAATTATGCCCTAGCAATAAATGCTCTCAGCTATCTGGCAAGTTTGTCAGTCTCTAAAACCCATTCTCTCTCGCTGAGAGAGGCTGCTTCTGCTTTTCCCCCTTGGTTAACGGTCAAATGTAAGTCACTAAGCGAGAATTATGCCCTCAGCAGTAAATGCTATCAGCTAACTTTGCCATTACACACGGACGCATGCATATTCAAATTGGTGGCGTAATCCTTTAGGCGCCACGACACTAGGAAGCTGCAGATGTGGCAAACGAACTTCACATAAAAATCTTACAAAGAAAAGTGGCCTCTCCCGAATAATTTTCGGATTTCTTTTGCCGTAAATCGATCCCCAATTTATCTTTCTGATTGAAGTTGGTTTGTCAGCCCTTATTTTAAAAAGCTATTTGAAGGCTAAAAATTCCAGCCACGCCGGGACTTGAACCCGCGACCTCTGGCTAACCGTGCCCGCGCTCTCCCAACTGAGCTAATGGGCATGTGCAGGCATTAGTGAAATTTCGAGCCTCTTTACAAATGACTCTGTACTACGTACAGGCAGCATTGTCCTCAGCACGGATCAGTGCAACAAAAAAAGAATACAAATATCTGATTGACAGGGTTCAATCAACAATCTACTATGGATAGCCCTGCAAATGTCATGGTACGTTCTCGTTCTTGGACTTCTTCACTGGATAGACTAGAGACCTTACCCATGGACAAACAGATATATTGTGCTGTCAGAAAGCGTTGGCGCAAGCTAGGCTGCAGGGCAAAGGCCTCAGCTTTCCATCTCTCTTTGTCCCCAGCCACCTCGCACCATCCCGGTAAGAATGCATTAGAGAAATATCGCCACTCGCTAACGGTGAAGGAAGACATCGTGAGGAAACCTGAGTGTCTGAGCTACTCGCATACCTCAGCGCTTGAAATCGCCAATCCGCGGTGGGCACGCGTGGTGATTAAATCCATACTCTACTCCCTGAGAGAAGGCCTGCGCCCTACAGTGGAACGTACATAGGCTGCTTGTGTATAGTACAATTGGCCGGCTTATTGCTTAGTTCGGTTCTTACCTCGATGTGAAGATGTCTCGTAGATATGTAGTCTGAATGTTGACTATTAATTAATGGTATAATTTATGCGATCGGCCAAACGGCGGTTGTGTAACGCAGTGTGGCGCCTTCGAGATATATTAGATCTCGGTTCTGTCAAGTTTACGGTAGTTAAGCGAGTAGGACGGTTGCATGTCAAGCGAAAGGTACCTGGTTCAAGTCCCGGTGGTGGCATTGCAGCGTGTTGCAGAAAGGTCCGGTAGGTTATCCCACTTTAGCAATACAAACAACTTTTTTAGAGTTCTGACCAGAAACACGTTCGGGTCTTCGTTAAGACAGGTAAATCCGTATGATGTGAAGTGCTTCAAAGCCGGTATAAACTCTACTTAAATCGTGTGGGTTAAGATTTCGACTTTTATTCTTGCAACGTTTTTTCTTCAACGATTTATCGTCTGAAATAAAAGCTAAAACTACTTTAATGAATGCGCCAGAGACCTCACACATAGTCTTAAAAGTGGGCCGTTTATTTAAATGAATCGCCAATAACAATTATAGAATCGATTTGGCGCATTTGTTTAATGCAAATCGATCGATATTTGCATAGTGCGCGGTAGGCGCACTGCGCTTTCTAGTGATGGGAAAGCGTTGTTTTAGTTTTATCGACGTTTTTGAGAATAAAGCAAAAGAGTAGGTGAACCCTGGGCTCTGCCTGCCTACCCCTCCGGGATATGTGTGTGAGTTAATGTATATATTTTATTCTATTTATTTTAACAGAAATCCACAGCAATACAATTACATTGATATCATCATCATCAGCCATCTGACGCCCACTGCAGCAGGACACAGGCCTCCCTCATGGTTTTCTAACCATGAAGGGTTTTGCCATAATCGCCACGCTTGGCAGGCGGGTTGGCGATCGCAGTATAAATAATATTATTAATGTATTATAATATAATATTATAATACATTGATATATAATATTATTATTGCTTTCAGCAATAAGGGCGTAAATTGTAGTTTGTATTTTTCAAAGTACAATAAAGAATATTCTTATCTTATGTTACAGTAAAGCATAGGTACTTAATAAGTATGTTTGTTTTGAGAACATTTTGCGACATGCAATAGCTTAATAGCTTAATGATCAAACCGATTGTTTTTATCGAATTAAATAACAAGTTCAATAATAAAAACAAGCTCTGACTAAAAAAAAAACTAAGCCTGTTACCTTAATGTTAGTATTAGTATTAGTTAAGTTATAGTTTTTATCTACATTTTTAAGGTTAGGTTGAGTTATATGGATTTTATGGTCCGAAATAAATGGTTTAATCCATTAAGCAGAACAATCTGGCTCAACCACCAACTTGAAAATTACATTCGGTGACGATCTTCATTTATCACAGCGAGCGTCGAAAAAAAAAACTATATAAAACTTGAACAGAACTACGAAAACCGCGGGTCTCAGTAAAGTGAGAATATGACAGAGGGACAAACTCCGTGGTAGCAGGGTTCAATGGGTCGTGAATTTGAACCCTGGGCGTGTATCAGCGACTTTGTTTTCTAAGTAACGTACATTTGTGAATTTGTAGTAGCAATACCAGTCGATAACTGAAAATATCATGACGAAACCCGAGTGTCTGAGCGTTCAGGTCCGCGGTGGGCACGCGTGGTGATTAAGCCCATGCTCTCTCTCTCTGAGAGAAAGCCTGTGCCCTACAGTGGGACGTATATAGGCTGCATTATATAGCTATCATAGGGCAAGGGCAAGATAAAAAGTACCCGAAACCGGCGTGCGTGCATTCAACGACTAATGAATGTTCAGGAAGCGAAAGTGATCTGTCAGGATCGTAGCAAGTGGCAGTCTCTGGAGTCTGCCTACCCCTCTAGGATATAGGCGTGAGTTTTTGTATGTATGTATGTATATATCATAGATAGAAGGATGGTCTTGTGGTCTGTTTAAAAATTGAATATTTCACTAAGTAAATACTTAGTATTCTTATGATTTTCCAGAATTCTCGAAAAAGAACGAGACAGAGAGATACATAAGGGTTTTGGTTTTAATTTACAAACGACTTACAGGATCGCTATTAAAATCTGTCAATACGTTTAGAGGACACAAATCGAGGCTATACATATATTTATACATACATAAACTCACCCCTGTATCCCAGAGGGGTAGGCAGAGACCGAAAGTGATCTGTCGAGATCGTGACCACTTGCCACGATCTCGACAGATCACTTTCGCTTCCTCAACATGCATTAGTCGTTGCATGCAAGCACGCCGTTTTCGGGAACTTAAAGATACTTATCTAGTTTTTGTGCTTAGAAGCGAGAAAACAATTATGAAAAAAGAAATTAGTGCCTCATAAGTCTCGTGGCCAACCCTGGTCTCTCCCTACCCCTCCGGGATACAGGAATGAGTTCAGACTTCTTAATTATCTATCTTGTTTGTAATTTATTGTGATTACAACTTGTTGTGTAAAATAAAGAGTTTTATAATTGCTCTTTTCGTTCGTCTAAACCTAAAAATATCGATCTTCAGTAAGGACTAATATTATCTCTGTCAAATGGCAGCTTAAGTAAACGTTCTGTATGTTTCTGCCGTCGGAATTTCGGGAGTGCATTTTGGGATGATAAATTCATTCAGTTCGCCCAAAGTTTGGACGCAACTTTTATACTTACATGATAAACCGTTTCTGTCAAAAACTGGTGGGTGCTACTGACGGGTAGGATTTCTTTTCGAGTTGCCTTTCTTCATCCCTTCTCATGGATTCAATTACGCACTTTGGTTTTATCGAAGGATTCGTAAATGTTGTTACAAATAGTAATCTCCGCGGAAGGTTTTAGTGACTGGCAGACTATTTTAATTCTTTTAGGGCGGTTTGTGATCTCCACTCCACTTTATTAATAGAGTATTAACTATCGGTTTTTAGGCAGATGTGACCTGTTGTTGCTAATCTGTTGGGCTTCGTCAGGCAAGATATTTGGCGAATTGTCTCATTTTTGATGCGATCCATCAAAGAGACTCAGAGCATAGATCGTTCTATACGATCTGTTCGTTGGTAAACGCAGCGCAGGGTGACCACCAGCTTGCTGGGCCGACTATTTGAGGCGTATTGCTGGCAGCGGCTGGATGAGAATGGTCAAGGACAGAAAGAAGTGGCGTGCTCTGAAGGAGGCCTATGTCCAGCAGTGGGCGAGTAGGCTGATTGATTAAAAGGATCTCTATGGCAAAAAAAATTAGACCTACACAATTTATTTAACGCCCTCTTTTCCGATTATTCCGCCACCTCCAGTGGTCACATTGCCACAAAAATATTTTTCGCCTCGCCAATTTGCACGAGGTACGCCAAAATTATAAAAGCGGGCCCTGAAAAAACATAAACCATCTCAAAAAAACATTCCGGACAAAAATGCGTCCGCTCCACGCCGCAAAAGCGGATGACAATAATTAAAAAAGTTAGCGGAAAGTTGAAATAATTAATTCGCGAGACACAGATTTTTTTTTTGCAACCACGTCCATACACAATCCGTGACATCTGTGCCAAAACACAATTAGGCGTTAGGCACGCCTACCTGTAAAATAGGAAAAAAGTCATTTCCCATGCCCACGTGAATTTAAATTGGAATCCTGAATCATAGGAAAAATATACGCGCCTGAATGAATGTTAAAACAACGGTTCGAAAAATAAGAGAGTTCTTTATGTTTAATACAGTCATTACAGTCGGATGGAAAATGACATTTTTATTTCAAAGTCACCCGTAACGGAGTAGAGTGCATGAACGTGAATGCCGAAGTATTGTATTGTACCAGAACAATATAGATAAGCCTTGAAAATGGGCTCGAGTTCCGTGTTCTCATATCTATTTCTCGAAATTAGAAACGAATGAGATAGGTATTTTAATTTCTCTTTTATTTTATGTCCTATGTTTTTTCAAATGTTATTTGTTAACATGTCTATCTTTGAACCTTATAACATAATCATCATCATCATCATCAGCTCCTTGACGTCCACTGCAGGACACAAGCCTCCCTCATGGTATTCATAACCATGAGGGGTCTTGCCATAATCGCCACGCTTGGCGCCTGCCAAGCCTGGGTTGGCGATCGCAGTATGCGGCTGAAATCTCAGGAAGACGCTGCTGCCCGTCTCCTGGTAGTGTATTTCCTTAGTCGCCTTCTACGACATCCACGGGAGGAAATGGTGTGACGCTATTCTTTATAACATAATAAAGTTGGTTTATTTTCAGCGATATCCGAATAGAGAAGTGAGCCTGTGATCCTGGTTAACTAAGCTACCTAAGGCCGCCAATTCTGCTTCGATTTATTGAATTTCTGTTAATGTAATCTCTATGTACAATAAAGAATATTCTATCTATCTACCTCGATTTAATGTGATTTTTATCAAGTTCAAGGAATAGGAACTTGATTCTGCGTTTAGATATGTAGCCCTTTTTAACCTGTAAATGACACACTTTCTAACCGACTGGAGTACGAGTCATCAGTTTTCCGTTTACAAGTTTTACAAAAAGTTAAAAATTCGAAGCGCTTCCGTGTAGAATTTGGTGAGTCACAGTTGACGCTTAATCAATCACTTCCATGAGTCATTTTAATTCGGTAGCTGATGTAAAATAAAAATAAAAACACTTTTCGTTGGTCATTAGCGTTCCTGTGTTGTTTTAAACATTGCCTTTCATTGTATTACTCATCCTTGACAAAACAAGGAAAATAAGTAATTTTTAAAATGCCTTAACAAATCGGGACTACATTTTGGATTTAATATCGAGAGGAGAATAAAAAGATAAAAAATAAGGCAAGATAAAAGTACCCGAAACCGGCGTGCGCGCATGCAACGACTAATGAATGTTGATGAGGCGAAAGGGATCTGTCAGGATCGTGGCAAGTCGCAGACCCTGGTCTCTGCCTACTCCTCCGGTATACGGGCGTGAGTTTATGTTATGTTATGAAGTGTGCCGGCGACTTCTTCCGCGTGAAATACGAATAAAACGCATTCGATATCTGTTAGTCACACTTTTCTGGGATTGTGTTTTTGAGTAGTCCAATATTTATTTTCTAAATGAAGTAGAAGAACTTATCGATATAAGTTTTTTCTCCGAAACAATCTGATTCTTGCTTGAAATTGACTCCTTTGTGTAATTAGTAAGGTTCATTCAGTCACAATTTCAGCATTATAATGAATAAAAAGATTTTGATTTTATGTATATTTTTATTTTGCTTATCATTTCTTGAATGATCAGCTAAATCCTGCGGTTGACTGGTAGAAAATGCTTGTGGCATTAAGTCCGCCGCATTGTGCAATTGCTTTAAGTGCAATAAAAGCATCTATAAATAAATAAATAAAATAAACTCATCGATAGGTAGTTTTTAGGTAAGTTGTATGACACCACTACATTTTTATCGTTGCTCGAATATTAAAGTCTAACATGTTATGAGAGCAATTAATGGTTTTTTATCAGTGGATATGGCTATGTTAAATTTAAAGTTACGTTAAAATAATGGCTATGGTAAATTTGGGTGCCCTAGTTTATTTACTAGTAACAGACTATTTTTCGATTGTTATTTCTTGCTCGCCTAGGTGCGTTCCTATTATTTCGTTTATGTAAAACACTTCATCTCGCCAATCCGCGGTGGACTCGTGTATATATATGTTACAGTCATAGTGATTAAATAGCTATTATACATAATGACTGGTCATTATATATAAAAGCCAAATTCACTAGACAAAGTAATAAATTATTCGCATTTTGTTTGTTAGGTCAGTACACATAAGCAAAAATAGGTTCGAAGTTCCGAACTTCGGGTGTTAGTTCTTTTTTTTATATAAAAGCGAAAAAAAATATTTCACTAAAAAACTTAGTTTTGTGTCAAACTTAAACAAGGTTGGTGCATGGAAAAGTCATAGGTACCCTACATTATGATATGGCAAAACGTGGGATACCGCCGTTTTTGCCAAACGATACTTTTGACTGAATAATGCTTGGTAAAATCAAAGATATTATATAAAATTGCTAGAAAATGTGATTAATTTTGTGTTAATTATCACTTTATCTAAACTGAGTAGACATTATATATAATGACTAGACAATATATATAATATCCAGATTTATTACTTTGGCTGTAACATATATATATATATATATATATATATATATATACGTGAATAATAACAAAGTGGGAATGAACGGAGCGAGCGCAGCGCATAGCACGCGGACGGCGGCGCTAGGAAAGGGATTCCCCCGCTCCCGCGCACTTGTCGAATCAGATGACGTCTCTCGACCAATCAGAATAAGTTACAATGAACAGTTTTAACTAACTTGCTTCGGAAAAGCGCGTTTTGTCTAGTAATAACGGACAGATGACGTCATTCAAGTGGCAGGAAGACGCTGGATGCAGGCCGCTTCCAACCGGTCTTTTTGGAAATCCATGGAGGAGGCCTATGTCCAGCGGTGGACTTCTTTTGGCTGAATGATGAATGATGATTTAGTAAAAACTAGTTTTAACTAGGGAAAACGGGTTCTATCTAAAAACTGGTTTTAACTGTAACATATAGACACTTTCTTTGTCTTTAAAAGAAGACCCAGCAATAAGACTTATTCAATTAATTTATTTCAAACTAGCTGTGCCTGCGGCTTCGCTCGTGTGGAATTCAGTTTGTGATTATAATAGTATCAGAAAAAAAAACAATATGGGTATTGTATATTTGAAAAATAACCCTGTATTCCGAAGTGATCTTACTCTTTACGGCTTTCTCACTTACGTGGGCTGCAGTATAATGTGTTGGCACTTCAGAAAGGGCCCTAGGCTGCATATAAATCTGAGACAAAAAGCCAATAAGAAAACAATTAGAATCAATCCTCACTAGAGTAACTCGCTGGACCGGCTCCGCCCACTTTGTTTGAGTGTGCAGTGGCGAGCAAGGTGTAATCGGGCGACCACATTTATCTTTATTATTATTTTTATTAGTAGGATTTGAGTACAGTACAGCTGTTTTATCTTTATATACATACATAAACTCACACCTGTATCGCTACGTATTAGTATGCTACGATTCTGACAAACCCATATTATATTAAATAAAATTTTGTTTTCTTAAACTTAGTATTTAACACTTATTTAACCTTGAAAAGAATAATTAAAAACTATTGTTATGGTTGTCCGATTGGCTCATTTAGAATTCTATAGATTAATAAAGAGAAGTGGCTTCGAAAATCGAAAACTAAGTATAGGTGATAAAAATATGTCTTTAAAGTCCGTAGTTGTATTGTCTAGTAAAGCCTCAGACCACATTTATTATGTAAAAAATTGTGTACTTTTTTACACAATTTTTTAAAATAATTTAAATTGTGGACTTAATTCCGGATTCACTTACTTGCTTTTTTGTCGGAGGAACGACCAGGTTTCGCTCTCATTCGCAGAGTTTAATCATGGTAAGTAGAGACGGAACTCGCGTCTTTGGTTGCTCGTCTCTGACGCGCGGCGCGCCCGTGAAGTCAATAATGTGTAGTGCTTACGAAAGTTTTAGTTCCAAAATTTAAATTATTAGAATGTGTGAACTAGACAAACGCCAGATGTAGCCTTAAACCCTCCCCATTTGACTCACAATAAAAGTCAACATCTATATTTTATTTAGATGATGATGATGGTTGTTTAGAGATTATCAGAGAACCGGCGAGGTTGACGTGAGGTCCAGGCCCAATAGTGGACGTCTTAAATAGGCTCTATAGATGGATAGATTCATATAGATGACTTTCTTTTATGTCATCTTATTCCTATATTCTTGCTCGCAAGCGCATCTCCGACGAGGACTTTATGTAAATGTATGTAAATTTTTAATGTTCTTATAATTACACGTCGTTAAGAGGTGCAATTAATAATGCGCTTGTCGTGTGTTGGTTCAGGGATGGGTGTCGAAAGAGTTGAGAGGTCGTTGCACTATTGTAGTACTACTGTTAGACGACACGTAAATTTTAACATGATGTAAAATGTCTGTATGTATTACATGTCCTATGTTTATGTTAGAGTTAAGTGTGTTTATTCTTGACCGTTTTTATTAAACATATGAAGGGTAATGTTGCAAAGCACATCCCCTGGTCGTCACGCCCAGCAAGCAGTTCCACTCAAGTCACCAACGAGTGACCCGACCCGTGCGACCTATGCGATAAAATGTACGAAATGTTACAAAAAATGCAAGTTTTGCGAAAGTTTAAGAAATGCTAATAAATCACATTATCACCACGTGTCTTCTCCGTATTTTCTATTTTATTTTATTTCCGTGTTTTTAGGCAATGGAAAACTGCTAAAATGTCATACAAGGTTGTAATAGCTCAGGTGGGATATCGGGCGGTCCCGAAATCAGAAGACCCTGGTTCGAGTCCAGATGTCTCCCAGTCCGATTGTTTTTTTCCTTTTTTCCCCTTTTTTTCATCGTATCTAAGTGTAATCCAAAAAACACGTTTAACAAAAAAAATAATACCGAGCAAAGCTTGGTCATCCAGGTACTTGAAGGAATAAAAATATAAGAAACTTTCCCTCAATTATTTGTTGGAACTGTCAACTCGGACTGTCGCTTGTGTGTTTATCAATAAAGGCAATCACGACACGCGCTGTGTTCGTGTGATTCAGGAGTTCTCAAAGAGTCTTGAAGAGGGTAACAAATCCGACATGGCCATCCCTGTTGGTGTGGATGCGCATGAAAGATAAGAAAGAATGGAAAATAGGAAACAATTGCATTTTCTACCGCCAGTGTACGTGTGGCCTCCAAGGGTCATAACTGGCAGGACGCACTTGTAGAAGACTCTGTGTGGAGACCACGAACTAGCTTAACGCAGCATAAGACGCCCCACCAGTTCGCGGGGCCGAGGATGCCAGGCAGACTTCCGGTAAAGGCTGGATGAGGATGGCCAACTTTAGAAATACGTGGCCTTCATTGGTGGTCTATGTCTAGCAGTGGACGAGCTGAATGATGGATATTGACAATAGTCCATACTTTTTCGCGTGGGTAATGGTAAGCAAAAGCAAAATTGAGGTCGATGGGCAGGAGATACACTATGTCGACGAGTACATCTACTTGGGCCAAAGTAAGCTTCGAAAACAGGCAAGCCACGGAAATCAACCGCCATATCGAAAACGCCTGGAAGTGCTACTGGTTCATGAAGGATTTGTTGAAAGGAAGCCTTCCGCTTTCCTTGAAACGGAGACTCGTCGACATGTGCATCCTGCCTGCCCGTCCTCACTTACGGCTCCCAGACTTGACTTGAAGAACAGAAGTCCAGGCTCAAGGTTTGCCAGCGAGCTATGGAGCGTAGCATGTTGGGCATCAGAAGGATTGACCATATCCGCAACACTACGTTACGCTCAAAAACACGCATAGCTGATGTGGGTGTCCAGACTGCAAGGTTGAAGTGGAGCTGGGCAGGGCATATCAGTAGAATGCACCCGGATAGGTGGGCGAGACTTGCCACTGAGTGGGTGCCACAAGGCGGTCGTCGCAGGAGAGGTAGGCCAAGAAGACGTTGGCGAGATGACCTCGACACATGCCGGAGTGGTCTGAGGTGGCACAAGACAGAAACATCTGGTCTGAGTTGGGGGAGGCCTTTGCCCAGCAGTGGGACACAAACGTGGCTACGTAAAAAAAAAAAAACTGGTAAGAAAATAAGATAAGATAACAATATTCTAAATACCCCACCACTACTCCTGTATCATCCAACATCAGGTTCTTTTTTCATTAAAATAAAATTAAACCGTTTTCAAGATTGGGAACCGCTGCCCTAGGAGATCCAATTGAGACAATGAGCACTCGTCAAGAGTTCATCGTTCTATCGACAACGACAGACCGACAGTCACTTAGCCACTGTCATTTTGTAGCCATTTCTTCCACCGATGACAGCTCTCGGCTGTCAAAGTAATTGTATGACAACCGGAGTCACCAGAGGCACTATTCGGGAATGTAGCTAAAAAGACAAGACTGGTAAGGTAGCAATGAAAACTGACAGAACGTCCACCGAATAAAAGGCATTAAACATAAATTAATATTACATTACATAACCTCCTTAGTCCTTATCTTGATAGTCACAATGGTTTTCAATTGTTATTTTCAAGGTCAGGACTGAGGAGGTTAAAGTCACGCCTGTATCCCGGAGGGGTAGGCAGTGACCAGAGTTCTACTTGCCACGATCTTGACTAATCTCTTTCGCGTCATCAACATTCATTAGTCTTTGCTTGCGCGCACGCCGGTTTCGGGTACGTTTTATCTTAAAATAAGGCATTACAGTCTTAATAGTTTTAGTTATTAAAAAAATAATAATACCGGCATACTCTTAACTTAATTCTCGGAAGAGCTTCCGGAATAAATTTAAGAATGTGTAGTGCTTACAAACGTTGTTCAAAAGTAGTTCAGAGACCGTTATGCTTTGCTTCTGTTCCCACATTGTTTTGCCACTGAATTGGACACGTGTGCATTGATCGATTTATAATGGACGAACCAATGGACGTTCGTCATTGTGATTAGTTAGTTAGAACACTATTGTAAACTGTTTAGCTTGTGGTGCGTGCCTATTAAGGGGCTCGTGCTATACATTATTTAGTTGAATACGAAGTGCCCAACATGAGATCCGTAGACGAACGAAAGTCGTCGACATAGCCCTACGGATTAGTAAGTTGAAGTGGCAGTGGGCGGGGCACATAGCACGCAGAACTGATGGCCGATGGAGCCGAAAAGTTCTCGAATGGAGACCACATATGACCTTATCCAAGTGGCAGGAAGACGCTGGATGCAAATCGCTTCCAACCGGTCTTTTTGGAAATCCATGGAGGAGGCCTATGTACACCAGTGTACTTCGTGTGGCTGAATGATGATGATAATGATGATGAAGTGCCCAACAACGGGGTCGTGATTTTTAGCAACTTTTTAACCACCACCATGGTGATACGTGGTGAGATTTCATGCGACCCCTCCCCCCTACCCATAATCACGTGTATATTTTTGGTACAGAGGTTCTTAAAAAAATTCACGCGGAAATCGTTGCCTAGCAACAGCGAGTCAAGGTCACGCACCGCTTTTCGGTTTAGAAATCGCGCGTTCAAAGAAAAAATTAATACACGTGATATCTCACTACACGCCGCCTCCCCCTAGTGATGTTTCCGAATCCCCTAAGACGACACCTAAGGTGACTGACATAGCCTATAAGATTGGCAACCTGAAGTGGCAGTGGGCTGGTCACATATGCCGAAGAACTGATGGTCCATGGGGTGCAAAGGTTCTCGAGTGGAGACCACGAGCTGGCAAACGCAGCGTAGGACGCCCACCAGCTCGCTGGACCGGCGGTCTGAGGCAGATTGCTGGCGGCGGCTGGATGAGGATGGCCGAGGACCGAGGCAGATGCCCAGCAGTGGGCGAGTACGGGCTGATTGATTGACTACCTGTATCCTGACAAGTAATAATAATAATAATATTTTCCACACGACACTATCACTTGTCCGGGCCCCAAACTAGGATAACCTGTAATACATCTGTTATTCTCTGAAATACACCCAGACTGAGGCCATACAGACATGCATACATAAATCACGCCTGTATCCCAGAGGGGTAGTCAGAGAGACCAGGGACTGCCACTTGCCACGATCCTGACAGATCACTTTCGCTTCCTCAACATTCATTAGTCGTTGCATGCCCGCACGCCGGTTTCGGTTACTTTTTATCTTGCCCTTCGAGGCGATGAGGTCATTCATACGAACGCCCGGCGGCCCCCCGTGGGAGTCGAACCCACGGCCTCCGGCATGGTAATCAGACGTGGCACCGCTAGACCAATGAGGCAGTCAAGTGATTGTGTTATGTGGAAGTTATAATTATTAATTTATTCTTCTTTTGGGTACCTATGTTACACCCAGTTTCTCGTACACTAACACGCTGTTAATCTACTATTAACAGCTGTTAATTGACCAAAGTGCATACAAAAAAACCACTGACAGTTGTTAACAGTAGATTAACAGCTTGTTAGTGTACGAGAAACCGGGGGTAAGTCTCTTCTGTG
The DNA here is from genome assembly GCA_947308005.1 of Yponomeuta malinellus. NCBI lineage: Eukaryota > Metazoa > Arthropoda > Insecta > Lepidoptera > Yponomeutidae > Yponomeuta > Yponomeuta malinellus. The sequence goes on from OX371019.1 coordinate 3,522,162, forward strand.
TCTTTTTTTTGGTACCAATTTTGATATCGGGTTTTAAACTCGTCCAGACATTTAGGTATTTTTATCACTGTGTATAAGATTTTTCTTCTATACTATCTTTATCTATACTAATATTATAAACAGGCAAAGTTGATAACTTTATAAATGTTCGTAAGTTTGTATGTTGCGGGTAACTCCGAAAGTACTTATCCGATTTCAATAATTCTTTCACCAGAATTTAAAATGGACCTACAGAGTGGACATGGGCTTACCACGCCAACGTAGTCTCGGGTAGTATAATCATCAAAAATCCATCATTCCATCATCAGACATTGGCCTCCTTCGTGGTTTTCATAACCATGAGGGGTCTTGCCATAATAGCCACGCTTGGCAGGCGGGTTGGCGATCGCAGTATGCGGTTGGCATCTCAGGAAGACGCTGCTGCCCGTCTCCTGGTACTTGATTTCCTTAGTCGCCTTCTACGACATCCACGGAAGGAAATGGAGTGACGCTATTCTTAATCCGGCGCCGCACGGAAGTATGATAACACTCACATAATAATGCCAAGACTCGGCCGCGTGAAAAACCCCAAAGCACAATCATATAAATTGCCTATTTATTAAATTAATGCGGAAACGACAAGTCATAGGCGGTTCATTAATATAATGGTTAACTGTATAACTGAATTAAATTGTGAAGGCAATAGATTGGTTGAGTGTGGGTGTGTTTGATGAATCATGCTGTGTTACTAATTACTATTGTTAATTTCGCTTGTTTGTAGCAAGCCGGTGATTACAGTAATAAATAATTGAGGAGTAGTTGAGCGGTGGTAGCGGAGCGGTAGAACGCCTGCTTCTCATCCGGGGGGTCGCGCGTTCGAATCCTGGCATGTGCCAATGACTTTGTTTTCTATGTTGTGTACATTTGTGAAGTTGTAGTAGCAATATCACTCGCTAACGGCGAAGGAAAACGTCGTGAGGAAACCCAAGGCGCTTGCTGCGTACAATGGCCCAACTATGAGGCTAAGTGCGGAAATCTCAGGTTTAACTAGAACTAGAACATAGTAATAACTAGTAGATTCCACACAACACAATCACCTGACCTGGTCCCAAACTAGGATACCCTGTGCTGCAGTAACATCACAAACATGGAAATACACCCAGACTGAGGCCATGGGTCCCAAACTAGGATACCCTGTGCTGCGGTAACATCACAAACATGGAAATACACCCAGACTGAGGCCATGTGCACAAATGTACGGCGGCCCCCACTGGGAATCGAACCCACGACCTCCGGCATGGTAATCAGACTTGATACCGCTAGACCAACGAAGCATTATATTAAGGCATGATCTCTCTCTGAGAGGCCTGTGCCCAGCATCGGGAGCTCTGAATAGCTCTGACACAGGTTGCCTCACGATGTTTTCTTTCACAGTTAGCGAGTTGTATTGCTACTATAACTTCACAAATGTACATAACTTAGAAAACCAAGTCATAAGTACATGCCCGCACTGGGAATCGATCCCACAGTTCTACCCACTAGGCTACCAACGCTATTATTATTATTATTAAATAGATGATTGATTTATAGTTTTTTTTTTTTTGTTGTTTTGCATTGGTTTGTTAAAAACTTAACGAAGTTTGTCTGGTATAGGTTGGCCTACCCCACCGTCCTTTCAGCTATGCGACACCAGAACGACTAAAATTACACATTGTATAAACCAAGGCGGCTCATCGAACGGGTTCAAGCGCCGGGCATTCGAAATGAATATAGTTTTCGCCCAATACCATCTTGAGCGCCTTTAATTACACGATGCGCGCATATTTCTCGGGCTCACATTCAAACTTAATTAAAACCCTCTTATCTCTTAACACCGCCCCTTGAATCGGCGCCACAGAGTAAAGTTATAGACTTGGCACTTCAAAATCTTTTTTTTAATTCCAAGTGACACAGAAACTGCGGCTTAATGAAGGTGACAATTTAAACTAGGTATCCATACTAAAATCTAGATCATTTCGGAGAAAAAAAGAAAAACTCCAAACGTAAAATTTCAAACGTAGTCTTTTCAAATTTGTTTTTTTTTTATTAACAGAGTCTACGTACTATTCGAAAAGCTAGAACTCAAAACTCATGCATTGAGCTGACGTTAATTCCGGACATCTTTTCTATCTGTGATATTGCTGTGCCTACATGATTATATTCTTTTTGTTGCACTAACCCGTGCTGAGGACAATTTTGAAAACCTATTTAGAGGCTAAAAATATAATCATAGCGATATCATTCCGATGTAAAAACCTAACTGCAAAGCGGGCTACTCGGGGGCTGCAAGTGATGTAAATCGCTTCAGCCAGATGTCGCTGCCTGTACGTAATACGAAGAAGTTTGTAAAGAGGTTCGAAATTTCGCCCCTGGCTGCACTTCCCCATTAGCTCAGTTGGGAGAGCGCTGGCACGGTTGGCCAGAGGTCGCGGGTTCAAGTCCCGGCATGGGTGGAATTTTCTGCCTCTAAATAGCTTTTCAAAATTGTCCTTAGCACGGGTTAGTGCAACAAAAAGAATATAAAATGTACCTAATTATATAGATATACATATTTTGAAGAATAACAGCCTTTAATAATTAAACGGCCTTTAATAATTAGCTTTAATAATTATCTTTTCTCATTATCTTTTCTCATTATCGTATGATGCAGAGTTCATGACGGGCGGCCCATGGCCTAGGATAGGATGGCCCATGACAATAGGTTTTGTTATAAAAACTACAAGAAAAAATTACAACAGGGTACTCCACTTATGTCTATTTAGTTCATCTGGTGAGCTCATAATCTTAGGCCCAAACCCCGAGCCCTTGCTGGCCAGCAAGTCGGCGTAGGGTTAACGGCCGGCTGGGCCAAATAACTGGGCAATTTGACAATGTCTCCGCCAGTCACAGCCCCGCTGAAGAAGGGTTAAGTTAAATTTGCCAGGCCTGGAGTATTTATTTGATATATGGTGAGAGGCGGTTACACCGTTACATATTGAGAGAAAAATGTGTAGGTACAGCTGGTACACTTTGTGAAGTTATAGTAGCAAAATACCACTCGCTAACGGCGAAGGAAAACATCGTGAGGAAACCTGAGTGTCTGAGCTATTCATATACCTCAGCGCTTGAAATCACCAATCCGCGGTGGGCACGCGTGGTGATTAAGCCCATACTCTCTCTCTGAGAGAAGGCCTGTGCCCTACAGCTACTATGACAGCTGTGGAATCCAATCGTCCGCGCAGTCAGGATGAGTTTATGACAGACACATGCGAGCAAATTATTTTTTTATTAATATTTGTGGATTTCACGAAGAATTATAGGGTAAATATCTCGCGTCCCCCGCTAATCAGACCCGAAATACGTTCATGAGTATTATTCACATCATCAGCCATTTGACGCCCGCTGTAGGACATAGGCCTCCCTCATAGTTTTCATAACCATGAGGGGGTTTTGACATAATCACCACGCTTGGCAGGCGGGTTGGAAGACGCTGCTGCCCGTCCCCTGGTAATTTATTTCCTTAGTCGCCTTCTACGACATCCACGGGAGGAAATGGAGTGACGCTATTCTTAATCCGCGGCGCCACACGGATTCATCACGGATTCAGTATTATTCATCATAGTCATTTGGGTGGCCGAAGACACAAAGAAGTGGCATTCCTCGGCGAGGGCTTATGCCCAGCAGTAGACGAATACCTACGGGCTGATGCAGGCAATATAAAAAAACCGGTCAAGTGCGAGTCGGACTCGCGCATGAAGGGTTCCGTACCATTATCTATACAACATTACACAAAGATCAAATTTGAGAACAGCGCCATCTATAGAAACCAACAAGAAGCGTTTTACATTGACATTTAACGACATGACATCGGCGCTGTGAAGGTTACATAGAAGGCCGCTAGATGGCGAGCGCTGCCTTTAGACAACGTTTGTTGTATGGGAGCCCCCTTGAAATATTTATTTTATTCTGTTTTTAGTATTTGTTGTTATAGCGGCCACAGAAATACATCATCTGTGAAAATTTCAACTGTCTGGCTATCACGGTTCATGAGATACAGCCTGGTAACAAACAGACAGACAGACGGACAGGGGAATCTTAGTAATAGGGTCCCTTACCCCTTTGGATACGGACCCCAAAAAACATGCCTAGCTCATTTTGTGTGATATGATACTCTGTTCTTTAATTTTTTTCCCAACCAAAAAAATACACATATTTTCATTTTAAGAGTTGATTCATTCACGCCTTAACTAAGACATTATTTCAAAAAGCCCTTCCCCCATTCGACAGGCCGGTCCTAAAGGCTTCGTAAAACTTTACGACGCGTTGTTATGCTTTACAGTGTCGTAATGGCGCCGACGTTACAGCAATTTAAAGTTTACCGCGCCACTTTTTAAGGTCGAAAAGAATCTCGCTTTTCTGCGCTCATGTAAAATGCAAATGTAATTTTACAGTTAGTTATCGCAACGCTATTAAATCCGCAGCTGTGCGCGTGTTGCCTGTGGATTAACCAGAATACGGTAAGGGCTGAAACGCGCTAGTCGTTACCGTTTGCGCCTGCAAAAAAGTATGCAACCTCCTTGCTAGTTCAAACTTATTCTTTTTCTGAATAACTCAAAATATCCTTTTTTTTATCGTCTTTTGTTTTTTACTTCTTTTAAAAATATTAGCACAAGCAACGTTGATTCTATTGAAAAGTGGTCGTATTGTTAAATAAGATTCATGTTTTGTGTTAGTAAACCTATGTTAGTATGGTACAAAATATGAAAACTACGTGAACTCAATATGATGTTAAAAACGTAGGTTACAGCCTAGTTCGATTTCTGCTAAATACGGGCGTTGTTGGAAAAAATACTTTAAAAATTTTAAAAATGTCTATCATTATTATTGAGATTGGTGATATTAACTTTTTGAAAAAACGTAAAAAATATAAAAGAAGATATTGTTTTTTATCATTGGTAGCTCTAAATAATCCCTCAACCGGTATATACCGAATGAAACCTGATCAGATATTGTTGGATAACCATACATAATAACAATAATCTCACAAGTCCATCCGGTTTCTTCATTATAACTTGAGAGCGGACCCTGATTTATTCCGTGAGTTCCACCAGCGTTTTCGATCCCCTAACCGCGAGTATTAAGGAGGTATAGTTGTGCTGTCAACTGTGGCATTAGGATATCCCATATGATGACCAGATAATCCCACACTATATTTAGGTAGGTAAAGTAAAGTAAAGTAACTCCAAAAAGACAATTCCTTAAAAAACTGCTTGTACATATACAGGTTTAGGCTAGGCCTGTATCTCATATAGAGGTAAATGTGTTTTTTTTGTTCGTGGCTTGGTCTCTGCCTACCTATCCAGGATACAAGCATGCCATTGTGTATGTGTGTAGTATGTTCGTTCCGATGTAGGAGGTAATTTCCGAAACTGCTTATGCGATTTTTAAAATTATTTCACTGATATTTTTAATGGTCCTTGAGGATGGAAAAAGTTTATTCGTCCAAAGTACAAGTATAAGTCACTTCCGGCCCAAAAGTCCCCATGATACTGGCCGCATTGCCGCGCTGCACAGCGAGGGAAATCCTTTGGCTCAGATATGCCCCAGAGCGAGTCACTTACATTGTATGGTACATATTATTGGTATGCTATTGTCTCTTTCTTCAACGCGGACGAAGCCGCGGTATCAGTTAGTATAGCGAAAAGGCTTTTAATTTCTTAAGTAAGACAATTTTAACTGCTTTTTGAGCACCTTCCGCCCTACCTAAGATAGAATAAACTTTATTCATATGTAAAGGTAGGACTTGTTCGGTCTAATTAAACCGTACCCTCTTTAAACGATGGACTGATGAAAGAGCGTTAGGTTCTGTGGGGTTTATTTGTCTTTCGTTTTGCCATGAAAAGGGTCCCCGAAAAAGATTTCTTTTCGATTTCCTAATGAACACAATGCTAATTAATTAACTCGATGTTCCACGGTATCACCCTTTTTGTCCTCTTATCAAATAATAGCATCAGATAAATTGATAAAGGTTTTCTTTACGACTAATACTTTTCAAATTATAACCTGTCAAGAAGTTATTCTAGTCACGTGGTACAAAAACGCGCCATACAAATTGGGCGTGAACTACCTATGTCGTTTCACGGTGCTCCTGACGCCTGATAATGTACGAACAATTTATCGAGCTTTCTGTGTTTTTGGGTTCCGTACGCGAAGGGTGCCAAACGGGACCCTATTACTAAGACTTCACTGTCCGTCTGTCTGTCTGTATCTCATGAACCGTGATAGCTAGGCAGTTGAAATTTTCACAGATGATGTATTTCTGTTGTCGTTATAACAAAAAACACTAAAAACAGAATTAAATAAATATGTAAGGAGGGCTCCTATACAATAAACGTAAATTTTTTTGCCGCTTTTTGCTCGATATTCATAACGGTAACAGGTAGACGCTTGAAATATTAACAATATTTAGTTCTGTATTCGCTTCATAAATAAATAATTAAATTAAAATAAATTAATATTTAAGGGGGGCTCCCATACAACAAACGCGATTTTTTGCCGTTTTTACTCGATCTTTTTGTCTAATGTTGCATAGATATTGGTACGGAACCCTTCGTGCGCGAGTCCGGCTCGCATTTGGCCGGTTTTACAAATAAATATTCAGAGGTATAAAACATCACATTTCGTTATACAAACTCACGCCTGTATCCCGGAGGGGTTAGCAGGGACCAGGTAAAGTACTCGAAAAAAAAATACCATTATACTTTAGTTGCAATTCGCTTTTAAGGTAACTTGACTAGAGTGCACGGATGTAAAGGCTAATGTGCTGTCTGCTGTACGCTAGGTACACGATTGTAAACTTACACTACATAAACGCACGCCTGTGTCCCGGAGGGGTGGGCAGATACTAGGATTTGCCACTTGCCACTATCGTGAGAAACCTCTTTGGCTTCATCAACATTCATTAGCACGCACTTTTTTTCTTGCCCTTCTCTAGAACAATCCCTATTTGGTCGAAGTAGGTCCGCTGGAGCGTCCCTTGCCTTATTTGTATAAAATGGTTGGAGTCAAGGCTCATAAAAGCAAAGAGTTAAGAGTTAGATTCTCGTAAAGGTTAATATGCAACAAGTGATAGTCCCTGTGAAATAGCTTTAGCTTTTTAAAACTTTATAAAGGAGCAAGCTTACTTGCAAACTAAGACCTGAGTTACTCACTAGATAGTTTAACGGACTATTATGAAGCAAAGCTCTTTACGCTCTGAATAATGTAATAGTATCCTATTAACTTTCTAAGTTATCCTTAGCTGCAGACGCACTCAATTTTATGTTGATAGGGTCATCAACATTCCGAACGTTCTATACGAGAGAAGCTTTAAAAAATATTTAGGTATTTTTTAAATTTCTCTCAGAGAGAGAGATGGGCTTGATGACCACGTGTACCGACCGAGGATTGGCAATTTCAAGCGCTGGAGTACAAACACCTCAGATACTCAGGTTTCCTCACGACGTATTGTGTCACAGTTAGCGCGTAGTATTGCCGCTACAACTTGACAAATGTATGTAACTAAGAAAACAATGTCATTAGTAGGTACATCCCCGGGGTTCGAAACTCGAACCCACGACTTCGTGAATGTGAAGCGTAACTTTGGTAGTTACGTACTTTTTTGAATTCGTATTAGCAATAGCCCGCACCAACTGTGAAGGAAAACATTCGTGAGGAAACCTGAGTTCCTGAGGTGATATACCTACCTCAGCGTTTGAACTCGCCAATCCACGGTGGGCACGCTTGGTGACTAAGCCCAAACTCTCTCTCTGAGAGAAGGCCTGGGCCCTACAGTAGGACGTATGTAGGCTGCATTAGTATTATTGCAACAAAAATGTAAAGGTTGACCTGCTGCAGACCGTACAAGTCGTTTCAGCTTCGCCCTCACCGAGTCCCATCCGAATTAGCAATTCGCATATTGAATTATCAACAAAGTTTTGTTGTCAGCAAGTTTGTTTTCGCATCTCTTAGCCTTTTCTTGGCAAATTGTCGGGCGCCGACCTCCGGGCGAAGTTTTCAGTTCGATTCCTTTTTGCAAGTTGCATTTGCCGGCTTCGGCTTTCCGTGTGGCACCGGATTAAGAATAGCGTCACTCCATTTCCTCCCGTGGATGTCGTAGAAGGCGACTAAGGAAATCAATTACCAGGAGACGGGCAGCAGCGTCTTCCTGAGAGTCCAACAGCATACTGCGATCGCCAACCCGCTTGCCAAGAGTGCCAAGCGTGGCGATTATGACAAAACCCCTCATGGTTATGAAAACCACGAAGGAGGCCTGTCTCCTGCAGTTGGCGTCAAATGGCTGATGATGATGATGATGATGATGATTTGCCGGCTTTGAACCGACACCAATACTTGTGTGAAAAAATGCGTTGCGACGCGTTTCGCCTCTTAACACGAGGCATCCTCAGGCTCTTGTCAGTCGACCATCGGAGCCTGAGGATGCCTCGTGTTAAATTATACTTTTACAATACCTACATGTATACATACTTCGAACTATTTAAGTTATTTCTAACTTTTTAGTGCTGTAGTGTTTCGAAGTCGGTTTTTATTTTTTATTTTGTAGAACAAATACAGATCTAAAGCCAAAGCTAGTTATCCTGCAGGTCACTCGCTACGTTATAAGCAGTCTATATACGTCCCACTGTAGGGCACAGAACTTCTCTCAGAGAGAGAGTATGGGCTTAATCACCACGCGTGCCCACCGCGGATTGGCGATATCAAGCGCTGAGGTATGTGAATAGCTCAGACACCCAGGTTTCCTCACGATGTTTTCCTTCACCGTTAGCGAGTGGTATTGCTACTATAACTTCACAAATGTACATAACTTAGAAAGAAAAGTCATAGGTACATGCCCGCACTGGGGATCGAACCTGGGTCTCCCGCTTCCGAGTCCAATGTTCTACCCACTAGGCTACCACCGCTTCGTATAGGGATATTATTATACTGTGTGCGGATATCGGATGGGTTGCCATACTTGCCATTGGACGATTACGGGAAATACATTGTATAAACATAGTAGGGCACATTACATTACATAAACCCACGCCTGTATCCTGTAGGGGTAGATAGAGAGCAGGGTTTGCCTCTTGCTACGATCCTAACTTACTGTTATAACGTATTATATCCGATTTAAAAAAAAAAAACTTTCACCCGGCGTTTAGAATAGTACTTCAGGGTGGACATCCGTTAACCCGTTAACCACTGCTAGTAAATAATAACTACGATTAGTCGCTGTAGTCATAAACTTGCTAAACCCCACTTTAGTGAATTCGAACACCGTAAAAGAACGCGCTAATCCAGCTATTAGGGACTTAACTTATCCGATTTCAAAAATTCTTTCACCAGGTGATTAGAATAGTCCTTCAGGGTGGACATAGGCTAACCAAAGGTCGCGGGTTCAGTCCCGGCATGGGTGGAATTTTTAGCCTCTTAATAGGTTTTTACAAGTTCGTAAGTTCGTACCACCACGTAATTTTGTTTGTAAAGGGTAGTTAGGGTATCCGATTTTAAAAAAATTTTTCACTCGGCGTTTGGAATAGTCCTTCAGGGTGGACATCCGTTAACCCGTTAACCACTGCTGGTAAATAATAACTACGAATAGTAGCTCTAGTCATAAACTTGCTAAACCCCACTTTAGTGAATTCGAACACCGTAAAAGAACGCGCTAATCCAGCTATTAGGGAACGGCAAAAACTATCCGTGCACGCGGCGGGTTTAATGTCGCACTAATACGCGGTTAACCGACTGTTTGGCGGTTTAAGGGTTAATAGCACACTAAACGAGAAGTTCTTAACGGCTTCGGTACGGTCGAACTGTTGTTTTAGTGTTTGTAGTATGGGGTTGCGGAGAGAACGACCAAAATGACGGAAGATAGACTGTTCGAACACGGAGGTTTGACCAATAATGAATGAATGAATGATTTATTGCCACAAACAAACATGCTTACATACAATAATTAAAAAATAAAGGAGTATGCGTGTGACAATGATACTATTTCAGCGTTTGCTGTGTGTTAATGTGTTAATGTAATGTGTTAAATATAGGTATATTTACTTTTACTAAAGCACACATTCTCTTGAGGAAGCTTTACAGCTCGAGCTTGACTAACCCATTTTATATTCTTCTTTATGCTAGTAAAATTGGGGTGTTTCAGTTATTGTAATCTGTTCACCTGATTCCTGATGCCTGATTCCGTGTGGCGCCGGATTAAGAATAGCGTCACTCCATTGCCTTCCGTGGATGTCGTAGAAGGCGACTAAGGAAATGCGTTACCAGGAGACTGGTAGCAGCGTCTCCCTGAGATTCCAACCGCGTACTGCGATCGCCAACCCGCCTGCCTAGCGTGGCGATTATGGCAAAACCCTTCATAGTTAGGAAAACCATGAGGGAGGCCTATGTCCTGCAGTGGGCGTCAAATGGCTGATGATGATGATGATATGCCTATTTACCTACGTTCATGAAGAAATTAATATAAGTTTCGTCCAAAGTAATAATAATAAAATATACATAACGTAAAATATAGTAAAATATACATATATGATGATGAATCGCCAAACAGTGCAGTGGACAGTTAATACGATCATACGAACATGATACCACTGTATTCAGATCATGAATACAGTGGTATCATGTAACTGACATGATAGAAGGGCAGGTCCACTTGCCAAATTTCTGCCTCGCTATCGGTGAACGTCACCACTGGAAAATAATTATATCTTCTTTTATATATACTTTTTTTTGAAAAATACTGTTTTTCTATATTCTTTTGGTTGCACTAACCCGTGCTGAGGTCAATTTTAAAAACCTATTTAGAGGTTAAAAAATTATTTCGGTCTGATGTCGCTGTCTGTACGTAAAATAGAGAAGTTTGTAAAGAGGCTCGAAATTTCGCCGATGCCTGCCCATTAGCTAAGTTGGGAGAGCGCTGGCCAGAGGTCGCGGGTTCAAATCCCGGCGTGGGTGGAATTTTTCAGCCTCTAAATAGGTTTTTAAAATTGTCCTCAGCACGGGTTAGTGCAACAAAATGAATATATTCATGCAGGTACAGCGATGATATGTAAAAACCTAACTGCAAAGTGGGTTGCTCGGAGCTGCAAGTGATGTAAATAAATTACTTCGGCCAGATGTCGCTGCCTATACGTAATACAGAGAAGTTTGTAAAGAGGCTCGAAATTTCGCCCCTGGCTGCACTTCCCCATTAGCTCAGTTGGGAGAGCGCTGGCACTGTTGGCCAGAGGTCGCGGGTTCAAGTCCCGGCATGGGTGGAATTTTCTGCCTCTAAATAAAAATAAATGCACTTGCCCATTACCTCTGTTGGGCGCTGGCACGGTCAGCCAGTCCCGGCGGGAATCGAACTAACGACCTCTGTGTTGGTATTCAAGCATGTTACAAGGTAGCCCAACGAGGCAGTCAATATCTTTCCACGAATGTCTCGTTTAGTCTAGCTCTAATGGTCAATATATTTGAAGTTAGAAATTCTTGGCGCTAATGAGTTTTCCTTGTCTGTTTCAGGTAAGGCCGCTACTTCGTGAATTACAATTAAGGTTTTCTTAGTAAGTTCACTTGATACTCCTCTCTGTCTGCTCCTATATTACGCGCACCAAATCCTGAATGATTCCAATCGTCTGACTGTCAAAGTAGGGTGGAAATTGACAGACGATGGAAATCGCTCAGGATTTGGTGACCCTGTTGCCTGGAAGAGATAAATAATATTATGTACTTTATTCTGCACCACCTAGTATTTGTTGTCAGTGATTTTTAGGGTTCCGTACATCGACAGGGAACCCTTATACTCACTTTGTTGTCCGTCCGTCCGTCCGTCCGTCTGTCTGTGAAGACCCTTTATCTCGGGAACGCGTGGAGGTATCGAATTGAAATTAAAACCGTAACCGGGGTCTACAGTATCTTGAAGCTATGAAAAAATCAAACTTCTAAGTTCATGAAAAAAAAGATACTTCCGTTTATGCCGCAAAAAAACGTATATTTCGCTATATCAAATTTCAAGGGAATCAAAATTCATAGATTACTGTCAATCATCATCATCATCAGCCATTTGACGCCCACTGCAGGACATAGGCCTCCCTATGGTTTTCTTAGCTTCCCGGTCTTGTGCCGCCCGCATCCAGCGACTCCCCGCCACCGTAACCAGGTCGTCAGACCATCTGGTGGGAGCCCACGCTGCGTCGACCGGTCCGCGGTCGCCAGGTCAGCACTTTTCCGCCCCAACGGCCATCAGCTCTCCGAGCTATGTGCCCCGCCCACTGCCACTTCAACTAAGCAATTCTTCGAGCTATATCAGTAACGCGGGTACTTTCCGTTGACCTATAATTATAAAATTTGACAAGTAATATTGACTTATACTACAAATACAGGGAACAATCTGAAAACTATATACAGTTGTAGTTAAGTCATAAAAAAATAGTCTTCGAAATTCAGTCTAGAAGTTCGAAAGCTCAGAAAAAACTGCGAGACTCGATTCCTGAACTATTTATGATATACAAATTTAAACGGAACCCTCGGTGCGCGAGTCCGACTCGCACTTGGCCGGTTTTTTTTATAGTACGTATGAAACAACAACCAAAAAAATTTGTGATAATAGTATTATAGACCACGTTTAAGAATAAGATCGCAGTCTGTCTGTTCTGGTGCAAATAACAAAAAAATACTCCTTAAGTCATAATCTAGGTTGTGAAATTCGGAGTATGTATTGTCTCTAATTTAAACTATGTAAATATGATTAGATCCAGATTTCCATCAATTTCCACTCCGCTAAACTTTAACCCCGTCACAATTAACTAACTGTCATAATTAATGATCTGACCTTAATTAAATTAAAGGAGATGTAGTACACGGCTTGAGTGGCATACCTGTCTAAAGGTGCGTGTGTACTGAATTTATAGTAAGACTACTCTCGAAGATCGGACTGGCCGTATTTATTGATGTACCGTGTAATATCACAATAGCGAAAATGGCGGATTGTCCATGAAATAAAGAATAAACAATAAATACAAACAGCGGTGGCAGCGCAGTGGTAGAACGCCGGCCTCACATTCGGGAGGTCGTGGCTTCGTATCCCGGCATGTACCAAGGGCTTAAGTAGCAATACCACTCGCTTGCTGCGAAGGGAAACGTCGTGAGAAAACCTAAGTGTCTGAAGTGTTCACATACCTCAGTGCTTCAAATTGCGAATCCGCGGTGGGCACGCGTCGTAACTAAGCCCGTACTCTCTCTCTGAGAAAAGGTTTGTGCCCTATAATATAGACTACATACATACATAAACTCACGCCTGTATCCCAAAGGGGTAGGCAGAGACCAGGGAGTGCCACTTGCCAATCCTGACAGATCACTTACGCTTCCTCAACATTCATTAGTCGTTGCATAGACGCACGCCGGTTACGGGTACTTTTTATCTTGCCCTTTGCTAAGACACCCCCTGTTTGTTCGAAGATATATTGAGACAGTCTAAATGTTTTATTTAGCTTTAATGTCACTAAAACTAAACGCAGTTGTGAATGTTGACCTTTATAACTATGTTTGCTGTACTACATTGTGCCAATTAGACAAATGTAATTATCCAATTAATAATTTATGCTTTTGGCGTCAAAATGCACATGACATTTGTTTGTTACAATGACACACTTGATCGGCAGCTAATTGTCCTTGTAGCATATTATGATTAATTAATTCGAATTTCGGAATTAATTTATGTTTGGTGGTACCTAGCTAATTAGCCGCGTGTTAGTGTTGTTCGGTTGATTTCTCATATAAACATAAACATTTACATACAGGCACATACATTGCTTCTGGCTCCACACTAGGATACCCTGTGTCGTGGGAACCAGAAACAACGACATCACAAACATGTAAACATCCAAGACCTGGGGTTTTTTTTTGTCCTCAGCCGGGATTCGAACCCGGGACCTCTCGCGTGGTATGCAGATTCGCTACCGCTGCGCCACGAGGTCGTCATATATTAACAATTTATTCATTTACTGTTAACGACTTTTAGTCACCGTCTCTAGTACTCATTGAGTCCGTTGAATCAACCCATATGCGGCCACTGCTGGATATAGACCTCCTTCAAGGCGCTCCACTTCTCTCTGTCCCCGGCCATTCTCGTCCAGCCGCTACCAGCAGTGTGCCTCAGGCGAGCAGGCGTCCAACTGTGCCTTTACCAATTCTTCCACTCCACTTAAGAACCGTTCATTAATTCGCATTTTTGCGCTACTTTGAAAAAAACACTTTCAGTCTTATTTATAAAAAAAACCTATTCCACTAAAACATCTCTCAGTGAGACTAATGTCAGTCTTAAGACAGATCTTAACTAAATTATGATTTATAAAGTCAATTCTGTGCATTAGTTAAGCTATAAGCCCTTCGCAATTAAAGTCTCGACCCATTTTAAGCAGTGTCTTTAATCTGTGGTGTGTACTCTCCACATGAGTGAATGAATGTCAAACACAAAATGCTGTTTCTCTCAGTGTTGCCAGATGAGGTGATTATGGCGGCCAAAAATTGCAATTGCGCCTACTTTTCTTCGTTTTAGGAGGTACATTTTTGATATTTTCCATCGTGTTTTAAGTTTCGTCAAATCAACTTCGATTTTAAAAAATCGTCGCAAAACTTCGTCAAAAAATAAAACGGCCACTAAATTTAAATAATGTCTTGCTTAAAGAGACTCTGAGAGAGGCATTACTTCATTTTTTTTTTTATAAATAGGACCGCATCGACTTCGACTTTTTATTAACTGCAACTCGCCGAAATTTGCCGACTCGACTGTTGTTGGGTTGTGTGTGTTTAACTGGAGCCCCGACAATTCGTTTAAGGCACGTCAAGTGAATCGAGTATAAACCGAGATTCCCACAGACTAGCGCTGAGACAAGCAGGGCTGCGAAACAGCGACGTCACACTGCGAGATAAGTTTTACTTCTATTGATCTTATATAAAATATGCTTATTAAGCATATTACATATAAAAAATGTTCTTGTACGAAGGCGTACTTAATGCTAAATAGCATTTTCTACTAGTCAACCTTTGGTTTGTGGTTAGTGCGGCTAATATATTAATAAGTACAAAAATTGTCAAAAATTGTCTTTTTTTTTAATGGACTGAAATTGTCCTAAAGTAGCCGTTATTTCCCGAATCACTTACTTAAATTTTAGTAACGCGCTTGACGGTTTAACGGTCACCGGTTTGACGGTTAGATGATGTCATCGGGGGACGGCCTAGCCTAGAAATACGGACTGCTGTTGGGGTGACGGTCACTTGTCAGTCGGCCATCGGAGCCTGAGGATGCCTCGTGTTAGAGGCAAAACGCGTCGCAACGCATCTTTTCACATAAGTATTGTTGTCGGTGGTGGTGTGTTTTTTTTTCTTGCTTCTGCTTGAAAAAGTGGGAGGGAGGGCGGTGCATTAACTAACCGCATGTTGCTTGTGGGATTTTGGCGGAATTTAGCAAAGTAATTTTCACATTTTAATGCTATTATGGATTTCCGCAAAGTAACGCCTGATTACATAAAAAAATTACGTGGGTGTGCCCTGGGAGGAATCGTTGCCCGCGCTTTCTCAAAGTATAATTTTTTACTTTACGTATTTTTTTGAGCTAACGTGAGAACTGTCAAGACTCCCTCCCACCCCCTTGTAAGAAAAAATAAGTCATGGTCGACCCCCCTCACCCCTAAGTCGTCTTACGTAATCAATGAATGGCCCCTAAAGGTTGAAACACACCAACGCGGTGGCGGTCCATACATACGTCCATATAAATACTACTGCAGTAAATGACGTATGTATGTATGGACCGCCACCGCCATCGCGTTGGTGTGTTTCAACCTTTAGCTCGCTCGCTCGCCGTATAGGGATGCCCTAAAGAGAATGCGCCAGAAAAATAGCGGACCGGAGCGTAGAGGAGTGTGCCAAAGCAAATTTCACGTTTAAATTCACACCCCGGTGGGTTAGGAAAGAGGGCCTCGGTGTGGGAACTGAATTCCGAATGAAATGTTCCAGATTTGAAATGTCTTGACCATTATTTGCCAGATTTTGGACACTCCAAGTCATGTCACTGTCACTTAATTTTAAAGAATTGGGACCGAAGTAAACGTATAGATATCGCTTGTCCGGAATAACATCGATATGATTTAACTTTTTTATTATCCGCTTGAGATACAGATTATTTTTATGACCTAGTTCGAGCACAAAAAAGTTGTGTAGAACCGACTCCGAAAAAAGGACGATAAAGGTATCCTCTGGGATACAGGCGTGAGTTTATGTATGTATGTATGCATTTATGTTACCAGCAATGCAGTTGTTTCGATGTTTATTAGTATGATTATTAGATTATTGTTAGTTTGGGACCAGTATAAGTGATTATGTTGTGTGGAAGTTATTTATTTATTTACCTTTGGAGTATTATGACATACTTACTCGTACCTCATTTTGCAAGAGCGTAATTCCGTCGTTGTTGTTCCTGGGGCCTGTATCAAAGAACTACATGTTTCGTATCACCACATCAAGGGTTGCCTGGAAGAGATTTCTGCTGAAATAAGCTCGCCATGTACACTTAATTCTGTAAATGTTTTGTTTTATTCATGTAATTTTATGTGTGCAATAAAGTATAAAGTAAAGTAAAGTATTGAACTACATATTGTATTGTATTAGTACAATTCATGTTTTACTATTGCGATTCGATGTACATTGCAAAGTCGATTAAACCACAGAGTAACTTGTAGACGCGGCTACGCAATGCACCTCGAATTGTCATAATAAACTACTACCTATAATTCAAGTTTTATGAAACCCGGCCCTGATGAGTTGATATGTTAGTAGAAAAAAAAACAAGCCTTAAAAAAGGACACAAAGAAAGCAAAGCAATATTATTATTAGTACGTTTATTGCACCTTACTAAAAAAATACAATAACAACGTGGGCTTAATACTATAAACAGTTTCTACCACTGAACCACAGGTGGTGCGAGAAATTAACTGGTAGGCATACGAAACAAAAATAATAATTTTAATTAAATGTAGTTATCATTACCCAGCAGTTGAACAATACACAACACCGATGGAGGGGACATGTAATAGTTACGAAAATAAAACAAAATTGAGGTTATTCTTTCTCACATAACTACGTTTAGGCCTCAGACTTATAGATGGAGTACCAAATGTCGTCATCCTACGTCGTACGAAGTATTGGTGTCACTTTTTAGGTTTTCGTACCCAAGGGCCAAGGGACCCTATTACTAAGACTCTACTGTCCGTCTGTCTGTCTGTCTGCCTGGCTGTATCTCATGAACTGTGATAGCTGGACAGTTGAAATTTTCACAGATGATGTATTTTTGTTGCCGCTAACAAGAAATACGCTAAGGGGGGGTTCCCATACAACAAACGTGATTTTCTTGCCGTTTTTTGCTCGATATTAATAACGGCAACAGGTAGACGCTTGAAATATTCAAATGTTGTATAGATAATGCTACGGAACGCTTCGTGCGCGTGTCCGACTCGCACTTGCCCGGTTCTGTAAAACGATCTGTAAAAAAAGATATGATTTCCATCGGTGACGCTCGCTCGTGCATGGAGCCCCGTAAAGCACAGATTCCACAAAACTACAGTCTCGATCCACAAGTAGGTCCTAAACAACAGTTATGCAGCAACAAACAATGCCTCGGTTCGACCATTTGATTGAAAATAACATTAGAGAGACGTGATGAGGCGAGGCCGTGAACGGCGGCACGACCCTCGAGAAGGGTGGCCATGCTGCAGATCAGTCTGTTTCGGAACTAAAAGTAATTTAAAAAAGTAATACTTAAAGTAATATAAAGACGAAAATGCCTTACATGCCCCAATAAGTTCAGTTTCTTATGTTATATCTTGGTCAGCCTACCGAAGCAGACGTATTATATTAGCCACTTGGCTAGCCACCTTCAGTCAACTGATTTCGTTTAGCATTGACATTTAGTCGCGTGGCTATTCATGCTTAAATAAAAGTACATGGCTGAATGACATTTAGGCGTAGGAATAGGCCATATTTAAGTAGAAATATTTCGTTTCATTCAGATTTTCCATAGATGTAAACGAATCGTTGAAGAAAATCGTTAAAAGAAAGCAATAATGTACATCAAGTTATTTCCGTAATTCGGGTATACTACTGTGGGGTCGGGCAGCAGACATTGAGACCATCTTCGTCCTGCAGAAGAGAGCGAACAGATTCATATATAAGCTAGGCAATAGAGATTTCTTTAAAGAAACTAACATCCTAACAGTTGCTAGTCAGTATATCTATGAAAATATAATGTACGTTAGGAAAAATATCAGTGATTTTAAAACTGTAGGTATGGCTACCTACACAATGTAAATACTAGAAATAGACATAAACTTTCGTTCCCAAAATTTAGGCTGGCAAAGGTTAATACATCCTTTATGGGGCATTGTATACGTTTCTACAATAAGATCCCTGAGGATATAATAAGCTTGCCAGAAACGCGGTTCAAAAAATGTGTGAAGCACACTTTGTGCCAAAAAAGCTACTATAACATTAAAGATTATTTAGATGACAATGATGTCTGGAATTAAAGCCAGTTCAATGCATGAGTTTTAGAACATTTATATAAATCCTGTAAATTAAGGACTTGAAAAGACTAAGTTTGGAGATTTTTTGTCCATTTTTTCTCCAAAATGATCTAGATTTTGAAATGGACACCTAGTTTAACTTGTAACGTTCATTAAGTCGCAGTTTCTGTGCTACTTTGAATAAAAAAAAATTGATTTTGATTTTGGTACTTTTTATTGAATCCGGCGTGCGTGCATGCAAAGACTAATGAATGTTGAGGAAGCGAAAGTGATTTATCAGGGTTGTGGCAAGTGGTAGTCCTTGGTCTCTGCCTACCCCTCTGGGATATATGTTACGTTATATCTCCGTCATGCATAAATCTAGTTTGAGAAAAATATATAAAACCCGGTAATCAATTTCTTGAATTGGATAGTTAGATAGTGATGAAACACTTTCTAATCTTTAATTTGATAAGTACCTACGTTTCGTGCAAAGACGATTCATACTTCTTGTCTTTTTCTTATATATCATATTGAAAATATGTATCGATTTGAAAACTCTGTAAAGTATTTTTGTTAGCCTCTCCATATAATCTATTAATTGTGAAACTAACAACTTTGACATTCATTAAGTAAAAGTTTTGTTTTTGTTATAATTAATAAAATTGTTGAATTAGAATTTATGGTTACTCTAGCAACTTAGTAGATACTTTTATAAGTGCTTCTTCCAATAACGAATACGGTGTTATTCTCAGATTGTAGAGTGGTACCTAAGGTAGCTTAATAATATTCTACATAGCTTATGCTTCGGTCACACACAGCGACTAACTGCTGCGAGGGCTTCTCGCCGCGAGTATTCGCTGTGTGTGACTGGCTAATCGCTGCGAGTAGATTCACTCACCGCGAGTTAAAGTCGCCGCGACTAGAATTGTGCATGTTCAACTTTACTCGCTGCGGATGCGCACTGTGACGGTTGAAATTCTCGTGTAAATTTATACCTATTCGTTGAAGAGCGGGCCTCTCCTAACGCAGGTTTTTTAGGTATCCGTAGTCCGACAAGGAACCCTTATAGTTTCGCCATGTCCGTCTGTCTGGCTGTCGGTCCGTCCGCGGCCTAGTGCAAAGACCGGTGGTACTAGAAAGCTGTAATTTGGTATGTGTATACATACCATTTTTTTTTCTGTGCCTCCCCTAACATGAAAAGTGGGGATATTTTTTTTTGTCTCGTCTACCACATCATGTGGGGCATCGTTGGATTAGTCGTTGAAAAATATTGTGGGTGTAGAAAGACCGTTGTTTCTTTTAGGGTTCCGTTTGCGAAATATTAAGCTTTAAAGCACAAATTTTTGTCCGAGTAGGCTGCCTCCACTCCCGTGCCTAAACGGTTGATTGTAAACGTGAAAAAAATTCAGGGTAGTAGCACATATAATGAACTTAGTATCACGGCTAAGTAGGCTTTACTAGTCAACGAGTAATAGGCAAGTAACTTATAAAAGTAGTTACCTATTACTCGTTAACTAGTAAACCCTACACGTTAACTAGTAAGCTTATTTCTTACAAAA
The DNA here is from genome assembly GCA_947308005.1 of Yponomeuta malinellus. Lineage (NCBI taxonomy): Eukaryota > Metazoa > Arthropoda > Insecta > Lepidoptera > Yponomeutidae > Yponomeuta > Yponomeuta malinellus. The sequence continues at coordinate 3,542,302 of OX371019.1, forward strand.
TCTATTAAAAATGACTTCGATGAAGTTGTTAGTGCTGTAAAGCAGGTAAAAAATCCTCTTTCTAAGGAACCCTACATGCACTTCGCCGGTTTTTTTTTTAACTAAACCAGAGAGTCGCAAACCCTGTCAAATGCATCCTGTTCATGAAATAAAAAAAATTTGTATTTCTATTTGTGTAGAACTCGCTGTGTGCGTCAGGCAGGCGCCGAATTGTCGCTGCGACTAGTATTCGCAGCGAGTGTAGGTACTCGCAGCGACTAGTCGCTGTGTGTGACCGAAGCATTACATAGTTTTGCAATAATTATCAGTCATAACTTCAACTTCACGCAGTCATAAAATGCAAAGCAACTTGCGTACTTACTGCAGTAGTCATAAAGATTAAAACTTCGTGACTTATTGCCTAGAGTTCTTAAGTTGCTACAGGGACGATTCCAGGGATCGGCGTTTGAAATCGAAATCAAACATTTTGTGTTCATTGCTGACTGCCTCGTTGGTCTAGCGGTATCACGTCTGATCACCAAGCCGAAGGTCGTGGTTTCGAATCCCTCTGGGGGCGTACATTTGTGCAAATGGCCTCAGTCTGGGTGTATTTGCTTGTTTGTTTCCTAGTTTGGGACAATGAAAAGTGGTTGTATTGTGTGGAAGTTATTTATTATTATTTCTAATCAGAAATCAATAATTTATTTCAACGTAAAGAATTTACATTCTGTTTGCTGAATGTCAATGTACTATGTTACTATGTTAGCCGCTATGTATTGATATGAGTTTGCTATGGTCCGAAACTAGGATACCCTGTGCCCTGGTAACCGGGCAAGGGCATCACAAACATAAAAATACACCCAGACTGAGACTATTTGTACAAATCATGTTCAGCGGCCTCCAGAGAGAAACGAACCCTCGACCTCGCTTTCAAGCGTGTCAAGCGTGTTAACCGCTAGATCTACGAGGCAGTTAAATTCGCTTAGAGCGCCGTGACAAAGTACTAAGTCGGTATGGAATCAAAATGTTTTTATGCAAAGTAACATACAAACTGCGACTTAAAGAACGTTACAAGTTAAACTAGGTGTCCATTTCAACTTCTACAACGTATTTATGTGTTCATGAACTGAAAATGTTTGGAAACCGCTGGTCTAGCCCCTCTCGGTATATCTGCAATCTTTTGTCGCAGACAGAGTCAGTCCATCGCGGTCAAACCTTGCGTTTTATTTGTCACGCATACCCTTATCCGGCTGCTCGATTCCCAACCTTATCCCCTCGTGATAGAGTACAAGGGATTGGGTACAAAAGACATTGCATTCCAGCTTTGATGGTAACAAGTGGCGGTTTGTAGCAGGAGTCTCGTAACCGGACTATTAATGGACGGCGAACACTTGGATGTGTTTTTCCATTGTGATGAATGGTTTCGTTGAGTCTTTATTTCTTAAATGGAGTTAAGAAATACTTGATTGGAAGAAGTCAAGACCGCTAAAGCTGTACAGTCGACAAAACGATCCAAATTACAAAAACCAAGTGCGTGTCGGGCCACGAGGGTTCCGTAGAAAGAGGGGGGTTTATCTGCTTTACAGAACTAACAACTTCATCAACGTAATTTTCAATGGATGGTCGCCTATTACTCGTTACTTGTAAAGCCTACTCAGCCGTGAAGTTCATTATATGTGCGGGGGGGGGGGGGCGACGGACGCCCTACTCGGCCAAAAAACTTATTCCGTGACAACAAAAAAGGGACTTCAACTGGTGTGTGCTATAAATAGCATAACACCAGCAAAAGTGATATTCAGTTGGGACCGATTTCTCCTTTGGCACAAAAGGATGATTTTTATCTGAATTCCAAACGACTTTGAAACGAAAGCTCAAGTGAATCAAATGATCTTGAAACGAAAAGCGCAACATCTTATACAGCTCAGCAGACAGAACAATCCCACGCAACCAAACAGCGAAACAAAAACTTCAAAGCCCAACAAATCTCCTATTCTTTTTTCAACGGCCGCTGGGCAAAGCGAACAAATACGCCGAACGTCTGTGAGTAATGAGGCAACGTTGCGCGTGTCCCGGCGCGATAGTTCTAAATGACCGGCGGGCGAAGCTGGGCGCGGGCGATAGTGGCTGCCACGGACCAAGCGGGTTCTACACGCTGGCCGCTCGTGAATTACTTATTTCAATATAAAAGAAAATATAAAAAAAATCAAGTAAGTGAGTCCGGAATGAAGCTAATGATGTGTGCGCTTACGACAATTTTAGCTCGAAAAAAATATCTGTTGGAGTTTGATTGTTTTAACACAACACCACATTTTCTTATGTAGGTACTTAGTTTCTAGTTTCACGTCTGTGTTTTGCAAGCATCTGCGTTTGCGGTAGATCATGGAAATAACTATTGCTTGAGTGCTAACCAATAAATGGAACAAGATTCAATAAAAAGAAATAGTCATTTTATTATTATTTTTATTCGTTTAAACAGTAATCCACAGCAACCATCATCTGACGCCCTCTGCAGGACATAGGCTTACCTCATGGTTTTTATAACCATGAGGGGTTTGCCATAATCACCACGCTTGGCAGGCGTGTTGGCGATCGCAGTATGCGGTTGGAATCTCAGGAAGACGCTGCTGCCCGTCTCCTGGTAATTTATTTCCTTAGTCGCCTTCTACGACATCCACAGGAGGAAATGGAGTGACGCTATTCTTAATCCGGCGCCACACACAGCAATATTGCAGTAAAATATCCTCAAAAATTTATACATGAAGCCAATAAAAGATTTTTTTTATATGTAAGTGATTGTTTGTTCATTTATTGGATCTATCTATCTATAGAGCCCATTAAAGACGCCAATTGTTGGGCAAAGGCCTCTTCATCACCACATCAACCTCACCGATCTGCTCATCAATCTCGTCCATTGTCCTTCCATTGTCCTTGTCATTGACCCATCGGGTAGCGGGTCTACCCACCGAATGACTGCCAGTTCTCAGCCACACCTACAACTCTATGATTGCGATTTGGATTGCTATTACCAGTAACAGTATTTACTGTTTGAATATTAAATCTTAATTTATGTCCAAAATGCTTTTATCAACCGGATATTTAATTGTGCGTTGAATGTTCATATTCTTTTTCAATTTCGCGTTGTTCGCACACTTGAGCGCCACCGCTCCTGCTCGGTCCGTGGCACCCGACACCTAAATACATAAATAATTAATGAGAGCTATCCGCGCCGACGCGATTTATCGTCCGACGTGCCTGCGCCGCTGCCGGGATATTTTTAACATATGCCCCGTCAGGGAAGGTGCTAACTCTGCCCCGGGGCGAAGTAGGGCAATATCAGGTTGTTTGAGGGTTAGGTTAGACTGCGTGTCGGGGGAAATATTATCGCGAGGTCTAACCTAACCCTAACAGTAACCTAACAGTGGTACGTATAGGGATAAAATATGGGTATTTTCACCATAAATAGTTAATTTTTATAAAAATATTTATTGACGTAAGTGTCACAAGTGTTTATAGGGCCATAAACGGCCCTTAGGTAACTTCAGTAGATATCTGAAAACTAAAGATTTTATTTATAAAATAAATTTTATTTCCATTGAAAGCATGTTTTAATATTATCAACATCGTATCAAATATTTGAAAAAATTAACAAAACATATTTTTTACGTTAATTATATTTTTGAAACGTGACGTCACGAAACTTAAGACCCTTCTAGTCCCACCTCTTGTCATACAATGTCACACTTTGTCGTCAAAATTATATTTAGTATTATGCCCGGTAATTGAACAATCTTTTTGCTGGTCCAATGAAGTATTTATTAATATCATAAAGTAAATTGTATATGGCAACACTTTGATATGTAAGCCTTTTAAATTATTTGGTTTTCTGGTGAGTACAATAAAGAGTTCGAATGTAATCTCAGTCTGGGTGTATTTTCATGTTTGTGACGGCCTTGCCAGGTTACCATAGCACAGGGTATCCTAGTTTAGGAACAGTTCAAGTGATTGTATTGTGTGGAAGTTATTATTGTTTTCTAAGGTTAACACGAGCACTAGACATATTAATAGCATGGTAACCAGTGCTTAAGTGCTTGAGACCCCGTTGCTAGAAGTGTGACTGTAGATTTAATTTTAATATCAATAACTTTATTTTTAATAAAATTATTGTTTTGTCAGGTTACATTTAAAAATTTACCAATTTTTTGCCGAGGGTAGTAAACTAACAGTTAATGCTTTCAAAAAGACGCCTGTCATCTCAGTCTACCGAGACCACGGCACTTGCGAAAGTACCGAAACGTAGGAAAAATGTAAAATGAAAAAGTAAACGAGTAAATATCCGTTCAAATTCGTTTTATTAGTTATTATTAGTATTTCTCTAATATAATTTAGAACCCTAGCGATCTCATAAACAGACCGCACCAATGTAACCCGTCCATCAATCCACTGGCAAAACGATTACCCAATTCCAGCCCGCAAATGCAAATCTAATACGGGGCCCTCTTACATTCGTCTTCACCCACTAATAATGTCTACCGACCACCGCAGTCAATTTGTAGGGGTCTTCTAGGGGTCTTGTGGGGTCTAAAGGACCCACCCTTGACCCCCGAGAGCCCTCGACTCGCGAAGTCTAACAAGTGAGTCTTGGACACGAAGTTTCATGCAGAAGACCCTTTCTGAATAAAGCTCACGTGAAACGTCTTTCAGTTCGATGGTAGCGGGTCACTTGCTACAACTGCATGCAACGAAATTATGTCACCTCGTCGAGTGCTGTAACTCCGTGCAATTCATGGTTTTCATAACAATGAGGGGTTTTGCCATAATCGCCAAGCTTGGCAGGCGGGTTGGCGATCGCAGTATGCGGTTGGAATCTCAGGAAGACGCTGCAGCCCGTCTCCTGGTACTCGGGGGGTGTTTTGAATTTTTCAGAAAAGCGGCGCACAACGAAACCTGTGTACTGATAGACGATACGTGAGCATAAAATGTCAATCCCATAAAGTCCTTAGCCTAATAAGTTAGGATTTGTATCCACGCAGGATATTTCACATGTATTATCCTTGCACTCTAGGACTTTATGCCGTATGACATTTTTTATTCGTTTATAGATAAGAATAAGAATAAACTTTATTTGACAACATTACAAAGAATTACATACAGTAGGCACATAGGTTTCAACGTGCGCCACCATTTTGAAAATTTTCCCCAAAATTATGGTCATTGGCCAGCACATCCATTTCACACAAAGAACATGTTCTAACCCCTTTTATTTCATGACCTACTTTACGAAGCCAAAGCTAACCCTCTGCACCATACTGCTACAGTCTCGAAAATCTAACCCGATCCATAAAGATTGTGGCGGTTCCCAATGACCCTTCGAACGATGCTTCTGTTTGGAGGGTTATTTCATTTTATATCACTCTAGGATTGGGTTGTTCAAGAGATTAGTGAAGTGGAAGTATGTTTTTAAAGTTGTTATTAGATAAGAATATTGTTTATTGTACACCAGTGTTTATTGCATATGGCATAAAAATCTAATTATCTTTCTAGTCACTTTCACTTATCTGATAGTCTAAATTCTGCGTAGGTGTTAGAATTCAGTCTGCCTCGATTTTATGTTCTCAGTGACTGTTTACTGACTTAATTGTGTTACTTAAATAACGTTAAATAGTAAAGTGTTATTATATAACGTTATTTAAGTAACTGGTAGTAGCAACTTAATGGTGCTGTGGCATGTCGGTAGAACCCTTGCCTCACCTGCAAGAAGTTGTGGGTTTGAATCCTGGCCTGACAGGAGTGGATTTGACTGCCTCGTTGGTCTAGCCGTTAAGGCGCTTAGCTTCCAAAACAGGGCCGTGAGTTCGATTCCCAATGGAGGCCGCCGTACATTTGCACGAATGTACGGCGCATACCATAGCACAGGGTATCCTAGTTTAGGACCAGGTCAAGTGATTGTATTGTGTGGAAATTATTAATATTTTATATACCACTCGCTAGCTGAAAGTGTGGTAGAGATGATGCGATAGTCTACTCCAGCTAACAATATGTGACAGGTACTACAGTACCAATGGTCACTTCACCTATCTTGTGTAGGCAAAAGTTATTATTACTATTAAAATTCTTTATTATACCAGAAAAAAATGTACAATTGGCGGGCTTCATACTCTAGTATTAAGCCCGCCAATTATACATTTTTTCTGGTACAATAAATACAATTAGTATTCTATTGTAGCCAACCAGCAGCTGACGTGGAAAGGGTGGGGGTAGTACCTATATAATTATTTTATTATCTTCATATTATATCAATATACTATAATCATCAATATACGTTCCGTGTGGCGCCGGATTAAGAATAGCGTCACTCCATTTCCTTCTGTGGATGTCGTAGGAGGCGACTAAGGAAATAAATTACCAGGAGACGGGCAGCAGCGTCTTCCTGAGATTCGAACCGCATACTGCGATCGCCAACCCGCCTGCCAAGCGTGGCGATTATGGCAAAACCCCTCATGGTTATGGACACCACGAGGGAGGCCTGTGCCCTGCAGTGGGCGTTAAGTGGCTGATGATGATGATGCAGATGCACTGGCCTAGAATAAGCCACCCCATTTCTTCCCGTGGGTGTCGTAAGAGGCGACTAAAAAACGGAAACCAGGGAACGGGCAGCAGCGGCGACCTGTGACACCAGACCACCAAACACTGCGATCTCCAATCCGCCTGCCAAGCGTGGAGATTACGGCAAAACCTCCCATACAGGGAGAGACCCATGTCCTGCAGTGGACTGCTATGGGTTGATGATGATGATGTTTCTGGTACCCACGACACAGGGTATCCTAGTGTGGGGCCAGAAGCAATGCATGCGCCTGTATGTAAATGTTTATGTTTATATATAAAGATAACAAAATAAATAATTGTAATAAAAATTGTACATATATACTTACAGCGATATAGACATAATTGTCAGGGGACCGCAAGTAAATAGCCGGACATTAATTGCCAATAAGAGTAAATCAATCCGTCCATTAGTGTTAACAATCGTGACCTAAGAAACAACTTTAGTAGATCCCGTCGAGTAGACAAACAAAATTATTCCCTCGCCTAGACTTATCTATAAATCATAAAATACTCCTCAACTAATGCCTCGAAATGTTTCCTTTTGTGTTCAGTATCTCATTAAGTCGTAACCAGACCCGTTGACTCCCACTTGGCTTCGAGGGGGTAAAGAAAATGTTCGCGGTGCTCAATCGGACAATGAGACTCGTGGGGTCAAGCTGCGCTGGTCATTGAGAAGCAGCTACGTTGCAGCAATTTGTTATGGGAGATGCGTTACTTTTTTATTTTCATCAGTTCCATCTTTGATTTGTGATTTGTGAATTGCTATTAACAATACGTTACCGGTTGATGTTGACTTGCGATGATTAAAAACAACTAAAAGAAAGTTTGGTTCCGCGTTTATCTCATGAATTTGGTTTATCGTCATCAACCCATTATGTCCCCACCGAGGGGCACGGGTCTCTTCCCTGAGGAAGGTATAGGCCATACTCCACCACGGGGGCCATTGGTTGAATTTGGTTATTTATCCGTAAATAAAATAGGCTCTCTAACATTCGAACTAAATCTTCTGTAATCACGGCGCATTATAAATGTTACTCCAGATTCATTTACCTGTAATTTTGTCACATGAGTCCGACCAAAATTCACTGCAACCGTACCTCACCTCTGCGTGGGCGCGCGGCATGCTTAGGTAAGCTATCTATTAACGCGGGTTCCTCTACCCACAGTTACCCCCCGTGATTATACTCTGCAAATCAGAGCGAAACTTTTTTGGAGTCATCCGACAAAAATAAGTGTAAGTGATTCCGAAACAACTTTAATAAGGACTCTTTTTTAAGGTTATTTAAAGCTACACAACTTCACAACTCCATTTAACCTATACTAAGTAGCCCATCTACGTCCATACTCTCTCTCTCTCTCTCTCTCTCTCTCTCTCTCTCTCTCTCTCTCTCTCTCTCTCTCTCTCTCTCTCTCTCTCTCTCTCTGAGAGAAGGTCTGTGCCCTCCAGTAGGACCTGTAAAGGCTACATAAGAAAAAATAAGGCTATCTCATTGAGGGAGTAAAACGCCTCTCATCCCCGTGGATCATTATGAACTGCAACGTATCTTCCAAGGACCAAATGCATCTCCGTCGGAAAGGAAGTTTTTTTCCAAATTCACTTCCTCAGAGATAAGGAGGGCGTTTTTCGGGACTTCCCGGCAAAAGTGCCGGCTGATAAATGGTGTGCTTTCCCGTTCATTTGCATTAGGGGTTTTGGCTTTTCTCTGTCTGTTTTTTGTCCGCCTAGGCAGTGTTGCCAGATGCTGGCCGGCCAATGTCGCCAAAATTTTGAAAAACAGTCACCCTAAAATCGAATAAGTTCTTGTAGTCAAAATCGCCTAAATTTTCAGCTTTGTAGCCCAAAATCGCCTCAGTAAAATGATTTTTTAAAATTGTGGCGCTCATAGTTTTATTAAATTCTGTACTCAAGTGTTTTCTTAAATTCTCTCAATTAATCTTACGAATGTAAAAATACTTTTTTGAGTGTAATTACTGGTCCATCTTAGCAATTAATATTTATTGCACCCTTACACCGCTCGGACCAAAAAAAAAGCAAAGATCGATAAACAAAGATACAATTACCCAATAAATACATATAATTTGTTCTGATTTCCCAAGCAGCCCAAAAGTCGCCGAAAATAAAATTGAGATAGCCCAATTGTCACCCGGTCGCTAATTGCAATTTTTGGTCGCCAATTCACCTTCCGAGATAGCCCAAAAAAAACCTCATCGCCTCATCTGGCAACCCTGCCCCCAGGAGGAGATTCTGGACGCTAAGCTGTGGTGGTATTGAAAAGTGGATTCGTGTTTACCCACTTCAAAGTCTTGAATTTCCATTCGATTCGAGTCCTGACATCTGGGCTTAGATTCCTCGATTCTGAGTGCATCGAAGTATAATGCCGTATACACGGTCGGGTCACGAGACGGGTTTTTTCATACCATTGATGGCTAAAAGGTTTGATACGTGTGCGCGCGTAGTCTTCAAGCGGCAATGAAATGAGTTGTTATGCGACTGTACACAGTCGACGGCACATCAATCTTAAGATGCGTGCACTCTACTCACTTGACAACAAATATGTAACCAAATGTTGTAAAAAAGGGATGCATAAGCAAAGGGTAAGATAAAAGGTACCCGAAACCGGCGTGCGTGCATGCAACGACTAATGAATGTTGAGGAAGCGAATGTGATCTGTGAGGATCGTGGCAAGTGGCAGTCTCTGCGTACCCCTCTGGGATACGGGCGTGAGTTTATGTCTGTATATTGTCTTTACAAAAACACACTTAACTTTCCTACGGTTTATTACGTATTATACACGTATATTTACATATTGATACGTAAAATTCTTTTTTTAATGTTACAATAATTAATTGCAGATATTTTCGTTATTTTGTGATGTCAGATTTAATTTTTTTTCTATTTAAACTATACTCCATTCCGCGAAATGAGCTCCCAAAGAAAATCGTCCACCCATTTGTTAATGCGCCTGACCTTCAATAGCCAATTCAATAGCGGACCGTCTTCGCTTATCTCTAGCCTAGGTCTAGATCAATGAGATGCGAGTATTTGGTTACCTAGGAGTTCAATTCATCTATTCAATTCAATTCGTATATTCATCCCACTGCAAGGCACAAGCCTTCTCTCAGAGAGAGAGATAGAGAGAGTATGGGCTTAACGGGCTTAACCACATGGTATGCTTAGGTATGTGAACCCCTCAAACACCCAGGTTTTCTCGGGATGTTTTCCTTCAAATTTCTAAATAAAGGATAATAATTTTGACCATTCTGCACTCCGGTGTCCCGCATTTCTAGTCTTTGGCGTGCATAATTTGCGGCGTGACAGCCAAATTGTCTCCAGTTGTAGAAAGATGATTGATTTAAAAAAATGTCCCACCGGACTGATGATGAGGTGAGAACTTAACCTTTTGTGAAATTGCTACAAATGAGTGTTGTCGGTCGTCGGAGAGCGGTGTAGCCTAGTGGGTAGAACATTGGACTCGGAAGCGAGAGACCCAGGTTCGGTTCCCGGTGCGGGCATGTACCTATGACTTTGTTTTCTAAGTTATGTAGATTTGTGAAGTTATAGTAGCAATACCACTCGCTAACGGTGAAGGAAAACATCGCGAGGAAACCTGAGCGTCTGAGCTATTCGCATACCTCAGCGCTTGAAATCGCCAATCCGCGGTGGGCACGCGCGGTGATTAAGCCCATACTCTCTCTCTGAGAGAAGGCCCGCGTCCTACAGTGGGACGTATAGGCTGCTTATGAGTGTTGTCGGCTATTGTGTTGTTAAGGGGCTCCAGGGAGTAAGACTGGCGTCACCGCGGAAAAAAATCATATCTTGTTTTACAGATCAAAGGTTAAGGGGCATTTTGTGCGGACCTGTGACCCACCAGCGACCACTAACGAAACTACTCAGAGTATGCTAAAGACCCTAAATACTACCCACTGAGATCTGTCACATTCCTCAAAACTATGGGAGAAAAAAATTTTGCAAAATAATAATTTGTATGAAAAAATCGAATTTTCATATATCCGTATTTATAAATATTTAAAATACATTTTTAGGCAAAAACAGTTAAAGCAGCATTTTTACCACAGCTGTCTGACACCAAATAATAGCTTGATCTAGCTGTAAAAATGCTAAGTTGGCGAGCCAGTGCACAGTGAAACCGGTATTGGGCTTATTGTGTGAAAGAGAGGGCTGCTAACCTCTGTACTGTAGTGTGTATTGCGCCTTACGAGCGCCAGAAAGCCTAACACAGTTAGTAGTAATGATTGAAAATAAATAATTGGAAAAAATATACATTTTGTGTTGAACAACATAACTTTTTTCTCCATACATTTGGGTTAAAATAAAAACATTCCGTGAAATGGTAACCCTAACCCTTCAAAACGAACCACATTTGAATAATGGTCGTGAACTTTGATGTACCGGATCAAAAATGCCCGGTTACCTTTGCAAAAAGTGTCAGTACAAGCTCTCAATCATGTTAACAGTGATTTTTAGGACCCACGACAAAGAACCTAGGATCTCGAACAACCTCGAACCTGGTACTAGATAGCATTTATGCAAAAAACGGCCGTTTCTGGCGTTAATGCTATCTAGTCCCAGGTTTTTTGCCTTAGGTTCAGGGCCATGGGTCCTACAAATCACTGTTAACATGATTGACAGATTGTACAATCCTGACAGATCACTTTCGCTTCCTCAACATTCATTAGTCGTTGCATGCACGCACGCCGGTTTCGGGTACTTTTTATCTTGCCCTTTCTTAATACATCCTCTATTTGGTCGAAGTATGTCCGTCTGGGTCGTCCCTTACCGGCAAGTGGCAGTCCCTGGTCTCTGCCTACCCCTGTGGGATACAGGCGTGAGTTTATGTTATGTTATGACAGATTGTACTGACACTTTTTGCAAAATTGATCTGTAAAAAGGATGATTTGTTTTCCTCAGTGGCGCTAGTGTTACTCCCTGGACCCCCTTAACAAATGATATCAAATTGTAACATTGCAATGAAGGTTCATGCCAACTGTGGAAAAGGATTTTGAGGGTGGTTGATGCTATATACTACCTTAGTATCGAATTTTGTAACTTTTTGTGTAGAATGTGTTTATGGTAACACAAGTAAACTAATGTTTCCTTTAGGGTCCGTACCCAAAGGGTAAGGAACCCTATTACTAAGACTCGTGTTGTCCGTCCGTCCGTCTGTCACCAGGCCGTATCTCGAAATTTTCACAGATGATGTATTTCTGTTGCCGCTATAACAACAAATACTAAAAATAGAATAAAATAAACATCTGGGGGGGGCTCTCATACAACAAACGCGATTTTTTTCGCGTTTTTTACTCGATTTTAATAACGGCAACATGTAGACGCTTGAAATACTCAAATGTTGTATAGATAAACGTACGGAACCCTTCGTGCGCGAGTCCGACTCGCACTTGGTCGGTTTTTTTTTTAGTGTTCTACGTTGGCTAAACTGATTGTCTCTGTGTGACCGAATATCCACGGCTGGTGCTGTGATAAAAAATAAATGAGGTATCCGGCTCGAAGGACCATGTTAGACGTTGGCTGAGGGTGAAATAGTTTCGTGTCGTGGACTGTACATTTAAAAGAGGCAGCACTAGGAACCAGACAACACACGCCATGGATATTCGGTCACACACAAAGAGAATGACAATCAGTTTAGCCAACATAGAACCGTAAAAAAGAAAACAAGACAATATACGAGTACTTGGGTTGCCATATGCAGAAAGGATCATCTTGAAGGTATGAGTGAATGATATGCTTTAGTGGATTATAGGCATTGAAACTGCCTGAAAAAATCGTGTAATTAAAGTAAGAATATTAGTGTTTTAATATTAAAAAAATTATATCTTCTCCTCTATCACCGGAATTTTCGAGGCATTTCCAATGAAGAAATTACACAGAAACTGCCTTAATTCGTCGTGCGTTGATTGCGTAGGCGTTTTATATTTTATTATAATTAATTACAATTACAAAGAAGAACTGGACCTCTGTGAAGCCTCTTATCAAAGGAAGTGTAATTAAGTTGATGAAATTTATGTTCTAAGATACTAAGAGGCACAGTGGAGTCAATATGACTGTCTCGTTAGCTTGGCGGTTAACATGCTTGACTATCAAAACAGAAACGTGGATTTGATTCCCACAAGACGCCGCCGAAATTGATTTGTCCAAATTGCCTCAGTCTGGGTGTATTTCCATGTTTGGGATGTCCTTGCCTGCTTACTTTAGCCAAGATTAGCCTAGTTTGGGACCAGGACAAGTGATTAGGTTGTGTGGAAGTTATTTATTTATTGCGAGGCCTCTGATCACATAAACTCACGCCTGTATCCCGGAGGGGTAGTCAGAGACCAGTGTTTGCCGCTTGCCACGATCCTGACAAACCTCGCTCGTTTCATCAACATTAGTTTCTATGTCGGGATTTTATTTCACCCTGTTTACGTGCCACTGCGGAGCATAAACCTTCTCTTAGAAAGAGAGTAGGTAAGGGCTTAATCACTACGCGGGCCCACCGCGGATTGGCGATTTCAGGTGTGTGAATTACTCAGCAACTCAGGTTTCCTTAGGATGTTTTCCAAATCGATTTTTTTTAATTTTACTCTGGCAACAAACAGTCATTAATTACAAAAAAAAATTATACAATACTTTGAACTTAACTAATAGACCTTATCGTGCGGAAATGTGTGTATAACACATTGCAATTTTAAATTTTTCGAGCTTTTAGCTTTTAACAGGCGTAAGTTTAATTCACATTTAAATCACAATCAATCAATATTGGAAATACCTAATTTGATCTTCAGACGAGTAATGTTCTGATAAAACACTACAATATATTGAAATATTATCTCTACATCTTCTGAGAAGACACAATTGGAAATTGAAGAATAACAGATCGGAGTGTTTCAGTATCGTTTTATAGACTAGGATCCGGGGTGGCTTTTGGGTGGCTACAAGAGGTATCTCTAATATTCTAATCTATTCTACCAATGTACTGTTTGAATGTAGGAGTTTTATTTACTTACTTGAACTCGTATGAGTGCATGTTCAACTTTACTCGCTGCGGATGCGCACTGTGACGGTTGAAATTCTCGTGTAAATTTATACCTATTCGTTGAAAGAGCAGGCCTCTCCTAACGCAGGTTTTTTAGGTATCCGTAGTCCGACAAGAAACCCTTATAGTTTCGCCATGTCCGTCTGTCTGTCTGTCTGTCGGTCCGTCCGCGGCCTAGTGCAAAGACCGGTGGTACTAGAAAGCTGTAATTTGGTATGTGTATACATACCATTTTTTTTTCTGTGCCTCCCCTAACATGAAAAGTGGGGATATTTCTTTTTGTCTCGTCTACCACATCATGTGGGGCATCGTTGGATTAGTCGTTGAAAAATATTGTGGGTGTAGAAAGACCGTTGTTTCTTTTAGGGTTCCGTTTGCGAAATATTAAGCTTTAAAGCACAAATTTTTGTCCGAGTAGGCTGCCTCCACTCCCGTGCCTAAACGGTTGATTGTAAACGTGAAAAAAATTCAGGGTAGTAGCACATATAATGAACTTAGTATCACGGCTAAGTAGGCTTTACTAGTCAACGAGTAATAGGCAAGTAACTTATAAAAGTAGTTACCTATTACTCGTTAACTAGTAAACCCTACACGTTAACTAGTAAGCTTATTTCTTACAAAATCTATTAAAAATGACTTCGATGAAGTTGTTAGTGCTGTAAAGCAGGTAAAAAACCCTCTTTCTAAGGAACCCTACATGCACTTGGCCGGTTTTTTTTTAACTAAACCAGAGAGTCGCAAACCCTGTCAAATGCATCCTGTTCATGAAATAAAAAAAATTTGTATTTCTATTTGTGTAGAAGTCGCTGTGTGCGACAGGCAGGCGCCGAATTGTCGCTGCGACTAGTATTCGCAGCGAGTGTAGGTACTCGCAGCGACTAGTCGCTGTGTGTGACCGAAGCATTACGTAGTTTTGCAATAATTATCAGTCATAACTTCAACTTCACGCAGTCATAAAATGCAAAGCAACTTGCGTACTTACTGCAGTAGTCATAAAGATTAAAACTTCGTGACTTATTGCCTAGAGTTCTTAAGTTGCTACAGGGACGATTCCAGGGATCGGCGTTTGAAATCGAAATCAAACATTTTGTGTTCATTGCTGACTGCCTCGTTGGTCTAGCGGTATCACGTCTGATCACCAAGCCGAAGGTCGTGGTTTCGAATCCCTCTGGGGGCGTACATTTGTGCAAACGGCCTCAGTCTGGGTGTATTTGCTTGTTTGTGATGTCCTTTGCTGGGTATCCTAGTTTGGGACAAGGAAAAGTGGTTGTATTGTGTGGAAGTTATTTATTATTATTTCTAATCAGAAATCAGAAATCAATAATTTATTTCAACGTAAAGAATTTACATTCTGTTTGCTGAATGTCAATGTACTATAATACTATGTTAGCCGCTATGTATTGATATGAGTCTGCTGTGGTCCGAAACTAGGATACCCTGTGCCCTGGTAACCGGGCAAGGGCATCACAAACATAAAAATATACCCAGACTGAGACTATTTGTACAAATCATGTTCAGCGGCCTCCAGAGAGAATCGAACCCTCGACCTCGCTTTCAAGCGTGTCAAGCGTGTTAACCGCTAGATCTACAAGGCAGTTAAATTCGCTTAGAGCGCCGTGACAAAGTACTACGTCGGTATGGAATCAAAATGTTTTTTATGCAAAGTAACATACAAACTGCGACTTAAAGAACGTTACAAGTTAAACTAGGTGTCCATTTCAACTTCTAGAACGTATTTTATGTGTTCATGAACTGAAAATGTTTGGAAACCGCTGGTCTAGCCCCTCTCGGTATATCTGCAATCTTTTGTCGCAGACAGAGTCAGTCCATCGCGGTCAAACCTTGCGTTTTATTTGTCACGCATACCCTTATCCGGCTGCTCGATTCCCAACCTTATCCCCTCGTGATAGAGTACAAGGGATTGGGTACAAAAGACATTGCATTCCAGCTTTGATGGTAACAAGTGGCGGTTTGTAGCAGGAGTCTCGTAACCGGACTATTAATGGACGGCGAACACTTGGATGTGTTTTTCCATTGTGATGAATGGTTTCGTTGAGTCTTTATTTCTTAAATGGAGTTAAGAAATACTTGATTGGAAGAAGTCAAGACCGCTAAAGCTGTACAGTCGACAAAACGATCCAAATTACAAAAACCAAGTGCGTGTCGGGCCACGAGGGTTCCGTAGAAAGAGGGGGGTTTATCTGCTTTACAGAACTAACAACTTCATCAACGTAATTTTCACTGGATGGTCGCCTATTACTCGTTACTTGTAAAGCCTACTCAGCCGTGAAGTTCATTATATGTGCGGGGGGGGGGGGGCGACGGACGCCCTACTCGGCCAAAAAACTTATTCCGTGACAACAAAAAAGGGACTACAACACCAGCAAAAGTGATATTCAGTTGGGACCGATTTCTCCTTTGGCACAAAAGGATGATTTTTATCTGAATTCCAAACGACTTTGAAACGAAAGCTCAAGTGAATCAAATGATCTTGAAACGAAAAGCGCAACATCTTATACAGCTCAGCAGACAGAACAATCCCACGCAACCAAACAGCGAAACAAAAACTTCAAAGCCCAACAAATCTCCTATTCTTTTTTCAACGGCCGCTGGGCAAAGCGAACAAATACGCCGAACGTCTGTGAGTAATGAGGCAACGTTGCGCGTGTCCCGGCGCGATAGTTCTAAATGACCGGCGGGCGAAGCTGGGCGCGGGCGATAGTGGCTGCCACGGACCGAGCGGGTTCTACACGCTGGCCGCTCGTGAATTACTTATTTCAATATAAAAGAAAATATCTAAAAAAATCAAGTAAGTGAGTCCGGAATGAAGCTAATGATGTGTGCGCTTACGACAATTTTAGCTCGAAAAAAATATCTGTTGGAGTTTGATTGTTTTAACACAACATGAAATTTTCTTATGTAGGTACTCAGTTTCTAGTTTCACGTCTGTGTTTTGCAAGCATCTGCGTTTGCGGTAGATCATGGAAATAACAATTGCTTGAGTGCTAACCAATAAATGGAACAAGATTTAAATTCTATAGCTTAAAAAGAAATAGTCATTTTATTATTATTTTTATTCGTTTAAACAGTAATCCACAGCAACCATCATCTGACGCCCTCTGCAGGACATAGGCCTACCTCATGGTTTTTATAACCATGAGGGGTTTGCCATAATCGCCACGCTTGGCAGGCGTGTTGGCGATCGCAGTATGCGGTTGGAATCTCAGGAAGACGCCCGTCTCCTGGTAATTTATTTCCTTAGTCGCCTTCTACGACATCCACGGGAGGAAATGGAGTGACGCTATTCTTAATCCGGCGCCACACACAGCAATATTGCAGTAAAATATCCTCAAAAATTTATACATGAAGCTAATAAAGGATTTTTTTTATATGTAAGTGATTGTTTGTTCATTTATTGGATCTATCTATCTATAGAGCCCATTAAAGACGCCAATTGTTGGGCAAAGGCCTCTTCATCACCACATCAACCTCACCGATCTGCTCATCAATCTCGTCCATTGTCCTTCCATTGTCCTTGTCATTGACCCATCGGGTAGCGGGTCTACCCACCGAATGACTGCCAGTTCTCAGCCACACCTACAACTCTATGATTGCGATTTGGATTGCTATTACCAGTAACAGTATTTACTGTTTGAATATTAAATCTTAATTTATGTCCAAAATGCTTTTTTCAACCGGATATTTAATTGTGCGTTCAATGTTCATATTCTTTTTCAATTTCGCGTTGTTCGCACACTTGAGCGCCACCGCTCCTGCTCGGTCCGTGGCACCCGACACCTAAATACATAAATAATTAATGAGAGCTATCCGCGCCGACGCGATTTATCGTCCGACGTGCCTGCGCCGCTGCCGGGATATTTTTAACATATGCCCCGTCAGGGAAGGTGCTAACTCTGCCCCGGGGCGAAGTAGGGCAATATCAGGTTGTTTGAGGGCTAGGTTAGACTGCGTGTCGGGGGAAATATTATCGCGAGGTCTAACCTAACCCTAACAGTAACCTGACAGTGGTACGTATAGGGATAAAATATGGGTATTTTCACCATAAATAGTTAATTTTTATAAAAATATTTATTGACGTAAGTGTCACAAGTGTTTATAGGGCCATAAACGGCCCTTAGGTAACTTCAGTAGATATCTGAAAACTAAAGATTTTATTTCCATTGAAAGCATGTTTTAATATTATCAACATCGTATCAAACATTTGAAAAAATTAACAAAACATATTTTTTACGTTAATTATATTTTTGAAACGTGACGTCACGAAACTTAAGACCCTTCTAGTCCCACCTCTTGTCATACAATGTCACACTTTGTCGTCAAAATTATATTTAGTATTATGCCCGGTAATTGAACAATCTTTTTTCTGGTCCAATGAAGTATTTATTAATATCATAAAGTAAAATGTATATGGCAACACTTTGATATGTAAGCCTTTTAAATTATTTGGTTTTCTGGTGAGTACAATAAAGAGTTCGAATGTAATCTCAGTCTAGATGTATTTTCATGTTTGTGACGGCCTTGCCAGTTTACCATAGCACAGGGTATCCTAGTTTAGGAACAGTTCAAGTGATTGTATTGTGTGGAAGTTATTATTGTTTTCTAAGGTTAACACGAGCACTAGACATATTAATAGCATGGGAACCAGTGCTTAAGTGCTTGAGACCCCGTTGCTAGAAGTGTGACTACTGTAGATTTAATATCAATAACTTTATTTTTAATAAAATTATTGTTTTGTCAGGTTACATTTAAAAATTTACCAATTTTTTGCCGAGGGTAGTAAACTAACAGTTAATGCTTTCAAAAAGACGCCTGTCATCTCAGTCTACCGAGACCACGGCACTTGCAAAAGTACCGAAACGTAGGAAAAATGTAAAATGAAAAAGTAAACGAGTAAATATCCGTTCAAATTCGTTTTATTAGTTATTATTAGTATTACTCTAATATAATTTAGAACCCTAGCGATCTCATAAACAGACCGCACCAATGTAACCCGTCCATCAATCCACTGGCAAACCGATTACCCAATTCCAGCCCGCAAATGCAAATCTAATACGGGGCCCTCTTACATTCGTCTTCACCCACTAATAATGTCTACCGACCACCGCAGTCAATTTGTAGGGGTCTTCTAGGGGTCTTGTGGGGTCTAAAGGACCCACCCTTGACCCCCGAGAGCCCTCGACTCGCGAAGTCTAACAAGTGAGTCTTGGACACGAAGTTTCATGCAGAAGACCCTTTCTGAATAAAGCTCACGTGAAACGTCTTTCAGTTCGATGGTAGCGGGTCACTTGCTAAAACTGCATGCAACGAAATTATGTCACCTCGTCGAGTGCTCTAACTCCGTGCAATTCATTTCGTGGTTTCAATCATGGTTTTCATAACCATGAGGGGTTTCGCCATAATCGCCAAGCTTGGCAGGCGGGTTGGCGATCGCAGTATGCGGTTGGAATCTCAGGAAGACGCTGCAGCCCGTCTCCTGGTACTCGGGGGGTGTTTTGAATTTTTCAGAAAAGCGGCGCACAACGAAACCTGTGTACTGATAGACGATACGTGAGCATAAAATGTCAATCCCATAAAGTCCTTAGCCTAATAAGTTAGAATTTGTATCCACGCAGGATATTTCACATGTATTATCCTTGCACTCTAGGACTTTATGCCGTATGACATTTTTTGTTCGTTTATAGATAAGAATAAGAATAAACTTTATTTGACAACATTACAAAGAATTACATACAGTAGGCACATAGGTTTCAACGTGCGCCACCCTTTTGAAAATTTTCCCAAAAATTATGGTCATTGGCCAGCACATCCATTTCACACAAAGAACATGTTCTAACCCCTTTTATTTCATGACCTACTTTACGAAGCCAAAGCTAACCCTCTGCACCATACTGCTACAGTCTCGAAAATCTAACCCGATCCATAAAGATTGTGGCGGTTCCCAATGACCCTTCGAACGATGCTTCTGTTTGGAGGGTTATTTAATTTTATATCACTCAGAGAAGGATTGGGTTGTTCAAGAGATTAGTGAAGTGGAAGTATGTTTTTAAAGTTGTTATTAGATAAGAATATTGTTTATTGTACACCAGTGTTTATTGCATATGGCATAAAAATCTAATTATCTTTCTAGTCACTTTCACTTATCTGATAGTCTAAATTCTGCGTAGGTGTTAGAATTCAGTCTGCCTCGATTTTATGTTCTCAGTGACTGTTTACTGACTTAATTGTGTTACTTAAATAACGTTAAATAGTAAAGTGTTATTATATAACGTTATTTAAGTAACTGGTAGTAGCAACTTAATGGTGCTGTGGCATGTCGGTAGAACCCTTGCCTCACCTGCAAGAAGTTGTGGGTTTGAATCCTGGCCTGACAGGAGTGGATTTGACTGCCTCGTTGGTCTAGCCGTTAAGGCGCTTAGCTTCCAAAACAGGGCCGTGAGTTCGATTCCCAATGGAGGCCGCCGTACATTTGCACGAATGTACGGCGCATACCATAGCACAGGGTATCCTAGTTTAGGACCAGGTCAAGTGATTGTATTGTGTGGAAATTATTAATATTTTATATACCACTCGCTAGCTGAAAGTGTGGTAGAGATGATGCGATAGTCTACTCCAGCTAAAAATATGTGACAGGTACTACAGTACCAATGGTCACTTCACCTATCTAGTGTAGGCAAAAGTTATTATTACTATTAAAATTCTTTATTGTACCAGAAAAAAATGTACAATTGGCGGGCTTCATACTCTAGTATTAAGCCCGCCAATTATACATTTTTTCTGGTACAATAAATACAATTAGTATTCTATTGTAGCCAACCAGCAGCTGACGTGGAAAGGGTGGGGGTAGTACCTATATAATTATTTTATTATCTTCATATTATATCAATATACTATAATCATCAATATACGTTCCGTGTGGCGCCGGATTAAGAATAGCGTCACTCCATTTCCTTCTGTGGATGTCGTAGGAGGCGACTAAGGAAATAAATTACCAGGAGACGGGCAGCAGCGTCTTCCTGAGATTCGAACCGCATACTGCGATCGCCAACCCGCCTGCCAAGCGTGGCGATTATGGCAAAACCCCTCATGGTTATGGACACCACGAGGGAGGCCTGTGCCCTGCAGTGGGCGTTAAGTGGCTGATGATGATGATGATGATGATGCAGATGCACTAGCCTAGAATAAGCCACCCCATTTCTTCCCGTGGGTGTCGTAAGAAGCGACTAAAAAACGGAAACCAGGGAACGGGCAGCAGCGTCGACCTGTGACACCAGACCACCAAACAAAGCGATCTCCAATCCGCCTGCCAAGCGTGGAGATTACGGCAAAACCTCCCATACAGGGAGAGACCCATGTCCTGCAGTGGACTGCTATGCGTTGATGATGATGATGTTTCTGGTACCCACGACACAGGGTATCCTAGTGTGGGGCCAGAAGCAATGCATGCGCCTGTATGTAAATGTTTATGTTTATATATAAAGATAACAAAATAAATAATTGTAATAAAAATTGTACATACATACTTACAGCGATATAGACATAATTGTCAGGGGACCGCTAGTAAATAGCCGGACATTAATTGCCAATAAGAGTAAATCAATCCGTCCATTAGTGTTAACAATCGTGACCTAAGAAAAAACTTTAGTAGATCCCGTCGAGTAGACAAACAAAATCATTCCCTCGCCTAGACTTATCTATAAATCATAAAATACTCCTCAACTAATGCCTCGAAATGTTTCCTTTTGTGTTCAGTATCTCATTAAGTCGTATCCAGACCCGTTGACCCCCACTTGGCTTCGAGGGGGTAAAGAAAATGTTCGCGGTGCTCAATCGGACAATGAGACTCGTGGGGTCAAGCTGCGCTGGTCATTGAGAAGCAGCTACGTTGCAGCAATTTGTTATGGGAGATGCGTTACTTTTTTATTTTCATCAGTTCCATCTTTGATTTGTGATTTGTGAATTGCTATTAACAATACGTTACCGGTTGATGTTGACTTGCGATGATTAAAAACAACTAAAAGAAAGTTTGGTTCCGCGTTTATCTCATGAATTTGGTTTATCATCATCAACCCATTATGTCCCCACCGAGGAGGGGCACGGGTCTCTTCCCTGAGGAAGGTATAGGCCATACTCCACCACGGGGGCCAGGTCCGGATTGGTTGAATTTGGTTATTTATCCGTAAATAAAATAGGCTCTCTAATATTCGAACTAAATCTTCTGTAATCACGGCGCATTATAAATGTTACTCCAGATTCATTTACCTGTAATTTTGTCACATGAGTGCGACCAAAATTCACTGCAACCGTACCTCACCTCTGCGTGGGCGCGCGGCATGCTTAGGTAAGCTATCTATTAACGCGGGTTCCTCTACCCACAGTTATCCCCCGTGATTATAATCTGCAAATCAGAGCGAAACTTTTTTGGACTCATCCGACAAAAATAAGTGTAAGTGATTCCGAAACAACTTTAATAAGGACTCTTTTTTAAGGTTAATTAAAGCTACACAACTTCACAACTCCATTTAACCTATACTAAGTAGCCCAACTAAGCCCATTCTCTCTCTCTCTCTCTCTCTCTCTCTCTCTCCTCTCTCTCTCTCTCTCTCTCTCTCTCTCTCTCTCTCTCTCTGAGAGAAGGTCTGTGCCCTCCAGTAGGACCTATAAAAGCTACATAAGAAAAAATAAGGCTATCTCATTGAGGGAGTAAAACGCCTCTCATCCCCGTGGATCATTATGAACTGCAACGTATCTTCCAAGGACCAAATGCATCTCCGTCGGAAAGGAAGTTTTTTTCCAAATTCACTTCCTCAGAGATAAGGAGGGCGTTTTTCGGGACTTCCCGGCAAAAGTGCCGGCTGATAAATGGTGTGCTTTCCCGTTCATTTGCATTAGGGGTTTTGGCTTTTCTCTGTCTGTTTTTTGTCCGCCTAGGCAGTGTTGCCAGATGCTGGCCGGCCAATGTCGCCAAAATTTTGAAAAACAGTCACCCTAAAATCGAATAAGTTCTTGTAGCCAAAATCGCCTAAATTTTCAGCTTTGTAGCCCAAAATCGCCTCAGTAAAATGATTTTTTAAAATTGTGGCGCTCATAGTTTTATTAAATTCTGTACTCAAGGGTTTTCTTAAATTCTCTCAATTAATCTTACGAATGTAAAAATACTTTTTTGAGTGTAATTACTGGTCCATCTTAGCAATTAATATTCATTGCACCCTTACACCGCTCGGACCAAAAAAAAAGCAAAGATCGATAAACAAAGATACAATTACCCAATAAATACATATAATTTGTTCTGATTTCCCAAGCAGCCCAAAAGTCGCCGAAAAAAAAATTGAGATAGCCCAATTGTCACCCGGTCGCTAATTGCAATTTTTGGTCGCCAATTCACCTTCCGAGATAGCCCAAATGGCGATAAATCGCCTCATCTGGCAACCCTGCCCCCAGGAGGAGATTCTGGACGCTAAGCTGTGGTGGTATTGAAAAGTGGATTCGTGTTTACCCACTTCAAAGTCTTGAATTTCCATTCGATTCGAGTCCTGACATCTGGGCTTAGATTCCTCGATTCTGAGTGCAACGAAGTATAATGCCGTATACACAGTCGGGTCACGAGACGGGTTTTTTCATACCATTGATGGCTAAAAGGTTTGATACGTGTGCGCGCGTAGTCTTCAAGCGGCAATGAAATGAGTTGTTATGCGACTGTACACAGTCGACGGCACATCAATCTTAAGATGCGTGCACTCTACTTACTTGACAACAAATATGTAACCAAATGTTGTAAAAAAGTACTCCATTCCGCGAAATGAGCTCCCAAAGAAAATCGTCCACCCATTTGTTAATGCGCCTGACCTTCAATAGCGGACCGTCTTCGCTTATCTCTAGCCTAGGTCTAGATCAATGAGATGCGAGTATTTGGTTACCTAGGAGTTCAATTCGTGGAACGGAGTGTATATTCATCCCACTGCAAGGCACAAGCCTTCTCTCAGAGAGAGAGATAGAGAGAGTATGGCCTTAACAGGCCTTAACCACATGGTGGTTAAGCCCGTGCCCACCGCGGAATGGCCATTTGAAGCGCTTAGTATGTGAACCCCTCAAACACCCAGGTTTTCTCGGGATGTTTTCCTTCAAATTTCTAAATAAAGAATAATAATTTTGACCATTCTGCACTCCGGTGTCCCGCATTTCTAGTCTTTGGCGTGCATAATTTGCGGCGTGACAGCCAAATTGTCTCCAGTTGTAGAAAGATGATTGATTTAAAAAAATGTCCCACCGGACTGATGATGAGGTGAGAACTTAACCTTTTGTGAAATTGCTACAAATGAGTGTTGTCGGTCGTCGGAGAGCGGTGTAGCCTAGTGGGTAGAACATTGGACTCGGAAGCGAGAGACCCAGGTTCGGTTCCCAGTGCTGGCATGTACCTATGACTTTGTTTTCTAAGTTATGTAGATTTGTGAAGTTATAGTAGCAATACCACTCGCTAACTGTGAAGGAAAACATCGCGAGGAAACCTGAGTGTCTTGAGCTATTCGCATACCTCAGCGCTTGAAATCGCCAATCCGCGGTGGGCACGCGCGGTGATTAAGCCCATACTCTCTCTCTGAGAGAAGGCCCGCGTCCTACAGTGGGACATATAGGCTGCTTATGAGTGTTGTCGGCTATTGTGTTGTTGGGGCTCCAGGGAGTAAGACCAGCGTCACCGCGGAAAAAAATCATATCTTGTTTTACAGATCAAAGGTTAAGGGGCATTTTGTGCGGACCTGTGACCCACCAGCGACCACTAACGAAACTACTCAGAGTATGCTAAAGACCCTAAATACTACCCACTGAGATCTGTCACATTCCTCAAAACTATGGGAGAAAAAAATTTTGCAAAATAATAATTTGTATGAAAAAATCGAATTTTCATATATCCGTATTTATAAATATTTAAAATACATTTTTAGGCAAAAACAGTTAAAGCAGCATTTTTACCACAGCTGTCTGACACCAAATAATAGCTTGATCTAGCTGTAAAAATGCTAAGTTGGCGAGCCAGTGCACAGTGAAACCGGTATTGGGCTTATTGTGTGAAAGAGAGGGCTGCTAACCTCTGTACTGTAGTGTGTATTGCGCCTTACGAGCGCCAGAAAGCCTAACACAGTTAGTAGTAATGATTGAAAATAAATAATTGGAAAAAATATACATTTTGTGTTGAACAACATAACTTTTTTCTCCATACATTTGGGTTAAAATAAAAACATTCCGTGAAATGGTAACCCTAACCCTTCAAAACGAACCACATTTGAATAATGGTCGTGAACTTTGATGTACCGGATCAAAAATGCCCGGTTACCTTTGCAAAAAGTGTCAGTACAAGCTCTCAATCATGTTAACAGTGATTTTTAGGACCCACGACAAAGAACCTAGGATCTCGAACAACCTCGAACCTGGTACTAGATAGCATTTATGCAAAAAACGGCCGTTTCTGGCGTTAATGCTATCTAGTCCCAGGTTTTTTGCCTTAGGTTCAGGGCCATGGGTCCTACAAATCACTGTTAACATGAATGACAGATTGTACGATCCTGACAGATCACTTTCGCTTCCTCAACATTCATTAGTCGTTGCATGCACGCACGCCGGTTTCGGGTACTTTTTATCTGGCCCTTTCTTAATACATCCTCTATTTGGTCGAAGTATGTCCGTCTGGGTCGTCCCTTACCGGCAAGTGGCAGTCCCTGGTCTCTGCCTACCCCTGTGGGATACAGGCGTGAGTTTATGTTATGACAGATTGTACTGACATTTTTTGCAAAATTGATCTGTAAAAAGGATGATTTGTTTTCCTCAGTGGCGCTAGTGTTACTCCCTGGACCCCCTTAACAAATGATATCAAATTGTAACATTGCAATGAAGGTTCATGCCAACTGTGGAAAAGGATTTTGAGGGTGGTTGATGCTATATACTACCTTAGTATCGAATTTTGTAACTTTTTGTGTAGAATGTGTTTATGGTAACACAAGTAAACTAATGTTTCCTTTAGGGTCCGTACCCAAAGGGTAAGGAACCCTATTACTAAGACTCGTGTTGTCCGTCCGTCCGTCTGTCACCAGGCCGTATCTCGAAATTTTCACAGATGATGTATTTCTGTTGCCGCTATAACAACAAATACTAAAAATAGAATAAAATAAACATCTGGGGGGGGCTCTCATACAACAAACGCGATTTTTTTCGCGTTTTTTACTCGATTTTAATAACGGCAACATGTAGACGCTTGAAATACTCAAATGTTGTATAGATAAACGTACGGAACCCTTCGTGCGCGAGTCCGACTCGCACTTGGTCGGTTTTTTTTTTAGTGTTCTACGTTGGCTAAACTGATTGTCTCTGTGTGACCGAATATCCACGGCTGGTGCTGTGATAAAAAATAAATGAGGTATCCGGCTCGAAGGACCATGTTAGACGTTGGCTGAGGGTGAAATAGTTTCGTGTCGTGGACTGTACATTTAAAAGAGGCAGCACTAGGAACCAGACAACACACGCCATGGATATTCGGTCACACACAAAGAGAATGACAATCAGTTTAGCCAACATAGAACCGTAAAAAAGAAAACAAGACAATATACGAGTACTTGGGTTGCCATATGCAGAAAGGATCATCTTGAAGGTATGAGTGAATGATATGTTTTAGTGGATTATAGGCATTGAAACTGCCTGAAAAAATCGTGTAATTAAAGTAAGAATATTAGTGTTTTAATATTAAAAAAATTATATCTTCTCCTCTATCACCGGAATTTTCGAGGCATTTCCAATGAAGAAATTACACAGAAACTG
The DNA here is from genome assembly GCA_947308005.1 of Yponomeuta malinellus. Classification (NCBI taxonomy): domain Eukaryota; kingdom Metazoa; phylum Arthropoda; class Insecta; order Lepidoptera; family Yponomeutidae; genus Yponomeuta; species Yponomeuta malinellus. The sequence goes on from OX371019.1 coordinate 3,568,758, forward strand.
CCTTAATTCGTCGTGCGTTGATTGCGTAGGCGTTTTATATTTTATTATAATTAATTACAATTACAAAGAAGAACTGGACCTCTGTGAAGCCTCTTATCAAAGGAAGTGTAATTAAGTTGATGAAATTTATGTTCTAAGATACTAAGAGGCACAGTGGAGTCAATATGACTGTCTCGTTAGCTTGGCGGTTAACATGCTTGACTATCAAAACAGAAACGTGGATTTGATTCCCACAAGACGCCGCCGAAATTGATTTGTCCAAATTGCCTCAGTCTGGGTGTATTTCCATGTTTGGGATGTCCTTGCCTGCTTACTTTAGCCAAGATTAGCCTAGTTTGGGACCAGGACAAGTGATTAGGTTGTGTGGAAGTTATTTATTTATTGCGAGGCCTCTGATCACATAAACTCACGCCTGTATCCCGGAGGGGTAGTCAGAGACCAGTGTTTGCCGCTTGCCACGATCCTGACAAACCTCGCTCGTTTCATCAACATTAGTTTCTATGTCGGGATTTTATTACACCCTGTTTACGTGCCACTGCGGAGCATAAACCTTCTCTTAGAAAGAGAGTAGGTAAGGGCTTAATCACTACGCGGGCCCACCGCGGATTGGCGATTTCAGGTGTGTGAATTACTCAGCAACTCAGGTTTCCTTACGATGTTTTCCAAATCGATTTTTTTTAATTTTACTCTGGCAACAAACAGTCATTAATTACAAAAAAAAAATTATACAATACTTTGAACTTAACTAATAGACCTTATCGTGCCGAAATGTGTGTATAACACATTGCAATTTTAAATTTTTCGAGCTTTTAGCTTTTAACAGGCGTAAGTTTAATTCACATTTAAATCACAATCAATCAATATTGGAAATACCTAATTTGATCTTCAGACGAGTAATGTTCTGATAAAACACTACAATATATTGAAATATTATCTCTACATCTTCTGAGAAGACACAATTGGAAATTGAAGAATAACAGATCGGAGTGTTTCAGTATCGTTTTATAGACTAGGATCCGGGGTGGCTTTTGGGTGGCTACAAGAGGTATCTCTAATATTCTAATCTATTCTACCAATGTACTGTTTGAATGTAGGAGTTTTATTTACTTGAACTCGTATGAGTGCATAGGTATCTAAGATTTTTTTTTTGTACACCAAAAAGTTAGAAAGAGAGAAAGAAAGAAGAAAGAAAGAAGATATTTATTTAAATTGTCACAGAAACACAAAGTAAACATAAAGGTACACAAACAAAAGACACGAACGTCAACAGAACAGAAATAAAACCAAACAATCGTGAAGAGAACATGTGAGGCACATAAAGTCAAAGGCAGCCGGGTGCCATATAGTAATGTATGGCACTCAGCCACCTCGGACCCCAAACGCCTCAGGTGCCTCCGTGACAACAAAAAAGGGGCACAGAACAACAAAACAACAACACTAATTACACAATCGGGCTGTTTCTGCCGCGTTAGTTCCGCGTCGGAACTCGTATTCAAAAATCACTCGAATTTTCGCAGTATCCATCTTTCTTGTCTAAATTGAATAACAAAAACAATTGAAAGTCGATATTCAAATGTTTCACATTTTTTAAAAAAAGAAATACATCGTAGAAACCATTTGAAAAAAGTTTCATTCGAAAACCTCAAACCATGAAGATTCTATGTCAATTCAAAGAACCTATTGCAATAAAACGGCAATTTCATACTTTAACCCCTAATAATAATACCCAATATACTAAGCTTATATTAAATACTAACATCATTGTAATTACGAACTACAATAAATAAATACACAATAAGTGCTGGATTAGGGATGGGCTTTCTGCATTTCCAGCAAATAGCTTCCAAACTTGCGTGGCTTAAGATGAATAAAGTACAATTGGCGGCCTTATTGCTGGTTACCATAGCCCATTAGCGGTGGTAGCCTAGTGGGTAGAACATTGGACTCGGACGCGGGAGACCCAGGTTCGATTTCCAGTGCGGACATGTACCTATGAATTTGTTTTCTAAGTTATGTACATTTGCGAAGTTATAGTAGAAATACCACTCGCTAACGGTGAAGGAAAACATCGTGAGGAAACCTGGGTGTCTGAGCTATTCACATAGCTCAGCGCTTGAAATCGCTAATCCGCGGTGGGCACGCGTGGTGATTAGGCCCATACTCACTCTCTGAGAGAAGGCCTGTGCCCTACAGTGGGAGGTATATAGGCTGCTTATAATAATAGCCCAGGATATCCTAGTTTGGGACCAGGACAAGTGATTGTGTGGAAATTATTATTATTATGAAAAGTACCCGAAATCGGCGTGCGTGCATGCAACGACTAATTAATGTTGAGGAAGCGAAAGTGATCTGTCAGGATCGTAGCAAGTGGCAGTCCCTGGTCTCTGCCTACCCCTCTGGGATGCAGGCGTGAGTTTATGTATGTATGTATTATTATTATAACTGTAAAGCAATTTCTTCTAGACAACCGTAGATGGAGAAACGACAGAACAAGTAGGCTTTCGATGGTTATACGTGGACTGGGTTTGGATTGATTGGAAAGTTAGCGGAACTAAAAATAATCTCTTGCGTGGAATGTTCAATCAATTAATTAATGTACCTACCTATGACGTTTTTTCTAAGTTATGTATATTTGTGAAGTTATAGTAGCAATACCACACGCTGAAGGAAAACATCGTGAGGAAACCTGAGTGTCCGAACTATTCACATACCTCAGCGCTTGAAATCGCCAATCCGCGGTGGGCCCGCGTTGTGTTTAAGCCCATACTCTCTCTCTGAGCGAAGGCCTGTCCCCTACAGTGGGACGAATATAGGCTACATAAAAAAAACACCGACGGACGGACAACAAAGTGATCCTATAAGGGTCCCATTTTCCTTTTCAGGTACGGAACCCTAAAAATTAGCTGTTTCTCACTGCGTTACTCGTTGTTATGATTTACAACTGACCCGAATCTTGGACTAAGTCTGTAAAGGAATGAAAGCAATAACCTGTCACGGGCAATTTCACGGGCCACCGCAGCCAAAGAGGTTTTATAATGGACTTGGCCCTTTTTAACGAAAAAATGTGAAGAAAATATCGCGTTGTTTACAGTAGAATTTGCTTGTAATTTTGCCGTTGACGCATTTCTGAGAAACGTCTTAACTAACGTAAACGTACTAAAAATTAAACTCGATAAGGGCCACGCAGTTGGAAACCCTGTCTTAACTTTCTCGTTGGTCTAGCGGTTAGTATGCTTGACTGCCAAAACAGAGGTCGTGGGTTCGATTCTCAATGGAGTCTGCCGCACTCAATTTATACAAATTGCCTCTGTCTGGGTATATTTCCGTGTTTGCGACGTCCTTGCCTGGTTACCATAGTAAAGGGTATCCTAGTTTGGGACCAAGGCAAGTGATTGTGTTTTGTGGAAGTTGTATGTGATATTAAAAAAAAAACCTGTTATTTAAACATAAACTCACGCCTGTATCTGAGACCCTGGAAAAGTATTTATTTCCAATAACTAGCCTCAGTACTTCTATTTTCAAACTAAATGTCGAAGCGGCTTAGCCTGTTGTTCTCGAGCTCTCTATCGCTACGAGGCAGGTCACGGAAAAGTAAAAATAGACCGTAAGGCTCTGGAAATAGACGTAATATTGCACATACTCCCGACACAATGCGGGCAATACCCGCGGGCGTGCATTGTCGAGATTGTGCCCTTAGATGACGTCATAGAGGCACATACTGGTGTACATACAATAAAGAATATTCTATCTATCTACTGTAGAAGGACCGTCGATATGGATACAACAGAAAATAAACGGATACTCGTTACGACGAGACAGGCACACTGGTCTCTGGCTACCCCTCCGGGATACAGGTGTGTGTTTATGTAATGTAACAAAAGTATAGGGCAGGATAGAATAGAACGGGCTAGGATCAATCAATCAATCAATTGTCAACTGCATTCGTTCGCTGCAGTTGCTGGATCTCCATCTACTTCATACGTTTTGAATTGTATATTTTCATTAAAAATAACGTAATAGAAACTAACGCCTGTATCCCGGAGGTGTAGGCAGAGACCAGGGTCTGCCACTTGCCATGATTCTGACAGACCTCTTTCGTTTCATCAACATTAATTAGTCGTTGCATGCGCGCGCGCCATTACATTATATTTAGTAATAATTTAATGTTAGTTAAAATAATTTACATACTTATTAAAGCGTTGGTAGCCTAGTGGGTAGAACATCAGACTCGGAAGCGAGAGACCCAGGTTCGATCCCCAGTGCGGGCATGTACCTATGACTTCGTTTTTCTAAGTTATCTACATTTGTGAAGTTATATTAGCAATACCACACGCTAACGGTGAAGGAAAACATCGTGAGGAAACCTGAGTGTCTGAGCTATTCACATACCTTAGCGCTTGAAATCGCCAATCCGCGGTGGGCACACGTGGTGATTAAGCCCATACTCTCTCTCTGAGCGAAGGCCTGTGCCCTACAGTGGGACGTATGTAGGCTGCTTATGAAATAGGCCGTTTATTGATTGAATGAATGAATGAATAACCATTTATGCTGATTATACTTATTAAAAAAATAAATCTTAAACTTGAGATTCACTCTCCTGGATTTAGTTCGAAAGTTTATTTATTTCTTTTTATTAAATACTATTTATTGGCCACACGAATGTCAAGGCATCAAATTATTATATCTAAATATCAACCAAATTGACTCTTTTAAAAACCTGTCCTCAGCACGGGTTAGTGCAACGAAAAGAATATAAAAAATGACTCTTAACTTTCCAGTCCGTGTCTTTTACGCTTTTGCCTCGAGCTTAACTTCTGTTATACCCTTCGTCGATATGAGCTTGGAACAGCTTGGAAAATGTTATATTGCGACACTGAGAAAACTGATTTTAAATGCGTTTAAAAGTAACGTTTCCTTTTCCAATCACCAATATTGACCTCTATAAATAAATTTTGCATCTAGACTTTTCAGAACAAAACCCATCGTGTCAGACCACGAACTGGCAAACGCAGCGCCAATCAGCTGGCTGGACTGACGATCTAAGGCAGGCTGGATGAAGCTGGAGTATTCTAGTATGTGACACCTCAGATAAAGTTGATTCATTAAGTATACCTTATTAAATCCTATGTGTATGCGTGCGTTTTAATTTCCATGGCATATTATGTTACTGAATTGCATAATTAGTTGGTTAGTTAGTGGGTACCTTTTAGTTGTTTTATTATTTTTCTTTTGGCTGGTATCAGTGGTCTGCCTTTCTTTCACCTTAATCATCATCATCATCATCAGTCATTTGACGCCCACTGCAGGACATAGGCCTCCTTCGTAGTTTTCATAACCATGAGGGGTTTTGCCATAATCGCCACGCTTGACAGGCGGGTTGGCGATCTCAGTATGCTGTTGGAATCTCAGGAAGACGCTGCTGCCCGTCTCTTGGTAATTGATTTCCTTAGTCGCCTTAATAAAATAACTTTATTACTTGAAGTTTCGGGCTTCGCTGAAAATCAGCGCTGTAGGATGCCCTGCATCCCGCAGCACAGGCTGAGCGTCTGTCCGATTGCTAAGTTTTTCTACCTTAGAACTTGTTTTAAATAATATCTAAGCAATTAAGTTTCTAATTAGTCTGTAAGTTAAGTGTAACACATCTTTCTTATTGACAATAAATGGTTATTCATTCATTCATTCAATCAATAAACGGCCTATTTCATAAGCAGCCTACATACGTTCCACTGTCGGGCACAGGCCTTCTCTCAGGGAGAGTGTATGGGCTTAATCACCACGCGTGCCCACCGCGGATTGGCGATTTCAGGCGCTGAGGTATGTGAATAGCTCAGACCCTCAGGTTTCCTCACAATGTTTTTCTTCACCGTTAGCGAGTGGTATTGCTACTATAACTTCTCAAATGTACATAACTTAGAAAACAAAGTCATAGGTACATGCCCGCACTGGGAATCGAACCTGGGTCTCCCGCGTCCGAGTCCAATGTTCTACCCACTAGGCTACCACCGCTATTTACAGCCTATTTATACACATGCTAAATAAACGCACTCCAGTAACCCGCTGAGCTAGACAGAGGCCAAGGTTTGCCACGAACCTAACAATCTTCGTTCGAGCCCATATATGTATACAAATTATATCATATTTAAAGTAATTTGTCTACATCAAACGTTCCTATTTAAGGTTTACTTTTCTTCAAAGCAACCTCAATAATTTACCAAGTCATCTCGTTGAATTCTTGCGCTGACTGTATGAATAATGCAACAGTAATAATGCTATCATACTCCTTACATGCAGTTGACTATCTGCATGTGAGATGCATAGGGCACACAATATTCTCTACATGTTGCTTTCAAATATCAAATAATAGCTCTTAGAAAACCGAGTAGCTAGGTATTGAATGCGTGGGCCTGTCTTATAGAAATATTATATTCTTGGAAATATAATACTAGTATCTGGCTCTACTTCTGGAGATACCTCTAAGGTACCTCTAAGATACCAACGCTATTTGACAACAGTATCTATAAATAAATAAATAAATTGAAAGAAAGAAAGAAAGAGGACATTTATTTAAATTGTCACAGAAACACAAAGTAAACATAAACGTACACAAACAAAAGACACGAACGTCAACAAAACAGAGATAAAACAAAACAATCGTGAAGAGAACATGTGAGGCATATAGAGTCAAAGGCAGCCGGGTACCATATAGTAATGTTTAGCACCCAGCCACCTCGGACCTCAAACGCCTCAGGTGCCTCCGTGACAACAAAAAAGGGGCTCCAACTTAGTATACTTTACTGGTGTGTGCTGTAGTTAGCATAACACCAGCAAAACTAATTTTCAGTTGGGACCATATAATTTCAAACACGACACAATCACTTGCCCTGGTCCTAAACTAGGATACCCTGTGCTTTGTTAACTAGCCAAGGACATCACAAACACGGAAAAACACCCAGGCTGAGGCCATTTGTACAAATCAAGTATGGGAATCGAACCCGTATGTATTCTTTTATGAGCGGACACTCCTTGTCTTTGTGAGTAATATTTTCCAACGGAAAACATTAACGAATGGGGCAAAAAATTGTCGCCCGCGAAGGTAGATTGCAGTTTCACGAAACTACGATTCTAAAACTTGCAGTTTCACAACATTTGTCAAGGGACGTAGCATTTTTCATTGCCGCGAGCTATCGCGGAACAAACTAGTCAGGCCCTAGAAGAATATTATTTTTTATTTATTTTATTTATTTTAATTCTTTATTGCACTAATTACATTGTAAGTGTACAAGGGCGTGCTTAATGCAAGAAGCATTCTCTTCCAGCAAACCTTTGGTTTTGAAGAGACTGGCGACGGGTAGTGCAAGAAGAAGATTAAATACAATAATAAACTTACGTAAACCTAGGGAAATACATTAACTTAGACTTAGTGGGGGGGGGGGATAATATAAATTATTATAAACCTACATAAATGATAGTACATAAATAAATATGAATAAATAAATAACAACAAAAATACGTACATACATATTGAAGATAATTACTATTACTAAACACGACTTACATACCAATAAGCAATAAAATAAAATATTATGTTGTTGAGAGAGCGATTGAGTTCCCACTCTCACATATCTCACACAGAGAAGGAAAGAGAGGGAAGGAGAGACAAATGGAAAGAAAAAAGTGGGTGGAGCTGTGTCGGGTAACACGACCGTTGGTTTAACGTGAAATCTATACGTAAGCGTTAATTTTGACCTAAAACTGCGCAATGTGTTTCGCGGCGCTGGCGCCATCTAGCGGCTCTACTCAACGATATCATAAATGAATGGCACACGACTGTCCTTCGTTCACAGCTGTCTTATGTGTTTAACACATTGTTAGTGTACGAGAAACTGGGGGTAAGAGATACTTAGTATACGCACATACTGCGATCAGAACGTGAAAATCAAAATGAATACTTAAGTAAATCGGGTTATTCACCAACTCGACACACAAGACTGGACACACTTGTGTCCAGTTGGTGAAACTAAAAATTAGTATCACTTATTATTTCGTCATCTGGACACGCCAAGATTTTTACGCGATATAGTGAAACTTAATTTAAATCACTTTTATGTTTTCGCCAATTGGACATAGTACGTTCGCATTTTACCCAAATTTATGACAAAGTACAGTCACGCACCACATTAATGTTTTGTGTCACAATCATCATCGGCCACTAAACGTCCCACTGCTGGGAACTGCCGTGTCTTGCTGTAAAAATAACAAGTCACAAGAAGTTACGGTTACTTCAAAAAGGTCTTACAAAAAGGCGAGATAAAAAGTACCCGAAGCCGGCGTGCGCGCATGCAACTACTAATGAATGTTGATGCAGCGAAAGAGATCTGTCAGCTCTTTCGCTTCATTAACGTTGATTAGTTGTTAACAGTGGCGGGCCCTGGTCTGTGCTTATCCCTCCAGTATACAGGCGTGAGTTTATGGTATGTGTTACTTGAAAAAGTTCTTTTCACTTGTACTTCAAAATTATATAAGTAATCATAATAATAACTTCCACACAATACAATCACTTGACCTGGTCCCAAACTAGGATACCCTGTGCTATGGTAAGCAGGCAAGGACGTCACAAATACGAAAATACACCCAGACTGAGGCTATTTGTGCAAATGCACGGTGGCCCACAGTGGGAATGGAACCCACGACCTCTGTTTTGGTAGCTGAGCGCCTTAACGGCTAGACCAAAGAGGCCAGATGCAGTCAAAGCCAAAAGGCCAAAGCTCTTTTATATTTATTCAATTAATAAAATTATTTCAATTCTTTCGCTTCTGTTTTTGTCTACTTCGCGCCGCGAGCGATCCGAGAACTTTCTAGGGACGTCCGTTAGATTTATCGATGTTTTGCGACACAACTTAATAATAAATTTCTCGGGGAACTTCGGCCAAGGGACCGGGCTGTGTTTCGGGAACATTTAAATCGTCTCAGGAGTTTTTTCCCGCTTACGTTTCGGGTCGGGATTTGTTTTTGACGACGTGACATTATCATTTCGTGTTCCGTCTTCTGGTTTAAAATTGCTTTGTTGTAATTGGAATCGTAAAAGTTTAAATAAAACGTATGAATTCTTAGAAGTAATTGTTTTGAACAGTTGTGTAGAAATTGGTGCGCCTTAGGATTCAGATAAAAAGTATCTTAATAAACTTTGTACTTCATACAAACTTCAAACCTGTACATGTAAACGTTAACTTTTAAAAATTATTTTTGTTGTTAGAAACTAACAACTTTGAAATGGATACAATTTTTTGATTTTGAAATTTTATTCGGGGAACAATTTTGGTTTGTGTAGAGGATTGTTTTGATGTGTGGGGTCCAGGGATATTCTAATTTAAATAAGATTGAGCGTCTGAGTGGTCACTTCACCTCTCTAGTGTAAATAGGAGAAGCCTCTAGAATTATCTTGCAAAGAACTAAAAGACCAGATTGGCAAAAAGTTCATTAGGTTAAAAACCGATATCAATTCGCCAGACGCCCGTGCGCTGCGGCTACTCTGTGCCCTGCTCGCTGAAGCACCAGAGTGTGATGTGTTTGCGAATGGGATTGGAAGTGTGATGAAGGTATGTAAGAGAATGCTAGAAGATGTTTGATAGGTAGTGCTCAGTTAAAATATTGTAACGCTTTAGTGTAATTACTGTTATGTTGCAATATTTATGTAAATAAAATAAAAAATTAAAGAAATCATTGTGTTATAGTGAACAACTCTATGACCTATCTAGCTAAAATAGATATTGCAGAGACGCACAGTGACAATTCCAAGAAAAATATATCACTTGATAATATTTCCAAACTGCGATAGTCACACGTTATTCCGTATCAAATATATTGTCGCCCTGGGCCGCTATAGGAATGCACAGAAAGACCGATTGAAACGAATGCAGCCTGTATACCGAGTGAACCTAATTACTCATCAGTGGACGCAGGTCGTGGGTACAATTTCCGCTGGGTGTCGCCGTACATTATTGTACAAATGGCTGTACAATACTTCCATGTTTATGATGTTTCCATGTCTGGTTATTATCCTCGTTTGGGTCCAGGGCAAGTGATTATGTTGTGTGAAATTTGTTTGTTAAATAATCTACGAAATTATAAGTTGGATCTGGCAAACCATTCGTCCGTAGTGGCGCAGTACAAATAGAGAGTGGCGGGCCTATGTCGTGACGCCTTCACGAAATATTTTTGTTTTCGCGTCACGCTGCTGACACGGCGAGGCGTCCGCGTCCGATGAAAGGCTTTATTTACTTCCAGACGAAATACATTTTCTGTGAAACTCTGTGGATTCGTATGAATCCGATTTTTGTTTTTTCGGGGATTTGCGGGACGTGTTTACCGAATTGTCAGATCTATTTCGCCATTAGAACTGAACGCGGCTTAGCGGTGAACTTATCTCCTTACATATCTGAAGCGAATCCAGTTTATTGGAAGACACTGTTGTGTTCGATGTTGTATAATAAATAAATACGCGTGTATTACGCTCGCTCGCTAACCGTGAAGGAAAAACTCGTGAGGAAACCTGAGTGTCATACACCTCAGCGCTTGAAATTGCGATGTTTTCTTAGAAAACAGTCATTGATACATGCCGGGATTCGAACCCACGGCCTCACGGTCGGCGTTCTACCGCTGCGCTACCACCGCGTTGGTTACAATACAATACAATACAAATATACAAATAAACTTTATTTCTCCATCCACAAATAAGGTACAAAAGAGGTGGTACAATATGGCACAATCTGAAGCAATTTGTGGAAAGACTGGGTCCTAAACTAGATCAGAGATCTGTATCTTAGGATGCCAGGCCTCCCAAAAACCAGGACATCATAGTATGAAACATACTGTAGACACAAGTCAGTCCAAGTCAAAAATCGACGGAGGAATCAAATTAGAGAAAATATACAAACAAGAGAAAAATATACAAACAAAAGAAAATATACAAACACACAAAATCAAATAGGGGTACTCATGACTCAGCCCCACGACTACAATACTTGTGGAGATGATGAAGGAAGTAAGATTGACGAAACAAATATATCGAGCGAATGTGGGTGGAAGGGCCGGTAAGGGAGGTCCCAGGCGGACATACTTCGACCATATTTATGCAAGGGCACCCGAAATCGGCGTGCGTGCATGCAACGACTAATGAATGTTGAGGAAGCGGAAGTGATCTGTAAGGATGGTGGCAAGTGGCAGTCCCTGGTCTCTGCCTACCCCTCTGGGATACAAGCGTCAGTTTATGTATTTGTGTAAATGTTTTTCTTCAAATCTTTGGCATATTCAGTTCTACATACTTTACTTATCACTATTACTAATCAAATCTACATCTAGTGACATTTTTAGGGGCTCACCCCATTTTAGGATGTATATGGAGATTTTGGTACACCCCGTATAGTTTTATTTAAGCTAAGTCAAGTATTCATAGAGTTCAAAGTGTAAAAAACATGGCCTAAAGAAAACTAGCTTAAACTAGCTAACGAATACCGTCAAAAACTTCAACCGTTTCGAAGATTTTCAATTAACCTGTCGTCTCCACGCTACATTATAAAAAAGTACATTAATATAAAAGAAAACAGCAATATATCACCCCAACATATGTTGAGGGCGTGCGCGGAAGCTGTTTATTATATTTTCGGTGCGCCCCCTGTCATGGCGGCCTAAGGATGGTCCATCGAGCCGGATCCCGTATTTATTTCCTTGTAATATCGCTGCTACGGGAAATTAATAGCTCTTGTATGTATTGTATTGTGTGTGAATTTTATTAGCCACGATTCGCTTTACTTTAAGCGTATCACACACGCGCTATACTACATAATATATAGCGCGATGTAACACGGCGCACGATTTCGAGACAGTATCAGTCAAATAAATCAGTCCACGTATTCTTCCACTGCTGGACATAGGCCTCGCCCAAGGCACGCCCCTGTTTCTATCCTTGGACTTCCTCATCCAGCCGCTGCCAGCAATCTGCCTCAGATCCCCGGTCCAGGGAACCGGTGGTCTCCACTCGACGACCTTTGCACCCCATCGACCGTCAGTTCTTCGACATATCATAAGCAGCCTATATACGTCCCACTGTAGGGCACAGGCCTTCTTTCAGATTGAGAGTATGGGCTTAATCACCACGAGTGCCCACCGCGGATTGGTGATTTCAAGCGCTGAGGTATGTGAATAGCTCAGACACCCAGGTTTCCTCACGATGTTTTCCTTCACCGTTAGCGAGTGGTATTGCTACTATAACTTCACAAATGTACTTAACTTACATAACTTCGACATATATATGTGAACAGCCAACTGTCACTTCAAGATAGTATGGCGTCCGTCGTTTAGAGTGTAGCGTCCGTGTGTGGACATCGGGGATTTGTATGGAAGCAATGCCATAATGCGTGTATGAGGCAAGAGAAGTAGAATTCAAGCGATGTTCTTGCCATAGAAATAACGAAAAGTTCATAAGTTGCGAAAACTACTCGTTGAGGTCGAAACTCAACGTAGTTTTAACGTAGTAAAAACTCGTAGTTTTCTCAACTTTCGCACCAAAAAAAGGGGAAACTACTGTAGCCTTGTTTAAATTCGCCTGCAATTATGTGGAATCAGGAGACGCACCGGGCTGTGAAGGATCTGGCCTGTGGCAGGAGTACATGAGAAATGCTGTACTAACGAGGGGTCCAAACACTATAATTAAGTCAAAGTCAAAATTTTTTATTCAAAGTAACACAGAAACTGTGACTTACTGAACGTTACAAGAAAACCTAGGTGTCCGTTTCAAAATCTAGATCATTTGGAGAAACAACGGACAAAAAACTCCAAACTTAGTCTTTTCAAACATATTCCTTAATTAACAGAGTTTACATGTCATATCTTTTAAAAACCTAGTACTAGGATGCATTGAACTGGCTTTAATTTTACACATTTTTTAACTGCACTTCAGGCAACCTTCAGGGATCTTATTGTAAAAACGTATACAATGCCCCATAAAGGATGTATTCACCTTTGCCAGCCAAAATCTTGGGAAAGAAAGTTTATGTGTACTTCTAGTATTTATATTGTGTTGGCTACATACGGTTTTAAAATTACTTATATTTTTCCTGATGTACATAATATTCTCATAGATATACTGACTAGCAACCGTCAGGATGTTAGTTTCTTTAAAGAAATCTCTTAACGAATCGCTACTGCCTAGCTTATAAAATTAAATAAATTTGACCGCTCTCTTCTGTAAGACAAAGATGGTCTTAATGTCTGTTAATAACTGATAATAGCTAAACGCTAAACCTAAACACTCCAATTACTATAGATCTAGGCTAGGTAATTGTTTAGTACCTGCCATTTATAAAAGCCTCTCAGAGGAATTATATAATAAAAGTCTCAAACAAGCACAATTTAAAAGGATGCTTGAGCGCTTTGTTTTAAACAGTTTATAAACCCATCCTAAGCTTCAGATTTAGAAAATATTATCAATACGGTTTGTTGTGTAGATTGTGTAAGTTATATAAGGATTGTGTATGTGTGTGTGTACGTGCGTGCGTGCGTGCGTGAGTGCGTGCGTGCGTGCGTGCGTGCGTGCGTGTGTGCGTGTGTGCGTGCGTGCGTGCGTGCGTGCGTGCGTGCGTGCGTGCGTGCGTGCGTGCGTGCGTGCGTTCGTGCTTGCGTGTGTGTGATTGAGAGTTTTATATTTGCATCTGCACGCTATATAACAAATTTTAATAAATGTTCTACCTCATCGTAGCTGAAACTCTTAATCCATTCGGTGAAATGCCTACCTCTCCGATATACTGGCGGCAAGTGGCAAATCCTCGTCCCAGTTTACACCTCCGGTGTACAGGCGTGAGTTAATGTGTGTGTTTCTCAAAATATCGAGACCCACTACCTAATTCGTCCACCATTACCTCGGTAAGGCTTATCCGGGTCCCTGACCCTCTTTCGCAAGACGTCCGCACTCTGACACCGAGTGATTCGTCACGCGGGCGGAGTTGACACGCTCTGACGTGCGGCGTGTTCCCGAAACCCCCACTCGGCTGACCACCGGCGGCGGTGAAAATAATAAAATTGTTGACTGTAACATCAAATAGCTAACTGTGAAGGAAAAAATCTTGAGGAAACCCGCGCCCTAGTTGAGTCCGCACGTTTTGTTATTGTTTGTAGTACGTTTATCGATGTAGAGGTGAGCGAGCCTATTTTTTACTACATATGAAAATATGAGGGTGTTCAATAAGTACTGAGAAATGGCCAAAAAATTTACTAGCAAACTGTTTTTCAGTGTCACAATAGTATGGGTCGCTTTGGAACAACTTGACTCGTATATCAACCACCGTCAACTGAAGGTAAGGACATGCCTTCCAGATTAATATCAATCGTTGATATATTATGACCTGCGCACGTCGGTGTGTGTTTAATAAAGAATTATGTGCTGGAGACATTGTTGTTAATTATGTTGTTGATATATATCTGAAGGGTGACTTTTGTTGGTAGGTTGACCATTAGTCATGTTTGGCTGCTTGTATTTATACTAAGGCCAACGAGAATTGGAGGGACAGAAAATAAATCGGTGAAATAAAGACGTGCGAAAAAAAAAGGATCACAAACGATTAGACTGCCTCGTTGGTGTAGCTTGTCTACCAAACAGGGGTCGTGGGTTCGATTCCCGCCTAAGGCCACCGTACTTGATTATGCCCTCAGTTTGGGTGCAGTTCCATGTTTGTGATGTCCTTGCCTGGTTACCATAGCACAGTGTATCTTAGTTTGGGATCTGCCCCTATATTACGCTCACCAAATCCTGAGCGATTCCAATCGTTTAACTGTCAAATTAGTATGGAATTTGACAGTTAGACGATTGGAATCGCTCAGGATTTGGTGAGCGTAATTAGGCCACTGGCCGAGTGATTGTGTTGTGTGTGTGGAAGTTAATTATTATTACGTTCATACAGGGTGTATGTGTATTCATATAAGTGTCGGTGTTAAAATATTATAATCCTCCCCAAGAAAGACTCATATGTTTCAAAGTTGACTATAATAACACCAGGTTTTGACACTTGTGTGTCTTACTAATTTTACCATAGAATAAAAAAACTACCTACGTTACATAAAAAAAACTTTTATGTGTCATATTTATGCGACATTTTTTTTAAAAAGGCTCGTAAATGGCGAAATACAAATGAGGTTCCAGAGGGACGGATCGTCCGCCTGCGACGAAGACTTAGCAAGCCGAAGCTTGCGGGTTCTATTACCCCAATTTTCTTTGTGTAACAAACAAAGATGAAAGGTTAATCTGATATCTTATCTCATCCAATATCGAAGCTCCGGTTCATCCGGAGCATTAATTTGAGCTAATTCCGTTCTGGCTTCGTTGTTTTAATCATCAAACAAGCCGGTACTTTGGAGCACGTGGACGACGGGCTGCAATTGTGAGGTTTGAACCCGTCAGACTGAACATATTATACTTAATTCTTAGATTAAGTGCCGTTCTTTTCCAACCAGCCAGTGTCTTTCTGAAAACGGTTTTATCAGCTTTTCCTTGACCTCTTTTTCCGTGAAGATCCCATTTTCAACGATGTCGGTCAACGGGAGTTCGGGGGGCGAGCTTCTAAAATGCATAGTTGTTTAATAGTGTTATATTAGTACGGTAATGGTCGTGTCATTGACATTATTGGGAGTCTACTAACCAATCGCATTCCAATGCAACTGAACTCGTCGCCTCGCGCCTTTCGATCTTCTTCGCGAGGGATGCTTATTTAATTTGCGCGAGTTATACCATTGGAATGACAAATAGCAGCAATTAGTGTATGTTAGCCTCTAAGGCCTGGACATGAGATTGTTTTGTGTGGAAAATGAGTTATGAATTAATATAATAATTAATTAATATGAAGTAATATTGAGTTATGAGTTATGAGATGATGAATTAAGATTTTCTTAACCAACAAACGAGGTCAAATCCAAAGATCGAAAAGGCTCCCCGGCATCGGTTCCCGCCGTTTCCTTTGATATTCGACCTCGGGGAAGTCGGCAGGGTAACAACGGAATAAATTAATTTGATGCCTCGACTGAACCTGAATTACGGCAAAGGTTCCTTATTTATGTGTGTCTAGCGGTTTTGTGGTTGCACAGAAGCTCAGGAGAGCGAGACTCTTAATTGCATGGTGGTTCAATAGAGTCATATTAGTGGTGTGTGGCGCCGGATTGAGAATAGCGTCACTCCATTTCCTTCCGTCGATGTTGTAGAAGGCGACTAAGGAAATACATTACCAGGAGACGGGCAGCAGCGTCTCCCTGAGATTCCAAACGCATACTGCGATCGCCAACCCGCCCGCCAAGCGTGGCGATTATGGCAAAACCCTTGATGGTTACAAAAACCATGGCGGAGGCCTATGTCCTGCAGTGGGCGTCAAATGGCTGATGATGATGACGATGATGAGTACGGTATGGTGGTTTTCTTGTCACTATTGGCAGGCTAGTAACCAATCGCACTCCAAAGGTATAACCCGTATAACTCGGCGCCTCGCGCGATTCGATCTTCCTTGCGAGAGATGACTATTTAATTTGCGCGGGTTATTGGAATGACAGAACAATGCTATAAGTGTAATCTTAGTTCAAACGCTATTTTGTTAATAGAGTCAACAAAAATGTCGATATGTTGGACCTCTGTAAGAAAACCGTTGAGAAGAACAAGTGCCTTAGGCGTCGGTGCGTTGTTAGCGCGGCGCGTGCGCAGCGCGCTTTCCGAGAACAACTGGTGTCGTCGTCGACGCTGCCAAGCGCGCGTATAGCTGTCGGACGACGAATATTTTAATACTGCATAGTACAGAGGGATTGTAAATAATATTACGCATCAACAAGCGGTAATGGATACCTTATTGTAGCTTCCGTCTCAGCTCCAATGTATCAAGACCAACCATGCCATAGACAAATAGGGAGGGATAAAGGAATAGGTAGTATGCGTGCATTCGCTTGTACAGGTACCTTTCCTTTGTATCCTCTCTATCATTAAAACACTGCATTGTACTCAACTATGTGTGTATTAGACTCTCAGGCCTGTTTGCGGTTCCCTCATCACAACACATTCACATGTCCTGGCCCCAAACTGGGATACCCGGTGCTATGGTGATCAGGTAAGGACATCACAAATGCACGGCCATGTGTACAAATGTACGGTGGCCTCCAGGGGCAATCGAACCCACGACCTCCGGCGTGGTAATCAGACGCGATACCGCTAGACCAACGAGGCAGTCATCAGCAGGAATTCAACAGGCAGAAAAAAGGACATTATGCGCTTACAAACAAGCCGCTTATGCTTAAGCAAGATTGGCCTTCTATGCGACTAACATTTTCCTTGTAAGTGTACAAAATGTATGGAACAGCTTTGTGTATCCAGGTGAAGTTAGTGAAGGCAAACTGTGTGTATACCTTTTGATTGTAACTTTTACCCCGCGTATAAGGTTTTCATACGCTGTGCGGGGCTTGAATTAAACATGAAACATGATTCATGTTTTGGGCAAACCTTTGACGAACCGTTTGTAGTCGGTCGTGCCCGGGGGGTAGACAGAGGTAAAGTATTCTTGGCTCAGTAGGTAGGTATTATAGAGAGAGAAAGAAGGGTCCCATTTTTCTTTCCTGTACATACTACCTGCCGCTGCGCTACGACGGCCTCGTAGCGCAGCGGTAGTTCATCTGCATACCATGCGAGAGGTCCCGGGTTCGAATCCCGGCTGGGGACAAAAAAACCCCAGCTCTTGGATGTTTACATGTTTGTGATGTCGTTGTTTCTGGTTCCCACGACACAGGGTATCCTAGTGTGGGGCCAGAAGCAATGTATTTGCCTGTATGTAAATGTTTATGTTTATATTTTACACAAATAAATTGTGTTTGGTGTTTTTTTTATAATATAATTTACACAAGTACATGGTGTTTGTTTTATTTTACTAAATTTGCGTCCCCCGCCCCTCTTCCGCGTAAAAAGTTGTTTGGTGAAACGTGAGAAATGAAAAAAACGTGAGAAATTACCATGCCAGGTGCTTAGCCCTACGATGAACTGTCCTTCTTTCTCAGCCGGGCTTGGGACCGGCAACGACCAAGTTTCCTCGTTTATTGGCAGCCTCGAAAAGCAACAAAGCCGAATTGGTTGCCAACCTCCGATAGGAGACTGCGCATAAACAAGAAGAATCCTAATTCGTGGCAAGTGACAGAGCCTGCCAGCCTGGTCTCCTCCTACCCCAACGGGTCGCAGGTGTGAGTTTATGTTATGTTTTTCTTATCCTAATTGAGGATCCTGCAATCTGTCGAGACTCAAATCTGTCCCAGCCGAGCCCCTCGAGAGGCGTGAGTAAACGCCGCGGGTGTCAAGACCCCTCGATTGTTACAAATGACTTTTTAATACACTAGGACACGAATTAAGCACAATGTGGCAATTGAACCATGTCCCTTAAAAAGGTCCGGTCGTCTTTGTGCCGATGAACCCACTGTGTCTCATTTGTTACTTTTGAATTGCATGAGTAGATCTCGATCAGATAATATAAATGATACAAATCACCTCAAAAAAAAACTTTGGCCTTACTATATCTATCTTTATCTTAAATCTCTCTCTCTCTCTCTTCCCAGTTTTAGTCCCACATGGTGGTGGAGTCAGCTTTACTTAGTGGCAACATTGTAATACAGCTTCACTCAAGTCTCAATGACATTTAGCGAGAGAATGTGCACGAAGCACTTCCACTGATTGGCCACTCACTCATTCAATTTCATCATTCGCTCAGTGACTCGGTCCATCGTTGTTCTTCCCGCTAAGGCTAAGGCGAGACGTAATAACCTCAGGTGAATTTCAATCAAAATTGTACTGATTACAGTGTGTGGACGGAATAAAAGGTGCAAACAAATAGCTGAGACTTTTCGTCATCCCACGACCTCGCTACAACCTCGTTTATCAAGGCTCCGCATTCTATGAGATCCTTTTTTACTTTGTCCATCCACCTAATTTTCGGTCTCCCTGTGGATATCTGCCCAGGAATTGATAGACGTAGCAGATCTCTCCACTATCACTATCTTCATCTTAAATAAATAAATTTCATAACTTGCATACGCATAATCACTCGTCCTGGTTCTTATTTTATTAATTGTTTGAAAAAAAGGATTGTATCATCGTATCTTCTCTCTCAGATTCTTTCAAGGCGGTAGTGATTATACTTAAGTGCGAGTTAGACGCGTAGATGTCGAAACATACGAGTAAAAGCAGTACTATGCTCTCTCTCAATCAAACTCGGGACCAGCTTCTACTCTCTCGGAGCTATTAATTTCTGAAATATAGCAGCAGTGATAGTAAGAGCCCTATCACACCAGCGATTTGCGAGCGATTTCAAAGCGACGCGATTACCGCGACGACGCTGCGCCATCGCGGAGATACCGCCGCGATTGTCACCGTCCACGCCATTTTGTACAATCGCGTTCGACAGACCGACCCACCCCACTTGAGTCATATCAAAGATACGTGTGTAAGCGGACGTGGCATCGCTTAGAGGGGCATCGTCGTCGATGCAATGGAATGAAATCTATTTTGCTACTGAGTGTCCAAAACGCGGCGAGCACGCCGCGACGTTCTCGCCGGGCAAACGCTACGCAATCGCGGCGAGCTCGATGCGCAATCGCATGGGTTTCAAATCGCTCGCTAGTCGCTATGTGATAGGGCTGGTTAGGAGTTGAAGTGTTTCCAAAAATCCCTGATACAGGTAATGTAAGTGATTTACAGATACGATGATAGGATAATCGGAGGTCTAAATGATAGGTGGGTGCGTCGATTTTGTCCAAATCACAATTTGCGCACGGTTGAGTAAATGCCATTTACATTTATCTCACATACCATAAACTCATATTTGTATCCCGGAGGAGTACGCAGAGACCAGGGTTTGCCACTTGCCACGACCCTGACAGACCTCTTTGGCTTCATCAACATTGGCTAATAATTATTATTATAGTAATCGGTTGTCCACAGTTGTATATAGGCCAACAGGGTCTCCATTCGCATCCACACACTATCTGTCGACTAATTTTAGTAAATCCTCACTCATTTCAAAGTCTTTTCCTTCAGGGTGTAGCAAAAAGGTGATGGAATTCAAAGGTTTTATATTCCAAAAAACTTTTTTGTCAAATCGCGGACACGTGTAGCTGATTTTACTGTGCCGGTACAGGTTCCAGTAAATAAATAAATAACTTCCACAGAACACAAGTGCCAACTTGTCCTGGTCCAAAACTAGGACTATGGCTGTGGTAACCAGGACATCACAAACATGGAAATACACCCAGACTGAAGCTATTTGTACAAATACACGGCGGCTCCCAGTGCGAATCGAAGCCAGTCTCCGGCATCGTAGATTTCGCACCGTTATGAAAACCGTTTGTTCCGTCAACGGACCCAAAAGTGTGGGCAAAAATAAATAAAAAATACAAGCGCAAAGCCACTCCGCTCTTCGTTAAGATTCGAAAAACGTCCGCTCCTCGCCGGCCGAATCCGCCGCCTATAGGAAAGTCATATTTTTGCTCTGAAAAATAAGATTGTCCGCAAAATGCTAAACCAAGGAGGTCGACTCAGTCCTAACCTATTTCTTGAGTATAAGAGAGTAAGAGAGGGAGAGTAATGCAAGTGGAAAACTTTAGCTGCGTGACAGCCGAATCACCCTTATTGTTTTTATTAATTTATTACAGAAAAATATAACTATGCGGCGAATACACCCTGTTAGTACGTTAAGGCCGTATTTTATGATTTCTAAGTTGTTTTCCTCATACTTTTTGTGAATTAGCGATACATAAATACGAACTGAGCATATCCTCAGTATGCTCTGAGGATATGCTCAGTTCGTATCCGAACCAGACAACAAGTCATATCCGAAATAAGGTGGTGTTGCTCTAAAGATTTTGAGAAAGGTTTTTCTTTAATTTTGTAACCAAGAGCATCCACCCAATCACTTAGGTTCACCTAAGTGATTGAGTGGATGGAATTTGTTTTACATTTGATTTACCTACAATGCGTCAGTTTATCTTCTGTGCGGAACATATTTTGCGATTGCTCGTTCGACTGAGTTTTTCAGCGCTTTCGTTCTAATGCAGGTCGGTAGAGATGGCAGAAAAGTTTGTTTCAGTTTTGATTTTTCTTGAGAATCTGTATTGGCGGATGTCATTTTGATATTTATTATTTAATAAGCACTTTAGTTTAGTTTTAGCTGCACTTCCATTTCTCTTTTAACCTGTCGGCAGAACTCTAACTGATATTGGCGTTTCATAATTTACTGAATTAACGTCCGGAGTTATATTTTACATAAATTTTAGTTCACTAAAATAACTCAAACTGCAGGCAGGTGTCTTCTCAAACATATATAAGTAATATTGAATAATTTGTAGAAAATTTGTACATAATATTTTTCTTGGTTCATTTTTATATCTTTACATCACAGTCATTTTCTTACCTACTAGTCAAAATGATGGTTACGGGCGACTTTGCAACTAAGATGTCAAGATAAATCTAATAAAACTGATTTTTAACGGATATTAACTCGTTTACTTTTCCATTTTACAATTGTTCGACGTTTCGGCACTTTTGCAAGTGCCGTGGTCTCGGTAGACTGAGGTGACAGGCGTCTTATTGAAAGTATTAACTGTTAGTTTACTACCGTCGGCAGAAAGTATTAAGTTACGTTCCAAAAATCTATTGTCTACTGTACATTTGAGTTATTTTTGCTAATTGCCTTATTTCCCACATTTTATCATGTTTCCCTTACACGACGTATTTTCCCAACCCTACCGGCTCACCTCGGAATGACCATTCATCTTCCGCAATCATTTGTCACCCCGATATGCGGGTTTCGCCACGCAGCGTTTCCGATCCTCCGCGGGGAACCCGCGTCGCAGTGAAATTGAAAAATCGTTGCTCTCCACTGACGTCTAGGTTTTAAGGGATAAAGGCTTATCTTCATTCAGTTCTTTGTGCCGTTGACGTGTGGACGTGATTTTCTGATGGATGCATTTTTAACATGTGGGTTGGGTTTCCGAGTTTATTTTATCGATCTAACCAGCCTGCGGGCGAAATGTTATGTTGGCAACAGTTCGGGTTTCCGGAATTGTCCGGACATGTCCGGAATTAGTCAGTTCTGTCAGGAAATCAAAAATTCAAGTCGAAAATTTTTGAAGTCAACACGTAGACGCGAGTTTTCGCGCCTCTGTCGAGCCACAGTGCTTAAAACATTATCACAAAAAGTCCGAAAAACTCCTATAAAAAAAATCAGGATTTTTATTACGAGATCTAATTTTAGGAATTGATAACTACAGGATTACATTACAAATTAGACAATTCACGAAAGACCTAATGTGATCAATCAATCAATACATTTATTTGTCCAATCATAGGTACTCGTATTATGCTTACATTACAGTATCAGCCAGATCTTAATTTTAAACAATTTGTCCTCTATGCCTTACCAATCGGCGTACAAATACAGAAAACAGAACGTGAAACTCGTATTGAGAATTTAGTATGTCAAGAATCTTAGAAATAAAAATGTCATAGATTGTATTGCCCAACTTAATGTACTTATTCTGTCGTAAATCATAAAAAAAATAATATGTCAATTCAATTCTGCTGTATGGAATTGATAATGTCAAAAGGAATTACATATATTTCTTTAAAGAAGAGTCTGACAGGAATTCCTGCACCGAATAGTAACACTTTTCACACATAACTGATTAACATAGCCTATAGAAGTGGCCCTGAGCTGGTCTGCGATTACTTGATTCCTGCTAAGTGAAGCCATCTAAATCTTCACTTAACAGGAATTGGATCATCAGCATCTGTTAGCGAGTACTTCGAATTTCAATTTGTAGTAACACCCTTAATAATATTATAAACGCGAAAGTTTGTATGTATGGATGGATGTTTGTTACTCTTTCACGCAAAAACGGCCGAACGGATCCGGATGAAATTTTGCACAGAGATAGATCATAGTCTGGATTACCACATAGGCTATTTTTTATCCCGAAAAAAAAAAACAAAATTACCACGCGAACGAAGTCGCGGGCAACAGCTAGTACAGAATAAATTACTCAATTCCTGCTAAGTGAAGCCACCTAAGTCTTCACTTAACAGGAATTGGATCATCAGCATCGGCTAGCGAGTACTTCGAATTTCAATTTGTAGTGACATACAGAATAACTTACTAATTACTTTTGTTTGGTTTCAGGTATGCTTTCTCCCGTATTTTAACTTTACAATACCGTAAGTTCTAGAATAGAATTGCAATATAATTGAATTTTTTATAGGGTCTAAATAAATAAATAAATAGTAGTAAGGAAGTTTCTAAGTACTAAGTCATCCTTATTAATATTATAAACGCGAAAGTTTGTATGTATGGATGGATATTTGTTACCTTTTCACGCAAAAACGGCCGAACGGATCCGGATGAAATTCTGCACAGAGATAGGTTATAGTCTGGATTAGCACATAGGCAATTTTTTATCCCGAAAAAAATACACATCAAAATTACCACGCGAACGAAGTCGCGGGCAACAGCTAGTCTAATATATAAAAATTTCGTGTCACGGTGTAAGTTATCGAACTCCTGCGAAACGGCTTCACCGATTTTAATGAAGTTTTTTGTGCATGTTTGGTAGGTAGGTCGTAGGCTAATTACCATGGCGAAACAACGTTTGTCGGGTCAGCTAGTAACAAAACTATCGATTTATAATCTGAAATAAAATGGATGTAGATATGTACGTTGCAGGGCACAGGCCTTCTGTCAGAGAAAATACGGGCTTAACTACCACGCGTGCCCACCGCGGATTGGCAATGTCAATCGCTGAGGTGTGTCATCACCTCGGACGCTCAGGGTTCCTCACGATCTTTTCCCTCACGGTTAGCGAGTATTATTGCTACTATAACTTCACAAATGTACGTAACTTAGAAATAAAAGTCATTGGTACCTGCCGGGATTCGAACCCACGACCTCCCGAATGAGAAGTCGGCGTTCTTCCGCCCTGCTACCACCGCTCTTCGCAACCAAAATGTACTCTGTAATCTATGCAACGGTAAAACGTAAACACGTTATAGTATCAAGTTCGTATAATAATAACGTGGATGATTTATTATTCTTCCCTTGTGTCATAGATTATGCGGGCAGAAAGCTGTAGCAGATGGTTAATTTTTTTAAGGCCACACGACACAGTCTCTTGTCTTGGTCCTGAACTCGAATAGCCTGTGGTAACCAGAAATGGCGTTCCGTGTGGCGCCGGATTAAGAATAGCGTCACTCCATCTCCTCCCGTGGATGTCGTAGAAGGCGATTAAGGAAATAAATTACCAGGAGACGGGCAGCAGCGTCCTCCTGAGATTCCAACTACATACTGTGATCGCCAACCCGCCTGCCAAGCGTGGCGATTATGGCGAAACTCCTCATGGTTATGAAAACCATGAGGGAGGCCTATGTCTTGCAGTGGGCGTCAAATGGCTGATGATTATGGTGAACCAGAAATGGAAAATCACCCAGACTGAGACGATTTGTACAAATTAACAAACGGGAATGGAAGCCACGTCGCGTTTGTGCAAATTGTTTTCTCGTGCTGTAAAAGAATTTCATATCTCACCAAAATACAAATTTTAAAAAACTGGCCAACTTCTCGTCTCCAACACGATATGTCAGTACTTGCCGAGTTCCTTGTCCTCGCAGAGTGACCTGTGTTTTGATAAACACGGAAAAAGTGTGTGAATTTTAAATGTGCAGATCATACTTGGCAAGTTTTTAGAGGATGTTGAATAGATATTTAAAATTTGCCAAGTATGGATGTCTTTTAGGAAGATTTATTGCTAATAACATTATTAATTAAATAGGCTCTCTGGCCGGAACTCTGACAGCTGAAGAGAACCTTCTCCACCAACTTTACCTAGAACTGGAATGAACGCTCTTATGCCAGTCGTCTCAAGGGTCATTTGGGCGCATAATATATGCTTTGGCTATGCGTGTATATCTATAGTTTGGGTCGGCCTACGTTTCGTCTACTTAATGAGAGAGATCGGATAGCAAGATACCTCCTTGGATGTCTACGCACTTGAAGGCAAAATCGTAGAGTTTTTGCAGTTCCGCACTACAAAAATTGCCGCCGGTGTCTGGAATAAGGATTTTACCAAGTAAATTCTTAAGAATATGTCTATTACGTTCTTCAAATCACGTCAGACACATAAGTAATGAGATAATTTGAAAATGAACTAAGGTGACTGATACAGCCACATAGGTCACATTATGTCACATATGGTCACATATGCCGAAGAACCGATGGTCCATGGGGTGTAAAGGTTCTCGGGTGAAGACTAGGAACTAGCGAACGCAGCGTAGGAAGCCCACTATTAGGAAGGTGCTATTTGAAAACCAGCGCTGTTTCAAATAGAAACACTGTCACACGCACACTCCTTTATTTTTTTATTATTGTATGTAAGCATATTTGTTTGTGGCAATAAATCATTCATTCATTCATTCACCGGCCATCTGCTGCAGATTGCTGGCAGTGGCTGGATGAGGATGGCCGAGGACAGAAAGTAGTGGCATACCTTGAGGGAGGCTATATCTAGCAGTTGACGAATACGGTCCGATTGATTGATGTCTGCTACGTTCTACGAAATTATATATACTCCAAGGACGTCTGTCGTCAATTTCAAAACAGGATCGCTAGGCCCTGCAGTGACGCAGTGGTCACGCTTATATTTTGACTCTAGCGGTTATAAAAACGCGCGTTTTGCCAGCCGAGTACATGCTGGCTTAATTCCACCGAACACCACCCACAATATGATATGGTATAATAAAGATCTCATAATAGCAGAAGTTGAAGCCATAACAGTGCGGTAGTTATTTTATCACTCCCTCGAGTACGATTGTAACTTTTGCCTTTAGGTTTTTTTTTAATGAAGGTGTGAGTGTTATATTGCTAATGGTGGAAATTTTCTGCAATGTGTGAATTTTGTGTTAGAAGTTCTGTAATTAAAAGTCCTCTTTATTTAGCTTTTGTCTTTACGTAAATGATAGATTTGATTATTTTATACTAAAGGTTTATTGATAGTTCCACAAATGTAAATGATATATATTGATTGATTATGCTAAAATGCTAAACATAAATTCACGGCGGCGGTTTATCGTGTACTGACTTGAAAGTGTCATTTTACTTCACCGCTGCAATGAAATTGCTGATTAAGGTGTTTGATGCGTATGCATCGAACACTCTTTTTAAGGGCTCTAACCGCGAATAGGCCCATTCTCTCTCTCTCTCTCTCTTTCTCTCTCTCTCTTTCTCTCTCTCTCATCTCTCCCTCCCCCTCTCTCTCTCTCTCTCTCTCTCTCTCTCCGAGAGAAAGCTTGTTACTCATTGCCGACCGGCATACAAAACTCTCTATATCGGCTATACGGACTGTATCATCGAATAATGTCCGATGACGAAATGAGTGACTTTGTATTCAATGTAGGAAATAAAATTAGTGGAGCTGTGTGTGAGCATTGCTAGTTAAACGATATTCATTATTTGTATACAATGTAGAAAGTAAAATTAATAGAGCTATGTGGTGTGAGGTGCTCATCATCAGCCATTTGACGCCCACTGCAGGGCATAGGCCTCCTCCGTGGTTTTCATAACCATGAGGGGTTTTGCCATAATCGCCACGCTTGGCAGGAGGGATGGCGATCGCAGTATGCGGTTGGAGTCTCAGGGAGACGCTGCTGCCCGCCTACTGGTAATTGATTTCCTTAGTCGCCTTCTACGACAGGTGCTGAGTCTGGGTAAATTTCCTCATTTGTTATGTCTTTGCCTGGTAATTTTAGCACAGGGTATCCTAGTTTAGGACGAGCACAAGTGATTGTGTTGTTTCGATGTTATTATGATTACATTATTGAGTTTAGTTCAAGATGCGCTGTGGTGCACTTCCAAGTAGTCTACGGGCCAGTTTCTGAATTGAGAATTTCGCTAAGTAAACGTAAAAGAGCGTGACAGAACGATGCTTAAGTATTTACTTAGTGAAATTCTCAATTCAGAAACCGGCCCTAAGTCTTGTCTACTTTTATCCCTTAAGTAAATTGCCCCGGCTCCCAGCAATGACTGACTAAGTGTGCGTGCCAGGCCCGTTTATCTGTCACAAAAACAAAAACACAGAAAAAAAATCTCCTTTTCCCAGACAGCGACAGAATTGTGTCCGTTAAGGGATTTGGACCGATTAAACGCTGCCGTCACCAGCAGATATCATCTTAGGGACGAGACAGGAACGGCCCATTCCCGGCATGATACATTTTTCAATTCGACATACTTTTAAATCTCACACACTAATTCTCCGTGCATCAGTCTAAACATCGAAGCTAACCCTTTAGCTAACGGTACAAAATTCGGAATGTATTTCAGCTCTCAGTTGGGAAAGTGCTGGCATGGTTAGCCAGAGGTCGCGGGTTCGAGTCCCGGCACGGGTGGAATTTTTAGCCTCTAAATAGGTTTTTAAAAATTGATCATATTACAATTTAAAGGCGTAATTTCCTCCTACTTATGTAAATACAGAAACAAAAGAGTGTACAAGGAATGGTGTCATAAAAAAACAGAAGGGATACAAGAAATGTGAATTTTTAGATTATCTGCATTTATGGTAGTCTGGAATGTGCTTTTAGTACATTTTACTCTAATTATTGAATTTTTTTATAGTATCACACGAGTGTTATAAGACCAAGTTATGTACAGTGTCATACACTACTTTATCTACTCTCCTACTATAATACATAAAATAATATTGCAAATAAAACGCTGAATATCAACAAATTTATTTTTACTTGTAATAATTATTGATGTTCTGAATATTACAATTATGAAATTGAATTTGAACCGGACAGGAAGCGTTATTGGAGGTTTTCGGAGAGGGTATGTTAATATTGACCTCATTTCTGTTATTTTCAATACTGTTAACTAATTTATTTTACAAACAGAACCAAACTTTGTTTAAATATTGAAAAGTTTTTTTAAATGTAAAATGTTGGCGCCAAGGCGCAAACATCGATTGCGCATGCGTGTTGCGTCGCCGCGGACTCGTTCATTGAAACCTTTTTTTTAAAGTAGAGGTTCAACCTTCTTGGTCCAGCTGGAGGTTGTATAGGTGTATCGTTATGATTAAAAAGTTATATTATGATACAGGTGTCCATACAAGACCTTTATCGAAAAAAAACTTTTTATTTTTTTATTTTTGGCCTATGCGTAATGTTTGTCATAAGAGTTTTGTTTTCATTTTTCTTATCTTTGTATTATAGTATCAGAGTAGATAACGAATATTTTTTAAGTGTAGCTAAATGTAGCAAAGTGGGAATATGCCCAGAAGTTGCCAGCGAAATGTTTATTTTCTCCACGAAAGAAATAAGAAGGAAATCGCTTTTGGAAATATGGCTACATCTTAGGAGTTATGGCCGTTTTAATTCCGTAGAGTGATTTGACAGCTGGTGACAATTTGAAATAGGCGTGAGGCCTAAGTAATAAGTCTTACGAAATATCATAAGTCTTATAGTTATCAATAAACCGCCATCGCCACCACATATTTTTTTTAGTTAGTAGTGTTTGTGTCCCAATGCTGGGAAAAGGAGCGGCGGTAGCCTAGTGGGTAGAATATTGGACTCTGAAGCGAGAGGCCCAGCTTCGATAACCAGAGCGGGCATTACCTGTGACTCTTTTTTCTAAGTTATGTACATTTGTGAAGTTATAGTAGCAATACCACTCGCTAACGGTGAAGGAAAACATCGTAAGGACATCTGAGTGTTTGAGCTATTCACATACCTCAGCGATTGAATTCGCCAATCCGCGGTGGGCACGCGTGGTGATTAAGACCATCCTCTCTCTCTGAGAGAAGGCCTATGCCCTACAGTGGGACGTATACGGGCTGCTTATTATGCTCATGCTGTTCAAAGGCCTCCCCATGATCTCCCACTCCTCCCTTGAGCTGTCATCTCCCATCCAGGCAAGAAGGGTGAGAGATCGCCCCGCCATCTCCGCCTTGGCCGACCACGTCTGCAATTTATTCATTCATTTATTTATTTTTATTTACATAAATATTGCAACATGACAGTAATTAGGTACACCAAAGTGTTACAATATTTTAACTGAGCACTACCTATCAAACATCTTCTAGCATTCTCTTACATACCTTCATCACACTTCCAATCCCATCCGCAAACACATCACACTCTGGTGCTTCAGCGAGCAGGGCACAGAGTAACCGCAGCGCACGCGCGACTGGCGAGTGCTGGTACTGGTTGGTGCAGGCAATATCCGTCGCGTGGAACCCATTCAGTGGCAATTTTTGGCCATCTGTCTGGACCCATACGACTGACGTGGCCTGTATACGTCCCACTGTAGGGTTTCTGATATCTAATGTATAAAAATCTCGTGTCACAGTATCGTTGTTGTCGAACTCCTCCGAAACGGCTTCACCGATTTTTATGATTTTTTTGTGTATATTTGGTAGGTCGTAGGCTAATTAATATGTCAAAACAACGTTTTCCGGGTCATCTAGTATTTTTATAATACTTATATTTTCGTCGACCAAATAAGGAATATATTAACGATAAAAAGTACCCGAATGTTGTTAAAACGAAAGAGGTTTGTCAGGATCGTGGCAAGTGACGTACCCTCTCTGCTTACCCCTCCGGAATACAAGCGTGAGTTTATGTATATATATCTTTCGAGAACGTGACTGTAATATATGTGAGATCGTACGTGGCACGAAAGTCATGCATACGAATCTAGGATCCAAATTAAATTTGTTAAGTTAAAACATCAAAAAGCGTCAAAAGCGGACTTCCCATGAGCAAAGGGATAGGATACGGATATGTCAGATTAATATCACCCTTTAACGTCATAATGTCTAAATCACCTGTCCCTACTTCGACACGCAGCAACCGATTCACGATCGGGCGTCTACTCTACTTCACATCTTTCTTTCTCGACTGCCTGTTGGTCTAGCGGTATCACGTCTGATTACCATGCCGGAGGTGGTGGGTTCGATTCCGGCTATAGGCCGCCGTAAATTTGTACAATTAACCTCAGTCCGAGTGTACTTAAACGTTCGTGATGTCCTTACTTGGCCACTATAGCACAGGGTATCAGAAATCAGAAATCAGAAATCAATAATTTATTTCAACGTAAAGAATTTACATTCTGTTTGCTGAATGTCAATGTACTATGTTACTATGTTAGCCGAATTGAATTTATCCTAGGTTGGGACCAGGATTGTTTTGTGATTGTGTTGTGTGGAACTTATTATTATGATTAGAAGAAGTGGAAGTGACAAGTTTATGTTCACAAACAATGTATGTGCTGTGGCGAGCACATGTCAACTCTGCGCGCGCACTATAAACTCCAACATTTCTGCATCGCGCAAGCAAAATGTTTCACATGACATACCATAAATATAACGTCCGACGAACATCAGTCGGACCGGCCGTCCCCAGGCATACGATCTGCCTGGCGGGAAATTTCCCTTTATAGTGGAAGAGCACGATCACCCGCTCTTCCCTATATGTGCCACTATCACTTATACACAAACGGCCAGAGAGTATTTGTGCCTGCAACGGGACATGTAGAGAGGCTGGCAGGGCATAGACCGTTTCAAACTTAATAATTTATATGTGAGTGGTTGACAAAAACCTAGGACCTGGAGGGATTGGAAACCGTTATTTTTTTTATTTGAATTTTTGGTATTTTTTGGAATCTGTGGTATTTTAGCTTTGTTTTGGTCTAACCAGAATATTTTTAGGTGCCCTAGTTATTTTTTTATGATTTTTTTTGTGAGCCGAGGCAGTTTTGGAAACCTGTTTATACACGAAACTTCAAACGCGATTTTCTCGAAATCAATTATTTTCCCTTGAGGTCCCTTTTGGGTCAACCACTCACATATTTTTTAAATTCAGTCGCCCAATCAATTACCGAACCGACTTAATCTCTCTCTTGCTCTCCCGGAGAAAAGGCTTGTACCCTGCAGTGGGACATGTATGTTGACGTGTATGTACGTTGTCCTGCCATATTAATTAGCCTACGACGTATTCTCAGACCTACCAAACATACACAAAAAAAAAATCTTAAAAATCTGTGATACTGTTTCGGAAGAGTTCGACTACAAACACCGTGACACGAGTTTTTTTTATATTAGATTTTTATTTCAAACGGTCGTCTCGCGCTTCTTCTATTCTTCTTTCTATTTTGACACGCGGAAGGGAACAGAAACAGAGTAGCCGCCCGGGAAAGCCGTCAGAACATCAAACGTCGGTTTTTACGGCCATAATAAAGTAAATAGCGCGATTTCCGATTCCTGGGTGGTCCGGCCCGCTGACCAGTTAACAGCTCACCAAGACTGCCATTTACGGCCATTGCCGTGCACTTTACCGCTGATTCCTTTTTTGCCGTAACGGCGATTTAGTGCTGGACGCTCTGATAAGGTAAAAATAACGCTCAATCCATGGAAGTTATTGTGTTCCAAATGGCGCCATAATTAAGCGCGATGTGTCAGAAATAACAACTTCCTAGTCATATAATTTCTGTTTTTCCATTGTATTTTTGTGAGTTAAAAGCGGTGGTAGCCCAGTGGGTAGAACAATGGACTCGGAAGCGGGAGACCCAGGTTCTATTAAATTCAATTCAATTCAAATATTTTTATTCATTGTAAAAACAGAATGTTTACTTAATGAACGTCAAAGTTGTTAGTTTCACAATTAATTGATTATGTGGAGAAGAAGCTAACAAAGAAACTCCACATTTATTCTTTTCAAAACACGTTTTAACTTAATTAACAGAGTTTTCAACTTAAAATATTAGTCATGAATGTGTTGAACACTAGTCACAATCGTCCTTTAAATAATATTAATCTACTGTTTAATGCCAAACATCTTTGTCTTCTAAATAATCCTTGATGTTATAGTAAGCCTTTTTGCACAGAATGTGCTTAACACATTTTTTAAATCGCGTTGGAGGTAACTCTAATATATCTTGAGGAATTTTGTTGTAGAACCTTATACAGTGCCCCATAAAGGATGTGTTAACTTTTGCAAGTCTAAATAGTGGAAATGACAATTTATGTTTATTTCTAGTATTAACATTATGGTGGCCACCAACATTTTCGAAGTGTTTGATATTTTTTCTAACGTACATAATATTTTCATAAATGTATTGACATGCAACTGTTAAGATGTTGGTTTCTTTGAAGAAATATCTTAGCGAATCCCTACTACCTAACTTGTAAATAAATCGGATGGCTCTCTTCTGTAAGATGAAGATCGTCTCAATGTCTGCTGCCCGACCCCACAGTAGTATGCCGTAGGACATAATACTATGGAAGTAACTAAAATAAACAAGCCTAGCAGTTGCAACGTCAGTGAGCTCTCTAATTCTTTTGACTGCATATGCTGCAGAACTAAGCCTGTGTGCTAGTTTTACAATATGAGGACCCCATTGCAATTTTGAATCGATTGTGACGCCTAGAAAAACGGTATCTTCTACAAATTCTAGTTTTTCTTTTCCGAGTACAATGTTGTTTTCAACTAATCTTACGTTTGGTAAGGTAAACTTTATACATTTTGTCTTTTTGGAATTTAGAAGTAGATTGTTTGCCGTGAACCAATCCAACACACGCGAGAGAGCATCATTTGCATCGTCAAGATTATTTTCTTGTCTCTTAATTTTAAAAATAAGTGACGTGTCATCTACAAATAATACTATCTCGGACATGTTTTGTACCATAAACGGCAAATCATTTACGTATACAAGGAAAAGGAACGGCCCAAAAATTGATTCTATGGTACTCCCATTTTTATTTGTGAACCTGTGGATTTTATACGATTTATGTCCGCTTTTTGAACCCTTCCTTTTAGATAAGATCTCATCAGTTCTAAACCTTTCCCCTTTACTCCGTAATGCTCTAGTTTTAGCAAAAGTGTCTCGTGGTCCACGCAATCAAATGCCTTTGACAAGTCACAAAAAACACCTATAGCATCCCTACGATCCTCCCATGCACTATAAATATGTTTAACTAGCAAGACACCAGCGTCCGTCGTCGACCGTCCCTGCGTGAAGCCGAACTGCTGGTTATGGAGAAGTTGATAATTATTAAAGTGCGTAAGTTATTGAACTAAAACAATCTTTTCTAAGTTCGATTCCCAGTGCGGGCATGTACCTTCTTCTTTGTTTATTTTCATATCTGCGAATTTGTCGCAGCAATACCACACGCTAACCGTGAAGGAAAACATCGTGAGGAAACCCGCGGCTTGGTTGGCTCCGCACGTTTTGACTTGTCTTTCCTGTGGGCTAGGCCGACTAAGCTGTCAGGATGGTATAGGTGCTGGGCAAGCCTACTCCATCTAAAAAACAATGTCCCAGGCACTGCAGCGTCCGAGTGGTCCCTTCACCCATCTCGTGTGAGTGATGGTGCCACTGAACGCTGTATAAATCATCTCATTACGTAAATGCAAAGTTCAAAGTTTTTTTTTTATGTGACTTGTTATGCTTTTATTTCTTGTGATGTGTTAATTTGTCCCAAGAATTCTATAAATTATAAGAGATAAAAAGTAACCGAAACCGGCTTGTGTACCAAACCGGTAGTTTGCTATAAAAACATAAAGTGCAAGTACAATAAAGTGTTCTGTATCTTTCTGTAGATACATACATACGTAAACTCACGCCTGTATCCCAGAGGGGTAGGCAGGAACCAGGGACTGCCTCTTGCCACGATCCTGACAGATCACTTTCGCTTCCTCAACATTCATTAGTCGTTGTATGCACGCACGCCGTTTTCGGGTACTTTTTATCTTGCCCTTTGCTAATACACCTATTATGGTCCAAGTATGTCCGCCTGGGACGTCCCTTACTGGCTCTTCCACCCACATTCGCTATGATACTTTTGATAAATGTGGCCTGAGGCTGCTGTATAATAAAGTTACGGACTTACTAAATATTTTTTTGGTTTCCTATATCCTAGGTTTTGATAAAGAAAAGTGGCTTTCAAAAATGTTTAATTTAGTAGCAATTGTTCTCTATCAAAAACTGAGTTGACATCATATGTCAAAAATGTGTCTTAAATGTGAAAAATATGTCTCAAGATTTATTATCTCACAAAGCCTCTAACTACCCGTTGTTTAACAATCATAAAAAAATGTAAGCCAGTGATAAAAGCAGACTTAAGGTTTTGAAAATCAAATCAAATCAAAATATTATTTCAACGTAAAGAATTTACATTCTGTTTACTGAATGTCAATGTACATGGTAAGCCTTGGCCCGTAATTGTAGTGGAGAAAAAAAGAGCGGGAAAAAAATTCCACTCTGACCATCTTTTTTTAAAATCATCTTAAACCTGATACATAGGTTAAGAAATATTCCTTGTTTATGTACAATAAGGTGTTCTCTAGATCTATCTATCTACATCAGTTGTTCCTATATGATAAGATTCCATGATTGCGAAACCAAAACTAGTTAATTTTACAAAAGTAGGTAAACCATGTCGCATTTTGCTGAGTGCTGTCTGCTAAAGTTAAACCATCTCTAGTTTCTCTACCAACCCTTTCTCAGACGAGTGCTCGAAAGCAACGTCAAACCGACCACCAAACACTGTCTCACTCGCTCAGACTTCTCTGCCAGAAGGAGATGGAAGTAACATTTTTTCACCGGCATCCTGCTCCGACCCAGTTCCGAAGTGGCCTGCGGGTGCACAGAGGGAATTGTGCAGCGGAGGAGGTCTGTCACTAAATTATGCAAACACTATTCGGAACGATTGCTTTTTCAACATCCTCTGTGTAGTCGGCTACAGGAGACCTAA
The DNA here is from genome assembly GCA_947308005.1 of Yponomeuta malinellus. NCBI lineage: Eukaryota > Metazoa > Arthropoda > Insecta > Lepidoptera > Yponomeutidae > Yponomeuta > Yponomeuta malinellus. Next base: position 3,603,600 of record OX371019.1, read on the forward strand.
TCAGTATTGGGGCTCGAATAGCTTTGTACACTGGTCTGTATCTATCGATATAACTGTATTCTATCTATATCTATCTCTACGTCTAAGATTTTTCATAATATCATACATAATATAGAATTACCACTCTACGGGCTTTACAGTAACACTCCTAGATTTTGATGTGAAATGTCTTTCAGTCTAGTAGGGGGTTACTTGCTAAAACCGCACCTCTGGACCTACGTGTCGTATGAAATTCATATTATATATTGTTGAGTAGAGCAAAGTAGGCATTACTCAGATCCTTATTACGCAGTTTGAGCTAAAGATTAACGCTTACTTTCACGTTAATCCAACGGCAGTGTAACCCGACACAGCCCCACCCGCTTTTTATGTAGTCGATTATGCGTCTAACCAGAAGCCTCATCCATTCGGGAATGTCTGAATATACGTTGCCTTGGTTATGATATCATGTAACCTAGTAACCCACTCAGGCTTAAGCCCAGATTTCCAATATCTGGATAGGCATTGATTTCACCAATTATTCCATCCTCCTACAAATATCGTTTGATACTGAGCAGTTTGTCAATTCAGAGCGCTTATTTGATGTGCAAAGAAATATGGTTAAAGCTCTGACAATATAGCATATAGTCTATCCGCCAGTTTCTGATTGGAGTTTCGTTACTAAAATACTAACATCGGGTTTCTCTTACGTTTATAAACTGTTGACTGCTGTCAACTGTTGTTTTTTTCAATAATATTTTAAGACAACAAACAAAAACCCACCCTTCTTACAAATAGAAGAAGAAGAAAGAAGTTTGTTATGCTAACAAGACACATCACAGAAACAAAATAAGCAGATAAGTAACATAATATGCACAACAATGGGAAGAAAACTAAGTACACAACAGACAAAACAAATAAATGAAACGACCATAGATGTAGCCTGTGGTGTATCTACGTTGCCACAAAAGGCAGCTGACTCAGCGTTGTGCTGAGGAAGTGATCCCTCAGCGCTGATTTTCAGTCAGTGCCTTACGGTAACTCGTAATTGTACAACGGAGTGCGTGCCGTAGATAAATATTATGCCATGCATTATCTCCAAAATATACAATTTTAGCTGATTTTACGTTGATTGCCTCTATTTAACTTGTGGTTATATTATTATTAGACGATTTCTTCGAGTAGGCAACTCCCTTATTTAATTTTGTAGTAAGTTTGCATTCTTTATTTGTGCTGTGCTTTTATTGTCAGAAATTTAAGTCTCTTTTAAAAACGTAGATTTTATCGAATGCGAACGAACGGGTAAGTAAAGCCAATCGGTTTGTACATTCGGCATCACATCAACCTTTACACGTGTGAACTCTACTCAGTTACCATACGGGCGACTTTGCAACTAAAATGTACTGCAAGTGTCAAAAACTATTTGCTTCTCGGTCACGTAATACGGCAATATTGGCAATCTTGTGTGAGCGAGAGGCCAATAGTTGTCCAGTCCTTTTTCATAGAAATTTAATTCATGGTTCACTATGACAATTCAATGTACATTGCAAAACCGATTAACTCACAGATTAACAAGGAGGAAGACTGCTACGCTACGTTCATCGAATTGTCATAATAAGATGTGAATTGTAGTTTTATGAAACGGCGGCCCTGCTGTCGGCTGTACCCGGCATTATTGTTCCAAACCAGAAACCGTAAGTAAGACTCTGAGAAACAACATAATACTCCTCAAGACATTCCGAAATGTCCTCTCAGTGTGTGCAGGCAACCGTATCGGTGTATTCGTCGTGTAACTAAGCTTTCAATTATGAACAATTGGGTTACTGGGATACTGTGCCTTCTATGCAGGACCGCGAACGTGGAGTGGTTTACGGCAAGGCTAAACGGAATTTACTGTGCAAGTGATGAAATTCCCCTACAAGTAAGCAGCGCTTTAAAATTGCAATATCCGCGGTGGGCACGCAATTAAGCCCATACTCTCTCTCCGAGAGAAGGCCTGTGCCCTGAAGTAGGATGTATATAGACATCATAAAAAAATAAGCATGAAAAAATGTTATTGTAAACAAAAAAGGATGTTTGTTTCTTGAATTGATATGAGGAATGAATTACCTGCATCTAATGCTGTAACGAGGTTAATTTTATATATGAAATGGCTCGGAGAGTTCTGGAAACATACCACTCCAGGGCACGGGCCTTCTCTTAAAGAGACACTATGGGCTTAATGATCACGCGTGCCGAATTGGCACTGGCGTTCGAGTGAAATCGATCAATAACGAGTAAATCTCGCAGACAAACTGAAAATATTACTTTCCCGAAGCCAATTTAATTCTCTCTCCCTGGGAGAACGGTTTTGCCCTATTATAGGTACTCTGCGACGTATGAAGTCAAAAGCTGTATTCTTTTCGTATAAATACGAAAGAAGTTTTCACATAATACCGAATCAATCACTGAAAGAATGGCTTCAAACAAAGATTAGAATTCCTATATGTCTATACATCTCACCGCTATTCTACTACTAAGATACTTTTGAACGAACGTAAACATAGGTACGAATCTAATGAGAAGTACTTGAACATTGTTTTGTATCTAGCATACTAGAAATAAACACAAATTGTCATTTGCACGATTTGGACTTGCAAAAGTTTATACATCCTTCATGGGGCACTGTATAAGGTTCTACAATAAGATTCCTCAAGATAATATATCTAGTATAGTTACCTCCAACGCGGTTTAAAAACTGTGTTAAGCACACTCTGACAGGTTAACTGTTACAGGACGATTGTGACTAGTGTTCAACACATTCATGACTAATATTTTAAGTTGAAAACTCTGCTCATTAAGTTAAAACGTGTTTTGAAAAGAATAAATGTGGAATTTCTTTGTTAGCTTCTTCTTCGCATAATGTATTAATTGTGAAACTAACAACTTTAACGTTCATTAAGTAAACATTCTGTTTTTATAATAAATAAAAATATTTGAATTGAATTGAATATAATTAAAATGGCCGGAGTGGACTGCAGTGGTACTTGCACACGCAATACTTGATAAAAAATCCGACAGTCAAAGTGATTCCAGTCAGGCGAGAACATTTAACACGATCACTCACTCAGTCAGTCCTTTCTATCAGTCCACATTTGCTCACTGCTAGATATGAGCTTTTTCGTCGTCACGCCATCTTTTTTGGACTCTGGATGGGAATGGCGAGGTATTGCCGTCCGTATCCACGGGCCCTTTGCCGTTTTTACCACCGCGCCACATTGGTCTACTTATTGCTCCGTTACCGCCAAAGGTCTCGGTTCTGTTAGATCATCGTTGTTCACGCAATTTTACCAAAGTTTAAATTCTCATTAAAAAACTTGCCTTACAACTTTTATTTTGTATCGAGTTCCTATGTTCTGATTTGATTCGAAAGCCCGAACGAACCTTTACGGGTCTCGCGTAGCGACCTCAGCCCAGAAACGCGTATCGTCGACAAAATTCATTTATACACACAACGCGATGCAGGGCCTCCTCTAGGGAAATTGTTTGTGTATTCTATCTTCTATCTGCTCTATGATTTATTGTTTTCACTGGCGTTGACGTGTCGCGAGAAAAACAAATGCCGAGTTCGTGAATAGAAATGACTTAGTTACGTAGTTTTTGATGTGGAGCCTGGGCGGGGCCGTGACACCGATTCAAAGGACCACAGACAGTGGAAACAAGCTTTGGTCAGTCTGCAACAATGGAGAATTTGCAATAAAAATCATGATACCGTTGGAGAGGTTATATTAATTTGTAAAATTCTAAATGGCCCGATCGGACCACCATGACAATGGTTTTTAATTGTTCGTTTTAAGGCTAAAAGGCTTACAGGTTAAAAGGCTTTGTGATTGTGATTTAAGAAATTTATTTCTCAATAAGAATACAATGATTCACTTACTTGAGAAACAATAATTATGTTTGTTAGTAGTTATTAAATAAAGTAACGCGCCGCGGCAATTCGCGTAGCCACATTTGAGGAATACTTCATTGTTGAAACCTTAGAACTTTCCGTTGTCTTTGTTTTTAGTATGCACTCACACTTGCGTTCAACTCCTTGCTTTTAACTTTCAACAGTGTGAACGCAACCTTATGTTCGTTTTTATCGCACTCTTTTATTATCAAATTAACAAACACAAAAAAAATCTTATTCACCCACTTCTGCTTACTGTTTAAATGGCTTTTCATATGTAATATGTCATTGCTGTGATGATGATGATGCTTTCCGACCGGGTTCGCTCACGTTGACTGTTATGGCTGGGGAGAGCGTCGGTCATGTGCTCCCTTATGACTATCTTGGCTATAAAGTGCCATTGCACCGACTGTACAGTAATTCTAATAGATCCATAAACGCTCCATACAAATCGCGCGCCAACTGTGACGACACGCCTTAAAATGTATGAAGTCTAGAAATATCGAAATAACAGCAGTTTCATACTAAAGTTACCACTTGCGTCATTAAAATTTGTGGCTACTTTAACATTAAAGATTAAAAACCTATTTAGAGGCTAAAAATTCCACCCATGCCGGGACTTGAACCCGCGATCTCTGGCTCACCGTGCCAGCGCTCTCCCAACTGAGCTAATGGGCAAGTGATTTCGAGCCTCTTTACAAACTTCTCTGTATTAGGTACGTACAGGCAACGACATCTGACCGAAGCGATTTACATCACTTGCAGCCAGTAAAGAGGCTCGAATTTTCATCGATGCTTGCACTTGCCCATTAGCTCGGTTGGGAGAGCGCTGGCACGGTGAGCCAGATGTCGCGGGTTCAAGTCCCGGCGTGGGTGGAATTTTTAGCCTCTAAATAGGTTTTTAAAATGGTCCTCAGCACGGGTTAGTGCACCAAAAAGAATATAATCATTAAAGATTATTTACATGAAAAAGATGTCTAGAATTAAAGCCACTTCAATGCATCAGTTCTATATTTTAGCATAATCATTTAAACTGTTAATTAACAAACATATTTGAAGTTTTTTTGTCCATTTTTTCTCCAAAATGATCTAGATTTTGAAATGGACACCTAGTTTTACTTGTAACGTTTATTAAGTCAGGGTTCGTGTGCTATTTTGAATAAAAGCATTTTGATTTGATTTGAACAACTTGATCACCGTGATGAAGTCCACTGAGCTCTGCATTTCTCTCTCTCCGTGTGAGAGAAGTACGCTTAAATTTTGTGTTTTATATGGAGCTATCTATGCATTTTTTGTGTGCAATGAAGAATAAAGTAAGTAAATAAATGAATTGTAAAGGCTAATGAGATAGATAGATAAGATAACAGACAAAAGTATTTCTTCAAAAAAACCGCAATTTAAAAGGCTTATTATAATAAATAATAATTTCATCGTGATCATTATCGGCCTACGCTTGTCCACTGCTGGACATAGGCCTCTCCTATTGCACGCCACTGAGCACGGTCCTCCAATAGTAATTTAATAAACTTATAATTTACTGTCTTGAAATGCAAAATTTGTGTCCCCGCTCGACCGAACCTTCCATAGCTTCCCACACCAGTCCGGACTAATATCCTAAAAGCAATATCGCCCAGTCAGTGGGCAACGTTGCAACTGTCAAACCGATATGCCGCTGTGACTGAATTTCTAATTATACGCTTCACAACACGCGAATTACGCTATTGTTCTGGCCTGCACGGGAGTTTATTGCGTCATATTTTATTGCAGCTTCATTATGAATTATGGGTAATAGTTATATTGTTAATTTGACGCTCAGTAACTAGAGTTAAGCCGTCAAGTTTTTTGGCGTTCCGTACCAGACCAATAATTGGCGGAGACAGGTCTATCTCAAGTTACCTCATAATTTTCCTCAAATAACTGCAGCTTTGATCCTTCGAACCTCCTTGTTGGTAACCTTTGGAGACCACCTAATTTTAAGCATGCGTCTGTAGCACCACTTCTCTTTAATTTGTTCCAAATAGCTTTCCCGTGGCCTTCCTCCATCCCACTTTCCTTTTATGATGTTATTATTGTATAAGGTTACTGTATAACGTTCTACAACAAAATTCCTCAAGATATATTAGAGTTACCTCCAACGCGGTTTAAAAAATGTGTTAAGCACATTCTGTGCAAAAAGGCTTACTACATCAATGATTATTTAGAAGACAAAGATGTTTGGCATTAAACAGTAGATTAATATTAATTACAGGACGATTATGACTAGTGTTCAACACATTCGTGACTAATATTTTAAGTTGAAAACTCTGTTAATCAAGTTAAAATGTGTTTTGAAAAGAATAAATGTGGAGTTTCTTTGTTAGCTTCTTCTCCATATAATCCATTAATTGTGAAACTAACAACTTTGACGTTCATTAAGTGAACATTCTGTTTTTATAATGAATAAAAATATTTGAATTGAATTTTTTACAAGTCCATTGTTCTACCCACTAGGCTAACACCGCTTACAAGTGACATGAAGTTTATTAATGCGGTGGTAGCGCAGTGGTAGAGTCTCCCGAGTGGGAGGCCGTGGGTTTTGCCAATTGGAAATTGCCAAGCCGCGGTGGGCTCGCGTAGTAATTAAGCCCATATTCTCTCTCTCTCTGAGAGTAGGCCTGTACCCTGCATTGGGACGTATATTATATAGGTTTATATTTTTTTAGAACAAGTTTATTTATCGTTTTAAAGTCCCACCTAGATCTCATACTTGACAGCCGCAAAGTTCCGGAACGTAGTCTCGAAGGCGCATGCACCATGCGACGCTGTATTTGGTAGAATTCGCAATAAAACTCCTAATGAAATGATCTACACGGGAAGCTAGAATGGTCATCTCGGCAGCTACAGGTCTACAAGGACAGAATTTATTTCTCCACTCACCGAACGAAGACATTCAAGCATGCGGCAGCTTCAGGTATTTGTCTTCTAATTGCCGGAACTGTATACCTCCCTAGTACCTGAAGCATCCTGGAACTCAATTACGTGTATCCTTCTAAGTCCTGACCTGGCGACTGCTTCCTTAAGGGGCTCCATAGAGCCCTACTAGCGCCACCAAGGGAAAAAGTTTTTACAGACCGTATTTGCAAAAAGTTTCAGTACAATCTCTCAATCATGGTAATAGAGATTTTTAGGCCACATGGCCGTCGACCGGGAGGCACAAAACCAAGGACTAGATAGCATTACCGCCAAAAACGGCCGACTTTGGCATAAATTATTTCTAGTCTGAGGTCTGTGATACTTGACATTAGAGTTCCACCCCAACCCCTGTCAAATGCACCCTGTTCCTGAAATAAAGAAATTTAGTATTTGTATCTTCGCCGTTGTATGGAATTGTCCGATTGAACCTATTCTGAACTGTCAAACGCTTCGGAAACGTCAAAATGGATAGTCCAATTCAGTAGACTGTTACGGAGTAGGGAGACACGGTCTCGATTTTGTAAATATTGCATTATAGTACAGTTTTGATGATGATGATGTCCTCCACAACGATTCCGTCGACGGCGACACCCCGACAAGCACCCATCTTAGACCCGAGCGTGCGCTCGAGCGTGTGATGCAAAACCGAATTCACTCTTAAACACACGGTCACAGCTGCCGCAGTACAGTTTTAGTTGAGTGTTAATTGCATGAACGCGTCGATTTAATTTCGTTGCCGCTCAGAGGGCCAATTGCACCTAATCCTGTTGGAGTCCTGACGTTTGCGAGAGCAATGAGGGCTTTCCAAAGCGTCATTAAAAAAAAATACAGTACCGCAAGTTACCGATAGATGGTGCTGACGTCACATAATATGTCAAAATTGACATGACATCACTGTACCTTCTCTGCGGTTTCTGTCGTGTTGCTCGCTCGTTTCGTTGACGAGAGGAGAGATGTTTAGATTATCACAGAGTAATAACGATGTACAACATTTAAGACGTATGATGACATTTGTTTTCCTTGCAGCGCCATCTAGTTTTTTAAAATGAAACTCAACTGATAGCTGTCATTGAAAAGCCCTCATTAATATGGAATTTGACAGTTAGACGATTAGAATCATTCAGGATTTGTGCACGTAGTTAGGGGCTCTGACAGTACATCAACCTTTACACGCGTGCCCTTCACTCTATTTACGGGTGATTTTGCAACTAAAATGTAAATATTGGTGTGCTATCGACTGTACTATGACAGCATTCAGCCTTAGAATAAGAGAAAAAATAAGAAGTGCGCTTTAATTCGCCAACAAACTGCCACGTAGTTTGGTGAATGATTTGTTTTCGAGAAACATTAACTCATTGATAAATAAATTTAAAAAAAAATTCACGGCCGGGTCACGTGACATGTTTTAACCTTATATGGCGTGATGTGATCGCTTCAAGGTGTAAAGATGATATGACACGGCTCAATTTCGGTGCAATATTGCTTCAATGGCATTGAAATTTCAAGCTATTACACGGTTCAATTTCGGTGCAATATTGCTTGCTAAACGTCTGAATACATTGCAACGCCATTGCGCAATTTCATTGAAAGCTAAATCTCGGCGAACGCTTTCAATGCGAAACACGGAGTTTGAACGATCGGGCGCATTTTATGCCTTTCAATGGCATGGCTTCAATGTGATTGAACCGTGTAAAATAGGTAAGGTCGTTCAATGTCGAATGTTCAATGCCTTTATTTCTTTTTGTTATTAAGTAATCCAACAGGCTCTTAAATTTATAAAATAAATTTAGCTTAAATTTATTTATGAGGCCCAGTTACAGGTTTACCTTAAATGATATGTCTAAAACAGGAAACGGAACTCTTAACTACTTATAAGCTATTCATAAGAAGTACTTGACATCGTTATAAGATAAATTGCCAAAATGCGTTTTTTAAATTGCCTTTGCTTCAATGTGATTGAACCGTGTAAAATCGCCTTAACAAAACCCTCATAAGCTCTATATTGTTTTGTATTGCAACAACATATTATATTATCTTGTGTAACAGAACCCTCATAAGCTCAGACCAGTAAAACAAAAGCACAAGTAGTTATTCGTACTCGTATACTACAAATACAGAGACAAATATAGAACTATTCCGAGCCGCAACATCACGGGACAAAGTAGCCACAATGATAGCAGACCTCCGATAGGAGATGGCACCAAAAGAAGGAGAATAATACAGCAAAATCCACACATAATTCGGAAACAGGGCGTTCTACTGATAAATACGAACATTTACTTTGGGAAAACATCGAAATGTGAAAGAGTCCTGTAGAGAGAGTATAGTTGAGCAGAAAACACGTTATTGCATGAATCTTATAAAATACAATTAAATTACCGTGTGGCGCCGGATTAAGAATAGCGTCACTCCATTTCCTCCCGTGGATGTCGTAGAAGACGACTAAGGGCAATTACCAGGAGACGGGCAGCAGCGTCTTCCTGAGATTCCAGCCGCATACTGCGCTCGCCAACCCGCCTGCCAAGCGTGGCGATTATGGCAAAACCCCTCATGGTTATTAAAACCACGAAGGAGGCCTATGTCCTGCAGTGGGCGTCGAATGGCTGATGATGATGACATAAATTGAGATATTCTACCCGAACACCACTAGACAATAATTAGTGGTTACTTTGATCGAATAGGGGATGTAGGTATTAGCGAAGGGCAAGATAAAAAGTATCAGGTACTTTTTATCTTGCCCATCGCGTGCGTGCATGCAGCGACTAATGAATGTTGATGAAGCAAAACATGTTTGTCGGTCTCGAAGCAAGTGGTAAAACCTGATTCCTGCCTGCATCTCCGGGATACAGGCGTGAGTTTACATAAATGTATGTCATCTTGTAGTTATTTGCTAGTTCTAGACAATGCATTCATCTCATTGATTCACGAAATACTATTTGTTCGGAATAAAAGTAAAACCAGACCTGGCAACACTGCCTGTCTGTCACTTGTCAAGATGGCCATTAATTGCGATTTTGCCTGTGTATCAAACATGTTTTCATAGCAGAGCGTAATTTATTCTTTTATCAAACAAATTTCTGGTAGCAGAGCGTGGTTTATTCTTTTATCAAACACTATTTTTATTTCATGTCGTTGATCGGATCGATTGCTATTAGCAATAAGGCTGTCAATTGTGTCTTTTCTTGTGTAACTGTTGTTTCTGTAAATAAAAAACCGGTTTACAATAAATAATCTTGTTATATTATCGGGGAAAAAAAGTTTGTTTACGTCTAGCTAAACTCGATCCGGAACAGAGTATACCTACGCAGAAAAGGTCATCCATATGAGAGATCTCTATCCTTCAGGGAAATTACCTTACGCGGACTTATGAAAATTTTCGCCTACTGAAAATTTCATTCGCCTTTGAGCCTTTAGGACTGAATTAAACATTGGAAGAACAATCAGCTTTAGTTTGGGTAACCGCGACAGCTCTTACAGTGTACTATTTAAGTACGAATATCGAACAAAAATAATATCTACCACAAGAATCTATCAAAATCCTAATTAATGTGCTCGCCCAAAGGAAAAATGTGTTTTTTTTGTAACGCCACCACTTTGTTTTGTAAATTACTTCCACTTGTGAAGTTCTAGTAGCGATACCACTCGCTAACTGTGAAGGGAAACATCGTGAGGAAACCTGAGTGTCTGAGGTGTTCGAATACCTCAGCGCTAGAAATTGCCAACGGGGTAATTAAGCCCATAAACTGGATCTGTGAGAAGGGCGGTAGGACAACAGTGGGTCGTATATAGGCTACATAAAAAATTAGGCTTCGCAACCCTGCAATTGCATATTTGGGTCAGTGCGACCCATCACGGCCACTTTGGCCGAAACGTCGAATGCATCCCGTCAAAAAAGTACACTGCTATACGAACTGACGTAAAGGCACGAAAATGTTTCTAGCTCCATTCGAATAGAGTTGTTTTTTGTACAAATCATGTACAGTTAGTGTTGACTGTACAGGCCGAGTCGCGAAACAGGCAGAAGGGCAGATCCACCGTAAAGAGACAGATGATAATAGTGGCAGTGTGAATAATTATTTATATTTAAGTTACTGGTTTTAATTATATTATGTAGTTACAAGTCCTCTTAGCAGTAGGTAAATAAATGCTCATTTTCGTCTTCTTTTAACTCAATAAATTCTGGAAAATTTTTGCGCGCAATAAAGGATGCAAGTTAACGAAAGAATGTCCAGGTGGTTATTTTTCCGACAAAAGTTCTATTATGTGATTCCGGAATTAAGTTAATAATAATTATTTAGTGCCTACGAATTTCTTAGTTTGAAAACCGGTACTAAATTACATTAAAAAGATCGCGGTCCTGAACAATATCAAAGTGACTTTTGATTCAATATACACAATTCAATAACCGTATTAAACGACACATTTTTCAATCTCGAGTCGTAGTTTCATCGCTACAGCCCCAATGTTTTTACGTCGCATTTTATTCTGTGCCCGCGTGTTCCGAACGAGTATATCAAAACGGAATATTGAATATTGACAGACGCGTTCATAAACGTCGCACGCAGTCGCGAGAGGGTTGGGATTAAAATAAAAACGCGGCGTTCGATTGTTTTTTTTTTATTAAATGTTTCTTTTTTTTGTTTGCAGCTAGTGCTGTGGTGATTCTTTATCTACACTTGCTTTTGTTTGAGATGAATAAAATTGAGCTGTTTTCGTTCGGTTGTCTAGATTAGATTGTACTTTATTAAATAAAACACATGTGACTGTATAAATTTACAACACAATCACTTCTCCTGGTCCCAAAATAGAATACCCTGTTATGTGATAACCAGGCAAGGACATTTTGGGACTATTATTTTTGGTAGACATACACATTTTTATATTTCCCCTGCAATGACATTTTGCAAATAGTAAAGGGAACAGTAAGGAACATGGTTATAAAAACAAATACTGCAGAACCCTAAAAAATTTTGACTTTTTCGAGCTTTTTAACGCTAAAGTTATTGAAACTCTAAACCTTTTTTTGCACGTATTTTAGAATGGAGTAAATTTAATTCAAAATAAAAAAACTGCTAACCCGAAAATGGAACGTGAAAAACGGCGTACATAGTAGTTGAGTGACTCATATATAACGCGGGAGGGCGACAATTCTAAAATGAAAACCCCGCGGCCATGTCTCAAAATTTTGGCTCCATTCCAGCCAGTTTGTTACCAAGCGTAACAAATTTATGTAGAAGTTGAATTGTGTGTTGCGCTTGACCATTTGTTACACGTTATGGGTTAAGTCTTTTGCTCTATTGGGTACGGCCAATCAATCAGAATTTTTATAAATCTAGGTACTTGGAAGTACCTTGATTCATTGCCAAAGTTATTGGCAATCTTTCCTAATGCAGCGACGAACGAATGTTGAAGAAGCGACGGAGGTTTGTTAGGTTCGCGGCAAATCCCGGTCTCTGCCTACCCCTCCGGAATACAGGCGTGTGTTCATGTATGTATGTGATTAGCACTAATTAGGAATAGGTACACAGTTGTTAAAATAACCCTTAATACTACCGTAATGTAATAGTGAAAATGAATTTTTTGTCTTTAATGTACCACCTTTGTACCTAGACACAGACATAGACATCTTTATTCATAATCATTAATTACACGTCAATTGATAATTCGGATGCAATAAATAAAAATTTACAATTATCACAATTATTACAATTATCAAAATAATTACAATTAACACAATGAAAAATTACAATTAATTCCACTTACTAATAGTAAGAAAAAGTAACAAAATAATAAATAAGACTAGCTAATTAAGCCAGCCATCATAGCTGTAGATCGTGTGCTTGACAAGCCACTTTTTTAGTTTAATTTTAAAACATTGCGATGATGTTGAATTAATTATATCACTTGGCAGGTGGTTGTACACTCTCGGTCCCATAACATGAATTAGCTTACCTGATTTGGTAAGCTTATGGGACACAGATGACAGTTGGTCCACGTTACGGGTGCTGTACCTATGGCAGTCGCCAAGTCTTGTGTACTCTAGCATATGCTCTACATTAAAAGGTATTAAACGTTGAGTAGATTGAACAATAACTGAGCTAGTTTTTAGCTATTAATACTTATTAAACTTAATAGCATAGCATACACTTAAATACACACTAGGCAATCCCTTCTCTCAGAAAGAGAGTTTGGGCATAATCACAACGCGTGCCCAATGCCTACTGGCAATATGCGATTTTAAGCGCTGCAGCGAGTTTTAGGCTTTATATATATATATATATATATATATATGTAACAGACTTTTAGCCTGAAAAAATTAATATAAGTATTCGTTTCACGACGATCTGTTGGCTGGGAGAAATTGCTATCAGCTCGCCAATGTACTCGTTTGTATTACGCTTATGTTTTGTGTAAATACATCTTTCTTTGTGTACAATAATGTATAATGATAATGTTAATTCCATGCAATAAGTTAGTTGTCAAATTGTCAACTTCCGTCATAATTTTATAGTTACGTTTTTAATCGTAAAGTATGATGAAAGTTTGAGGCAAAGAAACTATTTAACCTTTTTTGTGATATTGATAGCCGGCTATTTCTCTTTTTCTCGCAAAAAAGCTCTCGAAAAGTGAGAAAAGAGCAATTTTCTTTGATGATTTATTCTAACCAACGTTCGAGCTGTAATCTTTTAGTGATTGTTATTAATTTTCGGAGACGCCGAAATTCCCCCCTTTTTAAATCGACTTTTTTGACTGCCTTTTATTCAAGTGCCTATTGTTGTGAAACGTCCTTTACTATTTATTCTATATTTTGTCCCTTCTGAATAACCTAGAATGTCTCGTAACCTTTTATTGCTTTGGTATTTGGCTTTAATTTTTTCCAACGTGCTATAACCTACACATAGAAACGAAATATAAATTAATTATTTAAATTGAAATGCTGAAATGCTACAGACTGTTTTAGATGGAAAATGCGTATTATGTAGGTACATTACTAAGGGAATATATATGGTCGTTGAAAAAATAGAATCCATTTTATTTTTCGTTCATCATGGCTGTGAAGAAAAGATAACATTGTCTATGCAAGTGACAGGCATGGCAAGACAGAAAAACAAAAGAAGAAAAAGAAAATATTTGAAAAAAGAATGCCGTGGAAAAACAAATGAGTTCTTTGCTTTCGCCTGGAGGTAAGCATAGAAATGAGGTTTAATTTTACTTTAAAATGGACGCAAAGAAAAAACCGGCCAAGTGCGTGTCGGGCCACGCGCAGTGTAGTGTTTCGTAGAAGGGGTTTTTACCAGCTTTACAGAACTAACAACTTCATCAAAGTAGTTTTCAATGGAATTTGTACGAAATTTTCCTTTTATAAGTTGGTCGCCTATTACTTGTTAACTTGTAAAGCCTACTTAGCCATGATACTTTTCCTTGAAATTCATTATATGTGCTAACCGCCTGAATTTTTTCACGTTTCTACAATCCACCGTTTAGCCAGGAGAGGGGCGGGGGCAACGCCCTACTCTGATAAAAAATTGCGCTTTAAAGCTTAATATTTCGCAAACGGAACCCTAAATCGACCTGTATATGTATATACCTGTATATGTATATATAAGATTTACTCGTTTAAAGGTATTAGATGTTGGTAGGTTTCATGTCATTCAGCTTTTGTCTACAAGTTAACATACCGTTGATAGATTTTTTTTAAATAGGTTAAGGGACGATAGTGGCCACTGGACTGTATGTGTTGATGAAAACGCCTTGGGTTCAAGTAGGTTGGCCTTGCCGTGTATTTTGGCATTTAAAAAACAGTTTATTGCACAATTTGACACGCAAATATTCACCGTTAAGGACGGCGGACGCGCGCCGAGAGAGCAGAAACAAGAGTCGTTCATTCATTCATTCATTGTTCACTCAGCCGTCTTCATTCACTCAATGTACACTATGCCAGTTGTATACTATGTAACTTAGATATTTAAGATTTTTTATGTACCTTTATAATGTATGGTGTGCATTAAAGAGAATTAATCTAATCTAATCTAATCAATGTTGTAGTATTGCCAACAATAGGTACGGGACCTACTAGTGTCTATCAAGTTGTTTGCTCGTCGTATGTCATTCATTTATCTCGTTAACTCGAGAAATATCAACCCCTATCATAAATTTCTTAACTTAGTATACTATAGTTTTTAGCTTAATCGGCCTAGCCCTCAGGAAAGACAAGTCAATACGTGTGGAGCCAACCAAGCCGCGGGTTTCCTCATGATGTTTTCCTTCACGGTTAGCTGTCAGGATGGTGTAGGTGCTGGGCAAGCCTACTCCATCTAAAAAACCATGTCCCAGTCACTGCAGCGTCCGAGTGGTGCCTTCATCCATCTAGTGTGAGTGAAGGTGCCACTGGACGCTGTACAAATCATCTCATTGCATAGATGCAAAGGCCAAAGCTTTTATAGTATTTAAAAAAAATGTTTACAGACGAAAAGTGAATGTAACGAAATTTATGTACGTACTTTATATAATCGAGCCAACATTAAATTCTATCCAGGTCGTAATAAAGCTTAAAATAGCACGAATCGCCGTCTCGTTTCGCGTTTAAATTCATCGCGCCTTTGTTTAGACTGTGTACATGGGGCTTGGGGTTGATTTATAATCTCCCTGTATAACTGCGGAGGAGATTATACTAAGCATGTTTGCGGAGTTACACAGGGTGTCGGCCATAGACAAACCACGCAGAGACAACGTGTCGAACAAAATTCCACTCACAATCTAGGCCACACACACACTTCAACGAAACATGTGTGTGCCTAAGTGGATTGTAGTAGTGACGTTGACAGTAAGCACACATTCGCATTAATAGTGTAATAAATCAACGTATTTCTGTGGAAGCTGACAGCGTACACTTTAATTTCAAAAAGTAATAAACGTAGACAAAGATTGTCCAGAGATTACAAACTAACTATAGATTGCAAGTATAGACGATAAGATAAGATAAGAATATTCTTTATTGTATACCGGAAAAAATGTTAGAGAAACAGCAATGACAAAAGAAAAGATACAATTGGCGGCCTTATTGCTAATAGCAATTTCTCCCAGGCAACCTCATATCGGAGAATTTAAAGTAAACCATAGATTAACTATAGATGGCGCTAGATTGCTTATTTGGTGTAACTGTTTATAAACAATATATTTCTAACATAGTGCAACGCTGACAACCGACTACGCTAAGCATTCCAATTTGGCTACCAATTTTTTGACTCACTTTGGAAGCTGTACCAACCCCGCCCCGTAATTTAAAATATTAAACCCCGTCGAGACAAATAAAAGTTACTATGATGCAAAACAGTCTAATGGCCAACTGTGATCGTCTAGTTTTAATCGGTAGAACCCTGCGTTGTGATCGTATACGTAACCCTAGCCCTTTTAAGGTATCTGAGATTGAAAGCAAATGCTCGAGCGCAAAAGTATATAATTAACAAATAAAGATTTAGTTAATTTTCTTTAAATTGAAATTAAAGGTCGAGTTAACTCGGTTTGCTATCAAAGTTAAGTAGAGAGATTGAGTTAATTCCGTCCTATATTGAAAAGGTTAAGTAAAGTCCTAACAAGAATGAAAAATAGAAATTTTAATGTTTAAGTGTTGAATAAGTTTGCTATTTAAAGTAGAATATAGAACAGGTTAAACCGGTATGGAACATTGTGTAAGAACAGATAAAAGAAGTAGGTCATTACAACAATATTATTGTTAATAATATTATTATAATGTTCAACGAACATTTTCGTCACTAAAGTCCGCTAGTAATTTGATTGAAGCGATGGCAAATAGAAATTATAAGCATGAAGCGCAGTTAATGCAGAATAAAGTTTAAATTTATAATATAATAGATAAAGTGAAAGTTAACTAACACAAATCTAGTTAAAAGTACTTGACTCAGAGACGGGATCCGGACTAAAAGAAACTCAGTTCTTCAACCAAAGGCTGGGTCTTTCACACCGTATGCTCATCATTGTCCCACTGTACATAGTTTTATCTATAACTAGATTCATGGATATACATAACATTTCAATTGCGTTTGCCAAATGCAGACAATTCAGTGAAAACTGACCGTAGGAAGATTTATAAAAGGTGCTTTCAACGTATGACCAGTCATCAGGTCGTAGAATAGTATAGGGTTGTGATATCAAAGGCATGGTACATCGGAGGAAATTCAATCCGGAAAGCCTGGATATAATGGATGACTGGTCAAACGAAGTATTAGCAACTAGCGAATAACGCTCATTGTGTAGAAGTGGTCAGCCTCACTAAAGATTGCAAGCATTAATAGCAGCAATAGCACAAATGTTTAAAAATAAACAATTCTAGATTGTTTGATCCAATGAAAAGAGATTATTCCTAGAAACTCTGAATAGGTAGATAACTTTCGTTTGGTCCAGCCATTATACACAAAACTCAACGGTATCAAATACCTAGGAGATAACTCTACTAAAGTATGTAACCCGGACGTGTATGTTGGAAAAAGTCTATTCAAGACGTCACAACAATGGACTGAACCGACGAAGTCTATTAGAGCTCCAAGCAGCAAGTATCCCAAATACCATAAGATCAAACAAGGCAGAGCACAAAATATTATTGAAGTAAAGAGAGCAAGTTTAAATATTATTGAAATTAAAAAGGTTTACGCCTTAAAATCTAACAACCACAACATTCCATAACGGTTTTTGTCATAATGTCAATAAAGACTATTTTATTTATCGGATCCTTCGCCCTATAGCATACTCATTTCCATTGCTCGATAGATTGTTAAACTCTCAATATAAAACGGCACTCAACCTCAACGCTATAAGGATAGATTCACGTAAGCGAGATGCGGCGCAAAATATTGAAGGTAGGTGCGTAAAAAGATAATCAGTAATACGTAGGTTGTTAATCAGGGTTTTAAAAGATAATGTCAATGTCGATTTGGTTTTATTACATCTAGGTTTTATATTAATAATAATTTGATGCCATTTTCAGACCTCCCAAATCAAAGTTTCGATAGGCGAGAAATCAAAGTTCAGTAGTTAATTTTAATGTAAGTAAACAAGGCACGAACTTACATCCTTACTTATTAGATCTTCGTTTACGAGTCAACGCTAACATGGTATCTATAGTTTCTAACGTCCAACAGGACTCGAACCACTACGTTTTCATTAATAAGATGCCGTAGCAACCTAAGCAGCGGAAGAAATTAGAGCAAATAGCTAAACGTTTCATTGATTTATGTTTGAAAAGTTCCGTAAACGAAAATAGTAAAGTACTAGATAATTAGGAGCCACTTTTAATAGTTGGAGTAAAAGGCTAGAATAGTAAGGTAATAGATAGTTAAGAGACACTTTTAGTACATATTTTGAGAATAAAAGCTAGCTTACTGAATATATTTCATTTATATACAACAAATTTCACTGTTCATAATAAGAATGGAGCAATAAACATTTAACACATTTGGCACTTCTGATTAATTAAAATTTGGTTTTCTACTTTAGCTTTTATTTAATTAGTTTATAGAATTTTGTCAGAGCTTATTTATTTTAACGGAATTTAATGTTAGACCTTTGCACAGGACGTTACAAAATAATATTGCTGTCAATATTGGAAAATAAAGCTATTTGATTACTTATTTTTGGTACGGAAATAAATCGCTATTTATTGTCCTACTTAATGACCGCATTGCTAAGGTGGGGAATCGGGGAAATACTTACGCTCATCATACAACTGGATACCCTGAAAGAAAAGGGGGAGCCTGCCTAATTCTTCCCAACCCCGTAAGCTAATTTAACCACCCATCAATTGTTTCAGCAAAGCAAACCCCATTTACATTTAATCGTGTATATGTATGAGTGCCTATGGTGTCTCCCTAGTCACAGCTATTTCCTACTTCTATCCTCCCTAACTCCGGAAACCCAGACTGTTTCAAATCACTCGGTAACTTGACACAGTTAGCTTTCAGACTTTCTGGCCGGCCAGAGTGTGTAGCCTAGGATGTGTATGCGCGGGTGGTTTTATGGGTTCGGTAACCACCCGCAAGGTAAGAATATACGAAATATAATACATAAATATGTTATGGGTGCAAAGTGCCAGAGGGCTAGAATCGTCTGTCACTCAGGGTAAGCAGGGGGAAAATTGCTACACCACGAATGCTAACGGAAGAAGATCTAACACCGCATTCACAAGAAGCGTTTTAACCCAATCTCCATACAAGATAATTAATATCTAATTATCTCAATTCAAAATTAATATTATTATTTTATTTTTTTACTAAATTAAATTGGGAACGCCTCCGGTGAAGGGATTCTTTAAACCTTTCGACCCAAGCAGACTCAGATTCAGCCGTAGCATAGTAAGCAGAGCTAGATTTTGGGTTCCTTAGTCCATTAATTTAAACTTCTTAAGGCTCCCAAGTGAATTCGCTCTAAATTCACACGTTTGTGTACTGAAACTCAATTACCACTAGCTAGTGGAATTAAGTTAAAGTAATAAGTAGAATTAAATTCGAACAAAACTCTGAAAGCTATGACGCAAGCATGATACGAATAACCTCGTGTGGCCTCACCGAGCCTTGGTTATTTGACAAAGGCTGGACACACGGACTATCCTTAGCATACCTTTGCCACCGAGAGTTCACTTTTGTACAAATTTATTTCCCATAAACGTAGTACTGTGGAGAAAAAGGATTAGTTCACATTTTATTTCGCGGAAGCTACCCTAATTACTAAGGCTGAAAACCCTATTTTACGCGGAAAACTTCTAGCTAAATGTACGAAAGATTCAGGAACCGAAAACCGTTTCTAACCTTAACACTTTTACTTTCAAATCAACTCCCTAGCTTCGAGAGCAACTCTAAACCTGAAACTTCACACCAGAGCTGATAGTCTGGGACGCAATGCCCACAGGTGATGTTAGGTAACAAATCCAAAGCCACTCTCCTATTTTCGAATTTAAATGCAAACGAAACTCCCTAATGCTAATAAATTCGCTGAAAATGGCGAATTTCCCTACGAGCGTAACGGATGTATTTACTGTTCAATTCTCTAGTCTGGAATCGCCCCGCGCGTTTGGCCCTCGGCCTTTTTATATGATTTCACTCAGATTTCACCAGTCGACCTGACACGTGAAACAATAGTACGGGTTCATAAATAAGTATCATCTTTATTGGTTTTAGTCGGGTGGCGTGATGTTGTATTGGCGCCGCTCTGTCCAGGAAAAAAGTAACTTCTGCGCGAATACCCGCATCTACGAGCGGGTAGATTAAGATTTTCGGTGCCGGCTCCGACCGCTTGTTATTCTTTGGATATAAGTTCAATTTATTTAACTAACTCGTTATTTCTCAAATATTCCCCTCCTTTCAGTCTTATATGTTGTGAGTATGCTACACAGGCAGGTCCGTTACAATCAACCCCCAAAATTTGTAGAAGAACCGACGAATACAAATTTTATACAAACAAGGACATGGTATCTGTGATAGCTCTCACAATGGCCCCTATCTTCTTCTAATATACCTGTTGCAATATTGTCCCACATGTCTGTCATGATGTGTGTGTATTTAAACCAAATACTTCAGATATTTTTCAGTTAGAAAGTTTAGATAACGCAGCCTGAATTAATTATCTCAGCATCCATGAATGGCCTGTCAGTCAAAACTCCGTAATCAACGACCCTGGTTGCGAGGCAGAGTTACCGAAAGTCAATCCGGTATAAATTACGTCCTTTGGCTGCCCCAACGTCAGGCACGGCTTTCGTGTGAGAGAGGACGCACCCCAAAACGTAATTTCCGTCTACGAAATTTCGATACTAACAATCAGCAAGCTTTCCAAGTCCACCGATCTAATAACCAAACAGTCATTAATTCTAATCTTTCCATTTCAAATATCATTATATTTGGAGAATGTGCAGTGTTTAATTCCCGTGTAGAGTGAAGGTTCCAAATACCAAATTATACTATTTAAACTAAATGATGCTTTGCATCCAGCAAAGGAAAACGGTATTTGAACCCTTTTGAGGTGCGTGTATGTCGGCATGGGACCGTACTACGACAGGCTATCTACGTTTAACACTTCGCCAAACCTTAGGCCTCCCAATCATTCCCCACTTTCACAATCTTCTTTTGCACGCCATACTTCAATCATCTATCATCGACTCAAATAAGCAATATCATTCCCTTCTGCATACCTAGTATTATTGTTATTTGTTTAATTTTACAGCGAAGATCTAAAGATTTAGCGAACAGCGATAACCGTGGATTTATTTTATTTTGTTGTAACCTAGCGAGTTTAATTTATTTTATAGGCAATACTGAATATTATTTATAGGAAGTAGTCGGAAGTACTTATCTCAATAACCGTTTTAGAATGGAGTGTGATAGAATTTAAAATTAAAGTAAAATACCCTTAATTAACTTATAGTTTAACATGCGGTTACCTCTCAAAACCAATACCTTATTACCTTTCAAAACCGTTTTAATTACCTGGTTTAAGAAGTACAGTCAACGACGAAAATTAAATAATCAACTTTAAATCCCGATTAGATTGATATGCTTCCGTATTTTATTAAAAATAAAATTTACATAAATTAAAATCAAAATTTTGGCTTAATGAGAATGTTCAATTATCTACTTTTATCGTTTACTGTACGCGGATGGTTAAATAAAACGAAGTGTTTATTTATTAATTTTTTTATTTTGTTTTTTTTTTTTACTATAAGTACGCTAAGAATTAAAATAAAACAAAGGTTTGTTTTTTTTTTTTTTTTTTAGTTTATTATTTAATAAATTAGTCTATTATATTTATTACGAAATTTACGAATTGTCGTGAATAAAATATAGGAAATCCTTTTAAATCAACGAAACTTTAGTAAATTGAAGAAATCCGAACTAAATGAATCATTATAACGAATGAATTTATTTACGCAACCGCTATACGAAGACTACCTAATTACGCAATGCTAGATTCTTAATAATACTGTAATAGCAACCCCCCATCGAGAAAACTTTTGTTAATGTTTATATTAAGTTTTATTGCAACCCCCCAAATGAAAAGCTCGTTTCCGCGAAATGGAATATCGAATGTAAAAATTGATATCAATCCCCAGCATGAAAATATTTTGAAAATTAATTATAATTATCAACAAATTAAAATAATAATGATCTCTCTCAATAACAAATGTTAATTAATATGCAGAACAAGTTTTATTAAAGTATTAAACCGAAAATATTCCTTAAGTTGATTTAAAATCGTGGAAATATTTTTAACAACCCCCCATAAAGAAGAACTTTGGTTAACTAATGTAATTTTTTTTTTAAATTACTTTTTACATTTTTTTTTTAACTTCCCGTTGAAATGAAATATTCTCGATTACTAATAAAAATGAAATATTCTCGATTACTAATAATAACAAGTTAATTAAATGTTAACTCAATTTTCATTCAATTCCTATGATCTGTGCGTAGTACTACCTCTCGACCAACTGCATCCTACTGAGTACTGTGTTCAAGCAACAACGTCCACTAGCAGTCTATGAATGGGTGACCACCAGTAGTATACGATACAACCTTATTTCCCCGTTTTCATCTCGTCAATATTAAATCCTCTCAACTTAGTTTGGAGCGTATTGTGTTTTAAATCGCTTAGTTAAATTATTTTCTGTAAACTACATAGTTCATATTATTAATCCCAATGTTGATTCAAAATTAAATTGCATATTAAATACATTTTTTTTTAGATTATGTAAATTTGAAATACTGATTTAACTCCTACTAATTTTAACAGTACTACATAACTATATTTTTTTTTCAGCTCATATTATAAAATATAGACGATATAAAAGCCGTATAAAAGCGCCATCTAGTGCATTTTCATTTTGCACCTTTTCAACCCTACAATCGTCAATATGTCTGATGTATTGACCTGATTGCTACGCGAAGGAAGTGCAGGTTTAGTCGTACCTACATAACTTTACGATAGTTAAATTGTTATCTTCATACGGTTCATATCCAAACTTATTTTTATTTAATTTTAAATTGACTCCAAAAAATGAGGAATTTATTAATTCGACCTACGTTTATTTTACCAGTATGTTACGCGATTACTTAATTTAATAAAATTATGAATTAAATTTAATGGTTCTATTCCCGTTTGTCAGACAATACTTCAGAAGCGATACCATTAAAACTTAACGAAGTATATTTAACGCTTTTTGAATAATCTTGTAAATAAAGTAGGTAACATAGGTACTCAGAATGATAGGTATCCTTTAAGGTAAAGTTTGAGTCGCTCGGCAACCCCCCGAGTATAAAACCTTTAGGTAGATACTATATTGAACTATTTGATTTAAATTAGCTACCTAAATCCGATATAACCTTAGTTCAAAGCTTAGACAATAGAAATAGAACGAGATTGACAAAGTCATGATAAGGGCAACCCCCCACACATAATACTTTTGTTGCAATTTACTTAATATTCACCTGTTAGTTTATTTAGATAAAATGATTGCTTACTTTTAAAACTAATGTCATCATCAGTAAGAAATATTGCTTTAAGCCGGGCCTATTAGGTATTTTGTTTAACGCGGAACTAAATTTAGACTGATTTGAAAAGTTGTCTTAAGTGGAATGTACAATTGTACATACCAAGTAAGGACCGAATAAATATATTTTGAATTGTTTTATTACTTGTTTTCGCTCTTTTTACTACGTTTTCCTATGTACCACATATTTCTAAAAGTTTTAGTTTAAATCAAAGTTTATTGGTTTTTATTTTCAAATTCTAAGTAATTAATCTAATTTTGTTTTAAAATTTGAACTCGTACATTCGCTGCCAATCCCAATGTTTCTACCTTTTCCATTTCACGAACAACAAATTGTGGCATAAAGCCAACAATAATTAAATGAAATAAGAATATTCTGCATCATAAAACATATATAAACTATTCAATCTCGTATCAAAATATCATGGTCACGGTAACACCATATTGTACCAACCCCGCCCCGTAATTTAAAATATTAAACCCCGTCGAGACAAATAAAAGTTACTATGATGCAAAACAGTCTAATGGCCAACTGTGATCGTCTAGTTTTAATCGGTAGAACCCTGCGTTGTGATCGTATACGTAACCCTAGCCCTTTTAAGGTATCTGAGATTGAAAGCAAATGCTCGAGCGCAAAAGTATATAATTAACAAATAAAGATTTAGTTAATTTTCTTTAAATTGAAATTAAAGGTCGAGTTAACTCGGTTTGCTATCAAAGTTAAGTAGAGAGATTGAGTTAATTCCGTCCTATATTGAAAAGGTTAAGTAAAGTCCTAACAAGAATGAAAAATAGAAATTTTAATGTTTAAGTGTTGAATAAGTTTGCTATTTAAAGTAGAATATAGAACAGGTTAAACCGGTATGGAACATTGTGTAAGAACAGATAAAAGAAGTAGGTCATTACAACAATATTATTGTTAATAATATTATTATAATGTTCAACGAACATTTTCGTCACTAAAGTCCGCTAGTAATTTGATTGAAGCGATGGCAAATAGAAATTATAAGCATGAAGCGCAGTTAATGCAGAATAAAGTTTAAATTTATAATATAATAGATAAAGTGAAAGTTAACTAACACAAATCTAGTTAAAAGTACTTGACTCAGAGACGGGATCCGGACTAAAAGAAACTCAGTTCTTCAACCAAAGGCTGGGTCTTTCACACCGTATGCTCATCATTGTCCCACTGTACATAGTTTTATCTATAACTAGATTCATGGATATACATAACATTTCAATTGCGTTTGCCAAATGCAGACAATTCAGTGAAAACTGACCGTAGGAAGATTTATAAAAGGTGCTTTCAACGTATGACCAGTCATCAGGTCGTAGAATAGTATAGGGTTGTGATATCAAAGGCATGGTACATCGGAGGAAATTCAATCCGGAAAGCCTGGATATAATGGATGACTGGTCAAACGAAGTATTAGCAACTAGCGAATAACGCTCATTGTGTAGAAGTGGTCAGCCTCACTAAAGATTGCAAGCATTAATAGCAGCAATAGCACAAATGTTTAAAAATAAACAATTCTAGATTGTTTGATCCAATGAAAAGAGATTATTCCTAGAAACTCTGAATAGGTAGATAACTTTCGTTTGGTCCAGCCATTATACACAAAACTCAACGGTATCAAATACCTAGGAGATAACTCTACTAAAGTATGTAACCCGGACGTGTATGTTGGAAAAAGTCTATTCAAGACGTCACAACAATGGACTGAACCGACGAAGTCTATTAGAGCTCCAAGCAGCAAGTATCCCAAATACCATAAGATCAAACAAGGCAGAGCACAAAATATTATTGAAGTAAAGAGAGCAAGTTTAAATATTATTGAAATTAAAAAGGTTTACGCCTTAAAATCTAACAACCACAACATTCCATAACGGTTTTTGTCATAATGTCAATAAAGACTATTTTATTTATCGGATCCTTCGCCCTATAGCATACTCATTTCCATTGCTCGATAGATTGTTAAACTCTCAATATAAAACGGCACTCAACCTCAACGCTATAAGGATAGATTCACGTAAGCGAGATGCGGCGCAAAATATTGAAGGTAGGTGCGTAAAAAGATAATCAGTAATACGTAGGTTGTTAATCAGGGTTTTAAAAGATAATGTCAATGTCGATTTGGTTTTATTACATCTAGGTTTTATATTAATAATAATTTGATGCCATTTTCAGACCTCCCAAATCAAAGTTTCGATAGGCGAGAAATCAAAGTTCAGTAGTTAATTTTAATGTAAGTAAACAAGGCACGAACTTACATCCTTACTTATTAGATCTTCGTTTACGAGTCAACGCTAACATGGTATCTATAGTTTCTAACGTCCAACAGGACTCGAACCACTACGTTTTCATTAATAAGATGCCGTAGCAACCTAAGCAGCGGAAGAAATTAGAGCAAATAGCTAAACGTTTCATTGATTTATGTTTGAAAAGTTCCGTAAACGAAAATAGTAAAGTACTAGATAATTAGGAGCCACTTTTAATAGTTGGAGTAAAAGGCTAGAATAGTAAGGTAATAGATAGTTAAGAGACACTTTTAGTACATATTTTGAGAATAAAAGCTAGCTTACTGAATATATTTCATTTATATACAACAAATTTCACTGTTCATAATAAGAATGGAGCAATAAACATTTAACACATTTGGCACTTCTGATTAATTAAAATTTGGTTTTCTACTTTAGCTTTTATTTAATTAGTTTATAGAATTTTGTCAGAGCTTATTTATTTTAACGGAATTTAATGTTAGACCTTTGCACAGGACGTTACAAAATAATATTGCTGTCAATATTGGAAAATAAAGCTATTTGATTACTTATTTTTGGTACGGAAATAAATCGCTATTTATTGTCCTACTTAATGACCGCATTGCTAAGGTGGGGAATCGGGGAAATACTTACGCTCATCATACAACTGGATACCCTGAAAGAAAAGGGGGAGCCTGCCTAATTCTTCCCAACCCCGTAAGCTAATTTAACCACCCATCAATTGTTTCAGCAAAGCAAACCCCATTTACATTTAATCGTGTATATGTATGAGTGCCTATGGTGTCTCCCTAGTCACAGCTATTTCCTACTTCTATCCTCCCTAACTCCGGAAACCCAGACTGTTTCAAATCACTCGGTAACTTGACACAGTTAGCTTTCAGACTTTCTGGCCGGCCAGAGTGTGTAGCCTAGGATGTGTATGCGCGGGTGGTTTTATGGGTTCGGTAACCACCCGCAAGGTAAGAATATACGAAATATAATACATAAATATGTTATGGGTGCAAAGTGCCAGAGGGCTAGAATCGTCTGTCACTCAGGGTAAGCAGGGGGAAAATTGCTACACCACGAATGCTAACGGAAGAAGATCTAACACCGCATTCACAAGAAGCGTTTTAACCCAATCTCCATACAAGATAATTAATATCTAATTATCTCAATTCAAAATTAATATTATTATTTTATTTTTTTACTAAATTAAATTGGGAACGCCTCCGGTGAAGGGATTCTTTAAACCTTTCGACCCAAGCAGACTCAGATTCAGCCGTAGCATAGTAAGCAGAGCTAGATTTTGGGTTCCTTAGTCCATTAATTTAAACTTCTTAAGGCTCCCAAGTGAATTCGCTCTAAATTCACACGTTTGTGTACTGAAACTCAATTACCACTAGCTAGTGGAATTAAGTTAAAGTAATAAGTAGAATTAAATTCGAACAAAACTCTGAAAGCTATGACGCAAGCATGATACGAATAACCTCGTGTGGCCTCACCGAGCCTTGGTTATTTGACAAAGGCTGGACACACGGACTATCCTTAGCATACCTTTGCCACCGAGAGTTCACTTTTGTACAAATTTATTTCCCATAAACGTAGTACTGTGGAGAAAAAGGATTAGTTCACATTTTATTTCGCGGAAGCTACCCTAATTACTAAGGCTGAAAACCCTATTTTACGCGGAAAACTTCTAGCTAAATGTACGAAAGATTCAGGAACCGAAAACCGTTTCTAACCTTAACACTTTTACTTTCAAATCAACTCCCTAGCTTCGAGAGCAACTCTAAACCTGAAACTTCACACCAGAGCTGATAGTCTGGGACGCAATGCCCACAGGTGATGTTAGGTAACAAATCCAAAGCCACTCTCCTATTTTCGAATTTAAATGCAAACGAAACTCCCTAATGCTAATAAATTCGCTGAAAATGGCGAATTTCCCTACGAGCGTAACGGATGTATTTACTGTTCAATTCTCTAGTCTGGAATCGCCCCGCGCGTTTGGCCCTCGGCCTTTTTATATGATTTCACTCAGATTTCACCAGTCGACCTGACACGTGAAACAATAGTACGGGTTCATAAATAAGTATCATCTTTATTGGTTTTAGTCGGGTGGCGTGATGTTGTATTGGCGCCGCTCTGTCCAGGAAAAAAGTAACTTCTGCGCGAATACCCGCATCTACGAGCGGGTAGATTAAGATTTTCGGTGCCGGCTCCGACCGCTTGTTATTCTTTGGATATAAGTTCAATTTATTTAACTAACTCGTTATTTCTCAAATATTCCCCTCCTTTCAGTCTTATATGTTGTGAGTATGCTACACAGGCAGGTCCGTTACAAAGCTTCTACTGCGATTCTATGCCTTATAATAGTTCTATGGCGTCGGTCTACTCGGGGTGCAGTTTACCGGTTGGCATTTTGTCAAGGAGCTTAGCTTGCTAGTGATCGGTGAGGGGTAGATAGGTAGTACATCTAAGCCTGTATTTAGTTGCGATTCGTTGTGTCCGTCGAGTTATCTACTTACTCTCAAGACTAACATGACTCAAGTTTACAAGCAGGGTTTGTTTGCCACGATCCAATTAAAGAATAATACTACATTGATTGAGACTGAGGCCTACCCCTCCGGATTACAGCGTGAATGTATGTATGTATTTTATAATTTAAGTGGCTTGTAACTTTTTCTGTTACTGAAATTTTAAAACAGTGTGCAACGGACACAAACTTTCAGCGTTCTTAGGCGCGAGACACACAGATGGGACGTGGGGCGAGGGCGCGGTAAGACGTATGGAGTCACAGGCCAAGAGCGACCGCAGAGCAAGGACTGTGGTCTGTGACTCTATACATCTTACCGCGCCCTCGCCCCACGTCCCATCTGTGTGTCTCGCACCTCAGGGTATGGAGCGTAAGTATAAACTAACGCTACACTTGTTATTGTTTTATCATATATTTTTATGTCATCCCGAATATCATAGGGTACCTAAGTCATATTTTGTTTTACTAATAACATTTTTTTATCTGACAACCCCAGCACCACTCCAAACCTTGAAGGTGTAACAATGAAGCACGCTCGCAAATATCCGCACAATCCTGAGGCCGCGTGTGCAAAGATTAAAAACGGGAAACAGATGGGACGCGAGCGCGGAGTAATGGGCGGCCTGAGAAAATGTGGTACGGTCGGCGAAAAAAGTGTTGAGAGGCTGCGGGCGAAATGTTTTACCGACGGTTAGATGTATATCGAATCTAATCGTGATTACTTATAATTTATTAGGTATAATTTCTTATTCTACAACTCGAAAATTAGAATCCACAGTAGTTTCATAAAAAAAATACAATTACTAACAAAAAAGGAAAAATAGAAAGATATGACAAAATAAATAAATTCCAAAAATTAACAAGCTGTCAATTGAATAAACCACCCCGAGCCACATCCGACCTAAAGGTCCCCATAATGCTGGCGGCGTTGCCGCGCTGCACAGCAAGGGAGATCCTCTGCATCAGATGTGCCCCGGAGCGGTTGTCAAAACTTCGGTTCCTCAAGCGCCGACCGATCTCTTTCACAAAGGCCCTCCCCTGCGAACCCCAGACCCCACTGGCTGGCTGGCACTGGCTTTGTCTCCAAAGCCAGTGGCACGAAGATGTAGCTGTTGATCCACTGGCCGTACTTGAGACATTTCTGTCTAGCAGCCAGCTCAGCGGCGGCGGCACCGGGGGTGACAGTCGTTGAATTGACGTGTGAAGGCGCGAAAGTGCACACACAGTCGCATGTATAATTTAATTGCCAACGTTTCGGCTACAGCTGCAGCTGCCGAGGTCACTGGCAGACTGAAGTGGCGGGTACAGTCAATTATTGTAGTGGGGGTAGACCACCTGGTCTACCCTCAAGTCACTTTTATACCCGTTTAACTCCTGAACTGCCCTCGCGGAACGCAACGTATAGGTGGCCCATACTAAGTTGGACACAGATCTGTGTCGCGGCAGACGAGTGGTTAATATACAAACAAATATATAACTATGTACAAATATATAAGTATATACATAACATACATCAGCAGCCTATATACATCCCACGGTAGGGCACAGGCCTTCTCTCAGGGAGAGAATGGGCTTAATCAGCACGATTGGCGATTTCGAGCGCTGAGGTATGTGAATAGCTCAGACACTCAGGTTTCCTCACGATGTTTTCCTTCACAGTTAGCGATTGGTATTGCTACTATAACTTCACAAATGTACATACCTTAGAAAACAAATTCATAGGTACATGCCCGCACTGGGATGTATTATATATAAACAAATAACAAGTTATGAAAAAATACTATTTTAGCGATGACTGCAATGAGTTTTTAAAGTCATGAAAAACCTGCAACCCGTTTCTTCACATAGTTGGAACAGATAACTCTTTATTGCACAATGAAAACTGAATTCGCAAGCATATTTACTCTTTATTGCACACCAAAATTCGCCTGCAGCGTAACTGAATAGAGTGCACGCATATAAACAGTTATAAAGTTAACAAAACCTGACGTTGCCGAGTTGAAATTGATTTGTAAATCATTGCAGCACACATCTAATCCTCATGTAGCCTATACGGGGATTATACGTGCTCTACAATGATGTACAAACTAATATCCACTCAGCACCGTCGCGTCGGCTTTTGTATTTTACTGGTTCTGAAACGACAGAACTTGACAATTTACGATTGAGGACATGTGCCTTGTTCTAACGGTGCGTAAGATATACTTCGACCGTTGATAGTTTACCGTGTAAAATCTCTCTACGGAGTTAACAATAACCGAAACTATGTGCAGTTAATTTAGCAACATATTTTTGTTCCACTCGTCACTTCTATCCTCATGAAAGTTCGCAACTCTATGGCCGGCTTTAAATCAACCTTAGAGCACGGGGCAATTTAATAAACAGAGCCAAATTGAATTTCAACTTTGGCCCGGTATCGATACGGTCACTTACGGTAATTCCATCATTTTACTGACTTACGGTAATTGCCTAATTTTACTGTCTTACGGTAAGTCCATAATTTTTCTAACTCACGGTAATTCCCGGTCTGCAAACGTTTGATCGTGAAACTTAGAGATTCCCATTAACCTGTACAACATAAGCACGGAACATAGTCAAACATAGAAGTTACGATAAGAAGTGCGCTATAATTGGCCAACAAACTGCCACGCAGTTTGGCGAATGATTTTATTTCGAGAAACATGTATAATTATAAATAAATTTATAAAAAACAAATCATTCGAATTCATGAACAGGCTATAACAAAATCTCCATCTACATAAAAATTATAATAACTTCTACACAAAACTGTCCTGACCCCAAACTGGGATACCCTGGCTTTGGCAACCAGGCGAGGACATCATAAATGTGAGAAAATCCCGGTAAATTTCCATTTACTATGGGGAATACTTCGAAATCGCGGACAAGTTATCAGCTGTTCCATAAGTTAACACTTACGGAAGTAAAATGGAACAAGTGGTATTTTTTCGCGATTTTGTTTTTGTTTTGGCGCCTTGAAGATAATTAAACTCTGATGTTACGAAAAAATCTTAGACAAAACGTTCGTCTGGCAAACCCTGGTCTCTGCCTGCCCCTCCGTGATACAGCGTGAATTTATGTATGTATGTAGTAAACTACTGTTACTTACTGTTGAACTGACGGACTCAAGGTAAAAGTCGGATAAAGATTGCACTCATAACACGCAGTTGACTGTACCTAATACGACGGAGCGGGATAATCACAAATATTTTTTTTATATCTATCTGCTAACCGTAGAGGAAAACATGCACCGTGAGGAAATCTGAGTGTCTGACTTGTACATACATACACAAACTCACGCCCTGTATCCCAGAGAGGTAGTCAGAGACCAGGGACTGCCACGTGCCACGATCCTGACAGATCACTTTCGCTTCCTCCACAGCCATTAGTCGTTGCATGCACGCCGGTTTCGGGTACTTTTATCTCGCCCTTTGCTAATACATCCCCTATTTGGTCGAAGTATGTGCGCCTGGGACGTCCCTTGCCGGCCGTTCCACCCACATTCGCTCGATATGTTTGTTTCGTGAAACTTTTTAACTTCATCCTCTCCACATGTCCAAACCAACGCAACATTTCTTTCTCAATTCTAGTCACTAGATCCTCTTTCAGTCCACAACGTTATTTAATCTGCATACCTAAGCTCTTGAAATTTCCAATCTGTTGTGGGCATGCGTGGTAATTAAGCGCATACTTTCTCTGTCTGAGAGAAGGGCTGTGCTCTGCAGTGGGACGTATATAAGCTACATCGGTTTTTCTATGAAGTATTTTAGTTAAATGCTGTTTGAGTAACATTTAAGAAAGTGGTGCAAGTCGGCCTAAATTACAATGTTATAATATAAGTTTAAGCTGATGATTCTCCGAACTGAATAAATAAATAAAAAAATCTATATCTGTGGGTGTGCCCGCGAGCCCACTCCTGTGTAACTCGGTTAAAAAAGTTACGTTACTATTCAGGGCCTACTTTCTGTTAATTCATTGCATTTTAAATCTATGTGTTCGTGCTATTGTGATTGTACGACAATAGTTAGTATAAACTTTATAAGACAATAAATGAGGAATATTCCAGATCTCTGGGATTTTGTCTAGTGGCACCCTTCCCAGCTGGTAGATATAATATGCAACGTCGCCATAAACATACATATTAGAGAATATTGCCGTAATAAACTATTATCCTGTTACATAGTTATAGCTCAGCGTTACTCTAGCTTGGTGCGTTTTACGTGCGAACTCGCGCCAGTGGAATTTCATACACAAATACAATACAAAATTACGGCCCCGACCTGCTCACGGCCCCGTTTCGCAGTAGGCGAGGAGACAGGCGAAATGCCACGCACCTGCAAAGACTCGCCCTTTTTCTGCAGCTCTTTGTCAGTTTGGATGGAGGATATTAAAATAGGGTGCCCGTGCGGCATGCAACTGAGAACCGTGCAGTGGAGAAGGTACTCAGAACGGAACGGAATGAAAATTTAGCCGGTCGGACGCCTAAATCCTGAAGGATTGCTACCGACTAGCTGTCGAATTCCATACTAATTGGTATTGCAAACGTCTGGATTCCGCTAAAATTTGGTCCGCGTAGTACAGGGCTAAGGTTCAAGGGTTGCCAGGGTCAAAAACAAGCGTCACTCCCCCAGGGCTCTTCATCTCCACTACTGGAGGTTGGCCGCCAACTCTGTATATTCCTCTCTTCTCTTTGCCGACTGAATTAGACCTTTGACGCTGTCATGTCAAATGTCGCGGTACATTTTCTGATGTTACGGCCGTGTTTTCTTCAGCCATGATTTTTTTCTTTTCCCCCCAGGTTTGCCAGGCCAAAAACAAAAGCCGGACTCGGCGCCATAAACATCTGGACTGTTTGATCTAAACGCCAGACCAGACCAGGGTTTGCCTCTTGCCACGGTCCTGAAAAATTTCTTTCGCTTCATAAACATTCTACATTCTGATCTGCATATTCTGCATGACAAAATCATTTTGGCACTGACTTGAAGGCCCATCAGACCTCTCAATGTTTTACGTCCAGCACGTAGAAGTGGCGTACCACTGGAACCTGAATTTCACCGAATTGGAGGCTACCAACCAACAGTGGCAATAGGCTGGTTACACCTGTCAAGGAACCGCCAGCTGATGGGGGCACAAAGGTTCTCGATTGAAGCTCGCTGGACCTGCTAGCTGAAGCAGATGGCTGGCGGAGCTCAGATGAGTATGGCCGAGGACAGAAAGAAGTGGCGTGCTTAAGGGAGGCTTATGTCCGGCAGTGGACGAATACTGGCTGATTGACTGTCAAAATTCATTGCAGTTTGTTTGAAATTTTAAAATTTGTATTTAATATGCCTTCTCCAAAAAGTTTTCATGCTACTTTAATATAGTCCGTAAACTCATAAACTGTATAGAGCTCGTTTATTGTGTATACCTGAATGAATGTAGGCGGTGAAGTTGGACGGTATGCTTTTCAGGCAATATTTTCGTTTTTAAAACCAAGATTTCGGGCATGTTTCAGATGCCGACTTTAGAGAATTTTTAATTTAATATCCATTTCGGTTAATTTTGTGGGAGTAAATTGCAGGAATATTAAATTACTTAATTTCCAGTGGAAAAAATGCAGGTATAGATAATAGTAATTAATTGTCTATTATCATTCATAGAACTTTACATATGTTACAGCTCTTTTAAAATAAATTAGGTATAATAATGGCCGACAAATCATCATCATCATCAGCCATTCAACACCCACTGCAGGACATAGGCCTCCCTCCTGGTTTTCCTAACCATGAAGGGTTTTGCCATAATCGCCACGCTTGGCAGGCGGGTTCGCGATCGCAGTATGCGGTTGGAATCTCAGAAAGACGCTGCTGCCCGTCTCCTGGTAATTTATTTCTTTAATCGCCTTCTACGACATACACGGAAGGAAATGGAGTGACGCTATTCTTAATCTGGCGCCACACGGCCGACAAATAACTCGAACAAATGACTTCGAAATCGCATGGACCTATCTAGGGTTTCATTGGCCTTAGAAAGCTTTCAAACTTTAGCTTAGTCAGATTGACAAATAAAAAATAGCTAACACATCCCGACTGCGTGGACTCAAATTTGATAATTTCAAAGTGTTTTTATTCAAAATAACACATAAACTGTGACTACAGGTACCATTTCAAAATCTAGATCATTTTGCAGAAAAAGAACCTCCAACACTAACTCCAACTATCTGTCGGGCATTATATACCTAGCTTTAGCATCCAAGTACTTTTTGTCTTCTAAACCTTATGATCCGCATTGCTTTTGGCTATACCTTCTTTGAATAAAATAACAACACGTTTAGCTTGGATGCTGAAAATTAGGACTTCTTGTTGCGGAAAAGTTTATTTTCGGTGGCACTCGTAAGTAAATGATAACGTCGGTTTACGTCGCTATCTGGAATTGCCTTCTCCCATATTTTGGGACCTGAACGGGGTTGAGAAGTAGGCGGTGTACCTTTTCCATTTTTTGGGGTATTTACCCGAAGTGTGCCAATTGGACCCTATTATTAAGCCTGCGACGTATGTCTTACGTATGTGTTTGTCTGTCTGTCCTGTAAAGTGCTGTTTCTCTTGAACCGTAATGGATATCCAGTATAAAATATTCACTGAAATTAAGAATTTCTGACGCTATGTTTCTCTACCGAAAGATAGAGGAACATGGCGTGAGCAGTTCTTAATTTGAGTAGCCAATTCTTGTTATCAAAAACGAAGTGTAGGATAGCCAAAACTAAAATTACCGTGGCTTTATTTTCAAGCAAAAAATACACTCATATTTTACTATAATGTTGGAGTCCCGGCATACCGGCCCTAAAGCCTGGATCGCTCGTCTGTTTTGTTTAAGAACACTAGACAAAGTTTTTTTTTTGGAGTGGAATTGAAATGAATGAAAACGTCCACTTCGCATAGCATAATGTCTTTTTTTGCAAAATGTCCACCGTTCGCAAAATGGCCACTTCTCTGAATATCCTTTTCGCAGAATGTCAGTTTTGCAAAATGTCCACTTCGCATAATGTCTTTTTCGCAAAATGTCCCTTTCGCAAACTCTTTAGAAAACGATGTCTACAAGTGGACATTTTATGAAAGGGTTATTTTTCGAAAGAGACAGTTTGAGGTGGCCATTTTGCGAACGGTGGACTTTCTGCGAAATGGACATTTTGCGACGGAGCGATGGAAATCGTCCTTAAAATTGAGAAAGATTACTGCGAGTTAGGGGGATCGAGAACATTAAATCAAACGAAAACTTAATTTAAAGTTCTTAATAAATATGTATTATGAAAGTTTCGTTAAAATTACCTAAGGGGTATTTTTACCAACTTAATTTTTAAATATCAAAGTTATAAAAGAAACTTGTAAATTTTATTGCGATACTGAATAGGTTTTTGTTGAAAAGCTTTTGTTGAACAAAACTACTTAACTATTTTAATTATACTGGCAGCACACCTTCTAAATGCATTTAAGAACTTTTATTTAAATTAGAATTAACTTCTAAATGCGAATCTTTCTCAAGTCTTAACCATTTATGCAGATCAAAGTAAAGTAAAGTAAAGTAAAGTATCGTTTATTCATGTACATGGGTAAATAAAATAGATCTTTATATACAGAGTCTCAGTGCATTCCATGTGCTGCCCGTCTGGGCGTATGAATATTCCTGCAAGCATGCAATAATTATGTCAAATAAAATTATAAAATTGTTGTGATTAAATGTCAAATTAAATTAGATTAAATTGTTTGATCCTCTAAAAAGTCAATAATTCTGTAGTAACATTTATCAATTAGTAACTTAAATAAACTACTTTTGAATAAATTTAAATGCATGTCCTTAATATCATTTGGCACCTTATTATATATCATTGGAGCAGTAAAGATTCTTAGTAGGTACAATACCTACGATAAACCAGTGCTCGTAGCATGAGAACGCGCGCCTGTGTTTGTCGCGCGTTTCGCTGCATGCCATTAATTTTGAGTATTTTGACGCTTTTATGACGCGCATCCGCCAAAATGAGAAAACGAGCACAGGGTTCGAAAAGAAAAACATTGCCAATTTCAACGATGTGGTGTTCAACCGATCAGCAAGAAATATTGGCCAAAAGGTCAACTAATGGCAACCAGTAGTCGGCAGAAAATACTAATTTGAGCATCAACATAATTTAATGAAGCAGCAGAAAAAACACGAAATTAAAAGGAGACAATTCCAAATTAATCACCATCAATCAATCAGCCCGCACTTGTCCACTGCCGGACGTAGGCCTCTAACAAGGCATGCCACTTTCTTCTGTCCTCTTCCATCCTCATCTGCCTCAGATCGTTGGTCCAGCGAGCTGGTGGACGTCCTATGCAAAAATTTACCAGCATAAAATTCCAAATTTATCAGCTTCCTAATTTAACCTCCTCAGTGCTGACCTTGAAAATAACAATAGATTTCTATTGTTATTTTCAAGGTCAGGCGAGGAGCTTATTGTATTAAAATTTGATTAATGAGCTTGCTGATATGTTTCATTTGTTTGCTGATAACGTGTTGCTACTAATTTATTTATCTGCTTCGGGTGACATTTTTGCTGATCAAATATTTACTTTGCCGTCCACTTAATTAGTTCCATTAGTGATAGAATCCAGTACATTACGGTTACGACTATGCACTAACATATGAAGGTTGGCGTGCTGCGGACTGTAGTTACCTAACTACCTAACCTTATTAAAGCCAGCCTCAAAAACTGCTGGAAATTTTCAGTCGCCTTGGCGAAATTCCCAGCAGATTACTCCACAAAAACCCGCTCCCATTTAATTTTTTAGGCACTTTTCTAAATTATGCGAGGCATGAAAAATGTCAAGTTATCTTAACCTTTCATATAGTTAAGGGGTGTTCGCACGAACGTTGCATAAATCATGTTATATGGGGATCAACTTTAATGCAGCCCCAATTAGGGCCAACACTTTACCTTTAGACGGTGCGGTTGGGGTCCTACTTAACTCTACATTAGCCTAAATGAGCCAGGAAACTTAATAGTTACGGTTAGAGACGTACAAAACGTTTTATTCAAATATTCTTTTACATTTGCCTACGACTCATAGACGCTCAAGACAAAATTATACAACCAGTGTGTTTTACCAGTGATGACTTATGGCATTGAAACGTAATCTCTCACTATGGGCCTCATAAGAAGGCTCAAGGTCACGCAACGAGCTATGGAAAGGGCTATGCTCGGAATTTCTCTACGAGATCGAATCAGAAATGATGAGATCCGTAGACGAACGAAAGTCGTCGACATAGCCCAGCGGATTAGTAAGTTGAAGTGGCAGTGGGCGGGGCACATAGCACGCAGAACTGTCGGCCGATGGGGCCGAAAATTTCTCGAATGGAGACCACATATCGGCAAGCGCAGCGTAGGACGACCAGCCACAAGATGGACAGATGACCTCATCCAAGTGGCAGGAAGGCGCTGGATACAGGCCGCTTC
Source organism: Yponomeuta malinellus (assembly GCA_947308005.1). Taxonomy (NCBI): domain Eukaryota; kingdom Metazoa; phylum Arthropoda; class Insecta; order Lepidoptera; family Yponomeutidae; genus Yponomeuta; species Yponomeuta malinellus. The sequence goes on from OX371019.1 coordinate 3,641,287, forward strand.
CAACCGGTCTTTTTGGAAATCCATGGAGGAGGCCTATGTCCAGCAGTGGACTTCTTGTGGCTGAATGATGATCATGATGATGACGACTCATAGTGGCGGCTGCGATCAGGACGTAGGTCAGAGTTCGTTGATACGGATGGCAAGGTAAGGTTGACTTTTTAATGGAACAGACCTGAAACGCATCAGGAAGTGTTTGTAATGGACAAAAAAAGATTAAACAAGAAAACAAGAAACATAAATAAAGTTACAATGAAAATAAATAATGAAAGCACATTATCATAGGTACATTACAAAAAATTATAATTGTGACAGGTAAAAATAGTGGTAATTGTACTATTAGGGAAGGACTGACTCCTAAGATACAGGTTGCCCTAGTTTAGGAGTCAGGACATTACGTAGTATTTTAAGAAATCTGTATACCATTGTATATTGAAACTTGTACTGTATGTATTATCAAATAAATTACTTACTAAAAATTACTTACAATGTAAAAGTATAAATAACATAAGAAATGAAGGCATACAAATTCTAGTGTTAAGAATGGAACGATATATTGTATACCAGCTGTTGCCCGCGACTTCGTTCGCGTGGTAATTTTGATGTGTATTTTTCCGGGATAAAAAATAGCCTATGTGCTAATCCAGACTATAATCTATCTCTGTGCAAAATTTCATCCGGATCCATTCAGACGTTTTTGCGTGAAAGAGTAACAAACGTCCATCCATACATACAAATTTTCGCATTTATAATATTAGTAAGGATTAATGAAAGAGCACACACATAAAGAACAAAGAATAACATACATACATAACCAATAACCGGTAACTGCAACAAATCCTGAAAAAAAACCTTTGAAAAATTCCGAGACGATTTTGTCGTAGTAATAAAACTAATTAAATATGAAGATTTTTGGGCTACGCAATTTGTGAACAAACCGAATAATCTCCGAACAGATTGACTGAAAAAAATTAATATCAAACCCAATTTTTTTTATTGATTATCTACATTAAAAACATGTTTCTTAAACTTCTTTATTGTACTGCTTAAACATATTTGTATATACCTACATTCGTTTTGGGTAGAACATAGCGCTCTAAAATACACTGTAAGACCTTTCTGTAAACACACCTATGTTCACAAATGAATATATTGATTGATTGATTGATTAATTGATTGTATGGTAGCCGCAAAATCTAATCGCGTTTGGTGGTGTAAATAAGATACTAACAAAGAAACTCCTCTAATACGGTATTTGACACTATCAAAAATAAATTATTTCATATGCTCGATTAAAACAAAAATTACAAAATATCTCGGAAAACGTGAGATACGTTTACAATTACTAGTTATTACAATTTTTAAATAGATTAAACATAAAAAGAGTGCTCTGAAATGTGACGTCACAAGCAAGTATTTTCATACAAAATTCCATTTTAAAAGTAACTCATTTGATGTTTTGTCAAATACCCAATTGTGGAGTGAACTTAGCTACACCCTAAAATGAGGCATTGCCCCTACCTACCCCCTTCCCATAAACCTTAATGAAGAAGCCTTGCAAGACTCTTTATGGGTACAATAACCGTGCGGCGTGTCGCCTAGGCGACGACATAGTCAACTCACAGAGTGGCTTTGAATGTATAGCGAAGCGGTAGAACGCCGGCTTCTCATTCGGGAGGTCTTGAGTACGAATCCTGGCATGTACCCAGGGCCGTCTTTAACCTATTGGAGGCCCTGGGCACATTACGATAATGGAGCCCCTACAACCTTGACAGAACACTAGGTATTTTGTTAGATTAGAACAAGAAAGTAGATATTTGTATGTACTTGCTCAAGAAAAATCTATTATAATTTGGTGATCTGGCAGGATCAAGGGAGCCCCTATCGATTGCGGGGCCCTGGGCACGTGCCCAGAGTGCCCAGTGGGAAAGAGGGGCCTGCATGTACCAATGACTTTGTTTTAGTTACGTACATTTGTGAAATGGTAGTACCAATAAGACACGCTAACAGTGAAGGAAAACATCGTGAGGAAACCCTAGTGTCTGAGGTGTTTACATAATAATATCTTGGCGCGTGGCCCAATGGCCCAACTATAGGGCTAAGTGCGGAAATCTCAGGTCTAACTAGAACTAACTAGGTCACGCATGCAACAATCAGTGAATTTTGTCAAACATACTAAAACTCAAGCCAGCATGGGTAGAACGATGGCACGAGTCACGCGTTTTGTGGCGCTAAAATGTCAAAATTAGACCAATTTGACTGGGGCTTCACTTAGCTATCCGTATTCACGTATTTAAGCACGAAGGTTAAGCAACACTGGGCGCGTTCAGTGCATGGATGGGTCGCCGTCTATGCCTAACGCTAGTGGCATTTTTCCGAGCGGTTCCGTGCTTCGCATGGCACGTTAAGCTGTTGGTGCCGGCTGCCGTCGATAGATGGCAGTCCTTAAGCCAAGTCAGAGGCCTTAGGGCGGCTTGACAACTTCTGACAGTAGACGAGCTACTAGTCTACAAGCCTCCACCAATCCGGACTTGGCCCCCGTGGTGGAGTATGGCCTATACGTTCCTCAGGGAAGAGACCCGTGCCCCTCGGTGGGGACATAATGGGTTGATGATGATTCGCGTATTTGTACTGTGCTGAAAATTCGTCAGAAAACCCGGCTATAGGCATTTGCCAAATATCAACGCATTTTGCCAAATACGAGTGGCCAAGTGAGACGGCGACTTAAGAATTAGACAAAACTTGGTTAACAGATTAACACAAGCAGTCTTATTTTTAAAAACACTTCTCAAATGCAGCTTAAATAATCGGTGGTAAAGGGCCTAAAGACATCACCGGTTTGTTGATGTCGATCAATCGTTTGTTGCTGTTTTTTATTGTTAGGGTTCCGTACCCGAAGGGTGCCAAACGGGACCCTATTACTAAGTATTCACTGTCCGTCTGTCTGTCTGTCTGTCTGTCTGTCACCAGGCTGTATCTCATGAACCGCGATAGCTAGGTAGTTGAACTTTTCACAGATGATGTATTTCTATTACTGCTATAACAGCAAATAGTAAAAACCGAATAAAAGAAATATTTAAGGGGGGCTCCCATACAACAAAACTTTTTTTTGCCATTCTTTGCTCGATTTTTAGACACTTGAAATATTCACAGAATATTTAGTTCTATACTCGCTTCAAAAATAAATAATAAAATTAAAATAAAATAAATGTTGAAGCAGGGTTATTAAACGTGACTTTTTTGCCGTTTTTTCTCGATCTTTTTGTCTAATGTTGTATAGATAATGGTACGGAACCCTTCTAGCGCGAGTCCGACCCCCACTTGACCGGTTTTTTTTTTATTATCAACATATCCAATGAGCACAAGCGCTGTAAAAGCGGTACCAAAATGCCACTGCTCACAGATACCTAGCAATATTTTGTTCCGGCACATGTTTTCGATGCCCAACCCTTATCCGTTTAGCTAGCTGGCTCAGAAATAAATCGGTCGAAAAATCGAAGGCCGAAAACAGACGAGCGTCCTCTTCCACTACGGACGTGATGAATGCGAACCTGGGGCACTAGGACGCGGTTCACTCTTTCTTACTCTTGACACTACCGTGTCACTAATCTGAATAGAACAAACGTTTAAGAACCCTGCGGTGTGAGTCATACCCATAATATCTGAAACCCTAAACACATGCTTACTTAGGGTGGTGATCTCAGTTTCACATCTACCCGCTCTTTGTAAAACTCTTGTTAATTTTAGTTTGTGATTGTAATTTGTTTATTTAATAATAATAATAATATGTGTTGTGGGTTGTGGACTCGACAACCATTGTCCCGATAGTCGTATCGGCGAACGGTCTCATAGCGAAGAGTCTTGACCAACATCTTAAAGCTCTCTCGCTAGATGGCTGGATCAAGGGGCAGATACAGAAGGGTGGTGCTCTTGGACACGGCGCGCATCGTCCGGAGGTTTCTCTCTCTGCGACCCTAACCACCGGTAGCTTGAGCTTAGCTCCGTTGCCGGCGGCCAACTAGGATAGGTTTGTATAAAGTTAATATATTTTGTATTTTTTTTATATTTTTTACTTCTTATATTGATTTTATAAACCTATTCTAAGTTATGAAAATAAATAAAGAGAATCATAATAATAAAAATAAAAAAAAAACGTTATTATAAATATTATCACTGCCGAATTATTTGGAAACCGCACGCCGGTTTCGGTTTGAAATTTATAATTTTTAATTATTAACTCTATGATTATAATTAAAAAATATATATAGTGGTAGACATAATTATAAAAAAATAATTAAATTAAAACCGAAACCGGTGTGCGCGCATGCATCAACTATTAAAATATTGATCCTTGGTTTTGTCCTATTTCTGCGGAAAACGTTTGTCAGGATCGTAGGAAATGTGTCCGCGATACAGGCGTGAGGTTTTATAATTTTATGCAATGTATTTTTTTTAAATGCCTCACTTAGCGCAGTAAAATACTTAAATCACTTAATTTTACTATGTGTTAATTATTCATTATATATTTTATTTACCTTGAATAATAGTAACACATACGATAAATGTTGTATTTAAATAAGGTATTCATGAGTAAATCAGAAGTGTGACAGTGACGTTCATTTAATTAAATTTCAAATTTCGAACATCGTATGCAGTTTTCTAACGAGAAAAAAGAAATAACGAACTTGGTTGCGCCCATGAGTCCTTTGCGTATTCCGCTGTAAAAGCGGAATTAATGGCGGTTTCCGGAATATATCACTATGCTCTATTCAACAACGTATCTATGATGAATGTGTACTCATTAAATGGTTTCTGAACACAGCGGGGAGATTATTTTTGAACGCAACTTAATAGTTTGTAACGATGTTATTATTAATGCTAGACTGTTTTCGGGTGCCATGGAACGAACGATTTCAAATAAGAAGATTCTTATATACGAGCTATGCTATGCTTAATAAGTCTCCACCTTTAGATACCCACTCACATAAATTATCATTTAGTCACTCCAATCAACTTTACTTCCAGCTTAGAAAAAGTCTGACTTGACCGGCAAAAAAAACTTTAAGTAAACAAAACTGTGGTTGAAGAATCATAGCTACATGAAATTATACACTCTGCTTAGCGAGAAACTGTGGAATAGAACGCGTTTAATTCAAAATTATTATATAGGTGTTTTAATAAGGCCGGTGCAACTTTACACACACGAGTTCTTAGCATAATAGTTGTACATTAGACGGGTCTAATCACGATTATTTACTAAGGAAACTTAATTTCCGACGTTTACCTACGTTTAAGTTTACCTGATAATAATTCAATAATTCAAATTAATTTTCAATTTTATTGCAATAAATGACAGTACCGTATAATGATGTCATGTGTATAAAGATAATAGTACAAGTGTAATTTTACCGATAGTGGCATATCAATTTCGTAATTAGAATTAATATTTCGTTTACATAAATAATAATGACATTAGGTACATTAACAATCTAAATTTACGTTTATTATTCAATTTAATTTATTAGACCCTTTTTTTACAACCATGTATGAGCATCGTAAGTCAATAGAAAGTACTAAGCATAATGTATATGAAGATAGAAAATGTGTTTGTGATTTCTAGAAATACACACAAGAACTGTCATGTTATAAAAAAATGCCCGTGCTTGGTTTGTAAACGCTGGTTTCGTGGCCTCCGAGCGCAGGAAAAGAACACGCGTGAAAGACAAATGTAACATCGTTTGGGAGGCCACGGCTCTTTATTAATTATGGCTCTTTATTAATCAGTCCCTTTTTTATTTTCAGGTAAGTCGGAGATGGCTTTCGGATGGTTGACTACGTAATGTAGAAAACAACGTGTTCTTGATACGACGCAAAGCCGGAAAACTGTTACTTCTCTGTGTCAATTACATTACTAAAACACTTCCAATGTGTAAGTAAAGGTTTAGAATGTTATTTTGTAATTTTCATACAATATTAAGATTGCATTCGACGCAGTCAATTTGTATGAAAAAAAAATGAGAACTTGAAACTTTTTCGTATTTACTTAGCAGTGGTATAATTTCTATGCCTAGTAAAAAAGTTCACGAGTTCAAAAGTTCAGTAGCTACACGTGTTTTGAAATAAAGCAGTTCGCTTTATTTCAAAACACGTGTAGCTAATAACCTGTACGTAACATAATCATTTAATGAGCAATTCCACTGAGCTCCACTCTCATTCCAAGACAACAGAGTCTATGACGTCACTGTCGCATACTCATTTCTTTAGACGGGTACATGCTAGCGACAGTTTTAGCTGACCTAGTTGTTTTTGCATTTGTTATCTATCATACTCACGCTTCGGTAGTAATCTGAATATTTCTTTCATTCTACGATAGGCTCAGATAACTTTACTTTCTAGCGGTATCACCTCTGATTACCGTGCCGGAGATCGTGGGTTCGATTTCCACTGGGGGGTCGCCGTACATCTGTACACAAGGCCTCGGTCTGGGTGTATTTTTCCATGTTTGTGATGTCCCTGCCTGGTTACCATAGCACAGGGTATTCTAGTTTGGGATCAGGACAAGTGATTGTGTTGTGTGGATGTTATTATTATTACAGTACAAATACAGAATATCCAATTAGAATACAGAATAATACGGACAACAACATACAGTAAGCATTGAGCCCTGCAGTGGGGAAATCTGTATCGCAGGCGCTCTACTATGTTTAGCTTATATAATAGTTTCAGAGAGCCTCTATTGGTACTGACAAAAAAAATATTGTGTTAAAGGAAATAATAATAAATTAGGCGTGCGTGTGTGTGTGTCTGTGTGTGTGCTAGCGTGCGTGTGTGCCTGCGTGCGTGCGTGCGTGCGTGCGTGATAGATACGCTTTGTTGTAAAAGTATTGCGCGATAGTTTGAGTCTCTATGTGCGTGTTAACAGCATAGTCTCTGTATCATCGTTATTAACTGAGGGTAATTAGCCATTTCTTTCCTATATTATGTTTGACTTCATGTGGCTTACTTATTTTGATGTGACAATGTGCCAAAACTCTGTTGAGGAAAGGGGAACGTACTGAACCGTTTTGTCAATTATGTTTTAACGGAGATTGTTTTAGCTCTGTGTATCCGTTTTTTGATTGACTTTCGTATTCGGTCTAGAATATATTTTTTTTGTGGACACAAGAGTGACTCTTAATACATACAGCTGTCGTACTGTCAAGACCCCAACCTCCTTGTAGAGCGTACTGGTCGGGAATCTGAAAGGTTTCAGAAGCATTACCTTTAAAATGGCTCTTTGCGCACATTCGACCTGTTTCAGCGAGGTCTTAGCTGCACTACCCTCCAAGCTGTGATGCATAGTTTATCAAGGATTGGCACCGAGCCGTATAGACCGATAAAATAATGATAACAATAGAAAAATGGTAGACAATATTCCATTTGTTCTAACGTATATGAGTTCATACTGCCAATGGGCATTGTTCAGGGAGACATCGACTGTGGTAAAGTGAAAACCATTTCGAGGAATAGGGATACTGATTACTATTAGGGGTTTAAATAAGTAAAATTAAAACGGATTATTAATATTTACCGCAAAAAAATTATAACCTTCATTTGTCCTTCAATTACGTCATCGTTGGCTCTAATGCGGTATTTCCATTGCCTTCGAATATAAAAAATAAATACATTCGTTCGTTCAACAACTGTCAGAAGCGTCAATACAGTGAAGATAACCTCAATTCTCAACAAATATCCGATTAATTTGAATAATTATTACGATCGTGGCTCTAGTTTGTTATTTACATGAAAAAATCAATTCAATTCAATTCTTGGTTATGGGCAATATGATTAGAAAAGAAAATATTGGTAAGTAGTTGACACTGACTGACATTTGTTTGTCATTGTCAAACGTCAACATATTTTTATTTTTAAAAAGCATGAAAAAAGGCAAAGGAACGTACCTACATAATTATGCCAGTGGTGACGTCATACTTACTAAGCTATCAGAAATTTTAAATAATTAATAAAAAAATAATCACATCGAATATTATGAAAATATTCAAATTAGTTTCTTATATTAATCTATATTTTTTATTTCTAGAATAAAAAAATGGGGTGAACAATGCCCAACGAGTCATGGGACTTTTTAAAGGATCATTTATTTTTCTTGCGGGAGTCTACTGAAATAATTATTGTCGGTGATGTTTGTGTCAATATGTTTGGTCCGGATGCGGGGGGGCATCGCGAATCGCGACAGCCTGTTTTCTTTAGTTAGGCGATCATTGAAATAGGTCTGTTGCGGCGGGACACCAAGATCAAAGTCAGTGGAGTTCAGGTTTTTCCTCCTTATGACAGCAGCTGCAGTTGACAGCTCATTAAGCTTTAGGTATTGGCTTTGTAGCATATTCGACCGTAATGTAAACTTATGAAAGATGCCGACATAAATTACGTAGTGCAGAACTTCCATTGAAACGGCACTTAAAAATATCAGGTTACACCACAGATATCTCAAATGCTCTGAGGGTTAGATAATGCGCCACCTACATTTGGCGGCAAACCTGACGTCATTCGTCCACATTTTTTCACCTAAAACACTGTCATTAACTTGAACACCTTTGCGGCGTTTTTTTTTTTCACCAGCCATTGTTTTTTTTTTTTCTTTTGACGCTTTCTTATTGTGCGCGGTGCTCTGCCCAAGGATGTTAAAATAAATTATGGGTTATTTCGGATGAGGTATTTATTTGGCGTTTTTGGGCAGACCAAAATGAAGTAGGTGGTGATATAATTTATGAAGAGCTTTTACTCTCTTGGGATCTCTCGCGTTCGTACATTCTAATATTTTTAGTAACCCTAAATGAATTTATTCTTTGGAACCGACTTCAAAAAGGGAGGAATTAAAAGGAAAAGGTAATTCGTTTAAATTATTTCTGTGTTTTTAGTGCTGTAGTGTTTCGAAGTCGGTTTTTATTTATTTTATTTATGACAAATATGATCTGAGACGGCACCAGAAGTGATAATAAATAATAAATAAATAAATAAAATAGCCTTTATTAACCAAACAGAAAAAGAAAATTAGATTAACATTTCACAATAAGAGTGAATGTAGGTGTCTATTGCAATAATACTTATTATATATTTCAAAACTCATAAAACATGGAATTGATAAAATTAATTACTTTGAAATTATATTACATGGCAACATCACAAACATAATAACCGATAAATAAATTGAAATTTCTAAAACAATCATTTCAGAAATGACCAGAAGTGATATCATATTTATTTTACAATAGTTATCCCATCCTTTTTGTGTTTCCTCCTAAAATCGCCCGTATCGCAACTGAGAGAATCACGAGTGTAAAAGTTGTGTTGTCGACGATTGTGTTGTTTCTACGCTAGGTACTTACATACCACATCCACCCCTTATCATCTCTGTGTTGCGCGTGTAAAGGGGGTGTGTGTGCAATTTGTGCGATACCATCTAGCCACGGGCCTGCGCGAAACGACTCCGCTTAGTCAAATACAACCGCCGTAGAACTGTTAGGGATAAAAAGCCAGAGACGCAATCCGAAAGCGTGGAGTAAGCCACGAAAAAAAAATATAAAGACAGTTGCAAAAAAACCCGACTGCCAGTTAAGGCTGTAGCGTAAAGGAAAATTTAAAAAAAAATCAAGAAGAAGAAGAAGAAGAATAGTACATTACTTCAGAGCGAAGAAAGTGACAGTTCCATACCGAGATTATGGCATTTGCGCCACGAGCTTGCGAGGGGCGCAAACCATTTGAGGTATGGAACTGTACTTTATCCTGAGGTATGTATAGTGCTTTTTATTACACCTACGAGGAAAATTATAGACACAAATGCATAGAAATGTTTATATTTAGTTAAAAGTACAATTATTAAAAGTGCAGCTATTATAAGATGTTACATTTTGTCCGGGTATCTTGATATTTTGAGACATGTTTACATCTTGAGTTGTTAGTATAATTTCGTTTTTAATTTTCTGTATGCACCGGAGGTTGGTAACTGGTAAAAAAAAAACTGTATGTGGCCAGTAACAATTTACTTGAAATTTAATTAGTAGACAGTTAAAGTCTCTTTGCAGTATGACTGCTGACAAATAAAAAAAAAAACCGGGTATGTAATGGAATTTCATACATACTTCCCACCCTTGGGTCGGAAGGATTTTCATACAAACTTCCATACCTTGGGATGAAAGGATTTGAAGGGCGGGATAAAGGCGTTTCTTCCCTCTAATTGGTATAATTAGTATGTATTTTCAGAGCAGGTGTGATAAAAAGACATTTATTATACCAACAAGAAACATCACAGAAACAAAATAAGCACATAAGTAACATAATATGCACAACAACAGAAAGAAAACTAAATACACAACAGACAAAACGAATAAATAAAACAGGACCATAGATGTAGCCTTTGGTGTATCTACGTTGCCACAAAAGGCAGCTGACTCAGCGTTGTGCTGAGGAAGTGATCCCTCACGATTGTTCTATTTTGTAGCTAAAACTTTGCTATAACTTTTAGGGGCCCAAAGGGTACGGGACCCTATTACTAAGACTCCGCTGTCCGTCCGACCGTCGGTCCGTCTGTCACTAAGATGTATCTCATGAACCGTGATAGTTAGACAATTGGATGATGTATTTCTGTTGCCGCTATAACAACAAATAGTAAAAACAGAATAAAATAAATATTTAGGCGGGATCCCATAAAAAAAATGTGATTTTTTTGGCTTTTTTTTTTCGACATTAATAACGGCAACCGGTAGACGCTTGAAACATTCAAATGTTGTACAGATAATGGTACGGGCGTGGGTTTCCCTACGCGCGGGAGTCCGACTCGCACTTGGCCGGTTTTTATTAGACTTTATTCGCGTCGGTAAAACCGTATTTTGATCACTATTCTTCGCAAATCAACAAGACTCTGCTCCTTTGTCCGGAAAACTGATTTGTTATTCATTTGTGAAGAATAGAGAAGAGAATACGGTTTTGTGACAAGCCCAGTTTAGCTACACAATTGCAGATACGTGAATGTTTCGTGTGTTCGGCCACACTACTGACGTCTCATATTAAGACGCTATGTTAACCAGCGGTGGCAGCCTAGTGGGTAGAACATTGGACTCGGAAGCGGGAGACCCAGGTTCGATTCCCAGTGCGGGCATGTACGTATGACTTTTCTTTCTAAGTTATATGAAGTTATAGTAGCAATACTACTAGCTAACTGTGAAGGAAAACATCGTGAGGAAACCTGGGTGTCTGAGTTATTCACACAACTCAGCGCTTGAAATCGCCAATCCGCGGGGGGCACGCGTGGTAATTAAGCCCATTCTCTATCTCTGAGAGAAGGCCTGTGCCCTACAGTGGGACGTATATAGGCTGCTTATGATGATGACGATGGTGTTAACCAGGTTGACGTACGATTCGAACACCATACACTTCTAAATCAGTTCAAGCATTTGGAAGTCATGGAAATCAGAAATCAATAGTTTATTTCAACGTAAAAAAATCACATTCCGTTTGCCGAATGTCAATGTCCTATGTTAGCCGCTGCCTTTGGGCCGTATTTGTAGTGGAGAACAAGGCAGCGGGAAAAAAATGGTGGATAAAGGTCCGCGATATCCACTGCGTGTACATCCACTCATCCCTTCATCCCTTATTTTTGTTTTGGCGTCATTCTTCCTGCCTCATTGTGCGGGTTTCGTATCACCTGTAATATGTATGTCTTTGTAGTGTTATCCCTATTAGGATTAGATATTGCGATCTTGTGTAGCAACGGAGCGGTAGGTCGTTGTGTTCAAATCCCGGCATGTGCCAATGACTTCGTTTTGTAAGTTACGTACATTTGTGAAGTTTTAGTAGCGATACCATTCGCTAACCGTGACGGAAAACGTCGTGAGGAAAACTGAGTGTCTAAGGTGTTCACATACGTCAAAGCTTGAAGTTGCCAATCCGCGGTGGGCACGCGTGGTAATTATGCCCGTGCTCTCTCTCCGGGAGAAGGCCTGTGCGCTGCAGTGGGACATATATAGGCTACATAAAAAAAACTGGAGCTGAGCTGTAGTTGAAGAAGAAAAAGAAGAAGAAGAAGAAGAAAGACATTTATTATACCAACAAGATACATCACAGAAACAAAATAAGCACATAAGTAACATAATATGCACAACACAGAAGGAAGGCGTCTGTACCTTGATTAGTCTATGCGCGGGCCTGTCTGCGATTGTACATTTTACGTTCACCTTTGCTGCCTCTTGTTACGCACACCCATAATGTGGCACGTCCTCCGAGATTCGCCTTCTCTCCTGCTGGCCGTATGTTCAGGTTCAGACAGCTGCGAGATTCCTTATTTAATAGTTACGGTACCGTGCAACGATCGTGGCGAACTCTGCGGTCGTTGTAATTGGACTTTCATAAAACAAGCTGGTTTTCGCGAGCCACTTCCGCGCCCATAGTCGCAGAAGTTATACAACTTATACGGTCGCTGTTCGTCGGATCAATGTTGTCTTATTTCTTATATGTTTCACAAAATTATCAGAAATGAGACAATTCACCAAAGAACCAATTACACAAGCAGCCTATATACGTCCCACTGTAGGGCACAGGCTTTCTCTCAGAGAGAGTATTAGCTTAATCACCACGCGTGACTACCGCGGATTGGCGATTTCAAGCGCTGTGGTATGTGAATAGCTCAGACACTCAGGTTTCCTCACGTTGTTTTCTTTCACAGTTAGCGAGTGGTATTGCTACTATAACTTCACAAATGCAGCAAAATAATTGTACCCGAAACCGGCGTGCGTGCACGCAACGACTAATGAATGTGGAGGAAGCGAAAGTGATCTGTCAGGATCGTGGCTAGTGACAGTCCCTGGTATCTGCCTACCCTTCTGGGGCGTGAGTTTATGTATGTAAATAATTGTAATAAAAATGGGCCTATCGATTGACTTTTTTGCTGTAGCTGATTGATGGAATACTGATCATTTAATTAATCCCCCAGCAAACACTCGCTACAGCTACCCTTTACAATTCCTAAGCCAAATTGTATTACGCGAATTATGGAAACTACAGTGGTCTAAGTTAGACGAAACCCCTACGTGAATGTCCTTACTACGTACATGCCACTAAAACGCTTTAGCGACCAATCTCAGCCTTATTACTACGATCATAAAGGTTAAAATCGTAGAACATTGCAAGGGACACATCACGTGAGAGTGCACACTAATTTCACCCATAGCCGTAGGTCATTGGGGTGCATATGGAATGACGAGATGTACAAACTGGGTTAGTGTACCAGAGTGTGCCGAAAGTTTGTTTCGTTTCGGACAAAATGGACTGGACGTTAGCAAAACGAGTTAAGTCACGAAAGGCTATTTACGCCTTACGCCTAATCCTTTTGTCGAACAATGTGAAATTCCATCCCAACATGTTCCTAAACATGTTTTAAATGGAATATACGACTGTGTAAGTAGAGTGTTAACAGTCTGATTTATAAAAAGTCGATCCCATTCAAACACTCTTAAGACGGAGTTAAAGCCGCTTATGAGAGGAATTCCTGTCATGAACCGGCTTCACTTTTGGAAAGTATAAATCCATGCAAAGCTGGCTTTCAATTCACCCATATAAGTCCTTTGGCATTTAAAGAGTTAAACTTAAAGAGAATCGAAAATTTGTGAGGATTGTTATAGGTTAAACTCCTGCCAAGCGTGGCGATTATGGCAAAATCCCTCATGGTTATAAAAACCACAAAGGAGGCCTAGGTCCTGCAGTGGGCGTCAAATGGCTGATGATGATGATGATGATGATGATGATGAATAAGGCCGCCAATTGTACTGCGATTTATTGAATTTCTGTTAATGTAATCTTTGTGTACAATAAAGAATATTCTATCTATCTATAAATATTTAATTAACTTTTTTTTCCGTAATCTGTAGAATTATAAAGGACCCGATCGGGCCACCATAACAATGGTTTTTCATTGTTCTTTTTAAGGTCATAATCGAACATAACCTAACATAATTATGTACAGTGCATTCAGTCAGCGAACCCAATGTTTTTTTTTGGTACTTTAACTTTTAAAACCAAACATAAATCAAAAACCCTGGCCTCTGCCACCCCTCCAGGTTACAGACGTCACTTTATGTAAGCATGTAATTTTGTAACTAGCATTGTATCGGGACGAAGGGATCACTTAATTAATCATTTGTTTAATTCTCATATGTTATTCCTGGTGTACATATAAAGAATAAAGTTCTATATATTTATCACTTTAATCTTTAATTCGTGGATGTCGTGTCGTGTGCAGTAAAAGCCCTTGTCTAAGGACTTCAAGCCTCAAGAGAGGTTTCCCGTGTTGCTGGCCAGCGACTAATTCCATCACTAACTACATTGCCCGCACATGGCCTCATTGGACATATTGTTCTTGACTGAGATATTCGCATAACCTGGCTCATAAAAGGAAAGCATTGGGATATTAACCTCTCCTGAATGCACACCACAAAAACAATTCGCAATTTTTGAAATACTTGTTTTGCAACTACTTTTGTTCTATGATTTTTTTTCTGGTGTAATATCAGGGGGTTTATGCAGTTTCAAGAAAGTCGCTCTTTACCAACGTCGCAACCGGTTCTATTCTACTAAAAATAAAAATATAATACATAAATAAAAAGGTAGAACAAAAACTTACTTCGAAAAAAGAAAGAACAAAAACTGTTGTAAACCTCTAAACAGAAAATTGTAATGACGGTAATTGGTAATTGACGTGTTCAAATTTTAAAGTTGTGTAAGCGCAGGACAGCGAGAGATGGCGTATTTTTGTTTTCGGAGGCCAAAATCCATTTTGGCTCCTATCTACTGATGAAACAATCGGGAGCGAGGACCTCTGGGTCCTGTACCAGAGACCTGAGACCAGATCTTGGATAGAAAAAAAAATCTCGGATAGGTCTCACTTCGCGTCGAACACAGCTTTTCTGACCAGACAAGTCCTCACTTGGGCAATCGAAAGAGAGGGCCGCAAGGGATTACTTGGGAATGATCAACAGCCTAAAAAGCCAAGCCGATCTGCACTAGCTGGCCTGAAACGGAAGCTTCCGGGCCATATATCCCTAAGAAAAGAGCAGAGAAGAAGACTGAACGAGAATTAGTGAATGAAATAAGCTCAAAAACGTTTACTGCGCCACTTGAACCAAAAAATGTATGATTATCCTTCGCTCCAAATATCCTGGATTCCCAAACGAAGGACCATCTCTAGGCCCTGAAAGGGAAAAACGCCTTTAGCTCTACCGATACAAGAACCAGAATCGTGAGACCGGGAAAAATGCAATGCGAATCCAATATTGAAACTTCGATTAGGATTCCTTAATCGACTAATGCCTTATTCATTTGAAATACAGCCTTATTTCTTGGTGCGTTCGAGTCGATTTAGCTATTCCATTCCCAGCTCCAGCACTTTAGGGGCAGATAAAAGTTAGACGGCAACTCCGGTGACTGAGAACTTGTCGGAATTTACGTTCATCGTGGTAATGAATGCCTATGAGAGATCACATATTATAACAAAGAGAGGGGGCTCTTCGTTTATTGCCTATGACAATTTTACCCACTTCTGCCACTCTCTGCTTTCCCTCCTAAGACAAAAACAAGAAATAAGACCAAGTGAAGAAAGCGAGAGAGAGAGAAAGAATACATTTTTTTAATCTTCACACTTATAACAAAACGGAAACAGTCAAAGTAAAGTCAAAGTAGCGCAGAAATTGTGCCTTGATGAACGGTACAATATAGAATTATAATTTAGAGAGGTCAATTTCAGGAGATAAGATAAGATACGAATATTCTTCATTGCACACAAGAAACAAGAGACATAAATAAAAGATCTAGATCGTTTTTAAACTTCTCTTTACAAACTTCTCTGTATTACGTACAGGCAGCGACATCTGACCTGACACGAAACCTAAATATTAGTAAATTTCGCTAAACTGCAAAGCAGTTTGTTAAAATAAAGTTTAAAAATTTGTCCTTATTTTTTTTTTCTTTTTTTAATTAGCTTTTATTAATTGTGTCCTACTGCTTGGCAAAGGCCTCCCTTTCTGATTTCAATCTTCCCTGTCCCCGGCCACCTCGCACCATCCCGGCAAGAATGCATATAGGAATTTCCCTAATTAACCGAGTTTAAATTATGAATTTTTCTAAAACCTCTGGAGTCCCTTTAATACCTTTAAAAAATCTGGCTTTCATTCCAGACATTATTGTAATTTAAAACTTCATATCGCAATTTTATCACGGTGATTCTTATATACGAAATCATTTGGAATATCCTATCCATGGTGGGCACGCGTGGTGATTAAGCCCATGTTCTCTGTCTATCAATCTAATGCTATGCTATATTCGAATTGCACATAAAGTTTTTGCTAAGTCAATAGTGACTCGAATCGGCACAATTGAAACTTACTATTGGATAGGCTTCATTAGCGACTACAGGGGAATTAGCACCCTACCCCTTTGTAGTTAGGCTTTACATTCGTACGGCGGGCGTTTATCATGTTAGAATGTGTGTTAAAGGAAGTAGGCTTTTTAATTAAGCCCCGAGTCTTGCAAAGGTCTGTTCAGGTCGCGTAGAAGTGCACAGAAGATTACTGTTTCATTAAAGTTTATCAATTAATTAAATGGGGGTCTAAATAAATCATCATCATCATCATCATCATCAGCCATTCGACGCCCACTGCAGGACATAGTCCTCCCTCGTGATTTTCATAACCATGAGGGGTTTTGCCATAATAAAAAGTGGCTTTATAGTTCGACCAAACGGGATGTATAGGCGAAAAAACGTACCCCGAAACTTTCACCTAGTGCGATCGCAGAAGCGCCCTTTTGGGGACGAGATGTCAAAGGAAGAGAAGGCTTTCGACATGAAAGAAGAAGAATCACAAGAAGGGTCGCTGCTCCAAATTGGAGATAGGTCATAAAAGTAGCACAGAGGACAAGATATGGAGTTTCAAACTGCTAGAGTGACAACTAGAATGCTAGAAGAAGCACTGCTAGAATGACTGCGTAGAAGCGTAGAACCGGTGACACAAATCACCTCGGACCACTTACTAGATCCGTCTTCATCTCATGATTCGAACGTTTGTAGCACCAAATCTTCTCTCTCCGATTCTTTCAAGGCGGTTGTTATTGTACATACGATGCGTACGAGTTAAAGCGATACTGTGATCAATGCTCCCCTTATTTTCTACTCGGGCATCATGCCCTCTTGGAGTTAAGAGTTAGAGTAGTTAGAAAGAATTAGATTTATTATTAGATTTATTCCAGATTCACTTAATTTGTTTTTGTCGTCTAGTCCAACCAGGTTTCGAGGTCTTAGTTCGAAAATCCTGATATTGTTATTATAAATTCTTTATTGCACAAAAGAAAGTGGGCTTAATGCGTGTGGCATTTTCTACCAGTCAACCAGCAGGCGGTACAGGAGAGGCAAAAATTAGGGTAGGCGAGCAAAAAAAAGCGTGAAGGTGATACAAGCGATTTAAAGATAGGGTACATATCGAAGAATGAATAGGTGAGTCGATCTTATACGGGGCCGCCGTACATTTGTACAAATGGCCTCAGTCTGGGTATATTTCCTTGTCTGGTTACGGTTAGGATAGTTTGGGACCACGACAAGTGATTGTATTGTGAAAGATATTATTATTATATTCTTTTTTGCCCTAATCCGTGCTGAAGACAATTTAAAAAACCTATTTAGAGGCTAAAAATTCCACCCATGTCTGGACTTGAACCCGCGACCTCTGGCTAACCGTGCCAGCGCTCTCCCTACTGAGCTAATGGGCAATTGCAGACATCGGCGAAATTTCGAACCTCTTTACAAAATTCTCTCTTCTCTGCTTCTTTTTAGCCTCTAAATAGGTTTTTTTTTAATATTATTATTGTTCAAGATTCGCAATGAGATCGACAAAGCATCAGGAAAGACCTGGTGAAGAACAGGACAGAGTAAAAGCGATTGACACGTGCTTGAAAAGGCCTCTGTCCAAAAGTGGACATCGACGGGATGAAGTTAAACCTAGCGTCCTTCTGTGCCTTTCTTACCTCACGGGTCGAGGTTCGATTGCCAGCTCGATTTCAATTTCCTGTAAGTCGATTAGCAGTTTACTGGTTAACTATATAGGAGTTTTCTCGCGTTTCATTGTGCAAATTCATTTGTGACGCGTGCACGCGCATTGCCAGATGCATTCTAGCGCTAACTAGCGCCGCCAATGAACAAAAAATAACATCTTCTTTCACTATCTTTTTTGCAAAAAAGTGAACGAGAAAAATGTCTGTGTTAGAACCTACAGCTTAGAAATTAGGTTCAAGAATCTAGGCTACAAATTCGTTTCTGGCGAAAACGGCCGTTTTTTGGCGTAATTGAAATTGTGGACCAGGTTCTTGGCCCTAGGTTCTAAGTTAACTTGATTTTTCGCATTTTTTGGGACCCCGAAAACAATATTTTTAAGATATTATTATTTTATTCTTCTTGAATTTTTCAATGTTCTATTGTATAAAAGCAATATCACTTCAAAGTAAGTTTGACGCAAGTTCCCAATTACGCAATTTAGAGGTAACCCGGCATACAGGCAGGATAATATAATACACGACTGGAATATGGCTAACGAGCCCTGTACAGTCCAGTGGGTAATCAAGTGTCCCTAATCAATGGAAATCTTGTTAGCCAACGTAGGCGTATGCGCCAAGTGCAAGTTCTCTTGACGTAAACAAACATTTACTACAAACAGACAAACGAACAAACAGTGATCCTGCTCGCGCTTCTGACCTGCCCTACTAATCTATGCACCCCGCCATATTTTGTCGCAGTGATGCCAACCTAACGACCGGTTACTTTTGAATAGTGACAGTGACACTTCTGCTTTTAAGGGTATCATGACACATTTCTATTGAAAATGTATAATATCATGACATTGAACATTGACCGATGAAACGGTTTAGTGAAATGTTGAAATGGTACGAAATCATGACAATAAATAATAAAATAGGCGAAGAGTGACCTAGGCATACAGGGTGTAACGAAATCCTCAAAAACGTACGAAAATGAGGGGTTCTAGTCGTGAATACTAAAATTGTTACTATGGGGAATCTTCGAATTTTGTTTGATGCCGGTGGTAATAACTTTAGTATGGAAGAGCTGATATATTTTTCTCGACTACCGACTAATTATGGCGAAAAAGGTTCGTCAGGATTGTGGCAAGTAGCAAATCTTAGTCTCTGCCTACCTCTCCGGGATTCAGGATTGAATTTGAGTTATGCGCCAGAATCTATCCTAATGAATGATTTATCTACAAGGCGTTATCGTAAACTTTGGGCTTCTTTCGCGATATTATTTGATATAATAAATCTCCGGCCAGGAAGCAGGTTATTATGGCTGTTCTTACGTGGAGCACCGAGCACGCTGTCTCGCTCGCACAATTTGACATTTTTTACTATCGTAATAAAATTAGTAAACTTTTGATAAATGTGGCCAAGGGTTTGATGCGTACCTAAATTACGGATAATTAAATTTTTTTTTCTGTAAGCAGTTTTTAATAACAAAAAAAAATTAAAATTTCAAAATTACTAATTTTGGAATCAAATTTTTTCATTCAAAAACAGGTACAGGATAGGGAAAATATATCTTGAATGTCCGCAATTTTATTATCTATCAAACTCTCGGATCACATTTATCAGAAGTATACGCATTTTATCACCATCACTACAAATGCCATTACATTACTATATGGTACCCGGCTGCCTTTGACTCTATATGCCTCACATGTTCTCTTCACGATTGTTTTATCTCTGTTTTGTTGACGTTCGTGTCTTTTGTTTGTGTACTTTCTGTTTACTTTGTGTTTCTGTGACAATTTAAATAAATATCCTCTTTCTTTCTTTAAATGTTTAGTGGTGAGAGCGAGACAACATGCTCTACGTAGGAACAGCCTTTAGGTTGGGGCTGAAATGCGCGGAGTCCGATTGAGATAAAATATCTCAGTAAAGGACTATCCATAGATGCGGATGGCAAGGGACTGTGAGAGGATGGTATATGGGGGAAAAGCGGTGGGCTGACGATGATGATGATAAAGGGACTATCCACATTACAAGGGGCCGGCGACTTATGGTCGCAATTTTACCTACAACGTTAAATAACCCTTAAATACTTACGAGGTTAGAGACGTGCAGCCGACTTCAGGGCATGCGATTATCGGCAAAATAATACAATGAGGAGATAAAAACAAAACATGAAACAAGTTAGTGTCGTTTATGTAAAAAAATATATGTTATAATTAATTTTTAATCATCATCATCACTAGAAGAGACGTCATCGAACTCATTCAAAGCAAGATCTTCTGCCAACAAGCCATTTTCTTTCACCATCAGCATCACAGTTTCAATCAGATCCTCAATGTATTTGTCTGTTCCCATAGTGATTAACTCTTTCTTTATTATCATCTTGTCTAAATGCAACCAATTATATTGTAGTTCCTTGTCTATCGCCGATATTTTCAATCCTTTGGATAAATTATTAGTATTTGGCTGATCTTTCATCTTTTTGGGTGACCATTCGTAAAGAACACCGAAATCTTGCATCCATTTCGGGCGTTTGAGCACAACTCTGCCACTCGCAGTTAATAAGTTCTCCCATTTCTGTTTGTACGGAGATTTGCAGGAGTATTTCTGGACCAGGTCGAACAACTCGCATCTATGCATATTTTCTGTGAACGGAATTCCTTTCTCTTCCAACCAACTCTCCATGTGAACCCTATTTGGCCATTTTTTTCTGCAGTGACTTGGCTCTTTTAACATATTATCATCGTCTCCTAAGATTATGGCACTATTTGGTGATGTTGCCCGTAAAAGAGTCTCTGTGACAAGTGATTCCAAAATTTCCGTTATTGGCTTATCTCGAATCCTGATCACGGTGTTAGATAATACTCCGTTTTTAGGTGAAATAGTTAGTATCCTATAATTTGTAATATCACAGCTGTAGTCAGTTTCCCGTAATAGTTTTTCTTTTATGTTTACTATATCCAGATATAGTATATCTCTAAGCTCCTCGCGATATTTTATTATAGTTTTCAAATATTTGTATCTTGCGTTCACATATTCTGGGCTTTCTATAATAAATTTCTTATCCGTGCTCGGTAACCGCTGCCATTTGTAACCCAATTTCTTCATAAGAACTGGTAAATTATCTTCATGTAGCAATATTGACAACTGCGTTTTGCTAATTTCATTTTTTAGAATAGCTGACTGCCATAACCCATGAGAGATATCCAAGTGTTTTAGTACAGGTAAAACTTGCTTGTTGACGTATTGGTCTTCTATGATCTCTTGAATAATAGGTCTTATTTTCGGTTTGATAATTTTAATATTTGGGACTTCGAAAATTTTTTGCACTGGATTTGGGTAAATTGATTCTGGAATGCCCGAATAATGTATCGCTGTTATCCTCGCCGAGGCAGGAGTATTGGGCGTGCCAAAAAAATGTTTCCTGATGCAATTTACATATATTTTCTTGGCTAAATCTACTTTTAATTTGACTTCTTTTTCATATTCAGGATTAATTAAAGGCCGCTGGGTTTCTGGTGAATTGTCTACTTCCATTTTTAACGAGGTACCTGTATGACAAAACAGAACATTAATTTGGTAAATATGTGTTTACGTTTAACTTGACCTAGAATTAATTAATTAATGCATCAATAAAAATAATCTACTCAGTTGCGTTACGTTGATTTATATTATTTCTAAATGTACATGAATTATTGCGTGAACTAAAATTGGGGGGCTTATTTTTATTATATCTAAATATATCAATAATGTATATCCTATAAATGACTATAATATTGCGGTGCAGAAGCGGTGGTAGTCTAGTGGGTAGAACATTGGAATCGGAAGCGGGAGACCCAGGTTCGATTCCCAGTGCGGGCACGTACCTATGACTTTATTTTCTAAGTTATGTACTTTGTGAAGTTATAGTAGCAATACCACTCGCTAACGGTGAAGGAAAACATCGTGAGGAAACCTGGGTGTCTGAGCTATTCACATACCTCAGCGCTTGAAATCTCCAATCCGCGGTGGGCACGCGTGGTGATTAAGCCCATACTCTCTCTCTGAGAGAAGGCCTGTGCCACACAGTGGGACGTATATAGGCTGATTAGGACTATAATATTTATTTAGTGTTTTCGTGATGTATGGCCATTT
The DNA here is from genome assembly GCA_947308005.1 of Yponomeuta malinellus. Lineage (NCBI taxonomy): Eukaryota > Metazoa > Arthropoda > Insecta > Lepidoptera > Yponomeutidae > Yponomeuta > Yponomeuta malinellus. Next base: position 3,663,490 of record OX371019.1, read on the forward strand.
TGTTTTAGCGATTACATCTCAGTCAACTCAGATGAGTAGATAAGGGCCGAGAACGAGTTCGCTAAGATTTGCACGTTTTCAAGCGAGTATACTACTTAAGTATTTTTTAATGACTCGCGATGCTCATACATCATCATCATCATCATCAGTCATTTGACACCCAATGCAGGACATAGGCCTTCTTCGTGGTTTTCATAACCATGAGGGGTATTGCCATAATCGCCCACGCTTGGCAGGCGGGTTGGCGATCGCAGTATGCGGTTGGAATCTCAGGAGGACGCTGCTGCCCGTCTCCTGGTAACTGATTTCCTTAGTTGCCTTCTACGACTTCCACGGAAGGAAATGGAGTGACGCTATTCTTAATCCGGCGCCACACGGATACATAGTTATACATTAAACTTTATTCAAGCTTTCAAGCACGTGTTAAGCAAATACAAATCTCGCGCCTTATCACCGGACCTGTCCGCGGACGTAGTGAGTGTTGTGTGTCGGCCCGCTGCGAAAAACTAAGAGTGACTTGAGGGTAGACAACCTACCTTCACTTCACTACAATAATTGACTGTATTCGACACTTAAGTCTACCCGTGACCACGGCAGCTGCAACGTTGCCGAAGCAACGTTTCCGAAACGTCGGGAATTTAAGATAATTAAATTTTACCTAATAAATAATCGCATAAAGACCCGTTTAATACGTAACTATGAGTGTATAAGATCGTAAAACCGATCAGGTTTTAATTTAGTTATTACGGTACTCGAATTCTAATAGGTCCGTTTTGACACCTAGTTATGATGACAGAACGTAACTTATGATAAAATCAACAACATATACGAAAAAACAAATAGAAACGTTTTAGATCCAAAACATCCCTTTTTTGTTGCGGTAAATAATATGTAAATATCCAATTCAAGTAGGTACTTTTATTCTTACGCGATTTACAAAGTTAATTGGTACCTACTTGGAATTATCGCGAAACGCCAGAACGTTCTTGGTTCTTTCTTTTTTTATCCGTGTAGTGCTGTAACTTTTTGATTGTATATTTTTACCGGCTGGATTCGATTTAAATATTATTATTTAAAATTATTAGAACATAAAATTTATTAAACTTAATTTTTTATATACAAAAATAAAATCAATTAAAAAAGGTTTTTTTTTACGGGCAAAACATTTTACGGTGGCGTTCCATCCACCTCGACAACCGCACTTAGTGCACATCGTCACCATCATCATCATGAGCCATTTGACGCCCACTGCAGGACATAGAGAGAGAGAGTCAGAGAGAGACATGATTTTCGTCGCCATATTGGAACAAAACTGTAGCCTTCTTTGTATTCGGTGTATTTTTCTTCGGACTGACTTTGTTTTTGGACTGATTCTGTTTGCAATACGTCTACTTTGGCTCTTATTTACTGGACTTTGAGCGTGTTGATTTGGACCTTAATTTCACAGATTTATAAGATAAGATAGGATAAAATTTATTCATAAAATCGTAGGTGCAATGTGCATAAGAATTAAATTTACATAGGCAAGAGCATGAATGTAGCCTAAACTAGGAATAAACCTGTATTTTAGGCTGTGTATGTAAGAGCTTAAATTACTATAACGACATAAGTTAACAATAGTTAGAATCAATTAGAAACCCTACTACCCTATTTATGTGGTTTGGTGTTAACACCATTTTCAAAATGTTGAAGAGAGGATGTATGATATGATAACTCAACGGATAATCTTCGCTCTTCATCTAGCCAAAGTGAATAATAATGATTATAATTGTACAGCGATTACGTCTAACTTAAAAAAATAATAATAATAATAATAATTAAAACTTGCTAATTCAGGGAACCGATGTTTAGTTCTCATCTCATTGTCTTATAATAACAGCTGTCCAAACGGGCCTATTAAATCTCGACAACTGTAGGTGCATCCAAATAAAATTTCAGGATGACACACATAACATACATGAATCATTTTGGCGGTAGTATATTGTATGGACCGCCACCGCCACCGCGTTTGTGTTTTATCCTTTCAACGTTTGGCACCCTTTCGTCGCCTCTCTATTGGTTAGCTAGAGTAAAATACTGTTTAGCACTAAGCCAGCCAATGGTATTTTTTCTTCTGGTACAATAAAGAAAGTAATAATAATAAACAGTCAGATTTTTAAAACACCAAAAAATATTGTGACGTGCGCGCGCGACTCGGTTCGCTCACTCGACCAAATAGGTACATTATAATATTAAATTCATTGCGAAAATCTACAGTGACCACCTTCCTGCACACGCTCGAGCTAGATAATAAACAATACTTACAATAGCACTTAAAAACTGTAGAAAAAAATACACTGGAATCTTTAGCGCGCAGTGAATCACTTTGAATCTAAACAGCCATGTCGTTTCGACCTTGGCGTGAGTGCGACTGGGCGAGCGCGGGAAGCGCGAGCGCGGGGTGAGGAAGCGGCCGGCTGGATGGAACTCCCCTCCCGCAATTCTCCGCCCCCCGTCGGCTCGCCCGTCGTGGCAGAAGCTCGCTCACTAATTTGATGTGCGTGCACACTGTTATTGTGACTGTTAATTTTTTCTTGGGTACTCTGTTGCTTGTTTTCGTTGTTGTTACTAGTTTTGATCTGCGGGTGATTTCACCTTAATAATGACATTTCACAGGTACAACCTTAACATACAAACGCTCTGCAGTCACGTCACCTTGCAACAGGCAAGTGAAAGTTGATGTGCTGTCACCTTGTTTGCATTTTAACTCTAGTTGATAGAACAAAGAATATGCTTATCTTATCTTATTAAATCTCGATTTACACTGCACTCACATTGATTTCGCGATAAAAATAATATCAACGTTAGTAGGTTCAATTTAAGCAAAATTAAATGTTGTGTTAACAATTGGTGTTATGTATGATGAGTAATAATAGACTAAACAAAATCGCACATGCTTTTAGCCAATTCACTTTTTCAACGCTCGCTCTTTTCCTCCCCCCGCGTTCCGTCGCTGAGCCAGCTCCCCGCGCCCCTCCTCACCCGCTCCCCGCCCTCGCCCAGTTTTCCCAGCAAAATCAACCGTTAAAGACGTGAGCTTTGCGCTCGTTTAAAAACAAAAAGTAGTTTTAGATCAGTGTTCATTGTTTTGATTACGTTTTATAGGCAACATGACCGAAATGTCGACGATCGATTTGACGGCCGAGGCAGGAGAATCGACGAGTTCCGTGGGACAGCGCGTAGCTGTTTCTACCGTTTACTACGTACCCATTGTCGAACGCTACTGCGCTCTTATGAAGCTAAAAGCTAAGTCGAAGAAGAAAACCAAGACCGAATGCGAAAGATTACTAGAAAAACTCCAGAAGAAATGCGAGTTCGAAAGTATGCACGCACAGCAAGCGACACAATCCGTACTGGAAGCCGAGAAAAAAGCGCTAAGATATACTGCGGCGTACACTGGCTTCACAGAAGACGTAATAACGCTCATGAAATCAGCGGATATACCGATAGAATGCGAATCAATAGAACAAACTATATATTATCAATGTTTAATACGGTCATCTTTGAACAAAATTTACTTTACTGACGCGTTACCCACGTTGCACGTCCTTTTTTGTGATTTGCGACCTAACGTACCGATCTACTGGACGCCCGACACAGTGAAAAAACACCTCAAGCAAATAGGTTACATGTTTAAAAGGGTGCATGGAACAAAGTGGCGAATAATAGTTGAAAGACCGGAATTAGTATTTGAAAGATTCAGATACTTGAAGAAAATAAACATGTTTCGCAAAGAGGGGCGAATAATATTCTTCATAGAGGAGAATTTGTTCGATTCCGACCGCAATTATATCAAACTAATGGATCTGCAAGAGTACGCAAACGTGTACAGAGCGAAAGGCACATCTCCAGCGAAATGGACCGTCACCTACGTGGTCTCAGAGAATGGAGTTTTGACTTCGAAAATTCACACTGAAACGCTTGACTTTTCAACGTTTGTTCTGGAAGACGTGCTGCCGTTACTTCCGGAATCGAGTGTGATCGTCTACACCTATGGCAACCGGCGACCCAAAGGCAAACCAAAGGTCACCTCTCAGAGCACTAAAGCTGAAATTATGGCTTTTTTAGACGAGCACAGCGTGCCGTACAGCGAGGATATGCGCAAAGCGGAACTGTCAGAGTTGATGGGAACCGTACGGGACACTAGAAGTACGTACAGTCTAGAAGATTTGATCAGATCTAAAGGAATTGAAGTTCTAAGACTGCCTCCGAGCCTTCGTTGGTTATCGCCAGGATCTCCGCTGTACGTAGACATCAAAAGTAAGCTAGCGAAAATATCTTGTGATGATCCATGCCTCGCAATACGCTTAGCTCTCAAACAGAGTTTCGAGGCCTTCGATTTCGGTGGCTTTGCAATTAAAGACGACGAGAAGAAACAGCTGAAGGCTGAAATTATTATGGATAGAACAATTGAGAACCTGGAAAGAAACATAGATGTCCGTAGGTTTACTGTAGGATTAGATTCAGATGTCAGCGATTTTGAATCGGACTAAAGGTCGACACAGAATGTTGTACATTTCTCGACTCATAAACACTCATAATTATTACTATATCGTTTTTTAGGGTTCCGTACCCGAAGGGCGCCAAACGGGACCCTATTACTGAGACTTCACTGTTCGTCTGTCCGTCCGTCCGTCTGTCTGTCTGTCAGTCTGTCTTATGAACCGTGATAGCTAGGCAGTTGAAATTTTCACAGATAATGTATTTCTGTTGCCGCTATAACAACAAATAAAAACATAATAAAAAAATATTTAAAGGGGGCTCCTATACAACAAACGTTGTCTAGAGACAGCGCTCGCTATCTAGCGGCCATCTATGTAACCTTCAGAGCGCCAATATCATGTCGTTAAATGTCAATGTTAAACGCACCTTGTTGGTTTCTATAGATGACGCTGTTCTCAAATTCGATCTTGGTCTCATGTTGTATGGATAATGGTACGGAACCCTTCGTGCGCAAATCCGAATCGCACTTGGCCGGTTTTATGTAAGTGTTGTTGGTATTAATAACTAGCCAAAATGTATAGACATGATGTGCTTAACATGAGAGCGTATAAAAAAGTAAATTGTATTGAATTAATACTAAGCATGTGGACGTACCATGTCTATTTCAGTATTATTATAAAACCACTATTTCCAATAAACGATTTATTTTCAGAAAAAGGAGTATTCTTTCATCATTGGCTAACATTCTTTATAACCCAATAAATAACGAACTTAAAATATGGTTTCGAATTAAGCAAACACGATTTCTTCAAATAGTTATTTTCCCATACAACATCAATGCTTATTAACTGTATTTTAATGCCCACGATTTATTGTCAGATATAATTCTAAATGTACGCCGGTATTGTAGAACGCCAAAATAGCCAATTTGAACCGTATGTAGCTGTAATAAAACACTTTTCTAACAAATCCTTTTGAAATATAGTGAGGCGGGGACTAACGATGCTTATCAATATCTCTACTGCTATCACTTTTCATCTCCTTTTCATATTTAATAAGTAGTCAAGGATGCGCTGGCGCATCTTTATCTTTATAGTCTTTACGAATAACCTACCCCCTATGGCTGCTATTACGATATTTCGATGTCCATTGCGTATCCGAGGCTTCCACCTACTTGTTAATCTGTGAGTTCGATTTTGCAATGTACGTAAGATAAATAGATAGAAGATAGAATATTATTTATTGTACACAGAGATTACATTAACAGAAATTCAATAAATCGAAGTACAATTGGCGGCCTTATTACAGGCAAGTAAACATAGACGGAGACAAGAAAGAAATAAGAGACGGGTAGTCGGTGCAATTGAGAAATACGAGTTGAAAAGTATATAATGTTACTTAAACCATACCTACATCAATATTTGAATAAATAGACATACATACAGACACGTTTTTGACAAAGTCAAGATGGCCATTATAAATGAGGGAAGCGGCAGAATGGACTCCCTGACGAAACAAACTCGTCCTAAACAACTTCGTAACCTACAAATACCTTCCTACCTACACTTTACTTTACCGCATCACAACAGTTATTATGAAAAGGGGGCTCTAAATGATGGCACATGATGGACAAATACAAACCACAGATTATTTAAACTGTTTCTGAGGAATGTCTTAGAGCATTGTTTCCTAACCTGTGGTCCGCGGATCCCTGGGGGTCCGCGAGCATATGTTTGGGGGTCCGCGGTCCAATACGCATCTATCTTACTTAGAGCATTAACATCTCGTAATTATTACGGCACTGCTGCCAACCCGTACAAGACGAGATAATAAATCACCTCCGCGCTTTGAAGTCTTCGTTGCGGAATTATTTTTCAGAAGCGGACAAAATTAAAAATTGGATAGCAGACCCTTTCACCACAGATGTTTCTGATATAAATGGCTTGACAGCGGTGCAAGAAAACCAATTAATAGAAATATCGTGTGATTCTGCCTTGAAACTTAATTTCAAAGAAAGCTCCTTGTGTAGTTTCTGGGTGAATATAAAAAAAGATTATAAGGAAGTCTCAGAAGAAGCACTGAAACATTTGCTGCTTTTCTCCACCACGTACCTATTTGAAAAGGCATTCTCTACTCTTGTATACATCAAAAACAAATACAGGAACAGGTTACATGTGGAATCTGATTTGAAATTGCAATTGAGTAATAATATCAACCCGAACATTTCTGACATAGTTGCAAAAAAGCAGCACCAACCTTCTCATTAATGTTTTTGTACGAAAAAGTTTGGTTTTTGTTTTTTAATTCAATGATATAATACTGTCTGAAAATTGCACCTTTTTTCACTCAGGGGCCCTTGGCATTATGCTTGATTTCCTTGGGGGTCCGCGGCTGAAAAAGGTTAGGAACTGCTGTCTTAGATGAATCGCACATACATACATAGACTCACGCCTGCATCCCAGAGAGGTAGGCAGAGACCAGGGACTGCCACTTGCTACGATCCTGACAAATCACTTTCGCTTCCTCAACTTTCATTAGTCGTTGCATGCACACACGCCGGTTTCGGGTAATTTTTATCTTGCCCTTTGCTAATACATCCCCTATTTGGTCGAAGTATGTCCGCCTGGGTCGTCTCTTACTGGCCCTTCCACCCACATTCAAATCTCAGAGGAATCGTGTTTGTATAAATAGCACACATAAGCAGCCTATATACGTCCCACTCATGGGCACAGGCCTTCTCTCAGGGAGAGAGTATGGGCTTAATCACCACGCATGCTCACCGCGGATTGGCGATTTTAAGCGCTGACGTATGTAAATAGGTCAGACGCTCAGTTTCCTCACGATGTTTTTCTTCACAGTTAGCGAGTGTTATTGCTACTATAACTTCACAAATGTATATAACCTAGAAAACAAAGTCATAGGTACATGCCCGCACTGACAATCGAACCTGGGTGTCTCGCTTCTGAGTCTAATGTTCTACCCACTAGGCTACCACCGCTCTGAATAAATAGCACGGTTAAACTTAAATGAAATCCGTTCTAGGAATCGAAACGAAACACTTTATTTGAAGGCCGCGTGTACGCCGCATCGCATAAGCATTAAGAGGATGCACCTAGGACGTTTCCAGGTCGAAATATTTGAAATTTAAATCCGATCTCGAGCGAATGAAATACTGGAGCTAAGGCTAAGGACTGAGGTTGGAGCGACGCGGAGAGCGGAGCGACAATCAGACGGTTCGGGAAGTTTTGGACTGAACAAGTTCATATTATTATGAACTTCTTTTTCAGTTCAAAAATTCCCGCCTCGGACCGGATTTCTTATTTCCATGCTTATAAGGCCTAACATCGGAGTCACGTTGAAAATAAAAATAGTACATTGTTCACCGAGAGGAGAAAGTGACCGATTACCGTCGAGGGTTTCGTTAAAACACCCGAGATCGGGAATCGCAGTTTCTCTCGAGTGATACATAGTGCTTTATACTACACCTGCTTGGAAAGTACCAATGGCGTCTGCAATTTTCACATGTTCTTTTTTCAAATTGTTTATCCTGCCGCCGCAGGGTCGCACTGCCAGCCCGACACCATCCAACACACAGCTAGTGGCCAGTGTCATTTTGCGAACTTGGAGATAAAAACTCACTGTAAAAACTTTTTGGCTTTTGATATTTAGGTTACCGGCGCATAGTCTTACCCAAAATTAAAAAAGAAAAACCACGTAAGAAATGGATTTTCATACACTTTTCTCTCTCGCTCAGATGCGTTTTCTCCCCGCATATTTGTTCGATATGCAATGACGTACTTTCTACCGTAAATTTGATAAAGTATCAAGGTACTTTCCAAGCAGGTGTAGTATAAAATAAATTAAAAACATTCGGGTACTTGTTAAGTAGCTTTCACTAGCGCCACCAATGAAAAAAAAATCTTTATTATAGATCATTTTCAGGGTTCCGTACCCAAAGAGTAAAGACGGGACCCTATTACAAAGACTTCGCTGTCTGTCTGTCCGTCCGTCTGTCTGTCACCAGGCTGTAACTCAAGATCCGTAATAGCTAGAGAGTTGAAATTTTCACAGATTATGTATTTCTGCTATAACAACAAATACTAAAAACAAAATAAAATAATTATTTAAGGGGGGCTCCCATACAACAAACGTGATTTTTTTTGCTGTTTTTTTTTATCTTTGTGTCTAATGTTGTATAGATAAGTTCGGAACCCTTCGTGCGCGAGTCAGACTCGCACTTTGCCGGTTTTTTTATTATGTTACTTAACGGGACCCTATTACTAAGATTTCACTGTCCGTCTGTCTGTCTGTCTGTCTGTCACCGGGCTGTATCTCATGAACCGTGATAGCTAGACAGTTGAAATTTTCACAGATGGTGTATTTCTGTTGCCGCTATAACAACAAGTACTAAAAACAGAATAAAATAAATATTTCAGGGGGGCTCACATACAAGAAACGTAATTTTTTTTTCGTGTTTTGCTGTATTAATGACGGCCACAGATAGACACTTGAATAGAATAAAAATTCACAGAATATTTAGTTCTATATTCGCTTCAAAAATAAATAATGAAATTAAAATAAATTAAACATTTAAAGGGGGCTCCCATACAACAAACGTGATTTTTTGCCGTCTTTTCTCGATCTTATTATCTAATGTTGTATATAGATAATGGTTCGGAACCCTTCGTGCGCGAGTCAGACTCGCACTCGGCCGGTTTTTATTTATTATGTTACTTATCTGTGTATTTGGTTTCTGTGATGTGTCTTGTTGGTATAATAATTGTCTTTCTTTCTTTTTAAAAAAAGTGTCAGATCAATCTCTCAATCATGTTTTTACTGAATTATAGGATCCACGACCGATCTGGCCTCAGCTTGATTTTGCTTGTAACAAATTTGGACGAAAAGTTCAGGTAGGTAATCAAATTAGATACTCGTATTACTAATGAAGTGTAATGCTTTGCCTGTAAATTGTAATATCTTTGTATGTTGTGGCAATTTAATAAATGATTATCTTATCTTATCTTATCTTATCTAAACCCGACCGACAGCATATCCTCATCCCGTGCCACCAGTGGGGTGTTAATACAAGCGACCCGACGCACATTTACATTTGACAAGCTACACATGGTGCTGCCTCGATAACAAAGGACCTGTACAAAACTTTATTTTATCACACCAATGTTTCCTGAATCCTGATAGCGTAAGATTAACCACACTGTACGTAGCAATCTGAAGTGATGCGAGTTCTACATTTCTCCTGTTAAACCACCCTGCAAGATTCTAGAGCGACCAGGGGCCTAAAAATGATGGCAATTAGTATGGAAATTGACAGTCAGAATTGGTGCGCGTGATGTAGGAGCAGGTCTGATAAATAAATACTTACAATAAAATAAATATTTACCAAGTTCTCAGCCTACCGTGTTGAGTCCCGCGCAGCACAGTTACATATTTTTTGCATACGTTTAACCGCTCGCGCGCCTCCGCCAATGTGTGTCGACATGGAACCTGATTTTCAGGCTGATTTTCCGTTTTTTTCGCTGCATACATGTGTTTATTCTCTTGAAAGTTTAATGGTTATCCTTTTGCTTCTTTCAGGTATGTTGGCACCCTTTGGAATTTGCTGCGAATGGATTTGTAAAGCTCTATGAATTAGGTAGATATTACAGGATTGACAGATTATTATATATCGTCATGAGCATTTTTGATGGCCTTACGTTTTCGAAGAACATCATGGGCAGCCTATGTACGTCCCACTGGATGGCACAGGCCTTCTCTCGGAGAGAGAGTGTGGGCTTAATCACCACGCGTGCCCACCGGTGGGTTGGCAATTTCAAGCGCCGAGGTGTAAAATACTGTATAATATTTATTCTAGCCATCCGACAGGTGACGTGATACTCTCTTGGAAGACTAGAGAACAATTGCCGACAAAATCATTTTTGCCCTATGTATTTTTTAATAAAAGTTACCGGAATTAAACTAAACAGACTTAATTAATACTGTTATAATTGAAAACGTGATCTTTTCGTTTTCAAAGTCATTGCCTTTGTGAACGCGGTTGGTTTTTATTTGACTAAAAGACTAGTTATTTAAGAAAAGGCAAGGAAAGAAAGGAAGTGTCTATTTCCTTTAAAATACGTGCACTTTTTATATGCCAGTGGTATTTATAGTTTTATTTATTTCTTACTGAGTATCTGTTGCTCGATTTCGATCGAATTCGTTCGATTCGTACTTTGTTTGATACAAAAGGCAGCATACGACAAATTTTATCGAAATCTGGTTAGCGGTCTAGCTGTGAAACAGTAGGTAACAGAGTTGTATTAAAACTATCATACAGAAATAACATAATAGAATTTCAATTACAATAACTGCGCTTCGCGTAGTAAAATATTTAGAAGTTTGTTTTTAAAGATGTAAGGTTTTTGAAAGAAGTTGCTTAAAAAAATATACAGTCATGAAAAAGGTACAGTGGACGTACCATGCAAACTCCTCATAATCCTACACTAATCACGAATAGTGACCTGATTAATTTCACTTGATGGAATACTTTCAACCTCATACCTTTCAAGGGCATCGAAATGTGTTTTTTTTTTCACATTTTACTGCCAGTGTCACATTATCGTAAAGTAAAATAAGTGATCGTGAAAAAGTCTGAATCGAACAAATATCGAGATCGCGTGTGAATTATCACCGCGATTTTGTTTTTCAGCGTCAAAGACTAAATAGTGGTGATGTGCAAGGTTCCTCGTGTCGTTTCGAATAACTTTTCGTCGTATTTCGAGGCAACGATGATCACGGACGGTCACGAAACAGAATATGCACCGAGTTAAAGTTGCACAAAGAGCTATGGAGCGAGCCATGCTAGGCCTCGAGTCTCAGACTATAGAGTACCAAAAGTCGCCATCCGACGTCGGGCGAAGATCGACGTTATTGGTGATCGAATCTCGAGTCTGAAATGGCGATGGGCGGGACACCTGACGAGGCGGGAAGATGGCAGGTGGATCAGGGCTGTAACGGAGTGGATGCCGAGAACCGGCAGTCAGTGGGTAGACCAACAGCCCGATGGTCGGAAGATGTGGTCAGGCCGCCAGAAGTTATATTTTTATTCAATTCTTGAATGCATTAAATGATGTTAACCAATCCCTGTAATAAAAAGGTCAACTGAGAGATGTTAATTGTGTAGTTTCTACAAATAGTGCTTCGAGAAATACTGTGAGGAGTAATGCGAGTCGACTTTGTATCGACCCTTTACCTTACCCTTTGGGTACAGAACCCTAAAAAACTGCTACGATAACCTTTCTGTCACTTATTCTTTGCCCCAGTTCATTCCCATTCAGAGTGCGTCGCACGCGTGCGTCTCGTACGAATGGTCTGTGATATGATAACGTACGTATAACGTCTGCGGGTAATATCATATCAAGCTGTTAGATAACCTCTACGAGGATTGAGGTTAGGGGTTAAGTGACAGTGCTCCCCCAATCAAAGTCAAAGTCAAAGTAAAAAAAAAATATTCACTATAAAAACAAAATGTTTACTTAATGAACGCCAAAGCTGCATTTCACAATAGATTTTGCGGAGAAGAAGCTAACAAAGAAACTCCACATTTATTCTTTTCAAAGCAGGTTTGCTTAATTAACAGAGTTTTCAACTTAAAGTTACACTACACTAGATACAATCGTTCCTGTTAACATTATGTAAATACCAGACATCCTTGTCTTCCAAATAATCCTTAATGTTATAATAGGCTTTTTTGCACAGAGTATGCTTAATACATTTTTTAAACCGCGTCGGTGGTAACTCTAAGGTGGGTGGTAATCTAGGCTTCAATTCGGGTGTGCCTTTAATTTGTTTTCAGAGGGCGAGTCTGGGCTTGGACAATTCTATTGTTGTGAATTTTCACACATATAAACTACTAGACACTCTTCTGTCGCAGTGTAGGTCAGTTAAGGTCATCTTAAAATTTTGATGTAGGCATAGGCTTTTTGTAATTATTATTATCCCAGTGTTAGTAGCTCCGAACTGTCAAATATATACAATGCATTATTTTTATTATGTCAAATATATGACACTTCCAAAAAATAGAAACCCAATACAGTGGACAGTCACAGAACAGGAGGGCAGAACTATGACTATGACTAGAAGGTGCTGGTAGCTGAATAAGTCTTCCACAGCCTACTACAACTTGAAGCGGGTTATACTTACTAGCGACGCGGTGATACTAAGTAGACGCGGTGGTAGCGAAGCGGTAGAACGCCGGCTTCTAAGTTTCGTACATTTGTGAAGTTATAGTAGCAATACCACTCGCCAAGTGAGGGAAAACATCGTGAGGAAACCCTAGTGTCTGAGGTATTTACACACCTCAGCACTTGCTACGTACAATGGCCCAACTATGAGGCTAAGTGTGGAAATCTCCAGTCGAACTAGAACTGGATACTAGGTAGAACTGTTCTCGTCATCAGAAAATAATCTTCGTAATACCTGTTAAAAAACACAGGCTGTTATTTCCGTTACGCTGGTTCCTGTTCATGCAGCTAAATGGGGCGTACCTACAACATACGTTTCACTACAGATAACGCCTAAGTATATCTACTATCTAGTAGATATGAACGTAGGAAATATCGGGAGCAGACTGGAAACATTATTATATGACCGCCCACTGAATAGCTAGATTTGTTACGTGTTGACGACATCGTGACTCTGTCAGCTACATAAAAGTGAAGCTACACTCGTAGGAGCATTTCAAAAATACTGTTAGCTGTGCAATTTTAGTTTCAGATCACACACCGTCCATCTCTTTTAGCCATTTCACTGTATAACGCGAGAAACTCTTGATTTGGATAGAATTAGTCCATTATGAGTATAACGATGGGTATTTTGATAACATGTATAATATTGTGTGTACGGATCACTGATATCTTCTGTCAACCAACTAACCAACTACACATTTGAATACCGTGTGATAAGTTGAGCAAATCAATTTCGTTCTTTCATAAGATGATACACATAAAATTATTAATAACACCAATAAAAATGCTCAATAAACACAAAGCCATATCAATAACAATCACGCTTTTACGACCCACAAACTCGCCAACAAACGACTCTTAATTCCTTATTTATGAACTGTCGTAAAAGTATGATTTCCCAGCTTAATATGCGATTAGTATGACCCTTATGTCGTTATGAATAAGTAAAACTTTCCCGCAAATGGTGCGTTTGCGAAGTGGTTCCGTTAGCAGGACGTGTGATAGTTTAGGAGTGGGATCACGAACGTTTTTAATCGTAGCTTGATTAACTTCGAATGGTGTTCGAAAACTTTTAACCACCAATTCAGTCCGCATTCGTCTACTGCTGAACAAGTGGACAAGATGTCCGCAGCCATCCTCATTCAGCCGCTGCCGCCGGCTACCTAAAAAGTCAGAAAAACTATATCTAGGATTGCAATCTAAAGTTCGTATATTTTTTTGCCGGAATTATTTTGACGAAATTTAAAGAAAAAAATCCCGGGATGAAAATAAAAATGGCTGTCCGCAGAAGTGACTCGGAAGAAATGCATAATAAATGAAGTCCTCTCACTTCCAAGCAGTTTCGTTTAACAAAAACATCGTCCGAAAAGAGTTTAATACAGATTAGTACAGATTAAAAATACCAGAAGCGCTTGATTATTAGTTATTGAAGTTAAAATTCAATCTACAAAGTTTATATAAAATTATTGTAGTCATAAGCAGCCTATATACGTCCCACTGTAGGGCACAGACCTTGTAGTGCCAATTTAAATTAAAAAATTTGGCGAAATGTTTTTGGAACGTAACTTAATAATTTTTGCCGAGGGTAGTAAACTAACAGTTAATGCTTTCAAAAAGACACCTGTCACCTCAGTCTACCGAGACCACAGCACTTGCAAAAGTACCGAAACGTCGGAAAATTGTAAAATGGAAAAGTAAACGAGTAAATATCCGTTAAAATTCAGTTTTATCATATACATGGCGTTAGCAATACAGATATTTCTTAAGGTAGGTTAGTGAGCACATTTTATTATTTTATTTTATTTTAGATGGACTGAGATCCATTGCCTTAGTATAGGGCTGTCAGTCCTTTTTGCAATGATATTAAGGAGATTGTTGGCGCTGCCGCGAACCCTGCTCATCAGAGAGACACTCCTGTTGCGCACTACGGCATAAAAATCTTGAAAAACTTTGCAGTTGCGCTGCAGTATTGGAGCCGTATCCTGAAAGTATTAATAAACTGGATTCGCTGGGCATTGAAACACTTCTTTGCGTAACTGTACAGTAGTGATTGTACTGAACAATCAATTGTACAGTAGTATTGTACTCAACAATGAATTGTACAGTAGTGATTCTACTCAACAATCAATTGTATAGTAGTGATTGTACTCAACAATCAATTGTACAGTAGTGATTGTACTCAACAATCAATTGTACAGTAGTGATTGGATAAAAGCAAAGACTGTCACGCGCTCAGCGTGCTATGGAAAGGGCTATGCTCGGGGTTTCTCTGAAAGATCGAATTCGAAACGCGGTGATCCGAGAGAGAACCAAAGTCACCGACATAGCCCACCGAATTAGCATGCTGAAGTGGCAGTGGAGTGAAGCCGGCCATATCATCCGAAGATCTGATAACCTATGGGGTAGACGAGTTCTTGAGTGGAGACCGCGGATCGGTACACGTAGTGTAGGACGTCCTCAGACGCGGTAGGGCGATGATCTTCGCAGGGCGGCTGGCGAGAGCTGGATGAGAGTAGCCGAGGACCGTGCTCAGTGGCGTACAATAGGAGAGGCCTATGTCCAGCAGTGGACAAGCATAGGCTGATGATGATGATGACGATGAAAGACTGTCAAACCCGGAAATAGTGCAAAATTTCCAGTTGAGGTGGAGGAGTCCTTCTGTCGACCCAATTTACCGTTTTAACTTTTTCTCCCTTTAAAAGGGCCAACATTTTTCACGGAGGGCCGTCATCTTTTTTCCTTCCAACTCATCAAACCGCCGCCATTAAACGATGACTGGCCGAAACTGCGACCAGGCAAATGAAGTGGAAACGTCAAGCGGTGCCACCCTAAATCACGGGAAAAATACGCACAGAAGAAAATGTACTACTAATAATGGGCTAACACCCTGAGCAAAAGCTGGGCCCAGCCCAATACAGACACGCCGCGACTAATGCATAAGCAGACTATATACGTTCCACTGTAGGGCGCAGGCCTTCTCTCAGGGAGAGAGTATGGGCATAATCACCACGCGTGCTCACCGCGGATTGGCGATTTCGAGCGCTGAGGTATGTGAATAGCTCAGGTTTCCTCACGATGTTTTCCTTCACAGTTAGCGAGTGGTATTACAAAGTTATAGGTACATGCCCATTGCCCGCACTGGGAATCGAACCTGGGTCTCTCGTTTCCGAGTCCAATGTTCTACCTACTAGGCTACCAACCGCTGTTACTAATACTGTGCGACTAATACTTGTAATTTTTTTTATTGTATTCGTAGTCTTTTTTATGTATAATGTTTATTGTTGTGTGTATTGGTGCAATAAATGTATGTCTTTTTATTCTAATCCCATAAATATTCCAATCCATTCAATGCAAATTAGGGCATCACTTGGTGGACGAGAACCTGGTCCTGACCTGGGGTACTAATAATACATTCATCCACTACTGGCCAAAGAACCTCCCCAAGCATGCCACTTCATTCTGTCTTCGACCATCCTCGTACAGCCGATTGCTAGTGGATTGCGAGTGCAGATCGATCCAACAAGCCGTTTAGCGTTCCCTGCTGCGTTTTGTTTTGCCATGAATACTAAAAAATGTGAATGTTTGTAAGCGCCATGTTTTTCCGCCATCTTGAAATCAACACAAATCAGTTTTTACATGACATGATCTGGTGCAGTAGCAGGTTTTGTTGGCGGGGTCGCAAAATATCCTTAGCTTCACGTCGAACTTAAAGCCCGATTTCACAGACTTAAGGCCTACTTAACCCCTTTTAAAGGCTACTTGGCGGTTATTTCGCTTTCAGCAACGTTTATCCGTTTACGGCGCTAGGAGTATAGTTGCCAAGTACGGCAATTTTTAGCGAAAATCGATTGAAGCCCTATTTTCTTGGCATTTCTGGAGTAGATATTCTCTTGGGTGACAAACCTTGATCTCTTCCTACCCCTCCGAGATTCAGGCAAGTGTCTTGACCCTAAGTTCTAGGCTTCAGGTTCTATAAATTGGTATTACTATTATAGGTAACTTTGAAAAACGGATTATAGAACAAATTTTCATTGACGTCTTGCTAAAATTTTGGGAAGTCACTAAACATAAGGATTTTCTGTGTAGGATGACATTAGGGGCTCCATAAAGCAGAACCGAATTTAATTGACATTAGGGGTTTGGTTAGTGAAGACGAGCTTAGGCCCCAAAACTTCGGACAAATTTCAAAACTCAGTGACCTTTTGCGACCTTAGGTCACTAATAAACTAATGGAGATTTGACAATTTGACAAAGGTGCATAACCCACATAAACCACATGGGCCGACTTCTGTCTTTCGGCTTCCTTTCCCGCCGAACGCTTCCGAACTTAGTCGAAGACTCCCGAACTCGCGCGCCTCATCCGTCAACCGCCCAACGTAACATGAACCGCGGGGAGCCGTTCCTCCGCCCGTTTTGTACATGTTTCCGTCCTTATTCAGGGGGGTAGAGAGGCCACCCTATCCTGGCGTCGTATATCAGCCTCAGGGATATTACCTGAATGCCAGGATAGCGTCCTAAATGTAACTGGAACATAATGCTCAAGGACTTAGGCGTTTAAGTATTGGTAGTATCTGGGGAATATGACTTTTTGTGGCCCACCCCTCTTTTTTGGTGATAAGAAGTAAAGTTGGTTTTAAAAACTAAGAGGCCGCGCCGTATTGAGTTATCTGGTAAAGCGTAAAGTGCTGAATCCGCATTTAGCTGGAATTTCGGGATAATTAGATTGTAAAAGGTCTTCGAATTTAAGCTTGAAGTCTTGAAGGTTAGAACATAAATATGTAAGTGAATAAGACAGCTGAATATGAAACTTATGTTTGCATTGCGGACGGATTCGCGTGGCCAGATCTTTAAAAATATGGATTCAGTAAAATGTTTGTTTGTTTGTTTGCCGAATTCTGTCACAACCTTTTTTACACTACCCCCAGATAAGTAATAATAAATTTTAAAAAATAACTTCCACTCAACCCAATCACTAGATGGGAATTAAAGAGGCGAAACGAAGAGGGGCCCATTTTCAGAATATCTAACATAACATAACATAACTTTAAAAAAAATACGGCCCAATTTTAAGAAATAGGCCTGTCTTCTATTCACCAAATAATCAAATGTCGTTTTTGCCTATGCTAAAGTACAAAAATTGGGCCGTTCTTCATACGACCACCTAGAAGCCACACCCAAAAGATGTTTTATAAAAAGAAAACGCTGTAGTGAAAAGTTGTCGATTGGGCCCCAGACAGACAGTGCAAATCATTTAGCCTAGTATTTTTGTTTTTGACATTGGAAATGTCCGTTCGTTCGCTCCAGTGTAGGATCCGATTTCACGAAAAAAGTGTGAAGATCTCAGAGAGTTGTGAAGATATGATGTTTAAAAAGACGCGTTTTCACGAGAGCTGTAAGGTGCAAAAAGAATTATTCAAGCAAGTCGAAAACGGAAAAAGTTATGGCCCAAAATAGTGAAAATAAAATTTGAATATTTTCCGAATTTTCAATACTGGCGCTCGATATTTTGGAAGCGACGAATTTTGAGAAAAACCCCTCTGGAAAATTTAGTCATCTTTGTCAATAATTTGAGCCTAAAACAAAGACTATCGGGTTAAGGGTTTGCCCTGTAGTCTAACCTTTTTGCAAAAAAGCAAAAAGTCAAAACTACATTTTCACATGACATTTATGGCTCGATTCATTTCCAATAATGATTATCGATCATGTGAGGCACAAAATCTGTGATATCTGGGATTTCTGTGAAATCAATGAAAATACCATTGTTTTTTGTGGTTATCCATCTTTCGGCTTATATACATTATATTTGACTGTTCTGAGGTCTAGATGTATGGAATAGTTTTTGCGCCTATAAACAAATAAGTAAAGTTTTGTTAAGAGAAAAAAAAATTGTTAGCTCAATTTATACCTGCGTTTTTTATAAATTTTTCGTAGTTTTTTTAAGTAAACCTTCAGCTTACGCGAAATAAGCATTTATCAGTATGATAAAACTTCTTACAAAACTAGACTCAAATTAGAAGAATTATCGGAGTTCTAGTAAAACTCACAGAGCTGCATAAGGATCACTTCTGCCCCCAATGAACAAAATGATATATCGTCTTTTAAAGGAAGTATCGTCTTTTACGAATAATTTTTGCAAAGAGTGTCTTCCTTTTCTCGCAATCATGTTAATAGAGATTTTTTTAAGGGGCCACAAACGAGAACCCGAGAACCATACTTAGATGATTGAAAGGACAGAAATACATATTTTGGAAAAACAACCAGTACATAAGCTACGATTTTTTGTCCATTAGTGGGGGCTAATGAACCTCGTGGATATTTGTTTGTTTGTACTGTGTCATGGAGTTCCTTAAGACAGTTCTTGCGTGGACATCGGTTCATCGGTTTATGCGTGAAGAGGTAACAGATACACAGACAGACATACTTTCGCATTTATAATATTAGCATGGATCAATTCAAGCGCTCGATTAGACCTTAAGGCTGCTTTTACGTCGAGCATGCTGTCCCGCTCGCTCAATTTAACATTTTGGAAAATGAAAAAATGAGTAAACTTTTGTAAAGAGTTTGGTACCAAACCCTCAAACTACATTTACCAAAAGTGTATCGTAATATTATTACAATCACTAAAAATATTAAATTGTGCGAGCGACGTAAAAGCAGCCTTAAGGTCTAATCGAGCGCTTGAATTGATCCATGCTAATATTATTATAATAAATTATAAATGCGAAAGTATGCCCAGCGGATTAGTAAGTTGAAGTGGTAGTGGGCGGGGCACATAGCACGCAGAACTGATGGCCGATGGGGCCGAAAAGTTCTCGAATGGAGACCACATATCGGCAAGCGCAGCGTAGGACGACCAGCCACAAGATGGACAGATGATCTCATCCAAGTGGCAGGAAGACGCTGGATGCAGGCCGCTTCCAACCGGTCTTTTTGGAAATCCATGGAGGAGGCCTATGTCCAGCAGTGGACTTCTTGTGGCTGAATGATGATGATGATGAAAGTATGTCTGTCTGTGTATCTGTTACCTCTTCACGCATAAACCGATGAACCGATGTAGGTGAATCTTGGTATGGAGATAGTTTAAGTCCCGGTGAAGGGCATAAGTTACTTTTCATCCCGGAAATTAAAAAAAAGAGAAAAAAAATATGATCGAAAAGTGGGTGAAAAAAGAAAGTTTAAAAAAACAACAACAAAAACCGTAGTTTACAGAAATCTATTAAATTAAATAATGTCTGGCAGTTACTAATCATGTCATGACCTGTTGACTTAAATTCTGATTATTTACGTTTTCTAATCAGGGCCACTAGCCTTTTTGACATTTAAATAGTAAGCAGATTGACGCAAAAGGAGATTGGATAAAAATAAGCTACCCAAATTACTCATTCCATATAGATGAAGTCGCGCGCAAAAGCTAGTTTATTATGAATTACTTACTTACGTACTCCGCTGGCTCAGTGACCCGCCACAAGTCCGACACAAGAAGTTGCCATCTGTCTGGAGCTCACGCAGGTCCTTGGCCACTTCATCTGTACGCCCTGTTCACCGCCGGATCCTCTACCATGCTTTCTGTGTGACCGAGCCTAGGGATTCGGTGGGATTTCGTTTCTCCGATGATGTTGGAATATTTATCATGAATTGGAATTGCTTATTATGACTCCGGCTCTGACCTGGCGACCGCGGAATGGACGACGCAGCGTGGGAAGGCCCCACGCCAGATGGTCTGATGACCTGGTTACGGGCGGGGAGTCGCTGGATGCGGGCGGCACAAGACCGAGAAGTTTGGAAAACCATGAGGGAGGCCGATGTCCTGCAGTGGGCGTCAAATGGCTGATGATGATGATTATGACTCCATTGAACAACCAGACATTTATTAGACTCGAGCCACGTGCCAAGGATTCTTCCCTATGTAAAAGGCTTAAGTTTTGGTTCTCAAATATCTTCCATTCCGTTACGGCCGCCGGTAACGACGTAAAGCTCCCCATTCACGATACGACCAAATGGCGGCATCCAAATTGATTAATCCAAATTGATGCACGCTGAATTTGAAGTCCACTGATAGTGCATCTTTCAGAGCTGTGGTAGCGGAGCGGTAGAACGCCGGCTTCTCATTCGGGAGGTCGTGGGTTCGAATCCCGGCATGTACCAATGACTTTGTTTTCTAAGTTACGTACATTTGTGAAGTTATAGTAGAAATACCACTCGCTAACGGTGAAGGAAAACATCGTGAGGAAGCCCTAGTGTCTGAGGTATTTACATACCTTACATAACTAGAACTAGTGCATCGTCCTTCAAAATAAATTATAGCCTCAGAGGAGCGGCATTTCTCTCATATTTATTATGGGAGTTGGCGTCATTAATTTTTCTACATAACAAAGATTTTCCCTGTACATTTCAATGCACAAACAAAATCTCTTGAGGTTGACATAACGATGGCATCAATGGCATAGATAAAATGATATGGTTTATAAACACGGAATGAATGGAAAATGGACGCCGTTTTAGCCATCATGGGCGGGTTGGACGGCATCCAGCGTGCGTTTTTCACACTGACGGTCAATCCAGACGCACTAAGCTACATCCGATTGGAAATCAATTGAACGCTGTCTTAAAACGAGCGGATTTTGGAATGCTAGCAGTCCATTTGGAGTGTTGGACGCATCGTCAATGGGGGCATTTACGCGCACGTCGTTACGTCTGCTGGGACGGCAACGGCGTATCTGTCAATTCGTTTTGCGCTACTCACCGTGTCGCGTATCTTTTTACATGTCCCCTGATAGACATAGGCGGAGAAGGTTCAGGTTTCTGCCGGTTCGAATGTTGTGGTATGGCCTAAATGTTTTAAGGACATGCCTTGGCAGAGTTTGGAACTGTACCAAACACAGCCCCAATTACCTATACGTGCACCGAATGTTGGAATTCTGACATTGGCGATAACAAGATTTTATCCGACAAAACTGTCGACGTGATTAATATTACATAATATTTATATTATATCGTCGGTTCAAAGGTAAAACCCATTTTGGGGCATAATTTCGGGCAAAATTAATTAAGTGCCAAATGAGTTTTACCTGCAGAGGGATTACAGGAGCTTTCGAGTTAGACTTTTTGCACGCGACAGTTTTCTTATGGAGCACAATACGCACTTCTTGTCGTAGATTTTCTCTTTAAAGAAACAAAACTAACAAAATCTCATCTTACGTCAAAATGTCACTTTTTGAGTTTTACTATGGACCGACGATATATTAAAGTAATATAAATATTATGTAGTTATATCTATGCCAAATTTCAGCTTTCTAGTACTTGTCTCCGAGCTAAGCCGCGGACAGACAGACGTACAGACGGATGGACATAGCGAAATTATGAGGGTTCCTTCTTGACTACGGAACCTATGGAACCCTAAAAAGAGAAGCAAAGAAAGAAATGGAGTCGGCTTATCTAACATCTATTGGTTGGATAAAATAAGAGGGTCCACTCTAAGGGAAAGTAGGTCCAAGCCTCGTCTTCAGTGAAACCTCAATTCGCTGTTTTCGTAGTTATTTTTCCCTGTTGTATTATTTTCCTGCGATTCAATATTGTCGGCTAGGTAGGTAAGAGAGTGTTTTTGGTTTTGCGCAAACAATTTTTTTAATAAAATCACAGCACTAGTATGATCAGCCGCCGTTTGACGTCCACTGCAGGACATAGGCCTCCCTCATGGTTTTCTAACCAAGAGGGGTTTTGTCACAATCGCCACGCTTGGCAGGCGGGTTGGCGATCGCAGTATGCGGTTGGAATCTCAGGAAGACGCTGCTGCCCGTCTCCTGGTAATTGATTTCCTTAGTCGCCTTCTACGACATCCGCGGAAGGAAATAGAGTGACGCTATTCTTAATGGTGGTGCAAATGAGTGAGTAACTAATTATATTTTACATTAGTCCCTTATCAGCAGTGATCGGAGTAGGTATATTGATTTTTCGTACTTATATCATGATATTATAACATGGACGTGCCATTTTTCTTAAAGTCTTAAACGTCATCGCCATTGTCATCATTACCATTTGCTTTTTTTGTAAATGGTTATGACAATGGCGATTTGTCTGTTGTGTATTTAGTTTTCTTATTGTCGTTGTGCATATTATGTTACTTATGTGCTTATTTTGTTTCTGTGATGTATCTTGTTGGCAAAATAAATGTCTTCCTTCTTCTTCTTCTTCTTCTTCTTAATGCGTAAGAAATAATAATTGTACAAAGGCGAGGCGTAAAACCGGACAAAATTACGTCTTCAAGTGATCGTCGTGTTTTTGTTTGTTTGTTTGTTAGTTACGCTTTATCGCACAAAAATTAAACTTAAATAACAGGTAAGTGTAGATGTACAAAGGCGAACTTATTTCAAAAGAAATTTCTTCCACCCAGCCTAAGAGAGGTTCGGAATGATAAAACAGAGAGCGGGACAAGGCAAATAAAGCTCAAAGTTTTTACGCAACGTCTGCCTTCACAAATTGAAAAACGCTAACATATTATCTAGTTATCATCTAAAATGGTAGATCTAAATGCCCTACAGAATAGCTTTGAAATAATTCACGTCCTGAGGACGGGATCAAACCCGTGACCTTTGCAAAGACCACCCACCACCCTTCCCAAGAGACTATGAAAACCCTCTCAAGACAGGACTTAAGTAAATAAATAACTGAGCTACCTGACGCTGTTTCGGTGGACGGATTTAATTAATCCGGATAATACCGGTTGAGGCTCCACGCGTCTCGCACCGTAATGGATGGAGCCACGGGAATGATGCTCGAGGCACCGTAATGATAATAGAGGAACGTTCTTGGACGTTCTGAGTGTCTTGGAAACTGCAGTAAGATAGTTGACTAAATTTTGAGTCATTTGGGATTGGGACGAAATTGTGTTTATGCTATAAAATACCCATAATAAACACTCATATAAAATAAAAAAAGAATAAAAAAAAATCGAAAAATAAGAAATATCGTGTTACTCTTACAATAAAAATCTTTTTAGGTTGAGATTTTACGATTAAATTCGTGAAATCTCTAATAAGCGAAGCAGTGGTCCCTAAAGTGGCGTAACTGTTGTGTCAGGAACCAGTTTCTTCCTAATATCCATCGGGATGGTTCATAGATTATAAGTCTATAGATTCACAGGTATCATTTGGTTTTACTAGCAGTGACAGTCTGATGGAATCCAGCGTAGCAATAGAGATACATGTGTCTGCAGTTCGATACTTTTGCTTCCGTTTGCAACAGAAACATTTACCTACAGTTTATCTTGAACGCAGTAAAAAAAAAAAACCGGCCAAGTGCGAGTCGGACTCGTGCTCTGAGGGTTCCGTATACACGCTTGGCCGTTTTTAGGGTACCGTACCCGAAGGGTGCCAAACGGGACCCTATAACAAAGACTTCACTGTCTGTCTGTGCGTCTGTCTGTCACCAGGCTGTATCTCATCAATCGTGATAGCCAGGCAGTTGAAATTTTCACAGATGATGTATTTCTGTTGCCGCTATTACAAAAAAATACTAAAAACCGAATAAAATAAATATTTAAGGGGGGGGGCTCCCATACAACAAACGCAATTTTTTTGCCGTTTTTTGCTCGATATTAATAACAGCAACAGGTAGACGCTTGAAATATTCACAGAATATTGGGTTATATATTAGCTTCAAAATTAAATTATTAAATTAAAATAAAATATTTTTTTAATATTTCGGGGCTCCCATACAGCAAACGTGATTTTTTTGCCGTTTTTTCTCGATGTTTGTGTCTCAAATGTTGTATAGATAATGGTACGGAACCCTTCGTGCGCGAGTCTGACTCGCACTTGGCCGGTTTTTATTATTTGTCGTTAGAATTATATAATAAGTTCCACAAATACGTCAAGTTGGATGCCTGTATGTATTAACGTTTTTCCGATAGAACATACACAAAAAAACGGCGAACAAACACGTTTGTTGTATGGAGACCCCCTTACTATTTATTATTTTTAAAATGTTATTATCAGTTAGCTGATCCGCCGTAATAACACATATTAATAATAATAACTTCCACACATTCTGTGATAAATACGGTTCCAAAGATAGCGCCCTTTAAAGGTTGGATGGACGGACAGACAGACAGACAGCGGACGCAGAGTAATAAACATAAACATAAACATAAAACATAAACATTTACATACAGGCACATACATTGCTTCGGGTACGGAACCCTAAAATGAGACGTTTTATTTCTCAGCGCAAGCATTCCCGGTCCGTAATATGTCTCACCGAAACTGCCGGCGCAATTCCTACGAGGAAACTGAGATGCACGACAAATGTATTAAATAGAGCAAACGATATTATTACCTATTCCCTTTCATCATCATCATCATCAACC
Organism: Yponomeuta malinellus; assembly: GCA_947308005.1. Taxonomy (NCBI): domain Eukaryota; kingdom Metazoa; phylum Arthropoda; class Insecta; order Lepidoptera; family Yponomeutidae; genus Yponomeuta; species Yponomeuta malinellus. The sequence continues at coordinate 3,688,579 of OX371019.1, forward strand.
CATTATGTCCCCACCGAGGGGCACGGGTCTCTTCCCCTGAGGAAGGTGTAGGCCATACTCCACCACGGGGGCCAAGTCCGGATTGGTGGAGGCTTGTAGACTAGTGGCTCGTCTACTGTCAGAAGTTGTCAAGCCGCCCTAATTACCTATTCCCTTTACCAGATGAAATTTCCGCAGATGTAAATACTGTGATATAGTACCGCTTCCATGTTTGTGATGTCCTTGCCCGGTTACCGCAGCACAGGGTATACTTTGGGACCAGGACAAGTGTGTCTCGTGTTCAATCTAAAGCCAGCGTCGAGTGTGTTCCACAGAACTGTTCCGTGAGTGTAGGTCTCTTCAAACCGGTCTCTGAAACTCGGCCCTGGCGTGGGTAAAAGGTGTCACCACACTATTTTTACGGTTTCGTACCCAAAGGCTAAGAGACCCTATTACTAAGACTCTGCTGTCTGTCCGTTTGTCCGTCCGTCCGTCCGTCCGTCCGTCCGTCCATCCGTCTGTCCGTCCGTCCGTCCGTCCTTCCGTCCATCCGTCCATCCGTCCATCTGTCCGTCTGTCACCAGGCTGTACCTCATAAACCGTTATAGTTAGATAGTTAAAATTTTCACAGATGTATTTCTGTTGCCGCTATAACAACAAATACTAAAAACAGAATAAAATTAATATTGAACGGGGGCTCCCATACAACAAACGCGGTTTTTTTTTTGCTGTTTTTTGTTCGATAATAATAACGGCAACAGGTAGACGCTTGAAATATTCAAATGTTGTATAGATAATGGTACGGAACTCTTCGTGCGCGAGTCCGACTCGCACTTGGTCGGTTTTTCTCAATTACAAGTAATAATCTGCTAATCTACTGTTCACGAATTAGTGTGCTGGAAACTGGAAGTTAGTTTAACTAAAATCATACACAACACAGGATTAATCTAGAGTATCCATTACAACTGTCTTGTTTCCGTATTCAACTAATGTACGGTGCGGTTTTGCACCGAAAACAGGGCATTGAGCGACTGAGTGCAATTATTGCGAAACTTAATAAAGGGCGGGCGCACACTTGGTGACATAGAAATTGAAAAAAAAAATTATCACGCACATTCTCTCTATATATTTGTTTCGTCAATCTATCTTCCTTCATCCTCTCCACATGTCCAAACCAACGCAACATTCCTTTCTCAATTCTAGTCACTATAATATCCTCTTTCAGTTCACAACGTTCTCTAATCAAGCTATTGCGTATCCTGTCATTCAAAGTAACATCCATACCCAAGTCTCACTAGCATACATAAGGGACGACCCAGATGGACATACTTCGACCAAATAGGGAATGTATTAGCAAAGGGCAAGATAAAAAGTACCCGAAACCGGCGTGCGTGCATGCAACGACTAATTAATGTTGAGGAAGCGAAAGTGATCTATCAGGACCGTAGCAAGTGGCAGTCCCTGGTCTCTGCCTACCCCTCTGGGATACAGGCGTGAGTGTTATGTTTAATATTTATCATATCAAATTACATTAAAAATTCATAGTAAGATATTGATAAAAAGGAGTTATACATAAGCTTAAGCAGCCTATGAAAGTTTATTACATTTTTTACGTTTGCAAGACATTTTTTTTATTTAGCCTGCGTCTCACATATCGGCAAGCGCAGCGTGTGTGCAGCAGTGGACTTCTTGTGGCTGAATGATGATGATGCGTCCCACTATAGGGCACAGGCCCAGAGATGGCATTAATTGCCACGCGCGCCCACCGGCTTGAGGGTGGCTGAGGTATGTGAACCAGTGTTGCCAGCCGGGTCTTGTCGAAAGTTACCTTAAAGAGACAAATAGGTAACCTTTTAGTGTAAAAAATCACCTTACAAAAAAAAACCTGCCAAGTACGTGCGGGCCACGCAAGGTGTAGGGTTCCTTAAAAGAAGGGTTATTTACCTGCTTTACAGAACTAACAACTTCATCAACTTTATCATTTTGAATGGGATTTGAACGTAAGTTCCTTTTTTTAAGATTTTATCCACCGTTTTGTCGCCGTAATTAAATCTGCGCCAAATCTGCATCATCATCATCAACCCATTATGTCCCCACCGAGGGGCACGGGTCTCTTCCCTGAGGAAGGTATAGGCCATACTCCACCACGGGGGCCAAGTCCGGATTGGTGGAGGCTTGTAGACTAGTGGCTCGTCTACTGTCAGAAGTTGTCAAGCCGCCCTAAGGCCTCTGACTTGGCTTAACGACTGCCATCTATCGACGGCAGCCGGCGGACAGACGGACAGACATACCTTGCTAAATTTTTAGGGTTCTCTGTTGACTACGGAGCCCTAAAAAGGTACTAAAACGTGTACAGTGCGTACAAGTTTTAGTTTTAGAGCTGCTCACTACATGTATGAACTATAACGATGCCAAGAGTTGCCAGCATTGCTCAGCTCTTGAAATCGCCAGTCTGCGGTGGGCACGCGTAGTGATTAAGCCCATACTCTCTCCCTGAGGGAAGGCATGTGCCCTACAGTGGGACGTATATAGGCTGCTTATATAGGTGTATGAGCAAGTATTTAATTACAAATAAAAAATGTTGATCTGATACTAATCGACTAGATGAAAAATTGTGTGGGCCAATTAACCACGCGTGCCCACCGCGGATTCGCAATTTCAAGCGCTGAGGTATGTGAACACCTCAGACAGAAAGGTTCCCTTACGATGTTTTCCATTACAGGGCGGCAATATGGGGGAAATTGAGGAAAATGTCGTGGCTAATGGGGTAATTAATGTCGTCCTGCGAGAAGATACCTGCTACAAGAAGGTGGAATTAGGAGGTCAAATAGTAATATTGAGGGGGATTTTGTTAGGAGGTATAGTTCAAGGCAGTATTCTCGAAGTTGTTGTTGTTTACCTCGGGCAAACCATGCAGTTAGGTAAAAACAACTTCGAGAAAAAGGCCAATAGAAGAATACAGCTGGGCTGGGCAGCGTATGGGAAACTACGTCGAGTCTTCACATCGCCAATCCCACAGAGTCTAAAGACGAAAGTTTTCAATCAGTGCGTCCTACCCGTCATGACATACGGTGCCGAAACGTGGACAGTCACGGTGGGGCTGGTCCACAAATTTAAAGTCGCTCAGCGTGCTATGGAAAGGGCTGTGCTTGGGGTTTCTCTGAAAGTACTGAAAGATCGAATTCTAAACGAGGTGATCCGACAGAGAACCAAAGTCACCGACATAGCCCACCGAATTAGCGTGCTGAAGTGGCAGTGGGCCGGCCACATCATCCGAAGAACTGATAATCGATGTGGTAGACGAGTTCTTGAGTGGAGACCGCGGATCGGTAAACGTAGTGTAGGACGTTCTCAGACTCGGTGGAGCGATGATCTTCGCAGGGCGGCTGGCAAGAGCTGGATGAGAGTAGCCGAGGACCGTGCTCAGTGGCGTGCTATGGGAGAAGCCTATGTCCAGCAGTGGACAAGCGTAGGCCGATGATGATGATATAGTAACCGTAAAGCAAAAGTGACAAAAATTATTATCTGTTAGCTGGAAGAAATTACTATCTAGTGTAAAACTCGTCTTTGTACAAATTTAGTTTAGTGCAATCAAGAATCATTCATTCGAGGCGGAGTTCAATAGTGGACGGAACTTGGGGCGTTAAGAATGTAAGAAGGTTTGACACCCAGTTTCTCGTACACTAACAATCTGTTAACGGATTCCAAACAGGGGGTATAGCTCGTATTTCAATAGAAATGCAAAGAATCGTCAAATAAAGGGAACAAAAAAACCTTATGGCTAAACTAAACAGCCCGGTTTCTCAAGAGTGGTTTTGCGAACGTGCGTAGTTTTTTTTTTACTAAAAGACCTTTTTCTATATAATAGTAATAAAATCCACACGTCACAATAATGCAATAATAATAACTTTTACTTAATACAATCATAATGACCTGGTCCCAAACTAGAATACCCTGTACTATGGTAACCAGGCTAGGACATCACAAACATGAAAATACACCCAGAAAGAGGCATGACAATTCATGTACGTCGGCCACCAGTGGGAATCGAACCCACGACCTCTGTTTTGTTAGACAAGCGTTTTACCACTAAACTAACGAGCCAGTCAATGTTTTGTTTTTAGAATTAGTACTAAGCTGCGAAAGATGTCCATCGGTATCGTGGCAAATTCTGGTATCTGCCTATCCTTCCGGGATGCAGGCGAGAGTTTATGTAATATACTAAGCAACCTCAGAAAGTGTGTTTAGAGGTAGTACTGAGCTGCGAAAGATGTCCATCGGCATCGTGGCAAATTCTGGTATCTGCCTATCCTGCCGGGATGCCGGCGAGAGTTTATGTAATGTACTAAGCAACCTCAGAAAGTGTGTTTAGAGGTAGTACTGAACTGCGAAAGATGTCCATCGGTATCGTGGCAAATTCTGGTATCTGCCTATCCTTCCGGGATGCCGGCGAGAGTTTATGTAATGTACTAAGCAACCTCAGAAAGTGTTTTTAGAGGTAGTACTGAGCTGCGAAAGATGTCCATCAGGATCGCGGTAAATTCTGGCCTCTGCCTGTCCCTCCGGGATGCAGGCGAGAGTTTATGTAATGTACTAAGCAACCTCAGAAAGTGTTTTTAGAGGTAGTACTGAGCTGCGAAAGATGTCCATCGGCATCGTGGCAAATTCTGGTATCTGCCTATCCTGCCGGGATGCCGACGAGAGTTTATGTAATGTACTAAGCAACCTCCGAAAGTGTTTTTAGAGGTAGTACTGAGCTGCGAAAGATGTCCATCGGTATCATGGCAAATTCTGGTATCTGCCTATCCTTCAGGGATGCCGGCGAGAGTTTATGTAATATACTAAGCAACCTCAGAAAGTGTTTTAAGAAACAGCAGGTATACGACAGCCCTAATCCGGAGCACCGCAAGAGATATTGTGACGCATCAGGCACCGCACTTAGCGCCATCGCTTTGCCCGCCTGCGACTGTGATAGGGTTGCCACATAGTCGATAGTGATTTTTCCGATATTTTGAAATAATTGGCTGGATCCTCGATTAATCTTGCGACACATATTTTAAAATGGAGAGTAAAAACTCTATGGGGATTTTATTACTCCAAGAAGGAGTCCATGTGGGGCTTTGCGGACAGCGATAATTTGAACTAAGTGCGATACTTCTTATACACATAACATAACATAAGCAGCAGTATACGTACCACTGTAGGGCACAGGCCTTCTCTCAGGGAGAGAGTGTGCGCTTAATCACCACGCGTGCCCACCGCGGATTGGCGATTTCAAGCGCTGAGGTATGTGAAGAGCTCAGACACTCAGGTTTCCTCACGATGTTTTCCTTCACCGCTAGCGAGTGGTATTGCTACTATAACTTCACAAATGGACATAACTTAGAAAACCAAGTCAGAGCCCGCATGCCCGCACTGGGAATCGAACCTGGTTCTCTCGCTTGCGAGTCTGATGTTCTACCCATGGTAGGCTACCAACGCTTCTTATACACGATGGACCATATTTTATCTTACCATAATTATTGCAAGTGGTAACGCAGTCAGCGTCGCAAAGTTGTGGGCCGCAACTGTTGGACTTTAATGAAGTTTGTTTTGCCATCGACACGCTAAGAAGAAGACTACATGGTGGAATAAAATTCCCATAAAGTTTGAATATACGTTGTAGAGTAAAAGCTAAAAACATACATCCAAATTTGGCGCTACGCGGTAAAATTTCGAGATTCCGAAAAAAATATCAGCTGTTCCATACATATTCATTCCATTCCATCCAACCATTCATTCCAGGTAACTTTACTATATTTATTGTGGTGACAGTTTTTTTTTGCTTTTTTTGAAAATTTTTTTCCGTATTGACGAGTAGATCCGCGTTCCTTACGGATAGCTGTGGGCATTTTCATTATGCTCTGTATAGCTAAAAATCTAAATTTAAATTACTGGTCCAAAAATGTTTTTATTGAATCGTCCCTAGTTCTTGCACCCTTCATTTACCATAAGGTAACCGAAAGACGAAACCGTTCGTCTGCAGGTCGTCAAAATCCCTATACTGAAGTTCCAAAATTTCGAAAATTTTTTTAGATGGAACCTAATGCCGGAATATAAAAAATATAATAATAAACATTCCGGAATATATGTCCAGATATTTCGGTTTTAGGATCTAGCAACCCTACTGCCGCGGCCTTTTTAATGAGACGCCATTGTGCTCGTTTCATTTGTTACTTCAGTTTCGGAACGGTCGCGTGTCGATTCTCGTAGTTTCTTAAGGCAGGCAGGGTTTCCCAAACTTATTCAGTTTGCGGTACACTTATCATTTATAGAAACACAATTTCTATGAAACGCTACTCAAACGCAGATTTAATAATGTGTGGTAGTCTTTCGGTGATATTATTAAATACACGATTCCCTTAAAACACTCCAAATACTCTTAGGCTGTGGTGTAGTCTTTCTCTTGTAAAGTCTCTGCCACAGATTTTTATGCGACGTTAAATTTGTCCTCAGCACGGGTTAGTGCAACAAAAAGAATATAACTATCTATACTTTTACACCTATACTTTTAAGTAAGCCTAAAACCTGATTAGCAAAGAAACAAATGAATAAAGTATTATTATTATTACATTAACCCACTAAATAAATGGAAGCAACGGAAAAAACAACAATATTTTCCGGAAAAGCAAAATCAGGAGCGCATCGTTCCCAAATGGTACTAGGGCTATACCGGGCACATTTTAGGAACCCCTGTGTTCAGGCCCTTTGTATAAAGGTCCGACCGTATGTGGCTGATTTCATACAAAGTATAGTTTACAATTTACCATTTGCAACAACTTTTGTTCTACGACATTTGAAAGCTTTTGGTCAATGTACATTTAAAAAAAAAATTGCGCCGTTTTCTGGTTTATGGTGGTGCTGGTCGATCGATAACGGTAAAAAATCATACAGAAATAAAGAAATCGGGCCGTTTTTGTAGTGGACATAGATTGGACATAGGTTTTACTGAAGTCTGCGACATTGGTCGAGACTTAAAAACGCGTAAAAATGCGACTCGAGCGCGCGGGCGCGGCTCCTCCGCAAAAATGGAAGCAAAACATAATTATGCAGCATGCAGCGCGTTTGCATCGCTTCTCAAAAATGTCACAAAACGCGATTAGAAACGCGTATAAAAGTCGACGTGGGCAATGGCTCTAATATAATTATGTAAGCCGTGATATTTTGAAAAATATTAATCTGATAAACGAAATAGAAAACAATGTGTTCTCAGGAGTTGCGCGTTTTATGCAATGGCCTTTTTGGATTTCTAACAGAATTGTAGAATTATGTAATAATATTTGTCACTTAACCACGCATCACATCCAGTTGTTTGGCGAGCGTTGTGGACGCACATGTAATTAGTACAAGTACCAGAATGTATAACGAAAACTAAGTCTTTAAGAATGCGATGTACTTGATACAGTTTGTGTCCCTTACAAATAAAATAATAAAATAATTAACGGGTGAACAGGCTTGGATGCAATTTGGCACAAAGGCCGTTTTCTAGACTAAGTCGACATACATTTTATATCACTTATCACTAAGTTTTATCACGTTTATCACAAGAACGAAATACTTATTTAAGTATGTACTCACTTTTAAACAAGCTAGGTGCTTTTTCACCTTCTGGCATTTATTGGAATAGTTCTAATTTATCCCAGTTCGTACTACTAGCACAAATTAATTGCGCAATACATTATACTACCCTTGTTTCGTTCAATTGTGGTCTCAAATTAATTAATCTCGTTTCTAGAACTTTGACTAAAAAGGCTACACACAATTTGACAGCTAAAAGGGTGAAAATAATTTATTTACTTAAACTTCTGTTTGCGATGCAAAAGTTGCAGAAAACTCAGTTTCGCATGACTCTAACGTTGCTGTCATTCTGACATACATACAGTACATAACATAAACTCACGCGTGAATTCCGACGGGGTAAGCAGAGATTAGGGCTTATCATTTGCCACATCAACAATATGTAGTAGTCGCAGCAAGCACGCCGGTTTCGGGTACTTTAACATTAACTGTCAAATTCTGATATTTTTGCGCCACAAAACGCTTGACTCGTGCTATCGTACATCCCATGCTGGAAATCCTTTTAGGAGCACATAATTATAAACCTTCGTGCTGGTGCCCTTCTGTATACAAAATGGTTCTACCACCTTTTTGCGTGTTTAACAAACTAATATCACATATTAGAGTTTGTTAAATTAATCCCTTTAGCAATGCTAGTGTGCGTAAGCATTATGGTTGAAATATTGGACATTTGGGAGTATTTTGCTTAAGTTTCAGAGTGGTTACTTTACTACGCCTATCGAATAAATTATCGCTCACGTACTCAAAATAAACTGGGAAAATCTGGCTTCATTGACAAATAGCCCAGAAAATTCCTTCAAATTAAATCCTTGACTTTTTCTAAACAGTGCACGAAACGAACCCTCACGCTAGTATCCGTGACGCTGAATCGCGTATACTCGGCTCTAGCCCTCATCCAAATGAAGAAAATCATGTTATCTATATGATGTGTTAAAATATTCTTTAATGTACACAGACAGAAATGAAATGAAATGATTCGAAATATAGATAGGTAGAGAACACTTTATTCAAAAATGTTTTGTTCAAAGTAGCACAGAAACTGAGACTTAATAGTCGTCCTAGTCCTAGTTAGAACGTCACAAGTTAAACTAGGTGTCCATTTTAAGATCTAGATAATTTTGGTGAAAAAATGGAGAAAAAAAACTCCAAGCTTAGTCTTTTCAAAGTCCTTAATAAACAGAGTTTACAAAATTATTCCAAAACCTAGAACTCATGCATTAAACTGGCTTTAATTCCATAAATCATTGTCACCTCGAAAATCTTTAATGTTATAAGTAGTAGCACTTTTAAAGAAATCATACATAAAAAAGGAAATTGCTCAAATATTTCTTAACCTAAGAGTAGGCAAACGGCGGTCTTATCGCTGAAAGTTATATCAAAACATACCTAATAGATACACAGTAGGTACACTAAAATTTTAATATAGGATAGGTGGCGGTGGAAGCCTAGTGGGTAGAACCCTCAGGTAGAACCTCTGACTACAGCGGTGGTAGCCTAGTGGGTAGAACCTCGGACTCAGAAGTGGGAGACCCAGGTTCGATCCTCAGTACGGACATGTACCTATGACTTGGTTTTCTAAGTTATGTACATTTCTGAAGTTATAGTAGCAATACCACTCGATAACGGTGAAGGAGAACATCGTGAGGAAACTTGAGAGTCTGAGCTATTCACATACCTCAGCGCTTGCAATCGCTAATCCGCGGTGGGCACGCGTGGTGATTAAGCCCATACTCTCTCCCTGAGAGAAGGCCTGTGCCCTACAGTGGGACGTATACAGGCTGCTTATCTAGGTGGCGGCCTTAAGCTTCCACTTTTATCGAATGGTCATAAGCACACACTTTGTTTAGCTCAATGTGGCAGAAAGTAAGACCATCCTTAGGTTAAACAAACTACTTAATTAGACCAAGTTCACTTAGCAAAAAGACTCGCTAAAACCCCAAAAAACGACACTGAAAAAGCAAACAATCTATCTTAGTTTTCGGCCACAAAACTTCGCGTACCTAAATATGTATATACCTACTGCTGTAGGTATTTTTCCGTCGAGTGAGTCAAAGTGGCGAGAGCTGGATGAGAGTAGCTGGCAAGAGCTGGATGGCGGCGTGCAATAGGAGAGGCCTATGTCCAGCAGTGGACAATCATAGGCTGATGATGATGAGTCAAAGTAAAAACAAGGCAACTGCGAGTAGGATTTCCGCTCTCAGGGTTCCGAAAAAACAATTAAAAGTTATGTTTGGAGTCGAAATAAGTGGTCTTCCAGGCAAACCAATGTTATTTTTTGCGACTACAATCGTTTTTATGAGATATATTACGGGTGTTGACATAAAAAACCTACAGGGTATTTCCCATTTGACAAGAAACAAGTTCCCACGGCTAATAAAAAAAGGACCGAAAATAAAAGAAAAAACCTGGCAAGTGCGAGTCGGACTCGCCCACCGAGGGTTCCGTACAAATTTGTAGGTACATACGGCATGACCTCTATAGTCCGAACACCTTCTGTAATCCAAACGCCCCAGCCCGACCCGCGGCTTTTCACTCGCCGTCTACTGCGAGTGAAAAAGCGCAGTTGTCTACGTCCGCACTAAAACATTGGATTTTTGTAAAAAAGTTTAATAAAAGTAACGTTTATTGATGAATATACATTTAAAATTTTACAATAGTAATTAGTTTTATTCCGTAAAAAATACCCTATAAACTCTCTGTATTAATTCTAACGCTCTACGAATCCGAAAGGGGGGTAAATTTTCGGTGTTCGGATTATAGATCTGTATGATTAAAGAGCTTTATGATGCTGTACTATAAATAGTTCAGGAATTGAATCTCGCAGTTTTTTCCGAGCTTTGCCCGAACTTCAGACAATTTTTTTATGATTTAATTACAATTATATAGTTTTTAAATTTTTTCCTGTACTTGTAGTATAAGACGATATTTTTTTTTTTTATTTTTTTTTTATTTTTAATTAAGCACAGTGACAAAGTTATACAATATATTCCCTTCTGCCAAACTGCCAAAATTCTTTCTTAGTTCTAGGTCAACGGAAAGTACACTATAAACTTTGATTACAAATTATGGAATATAGTTTTTTTGCGGCGTAAACGGCTTTATCTCGTTTTTACTTAAAAGTTAGATTATTTTCACAGCCTCAAGGGACTGTAGACCTGACTATATTGTTTTAATTTCAACTCGATACCTCCACGCGTTCCCTAGATAAAAAGTATTAACAGACAGACGGACGGACAACAGAGTGATCCTGTAAGGATTCTGTTTTTTCTTTTTGTGATACTGAACCCTGAAAAGGCAAGTGCGAGTCGGACTCGCGCTTTCAGGGTTCCGAACAAACAATTATAAACTAATCTTTGGAATCGAAATAAGTGGTCTCCCATACAACCCATTGTAATTTTTTCACAATTAAAAACTTAAGGGTCTATTCCCCTAAGTTCCCAGCAATATTTGTATGAGATACATATAACCACCAATTAATGAGGAAGGGCCCTCTACTAAGGGTTAGATTTCATTTTGACATAAGGAACCCTATAAATTAACAAAGTAAAAAACATATTTTTGGATTTATAATATTAGATATATATTTTTTGCACACCAATAGAAGCGGGGACCAACCACCCACTAATAATGCTACTAACCACCTAATTCTATCTATCTTAGAAACAGTACGATGTATGATTATAAGTCTATCACCCGATTAGACAAAGTTGACATGCTACGCTCACGCGTCGGCAAAGCACCTACAATATAGGCACAAAAACTCGCCGAGCCAGCGGTTTTGCGTCGGGCAGAAGTGGACTCAGCTCGTCCCTCATCACGTGTCCCAGGCCGACCGCATCGGACCGGGCAGCGGGCCGGACATAAAGCCTAATATACTCTGTATTTTGTTCTCATTAGTTTTGTGCGGTTTTAAGAAAGGACAGTGGGTCGGTACAGTCGACTGGAGGTTTACATTTTTGTTGCAAAGTTGGCGTTCACGTAATTGCATAGAGTGCGTGTATAAAGGTTGATGTGCGTTTGTATGTGTCAGTACAGATTGAATTGGGTACGTCTCTGCGTAGATTTGTTTTATTTTGTGTTACAATGGAAATAAATGCATTCCACTTTCACTTACTACCACGTATGTGCTATTGACATGACACGGCATCAACCTTTACACCCGTGCAATTTACTCACTTAAGTTGATGGGCTGGGCTCCAGCGAGTAACGGTGAGAAAAAAAAATCATATCTTATTTTACAGATCGAATTTGCACAAAGTGTCTGTCCGATTGTACAGTCACGGATCACGAACCTGGGACTAGATAGCATTTAGCATTTGCTATCTAGTCGTAGGTTTTTTGCCTTACGTCCATGGCCATGGGTCATAAAAATAACTATCAACATGATTGAGAGATTACCCGAAGCCCGCGTGCGTGCATGCAACGACTAATGAATGTTGAGGAAGCGAAAGTGATCTGTCAGGATCGTGGCAAGTGGCAGTCCCTGGTCTCTGCCTACCCCTCTGGGATACAGGCGTGAGTTTAGGCATGTATGTATGTATGTATGAATGTATGAGAGATTGTACGCATACTTTTTTCAAATTCGATCTGTATGTTTGTTTAGATATGTTTTATTTTTCATTGGTGGCGCTAGTCAGCCCAAATGGATCCCCTTAAGGGCGAATTTGCTACCGAAATGTGACAGTTGATATGATGTCGACTGTGCTATAATGCTCTGCAAATAATTTGAACAAGAATCTACGTAGTCGGAATGACTTCGCAGTGGTTTTATTTAACAATTCGATTGTTAAGGAGTTATCTCCCGGTTATTATAAAGATCGACTGGATGATGTCTGTAAAAAGATTCCTAGGCGTGCTTAAACAGCCATTACGTGTGTTAATTACAACTGCAATCCGATCCGCGTTTACCACGGTCCGACGCGATTTACGACTCGTTGTATCATCACACCCTGGGCCATTTCCTTATGGCCACAACTTGAGTACTTCCAGTGCTAGAGTTACATGAGCACTGTGGTCCACGAAGACTGAGCATTGTGCTCGGTTAGTGTCACTTTTTCTGAAACTTTCTCCCGTAGGCACCTACTTAGATGGCCCCTCAAGGAGCGATTCAAATTAAAACGTAGTTTGGTTATAATCTGTAGAATTCTAAATGGCCCTATCGGACCACTATAAAACGTCACCGACATAGCCCACCAAAGTCACCGACATAGCCCACCGAATTAGCGTGCTGAAGTGGCAGTGGGCCGGCCATATCATCCGAAGAACTGATAACCGATGGCGTAGACGAGTTCTTGACAAGCGGATCGGTAAACGTAGTGTAGGACGTCCTCATACTCGGTGGAGCGGTGATCTTCGCAGGGCGGCTGACAAGAGCTGGATGAGAGTAGCCGAGGGCAATAGGAGAGGCCTATGTCCAGCAGTGGACAAGCATAGGCTGATGATGATGAAGACCACTATAACAATGGTTTTTAAATGTTCTTTTCAAGGTGATAATCTGACATAATCCGGCATGTTCACAAACGACATGCCGGAACTCAAGGACCCTTTACCGATATGTTTCAGGGACACAAAAATTAAGGTTTGCTCGTGCTTATTAAGGTTTGCTAACTTGCATTGCGATCAGACATGTCGTTTGTAAATAAAACCGGCCAAATGCGAGTCGGACTCACGCACGAAGGGTTCCGCACCATTATCCATACAACATAGACAAAGATTGAATTTGAGAACAGCGCCATCTATAGAAACCAACAAGAAGCGTTTAACGTTGACATTTAACGACATGACATCGGCGCAGTGAAGGTTACGTAGATAACGTTTTTTGTATGGCAGCCCCCCTAAGATATTTATTTTATTCTGTTTTTAGTATTTGTTGTTATAGCGGCGACAGAAATACATCATCTGTGCAAATTTCAACTGCCTAGCTGTCTGTCACGGTTCATGAGATACAGCCTGGTGACAGACAGACAGACAGACAGACAGACAGACAGACAGACAGACAGACGGACAGTGAAGTCTTAGTAATAGGGTCCCTTCGGGTACGGAACCTTAAAAATCGTTATAGTAACGTCCCAAATTGTATCCACTCGTGTCGGATTTGGCGCCTCGAATAAAAGCGCCAAATCTGATGCAAGAATTAATAAATTACTCACCAAACGGGTGTCTTCACTGGGAGTCACTGGAAGAGGAAAGAATACCTTCACCTTTTGTACTCCAGCCGAGGAGATGGCAAGTTAAAAGCAGCCCACTGGCAAGTCGGGGCGAGTCCGCATTAGCGCGATTCACTCGACCTCAGCAATTTATGTGGGGACTCTTGCATAAATTCCGGGCTGCCGTCAAATGTATCCATTTCACGTTCGCGCTTGCTAAGCTGGGGTTCCTTCTGCGCGACTGGATTATTTATTTAATGCTAATTAGTGTGAATTTCACGTTCTATATATTCACATCTATATTAGAACACATATCAGCAATTTCGAAAATGTTGGTAGCCATCATAATGTTAATATACTACGAATAAACATAAATTGTCATTTCCACGTTTAAACTTGCAAAAGTTAATACATTCTTTATGGGCACTGTATACGGTTCTATAGTAAAATACCCTCAAGATATATTAGAGTTACCACCGACGCGGTTCAAAAATGTGTTAAGAATGCCAAAAAGCCTATTGTAACATTAAGGATTATTTGGAATACAAATATGTCTGGTAATTAAATAATGTTAACGGGGACGTTTGTATCTAGTGTAGTGTAACTTTAAGTTGAAAACTCTGTCAATTAAGCAAACCTGTTTTTAAAACAATAAATGTGGAGTTTCTTTGTTAGCTTCTTCGCCGCATAATCTATTAATCGTAAAAGTAACAGCTTTGACGTTCATTAAGTAACTATTTTGTTTTTATAGTGAAATTTATTTTTTATTTTTGACTTTTTTAAATTATACCTACTACTTACTATACGGAGTTAGTTTTTGCTACTTTTGGTGTGTTAGTTTGTCACAAAACCAGTTTAGCTTGGATATATGGTTAAGATTTCTTCAGACGTATCTAATGAAATTTTCCTTTTCATTTAAGGTAAACTTTTAAAGAGTTGTTTGAAGTTGCTAGTAATAAAAATATTTGCTGAGTATCTGAGCTTAACCGACTTTTTGCATGAACTAGGTAGTCATAAACATTACTAACTAACTTTACAAGTGTGCCCTAGCGTAGTTCCAAGCCGCAAAAGATTGCAACTGTGGCATGACTATTTTATAAAAAGGTACTTCATATCTTTGCCTCTGGCTCACACACTGCAGACCAGACCCTTTCTTTAATTAACAGTGCTAAGTTTCTATTAAAAGACAGACGCAATTTCAATTCAAGATCTGTCATAGTGTGTCATACATTCATACATAAACTCATGCCTATATCCCAGAGGGGTAGGCAGAGACCATGGACTGCCACTTGCCACAATCCTGACCACTTTCACGTCCTCAGCATTCATTGTTCATTCATTCAATGTGCCATATTCGCAAGTTAAGAACTTTCGCAATCGTTAGTCGCGCGCTTTTCACTCTCCCTTGCTAAGCCTCTACTCCTGTCATAGGCCTGCTATGTCGCGACACCAAGTTGCAAGAGACTGCATCTGTCGCAGCTGCAAGTTAAGAGTTCGCTGTCCTAAATGAACTGCCGGTGGTTACTCAGCTAAGCCTCAATTTCGCACTTAGACCCCGACTCCAGGGGCCTGCTTCATAGAACAGAGATTCATGGTTTACATTGACAATTCGATGTTACATTGCAAAGTCATTGCGTAAACAAGTAGGAAGACTCGGCTACGCAATATGCATCGAATCGCCATGACAAACTATGAATTGTAGTTTCATGAAAGGCGGTCCTAGTCGCGAGAACATTTGTAGACCTTAAAATCCCTCGCTGTCGCAAGTCGCGTGGTCCGAAACCCAGCTAAGCCTCACTCCGTGCCCTGGCGTGGCTCCAAGCCGCGAGTGGCCACAGATGACGCGGCGCTCGTTATCTTACGCTAAATTGTTTTGATAATTGCCTGACACTTTCCGTCATTTCAGCGTTTTTCCTCTGCCCCCACTAACACCACTAGGTACTACTGGAAGGAACATAAGTGAACACAGAATATTTTATGTGTTTAGTAGTAGTTGCCTACTTACTGCCGGTCTCTGATTTAAGTGACAGATTAACTGCCACATTTAGAAGTGAAAATTTTATTAGGTAAATCCTTAAGCGCCACTTGCACCATGCCCCTAACCCGGGGTTAACCTGTTGTAACGGGTTAACCCGTTGTAACGGGTTAACCCAGTGTCAAATTGTACTGGTAACCATGGTAACTCCAGATTTAACCGGTTAACCCCGGGTTAGTGGGACGGTGCAAGTGGCGCTTAGTATCCACAAATCGCTAACCGGTGGCAAGTCATATTTGTCACAATAAAAATTCCATACAGACTCACTTCAATTAATATCTCCTCATGTATCTGTTTCATTTATGTTTTCTTTTACCAATAGTCTAGATATAAATTGGCATTTGAGGTTCCGTGTGTCGTAGAAGGCGACTAAGGAAATCAATTACCAGGAGACGGGCAGCAGCGTCTTCCTGAGATTCCAACAGCATACTGCGATCGCCAACCCGCCTCCCAGGCGTGGCGATTACGGCAAAACCCCTCATGGTTATGCAAACCACGAAGGAGGCCTATTTCCTGCAGTGGGCGTGAAAAATGGCTGATGATGATGATGATTTGAGGCTGAATATATCACCTAACACAGATATAAGACGCCTGTTAATTAACTAATTAGATTTATTTTTGAAGTTATTTATGAGCATAATACTTATCTGAGGTGAAAAGACGTCTACACACACAAAACGATGTAATGTTTTAATTTATTTTAGTCAATGCCCATACGGTGTCTGTAACAGTGACGTTACGATAGTTTTACGATGATATATCGCCCTTAAAACTGTCCCCTAAATAGTAAAATACATTAATCAACTTCCAGAGTTGTGTCATAAGCAGCCTATATACGTCCCACTGTAGGGCACAGGCCTTCTCTCAGGGAGAGAGTATGGGCTTAATCACCACGCGTGCCCACCGCGGATTGGCGATTTCAAGCGCTGAGGTATGTGAATAGCTCAGGCACTCAGGTTTCCTCACGATGTTTTCCTTCACAGTTAGCGAGTGGTATTGCTACTATAACTTCACAAATGTACATAACTTTGAAAACCAAGTCATAGGTACATGCCCGCACCGGGGATCGAACCTGGGTCTCCCACTTGCGAGTCCGAGGTTCTACCCACTAGGCTACCATCACTACCAGAGTTGTGTACTATTCATTAATTACATTTGAAGTCTCAAAACTGTAATCGAAACTTTATACCCTTGGCTTAGTTCACGAGGATTTTGTATTCTACGATAAAAAGTGGGTCGTTATCCTGAGTTAATTCAGTGCAAATCATGCCATATGCCTCGTGGCGCAGCGGTAGTGCATCTGCGCACCATGCGAGAGGTCCCGGGTTCGAATCCCGGCTGGGGACAAAAAAAACCCCAGGTCTTGGATGTTTACATATGTTTGTGATGTCGCTGTTTCTGGTTCCCCCGATACAGGGTATCCTAGTGTGGGGCCAGAAGCAATGTATGTGCCTGTATGTAAATGTAAATGTATGTATGTATGTATGTATGTATGTATGTATGTATGTATGTATGTAATATCTGAGTGCCTAATTTAATCCAAATCGTTTGATAATCGTTTCACAATTATCCAAAAAGTCCGAGTTGGTATGACATTGCGCATTTAAGAATCGCTTTAATTAATTAATTCGCGAATTGAAACTGAATGCTACGAATCTGAATTTACTGTACTTAGGAGTCGTTGACTTAAGACTGCTTTTACGTCTAGCATGCTGTCTCGCTCCCAACATTTTTAGTGATTGTAATAAAATGAGTAATGCTTTTGATACATTTGGTCTAACGGTTTGATAGATAATAAATTATTACGATTGATGATGAAATTATTACGGACATGCAAGACATATTTTTCGTATCCTGTACCTAGTTTTAATAATTTCGGAAACCACTTATCTTTGTTAAAAACTACGTTTAGGAAAAATATACTTGAAATGTCTGCAATTTAATTATACACAAAAACCCTCAGACCACATTTACCAATACTTTACTCATTTTATTGCAATAATTAAAAATTTTAAATTGTGCGAGCGAGACAGTGTGTTCCACGTAAGAACAAGCCCGATAAAAAGGTTACTGCGCGCAACTACGCCAATAAACATAAACATAAACATAAACATTTACATACAGGCACATACATTGCGCTGATTCACATTGTTTTCCTTGACCGATCACTTAAATAATAAAGAGAATGTAATTTTAGATTTAGTAATTTTCGCTTCCCTTGATTCTTCGCGTATATTCGTTAATATTAAAGAAAAATAGTTTTCTGAATGAAACATGAAAATTGTAAGATAAAGTTAAGTGACTCATCGTTGTGTACACATTTTTGGATAGTATGATTCAAGTCACGACCAATTAGGTAGTGAAAAACTCGATAAATCGTCAAAATAAAGGAACTTTATATTTTTTTAGGGTTCCATACCTCAAAAGGAAAAATGGAACCATTATAGGATCACTTACTTGTCCGTCCGTCACTCTATCTGTCAAGACCATTTATCTCGAAAACGCGTGGAAAGAATCGAGTTGAAATTTAAAAAATACATAATCAAGTCTACAGTTCCTTGAAGCCGTGAAAAAACAAACTTTTAAGTTAATGTAAAAAAAAAGTTACGTCTGTTTATACCACAAGAAACGTATATTTCGACACTCGAGGGAATAAAAATTTATAGGGTACTTTCTATTGATCTAAATCTATGAAATTTGGCAAGTAATATCTTCGTATACTATACAAGTACAGGAAAAAATCTGAAAACTTTTTTACATTTGTAATTAAATAATTAAAAGAATTGTCTGTACTTTGGGAAAAGCTCGGAACAACTGCGAGACTCGATTCCTGAACTATTTGTATAGCTTTTATAATATTACCTACAAATTTGTACGAAACCCTCGGTGGGCGAGTCCGAGTCGTTTTTTTTTGTTTTAATTGTTTGAAGTTAACATTTTATTGTGCCGTAAGTCCGTAATGTAAAGTGTAATGCGATATTTTTAGTAATATGGCATTGACGGCTTCGACGGGGTTTTATTGCCTTTGGTGGAGAGCATCGTCCTTTAGTGCGTGGGTTTATATTAAATTTCTTTAAGACGCTTCTGTCTACTGCTTTGCATGGATAAGCGGTAATTCTATCACGGAATTTCAATGTCATTTTTTCAATTCAATTGAAATATTTTTATTCATTATAAAAACAGAATGTTTACTTAATGAACGTCAAAGTTTTTAGTTTCACAATTAATGGATTATGTGGAGAAGAAGCTAACAAAGAAACTCCACATTTATTCTTTTCAAAACACGTTTTAACTTAATTAACAGAGTTTTCAACGAGTTATATTAGTCATGAATGTTTTGAACACTAGTCACAATCGTCCTGTATTTAATATTAATCTACTGTTTAATGCCAAACATCTTTGTCTTCTAAATAATCCTTGATGTTATAGTAAGCCTTTTTGAGCTTGAAATAGTTTTAACTGAACTCAGTCAAAAAAACATATGTAGACGATCATTGATTTTTTATCAAGCTGTCATAACCGAAACCGACGTGCGTGCATGCAACGATTAATGAATGTTGAGGAAGCGAACGTGATTTATCAGGATCGTGGCAAGTGGCAGACCCTGGTCTCTACCTACTGCTCCTGGATACAGGCGTGAGTTTATGTTATGTTGTTTTGTTGTCATATCTCTATCTCTTTATTTCACTTTTTCTCTTTCTTTCTCGAGCATAACACAATAACAATAATGGTGGGTTCAAGATGACTGGATATATTATTATATGCTACTTTTATCATTACGCTTAAGTTTCATATCTCGTCCCTTTTCTTCTCTACAAAATTGTGGGTAAATAAAGTGGCATTTTCTTCCGAAAAGTGACACGTTCGTGTCATTGTAACCCGGGATTTGTACTCAAGACCTGTTGAATGCGAAGCAACTGGTCTATCCACAGTACCGCCGCTTCCATATGCAGCCTGTGTACATCCCACTGCAGAGAACAGGCCTTCCCCCAGAGTGAGAGTGAGATATGTGAACACCTTATATATACAGATTTCCTCACGGAGTTTAGCTTCACAATTAACGAGCGGTATTGCTACTGCACATACAAAAATAATAATAATACAGGACATAAAAAACAGGGAAACACACCCGAACTGAGGCCATTTGTACAAAACAAATTCGGCGTCCTCTAATAGGAATTGAACCCATGACCTCTAAGTTGGCAGTCAAGCGCGTTAGCTAGACAAACGAGGCATTTAATTGTACGTACATTTGACTGCCTCGTTGGTATATAGAAAATGAAGACATTGATTGATTAAAACACTGCATACCGTATTTGCCGGACTCAAATCCTTGACGGAATCAAACCCAGAACCTCCCAAACGTGATGTGCCACCGTTTGTACACACACAAGTTTGCTTTCTCACATTCGCCTGGGCCAAAACCCAACGGCCGGAACGACGACGTCATATCATGAAGAGATCTTTTCAGGCGCTTGGACAATGGCACGGTTTAATTTTCCAACTCATCGGTCGGCATAATTTTATCCTGGAGCCTATTTTTAGACGAAAAAGGGTAGACATTGGCACCGTCGTGAATCAGATTCATGAGTCATGACAAAAATTCCATAACTTCCAACCAACACACATCACTCGTCCTGGTTCCAGACTAGGATACCCTGTGCTATGGTAACCAGGCAAGGACATCACAGACATGGAAATACACCCAGACTGAGGCCATTTGTACAAATGTACGGCGGCCCCCTGTGGGGATCAAACCCACGACCTCCGGCATGGTAATGAGGCGTAATACCGCTACACCAACGAGGCAGTCAATAATCGTCACTATCATCGGCTATATAAGGGCCTGTATTTTAGAAGTACCCGGACCAGGCGTGCGCGCATGCAACGATTGATGAATGTGGAAAAATCTCGGTCTCTGCCTGCACCTCAAGGATACGAGCGTGAGTTTATGTAATGTAACTTAGAAAATAAAATTATGGTCATTTTGCGCACAATTTTTTTTCATAAAAACTTAATTCCTTAAAACACTCCTAAGAGGCAGTTTAAATAGCCTGTTGTAAAGGGAAATATGTAAACACAGATTATTTAAACGGTCTCTGAAGAGCGTTTTAGAGGGATCGAGTTTTAGCAAATAACACCGATGGTTTTTGATAGAGAAACGTTTTAAAAAGTTCTGAACTTCAAAAACTATTTTTCACAGAATGTCTTGAGGAAACCCGATAAATTTGTTGACAATCTCAGCGCTCGAGCGCGTGTGATTAAGCTAATTCTCTCTCTCTCTGAGAGAAGATCTGTCCTGTGCAGTGGGACAATAAAAGGCGGTCCCTCAAGGAGCAATTCCCATACAAACGTAGATTGGTTTTTATTTACAAACGACATGCTGGATCGCAATGACACTTTACTAATACGCTTAGAGGATACCAATCGAGGTTTGATCGTATAAAAAAAAATCTTCTTGTGAATAGTCCTATGTTGCGGAACCCTTCCGATTCGCACTTGGCCGGTTTTTTTTATACAGATTGATTTTGAAATTGTTAGCTATATTTTGAGAGAATGTTCTTTTCACTGTGAAAAACAGTGAATTTATCTGAAATGGTATAACGTAATTGTAAATATTCGTGATTTCCGACCTCTTGCACGAAACTGTGAATTCAAATTCGAAGCGGTAGGAAGTACCGTGACGGTGAAAAATGTTTTCTAATATGTTAAATGTATAAGAGTCTGTCCTCCAACATGCGTAAACAATTACAAGAGAAATTGTGTTGGCCGGCCCGACCATAAGACGCTCGACCCATAAATTTCTTTTATTTGCATAACGTTTCGTCCTGATATTGTTTGTCTGCGCTTAAGTGAATTAATTTTTGGTGACAAAACATTTTTTTTTTGACGCCTTAAGTTTCTAAATCATGGTTAGAATGTCGAATCGAAATCGAATTCAAAGTCACCCTGTATGTAGCCTTTATACGTTCCACTGCAGGACACAGGCCATCTCTCAGAGAGCGAGAGAGAGAGTACGGGGTTAATCACCACCCGTGCCCACCGCGGATTGGCAATTCCAATTGGGTGGTGAACACCTCCGACACTCAGGTTTACTCGCGACGTTTTCCTTCACCGTTCGCTTCACCTTATTCCGTTTACGTCCGGTTATTTCTGAGTTCAAACCTCACCAAGGCACGGTTGGTCCCGTATGACATTGCAAAAGGCCGATAAGACAGTGGACTGTAAATCTTAGCGAACTTCATTCCTCTTTTCTGAGCGGAGTCTGATTTATAAAGTCTGGCTGCTAAGACTGCGGACGTGGATAATTTTTTCCTCTTTTCATGAGCCCACATCACTCCATGGGCCAAACACACAACTACTTAATTTGTCACACCTATTTGATCAGTGACGTACCGATGTCACGGAGGATTGAGGTGGCAGATGTAGGGCATGCACCCGCTTCCGTTTTTGTATGGTGGGCCATTATGTGGTATTTTTTTATTATTGTTGTCAGTTCACAATTTAACTATACGATAAATGTCAGACGTTCCGAATTACGTAGACGAACTCCCAGACAAAATACTAGGAGCATGTTCTTTTCAGGGATAGTTCTTTTAACTATGAACTGTGCTCGTGACTTATTACGATGTTTTTGTTTTAATCCTCAATTGGACCGTGTTACCCAGAAAAATCCCAACCCGCAATACGTAAGTTGCAAGAAAAACGCTTTTTTATGTATTAGATTGTTTTTCTTCCAAGATTTTGTTCAGATGTGTTTAATGTTCTAGTGATTTCGAATATAAACCGTCTGAACAAAATGTATCTTGGGTTACAATGTTTCTGAGTAACACGGTCCAATTGATAATAGTATTCGTTTTTATAAAACTATCTGAAATGAGTCCCAACTCCGCAGTTAAAGCGGTTTCATTTGTAAATGCGTATACTTTTATTGTCTTTTTTCCTCCCCGGCGCGTCCTAGCCCGTTCAGCAGACTGAAGAAATGCTGCTTCCTATATCTCAGCGCTGATTATAGCGGAAATGGTGCTAGAAATGGTTTAAATGGAGGATTTTCAGCAGGTTTTACTCTGGTGCACTTTTTGCGATTTCCAAGTTTTACCTATTGTGAAATTTGTTCGCATTGACCTATAAAACCCTACACTTCCGTATAAAGACTCCATTGCACCCTGCATATTTAGACATATATTTTGGAGTAAGACAACCTCTAAATTGACATCAAATTAAATTCACATCAGAAATTAAACAATCCGTCGAGGAACTAAGGTGACTGACATAGATTATCTTTGAGATTCGCAAGCTGAAGTGGCAGTGGGCTGGTCACATATGCCGAAGAACCGATGGTCGATGGGGTGAAAGGGTTCTCGAGTGGAGACCACGAGCTGGCAAACGCAGCGTAGGACGCCCACCAGCTCGCTGGACCGACGATCTGAAGCAGTTTGCTGGCAGTGGCTGGATGAGGATAGCCGAGGACAGAGGGAGTGCCTATGTCCAGCTGTGGACGGGTACGGGCTGATTTATATACATACTTTATTGTACACAAGAAAGAAATATTGACACAAAAAACAAAGTAATATGAGCGAGTACATCCTCGACCTCGACCTCCTCGACCGTGGCGCAGCGGTAGTGCGTCTGCATACCATGCGAGAGGTCCCGGGTTCGAATCCCGGCTGGGGACAAAAAAAACCCCAGGTCTTGGATGTTTACATGTAATGTCGCTGTTTCTGGTTCCCACGACACAGGGTATCCTAGTGTAGGGCCAGAAGCAATGTATGTGCCTGTATGTAAATGTTTATGTTTACATAGGCGAGCTTATTTGATTGATTGCAACAATTTTGTTTAATTCCAGCTACGTACTGTCTATGTACGACTATCACAGTTAGGGTTGCCAACCCTACTGTATAATATAGTATTCTAGCCCAAATACTATATTTATAAAAAAAATATATAGTAAACTACTATATTTTGCGTAAAGCGGAATCCAAGCTTAATCTTTTTCTAAAGCTCGCTCTTCAAGTCTAAGTCTGTGCGTGGCACGACTACCGCTATTCTTTACCATTATTTTGCCATCTACTATATTTTTAGAGGTAATAGTTTCGAAATTTATATTTATATATTTTTTAGAAAAAAAGTAGTTAAAACTAGTAGAAGGAATTGATACTAGTAGAAGGGTAATAGAACCGAATAAAACTCAGTATAGGAAGTAATGTATCGAATCGACAACTGCGCAGTTATTTTACTGGCGGACTATGGATGCATAAATAAGTCGTTTTGTCGACGCTATCAATTGTTCGCCATGTTTGCTTCGGAAGTCTGCAAATGTTTCGGGTTTTACTGGCCAGCGCCGGGCTGTGTTCACACGACGTGCCTCTGAACATATACGATGGTATTTAAAAAAACACGATTCCTCTGAAACACTCCTCAAATGCGGTTTAAATAGTCTGTGGTAAAGTGTTTCAGTTTTATTTATAAAAAAAAACGGTTTCACTAAAACACTCTTAAAATTGAGTTTTAACGGTTGTAAAACAGGTTTTGACTAAAAAATTATTTATGAAGTGAATATACATTTCATTCCCCCTCCACAAAGTAAAGTATTTTTTTACTATCCGATAAGTTTTTTTCAACTTCTTGGTGAACGGCGCGCCCGCGAACGTTACATGCTATTGTTTTACTCGTTGTCCTAAAAAATCCATTAAACCATACGTTAAACTGCTATTACTTATTTCATCTCCAATCTGCACACACCCTGACATTTTAGTACCTTCCTACGCGACATAGTTGCCGGCGACTCAAGAATCGCACAGACGGAATAGAACGGAATTTGCATAGAACTCCCGTGAACGGTACGTTATTTACGAATTTTTCTCCATCTAGCCGCACCCGAAAGGGATTGTAGGATAATGGGGGCTAAATAAAAGAAATAAAGCTGGGAATAGTGTCGAAAGGGTGAGCGTTGGGTCTTTGGTACGAATTGTGCCTATTATTAGGAGATTCGAAGTTTCGATGTGATATTGTGAGAAATGGCAACTAGTTGACATTTCTCTGCTACTTTGTGGAAAAATGATTCTACGGATTTTAATGAAATTTGCGCAGTTGGATAGCTTATAATCTAACCTTTCAGATAATATTCGTATCATTCCGCAGTCACCGAGGGGCTGAGCAGTAGGTGAATAAAGTACAGCTGCTTTCTACGGCGTATAATTCATAACTTTATTCCATCTAATTTCCAATCTCGCTTAGCATTGGGCAGTAGGGCGTTTGTGTCATAGGCTTCAGTGAACTTCTGTTAAATCGTCAATCCGTGGCGCACCAAGCAGTTAGAAAACTTTCTTACGTGAGCACACAAAACCTTTGGAGCAATTACGCACTGCATTCACATATTTTGGCAAAATTGTGCATACGATTGGAGAGAAAAGTGCCTTTTCTCAGTTTTTATTTTACTGTTATTATTATTTATTTAAAGAGAAAAAAAAATTGACAAAAATATTAGAGTCAATATAGTACATTTTGCCAATTCCTCAGCATTTCCCATGGATAGGTAATACTTAATATAATAAATAAGTAAGAGGCGCAATACTATATGATGTCAATAATATCCACTGACAGACATCATAAATACCTGAGTCCGAACTCGAAAAAAACGGTAAGGAAGGCAGTAGAAAGCAGGTGGACACCAGATACTCAGGTTTTCTCACGTTGTTATTCATCATTTCTACAGCTCAAGCTTTGTAGGCTATACTGTATTTGTGAATTTGAGTACACTTGGGTAACTCAGGAGCGAGACATGATTATGACGCACAGAGCAACTTCAACTGTATCTAAGTTAATTGAGAGTAAAACCAAACCAATTCGAATGCACAATGAAATACGAAATGCCTTTGTCTGAAGGCAGTAATTAAATCATGTAGCGGAGCAGAATGTTAATAGGCACGATGACTGAGGCGCGGGACACAGATCGGACGTGGGGCGAGGGCGCGGTAAGAGTCACAGACCACAGTCCTTGCTCTGCGGTCGCTCTTGGTCTGTGACTCCATACATCTTACCGCGCCCTCGCCCCACGTCCCATCTGTGTGTCCCGCGCCTTAGCTTAAAGATTTTCTATGTAGCTTCAGCGTGAATTTTCATTTCAAATCTTTAGCAATATGTTAAGGGACCGTTTTTCTCATTAGGATGGACAATAAAATAAAGGGACTCTATGAGGTTTACTGGCGCCACCGAGAAAAAAACCGCACAAGTGCGAGTCGGACTCGCCCACCGAGGGTTCCGCACAAATTTTTAGGTACTTACTTAATATAAATAGTTCAGAGCTTTTCCCGAACTTCAAAAACATTTGTTTATGATTTAATTACAAAGTAAAAAAATGTACTTGTAGTATAAGCCGATATTATTTGCCAAATGTCATAGTTTTAGGTCAACGGAAAGTACCCTATAAATTTTCATTCCCTTGAGTATCGAAATATACGTTTTTTGCAGCATAAACTGCCGTATCTTTTTTTTACGTTATCTTAGAAGTTAGTTTAATTTTATACAGCTCCAACTCCAAGGGACTGTAGTCTTGATTTTTATTTGATGGTTTTAATTTCAACTTGATACCTCCACGCGTTCCCGAGATAAGGAGTCTTGTTAGACAGATGGACGGACAACAAAGGGACACAGATCTGTGTCCAACTTAGTATAGGCCACCTATACGTTCCATTCCGCGAGGGCAGTTCAGGAGTTAAGGGTTCCGTTCTTGTCCTTTTGAGGTACGGAACCCTAAAAACATGTCTTTCTTCAGATTCAGAAACAGATTGGTTTTGCAAAAAGTGTCTTACAAAATGTCTTGTGGCAAACAATTGTCTCCATCTACCTCTCCGGGATACGGCCGTGAGTTTATGTAGTGTAATCTCATACAAATCTCTCTTCGTCATCATCAGCCACCTAAAGTCCACTGCAGGACATAGGCCTCCCTCGTGGTTTTCATAACCAAGAGGGGTTTTGCCATAATCGCCACGCTTGGCAGCCGGGTTGGTTCTTGGTTGGCGATCGTAGTATGCGGTTGGAATTTCAGGAAGAAGCTGCTGCCCGTCTCCTGTTAATTGATTACTGGAATTCCGTAATCGCCTTCTACGACATCCACGCGTGTCGACAAATCTCTCAATCGTGTGTATTGTGATTTTTGCTCGCGACATAAGAGCTAGTTCATTCAGATTCTAAAAAAATCTCATGATCGTCAGCATCATCATCATCATCATCAGCCCTCCTCTGTCCACTGCTATAGGCCTTTTCCCCATCACGCCATCTTTCGCGGTCTCTCGCCATTCGTATCCACGGGTCCGTGCCAACCTGACCAAATCGTCCGACCATCGGACGAAAAAGTAAAATTAAAAAAAAAAACTGAGTGTTTGTTTCTTTGCACCTATTATGTACGTTGTAGTAGCATTGTCACTCACTACAGTTGTAGCATTGTCGCTAACGGTTAAACGGTTAAGGAAAACATCGTGAGGAGACCTGAGTGTCAGAAGTGTTCACATACCTCAGCGCTTGAAATTGCAAAATCGGAATTGCTAATCCGCGGTAGGAACGCGTGATAATTGAGCCCATACCATACAATTGATAACGTACTCTCTTTCTGAGAAAAGACCGTATATTCATCATCATCAACCCATTATGTACCCACCGAGGGGCACGGGTCTCTTCCCTGAGGAAGGTATAGGCCATACTCCACCACGGGGGCCAAGACCGGATTGGTGGAGGCTTGTAGACTAGTGGCTCGTCTACTGTCAGAAGTTGTCAAGCCGCCCTAAGGCCTCTGACTTGGATTAACGACTGCCATCTATCGACGGCAGCCGGCACCAACAGCTTAACGTGCCTTGCGAAGCACGGAACCGCTCGGGAAAATGCCACTAGCGTTAGGCATAGACGGCGACCCATCCATGCACTGAACGCGCGCTTCTGGGTTTGAATCCTGATAATAGAAAGAACTAATATTTGTGTGAAGAGCACGATCACGGTCAGGAAAGCATTAAATTTGTGCCTGGATATTTTCTGTGCATTTTGTGCACACCGTATATTATAGGCTACATAAAAATTGTACATGTTACGTTGACTTCTTGCATTAATAAAATTATTCGTTTGATGCCGATGGTAAGGCCTGCCTAAACAGTCCTCTACGAGCGATTTTATTTCTATGACGTTATAATTCCAGCAACGTAACACTTTTTACGAGTAAAACAAATACAGGCTGCCCGGTGTCGAAACAGGATTAGAACGGCTCTTTATTTAAAGCTCTAAATGGGGAACTTGCGTCTAACTTAGATTGGAGTGACTTTGCTTTTATACCATAGAAATCATATAAAAACCTAGGAAATAATTTAAAAATAAAACCATAAAAATATTTTTTTCGGGGTTTTCGGGGTCACAAAATATGCGAAAAATAAAGTTACTCTAATAACATAAAATTTATTAGATTTCGTTTTATCGTTGAATTCTGAACGTTTTCTTATAAGGGTGTACGTGCAAAAAACCATCACCTTTTTTACGAGATAACTAAAATATTGATAAACGCTTCGTACATTATTAGATTTTGTTTTATCATTGAATTCTGGGCGTTTTCTTATAAAACCATTATTTTACGAGATAACTCAAATATTGATAAACGCTTCATACATTATAAGCGTTACGTTAAGGCGTGACGTCATAGTTTAAGGTCGATTTATATAGCGCGTTTTAGTACCACGTGACTATAGGTATTGACTTTTCGACTGGCCTTATTATAAAAAGCATTAGTCGCAGAGAGAAAAAAAATACCACGTTTATTTATCTTTTCACGTGTCCTCTCCTTATATTCTTTTTGTTGCACTAACCTGAGCTGAGGACAATTTTAAAAACCTATTTAGAGGCTAAAAATTAAGCTAATGGGCAACTTGCCCATCGCGAGTTCAAGTCCCGGCATGGGTGGAATTTTTAGCCTCTAAATAGGTTTTTAAAAGTTTCCGCTCCTATTCTATTAAAACATTTTTAGTGCAAGTTCTCCATTAGCCCACAGCAAACTATAAATCATCCTTTGTACTGCGATAGCTAATGCTCACTCCCCGGTTATTATTCTAGAATAATTATAGGTTTAAAGCGAACCTGCGTAACTTTGTTCATTTTGTGTGTGTGTGGAGGCACCAAATTGTGTTTGCAACTTCAGCATCCCTTCCTAATATGATTTATTGTTAATAAAATTAACGTACCTAAGTGCAGTACGTTTCAGTTCAGTGTTCAAAAGGGTAAATAGCATCACGACTCTCCTAGAGAGAAAATAGGTGTTTGGATGATTGAGTCAGTTGCGCAGTTAGGGCTGGATCACACGGAATCAGTCACTGACGTCAGTGCAATGTTAAGTCAGTGCTGACCCGATACTGACCGCGGGTAAATGTATTCCAAACTCAGTTTAGCGCTGTCGCGTAGTACTGACTTGTTTACTGACCTCTACTGACTTTACTTAAACGGAAGAAGTCAGCACTGATGTCAGTTACTGACTCCGTGTGATCTAGCCTTTATTTCAAGTATACAGGGTGTAAATAAATCTCCTTATACATCCGAACATGAGGAAACCATTGATATTGCGAAAAAAAGATAAACCGTTTCGTTATTGCCGCAGATATAATTCTTTAGCATGGAACAGCTGAATATTTAGATGAGATTAGATCAAAACTCGACTAGATTAGATGTTTTTTCTCCATAGCAAAATTTGTTCCTGTTGTTGACTAAAAGCCCCTATTTTCGAATGTTTATGGGGATTTCGTTACACTCTGTAGAGGCAGAAGAAAGGCTTATACTTAACATTAAAAAGACATATACCCAGCAATAGGCAGTAGAAGAATGTTGATGATAATGATTATGATGATGATGATGACCGCAATAGAGATGGACTTGGGTAACTTGTTAAATAAATGAATAAATACATAAAAAATGTTCTCTTTGGATTTTTTTTTTATTATTCTGTACTAAGAGTATTTTAGTAGCGTGCCTGGTTACGGTAGCAGAAAGACGCTGGATGCGGACGCCACAAGACCGGGAAGCCTGGAAAACCATGAGGGAGGCCTGTGTAATGCAGTAGGCGTCAAATGGCTGATGATGAAGAGTATTTTTACCATCATAAAATTGCTATAAAGGAGAACCGCAGTCCGAGCTTCCATGGTGAGGCAACACATTGGTACCCAAATTGGCATTATTAGCACTGCCGCTTGTCAGTGTGGCACTATTGCTTTTGTGTTTTTGCGAGCGATTCACGTTGGACCTACGTTGGATTTGGCCATTTGACGCCTACTGAAGGACATAGGCCTCCTTCGTGGTTTTCATAACCATCAGGGGTTTTGCCATAATCGCCACGCTTAGCAAGCGGGTTGGCGATCGCAGTATGTTGGACTTACGTTAGTCACAGTGTTTGATTGAAAATTGAATTGGAACGGACTTTACCTATCCTAATTTTGTGTAACGCGACACGAGTTTGTACCTATTACCCGTTGCGTGATCCATGTGGCGATGTTGATAAGAATCTTTATTTTGTTTACCTTTGACGGAACAGTCCTAAGCCTCGGTGGCAGAGCCACGGCACGGCGCGCCAGAGGTCGTTCATGGCCCGCTCTTGGCTAGTATAGTGCCCGACAGATAAGTCGAACAAAAATCTGCGGAGTCGAGATGAATTTGCGATGGACACGTGGGCAACATTTTTTGGAATTTAGATACTTATTGTTTTGACTAATGTAATAATTCTAGTTGTCTGTCAGTCATTATATAGCCCGCTTTTAGTTTAAAGCGAATTTATTTTGCTATTGAATGTGTTTTTGTCACAAGGGGTTTCTGTTATTGCAGACGCAACAAATTTTCGTAGGGCGAAGTGGCACAGCCATTATGTATTTATTTTAAAGTTTTTTTTTCATTATTATAATAAATAAATAGTACACACCATTATCACATATCCTGGTCCGAAACTAGGATATCCTGTGCTGTGGTAACCAGGTATGTACAACACAAACATGGAAATACATCCAGACTGAGGCCATTTCTACAAATGAACGCCGGCCCCCAGTTGGAATCAAGTCCACGACCTCCGGCGTGGTAAGCAGACGCGATACCGTTAGACCAAGGATGCAATCGGAATCACATCAGAAGTCTGTATCAGTGAATACACCGGAATCAGTATTTGAAAGTGCCTTTACGTGGATGTCTTTATTAATAATGTCCCGTATGTACGAAATACTACGAGGTGCACAGTACATACAAATGCATCGTCCTTTGTCCGACTAAAAAGACATGAGGTGGAAATGAGCGCACACTAGGGTAAAAGCGTCGGTAGCTGGCGGCAGCGCGACAAATGAGTTACTTAAAGTTTATTCTTGCCCCGGGCGGAATGGATATAATGTCTTCCGGCTTTGTACGTGGGCGGCTACCCTACTCTGCTGGGGAGTAGTGGAATTACGTGTGCAGTGGCGAGGGATGAAAATTGGTGCAGTGCCCCTCTATAGTTTGCTTTGTATCGTGATAATAATTTCATAAAACTACAATTCGTGGTCTACTATGAGGCTTTGTATTGTAATAACAGGATCGTAGAAAAGAAAAATACTCGTTTATTACGAAATTTCACTATTTATAAAAGGGTAAAGACCCCGTACTCCGTAAAAACCTGTATTACGGAAAGTCTTTCGATTACATTGGTTACAAAAGCATTTTTTTAGTAAGATACCAAAGGATATTTTATACACGTTTCATAGAACTGTAATTCGCGGTATACCATGACAATTCGATGTACATAGCGTAGCCAGTAAACCCACAGATTAACAAGTAGGAATCCCCTATGCAATGTACGTCGATTTTTTATGAAACCTCTATGTATCCCAGTGTAGGGCCTGGGCTTAATCACCACGCGTGCCCACCGTGGATTGACAATTTTAAGCGCTGAGGTATGTGAATACTCGTAGCTCAGACACTCGGGTGGCCTCGCGATGTTTTCCGTCACTTTTAGCGAGTGGTATTGCTGCTATAAGTTCACAAATGTACGTAAGTTAAAAAATAAAGATAAAAAAAAAAAAAAACAAACAAAGTTAGTGGTACACGCCGGGATTTGAACCCACGGCCTCCTGAATGAGAAGCAGGCGTTCTACCGCTCCGCTAGCGCAGCTCTTCTGTTCAACACACTTTTTTGAGTGACTAAAAATTCCGATTCGAGAGCGGTAGGCCTCATTGCATAAATGAAACGAATTATTATAAATTAGCGATGTCACGTCTGATTACCGTGCCGGAGTTGGTGGGTTCGATGCCCTCTTGGGGCCGCCGTACTTTTGTGATGTCCTTGCCTGGTTACCATAGCGCAGGGTATCCTAGTTTGGGACCAGGACAAGTGATTGTGTTGTGTGGAAGTTATTATTATTATTATCCCGCTCTGCCCTTTGCACGGGTTTTTTCTCAATATATTTGCCGGCCGTTCCCTAAAAGAAACGTGCGCAATTTCGCACAGCAAAGAAAATTTGCCGAATAAATCCCTAAAAAGGCTCGAAAGTGAAAAAATCAGCGTTTTTCGCGTAAATTTATGCACCCTGTGTTAGAGGAGTATCAATCAGAGACGAATGCGATACACGCGGCAAAGAAGGGCACATACAATGTGAATATTTTTACTCTCTTTGTAAACCACGAGCGATCAAGCGGTTTTGCGACACGGGGCTCAC
Source organism: Yponomeuta malinellus (assembly GCA_947308005.1). Taxonomy (NCBI): domain Eukaryota; kingdom Metazoa; phylum Arthropoda; class Insecta; order Lepidoptera; family Yponomeutidae; genus Yponomeuta; species Yponomeuta malinellus. The sequence goes on from OX371019.1 coordinate 3,721,044, forward strand.
TTCCGTTAAGTCTGTTATAGACGAGGAAAAAATAAACGAGTAAATATCCGTGCAAATTCAGTTTTATTAAGTCTGTTATAATATTCGGTTTAAAAACCTGTTTAGAGGCTAAAAATACTACCCATGCCGGGACTTGAACCCGCAACCACCGGCTAACCGTGGTCACGGTCCCGCACGGTAAGCCAGAGGTCGCGGGTTCAAATCCCGGCACGGGTGCAATTTTTAGCTTATAAATAGGTTTTTTAAGGTTAACTAGCGCCCAGTGAACAAAATAAGATAAGATAAGAATATTCTTTGGTGTAAACACCAGAAAAAAATCACAGAGACAACATTTACAAAACAAAAGGTACAACTGTCGGCCTTATTCCTAATCGCAATTTCTCCCAGGCAACTCTGTACTAGAAATATTGCCGGAAAGGAAAAAATGAGAAAAGATAAAATGTTTGATTAGATTAAAACTTTGTTGCACGCCATATATCATAAAAAAGTACATGAAATTTCTTAAATATCTAAGTTACATAGATACAGCTGCCGGTTTTATCGCTAAAATCGATCTCAGCAGCGACAACCTTAGGTTTGTTTGGACCGAAACATGAAGAGATTAGGTAGGTGCACATAAAATATGTAAGGATATAAGATAGGTACGCAAAATGATATTACATTACATAACCTCACGCCTGCATCCCGGACGGGTTGGCAGAGACCAGGGTTTGCAACTTGCTACGATCCTGACAAACGTCTTTCGCTTCATCAATATTCGTTAATCGCTGCACTATAAATAAGTTAGCAAAGAGTGGACTTCAAAGTTCTCAATAGAGGAAGGTACTCTGCTTTCTGGTAAGCGTTGAATGAGAGTAGCCGAGGACCGTGCTCAGTGGCGTGCAGGACAGGTGATTGTGTTGTGTGGAAGTTACTGTTATTGTTATCCCGCTCTGCACTTTCTCTCCCCCTTCGCACAGTTGCTCAATATGTTTGCCGACCGTTCCCTAAGAGAATCAAATCAAATCAAATCAAACATTTTTTATTCAAAGAAACTGTGACTTAATGAACGTCACAAGGTAAACTAGGTGTCCATTTCAAAATCTAGATCATTTTGGAGAACAAAATGGCCGAAAATCTCCGAACTTTGTCTTAGTTATTAGAATATAAGATGATTATAAGAAGTTATTACAATCGAAGAAATCCCTAACTAGCGGGACCCCACGTAGTCCCCTACAAAGGATGTCCTATATATGTTAAACCCTATTCTTTTTCCTGACAATGAAGCAGAAAAATACACAAAGAGCCTCCGCGAAAGCCTTTGAGATAGTTTTATGGTAAAGGCGCTTTTATATTAGTGGCTGGTCTTGTTACCTCTTTTATTTACTGTGGCGTAGGTTTAACAGAGCAGGGGGAGGCCGTTTAAATTTAATTTCATAATTCAGGCGTTTTGCTGGATGATTCTGTTATTTGACCCGGCAGATAGCTTGAACAAAATCCGCGCGATCGGGACAAGCGACAGACACGTAGGAGTATTTTTTTAATTATTTGAGAATTTATTTGTTTCCGACCATATTAAGATTAATTATAGTTTACAAAAAATTGTAGTTACAATATATTTTACAAAAATCAGCAGTGTTACAAAATTAAAATTATATGTTAAAATAAAACAAAGGTATACAAAAATAATAATAAAATAGATAATATTAATGTTTCGTACTGTAATAGAGTTTTAAATTCTATTTTTATTTGTTTTCTTACAAACAACACATTCTGGAATGGTTCGCGTATTTTAGATAATAAAAGTTTTTTGATCTGGTGACGATCCGTGATCTAATCTTAATACTCGCACTGGTGCCTTCCGGGTGATCGTCGCGCCCCTATCGGCGACATGGCACACTTTTGGACTTGGTGGAAATAAAAACGTGAGAGGAGGTGCGCTCTATGTGTTGTTTCGTGATTTATGCGTAATCATTGCAAAGTCAAAGATCTTAAATGTGCCAACGAGCTTCATTATGCCCTATGGACGTTAAAGAGTAATTTGTGGTGCCTGGAAAACGCCCAACAAGGACTGACGCAAAGCAGCGAGCGCGATCGCGCTAGAGTTAAGGTGCGGAGACCGGTGAGTTGCCAGGCCGATACAAATTCTCTTTAACATAAAATTTGATCCATTCGAGCCGGATTCTATATCATTCCAGAGTGTGTTTTCGTGTTCATTCTATTTCATTGTCTAAAAGAAATTGTTGTCATCCATTTTTCGTCTTTGATAGAGCATTCGATTGTTTTTTTATCGTGTTCCAATTTTCAAATAAGTTTTTCAACTTACAAACTTTTTCGTGAGAATGGCGGACGAACAGGATTTATTCGAAAGAGATATTATTCTAAATGAGGTTCAAAAAGTATTGTCTTTGGTTGATACTGATGAGTTGCAATTTAAATCTCGCTCTACCGATTTAGTTGCCTTACAACGCAAATTTTCAAAATTACAAACAAAAATAGAGAAGGCTTTGATCAAAACCAAAGATTTTAATAAAGAGGAACAACTAAAGATTCGTAGTGATTTCAATGACAGTTACTACGAGATTCAGACGCATGTTACTAGATTGAAGAGAGAGGATGAGGAGAGCCGCCGCGTTAATCGTAGTATGATGAATAGTTCACTGAAATCCATTCCGCCACCGAGCAACAACAGCAAACTACCAACATTACCTTTGCCGTCTTTCTCGGGTGAATCTACAGATTGGCCATCGTACCATGACCTATTCGTATCGTTAGTGCACACTAACAGTGGTTACACAGATGCTGAGAAGTTTAGGTACCTGTTACTGACCCTGAACGACGAGCCCTTCAATTTGATCAAATCCATTCCCATCACGGATAACAATTATCATGTGGCTTTGCAGATTCTTATTTCGAGATACCAAAACAAACGTGCGATCGCGACAAAGCATCTTGAGCGGATCTTAGATATTGAGAGTTGTTCTGATGAGGGCCCTCTCTCTCTCAGACAATTGCTAAATACTTACCAAGAGAATATAAAAGCACTCGAGGTAATGAAGTTTCCTACAGCCCAGTGGGACTTTGTGTTGCTAAGCATTCTGTTGCGAAAAATCTCCTTTTCTACTCGTAAAAGATTTGAATTATCTTTGTTGAAACCAAATGTAATTCCTTCAATAGACATGCTAATAAACTTTCTAGAACGAGAGTTAGCCGCTTCCGAGATTTCTGGTGGACAATTCGATAGTTCTCAGAAGGAAAATGCTGCGCATGGTGTACCCGCGGGTTTCAGTGGAGCTGTGCCGATGCCGCCGCCGCCGCCGCCGCGGCGATCGTTTGTGGCTAACATCACGCCAGGGTTGCGGGCAAACAATTCTGAGCCTTCTTTCGATAAAGCTAAATGCTGCATCATGTGTAAGGGTAGCCATCTTTTGACTGAATGTTCGCAGTTCTTAAACTTATCTCCAAATGATAGAAACTTATTCATTTCAAAGAAAAACGTGTGCTTCAATTGCCTGAGTGTGGGTCATGGAGTGAGACAGTGCAGGTCGAGCTTCACTTGTCGCTACTGCAGTAAGCGACATCATTCTTTGATTCATTTTCCTAAGCAACAAAGTCGACCGGCCATTCGTGAAAAGGAAGGCACTGGCGCTGAGTCTAGTTCCATGCAAACTGAAGATTCCGTTGCGCCCACCACAACGGCGGGTGAGGCGCAGATTTCAATGGCAAATTCAACTCGAGGCTTTGTGTCCAGTGCCCCGCTTACAAATACTCAAACAGTGTTACTGTCTACCGCGCTTGTCGATGTGTATGTAGATACACAGAAGCGTGAGACACTGCGGTGTTTAATTGATTCAGGGAGTCAAGCAAGTTTTATTACTGAAGATTGTGCGCAGAGATTAGGTGTGGCGCGTAGTAAGGTGGACGTACCTGTGCTAGGTATAGGAAACGAGAAGCCAGTGTACCCTCAGGGTGTAGTCGGTTTGATGGTCGCACCCACCAAGCAATGCCGTACAATGATTCCGGTCAATGCACTGATTTTGCCTAAGCTTATAGCACAAATGCCTTCGGTCCAATTGCCTAGAACAGAATGGGAGCACTCACAAAATTTGGTGCTCGCGGACCCCTCTTTTCACACTCCAAATCCTGTGGAGTTGCTTCTAGGTGCCGATGTGTTGTCGCAAGTGATTCTGGGGGGTATTATTGCGGGTGAACCAGGTTCACCAACGGCGATGAATACAATATTCGGGTATGTGCTTTTCGGAAATATTTCGATGAACTCTACGGACGCCGCTCTCATCCATTCGTGTTTTAGTTCATACCAAGGGGCATTTGAATCTATATGCGAGAAGAATGAAGAAGTGGTTCGTGAAGTTAGAGGACAATATTCGATCTCATTCCCATTGAATTCTAGCGCTCTAACTCGGGACGTATCACGTAACGCCTCACTGTACAATAAGCCTTGAGATGCGTGAATGGCATATTAACTCAAGTCCTCAAGTTCATCCTGATGTGTTTTTCTCTGATCATCCCACCGTTTCTCATGGTGAGCGGCAGGAGAGTTCTCCATTATTTCTTATTAAACAACGGTGTACAAATATTAGATTTACCAAAAATTGTAGTAAGCTACAACAGTCCACTCTCTTATTAAGTTCATTGCATAGCGGAGAAGACAATATGTAGGTAGTTATGCTGTAAGTTTGCAAATTGTTTTTGTTTTGTTCGATTAGCGGCTTAAACTAATCTCTATCTCTTCAATAAGTAATTGTAATTTTCCAGCAAATTGTTATTTTAGTTTTCCCTTTTTGTGTTTTTTTTTGTTGCGTTCGAGAACTCAAAAGTTCAATTATTTTTATTCGAGAATTTGTTATAAGGTGGTTAATTTGATATTTGTTAAAAGAATTGTATTCTTTTAAGGTGAGCGGTATGTTTCGTACTGTAATAGAGTTTTAAATTCTATTTTTATTTGTTTTCTTACAAACAACACATTCTGGAATGGTTCGCGTATTTTAGATAATAAAAGTTTTTTGATCTGGTGACGATCCGTGATCTAATCTTAATACTCGCACTGGTGCCTTCCGGGTGATCGTCGCGCCCCTATCGGCGACATGGCACACTTTTGGACTTGGTGGAAATAAAAACGTGAGAGGAGGTGCGCTCTATGTGTTGTTTCGTGATTTATGCGTAATCATTGCAAAGTCAAAGATCTTAAATGTGCCAACGAGCTTCATTATGCCCTATGGACGTTAAAGAGTAATTTGTGGTGCCTGGAAAACGCCCAACAAGGACTGACGCAAAGCAGCGAGCGCGATCGCGCTAGAGTTAAGGTGCGGAGACCGGTGAGTTGCCAGGCCGATACAAATTCTCTTTAACAATTAATGACTTCATTCCGAAGAGTGACTTCCCGCCTCCCCCGCCAATGAGACCCGAAATACTTCATGCAAAGTAGCATTTGGGCAAGTTATTTGTCGGTCATTATACCAGTTTCGATTCTAGCCAAGCTATTCTAGCTCGCAAATTGCGGAAAAAGTAACTATAAATAGGAATGTTTTTTTTTTCAAGATTTCCGAGTGTCAGTGTTTCCCCAAAATATTTACATTGTTTTAATATCTTGTATACGCTTATTAAACCAGTGTATCAGATAAGATAACTCATCGATGTGGTCACATTAAAAATTATCTACAAATCGGTCCACTTTTGCTCATAATTGTAAAACACGGAACCGGGAATCGAACATCATCACCCGATCAATCTGACACAAATTTCTTCCGAATCAGTTTGACGTTGCACTTATAGGACACCCTGTATTTTACCCCTTTTAAGACCAATATACATTTTCTTTTATGCGCTGCTATTCCGCCCACCGCACATGACAGGGTAGTTAAAAGGATTTATGAAAATAACAAAAGCTATATGGGCCATTGTATTTGCCTCATCTACTGGACTAGTAGATTTTCCTGGCTTTTCTCACGCGGATGTTAAGAAGTACTTACAAGGTGTTACCAAATTGTCGCCCGACTTGAAAGCTTACATGTTGTATAGCCCCCCTTAAATATTGATTTTATTCTGTTTTTAGTATTTGTTGCTATAGCGGCAACAGAAATAAATACATCATCTGTGAAAATTTCAACTGTCTAACTATGATGGTTCATGAGATACGGCCTGGTGACAGACGGACGGGCGGACGGACAGCGGAGTCTTAGTAATACCCTTTGGATATGGGACCCTAAAAGAGTTATAATCACATACGAGAGATGAAAATATTTATTTAGCGCCACATTAGTGAAAATGCAACCCAAACCTAAATATGTATGTAGTGTATCATGTGTACGTGCGTGGACCCGTTTCACACCTCCGTTCCGACTCCCCAAGCTTTGCTGGAAGAAATCCCTCACAGAGATAAGCTCGCCTTTGTGCATGTATTCCATTTTGTTACTTTTCCTGTATTGTGTTTTCGTGTGTGCAAGTATAATAATAACATTATTAAACATGAGATACAAGATTTTGTATCTTGATAAGAAACAAGAAAATTTTATTGCAAGTAAAAGTGTTACAAATTGTCTCCTGGCGTCCAAACTAGGATTCCCTGTTCTATGGGTAGCCAGGCTACTTTTGTTTGCTAAACTTAGTACTTACTACATATAGGTATGCCAATTATTAAAAATACTTAATAGGTACTTAAAAGACCACATTCACTTCACAGCAAACTAGTAAATAATAGGGGTTAAAGTATGAAATTGCCGTTTTATTGCAATAGGTTCTTTGAATTGACATAGAATCTTCATGGTTTGAGGTTTTCGAATGAAACTTTTTTCAAATGGTTTCTATGATGTTCTTTTTTTAAAAAATGTGAAACATTTGAATATCGACTTTCAATTGTTTTTGTTATTCAATTTAGACAAGAAAGATGGATACTGCGAAAATTCGAGTGAACGGCACTTTCATACTTTAACCCCTATTACATCCAGTATTAGAAAAATAAAACACATTTAGTACCAGGATCATTTTCGAGCGGTTGTAGCCTAGTGGGTAGAACATTGGACTCGGAAGCGAGAGACCCTGGTTCGATTCCCAGTGCCGGCATTTACACAGTATAAACAAATCAACGAACCGTTCTTTCGATCTTATTATAGTTTTACTTAATAAAGTGTAGATAAGGAAGCGGCCACATATCATGTTTGACCTGGTTATGGCAACGACGAAAGAAATTCTTATGAAAAACCCAGGTAGCACTTACTGCATTGGACGTAAGTGCGGGAATTGAACAAAAGGCAAGCTATATCTTGTCACTGACTGTATTAAGTGAGGGTTAGAATGGAAAGATTCGATCAGCGCTCATCAAATTACACGGAATGAGCTTGTTATTTAACTATTTCATTATGATAATGTTTTGCGTTACGGCATTAGAGTAGCCAGTTCGAATAGAATGGAGGATTTGCAGCAAAAGTTTTACTTTTTCGCTTATTTTTGCCCAATAAGGAAAATGGTTATAAAGAGTCATTAGTAAATTAGTAAAGCATAAAACAAAGTGATTATGGCTGAGACCATGGAAGATTTGAGTTCAATGCTCAATGACCTGAACAAGCTCTGTTCTAACAGTGTGGGTCTTAAAATGAACATGGACAAGGCTAAGATAATGTCGAACTCCCATGTAGCACCCTAGTTGATAGGAGTATCAACGTTGGCGGCTGGCCTCGAACTGCCTCAAAGTGGTCGACCACTATAGGTATGTATACCTGGGACGAACAGTCCAGTTAGGTAAGTCTAACTTCAAGAAAGAGGTCACTCGTCGAATCCAACTCTGATGGCAGCGTTCGGGAAACTAAAACACATTTTTGCGTCCAAAATACCTCAGTGTCTCAAGACAAAGGTGTATAACCAATGTGTGTTGCCAGTGATGACTTATGGATGTGAGACCTGGTCGCTGACTATGGGTCTCATAAGAAGACTCAAGGTTGCCCAACGAGCAATGGAGAGAGCTGTGTTAGGAGTTTCACTGCGTGATCGAATGAAGAAGAATGCTCATAAATCTTGTCCACTATGTTGAATTCTTGTCCACTTGCTCCCTTTCCCATCTCAGGGAACGCTTTGTTCATCTCCACAGTGACGCCCACACCAGATGGGGTGACGACCTGGTTACGGTGGCGGAGAGTCGCTGGATGCGGGCAGCACAAGACTGGGAAGCTTGGAATACCATGAGGAGGGCTTATATCCTGCAGTGGGCGTCAAGACTGATGATGATGTTGATGATAATAAAACAAAGACTCCTTGCAGCGTTGGCACGATAATTCCAATGGAAATTGTATTTTTAACGTTTGTAACCATTTTAGCGTTGTACGGTTGTATGGTAAAATTTGCGACGCCGTGTGGCGCCGGACTAAGAATAGCGTCACTCCATTTCCTTCCGTGGATGTCGTAGGAGGCGACTAAGGAAATTCATTACCCGGAGACGGGCAGCAGCGTTTTCCTGCGATTCCAACCGCATACTGCGATCGCCAACCCGCCTGCCAAGCGTGGCGATTATGGCAAAACCCTTCATGGTTAGGAAAACGATTAGGGAGGCCTATGTCCTGCAGTGGGCGTCAAATGGCTGATGATGATGATGATGATGATGTTAAAATGGTTGGCATGTTTAAAGCAAAGTATTTTATTTTTGGAATCCCGCGTGGCTTTAGTGTTCATGACATAATTTCTGTGTCTATTCTCTAATATCATAGACTCCTTGTAGAGAGCCTAAACTTTGGCATGATAACTCAAAAATTATAATGGTTGGCATTTTTAAAACAAAGCTTTTTATTATTAGAAAACCGTACACTGTGTGTTCAAAACTGTGACTCTTCAAAACACGTGATTTAAATAATAAATGCTAACTTACATGTATGTGTTACTTTAAGTTTTTATCGCAACAAGTCCGCACACACGTTTCGCGTTTCAAATAAGGTGTCAAACGCCAAAAATTGAACTAAAATGAGCTCTCAAATAGCACCCGAACAAAGTAACTCCGAACTATTCTCTAGCAGCGTCTTTAAAAAAGAATCGGGCCACGTCTCAGCGCCGTGACCGCTTAGAATTTTCTCACACTGCCACGGTATTGAAAAACACGGTATTTTACTCCTCTGTATGCTATTGTTCAACTGCTTTGTCGGTCTAGCGGTACCTATCACGTCTGATTACCATCCCGGAGATCGTGGGTTCGATTTCCATTGGGTGCCGCCATACTTATACAAATGGCCTCAGTCTGGGTGTATTTCCATGTTTGTAATGTCCTTGCCTGATTACCATACACTAGGGTATCCTATTTTGGGACGAGGACTAATGATTGTATTGTGTGGAAGTTATTTATTTTATTTATTAAAAGCTGACCTAGCAAACGTTGTTTTGCCATATTTATTATTAGCCTACGACCTATTCTCAAACCTACACAATATACCTACATTAAAAACAATCATAAAAATTGTTGAAGCCGTTTTTATATTATTATATAAGATTAATTTATCATTGCGCGGCGCCGTAACCTCAACACTGATTCGTGGTAATTTAGTTTCTTCGCATCCGATCGGTTACTCTATACCCAGTTTTACTCGGCACAGTAAAACACTCTGCACGGGTGGCACGATTTCAATCTAAAATAATCCTTTAGAAACGTAGTTACAGTCTACATTACTAGCGCAAGAAAAGCGTGGCCATGTGCCGCCAACGGGCGGTCGACGGGAACGGAATTGTTTGCACTTGTATTTTAGAGCACGCATCATCGCTCATATCCCACGGACAACTCAATGGACTTCAGTGTTGGCGCGGATTGTAGTCTCGATTTTCGTAAGTTTTATTTTAGACTGAAATCGTAACGCCCCGGAGTCGCCCGCCATTCGTAACTTCGATAGACCTTTGGACTTAACGTTAGCCGGATGATGACTGCACTCACACACGCAGACATCGAAACTGTATATTCAAGAGCATAATTACCCACAACGCTGCAAAGGTGAATTGAATTGAAAATAGTAAAATTTACGTCAATTGGAGCTTTATAGAGCACAAGTTCAAGTGATCGGCGTGTGGCCTGAACTAGAAGCTGCCGCGAACCACAATTAGGAACCGCCCCGTTTTTCGGGGGATTTTCAAAAATTTGTTAATCTACTGATTTACAGCTGTCACTTATTTTTTCATATTATGCAATTTGGCCAACTGAAATCTTTTAACAGTAGATTTTCTGATTGTTAGTCTACGAGGAACAGCGGCAAATGTCTTAAACCACACGGCAAATGTCTTAAACCACAAATGATTGTCGCCTTTCTTTAACAATTCGCCTTTGAGGTGTCACTTTGGGAATAGACGATCTTCTTTCACAACACCCTGTGCACAATGTTCTTTCACCTCCGTTTATTAGATTCTACACCCCCTGCTTTGTGCCGGGCTCGTAGTTCGAACAGCGTCCATCGCTGGCTGATATAGGGGGTCAAACGGTACTCTCTCGAGAATATTGTCACACATACCATACAACGTCATACTTTTTTAACAATTACTAAAGGAATGAATATTTTGGGAAAATGGTAGAGTCGGTAATAAAAGCACTTTATCACTTATATTAGTACCACGCCGATCGATTCTGCATCTGATAACCATCAAAAGTGTCTACGAGGCCAATTATTTAGGTAAGGGTATACCCTAAAAGACATAAATCAAAAAGACTTTCTTCTTGTCTTAATGAGACGACAAACGTAAAGGTAGAGGTAGCTTGAATGAAAACAAATCATTTATTTACAAAAAAGATTAACTACTAATGACATGAAAGGACTTAACTTAATGTGGGTAGGTAGGAAAAAAAATCACTAACTACGCATAATTACCGAAGTACCCGAAACCGGCGTGCGCGCAACGACTAATGAAGGTTGAGTAAGCGAAAGTGTCGAAAGTGAGGAAGCGAAAAGTCAGGATCGTAGCAAGTGGCAGTCCCTGGTCTCTGCCTACCCCTCTGGGATACAGACGTGAGTTTATGTTATGTTATGTGTTACGCATAATTGTTTACTGGTGTTCGTCGCACGAGGCGGAGCTGTTTTGCGAGAAGTGTTCGAAGATTTCAGCCAGCAGTGTACTTTCCACTCGGACGACAATGCGGGCCTTGCCAGGATTAAAAAGAATAAGAGCACCGTGGGGAGACCCTACTCAGGATTGGGCTTGTTCAGATTTTTCAGCTTTAGCAATGGAGAGAGAGAGCTATGTTAGGAGTTTCAGGAATAAGGAGATCCGCGGAAGATATTGGTAGCTAGAAGAATTGCTCAGTTGAAGTGGCAATGGGCGGGGCACATAGCTCGGAGAACAGGCGGCTGTTGGGGCGAAGAAGTTCTGACCTGGTGACCGCGGACCAGCCTCCCCCCCAGATGGTCTGACGACCTGGTTACGGTGGCGGGGAGTCGCTGGATGCGGGCGGCACAAGACCGGGAAGCTTGGAATACCACGAGAGAAGCCTATGTCCTGCAGTGGGCTTTAAATGGATGATGATGATGATGAAATGTTTCAACTGACGCTCCGCTAAGAACAGGCGAGATTTCTTCTCAAAGTAGGTCTCTTCTTCAATAGACCCGTAGAATAATATTTTCCCAAATGCTAGGTGCGATTTTGTTGTTTTAGATTTGCATAAATTTGCTCTTAGTTTATTCTGCTAATTGAATTGATTTAATTATGGTAATCTCTAAGAAACTAACAGCCGAACCTTTTATAAACACAAAATTCAAGATGGCCGCTTCTAGCAACGTTTTAGTCTCTTAGCTCCCTCCACCTTGTCTCTGGCATTTTCGAACGACAGCCAAAACTCTCACAAACAAGAATTCCAAGATGGCTACCATAATAAACGAATCTTTCCACATCAATAGAGACTTAACTCTTTCCACAAACAAATATTCCAAGGTGGCCGCCGTAGGAACCCAATTTTTCCGCGACAATCGAGTCTCCGCAGTAGGGGGCAAGCGCATCCTTCCCGCGCTGATTGTGTTTGGCAAGTGCGCAGTCAATAAGGCTTAATTTAGTACGGCAAGCGTCTTCCTGAAGGTAAAGGTGGAGGCACACTTCCGGGTAATCGTAGAACTTACGCTCGAGCGACGGTTCTTAGAATGAGGAGTTGTCGAGTCTTCACTGAGTATATAAAATATGCTCGTGTTTCCATGGAAGTCTGTTTGCAACCACAAACGAAATCCTTTGCAAACCAGAGATTTTGTATATTGGATGTTGTTTACGTGTTGGATATTGTAGAACATTGGAAAATTCCACTGTGCGTGCTCTGCCACGTCGCAACACCAGTAAATAGTAAGTTAATAGCCTTATACTAGACTAAATCAAATTTATTTTATTTTATTTGGTGTACAAAACAGATCACAACCATTACACGATATAAAATTAATAATATGACATGAGTACCTACTAAGTTGTGGTCTAAAGCATGCACACACAACATTGCCAAATGTAAATTTTGCTTAAATTTTAATTGCTGATACATATGTTTTGGTTTATAATTAAAATTATTTAGCATCCGCTGCTGTGATAGGTTCATCACCTGTGTTACAGCAGACAGCACCTACTTCCTCCGTTTACAATAACTTCTAATCCTAACATGGGTAGATAACTAAGGTAGATAGAGATCTTGAATGCTGTGATCAGGACTCGTTTAGCCAATCTAGTTAATTTAAGACAGGTATAAGAACTGTTTTATTGTATTCAAGAAAATAAATAAGTACACTATATATTAAGGCTGACTTGCACCACTTTCTTAGCCAATCTAGTTAATTTAAGACAGGTATAAGAACTGTTTTATTGTATTCAAGAAAATAAATAAGTACACTATATATTAAGGCTGACTTGCACCACTTTCTTAGGCATGTCTTGAATAGCATTTAACTAAAATTCTTCATGCAAAATTCGATTTCAATGGCGACTTTGAGTGACGTCTGGGTGGTGCGGGTAATGCCGCCAAGTTTAAATAGTTAAAATAGTAAGAGCTGTAAAAGACTGATTGTAAACCATAAGTTATAGGAGCGTAACGCCAACAAACTGCATCGCAGTTTGGCGAAATTTGTAAAAAAAAAAATGTAAAGGTCTTCATTAAATTATTATTATTATTAAATCCTTTATTGCATTTAAACAAACAGTTTGCACATAGGCGAGCTTAATGCTACTTAGCATTATCTACCAGCTAACCTAAGTTATGAAGAAAACCTTAAGGTATTGCAATTTACTCGTAAAATATTAAATAGAGGCGAAATATTATACAAATACAACATATTAATAAATAAATACTTGATACAATAAATAAATACATAAACCTACAGATAATAATAAAAAAAATATAGATAGATAAATAAATAGGTAGATAGAAAGAGAACACGTTGTTGTCCTACATAGAAGAATTTTCATTGTATTTAACGCATATTTTTTTGAGCATCATCTATCAAATGCGATTGCAAAGGAGACAAACCATGAAACAACACGCAATAAAAACTAATAAATTCAAAATTCGTAGAAGCAAAGTTGTTGAGAAACGCTAATTGGCGTGTCTCAGGAATTGTGCAATTTGTGGTTGGCCTGTGTCTAACTTTGTTGTAATGCAATAAAAAAATTTAATCCAGACAAAAAGTATCTGACACCGGAGGGCGTGTATGCAACGACTAATGAATGTTGATGAAGCAAATAGGTCTGTCAGGATCGTGGCAAGTGGCAAACCCTGGTATCTGCCTGCCCCTCCAGGATACAGGCGTGAGTTTGTGATGTAAGAATTTTAAGAATAATAATAGCCAGGCAGTGTGAGAGGACCTCGCGGTTAACTGAATTTACTCGATTGCGCCAATAACAATTCGACACCTAGTTTTGTTGTCAATAAAGGTCTGTTTGTGTTGACATGCCAGTTCCATATTGCATTAGGATCAGTTCGGGGAGCGAGGGAATAACGTCATATTGATTGGTAATTTTGCCGCCTCAGTTGCCATTATTTTTGTTCCTTTCTACACTGGACGTTAGAAATATATTGGTCTTTTTAGGGTTCCGTAGTCCGACAAGGAACCCTTATAGTTTCGCCATGTCCGTCTGTCTGTCTGTCTGTCTGTCCGTCCGTTCGCGGCCTAACGCAAAGACCGGTGGTACTAGATAGCGTTGATTTGGTATGTGCATACATATTTATCACGCCGACAAAGTTAAAGAATAGAATGTTGGAAATAGTAGTTTATGCAACTGTCATATAATGAAGGGTATTAAAACACGAGTTTGAGTTTATGAAACGAGCGCAGCGAGTTTCATAATAGTAACGAGTGTTTTAATACCCGTGTTATATGCAGTTGCATACACTACTTTATCTTCACTAATGCAATTAAAAATTAAATTCACGCGTACGTGTATAATCACAGTGATTTTGCCGCCATTAAAATTTAACCAATGAGAGCGCAGCTGCACGCTTCAATAAAACGCGACCAACCTGATTGGCCCTGCAATCAAGTTGGTCGCGTTTTATTAATGTTATAATGAGATTTTACGATATCGATGTGAATATACCATCATGTGAAATTGTTTAAATTGAGTGTTTTGTTGTCTGCGCTATAACAGTAGTAATTATAAGTCAAGTATTGAAAACATAAGTAGAATGTTACAACATTAGTGTAGATAAAAAAAATTACTGTACCTCTCCTAACACGAAAAGTGGGGATGATTTTTTTTCTCGTCTACCCCATCATGTCGGGCATCGTTGGATTAGTCGTTAAAAATATCGTGGGTGTAGGAAGACCGTTTTTTGATTTAGGGTCCGGTTCGCGAAATATTAAGCTTTAAAGCGCAAATTTTTGTCCGAGTAGGGCATCCCGCCCTCCTAACTAAACGGTTGATTGTAAAAAAAAATTCAGGGTAGTAGCGCATATAATGAACTTAAAAGGAAAAGTATCACGGCCAAGTAGGCTTTACTAGTTAACGAGTAATAGGCGAAAAACTTATAAAAGTAAAATTTCGTACAAAATCCATTGAATGACTTCGATGAAGTTGTTAATTCTGTAAAGTAGATAAAAAACCTTCTTTCTACGGAACCCTTCATTGCGCGTGGCCCGACACGCACTTGGCCGGTTTTTAATGTAGCATGCATAATACGGTCTACAGTCCCACTACAGGGGCTTTCAGACCCCTTTTAGTCCAAACTTTTCCGTCCTTTGTCTGACTACACCGACAAGATTTTTTCGGGATCATCCCGCCATCGTCTTCTTGGCCGCCACCGTTTGCGATGTTCGCCGCGCGGCTGGCTTTTATAATCCTATCCTACTAATATTACAAATGTGAAAGTTGTGAAGATGTTTGGACGTTCGGATGTTTGTTACACAATCACGCAATAACGGCTGAACGAAGTTACATGAAACTTGGCATACAGATAGACGAAGATGTGAATTGAGACATAGGATACTTAGATACCGGTTTTTTTAATGTAGTTTTTGTACATCCCAATGCAGGGCACAGGCCCAACATACATACATAAGCAGCCTATATACGTCCCACTGTTGGGCACAGGCCTTCTCTCAGGGAGAGATTATGGCCTTAATCACCACGCGTGCCCACCGCGGACCGGCCCAAGCTTAATGTAAATATATGAAATACTAATTATTATTGTGTTCTGTACCTCCAACTCTGCACAGTCATCGCATCATCCGTCCCTTCATGACATTATTCTTTACATCCATGCACTCTACAGCGTTGCGTTACGGGTGACTGTGCAACTAAAATGTTAAAAGGTTAATGTGCTGCTGACTGTACCAAAGAGGGTACCGCTTACGTCACCCTACATCGCCCAGTCTGCGGTCCGCCGAATTGAATTTGGCCCGCAATTAGTCTGCCGAGACCCTAATGCCGTCGCTTGTTTGTCAAAAGGTTATGTGCAGATGGTCTCTGGGCTGGCAGGGTCGGCTCAAGAGCGAGTGGTTCGAATTCGATCCCCCGCATGTAATTAGCATAATATGCATATTTCTCTAAAATGCGTAACTTCTGATACGCGTCAATTAAACAGATAGATAGAATATCCTTTATTGTACACCAGGAAAAGATTACAGTACTTATTTAAATAAAGATACAGTACAGTTCGATTAGAGTTATGTGTTTTAAAGCAACTTTTGTTTATTTATTTATTTAATACGGAGATATTACAGAAACATGCCACTTATTCTAAACTTAGATGATAAAAATATGTACTAGACATGCATCCAAAAACATATCTCACTAAGAACTTTATTATGAGTAAGTTTAAGGTGAGGGCGTGTATTGAGTAATTCATGAAGAGTACATGAATTATTTTACAGCAATAATATGTGACACAACTTATAGAGACAAAAATTAAAACTTAATGAACGTTCATGTGGGGTCCTGAAGTGAGTGCACAACACAATATTGAAGTCTTCCGGTTTCTCCCACACCAGCAAACCGCCAATATCAACAGCATGTCGTATCACTTAATAGGCTACGGTACAAACAAAAAAAAAAGACAAAGGAAAAAAATGAGCTGCTAACAACAGGCCGTGCCGGGTGGCCAGCAGGCCGCTGGTGTACGAGAAACCGGGGGCAAGTTATATAATAATATGGTATTGTAGGTGTGGCATTGCGGTGGAATAGTTATAAGAAGATAGTTGTTTTAATAACAATATTGTTATAAATTGTTCTATGTGTTTATCCTATGATTTTTATTTGTCATCGTGGCTTTATTAAATTTGCCTTTTTTGTGGAGTTGTGGTAGCAATACAACTCGTTAAGTGTTAAGGAAAACATCGTGAGGAAACCTGGGTGCCTGTGGTGTTCACATACCTCAGCGCTTGAAGTTTCCAATCCGCGGTGGGCACGCGTGGTAATTAAGCCCATACTCTCTCTCTGAGAGAAGGCCTGTGCTTGCAGGGGGACGTATGGGCTACCTTAATCATTGTCCGACATATCCATATGAGTTAATAGAATTCCGTGTGGCGCCGGATTAAGAATAACGTCACTCCATTTCCTTCCGTGGATGTCGTAGAAGGCGACTAAGGAAATCAATTACCGGGAGACGGGCGGCAGCGTCTTCCTGAGATTCCAACCGCATACTGCGATCGCCAACCCGCCTGCCAAGCGTGGCGATTATGGCAAAACCCCTCATTGTTAGGAAAACCACGAGGGAGGCCTGTGTCCTGCAGTGGGCGTCAAGTGGCTGATGATGATGATGATAATAGAATTTCAGAAGCCACATTTTTTTATCCATACTGAAGAAAAAGCTACTTACTGAAGCTATTCTTGTACATCACAGTAAAGTCTACAGTTTAGCAATATTATCAATAAAAAGTCGATCCCACTAAAACACTCTCATGGCGGTGTTAAAACCGGTTTTAGCACCGTCTTAAGAGTGTTTTAGTGCAATAGTCTTCTCAGAAATAAGATTCTTTGTCTATTAAGTAGCGAGGAGCTAAATTCGCCCTTCGTCTTTGGACGTAGAAAACTAGTTTCTCATAGACAACTAAGCTCAATTTCGTTAGTTACGAAGGAACCTACTAATCCACAGGTTTCCTCACCCGATTTTCCCGGCACAGACCATCGGTTAGGCCGCAAGAAAACTTCAAACGAATCTAGAGAATAAATCCATCGCTCCTTACCAAGATTTATTTATTGTTCCCAACAAATGCCAATTCATCGTGGAAACAAGCCTGGATCAAAGGATCACCTCCTGAGGCCAATTTCAGTCGGATCCCGCATGCGTCTGGATATAGCGACCAGCGTATGCTGAGCCCTCGAATAGGGTAGGTGGAGTTGGATAGTAGACTATGCATTTCCCTAAGGAGTGTAGGTTTTAAAGTATACTGCTGCGCCAGTTCCTTTCTAGATTTTAAGGCTCCGTTGTCGAGTAAAAACTACATTAATGTGCACTTGGCTTGAACTGTCACGGTTTTGTTTTTTTACGTTTTTAGGGGCGAGTCTCCAAAATGCATACTAGTTCAATAGAGTCAGGTCATATTTGGTAGTCTAGGAACCAATCGCATCCCAATGGTATAATCGGTACAACTTAACTTCGCGCGATTCGATCTTAATAATCGAAGAATTAATAATAATCTCGAATATTAAAAACATTGCATGACTCTTCGATCGTCTTTCAATGGGTCATCGCTTAGTGGTCGTGGTTCACAGTCAGTCGGTGCGTCAGGACAATATTGTCAGGTAAATTGAGACCATGAATCAATCTCGATACCAAGTCGCAGAGCCCCGAAACTGGAGGAAAATACGAGGGGATGTTGATTCTTAAGTATACGACGTGTAATTGAAACAATACAAAAACCGGGAAACCGGTTGTTCAGTACCTATCCACAATTAAATCACTTCCAAGTTTAAAAAAAAAAAAAACTTTTTTTTCTGTTCAGAGTTTAGGTATGGATACTGATAAAAAACGGTTTAGATTATCCATTTTTTACGCCAGACCCTGTACTTACATAGCTGTACTAAAACATCGTGAGGAAACCTGCGGCTTGGTTGGCTCCGCACGTACTGACTTGTCTTTCATATGGGCGTCTAAGCTGTCAGAATGCTATAGGTGCTGGGCAAGCCTAGTCTATCTAAAAAACAATGTCCCAGGCACCGCAGCGTCCGAGTGGTCCCTTCACCCATCTAGTGTGAGTGATGGTGCCACTAGACTCTGCATAAATCATCTCATTACGTAGATGCAAAGGCCAAAGTTTAGTTTAGTAGTACGTAAATACCGATATTTTCCAGTATTATGATTCCGAATATCGGACCAAGTATAGATCAAGTTAATACCTTTATATTAGCACACATATTAGAGTTCCTCAGATTACTAATACATCATCATCATCAGCATCAGCCATATGACGCTCACTGCAGGACTAAGCCTCCTTCGTGGTTTTCATAACCATGAGGGGTTTTTGCCATAATCGCCACGCTTGGCAGGCGGGTTGGCGATCGCAACATGAATAAAAAAAAAACTAATACATGAATCCATTCAATATCACAATCATATTGAACGAATATGAATCTTGTCGATGTTTAATAGCTAGAATGAATGGATTAATATCGATCTTATATAACATACATACATGACATAAACTTCCGTTGTATCATTTCCACGTTTTAAACCTGCAAACGTTAATACATAATTTATGGGGCACTGTATACGATTCTACGATAAAATTCCTCAAGATATAATTGGGTATTTGACAAAATATCAACTTTTAAAACGGAATATTGTATGAAAATACTCGCTTATGACGACGCTACATTTCAGAGCACTCTTTTTATGTTTAATCTATTTAAAAATTGTAATAACTAGTAATTGACTAAAAGAGATATATTTTCCGAGATATTTCGTAATTTTTGTTTTAATCGAGCATATGAAATAATTTATGGTTGATCGTGTCAAATACCGTATTAGAGCTACCACCGACGCAGCTTAAAAAATGCTCTAGCATACTGTGCAGAAAAGCCTATTATCGTATAACATTAAGGATTATTTGGAAGACAAAGATGTCTGCTATTTAAACAATGTTAACGGGGACGATGTCATCTAGTGTAGTGTAACTTTAAGTTGAAAACTCTGTTAACTAAGCAAACCTATTTTGAAAAGAATAAATGTGGAGGTAGCTTCTTCTCCACATAATCTATTAATTGTGAAACTAACAGCTTTGACGTTCATTAAGTAAACATTTTGTTTTTATAGTGAATAATAAAAAGTTTTTATACTACACCTGCTTGGAAAGTACCTTGATACTTTATCAAATTTACGGTAGAAAGTACGTCATTGCATATTGAACAAATATGCGGGGAGAAAACGCATCTGAGCGGGAGAGAAAAGTGTATGAAAATCCATTTCTTACGTGGTTTTTCTTTTTTAATTTTGGGTGAGACTATGCGCCGGTAACCTAAATATCAAAAGCCAAAAAGTTTTTACAGTGAGTTTTTATCTCCAAGTTCGCAAAATGACACTGGCCACTAGCTGTGTGTTGGATGGTGTCGGGCTGGCAGTGCGACCCTGCGGCGGCAGGATAAACAATTTGAAAAAAGAACATGTGAAAATTGCAGACGCCATTGGCGCCATTTCCAATTTGTGTGTTGTTTGAGGATTCAGTTTTCGTAGAAAGTAAAATAAAACTATCAAGCAGGTGTAGTATAAAGCACTATGTATCACTCGAGAGAAACTGCGATTCCCGATCTCGGGTGTTTTAAAGCCCTCGCCTACGGCTCGGGCTTCAAACGACACCCTCGACGGTAATCGGTCACTTTCTCCTCTCGGTGAACAATGTACTATTGAATTGACTTGACTTGACTTTTTGTCTTGTCCTTTACTACAAATCCTCTTTTTCGATCTTATAAACATAATCTTAAAAATAATTTTCTTGTTTCAGGTAAGTTCGGAACCCGATGACGTCTACCAGGCATGATGTGCGAGCGACGGTTGACGACACGCCGGCGACACTTCATCATCATCATCATCATCAGCCATTTGACGCCCACTGCAGGACATAGGCCTCCTTCGTGGTTTTCAAAACCATGAGGGGTTTTGCCATAATCGCCGCGCTTAATGCGACACTCCCTGTAGCGTTTTTCACCATGGGGGAAAAAGCGCGAAAAACCATTCGACGCTTAGCAACAGTATAACGTTGTTCCATAGAAAAAAAAATGCGCGGTGTAACATTTATTTTTTTAATAACGGCCGGTAATTAGTCTGAATGATTGAATCTTACAGGTTTATCGTTTCGCGCTTAAAATCTGCATGGGCAGTACGGTGGCACGTGTCACGTGGCGAGAGTCGCGACTTATGATGTTAAAACGCGCGACCCGCGTCACCGTGCTCCTATGCCAGCATCCAATGGCGTTGTTGTTTGTTGCCAAGCGACGCATTGGCAATCCACTATCCTTGCCGGAGGCTTTTGTTGCATTGCACGCGAGTGCATTTGAAGGAGCAATTGTAAAATGTCAGAATTTGACAATTCATGTACTGGAGAGTCGCGACTTTTGATGTTGAAACGCGCGACTCGCGTCACCGTGCTCCTATGCCAGCCAGCATCCAATGGCGTTGTTGTTTGTTGCTAAGCGACGCATTGGCAATCCACTATCCGTGCCAGAGGTTTTTGTTGCATTGCACGCGAGTGCATTTGAAGGAGCAATTGTAAAATGTCAGAATTTGACAATTAATGTACTTGAGAGAGTCGCGACTTTTGATGTTGAAACGGGCGACTCGCGTCACCGTGCTCCTATGCCAGCATCCAATGGCGTTGTTGTTTGTTGCTAAGTGACGCATTGGCAATCCGCTATCCTTGCCGGAGGTTTTTTGCGGAGAACGCATTTGAAGGAGCAATTGGTTGCGAACTGCAACCATCTGAACTACTGAAGTAATTATTTAAGGGTTTGTGTCATTTCTCGTTATTCATGTATTACTAGCTGACCCCGCGAACGTTGTTTTGCCATATTAATTCTAAGGTCGGCGGACTAAAGCACATAAGTCAAATTATCATTAAATTATAAATTATTGTTCTGTACAAAATAAATCCGTGCGGTGCCGGATTAAGAATAGCGTCACTCCATTTCCTTCCGCGGATGTCGTAGAAGACGACTAAGGAAATCTTATTACCAGGAGACGGGCAGCAGCGTCTTCCTGAGATTCCAAAAGCATACTGCAATCGCCAACCCGCCTGCCGAGCGTGGCCATTATGGCAAAACCCTTCATAGTTATGAAAACCTCGAAAATCCTGGGCGTCAAATGCCTGATGATGATGACAAAATAAATAATTTAAACAGCAGTTGGCTTAAATTTTGTAAAAAAAAACGTGTATGTTCATTTCATTGTTTCACGACAGCTCTCCGTTAATGTAATAAATATTATAAAAATGTTACAGAGTAATTTCATAATAGTTTTTTTTCACTGCCTCAAAATTTGTGTTTTGGACTTACTATGCTAGTCCGCCGACCCTAGAATTAGAATTGAATTGAATTGACCGACCGACCGGCCTACGACCTATTCTCAGACCTACCAAATATACACGCGACCTCGTGGCGCAGCGGTAGTGCACCTGCGTACCATGCGAGAGGTCCCGGGTTCGAATCCCGGCTGGGGACAAAAAGAAAAAACCCAGGTCTTGGATGTTTACATGTTTGTGATGTCGTTGTTTCTGGTACCCACGACACAGGGTATCCTAGTGTGGGGCCAGAAGCAATGTATGTGCCTGTATGTAAATGTTTATGTTTAAAACCGGTGAAGTCGTTTAGGAGGAGTTCGATAACAAACACTGTGACACGAGATTTCTATATTATTAGATTTCACGCTTGTCTTGAAAGCTGACGCTGACTTAAAAAGGCACGAAAACAATCAGCTAACTCGTAGGTACTGCAATCTAACGTAGCGAGAGTTCCCTCGATCGGTTTTTGAGTTCGTTTTCCCCTGACAGGAGATGGGTAATAGACACATCCTAACAGTTTTTTAACTCGCCTTGCTGCAAACGAAATTGACTCTTGTCCACTTTGGCGCCAAACGTACGAAACTGCACAAAAACTCCTATCTACTGAGTGTGTTAGAATACATTGTAGATAGAGGTTCTATTTACTAACGACACAGAGGCAATTAGGGTCAATGGCTCTAAAGACAGTTTAAATTAGCTATATATTAGCATGATATACCTTTGCTTTATTAGCTTTTTTTTTATGTAGCCTGCTTACGTCGCACATACGTACTCTCTCTTTGAGAGAAGGCAGTATGGGCTTAATTACCACGTGCCTGCCGCGGATTGGCAATTTCGAGCGCTGAGTTATGTGAACACCTCACACACTTAGACGTTTCCTCACGATGTTTTCCTTCACCGTTAGCGAGTGGTATTGCTGCTACAACCTCACAAACATTAACTTTTACTAATAAAAAAGTTGTACAACTTGATGGTAATATTTTTAAGAGGTGTGTCGGGATCCTGGCTGGTGGCAAACCGTGGTCTTGCCTACCTCTACGGGATACAGGCGTGAGTTTATGAACGTCAATCGTCCGTTGACAGTTCTATACAACAAAATAAATTTAAATACGCACGATAAGAGCGGATTAGATTGTTTTCATTGCGAAGTAGACAAGATTAATAAATAATAGTAATAAAAATATGTGCACAGAACTTCTCTATATCTAAACCCTGGCTTCTGCTTAAAAGACAACTTTTTTCAACTTCCAGACAATTTTAGAATTCACAGGACTGAAAAAAGAAAGTAAATACTGAAAAAATGCTGGTGGAATTAGGAACGCTGATTAATTATTACTTTTAAATTTTGGAGTATTGGTCCTTCTGTATTTTACCCTTATCTCTTCCACTACGTTACATCCAATCTGGTGACCTATGTCGTGATACTAGTACGACGGACAGACGTCCGACAAAGAGATTCATCTTCGACCATGGCTACAGTACGTAGTTTCTATTTCAAAAGGACGCGCACGTTTTTCTACCCCAGTATACACTCCTTTTGTCAACTGAACCACCATGTGGTGGCCCGTCTCTCCCTTTTATTTCTATGGACTACAGAGTCGCCAGAATGCAACGAGTTTGTCTGACGTAACCAGGTTCACTGAGCTCTTTTGCCGTACTGTAAGTGAGTGACAAGAGGCCAGGGGCAAAGGTGACTGGCTGGTTTTGTTTTAGGTTCTTTTCGTCCACCGCCGGTTCAGAGTTCAAACAGTGGCAGCGTTCGTTAGTAGAACACGGGCGCGAACTCAAATTGAATTTGCCGCTGCAGAGTGGCTCCGATAAAGAATCTATTGTGGGACTCGCGTGGGTGCTATACAGGGTGTAGGAAGGTTATATGAAGTACCGATGACACAATAAGCCGAATTTGAACTCTCACGTTCTAAACTTCTACGACCTTAAACGCAATCTAACATTTTTAGTGATTTTAATAAAATTTGTACACTTTTTATAAATGTGAACTGAGGGTTTGATATATAATAAAATCACGGACGTTTTAAACAAATTTTGGTTTTTATATATTTAGTATCGCTCGTAGCCCCGGCTGCCTGAGTGATCTTAAACGATCACGAAGGTTAAGCAACACTGGGCGCGTTCAGTGCATGGATGGGTCGCCGTCTATGCCTAACGCTAGTGGCATTTTTCCGAGCGGTTCCGTGCTTCGCAAGGCACGTTAAGCTGTTGGTGCCGGCTGCCGTCGATAGATGGCAGTCGTTAAGCCAAGTCAGAGGCCTTAGGGCGGCTTGACAACTTCTGACAGTAGACGAGCCACTAGTCTACAAGCCTCCACCAATCCGGACTTGGCCCCCGTGGTGGAGTATGGCCAATACCTTCCTCAGGGAAGAGACCCGTGCCCCTCGGTGGGGACATAATGGGTTGATGATGATATTTAGTTCAGGATAAAGAAAAGTTGTTTTAAAAATTATAAATTTTAATATCAAACTCAATCAAAAACTAGGTATAGATAAGAAAAATATGTTTTGAATATATCCGTAATTTTATTTCATAATTTTGTATAATTTTTTCTCTATAATAAACTAGGTACGTCAACTAAATATGTCAAATTTTTAAAGTTAAAGTGGCTGCTAATTATTGGGTATGTATTTTATTGTTATGTTTCTAATGTTATTTTTTTTTAAACAGTTAAGATATCATGGAGCCCTAAATTTTTACTTCGTTTCGTGTTTAGTAATTATCTTCAATATGTATGTACGTATTTTTGTTGTTATTTATTTATTTATATTTATTTATGTACTATCATTTATGTAGGTTTATAATAATTTCTATTATCCCCCCCCTCCACTAAGTCTAAGTTAATGTATTTCCCTAGGTTTACGTAAGTTTATTATTGTATTTAATCTTCTCCTTGCACTACCCGTCGCCAGTCTTTTCAATACCAAAGGTTTGCTGGAAGAGAATGCTTCTTGCATTAAGCACACCTATGTATGCCTTAAGTACAATGTAATTAGTGCAATAAAGAATAAAATAAAATAAAATATAATAAACTGGGTACGTCAACTAAATAAGTCAAATTTTTAAAGTTAAAGTGGCTGCTAATTATTGGGTATGTATTTTATTGTTATGTTTCTAATGTTATTTTTTTTAAACAGTTAAGATATCATGGAGCCCTAAATTTTTACTATTCCTAATTATTCCTCTTTGACACCCTGTATTTGCAGTTGTTTGGAGGACAGAAAATTAGTGTTACATATTCTGGGGTTCTCCAAAGAATATTTCTATATCTTTCACTCTTTTTCTTTCCATTTCACGTTTGGAATAATAATATTCCTTTGTACATAAAACAATTGCAATTTCTACGGACACAATCAACCAGGAAGGTGAACAAAAAAAAGGTTTGCATTAAGTTCAAGCACCTGATAATTTTTTAGTGGAAGTACCTAGTGGCAGTAATGTAAACAGATCCAGGTTTTTCACAAACAGCTTCGGGTGTATTCTCAAGTGACAATATCCCAACACCAGCTCTAGCGTCAATTTGTGGCAGATAATAAACCTGATCCGGAGGAGATAAAGGCCAGAAAATGCCGACGGACTGTTAGCTGGAAATCTTAAGGTGGCTCAAGATCAGCTCCTATGTGACGCGCACCAAATCCTGAACGATTCCAATCGTCCAACTGTCAATTTACATACTAAATCCTATCGCAAGCGTCAGGATTCCGACAGGATTTGGTGTGCATAATTAGGCTCCAGGTCTCCTATTTCGTAACCGTCCGCTGGGTTATCCATTTTGACGTGTCGGGAAGTGTCGGGTGAGTCTCTACATCGGAGAAAATACGTGGTAGCGCCCCAGGCAAACCTTTCTCAGGTTTGTTAAAGGCAAACTCAGGTTTGCCTTTAACAGAATTGCTCTTACTACAATCGTCCACTGCTGGTCATAGGTTCCCCAAGGCAAGCCACTTATTTTCGTCTGAAAATGTTCATCTTTTTTGTAAATCCTTGTAGAAAATCTGCGGGCACGGTAGTGCCCCCGCCAAGTCGAGCACAAAAGCGGCGTGACCGTACCATCCTTTTCTCGAAGCAGTTCAGGCCATTTGGACCCTCTTATAACTTTGTTGTGGATAAAACTAGAAGCCTGAATTTTCAGTAATCAAGCAGGCATTGTATAAACATAGTATATTTCATTCAATTTTAACCAGTTTTTTTAAGAATTATAACTAGTCAAAGTTTCTTAACTTGACTTTACTGACCGATCATCAAAACTCTTAGGCACTTCTAGCAGGCATAGAAGCTTCAAATTTAGAATACAATTATGGCCAGTTTCTGAATTGAGAATTTCGCTAAGTAGATAGTTTTAGTGCTGTCTCTTCGAATTTCTCAGAAAAGAACGTGCCAGAACGTTACTTAAGTATTTACTTAGTGAAATTCTCAACTCAGAAACCGGCCCTTAGTGTTTAGAGTAAAAATCAAGGAAAAACTGAAATATTTTGCAATTTCGGTCCAGTTTTCTATATACATCAACTGCATAAATAACTTTGTAATCCTATATAAATATATAGGATTACAAAGGTACATTTGCAGTGAATGAATCAGTGAGTGTATATGTATAATATTATGGAATAATAGGTGTAGATAGGTACCTAGACATAATTATGTTTAAGGAAAAAAGTAGGATCAATATTAAAAATCTTTTATGTTTTAAATAAATAGATTGACTTGGCAATAGTGAGTTGCGCGATTTGGTTTTTTTTACAAGCTTTGTTTTTAATGGCATATACTTTTCAATAGAAGCAAAGGGTTTAATAAAAACGGGTAGGTACGTGTTGCTTGCGCTAATATTTTTGAAAAGAATAAAAACAGAGAACGAATTACAGAAAAACAATAAGTTGAAACTACCAAGGTGGTTAAATACTTTGCGGTAGGCGCACAAAAGACGAATTACAGAAAAATAATAAGTTGAAACTATCAAGGAGGTTACATACTTTTTGGCACGCGCAAACAGTCTTCGGCCATCCTCATCAAGTCGCACAATAACCAACCCTATTAGCCGAGTATTGGAATCAAATTCCGGCAAAGTGCTGCTGGCCTTTTATTAAGAGCAACCTATTGAGACGCCAGAAACCCACAGTCGATTAAAAACTGCCAACCGCACCGCAGGACGTCGTAAAAACAACCCTGTTATCAGCACAATAGAGCACATTCCCGAGCAGTCCTTGGCGAGAGTCTTTTCAAATTTTGAAGATGGCGGGAATGTTTACTCTTAGCTTGTCTAGGCGGCTACTTTGGCAATGGTGTAATAAGTAACACCCCGTTAATAATAGTAATAACTTGCGAACAAACATAATCACTTGTCCTGGTCCCAAACTATGTTATATACCAGGCCAGGACATCACAAACATGGAAATACACCCAGACTAGCCCAGGGGTAGCTGTGTCCACGACTTCGTTACAAATTTTGATTGAATGTATCCTTTTCAATCTAGTTGTCAAAAATCTATGCATTGCATTACATACACTCACGTCTGTATTCCGGAGGGGTAGGCAAAGACCAGAAGTTGCCACTTGCCACGATCCGGTTATTCCCCGGTCTAACTGTATCACTTGATTACTAAGACAGGTATTAGATACCCCTATTTTGATCTGTACAAATGACCTCAGTATGGATGTTAGGTCATTTCTTGCACCGGGTAACAAGGTTTGGGACTAGAACAAGTGACTGTGTTTAGTTGATGTTGCGATTAATGCCCGTCTCCATCCAGTACCCCGAGTAGGGCTTCCAAACCTGTCGGCAGGTAAACAGCGGATAAAATTTTGCCTGACGCCTGCAGTTTTGAAGCTGCAAGACTGCATAAAGGAAGACGGTAGTCTGCGGCATAATGAGCTTTACACACGTTGCATTCTGTGAAGAGCGATTCTTGAATGCGCGGTCCTGAATATCACTTGTTTGTTAAGTTCTCGCCTTTGTTTCTGAACAGGTGACATGTGGAGCGAAATATTGGATTTTGCAGTAGAGTTCGTCAAAGTTAACTATTTAAATTAATGCCTATTGTTTGGTCTACTTTTTTGGGCAACAGACGTGATATCTCGTCTGTAAAGAGATTTTATATGTACCTATGATCTTCAGTTCGAAAATGTTTTTGCGGTTTATTATTATTATTGATTCTTTATTGCACAAAGATGTTCCGTCCGCTTTGGTTTCAAAATTTAGCAGGGCTAGCTCGTTGGACCGACAAGCTGAGGCAGATCTAAGGTCTTTATTAGGAAGTGCGTGCACTTGCAATTTCTTTTCGTTCACTTTTCGGTTCCTTAACTGACAGGGCGCCTAGTTGAAGACTTGTGTCGAAAAGACAAGAGATGAACGCTTGTTGGCTGCGAATAGATTCAACTTTGTGTTTTGGCTAAATTCTTAGGTGCTCCGTGTTTCCATTCTGGATCTGCATTAAATTCAAAGGAAGCGTTAAAGTGTAGCTCGGATCCACCTCCAAGGCAGCAATGCCAATTCGCCCCGCCGTTCCGTTTCCAATATTCGCGGATCGTTACACCGACGGCGCGTTCCATAAAACTTCATTTTGCGCAACCGAAATGATATCGGCGGGGCCCCGTGTGAGGAAATAATTTCAGCGGGACTGCGGGACCCCGTTGGGGTAAATAACTTTTGAGTGAACGCGACGCGGAATGGGCTCGGTTATTAAATAAAAGGGGCTTTTTTAAAGAAATATAGGTCGAGATTTTTCCTAGTAAGATATAAGCTACCCTTAAATGGAGGTGGCCTCTACGACAAACATAACCTGTTTGTCGTAGAGAGGATGAAAGATGGAGTCGCAAACTACTAGAGTATCAACCGAGGACCGAACGTAGAAGTGTAAGGCTGACCTCCAGCCAGGTAAAGTCGACAGTAAAGACCTGGAGGAGAAAAGCGGAAAGCAGAGACGTGCATAAAGAGACCCTTGTCCAACAGTGGATACTAAAGGGCTGAAGATGATGATGATGATGAAGATATACGAGGTGGTAGTTTGAGTTGGGGCCGCCAGCTAGCTGAACCGTTGTTGCAACTCGAGAACGTTCTTAGGAAATCACATCCACATAAAAGTTGAAAGTGTATGCACAGATTTCTTTAAACAAATTAGTAAAGCCGTATTTCTCTAACGATCTGTTACTTGTAGGGCTCAAAAGTCTCTATCAGACCCACTAGTTGAAGGAAAAGTAGGTACAAGAAAATTCAGAACTTGTAAAAATATCTTACTCGTATATTGCTGGAGTCAAACAGTTGCAGCGGGGGAACGCTGCTAGCGTCATGGGAACTTTTGGATCAGGCGTGTCCGGGGGTATATTTAATTAGTTTAATTTAATATTTAGTTTACTCCTTAGCTACAAAATGTATGTGTGTAATATTTAGTTAAGTTATTAAAATGTAACAACCCTAAAACTTGTGGATTACGTATAATAAATAATTCAGGTAACAGTTGTCAGGATTGTGGCATATGGCAAACTTAATCTTTGCCTAACCTTGAAAAATATTTAATCTTGTTTAAAAAACACGTAGAAAGTTTGCAAAGTTTTATGTACAAGCTACTAACAGTTGAAGAATGTCCTCATGAGGAAATAATCCTGGCTGCAGCATCAGTTTATTTCTATAATTTTAGAGTATTGTCGTCAAAACTGCACTAGCATTTGAATTTCCACTTCATAAGCTTACATGAAGTAGTTGAAATTTGGCTTTCAAGATTTGAACTAAACATAGTCTCCATCTACACTTTACTGTAAATAAGAAAAACGGCCAAGTGCGAGTCGTTCTCGCGCACAAAGGGTTAAGTACCATTAAAAAAATCACGTACGGGAGCCCCCTTTAAATATTTGTTTTATTAATATCGCGTAAAAACGAAAAAAAAATGTTTCTTGTATGTTGCCCGCCCTAAATATTTATTTTATTCGGTTTTTAGTAGGTATTTGTTTTTATAGCGGCAACAGAAATACATCATCTGTGAAAATTTCAACTGCCTAGCTATGACGGTTCATGAGATATCGCCTTGTGACAGACAGACAGACACGCAGACAGACATACAGACAGACAGATGGACAGTGAAGTCTTAGTAATAGGGTCCCGTTTGGCACCCTTCGGGTACGGAACCCTAAAAAGGAAATTACACAAATACTTATACACATACATAAATGTGAAAAATATGAGGTTAAATAAAAAATCGTTTTCCTAGCATAAAATCACGCCACTTTCGTCCTACTGAAGCTCACAATACGAAGCAGTTCGAAAATAACCCCTATCTCACACGTCCATACACCATCCCCATAGCACTAGGTTCTCTTAATGCAAACAAAAGCGGTGATAAAAATCAGCGGACCTAAAACTCTTCAAATTATAGCTTGGCATCGAGCCGTGGAAACTTCGAGATTTCTGCTGCAGGCCGCTCTCATTGAATTCGTTTGGCAGCACTGGGTACCAGGGCAATGTTTATACTGGGACTTAGGGGAGTAGGAATTAACTTAAAATATTTCCTCAGGATATGTTCATAAGTGCTAACCTTGAAAATAACAATCGAAAACCTTGTTAAAGACTTAGGAGGTTAATATATTTTTTAAACTTACAAGCATTCTACAATCAATGAAGCAGCCCATATTTTCCACTGCTGGGCATAAGCCTCCCCCAAGGTCGTCACTTCTGTCCTCGACCATCCTCGTCCAGCCGCTACCAGGCATCTATCTATCTGACTCAGATAGTCGGTCTGGCCAGCTGGTGGGCGTCCAACGCTGCGTTTGGCAGTGCGCGATCTCCTTGGATTTTCGGCAGATGTGACCAGCCCACAGCCACTTCAACTTCCTAATCTTGTAGGCTATGTCAGTCACCGTAGTTCTTTGGCAAATTGTCTCATCTCTGATTTGATCCATCAAAAAGACTAAGCATAGGCCGAGCCTGAGCTAGTCTAGCGGGACCTACCTGAGACTAGTCAGTGTCCACGTTTCGGCACCGGTCGTAACTGGCAGGACGCACTGGTTGAAGACTTGTCTTTAAGCTTTGAGGAATTCAGATTGCTTGAGACGGATGACCATGGCCGAGGACGGAGAGAAGACTGAGGCGTCCTTGAGGGAGGCCTATGACCAGCAGTGGACGAATGTGGGTCGGCGGATTGGATTTGTAAAGAATTCAGTAGAAACGCCCACCCGTGTGTCTCGATGTGTTTTCAAAGGCGGTGTTCCGGCAAATATGGCACAAACAAAATGCCAGCGCAGAAAGAAACTTCCCTAAACACAATATGACTAGAATAAATATAAGAAAATGTGTCGTTGCCTCTTACTAGTGAGTCGGCGGCGTTAGGTTTTGCTTCTCAGCAGTAAGTAGAAGATCAAAATCAGGGTTTGCAATAAGTTCTATTACAATTACTTTTGTCGGCCGGTGCCCAGCAGTGGGACGGCTACATAAAAATAAAACTTTCTTTAAAAAAAATATTTTGTTAACGCTGCAGACGAATGAGGGGAGAGCGGTGTGAAGAGGCGCGCGGGCGATGCAGTTCCCGCCATTCCTTTTTGCCACGCCGTAGTTTTCGTCTGCCTCTTATTTTTGTTAATTTGTAGTTAAATTACTACTGTAATTCGAAATAAAAGCTAATCATTGAAGAAAGCTGCCGTTTTCGTTGTTTCACCAAACAATTTCAGTAAAAGCTTCGTGTCGTCGTTAAATTATGTCAATATTTGAGCAGTCGTATAATACCTCCAGATATTATACATAATAACTTCAGGCACTAGACAAGACCCTCCCTAAAATTGATCTTCTTTAAGCCAACAGCTCTCCAGGGCCTGTAAAAACAGACCCATTCGAAAGTAAAACAGCTTCTCATAGACTGGGTTCTCGCATAGCTGTTGAATCGGTAACAAAGTTTAACTCAGCTAATTTTGAGACCTAGTAAAATGGCAAATGTATAGGTAATGTAGAAAATAATATAATGTAAACTGATAACCTTGTTTAAAACAAGCATATCCGTTTTTTCTTTTCGTACTCGGGGGGAATTCCTTTCTCCGTCGTGGCCAGTGGCAAACCCTTATCTCGGTTCAGGCAACCGGGATACAGGCGTAAAATTATGTGCTACAATTTATGCGTATTTTGTATCATGTTTCAGCTGATCCAGCGATCATACATACATGTCTGATATACCTTAGGCACATCGCTGTTTTGAACTATCTCTTTCAAATTCCTTTATTGCAAGAAAACGAAACTGAAGCGATATTAATTACGACTTAGCGAATCTTCCATCTTTATTTGAGTTACCCTTTTGTCGCTTCCTACAGCTCCTAGGATCTTAGCTTACCAGTACCCTATTTAAGGCTGGGTTCTCCGAGCGCACGGATTTGTATAGGGCTTATTGCGCTGCGCAAGCGAATAATTTGGGGAAAAGTAGACATTATTGAAATTACAGAAATAAAACTCTTATTAAGAGAATTTTGACGACCGACTTCACTAACACATTCAGTGCTAGTCATTTTGATATATTTTTTATTGTCCAAAACTCAGTGCAGCTCAAATAAAATCATATTATTTTTGTATGCAATTAATGTCACCAACCCACTCTTACCCACCCGCTCTTAATGTTAGAGCGTTTTGGTTTTAACTGTAAGTTCTTATTGTATATATAAAATAGATAATAATAATAAATAAATATCAAGTGATTTACACTCACGTTTGCGTTTTTCTTTTTATGCTATAAAATTTACAAAATCATAAAAGTAATTACCGACGGCCCTAAATAGGACATTGAAAAGTATTTTTTTTTTCAGTTTTTAAGTTGGAGAGTAATACTGCCCTCGTAACGAGAAACACAGTAATAGCTATTACTGTGTTTTTACTTTGTATGCAAAAATGAGCTACTCAGGTATAGTTCTATAAGTAAAAAAATTATCGTGACTGTAGATCTACTAGAAACCTGAAATTTCAGTAAGAAAATATGCAGTAATGTCATGAAAATCCTTCTAATCCTAAGAAATATCACAGTAATAAGCATTTGCTAGTTTAAAACGCAGTAATATTTACCATTTTGCCAACTTGAAACACAGTATTGGTTATTACTGCATTTAATGTAACAAACAAAAATATGTCTTTTCTTAAAATACTAAGTAAGAAAGCAGTAAAAAACAGTACAGCCTTTCGAGCTTTCTTTTTGAGCAAACGAGACTGTTCCGAAATAACTGTTTGGGTTGACAACAGTCCCAGCCAAAACAAAAACTGGGCCTTTTTCATTTCTGGTTCATATAGTTAACAGCTCTGATATTTCTGGAAGCAAAATCATCACCAAGTATCTTGAACCAGGTCATACCTTTATGTCAGCGGATAATTTTTACCACCAGATTGAAAATCAATTGAAAAAAGCTAACAAAGTGTACGACTTTGCCGACTTCATCCACTGTGTGCACTAGGTAAACTCCGGTAATGTCAAAGTTAAGGCTATGGAGGTTTCCAATTTTTACAAATATGTTGGATCATGCTTCGCAATATAAACTTGAAAAGCATGCTGAGATAACTTATTTGTTAGATATGTTAAGACTGTTAGCTCTTATGAGCTACGTCATAACTATTCATGACGGAGACACAAAGGAAATTGATTTTTTGAAAACGAAATTCTTCAAGTAATCTTCTTTACCTGATCCTATCCAAAATACAAAGCCACGCGGTATAACCGAACATAGAAAAGCAGGAATTCTAAATAAGCCTTTGCCTGAAACCAGAAACTCTCCCAACATCCGAAAACTCTCTTGATCTGCCAGAGAACTGGGAGCCAGAATCTTAAGATATAATCAATAAATACCAATGCAAGATCCAAATTAAAATACTGGGTGTGTTTGGTTTATTATGTTTTCCTTTTAAACCTTTAATACGGTATTTTGTAGATTTTTTGCTGTACCGTGCTTGTGTTCGATAAGCATAATTTGTATTTGAAACTTAAAATTGTGGCATTAAAAATATTACTATTATTATTAATTCAACTATTCTATAAAATCTACACTCGTTCTAATAGTTTTCAAATATATTGAGAATAAAATTAGTACAGTTAAAAGTACCTATTTGAAATTTTTATTAATGAGTAAAAAACCAGTTGAGTCGTCTTGTTTCTTTATGTTTCTTTTTCCATAGTAGCAAATTACCACAATTTTAAAACTAAAATACTGTCCTAAAATAAAATAGTAGTAGTTTAGGTTTTCAATTGTAAGTTAACCTGGAACCTGCTAATTGTGATGATTAAGTTTTTATTATACATTACATGGGTAGGTAGGTATAGTTAAAACCTTGCTTGGCAGGATTAAAATTTTGTGTAAATTGATGAAACAGGGTAAAATCCGTTAGGTTTTCTATTAATTTTTACTATGTATGTAGATTGAAAGACTATGATTCGGTTAATTTAGATTAGTGCCATTTTAATTATAATAACTGTTTTTTTTAATAAGAATCTACGCCTTATTTCTGACTATTCTGCTAGACTCACAAGTGAAAAAATAATAAGTAAGGGAGATATTATTTACTATATTTTCTAAGAAAATTTGCAACATAATAAAATTACTTCGAATCTTTTATGTAACCAGAGAAAAAAATACATCAATTCCTTATTAGTTCTTCTAACATTCTAAGAAAGAACACAGTAATCTACACAAGTACTGCATTTTTCCTTAAGATTTCATTCAAAAAGAGTATTGAATTGGTAAGGAAAAACAAAGTAATCGACTTTCCTAACATTATATTTGATTTTTACATGAACTGAATGTATGTATTTGTAACTTGATTTATTTTTGATTTTTCTAGTACAAAAGTTGAAGTTTTTATCTGCGGCAAGTACTATAGATTTTCAAAAATATGTTTTTCGCGATTAACTCGTAACCGCCTTTTTACGATTACTGTGTTCTTCGTTACGAGGGCAGAATATGTATTTTGAAACACCTGATTTAGGGGTAATGTCGGAGAACCCAGCCTTAAATCTGACACAATTCGTCACGTACCACGGAAATATTTCTAACAATTTCGAGCCCCCTTCAAACCCATGTCAAGGTAGCGGCCTGCCGCTTCCGAATATGATATATTGACTACTCTGTCCCAGCTGATAGTACTGAGGCTAACGGTCTTATTTATAAAAACTCGATTCCTTAAAACACTTCAAAAACGCCGGTTAATATAGTCTGTGTTGGAGATTTTACATCGAAAAGATGTAGCCACAGATTAAATAAACAGAGTTTTAGATTGGTATTAGAGGAATAGTGAATAGTGGTGGTATCCTAGTGGGTGTAACATTGAACTCGGAGCGTCCGGAGGAGCGTCCGGAGACCCAGGTTCGATTCCCAGTGCGGGCATGTACCTATGGCTTTGTTTTCTAAGTTATGTATATTTGTGAAGTTATAGTAGCAATACCACTCGCTAACCGTGAAGAGAAACATCGTGATTAAACCTGAGTGTCTGATTCACATGCGGTGGGCACGCGTGGTGATTAAACCCATACTCTCTCTCTCTGAGAGAAGGCCTGTTCCATACAGTGGGACGTATATAGGCTGCTTATGATATGATCATTAGAGGAATCGTGTTTTTATTATAAATAAAGCCGTAACCTTTTTACGGTTTCGTACCAAAAGGGTGTCTGTCCTGTCTGACCTATAAAGGGCATTTTCGCTTGAATCGCAATAGATAGCCACTTGAAAATTTGACACAAGAATGTACGCGGATTGCCCGTAATATAAATAAAAAACCGTGCGAGTAGAACTACGAGTATAATACTTCCATACGACCAAACTGCAAAAATAAGTTGTTAATCGTTTTTCCTCACCATGTTTTCCTTCACCTTTAGCGAGTGGTATAGTGGTCTGGTACAAATTCACGAATTTATGTACGTAACTAAAAAAAAAGAATATTGTACATTCCGAGATTCGAACCCACGACACATCGAATATGTGGCCACTGTTCTACCTTTGCGCTACCACTGCATCTATAATAATATCTAATCGAACTATACGGTTGGCATAATTGCCAAATGCCAATATTATGCCGGCGACGTCATCTTTAACCCATCTTAGGTTAGCATAGTTGCCAGTATTATGCCGGCAACGTTATCTTTAACCCATCTTAGGTTAGCATAGTTGCCAGTATTATGCCGGCAACGTCATCTTTAACCCATCTTAGGTTAGCATAGTTGCCAGTATTATGCCGGCAACGTCATCTTTAACCCATCTTAGGTTAGCATAGTTGCCAGTATTATGCCGGCAACGTTATCTTTAACCCATCTTAGGTTAGCATAGTTCCCAGTACTATGCCGGCAACGTCATCTTTAACCCATCTTAGGTTAGCATGGTTGCCAATATTATGCCGGTAACGTCAACTTTAACCCATCTTACGGTTGCATAGTTACCAATATTATGCCGGTAACGTCTTCTTAACCCATCTTTAAGTGGCATAGTTACCAATATTATGCCGTCAACGTCATTTTTAACCCGTTTTGATTCTCAGTACTGTCATTGATTCTCGGCACTTTACTAGTTGGAACTCAAATAAACTGAGATTTCAGCTTTCAACGAGTAACCAATAAAACACACGACGGGGTGCACATTTCGATTTATGAACACCTCGTAAAGCCTGAAGCTTATTGACGAGTCTCTTCTTTACTTTAAATCAGAGAAACCACTTAAATATCGCATTAGGGATTTTTTGAAGAAAACCGAACATATTAAGTTATAAGTACGTACAGTCGACAATGAACTGACTCTTCCGATCTTCCTCGAACAAGCGATTTCAATCGCTGAGGCTTAATATCTCAGAGGTTTCCTCGCGACGCTTTTCTTCACTGTTTGTGACTGGTATTAGAGCTATTAAATAAAATGAATTCACAAATGTTACTTGTGAAAGTAACTTAAAAAACCAGCCAACCCATTCATCATCATGGTCTGTATTCGTTCACTGCTGTACATAGGCCTCCTGCAATCATCATCATCGTCATCAGTCACTTGACGCCCACTGCAGGGCACAGGCCTCCCTCGTGGTTTTCATAACTATGAGGGTTCTTGCCATAATCGCCACCTCCTGCAATGCAAGCCACTTATTTCTGTCCGGAAAAAAACACTAAATAAAATAAAATCTCCTTTAATGTATCTTAAAATAAAACAAAGTAGATAGAGATAGAGAACACTTTATTCTACATAAAAATGGAAATTACACAGATATTTCTTAAGCTAAGAGTTCAGATGGCGGCCTTATCACTAAAAGTGATTCCTTCCAGATAAGTAGTAGTATGTATACAGCTATAATTATAAATAAAAATAAACATCAAGAAAACACATTATTGGGTAAGGGCCTGCTCCAGTTATTGCCACAGTTCCTTGTCTTGAGCTTCTTCCATACAGTCTTTTTCCGCAGTTCTTAGGGTTCCGTACCCAAAGGGTCCTGTCACCAGGCAGTATCTCTTGGACCGTGATAGCTAAACGGTTGAAAAATTCTCAGATGATGTATTTCTGTTGCCGTTATATAACAAGAAATAATAAAAACAGAATTAAGTGAATTTTTTAGGGGGGGCTCCCATACAAAACACGCGAGTTTTTTTGCCGTTTTTTGCTCGATATTAATAGCGGCAACAGGTAGACGCTTAAAATATTCAAACGTTGTATAGATAATAGTTCGACACGCACTTGGCCGGTTTTATCTTATCGTTGGCCTATCACTTAGAGAAGAAGGAGGGAAAATGTATATCATAATATGAATGTAAGGGATAGAACCAGGCTCTCTCAAACGTATGGCAGTACCAACGCGCTGTTCAATCCATCAACCGGTATCCGTCCACAGCTGGACTTCCCCAAAGCAAGCCAAAACTGTCTGCCCTCGTTTATCTTCATCCAGCCGCTGCCAGCAATCTGCCTCAGATCGTCGCTCCAGCGAGCTGGTGGGCGTTCTAAGCTGCGTTTGCCAGTTCGTGGTCTCTGCACCCCATCGACCGTCGGTTCTTCGACATAATTATGTGACCAGCCAACTGCCACTTCAACTTGCTAATCTTATAGGCTATGTCAGTCACCTAAACCTTTGCAGTCGAAAAGCTGCGCAACTTTTGCGAAATCTATCTCCCTTTTCCGTCTGCCTCCCGCTGCAAAGCAGTGCAAGTAATCCATTACCGAAATGTGCAATACATAAACCATTCCATCTTCATCAGGCGCAGATTGCAGTGGGACACCCCGAATCCCACGTTCCCGGGGCAAGTCCCGTAATTCCCCTCTAACTCTGTCCCAGACGGAATAGGTCAGAATACCGGTATGCCTTTCCACTGCGAGGGGTACAAGGAGGCTTATTGGTGAAATTTTGCACTGTTTAGCTTCTGTAAAGCAAACTCAACGGCAGAATGTTTGGTTCACAGTAGCGCAGAAACTGAGATATTTTATGTTATGAACTAACTACATTTCAATCTTAAAAAATTATAAAGTACAGTAAGTAACTTTTGAGAAAGACGGTTTTTAAGGTTCCGTACCTCAAGAGGAAAAAGGGAACCTTTATAGGATCACTTTGATGTCCGTCCGACCGTTCGTCCGTCTGTCAAGACCCTTTATCTCTTTTCGTTGTCCGTCCGTCCGTCTTTCTTTCTGTCAACAAGAGCCTTTATCTCGGGAACGCGTGGAAATATCGAGTTGAAATTAAAACCATATACTCAAGTCTTCGGTGTCTTTAAGCTGTGAAAAAAAAACTTCTAAGTTAACGTAAAAAAAACGTATATGTCGACACACTCAAGGGAATCAAAATTTATAGGGTACTTTCCGTCGATCTAGAACTATGAAATTTGGCAAGTAATATCATCGTATACTACAAGAACAGGGAAAAATCTCAAAACTATGCATTTGTAATTAAATCATAAAAAAATAGTCTTTGAAGTTCGGGAAAAGCTCGGAAAAACTGCGAGACTACAAATTTGTACGGAACCCTCGGTAGGCGAGTCCCAATCGCACTTGTCCAGTTTTTTATGTATGACATTGTTCTGTTCCGGGTTTTTGTACAAATGTTTTATATTTGTCATAACTATTACACATGTCACAGGTCTGAACTGAACATGGATTAAAAACAATGATAAACCAACATAAAAAAAGCGTTTTTTTTTTCAAAGTTTGGTACTTATTATGGGTTGGAATGTTTCTGCGTGATACGGTCCTTTTAGCGGTCTTATATTGAGAAGAATTTATTTCAGACCACCATTGACAGAAAATCAAAAAGAAGCTATATGATGGGCAGGCGGTCGAATATTAAATTACTTAACGGTCTTATTTTATAAAAACACAATTTCTCTAGAGCGCTCCCCACAGGCACTTTAAATAATCTGTGGTTACGTCTTTCCTTTAACCGAGGACTATTTAAACTGCATCTGAAAGAGTGTTTTGAGAAATCATGTTTTTAAAAATAACTGTCAATTTTCAGATTTCTTTTAAGTTCACACATGAAGAATACGTAAACAATTTCCTTGCTATTTTATGTTACGTACGCAACGCTGTTTATACGAGTTGATGCGATTGGATTTGTTCTTGCATTCCAATAGTAAAGGGATTGAGTTCAATCTCGAAACGTCTTTCACGCAGCCTGCTGCGTCTGAGAAGAGATAATCCTCACAGGCCACTGAATAGATATTTCTACAACATTATGCTAACCGACAGCCCGCTTTGCCGGGGAACTCAAAGACTCAAAGAAGAGGAAACACCCGCCCACGTGACCATTCACAGTGAAGGCGTGGAAAATCAATGGCCCAACCATCATTGGGAAGCTGGGATCCCTTCGGGGGGGCTGTAGTGACATCAGAGCACTGTTGGCTTTCTGGAAAGAGATAGGCTGGCTGGAGTGAGCTCACAGCTTTGCCACGTACAATGGCTAAGTGCGGAAATCTCAGGTCTAACTAACTAACTAAGGGATTGAGCGGGACTTCCGTGGCCACCTACCGAGCGGCTCAGTACCAATCCGGCGCGGGATTTCCGGGAAATAACCTCCTCTTCAAGAATTGGCGACGGGTATAAATGCGTTAGTGCCGTCTTAGGCGATCGTTCAATTTTCGCTGAGAGCTAGTTTATGTTCCGAATAATCGGCAGCGAACACCCAGAGCGGGGCTTGTGGGAGCTTTATTTTTCCTGGGAATATTAGTTCGTCTGGAATTGAGCGATGCCGGTTGGGAGGTGGTATAGACCGTGTAAAGACGAAGTTACACAGTTCTACTCATTTAAGTAAAAACCGGTTGTACTGACAAGTAGGAGCCATGTAGGTTTCGAGGAGGTATGGGAAAGTTTTTATTCCGTGTAGCGCCGGATTAGTTGGATGTCGTAGAAGGCGACTATGGAAATCAATTACCGGGAGACGGGCAGCAGCGTCTTTCTGAGATTCCAACCGCATACTGCAATCGCCAACCCGCCTGCCAAGCGAGCGATTATGGCAAAAACCCTTCATGGTTAGAGAACCATGAGGCCTGTTTCCTGCAGTGGGCATTGAATGGCTGATGATGATGATGATGGAAAAGTTTTTATGCACCGTGCATTTTGCATGCCGCTGCCGAATTGACTTGCGCAGAAATTACAGGCGAAGGAATCACATGAATCATTGACACAAAAGAGAACATAAAACCAGGTCGGAAATTGAGGAAATTCAGTCTATGTACTTGATAGACGTGTTATGTCATATCGCAGGGCTTTTTAGGCTTTACTGTGTAATTTTTGTGTAACTCTTGATGGTGATCCTTTTTTTTGTAGCCAATATACGTCCTACTGCAGGGCACAGGCCTTCTCTCAGAGCGAGAGAGTACGGGCTTAATCACCACGCGTGCCCACCGCGGATTGGCAATTTCAAACGTTCAGGTGTGTGAACACCTCAAACACTCAGTTTCCTCACGATGTTTTCCTTCACCGTTAGCGAGTGGCATTGCTACTATAACTTCATAAAATAAAATTATGAAATGCATCGGCTGTTTGGATAGGTAGCATCGTTTCATGACGATAGACCTTTAATCAACGTCAATCTCTAAACATTTACTAATGAATCCCTCTTCAAGTATCGAATTATCAGTTATATACATACATTCATACATAAGCTCACGCTACAGATCCCAGAGGGCTAGGCAGAGACCAGGAACTGCCACTTGCTACGATCTTGACAGATCACTTTCGCTTCCTCAACATTCATTAGTCGTTGCATGCACGCACGCCGGTTTCGGGTAGTTTTTATCTTGCCCTTTGCTAATACATTTTGTCGAAGTATGTCTGGGTCGTCCCTTACTGGCCCTTCCACCCACATTCGCGCGATATGTTTGTTTCGTCAATCTTTCTTCCTTCATCCTCTCCACATGTCCAAACCAACGCAACATTCCTTTCTCAATT
This sequence comes from Yponomeuta malinellus, assembly GCA_947308005.1. NCBI lineage: Eukaryota > Metazoa > Arthropoda > Insecta > Lepidoptera > Yponomeutidae > Yponomeuta > Yponomeuta malinellus. Next base: position 3,762,278 of record OX371019.1, read on the forward strand.
ATAGTCACTATAATATCCTCTTTCAGTTCACAACGTTCTCTAATCACACTATTGAGAAAGAAAGAAAGAGGATATTTATTTAAATTGTCACAGAAACACAAAGTAAACATAAAGGTACAAAAACAAAAGACACGAACGTCAACAAAACAGAGATAAATATTAGATATTGCGTATCCTGTCATTCAAAGTAACACCAGACATACTTCTCAAGGACCTCATTTCTACTGCATTAATCCTACTTTCTTGCATCTTTTGCTATACCCAAGTCTCGCTAGCATACATAAGTGTTGGGACTAGCACTCCATTATGGATAGCCAATCTGGCTCTTTTGGAGATGTTTTGGCCACTCACAAAGGCCACTATCAATCATATCGTACTCCGTAATCAATGCATGCGTCTCCAGAGCACAAACTCGATACTATCTTCATAATTTTCAGTCGCAAAACCCTTTTATTTCGGTGCTTGAGCCCTTTTGATCGCGCGGCCCGACCTTGTAATATTCCGGAGCATTGCGACGGCGTTAATGGGAATTCCAGGAATTGGTGTTTTGGTAATGTTCCTTGAAGCGAAGATGCGACCGCTGTTCATTCTCTCCGTCACTAATTTTGCCTTCGTGTAGGTATACTTACCTAGGTAAGTATTGAAGAAACAGTTTGAGGTTTTGCGTTATTTCAATAACACTATATGAACCAACTTATCTTCTCACATCACACTTATGTTATCACTCTTTTCACCAATTGGTTCATTATCGTACCGTGTATTGCAAATCTTAGTGCTTTTGCTTTTCATGTATGTTTCTGTTTTATGCTATGTTTTATTTGTGCTGCTACTTGTAATTAGATGTGTTATGCTCTCAGATCATTTCTATGATCTGAAGTTATGCTTTGTATACATGTGTGTGTCTTATGCAGTGATAGTTAAAAACATAAATGTCTTAAATAGCGCTAAGAAGTAACCCCACGTTCAATTGTGGGAAGGCGGGCGGGGCTTTTCAATTTTGTTACAGTTCAGTATTACCGGGCAAAATATCTATGCACCTGCCACCGTCAGGCCGCCACAAAGTGTACTTTACACATTTTAGGAACCGCGTTTCTGTCAAGCTTAATATATGTTCATGTTTATCTTATTGTAGAAACGTATACAATGCCTCATAAAGCATGTATCAACTTCTGCCAGCCTAAATTTTGGGAACGAAAGTTTATGTTTATTTCTAGTATTTACATTGTGTTGGCTACCCACAGTGTTAAAGTTACTGATATTTTCCCTGTTGTTTCTGTGAGTTGTAGGAGATGTCTTGCAATAGATCATCATCATCATCAGCCATTTGACGTCCACTGCAGGACATAGGCCTCCCTCATGGTTTTTTAACCATGAAGAGTTTTGCTATACATGTTTTGTAAGAAAAATTAATTGAAAATTAAGAGTTTTCCAATAGATGTTTCGTGTGGTGCCGGATTAAGAATAGCGTCACTCCATTTCCTTCCGTGGATGTCGTAGAAGGCGACTAAGGAAATCAATTCCCAGGAGACGGGCAGCAGCGTCTTCCTGAGATTCCAACCGCATACTGCGATCGCCAACCCGCCTGCCATGCGTGGCGATTATGGCAAAACCCTTGATGGTTATGAAAACCATGAAGGAGGCCTATGTCCTGCAGTGGGCGTCAAATGGCTGATGATGATGAAGAAAATGAAGGAATATTAGCTTTTAAAGTTACTGATGGCAGTCACGGGATCTTATGAAATATGCTCTGATGTATTAAGTTTAAGATGATTTAAGAAAAGATGGTCAGAGTGGAGTTTTTTGGAATGGCAGGACATAGGCCTGCCCCAAGGCATTCCACTTCTTTCCTTCCTCGGCCTTCCTCATCCAGCCACTGCCAGCCATATGCCTCAGATCGTTGGTCCAGCGAGCCGGTGGGACAAAATAAATAAATAATATTTAAATGTTACTGCGGATCCACTTTCAAAAATGTCGTAATACAATTCAAATCTCCGTCAATACGCGAACGTCTGAGCTTCAAGTCTAAGGGTACTGGTTTGCAGATCAAATCAAATTACCGATGCCTTTCGTATCCAAATACGACATTTGCCGAGGCGCATTAACTCCCTCGTCTACATCGGACGCGAAGCGGCAGAAGTGGAACAAACAATATGGCCCAATACATCGATCAGGTCTGTTTCCAGTTGTAGCGAACGAAATCGGGAGCTGAAACGTCATCAGGCGCAGCCGGCGCCTGATTTATTGTTGCCAGCGTTTGAAATGCTTTGAAATCGGTGGAAACTTGGGCCGACCGTCTGGCTTGCTGTCGAGGGGGCTCCGGTTCTAAGCCCGGTGCGTGTAAGAAGACTTACCCCCGGTTTCTCGTTAATCTATTGTTAACAGTTGAAAATGAAAATTAAAGTGAAACAACTTTATTTAGAAAAGGGTTAAAAAAAATGGTAAGTGACTCCCAAACTGGAATTCGCTGTGCTGTGGGTAGCCAGGCTACTTCCAAAATACATAATAATATGTGTTTATAGTTATTAATAACTAAACGTTCTTATGTTACTTTAAGGTTAAGTAACGACTACAGGAAACAACATAAATAGCAATACCAGCTTATAAACGTTGAAACAAAGTTCGTGTTTTTTAATTTTATTATCGTTACAACAACAACTAGCACATAGTCTTAATTACTTAAATTTTAATAAAATGTAGATTAATTTGCAATGTTTTTTTTTTATTTGTTATTATGCACCTGTTTCTGGACTAAGGCCGATATTCAGAAACGATTTTGAGCGTGAGCTCAATGTGAGTCCGGGTCTTCCAACTGTCAAAATGAAAGTCTCAGGGATATTTTGTATTCACAGTTGAGTTTGAGATAACAAAAATTGAGCGCAAGCTAAGCTGAGACTGAGTAGTGGATTTCGGCGACTTAGCTCAGACTCAAGGTGGCAATGACGAAGAAAGTAGCGACACCTGTAGGCAATTCGAGAACTCTAAATAACCTGTGACTGTGGTGAAGTAACCTTTTTTTTATTCACAATTTGACATTTTGCATGCTCATTTTCCTTCGAAAAGTTAAATTGTGTTTTGAGAGTAATGAGAAGTCAAAATAAAGTATAACCGCGCGTAAAAAGTTTCGACATTTGTTGCCATCTCATTCACTCCTGTGGATTATTGTATGCCTTTCATGTAGCTTTAACAGATAATATAAACCGGTAACGTCAAAAACTGTACCACAGATAACACGCTCACGTAAGTTTAGCTTGAGCTGTGGCTTAGCTGAGTTCGAGTCGAGATATTGACTGTGAATACAAAATTCTTGAGTCTTTGTTGAGATTGCTCAGCCGATGCTCAGCTTAGTGCTCGTTAAGTGTAGCTCAACGCTGTGTTTCTGAATATCGGCCTAAGAATACGACTAAGCAAAATTAAAACATCAGTTCACATCTTCAGAATTCCCAAGAAAGAACGAAACAAAAGGTAAGTTAATAGTTACACTTAGTTACCCCAGTTAGTCTCAGTTGTCAGTTGTTTTTTTATACGCGCTTTAACTTTGAAAACTCAACAGACTAAATTATATTGTTTTTGTTGCACTAACCCGCGCTGAGGACAATTTTTTAAAAACCTATTTAGGGGCTAAAAATTCCACCCATGCCGGGACATGAACCCGCGACCTCTGGCTCACCGTGCCAGCGCTCTCCCAACTGAGCTAATGATGGACCTTGATTCCGATTTTCAGCAGTCGGGTTTTTGTATTCGTAATAAATTCCTCACTTAAAACGCGCGGCCGCTTTCCGAAATCCGACGGAGCGAGTATTACGCATTTTTGCTCAAGCTCCGAAATTATGTTTTTGTTAAGATGACTTTCTGGGTCCCACCTAACTTTGATGGCAGTCTCGCCCAACTTACGGCTATTACGAGGATCCAATTAACATCTTATAAAACGGAATCTTCTTCCTAAGTCCGGGAACGTTGGTTCGAGTTTACGTTTGAGATTTTACCCGGTTGGCGGTCTTTGAACAGATGGTTCAGCCAGAGCCATAGACATTAATGGTGTGGCGATTTACATCAGTCTTATATCAGATACCCTCCTGCAGCCCAAGAAATATTTTGGAACTACTAAATAAACGCCCGAGTGTCATTTCTAAATGACATCATTTCCAATATGATAAACGCCCAAGACTTAAGTCGTCTTTTTTTTTGTTTTAAGTAGGGTAGGATTTTTTTAAACATTTTTTTGGGAATGTATTAATATTATAGAGTAGGCTTTAAGCATTATTTATTCGAAAATAGTATGTCCTTTTTAATGGACACTGGGCGTTTATCAGTTCACTAGCTAAAAAAAGAGTGTCCGTTATAAGAGACATTGGGCGTTTATTTTGTAAAAAAGAAAGCAATTTGTAAATCAACTTTTATTAAATTTAGGTGTATGAGTTTAACAAAGACATTAGACATATTTTCTTAATCAACTAAATCACAATTCGAGAGATCACTCTTCTGAATCAGTATTCTTAGTAATATAAGTAACAAGAAATGTGTAGCTAATCTTTATGAAACTTAGCATAGCAATTGCTTTTCCTTGTAAGACACAATCGCACACCACAACTTGAGCACTGAAAGTAAGTCTTATTTTTATGACAAGCTCTGCACCTGCCTTGAACATCGCTCAATATTGGCAAATGTTTGGCTTGGGCTGTTCTTTGTATTTTCGGTGGGACGGGTACAGGAACATTTTTGGGTCTGTTCTGAGGGATTACAGGTACTTCGTCTCCAGATTCTGTTGCATCGTTTGTAGCTGATACATTTTCCATGTCCGATTCAGCTTCAGTTTCTATTTGGTTGGAATATATCAAAGACCCAGCTTGAATTTTCTCAGTTGGTCTATCTTTCGGATTCCTTTTGATTTCCGATCTTTTTTGTACAACAGCCATGAATTAGAGACTGAAAGATCGATCATGTGAGCGATAAATCTGTGAGTCCACTTATTGGATCGGTACCTATTCGGGCATACCGCTAACAGACGATCTGCTAAATCTACGCCTCCCATGTTATATTGCCGCACAGATCTGGGTCTCTTTATGGTAATGTACTTTTTCTCCTTCTTGCACCATCTTTGGCATGTGTCTTCGTCATCTTTTGCCTCAACTGACGACAGCATTAAAACCGGCTTGTTGTCGTAACATTTTGTTACAGCCATTTTTTTATCCCGTCGTGTTACAACTTGAGATTCTCCTCTTCCTTTTTTCTTCATATCTTTGTCACTCAAGAGCAATCCCCTAACCTCTTTTGGGATTCGGTTTTTCATCAGAGTTCCAGTGCAACCAAGCCCTCTTTTGTCAAGTTCCTCTACAAGTTTTTGACTCGTAAAGAATCTGTCACAGTACAAAATATGTCCAGGTACAAGAGTTTCCGTCAGGCTCAGTACCGCTTTTTCTCCTAATCCTAGATTAGCAGCTTCTAGTTGAGGGTAAGTCGTAGAGCCTTCATAGACATTGAAGTCGCAAATCATACCATTGGGGTTAGCGAGTACAAAGGCTTTTATCCCGACCGGATTTGGTTTACCTGGGCAGTAAATGCGGATGCCACAGTGACCCGTAAATGGTATGATCATTTCATCGATGCTCAGACGTTGTTCTTTTAGCTGAGAACGACAGCCAGTCTGCACTTTTTCAATGAGTGGGCGTACCTTCCAAAGCTTATCTTTTGCCTTAGCATCTGCTGTGACATCCGGATCGAACACCAATTTCATGGAGTTACGGAGCGTAAGAAATCTATTCCGAGTCATTGCATTGGCTATCAAAGCCACGCGATACTGTGTTTCCCAGTACATTCGAATAGATGGGTAGTTAATGGTTGCCATAACCAAGCTAATGCCAAAGTAAATGTGACATTCTTTGACAGTCAGATCCAAGCTTTTACCTGTTTTCAAAACATCTGTTTGATTTGTTTTTTCAACCATTAGACTCACTATTTCATCGTCAATGTACTGGCGAAAATATGATATATTGTCAAAGTCTTCGCTATCAATTGGAATGTACGCAGGTTCGGACAATTGTAGTTCTCGTGGAACAAATACCGTTACGTCCCAACATTTGTCACCAGTGGATCCAGATCCTGAAGGTATGTTTTGGTTTCGGGTGTTATTTCCAAGTCTAGTACCTCTACCACGAAAACCTGAACGTGACCTGATGCCAGCAATACGACCACGAAGTAGGGATCGTTGTCGGGAGGTAGTGAATGTTGGAGCATTTTCAATTTCCTCTTGATCTTCATCGGAATCAGATGAAGATGAGTTGCTGATTTCACTATCATGGACAATAAACTCAGTGTCATCAATATCTTCGTCGCTTGGAATAAAATCCTCCGTTTCAGAATGCTCTACTAAGAGGTCCGCTACCTCTCTATCACGTAAACCTGCAAAAAATTCAAAGAATTACCTAATATCAGCCTGATGTCATTACAAAGGGACACGAATAAATGACCTTTGTATATAATATCAGCCCGGTGTCCTTTTAAAAGAACAGTCCTATTTAAGAAATCAAATATAACTTTAATTTTAGAAATAAAAGTATTTTTCATAACTACAGTCACTAGGGTATTGACATTAGTAATAGTTTTAATCATAACAATAACGAAATAATAGATGAAAATGGATTTAACATACCACCTCTTCGTGCCTGCGCCATGATCGCCAATTTTTTTCTCATCTGCTAAATTCCACTTTGACGTTTCTTGTCTATGATCACAGGCTGACAACCTAGCAACAAAAATATCAAAACACGACGGCGGTAGCGCGCGAAATTTAAACATTGTGTTGGCCCAAACTTGATGTCCATTTAAAAGGACATTCGGCGTATATTTTACAGAAAGTTTTAGTAGTACTGGGCGGATATGGAGTATGTGTGTGTGTTATTTAAAACGGACATTGGGCTGCAGGAGGATACAACGCATTTATAGCTATAGACATACTACGCAACGTCTTTTGCAGAGTGTGTCGAACAAAATTCCGCTCAAAAGCGAGGTCACACGCACACGATAATGTAACATTGTTTGCCTAAGCGGATTGTAGGAGTAATCGTGCAACACTGACAAGTGGCTGCGCCAAGCATGCCAATTTGGCTACCAATTTGTTGCCTCCTTTGAAAGCCGGGACTGTGGTTCTACCTTAATAAGGACAGGTTTGTTCAGAAAGATCCGGTGAAACTAGAAGAGGTTTTTAATATCAATACTGGCTGACCCGTCAAATGTTGTTCTGCCATACGAACTATTTCTCAGACCTACCGAATAGACACAAAACATTAATAAAAAGCCGTTTCGGAGGAGTTCGATAAAAAACACTGTTACACGAGATTTTTATTTATTAGATTACAAAAAGGGAAACCGTCCCATGCGTGGAAGAGATCCGTTCTCTCTGAGACGAAGGAGAAGGGAGTGACTTTGTCAGAGCTACCCTCCTAGCCGTGAACCGAGATAAATGGAAAGCGCTTGTGTCAGCCCCAGACTCCGCGGAGGAGTAAGATAAGATGAGATAAGATAAGTTATTTAAGCGAAAAGTTTACAATAATGTTTACAAAATAGTGTTTCTTGTATGATTACATCTTACATTGATCTCTAGATGCCTAATCTAGGTGGGATCTGTACTATAGGCATCTAGTGTTTCTCTAGTAAAGGGATTATAGAAGAAGATTATATGGCCGGTAATGGACGTCCCAGGCGGACATACTTCGACCAAATAGGGGATGTATTAGCAAAGGGCAAGATAAAAAGTACCCGAAACCGGCGTGCGTGCATGCAACAACTAATGAATGTTGAGGAAGCGAAAGTGATCTGTCAGGATCGTGGCAGGTAGCAGTCCCTGGTCTCTGCCTATCCCTCTGGGATACAGGCGTGGGTTCATGTATGTATGTATGTATTATGTGTTCAACCCCGAAAGGTCGAACAAAATATCAACCGGCCGAAACTGAAGTTTGCTTTTTTCTCAAGCAAATGGATGAAACATCTGATATTTATTTTTAAGTATTTCGGATTTACTCTCACGATAAGAATTGCTTGTACTAGTCATGTATTAGTGAGTAGAATAATAATATTAATTTAGTTATTTTAGTACAAAAATAACAGAGGAATGGGATTTTTTTCGTAATCCGAAAGTTCAACAACATTCGTAGGTATTTTACAAAAATAGTAAGCGAGAGAAGCTCGGTCACAGGTGCTAGCCAATTAATTGAGATAGACACATTATTGCATGGTAGGGCCAGTGTCTGAATTAAAAATTTCGCTAAGTAAATAGTTAACTGTAGTGCTGTCTCTTCGAATTTCTCAGAAAATTAAGAGCGTGACAGAACGTTACTTAAGTATTTACTTAGTGAAATTTTCAATTCTGAAACCGGCCCTAAAGACGCTCTAATCTCAGTTAACGAGATTGAATAGATTGAGAAGACTGAGACAGAGAGTGAGCTATCTATTTCACCTCAGAAATTAAGCCCAGTGTTGGGCAAACTGGCAGCTGTCTTATCGGCCCTTTGGGTCGTTTCCAAAACGACCGAACTTGTTGATGCAAAACCCTAACGGAAGTGAAACATAACCGTTAGCACGTTCAGAAGTCTCACCACGGTAGCAGCAAACCTGGTGTTTTATTTGAGAGACTGACACTAGTGTACCATTCCCCTCTTTTTAGTCACTTAAGGATTCTATGGACCTTTTAGCTGTATTAAAGTCTGCTACAACTAAACAAAGTCTGCTACAAGTACACTTTACTGATGGCTTTAGATAAGTGACAAGTTATATTCGAGCGGTATAGAGGCTTACCTAAAAACTGCGCAGTTTGTGATCGCGCACGATTAGTGATACTGTTCTACAACCACTTTAGTTCTAGATTACTCGAAAAAGATGCGAAACGAGATGAGTTGAAGGCCCGACCACCGATGGCCACTCAATATACTTTTAATAAAGGTGTCTTGACATGCACTCTGTCTTCGGTTCGAAGCCAAGATCGGTTACATGAGTCACCTGAGGTCACACCAGTGAAACCCCCACCAACCGTAACCGAGAGTCAAATAGCAGTCCCCATAGACGAATACGGCTAGGTTCGAAATATCAGGGCTTACAATACTTTTCATAATTCACGGTTTACTCGATCTGGCAATATCGCAGCCTCCGGTGAATCATCGTTCTACATAGATGGCCACTCGTCCATTCTATGTAACACATATGAGCGATAAGATCGCCAATTGTATACGGCAAAACTTAGACATGTAAGCCTTTTAATGTATTTTGTTTTCTGGTGTGTACAATAAAGTGTTCTAATCTAATCTAATCTAACGGCGCCACTAAAATAGAAAACCTACTATCGTTTTTTAATAAATGAAAAATTAAATTCTAATTTAATTGTTCTAGTATCGCATTTTTCAGGAAACCCCTAGTATTAATGGCTCCTATTAGGAACTTGTGGGATTCCGCAACTCGACTGCAAATGAGCCTTTTTTGCGTAAGGAATAAGGTTATCCAAAACCTATTTCTGTCATAACTTTTCCAGTACTTGTACCAGTAAATGTTGACGAAGCGAAAGAGGGTTGTCAGGATCGTGGCAAGTGGCAAACCCTGAACTGTGCTACCCTTTTGAAATGTAGACGTGAGATCATGTAATGTATATATTTCTGCCACCCGTGCTCCTCCAGGAACGCCAGCATCTTACGCCGTCAAAGTGTCAAATAAAAGAGATATTTGACACTTTGACGGCGTAAGCTGTTGGCGTTCCCGGAACAGAGCACCTCGTTACCAGGCACCGAAAATCCCACGGTCTGTTATCTTACCGGTCGATTATTGTAGTAATTAGACTGCTAACTGCCCGCATTAGGCTCGATTTATACTTACTTAGAACTTCACTCGAGCTGAATTCTAAGAAGGCGAACGCGCGCCTCGGCTCGGGGCGTCAGCGGATTTTTTTAACGATGAGCTTTGTTTTATATACTTTCTTCGAATTCTTTTGGATTTATATTAGGTACTAAAGTGGTGTAACAAAAGAATAGTGAAATTTCGTCATAATAGAGTAAACTAGGGCACGGGCGCTCCGTGTGGCGCCGGATTAAGATTTCCTTAGTCGTAGAAGGCGACTAAGGAAATCAATTATCAGGAGACGGGCAGCAGCGCCTTCTTAAGATTCCAACCGCATACCGCGATCGCCAACCCGCCTGCCGAGCGTGGCGATGTGGCGATTATGGCAAAACCCGTCATGGTTATGAAAACCACGAAGGAGGGCTATGTCCTGCAGTGGGCGTCAAATGGCTGATGATGATGAGGGCACGGTAGGAATTATCACTTCTTAAATAAGGGCTTAATTTTCACTGATGAAATTTTAATCTTACCTGGCTTAAGATTAACTTTAGTATCACTTAAAATCAGAAACCGGCGATGAGCTTTTTAAGTTAAACCGCAACGGCAGAATTTTATTTGCCTAAAACAGCAAATACAATTCTGTCGTTTTTTTATTTCAACGAGAGACAGCGTGAGAGGAAGATTCGAATACAAAATGTAAAATTTCTTAATTTATTCTTAATAATAAGTAAAAGCACTGACTCTCAAATAATTGACTCTGTTCACCGAACCCCGAACTCGGGCGGACCCGAAAAAGATCTCGATCAGAAAGAACACTCTTTTTACCCGACTACGACATAATAGCAGGATTATGTTCTTTTGTGAATCATCATCATCATTCATCATTCAGCCACAAGAAGTCCACTGCTGGACATAGGCCTCCTCCATGGATTTCCAAAAAAAAGGCACCTTTTGCGAATATGTACGTATATTCCTTTATGCATAGGCCGTTTTTACCGATTTTGAACAATGAGGTTACTGACGACGCGACTATGACTGGGTCTGACTGGGCATATTATGACGTCAAGAAAAAAAATGGTAGACTTCAGATGTTATATTGTAAGAAAAGACCCCATTAAGTATGAAAAAAAAACCTATTTGAAAAAATTATAATCTTGATGCACAAAATCTTCAACAAGCCTTCCGACGAGTCTGTTTCATTTTTAACCTTAGCAGGAGACCAAACGAACTTACCCCCAGTCTCTCGTACACTAACAATCTGTCAATTTTTTTTTTAATAAGTAGTTGTCACTCTTTTTTTTGTATTCACTTTGACCACCTGACAGGTGCTAACATGGGTTAGGTACCCAGAAGAAATTGAATGAGTGGTCCCGCGTGTTAAGCTTCATCATCAGCCCCTTGACGCCCACTGCAGGACATAGGCCTCCCTCATGGTTTTCATAACCATGAGGGGTTTTGTCATAATCGCCACGCCTGGCAGGCGGGTTGGCGATCGCAGTATGCGGTTGGAATGTCAGGTAGACGCTGCTGCCCGTCTCCTGCTAATTTATTTCCTCAGTCGCCTTCTACGACATCCACGGGAGGAAATGGAGTGACGCTTTTCTTAATCCGGCGCCACACGGCGGCGTTAAGCTTAGGCATTGTTTATGACTTGGTATCAACAATAAATCGAATGAGATTTCCCGCCTGCTAAGATAAAAACATATAACAAAATAATTTAGGTATGGTTTATCACTTTTTAGCAGTCGGGTTTTTAGCAGACAAGTCTTTTTAAATCGAATTTTTTCATAATTGCCAATCAAGCCGGCCGTTGCGTCTGCCCTCTCCCGGAGGGATAAGGTCGAAATTGCTCGCCCTAATCTCAGTCTTGATCACTGATTTTTGTCAAACTTACCCGTGTTAAATCTACGTGCACACGACAGCGCCTTCAGAATCTGAATTTAACTTCACCTTCGAGGACGGTTAAAAAATAAAGAGTAACGCAATTACTCGTCTTAAAAGTTTGTAAAGAGTGTAACACAATACACGTGCACATGCGCACACACTCGTTCATGCCCGCAAGCACACACGCACGCACGCACGCACGCACGCACGCACGGACGCACGCACGCACACACGTACGCACGCACATACTAAACTCACGACTATCGGCTGTATCTCGGAGAGGTAGACAGAGACCATACAAGGGTTCGTACGAAAATAGGTTCACTAATAGGTTCACAGTTTCGAACCAAGGGTCGGATATTACGAATATTTACAAATATGTTGTACAATTTCTGTTAATTTATTTATAATTCTCTTTATAATGACGAAAATAATATTCCCTCATAATATTACTAAAGATTTCAAAATCAAGCTGTACTGTTATATATGAAAATTTCGGAAAATCTCAAATCAGACACTAGAGATTAAGCTCTTAAAAGCTACGAAAATTGTATTTAATTCACGGTTGTTTATTTGTTGTTAGAAGTTGACTAGACATAATAAGTGGGCATTATTTTTTCTCCTAATGACCCCACCCTCTTCTATCTAAAAACAATATTAAAAGGATTACAGTAGACTAACAATAATAATGTCGACGGAGCCAAATGGGTTTCGGATAAAACAGTTTTCATTTACGACACACATACATACATACTCACTCAAAAATTCACCCCTGTATCCGAGAGGGGTAGGCAGAGAACAGGGACTGCCACTTGCCACGATCCTGACAGATCACTTTGGCTTCCTCAACATTCATTAGTCATTGCATGCACGCACGCCGGTGTCGGGTACTTTTTATCTTGCTCTTTGCTAATACATCCCCTATTTGGTCGATGTATGTCCGCTGATGTATGTTCTCTTCACTATTGTTTTGTTTTTATTTTAGTTTTTTTTTTTTGACGTTCGTGTCTTTTGTTTGTGTACCTTCGTGTTTACTTTGTGTTTCTGTGACAATTTAAATAAATGTCCTCTTTCTTTTGTTTCTGATATTAACGGTATTACGTTTTAAATTATTCATTGTTGAGGCTGAATAAGTACTCCGAGCAAAAGACAACAAATTTAACGCTCTTTTACGGTAACTCAACCAAAACTCGTTTGCGTAATGCCCAGCAAATAACTGGAACAAAAATCCACGCCAATCGCAAGTGCTGAGGACTGAGGTACAGCTCGGCAAATGACAGTACAAATTAAAGGCTTTATAAAAATTAATTAAGAATTAAAATAAATAATAATATTAACATAAGCGAAAGATGTTTGCCTGCCCCTCCGGGATACAGGCGTGAGTTTATGTTGTGTATAATAATAGTAACATGAATAATAATATTGCGCCTAAAAAAAGGTAATAGATGGAGTGAAATTTCGGTTTAGTAATTAGTTTGGTCCCTTCCGATCTCTCCTCTTTTTGCCAGCAACTCAGTTTAGGCACGGAACCGCTCAGTTTTTCCGAGCGGTTCCGTGCTTTGCAAGGCACGTTAAGCTGTTGGTGCCGGCTGCCGTCGATAGATGGCAGTCGTTAAGCCAAGTCAGAGGCCTTAGGGCGGCTTGACAACTTCTGACAGTAGAATCAAAAAAGTATCTACATATTTCCTGTGCAATAAGAGCCACTTCGGGTCACTTACTACCGAAAGCCCTCCTTACTTCTGCTTAGGGGTTTCATTCAGTCTTATTAACGTTTTAAGTGTTTTCTTAGGATTACTTAGGATTATTGACATAGAATGTTTTCAGTTCTTCGAATGTTAATTTTATCCGGACTAATTAAGTATATTTCATCAAAAGGTTCATTATAACGAAAAGAAGAGTTTTGAATTGGAATTGTAAAGAGATACCTAAGTGAATAATTAAGGTGCGTCGGATAGGTCCTAAACCTTTTGTATACAAGAGAAAGGTATATCTATACGTTTTAAAAGAGAAAACGATAACAAGAAAAAGATAGATCAGATAGGATAAGAAAGGTCTCACCTGCACTAATGACTTAGCTTTAGCACGTACATTTGTGAAGATGTAGCAGCAATACCGTGAAGGAAAACATAGTGAGGAAACCAGGCCTTACCTCAGAGAGAGAGAGAGAGAGAGAGAGATGACAGAATGTACTAGCTAGTCGTGCGGTTCAGCCCTACACACTGGTTACTGGTCTCTCTCTAATTATATAAATATAAAAATTATATAAAAATATACTTAACACATGTCATTATTTAAGAACAATAACGTGTGACCACCCGTAGTATACGCCCAGACCCTCCCCCCCCCCACTCTAGTTTTTACGTAGTAACTCATAAATATGGTTTTTAATAAATTTTTTGCAAACAAAAAGTTAAAAAAAAATTGGCCCACTACAATGAAAAATAACCGCGAGATTTCCCTAGAGGATACGTGACGAAGACCCAGTCCCTGTGAACAAGTATGTTATTTTGAACACCCCCATCCCCCCCCCCCCCACCCAAGCAAGAGCGCATGTTCCAACGCAGATACGAACTTTGAGGCACTAATTTACAAACTCGACAATTGGGGTTCGATTTAATACTCTTACGAAGAACCCGCATTGGCAACTTACGCCGGTTATTCCCTGCAGAAGAATAACTGGAAGGGATATCTCGTTTCATATGATTTTACATGTTATGCGTTTATTTGACGAATTTTATCGAATTACAATTATTCCCTACAAAAGATTAACTGGAGAAGCGATATCTCGTTTCGTATGATTTTACATGTTGTGCATTTATACTCCGTTCGACTAGTCGAAGTCCTAGGGAACAAAATACTCGCATTTCATTGGTCAATCGCGCGGCTAGAGATAAGAGGACGGTCCGCTTTATAGGGTAGGTTAGTGCCTATTGAAGGTCACGCGCATTAAGAGGATCCAGCGAGCTAACTAGCGCTTCCAATGGAAAAAAAATCATATCTTCTTTTACAGATCGTATTTGCAAAAAGTGTCAGTACAATATCTCAGTCATGATAGTTGTAAGTTTTATGAAATAAATAAATGTTAACAGTGATTTTTAGGACCCACGACAAAGAACCTAGGATCACGAACCTGGGACTAGATACCATTTATGACAAAAACGATCGTTTCTGGCGTTAATTCTATCTAGTCCTTGGTTTTTTGCCTTAGGTTCAGGGCCATGGGTCCTGAAAATCACTATTGACATGATTGAGAGATTGTACAGACACTTTTTGCAAATTTGATCTATGTTTCTTTTCCACGGTGGCGCTAGTGTTACTGCCTGGAGCCCCTCAACCAATGGGCACACATGGACGATTTTCTTTGGAGCTCGTTTCGTGAAATGGAGTGCAGTTGAATAATTTTATCGAATTAAAATTTTCGAAAGCACTACAGAACTACCATTTCATCTTTTTACATTTCATGTGTTTAAAGGAATCGCTCGTAGCCCCGGCTGCCTGAGTGATCTTAAATGATCACGAAGGTTAAGCAACACAGGGCGCGCTCAGTGCATGGATGGGTCGCCGTCTATGCCTAACGCTAGTGGCATTTTTCCGAGCGGTTCCGTGCTTCGCAAGGCACGTTAAGCTGTTGGTACCGGCTGCCGTCGATAGATGGCAGTCGTTAAGCCAAGTCAGAGGCCTTAGGGCGGCTTGACAACTTCTGACAGTAGACGAGCTACTAGTCTACAAGCCTCCACCAATCCGGACTTGGCCCCCGTGGTGGAGTATGGCCTATACCTTCCTCAGGGAAGAGACCCGTGCCCCTCGGTGGGGACATAATGGGTTGATGATGAAAGGAAGAGCAATGTTATCATACTAAAACTCTCGTAAGCACTACACAACGTGGGGCCTGTTTCATGGAACTACAATTCCTTGTTCACTATGACAATTCGATGTACATCGCATAGCCGAGTATAGTATCTTGCAAGTATCTATTATTGATACGTTTGATGTTGCGATTAAGTAAGTTATATAAGGATTGTTACCAAGAGCTTGCCGATAAACTGCATTAGCAGTTTGGCAAACTAATGAAATTGTGTTTTTTTTTGTTTTATTGAGAATAAATATAAAATAAATAACTGCTATGGTATGCCGACAAACTGTTTATACACCTTGTAAGTTACTGTCGACCACTTGATGAAAACTTTTTCTTACAGAGATGTTAAGCTTTGACCTACCTCCAAGCCGAATGATATTCGCGTACCTCGGTGAATTAAAAGATCTATTTTCTGGTAACTCTAAATAAAACCTTGCCGTCGCGAGGCAGGTATTCAAGTTCGTACACTACAGATATACGTGTGTGTGTGTGAATATTAATAACAGTATGATTGAGTTGAACTTCTACAGTAAACGCGAAAACTCTCGGGAAAATGATTGAAAAAGTTTAATTCTGTCGTCACTTGACAGCCGCGGGGCTGCCGCAGATATTGAACATTGTATTCGAACTCTCAGGAAATCAGTGATCTAATACTTACTGGTCCTACCCGTCATGACATACGGTGCCGAAACGTGGACACTCACGGTGGGACTGGTCCTCAAATTTAAAGTCACTCAGCGTGCTATGGTATGCTATTAATAATAATAATTTAATTTGACGCTGTGTCATAAGACTAACTGTATTGCAGTGCCCTCACAGAGTATCATGTACTTACCTAAAAAATCCAATAACACCTGTGATTATAACCCTGCACGTGATTTAGCAGTAAATAATATGAATATAAAAGGGCTATGCTCGGGGTTTCTCTGAAAGATCGAATTCGAAACGAAGTGAGTCCACCGAATTAGCATGCTGAAGTGGCAGTGGGCGGCCATATCATCCGAAGAACTGATAACCGATGGGGTAGATGAGTTATTGAGTGGAGACCTCGGATCGGTAAACGTAGTGTAGGACGTCCTCAAACTCGGTGGAGCGATGATCTTCGCAGGGCGAGAGTAGCCGAGGACCGTGTTTAGTGGCGTGCAATAGGAGAGGGCCTATGTCCAGCAGTGGACAAGCGTAGGCTGATGATGATGATGAATACTTACTGGAGCAGTGTTTGACACTGTAAAAAATCATAAACTTACATTAGCTGATCAATATGGAATTTTCAGTTGATCAATTTGGAATTTTCTTTCGTTCAATTACAAACTGATCGATATGGATTTTTCCGCTGTTCAATTTGGAATTATGTGATTTGGCAAATGTCCAAGTGACAATTTTTTTTTTGCATCGAATAAAAAAACTTTAGACACGTAACCTGCGTCCCTTCGACGAATATGCGACAGAAAAATTGTATCTTTTCGGTGCGTGTGCGGATTAACGTGGTGTTTCTTGTCAACTCGGTGTTCGTCACGGCCGTGGCGAGAGGAAAGGAATTCTGGCAGCCAAGTACAATTTTTTTCTTGAAATTTTACAAAACTACGTACAATATCGCAATTTTTGGTGAACATAAAATGGATTTCTGTACTGAGTGAGCGTAAAAAAGTTTTTTTTTTCTAATGTCTACGTAGATGAATTATTTATTAGCATTTACACACACACACGCAATAAAAGCAATAATACAGTAGTAAGAGCACATACAAAGCACAATGAAATATTAAAAACCTATTTAGAGGCTAGTTAATACAGAGAAGTTTGTAAATAGGCTCGGAATTTCGCTGATGCCTGCACTTGCCCATTAGCTCACTTGGGAGAGCGCTGGCACGGTTAGCCAGAGGTCGCGGGTTTAAGTCCCGGCATGGGTGGAATTTTTAGCCACTGAATAAGTTTTTAAAATTGTCCTCAGCACGTGTTAGTGCAACAAAAAGAATCAGCAATCGAGTCTCGCAGTTTTTCCGAGCTTTTCCCGAACTTCAAAGACTAATTTTTCTATTATTTAATTACAAATGTATAGTTTTCAGAGTTTTCCCTGTATTTGTAGTATAAGACGATATTACTTGTCAAATTTCATAGTTCTAGGTCAACGGAAAGTACCATATAAATTTTAATTCCCTTGAGTGTCGAAATATACGTTTTTTTGCGGCATAAACGGCCATAACGTTAACTTGTAAGTTCGATTTTTTCACAACTTCAAGGGACTGCAGACTTGACTATATGGTTTTAATTTCAACTCGATACCTCCACGCGTTGCCGAGATAAAGGGTTTTGACAGACAGACGGACGGACGGACGGACGGATAGCAAAGTGATCCTATAAGGATAAGGGTTCCATCATTCCTTTTGAGGTACTCAACCCCAAAAACACGATTCCTCTAAAACACTCCTCAGAGGCAGTTTAGATATCTAAGCTCACAATAAATATTCTTGATTGTTGAAAAAAATAATCGAGTATTTAAACTGCCTCTGAGGAGTGTTTTAAGAAATCTTGTTTTTATAAATAAGACCGTATGACTCTATTGAACATATACCCATTTTGAAGACTTACTTCCCTTTACGCACAATTAGTTTCAATCGGACCGTTACCCAGTACACTCCCAAGGGACGTGCCGTGAAGACAACCAGCCAAACTTCCGTTATTACCCGGTCACTTAACGGGCCGCCGTCAAAAGATCAACACAAGTCCTCCGAGGACAATATCGAACCCGGGCCCGAGTAAACAAACCTAAAACAACAACTTCCATGCCTAGATAGGCAGCGCTGGACAACTCGGGATGTTGGGGGCTCGCCCTTCCCGACTATGTCCAAAACCTATAATGATCATGATTTTGAAATGGACGGTTTAACTTGTAACGTTCATTAAGTCACAGGTTCTGTGTTTATCCTTACTTAATGTTATAGTCCGGAAAGTTTGTATGTATAGATGGATGTTTGTTACTCTTTCACGCAAAAACGGCTGAACGGATCCGGATGAAATTTTGCACAGAGATAGATTATAGTCTGGGTTAGCACATACGCTATTCTTTATCCCGGAAAAATACACATCAAAATTACCACGCGAACGAAGTCGCGGGCAACAGCTAGTTTTCAATAAAAATGCTTATGGCATTAAGTACGCCGTATTGTACATTAGGTTAAGTGCAATAAAAGTATTGAATAAATAAATAAATAATAACACTTTGGTTTTAATTTTTGATCCATTAAAATAATAACTTCCACACGACACAATCACTTCTCCCGGTCCAAGCTGTCACAGCTGTCAATTGAGCAAAGTGCATACAAAAAAGACCACTGACAGCTGTTAACAGTAGATTAACAGCTTGTCAGTGTACGAGAAACCGGGGGTTAGAGGCTAAAATTCCACCCATGCCGAAATTTCAACCCGCGACCTCTGGCCGACTGCGCCAGCGCTCTCCCAACTGAGCTAATGGGCAAGTGCAGCCAGCGGCGAAATTTTGAACCTCTTTACAAACTTATCTGTATTACGTACAGGCAGCGACATCTGGGTCAAAACTTAACTGCAAATGGGACCTAGCCCCATTCTAAAATGCTAATGCAACTAAATATTGAAATTGTATTAGATAGGGAATGAATATGGAAATCTACAGGGTACATAGTCGTAATTACGGGTGTGCGGTGAAATTATCTAATGGCAACCGCTATCGTTATGACTTTGATGTCGAGCTTAAGTACGTCTAAATGTTTAACATGTAGGAATAATACAATCTTATCTTGTAGGTCATATTACAACCCAGGTATTTTCGTATACATAAAATTTACCTAAAAGCGTGACTCGAATATGCATTTAATTCCATTTCGAAGCACTGAAAAGTTAATGTCTACCGGAAATCGGAATGTACGTCACATTCAATGAATTCAAATACCGGAAATAGAATGCCCGGTAGGGTCACCGCTGCACGTGAAATATTTAAAACGAAAAAGGATTATAAAAAAGTTTTTCTGACAGAATTGTTTCGTGCTCTCGCAAAGCTTCGTGGTTTTTTTTCACCATATAGGTACCATACAGAAATTTACACTGTGACACGTTTAGTATATGAGTGTTAAAAAAACACGCGTGATATTTGGATGATTCAGGTGCATTAATTTCATTCTTTGTAATATCAAAACAATTACGATGGCAACAAATCTACACGAAGTAACACACGCACACTGTCTGCGTGCCCCAATGGACTTAAAAAATCGACATTTAATTTCCCTTATATATACAGGGTGTAACAGCTTACCGATTCCCGACTTTGAAACAAACCTTCATTATTCTTTACAAATTATTCTTTGCTGCTGTTCCCAGAAAACTTGTTATTGGGCCATACCGCTACTTTTTGGACCACAGCATCAAATCGGAAATCCCTTAAAGTTGCATAATTGTAGCCCAGCTTAGCTGCCAAACTGAATAAAACCAAGTAAAATTTTGAAATTTTCGCCACACTACAAGTTTCACTTCGTAACCGTTTTTTTCGGTCAAGTGGTTTTGGCAACCCTTCCGGCGCATCAGAGCCGCGCAATCCCTATAATAGGCCGCGCGATTGTGCGGATAACAATCGGTTTAATTTATTCGCTAGACCGCTTCGCCATACGAAAAATCGCAGAAGGACCAAAAGAAATTTCGAAAAAAATAATAATTCCGAAATTCGATATAATCGAAGGTGTTCGGTAAATGTGGACTGCTCATGAGTAGCTGAGCACGTCACAATCATGTTAGTTACACAAAAAAAAACTACAAACATAAATGTTGACTTAGTCTTATTTATAAAAACAAGATTCCTTAGAACACTTTTCAGATTCAGTTTAAATTTAAATAGTCTGTGGTAAAGGGAAAGTAGTAACCACAGATTATTTAAACTACCTCTAAGGAGTGTTTTTGAGGAATGGTGTTTATATAAATAAGAGCGTTATTCTCAAATATACAAGAAGTAATTGAATATTGTACAAATTTATGTTGATAGTATTAACTATATTTCCAGACCTTATACCTTTAAAATGCCGTATCATATGTAACTGTTCTCACTATTTGGGCCAATGTCCGATACAGATACTTTATTTGTGAAACATAGGTATACAATACATGTATGGTTAATGATCAAGAAATTTTATGATCAAGAAACAGAAAAAACCCAAACGGAAAATAATCACATAATATAACAGTCGTACAAACCAAAGTTCTACAGAAGAAAAAGGCTGCAGCTCAGCAAAATGCTAGCCGCAGGTGTATGAGCGGTGGTAAAAGCGGCGGTAGCGGGAGACCCAGGTTCGATTCCCAGTGCGGGCATGCACTTATGACTTTGTTTTGCTAAGTTATGCACATTTGTGAAGTTATAGTAGCAATACCACTCGCTAACGGTGAAGGAAAACATCGTGAGGAAACCTGAGTGTCCGAGCTACTCACATACCTCAGCGCTTGAAATCGCCAATCCACGGTGGGCACGCGTGGTGATTAAGCCCGTACTATCTCCCTGAGAGAAGGCCTGTGTCCTACAGTGGGACGTATATAGGCTGCTTATGTTATGTACATGCATCGTCTTATAACTGGGTACTGACGGACGACCAGCGCTGGAGTGGTCTGCCTCTTCAGCAGATGCTGAGTCAGAGCCCCTTTGCATTTGCCACACCCACAAATTGTTTCCTCGTATTCTATGTTGTTTTGCCTGTGCTTACATTTATTTTGGCCTCTGTTTGTCTCAATGTTGTAAAATTTTGCTCAGGTTTACTTGTGCAATTATTTCTTGTTTTTAAACTGTTATATATGTGTGTTGTACGCAGATGCAAATAAATGTTTTATCCATCTATCTATCTATCTTCTAAATATCAAATGTGCTCAACATAGCTGAGCCAATCATAATCAGCCGGTGTCAGTCCACTGCTGGACATAGGCCTCTCCCAAGACATGCCACTGAGCCCGATCTAAGGCTCTTCTTTCCCAGCTGAGCCAATATGGCGGTCTAAATAATACTTAGCCAATTGAGCATTTCGGAGTTAACCCTGTATATTTCGTTAATCTGCCTGACCAGCCGCGTGAAGCGACGCGCTCTGCCTAGGCGGAGTAATAATAGAGGTCTAGATTTGAATACGTAATCTGATAAATGCAGCCCTTTGGGAATTAGTAGAAAAGGCTGGCTACGTACGTCTAGCTCATACAGCGTGATCATTCTATGGCTGCAACCCACCTTGGCCCACCGGTTTGATGAAAACTGTTTGAAAATGTTTAAAATACATCTAACAGGTGTTTAAAAACTGTTCCAAAATTTTTTAATCACGTGTAATCGCCACTAAGTGGTAATTCTAAAGCAACTTTTGTCCTAAAAACCTATTTAAAGGCTAAAAATTCCACCCATGCCGGGACTTGAACCCGCGACCTCTGGCACGGTTTTTTTTTTTTTTAATTTATTTAAAATGAGGTTCCGCCACTATTGATACTGTGGCGTCCTTTTGTCTTTATTATAAAATGTAAAAGTAAGCCTAAAAAATTAAAATTATACATGTCAATAATAAAATGAAAAATGACCTATGATAAAAATGATGTTAAAAATGTAAAGTTAAAAATTAAAATTGTACAGATAAAATTGCTGTGTCTAAGTATAAAAAGTTAAAATTATATAATGAAAATGACTTGTCATTAAAACTGTAAATAAAAGTCCTAAGTCCATTAAAAATAATAAAAAATAAAAATGAGAGTAAAATTCTCTGAGTGCCCCGACGCCTTGTCTCTGTCTACTCCTGAGAGTAGTGACAAGCAAGGCGCCGGGGTTAACAATAGAAGTTGGGAAGATAAAAGTCAAAATGTCAGAATTTAAAATGGTAAAATGTGAATACAATAGTCATATTTAAAATAAAGTATAAAGTGTAAAAGTATTAGAATTTTAAAACTTTTACAAAAGTTGAATCGCCCTCCTCTCACCCGGCCTGTCTGAAAGTATAAAAGTGTTAAAAATATTGATCAGTAAAAATATCGGTAACAATAAAAAGTAAAAATAAAACATAAAAACAAGTAAAAACATGTTTAGATCCGGCCCCCATTTGCCTTAGAGGCCGCGCGCGTGACCCCCAGGGCGAAGGGCAGGAAGACGTCTCGACTCTTGGAGTCAGCCATAAAGGCGGCGAATGCCTCGCACCTCACCGCCGCTCCCAGGAGTATCTCGCAATCGGCCCGAACAGCTCCAAAACGGGGGCACTCCTCCAGCAGGTGCTCCAGCGTTTCGGGAGTCACGTCATCACAAATGCAGGACGGACTCCCCGCGAGCTTGAACCTGTGGAGGTACGCTTGAAAGCCACCGTGCCCCGTCAGGAGCTGCGCCTTGGCATTGCACATTGTGAATTTGCCAAGGACTGTGGGCCGATGCGACGTCCGGGAAGAACAGTGAGGTGACGCGGCCTGTGGCAGACTCGCTGTAGCGGGCCTGCCACTTTGCCACTGTCTCCCGTCTCACCTGCAACTTTGCGTGTGAGACGGGATACAGGTCGTAGGCTGCCGCGTCTTTGCGAGACAACGCCGCCCTCTTGGCCAACTCGTCTGCGCGCTCGTTGCCGGGGATCCCGACGTGGGCCTTGATCCAGAAGAACCGGAACAGGCCCCCGTTTTCCTGAGTATCGGCCAGCTGGCCGTGAAGATTCACGGCCAGCGGGTGTGTGGGCGAGGTGTTCCTGAGCAACTCAAGAGCAGATCTGGAGTCGCTCAGGACGCTCGCCCTGCCTCTGGCACGGTTAGCCAGGGGTCGCGGGTTCAAGTCCCGGCATGGGTGGAATTTTTTGCCCTTAAATAGGTTTTTAATATTGTCCTCAGCACGGGTTAGCGCAACAAAAGGAATATCAACTTTTGTCCTGATTAGTTACATAGATAGAACATTTTGTTGTACCAAAAATAGAAATTACACAGATATTAACTTACGAGTACTGACGACAGTCTTCCTGACAACCTTTGAAAGGACTGAATATATAAATTCGAGATGGAAGAAAAAGGAAGTATAAATCAGATTACGGTTGTATCATAGCTTATGGGATATTTTGTGTAAGCCTCGTCGCCCCACAACAGTATGCTTAACAGATTTCCTTTACCCCATGAAAATGGCAACAGTCCAATGCCAATTCCTGTGCCACGGCGCTAGTACAGAACCAATACAATTTGCCGTACATACAAAGGCCAATTTAATTGATGCCATAGCACGACTTACGGATTACCTGCGCATTGGAATCGTACGCGTTGCACTGGCGAGCGGAGGAAATGGGTCACAGATTGACCACAGGAATGCATTGTTGATAGGGACTAATGGAAACTCGTAAAACAATCACTTTACTCAAAAGATTGCGTGGCTACGAAAAGGCTTATGTCCAGAGATAAGCTCCGTACACAAAATTGCGAATCTGCGCGATGCGAATTCGCAACGCAGAAAACTGCGACACGAATTGCTGCGATGCGATTTCGTGCGGCAAGGCATCTCCCTTCCACCACGATTCGGGTGACCATTCCTTTGACGACCGTCAACCGTACTGCACGTATTTTGTATACTAAGCCGTGACATGGATGGTGAAAAGAAGTGCTCACTTCTGTTACTGCTAAGAAGGTACAGGACAAAGGAACAAAGAAGATCTTGGGTTCATCCATTTATTACTGTTATGAAAGCCGATGTGAATCAATTCTCCTGTTCTTGCGATGCGTCGCGCGAGCTCGCAGTTTTGTGTACGGGCCCATAGGCAGAAGTGGAAGTGGCGAGATATGTTAAGGTATAAGAAAAACCCTAAATGTTATACCTGAACAAACTATATGATCCATTTTGTCGGTTTTACCAATATAGGTGTTTAGTGTGTGTTTCAATAATAATAATAATTTTAAGTCCAAACCTTGTGCTGGTAGCTGATTAATGGACATAAACGCTTTCAATTTCAAATGCTATCAATTTTACACTGTAGAGCTCAGGCCTTCTCTCAGGAAGCAAGAAAGAGACAGAGAGATAGAGAAAGAGAGAGAGAGAGATGGAGACAGAAATAAAGAAAGAGCTTATACTCTCTATAGGCTTAACAACCACACGTGCCTACCGCTAATTGGTTACGTGTATTGCCAGAATCAAAGTGCGAAAATCGAATCCACGACCTCTGCGTTACCGACAAGCGATCTGCGACTAGACCATAGAAGTAGATGCTCAGCTAGTTTTGGTGACCCAATTGGCAGTCCCAACTAGCCACAATCTGTTTGTATTTAGGCAGTGTTCTACTTTCCGCGCTCGCCACTGTTCTTTTATTTGCAATGATTTTAATCGGGCCGTGGGAGATTTTTAGTGAAGAATGTAATAGCCAATAAAAGCGTATAGGCACCGTTTAAGCCCCGCTTTATAGTTTGTCAGATTATCCTGCGACCCGACATACGTAGTAGGTAAAAGTTCCAGAATAACTAAAACACAGGTTCGACTGTTTTGATCTGTCATTTTCGTCCACCACAGAAAAGTGACCACCCCATTGTCAATAACTTGATTTTCTAGAGGTATTAATTTATTAGTAAGTAAGTATTAGATGAGTGAAGATTGCTACTGAATGGGTCGGCCAAGGCGGAGATATGGCTGGTCGTTCTCTCAAACTTTTAGGTGGGATGGCTCAAGACAGGGAGGATTGGAAGATCATGAGGGAACTCTCGACACAACACGGCTAACTAAAAAAATAATTTATAAAGCGCTCTTACCTTTGAGAACATTTTGAGTTCCCATTTCAATGTGCTCTTCGAAACAAAACAACAACTTCACAGCCATCTAAGATGCGAGCGTTTTCTTAACACTGCCCTAAGACGTGTCAATGGGGTTCGCAAAGGATCACATCACTCACGATTTAATTACCCACTTTGTGACCCCCCTTTATTTCAATCCCGTAAGATTTATTTATTTAGGAAAAGTAAGATTTGTTCGGACCCCCTTCCCCAATATCGTCTTAGAAGCCCTTAGAGCAGATAAAAAATCTTGAATTATTTCTAATGTTTCTTGTTTTTTTTTTCAGGTAAGATCCCGCATTATTCGGGAACGAGACAAAAGTGGAACTTTTACGTACTAAACGTAAGACAATTTCGACCTCAAATCTCTTTAAAATCAAAAGCAGAGTGCGTTTATTCAAAATAACACAGAAACTGCGTTGCAAGTAAAACTAGGTGTCCATTTACCAAAATCTAGACCATTTTGGAGAAAAAAATCGACAAAAAAACTCCAAACACAGTTTATATATTATTCTAAAACCTAGAACTAATACATTGAACAGGCTTTGATTCCGGACAAAATGATTGCTTGTAGTAGAAAGGCCGCCAATTGTAATGCGATTCATTGAATTTCTCTTGATGTAATCTCTGTGTACAATAAATAATATTCTATCTATGTATAGATACTTACCTGTCACAGTACAAACTGTGTATAGCATTACTAGGACGACATGGTCGCGCTTATTTTTGTGTACCAAGTTCTTTAAATAAAGATTAAAACAAAATCTATCTATCTATCTATCGTCCTGTATTACTTACTTCCTTCGCACCTCAGTAACTGAACAAGCGGTGTTGCACGACTGAATAATAGATTCGTTAATCAGCAATACAGAAGCGTAGCCACAGAATCGATAAGCCTCTCGCCTTGACCTTAAACTAACAGCCACAGCTGTTTCGATCACGGAGTCAGTACGTGTCTAAAATGAGGGCTTTGAATCTCTTGTAGATGCAAACAGGGATGATACGCTTTCTACAATTTCTTGGTATAAGTGCTTCGTTATAGAAACTAGTTTTACCTGGAAAACTTTTGTTAGACAGAATAGGCTTACTCTTTCGTATGCCGTCTCGGCATTAATCTGTTCTACGGCAAAAAATAAGTATTTTTCTTTCTCCTCCTGTGGTTGATCAGTATGGAATGCTTAAGCCATTGTCTGCCGCATTGTACGATTTTTTTTAGTAAGTGCAATAACAGTATAAAGAAATAAATAAGTGCTCAATTTGAAATTAGTACGTACAATTTATTTTTCTAAAAAATAAAACCATTTGCACAACCATCAGGTGAAGATTCAAACGTGGTCACCATCTTTAAGAAACCACCGTCCTAACTGGCTCTCATCACGGCCAAACAATGCTCTCAATCCAACCCACGTACCTCGAAACTCTCGTGTACACGCCAGGTGCCATCTTTCTACCACAGTCACGCCCAAAAGAAGTAATCCCTACCACCACAGGCAGAGGAAATGTCTTTACACAGTCAACATCATCAGGCGTTAACTGCAGAGGACCACCGGAGTCTCCTTGGCAGGTATCCTTTCCACCGTGCTCGTAATCACCAGCACAGAGCTGGTTCTTCGTCACGCCGTCCTTTATAAAACCTCTCCTAATCATGGTCTTCAAAGATCGACTGCATTTGTCACTTTCTATTACGTTTACGTCGACTTTCATCAAGGTTTGACTGCCTTTGGCGCCACCGGCGACGGTTGTCCCAAAGCCTATCGCTGTCACCTCTTTCTTGACATCATCAGTGAGGGGTAGGCAAGCTATGCGGATGTCATCACCTAGTATAAAAGAGTTGCCGGGTCTCATTAGAGCTATGTCATGGTATTTTGAAGGCGGCTCGTATCCTGGATGTACTGCACGTTCAATTATTTGCCGCTCTTGGACCAGGTCGTCGGCTTCGTCGAATTCAAACGTGGCTGTACCGATTCTTAGCGTGCTGGCGTTTCCGTGGATCGGGTCTTCGACACAATGGGCAGCGGTCAGAACCCAATTCTCACTTATGAGGGTCCCACCACATTTCCAGGAGACAGGGTCGTTTGGTTCCTTATGGAATCCGATGAGGACCATGTGGGGGTATAGGAGCATGTCAACAGGGACTCGTTTTCTGGACTCTGGATGGAGGATGTTGTGGCATTCTATCCTTTTGATGCCAGTACTCTTGCATGCTCGGAAGGCCTTTTCTCCGATTGTTAACACTGAAGTGACAAGTATCATTATTGTGTAAATAATAGTGAAGGATAGCATTTTCTTTTGTGTAAGTATTTAATTGCGGTTGCGCGACGTCGTTTTATCGCGTATTCGCCGATCGACTGCGCGTGAGTGGACTTATGTCTAATTTAGCGTGGAAGTAGCTAATCGCATTCAAATTCTATTGTTCAGTTTTGAGTTTTATGTAGTCGAAGTCAAATCTTTTAAATAACACAGAGTTGTAACGATTATTTATACGAAAAACATTGTGAGAAAACCCGAGTTTGTGGGTTACGTTTGAAGGTCAATCTGCGGTTACATAATCTTCCGGAGAGAAGATTGCAGTGGGACTTACGTACAGGTAGTTCCTGTCCTACCGATTGAACTAAATAAACGTACGTCTAAAGAAAGGCCATACTCTCTCTCTCTCTCTCTCTCTCCCTCCCTCCCTCCCTCCCTCCCCCCCCCCCTCTCTCTCTCTCTTTTTTTTTCCCTCGCGCCCTGGCCACACAGAAAGGACGTGAGGCGGGGGCGCGAAATAGACATGACGCGTTGTATAGGGTTCGCACCCTCGCCTCGTCCTTCTGTGTGGGCTTCGTCCCATCCCTTCAGTACATTTTGTATGAAATTGTATGAAAGTGAATTGGAAAGACGACGCGTTTTTTCCGCGCCCTCGCCTCACCTCCTTTCTGTGTGTCTCAGGGCTAAGAGAAGGCAGTGGGACATATCTTAATGTTACACGTGGCAGGTTTTGTATAGAACTGCTGATATTTTTATATTTTTACCAACGATTTTAAAGTGTTCCCTACAGTAAAAGGAGTTCATATTCACGGGTAAAACCCCCCATTTAAACAAGTATACTGGCTTATTTCTGGTTAGTTTGAAAGCCGCGGTTGTGTTATTACTAATTAAACATGACATCTATTTAGACTATTACTTTTAAGTAAATATAAGAAAAAAAAAACTAGGAGAAACCTTGTTTAAAAAAATGCGCGAACAAATAGCCTCTCCGTCTAACAGAACAATGACCCGCGGACCCGCGGCACGCACGCGCCGCTCTGAATGGCTACTAATGGTTCTAATAGATTCGAGTTGGTGTCGAGACAATTCTGAAAAGCGCGCTTTTAAAAAAAATCTAGCGTCTTCGGTAGCTGGCTATTGTCAGGCACGTTTTGCTATGTCTTTCAAACCACCCAAAATTAATGGTGTATGAAGATTTTTCCGGCGTGCGTGCATGCAACGACTAATGAATGTGGAGGAAGCAAAAGTGATCTGTCAGGATCGTGGCAAGCTGCAGTCCCGCTGGGATACAGGCGTTAGTTTATGTATGTATGTATGCATGACAAAATCCTCATACATCCGAAGCGTTGACGACAGTGGACAAAGTAACCGCTATAAAGACAAGCGAGTATGTAAACAACTAAACACAGTCATATTGGTTCACACTTTTACGATCCACTTTGAAAACGACACGTTGAAGTACTCGTATTTGCCTCTAAAGGAAGGTTTACATTGAGTCTATTGACTGCCGAATAAATGTAGACAATGTTTTGGGCCTCTTTGCAACTTGCGCCAAGTCAGTGACAAGTAGACAACAGTACGTCGTTTCATTCAGTTTTGGCCTACATGTAAAGAAACCGTTCATAGAAATCTTTATAATACGGAAATTAATTTCTGTCAATTTGTTTGCTTGTCTTAGGACCTTTATCTAATTAATTCAAGAAATATCAACCGCTATTCGTGGCCTTATTGCTAATAGGTATTTCTTCCAGGCAACAACAATGTTATTTAATTTATCGATCCATTGTACAGTTATAGCTAGATAGATGTGGGTGAGCAATTATGTGTGTTCTTTTCTTCTGTGAATATTTTGTTGTATTGCCTGTTGGATGTCCTAAATAAATAAAATAACTCTTTACTGCATAACCAGAAAAAAATCGGTGCTTCGTACTCTACTGACCAGACCCTCTAGACTCTAATAGACACATAGTTTTTCAATGGAATGATATCAGCACTACAATAGCCGTTATTTGCCTCTTTTTGGTAGTCTACAAAGCAATAGCAATATAATGTCATTTCTGTTGGTATAAACGGCGCAAATTAAATAGGCATCTCTCGCGAAGAACATAGAATCGCGCGAGGCGCCGAGTTAAGTTGCACGGGTGATACTATTGGAATGCGTTCGGTCACTAGACTGCCTATAGTGTCAATGAAACTACCATTGTTACTAATATGACTCTATTGAACATTTTAGAGACTCGACACCCAGTGTGAGCCGGCCCTAGAGTTGTTTGGACTGCCGTAGACAGCTGGGTTCAAATACGATCGCTCAGCAATGTGCCCATAATCAGAAGGACTACATGGGAATTTCTACGAAATAGAATAATAGATAGTTGACTCGAAATTTCATCATCGGCATCAGCCCACCTTTGCCCACTGCTGGGTGTGGGCTTTTTCCCCATGACGCCATCCTTCGCGGTCTCTTGCCATTCGCGTCCACGGGCCCCCCATCCGGCTCTAAATTTGTTTGGGTAAAATTCTATGTACTAAAATTAATCATTTTGGAAGCAACTGTTCTTTACCAAAGCTAAAGAGATACAATTTGTAAGTTGGTTTGTGGGAGGTAATCTCCGGTTTCCGGTCATAGGAATCACCGATACTTACAATGGACCTTCAGTATGGAAGCCTAGCCTTCATTATGGAAGTGGAACTGCGTGTGTCAGAATTTGACAATTGATGTACTGTAAAGTTACGATTTTTTACGTTAAAACCCACTAGCATCGTCCTGCTACCTATGCAGCATGGATGTATCGAGTCACGCGTTTTGTGGCGCTAAAATGTTTGAATTTGACAATTCATGTACTGGAAAGTCGCGATTTTTTACATTTAGTAACGCGCGACTAGCGTCATCGCACTAGCCAGCTGATGATGTATTTATTATATTTAAGATGATTTGTGAAAAGATGGTCAGAGTGGGGTTTTTTGCTGCCTTTTCTTCCTCTACAAATCGACCCGAAGACAGCAGCTAACACTGTATATTGACATTCAACAAACAGATTGTTAATTCTTTACGTTGATTTTTTTTTAATTCTATTTGAAGCGCGCCTAGGGTTTCAGATTAGGGCCAGCTAATCTAATATTGTTTGCGGATTAAGCAGTTCCAAAAAGTCTATACGCTCGTCGAAGGCACACTAGTTTTACACACCTCACGCAATTTTATATCTTACTTTTACGGCTCTAAGGGCGGTGGCGGCGGCAAAAAACCGGTCAAGTGCGAATCGCACTCGCGCACCGAGGGTTCCGTACGAATTTGCAGGTACTTACATAATATAAATAGTTCAATAGTAAATAGGTCAGGAATCGAGTGTCACAGTTTTTCCCGAACTTCAAAGACAAGTTTTTTTGTGATTTAATTTGAAATGTATAGTTTTCAGATTTTTTCCTGTATTTGTGGTATAAGACAATATTGTCTACTTGCCAAATTTCATAGTTCTAGGTACGAAAGGAAGGTACTCTATAAATTTTGATTCCCTTTAAGGTCGAAATATACGTTTTTTTGCGGTATAAACGGCCATAACTTTTCTTACATTAACATAGAAGTTTCATTTTTTCACAGCTTAAGGGACTCTAGACCTGGGTATATGGTTTTAATTTTAACTCGATACCTCCACGCGTTGCCGTGATAAAGTTTCTTGGCAGACAGACGGACGGACGGACAACAAAGTGATCCTATAAGGGTTCCGTTTTTCCTTTTGAGGCGCGGAACCCTAAAAACGAGAATGTTTTAGCCACTCATTTTTCGAATAAAATAAAAATGTTAGGATTTGCGAGCAAGACAGCATGGCAGACGTAACAGCACTTATAAGCATACGATTTCGCAGGTTCATCAGTAGACGCATACTTTACTCCATGGCTGAGGTCGCTCCCGTTGAGTAAACTTTAATCTGCGCAGCTGAATGGCTCGGCACTGGATCGCACTAAGGACTGATTGTGGCCGGAGTGCAATGACAATAGTGCTGCAGGGCTGAGGACATTTCAGATCCAATACCATTGCATCGGACGGGCGGCTGTCTGTTTATCCTACTTTATTTACTTGTCACAGAATGATTGCCGGACGTTAGGCTCTATTCCTACTTGAGACTGCCGAACTTTTGTACACATGGCCGCTAACTGGGTGTATTTCCATGTTCGTGATGTCGTCGCCTGGTTACCATAGCACAGGGCATCCTAGTTTGGGACCAGGACAAGTTATTGCGTTGTATTATTGTCACGGGCCTTTCGTCAGTGTTTAATTTACCAGTAGCATGTTCCCTGTTAATCCTCATCACCTGAATACGTAATACGCAAAAAGTAGGATAGTGGAAGCGACTTGCAATCAATTGGGTATTTGGCAAAATATCAAATGAGTTACTTTTAAAACGGAATTTTGTATTAAAATACTGGCTTATGACGTCAAATTTACACTCTTTAATGTTTAATCTATTCAAAAATTGTACTAACTAGTAATTGACTAAAAGAGATATGTACATTTTCCGAGATATTTTGTAATTTTTGTTTTAATCGAGCATTGAAATAATTTATTGTTGATCGTGTCAAATACCGAATTGTTTGATTAATACCACAGCACAAAAAGTATAAAACTGTACTAAAGAATATTGAGGATTTTTGCAGTTTATTAAGTGTAGTTTACTTTGCACATGTGTATAGACCCGTTTTTAGAGTTCCGTAGTCCGAAAAAGAACCCTTATAGTTTTGCCATGTCCGTCTGTCGGTCTGTCGGTCCGTCCGCGGCCTAGCGCGAAGACCGGTGGTGCTAGAAAGCTGTAATTTGGTATGTGTATACATATTTATCACGCCGATAAAGTTGAAGAACAAAATGTTGGAAAAAAAAGTTTTTACTGTACCTCCCCTGACATGAAAAGTGGGGATGATATTTTTTTTGTCGACCACCCCATCATGTGGGGCATCGTTGGATAGGCCCTTGACAAATTATTAAGCTTTAAATGCAAACTTTTGTCCGAGTAGGGCGTCCCCCCCCCCCCCCTCCTGGCTTAACGGTTGATTGTAGAAACGTGAAAAAATTCAGGGTAGTAGCACATATATATAATGAACTTAAAAGGAAAAGTATCACGGCTAAATAGGCTTTACTAGTTAACGAGTAATAGGCAACCAACTTATAAAAGTAAAATTTCGTGCAAAATGCTTCGACGACTTCGATTAAGTTGTTAGTTCTGTAAAACAGATAAAAAAAACCCTCTTTCTACGTTGCCCGGCATTGCGCGTGCCCTGACACGTAATTGGCCGGTTTTTTTACTACTTCTCCGACTCTCCAAGGTTCGCTGGATAAAATCTCTTACAGAGATAAGCTCACCTTTAATCATGTTATTTCTTATGTAATGATATGTTCAATGTTACGTGCGGAAAGTAGTATTACAAAAGTTATTGTAAATCACAAACTAAGAGAAGATAAGATCTTAGTAAAGCCCCAGTGTGAAAGGGCCTTAACGTCAGCTCAGCAGGGTGCCCTGAATAAGTACTCATATTATGTAACTAAGTACAGTAATCAATATCGAAATAGATTCTTACTACAAAGTGGTGTAACTTATAATTTAACAAAATCAAATTAACCAACACGATCAAAGCACAAACTTTGGAACTAAATTCAATTAGAAGCAAATTAACTTTCACCAAATAATGTTGTTTGTATAGATAATTGATTGGACTTTTGTTAATTGAATTCTAGTGCCTGTTGGTCATTTGACTAGCTGATGACTGCCTCATTGGTCTAGCGGTTAATACGCTTGCCAAAACAGGGGTAGTGGGTTCGATTCCTACTGGAAGCTGCCGTACTTCATTTGTACAAATGGCCTCAGTCTGGGTGCTTTTAAATATTTGTGATGTGCTTGTCTGGTTACCGTAGCAGTGTTGTGGATCAGTCAGGATCGTGGCAAGTGGCAGTCCCTGGTCTCTGCCTACCCCTCTGAGATACAGGCGTGAGTTTATGTATGTACTATAAATTACTTGCAGCCAATTGGCTGCTACTTTTGTGACACATAACATGTTTGAGATTTCATCTCCCCTACGTCATTGTTTATAACAAAACCTATTTGTAGTCCAATTTTGCGAAGAGTTCAATGAGTGAGTAGGAGTTTAATCTTTATATCTTTATGTTGGTTGTATTCGGTAATACCGCACATGTTCCTCTTTACGATTATTTTTTTTTTGTTTGATGTCTTTCTTAACTTGCATGTATTTTGTTTGTTTACTCGTTTACTCTGTGTTTCTGTGACAATTTAAAAAAATATGTCTTTTATGATGATTTGTAACACCCTGTGTAGAGCAGTATTTCTGCCAGTATTTGCAAACCCTGAGGTGAGGTTGGCATTCGGGGCTGACATCAACCTTAAACCAATATAGTACAGGGAAATTTAAATTAAACGCATCCAATATTCAGAGATAAAATACTACAGATTCAGAATAAAAACTCGTTCACGATTTTCCATTTGGAATACAAAAGCGAAAATAAACCGCACACATTTCGTCTGTTTATTCAGAAAGGTATCAAATGATCCGAGATTTGTGAAAATAAAGCTTTTATTTTTAGAGAATAATGTCAAGTTTTATTAAAAAGTATATAGGTACTAATTCTGTTGGACGTTTAGTTACGATGGAATTTTGAACACGACCGAGTTTGACAGCTAGGACACGCTAAAAAAAAACAAGTGCGAGCCACGCGCAATGTAGGGTTCCGTGGTTGGCCTGCTTTACACAACTAACTACTTCATCGAAGTAATTTTCCATGGAATTTGTACGAAGTTTTCCTCTTATACGTTGGTCGAGTCATCATCATCATCATCATCAGCCATTTGACGCCCACTGCAGGACATAGGTCTCCCTCATGGGTTTCCAAGCTTCCCGTTCTTGTGTCGCCCGCATCCAGCAACTCCCCGCCACCGTAACCAGGTCGTCACACCATCTGGTTCTGGCCTTCCGACGCTGCGTCGTCCGGTCCGCGGTCGCCAGGTCAGAACGTATGTGCCCCGCCCACTGCCACTTCAACTGAGTAATTCTTCGAGTTATATCAGTAACTCGGGTTCTTCTGCGGATCTCCTCATTCCTGATTCGATCACGCAGTGAAACTCCCAACATAACTCACTCCATTGCTCGTTGTGCGACCTTGAGCCTTCTTATAAGGCCCATAGGCAGCGACCAGGTCTCACATCCATAAGTCATCACTGGCAACACACATGGTTATACACCTTTGTCTTCAGACACTGAGATATTTTGGACGCGAAAATGTGTTTTAGTTTCCCGAACGCTGCCCAACCGAGTGGGATTCGACGAGTGACCTCTTTCTCGAAGTTGGACTTACCTAACTGGACTGTTCGTCCCAGGTATACATAGTGGTCGACCACTTCGAGGTCAGAGCCGCCAACGTGGATAGGAGTGGGTGCTATATGGGAGTTCGACATGAGTTGGCGACGGGACTCGGTCGAGTATTATGTGTTAACCTGTAAAGCCTACTAAGCTGTGATAGGTTTCCTTTTAACTTAATTATATGTGCTACTTCTCTGAATTTTTTCAGCTTCCACAAACAGCCGTTTAGCCGGTAGAGGTGGGGGGCGGTCCACAGCAACAAAAATTGCGCTTTAAAGCTTCATATTTCAGAAACGGATCCCTATCCAGAAATGGTTTCGTTACACTCACAATAAATTATATTTTTTAAGCACCAAGTAGAGCGCGTAAAATGCGAATTTAATGAAACCATATTATAAACCCTGATATCTCGAACAATATTGTATTGTATTTAAAGATTTTATTAAAGAAAGAAAATAACAAATAGGTTGACAGATCTGCCAAACTGCGCTAAGAAAATCTAAGAAGAGACCCGTAGAACAGTGGGGTGTTTGAGGTATGGGCATAGTCGTAAATACTGACAATAGTTACGAATGATACGGCTTTTATAGGGTAAGTAAATGCCACAATCATCTAATATATAAAAATCTCGTGTCACAGTGTTTGTTATCGAACTCGTCCGAAACAGCTTCATCGATTTTAATGAACTGTTTTGTGCATATTTCGTAGGTCTGAGAATAGGCGCCTAATTAATATGGCAAAACAACGTTTGCCCGGTCAGCTAGTAAATTAATAATATTCACATATTTCATGTATTTTTGCGAATGAGTGCGTGACTTTCATACGACCTCCTAACATTCGTTTCACACGTGAATGAAAGAAGGATTCTATAGTTTGTTTATTTCTATGATGTACTCCCTGCAATGACATACTTCCGATTTCGTAGACTCAGATTCTTTTTTATCACTTTAAAATTTATTGAAAGCAGTTCAAATCGAAATACTAGGCCCAGGCTCTTAAAATTACCAATTTTCTGAGAAAAATGTGATGTTCTGGTGAAGACTTTTGGAGATGGAAATTGAGAACATCAAATTTTAAAGCAATGAATTAAGTAGGGTAAATTATGGTTATAAGGGACTTGTTTATTTTTCTCCAGCTCCCCCGCTAAAAATTGAAAAATATTTTTTTTAAATAAAAAGTAAAAACCGACTTCGAAACACTACATCACTAGAAAGTTAGAAATAATTTGAATAATTAGAAGTGTAATTTGTAGTCGGTGCCCAGTGCTGTAGTGTTTCGAAGTCGGTTTTTATTTTTTATTTAAAATTTTTGTTTCATGATACAATGCGCGATGCGCAAATTAGAAATAGCCTCGTATTTGGTCCGCTCTTATTGTTTATTTAAAATTTTAAATACAGGAACATTATGTGGAAAACTTCAAGCTGCATATGAAGGGGTCATTGAATCCACAAACATCTGCATGGTTCGCACGGCGGCGTAGTAATAATGGCTGCAGACACATTTATGACATCGGGGCTAACTTACAGTACTTATTGGGTGGTAAAGGTACGGTAGCTTAACTGACGACTTAAAATTTTGCTGATATTTCCCCCTGTAATATTTTGGATGGAATAATGATTCAGAAACATATGGTGCTAATTTCGAAAAAGACAGGTCAAAAAATTTTTTTTTCGCTATCCACAATTACTTCACTGAAGCACAAAAAAACAACTTCGGGACGAAAAGTAATAAAAATCCAAAAAAACTATGTTGAGCGTCTTATGGACGGCGCTGGCCACGAGTTGGCCAATTATTTTTTAATTTTTTACAAGTATCGGACGTTAGACTCTTAAGCATTGAACATAAAAGTTCCTGCCACTTCGAATTTGGTTTCACAGTTTGGAGACAAAGGTCGGAAATTACGAATAATAACAAATATGTTGTACCATTACCATAATACCATAATACCATTTTTCACAATGAAAAGATAACATTTCCTCAAAATACGGTAAACGAATTCAAAGTCACCCTGTGGATAGATAGATAAATAGCTTGATGTCGCGAAGGTAGAAACAGTGTAATTTCTATGCATATAAAAGGTACACTGTCTCTACTTTATACCAGAACAGAAGCTAGTAAAGTAGAACTAAAATTACACGCAAAGAAAATAGCAGTTGACAGCTCTGAAACGGCGTGTACCTTTTAATTTTTGTCCGACCGATGACTGCGGTTGTTTAAATAAAATAACAGACCACCATAATGACGAAATTACATACAATTAGCGCAAAATAAAACCTGGCAGGTAGCTGGTTTCACATAAAGGCAATTTGAAGCTAAACGGCAGGAATATACGGTGCGGTTAATGTGTTATTTTCAATATTATGATGGTAGATACAGCGTGTTCCGTGACAGCGTACAGAATCGATGTCCTGTCGTCGACTGCTAATCAATCTTATTTGTGTTACTAGCTGACCCGGCAAACGTTGTTTTGCCATATTAATTAGCCTACGACACATATAAAATTTCATAAAAACCGGTGAACCGGTAAAGGAGTGCGATAACAAACATTGTGACACGAAATTTCGTTCACAATGTTATCACTCGGTACTAGCTTGACTTTTGTAAGAAGTATTAATTTGGCTTTTAAAGTTATTGATGGCAATCACGGAATCGTATCATATGTTCAAGATGATTTGAGAAAAGATGGTCAGAGTGGAGTTTTTTTTCCCACTGCCTTTTTCTCTACTACAAATACGGCCCGAAGGCAGCGGCTAACATAGTAACATAGTACATTGACATTCAGCAAACAGAATGTAAATTCTTTACGTTGACATATCAATTTCTGATTTCTGACAGATTGTACAGACGTTTTTTGCAAATTCGATCTGTATTTTATTTATTTTATGTTTGTGAGAAAACCAACAGACACGATAAAGCATAAAAAACTTACATAACAAAAGTTACATAAGGCCTTATTATGGTTTAACATTAAAACACTTCATAAAAATATGACACGCAATTTGAAAGAATGAAGAAAGATAGTTATCATGATACATTAACAGGTTTATAGCGCAGTCATACACGATATGATTTTTCGATAATCATACACGATATGATTTTTCGATAATCATACACGATATGATTTTTCTATAAAAAAGATATGATTTTATTTTCTTTGGTGGCGCTAGTGTTCCCTGGCGAGTGTTCACTCCCTGGAGCCTCTTAAAGTCAAAGTCAAATTCGAAATCTAGATCAGTTTGGAGAAAAAAATGGACAAAAACACTCCAAACATACCCCTAGTTTCTCGTACATTAACACGCTGTTAATCTATTGTTAACAGCTGTCAATTGACCAAAGTGCATACATAAAAAACCACTGACAGCTGTTAACAGTAGATTAACAGCTTGTTAATGTACGAGAAACCGGGGGTTAGTCTTCCAGATTACCAGCAGCTAACTACGAGTCATCCTGTACCTGCTCTTGTAGTCAGCTATTTCAAGTTAAGTAGCATGTTAACTTTAGTGGAATACACGCAATCTAGAGACGCCTGTCCGAAAATACCTGTAATTTAATAAAATGTTAACAATTCGCCCGTTTAAAATAAAATACACATTAGTCGCGGGCACACTGTGCACTGACGACGGAACGACTCATTTTGAGGGTCAAAAATGCCGTTTAAAATTATGAAACTGTGGACGTAATATTCGTTTCAAAGAGCGTTTTCCTTTTTTAAACCGGGTTGTAACTGGGCACTATGAATAGGGGGGCTTAAGGAGTCCCAGCAATGCCAGTTTGAATTTTAAATTTTCATGTAATTTACGGACATTGAGGCTGAGAGAATGGCTGTAACGATTTCTCTCCACCGACTGCGAGTAAAAGAGAGCTGAATATTTTATATAATAATACAGGGTGACTTTGAATTAGAATGAACCTTTTTAAACATATAGCGCACATTTTTCAAAATTTTTTTTTTATTACCTCAAATTACTTTCATCATCATCATTCAGCCAGTGCTGGATATACTTAGGCCTCCTCCATGGATTTGCAAAAAGACCGGTTGGAAGCGGCTTGCATCCAGCGTCTTCCTGCCACTTGGATGAGTTCATCTGTCCATCTTGTGGCCGATCGTCCTAATTACAGTACCTAATCATAAACTAACAATATCAACCAAAAAGTAATAAAAATCGAAAAAAAACTATGGTTAGCGCTTCATTCTTTCACTTGTTTACGTATCAGACGAACAGATTATAGAAAAAAAATTGACGTTATGGAACTTCCTACAACTTCGAATTTGGATTCAGTTTCGAACCAAAAGTCGAACATCACGAATGATTACAAGTATGTTTAACCATTACTGTTTAATAATTAATAATACTGTTTATCATAATAACATTTTCTCAAAAATGTCTAACGATTTCAAAATCACGCTAATAACTTCCGCACAACACAATCACTTGTCCTGGTCATAAACTAAGATACCCTATAATATGGTGAATAAGCATTGACACCACAAACGTGCAAATACACCCAGACTGATATCAATAACGATATAATGCCCGACAAATAACTTGACTAAATTACTTCGACTTCGCATGGAAGTATTCGGGGCTCATTCGGGTTGTATACGTAAATGATTTCCCGTTTATGGTACAAAACATGTCCGAGATAGTATTATTTGCAGATGACACGTCACTTATTTTTAAAATTAAGAGACAAGAAAATAATCTTGACGATGCAAATGATGCTCTCTCGCATGAATTGGATTGGTTCACGGCAAATAATCTGCTTCTAAATTCCAAGAAGACAAAATGTATAAAGTTTACCTTACCAAACGTAAGATTAGTTGAAAACAACATTGTACTTGGAAAAGAAAAACTAGAATTTGTAGAAGATACCGTTTTTCTAGGCATCACAATCGATTCAAAATTGCAATGGGGTCCTGATATTGTAAAACTAGCACACAGGCTTAGTTCTGCAGCATATGCAGTCAAAAGAATTAGAGAGCTCACTGACGTTGCAACTGCTAGGCTTGTTTATTTTAGTTACTTCCATAGTATTATGTCCTACGGCATACTACTGTGGGGTCGGGCAGCAGACATTGACACGATCTTCATCTTACAGAAGAGAGCGATCTGATTTATTTACAAGCTTGGTAGTAGGGACTCGTTAAGGGATTTCTTTAAAGAAACTAACATCTTAACAGTTGCAAGTCAATACATTTATGAAAATATAATGTATGTTAGAAAAGAACATCAGCAATTTCGAAAATGTTGGTAGCCATCACAATATTGATACTAGGAATAAACATAAATTGTCATTTCCACGTTTCAGACTTGCAAAAGTTAATACATCCTTTATGGGGCACTGTGTACGGTTCTACAATAAGATTCCTCAAGATATATTAGAGTTACCACCGACGCGGTTTAAAAAATGTATTAAGCATACTCTGTGCAAAAAAGCCTATTATAACATTAAGGCTTATTTGGAAGACAAGGATGTCTGGTATTTAAATAATGTTAACAGGAACGATTGTATCTAGTGTAGTGTAACTTTAAGTTGAAAACTCTGTTAATTAAGCAAACCTGTTTTGAAAAGAATAAATGTGGAGTTTCTTTGTTAGCTTCTTCTCCGCATAATCTACTAATTGTGAAACTAACAGCTTTGACGTTCATTAAGTAAACATTTTGTTTTTATAGTGAATAAAAATTTTACTTTGAGTTTGACTTGACTTGACTCATTGACGGGGTTCGCGCGTTATTACTTAGAACTTCGAAGTTAATTTAATCAACTTAACAAATAACATAACATAAGCAGCTTATAAACGTCCCACTGCAGGGCACCGGCCTTCTCTCAGAGAGGGTTTAATTACCACGTGTGCCCACCGCGGATGAGGTGGTCACATATTTCAGCGCTTGCCAATTGCCAATGAACATATAATTAAAAAAAATGCTCTTACATAATAATAACAATAACTTGTCCTGGTCTCAAACTAGGATGCCCTGTGCTATGGTAACCAGGCAAGGACGTCGCAAACATGGAAATACACCCAGACTGAGGCCATTTGAACAAATATAAGGCCGCCCCCAGTGGGAATCGAACCCATGACCATGGTAATCAGATGTGATACCGCTAGACCAACATGTCCTAGAACAAAAGTTCTTTTCAAACACAAACTCTGATTAGGGTGTCTCAGGAATTGCGCATTATAGAAATAACCCTGTATAATATTAGTTGACTCGCTAACCGTGAAGGAAATCATCGTGAGGAAATTAGGAAACCTGATTGCCTGAGGTGTTTACATACTTCAGCGCTTGAAATCGCCAATCCGCGGTGGGCACGCGAGGTAATTAAGCCCGTACTCTCTCTCTGAGATAAGGCCTGTGCCCTGCAGTGAGACGTGCATTGTATACTGGTATAGGCTACATAAGAAAAAATAAATTGGTTCCCGTTTTGAAATTTCTATCCTGCAATAATTTTGGGTGGCATGAGCAAAATGAACGTGCCTGACAATACCAATCGATTACGCCAGTTTGTTCTTTTAAAAAAACGCACTATCTCGACATAAACTCGAATCTATTAGAACCATTAGTAGCCAGCCAGAGCGGTGCGTGCGTGTCGCGGGTCCGCGGGTCATTGTTCTGTTGGACGGAGAGGCGGTACTAATTGTTGGCGCATTTTTTTAAACATGATTTCTGTAAAAACCTATATAGAGGCTAAAAATTCCACCCATGCTGGGACTTGAATTTCACTGATGCCTGCACTTGCCCATTAGCTCAGCTGGGAGAGCGCTGGCACACAGAGCGCTACAACAAAAAGAATATAATTTCTTTTCTCAAAACAAGGTTTCTCAACTACTTTTTTTATTCACGTCTGTACCCCTAAATGGTAGTCAGAGACGCAATTGCATTCGAATTAGCTTTGTTCGCATTTGTCACCACCATATGCGTCTCGCGGTGTTAGTAAGCAAACTTTGTTCTTATCTCGATGAAAATAAAGGTCAAAACCGAAATAAAGCGCGTTTTAGCGCACTAAAGCAGCTGTGGTATTGGAATTTGAAATTTTTCACTCGTTTTACGATTATTTTTATCGTCGACGCATATTATTTTAGTTATAAAATTTCTGAAACTGGCCAATTGGATTATGTAAATGAATTCCTTATGTGCTTCAGAAACCACCATCTTATCTAAGGCCGACTTGCACCACTTTCCTAACAGTGGCTTAAACTGCTTATAACTAAAAATTTTCATGCAAAAGTCGATTTAAATGGCGACTTAAGTGACATTTAAGAAGTGATGCAAGTCAGCATTACTTTTGCATTGAATGGTTTAAATAAATGGATTCGCACGGAGCTCGGAGAACTGATGGCCGTTCTGGCGAAAAAGTTCTGACCTGGCGACCGCAGACCGGACGACGCAGCGTGGGAAGGCCCCCCACCAGATGGTCTGACGACCTGGTTACGGTGGCGGGGAGTCGCTGGATGCGGGCGGCAAAACACCGGGAAGCTTGGAAAACCATGAGGGAGGCCTATGTCCTGCAGTGGGCGTCAAATCGCTGATGATGATGATGATGATGATAATAAGTGAACGATGTACCCCCAACAGCATGGCACATGCCTTCACTCAGTAAGAGAGTACGGACTTAATGTCACTCAAAGCACGTGCCTGCTGCGGAATGGCGATTTCAACAGGGTGATTTTGAAATTGTTAGCTATATTTTGAGAGTATGTTCTTTTCATTGTGAAAAACAGTATTATTAACGATATATCTGTAATGGTATAGCATATTTGTAAATATTCGTGATTTCCGACCTTTTGCTCGAAACTGTCAATCCAAATTCAAAGTGATTGGATTTTTCTACCATGACGTTGACGTAAGCGCATCAATTAAATCATAGGCCACCATTGCGTAGTGTCGGGCATGTATTTACTTTGTATTTATTTACTTAGGTGTGTATCCTCCTATCTCTCCTCTCCTCTCCTCTCATCTCTTTATAACTTCACTTATATTTACTCATCAAATTTAGTTTATTATGGTGTTCCTCTATATTTCACACATATTAATTTAAAACTAATTATATACGAGTATGTAAGTATTTTAAGACGATTTTTTATGTTTTTGCTTTATTGTATGTATGTTATTGAATTTCATTTAATTCTTTTAACTGCACCACGGCACGCACTCCGTAGTACAATTAAGGGTTACCGTAGGCACTGACTGAAAATCAGCGCTGAGGGATCACTTCCTCAGCACAACGCTGAGTCAGCTGCCTTTTGTGGCAACGTAGATACATCACAGGCTACATCTATGGTCCTGTTTTATTTATTCGTTTTGGCTGTTGTGTATTTAGTTTTCTTTCTGTTGTTGTGCATATTATGTTTTCTTTCTGTTGTTGTGCATATTATGTTACTTATCTGCTTATTTTGTTTCTGTGATGTATCTTGTTGGTATAATAAATGTCTTTCTTCTACTTCTTTTTTTTTTTAAATGTTTTCTAATATTTTAAATGTATTAGATTCTGTCCTCCGATATGCGTAAATGTCGCTTATCTATGCGATATTTGATATTGTTTGTCTATGCTTATGTGAAGTAATTTTGGGTAAAAAAAATATATTTGACGCCCCAAAACTAGCGCCATATGTTTCTAAATCATGGTTAGAATGTCCCCTTAAAGTTTGTCAATCGAATTCAAAGCCACCCTGTAGCGCTGTGGCATGTGAACACTGCAGACACTCAGGTTTCCTCACGATGATTTTCTTCACCGTTAGCGTGTGATATTGCTAAATGGAAAGCATCCCTTTTTTTAATTTATGATAAATTTGTCTCTCTTAGACATAAGTTCGCCTTTGTAACAATGCTATGTAATTAATTTTCTAATTTATGGTTTGCAATAAAGAATATATAAAAAGGAAACATTTAATTGTGGTTTATTTACCACAATTACAAACTGGTAAAAAATTCATAGAAAAAAACGCAACTGTGGTACATCTGATATTTATAATAGTGGGACCAGATACAGAAACTATTGGAACATTCCAAAACAGCCTGTCGTCCCTTGAAATAGGAACTAAAATACCTTTGATCAGGTGCAGCATTAGTTTGCGAGCTTGTTATTTGTCTAACTGATAGTTAAATTCGACATTTAATTTGTTAAGGGGTGGACAGATGGTGTCACGCTCTGTGGTTTCGTTGACGGTTGATTTAAGGGGAAGCGACGGGAAATGTCGGTGTGTCGGTTTTTCAACGCGTTTTTTTTTCTGTTAATGTTGGGGGTTTCCAGATAGCGAGAGTGGTCACAGCGCGTCGGTAGAACGCTGGCGAGACGTCGTGGGTGCGAATCCCTGCATGTATCAATGACTATGTATTGTATCTAATCAAATACATTTGAGATTTTGTTGTAGAAATACCTACCACTCGCTAAAATTTAAGGAAATCATCGTGAGGAAACCCGTAGTGTTCAAGGTGCTTACATGTTATAGAGCATGGAATGGAAAATGTGCTGTGGGAACGCATGGTGATTTAGCCCTTTCTCTTTTAGAGACTCTTTCGCCTTTGGGACGTATAATATACGCTGCTTATGCAATAGATTCGAGTGAAGCTGTATTAGCAGCTGTTATGCACTT
Organism: Yponomeuta malinellus; assembly: GCA_947308005.1. Classification (NCBI taxonomy): domain Eukaryota; kingdom Metazoa; phylum Arthropoda; class Insecta; order Lepidoptera; family Yponomeutidae; genus Yponomeuta; species Yponomeuta malinellus. The sequence goes on from OX371019.1 coordinate 3,806,773, forward strand.
TAAAAAGTTCACTGATCCACTTAGCTAGTTGGAAGCACGCAACTAGGACACGTCCGCGAACAAAACAAAGAACAAACAGGGTAAGAGCACGGTGACGGCCCGCCCAGCCGAGACAATAACTGGCGCCGCTGCAGTTCCCGTGACAGGCCCCTGACCCTGAGTAGGGACCGCCGGATTGGGGAAATCCCAGCGATAAAATCCATGAAGGAAGTCACCGTGGAGTTTCTGAAGAAATACAAAGAGAAAAAATAGCGTACAAACATAATGCAGGCACCTCACTTGGTGTATCCACTCATATTAGCGTACTCGTATTTTGCAAATATTGTTCAGCAATTGCCGGTGTAATGCTTAGCACAAATTTTGTACAAGTCCATAAAGACAACACTCCGTCTTCAAATTACGCACTGATCAATTTTAACACTAGGTGGCGCTGACAGTATTCTGTATCGCGGTATTGTGTACCTGTCGTAGCCATATCATAGAATTGGCCATATCATGATGTGGTTAGCCATATCACGAAATGTGTCCTTTTCATGTTTGACTTGTCAAACTGGCCGTATCATGAAATGGCTTAGCCAGATCAATGAGCGACCGACGTTTGACGATTTGAATAGCGGAATGCATGACTATTTCATGATGCGGCCAATCGTTAGCGGTCATATCGTAAAATACTTCCATTATCCACTGTTAGAGGCGCTGATGCTAGTTTGTTGTGTATTTCTACCATAGAGGCGACAGAAAATATTTCTAGTGACGGCAATATTCCCGTAAATACTGTGCAAAATGAGGAAAGTAGGGCAGCAATCTCATGTTGTTGTAATCATTGCACCGCATTGTATTTTACGAGTGATAAAATATAAACTTTTGCTTCTTTTATTGGTATTTTATTCAACCTATAAGGTTCAAATGCACCAAAATACTAAATACGAGTGTGTTAGGCATCTTCAATCTATTTTTCAGCTCAATGCAGTAAATATGTCCAACTTAAATCAGGTGGGTGCATGGAAAAGTCATGGGTATCCTACATTATGATATGGCAAAAGGTAGATTGCCATATAGTCAAACGTTGATGCTTAAACGACACGGCCAGTTTGACTTGGTCTTTTCATGAAAAGGACACATTTCGTGATATGGCTAACCACATCATGATGTGACACAATCTACGATATGGCTACGATATCCCTAATGCTGTGAAGCCGTAATTTTAAACTTTAAATAAATATTATCCCACGGGAATACACGCGCCGTGTGGCGCCGGATTAAGACGCCGTGTGGCGCCGGATTAAGACGCCGTGTGGCGCCGGATTAAGAATAGCGTCACTCCATTTCCTCCCGTGGATGTCGTAGAAGGCGACTAAGGAAATAAATTACCAGGAGACGGGCAGCAGCGTCTTCCTGACATTCCAACCGCATACTGCGATCGCCAACCCGCCTGCCAAGCGTGGCGATTATGGCAAATCCCCTCATGGTTATGAAAACTATGAGGGAGGCCTATGTCTTGCAGTGGGCGTCAAGGGGCTGATGATGATGATGATGATGAGTAACAAACATCAAAACATATTTACAAACTTTCACATTTATAATATTAGTAGGAAGTAGGGTGAATTAATCGAGTGGTCGCCTTATCTAAGTCATGTTTTAAACACACGCCCACTGCGGACATCTACTGGCGGTAAATCCGCCCACGTACCCCTCGCCTCATCCAGTGTAATCCATTCCTCGTGCAAAGTTTCGATGGCAGATGCTCGCGTCCGCCAATATTTGGCCCTGTCCTTATTTAGCGTTCATTTCACGCGTCAAGATATCGACCCTCTGCGGACCGGGCGAGATAGGTTTGTTTCGTTCCTTTCTAGGACTTTTTTGAGTTATTTTGTCCATTTTTTTTTCTCCAAAACGATCCAGATTTACGCCTGTAGAGACGATGACACCTATGTTTAACTGAGCTGTTATTTTATAGCGACGGAAATAATGTTGTAGTTGGATATATTTTTTATTAAATAGGTTTTATTGCAAGTATAATGGGCAATTACTATTTAATGTGCAAAGTAGCATTATTCATCTTAGAACTATTATTTTCAAAGTGATTTCCCTTTGTCGCCAATTGTATCTTTACTTTTGTCATTGCTGTTTCTGTGACATTTTTTCCGGTATACAATAAAGAATGTTCTTATCTTATCTTATCTTTGTTATACAGTGCTTTTACACGGGTTCCTATGAAAAATCTGTTGTATAGGTAGACAAAAACTGCCATATGGGCAAAGGCCTTTAGCTATAAATACAGAACTTGCTTCCACCCTTAAACAAAACAAGTGCAACAAAGCAGCGCAGATGAATAATTTGATCTCGGCGGGTGCGTGCCCGCCCCCTTTTGATTATTTTCCATTACGGGGCCAAAACTAATGTATATTAATGCCCCCCTATATTATTGCCCTGTATTAATTCATAAAAATTAATGGTCTGTAACGTAATTCGATTAGCTTTTTTTCGGAAAGGAAGTTTACCGATTCGTGGTTTATTTTATTTTTCCTTTTTTGGTGACCACAAATAGAAGTAAAATGTATCTTGAACAGATACTTAAACGTAAAATATAATAATTAATAGTTGTACATCATCATCATGATCATCATCATCATCATCATCATCAGCCATTTGACGCCCACTGCCGGACATAGGCCTCCTTCGTGGTTTTCATAACCACGAAGGGTTTTGCCATAATCGCCACGCTTGGCAGGCGGGTTGGCGATCGCAGTATGCGGTTGGAATCTCAGGAAGACGCTGCTGCCCGTCTCCTAGTAATTTATTTCCTTAGTCGCCTTGTACAACATCCACGGAAGGAAATGGAGTTGAATAGTCGGAATAGTTGTACATCCACCTCCCTTATCCACATTATAGAATTATTTTTTTATAAAACTTAGAAATCCAATAAACAAACGCCTAGTCCAAGGATTGTAATAAAAAATCCCTGAATCCCTGCACTTTTAACGCAGCACCGATAACTTTTTTTTTTAATTTAGGACAGGCGGACACTTGAACCCAGTCACCCCTGATGGTAAACGAAGACGGTGTCTAAGATGTCATGTGTTTACCTGTTAAATGCCGGATGACTCTAGTTTTAAAGACACCCAGGTTATATGTCTCTGGAAAAATAGACGACGGCAACGTGTTCCACATCTTTGCCGTTCTTAATATGAAAACAATTCGCCAATCGCTTGGTGCGAATTCGCGGAACATCCACGACAAATGCGTGCATATGCGCCAGCCGTCTGATTGTCCGTTAGAAGAAAGGGGATGGGGGTATAAGTTCATGTAGCCTCTGTGCACAGTCTCCAAAATAAATCTCGTAGAAGACGGAAAGGCAAGCGACTTTACGACGGTGCTCCAGAGGCCGTAATCTTGCCTTCGTCAATTCCTCATCTCCAATCTGCTTGATAGCTCGGCGCTCAATCGCGTCCAAAGCCGCAAGCTCGTACTTGGCTGAACCATCCCGAAGTTGGCTGCAGTACTCCATGCGTGACCGGACCATGGGACCAAAAGCTGCCTTAGCGTGAAGGCAGCCATCTTACTTTATTGAGTACCCGTAGTACTTCATAACAAAACTTTTACCAATACACTTTGAACCACTTTTAAGCTTTGAATGTGAGCACGTTTTTCAGAGGGACAAACAAGTGCTGCGATTTAAAAATGCCTTGAATAATTTAGCTTACAACAAGAAATATTTCCTACGGATTCGTGAGCTGAAAACCCAATTTTTGCACAACTTCCTTTGTCCTCTTTCCCTTACGGTACACCAGTTGGTTCCGCGACTAAAATAATATAATAATTCAAACAAAATACAATTTTAATAAGGCCCCGGGCGCGCGTGGGTTATGAAAAATAAACAAGATGGCCGAATAAAATACGCCGGTTGATTTAGGTTTCGAGCAAACATAATCCCTACTCGTGTTCTGTTAATAATAGTTTTGTGAGGGAGTGGGGACCCTTAAAGTCTATGTGTAGTACATCTGAGCTTTTTGAATAGAGATGCAGTAATTTGGGCCCCCTAAAATTAAAATGGGCTCTTCTATGCGCACCCAAAAAACATAGACAAAACTATTCATCATCATCAACCCATTATGTCCCCACCGAGGGGCACGGGTCTCTTCCCCGAGGAAGGTATAGGCCATACTCCACCACGGGGGCCAAGTCCGGATTGGTGGAGGTTTGTAGACTAGTGGCTCGTCTACTGTCAGAAGTTGTCAAGCCGCCCTAAGGCCTCTGACTTGGCTTAACGACTGCCATCTATCGACGGCAGCCGGCACCAACAGCTTAACGTGCCTTGCGAAGCACGGAACCGCTCGGAAAATTGCCACTAGCGTTAGGCACAGACGGCGACCCATCCATGCACAGAACGCGCCCTGTGTTGCTTAACCTTCGTGATCGTTTAAGATCACTCAGGCAGCCGGGGCTACGAGCGATTCATGACTTTATAATTTTTTCGTGTACTATTTTATTCACACTTAGTGAATGTCATTGAAAATCACGTGATTCCCAGATGTATTCATATTTCAGTAAATACAGGGTGACTTTGAATTTGTTCACCGTTTCTTAAGGGGACATTCTAACCATGATTTAAAAATATTATGGTGCTAGTTAGGGAAAAAATTACATGTCAAAATCGAATATTTTTGTTACCCAAAATTACTTCACTTAAACACAAGCAAACAATATGAAGTCGAAAAAGCTATGATTCGAACATCTTATGATCGGCGCCCGCCAATTCAATTGTTTTTTTAACTGTTTACGCATATCGGACGACACTCTTAAGCATTTACCATACAAGAAAACAGTTTTCAACGTTATGGTACTTCCTACCACATCGAATTTGGATCCACAGTTTAGAGCCAAAAGTAAAAAATCACGAATATTTACAAATATGTTACCAAATATATATCGCCCTGTAGTTCATTAAATTATTTAAAAAATGTTTGTGTACGTCTTATTAAAAACAACTTGAAATTAATAGTTGATTGATCGGACCATGTGGCGTAAGGTGAAATTTCATTACATCTTAGAAACAAGTTAAAGTTAAAAATTATTATTTGTTTAACTTTTTATGATCAAGTAAATTTTGAATAAAATTATAAATAAGTAAGAAAACGATTCATAACAAATTGAAAAGAATTAATACAAAAAGTACAATGCATTTAAAAGTATATTCCATGCCAAAACGCCTCAGCACGAAGAGCTAAAATCCAAAAGCGTTTTCATATAATCTCGAGTATAGAAAGCGTTATCAAAATAAACAAAATAATCAGTTCCGAAGCCCCCGAATTAAAGTAGGGTGAAGGGTCCATTTGTTGACCTTGACTGCCACATGGGGTTCGAATATATTGTATCACGTCGCCTCGCAATTTGTCCGCGGGCCCAGTATGGTGTATGGTGTATTTAAAAAAATATAAAAGTATGTGAACGTGCGTAATTGTGGTCATCATTTATATAAAGAGGTAGAAGAAATAGTAGAAGAGATGCAAATGCAAAATGTCTTGTCCTTTTTCGAACTTAAACTTATATAGGCATCACTAAATTATTAACTTAACTCCGGAATTATTACCGGATTTTTTCTCGGAAGAGTCTGACCAGGTTTCGCTCTGAATCGCAGATTACGTTAAGGACTTTGCTAAGAAAATGACAATCGATCGAGAAATGTCTGTAACGACGACCTGCTGTCGACTGTACAAGGCTGATATGATGAGGTTGTGAGTGTTTTTTTCCCTGTCTCGTTTATATCCGTTATGTAGTGTGTGACAAAGAAAGAGTGGCGAAGCAAAGGTGATAAGGGATCGCGAGTAGTGGGTAATTTTTTGATGCACACGACAACTTGTTCTTGGGACGACTTAGGACGTAAGAACTTAAAATATTTTGTCCTTAGAGGACGTTTTGTTTATTAATTTAAGAACTAAAATGTTCTTAGGGAGGTCTTGTTTGTGAATTTATTGCAGTTTTGTCACAGGGAAAGATATCGAGAATTTGAAAGAAAGAATGAATAACCATTTACTGCCAAGAACAAAGATGTTTCACACTTATACGAAATTATTACATTAATTTTATAATATTTAATAGTTGATCATATATTATCAAAGTTAAAGATAAAAAGTACCCGAAACCGGCGTGCGTGCATGCAACGACTAATGAATGTTGATGAAGCGAAAGAGATTTGTCAGGATAGTGGCAAGTGGCAGACCCTGGTCTCTGCCTACCCCTCCGGGATACAGGCGTGAGTTTATGTTATGTTATTTCATGGGTCTCCGAGATTCAAACAGAATTCTTAACGTTGATTTTTTTTTATTCAATTTAGCTCAGAAACTGCGATTTCATAAACTTAGGTGGCTATTTAAAAGAATATTTAGCAAGATACTAAGTTTTTTCATGTTTGGTTCTAGCAAGTAGAGTTTTTAGAGATGTGGAGTTCGAGTTTGGTGACTGGATAATAAGACCAGTTGAGTGCTGAAGATGAAACATTTGAAATTAATTTAAAGGCGATATGTATATTAAACTTAAAAATTAGACAGCCAATCACAATCAATGAAAATAATATACTATATGTACACCAATAGGAACTGGAAAATAATCCGCCAATCGCAGGACAGAAAATTAGTTAGCCGCGCGCAGCGAGTCCGCGGGCACGCGCTGGGGAAGTCTTGCGGGGGGCAGTATGCAGGGGGCACATAAATATAACTCGTGCGCTGCGTGATTGATTTTCTTCCAGTTGCAAAGTGATTTCGCGGACGGCTGAAATATGCACTGATGCAGTAGGTACTAGCTACAAGTTCAAATTATTATTCTAAAACCTACTCCTTAGTCTTTTACAGACCAAAACCTACATGATACGTTTTATATCAGATTTATTGCAAGTGGCATTAGCAAGTACTACGCTTATGCTGCGCTTTTGGGACATAGGCGCGAGAACTTATGTTTACACAAAAAAACAGCGCTGCCCCTTACTCTATAGCCTGAACATCTTTTATTGAGCGATAAAAACGGGTTCGAAAACGGATTAACTCAAAATCGGTAAGTCCAAAAACGACTAAATACCGAAACGAACTAATTTGTCTTAAGGCAACTGAAAATCGCTTATGAACAAAACTTACTAAAAATCTCCTCATTCCTGGTCTTGCAGATAACAATTGAAAACCGTTGTTATTTTTAAGGTCAGGACTGAGGAGGATAGCTACAACCCGAAATAGTCACTCACTCACTCTTTAATCATCTACACGTTTTCTCGGAAACTATCGCTCCTACAAGAAAATGTAGTATGAGAAAGTTGTATTTTTATTTAACGTATTTTTTTGTTCATAAGCAATCTTCGACCATTCCCGTCTCAAGCATCATGTGCTACACACTATAAGAATAGTTCGCTTATTCTCCCGCTAGACCCCAGTCCGCATTTGAGTGAGATTGAATGGCCGTGTTGACACTTTTTTCTTTGACAACAAATTTATGGGGTAAGTTTATTTGACACGTTTTTTGTTTTTATGCGCCTCTGGAGACGGAAGTGTGGCATTTTCCCGTCATAGGTGAGGGAATCTTTGTGTGTTTTTCTTTATTTGGTAAAGAATACACGTGGTAGCTTATGATTAGATGCTTGACATGCAAGTGGATTCTTCTACGGCCAGGGGGGGCAAGTCTCTAAAATGCGTAGTTGTTCAATAGAATCATAAGTGTAGTAATTGTTGTTTCATTTACACTGTTGGTAGTCTAGTGACCAATCGCATTTAAATGGTGTAACCCGTGCAACTTAACTCGGCGCCGCGAGTTTCGATTTTCTTCGCGAGAGATGCCTATTTAATTTCGCTTTTATAATCGCAATACAATTGTACTTCTATTGCTTAGTAGACTACCAAGAAGATGCAAACATCGCCTATTGAAGTGCTTGCAATATTAAATATTGAAAGTATTTTGACCTTTGAGGCCATTATTTAGGACTCTAGTTGTTTAAAAGTGTTTTGCTAAACCAGGCAATATTCGAATATCTCTCTTTTGACTTGAAACTGTTTTGACCTTAGAGGCTATTACTTAGTACTCCAACTGTCTGACAGGGCTCTATTTTGCTAAACCTTAGAATGACGATTTGAGCATAGAATCTGCACCCAAGCATAAAAATTAACTTTGAGTCAGACTGAGTGAAAACCCCGAATAAGCTTGTCGGCGGCGTTGAAATACTGGCAACACCGGATACCCGATGGTGTCAATCAGTCGGCCAATCAGAGACGAGCGCGCGCAAAGAAGCACCGCGTGCTAGCGAAACGTTGAATAGTGGGGAGAACGGGATTGCCGGAACACGAGGGGCCGAGCGGAGCGCGGGTCCCTCGCCTCTCTCTCCACGCCACGACACTCAACGGATCGCTACGTTTCACTTTGGCTAGAATACTTTCGGTTCAGTAAATTCAGTGATTAACTTTAATTTAAATAATTCTTGATTGTAATTTTTGATTCGATTAATATTACAGAATAACTTGTGCGTGAACTGCTTGTTTCTATTGCTCGTACCCTCGTTTCCTTACCTGCCCACGATGTCTGAAGATGCACAGCCAGGCCGTCCGCCGATATCAGAAGTGGGATGTGAAGCGAATTTGCATGAGGGTCCGGGTAATGGTAATAGTTCTGATCGCGTTCCGTTGAGTGCTATGAGTGACACGGAAAATTTATTCACGCGCCTGCTGCAAACAATGGCCGGGACCAGCGGCCACGTGGTGGCTCCACCGGCTCCGCCACCTGTGCTGATTAAGTTTGACCCGGACGACGAGGAAGGTGACATCGAAGGATGGTGCAGTATAAACGAGGTCATAATAAAACATAAGAGATTGGAAGGTGCTGATCTCCTGCTATCATTGACTCAAGCCCTACGTGGCCGTGCTGCGTCATGTCTATCCAAGTTAAAAATCAATGATTTGACCTGGGAAAGCGTGAAAGAATTTTTAATCGCCAAGTTTTCAAAGCCTATGCTTGTGCAAGATTATTTTGATCGCATAATTAAGTTTCAAATTGCCCCCAAAGAAACTGCATCTGATGCTGCGATGCGGCTGTGGCAATTAATTGAAACCATTCCGAAGGTAGATTTGTGTGAGGAAGTAATTGTCGGCTTTGCTATAGCTATTTTGTGTCAATGCGATCAAAACTTGAGAAGAGAATTAAATGCGCATAGTGTAACGACTAAAACTCAGCTGTGTCGAATTTTGAGAGGTTTAAATCTGCTGAAACGACGCAATGATGATTCAGACGCGCTCATGGATATGAAGCGTCCTCGTACTATGGAGTACCGAAGTCCATTCATCTTCCCTGGGCACTGCCATCGATGTGGAGAAACTGGTCACCGGTTTTCTAATTGTCCTCGCAATCGCGGGGATACTTTGTACAATTTTCAGGCACGGTCGAGGCCCCCCTCCCGTTTTGACGATCGACGCCAGGCCCCGTTCGCCGCCTCAGCCTCGGCGCCATCACCGCCACCACTCACGCCACGTGCGACGCCACCTACTTGCTACAGCTGCGGCAAGCCTGGGCACCTTGCTAACGTATGCACCGTGAAACGGGAGCGGTCCGATCGTAAAGAGGTTAACCTATGCGACAAGCGTGTTACGGTTGGCGAACTCATGATATCAGGTAAAGGCTTTCCTTTTATTTTTGACTCTGGATCAGAATGTTCACTAATCAAAGAAAGTGTAGCCAATCAGATTGGCGGTAAACGACAATACAATATCGTTGAGCTTGTGGGAATCGGTAAAACAAGCGTTAAATGCACGATGCAGACCCTCGCTTTGATCAGTGTTCAAGATCTGGTACTAGAGATACTTTTTCATGTCGTTGCCGACGATTGTCTTAGAGAACCGGTTTTACTTGGTCGTGATCTCATTTCTATGGGAATAGGTGTAGAAATAAACGCGCGTGGTTTGTCAATTTTCCGCTCTAAATTCACGCAATTATGCAATAAAGGTTCGAATTTAGATGAAACCAAGGTTAACACAGACTTGCAGGGCGAAGAAAAGGCAGCTCTTTTAGAGATACTTTCTCGTTATTCAGATTCATTTGTAGAAGGTGTTCCAATAAATCGCGTAAAAACCGGCCAGATGAAAATTGATTTGATTGATCCAAACAAAACCGTGCATAGGAGACCCTATAGATTATCAGCTATGGAAAGACAAATCGTGAAAGATAAAATCTCAGAGCTTGTTGAAGCAGGTGTTATTCAAGAAAGTAATTCCCCATTTGCTAGTCCCATATTGCTGGTAAAAAAAAAGGATGGTAGCGACCGTATGGTGGTAGACTACAGGGAACTTAATTCCAACACACGCTCAGATAACTACCCCCTTCCGCGAATAAGCGATCAAATTGATAGACTCCATGGTGCCCATTACTTTACTTCACTAGACATGGCATCAGGCTTTCATTGTATTCCAATGGACCCCAATTCTGTTGAGTGTACTGCTTTCGTCACGCCCGATGGACAGTACGAGTATGTAGCTATGCCATTTGGACTCAAAAACGCACCACCTGTGTTCCAAAGATGCATCAATCAAGCTCTCAAATGTTGTGATTTCGTTCTGATTTACATAGACGACGTTCTATGCCCATCAAAAACTGTAGCAGAAGGCCTTGAACGTTTGGATACTGTTCTCAAAGAACTGGCAGTCGCAGGTTTCTCTCTGAACATGAAAAAGTGTAGTTTTCTTAAACAAGAAGTAACTTATTTAGGTTATGTTATAAGTGCAGGTGAAATACGCCCTAATCCCCGCAAAGTGGAAGCACTATCTGAAGCCCCAGCCCCCCGCACCGTAACTCAAGTGCGACAATTTATTGGGTTAGCGTCCTATTTCAGGCAATTCATACCGAATTTTTCACAAATTATGGGGCCACTCTATTTGTTGCTCTCACAAACAAAAGGTGATATTAAATGGACGGAAAAACATGAGCAAATCCATAAAAAAAATAGTCGAAATCTTAACTTCAGAACCTGTTCTGGCTATTTTTGACCCAGAACTCGATGTCGAATTACACACGGATGCCAGTTCTTTAGGATACGGTGCAATTTTAATTCAACGTAAAAACAAGGCTCCACACGTCGTGGCATATTATAGTAGACGCACCACAGACACAGAATCGCGCTACCACTCGTATGAACTCGAAACACTCGCGGTGGTGCGTGCAGTAGAAAACTTTCGTCACTATTTGTACGGCCGTCATTTTACCGTACACACTGATTGCAATGCCCTTAAGGCATCAAGCACAAAACGCGACCTAACACCTCGCGTGCACAGATGGTGGGCCATTCTGCAATGTTACGATTTTGACATTATTTATCGTGAAGGACGTCACATGGCTCATGCTGATTTTTTATCACGTAACCCAGTGGATGGTTTGACATGTAGTTCGAATGTACCCTCAGTCACGAAACCACCCACACGACATTCAAAAATACCCCCAGTCGCGGTACCTGTCACTCAAGATTCAAAATTACCCACGATTGAAAGTACTCGGGTGACAAAAAGCGTATGTGTACTAGAATTGTATCAGGGTTGGTTAACCGTGGAGCAACAACGCGACAATGAAATTGTTGATACTATCACAAAGTGGAAAAATCAAGAACTTCCTAGTGACGTAATGCGAACTTATGATATTAGAAATGGTCTTTTGTATCGCAAAGTCGAGCGTAAAAAGCGAAGTTCTTGGTTACCAATCGTGCCTAGGTCATTAGTTTGGTCACTTATTAGTCATGTGCACGTTGAGCTTAAACATCTGGGATATGACAAAACCCTTGACATGTTATACGAGTCTTATTGGTTTCCTAATATGGCTAAAACTGTGAAAACATTTGTTGATGCATGTTTAGTTTGTAAAGCATGTAAAGGTCCTTCCGGTGCCCAACAGATTCAGCTGCATTCTATACCTAAAACATCTGTACCCTGGCATACTATACACGTAGACATAAGCGGCAAACTGAGTGGCAAAAGTCAAAGGAAGGAATACGTGTTTGTGATCATAGATTCTTTCACTAAATATGTCTTGCTTAAACACACACTCAGCTTAGACTCTGCCAGTGCTGTAGAGGCCCTTAAGGAGGTTGTCTATTTGTTCGGAGCACCTAAGCGTATAATCGCGGACCAAGGTCGTTGCTTTATCAGTTCTGATTTCAAAGGGTTCTGTGCAGAGCACAATATACATCTCCATCTGATCGCAACCGGCGCAAGTAGGGCCAACGGTCAGGTAGAGCGAGTTATGCAAACCTTGAAAAACTTGTTGACCATTATCGAGAATAACTCGGATAATGTCTGGCGTGATGAGTTGGGAGAGGTTCAATTGGTTCTCAATAGTTCTAGATGTAGAGTCACCGGTTTCAGTCCAATAGAATTGATGTTTGGCATTAAATCTCAGCCTCTGGGTATTTCAAAAATTATTCAGGATGTTAGCACTGAAAGCGAACGGCTAGATGTAGATAAATCAAGGGAACTTGCTTCAACAAGAATTCTGAAAGAAGCCAAAGCTGATACTCTTCGTTTTAATAAAAACAAAGCTCTTGTAAAAAGATTTAAACAAGGCGATTTCGTTTTTCTCAAATGCTGCGAAAGAAATCAAACTAAACTCGATCGTAAATTTAAAGGTCCGTTTAAAATTACCAAACTTCTCGATAATGACCGGTATGAGCTGAAAAACCTCAATGGTTCTAGTAGGAGCTATAAGTATCCTCACGAAAGCTTGCGAGAGGTGCCCAATGGGCGTGCAGGGTTGACAGAGGTGGCTGAAGCGTTGCGTGATGAGGCAATGGTAGATGAGGAGACAGTGGCGGATGAGACCGTGTCGGCGAATAGTGGGCTTGGTCGAGATCAGTCTGAAATGGAGGTGGTCTCTGATGCTGACGATGCTGAAGTTACATAGAGATAAAAGGTGTGTATATTGCTGACTTGTGTAATGGTCGCAAGCCTCTGGCTTGCCACATGCTATATGCGTGCTGGTCCCCAGATGGTGGTGCGGAGCTATAACAAGTGCAGATTACTGAGAGTTACTGTGATGATACTGTGATGGTGATGATGGTGTGAAACTGTGAATACTGGTTATTTGTTATTGGTCGTAAGCCTCTGGCCTGCCGCAACCTATACGGGTGTTGGTCCCCAGGTGGTGGTGCGAAGATATAACCGGTGCAGATGATGTTATTGTTAGTAATGATGTGATGTGGACGTAATACAATGTAGAGTCAATGTAGAGTCAATGTAGAGTCAATGTAGAGTCAATGTAGAGTCAATGTAGAGTCAATGTAGAGTCAATGTAGAGTCAATGTAGAGTCAATGTAGAGTCAATGTAGAGTCAATTTAGAGTCAATGTAGAGTCAATGCAGCGTCAATATAGACACAAAGAGAGATAAATTTGAACAAAACAGAAGAAGAAAGCAATGCAAGTTGTCAGGATGAACGAGCTGTGTAATGTCGATGATGTGATGTAGCTCACGTAGAATTTCGTCTCTTTCACAGATCTCTAATCACGCCCGAGGCCGGGCGTACGTCAGCATGGCCGTGTCGGCGGCGTTGAAATACTGGCAACACCGGATACCCGATGGTGTCAATCAGTCGGCCAATCAGAGACGAGCGCGCGCAAAGAAGCACCGCGTGCTAGCGAAACGTTGAATAGTGGGGAGAACGGGATTGCCGGAACACGAGGGGCCGAGCGGAGCGCGGGTCCCTCGCCTCTCTCTCCACGCCACGACACTCAACGGATCGCTACGTTTCACTTTGGCTAGAATACTTTCGGTTCAGTAAATTCAGTGATTAACTTTAATTTAAATAATTCTTGATTGTAATTTTTGATTCGATTAATATTACAGAATAACTTGTGCGTGAACTGCTTGTTTCTATTGCTCGTACCCTCGTTTCCTTACCTGCCCACGATGTCTGAAGATGCACAGCCAGGCCGTCCGCCGATAAGCTTATTGTTAAAACGCAAATTGAGATAAATGTAATTTTCCCACAAAATTTCAACCAAGCTGCGAATTTTCAGATCCAATTTATCACATAATACTGTCTAGACTTTTGGCCCTTTCTCTGAAATATTAATAAACTTTCGTTTGCAAAAAGGGTTGAGAAGTTGTGCGGTCAGGTTGATTCCAAAGTATTGATTTGCACAAATGTCCCCAGTTTGGGTGTATTTCCAAGTTTGTGATGTCTTTGCCTAGTTGCCATAGCACAGGGTAGCCTAGATTGGGGTCAGGTTTAATACAAGGACGAGTCATTGCATTGTGTTATTATCAAAGTTTGTACAATTTTTATTTTCTCAAACGCGCTTGGAAATTTGAGCATTATTTTGCCAACCTTCTTCGAGATAAATCGAAATTGCTGTACGGGCCAAATACATGCGAGCGACAACCGGCAAAAGTGGAATGAAAATCCATACCTGTCGTTTTTAGCGGGCAAATAAGTTACTTAGTAAACTCATACCTGTCGTTTAATTTAAAAATGGAACGATCTTTTACTCCGAAACATAGCAACCAAGGAGGTAACTTGTCAAAGGTTTTATTTAAATTTTGAACTAGCTTGCAAATAGAAAGCTGTTTATTGAAAAAGAAAAAAAAAACAATTAAACGGGGGAAAAAAATATTGTTGTTCGTTGTTCGTCATTGATTTTGAAAAGTAAAAAGTTCTGCCTAGGTACTGCTAAGTTTTAATTTCCGCACATTATTTGAAAAGTAGGTATACAAGCCTTTGCCACAACGAGGCATCGCCTCGGCCCGCATTTACACGTTCGTCCATCAATGCCTCTGTTGCTGGCCGCTGCAGTAATGTACTATTGTTTAATAATTTTTCTAAAAGAAAACTTTATTGTAATAAGGCTGCCTAGGTATAATTGTATTTCATTTGATACTAGATGTATTTCTGCTGAGATAAATATATGCAAAAAAACCAATACCACTTTAAAATACTCGTACACTGTCGATTCCCCACCAGGTATATTTCTTTTGAAAGAAATGCTCATAATGATGATGTAGTGTAGAGTATACGGTAAGTACACCTCATATTTTACAAATAAAAGTGATAAATGTAATTAGAAGGCTGAAAATCCTCGAAAACTAATTTTTTTGCGTGCTCTGATTTTAACATTGAAAGAATCAATTCCACCATTGAACAACCGGATATCCGTTATACATAGGAATATTCGTATTTAGGAATATTCGAACACGATACTAATTAGAAGGGGAAACGATTGCCGAACCACAATTCGGTTTAGATTTTATACGGTCCAGTGTGTAGGCCCGTTCAGGCAGCCTTTATAGGATAGCTCCATTTTCGACCTAAAAGGTTTGTGAAAAAACTGAAACAAAAAAATAACCAATAACCCGACTGCTGGGCATTGATTACTAAGCAGGCAGTACCAACCAATTTACCTGCAAAGAGTTACACAATGTGTTTGGGTCCCGCCTGCGAGTAGTTAATGCCCAGCAATCGGGATGTTATTTTTTTAATTCAGTTTTTGTTTCAATAAACACTTTATTTACTTATTTACTCGCCAATAAGAACAACATAACTAACTTCCACACAACACAATCACTTGTCCTTGTCCCAAACTAGACTGGGACCCAGAAACGACTAATAATAAAAATAATAACTTCCACACAACACAATCACTTGACCTGGCCCCAATCTAGGCTACCCTGTGCTATGGTAACCAGGCAAGGACATTACAAACATGAAATTACACCCAGACTGAGGCCATTTGTACAAATGTACGGTGGCCCCCAGTGGAATCGAACCCACGACCACTGTTTTGGTAGCTAAGCGCCTTAACGATTAAACCAGTCAAGACTGACTGACAAGACAGTTACTGACAGTTGACTGTATAAGACTGTTTATATCTAATATCCGTATAATTTCCTTCCTTGTGTTCAGTAAAGTTTTCTATCTGTCAACCAATCTATATATCTGTCAAATGGGAAATGTTATGCAGAAACATTCAAAGAAACATTTGAAATTTCTAAACATTCCACAACACATAACTTTCGAGACAACCGCTTTTTTATGTGTTACTTGCTGACCCGGCAAACGTTATTTTGCCATATTTAATTAGCCTACGACCTACCAAATATACACAAAAAAAATCATAAAAATCGGTGAAGCCGTTTCATGAAATGAGATTTTTATATACTAGATACTGTTTTGTTCAGACATTTTATATTTGTAGTTACTACATATAACATTAAACACGTCTGAAAAAAAAAACATGGTTAAAAACAATTTAATACATAAAAAGTGTTTTTCGTGGAAGTTACGTATTGAGGGTTGGAATGTTTCTGCGTCATACGGTCCAAATTGAGGGTCATTGGAAAGGGTCGAGAGCGGATGAGTCCGCGACCCATTTAGGCGCAGTGTGTTGTGAAGCGGCCGTCCACAAATTTTGGCTCGGGTTGCCAATGACTGACTAGATGGTTGCTCAGTGTGTTTAGGTGCCAGCGTTAGGGTGCCTCGTTTGCATTGCAGTTGCCGGTTGCATTGTACATTGTATATGAAACGAACGTGCATTGTATATGAAATATTATCTTAAAAACTAGCAATAAATTATAAAATACAGAAATAATGGAATTTAGTACATACCCAATGTCAGCAAATAAAAATGATACAATGTCAAATCGTCGCTGTCATTTCAAAAAGTCGTATGTTAACATTTAACACATTTAACATAGGACTTTTTGAAATGACAGCGACGAAATTATATTAATACTTATTACTAGCTATCGTACATAGTCACGTTAGTGACACTACAAGAAATAAAATGTCAGAAATTTGTAGCGGGAATAATATTGAAAAATCACGGCGAGTTTGTTGTCTCCAATTAAGACCATTTAAAAATTCTTCGGTGGAATATTTTTTTTTAATAAATGCTTCTTTAGGTTTGTTTTAAATACCGTACTAGCGTCAATGGTATTATTTATGAAAACACGAGTGCTCTAAAACATTGCTCAGAGGGCATAGAGTCCAAAGATGCCGCTCGTGAAAGTGGAAGTGAACAAGATTTATTTACCACCAATCATAACTACAAATAATAAATATAATTTTTTTTTTCATTCTGATGTTTGTGGCATAAAGGCTATGAAGGCGCCTCGAGCGATACCCATACAAACTTAGTATGGTTTTAATTTGAAAATACATTAGGTACTTATATAATCACCTAACTTCGATTTTAATTTTATTTAATGTTTGAAAAGTATTATAGGATAACGTTTAATTAGGGATGAGCTTCCATGATTTGGGTAGCCCCAAGTAAGTAACTATAATGCAAGTGACTTGCCCAAATGAGAATATCGTACAAACGCTCCTATGGGCCATTACAATAGGATACAGTTTTCAATGGCGCTGCTTTTCGGCCTCGGTTTAAAATCGTGTTAGTTAGAGCATTTGCATTCCTGATGATATGTCATTTTCATTTGCATTCGGTGTATTATTCATGATGCTTTCAATAATTTTACAACAGATTTGGTCTTTAGGACCAAATCTGACCTCGGTACTAACTTTTGATATTATTGTTTAGTTTGGTACTTAAGCTTCATTATGTAGGTATATTTCTGCTAAGGCCATTCAACTTTTGACTTAGTTACCTAAAAAAAATATGTATATGCTTCAAAAAAGTAGTAACTTTTAAACATACAGATTGTATCAAAGCTATTGTAAAGAAAGAAAGAAGGTAGAACTTTCATATTCATTTAAAACGACCTCAATTTCCTCAATAAATGGTAACATTTTTTTTATGTAGCCTATATACGTCCTTCTACATGCTTCTCTCAGAGAGAGAGAGCGAGAGAGAGAGAGAGAGAGAGTATGGGCTTAATTACCACGCGTGCCCACCGCGGGTTGCCAATTTCTAGCGCTTAGACAAACTAGCACTGTAATCTACACTGTAATTTATCGCCATAAATGAATTGAATTGAAAATTAAATACTTGTACCACCTTTATTACAATTCTGATATCAGGGTCGTCCCAACATTCGTGGCCCCAGTTCAAAACTATGTAAGTTACTGAATATTCTCTAGAAAAAGAGCACACATAAAATGAAATTACCAATTGTATCGATTACGAACGGTGCGTGTGATATTGTGATAACCAAATAATCTCACAGAAGAACGACGGAAGGTATAGTCAGCTTAGCTAATGGCCATTATAAGGCCAAGAGTAGCCTTGAAGAATGCGACAATAATGACGCGGAATAATTTTTTTTATGTGGCCTATATACGTCCCGCTGCAGGGCACATGCCCTCTCTCAGAGAGAGAGCATGGGCTTAATTACCACGCATGCCCACCGTGGTTTGGCAATTTCAAGCGCTGAGGTATGTAAACACCTCTGACACTCAGGTTTCCTCACGATGTTTTCCTTCGCCTTTAAAGAGTGGTATTGCTACTACAACTTCACAAATGTACGTAACTTACAAAACAAAGTGATTGTGGTACATGCCGGGGTTCGAACGCACGACCTCCCGAATGAGAAGCCGGCATTCTACCGCTCCGCTACCACCGCTTAGTGGACAAAAATACTGGCCGCTACAAGGCACTCGCCCACGAACTGGCAAACCAGCGTAGGACGCCCTCCAGTTCGCCGGACCGACGATCTGAGGCAGACTGCTGGCAGTAGCTGGATAAGGATGGCCGAGGACAGAAGGAAGTGGCGTGTCTTGGAGGCATATGTCCAACAGTGGACGAGTATGGGCTGATTGATTGATTGTCATACTTAAGTAGGAGCGTAGTGGCACGCCGTATCTTGTCCCCAACGTCAACAAAAACGAGATGACGTCGCCGGAGTAGCGTCGTCCTAAAGACATCTCGTATCTCATTGAAGACAAGTCGGCTGTCCGTCATCATCATCAGTCCTTTGACGCCCACTGCAGGACATAGGCCTCCCTCGTGGTTTTCACAACCATGAGAGGTTTTGCCATAATCGCCACGCTTGGCAGGCGGCTTGGCGATCGCAGTATGCGGTTGGAATCTCAGGAAGAAGCTGCTACCCGTCTCCTGGTAATTTATTTCCTTAGTCGCTTTCTACGACATCCACGGGAGGAAATGGAGTGACGCTATTCTTAATCCGGCGCCACACGGATAATCAAAACCGAAATAATCAAAATCAAAACTCAAAATCAAAATATTTATTGCACCATAATGTAAATAAGGTCTCAAATAACACTGAGTGTATGATACTGATTATGGACCCTGTCGGGCGCGGCAATATGACTTAAAAACTAACATGCTTATAAAAATATTATGTAGTGGGAACACAAATATTTTCTTAAATTTAGTAGGAATTTCTCTTATAGTTTAGGTAAGTTGTTAAAAAGTTATCCTATCCTAGGCCTTTAAGTATTCTTCAATTGTATAAGGACATAATTCTATTAATTAATATTGAATACTGGACATAATTGATATTGCCACTATTGGTTACTCGAACCAACTAGTAACCAATAGTGGAAATATTTCGGTTTTGATAAAAAAATGTCCCTTGCTGTGTTTATTGGTTTCGGTGGTAGCCTAGTGGGTAGAACATTGGACTCGGAAGCGGGAGACCCAGCTTCGATCCCCAGTGCGGGCATGTACCTATGACTTTTCTTTCTAAGTTATGTACATTTATGAAGTTATAGTAGCAATACCACTCGCTAACTGTGAAGGAAAACATCGTGAGGAAACCTGGGTGTCTGAGCTATTCAGATACCTCAGCGCTTGAAGGTGGGCACGCGTGGTGATTAAGCCCATACTCTCTCTCTGAGAGAAGGCCTGTGCCCTACAGTGGGACGTATATAGGCTGCTTATGATGTGTTTATTTTTGGGACAGCCGAAGTGGCCTCATTATCCTTCACATTGGTTTTCTGTTTTCCTCTGTGATGTGGTTTTCGACGTAACCGCCGAAACGAATGGTGGTTTTCGGCCGTAAAAGGTAACGATAGTTTCCGACCAGATGGGAAGCATTTCTTTCTACGCGTTATGTACCTTAGCCATTGCGAAATTCAGGTGATGTTCCTTTGCCCTCCTGCAAATATTCGAAATCGAAGGCGGTCAATAAATCGATATATTGTATCGCGAAAGGATTATTTTTTATTTTACTCTTTTGGTCTTTGTGGGAGATTGGATCGTCTTTTGTTGTGTGCAAAATCGATAATTGTTGTGCGCTGAATCGAATGATGAGGTATTCGTTCAACAGTTCTAATAAAGGGACTTAGGAATCCTCAATGAATTGCAATGTGATTGAAATTCAATGTTTTAAGTATTTGATACCTTTTGAGAATGTCCTTTCCAGAATTTACTTTCGTATAATAGGATTACTTTGACCCAATCGTTGAAACTAGATAATGATAGTTTTTTTTTTATAGAAGAACCGGCCTATGACCGGAGTACGTGGAAAATATTCCAAATACATATAAAGACGTCCGTGTGGCGCCGGATTACGAATACCGTCACCCCATTTCCTTCTGTGGATGTAAATTACCAGGAGACGGGCAGCAGC
Organism: Yponomeuta malinellus; assembly: GCA_947308005.1. Lineage (NCBI taxonomy): Eukaryota > Metazoa > Arthropoda > Insecta > Lepidoptera > Yponomeutidae > Yponomeuta > Yponomeuta malinellus. Next base: position 3,827,261 of record OX371019.1, read on the forward strand.
GTCTTCCTGAGATTCCAACCGCATACTGCGATCGCCAACCCGCCTGCCAAGCGTGGCGATTATGGCAACACCCGTCATGGCTATGAAAACCACGAGGGAGGCTTATGTCCTGTAGTGGGTATCAAAAGGCTGATGATGATGATGATATAAAGATGAGGGCGATCTCTAAATATACCCAAATTTTACCCACATAGCCAATTTAAAAAAAGTTCTACAGATTTTTTTGTGGAAACGTCCCGTATAGCTTAAGAAAACAACTTGAGGGGTTAATAGTGATTTTTAGCACCCACAACCCACGATATGTACCTAACTAATTAACTTATAATTCATGCCAAAAACGGCCGTATTTGGCGTTAATGCTGTGTAGTCCCAGGTTTTTTGCCTTGCGTTCGCGGCCATGGGGCTTAAACATCACTATTAACATGACTGAGAGATTGTTCTTACACTTATGCAAAAAATGATCTGGATTTTTTTTTCCATTGGTGACGCTAGTGTTACTGCATAAAGCATCTTACGTGGTTTTGTTATAGAACATTATAGCTATAAAAAACTTTTCAACGGAACCGACACTGAAATTGCGAAATAAATATACGGAACGGCTGATATTGTTTTCGCTTTGTTGAACCCATATAACATTAGTATTGATGAGTAGGATAATCCTCTCCACCAATCCGGACTTGGCCCCCGTGGTGGACTCCACCAATCCGGACTTGGCCCCCGTGGTGGAGTATGGCCTATACCTTCCTCAGGGAAGAGACCCGTGCCCCTCGGTGGGGACATAATGGTTTGATGATGATAATCCTTTCATGTTCTTCATGAACTTTCTGGAACACATTATCCTAGCGCTTCACTTTGCTTTTAAGCGTACTCGCGTATTTGCCGACAATTACCAATAAATAGCAGATTACAAAATCAGTGCTAAAGATTTGTCAGAAAAGCCGGCAATGGATAGTTAGTACTTGCCAAATTTGCTGTGTTCATTAGTTAGAAACAGGCTGCGCCCAAAACACTCGGCGGATCTCTATGAAACCGAACTCGAAGATATGGATGAAATTATGGTTGAAATCTAACTCGATTCCTGCTTCGTGATGTGTGACAAGCCAATGGAATCCGCAGTACGCTAAAATACCAAGCGTTCCACGATATACTGGTGTTTCAACTCCCTGCTCGGGGATTTTGGCTGCAGAAGAGGAGGTTACAGAAGTGCAGAACGTGGAATTTTCAGTTTTTTTTTTATCTAGAGGAAAACGAGAAAGAGAGAAAGCTAGTCTTGACCGACCACCACTATTCAGGCTCGACCTTGTGCGGTGGCTACGGCTAGGTAAAGCCATCGCTCACACGATTTTTAGGGTTCCCTTCCCCAAGGGTGCCAAACGGGACCCTATTACTAAGACCACTGTCCGTCTGTCTGTCTGTCACCACACCAGGCTGTATCTCGTGTACCGTGACAGCTGGGCAGGTGAAATTTTCACAAATTATGGATTTCTGTTGCCGCTATAACAAAAAATACTAAAAACAGAATAAAATAAATATTTAATGAGGGGTCCCATACAACAAACGTTGTCCAAAGACAGGGCGCGCCATCTAGCGGCCGTCTATGTATCCTTCACAGCGCCGATGTCATGTCGTTAAATTTCAATATTAAACGCTTCTTGTTGATTTCAGCGGATGATATTGTATATTGTCATTCAACAAACGGAATGTAAATTATTTCATCATCAGCCATTTAACGCCCACTGCAGGACATAAGCCTCCTTCGTGGTTTTCATAACCATGAGGGGTTTTGCCATAATCGCCACGCTTGGCAGGCGGGTTGGCGATCGCAGTATGCGGTTGGAGTCTCAGGAAGACGCTGCTGCCCGTCTCCAGGTAATTGATTTCCTTAGTCGCTTTCTACGACCTCCATGGAAGGAAATGGAGTGACGCTATGCTTAATCCGGTGCCACACGGTGTATATTACATGTAAATTGTTTACGTTGTAATAAATTTATGATTTCTGACTCCGTCCTTCTGTCCAGTGTATTCGTTCGGCGAGTTGAGTTCGTGATTTGTGCGTGTCGATCTCTGTCCGCCGCGTTATTTACCGGGTTCTCGTTTCGGCGCGTGTCGCGTCACGAGTACCGGTAATGGATTGCTTTTTGCCTCTACCGGATTCTCGATTGGGACTATATTTTTTTATTACTTTTTGGTTCCAAGAAAATGGGCCAGTGTTTAGTCTTAGTAACTGGACTCTCAAAAAGATAAATAAAATATAAAAATAACTTCTACACAACACAATCACGATATTTTCATGTTTCCGAGATAACTTATGTCAGCCTGGTTCGTCCCTTACCGGCCGTTCCATCTTCGATATACTGCATTAATTTTGGGTGGTTTGACGTTCATTTTGCTGTCTTAGTTTGTTTTTTTTTTAAACGCACTAGAATAATATCTCGACACTAACTAGAATCTATTAGAACCACTAGTAGCCATCCAGGGCAGTGCGTGCGTGCCGCGGGTCGTTGTTCTGTTAGACGGAGAGGCGGTACTAATTGTTGACGCATTTTTTGAACAATATTTCTCAACTCGAAACAAGATTTCTCAACTATTTTTTATTTATTTACGTTTATACTTAAAAGTTGTAGTCTAAATAGATTTAATTTTTTTGTTACTAATTACATAACCGCGACTTTCAAACCACCCATAAATCAGCGTGTATTTATATTAGAATAAATACCTACAAATCTGAGATATCTACCAAAAAGAGGAAAACTTCCACACTGATTCGACAAAGTCGTGATAATGTTCGGAAGTCCGTCGTGACGTGATCACTAATGTCTGTAGCGTCGGCAAAAAAGGCACTGAACCAAATTTCATTGTTATCGGTTTAGCCGGCAGCGCGGTCGACACTTCGTGACCATGAAGTACGCAGAAGAATGAAAGTGGAACTAATGTTATAAAAAAGTCGTTTTTTAAGATGGAATGATTAGAAAAATCAATAAACGTGCTACGGAATGATTCGGGTCGAAGATTGAACTTCGTCTGATAAAAGCTTCTGTCATGCTTTTGAGGATCATCTTAGTATTTTCTAAGGTTAACACTAGCACTAGACATAATAAGAACTGAATTCAAGGATAAAAAAAACATTTATCATACCAACAAGACACCTCACAGAAACTAAATAAGCAGATAAGTAACATAAACTGGACAACGACAGAAAGAAAACTAAATATACAACAGAAAAAAACGAATAAATAAATCAGGACCATATAGTAGTGTGTCTAAGTTGCCACAAAAGGCAGCTGACTCAGCGTTGTGCTGAGGAAGTGATCCCTCAGCGCTGATTTTCAGTCAGCGCCTACGGTAATTCACGGTTACATTTATATTTTACTCTTTTATTTTTCAAGTCATCTTACATTGACGTTCTATACGAAACATGTAAAGCTCCAGTTATTTATATTTTAAGTATAGTATTTATTTTATTATATATTAATTTGTTTCTCAAGGTCCTTATAGTTTGGGACAAACTGACGACTGTTGGCTAGTATACACGTTAAAACGTTTTTTTTTACTGTGGGAAAACGGTGTTTATTTACTATGGATCAACAGACTTTTTTTTGCTATTTTGAAATTGTGCCATTGTTTGTATTGACGAGTATAACGCCCACGGAGCGGTGGTAGCGGAGCGGTAGAACGCCGGCTTCTCATTCGTGAGGTCGTGGGTTCGAATCCCGGCATGTACCAATGACTTTGTTTTCTAAAATTACGTACATTTGTCAATTTACCACTCGCTGGCGGTGAAGGAAAACGATCTTGAGGAAACCCTAGTGTCTGAGGTATTTACATACCTCAGCACTTGCTACGTACAATGGCCCAACTTTGAGGCTAAGTGCGGAAATGTCCAGTCGAACTAGAACTAGAGTACAACGCCCGTCTTGGTACGTGTACACCATGCATAATATTCCTAATTGATGAATGTTGTTCTAGTAACCGGTTTGACTTAAGATTAGCTTCACAGTTAAAACGTAACTCTGTCATAAATTCACAGAAGATCAGGGATTCACTTTTATCATTTGTTCTGGACGTAACTTCACTGTTGACAAGAGAATCAGTTCTTTGGTAAAGGAACACCACGTATATTATTTATAATTAATGAATTCACTTTTATCATTTGTTCTGAACGTAACTTCACTGTTGACACGAGAATCAGTTCTTTGGTAAAGGAACACCACGTATAATCTAATTAATGAATTCACTTTTATCATTTGTTCTGAACTTAACTACACTGTTGACACGAGAATCAGTTCTTTGGTAAAGGAACACCACGTATAATATTTCTAATTAATGAATTCACTTTTATCATTTGTTCTGGACGTAACTTCACTGTTGACACGAGAATCAGTTATTTGGTAAAGGAACACCACGTATAATATTTCTAATTAATGAATTCACTTTTATCATTTGTTCTGAACGTAACTTCACTGTTGACACGAGAATAAGTTCTTTGGTAAGGAACACCACGTATAATATTTCTTATTGACGAATGTGGTTCTAGACATCGCTTTAACTTAAGTTTAGCTTCACAGTTAAAACGTGACTCTATCATAAATTCACAGAAGAACAGGGTTTCGCTTTTATCATTTGTTCTGAATGTAACTTCACTGTTGACACGAGAATCAGTTCTTTGGTCAAGGATCACCACGTATCATATTTCTTATAATGAATGTAGTTCTAGACATCGCTTTTACTTAAGATTAGCTTCACAGTTAAAACGTAACTCTGTCATAAATTCACAGAAGAACAGGGATTCACTTTTATTCTTTGTTCTGAACGTAACTTCACCGTTAACATGATGAGCCGGGTGCCCCGGTCTGCGAGCGGACAGTATTTTATTTATCAGGGCCATATGTCAACTCACGACAAAATGGCGCATCAAAAATGTACAAAATAAGTACGTAGACAATTCCTTTGGAGGTGAAACATTCCCTTTGACATTGAAAAGGGTAAAGGGTCCGAAAGTCTGAATAAAACACGCCTATTCCCTTTTCGTGCTAGTGAGACCCATAGACGCTTTTAAGGTGAAAAACATATCCTCTCGTTTGTTGCGCTGGGTCGATTCTGTTTATAGCTCTACGTGCAGAAACGAAATTTCTAACAGTCCGTGCGCTGATATTTTCGTTGCTCTTCTTCTTTATGTGCCGTCTCCTATCGGAGGTTGGCAACCAATTCAGCTACCTTGCTTTTCGAGGCGGCCAATATAAACAAGGAACAGAGCACCAGCTCTTTTCAAACCACTGTCGCAAGGTTGTCCATGATATCTTAGCTCTCCCAGGTCTCCTTCCGTCGCCTTGTATGGTAAGTTGGAGATTTACTTGATGTTAAGCATTATGCGCCGGCAATAATGCTTCACACCGGCCATTTGGCGCCGGATTAAGAATAGCGTCACTCCATTTCATTCCGTGGATGTCGTAGAAGGCGACCAGGAGACGGGCAGCAGCGTCTTCCTGAGATTCCAACCGCATACTGCGATCGCCAACCCGCCTGCCAAGCGTGGGGATTATGGCAAAACCCTTCATGGTTAGGTAAAACCATGAGGGAGGCATGTGTCCTGCAGTGGGCGTAAAAATGGCTGATGATGAAGCATTATACACCATACATTTTGGGTGGTTATAAAAACATAGCAAAATGAATGACCATAGCTATCGGGTACGCTAGTTTGTTTTTTTTTTTTAAAAACGCACGTTTCTTATGAAGCGAAAGTGATCTGTCAGGATCGTGGCAAGTGGCAGTTCCTGGTCTGTGCTTACCCCTCTAGGATACAGGCGTGTGTTTATGTATGTATAAAAAAACTAACAGCTAGGATCGTTTCAGTACAACAGCATAGGACTTTGCAAAAGCGCTTTGCCCGATGAAACTGCATTTTTTTACCACCGACCATTACTTAAACGTCTTGCGAGGTTAAGGGAGGTTTGTTTATCCACGCGCTTCCTTATTTGTCCTCCCTTTCAGCGGAGGATTTCGGTTTCCGCGTGAAAAATAACCTTTTTGGTGGCAACACTGAAATAAAAGCGGAGCGAGCAGCCGACTACGAGCATATACTTCGGTGTATATGAAGTATATCTACATCCACACAGCACAATCACTTGGACTGACCCTATAGTGTAATACACACAATAGAATTATATAAAAGCACGACAATCGCTATTATTTGCCTTTATTTGGTAGGCTACTAAGCGATTTCAGTACAATATAATTTCAATGGTATAACCCACGCAAATAAAATAGGCATCTCTCGCGAAGGAGATCGAATCATATGAGGCGCCAAGTTAAGTTGCACGGATTATACCATTGGCATGCGATTGGTTAATATACTACCAATAGTCTTTTCACACCTCCTGCTCGACAATGCCTTATTACGTACCGTCAAATATCATCGTAAAGCATGGCCTTGTCTCTCGAGGGCAATAATAATGAAGAATTTCCCTAGGGAATAAAGTGATTTGAATTTAGAATGTCAAAATTCGCATGAAAACTATGGAGAAGCCCCGCATTGCAATTCGAAATTCGAATTGTTGTTCGAAACTCACCTCTTTTTTTTCTTTTTTTTCTGAAATACTGTGTCCTGTGACCGCGCGAAACACCAACAAAAAAAAGAAAAAAAGGCGCGAATTGCAAATACGAATTTAAAAGTTATATTCAATTTAAGTTGCTAAGCCGTAAAAGAGTGTGGACTTTATATTTAATTTCAGGTTTTAATACATATTTTCAACTTAAGCAGCCCTGTCTTTTTATTGTCTCCCAGATGGTGTGAAAAGTAGAGTATTCACCTCTGGAATAAAACATGTCTTAGTCTCGGGCGGTATGAACCCCTCGCTTCACTCAGGACTCTACATAAGTCCCTCGCTTCGCTCAGGAGTTAAAATTTAACTCCCTCGCTGCGCTCGCGAGTTGACTCGGAGTCCTTCGCTCCGCTCAGGGTTCAATATGCCGCCCATGACATAATACATGGTTTTATTCCCTTAGTACATAATCTACTATAATGAAACAACCTTTACTGTTATCTTATATGTTATCTTATATAACTCTATTAAATAACTATGCATTTTAGAGACTCTCTACCTGGTCTCAACTCTGGATACCGGGATACCCTGTGCTATGGTAACCAGGCAAGGACTTCACAAACATGAAAATACACCCAGACTGAGACGTGGTACAAATCCGTTACAGCTCCTGTGGGGATCGAGCCCACGACCTCTGTTTTGACAGCCAAGCGTGTTTACCGCTAGACCCACGAGGCAACTCAAATCGAGCTCAAATCTACGATAAAAAATTCAAGCTTGAGTTGAGAAGACTGTTATAAGAAAAAAATATTTATAGAATAGTAAGTATAGAATAGTAAGTAGCTTTTTGAAAAATAAATTTAATATAATTTGGGGGAATTGCACATAAATCATGTCGTTAGTGATTAATTTTTGTTTTTCTTAATTTTAGTCAGCATATTAGATCTATTCATCTATTAATATTCTTGAATTATTATTGACATAGTATAATTATGTAAAATACTCTCACGTTAACAATTTTGTAATATATAATATATAATCTTAAAAACCTATTTAGAGGCTAAAAATTCCACCCATGCCGGGACTTGAACCCGCGACCTCTGGCTAACCGTGCCAGCGCTCTCCCAACTGAGCTAATGGGCAAGTGAAGGCATCAGTGAAATTTCGAGCCTCTTTACAAACTTCTCTGTATTACGTACAGGCAGCGACATCTGACCCTAAATAGGTTTTTAAAATTGTCCTCAGCACGGATTAGTGGAACAAAAAGAATAAATCTTAGTTAATTAATTTATAAGTTACATTTCAAATACAATGCCGATTGTTTGTGAGTAAATAAATGAAATGAAAATTAAAAACCACGGAGCGTTGTGTTCACAGACGTGAATATAGCTAGACAACACAAGGACAAATTAAATCAGATTAGATTTGCACCTCAGCGGCCTCTACTTACAGTCCGCGCACCCACTGTTATCATCGTCAAACGTCCACAAGAATTAGCACTATGCCTCCTGGGCCTCGATTCTGTTAGTGCATTGTAGTATAATGACAGGTACACTGTCGGGTCACGTGACGTGTTTTTTCGTACCATTGACGCCTAGAAGGTTTGATGAGTGTGCCCGCGTAGACTTAAAGCAGCCATGAAATGAAAACCGCCATGTTCATGCAGTTGTCATGATACTACAATGCATTAACAGAATCTAGGCCCTGGACCTTAAACATAAACTGTTAAAATAAATCGAAGGTGAAGACCCAAAGGAGATGAGGCATTTCCTTCGACTTTCCGTCATATCAGGCGGTAAAAAATCGGCACGCTTGGTTTTCATACAAACTGGTTACACCGTCTGGGCCGAATTTTATAAAACTGCAATTCATAGTTTATTGTGACAATTCGAGGTACATTGCGTAGCAGCGTCCACTTGTTAATCTGAGGGTTAATCGACTTGGCGATGTACATTGAATTATCGTAGTAAACCATGAATTGTACTTCTATGAAACAACCCTGGGGTGTATACGTTAATTTTGTACATACATACATACCTACATACATAAACTCATGCCTGAATCCCAGAGGGGTAGGCAGGGACCAGGAACTGCCACTTGCCACGATCCTGACAGATCACTTTCGCTTCCTCAACAATCATTATTCGTTGCATGGACGCACGCCGGTTTCGGGTACTTTTTATCTTGCCCTTTGCTAATACTTCCCATATTTGGTCGAAGTATGTCCGCCTGGGTCGTCCCTTACCGATCGTTCCACCCACATTTGATCGATATATTTGTTTCGTCAATCTATCTTACTTCAGCCTCTCCACATGTCCAAACCAATGCGACATTCCTACAGTTTGTATTTAACAAATATAATTTTTGTTTTTTATTTTTTTATTTATTTAGGACATCCAACAGGCAATGCAACAAAATATTCACAGAAGAAAAGAACACACATAACATAGTAATTGCTCACCCACTTACAGGATGTCTCAGCATGCATATAAGACTTAACAAAACTGTAATACACGTAAAGAGATTAAATATATAGTTCCATAGATAATGAAACTATTTAAATAAACAAGAATTAAAGATATTGAAACAGCTTTCTTTTGAATTTAAGTAATGTTATTAAGACGTTTTTTTATGGCAAAATAATAATTATGTATCTCGACATGCAAAGAAGGTTACACTGTATCCTAGAATTAATAAATACAGTTGGGTTCAATTGAGACACCGTCAGTTCGTCGTACTTTCATGATCATAATTTCAAGCAATTTAGTGTAGGGCTCTTTCAAACATCTCCAATCCGATTTATTTCGCAGTGTGCTAACAACTCAGTATCTCTATAATTTGACATGCATAACCACGGAAAATTAAACCCGTTTATTAATTAAACAGCCCAACTCTAACTAGGCCATACTCTCTGAGAGAAGGCCTGTGCCCTACAGTGGGACGTATATAGGCTGCTTACGTATTAATTAACCAGGAAAATTATTGCCTATTACGAAGTGCGACTGCGGGAGACATCTACATAGCAGTATATATACGTCCCACTGTAGGGCACAGGCCTTCTCTCAGGGAGAGAGTATGGGCTCAGTCACCACGCGTGCCCACCGCGGATTGGCGATTTCAAGCGCTGAGGTATGTGAATAGCTCAGACACTCAGGTTTCCTCACGATGTTTTCCTTCACCGTTAGCGAGTGGTATTGCTACTATAACTTCACAAATGTACATAACTTAGAAAACCAAGTCATAGGTACATGCCTGGGTCTCCCACTTCCGAGTCCGAGGTTCTACCCACTAGGCTACCACCGCTCGGGAGACATCTATAATTAACCTTAATCCTAGGAATTCGTCAGAGGATGGAACCCTCAAGTTATTCTCCAATGAGTCGTATATGACTTAGTAGAGGAATGTATTGGAATTAGTCCATGAATATCTTCGGACGTACAGTTTTCTAATTGTGGACGTGGGGGAGTTACAAAATGCGTTGTAGGGGGATAGGGAAGTTGTCAATGTATCACAGGCTCGCATTGATCGCATCAGACTGGTCTGAGGCTTTAGTTCTGACGTCACATATTCTACATACTAAACACGATTATTTGTGTAGAGATTCATACCAGTTCAGTGCGTCCACCAACCCTTTCGTTAGTCCGGCTAACATTCAGTCAATGCTTTGTTTGTCAAAGCTTATACGAGTATCACTGTATGTTTGCTATCATGCAAGATGGTAGGTACAAACCGTGGCAGTTATAATTGAAAATCTATCTCCCTGTGCCAAAGTTATTTCAATTGCAACATACATAAAAAATATAAAAAAATTCCGACAAATTGAGGAACTCCTCTTTTTTGAAGTCTGTTAAAATATCCTAAAATAGAGCTTCTGTCTGCGGTTTTATGGCAATCCCAAATTCAACGGGTAGATTTGGATACTTCGATACAATTAGGATTGAAATGGACAAAAACTTTTATGCAAAAAAAAAAATCGGAAATCATATATAATATTTAATATCATATTTAAATTATGTATTCACAGTATTCATTTTGGAAGTAAGTCACTTCACACGAATGCGTACGCCATTTCAGGGTAATGTTCTTTGGGGCAATCTTATTAGAACCTGCACTTTTTGGCGGCAAAAGGCTCCTGGTGAAATGGACAACTGTTACCGTCAAAAGAACAGGTGAATCCCACAAAAACTAAGTTACGACGGCCCGAGTGTGCTGGGGGCACAAAATAACAAAACCAGATATACACTTCGTTCAAACACTCTTTTGAAACACGACATCTTAAAGAAATCGTGTTTTTATTTAATTTAAAAATGTTCCCTTTCTTTGACATTTGCCTCAATTCGTTGATGTAAACAAATTATTTTTCTTAATGAAAAATGGAAAATTGTAAGATACACTTATTTCATTTTATTTGGTGTACAAAATAGATCACAACATGAGTACTTATGTGACTCATTGTTGTGTAGACAATTTCGCATAGTATGATCCCAGTAGTAGTTACTGGAATCATACTATGCGAATTACATTTGGTATTGAAAAACTCGATAAATCATCAACTTTGAGGAAATTTGGCATAATTTTGCATACATTTTTTTATTTTTTTTTTATTTTCATTAAAATTATTGTTTAAGGAAATCAATGTGAATGACGTATTTGAAGTTGCTTTATATCGTTGCCTTAATTAAATAGGTCATCATCATCATCATCATTCAGCCACAAGAAGTCCACGTCTGGACATAGGCCTCCTCCATGGATTTTCAAAAAGACCGGTTGGAAGCGGCCTGCATCCAGCGCCTTCCTGCCACTTGGATGAGGTCATCTGTCCATATTTTGGCTGGTCGTCCTACGCTGCCGATAATTAAATAGGTACCCACTACCAATTTAGAAAATGTCTGTGAGACTATACTGTACTTCTGTGTCACGTAATTTGTGCAGAAGGCCTTTGAGGCTTTTAATCTAAGGCATATCGAATTACATTCCTTTGCCTTTCAGCTTCTGATAAGATTGTATTAGAGGATTGATTGGTGGAGTTAGACCGTAGATGAAAGTGATACTTTTCCTTAATCGGATTTTTTTATGTAAAAAGAAATTCTCTTATTCCCTGATTGTATATACAGGGTGTAAAGAAATCCCCATATTTATCCAAAAATTGGGGTTCTACTCGTCAATACGAACAACTTTTACTTCGGGGAAAACTTAAAAATCGCGGAAAAATGGTTATTTTTTGCTGCTGCTATACCAACAGCAAAAAAATTGACCATTTTTGAACAATTGAATTTTTTTTGCTATTTTGTAGTTTTCAAAATATTATAAATTGTTCGTATTGACGAGTAGAACTTGCCCTCCTCCCTCCCCTTCGTTTTTAGATAGATAATGCGATTTGTTACACCCTGTATATTCGAATATAATATTCTATACTCGATATCGGTGAATGAGAAATAAAAATGACGAGCCAGAAGAATATTAGGGCAGTCGAATATGATTCCAACGAATATTAAACTAAGAATTTCAATTTAACTAGTAATAAATTACAAAAAAGGTAATAACAATAATGTAAGATAAGATATTGTGCGTCTTTTCAGACGACATAAAATTACTAGATGGTCTTATGAATGGAGCTTTACTGTAAAAAAGTCGCCTTGCTCTTATTCTTGCTAAAGTTTCAAAACGAAACTACTTTTGCATTTTGACATATTGCACTTTGCTAAAACACTGTCATAACTCACAACTCAAATAATGATGATTTTATTTCTAGTCTAAGACTAACTATTTAAAATCTACAGTTAAAGCAGTAAATGCGTTTTATAAAATGACACCTCACATGGGCAATCAATTCAATTCAAATATTTTTATTCATTGTAAAAACAGAATGTTTACTTAATGAACGTCAAAGTTGTTAGTTTCACAATTAATGGATTATGTGGAGAAGAAACTAACAAAGAAACTCCACATTTATTCTTTTCAAAACACGTTTTAACTTAATTAACAGAGAATTAACTTAATCTTGGATTATAGGACAAACTCGTTTAAAAAGAAAATCATTGTGTTTCGATTACTCGTGCTTTTCGAGTTATGACAGTATTTTTGCGGCGGTGCGATTTTATGCCCGCGAACGATAGGTAAACACAAAAGTCTCACTAAGTAACAGTAGACAAGAAAATCACTGTGCTTTGTAGCACCATAAACTTGCTCCGTGGCGTTAATTTAAAAAAGGCGTAACATGCAACAAACTTTATAATAGTTGTGTTAGAAATACAACTACCCACGTATTTACCTAGCAATTTCATAAAATCACTAATTATACGGTACACATAGCATTCACAAAGGGTAAGACTTTATTTCGTTCCTTCCTTACAATGTTGTGTGCCACGGTACTCTCCACCATACTGTCAACGAGATAAACTTTTAAACTATTTTGACGCCTCCGCTTATAACGTTTTGCACATAGGACGCGCGATTGAATGCGTTCCTAAGGGATGTTCAGATGCAACCTGTTCCTTTTACCATAAACGTCGTAACTCTAAGAAATCCGAAACGATTGTAGTCCTTATTTCACTGGATTTTATGGTGAAATTTATTTGACGCTTAAATGGAAGTTACGACATTTTTACTTGAGCCGAAATCACTCGCCTTTGGGACATGCGTCTCTATTGAACACTGTTTGGTATATCCGCCCGTTTTTTCAAAGTGCCAGATGTCTAAAGCTCGCTGCCATTGTGCTCCCGACTGAGTGCCCAATTATATTGTTAATTTTACAAATATTAAAGCTTTGAAATACAACACTCGGCAGTGGAATAATAAGCCATTATACGAAGGCCAGTATGCAATGTCGTAAATGCCAGATTCGCGCGGCGAGGTGTCGAGTTTCTACAGTGAAAAATCGCGCGAATGAAACAAGAAATACAAGAGTTGTGACTTGTTCTACATAATTAGTGATGTGAATCGGAGTTCCTCTGTGAAACTTTTAAATTAACTATACGAATCATACAGGTAGATAACAGACTCTTCTAATTATATGAAAAAACGGATCTAAAAAACAAATGCAATGTTTTTCGACAAATATTCACAAAATGGAGAGCAAAAGTCATTATCATCATCATCATCAGCCATTCGACGCCCACTGCAGGACACAGGCCTCCTTCGCGGTTTTCGTAACCATGAAGGGTTTTGCCATAATCGCCACGCTTGGCAGGCGCGTTGGCGATCGCAGTATGCGGTTGGAATCTCAGGAAGACGCTGCTGCCCGTCTTCTGGAATTTGATTTTCTTGGTCGCCTTCTACGACATCCACGGAAGGAAATGGAGTGACGCTATTCTTAATCCGGCGCAAAAGTAATTTTGCTCTCTCTCTCCTTCAGTGTGGCGCCGGATTAAATAATTTTGGAGATTAACGGAGAGCAAAAGTAATTTTCTCGAATTAGAAAATTCCTTTGCCTTCAAAACGATAAAAACTTGGTACAATCTCATTTTTGGCCATTAGGAAAACACAAAAACTTCTAGATGTGTCCAACAGCTTGTATTGCATTGTAGTTCTAATGACAACTCCACTAGATTGGCTCTGGCGTACGGCCAAACGTAACTGACTTGACCTATATTTTTTAATTAAAAAACTAACCGTGTCTTGCTCTGTCCTCTCGTTTGCATCTAAACAACGCTGAATATAAATGAAACGTGCCGATAACGGTTTATAAGTAAACTAATTGAAGTCTTAAGTGAAAAAAGTCGTAACACAAAAAGTATTTCGGTCAAAAGGGATTATGAGACTGGCTGGATATAAATGATATTTTTCGACAAAAATACTTTTGCGTCAGAATACAACAACCCCCGTATAAGACAGGCATTTTAGCACTATTTGACAGATTATCTTGGTCTAAATCCCCTAGAGCAAATTTTCGGTGGCTTTATTAAATGAACAATATCATGATAGGCCTTTGCGACCGTTACGGACGATTAAAGCAGTGCCTAAGAGTGGAACTTTATAGAGTGACAAAAAATCCGAGTCTGGAACTTCAGGTTTGCATTTAGGACTAATAAAGTCCGGAGTCGGGTCGGTACGGATTTGGTGCCTTCTGTCGTCTTGCGGCACTATCGAACTTCCTAGGTGTTTTTTCATCTTTATTAAATGATAGATAGGCACAATTAGAAACAGCAAACGCTGAAATAGTATTATTGTCACACGCACACTCCTTTTATTTTTCTATTATTGTATGTAAGCATGTTTGTTTCGGGGATCAGGGTAAATCGGGGATCTAAAGTGTTTGTCCAATCTCTTGGGAGAAGCCATCTGACGAAGTTGACCACCACGGATGGAGTGGTCGTTTCTTCCATACCAGAGGTTCTTTCGGAAGTTGACAACTTCTACGGCCAGTTATACGCTGCGCACGCATCTCGGCCTGATCCCGAAAATGAGGATTCCAGAGCTATATTGACACGCCACTACACTGAAGACTTGCCAGAAGTCAGCCTGGACGAAATCGCGATGGCTCTTAGACAGCTTAAAAATGGAAAAGCCCCTGGAGAGGACGGTATTACAACTGAGCTCCTGAAGTCTGGCGGTAAACCTGTAATGAAGGAGCTCCAGAACATATTTAATGATGTCCTCTTTGATGGCAGAACTCCGGAGGCGTGGAGTAAGAGTGTTGTCGTGTTGTTCTTCAAAAAGGGTGATAAAACCCTCCTGAAGAACTACCGACCCATTTCACTCTTGAGCCACGTCTACAAGCTGTTTTCAAGAATCATCGCGAACCGTCTTGCGAGAAGACTTGATGAGTTTCAGCCACCTGAGCAGGCCGGCTTTCGATCGGGTTACGGCACCGTAGACCACATTCACACAGTGCGGCAGATTATACAGAAGACCGAAGAGTATAATCGGCCCCTGTGCTTAGCGTTTGTGGACTATGAAAAGGCCTTTGACTCGGTCGAGACCTGGTCTGTTCTGGAATCTTTGCAGCGATGCCAAGTCGACTGGCGATACATCCAAGTGTTGAGAGGTCTGTACGACGCCGCTTCTATGGCCGTCCAAATCCAGAACCGGCAGTCTGAGCCTATCCCCATACATCGTGGTGTGAGACAAGGGGATGTTATTTCCCCGAAATTGTTCTCAAATGCATTGGAGGATATGTTCAAGGCACTGGACTGGAAGGGGTACGGCATTAACATAAACGGCGAGTACCTTTCACACTTGCGATTTGCAGACGACATTGTCATCATGGCGGAAACGCTGCAAGATCTGCAACATATGCTGAGTGGCCTAGCTGATTCTTCCCAACGCATTGGTCTCCGGATGAACTTGGATAAAACCAAGGTTATGTTCAATGAACATGTAAGTCCGGAGCCAATTGCAGTTCAAGGCAGTATTCTCGAAGTTGTTAAGGAGTATGTTTACCTCGGGCAAACCATGCAGTTAGGTAAAAACAACTTCGAGAAAGAGGCCAATAGAAGAATACAGCTGGGCTGGGCAGCATTTGGGAAACTACGTCGAGTCCTCACATCGCCAATCCCACAGAGTCTCAAGACGAAAGTCTTCAATCAGTGCGTCCTACCCGTCATGACATATGGTGCCGAAACGTGGACACTCACGGTGGGGCTGGTCCACAAATTTAAAGTCGCTCAGCGTGCTATGGAAAGGGCTATGCTCGGGGTTTCTCTGAAAGATCGAATTCGAAACGAGGTGATCCGACAGAGAACCAAAGTCAGCGACATAGCCCACCGAATTAGCATGCTGAAGTGGCAGTGGGCCGGCCATATTATCCGAAGAACTGATAACCGATGGGGTAGACGAGTTCTCGAGTGGAGACCGCGGATCGGTAAACGTAGTGTGGGACGTCCTCAGACTCGGTGGAGCGATGATCTTCGCAGGGCGGCTGGCAAAAGTTGGATGAGAGTAGCCGAGGACCGTGCTCAGTGGCGTGCTATAGGAGAGGCCTATGTCCAGCAGTGGACAAGCATAGGCTGATGATGATGATGATGATGATGATGTTTGTTTGTGGAAATAAATCATTCATTCATTCATTCAATTTTTTTTCTCAAAACCGTGCGGCGGCATGACTCTTTTTACGATCACTCGAATAAATAGCAAGTAATAGCACCATAAGGCAGTTAGGTCAAAATAGCTTCACCGTGATCTTCCTCTACTCCTATTTCCTTCAATCTTTCCTTCTATTATGTTTGTTATACAACATCCCTGACGTAGCAAGTGGCCCAGTTTTTTTTTTTATGTCGTGACGTACCAAACCGTCACTGTTATTTGACAGGAGCACGTGGAAGATGCTGCACCGACAAGAGTCAAACTCTAATCATCATCAGCCATTTGACGCCCACTGCAGGACATAGGCCTGCCTCATGGTTTTCATAACCATGAGGGGTTTTGCTATAATCGCCACGCTTGGCAGGCGGGTTGGCGATCGCAGTATGCGGTTGGAATCTCAGGAAGACGCTGCTGCCCGTCTTCTCCAAACTCTAATACATAATGATATTTCAAAACGGTTAGTTAAAAATTAAATGACAAATACGACCGGAAAGCTTGGAAAACCATGAGGGAGGCCTGTGTGATGCAGTGGGCGTCAAATGGCTGATGATGAAATTACAAACATAAAAAATGATCTGTATTTTTTTAGTATTGTATTAGACTAAAACTCTTTATTGCACACCATACCTACATAATAAAAGTACATGGAGTTACGAGGACTTTTAACCAGTTTGCTAAATTTTCAGTTAATTGTCAACGAATCCTTTTGAAACATAGAACGTAGACAGAACGTGTCTCTCTCTTCTTAATGGATTCAATTACAATTTAACGATTTGCTACCTATCACATAACTCACATTAAAATACGGTAAATATATCGAGTAGAACCTATAGGCCTTTTACGACAAGCCGGCTCTGTTCCTAAGCTATACTAAATTATATAGATACTTTGTCGAGCGTTTAAATGATACCAAGGTTTGAAATAGTTTCTCCTGCAAAGTATTTATTTTGTGAGTCTCACCTAAGAATCTTTCGCCACTTTCATTCCGTCTGAAGTCAAAGTTTTCCCATTCTTCTTGAGGTATTTGTTTGCGAAATCCTTTTGTGAGGAATGCCCAAGTTTCCAAACGTTTTATTTCAATGCGTGTTCGCATTACGTCCACTGCCACAGAAGTGGAGGGAAGTTTATGAGTATACAGGGTTTTTTATAAAAGGTGTAACAAAATCCCCATATCTTCAATAACGAGAGGTTCAAATGAAAACAAATTAAAATATTGTGACAACTTCGAAGAAACAAAAAAATGTACGCTGTTTCATAGTGAAAGCATCACCTATGGCATTAATGCCGTAGTGTATGGAACAACTGATAAATTTTATTTAGTAATTGTTGTTCGTGTGGACGAGTGGTCTGCTATTTTTGTTTGTTGTTTGTAAAATCCTCTATATCTAGCCTAAATTTACCCATTCTGCTCATCAGCGGTTTCCATAAAATTTCTTATTTTTGTGTACATGGTCAAAAATGTAAAATTTTTGTGTAAATAAATGGAATTGAAATCAGCGCTTGAAAATGCCAATCTGCGGTGGGCAGGCGTGGTAATTAAACCCATACTATCTCTCTGAAAGAAAGCCTGTGCCCAGCAGTAGGACGTATATAGGCTATCTTATAATGTATCTTTATAATGTGTGGTGTGCAATAAAGAGTATTAATGTAATTTAATCTAATCTATCTAAAAAAAATAGAAATAACGTCATAAAACTTTTAAATTATATTATGAGATCACCTCGTTATCACATTAATGTTTATTTGTGTAATTTTTAATATTGTATTTTAGCAATAAAGTTTCTATCGCTTCCACATAAAAGTCTTCTTATTTTGATTTTGTTGACTTAGTGGAATTAAATAAATAAATTAAGAAAACATCGTGAGGAATCCTGAGTGTCTGAGGTTTTCACATACCTCAAGCACTTGAAATTGCCAATTCACGGTGGGCAGCACTTTTTTATTTTTATTTTTATTTATTTATTCACCTTTATAAAACAATTTTCACTATTTAAATAGTACCAAACTGTCAATACAGTTTGTTGGTACATTGCTCTCCTAATTTACATTTAAAAACTTTTGCTAACTCAATCAATACCTCCGTACGAACAAGACTATACCTAAGCCCATACTCTCTTTCTCTCTCTCTCTCTGAGAGAAGGCCTGCTCCTGTATTTCACGCACCGTCCCTGTAACTGTCAAATTAGTATGGAATTTGGCAGTTAGACGATTGGAATCGCTCAGGATTTAGCGCGCGTAATTAGGCCCCTGAAATGGGAAAAATGTAGGCTGGAAAATAAATTGTGGCAGTTGCAGTGCAGTGTGCATCAGGAGCGCGGAGTTGAATGTAAATGTGGCATAAAATTCTCTCTTTCTCTCTAGTAACAATAATTTAAGACATCTTTGTTTGCTGTAGGTACTTCTGGCAAATACCTGAAGTCGAAATTAAATTGTTTTGTTATCCTTTAAGATCGTAATCGGGAGTTTTGATCTTATAATGTTCATTAAAAACGTACATTTCTTGCAAAACTTAACAAACAGGGGCTTGTTTCATAGAACTACAATTCGATGTACATTGTAAAGTAGAGTAACCCACAGAATAACAAGTTTATAAAACTCAGCCTAGGCTGTTTTGTTGTAAGTGCTTATTTTTAATTGATTTGCAGTATTTAATTTCTTTTCTTATTGTTCCAGGTAAGTTCCATTACAACGACGAACCCACGGAAAGCCCTTTAACTGCCGAGTTAGGTATATTCAAGCAGGAGGGCAATCGCGCTAAAAATATAAGCTGAACCATAACCGAACCGTAACCGCAATGCAACTTTTCGTGCATTCCGTAGCGCGCTAAATAATTTGACAGATGGTTGAGACGTAGCTCAACCTAAACTGGAACGTAACCGCTGTCAAATGAAAAGTTGCTACAAAGGTCATTTTTTTCGGACCTGGTATATTATTACAGTCAAACCAAAAGATCCAATAATATGCTAGGGTACGTTGCATATCAATATAATTTTCTCAGTTTTAAATCCCATAATAGTCACATGGTTTAGTGCGCAATACGAGTTTTTATTACACAGTAAAATTTAACGTTTAGGATAGTATTCAAGTATTTTACTGCGTGTAAAGCGATAAAATTAAACTTCGTAAAATAAATTGTACCTATTTAGAAAACTGATTTAACTTTTGATCCGACTGCGAAAGCATAGGGTTACGCTTTCGCGCGTAAGTATGTATGTTTATTCACGATCGCCAAGACTGAGGATGTCAATATTATATTTAATATCAAATGAAAAGCATTGACGACGCGTGTGTCACTGCTCTATTCCCACTAGTTCAGTTAATATAGTTCAGTGAGTGAGCTAGTAAGAAAAACATTATCACTAGTTCAGTTGGTAGAACTAGTGTTATTTTTTTCTCTCTAGTTCAGTCAACTAAACTAGTACATAAGAATGTTTTTTTCTCATTTGTTCAGTTGGCCATATGACATCACAAAAAAAAAACGAATTGGTGGTGGCCAGTGTGATACTGTTGGTAAAAGTCAATAAAAAGTACATATTTTAATTTTTTTTTAAAACCGACTACTAAAGTATTGACCAACCCATATATGCATGATATTTCTAGTTGGGCCGTTGTCATTTTAATTTTGAAGAAGAAGAAATACATTTATTTATCGCCACACAGACATTATTCAAGGCATCTGAAACAAGGAAAAACAGACAAGGCAAAACACTAAACAAAAAATAAAAACCCACAAGAAAGGGACCCAGGGGATATGTACAAAGGGGCTATGTCCATGCGGCAGTAAAACGGCTTCAGGCTCAGTATTTCGTCATCATCATCATCACCACTGCAGGACACAGGCCTCCCTCGTGGTTTTCATAACCATGAGGGGTTTTGCCATAATCGCCACGCTTGGCAGGCGGGTTGGCAATCGCAGTATGCGGTTGGAATCTCAGGAAGACGCTGCTACCCGTCTCCTGGTAATTTATTTCCTTAGTCGCCTTCTACGACATCCACAGAAGGAAATCGAGTGACGCTATTCTTAATCCGGCGTCCCACGGAACTGCTGTGTATTTGCTGGCTCGGTATTTGCTGCAGGTTTATTACCTACATTTTGCATTAAAATTAAGACTAAAACCATTAAATATTGATGTTAATCAGGCTGAAATCGCCGGATTTACTCGCCGATTTTTGCCGATGCCCCGAAAATTGCCCAACTGAATTAAAATACAAAATGTTTTGCTCTAAAATGAGTGTCCAGCTCTTAAAATGTAATAAGTGTAGATAAATATCAGTTCGGTTCCAGGTTCCAGCTTTGAATATTGTTTAAAACAAATTCGCAAGCAAAAGAATCCTTGTGACGTAAATAAATACACATATGTAAACTCACGCCGATAGCCCGGAGGGGTAGGCAGATAACAGGCAGTTGCTTGAATAATGTAATATAATATAAAAATCTCGTGTCACAGTTTGTTATCGAACTCCTCCGAAACGGCGTCACCGATTTTTATGATTTTTTCGCGTATATTTGGTACCTAGATCTGAGAATAGGTCGTAGGCTAATTAGGGCCGGTTTCTGAATTGAGAATTTCACTAAGTAAATACTTAAGTAAGGTTCTGTCACGCTCTTTTCTAAGAAATTCGAAGAGACAGCGCTACAGTTAACCATTTACTTATCGAAATTCTCAATTCAGAAACTGGCCCTTAATTTGGCAAAATAACGTTTGCCGAGTCAGCTCGTAAATTATATAATGAGTCACTTGAATCGTCAATGAAATTTTATTAAATTTTACGCTTATTTTTATTTAGCTTATATACGTCTCACTGCAGGGCACAGGCCTTCTCACAGAGAGAGGCAATGGCCTTAATTACCACGCGTGCCCACCGCGGATTGGCAATTTCAGGCGCCGAGGTATGTAAACATCGCAGACACTCAGGTTTTCTCACGATGTTTCCGTTTATCGTTAGTGAGTGGTATCGCTAATACAACTTCACAATAGTTATTTGTTATGCAAGGCTGCAAAGTTAATTTTTGGCGCGAGTACCTTGTATTGAAACCTGAGCAAGCGAAGGATTCTAGGATTGAGCCACGAGCGAAGCGAGTGGTTCAAATATAGAATCCTGAGCGTAGCGAGGGTTTCAAAGGTACGAGACGCTAAATAACTTTGCTGCCGAGCGCAACACACAACTTTTCACCTCACTAAAGCGAGGAAAATGTTAGGTGCAAGAAAAACAGTTTTAATAAATATTAAATTACTGTTTATTTATTTCAAAAATTAAAAGTAAAATTACTACAATTGGTAATATTGAAAGTTAAATTTTTTTTTTAAATCAAATTTTCTTGCCGGCCAGTGCGATTCTTTAAATGAGGCTGGCGCATGACATGAAATAAGTATTTGCATTTCAATCATCAATGGACTGGCTGCAGAGATTATAAACTATTACGAAACCAATGAGGTTCTATATATATGTAATTTATTGTACGAAACCTTTATTGAATAAAAATATTCGAATTTTAAAAACACTTTCCACGCTAGCGGATAAAGTGCGATTTTCCACGCAGATTTTGAATGATAAACAGAGCTTTTACGAGCTAGTGAGGTGAAAATGTTATTGATTAGTACATGCCCACGACCTTCCGAATGTGAGACCTAAATAAAGAAAACATCCGTAAATGTGTTTTTTCACAAAAACGTTGCAATGTTACTGGTAATTTAATTTTCTGATTAACATCAGTACAAGCACAGAAAAAGTCGACCCATAGGGCTAGTTTATGGTACATTATCAAGAACTCAGTTGGGGGTAGGCTTAAACTCTTCGTTTTAACCCATTATCATTTGTTTAACGTTTTATTATAATATACGACCTTTTTGTTGGCTCGAATAACAAACTTTTTCTTTGGTTTTTTTTTTCTTACTATCGTCGTTTTGAATTAACGGAGACATACTTCGTTTTTTCTTTTGCTGGTTTTAGTGACAGCTTTGATATTATTTGAAACTTTTACTGATATCGATTTAGGGTTTTTTACAATCGTGTTTATTTCACCGTTACGACTAGCAGACATAACGGTAAGATAAACACGATTTGGGATAGGACAAGTAATTGTGGCGTAAAGAAGTGTCTTTTTATTTTTATATTTTTAGGCGTTTTATGTATTAATTTCACCCAAATGTATAAATGTGTGTTTTGGTGTGTAAATAAAACATTATCTTATCGTATCAATTACCTACTGGCTACGAGACGCACAAAAATTTTGACACAAATTCTCCCGGCAACTTAAATTCAAACTCATATTCCATTTTTTTTATTCAGAGTAGCACAGAAACTGCGACTTAATGAACGTTACAAGTTAAACTAGGTGTCCATTTCAAAATGTAGATCATTTTGGAGAAAAAATGGACAAAAAAACTCCAAAGTTAGTCTTTTCGAAGTCCTTAATTAACAGAGTTTATATAAATATTCTAAAACCTGCAACTCATCCATTGAACTGGCTTTTAACATCTTTGTCATCTAAATAATATTTAATGTTATAGTAGCTCTTTTGGCACAAAGTGTGCTTTACATATTGTTTTAACCGCGTGTTTTGTCTTGATTTGACGTGAAAATTTATTGTGTAATTTAATCAAAATTGGTGCATTTTTACTTTTCAGCAATATTAACACACAGATTCTATGACCTACAGAAGAATAAGTACGTTAAAAAAAAACAAAAGTTCATTAATTTTTCGCCTTTAATTCTGTAGGCTCTTTACGACTTTCCTTCTTTATCTGAACAAACTGATGAATGATTGATAAGATTCTCAACCAAACAGTTTCTTAGTAAGCAGAACACACTTACATCTTTTGTTTTATTTATTTTGTGATGAAGCTCTGTGAAGGAACCATCCGTCTTTTCGGACTGTGATGGATATTGTTGTAATAAATAATCCTGGTCAGTGCACAGGCGTTCCCTTACACGTTATATGCGATAATACACACTAATAGCATATGATTCCCTCTGTTTTTGCCTTTTCTTTTGGACGAAAGGCCTCTTTTGACAGCGTAAAGATAAAAAGGAGTGTTTGATAGCGCTTTGCTTGAAATAGACTGTTTGATAATTTATTTTCTCAAATTGAAGATGCTAATCGAAGAATTTATGTCGACAAAAAAGACTTACAATGAAAAGTAGAATGCAGAACTCGCACTAAAACATGTTTTACTACAAGCGGCGAGGCCAATGATAAATGTTAAATAAACGTGGTAAATTGTTTTCTCCACGACTAATACTTTTCATAATATAACCTGTCGAAAAGTCGATATAGTGACGTGGTACAAAAACGCGCCATACAAACCGGGCTTAAGCTATGGCGTCACAACTTGCTAGTAACGCAAGTTGTGTTTGTTTAGAACTCAATGAAAAAACTAAATTTGACAAGTTTTTTTATTATTATTTTAGTAACTTTATCCTCTCAGTCCTGACCTTGAAAATAACAATGGTTTTCAGGACAGGAGGTTAATTTTCGCAATTATTGTGATCCCGAAAACCCTAAAAGAATATTTTATGGTTTTTATTTTTTTTAAGTTTTTATGTGTCTTCAACGGTATAACAGCCATTTCACTCCAATCTAAGTTAGACGCAAGTTCGCCATTCGCTTATTGAGGGCCGAATGTAATTCTCCCACCTCTCCTTTACTTAACACTAAGATGCTTATGTACGTAAGAGCTAGTCGGGACTGATTAAGATAATGGTCAGGCTGTCTGGCCCTGTAACGCGATACAGCTATTTATGTAATACATAGCCTCTAGACTAGCGGAGTTAGGCGTGGGGCACATAGGAAGGACGTGGCACGAGGACGGGCCGATGACGCGGCGTCCTTTCAATTCACTTTCATACAAAATGTACTGAAGCGATGGAACATACATAGCTCACACAGATAAGACGGGGCGAGGACGCGAACGTCACGTCCTCGTCCCACGTTATTCCTATGTGCCCTACGCCTTAGATCTATAGAGTTATTGAAAACCATAAATAGGTACATATTGCTGTTGTTACCTGTCAATGCTTCGATTTGAGGTATGTACATAATTTATGCTGTCGTGTTTTCAGGGCATATGATAGATCTGTGATAGACAAACAGCTCTCGCCTCGATTTCAGAACGGTACGCGAAGCAAGTATCCAAAAGTACCTACTATTAGAGAATCTTCATTATTCTAGTGCAATTAGATTAGATTAGATTAGATTAGAACACTTTATTGTACACACCAGAAAACAAAATACATTAAAAGGCTTTAAGTTTTGCCGTAGCCTCATAGTAGGCACATTGTACGTAGCTAGGGCAAGGTATGTGGACACCTCAGACACTTGGGTTTTCTCACTACGTGTTCCCTCGCCCTTAGCGAGGGTATTGCTGCAGGCAAATTCACGAATGTAGGTAAGTAGGAGAACAAAGTCGTTGGTGCATGCCCTCGCATGTACCAACGAACCCAAGACGTCTCGCATGTGAGGCATGGGTCCTACCAATGCGCAACCATATCACCTGGGCCTCGATTCTGTTAGTGCATTGTAGTATAAAGACAGGTACACTGTCGGGTCACGTGACGTGTTTTTTCGTACCATTGACGCCTAGAAGGTTTGATACGTGTGCCCGCGTAGACTTGAAGCAGCCATGAAATGAAAACCGCCATGTTCATGCAGTTGTCATGTTACTACAATGCATTAACAGAATCTAGGCCCTGTTCTAGTACAGTCGACAGCACGTTAACCTTTACGTGCATTCTAAACAGTTGCGGTAAGGTCGACTTTGAAACAATAATCTAAAGGTTGACCTGCTCTCGGCTGTACTGCCCACTGTTGTTGATACTTCTACCTTAGTTTTTACAATTTATAAGCCGTCATTTGGCTTAAATAGAATACAATGTCGAGGGCCAACCTGGCCCTTTACACCGTCACGCAGGCTCCGTCACGACGCGTTTCTTCGCGAACAATAACAATTTAACACCTCCAATTTTCCGCCTGCCCGGCGCACATCTGTCGACTGTGCGAATTAATCTTGCCGTTGCGTTCGGCGGATGAAAAAAAAGTCTTATTTTAAAAACAGAAAACCCACCTGCGGAAAACTGTTTGCGTACTTTTTTGTATTTATGTCGTCAAATTAGGTATGTTTACTTCGAAAGGGTACATAGGAGCAGGTCAGCAGGCCCGGCCTTATTGAAGAGTTTTTAGGATTCGAGTTTTTGTTTTTACGTTAAGTTTTTTTCTACCTTTTACTAACAATACGACAGCTGGGTCCTGTTTCGAGAAGCTATAATTAGTAACAAACTTACAAAATTAGCCTTACGATTGGTCGGTTGGGCAATGAGCTCAATAATGAGTTCACTTGTTATAGCTTTAAGAAGGCAGGGCAGACATGTGCGTTATTTCCATGTTTTTAAAAAGTTATGTCGGTATAAAGCGACTGACGAATATACCCACACCATACATGGGTACTACGATGGCGCGAGTCATGCGTTTCGCGGCGCTAAAATAACGAGTTTGACAATGAATGTACTGGAAAGTCGCGACTTTTGACGTTAAAATGCGCGACTCGCGTCATCGCGAGTCACCAATGCTGAATTCACTAAAAGATTATTTTTGAAAACGTGAAAACGTGCACTTTTCTAAACTGTTATAGAGGATACTGAATCGTCACGCCCGGGTCTGTCAGCTCCAGTCGGTCGGTGATTCTGAATCAGGTAGACTCTCGGCGGTTTGGCGAAATTTGTAAAAAAATATGAAGCAAACGTTTTCATAGCTATGTACCAGGAAAAAATCATCGTCTAGATTTAGAAAATCTTATTAGTTTTCACTTCCTGTGGTCAGAAGCACACACCCTCTTTTTGACCGCTTGAGCAATGGTGAAAAAATGGGCGCAGAGCACGCCTCGTCCACAATGGATGCCTTATCGAGGTCACTCCGCACAGATCGATCACCTGGCGAACGATGCTCGCTGGCGATCGGCGCGGCGTCACTTCTGTGGTGCAATCGTACTTACTGACGACAGTGTTCTTAACACAGTAGGTACCCGTTCCTTCTTTGTATCGGCAGCCTCGAAAAGCAACATAGTCGAATTGGCTGCCAACCTCCGATAGGAGACGGCACAGAAGGTAAAAGAAGATTGAAAAAATATTTGTGTTTTAGACTCTAAGGCCTGGTCCAAACCAGAGCAGTCCAAAAACGACACTAATAATAACACAACAACCATAATCGCGATTGGACCCAAATAGTTATTCAGCCCCTATTATTCAGGCGCTGCGCCCACTGATCCGGCATGGCACGGACCTGGCGCGGACGTGGCGCATGCATGGCACGGGGATGACTATTGAAAGGCGTGGAGCGAAAGAACTGACCTGGAACTGACTGCAATCGGGCGCGGGCGCCGCGCCGAAACGGCGTGCTATATAGCACCCCCGACGAAAGGCCGTTGAGTGTGTTCAAATGATGACCTTATGACCGTGTGTTTGGTGCGGTATGATGTCCGCGTCATGCCCGAGCAAGACGCCAGATCAGTGGGCTCCGCACCTTATACTAACAGTGCTGTACCTAGTAATACCTATGCATATGGTTTGACGGGTAAAGCTTAAGAAGGTACTAAGTCTAATTTAAACATCCTGTAAACAACAACAAATAGCACGAAAAAACCTGACAGCCAGGTAATTTAACGTCAAGCAGACGTACGTGCTGTGCTAAAAGGTTCTAAATCAGAAATCCGACGAAATTCCCTGTCAATCGACGTAACCAACAGGGTTCCACCAAATTAACCCTTATCGCACCGATGATTCTTATTTCCTACAATTTAAAGACTATTGTGGTGAAAAATATTATTGAAAATAATGTTGCAAGACTAGTTTCCGAATTCAGGCCAGATATTTTCCCTTTTCTATCACTTTTTTGTCCAGTTTGCTTCAACTCTATGTCACGTAGAGGGGAAATATTGGAAGACCTATATCATAGGGGTAGTTCAAATAAAAGAGAGAAAAATGCGCGCCAGCGCCAATTTTGTGCCTTATTTCTAAGAGGATTCTTTATTATTATTTTTATGTCAAGCGTCAATTTTGAAAGATTGAACAGCAATAAAAACGCACCTAGGTTGGTATTTATAAAAGCACGATTTTCTTAAAACACTCCATCATTGAAGTTAAATAGTCTGTGATGAATTATTTTACTTGTAAAGTCTCTGCCACAGACTATTTATGCGGCGTTTATGGACTGTTTGTTTTTTTTTTAAATAAGACCGTTAAAATATAAAATACGGTTCGGTCACCAATCTATGCTACGATTATTTATTTTATAACTCCATAACCAACTGAACAAATACGAAATTAGATATTTGGTGCTAAGAAATAAAAACTCATGCGCTTGACTTGAAGGTTGTATTTTGGAGTAAATTGACAGCTGGCACAGGGCAGACCACAGACAATGTACGTTTGTAATATAAGTTATGCTGACGACATGGTGCTGCTGGCCCCGACGGTCAGTGCATTGCGGGAGTTGTTAAAGACATGTGAGAGGTATGCCACTGAACATGGGCTGAATTCATGGTTTTTAAATCGGGAAACAAATTACCCTCATCTGTGCCACCAGTGGTGCTCAACGGGACACCTTTAAAATGAGTTACTTCTTGTAAGTATTAGGGGCACATTATCACCGAGGACTTAAGCGATGATGCAGATATGGAGCGGGAGCGGAGGGCGCTGGCGATCAGGGCCAATATGAGCGCCCACAGGTTTGCTCGTTGTACAGAGGCCGTAAAAATCACCCTATTTAAAGCTTACTGTACATCCATGTATACTTGTAGCCTGTGGACGAAGTATACGGCGCGGTCGTTTAGTGCACTCCGCATCCAGTATAATAACGCCTTTCGGGTGCTGTTGCGGCGGGCGCGCTTCTGCAGCGCGTCAGGCATGTTCGCGGCGGCGCGCACGGACTGCTTCTATGCCATCTTGCGCAAGCGCAGTGCCTCCGCGCTGAGCAGGTTGCGCGCCAGCACCAACAGCATACTGAGAGTGATGGCTGATCGACATGATACACGTTTTATAAAACAATGGTGTCGATCACATGTAAATATTTTTGTTAATAATCTAAAATAATTAATTAATTTTTGTCTTTTTGTCTTTACGCCTACTAACCAAACTGTGTGTATATTGCTTACTAATCAAATAGATCAATGCTATCTGAAAGAAATAAATATTATTATTAAAGCAAAAAATTAAAAATAACAAAACTTAATGAGTCATTGATTTAAACACCAACGGTCACATTTTTACAAATAAGATCACAATCGATGCGTAATTTTTGTGCGAGTGTCATAGGCTATATGAAATTGTCATATGAAACAAATTAAAAAATTAAATAAAAAATAAAAACCGACTTCAAAATATTTAAAATTTTTATTTTTCAATTTTTAGCGGGGGAGCGGGAGAAAAAAATAAGTTCCCTATATCAATAATTTACCCTACTTTATTGTTTGCGTTAAAATTTAAAGTACTCGATTTCCATCTTAGAAAGTCTTCACCAGAACATCACCAAATTACCCTGGGACTGCTTTGACCCTATATTTTATTAAACATAATAATATGCATATTACTAAGGGATGGGCCCCTTTAAGCCTTATTTACTGCCGTCCATTGAAGAGTGCAGTTCTCTATCTCTCAAAGTCTTCATCAGATCTTCACCAAATGGGACTAAATGGGACCAATAAGACGTTATATCTTTTCGAACAAAAAAAGAATCGTCGAAATCGGTTAAGATTTGACAGAGTTATGAAGGAACATAGCTTGGCAGTTGGATTGTTGGTTATTTTAATTAAGTTTTTTTTAACAGTTTTGTTAACAGGAATTCCTTTCTGGTAGTCTAATTTCTGTGTACAATAAAGAATATTCTATCTAATCTGTCTATCCTTTCATAGACCGGCCTTAACTCCGTTTTAAGAGTGTTTTAGTGGATCGTTTTTTTATAAATGCGACCGTTAGATGTTATGTTCAATTCAATTCAATTCTGCTTAATTATGCAGTACAATTTCGCCAATGTCACGTGATAGCCAAGTAGCCAATTATAAGAATGTTTATGCAAATATCAGAACTTAAATGCCTAAAAATTCCCAAGTCAAAAAATCCGAAAAATGTCCGTAAATAATCTAAATCAGTTTATAAATCGATGTTATGTTAAAAGATATAAAATAAGAACAGCCAAGGCTGTTTGGCTGGCTAGAATAAAATACATATATTGTACAATATGTACTTGGTGCAATACAGGAATTTAATAATAATAAGCCATAGAAAGAAGAAACGCCAAGCTATAATAAAATCAAAATATAAATAAACTATTGGGCAGAACTAGAAATAACAATATTTGAAGTAACTCTGAAACCCAAAATAAATTAATTTGGGGGAGATAACACAGTCATCCGTTCAATGATAATGCCCGACAAATAACTAGACCAAATGACTTTGA
Organism: Yponomeuta malinellus; assembly: GCA_947308005.1. Classification (NCBI taxonomy): domain Eukaryota; kingdom Metazoa; phylum Arthropoda; class Insecta; order Lepidoptera; family Yponomeutidae; genus Yponomeuta; species Yponomeuta malinellus. Next base: position 3,857,270 of record OX371019.1, read on the forward strand.
TTTCTGGACGTATTTCGGGTCTCATTGGCGGGTACTCAGGTTGTGACTTTGAATTTGTACATAACATAAACTCACGCCAGTATCCCGGAGTGGTAGGCAGAGACCACGTTCTGCCACTTGCCACGATCCTGACAAATCCTGACTTAGAATTCTTCATCATCATCATCATCATCAGCCATTTGATGCCAACTGCAGGACATAGGCCTCCCTCGTAGTCTTACATGCTTCCCGGTCTTGTGCCGCCCGCATCCAGCGACTCCCCGCCTCCATAACCAAGTCGTCAGACCATCTGGACTTAGAATTGGTTTAATCAAATTAAGAAATAACGAAAAAAATCTCTTAGGTCTACATAGCAATCTCATCCTCACTGCACAGATTTTTTTTAATGTAACTGCCGTTCTTTATACCTACAGTTACTACACCACAGCTCAATTGAAATCTTCAAATCCAGCATTACAAAATAAACAATTTCTGCCACGCCAGTTCGTCCACCCATCACACACCATCTGCCTCACAACGCTCGGAGTTTGAACACAAGAGACGACCTTAATAACCTAAAAATGTACGCACTCGACTGGTTTTCAAAACGGGCCTATTCTCTGCCTTCGACAATACGCACAATACTTGCTTGGGTCCCTACTCGGAAGGTTCGATGAGGGCGACAGGTGATCCTGTGAGACCACATGACCACGTTTTTTTAAACACTAGTGCTGGTATTGCCATGAAAGAGTTAGATAGATAAATAGACCCACCAAAAACATTTTCATGAAAAATATTGCCAAGGGAGACCATATACCTACCTCGCGCTGTCAAAAATTTATCAGCTTCTAACTCTACACGCCCTAACTCTACAAGCGCGAACTTCGCAAACTCTACACCTAAGCCAAAATATGTCTTGGCCTTTTCGTTACCACAAGAAACAGAAAAAAAAAACAGAAAAGTAATGAACAGTAATAAATTGAATATATATGTATATGTGTGTGACGATTTCACTTCTTTTTGTAAGTTGATTAATGTTTTCTTTCGCTTAAAGGGTGGGGGTAATTTTCTCTTCAAATATGTATTTGTTATTATTTGTAACATGGGGTTCCTATATAATTTTCAGACCTCATCAAAGTTTGCGGAAGTCTCATGCAGACTTCCATACCCTAGTTTAAGGGGTTGGGGGGTATGTGTGTTTAAAATGTTTTTGTTGTTTGTGTACTAATAGCTTACATACCAAACTAGCTTTCTAGGACTTCAGGTAGTACCTTTAGTGTAATATGTAAGTACCTAAAAATGTATACGGGACCCTCAGTGGGCGTGTCCGGCTCGCACTTGTCCGGGTTTCTTTTTCTTCTTATTTGTCTTTATTCTGCTGTATTACACCAGGAATCACATTAATTAATTGAGTTAGTTGTAGATAAAATAATACAACGGTATCCTTGCCATGATTATAAATTTATTAATTTTATTATCTTTGTACTACTGAGAAAGTTTCAAAAAGTATATATGCCTACCCTTAAGGGATACATACGTGCTTACTTCCTGCTTAATTGAAACAGCCTATGCTAAGGTTAGCTGGAAGAGATCTCTCTTTGAGATAGGTTAGCCTTTGTAACGCCTTATTTTGCTATTTTACTGTATACGATGAATAATAAAGATTATGTGGTGGATAAAGCAGATGCGCACGGCACGTCGCGCAACCTTTTGTCGCCAGATCGGGCTGCCGCGCGCGGCTCGTTGGCGCAACTTTTCGGCATCCGACCGGGCTTGTAGATCGCGAGTAGCCACCCAGTTCTGTAGACAATGCCAGCGGAGACGCGTCTGTGTCGATCGGCCCGAATAGCTGTTCACGCTTCGCCGCGCAGGCTTTGGAATGTCGAGCCTAGAGGGAACGGATCGGATAGGTGGGTGTACAGTGCAATGACGTCATACGAGTACACGCATGCTTGTATAGCCTGCCAGCGGGTGTAGTGCTGTGACGTCACACGTGTACAGGCATGTTTGTTACACAGATTATTATAGATATAGATTTTTTTTTAAACTAACATAATAGTACCAAAAATATTTCTGCTCAATTTATTACTAAAACTTACTGATCTTGGTATCAAAACCTATGTCTGATTGCGGCAACTTCGGGCGCCTTCGTTGCCCATGCTTTCAATTGCCATGGATTTGTTTGGCGATTTATCTCCTGACCAATTGAAATACATTTAATTTTCTACGGTCAAAGCTTTTGGAGGCACAGGTATCAAAATTGTAAACATTTCAAGTCAAATTATCACGCCAATCAACCCCTTCCTTTCAGTCATAGCAGCTGTTCAAACAAGTAAATTATATTACAATCTGGCCCCAAAATCTAGCTACTGGGCCCTTATTGTGAAAAATGCGACATTATCAGAAGTCGCTTGTCAGTGTCAAAATCTCTTGATGATTGAAATGAAATGATTTCTTAAATCTAGGAAATTTTATACAATTGGCGGTGTTATCGCATAGATCGGTCTCTTACAGATAACCTTTGGATGGAGTGGATTGCCGGAAGAATATAAAGCGGAAAGTATATTATACAGGGTGTATCAAACTCCCTACCTAAATGACATAAACATATTTTCTTTTATACAAACAATTGCAGGAGCAGTTTTGCAGCAGATATAACACTTTATTGTACACACCAGAAAGCAAAATACATTAACCACTCGTCTGCCGCGACACAGATCTGTGTCCAACTTAGTATGGGCCACCTATACGTTCCATTCCGCGAGGGCAGTTCAGGAGTTAATCTGGTGAAAAGTTCAAAATAGCAAAATAACTGTTTTACCATAGTGATATCTCCAATCTAAACCAAGCGCTTCTAACGCTCATTTAACATTTAAATATTAAAACTACTTTAAGTAATTAAATTTACTATAAATATAATTAATTCTGGGATGTACATTTCATATGAATATGTAGATATTCTAGTAACCAACGAACTCTTGCAGCCGTATTTATAAAAAAACACGAGTCCTTAAAACACTCCTCGGAGGCAGTTTGTTTAATCTCTGTTTACGTCTTTTCCTTGTAAAATCTCCTCCACGGAGTGTTTTAAAGTATCGTGGTTTTAAAAATAACACCGTTAATGTACCTATAATCTATCAGTTGTATTTTTTATTACTTTGTCCAATAGATTGTCAGTGTACGAGAACCTGGGGGTAAGTCAACGATGTGACTTTAACCGAAATGCGAGATCACAAAAGGCTACGCGTTATTTTTTTAACCGACTTCTTAACAGACTTCAAAAAAGGAGGAGGTTATCAATTCGACGCAAATTTTAAAGCAACGAATTAAGTAGGGTAAATTCTCCCCCACTAAAAATTGAAAAATAAAAATATTTAAATAAAAAAAAACTGACTTCGACATACTATAGCACTAAAAAGTTTGAAATAATTTAAATAATTAGAAGTATTTATACATGTAGGTATTGTAGAAGTATAATTTGGAGCCGGTGCCCAAAATGTGCTGGTCTTGAAACTGGGCACCGACTACAAATAATACTCGGTTCGAAGTCGGTTTTTATTTTTTATTTAATTTGTTGACAATTTTTTGCTGCCATTGGTTATCGAATACCGTGGTTGTTATTTCTAGCGCCGCCTTTAACTAGCAACAGGATCTTCAAATCAACAAAATCCCACCATTTTCCGGAATAATATTATTTTGTTGTTGTTGCTTAAAACGCTTCGCCCGCCGTTTGTGAGCGTAGACTTGAATGAAATAAACAAATAACACTTGACTTGACGGTCCAAAAACTAGGATAACCTGTAACCTGAAACGTCGGGAATTAACGTAATTTAAAAACCTATTTAGAGGCTAAAAAGGACTTGAAGCCGCTACCTTTGGCTAACCGTGCCAGCGCTCTCCCAACTCTGGCTAACTGCTAATGGGCAAGTGCAGGCATCGGCGAAATTTCGAACCTCTTTACAAACTTCTCTGTATTACGTACCGGCAGCGGTCCTCAGCACGGATTAGTGCAACAAAAACAATATAATAACGTCATTTAGTTCAACAAAGACCTAATAAATGTTCGCTATAGACCCGGGCTTCTTCTTATCGTGACGGTGACAAAACCAATTAGATTACTGGCCCAGAACTCGGCCACGCGCACTCCAGCGTCTGTGGCCTCCAGCAAGTCCTCTCGAGTACATGTGGACACACAGAGAGGTGCTCCTTAGTCTGAGGGGAGGCCCGTTAAATGTTAAACTATGCAGGATAACCTAGGATAAGGTAAAATGACCACTTGACCCTATATTACGTGCGCCAAATCCTGATTCCAAGCGTCTAACTGTCAAATTCCGTGGTAATTGCTATCGCAAACGTCGGCATTCCGACATGTACAAACGCGGAAAACTAAGGCCCTTTGACAGATCAAAGGTCGGCAGCCGTCAGTAGGATGTGAACCCTCTACGCCTTGTCTTGGTAATCGTACGTGCAACTGCTAGACCGACAAGGCAGTCGGTAGAAGGCCGAACGGACGGACGGACGTAGTTTGTTCAGTCGGTGTAATTTTATTGTGAAAAAGAACCGTGAGTCTTTCATAGGGTTTTTCTAGTAGCACATCAACCTTGATACTGAGGATCTGAATCCGACTCTATTCTTAAGAACGAACGGTCCAAAGTTCAAAATTATTGGTCAGCTGTCTTTGTTCGATCCTATGCTTCAACATGGTATATCTGTATGGCGAATCTAAATCCGTTCAGCCCAGTATGAACTAATGACAAACAGCCTACGTCTAAAAAACAAACAAACAAACAAACCTGTCTTTTTAATAATTTTAATGGGGGTTGAGTATATTCTCACATATTTAGCACTGTTGTGTACTTGAGATTACCCTTATAAACTGTGCAAATCCTTCTTGATCAACTCAACGATAACCTGAGTTAAACTTAAGTTAGGCTAATCCACATGGGGCCCTTTACCGATCCCATCTTCACTAATAACGATCGTCTTTAAGCCCCATTTACACCCCTGTCGTCATGATGCAGCTACTGCTTACTTCACTTGCTTAAGTTATAATGAACATGTCAAACCCAAAAAATTGTATTATGCTGCACAACTAGTGTTTACTAGATTTTGCCTTATAATAAATAATATAATTTATTTCAAATAAAAAGAGGCCTAAATATAACATGGGTAAAATAACATAATATTTATACTACAACTAGGTTAAAAGATAACCTGCATCTCAAGCGTCTAACCGCCACTTTCTCGTACACTAACACGCTGTTAATATACTGTTAACAGTCTGTCAAGTGACCAAAGTGCATACAAAAAAAACCACTGACAGATGTTAATAGTAGATTAACAGCTTGTTAGTGTACGAGAAACCGGGGGAAAGTCTCAATGAAAATTATCATGAGAGCGTTATCCCGCTTTCGCTGTACTAGAATTAAGCGAGATGGGACTCTCATGTATCGAGTTCAATACAAACTTCGTGCTGAGCACGCTAGGCAGGCTCTGTCATAGATCACGCCCAAAACGTTGGTACTTAGCGAGCTGAAGACACTTGGGTGGAAACAATAAAAACCGGCCAAGTGCGAGTCGGACTCGCGTACGAAGGGTTCCATACCATTATCTATACAACATTAGACAAAGATCGAGACAAGCAAGATAGATTAGGTACATTGAGAAAAGCGCCATCTACAGAAACCAACAAGAAGCGTTTAATATTGACATTTAACGACATGACATCGGCGCTGTGAAGGTTACATAGATGGCCGCTACATAGCTGGCCGCTAGATGGCGAGCGCTGTCTTTAGACCACTTTTGTTGTATGGGAGCCCCCCTCAAATATTTATTTTATTCTGTTTTAGTATTTTTTGTTATAGCGGCAACAGAAATACATCATCTGTGAAGATTTCAACTGTGTAGATATCACGGTTCGTGAGATACAGCCTGGTGACAGACGGACGGACGGACAGACGGACAGCGGAGTCTTAGTAATAGGGTCCCTTAGCCCTTTGGGTACGAAACCCTAAAAACAGACAACGTGGATTAGCTTCCGACCGGTTGGACTGATGATCTGGAGCAGATTGACTGTTGGACTGATTGATACTTAGCCGTATGCAGAAAAAAGGCGCAGGCCTAGGTGAACCAGTAGACATTGGCTGATGAATTTAATTGCAAATAAATACAAATAGTTTATTTGGTGAAAGAATTATGTCATACTGTTACACATGTATAAAGACTAAACTTACTTAGCAAAGTATTACTCTTAGTGATATCAATCGCTGCTTTCCAATTCTCGTAGAATTCCCGGACCGATCGCGTTTGCACGGACCATATTCCTTCTCTGCTTACTTCAGTCATTGCAAACGGGGCCTATGAGATCACATGGACGGAAATTGTGTTATTACGATCCAAAGCCGCAAGTGTCTGCGTTTAATTAATACAAACCCAGCCGAGACATCGAACCTGTGTACTAGTCCAGGGGGCTATTCGGGAAAGCAGTTGAGTCGCTCGGTCGAAGACGCCATCAGGAATCTGCTACGTATCTGTGGTACTATTACGATGTTGTGGTTTCAACTATCAAACTCAAAAATTTAAACATAAAATGCTTGATTAATGAACTTCAGAGCTAGTTTCGGATTTGATAGATTATGTGGCGAAGAAGCTAACAAAGAAACACCAAATTTATTCTTTTCAAATCACGTTTCAAATACGTATAAGACTTATCGCTCTCCGCGTGCAGTACAACAACGCATTCAGGATGCTGATGGGTCTTCCCCGGTACTGCAGCGCGTCAGGTATGTTCGCTGAAGCCAGGGTTGGTGATTTCTTCTCTATTATTAGAAAGCGCACTGCTTCAATACTGCGCAGAGTGCGGGGGAGCTCTAACAGCATCCTGAGTGTGATTGGAGACAAAGTTGGCTGCCACATTTTCAGACACTGGATCTGCACGCATGTGCGCGGATACACAAAATATTTAAATTAAATTACGCCTCTTTACTACCGGGGTTTAGTTACTAATGTAGGCTAAGTCTTTCTACTTATTACTATTACTATTATATCGATTTATTCTGAAATAAATATATTGATAATAATGATAATTAATTAACTGAGATGTTGATTTGATTTGAGTTTTCTACTTGAAAGATACACTTCTTCTATTAACTTAAAAATCAGTTGTATAGGTAGAAGCAGGCCAAACACAGACAAGCTATAAGAGCTATGCATATTGTGATAGGTCCCCTTTTGAGCGTTTGCATATATTTAAGCTATAGACAAACACCCGGAAGGTCTAGTTGACCACTCTGTCTTTCTAGCTTTAGTCCCACGTCGCGGTCGATTAGCTCTACGAGGAAAAGGAATAATATTGAGGAAAATTCAAAAGTCAGCTCTAAGTAATAAGCTTTTTATTGCATGCAATCTCAGATAGCGCGATGGATAGCGGGGATGCATATTGCATATCTGTGAGTTTACTAGGTCAACACTGGGTACGCTTGAAGCCTCTACGCACGCATAACCGCAATAAAATTGTTGTGCTTATTTAAAATTATAGAATAGAACGGAATACGAAATATTCTTTATCATACAATAGGAAATGGATACGATATTTATACGATGTACCGGTAAACTATTTATTTAAAGTACAATCAAAAAGGAATAAAAAAAACCGGACAAGTGCGAGTCGGAATCGCCCACCGAGAGTTCCGTACTTACATATTATAAATAGTTCGGGAATCGAGTCTCGCAGCTTTTTTCCGAGCTTATCCCGAAATTCAAAGACAATTTTTAATGGTTTAATTACAAATGTATAGTTTTCAAACTTTTCTCTGTAGTATAAGACGATAATACTTGCCAAATTTAATAGTTCTAGTTCAACGGAAAGTACCCTATAAATTTTGATTCCCTTGATTGACGAAATATACCTACGTTTTTTGCGGCATAAACGGCCGTATCTTTTTTATACGTTAACTTAGATGTTTAATTCTTTCACAGCTTCAAGGAAATGTAGACCTGAGTATATGGTTTTAATTTCAACTTGATACCTCAACGAGTTCCCGAGACAAAGGGTCTTGGTAGACAGACAGACGGATGGACCGACGGACGGATCCTATAAGGGTTCCGTTTTTTCCTTTTGAGGTACAGAACCCTAAAAAGAAAGACATTTATTATAGACTAAACCAGAATGATTTTATTTCATTAATAATAACTTCCTTCCCATTTCCTTCCGTAGATGTCGTAGAAGGCGACTAAGGAAATCAATTACTAGGAGACAGGTAGCAGCCTGAGATTCCAACCGCATGCTGCGATCGCCAACCCGCCTGCTAAGCGTGGCGATTATGGCAAAACCTCTCATGGTTACGAAAACCGCGAAGGAGGCCTCTGTCCTGCAGTGGGCGTCAAATGGCTGATGATGATGATGAACTTCCACTCAACCTGATCCGCTGTCGTGGTCCCAAACTAGGGTACCCTGTGCTATGGTAACCGGACAAGGTCACATTCTACAAATGTGCGGCGGCCTCCAGTGGGATTCGAACCCACGACCTCCGTCATGGTAATCAGACGTGATACTGCTAGACCGACGAGGCCTCTGTGGGCAGGGCATGCATGGTATATCATTATCTCTCTTTCTTTCTCTCTGAGAGAAGCTCAGCTTCCTGCAGCAGTGAGGCGGCTTCTAAGCTTACGTAATTAGTGACCCACCGAAACATCAGAAACCCGTACGTAAACCAGCTCCGTCGTTCGTTCGTATACGTAACACGGAGGCAATGGGACGGCAGTCAGCAGATTCAATTCCAGATTAGGCACGTCTGCGCATACATCGGTTTGGTGCAAATTAAATTTCGACGCGCGGTAGTATTTGTTGTGTGTATTGGTACTGTTCGTGACTAACTCCTGCGTTCGGCTCCGATCGCGTGACCCAGTGTTTATAATAGGTTCTACCAACCAATATTCGTCCACTGCTACGGCACGCCGCTTCTTTCTGTTGTCAGCCATCCTCATCCAGCCTCAATTACAATATAGAAATCAGGCAATGTATTTCTTGAACCAAAAAGCATATTCTAAATAAAACTTATGGATCAATCAGTCTGCCCATAGTCGTCCACTGTTTCTCCCAAGGCACGCCACATCTTTCTGTCCTCGGCCATCCTCATTCAGAGTCACTACCAGCGGATTGTGGGTTCTACGCTGCGTTTGTATGTTCGTGGTCTCCACTCGAGATGTCTTGTTCGATTATCGTGCCTTCGGCAAATGTGACCAAGTCACTCCTTCAATTTGTTAATCTCTTTAAACGACATACCTGTATCCAGAGGCGGCTCGTGACTTTATTTTATGGGTGTTCACAAAAAGATTGAAAAGTCTTGCTAGTTGGGCAACTTGTTCGGATTTAAACACACGCGTAAAAGTTTTAGTTTTTGAAGCACATTTTTGTGTCAGGGCGAGTTCAGGCCATGGTGGCCCCTTTGATTTTAGGTCAAGACGCTTTTCTGAAGTCTTTTCACAGTTTTTAATATGACATACATTGTATTGTTCCATTTTCAGCACAAATAACGCACAGAAACTGTCGTAGATATTCGCGCGAAAAGTGATCGACTGACTTGATAATCACATCTTGATTAGATTGGTGGGACGCGTTTGTTTGTTTACTAAGATCGGCAACAGCTCAAAATTAGCTGCACTGTGCGTGCACCGCATTGTCACCTCGCACCATTTGGCAACGTTTCTCATATGAAATCTTTTGTTTCACGTACCGGGCCGTTCCAATGTTTCTCTTTCGCACTCATTGAATTTAGTACTAGGCATTGTACTGAATTTCGTTTCATAGGAGCGCAATCGCTGGCGCTCCACTCGGTAACAACTTGACACCAAATCTTATGCTTGAAAACATTTTAACTTCGTACGTAGTTAATTATTTCTAGTAAACTACTATAATGTGTGTAGGTCTTCGTGTGCATAGGTTTAAAAATTTATAGGTGGTAGGTAGCAGATAAAATTCGATTTTTTTTATTAAGTAATGTACTTTCGGCTGGCAACCCCAGACCGAACAGCTGACTTCAAAAGCAGCTCAGTAGTTTTATTTAAAATAATTTGTAATTTTAGTGTATTTAGAGTCCAATTAAAGATTAAATCATATCAAGAGTTCGTAATAGTGCAGTTACATTAAAAGTTAATAGTGAAAATCAGACAATTACAAGACAAACGTACTATAATTGTACCGGGCCACCGAACTGTCAAACGGTTCGAATTGCAACGACTAAACCGGGGAAGTATTGTTTTAATCCTGTATTTTACGCCTCATACTACACTCCTTACTGCTTAACAAACTGTACATAACCTCACGTACGTGAGACACGTCCCATACAACCACTCCGGCTCAGTTTTGGCTCTCTTTACTTGACGAAAAGTGGAAGCAAAGTTGAGACAAAACAACTAGCCTCAGCCATCACAAAACTCACACTCCACATCTATAAACGTACTATCTACTTGTTATCGGTCAATCACATCTTACATAGTCCGACACTGACACCGATTCCCGGTTTTTTCCAGGTGACAGTTAGCATGTTGACCCGAAGCAAGATGACTGTACGCGACATGGAGCTGAGGTTAAAGGCGACCCTGCTCGAGCTCAAAAAGAGCAAAGAGCTGTGCGACACGCTTCTTCAAGAACGAGAGGAAAGTGAAGAGGAGATCCGTAAACAGAACAAAACCAACTCAGCGCTCAAAGAAGAGCTCAATGAATTGGACATCCAATGCCAGGACCTAAGTGCCCAGCGGGATGAGCTGCAACATCAAGTCCACTCGTTCAACAAATGCCATGATGTCCACGATGTAGCACTACAACGTATACGCTCACTTGAACACCAGCTTGCGGAGGCACACCACGAGCTTCAGCAAATAAGTGAGCATGAACAACAAAAAGAGAGCGCTAGAACCATGGCTTTGTATAATGAAGTTATGAGTGACACGGGGATACCAACTGTCGACCTAACTACAGCCAGCAGTAGCAGCAGTATAAAAATGAACAGCGTAAGGAAAATCAAGAAATATATTAAAACAAAAAAATATATACAAAGGGTACAGAAACTGATTAAACGAAGCCGGAGGAGTATAGAAAGTATACCAATTCACCGTCAAAAACTACAGTTAGAAATGGAAATGGCCGAATGTCAGAAGGAACTATTCACTAACAATGTGGACCACGAGCTAGCGATGGCTGAACTACAAATACAAGTGGAAGACCTGCAGTTTCAGTTACTGGACATCACCTGCAAGTACTCAGCTATACAAACTCAGTACAATGACTGCATTTCATCGATGAATGGGTTGATTGCACTAAGCAAGAGCAATCTGGAACGTGTTGAGTCCAACTTTATCCAGGACTTGGAAGACTCAGAAGGCAAATCAAGCTTGCTGTCCCTACAACCACCATCTGCCGTGATTGGAGACCCAGCCCCTCTACAGCTGAGCACCATGCAGCCACGGAGCAGTGAAAAGGGCAGTCAGAAGCTAGGCTTGCTTACACCGTGCCATGTGCCCATCACACCGGCCCCTTTACCGCTGGATCCGGCACAACAGCATGGAGGTGAGCTAAGCGGACAGCCTGCACCATCAAATGTGACAGCGGAGACCAGTGCGCCGTCGACCTGTGATGCAAGACCTGGAGTACAACCCACAAATAGACCAACCAGCAACTCAGTTCCAGTCAACGAGCGGTGCAGTGCCACACCGACCCCTGATTCCATACTGGATGGACAGCCGCAGTCTAGACCCACCACCTGCAGAGTTCCTGACAATCACGCCCAGTACAAAACCATTATCTATTCAGATAAAATAGGTGTAGGGTTAGGCAGTATACTACAAAATAATTTAAAGCAACATGTTGAGAATATTTGTATGCCCTATGCATCTTACATGCAGATAGTCAACTGTATGCTTAGTAAGGAGTATGATAATAATACCACTGTTGTGTTATTAATAGGGAACAGCGAAGGAATACAGCGCGATGATTTGACAAATTATTATGATTCTATAGTTGCTCTTCAAGCAAGGAAAATTGTAATCTGTGCTTTTCCTTATTCTAAGACTCTATCAGAGACACAAAATGCCCGGATAGATAAGTTAAACCGGCTATTGTATAATATGACCTTTGGCCATCGAGACCAAGTATTGTATTTTGATACGAATAAATTTATTCGAAACTTTATATTGACTAGGGACACAATGCATGTGCCCCTTTCTTCAAAGCGACAGATTGCCAAATTGTTGGCATTCAATATTTATGACCCTATTATTGTTAAGACAATAAAACAGGGACCAGTCGTGGATACAAACTGTAGAAAAAATTCTACTTGCAAACCTCTGTATTCTGAGGCTGTAAAAAAACCTAGCATAAGTAGGTTAAGCTTGACTGCTGATTTAAACTGTCAGCGCAGACAACAGAAAAGTCCCCCTTAAACAAACTTGTCTTAGCTAACCAAAATTTACAGGGTGGCTTTTCTGGTAAACTACTAGAATTAGAGTTGTTCTTAGAACAACATAGAGTGAATATACTTTGTGTCACAGAGCACTGGCTACTAGAGTCTCAAATGAATTTTGCTATACATAATTATGAAATAGCCAGTTGCTTCAATAGAAAGTCTGCATTGCACGGGGGATCCTTAATAATAGTAAATAGTAGTTTAAAATATAAAGAACGGAAAGATATTTGCAGACTTTCTGTTGAAAAAGTTATTGAGCTATCATGTGTTGAACTGGCTAAGCACATTGTAGTAAGCGTATACAGGCCCCCCGCCAGTGACTACAGTTTATTTGAATCAGTACTAGAGGATGTCTTAAATGTAGCTTCAAGTAGTAGCAAGAACCTTATAGTCTGTGGAGATTTTAATATCGACTTGCTGGTAGATTCCACTTTAAATACTAAATTAAAACTTATTTTCAAGTCTTTTAATTTAGTTAATATTTTCTTAGAGCCCACTAGGATTACCGAAATCACAGCCACCTGTCTTGATAATGTATACTGTGACTGTGAATTTTCGCACTATTCTACAATAAATTGCTTAAAGTCAGACCACAGTGGTCAAATTGTACACTTTGAATCTGATTTTAAAAAATCAGAACAAGATATACTTTACAGGCCCATGACAACAAAAAAATTAGAATTATTTAAAACTGATTTACAAAGTAGTTTACATACCGAAAAAAATAAAACCATCAATGCTAATGCCCATTATGGAGATTTCTTTAAGGTCGTTTCAGATAGTTTTGAAAAAGTTTTTAAATTGAAAAAGCTTTCTTCGAAAGGAAATAAGGTAGAATTTAGTGAATGGGCCACTGCCGGCATCCGGAAAAGTATATGAGAAAAAGACATACACATATGACCCTAGTTTTCTACAGTATGTTAAATTATATTCAAAATTATTTAGGGCCGTCTGCCACAAAGCTAAATGCGAGCATATAAAAGCCAAAATTCTTAAATCGTCTAATAAATCTAAAACCATTTGGAATATAATAAATAAGGAAACCGGTAAATCCAAATCAGCGGACCCCGAATTTTCGCTTAAGATAGATAATAAATTAATAACGTCAAATGAAGACGTTGCCGCGGCTTTTGAACAATTCTTTACAAATGTTCCAATTATAACTACGGCTCCTTTAGATTCATCTCCTGATCTTGCAGAAAGTATTTTGAAAGATAATGTCCCTCCCTGCGATCACGATTTTTCGTTTGATTATATTGAAGCTCATACCGTGAATAAAGCGTTTAAAAAGCTAAATCTTAAAAAAACTGAAGACTTGTGGGGTATGTCAGTAATAATAGTTAGCTCAGTTATCGATGTCCTAGCACCCCATTTGGCCAGAATCTTTAACAAATGTTTAGATGAGGGTACATTCCCTGACCTAATGAAATATAGTAGGCTCGTTCCTTTATTTAAAAGTGGCGACAGGCAAGATCCCACAAATTTCAGACCAGTCTCGGTTCTACCCGTTTTGAGTAAAATATTCGAGAAAATAGTTCTAGGTCAACTACTTACACACTTTAATAATTATCAACTTTTTCATAGTGAGCAATTCGGTTTCACGCAAGGGCGGTCTACGACGGATGCTGGTGTCACATTAGTTAAACATATATTTAGTGCATGGGAGGATCGGAAGGATGCTATAGGTGTTTTCTGTGACTTGTCGAAGGCATTTGACTGCGTAGACCATAAAACACTTCTCTTAAAATTAAAACACTACGGAGTGAATGGGAGGAGCTTAAAACTTATGAGATCATATTTAGAAGGGAGGGTTCAAAAAGCTGACATAAATAGGACTAAATCATCCGGGTCGGAGGTTAAGATGGGAGTGCCACAGGGATCTATTTTGGGGCCGTTCCTTTTCCTCGTATATGTAAATGATTTGCCGTTCATGGTTCAAAATATGTCAGAGATAGTATTGTTTGCAGATGACACGTCACTTATTTTTAAGATTAAGAGACAAGAAAATGACCTTGCGGGTACAAATAATGCTCTCTCTAAGGTACTATATTGGTTTACTTCTAATAACTTATTATTAAATTCAAAAAAGACAAAATGTATAAAATTTACACTACCAAATGTCAAAATGGTTGACAGCAATGTTATATTGGGGAATGATAAGCTGGACCTTGTAGAGGAAACTGTATTTCTGGGTATCACAATTGATGCAAAGCTTCAATGGGGTCCTCATATAGGAAAATTGGCAAATAGGCTCAGTTCTGCAGCATACGCAGTTAAAAGAATCCGGGAACTAACTGATGTCGCAACTGCTAGGCTTGTTTATTTTAGTTACTTCCATAGTATTATGTCCTATGGTATACTACTGTGGGGTCGGGCTGCAGACATTGAGACCATCTTCGTCCTGCAGAAGAGAGCGATCAGATTCATATATAAGCTAGGCAATAGAGATTCGTTAAGAGATTTCTTTAAAGAAACCAACATCCTAACAGTTGCTAGTCAGTATATCTATGAAAATATTATGTATGTTAGGAAAAATATCAGTGACTTTAAAACTGTAGGTAGCCAACACAATGTAAATACTAGAAATAGACATAAACTTTCGTTCCCAAAATTTAGGCTGGCAAAGGTTAATACATCCTTTATGGGGCATTGTATACGTTTCTACAATAAGATCCCTGAGGATATAATAAGCTTGCCAGAAACGCGGTTCAAAAAATGTGTGAAGCGCACTTTGTGCCAAAAAAGCTACTATAATATTAAAGATTATTTAGATGACAATGATGTCTGGAATTAAAGCCAGTTCAATGCATGAGTTTTAGAACATTTATATAAATCCTGTAAATTAAGGACTTGAAAAGACTAAGTTTGGAGTTTTTTTGTCCATTTTTTCTCCAAAATGATCTAGATTTTGAAATGGACACCTAGTTTAACTTGTAACGTTCATTAAGTCGCAGTTTCTGTGCTACTTTGAATAAAAAAATTTGATTTTGATTTTGATTTTTGATTTTAGTTACTTATTTTTGTGGGAGTGCACTGCACCAGCGCTCTATAAGACGAGCCGCCTCTGCCTGTATCAACGTTTTGTTTATATGCAAGCCTATTTAAAATCACAAAATCCAATGTTTCTGAAGTTTTCAGTGAACAATCAAACAAACTGACTGTCGTTTCGTAATATTAGTGGTATTTGTTATAGGTTGTGGGCGCGATTCACGTGCAAGCACTTCTGTTGCTAAATTGCTTTGACAGATTTCACTTACGTAGTTGGGACTAGGGTCTGTAATTGGTTTTCTCTTATACCAGAAGGCTGCTGTTGATTTCTCACTGATGTCGAGCATAAGCAGGTTATACAGGATATAACAAAATCCCTGTGTATATTTCGGAAAAGGAGGGATTTTACTCGTTTTTACAACTTCTTCTGCAGGGAAAACTTCGAAATACTGACCATACTAAAGTTACCATCTGCGAAGTGTACGAAACAGCCGATATGATTTTTTTTTGCATCTTTCATAGTGCATCGCTCTTTAGACGTCTACTTTACTCAGAATGCCAAATTCTGCCACGTTGGTCTAGCGGTTAACATGCTTGATACCAAAACAGAGGTCGTGAGATCGATTCCCGCTGGACGCCGCCACACTTGATTTGTACAAATGACCTCAAATTGGGTGTATTCCCATGTTTGCGATGTCCTTGCCTTGTTACCAAAGCACAGGCTATCCTAGCTTGGTAAGAGGGATAAGTAATATTTTGGGTGGTAGTCCAAAACAAAAGAGCTAGGACTAGTTAACCCATACCCGTTTTGTTTATCTTGTCGTCGAAGTTTATCCTTCATACAGCTTGATAAACTCTTCAAGCAGACAAATGCATTCTGACCTCAAAGCAAACACCACAGCGCAAACGTGGCCGGCCATACGGCATCGCAGCCAGAAAAGGAACCTCACAGAAGGTTATCCCAGGCCCAGTCCATGGATAGAGCCACTAATTTAGACTTATGTAAGTTGAAGTCACAGTGGCAGTAGCACCGATAGTTATGGATATGGAGTGCAACGGTTCTCGAAAGGAGACCACACGCCCGCTGCCAGCAATCTCCCACACACTTTGAGGGAGATTGCTGGCAGCGGCTGGATGAGGATGACCGAGGACAGAAATAAGTGGCGTACCGGGGGGAACAGGGGCTGATTGATTGATTAACAGTCTAGCAAGGGGCCGGGCATGTGGGGGGACGGCAGGACGAATGTTGGAACTGCGATCACTGCGAGTGGTGGCCAAGGTTGAGTAAACGATGGGTAGGCGGACCAGCGACGATGCAATGGACGAGATTGGCAGAAGCGAGGGGGTTGCCGTGATAGGGAAGAGGTTTGTTTGGAAGAGGCGTCTCACAACAGGGCTTTTTAATTTTTTATTTAGCCATTTGTTTAAAATTTTACCTTTTTTTTTACTTTTGACCCGTACTTCTGTCCACACTATAATAGACCACAACTGACGGATTATAAAGTCAACGACATACGCGACGCCTCTCAAGTGCCCGTAACTCTAGACGGGAAGCGAAGCCCGTGTGGACCCGGCCCGGGGCAGGTGTGGGGGCGCAGTGTGCTTTTAACTTTACAATGCTTGGCTTTGGTAAACGAAAACTGTCACGCACGAAGTAGCGACAGTCGATGAGTTAGGCTTTTGCTTCTGTCATGCAGGGTGTAATTAAATTCTTACATCTGAAAATGGGGAATCAATATGACCTATTGTAATTGTAAAAGTAGGTCACTCTAAAGAACTTTGAAATAAAGTTGTTCAAGCATTTGAATGTTTGAACGAAACAGCGGATATTTTTATACAGTTTTGATTTGAATGTTCCATCAAAGAAACAGTGGACATTTTTTACAATTTTAATTTGAATGTTTCATCAATAAAACAGGGGATATTTTTTTACAAATTGGATTTCAATGTTCCATTAAAGAAACAGCGGATTTTTTTTTTACAATTTTCAAGTTGACGAGTAAAACGACGTTTTCTAAAAATAGAACCTAGAAAGATCAATTATTCGCCCCCGAAACCCGCTGCATACTTTTCATCAAAATCGTTGGAGCCGTTTTCAAGATTCAGATTATATGTATATACAATAATTGCTCGTCTAAAGGTACTATATATTAATATATAATACAGGTAGATAGGTTTCACAGTATATGTACCTACTCTGTAATGTTTCTAATCGTATGTGGTCAAACAGAGTGCTTAATTCCGCAAGCACTACACATTACGAACTCCGTCCCTTCTGGCCATCATAAGCTCGTCGGATAAGAGCAAAACCTGATCGGACTCATCCGACAAAAAACCAAGTATTAAGTCAACAATCGGTAGGTACATAATAACATTAATAAACCACAACGTATTTCAGCAAATTTAACTTTAGAAATACAAATATCACCTCAGACTGTTCTCAGTCTAGTCTGCCTAATCCACAGAAAAGGGCACTTAACTCCAGTCCACCGCACGTTGCGTACCTACTTCCTCACTCAGGTCATACCATCGAAACATGGTCATACTTTTACAATTACAATAGGTCATATTCATACCATGTTTCGATACTTCCCGCAGACGCAGACCCGGTGATGAGTCAGCCCTAAAAAAAGCATTGATTCTGTAATGTGGAGCAAAGACATACATACATTAACTCACGCCTGTATCCCAGAGGGGTAGGCATGGACCAAGAATTGCCACTTGCCACGATCTCGACAGATCACTTTCGCTTTCTCAACATGCATTAGTCGTTGCGCGCCGGTTTCAATTACCGTTACCGTGTGGCGCCGGGTTAAGAATAGTGTCACTTCATTTCCTTCCGTGGATGTCGTAGAAGGCGACTAAGGAAGTCAATTACTAGGAGACGGGCAGCAGCGTCTTCCTGAGATTCCAACCGCATACTGCGATCGCCAACCCGCCTGTCAAGCGTGGCGATTATGGCAAAACCCCTCATGGTTACGAAGTCCACGAGGAAAGCCTATGTTCTGCAGTGGGCATCAGGTGGCTGATGATGATGCCGGTTTCGGTTACTTTTCATCTTGGCCTTTGCTAATACATCCCCTATTTGATCGAAGTATGTTGGCCTGGGACGTCCCTGACCGGCCCTTCCACCCACATTCGCTTCATATATTTGTTTCGTCACTCTTTCTTCCTTCATCATCTCCACATGTCCAAACCAACGCAACATGGAGCAAAGATTAAATGAAATTCCCATGTGAATTAGGGTACTTAGAAAGTTCGATTGTTATTAAGAAGGGTTGTGTTTGATTGATTTGACAGATGCGATTCCATTATCGAGTCGACCACCATGCATGTGCAAAATTATGTTTAAAAATAGATCAATTGCAGTTTTTGAGCGGAATTTGAACGGGAGGTCGTGGGTTCCAGATCCAATATTTGTTTTCCTAGCTAAGTTCATTTATGAATATCTAGTAGCAATATCACTCGCGAAACATCGTGACGAAACCCTAGTGTCTGGGGTACTTAAATACCTCAGCGTTTGCTACGTAAGTACAACTGCCTAACTGTGAGGCTATGTGCGCAAATATCCAGTGTAACTGACGTACAGAATAAGAAAAAGTCACGACACACAACCGTACAGAATTCTGAAGAACGGAAACAACACAGTCATATGTATCTAATGTATTTTTATTTATTTTTTATTTATTTTTATTTTAATACAAAACCCACAGCACAAGTTACGAAATTAAAAGGCTTACGAACTAACATGCAAAACACATTCTTCTTAGCGTCATAAGTTGAACATTATAAGTTTGGTAAAACAACTTTACATTTCGCTCATCTGGAACAACAACGACGTATTTACACTTTTGCAAAAATTACTTCACTATACTCTTAAAATTATTTACACACGGCCAAACAAGGACACAATTAAATTTCTAGTAATTTCAGTGTGCTAGGACTACTTCTCGTAATTGCATTACAAGCCAATTCACGTAAATTTTCGTAGAAGCGTCGACGAAATGTTCTCGACTAAAATTTGAAAAAGTGTAATTACACCATTGTTATTCCGGATGAGCGATTTGTTCAAGAGTAAATGAGACAGAAAGCGAGACAAATGAATCTCCCATCCATCCTCCTAGCTTAGATAGTCCATGATAAAGATGACGGACCTATTAAGTATCACAGAAATGCAATGATTCGATAATCAGGTATGAGGTTTTATCCTATGTAGACAAAAACTCTGTTATTTTGTCTCTTTCACTCTTCTTTCAGACACGTCAATCAAGTCAATCGCTGAAGTTGTATTAAAAAAAAAACCACCTTCAATTCAAGATGGCGGTTCGCACCTCCCTCCTACCCCTTTAACTTCATACATCAAACCCGTTTGTTCTCCACCCAAAAACTCCCGCAAACTGAACTAAAAGACATACCTAGTTGTAAAAAGTGTATCGATTGAATGTCTTGTTTTTATTTGTAAGTATAACGGCGCAAATGTGTCCAAACTTCCAATAGTAGTTTATGATACTGTTGCATAATAAGGGTTCTTATAACACGAGTGTGTTTTAAAAAAACGAGCGGTAGGCGAGTTTTTTTATAGTATCACACGAGTGTTATAAGACCAAGTTATGTACAGTGTCATACACTACTTTATCTACTCTCATACTATAATACATAAAATAATATTGCAAATAAAACGCTGAATATCAACAAAAAGTTTTTTTAAATGTAAAATGTTGGCGCCAAGGCGCAAACATCGATTTGCGCATGCGTGTTGCGTCGCCGCGGACTCATTCATTGAACCTTTTTTTTAAAAGTAGAGGTTCAACCTTCTTGGTCCAGCTGGAGGTTGTATAGTTGTATCGTTATGATTAAAAAGTTATATTATGATACAGGTGTCCATAGAAGACCTGTATCGTAATAAAACTTATTTTATTTTTATTTTTGGCCTGTGCGTAATGTTTGTCATAAGAGTTTTGTTTTCAGTTTTATAATCTTTGTATTATAGTATCAGAGTAGATAAAGCAATTAACGACACATTCTTCACGACAGGGATCTCGGTAACTGCACAAAAAAGTTGGCGCTGTCGACATCCAAGCCTAACGAACTTAAAACTGCCTTAGCACTTTATTTATGACACCGACAAAAGGTTTTTTGTTTCCACTTTTAATTTTTGGGGTGGATATGGTTTCCGCACTCACTTGCCGCAAAAAGTTTCTATTTTAATCCCCGCGTTCGGAATCCCATGGATTTTGCATGGCCCCGTTTTTTCTAGGCGGAGCTTATACGCTTAGCCGATTTCAAACCCCAAACTTTGTGTAACGTAAACACGATTTGGTTTATTAACAGCAGATTTTTTTTCTGTTTCAGGTAAGAAACAGGCTTTTTGATGGTGAGGCGAAATTCGTACGGATGCAAACTTACGCCTGTAACCCGGAGGGGTCGGCAGAGACTAGGGTTTGCCAGTTGCCACGATGCTGACAAACGTCTTTCGCTTCATCAACTTTAAATAGTCGTCGCATGCACGCACGCCGTACGGATGCTTTGTACTTACCCTTCGCTAATACATCCCTTATTTAATCGCCTGGGACATCAGTTACCGGCCGTTCCCCCCCCCCCCCCCATTCGCTCCAATTTCTGACGTCAACTTCTCCATATACCAACGCAACTTTCCTTTCTTAATTCTTGTCTCTAACATTCTTTTCGTCCACAACATTCTCCATCACACGATTGCGTATCCTGTCAAGTAACACCACCATACTTCTCGAGGACCTCACTTCTACTGCATCAACCCTACTCTACTGATTGTTGAGGAGAAATATGCTCGTTTGATTGTTTGTAATGTTTCAAGATAATGGTAGTAAGTATAAAATTTATTTACTCCATAATCTATACTTACTGCCGATATCGGTAGCAGGGCAGGCAATCTTTACAAGCATGCACTCTATACAGTCACGCTACGTCAATCTGCTGCCGACTGTACGATCTGTTTACCTATTTATGTGTGCGATATTCCGATCGCACGAGGCGATGCGTGATGCAATCTGGTGCATATTATGCCCGTGATAGCGCCCGCTCGCGGAAGACGGATGGGGTGGAGAGGATATTACTTTTGCCTTTGAAAATGGCTGGAGATTGCCGGAGCCCGGCTCATCCTGCGCCAAAATCCAGCTGTGTTAAAAAACGATGTCGATAAAGGAGTCGCTATGATCCTTAAGGTTTTATGGATGCTATTGGGACTCTATTACTAAGTCAAGCCATTCGTCCGTTCTATTAATCCATTTTTTTTATGCATGAGGTGCCCGCACTTGGCTTCTAGTCTGTCTATGATATTACTAAATTAATAAACTATAATAGTGATAATAATAATACACATCCGGGCGGAGCGAGCTTAATTAAGTACTATAAGTGGAGACTTATAAATGTAAGTTACAAGTTGTGTGTTGTTAGTCTTCCTAACATTAAATAAATAAATAAACATAATCTTATAAATGCGAAACTTTGAATGGATGGACGTTAGTTTCTCAATCGCGTTAGAACATCTGAATGAGTTTGGATGTAATTTGGCTCAGAGAGCAACTAAGATAGGTTTTTTTTGTAATTCTACCCCTGGGGGGGTGACAGTTTTTATGAAAGCCTGTAATTTTTAAGGTAGAAGTATGAAACTTAATTATTAGGCTTTTAACTAGAAATAAATAAACACTTGTTTCGGCGTTCTTTGAAATTATACCCCTAACGAGGTGAAACAGGTTTTGACATTTTGACCCTCTCTCATTTTTGAAATGCTTCTAGCATGAATCTTGCAAAAACCTGCTTGTGTTTTTGGATGTGTTTTTGGAAATTCCACCCCTAAAAGAGACAAATAGGGTTACCTAAAAAAAATATTTTGCTAGAATTAGGTCCATGGAATTTTAGAGTGTGTAAGAAACGTATTTAATGGCGATTTATTTGTTATTACGCCAGAGACGTATTAAAAGTGCACAAATCACATGTGAAACAGCAGTACAATCAGAGTATAAGAAGATACGTATTATTTCATGAATTTATATACCAATAAAAAATCGGACAAGTGCGAGTCGGACTCGCCCAACAACCCTGGTTGGGCGAGTCCGATTCGCACTTGTCCTTTCAAATTTTTCGTCTCGTAGTTTTTCCGAAGTTTTCCCGAACTTCAAAGACTAATTTTCTTATGATTTATTTACAAGTATGTACTTTTCAGATTTTTCCCTGAATTTGTAGTATAAGACGATATTACTTGCCAAATTTCATAGTGCTAGGTCAACGGAAAGTACCCTATAAATTTTGATTCCCTTGAGTGTCGAAATATACGTTTTTTGCGGCATAAACGGCCGTATATATTTTTTATGTTAACTTGGAAGTTTGATTTTCACAGCTTTAAGGGACTGTAGGTTTGAGTATATGGTTTTAATTTCAACTCGCCGGACGGACAACAAAGGGTTCCGTTTTTTCTTTTGAGGTACGGAACCCAAAAAATGCGCCTTGGTCGTACTGTATAATATGACACGTTAATTTACCGTTTACAGCTGCGAATGGTTTTTTTATGCACTTCGGCCAACTGAAAGCTGCTAACAGTGAAACAGATTGTTAGTTACTGTACGAAAACTCGGCGTTAAGTTGCTTATTTTTTTGTAATTCTATTATTCTTGCACCTTCATTCCACGGTCCGTATCTTCCCGCATCGGCTCCCAGTATTCCGCAGGCGAGTGCAAAAATATTCGCATTTCTGGACGCACGTCGAGCGCACCGGAACTCAACTATCCAACTTCCGGTTCACTGATGGACGCTGCGTCGGGAAACTGCAGCTCTTTATTACATGCATGCATCGCAAGCAAGGCTTGTAATATTCGCCCATATTTTCTATTCGACTATTTCTAAGAGTACCTACTGAAACAAATTATTCGAATAAATCGATTTTTTCTAATATTTGCTATTTTATGGAGAAAAGTCTTGTTATTCCCTCTTAAGATCATATTTTTTAAGTTTTCACAAGGCCTTACTAAACATAGCAGTAGATTTTTACTTCGTTAAAATAAGAAAAAGAAGTTAACTGTAACTCTTGAATTTCGAAAAACACCGTTGTGGCCAGCAGTACTTGTTGATTAAGAAAAATTCTGAAACCCAGGCTGTTCCGAAATCTTTGCAAAGATGCCTTATCAAATATTAGAATTAAATTGAAAAATTCTTTATAACACTAAAAAACAAATTTTGTACAAAGGTGAGCTTAATACTAGATAGTATTTAGTTCCAGCTAACCTACGTTGATGTGGAGAGTCGATGGGGTAGTGCCAGAAAAAAAAATATGGGAGTAATACAAAAAATACAAACGAGTATTTGACTTCAATTTGACGAAAAAGTGTCTGAAAATAAGTACATAATCGACAATTTTGACGGCAGTACTCTTTAATTTTGTCCATACATGGCGGTAGCATTAAAGACAGTTCTAAAAGGCTATATTATTCAATATTAGAAAAAATCGAATTCTAAAGTCCAAAGTATTCGAATAGTAAAACAGGCTAATATTCCAAGCCCTAATCGCAATTAATTTACAGTGCATCTAGACGGCATCTAGAGTCGGTGGCTAGGGCCGCTTTTCTTAAAACTGCAATTCATTCTTTATCATGACAATTCGATGTACATTGCGTAGCCGATTCATCATCATGATCATCAGCCATTTGACGCCCACTGCAGGACATAGGCCTCCCTCTTCCCTCTTAGCAGGGTTTCCGAATTGTTATATTATTTCAAAATATGAAATGAATTTGAAGTCCTGACGTTGCGACAGCAATTAGTATAGAATTTGACAGCTATATGTTAAAAATCCTCCAGAATTTGTTGCGCATAAATAAGCCTCCGATCTGATTTCAGAAATCGGCGGCCTGACTGTCGGGTTTCCTCACAATGTTTCCTTGGTCAAAATTCTTAGAAATCAAAGAAATAACTGTCTGGCATTTAAGAATCCATTCTTGCTGTGTTGTATAAAAATAAAAGGCTGATCGTAATATTATTCCATCGTAAAGTATTGTTGACGCTATATTTGGCCAAATTGGTCCACAAATCGTTTGCCCAAGTAAACGCTAACGTCTTTTCCTAGCCATTACCTATCAAATTACTGTCCACTGCCTCCCAAATAGGCCCATTTTATTGAAAGAATAATACTCGCCGTAAATTACTACAGACATGTCGAGACAATAATTGATTTTCGACGGTTAATAAATTTTGAAGTGAATTTTTGAAACGTAGACAAAGAGGGACAAACAAGGTCATTTAGTTTAAGATAATCATTATGCCCTTTCAAGCGACCATTTCCTGATGATATGCAACTGCATACTTGTGCTTAGACTGCCAAGCAACCAAAAGTGTCATCTTTGAGCGAAGCAAGGATGCAACAATAGATCTCAAACAAAAGAATAGCGCGTTCCTTTTTCGAACGTTGCATGTGTTTTATGGCCTTTCTGAGAAGGTCGAGTTTAACAGTGTTTTTTTCTTCACCAGCATTGTCCTTTGCGGTGTTCGTATTTTGAAAATAATGTGGCCAGTAACTTCGTCTGAATGGAAGAGAAGTTAACTTATTTGTCTTTTTTTCCATTTTGAATTTGGAACGGACGCGATTCTATTGTTTTGATGACTGCAATGTAGACATGGCTCAAAGAGTATGATTCTAAGAGTGCCGAGATCACGCCATGAGGTTGACTGTCACTAACTACCCTCTTAAAAGGTTAAAAGGAAGGCATGAGGTTATCTACTACGATAAGCAAGCTTAGCTGACCATCCACGCCCCAACAACCTTATATCCCAACATCTTATTGTTTTAAGGGCATTCTTAACCCAAAGTTCAGAATGAGAATAGTCTGTATTTCATTCTGATACTTATCTTTACGGCCCTATTTTCACTTCGCCCTTTGTTAAGGCAGTCGTTAACACTGTCTCTAATTAAATTCAGGGCCTGATAATTAATTTATGTTTATATTAAGAGTAAACGGGATGGTTGGCGTCGTTAGCCAGAAATGTTGTTCTTACTGAAAGTCTGTTTTAGACCGTTTTATAGTTTCCCAGGCAAAACTCAGTTTGAGCGAACGTAATATTGAATGCGACGGTTTTAACCTGACTAGAGTTTCCGACATACAGGGTCGAACAAAATTCCAATCACACGCGAAGCCACCGCGGATTGGCTATTTCAAGCGCTAAGGTATTATGTGAACGACTCAGGGACTCAGGTTTCCTCACGCTACTTCATGTTGTTGTTTTAACGTTTCTAGTTTTTTTGTCTATTTTTGGAGTATTTTTTTTAGCCATTTTTTCTCCAAAACGATCTAGTAGATTTTGAAATGGATATCTAGTTTAACTTGTAACGTTCAATGAGCGAAGTCAGTCTTTGCGCTGCTTTGAATAATTTTTTTTTTATTTGATGTTTTAACTAAAACTATTTCTGTGTCATTATACCGGGCGGCATTTTAGTCACCTGACAAACTTTGAGGGATCTTTCTACTCGTCAATACAAACAACTTTTACTATGGGGCCAAACAAATCAGAGCAAAAAATAAATGAGCTGTTCCATACATAACATAGAAGCAGTACCGCACCAAACGACGACCTCGTGGCGCAGCGGTAGTGCATCTGCATACCATGCGAAAGGTCCCGGGTTCGAATCCCGGCTGGGGACAAAAAAAAACCCAGATCTTGGATGTTTACATGTTTGTGATGGCGTTGTTACTGGTTCCCACGACACAGGGTATCCTAGTGTGGGATCAGTAGCAATATATGTGCCTGTATGTCATGTCATGTCATGTCATGTCATGACATGTCATGTCATGTCATGTGTTATGTTAAATGTATGAAACAGCTGATTTATTTTTTGCTCTGATTTGTTTGGCCCCATAGTAAAAGTTGTTTATATTTATGAGTAAAAAGCCCCTTTAAAGTTTGGAGGTTGACTAAAATGCCACCCGGTAAATGTTATCATTCTTTTCTAAAGAATACTTTGGAGCAAAAAACAAACGAGTCCATAGTTATTTAAACTCAGCTCGGTGCCAGCTGTAAGAAATCCTTTTAAATGGTAATATCTTGCCACTGTCACTTTGGTACGTTTTACTATTCTAAAGTAACTTTTAGTCTTAGGTCATTGCGTTCGCAGTTAGATTTAGTTTAGTGACTACATTAGTGTACTTGTAGTAATAGCTCGGCGGCATCTAAAAAAACTGAAATAAAAAATATGCAACAACCCGACTGCTGAGCGTGTAACTACTAATAACGAAATAGGTACCTTATTAATTTATTTGCTACCAACTAAGTAAGTTACAGAGTAAGCCTGAAAATAGCAGGTGATGCAAAAGGATGTTCTTGTTCTACCTAAACACATGAAACACTCACCTGGCTGAGCTTTACACTTTTATCTTTTTAATAATTTTGTCATAACAGTAATCTTTAAAATAAGTAAAATATCAAATTAAACTAAGTTTTTAAGCTATGGAAGCGCGGTGTCACCTAGTACAGGCATTCTACATGCTTAAAAGGTGGCTCCAGATACTATGTACCGTTAAATTAAGCAGTTCACGAAAATAAAGATTGTTTTTTTTTCTTTGATTTAAAAAAAAGCCATCCAACTCAGGTTCTCACATTGAATTTGGGTCCCGCCTGCTTAGTAGTTAATGCTCGGGTTTTTGGTTATTTTTATCTTTTTAATGTTTTTTTTAATATTTTACTTAGATTTATGCTGATTTCATATATCTTATGACACTCGCGCAAATACAACAAATCGATTGAGATCTCATTTGTCAAGATCTGACCATTGGTTAAGGAGTTAAGAACGTAGAATCTGACACTTACATACATACGAGCCAAACACAATCTGGTAATCTACTGTCAACAGCGGTCATATGGCAAAGTGCATACAAAAATAAACAAGTGACAGCTGTTAACCATAGATTAGCAATAGTGAAGTGAAACAAAGAAACCGGGGGAATATCTTGAAAACTAGGTGCGCTAAATATTATAATTTGGGACTCATTTCAAGGTGCTTTATAAATAATTAACATAACATAACATAAACTCACGCCTGTATCCCAGAGGGGTAGGCAGAGACCAGGGACTGCCACTTGCTACGATCCTGACAGATCACTTTCGCTTCCTCAACATTCGTTGCATGCACGCACGCCGGTTTCGGGTACTTTTTATCTTTTTATTAATGTGGCTCAAATGAAAAAATGTTACTTTGCTGTGCAAAAAATTGAGTTTTTTTTTAGTTTTCTTCGAAAAAATAGGTAATTTTGGGGGTCTGTGCCGAATATTTCGATTTGCGCTTCCTTAATTAGTTTTTAAAGCGAAAAACAAGAATCCGAGTCAACGAAACCGGAAGTACGTCAGGCACGGAAGTAGGTACGTCATCAAAACAAAAACAACACTAAAAGGAATCTTCATTTATCCAAACTTCTTCTAAAGTTATGTTTTTTAAAGAGTATCGAGAATTCAACATAACATTTAAAGTCGTCAAAATATAAGAAGCACGTTTTGACAGCTACAAAAACCATAGAATCTAACCTAGATTGAGATCAGAAACATTAAAAATCTAAACTATGAGTCACTTTTCGGGCTACAAAATGTGTTTTTTCTTTCGAGCGTTAAATAATATGCCAGAGTATGTGCCTTTTTATGTATTTGTTCGAGTAAATCCAAAGAAAAATGCATTTTTGTATAGCTGTCAAAACTGGCTTCTTACATTTCGACAACTATAGGTGTTTTTTCCACAAAAATATTAAGCTTCTTTCATTCAAATGTGAAGCGAATGTTACAAGGGCGAACGAAATGCATGCACTTCTTCACAAAAATACAAGATATCAGTGAATATGATTAATTTACGATTGTAGCATTATATTTACTGACCTTTAAAATGCCGTATCGTCAGGCACGTTGCCGTTGTTTCTAAACATCTATCTATGTATACATAGTATACTTGAGATTTGTCACTCTTGATAATGTCTTGCCCTTAGAGCTAGGGTAGGGTTTGATACGAATGCGAAATCCTCGTCATTCATAATTAGAATGTCTGCCCTTAGGCAAGGGGAGCTACCGTTTTAAGGATGCGGTACATTGAGACCAATCTATCACCAATAGGCTCAATAACCGGTTAATGTTTGATTAAAAAGCACTGGCTGTGCTAAGCAGTGAACAAATGGAATCAGCCAGTAGGCTTAGCACACTAGCATGCGAGAAAATAACAGGCGCCGCGGCATAAACTTTGCCGCTTTCTTAGTTTTGTCGCAACAGCGAACATGATGTGAATGGAAGAGAAATTTAAACACTGTTTAAAGTCTTTCTCGCAGGCGGCAAAATCGAGATGTCAGTTAAAAAAAAGGCTTCAATTTTAATATTTTTTGGGTTGGTCACACTCAATCGGTACACTTCGACTGTATGACAACACTATTCATTTGTTCCTTTAGCTCTTCGGCGTTTCGTTCACAATTTTTTTTCCCTTTTGTCTGAAGTCTGAATTGACTATGAAGGTAAATATATGAATGGAATATCAAAACGTTTTTGTTATTCTTTCCAACAACCGACTGTATACGGTATACGACAGTTACATGTGTTTTTGTTTATTGGGCTGTCTTTATGTAATTATATGTCGTTTCGACCTTGTACAATAACGCCATCATCTAATTTTACACAATTCGTTTGCTATACTTACTTGACCTCTCGTGGCTGGTAAGTGAAGTGAAGACCTAGTAGTAAAGCTATCCTCATATCCTCATTGGGTATGCTCATCATCCTCACATGACATAAAATCAACACGAAAACTAAGAAACGCAAATATGTAAGAGTATGATAGCAAAGACAAATTATAACCTAAAAGCCTTGTCTTTACCTCGACACCAACAGAGAAATTTCTCTTAGTTAAGCTGTCATTATGCGAGAAAAAAACACCTTCATGTTCGCGGTTGCGGCAAACCATAGACAAACGGTATTAAACTGACAGAAGGAGGCGCGTTGAGACAGCTCACGCGGTCTTCATGTTCGCATCGGCGAGATATCCCTCTGTGACGTCATCTTAATACTGTTTAGTGTTTAATGTGACAGTTGAGAGCAGGCAATATGATCAGCGTGCTAAGCCTACAGAACGTATAATTACCCGACTGCAGCGAAGCCCAAAAGAAGGGTAATGTACTTAGCTCGTACGTATGTATGTATGTATGTATGTATCCGTGTGGCGCCGGATTAAGAATAGCGTCACTCCATTTCCTTCCGTAGATGTCGTAGGAGGCGACTGAGGAAATAAATTACCAGGAGACGGGCAGCAGCGTCTTCCTGAGATTCCAACCACATACTGCGATCGCCAACCCGCCTGCCAAGCGTGGCGATTATGGTAAACTCCTTCATGGTTAGAAAACCACGAGGGAGGCCTATGTCCTGCAGTGGGCGTCAAATGGCTGATGATTATGTATGTAAGTATGTTGGATTCTATGTTCCCTCATAACTCCTAATGGTCAGATTTTGACAAATAAGAACTCAATCGATTCGTCATTCCTGCGCGAGTGTCATAGGCTATATTAAATTAGCATTAATGGAACAGAAAACTAACAAAATACGAAAATCGCCATTAAGTAACGTTATAGTGCAACCATCAGTAACTAGATGGCGCTGTTATATATAATTATAATACTTGGATCTTAATTTTATTTAAATACCCCAATCACGTGTGATTTTACTCTAAAATCTGTCCTAAAGTTTATTTCTATTATACGCAAAATCTTAAAACCTTTTGTCAGGAAAGTCCCAGCTATCAGTAATAAATCCACCTTGTATTTCGAAATGCTTAGACCTGTTTTATCTCGCGAATATAGTCCACCCAGTTATCCAAGTGAAATCAACCCGTCCCAAACAGACCCGGTGTGCGTCGCGGTTAACCCTCTCTGCCGGGGGACGTAGGTTTGGTGGCTAATTGGCCATGTTGAGTTTGTCATTTGCATCGCTGCCGTGCGGTCTGTGTGACCCTCCGATTGATTATATCACAGTTTTGTTTGTAGATGTGTAGTGGCTGTGCTTAGGGGTTCAAATTAGACTTGTTGGCATGTTGAGTTTCTCATTTGCATGCGCGGATGGGGTCTATGTGACCTTCCAGTCCATTGAGATTTTGGTTGTAAGTTTTTAGAATATAACATGTTTTTTAGGGTTAAAATAATAAAGTCTATAAGATTAGGTTAGTATTTATGAATGTACCTATTATATCGACAGCAGGTCAACCGTTACATTTGTTGCAGTATTCCTTAAGTTAACTGATTAGAGTGAATTTATGTAAAGGTTTTTTTATGTCTCTTTTTTCTTGTGTGCAATAAAGAATATTCTTATCTTATCTTATCTTGATGTGCTGTCACTGTAACCTTAGTAAGTATTATTTTTAGGGTTATATTTAAATGCACTTTCAAATAGAGGTTATCAACTTTAACTTACAAAAAAAACCTTTTAACCACTCGTCTGCCGCGACACAGATCTGTGTCCAACTTAGTATGGGCCACCTATACGTTGCGTTCCGCGAGGGCAGTTCAGGAGTTAAGAGGCTAAAAATTCCACCCATGCCGGGACTTGAACCCGCGACCTCTGGCTAACCGTGCCACCGCTCTCCCACCTGAGCTAATGGGCGAGTGCAGGCATCGGCGAAATTTCGAACCTCTTTACAAACTTCTCTGTATTACGTTTAACTTACGATCTTTAAAATAAATGGTTTGCTCTATAATTTAACGTATAGTAAGTACGAGCAATGCCGGCAATTACGTTCGCGTTGTTAACCTGTAGCATGTGGGTCCATTCTAAATACTGGTGAGAGAATATTTGAAATCGGTACATAAGTATTTTCGAAGATTACATACAAATATTTAAAGTTACATACAAACTTTTCGTCTTTATAATGTTAGTATATAGATTAATAAGTCATCTACTTTTAACTTTACCCTTAAACAGTTTTGGATCCCACAATAAATTGAACCTTATCACCTTGAAATAAAGTCCAAGACCAATGAAAAATTCTTGCTACCCATGCCCGATTGAGGGTTAAAAAAATTGTATTAACACTTCGGTGAAATGCTTAATCTGTAGAATTCTAAAGGACCCGATCGGGCCACCATAACAATGGTTTTTAATTGTTCTTTTCAAGGTCATAATTTAACAGGTTAACCTGTACATACATCAATAAATTCTTCCCATATTTTAACGACAACTATCAACGGTTTGTTTACATGTAGATTTCCCTGAAAACTACGTGTTTTTTACAAGTTTATTTCAATTAAACATTTAATCTCAGTCAACAATCAGCCCCATAGACTATTTAGTCCCATTTGAATTATATCTCAATACGTGATCGTATGCTTTGGGGATCCGTCCATATTCGTCCACGAAAACCGAGTAATCACGTTGACAGCACAGATACTAAAGATAACAATCTCTCCATAACGATATTTCATAAAAATATCAGCATGCACAGAAGGTTGAGATAGAAGTTGGTAGCTTCGATAGAAAATATCATTTATATGCAATTTATTTATAGACCCAGTTATTCACTGCTTCTCCAATCCTTCAAGGTTTGCCGGAAGAACTCTCTTACAGAGATAAGCCTGCCTTAGAACATGTTCTTTCTTTTTATGTATCACTTGCCGTTTGTAATGTTCGTATAACCGCATCAAAGATTGGCTGGAAGAGATTTCTGTTAAAATAAGCTCGCCATGTACACTGTTTCATTTTGTTAATTTTGTGTTCCATGTATGTCTTTTATGTGTGCAATAAAGTATAATACAACATTTATTCATACATAAACTCACGCCTGTATCCCAGAGGGATACTTTCTCACTTTCTTTAGTTTTATAATACAATTAAATTAATATCTTATGTATTTCTCTGGATAAGAAATATGTCTCTGAGTCAGTGCCTCGCTTCACTTCGGTAACTAGTCGGCCCAGCAATCTATACAATAACAAAGCATCTTGCGGTTCACCAATCCAAAATCAAAGCCACAGTAATTCTTATTTATTATATTCTTTTTTTTTGCACTAATTCGTGCGGAGGACAATTTTTCCACCCATGCCGGGACTTGAACGCGCAACTTCTGGCTAACCGTGCCAGAGGTCGCGCGTACAAGTCCCGGCATGGGTGGAATTTATAGCCTCTAAATATTTTTTTAAGTCTTATTTATAAAAATTTGATTCCACTAAAACACCCTTAAGGCAGAATTAAAGCCGGTTTATGACAGGAATCCACGGTTTTCCGCCAGTCTCGTCCACTTGCCATCACTCACATTACAGCTATGTGAACCATCAGATGAACACACATCCGAGTCTACCTTCTGAACCTCTCTACACCGTGATAATAATCTTGCTACATCTATCTTGTCCCGCGACATATTTTCTCGTAAAAAATCCAGTTTCAATCGTGAGATTCATAAGCCGATATACATAAATTTGCCATCAATATTTGGCGGAGTTTTCAAACATGGAGGCATCACAGCCTCGGAACAAAGAAGGGTCACCCGCTGAGATTTTGAGGCTTTAGGAATCCTTAGACAAATATCTCTGCCCACTTAGCATAATAGTCTGAAAAACCCGATTAATAGAAGTAAGGGACTGTGCAGCTGTATGCCTCCCGCTCATACTGCCTCGTTGGTCTAGAGTTTCACACGCTTGACTACAAGCAACGGAGGTTGTGGGTTCGATTTCCATTGGAGACTTCCTTACTTGATTTACATAAATGGCCTCAGCCTAGGTGTATTACCATATTTGTGATTTCCTTGCTTGGTTACCAAAGCACAGGGTATCCTAGTCTAGGACCAGGGAAAGTGATTGTATTGTGCGGAAGTTTGTATCACTTTATTACTATTACCCGTTGGCAATATTGTATGAACGAGAGTTTCTCTATCAATGGATATTGGGGATATAAAGATTGATAGCGTGACAGTTTGTTTTCTTAGAGCAAAAAGGAGGAAACTGTTTTTTTAAGGATTACCTGCTAAGTTTCAGTTTTGACACGAAAGAACGACAGAGATAAACGATAAGCCTGTAAGCGAGAGTGAATGAGACATAAGTCAGTTCGAATTTACACGTCACAAGCCACGACAGGCAGCAGCGTCTTCCTGAGATTCCAACAGCATACTGCGATCGCCAACCCGCATGCCAAGCGTGATGATTATGGCAAAACCCCTCATGGTTATGAAAACCACGGAAGAGGCCTATGTCCTGCAGTGGGCGTCAAATGGCTGATGATGAAGTGCCGGAATTCAAATGCAGACCCCTCTAAGTAAAGCTTCAAAGATAGCCTTAACAAATCCTTTATTCCCTTTTTTGTCTTACCTTCCGTCAAAGACGGCAAAAGCCCAAGAATTCCTATCAGATATTTCATTAGGCAGAGTCCCTTACCATGGCCGTATTTAGGTGGGGGTCCAGGACTTTGTTAAGCGCACCTAAATTATGTACTATGTGATCGATGGTTTAGTAAAGCCCAGAAGACATATCACTTTATCTCCAAGCTGAGATTTAGACGCTGTTGCAAACCAAGATGTATCAAATAGTTGGCAAGATTTGTCCAAAAAATAGGTTGTCCTAATAATAGTAAGAAACAGACGAAACGGAGTATTTTCTAATAAAATTGGTTCAAGTAAAGTCGATTTTCAGACCCAGATTCGTTAAATAACAATAATAAAAGGTTTATTATTATTCAAAAATGTAACTTACTGAAAAAAATTATTGTTATTCATGGAACTTATTAAATTTCATGGTTTAAATAGACACCCATATTCTTTGTCTCAATTTATGGTGGCGGTGGTCACACTTGCCTGTTAGGTGTAGCATCGCCCGGAATCACACCAAAAAATAAAAAGAGCTTGACAATGTGCTTTTATCATTAAAACAACCCTTAGAACAGATCCTGGGTACGTCCCTTCCTCCAGCCCTTTTTGTTTGTCCCCCGGCGCCCTTTCATTAGATAAGTTCGAAATTTTAATTGGTATAATAAAAACTGAGGACAGATTTTAATTATTTATCGTCCCGAGGACCTTCGCTTTATGAATTAAATATTTTCGTCAGTGTTTTTGACATTTGTTTGTTTCTTTTTCCACGGGCTTCTTATTTAGGCTAAGTTAGTTACATCTTGAATGCGGCAAATGCGGGTGGAAGGGCCAGTAAGGGACGTCCCAGTTGGACATGCTTCGACCAAATAGGGGATTTATTAGCAAAGGGCAAGATAAAAAGCTACCCGAAACCGGCGTGCTTGCATGCAACGCCCAATGAATGTTGAGGAAGCGAAAGTGATATGTCAGGATCGTGGCAAGTGGCAGTCCCTGGCCTCTGCCTACCCCTCTGGGATACATGAGTTTATGTATGTGTATGTATATAGTTACATCTTATTTATAAAAATTAGATTCCACTAAACTCTTTAAATGGAATTTGAAACCGACGAATAACTTAAACAAACGATTATATTCTTTTTGTTGCCGTGCTGAGGACAATTTTAAAAACCCATCTAGAGGCCAAAAACTCCACCCATGCCGGGACCTGACCTCTGGCCAACCGTGCCAGACACACTCAATAAAATTATCAAATAATTAAATTATATTGCTACCGGACATTATACAAGCAATGTATTATATTGCATTATACACATCATACTCGTATCTCTGCAAATATTGTCCACTGGGCCAAATAGGTTCTCACCTTGATAAAACTGGTGTGTCAAAGTCTCAAAACCCAAGCAATTATACAGGGTGCAACAAAACCCCACAAACATCCGAACAACTTTTAGAGGAAAACTACGAATTCACGAAGTAGATATCAGTTGTTCCATACATTTTTAAACCGCTAGCGACTATAGTCCGGAACAGCTGAATTTTCTTTTCGCGATTTCGAAGTTTTCCCCACGGTAAAAGCTGTTTGTATAGACGAGTAGGACGCCCCATTTTTTAATGTATACGGGATTTTTATTGCACCCCTGTAGAGTAGGTTCTATTCAACAAGATGGTCTGCCAGCTGGACTATGGAAACAGAACAGCTGTTTTGCACACACACAAATCTTGTCAGCTGCTGTTTCGGACCAGCCCATGATGGAGGCGGCGTGCGACAGGATACCTCACACCTATACCTTCGACAAGAAATACAGGGTACAACTACAATAGGAGCCAGCCGACTACTCGGGTATATAGGAAGTCAGAGTGTATACGGACGGCTCCAAAACCGAAACAGGAACGGGCGCAGGAGCTTTCTCCAATGAACTAAACCTAAAAATTTCTACAACCCTTGGCACCCTGAACACAATTTTTCAGGCAGAATGCATAGGTATAACAAAAGCAGTCGTACTGTTGAATACAAGAAATGTGCAAGACTATGCAATACGCATAGTCTCGGACAGTGCCTCAGTCCTATAAGCACTTAACAGCAATCTCACTAACAACAGCCTGATACTAGAGTGTCACCATGAGTTGGAAAAACTGTCAACAAACAACCGAGTCACCTTACAGTGGATAAAGGGTCATAGCGGCTCCTTGGGCAATGATGCTGCGGATAAACTCGCTAGAAGAGGCTCGGAAACTACAGTGGAAGGACCTGAACCCCTGATCCCACTCCCATACAACCAGTTTAGGAAATGGCTGAGGTCACGAACAGAAAGCCAGCATGCTGAACTTTGGAGAACGGAAACCAAATGCAGACAAGCCAAGGAGGCTTTACCGACGATCTCGAAACGTCTTTCACGTAGCCTGCTGCGTCTGAGAAGGGATAATCTGCGCAAAGCTGTGGCAATCCTAACAGGGCACTGGTCACTAAATAGACATTTTCACAACATGGGACTAACCGACAGCCCGCTTTGCCGGGGATGCCTCAAAGAAGAGGAAACACACGCCCACGTGACCATTCACTGTGAAGGCGTGGAAAAGCAACAGACCGCCATCATTGGGAAGCTGGGATCCCTTCAGGAGGCCTGTAGTGACATCAGAGCACTGCTGGCCTTCTGGAAAGAGATAGGCTGGTTGGAGTGAGCTCACAGCTTTGCTACGTACAATGGTCCAACCATGAGGCTAAGTGCGGAAATCTCAGGTCTAACTAACTAACTAACTAAGATGGTCTGCCATCGTGGTAGCCATCCCTGACTAATACGTGGAAGCCAGCGAAGACAGACGAGAAATGACAACGAATAAAACCGGAAGAACGTCTCAAGATGCAGTTTTTAATGATACAAGCAGCAGTTTTCCTTTCGGAGCTGTCGCTCCGAAGCTCATTCTCAACTTTGCCGTCGCGCGATAGAACCAATTTCGAGACCAATTTAATTCCGTAACGAGGCAGACTTCGTGGGGAAATAACCGCGATTTAAAATACAACTTCCATAACTTAGAAGCGTCGGACTATTTGCCTGCGCGGAGAATGGTTCCGTAGGGTATTTATATTGCTTTTTTCGCGGCGCAATGTTGATTTACCTATAGTTGCGTTATTTATTAGAGCCGTTATCTGGAATTTGAGGCTGGGGCCGAATTTATTAAGGCAGTTAGCCAGGAGCTGGGTTTTGGCAGGATCAAAGGCCATTTCGAACGCATGTGTGGTAAAATAAAATAGAGTTGAAGCGACATACCAGTAATTGGTAGATGTAGTATATTAAATAAAATGTAATATACTACATCTTGAGTTGAGTAAAAAGGATTTATCGAACAGATTTGTTCATAAAAACTATTGATCTACCCTCACTTTTAAACGGGATTTACGCTTGAACTCAAACAACCAATGCAAGTTTTTACATGCGCTGAATAATGTTCGGTTCCCACATACATAATAAGCCGACATTTGTATGGAAGAACCGTCAAATTTCAACTGTCCGTAGCCATAGATCGTTTATAGGAAATGCTCATGAGTGCCCAAAGCTTCAGAGTAAAGGTCACAAAAGTAACCTATCCCACTATTCGTGTCCTCAAATCGTTTCAACAGTTACATAGCACTTGTTCGCTCCGATATAGTTTCGGCAAACCAATTATGGAGCCCTAGATCGCAATCCAAATAGTGTCCCCGCCACACCATTGTTCATCTAATATTGAGGCTGTAGTATGGATTTATAGATCACCAGTAGGTTCGGGAACGTTGTAACTGACCCGCAAAGTTTTAGGGTCCGTCAACGACCCGCGGATCCCCAAAAACTGCCTCCGTTTAAGCGGATCGCGAGCGGAACGTGACAACAATGCCCTGAGCCCAAGTTTCTCGATTGTCACTGAAAATTAATAGTTTCGGAGTCCGGTTGCAGGGCAGTAAGTAGGATGGATGTAGGGTTGCCAACTTTTTTTCTAACAAATATAGTATTTTCGAAGTTATTACCTCTAAAAATACAGCATGGCAAAATAATGGTAAAAAAATAGTAAAAAATAGCGGCAGTCGTGCCGCGCGATTCACGGACTTAGACTTGAAGAGCGAGCTGTAGAAAAGGGTTAAGGCTGGATTCCGCTTTACGCAAAATATAGTAGTTTCGCCTACTATATATTTTTTTAGAAATCTATTATTTGAGCCCCTAACATAGTAGGATATACTATATTATATAGTAGGGTTGGCAACCCTAGATGGATGGTGGATGTTACCATCTTTGGTGGCTATTGCAATTGAAACAAGGTTGATTGTAGATTGATTGATTGGTCGGACGATCGTTAAACCGGCGGAAGGTCAGTGGATGCGGATTGCCAACAATGAAATTCCGTAAAAATCTATATACGAAATGTGATTTTTTACCTTTGTTTTTTGTAACAACGCTAATAAATAAAAGTGACAATTGTGGTGTAATTATAGTAAAGTCTCTATGGAAAAATAACAACTACCGGCCAAGTGTGAGTCACCAACCCGCCTGCCAAGCGTGGCGATTATGGCAAAACCCATCATGGTTTTGAAAACTACGATGGAGGCCTATGTCCAGCAGTGGACAAACATGGGCTGACGATGATGATGAAGTGTGAGTCGTTCTAATAGTTTAGTTACACCGGTGGGTTATATTTGAAAGTGAATCAAAGCAAGCCACTAGAAAACCTTCTAACTTGGTTTGCAATTAATCCAGCAGACGATATGCATAATAATTGTGGGGACACAAACGGGGTTGGCTAATGATGTTAGCCCATTACAGACCGACTTTAGATCGCTTGCCGACACGAAAGCTCCTGCGGTAGAAGCGAACTATTGTTGCTCATTTGGCTATTGAATTTCGGTTAATAAAACTTTGGCCTTTGCAGCTACGTAATGAGATGATTTATACAGCGTCCAGTGGCACCTTCACTCACACTAGATGGGTGAAGGGACGCTGCAATGCCTGGGACGTTGTTTTTTAGATGGAGTAGGCTTGCCCAGCACCTGTACCAGCACCTCATTGAGAATCCGAACCCACGACCTCTGTTTTGGTAGCTAAGCGCCTTAACGGCAATACCGGCGAGGCATATGTAGTGTATATAATATGTCTATTTTATTACTATATCAATAAATCAATCAGCCTATATTCGTCCTCTGCTGGACATAGGCCGCCCCCAAGGCACGACACCTTCTGCCTCCGATCGTCGGTCCGGTGAGCTGGTGAACGTCCTACGCTGCGTTTGCCAGTTCATTGTCTCCGCTCGAGGGCCTTTGCACCCCATCGACAAAGACATATTATTGTTAAGGAGTGGAAATATTAAAATTAAGAATATTCCTCATTTTACTCCAGCGCACATAACACTTGTCAATTTTCGGCACTGTAGGCCTATTTATATCTAATATATTGTATTTTTAGTTAACGTGAACGACTGTTTGTTGCCAAAATAAAATAAAATAAAAATAAATAAGTATGGTTGAAAGTCCGAAATGGAAAGGTCAATTCAATTCAATCTTTATGGCCATAAATTACAGTAAGTCCAGATGTTACTTAGAGTTAATATTGCACAGTGTAATTTTACCGATAACGGCATAGCAAATATGTAAATTGTAAAATGTCAAAGTACATACATAACTAAAGATTACATGAGAAAAAAAGTGCAATCAATTTAAAATTACAATAAAATAATTATAATAGTACCCATATCACAATAAATTATAATAGTATTCATTCAATAATTACAACAATATTAATCTTGATGGTGTGGCGAGCACATGTCAACTCTGCGCGCGCACTACAAACTCCGATATTCCTGCATCGCGCAAGCAAAATGTTTCACATGACCTACCATAAATATAACGTCCGACAAACATCAGTGGGACCGGCCGTCCCCAGGCATACGATCTGCCTGGCGGGAAATTTCCCTTCATAGAGGAAGAGCACGATCACCCGCTATTCCCTATAGTGGTGACCCTCGACAGAACAATGTCAACTTTCCTTCGCTCTCGCAGCACCCCACATACAATCAGTCTCAAAGCAAGGCCAGCATCCTCTTCCTTCTCACCTCATCAGTTCCACTACAGTCAACGCACCGACTACTGGTACTGATGGTGATCTCCCCCAACCCCTCGGCACGGCAGCCACACAGCAACAGCGCACGTTGCCAGTGGTACAGCAGCCTTCACCGGTTCCTACCACATGCGCGGACCTCATGGTACTGTCGCCGGTGAAGTGACTGTTAGCCGCCGATCACCCTCAACCGCTAGTCGACTCACTGACTCAGCGACTCCTGGCACTTGCAGGCTTTAGAGCACAGACTTCGATTCCTATCAGACCTAGCTATGCGTAGCTACGGTCTTGAAGGGGAGTGATGTGGCGAGCACATGTCAACTCTGCGCGCGCACTACAAACTCCGATATTCCTGCATCGCGCAAGCAAAATGTTTCACATGACCTACCATAAATATAACGTCCGACAAACATCAGTCGGACCGGCCGTCCCCAGGC
Organism: Yponomeuta malinellus; assembly: GCA_947308005.1. Classification (NCBI taxonomy): domain Eukaryota; kingdom Metazoa; phylum Arthropoda; class Insecta; order Lepidoptera; family Yponomeutidae; genus Yponomeuta; species Yponomeuta malinellus. The sequence continues at coordinate 3,897,528 of OX371019.1, forward strand.
ATACGATCTGCCTGGCGGGAAATTTCCCTTTATAGTGGAAGAGCACGATCACCCGCTCTTCTCTATAATGGTATTAAGGTTGATGAGCTTTCGTTTGGACGTCACTTTGCTGTTCCTCTGATCCCTTTGTCAAGAGTTTAAGGTTTACTTCTCATCACGAATCCTATTCTGTAAGCCACTTGCAACTTTGTAGACACATGCGGTTAATTTGTACAAACTATTTGCTGCTACAGGGCTAAAGCAGTTTAGATTTAAACGGATTAGCCCTTGTTTCTGTTTCGTCTAAATCGACGGCTTTATTGGTAGAACATGGGACTCGACAGCGAGAGACCCAGGTTCGATTCCCAGTGCGGGCATGTACCTATGACTTTGTTTTCTAAGTTATGTATATTTGTGAAGTTATTAGCAATAGCACTCTCTAACTGTGAAGGAAAACATCGGGAGGAAACCTGAGTATCTGAGCTATGCACATACCTCAGCGCTTGAAATCGCTAATCCGCGCTGGGCGCGCGTGGTTCTCTCTCTGAGAGAAGGCCTGTGCCCTACAGTGGGACGTATATAGTCTACTTATGATGGCATTTAGACAAGCAGAGGTTAATCCGTGTTGTGCAAATGTTACACTTGTTGTAACCTATGTAGATAACCCAGTCGTAATAAATAGCACACAAATATTTGATTAAAGTCAGCCTTTAGAACTTTACAGTATACCCGGTGAAGTATGCACAGATGCATTTCAAATTATTCTGCTTTACTACTTCATACTCTATTTACCAAGTTCCATGCCGATTGGTGTTTCTATCAGCACGGGCCCTTTGCGCCAGACCTTTCAAGCATTAAATTCCGCTCTCCAGCGTCGCTAAGCGCAACCAATTCTCAATAGTGCGCATCGAAAATTCATAACCTATAAAACATTCTTACGACTTCATCTAGCACTCTAGCTTAGCGCAAATTATTCAGGCTGCCGCCCGCACAGCCGTCAATCGATACTCATTCCATATTCTTCCTTTAAATGGCCCGCAGTAAAATGTATCGCCGAGACGACGTCGCGACGCCGCGGCGGTCCAAACAATAGAGGCGATTAAACATGCATGCGTCGGTCTAAATACTTCCCCCACCATGCGCGCTCGACCAATCAATCAGCGGGCTTTGTCCGCTTGCCGTTGTAATATGTCCTGATTTTCAATTCCCGTATGCTTAGTTAGTTAGAGACCTGAGATTTCCGCACTTGGCCTCATAGTTGGGCCATTGTACGTAGCAGCGCTGAGGTATGTAAATAATTCAGACGCTAAGATTTCCTTACGATGTTTTCCTTCACAGTTAGCGAGTGGTATTGCTACTACAAATTTATATGACCTCCCGAAAGTGAGGCTAGCGTTTTATCGATGCGATGACACCGCTATGCCATATGCTTCCTACAATGTCATTTTAAGACAGAGTATTAAGTTGTATAGAGTGGTTGTTGAAAATCTTATAAACTTGATCATTCGACTGCCTCGTTGGTCTAGCCGTTAAGGCTTAGCTACCAAAATAGAGGTCATGGGTTCGATTCCCACTGGGGGCCTCAGTCTGGGTGTATTTTCATGTTTGTGACGTCCTTGCCTGGTTACCATAGCACAGTTATTATTTTATTATTCGATTTATTTGAAATATATTACTGATTATAATAATTACCTTTTCCTCTTGTAAATGATTAATAGACTGCAGCTCAAAGGTCTTGATGTCGACTGTACTACCAAAATTGGGGTCTGTTTTGACATTAAATAAATAAATAAATAACTTCCACACAACACAATCACTTGACCTGGTACCAAACTAGGATACCCTGTGCTATGGTAACCAGGCAAGGACGTCACAAACATGAAAATACACCCAGACTGAGGCCATTTGTACAAATGTACGGCGGCCCCCAGAGGGAATCAAACCCACGACCACTGTTCTGGTATCTAAGCGCCTTATCGACGAGACCAATTAGGCAGTCAATGGAGGAAATGTCTTTTCGTTGGCTCCATGTAGGCACCGATTTCACGAAAAAGTGCGATCAACTTATATCTCGGAGAGTTGTGAAGATACGATATTCAAAAAAGCTCAAAAGACGCGTATTCACGAGAGCTGTAAGGCGCAAAAAACATTATTTGAGAAAGTCAAAAATAAAAAAGTTATGGCTGAAATAGTTAAAAAAAAATACTCCAAATTTTTTTTTCCGAATTATTGATTTTTGCGCTCTATATTTTGTAAACAAAGAATGATATCAAAACTTTGAGAAAACTTCCTCTGGATAATTTAGTCAGATACAATTTGAGCCAAAAACAGGGACGATCTGGTTAATGCTTTGCGCTGTAGCCTAACCTTTGTGAAAAAAGTCAAAAAGTCACAACGACGTTTTTCACACGACATTTATAACTCGATTCATTTCCAAAGTGCTCGATAGTCGTTTGAGGCACGAAATCTGTGAATTTTTCACCAATTCCTATATACCATTAAAATGCATAATGAAATCCAGGTTCAATCACGATCTACACTCAATCACCTCCCATTGTAACGGTCCCAAGAAATCATATCGTGGGCTCCATTTTCAATTCGATATTATGTAACAGTGAATAGGACGGATGGAAAATATGCGCTCCCGATATCAAATATGTAAGGGGCAATAACTGCATTTGTAATTCGTAACGCGATCTTCGAGGAAGATCGGAAAATATCAGAAGGCAAGGTTTCAGAAAGAAAGTAAGTACAAAGATAATTAAAATAGATACAACTTGTCTTAGAGATAGTAAAGTAAAAACATATTTATTTAAAATTACACAGTTACAAAAGAAAAGTTTAACATCTTGAATTCAACGACAGCCCCCAAACTCGGCTGAGCCGGTATCTTGGGGACTCTTTTTCAGTTTCAACATTTTAAATGATTCAAATAGATGACTGTCTCAAGCGCTCAAGTATTGCACTGAAATTATGGTTAAGGCTAATAGTTCAATTTCAAACCTAATATCATCACTAGTTTCAAGAGTTATCGACCATCGATCAGCCAACCGCCACTTCAACTTTCTAATCTTACATCTGTGTTATTCGCCTTAGTTCTTTGGCGCATTGTCTCATTCCTGTTGTGATCTGACTCTGAGCATAGCTCGTTCCATAGCACGCTGTGCGACTTTGAATTAATGGACGTAACAGTAAGGAAACAGTTTTTTCTTCCTTTTCATTTGCCTTTCAGTGGAAAGGCAAGTAGACAGGCAGTCTTTCGGTTTTCCTGTATTTTGTGCAAGGTAGATATTGCAGATTTTCCTTCGCTATTACTGTCACGATATTACGGCTCTAATCGAATCGGCCGTGCGTTTATATATTGCCTTACGTAATGTATATTTGAACGTTTCATATTTTTAAGAAAAGCCAATTTATGGTTTTTGAGGCGGGAACAAAGCGACCAAGCCACGTGCCAGCGATCACATTGAGGGGAAGTAAGCTTGAAAGAGTCGTCAGCTTTAAGTACCTAGGGCATATACTCACACCAACCCTCGAGGACGATATTGATATAGAGAGGGAGCGGAGGGCCCTGTCAGTTAGAGCAAATATGATTGTCCACAGGTTCAGGCGGTGTTCGAGGGGAGTGAAAGTGACTCTATTTAGAGCTTACTGCACCTCCTTCTACACTGGCAGCTTGTGGGCCATTTATACTCAAAAAGCATACAGGGCTCTCCGCATTCAGTATAACAATGCGTTCAGGGCGCTGATGGGGCTGCCCCGACACTGTAGCGCCTCCGGCATGTTCGCCGACGCGCGAGTAGACTGTTTTTACGCGATTATGCGTAAGCGTGGCGCGTCACTGGTGAGCCGGGTGCGGGGCAGCGCCAACAGCGTCCTAGCGATGATCGCGGCGCGGGTCGACTCCGCATACATCAACCACTGCTGTAGGCTTCAAGTCGCACGTAACGAGACTTGATGTTTGTAAATAAATAAATAAATATATATGTTAATATGTTAAAATAAATAAAATGCTACTAACATAAATATAAGTTTTGAAATGTACTAACCAAATATGAATCCTGTTGTTCGAGGCAAATAAATAAATTAAAATATTGCGAATGTTGAAAATGTGCTAGGAGTTCGCCTGCGATTTCGTCCGCGTGGGATTCGATTCGGTTGGCATTTTCGATGTTAATTGTAGTTTAGTTCTGCCAAGTATTTGCCAGTTTTAACACGGCGTGCAACGTTTGAGTGGTATTGTTGTTTGATAATTTTAAACTCTCATTTATTTGAGAGTCGCCATTAACTATCTAAAATACACTCTTGCGCAATGAAGAAGGATCACTTTTGTTCAAATTTTGTTATTATTATATGCAATGTCTGTTTACTCGTTGGACTCGCGCACCATAGCTTCCTTAATACCATAAATAAATTTTACTTTACAAAAATCGGTTCTCGACCACCGTTCAGTAGCTGCCTTAGTCCACTGTCGTCTCCGCGCTTAACGAAATGTCCGGCCGTTTCCATTGCAGCTTTATTATACAAAAAGTGACAGTAAAAATGGTCTCTCTGAGAGAAGGCCTGTGCCCTGCATTAGGAAGTATATAGGCTGCTTATGTATGTACGCTTTTTATCATATGCCAAAGAACCGATGGTCGATGGGGTGCAAAGGTTGTCTAGTGGAGACCACGAACTGGCGAACTCAGCGCAGGGCGATTTTTTACAGATCAAATTTGCAGAAAGTGTCAATCACGTTAATAGTGATTTTTAGGACCCATGGCCCTGAACCTGAGGCAAAAAACCTAGGACTGAATAGCATTAACGCCAGAAACGGCCGACTTTGGCATAAATGCTATCTAGTCCCAGCTTCGTGATCCTAGGTTCTTTTGTCTTGGGTCCTAAAAATCACTGTTAACATGATTGAGAGATTGTACTATCACTTTTTGCAAATTTGATCTGTAAAAAACATATGATTTTTTTTTCCTCGGTGGTGCTAGTGTTACTCCTCGGACCCCCTTAAGCTGGCATCCTTTCGTGCTGAGAATGATCAATTTTGTTAGTGACCCTTATTCATTGCTCCCGAATGTAGTTGGGATCTAGCATCCCATGGAACATGGAACATAATACTAAATTAATTAAATTTGATCCTCGTGTAAAATGTAACAAATATAATTATCTAACTTCATGAAAATATATTACGGGGTGATTGAGTAACAAACATGCAAACACACTTAGCTGATATACGAGCATTAGTAGAGAGTTGGTGAGTGATATGAGTTTTCTCAGCGTTATATCGATAATGATGAAGTACATATCGTGTTTTGGCTTGAAGCCACCAAAGAAGGAGTCACAGAAAGTACATACGAATCGTCATTATCATCATCAGCCCACCTCTGCCCACTGCTGGGTATAGGCCTTTTCCCCATCACGCCATCTTTTGCGGTCTCTCGCCATTTGCATCCACGGGCCCCCTGCCCACCTGTCCACATCGTCCACATACGGATGCTGATGAACAATACAGTGTCAACTCACATGATCACCATTTTGAGTAAAACGTGTTCCAACTTTTACGATTGGCCTGATCGTACGTTGGTGTTAAGTGTTTTTCTTAATACTTTCTAGTAGTAAAATCGTTCCAATAGCTTCCCACCTAGTTTATATCCTAAGCTAACGGACTGTATCAATAGTAGATTGTACAACAAGTGCATAAAACGCACCATTTTAAACGCACGTTTATCCATCCGAGCGAGCTTGCGAGCGAGGATAGATATAAAGTCGAGTGTAAAATGGGTTTTATGGACGAGTTGTACACTCTACTTTTCACTTCGATTGCGAGGAAATGAAACAGCAACATGTAAATATAGTAAATGCTAATTTAATTAAAATTGAAAGTTACATTAGAGCAATGAGAAATATTTAAAGCTGTTGGTATCTTTGCCTTGGTCTTAGAATACGAACGAAACGAAATAAAATAAAGAGGTTGTTGTATGAAGTTAAAGATGTTCGTGTGGCTGTTGCAGCGATTGCCTTGGTCTTCGACGAAGATTTTACTTTATGCTCTAGAGCATAAAAAGCGACTTTATGTCGCCTACGCACGACATAAAGACGAACTTTTAGAGCATGAGAAGTGAAAAATATTTTTTTTTTTAAATTGAGACGATATTGCTTAACAACACACAGTTACACAGAATGCAAAAAGGTCAGATAGAACCGAGGGGGTAATTTTCCTCATCAATCCACTAAAGAACCTAATAAACAATCGTGTCTAGGCAAGTTGAATTTCTTACTTTGTAGGCTTACTGTGCAAATTATTTAAGTAACACAGTGTTCTGCGGACTGGTCCGAATGCAAATATTTTTTATCATCGAAATTAGTCTGAAATAATGAAAAAAAAAAAACATACAATATTTTCATTTAATTCCCAATCGACTAAAAAAAAAAATATTCATTTATTTTCATTGCGCCCCCAAACCCACGCGTGGTGATAATTTTAGAACAAATTGAACAGGGTATTTGTCCTGTTCAATTTGTTCTAAAATGATATCGACGTGAGTTCGAGGGCCCATAATGCGTGTGCGCCGGCCGAGACCGAGAAACCGGCGGAGGTTAAAATATCTCATGATTTTTTTCGAGGTCACCGATCTGGATCTAGCAGATCGAGATTCATTGAATAGACGCCTGAAGTATTTGTATAAACTGAGAGTTGTATTATTATTATTTTTTTTTTATCTTACCTTTTACCTCTCTTTCACCTCACTCCCCTTTATCTCAAAGAGCGCTTCAGTTTCCTCAGTGACTCCCACAGCCGGGCACTACGGTCCGACCAGAGTCTAGCGCTGAAGACACCAAGTCATACGACAAGGTTCTTCAGTAGCTCATTTACTGTAAAGGCCGCCCGGCTGTGGAATGATCTTCCGGTTTCGATAAGGCGCTCACCATCTCCCGCCATATTTAAAGCCAGAGTGAAAGAATTCTTTCTGTCTAATTAAGTAGTTTTGCTGTAAGTGTCTATTAACTTCTCTTCATATATCTGTAGGTATATCACCTTTTTGTTGTCCAGATCACACACTTGTTATAAGCCATTATTTATGTAAGTACGTGTAGTTATGTATAGTATTCAAGTATGATATATTATGTAAGTTTATTATTATTATTACGTATATGTATGTGTATTAATATTCGTCTTTGCACCGACTACCCGTGTCTATTTCTCCTTCGGCAAATCTCCAATATGAGGTTGCCTGGAAGAAATTGCTATTAGCAATAAGGCCGCCAATTGTATCTTTTCTTTTGTCATTGCTGTTTCTGTAACATTTTTTTCCGGTATACAATAAAGAATATTCTTATCTTATCTTATCTTATCTTAATAAAAATAACTCAATTACTCTAAGTTTCGGGCTTCGCTGAAAATCAGCGCTGTAGGATGCGCTGATTTTCAGCGTACATCTGTTTTATTGGCAATAAATGGTTATTCATTCATTCATTCATTCAATGTCATTGCAACAGTATAACCCGTGCAAATTAAATAAGCATCTGTCGCGAGGTAAATCGAACCGCGCGAGGGGGCCAAGTGACGTTGCACGGGTTCTAACATTAGTATGCGATTGTCTAGTAGACTACCAATAGTGTCGATGAAACAACCATTGCGTTCTAATGTCTTTCTTTTGAAAAACTATGCATTTAAAAGGCTAGCCACCCGATGTGGTGCTTCCATCTTTCCACCTTTCCACCTCAAGGCTTGTTTCCCCAAACATGTTTGGAGAGCCCGATCCGTCCCAGGATTGTTTATTTTAATAGCCGTATCATGTTATATTTCGGGCGAATCGGGAGAGGTAATGTCGCCTTATGACTTCTCATTCGTTTTGATATTATTATTTTGTTTTCAGGCTATGTACGTCCCACTGCAGGGCACATGCCTTCTGTCAGAGAGAGAGCATGGACGTAATTACCATGCGTGCTCACTGCAGATTGGCGATTTCAACCGCTGATGATATGTCAACCTCAGATATTCAGGTTTCCTCACGATGTTTTCCTACGTGGTTTTGTTAATACGCGGCAGAAAAATATGAAACTCGCAGGATGTTAATGTGTAGTCTGTTAACGGCATAAGGAAATGGGATTTTACGTTCGATTAATGTGTGTTTTCTTTGTTTTGTTTTGTTGTTTATTTCGTTTTCTTTCTGTGGTTGTCCATGTTATGTTACTTATCTGTTTATTTTGTTTCTGTCTGTTGCTATAATAAATATATTTTCTTCTCTTTATTTCTTTCTGTATGTCAAATTACCGTGTTTTCGGGCGGCTGTTTCACGGCAAGTAGGTGCATATGGTATAGTCAAGTGGAATTGGTTCATTGTTTAACATAGTGTGAAACACGGTGAAGGAAAACATCGCGAGGAAACCGGAGTGCCAATTAACTCGAAGTGTATCAACAGTGATAAAGCGGTGAGCGCTATAGTAACTGTAGAATGGTCTCAAAATTAGGAGGTCGCTATAGTAACTGTAGAATGGTCTCAAAATTAGGAGGTCGTGGGTTCGAATCCCGGCACGTACCAATGACTTTATTCTCTAAGTTACCTACATTTGTGAAGTTGTACTAGCAATACCGCTCGCTAACGGTGACGGAAAACATTGTGAGGAAACCTGAGTGTATACCTCAGCGCAAATGCCCTATGCGCAATTGTCTGTAGGCGGTGGGGAAGATACATACTCTGTCTCTGATAGAGTACGTGTCGGGACTCAAACTTTTGCTATATAACACCTTCTGACGCTCTGACTTTGCCTTGTATTATGTTGTATTTGTGTGACTTGTTTTTCCTTTGATGAAGAAGAAGAAAGACATTTATTATTTCAACAAGATACATCACAGAAACAAAATAAGCGGATAAGTAACATAATATGCACAACAACAGAAGGAAAACTAAATACACAACAGACAAACCGAGTAAATAAAACAGGACCACAGATGTAGCCTGTGGTGTATCTAAGTTGCCACAAAAGGCAGCTGACTCAGCGTCGTTGTGCTGAGGAGGAAGTGATCCCTTTGTACTTGTTTATGTTACTTGTTATGTCTTTTTTCCTGTGATGTTTTAGTTTGTCCCAAAAAATTTCTTTCTTTATTTATTTATGTCTTTCTTTCTTTCTTTCTTTCTATAAGGCGTCTAGCTTATTCTGTCTGCCTGTCTCTCCATTCTGACCACCGGTCTTAGGACAAACCTCAACAATTCCAGACTAATTAGGGGCCGAAGCCGCCACCTAACTAGCCCCCTGAGGGCACCGTCGCCGATCCATTGGCCCGATTCGATTCCATCTAAAGCCCGTTACATAATTTGCGGTAGCCGTGCAGATTGCGACGATGATGGGTCTAGAAAGCGCACAGTGGTCAGGTGGTTTGCGTTTGATATTTTGGACCTTTATTTTCCAGGTTCAACTCACAGTGCGGTCACCTATGACTTTGTCTATTTTCAAAGTTGCGTTCATCTGCGAATTTCTAGTAGTAATACCACACGCTGACTGTGAAGGGCAACATCGCGAGGAAACCCGCAGCTTGGTTGACTCCGCACGTATTGACTTGTCTCTCCTGTGGGCTAGGCCGACTAAGCTGTCAGGATGGCGTAGGTGCTGGGTAAGCCTACTCCATCTTAAAAAACAATGTCCCAGGCACTGCAGCGTCCGAGTGGTCCCTTCACCCATCTAGTGTAAGTGATGGTGCCACTGGACTGGAACTTTTTGGATTTTAGTTAAAGTAATTCGTTTTATCCGTTTATTTCGTATGCCTAGCAGTTAATTTCTTGCACCACCTTTGGTTGACTGGTAGAAAATTCTTATAGCATTAAGTCCGCCACATTGCCATTGTATTTTTTACTTATGTGCAATAAACGAATTCATAATAATAATAAGAACTCATTGAATTGAATTTAATTGAAAAATTATTTGTTGCACAAAAAGGTGTTTGTACAATGGCGAGCTTAATACTAAGAGTTGAGGCCTAATCATGCGCATCAAATCCTATCGGTATCCTGACGTTTGCGATGGCTATTAGTATGGAATTCGTCAGTATGACGATTGGAATCGTTCAGAATTTGGTGCGCATAATTGAAGAAGAAGAAGAAGAAAGACATTTATTATACCAACAAGATACAGACTGGATGTTTGTTACTCAATCACGCAATAAAGGATTTACATGAAACTTGGTGTACAGATAGACAACGACCTGAATTGAGATATAGCATACATGATATCCCAGGAATGCGTTCCCGTGGGATAACATTTATTTACGGTATATTACTGTTGGCACATTACATTACAAGTCACCTAGACTCAACGACTAGAGAATGTTATCGCATGACCAGACCTAAAAAATATTAATAGGTATGACTTCTTTCTATGAATTCCGTTTAATTCTTAACTGTAATCCAAAATTATACTAAGCCTCTCCCACTTCAGTTTTCGGTCCCCACCTCACACCACTCCGACGCATGCAGCTGATATTCAGGTTAACGAAATTACTGTAAATCGTTTCAATAAAAATTAAGTCACACTTTTTCCAATTTTAAGTCATAGGATCGTGGCAAGCGGCAGAGCCTGATCTTTGCCTACCCCTCCGGGATACAGGCGTGAGTTTATGTTATGTGTGAGTCATGTGAGAGCATTTTCTGAAAACACTTCCCTGCCCGAGAGTTGAAGAAGACAACAGAGTCGAAGTAGAACTTCCGTTCCGTTCTACTGTCCCGGTACAGTGGGCACGGCGCTCCAGCTCTCTATATTACTATTTGCACGCAGCCCAAAACCGCAGCCTGCGTCGATTCAATCTTGACCCGCTCGTGGTCTCTTCCCGACTGACACTTTGTACTGATTGTAAAAAAAAAGCTTGTGAGAAACTTGACAGAACTCTTCGCCCAACAAAAAAAAAAATAGGTTAGAATAATGGCAAATATAGTACCGTCAGTTGTAAACCATACTTCACAAAATGTAATCTACTTACCTTACCATCTATTTATATATGAGAAATCTCAAAATTCGTCAGACAACATAAAGAACTTTTCACAAAAAAAGATGATGTTACCGTAACACACAAAAATAAATTATTATTATTCACCTCTCGAATGAAAATACAGTCTTCCAGCACATTGGTAATGGCTGTAAAATTTATACTCCCAAAGCACCTTAAAGACTTGAATAACGATTACAATTTCAAAAGATTTAAAGAAAATAGTAATTTTAAAATGTTATTATACGATAGAGGAATATTTAAAGGATAATATAGATGAAATGAGATAAATTATATAAATAGAACTTTTAAATATAATTAAATTGCATGATTAGAGAAATTAAATATTCTAATTTTAAGTTTATGTAATGCATATTTTAATACAGCACTTTAAAATGTTGCGTGCCCTGCAGGGTCCACAAAGGTCTTATCAAATAACTGTTAAGTTGGAATGTAACAACCCTAAAACTTGTGGAATGCAATAAAGTATTGAGTATTGAGAGTTATAAAAAAGTAACTTCACATAGAAAAGAATACGATATATTACGTGGCCCAGTTTTTTTATTTTACTACTCCCTACTCCCCCTTCGGTGGCTTATACCCGTAGTGTATGCCAAGAATTCTCCACCGCCTGTAGTTATTAAGTAAAACTAGAAAAAAAATACAATTTGGCTCATTTTTTTTAATACGGCGCTTGCCCTGTTCTTAATCAGCTGGCGTTCCCGCCGTATGTGTGTAAGTGTTACCACCTGTAAATAAAAAGCGCTGAGCGCTCATAAAGATATTTTGACTATAGCGCGAAAAAGCGCTAAAATTGTTACGCGACGAAGATTTGACCCCCTCGCCCCTGTGAAAGAGCATGGTATTTTGAAGACCAAGTTATGGTGTAACTGTAAATTCCTTAATAATCGAGATAGTAAACGCCAGGAATCCGTCACGATTTGGTGCGCGTAATTTAGAGGTAGAAGAGATTGTGTTGTGTGGATGATATGTTATCATCATCATCATCATCAGCCATTTGACGCCCACTGCAGGACATAGGCCTCCTTCGTGGTTCTCATAACTATGAGGGGTTTGGCCATTGGGTTTTCGGATGATAATTATGTTAATCTAGCCAAAATTTTGTTGCATTGGTCATCTAATTACTTTTTAACCTGTTGAACATTTAACACCTTTGCGCTTTTGTTTGACCATTATAGGACTATTATGTCCTATAACGGTCAAACAAAAGCGCAACTCCAAAAGGTCCAACTAAAATGTTATTTCGCTGCAGCTGGTGCGGTCGATACAGAGTTCATTAAACGAATAATTGCGGAATTTCAACACCCCCCGGTTTGAATAGCCTCGGAAAACTAGAGTATGGTGACGGAAACTCGATTTCAAATTCTCTGGAATGTTTTGATCGGTCCTGCAATTTACAATTTGGTTTAAGAGGTGCCTCGTTTGAAGTTACTTTTTCATTCACCCAATAAAGCATATTTTAGCGAGTAATCTATCTTCTATATATTTTATATTAAACAAAGTCGGGTTAATTACAAATTTTATAACTCGAGAGCGACTACACCGATTTTCATAATCTTGATATGTTGCATTTGTCTCCGCGCTAAATAAAAGTAAAGTAAACATTATTTATTATGAAATTAATTATGTTACATGCATGTGGATTAACAATTATTAATCTTAGTTTCAACTTCAAACAAAATTAACATAAGTATTTAAATACCATTAGGTAGTGGTGGCCGTGTCCCCACACTAGGCTGAGTCTGTATCGTGGGTGACAACATTTTACACAAAATAGCAGAATAATTATGAAAAAACCGGACAAGTGCGAGTCGGACTCGCCCACCGAGGGCTGAACCCTACAAATTTGTAGGTACTTACATATTATAAATAGTTCACGAACAGTTTCATGACCAGCACATATATTTGGGGCACCGACTCCAAATTATACTTCTACAATACCTTCATGTATCATCATCATCATCATCAGCCATTTTTACGCCCACTGCAGGAAATAGGCCTCCCTCATGGTTTTCCCTAACCATAAAGTGTATACATACTTCTAATTATTTTAATTATTTCTAACTTTATAGTTCTGTAGTGTTTCGAAGTCGATTTTTATTTAATTTTTTTTAAGTTAACTTAGAAGTATGATTTTTTCACAGCTTCAAGGGACTGTAAGCTTGAGCAAAAGGTTTTAATTTCAACTTAATACCTCTACGCCTTCCCGAGATAAAGGGTCTTCACAGACAGATGGACGGACGGACAACAAAGTGATCTTATAAGGGTTCCTTTTTTCCTTTTGCAATACGGAATCCTAAAAAAATTTGAAAAATTCACGGTTTTTTTTTATTGCTTTTGACCCGGTACGATATTAGCCGGGCCAGCTAGTTGATAATAATAGTCACTTCCACACAACAAATTCAGTTATCCTGGTCTAAAACCAGGATACCCTGCGATATGGTAACTAGGCAAGGACATCACAAAAATGTAAAGAAACCCAGACCACTTGTACAAATCAATGATTGACTTGATTTGTACTGTAATTATAACGGCGACCCCTAGCGAGAATCGAACCCGCTACCTCTATTGGTAGTCAAGCGTGTTACCGCCAGACCAACGCGAAGGTCAAAGCCAAGCAATAGCCAAGTATGTATTAGTCCGCACAAATCTTTTTGGCGGTAAAGTGAACATAGTCGCAGATCGTTTGCAAATCGCTCACTGCCTTTACAGTGTATGTGTGAGTAATCGACGCAGTGTGATGCGTAATGATGTGCAAAGTAGAAAATATTTAACCGATTAATAAAATCCAATTAGATGCAAGGACAATAGACTGATAATTATTATAGAGCGATTTAGGGTATTTACGCGTTAATTTTTTATAATGTTTACACAATTTCGTTTTGTTTATTAAACATCTGAAAAAAAAATGTTTTTTTTGTAGGCTACCATAAGTATACATGATGTGGTACTCGTATTGTTGTTTTTAAATCGGAAAACAAGACTTATTACTATGTAGAGGAGCTTACAGATTGCTATAGTATCTACCTATGTCATATATTCAAACTAATTTAAATACAAAGATGGCAGAGGTTCTACCACTTCCATAGAGGTAGAGGGTTCTTTCTACTGAATAACTCTCTCTCGCTTCCATTTTACCTTAGTACTTTCTTTCCTTTTAAGGGTCTATCCCCAAGCACTTGACGAAGATTGTGATTTGTTATAACATTTTTTCAAGAATGGTACATCCCTAGTGACCCCCCACGCAGCTCCCCTTTGACACCTAAAATTGATCATTGCGCAGGAATTGGCGAACGATTTACGCGGATTATATTTACATATTTTGAAAATGTGCAAAACCGGACACTAAAATTACTTACCCAGTTTTTAGTCTTCGGGTTAACTGGGAAGTGACCGGCTATGGCAGCGGTGGACTTACAGAAATGTCAATTGGTTTTGTTGGCATGAACCCTTGTATTAATCCCGCTAATAAAACGAGAAAACGTACAATAGATTTGCGAAACAATGATTGTATTCGAATTTATCCTTTTCGTTCAGCTATTCAAGAGCTATTCTTGTGTAAAAACTTTCAATAAAATACCAGGAAAATGGCATAAGTAGCCGCGACCTATGTCAAATAGGCTGTGTTATAAGCTTTTAGTTAGGCCTCATTGGCCTGTGGGTGGATATAGTCACTGTGACGACATCGTACAGAAATGTGGAAATATTTACCTGACCTTTCACGTTAAGCTTAGAGATTAAAACTAATACGGAGATTATGACCCAGTGGTTAGACAGTGTAGGCTACTCAATCTACAGATTCAGAATTTACAATGTCGCACCCCTACCGTCTAACCTCATCATCAGCCATTTGACGCCCACTGCCGGACATAGGCCTCCTTCGTAGTTTTCATAACCATGAGGTGTTTGCCATAATCGCCACGCTTGGCAGGCGGGTTGGCGATCGCAGTATGCGGTTGGAATCTCAGAAAGACGCTGCTGCCCGTCTCCTGGTAATTTATTTCCTTTGTCGCCTTCTACGACATCCACGGAAGGAAATGGAGTGACGCTATTCTTAATCCGGCACCACACGGAACCGTCTAAGCTCAG
Organism: Yponomeuta malinellus; assembly: GCA_947308005.1. NCBI lineage: Eukaryota > Metazoa > Arthropoda > Insecta > Lepidoptera > Yponomeutidae > Yponomeuta > Yponomeuta malinellus. The sequence goes on from OX371019.1 coordinate 3,912,586, forward strand.
ACAAAGCTAAATTTATTTTTTTCAGGCAATTGAGAAAACGTGTTTTCTGTTCTATACCCAAGTTTTTTTTTAATTATGTATCCTTTACTATACGTTCAACAGCAGGGCACAGATCTTCTCTCAGAGAGAGAGAGAGAGTATGGGCTTAATTATCGCGTGCCCACCGCGGATTGGCAATTTCAAGCGCTGAGGTATGCGAACCTCAGGCACTCAGGTTTCCTCACGATGTTTTCCTTCACCGTTAGCGAGTGGTATCTATTGTTACTATAACTTCAGATATGTACGTAACTTAGGAAACAAAGTTATTGGTGCATGCCGGGATTCGAACCCAGGACCTCTCTAATTTGAATCCGGCGTTCAATTGGTCCGCTACCACCGCTCTAATACCCAAGTTATGAAACTAAAATTTATTGTAACTCATAAATAGTAGTAATATGTGAAACGGGTCTAATCGCAATTATTTATTAGGGAAAATTTTATTAAACCTTTGATTTTACCTAATAAATAACCAAGGACTGCCGGTTTCGGAAAGATAAAGTATTCTTCGTACAAAACTGGGTAATGTTCCAAGAAACCTACCTTATTACACCCAGACTTAGGCCATGATCTGTACAAATTATATTATGTGTAACTAAAAATTGTTAGCAGTTTGATATTTCACTACCCATACAGACAGACAGACCTTTCCGAGAATATGTTCAATCGACGACCGTTTAAAATAAACAAGATCAATAAAATCACACCCAAATGGTACTTAAACTCGCGCGTTTTGTCAGAGACCTGACGTGGAAAGTAAACATTGTATTTTATGTGGACACCTCTATTGGAATTGATGACTAACATGTCCTGAATTTGCATACCTGCAAACTTCTCAAGTTACTGATAAACTGTGGGTATCGACCGGCAGTTATTTATTCTTTTATTTTAAAGAACACTAACAGCACAATATAACAGAACAACAGCAACATTGGAAACAGAATGCCAATTACAAGTCTCCACTTATAAATACAGTATAACGTGATAGACAGATAAACATAATCATAAGCAACAGATTACAGATAACGCAAACATCAGACATAGCAGAGATTAATTACCCTACTAATATTATAAATGTGAAGACGTTTGGATGTTGGAGGTTTGGATGTTTGTTACTCAATCACGCAATTACTGCTGTACGGATTTACATGAAACTTGGCGTACAGATAGACAAAGACCTGAATTGAGACATACCATACTTGATATCCCGGTAATGCGTTCCTGTGGGATGATATTTATTTTAAGATTAAAGTAGATGACGTTGTGCGAGTGAATGTTGTGTTTTAAAAATATATGGCGTTGTGCAAGAATCGTATGAATGGATTCTGTGGCGGTACGAAGTTCGCCGGGACAGCTAATATGTACCTACTAGACATTGCTATAAGCAATAAGGCCGCCAAGTGCACTCACATATATACATAGCAGCCTATATACGACCCACTTGAGGGGAGGGAGAGAGTATGGGCTTACTCACCACGCGTGCCCACCGCGGATTGGCGATTTCAAGCGCTGAGGTATGTGAATAGCTCAGACACTCAGGTTTCCTCACGATGTTTTACTTCACAGTTAGTGAGTGGTATTGCTACTATAACTTGACAAATGTACCTTAGAAAACAAACTGCCTTTTTGTACTGTATTTTTGTAAATATTTTATTGTTTGTGTTTTTTCTGGTACAATAAAGAATATTCTTATCTTATCTTATTCTTATCTTACCTATTTATAAAGGAATTTCCTGCAGTTTTTTTTACAGTTTTTATATATTGTACCTATGTCGATGTTATTCACCGAAAAAATTCGGTGTAATAAAAATATTGGTTGACGGTTTTAATTATAAAACACGATTTCTTAAAACACTCTTCAGAGGCAGTTCAAAGTAAAGGAAAAGACGTAACCACAGATCATTATTTATACGCCTCTGAGGAGAGTTTTAGAGGAATCGTGTTTTTGTAAATTAAACAGCAACGGTCTTATTTATTTACGGGAGGTGGGGGTGGGGATGGGGCGAGGGCGAGGAGCCCTGCTCTTGTAAAAAGTAAGTGAAACCGTTGACCCCTTATATAAAAAAACTAATAAATCATTTTTATTGCAGCCAAAGCCATATTGAATAACATAACACTAGAATTAAATAAAAAGAAAAAATAAAATATATCAATTAAGTTATATAACAGAAATTAGTTTGAATTGGAGAATTAAAATCAAATTATTGGAATTTCAAATAATGAAATAAATAAATAAAATACGTAAAGTCTTTATTTACTGTAGGTGAGACATTAAAGTATATTTATATAAAAAAAAAAAATAACAGGTGTAATATTCAGCGATACGAATATTCAATGCGGCCCACACTAGGCAAGCCTGTATCGTGGGTACCACACTAGGAGTAAGCATAGTGGTTTTGAGGCCAGGATAGATTTATGAAGTTAGAAATAGAAAATAGAAATAGAAAATGTTCTTCTTCCTCTCTCGTGACAAACTAGGATACCCTACGCTATGGTAACCAGGCAAGGACGTCAGAAACATAAAAATACACCCAGACTGAGGCCATTTGTATAAATGTACGGCTGCCCCCAGTGGGTATCGAACGCACGATCTCCGTTTTGGTAGCTAAGCGCCTTAACAGCGAGACCAACGAGGCAGTCAAATGTTAGGAAGGTAGTTTTAGGAATCAGCTTTATAATTTTTCGATGTAGGTAATTAATCAAATCAAATATTTTTGGTTCAGTTCTGGTGGTAGCCAACATTTATGTATAGTAGCGAGACTTTTGTATGGCAGAAGAATTAAGAAAGTACAATAAGGCAGTAGAAATGAGTTCCTTGAAAAGTATGTGCAGTGTTAATTCGAATGCCAAGATACGCAATAGTTTGATTAGGGAACGTTGTGGACTGAAATGTAATGACTAGAATTGAGAAAGGAATGTTGCATTGGTTTGGATTTTGGATATAAGAAGACAATGAAGGAAGAAAGATTGGCGAAAGAAATATGTCGAGCGAATGTGGGTAGAAAGACCGGCAAAGGAGGGACGCCCCAGACGCACATACTACGACCAAACAGGGGATGTATTAGCAAAGGGCAAGACAAAAACAACCCGACGGCAACCGGCGTGCGTGCATGCAACGACTAATGAATGTTTATAAAGAGAAAGTGGTCTGACAGGATCGTGGCAAGTGGCAAAGCCCGGTCTCTGGCTCCCCCTCCGGGATACAGGCGTGAGCTTACGTCTTCTTCTTACCGTGGCAAAACTAATTAGAGGTTACGTGATGTATGCCATTTTTTTTTTATTAATAGTGTTAGCCTATTTAATTATTAATAGATTAATTTGTAATTATTTAATTAAGTATTATATAAAATTGTGATATCAATGTTGAGTATGACGAATTATATGCACCCGTCACTTGATTAACTCCTCAAAACTCGGAAGTCATGAATACAGTTGTTTAACAACCGCGCTAAAGCGCCACCTGGCGAATTATTTTTTACCGGAGGTTGGGAGGTAGCAAAGTGTCGGAGACGGAACATTACATTTTGAGCAATCGGACAGAACAGACGTGCAAAGATCCTAGTTGTAACTGTAGGAGAAAAAGCAAATTGTAACTTATTCCAGTAATTCATACTATAAGTGTTAGAACAATAAATCTGGTGTTAAAATTCCAACTTTTGTTTCACTTCTGGGGCTATATCCTATAATAGTAACATAAACACTGTGACTCACTAATCATCAATATCTAATCAGACGCTGTGTCCTGCAGAGGTAAACAGTAACAAAGGTTTGCCAGTTGCACTGTAGGCTATTGTAGACTGTTATGCAGTGTACTGTCAACATTTTCGTTGCAAAGTCGCCCAAATCGTAACCGAGTAGAATGCACGCATGTAAAGGTTGATAATCAAATCAACCGTTGATTTGTTGTCGCCTGTACTATGTAGGCATATTTGAACGGATAAGTCTGTTTAAGGGGGTCCAGGGAGTAACAACGACAAAGAACCGAGGATCACGAACCTGGGACCAGATAGCATTTAAGCCAAACACGGCCGTTTCTGGCGTCAATGCTATCTAGTCCTAGGTTTTTTGCCTTAGGTTCAGGGCCATGGGTCCTAAAAATCACTATTAACATGATTGAGAGATTTTACTGACGCTTATTGCAAATCTGTAAAAAAAGATATGATAATTTCCTCGGTGGCGCTAGGTTACTCCCTGCTCCCCCCTTAACCCCCAGTTTCGTAAGCCACGCTCGCTGATTCCGGCTAATGATTTCCATTTGTTTAAACGACACTTCAATTAATGTAATCAACAGAATTACCAAAAAGATGACGCATTTAGCAAAGAGTTTTGAAACTAACCGTGCGCTTCTTAGAAATGACGACATTTCACTTAGAAATGACGGCGTTCAATAGATGAGTCTTGCTTGACCGCAAAATAATTATGAAGACAATTGTGACTCATGCAAACAGTATAAAAGGTTTCGTCATTCAACTTTTTCTACCTGGGTGCCTATTAGATCTTCTTATTAGCGAGTCGATGGCAAAACAAATTTTATTTGTGAAACAGTTGCGGCCCAGAACTTTGCGATGCTGACTGCCTATCACAAGCTGTGACCCCACTTACACCCGGTTTCTCGTAAACAACCGTCAGTTGTTTTTTTCTGTATGCACTTTGGCCAACTGACAGATAAGATTAGATTATATTAATACAGCGGTGGTATAGCGGTGGTAGTCTAGTGGGTAAAATATTGGACTCGGAAGCGAGAGACCCAGGTTCGATTCCCAGTGCAGGCATGTACCTATGACTGTGTTTTCTAAGTTTTGTACATTTGTGAAGTTATAATAGCAATACCACTCGCTAACTGTGAAGGAAAACATCGTGAAGAAACCTGAGTGTTTCACACACCTCAGCGCTTGAAATCGCCAATCCGCGGTGGGCACGCGTGGTGATTAAGTCCATACTCTCTCTCTGAGAGAAGGCCTGTGCCCTACAGTGGGACGTATATAGGCTGCTTATGATGATGATATAAATACTCTTTATTGCACACCACACATCATAAAAGTACATAAAAAATCTTAAATATCTAAGTTACATAAGTTATCTAAGTTCTTGACAGCTGTTAACAGTAGATTTACAGATTGTTAGTGTACGAGAAACTGGAGGTAAAACAGCTAGTTCTAACTAAATAGTACCTAGAAGCTTGTTTAACTGTCGCAAGTCACTAATACAATGTACCTGTAATTTCCCACAAAGCCAGTCACTCTCTAACGGCTCCGTTAATTTGATCCGATTAAATTTATTCGAACCAATTCACTGGAATCGTATCAATCGCGCGCAGTTATAGGCAGAAGCCGGCAGTCAGTTAACAGTTAATTAACTGGCAATTGTCGGTAGTTGAACACAGAGATTTTGTAATTATTTCAAATTAATGCTTTGCGCATTGATAGATAAAGCTGGTGCCTCACGAGGCACTGGTTCGAATCCCAGTTTATAAAAAGAAAGAAGAAATAAAGAAAATATTTAAATTGTTATTTCAATTTAATTGTTATTTAAATTGTCACCGAAACACAAAGTAAAAACGAAGGTACACAAACAAACAAAATACACGAACGTCAACCAGACAAAAACAAAACAATCGTGAAGAGAACATGTGAGGCATTATACTCGTACTTAATAATGCAGCCTTTACACATCCCACTGTAAGCTAAGATAACATAAGAATACTCTTTATTGTATACGTGGAAAAAAACAAACATAAAGTATTTACAAAGATACAGTAAAATTGGCGGCTGTAAGGCAAAGATAAAGATAAAGATATTTATTTGTTAAACACGGGTACAATGTGAAACAGTGTAGATCTTGTTTTGCACTTGTAGCCATCATCGTCATCATTATCATCAGCCCACCTCTGCCCTGCCCACTGCTGGGTATAGGCCTTTTCCCCATCACGCCATCTTTCGCGGTCTTCCGCCTTTCGCATCCACGTTCCTCCTGCCCACGTGACCACGTCGTCCGACCATCGGGCTGTTGGTCTACCGGCTTCGGTTCTTGGCCGCCCCACTCCGTTACTGCCTTGGTCCACCTGCCCCTGGTCCACCTGCCGCCTTTCCCCGTAGGCATACAAATATTTTAAGAGATATAGATACATAGTCCGTGTGGCGCCGGATTGAGAATAACGTCACTCCATTTCCTTCCGTGGATGACGTAGAAGGCGACTAAGGAAATCAAATACCAGGTGACGGGCAGCAGTGTCTTCCTGAGAATCCAACCGCATACTGCGATCGCCGACCCGCCTGCCAAGCGTGGCGATTATGGCAAAACCCTTCATGGTTATGAAAACCACGAAGGAGGCCTATGTCCTGCAGTGGGCGTCAAATGGCTGATGATGATGATGATAGATACATAGGCCCTCTCAGAGAGAGAGTATGGGCTTAATCACCACGCGTGCCCACCGCAGTTTGGCAATTTCATGCGCTGATTTGTGTGGACTTCTCAGACACTCAGGTTTCCTCGCGATGTTTTCCTTCGCCGTTAGCGAGTCGTATTGGTACTACAAATTCACAAATGTTTCACAAGTCACGTAACTTTAAAACAGTCATTGGTTCATGCCGCAAACCGAACCAACGATCTCCCGAATGGGAGGTCGGCATTCTACCGCTGCGCTATCACCCAGCAACTCCCAGCTTATTAACAGATAGCCTTCAGGACATTTCCAGAAATATCTATAAAGGACGTCATACACGGCGAAGATACTATCTTAAGATACAATATCGCTCGCCATACAATTCAACGGTCCATCACACACGACGATGATAGTATATATTTTCATATTTTCTTATGTCCATTGAATTGCATGGCGAGCGATGTTGTATCTTAAGATATTAGCTTCGCCGTGTGTGACGCCCTTTAGTTATTAATGACACCTGGTTCTCAAAAACAGACTCTTTCTCCTTTATAAAGTTGAGATCTCCAAACTTACTAATGTTCCATCTTGTTTTGTTTCAGGTAAAATCCGTGGGCGTCGCTTCTGCTCCCAACGACCTGTGAGAGGTTTCAATAGACTACAATAGAGTTTGGGAAATAGTCCGGAAAGTACCTTCCGACCCTAATTTTGAGCGTCACAAACACTTCTTAACACATTTCTTCTTACCAAAGTACCTATATTTCTTCTTTAACGTCTAGAAGCCACGAAGAGTCAATAAGAGAGATAACGTTCCCACAAATCACTGACAAGTTGTCCTAGTCTCAAATACTCGGTGCTATGGTAACCATTCAATGACATCACTTGATCACATACATGGAATACAACTGTGGAATACAACCAGATTGTACAAATTTCATTCATACAAATCAATTACAGTGGCCTTCAGTGGGAATCGAACCGTATATGTAAATGTATATGAAATGTATATTATATGTAAATGTAAATCGGTAGGTTTACATTTACATATACATTTACATGTGTGTGCGTGCGTGCGTGCGTGCGTGTGTGTGTGTGTGTGTGTGTGTGTGTGTGTGTGTGTGTGTGCGTGCGTGCGTGCGTGTGTGTGTGTGTGTGTGTGTGTGTGTGTGTGTGTGTGTGTGTGTGTGTGAGTGTGAGTGAGTGAGTGTATGTGTGTGTGTGTGTGGTGTGTGTGTGCGTGTGTGTTTGTGTGTGTGTGTGTGTGTGTGTGTGTGTGTGTATGTTTGTGTGTTTGTGTGTGTCACAAACTAAATCAACTCTGTGGATTTAAAAATTAATATTTTAGCTTGGATCTAAAGAAAAGCATCGCCGTCCGCTGTTGGTAAAAATTCAAAAGAGCCATCCTATGTTTGACGTCTTATGTTATTCCAGTAATATGAGGAATCCCGAAGTTTGTCGCAGGCACATATTGACATGGGCCCAGGTTCGATCCCCGATGCTAAGGGTAAACAAATAGCATGCGTATCTGCCTGTTCTGTTTGCTAACGATAAAAAACATTTCTTAACCCCAAGTTGGTAAAACATTTTTTTGACAAATATTTTGTTAGGTCAGTGTGCTTCAGATAAGTTGGAATACGCCGCAGCTTTTACCACGAATGAGACACATTCTAATAATGTGTCTATAAAATGTGTTTGTATATAAACTCACGCCTGTACCCCGGAGGGGTAGGTTGAGACCAGGGCCTGCCACTTGCCACGATCCTGACAGGCCTCTTTCGCTTCATCAACATTCATTAGTCGTTGCATGCACGCACGCCGGTTTCGGGTCCTTTCTATCTTGCCCGTTAATACATCCTCGGGTATATGTATGTCCCCTATTTGGTCGAAGTATGTCCGCTAATAAGTAATAAGCATGTTTTTGTCCATATGAATACATAAGCAGCCTATATACGTCCCACTGTAGGTCACAGGCCTTCTCTCAGGGAGAGAGTATGGGCTTAGTCACCACGCTTGCCCACCGCAGATTGGCGATTTCAAGCGCTGAGGTATATGAATAGCTCAGATACTCAGGTTTCCTCACGATGTTTTCCTTCACCGTTAGCGAGTGGTATTGCTACTATAACTTCACAAATGTAACATAACTTAGAAAACAAAATCATAGGTACATGCCCGCACTGGGACTCGAAGCTGGGTCTCTCGTTTCCGAGTCCAATGTTCTACCCACTAGGCTACCACCGCAATCCATATGAATATGTCTCTTTAAGAAAAGGTTGGACTTATCTTCTCTACATAATTTATATTCTATCTAGTGGCAATTCCTACTTACAGTAGTTGCACTATACCGCTTGCTTGTGTAAGAATAAATTGCAGTCGTAATTATGTAGGTATTTTCCCAGCTAATAATTTAAAAACGTACGGTGTTATAAGACTGTTAAGCTTTATCAAAATCAATCAAAATTTAGTCAATTCTAAAAGAATCAATTTTAAAAGTGACTGCTAGAAAAAAAGTTTAATCATTTAAAAAATATTAAAAATTAATCTAAACAACATACGTCTCCAGCGCACATGCCTACTCTCAGAGAGAGAGAGAGAGAGAGAGAGAAAGAGAGAGAGAGAGAGAGAGTATGGAACACGTGCCCACAGCGGATTGGCGATTCCAAGCGCCAAGGTATATGAACACACTGAGACACTCAGGTTTCCTCACGATGATTTACTTTACGTTAGCAAATAAAAAAACGCGAATAAAATCGTGCAATCCTGTCCCGTACCTACTAAAGTGGAAAATGGACAACATAATTTTGTACCTTTTTAACGTAAGTACAAAAGATCACCGGTCTTCATTCAACTGTCAAATAGGAAATCCATTACACACCTTCACATACTCTGAAGACCCGTTTACATTCATTTCTGTAACTTCACTTTCTCATTACGAATATTGCTTCGTGAAGAATAAGTTCAATGTACTTTTTATTTTACTTTTTAAAATATGCGAATATGGAGACACCAATTAATTTTAAATGATAATTTAGTTTCGAATGAAGGGGGATAGGGGAGCTTTTTTATTAGAGAATAGAATAACGCTTGAGGAATCTAGGCCTTGACTGCTCCGGGCTTATCTGATTCAGAATATCTCCCTTGCTGTGCAGCGCGGTAATACTGCCAGAGGTATGGGGACATTTAAACATTTGGGTCGGATGTGTCTCGGGGTTGTTTATATATCTGACATTGTATTTTTAATTCTTATTTTAAAATCGGTTTCTTGGCGACACCGTCCGAAAATTTACTGATGGACTTAAGTGATAAAAGGAATGAATTTACAATTATTGTACAACACCCAAATTCTTAAAGATTGCGAGACGACCGTACGAAACTAATACCTCTAGAACAGCCAACAGTCTCCTCACCTCACACTTCCCTGCTCACTGCAGCTACAGCGGACGTAAAGTCAAGGTGGCATCACATACAATTCCGCGGTATCTTATCTTGTGTGTCGGAGGATTCCCTTCTTTTCTATAGGTCGTTGGAGCCTTTTTAACCCCTCAAATGGTGGACCTAGCGAAATGGGAAGAAAGCAGAAGGACCATCCAATCTAATCCCATATAGAGATGTGGCATACCCTGACAGAGGAAAATCTTCCCATCTTCTTCAGCATTTGTTTGTCCAATGCTGGACGTATGCCTTGCCTCCGTCGCGATCGGTCTGATGCTATTGTAGCCCAGGTCAACCCTGTAGGAGCCCTGATGTCATCAGATCATCGTGCAGGTGGTCTGCTTACACTTCGTGCTCTTGTGCGGACTCCATAACATGACTTAACGGCTCCACCTTCCATCCTCCCGCCGGGAAATTGATGGTACCAAGCGAACCTTACCTGCATTGGCGTGTCTAGAGTTATTATCCCGGCTCTGTCCTGTCCTACCACACTGAATCCCAATGCATTTATTCCGGTCTTGGACTACTTGGCTAGGCCTCAGTCTCTGCTAGTAAACAACCACTCGCCAAAGACACATCACACACAGATGGGACGTTGCAAGAGGACGGAGCGGAGACGCGGCGTCCTTTCATTTAACTTCCATAGTCCACGCAAACAAGACGAGGCAAGGACGCGAACTCTATACAACGCGTCGCGTCAGCACCCTGTCTTCTCTCCACATCCCATCTGTGTGCGATGACCATGCATGTCTTTGGCATGGGGTTGTTTACTAGCAGAGACTGAGGCCTAGCCAAGTAGTCCAAGACCGGAATGTTGGGTCACTGTATAAATGCATTGAAGCCAAGTTCTAGCCAGATCTATACGTAAGCATGTGCATATGAGCATGGGATCAGCCATATCTGGCCAATGTACGTGGTGGCATTGCGATAGTTTGTCAACTTTTGAGACAATACAAAATGCGCTTTATTTTATAAGCTGCGTGATTAATTTTAAATGGTCGCTTTGCTAAATCCATACTTCTACGTCAGCTTTAACCCTCAAATGATGTTCCCACTCCGGCTGGCCATACGCATAAGTGAGGGTGGCTCCTTTCACTTTAGGGAATGGCTTTTAGGGGTTACAAAATGAGCCATTTTGGAATGTACTCTGAGGAGCCCTTTGTCAAGCTGTTTAGGATTTTTAGGCTTTTTTCACGGAGAGGGTCGCTTTGATTGGGCATTGCTTAGGAAGGTATGAAACGTGGTACTATTTGACTCCGTGTAACTGTACAGCATTTTTATTGCAAAATAAACCTTACTTTCTTTGGGATGGGAGCACGCAACCGCAGATTTTATAGTGTCTCTTCTTAACGGTCTGCTCTTAAGGCTATTGTTACGTCTGACATGCTGTCTTGTAAAAAAAATGTATAATAATGATCAAAAAATATCCTTTTCACGAATGTGGTCTGAGGCTCTGCTAGATAATAAAATTACGGGCGGAATATAAGTATATTCTTGTTATTATTATATCTTTCTTAATAACTTGTGTAGGTTTTGATAAAGAAAAGTTCTTTCCAAAATTATTAATTTTTGTGTCAAATTTTCTCAATGAAAAACTAAGTATAAAATATGTCTTATATGTCCGTAATTTTATTATTTAAGACTTCTTTTTGGTGCAAATGCCTTAGCAAAGCTTTATCTGATGCATTTATCTTGGTGAACCATTAAATTTCTCTACCTCATAGTCTTTATGTCAATATCCACTGAGCGGAATCGATTTATTCGTCCCATAAACCGGGCATGACTCCAAAAAACAATGGATAAAACCCACTAGCGTAAACGAAACGTAAAAGGGAGATAATGCGATTGCAGATCAGGGTTCAGACGAGACAAGATCGGGCAGAGGGCACAGTCTTATCTAGTGTAAAAAGTTTTAAAGTACAGAATCGACTCAAAAGAAAAGGGTCTCAAGCTCAGAGCATAGAATAGTAGTCTCAAGGCACGCTGTTCGTTTTATAAGTCCAGTCGGTCAGCGGTTTATAGAGCCAAAAAATATATATTTAATCTAGTCTAGTATTCTAAAAATCACTAATTACATGTTTGAGAGAATAGAAAGTCACTTTTAAAAAAACCTGATATTGCGAGTCGGACTCGCCCACCGAGGGTTACGAGCAAATTTGTAGGTACTCACAGAAGTCTCGCAGTTTTTTCCGAGCTGAATCTGAACTTCAAAGACAATTTTTTTTTATGATTTAATTGCAAATGTATAGTTTTCAGAGTTTTTCCTGTACTTGTAGTGCAAGACGATATTACTTATCAAATCTCATAGATTTAGGTCAACGAAAAGTACCCTATAAATTTTGATTCCTTTGAATGTCGAAATATAGATACGTTTTTGCGGCATAAACGGCCTTGTCTTTTTTTACGTTAACTTAGAAGTATGATTTTTTCACAGCTTCAAGGGACTGTAGAATTGAGTGTACGGTTTTAAATTCAACTGGATACCTCCACGTGTTCCCGAAATAAAGGGGACAGACAGATAGACGGACGGACGGCGGCGGGACGGACGGACGGACAACAAAGTGATCCTATAAGAGTTCCGTTTTTCCTTTTGAGGTTACGGAACCCTAAAAACGATCTGCAGTAATAAATAATAACTTCCACACAACACAATCACCTGTCCTGGTCCTAAACTAATATACCCTGTGCTATGGTAACCAGATAAGGACGTTACAAACGTAGAAAGTCACCCAGACTGAAAATACATCCAGGCGTTTTATAATCATTGCGATTTTTGAAAATTTATTTATTTTTTAATGTACTTAAAACAAAATTTTTATTTTTTATTTAAAGTTTTTATTTAAAATTATTATGACTTACAATATTTGTAAGCACATATTCAATGAATTTTTTTGACGTGTAATGTAAATTGTGAATATAAATCTGTATCTACAATCAATTACCAGGAGACGGGCAGCAGCGTCTTCCTGAGATACCAACCGCTTTCTGCGATCGCCAACCCGCCTGCCAAGCGTGGCGACTATGGCAAAACCCCTCATGGTTATGAAAACCACGAGGGAGGCCTGTGCCCTGCAGTGGGTGGGTGATGATGATGATGATGACCTGTATCTGTACTGAGTGATAGTCACTCCTCCCCTCCACCTTGTGATATTTCGTGATATTTTCACGTTATTCATGGACGATCCCTAAAAATATCCATACAGACCGAGACCATTTTGTACGACGCCCCAGCAGAAATCGAACTCGTGACCTTTGCGTCAGATCAGAGCTTCTGGCTGCGTCGGGGTTCAGATAGCAAAAACTGCGCAAATCAGCTTAGCCACGGCGTAAGGCGATTTGTTTTAAACCATCCCTTTGTTGAGCGGCTGAGCTACTAAGGATTTGCGAACAGAGGGGCACGTTTACAGACAATCCGGCAAAGATAGTGAATTTGGTCGACCATGCCGGAGGTCGTGACTTCGCTTCCCACTGGGGGCCCCGTAGATTTGTGCAAAGGGCCTCATTCTGGATGTATTTCCATGCTTGTGATGTCCTTGCCTGGTTACCATAGCACAGGGTAGTACCCTGAGACTATCCTAGTTTGGGATCAGATTATTATTATTTTGAAAGCAAAAGACCTTTATGCTTATGACATTAAGTCCGCCGTATTTTACATTAGGTTAAGTGCAATAAAAGTATTCATCATCATCATCAGCCATTTGACGCCCACTGCAGGACATAGGCCTCCTTCGTGGTTTTCATAACCATGAAGGGCTTTGCCATAATCGCCACGCTTGGCAGGCGGGTTGGCGAACGCAGTATGCGGTTGGAATCTCAGGAAGACGCTGCTGCCCGTCTCCTGGTAATCTGGTAATTTCCTTAGTCGCCTTCTACGACATCCACGGAAGGAAATGAAGCCCTGCTCCACTTTTAGCCGAATACGCAACAAATAAATAAATAATCCGTGTGGCGCCGAATTAAAATAACGTCACTCCATTTCTTCCCGTGGATGTCGTAGAAGGCGACTAAGGAAATAAATTACCAGGAGACGGGCAGCAGCGTCTTCCTGCGATTCCAACCGTACTGCGATCGCCAACCCGCTTGCCAAGCGTGGCGATTATAGCAAAACCCTTCATGGTTATGAAAACCATGAGGGAGGCCTGTGTCCTGCAGTGGGCGTCAAGGGGCTGATGATGAAATAAATAAGTAACTTCCACACAACACAATTACTTGTCCTGATCCCAAACTAGGATACCCTGTGCTGTGGTAACCAGGCAAGGACATCACAAACATGGAAATACAATACTTTTTTACTGAGTTTATTCTCTAGTCTGTTGAGAGTCATAGGTACCCATCCTAGGTCAGCCGCGTCAGCTAGGCCAGGATAAATCAATTACCCGGGCCATTCATAAGTAACTCGCCAGATGAGATACAGTAACAATAAAGTTAGCCTTTTAACTCGGTTAGCAGGGGCCAGGGGCGGAGTTAGGTTGGATTAACTGGGTTACAATTTGCGATTGTCTTATAAGAGTCTGGTAGCACTGCTTAAAAGGGTCCTCATACAAACGTAGTTTGGTTTTTATTCACAAACGACATGCCGAATCGCGATGAAACTTTGCCAATACATCTAGAGGACACAAATCAAGGTTTGTTCGTGCTTAGAATTGGAAATAATCTTATCTAAAAGAGATTATAGGCTTGTGAATAGTTTCTGTAAAGGTCCTTTGTGGCTCTAATTTCTCTTTTATTCTGTTATTCTCAGTTGAAAGCACGAGCAAAACTGATGTGTGTCCTGTAAACATATTGGTAAAGTTTCGTTTGTGAATTAAAACGAAATTACGTTTGTATGTGAATTGTTGAATTGTTTCTTGAGGGGCCGCTAAAATGCTGATACACCAGCCTTAACCATCCCTGTCCGTATGGTTACGAATGAAAGAAAACATAGACAAGGCGCGACACTGAAATTAAGTGAAAAATTGGAAGAAAAAGACTTACTAGTTGATTAATTACATACATACATAAATTACCTCACGCCTTTATCTCAGAGGGGTAGGCAGAGACTAGGAACTGCCACTTGCCACGATCCTACCAGATTATTTTCGCTTCCTCAACATTAATAATTTCATTTAGTTGATTAATTGAAAATGTGAAATAACAACCTTTTACGTATATTATGAAAATTCTTTCACTACGATTGCAAACCACTTTTGCCATTGATACACTAAGGGCAACTTGCGTCAAGTCACTGAATAAGTAAAAAAAAAAGAAAATCTACGTCAGCGTCCAGTGGCACCTTTACTCACGCTAGATGCGTGAAAGGACTACTCGGACGCTGCAGTGCCTGGGACATTGTTTATTAGGTGGGTAAGTAATTAAATAAATCCAGGGATAAGAGTATAAATAGCCGATTGTCAGGGTTGTCAGTTAAACAATTTATTTTATTTATTATCTATGGAAAAGCAACAGCTTATAAACAATATATTATGAGACATACGAAACTAGTTAGTGAGTCAATTACATGTTATCCATGGATATCTCTGCAAATGTCGTGGTGCAATACGTTTTTTAACTTATTCACTGGATAGAGCTTACCCTTGGTAGATAGTTCTATCAGAAGGAGTAAAACCCGCGAGATTATATTGATATTTTATGAATTTCTTTATTTATATGCAATGCACTAGAATTCGTCAATCTGCGATGTGCAACAACAAACCCTCTCCTGACTCCGGCCCTGTCTGCAACGGACTCAGCTTGATAGCGCAACGGACGCCCAGTGAATTTTAATGTTTTGTTTTAAATAATGAAGCCGTTTTAATGACGGCGTGTAGTCTCTTGAAATCCCCTAATGAAGCCAGCTAAGTTCGGAGATAGTGGACCTGAAAGCTAAATATGTAAAGCGACTCTGTGGAACCAAAGAGCCTACAACTAGACATTACAAAGGTTTGGAAAAGCTGGGATCTTTGTCGACGATTTTCTTTTTGCTCACTTTGTACATACATACATACATATATACATACATAAACTCACGCCTGTATCCCAGAGGGATAGGCAGAGACCAGGGACTGCCACTTGCCACGATCCTGACAGATCACTTTCGCTTCCTCAACATTCATTAGTCGTTGCATGCACGCACGCCGGTTTCGGGTGCTCACTTTATCAGCTTATTATTATACTCATTTGTAGGCAAGTAACGAGTATCTATCCCATTTGGCTCTGGGACTTCTTTTCTTGTATGATTTTCACTCCGCGATACGGTCGATAGGCCACTGCAGGTGACAGTTGCCGATTGGGAAACTTTAGGATAAGTGTCTCATTGTAAACTGTATGTTTTATCCAACAAATATTTCGTATTTATATACTTAATAAAAAACTGAATTTGCACGGATATTTACCCGTTTATTTTTTCATTTTACAATTTTCCGAGTGCTACCAGTACTTTTGCAAGTGCCGTGGTCGCGATAGACTGAGGTGACAGGCGTCTGCCTGCGCCTGTCTGCGTCAAGACGCCTGTCATCGCAGCCTACCTAGACTTGCACTTGCAAAAGTACCGAAACGTCGGAAGATTGTAAAATGAAAAAATAAACGCGTAAATATCCGTGCCAATTCAGTTTTGATTATGTCCAGTGCTCGTGTTAACCTTAACCGGCACGGAGTGCCGCCGCCAAGTCGAGCTATGCAGAGGCACCCCGTACCATACTTTTCTCGAAGCAACTCGCGGCGCTTTTGACCCCCCCTTCGTTGTTGAACAGGTGTTTTGACATTCACTGAAACGAATAAGTGTTTCAATACTGAGTAAAATAATTGACTTGGCTTTACATGGACATCTCCAACTTTTTACGGTGGAAGCGAGACTTGGATTTTTGTACATTTATGTTTTTGATGGGATTTGTATATTTGGTTTTCTATTCCCGTTTGGAGTAAAATCTAAGTGACACTAAAATAGGTATTTGCACTTAGTCGACTACCCGTCTCTCTTTTCCTTCAGCAACTCCTTTTGAAATTGCTATAAAACTAAGACCGCCCATTGCGTTGCGCTTTACCTTTGTAAATATTTTATGTTAATGTTTCCTTGTTACAATAACGAATATTTTTATCTTACGCTAGGTAATTAAGAGCATACTCTCTCTGAGAGAAGGCCTGTGTCTTGCAGTGGGACGTATACAGGCTACATAAGAAACAACATAGATGGGAAGAGGGGTCTCTAAAGGGAGCCCATGGAGAAGTTACTTGGCCACAAATGGTGAATATAGTTAAAAAAGCATTGATAAAGCAAATGCGAAAATCTTACCCAAAGATTAGACGTCTAATGTCTATATTATTGTATGAGCTAAGCTGTAGGATATATTGAATTATCTACAGAATGGTCTAAAGACAGCGTTTGTCCCTCCTGTTTGAGGTGTGTGGCAAGATAAATATTTGAGCCAAGTCGAAATGTCCTCGGAGAGTTACTGTCTTTTGTGCCTCGTTTATGTTTGCTTAGTAGTCATGCAACGTCAAGTGTGACAACTAACTGAATTCGGACAAACAAATTATGAATTTTTAACCCACTTTTCAGAAGTACTCTTACGAAAAAAATTAGTTATTTTAATGTTTTTTTTTTGTTTGTTTCCTTCTTTATCTCTCTGTCTCGCTTGCTTTGGTTCTCCCTAATCCTCTTTCTGTTTGGATATAGGTACCTATGTCCTATGTTAATGTCGAGATAGGTTTCCCAACTAAGTACATCATGCCTACCCTACATTTTGCAATCAAGCTGTCGCCGTCACAATCATTATGTCATGAGTGAATGCGGGCTGGATAATATTCCCACGCTCTTTCAAGTAAAATAGGTTGCCTTAATTCTTTTATATGATAAAAATTTTGGTTGTGATGAAAACCCCTTGAATCTCCGAAGATTTTTTTATGGAAAGTAAAACGTAATTTTCATTTGGAAATCTATCTGAACTTGTGTATGTCGAATGGGTATATTAAATAATTTAGGAATAGAGAGGGTTTAACTTTTATGGTTTAACGTATTTTAAATAAACATTTGAGTCAATATACGTAATAACAAGCATCTCATAATAATTCTTTAATATTTTTTAAGGAGTGTGACGAAAACCAACCTATGTATGTATGTATGTACGCACGCTTTACATAAAAATGAAGTTACACATTATTTTGCTTATTGGCTTACCTGTGTACAAATACTTTTTTGCTGTGCAATAAAGAATTTTTCAATCAATCAGATATAAAATTTCTTAACTATATTTAAAGATTTCACTCAAATATCACGCAATAGTGTCGTATCTTCGCTTCCCTTTGTACGCATATATGAACATAGGATACAAGCTAGATCAAGCCACGCCCCCCCCCCCCCCCTCGCAAGTCACTGAAGTCCTCAACTTTTGTTTGTCTTGCCACTGACCGCGTCTAAGCGGGGTACCGAACTCAAACACGATAGTGTCCTCACGATAGTTTGAGCAAATCACAAGTTTGTTCCGTAATAGTCCCCGTCCATTTCCTTTTAAGGAGTTCCGTTGAGAAGGGCCGGCCCAAAGCTAGGGTAGTCATTAAAATTGCTTGACTGATTAATCTTTCAGAGCTTAAGAGGACATGGATAGCCCAGTGGATATTTCTCGCGAACAGCCGACTGCCTCGTTGGTCTAGCGGTATCACGTCTGATTACCATGCCGGAGGTCATGGGTTCGATTCCCACTGGGGGCCGCCGTACATTTGTACGTTGTGTTGTGGCGTCCTCCAGTGGGAATCGAACCTAAGACCTCTGTTTTAGTAGTCAAGCATGTTAACCGCTAGACCGACGAGACAGTCATTTCTGTGTATTGTAGTCCCTTTTTATTTATTTTGCGAATACATACATTACATAAACTCACGCCCCTGTTTTTCGGAGGGGTAGGCAGAGACCAGGGTTTGCCAATTGCCACGATCCTGACAAACCTCAAAACTCCTCAAAAAAGGGAATTCAGGGAATTCCCCCGGTTGGGGTGATCGATGTTCAACGTTTTGGCTGACTTCGGCTGTTCTATTGTAACGAAATAGATTAGAATCTCTAGACTGTCAACGTTTTGTCATTATTCAGTTATATAATTATCTCATTGTATGTATATCATTACAATAATGAGAGGGTACCTACGACCACATAAAATTAATGTAATTTAGGAAATAATAATTTCAGTCAGGTACGTCTCAGAAACCCTTGAATTCTTACAAAATATCGTTTTACTTCTGCTGGGCTCGTTTCAAAGCGAAAGTGTGTAACTTAAATTAATTTCATTTTCCATGTCTGTTTCAAAGGATCCAGAGGTAAGCAACATTTTCAATTTTAATTAACTTCTACCCTTTTTGTTTTGTAAAGCTAGAAAATTACGCCTTGGCCTTCATACACTGACTGCGCAGTTTCTTTGAGCCTTGGCAAAGAGCAACCTTTACAAGCGTGCACTGTATTCGGTTACGTTACGGGTGAGTTTGCAACTAAAGTGTTATTGTTAGTCGACAGCAGATCAACCGTTACATTTTTTGTTGCTATTTCGCCCTTAATGTAACCGAGTAGAGTGTAAAGGTTGATATCGACTGCACTGAAAGAAAGAAATTTATCGGGACAAATTAACACATCACAGGAAAAAAGTCATAACAAGTAACATAAACTGGAGGAGACATCCCAAACAACTTCTGTGTTAAAGATTGTAATTTTTTTTATGTATTCTATGTACGTCCCACTGTAGGGCACAGCTTCTCTCAGAGAGAGAGAGTATGGGCTTAATTGCCACGCGTGCCCACCGCGGATTGGCAATTTTAAGCGCTGAGGTATGTGAACACCTCTCACACTCAGGTTTTCCCACGATGTTTTCCTCTACAGATAGCGAGTGCTATTGCTACTACAACTTCACAAATGTGCGTAACTTCGAAATCAAAGTCGTTGGTACACACCGGGATTCCAACACAACTTATTATTATGATCTTTGAAATCAAGGATTGCTCTATAATTTTACATACCTCATATAAAAATTTCTACAGTAATTAACTTAATTTTTTTCTGTTAACTTTAAAATTAATAGTCTAAAAAAATAGGCTAAAAAAAAGGAAATCCTTGCGTGTCTATGTGCACAAAGCACATAGGGGTTTATTAAACCCCTTTCCCATCGCTTTATTGTTAAGGGGCCCCAGGGAGTAACAGCAGCGCCACTGAGGAAAAAATCATATCTTTTTTTACAGATCGAATTTGCAAAAAGTGTCTGTACGATCTCTCACTCATTATAATAGTGATTTTCACCACCCATCGCCTAAAACCTGAGGCAAAAAAAACTATTACTAGATAGTATTAACGCCAAAAACGGCCGTTTTTGGCATAAATGCCATCTAGTCCCAGGCTCGTGATCCTAGGTTCTTTGCCGCGGGTCCTAAAAATCACTGTTAACATGATCGAAAGATTGTACAGACACTTTTTGCAAATACGATCTGTGAAGGAAGATATTTTAAAAACCTATTTAGAGGCTAAAGTTTCCACCCATGGCGGGCCTTAAACCCGCGACCTCTGGCTGACCGTGCCAGCGCTCTCCCAACTGAGCTAATGGGCAAGTGCAGGCATCGGCGAAATCTCGAGCCTCTTTACAAACTTCTCTGTATTACGTAATCATCATCAGCCATTTGACGCCCACTGCAGGGCATATAAGCCTCCTTTGTGGTTTTCTTAATCATCCGGGTTTTGCCATAATCGCCACGCTTGGCAGGCGGGTTGGCGATCGCAGTATGCGGTTGGAATCCCAGGAAGACGCTGCTGCCCGTCTCCTGGTAATTGATTACCTTAGTCGCCTTCTACGACATCAACGGAAAGAAATGGAGTGACGCTATTCTTAATCCGGGGGCACACGGAACTTCTCTGTCTTACGTAATAGGTTTTTAAAATTGTTTTCACTTCTCATGCTCTAAAAGTTCGTCTTTATGTCGTGCGTAGGCGACATAAAGTCGCTTTTTATGCTCTAGAGCATAAAGTAAAATCTTCGTCGAAGACCAAGGCAATCGCTGCAACAGCCACACGAACATCTTTAACTTCATACAACAACCTCTTTATTTTATTTCGTTTCGTTCGTATTCTAAGACCAAGGCAAAGATACCAACAGCTTTAAATATTTCTCATTGCTCTAATGTAACTTTCAATTTTAATTAAATTAGCATTTACTATATTTACATGTTGCTGTTTCATTTCCTCGCAATCGAAGTGAAAAGTAGAGTGTACAACTCGTCCATAAAACCCATTTTACACTCGACTTTATATCTATCCTCGCTCGCAAGCTCGCTCGGATGGATAAACGTCTCGAGTAAAATGGTGCGTTTTATGCACTTGTTGTACAATCTACTATCTCAGCACGGGTTAGTGCAACGAAAAGAATATAAAAGAAGATACATTTTTTTTAATTAGTGGCGCTAGTCAGCTCACTGGATCCCCTTAAGGAAACGCATTCTCTTACAACTCTATTTAACACCTGTGCGTTTAGACCCTCAGGAGCCCTATTTTTGAATCACTCGTATGAAATTGTATCGTCGAATGCGACTTAAGTCACACTCGTCTTCTAAGTCGCATGATGTCGTTTTTCCGTATTTTTGAATCGTTCGCCTGAAGTGTTGCCAGTACAATTTGAAGTATTGTATTTTATCCATTCCACGCAGAAATTAAAAAACAGGAAACTACCGTAACAGAAACGGAACGTAAAACACTTTGTTTTAATGGCTGTTTAAATAAAAAATCTTTGTCTTTTGTTACAAACAAAACACTACATACTGTCAACTCTTTTTGATTGTTGACACTCAGAATGATAAACAGTACCAACACACATTTATCGTTTTTTGACAATTAATCTACCGATCGCCATGCGAGACGAGTGGTAAGGACCATTCGTTGCAGTCGAGTGATTCAAAAATACGGAATTTCAGATGTCGAACGAAAGTCAGTAGAAATCGAGCGCTCGACGCGATACGAGTGATTCAAAAATAGAGCTCCTGGTCGCAGTACTGTCGGCTTGACTGCTTACCGCGAGTCCTTAGATAAAGATTGATTGTAAAACCACCCCTGCCCGATAAGAACGGTACAAACAAGGGGTGTCAGTGTTCACAATCACTTCTGACCGTTTTTACGGCCGACACATGTCATTTAGGGATAATAAAGAGCTGGGGTGGGTGTTAACTGGGGTGTCAGTGAGACAGCAGATGTGGACAGAAGCATGGGCATAGGATTTGAGGATCGGTTACACTGGGAGGCAGCGAATTTGCATCCATAGCGTAGGACGCTTATTAGCTCGCTGGACCGACGATCTGGGGCAATAGTGGATGAGGATGCTACCATAGCCACCAGCCTAGTGGGTAGATCATAGGACTATGACTTTGCTTTCTAAGTTATGTACATTTGTGAAGTTATAGTAATAATACCATTCGCTAACCGTGAAGGAAAACATCGTGAGGAAACCTGACTGTCTGAGCTATTTGCAAACCTCAGCGATTGAAATCGTCAATCCGCGGTGGGCACGCGTGGTGATTAAGCCCGTTCTCTCTGAGAGAAGCCCTGTGCCCTCCAGTGGGACGTATATAGGTTGCTTATGATCATGCTGCCACCAGCTCTTATTATACACACCATATCCTGTCCGATTCCAACTTTCCAACTGTCAAATTAGTATTTAGAATTAGAATTTGACAGTTCGGCGATTGGAATCGTTCAGGATTTGCAGCGCATAGTATCCCAGGGTCTGGACTGGGATCTGCTGGCGCCGACTGGATGACGATGGCCGAGGATAGAAAGAAGTGGCGTGCCTTGGGGAGGCCTAAGTCCAGCAGTGGAATAGAACGGGCTGATTGATTACACTGGGAGCCGTGGTAGCGCATCGGTTGAACGCTCGCCTCTCCTCCGAGGGGTCCCGGCTTCGGATTCGGCATGTACCAATGGCTTTTTTTTAAGTTATGCACATTTGTGAAGTTGTAGTAGCAATATCACTCGCTAACTGTGAAGCAGCGTGTCTGGGGTGTTCACATACCTCCGCGATGGGCACGTGTGGTAATTAAGCCCATACTATATCACTCTAAAACACTCTATATACCAGCTATGACTACTAGCCAGAGATTCCGTCCTCGAAGGATTTAGTTAAAAATAGCGTATAACTCTCCGGACCATATGCATAGAAACGTGTCAATCCATTGCTCCACCGCCTGATGAGAGATGAAAAAACACACATCCGTACTTAGTGGCATAGCAGTATTAATCATTAAGCAATTAATAGTGTGGTTACTCGGGGCTGCAAGTGATGTAAGTTGCTTCGGCCAGATGTCGCTACCTGTACGTAATACAGCGAAAGTTTGTAAAGAGGCTCGAAATTTTGCTGATGCCTTCACTTGCCCATTGGCTTAGTTGGGAGAGCGCTGGCACGGTTGGCCGGAGGTCATGGGTTCGGGCATGGATGGAGTTTTTGGCCTCTAAATAGGTTTTTTAACAATTAATAGTAATGAAATGGTAATAGTACTTAGTATTAATTATATAGTAGCACCGC
Organism: Yponomeuta malinellus; assembly: GCA_947308005.1. NCBI lineage: Eukaryota > Metazoa > Arthropoda > Insecta > Lepidoptera > Yponomeutidae > Yponomeuta > Yponomeuta malinellus. Next base: position 3,935,938 of record OX371019.1, read on the forward strand.
CACTAACTATGAAGAAAGGGTCTGGAGTGTTCCCTCACCTCAGCGCTTGAAATCACCATTAGGATCATTAATTTGAAGGCTATTTTAGTAAAGTATAAGATTATTTCCTTGAGTTACACAAACAGTGTTGGTAGTAAAGTCTGTCTGACTGTACCTTCAATGCAATTAACAAATGCTACAATGATACAGCATTTCGGGAGTGCTCTATTCGGCTTTTGACACACTCCTCTTTGTATAACGATGTATTAATCAACACCCCCCTGTATAAGTGGACATAAGTGACAGTCATTCAATATGGCGCGGTCACCCGCCACAGTCGGCATCAGATTTTATCATTCCCGATGTACAGTCGACAGGAGGGCCCTATTTCATCAAACTACAATTCGATGTACATTGCAAAGTCGATTAGCCCACAGATTGACATGTAGGAAGACTGCTACGCAGTGTATATCGAATTATCATTTATATCTAATCGACATGAACTGAAGTTTTATGAAACGGGGCCAAGGTCAACCTGTTTGTTGCAAAGTCGTCCTTGACGTGACTGTTTAGAGTGCACGTATGTCAAGGTTGATGTGTAGTCGACTGTACTGTGCGCTGGAAAAGGGATATCAGTACGTAGGTACTGAAGTCCGTAGGTACTGAATGAAATAATTTAGGTAGGTATCCATACAATGTGTTCTTAAAATATTAATAATTATTTCTTCAGCATCGATAATTTGATTTAATCGCTGGGTAGCATAAGCAGAAGTTCCAAATATATTTCTTTCATGCAAATTGACCGCTTCAAGTTTCAAGATTGTACGTTAATAAAAACAAATATATTGAGAATTTCTAACTTTTACTTTAATTGTTGGAAGGAGCTTAATTATATTATTAAAGCGATTTTCAGATTTTGCACTAATTTCAATAAGTATGTTCGGGAATCTTTTTAGGGTTCCGTATCCAAAGGGTAAGGGACCCTATTACTTAGACTCCGCTGTCCGTCCGACCGTCCGTCTGTCACCAGGCTGTATCTCATGAACCGTGACAGTTAGACAGTTGAAACTTTCATTTCTGTTGCCGCTATAACAACAAATACTAAAAACAGAATAAAATAAATATTTAAGGGGGCTCCCATACAACAAACATGATTTTTCGTCGTTATTTGCTCGATATTGATAACGGCAACAGGTAGACGCTTGAAATATTCAAATGTTGTATAGATAATGTTACGGAACCCTTGTGCGCGAGTCGCACTCGGCCGGTTTTTGTTTAAATAACGATGGCCTGCCGATATCATTTTACTTTATTTACTGATAGGGAAATCAACAGCGAAACCAAACACTAGTACGTACCGAAGTACTTAGAAAGAAAGAAATTTATTGGGACAAATTAACACATCACAAGAAAAAAAAAGGTATAACAGGTAACATAGACAAGTATAAAGGAAAAGCAAGTCACATAAATACAACATGAAAAAAAGGCAAAGTGAGAGCGTTAGAGTGCATCTTGTGGTGTGTCGAAGATGCCACAAGAGGCATAATGTAAGGCCCATTATTTGAAGGCCTTCGTTAACGAGTCGTTAATGAGTTACATTTAGTTCACAGCTTGCTCATAGTAAACTATGGATAACCTATACTGACCTGCAAAAGTAAGTATCACACTTTTCATTTTATATTCTTTTCTAAACTATAGAAGTTAAAGATTTAAAATAAAAAAAACGTTTATCAACTAATTTTATCAGCTTTCTTTTAAACTATACTGCAAAATAAAACTTTTTTTCCAGTCCTTTTTATTTCTAAATTATATCTTGTGTACATAAAAAGTTATTGCAATTTTGAAAGTGTGATACTTAGTTTTGCAGGCCAGTGTAATTGACTACATGTTTATTAATCCTTCAGTCTGTTTATTTTTAGTAATATTTTAATAAGTAGTTGTTTAAAATAAAAAAATAAAAAAAGATTTCCACGGAATTATTAGAGAAAAGGAGATAAGGAACTGGTTTCTTATTAGCAATTTGTTCAGCTAAAACGTAAAACTCAAGAAAATGAGTTTATTTTTCCATTGGAAGCCTCATTAAAAAAACATGATTTCATAAAGCTGACTGTACATATCACCGCAGCATTCGGAAAAGAATATATACCTACGAGAGACAAAGAACTCAACAGGATTCCCAGAGGACCATGACTTGGCATTCAAACCGACGAGTTTATGCCAACGCAGCGTTTAAAAAAAAAGGGAAAAAAATGGCGCCCAAGGACCTCTCAAAAGAACGCTTTCGGCCGATTTTATTCAGTTTTTACTTCATTAAAAAGATGCTCGGGCAATTTGAGATCTGAAGGAATGAAATTATAAGATGGCCGGCCGCGATTGGGCAGGTCCGGGCCTTCATAAAAATTAGCAAGCGTTGGAAAAAAGAGGAAATCATAACGAGTATTGGCACTTTAAAACACGAATCATTACGGAACTTTTAAAATATAGCGCGATGAATTAAACAAAGAGATTGTTTTACTATTTGCCTCTGGCTCACACAATATAGACAGCAATATTGTATCAGCGAATTGTAAGTAGTTTTCCAGTCCCTTTATTTAGTTAACAGTGTTATAGTTTACAGCAAAATAGCGGTGTTGTTCCTGTTATGTTGTTTCTAATGGATTAGAACATAGAACAGTTTGCTTTTCGGTTGTTAAGTTGGTATAAGGTACACGCTATGTACAATATTTTTAAACAACCAATTCAAGTTACCCTACACTATCTGCAAAACTAGAAAACAAAATCATAATTCAGGCAAAGGAGAGGTAAACTAAATTTGTTATGAATTTTTATTTTACCTTTTTGTTAGCGTGATTAATATGTATATCTACGCCGATTCAATTTCAGCTTTGAAGTACTAATCGTCTCTAAGCTAAGCCGCGGACAGAACGGACCGACATGGTGAAACTCTAAGAGTTCTTTGTTGCCTAGAGAACCCTCAAAATGAAGCCCAAAAAGCAAAGAAATTCTTACTGCAACAATGTTATTCGTTGCCATTGCGTTCGAAAATAGAAAACAGCTCAACAAGAAACGGCTAGCACAATCCAACTGAAAAACGGGGTCGTTTTTAAACTGGAACTTTGTTCGATATTTGAATTCTCCAAATGTATTTCTTTGTTTACTGCGGGCATTGAGAAAAGTGGCGCTTTTGCCAATTGAGGGCCAGTTTCTGAGTTGAGAATTTGGCTAAGTAAATAGTTAACTGTAGTGCTGTCTCTTCGAATTTCTCAGAAAAGAGCGTGACAGAACGTTACTTAAGTATTTACTTAGTGAAATTCTCAATTCAGAAACCGGCCCATAGAGTTGGTTAATATTACGAAATACTAAGTTCAGGCTAGTACTAAGTTGGGTTTCCAAGTTTTTTTTTGACATTGGAAATGTCTTTTCGTTCGCCCCAGTGTAGAGTTGTGTTGATATGATATTCGAAAAAAGGCTCAAAAGGCGCGTATTCACGAGAGCTGTAAGATGCAAAAAGAATCATTCGAGAAAGTCAAAAACAAAATGTTATGTCCGAAATAGTAAAAAAAAATCCAAGTTTTGATTTTGGGGATCGATATTTTGGAAACGAAGAATAATAATTTAAGAAAAACTTCTCTGGACAATTTAGTCAGCTACAATTTGAGCCTAAAACAAAGGCGATCGGGTTAAGGGTTTCCCCTGTAGCCTTAAGATAAGATAAGAATATTCTTTATTGTACACTAGAGCACATGACATAAAAATTTTAAAAATACACAGTACAATTGGCGGTGAAAGCAATTAGCCTTACCTTTTTGTAAAAAGTCAAAAAGTCAGAACGACATTCTTCACGTGACATTTATGACTCGATTGATTACCTATGTGCTCGATAGTCGTGTGAGGCACGAAATTCGTGAATATTTTGGCGTTGTCTGTATTTTTGTCTGGGTCGATTTTACAATTCTCCTAATTCATCTAATTGTAGATTTCGGAATTAGGGAGTAAGTTTACGGCCGCGTCCCGGAGACCCCCAGTTACTCGTGCACTAACACGCTGTTAATCTATTGTCAACAGCTGTCAATTGACCAAAGTGCATAAAAAAACCACTGACAGCTGTTAACAGTAGATTAACAGCTTGTTAGTGTACGAGAAACCGGGGGTAAGTGCATTAAAATTACAATTTTTACCTCTCTCATTCAAAGCGTGGGAAAATTGGAGTAGTTAACCTATGTCGGCACGGCACAAAAAGCTGAACACTGGCTGTCAACGAAAAACGAAGAAAACTTTGAAAAAAGAACGTTCTTAGAAAAAAAAAAGTCGTCCAGCAGGCACACCCGCTACCATTCGCTAATAAGGACTTCTTACTCAAACGTTGCCATTACTCGAAAAAACCGACTCAAATTACTAGCTCCTACCAGAAAAAGGGGAGCGAATGCACGTAACACATCACCTCGCATATGTCGGGGATATCGCGTGCGTTTACTGTTCCCACTCGACTCCTGCGCCTGTTTTAAAGAAATTTAGGTCCTACAGCGTTGTGGTAAGAGTTACAGCGGCTGTAAAGGGGTTGTACGACTGTAATTGCAACTGGCTTCGCAGTGCGTGCGCTATTCGCAAATTGCAGCTGAGGTGTGGTGTTGCGGAGGTTGGCTATGGTTTTGTAAGTACGACGGATTACATTCCGTTGATTCGTGGATAGGGGTTCTGTACCTCAAAAAGAAAAAACGGAACCCTTATAGGATCACTTTGTTGTCCGTCCGTCCGTCTGTCTGTCAAGACCTTTTTATCTCGGGAACGCGTTAAAATTAAAACCATTCACTCAAGTCTACGGTCCTTTGGAGCTCTGAAAAAATCAAACTTCTAAACGTAAAGTCAAAAGTCAAAGTCAAAAATTTTATTCACTATAAATACAAAATGTTTACTTAATGAACGTGAAGGCTATTTATGCCGCAGAAAACGTATATTTCGACACTCGATGGAATCAAAATTTATGGGGTACTTTCCGTTGACCTGGAACTATAAAATTTGGCAGGTAATATCGTCTTATACTACAATTACGGGAAAAAATCTGAAAGCTAGATGCATTTGTAATTAAATCATAAAAAAATAGTCTTTGAAGTTCGGGAAAAGCTCGGAAAAACTGCGAGACTCAATTTCTGAACTATTTATAATATGCAAGTACCTACAACTTTGTACGGAACCCTCGGTGGGCGAGTTCGACTCGCACTTGTCCGGTTTTTTATAGTACGACATCATACAATTTTTAACGCAATTATTGTACTTAGATATTGTACTTTTTTGTGTAGTCTTTATACCTACGTCCCACTGGAGGGCATAGGCCTTCTCTCTGTTAGAAAGTGTGGGCTTAATCACCACGCGTGCCCCTCGCGGATTGGCATTTTCAGGAGATATTGTACTTAGATTAATGAAATATTCCAAAGACTTGTAAAAATTTTTAGATATCTGTGATATTGAATAGTTTCTTCGTGTGTACGCCTATGGTGTATTGTTTTAGTGCTCTTGTTTTTTGTTGCCTTGTTATTTTAAGGTTTCTACACATACATAAACTCACGCCTGTATCCCAGAGGGGTAGGCAGAGACCAAAGACTGCCACTTGCCACGATCCTCACAGATCACTTTCGCTTCCTCAACATTCATTAGTCGTTGCATGCACGCACGCCGGTTTCGGGTACTTTTTATCTAGCCCTTTGCTAATGCATCCCCTATTTGGTCGAAGTATGTCCGCCTGGGACGTCCATTGCCGGCTCTTCCATCCACATTCGCTCGATATACGAGTATTTGTTTCGTCAATTAGTTTTTTAAAAAGGTCCCGTTCGGCTCCTAACTCGCACAGCCACCCTACTGGACGTTAGTAGCATATGCCAATGTGTAGATTCCCAGTGAGATCCCATCTCGGTAATATATCCCGGAGTGACGATGTTAAAGACTGTATGCAGCTGGAAACGGTTGTGCAGGCGAAGATTTCAGAGCGTTTCTTAGTTAGAAATATTGGCATTAGAAATGAAATAATTATCATGATCGGTCCACCTTTGCGCGCTGCTCAATTAAGGCCTTTTTTCCTTTGCATTAAATAAAAAATAAAAACCAACTTCGAAACACTATAGTGCAAAATTTTTTTAAATAATTTAAATAATTAGAAGTATGTATATATGTAGGTATTGTAGAAGTATAATTTGGAGTCGGTGCCCAAAATATATATGCTGCTCATGAAACTGGGCACCGAGTACAAATTATACTTCTACAATACTACGTGTATACATACTAACAATGATTTAAATTATTTTTAACTTTTTAGTGCTGTAGTGTTTCGAAGTCGGTTTTTATATTGTATTTAAAGTTAATGTTTTTAAATTTTTTGTGGGGAGCGGGGGGGGGGGGGTGTCGGGGAAAAAATAAACAAGTTCTTTATAACCATAATTTACCGTACATGATTCGTTCCTTTAAAATTTGATGTTCTAAATCTCCGAAAGTCTTCACCAGAACATCACCAAATTAACTCGGGACTACTTATACGCTATTTTAAGTATTTTAAGAAACATACTGATATAACTAAAGGATATGCCCCATTAGGCCTTATTTACTGCTGTCCATTTCCGTTCCGTTCTCCATCTCTGAAAGTCTTGATCAAATCTTCACCAAATTAAAACAAGACCAATGGGACGTTATATCTATTCGAACAAAAAAAGAATTGTCGAAATCGGTTAAGATTTGACGGAGTTATGCGAAATCATAGCCAAATATATATATATATATATATATATATATATATATGTGTATGTATATACGCGTGGAATTGACAACCTCCTCCTTTTTTGAAGTCGGTTAAAAAGAGTCAATTTCAGGCAGTTTTTTTTAAACAGCTGAACTTTCAACTGTCGAAGTAAAAAGTGGTTCTTGGTTTTCTGTGACAACAATTCTGTAATTCTCTACGAAATAAAAAAATATTTTGGTAAATTTCGTGAAGATAATACTACCTAGTATTAAGCTCGCCTTTATACAAAATTGTTGTTTTAGTGCAATAAAGAATTTTTCAAGATAGATAGACTTTTAACGGACTTAAAAAGGCTTCACATGCACTGAAGGATTTTCAATGACCACCATTCTCTGCGATACAGCTGTGAGTTCATAAATGAAACTAAAAAATATCAAATAATTACTGATTATTATTCAAATTTTATTAATTATTCTAATAAAATACTACACTTCACATGCACTGAAGGATTTTCAATGACAATGACGATTGTAAAATTAAACTGAAAAAAAAAACAAAAGTCAAAAAGTGGAACAAAAATTGTCGTAAATGAATAACTCTTAAAATGTTACTCAAAACTTATCTTAAAATAAAATAAAAATCATCGACGTATTCCAGAAATTGCACCTTTCAGAGGTAACTCCGCATATCTCGTCGGCACCCCGTCACATCACTTCAATACCTTTTTAAGTGTAAGAGGAGAGAATTTGGTGCAATTTGGCTGCTATCTTGCGGTCACGGGAATTGCTAGTCGCAGCGCCGTGCTGTGGGTGTTAAATTATTGCGGTTACAGGCGTATTGCCAGTACAGTCGACGGCGCGTCAACCTTTACATTTTGATTGCCGACTCGCCCGTAACGTGACTTACTAGAGTGGTCGCTTGTAAAGGTTCACGTGCTGTCGACTGTACAGGCGACAAGAAATGCGGGCGGAACCTGTGAAACGGCCGGAACGTTCGCGTAAAGATAGCATGGATAGATTGTCCTTTATTGTACAATAAAAACCGTATCCGTGCACTCTACTTAGTTAAGTTACGGGCGAATTTTCAAAAAATATAAACATAAATACGTACGTACATAAACTTGCGCCTGTATCCCAGACGGGTAGGCAGAGACCAGAGGCTGCCACTTGCCACGATCCTGACAGATCCCTTTCGCTTCCTCAAAACTCATTAGTAGTAGCGTGCACGCACGTTTCGGGTACTTTTTTTTTTTTTTTTTAAAACCCTCATCTAATCATATCCACCAAAAGTTTCGTCTCTCGTCGTCTTTTTAGTGTGTGTACCAAATACAGAAACTTAATCTATCCCATAAATTAAATTAAGTTCAATTCACTGGTTCATATACATATATAGTACCTATAAAAGACTGAACTCTTACCAAAAAAGTATTATAGTGCGTATTACGATGACCCAAATAAAAAAAGCTGGCAAACAGAAAAACTACTGATCCATTTTCTTCGAACAAGTAGTAACCTTCACACAGAAGCAGCAAAAAAACGAAGTTTTTACAACTTAAGCGCAGATTAAGCGACCTACTTTCCGAATTAATATAGTTAACGTTCTTATACTATCGACGCTAGATTAACGAACACAGAATAACACTTCCATGGGGCCATTACTTTAGTTTTTGAAACTTTACTTTCTAAGTTTGCATGTTACGTATGAGTTCATTCGTTCGTTGTCAAACTTCGACCAGATAGGAGATGTATTAGCAAAGGGCAAGCCTCTGCCTACTCCTCCGGGATACAGGCGTGAGTTTATATTATGTTTTGATAAGCAGTATTAGAAGGGCTAGAAGAGTTCTTGTGTGGAGACTCCGGATCGGTAAACGTAGTGTAGGACGTCCTCAGACTCGGTGGAGCGATGACATTCGCAGGGCGGCTGGCAAGAGCTGGATGAGAGTAGCCGAGGACCATGATCAGTGGCGTGCAATAGGAGAGGCCTATGTCTAGCAGTAGACAAGCATAGGCTGATGATGGTGATGAAGCAGTATTTTGAAGGCTGTAAAGTTTATTTACCTGCCATATTTTTTACAATAAAAAAGTACAAATTAAAATTACCACCGGAACGAAGTCGACGACACAGCTTGTTAGCTATAGATGTTTGAATTGAGTTTTAAGAAGGTTCAAATGACTAAAGGTTTGTGTATACTGTAACGCTCTACTTTATTAAAACCCGGATTAAGGGCAAATATTGCTTTTTATTATACTCTTCTTCATCAATTCCCTAGCCTAGCTGGGGATCGACTGACTTCTGAAACAAAACGAAACGATTCCCTTCACAATATTCAAAATAAGACTAGAAGGCTCTGCCAGCCAGCTTCTATAAAGAGGAATCGTTACAGTACGTACCTTCGTCGTAGCTCATCCAGTTCCTCAAAAGGGAGAAACAGCTCCTTTGTGGGGCCAATTTTTGCTGTCTATTCGTTTGCCAAGGTTCCTTTCGGGAACAGCTGGCAAAAATAGAATTTCAGGAACTAGCATCGAACTTTATCAGCTAGTTACAAAAAGCACAGTATTTTTTTTACGATACTTAAAATAACACCTGAACGAAACGGCCCTTCTGTCGTACATACTTCTTGCTAGCCTTCTTTTTAACTAAAGTTGACATTGTGTTTTTATAGGTCTATAAAAACTTTATAATTCCCTTGTAAGTGTATTAAGATGGTCTGAAAAACTTAGCGAAAATGCCGGGGCTTAACGTTTTAGTGCTAACATTTCCTTTTGGTCTTAAAAAGCTTTTTTGTTGAAAAAATAATTGGATACTCCTCCCTAAAGGAGGACTTTTAAAAAAGTAGCGAATTTTCTAAACAAATTACAAGTTCACTACGTTTTAGCGCAATTTCTGTCCTCGTTGTTTTAAATCGTCTAACGAGATCGTGCAGTCTGACTATATTTAAACGTCAAGAAAAATCAATAGCGAGATCCTTCAGAATACACTGATAAATAAAAATACATGCCAACACGGCACGAAAATTTTGTACAAAAAAATTCAGTCCAAAATATTAACATAATGAATATTCATACTTTTATGAACACGAGAATTGCTAAATCCTCACACCAAACACATCCCTTTTTACCGTATTGTAGACACTAACCTTATGGACCCAAAAGTTATAGACACGCTAGACTTTTGTTTCAGTAGGAAATTGTATAACTTTATACATGGGCGCGCCTCCTGCTAAAAATAAATTTATCGTTTGTGAAGTGAAACAAATGATTATTTTTTAAGCTCAGGACCCTTATTATGAAAAATGCGACATTATCGGAAGGGTCGTCAACGTCGCGCTTGAGCCCGACAATTAACTCGAATCTAGCGACAAATACGGTGCTTTGTTTAAATAGCTATTATTATTCAACTAAACTATTCAACTATGAAAACTATTCAAAAAAAGAACCGTATTTGTCGCTAGATTCGAGTGAATTGTCGGGCTCAAGCGCGACGTTGACGACTCTTTCGATAATATCGCAGCTTCAGAAAAAGGGCCCGGGCATGGCTTATGTCAGGCAGCGTCAAAACATTGTAGTTCTTCAAATGGACACCTACGTTTAACTTTGTAACGTTCACTAATTCGCAATTTCTGGGCTACTTTTTTTAACTTTCACTTTAACCAGCCTATTTACATATTAAAAGACTTTCCCCCGGTTTCTCGTACACTAACAAGCGGTTAATCTACTGTTAACAGCTGTCAGTGGTTTTTTTTTGTATTCACTTTGGTAAATTGACAGCTGTTAGCAGTAGATTTACAGCGTGTTAGTGTACGAGAAACTGGGGGTTTGTTAGGCTTAAGAACTACAAATTTAGATCTCAGTGTCTCGATTGCAACCGTTAATGCATAGCGACGGTTAGGTAGGTAAAGTCGGAGAATTTCAAGGCTTCGCCATGACAACGTCTATTGCGCAAGACATAAGGCTGATTATCGCGGAAAAAGGGCAAACTTCACGGGTTACAGGTTCGGTGCCGTGACGAAACCGGTACGAATTATAACTGTCTTCACAGCTGATTATTAACGAGACGCCTTTAAATTCAAACCTCTCGATCGGCGTTTTGCTTAATACCGGTGTTTAAAGTACAGGAGGTGGTGTAAGTGCACAGTTATTTGTGCGGGTAATTTTTGTGCAAAAGGGTAATGCAGTTTTATTAGCTGGTCGATTCTCGCCTCTATTTTTTGTCGGTTAAGAGTCACCGTGCACAGCTTGTCGATGACTGTACTTTTCTGATACTTTTTGCCATCATAATGCAGCCTATATACGTCCCACTGTAGGGCACATGGACAAAGGTGTAATAACTAATGTGTGTTGCCAGTGACGACCTCGTGGCGCAGCGGTAGTGCATCTGCATACCATGCGAGAGGTCCCGGGTTCGAATCCCGGCTGGGGACAAAAAAAAAACCCCAGGTCTTGGATGTTTACATGTTTGTGATGTCGTTGTTTCTGGTTCCCACGACACAGGGTATCCTAGTGTGGGGTCAGAAGCAATGTATGTGCCTGTATGTAAATGTTTATGTTAGTGATGACTTATGGATGTGAGAACTGCTCCTACAGTATGCGCACCAAATCTTGAATGACTCCAATCGTCTAACTGTCAAATTGGTATGGAATTTGACAGTTAGGCGATTGGAATCGCTCAAGATTTGTTGCGCATACTTAGGCCCCTGGTCACTGACTATGGGCCTCATGAGAAGGCTCAAGGTCGCCCAACGTACAATGGAGAAAAAGTTCTGACTTGGCGACCGCGGACCGGACGACGCAGCGTGGGCAGGCCCCACACCAGATTGTCTGACGACCTGGATACGGTAGCGGGGAGTCGCTGGATGCACAAGACCGGGAAGCTTGGAAAATTATGAGGGAGTCCTATGTCCTGCAGTGGGCGTCAAATGGCTGATGATCATGATGATGTAAGGCGCATATCTTCCCTCAGAGAGAGAGTCTGGCCTTAGTTACTACGCGTCGCTAGCTGGTGAGGAGGCAGCGAGTGATGTTGTCAAAACTTAGAAAACACACTCGTTTGTACGTGCCGGGGTCTAACCCACAACCTCCGGGTTGTGAGGCTAGCTTTCCGAACTCGCTACCACCCTCTTACCATTGTCGCTATTTTTATTATGAAAAAGCGGTGGTATAGTAGCAATACCATCATCATCATCATTCAGCCACAAGAAGTCCACTGCTGGACATAGGCCTCCTCCATGGATTTCCAAAAAGACCGGTTGGAAGCGGCCTGCATCCAGCGCCTTCCTGCCACTTGGATGAGGTCATCTGTCCATCTTGTGGCTGGTGGTCCTACGCTGCGCTTGCCGATATGTGGTCTCCATTCGAGAACTTTTCGGCCCCATCGGCCATCAGTTCTGCGTGCTATGTGCCCCGCCCACTGCCACTTCAACTTACTAAATAAATGTAATATACTAACCTTATATTGAATACTAACATCATAAGTATATAATTGTGCAATAACGAGCTACAGTCAATAAATAAACAATAAGAGCTGGATTAGGGATGGGCTTTCTGCATTTCCAGCAAATAGCTTCCACACTTGCGCTTGAAAGCATATTTACTATAGTAGTGGCATGGTAGGAGGAGGAATATCATTCCAGCACTTAGATGCCGCAAATCTGAAACTGCCTCGGAACGCTGCCGTTCGGTGCAGTGGTAGAATGGCCCTCACTTTGTAGCACCTAGCCTGACTAGACCAAGTGAGCTTACTAAACAAGTAAAAAGGGGTCTCATACCGCACAACACCGAACAGCAACGTGGCAAGGTGCAGTTGCCGGCGCGCCTGCATGTTTAGCAGATTTGCGTCACACAGGTACGGATTGATGTGGGAAGGGATCCGGAAACAATAACGTGCACATGCGTTTTGCACACGTTGTATAAGCCTTTTTGTACGACCAAGGATACAACCATGGATGACCACATCTCAATAGTTTAGCCTGGATAGATACAAGCGATTCACAAAGGTGAACACGCAGACTTTGTCACACCTTTCCTTTACCTGTATTCCGTGAGTGCATAAATGTATCTAGGCTTTAAGCATCATTTCTTTGGTAGCATCACAGGACGAAGTAGTGATAAAGATAGCCGATCTCTAATACAAAATGGCACCAAAAGAAGTAGAAGATAAATGTTTACTATAAAAGCTTTTAGATCCCCCTTCTCCGAGAATAATACCTAATCAATAAAGAAAAATTCATATTAAATCTAATAAAATCACGAGTTTTAATAAAATCTAATCCCGCAGAGAATTCGGGGGAGAAAAGCTCTGGCAACCCTAACGCCACTGTTTATTTGGACCCGTTTTAGGGTTAGGTTAGATGAGGTTAGGTATAGCGCGCTTTTTATTTTTATCCCCCCCTCCTGATTGGATTAGTTTTATTTTATTGATGGTTTGTTTTGCGGCCAGCCTTTTCTGTCGTATATTCGCATGCGAGTTTGTTTTAACTGCCACCCTCAACGTTTTAATCCCTCATAATGGGACCGATTTATAGCGTCCAAATCTGCAATAGAATCCCGGAAAGAGGGGATTCTATTCAATTCAAGCATAAGTTTCATTAATCTCAAAATTGTGATAATTAGTAACCTATTTTTTATAATGAAAAACCTGAAATGAAAACGGTTTTATCAAAAACTTTCATCCATGTACTCTGTAACATAACTGAGTATTATGTTACGTGCTACTTTTGAACTAATTTTGAGTTGAGCTGCTGTCGACTGTACACCTATGTTTTAAAAACCGGCCAAGTGCGAGTCGGACTCGCGCACGAAGGGTTATCTATACAACATTAGACAAAGATCGAATTTGAGAACAGCGCCATCTTTAGACACCGACAAGAAGCATATAACATTGACATTTAACGACATGACATTGGCCCTGTGAAGGTTACATAGATGGCCGCTAGATGGCGAGCGCTGTCTTTAGACAACGTTTGTTGTTTGGGAGCCCCCCTTAAATATTTATTTTATTCTGTTTTTAGTATTTGTTGTTATAGGGGCAACAGATACATCATCTGTAAAAATTTCAACTGCCTAGCTATCACGGTTCATGAGATACAGCCTGGTGACAGACACAGATAGACTGACAGACAAACAGACAGACAGACGGACAGTAAAGTCTTAGTAATAGGGTCCCGTTTGGCACCCTTCGGGTACGGAACCCTAAAAAATACTAAAAATGCCAAATTGTGTTGATGTAAAAGTAAAATATTGAATGAGTCACTAAATATGTGAATGTTTTAAATCTAACGTGACTAAATCTAAAATAAGTGACATCGTATTCCAATTCGATCTCTGGAATCAAAATTAAAACCCGAAACAAATTGAAATGCCAAACCTAATATTACAGAGACGCCACCAAAAAACTTTTCGCACCTAACTAGCAGTTCGGACAAACGCCGTGACGAACACGAAATTTCATGCCGCGTTATAAATAAGTTTATTTAAAAATACCAAAAACCCTACTCCGTAAAAGGTACACAAGGACCTACAACTAGGGCTGCCAGCTCTCCGTGTTTGACTCGGAGTGACTTGGAGACGAGTTTTAATGTTGCATATAATCTTAAGTCTGTAATCTAATTGAAAAATTAATTATTTATTCCCCGGGTACGGAGAGTAATTTTTTGTTTTATCACTGTAGGTAGATAATTGAATATATATTTATTGATACTACCATACATTTTTTATTTGACGTCTCTTATTTGCAGACGTGGTTCTTTCAATTTTATTATTATAAATACTAATGTATTCAATTTGCAATATTCTTCTGCAGGCGAGGTGGTACAAAATTAAAATTCGAGAAATATTATTAGAACTACTTACTTATATAATAAAGTGGTGTCAGAGGGTACACTAGTAGGTACTTGAATTACAAGATATTTTTATGTATAAGAGTTTCCATGGACGGATCAGTATGCTCAGTATTGAAGCACACATGTGTGTTGCTTTAATAGTGAACATAATGATGGATGGAGGACGATGATGATGGTGAAGATGATGATTTCTTGACTTGTGTTTTTACATACACACGCGAGCTAAAACATCACTACTTCACTTTCGCAGTCGGTTAAAACGTAGGAAATTGAATTTTGTTATTCGCTCTACTCCACTCGATAGGGCGAGTCTCCGGTTACCTGGCATTGTCTTTTTTTGGTGTTTCGCTAGTCCGGATGCCGTACCCCATTGCGATATATTCGACAGCTGATCAACCTTTACGCTTTTATTATAGACAATAAATTTTGAATTAAAACTTTTTATGGTATTTCCCTTTATCTAAGACTGACTCTGCATTTTTTGGGTGTTTTAGAGGAATCGATTTTTTAAATAACACTAAGTCAGTCTAGAGCGCCGGGTTCCGAACCGGGCGGTAATTACCCGCGCAAAATGGTTATTCTGCAAGGGTATTGTGTTAAAAATAATGGAGGCAAAAAAAGTAAAATGAGAGATTTTATAATAACTGAAACATTGTATTACTTTTACTGTCTTTATTAATTAAAAGCAATAAAATAAATTAAATATAAAATCAGTTTCACTGATTATATTATTTTTGTTGCACTAACCCGTGCTGAGGACAATTTTAAAAACCTATTTAGAGGCTAAAAATGGCATGGGTGAAATTTTTAGCCTCTAAATAGGTAAAAGCAGTTTCACTCCTAGGTTTTCAGTGTTAACGAGATCTAAAAGGTTAGGAACAATTGATCTAGTAAATAGCGACTGTATAATGTTCAAGTACAGTCGATCATTTTAGGTAAACCACTCAGATGCTGCAGCGCCTGAGACATATTTTTTACAAGAAGTAAGCTGCTCAACACCTATTACCATCCTCTCACATTAATCGGCGCTTACGAACCGTTAATATGAATTCAACTTTATGCCTATGAGATAAGAACGATCCTAGTGCGGTCTAACAAAATGCAAAGGTTGAGCAGTTGTCAACTGTACGTGGTCTTATAATAGAAGTTATTTTTGTCCTGTGTCTAATGTATTGTATCGGGGCGTCTGCAGTTTTGGCGTGTGATGTTATAGCTATTGACAACATAATTATTGTTGCTGATTGGCTATTTCGATGAAATGCCATGCCGTATTAGGCTGCTCTAGCGAATGGAGATCATGCACAAGAAAATGTCCGTAATTTAATTATCAAACGTATACTTATTTTATTACGATAATTTAAAATGTTACAATGTGCGTACGAGACAGCATGTCAGGCGTAAGAGCAATCTTAAAGTCAAAGTCAATGCAATCCATAGGTTGTCTGGAAGTGGTCACTTTTAGCGATAAGACAGTTAAGAAATCGTCTGTGTAATTTATTTTTTATCTACAATAAAGTGCCATCTATGTATCTAACACAATCTTCGTTTACCAACTAAGAATTCTCCAATATAGTCCCTATCAAGTTATCGAATTCTGATTCCCAACGCATAAACAAACAACAATCTTTTTCGAAACGGGATATTGCGACTCAAAATGGTCCGTAATGCTTCGGTCACACACAGTCGCCGCGAGTAGTCGCTGTGTGTGACAGGCTAATCGCTGCGAGTAGATTCACTCGCCGCGAGTTTAAGTCGCCGCGACTAGAGTAACGTATCGTTCATTCATGTAAATGGGTAAATAAAATAGATCTTCATATACAGAGCTTCAGAGCATTCCATGTGCTGCCCGGCTGGACGTATGAAAATTCTAGAATTGAGCATGTTCAATTTTACTTGCTGCGAATGCGCACTGACAGTCGAAATTCGCGTGTAGAGCTCGCTGTGTGCGACAGGCAGGCAGCGACTGGTCGCTGTGTGTGACCGAAGCTTTAAGCATTTTACATCGGCAGAAACTCCACAAGATATCGAATTATATTTACCGCTTACCTCTCCCGACCTTTCTGTTAAAACTATCAGTTACACATTCCCGAGTTTGTACGTATAGGTTCATTGCCTCGACGCGATCCTTGCACTCGTGAGTGTTTGTGGGACAAAGCGACTAATAACATTGACGACGGAAGCAAGTTAACATTTTACAGATAAATAGAGAACACTATTGCACTATTGAACTAAATTGCACAAGCAGAAAAAAAAGAAGAACAATATAATAATATAATATGTATTAATATTTGGTCTTAAGATTAAATTCTTTAAGACCTTTGCCGTTCATTAAACATTTAGTTTTTATAGTGACAAAAGAACTTGAAAAGATTTTTTTTTTAAATTATGTAAATCATCTTCAGCAATCGATTGCCGTAATTGTCATATCTGTGACAGGTGAGAATACCACTTGCTAAAAAAAAACTGAAATAAAAAATAACCAACAACCCGAGTGCTAAGCATTAACTACTAAGAAGGCGGGACCAAGGTAGGCTCCTCGCAATGAATTACATTATTGTATTTGGGTCCCACCTGCTTAGTAGTTAATGCTCAGCAGTCGGGTTGTTGGTTTTTTTTTTTGTTGACTTTATGCTGAATTCATATAGCCTATGACACTCGCGCAATCGATTGAGATATTATTTTGTCAATATCCGTCCATTAGTTAAGGAGTTGTGAGTATAGAATCGGACATATACATACGAGCCAAACAAATTACCCTTCTTTTGAGCTTCGCCGCAGTCGGGTAATTACCATTACCAATAGTGGGAAATTCATGAACAAAACTTACTACACAACAATAGGTTCCGTGAAAGTATCGTTTTTGACATTTTGACTCAACTGACCGCAATTTGAAGGAATTGCCAGCAATTATGACACAATAAGGCAGGACTGGTAAGTTACTTACGTCTCAGGCAGACATACTTCGACCAATTACGGGATGTACTGGCAAAGGGCAAGATACAGAGTACCCGAAAATGGCGTGCGTGCATGCAGAGGTCCGTCAGAATCGTGGCAAGCGGCCACCCTGGTATCTGCCTACCCTCCGGGATGCAGGCGTGAGTTTATGTAATGTAATGTACGCCACAAATTCCGTGTGGCGCCGGATTAAGAATAGCGTCACTCCCTTTCCTTCCGTGGATGTCGTAGAAGGCGACTAAGGAAATAAATTGCCAGGAGACGGGCAGCAGCGTCTTCCTGAGATTCCAACCGCATACTGCGATCGCCAACCCGCCTGCCAAGCGTGGCGATTATGGCAAAACTCCTCATGGTTATGAAAACCACGAAGGAGGCCTATGTCCTGCAGTGGGCGTCAAATGGCTGATGATGATGATAATGAATGTACGCCACAATCTGGCACGGCTCTAATGCAAATTCAATAAGTCCTTGTTTCGTTTCTCGGCAAAAGAGCTGCACTCTAAAACGGCCAAACCTAATGGCAGACTTTTTTCAAAGGCCGGGACTAATGATCTTTGTAGCGTTGCCCCGTTTTTTTCCCTCAGTCAGGGGTGGGTTTGAGTTGTTAATAGATACGTTTTTTGATGCCACTGATGATACGGACGGCTTACAGGCATGCGGTCTTGTCATGGTAAAATGAAAAGAGTACGTTAACGGTGGAGGGACACGTTGCAAGATAACTCTTTAACAGATAACAGTTTGCGCAACAAGGGTAGAGCAAGGCTGGACAATTTGATAAAGGCCGGGGGCCCGTGGATGTGAATGGCGAGAGACCGCGATAATGTGATTTTGTTACTGTTATAGGTATCCGAAAGGGCTATAGTACCATAGACCACATCCACACGCTGCGGCAAAATATACAGAAGACTGAGGAGTATAATATGCCATTATGCTTAGCGTTTGTGGACTATGAGAAAGCCTTCGATTCGATCGAGACATGGGCAGTGCTCGAGTCTCTCCAGCGTTGCCGTAGTGACTATCGGTATATCGAGTTACTGAAGTGCTTGTACAACAACGTCACCATGTCGGGCCGAGTACAGGAGCGGAACTCAGAGGCAATTCCATTGAAAAAGGGTGTGACATGGATACGTTTATCTCTCCGAAACTGTTCACGAACGGACTGGAAGGCGCCTTCAAGCTTCTGAAATGGCAGGGACGCGGCATCGTCCGATTCGGCATTCGATTTGCCGACGATATAGTAGTCATGGCAGAAACGATGGAAGACCTCGGCATAATGCTCGAGACCTGAGTCGAGTTTCCCAACGGGTGGGCCTTAAAATGAATGAGGACAAAACGAAGGTCATGTCGAACGCCCGTGTTGTGCCTACCCCAACAGTGGGGAAGTCGACTCTCGAAGTCGTTGAAGAATACCTCTACTTAGGACAAACAATCCAACTAGGCCGGTCTAACTTCGTGAAAGAGGTCAATCGTCGAATCCAACTCGGCTGGGCAGCATTCAGGAAACTTAGAAGTCTTTTCCTCCAATATACTTCAATCTCTCAAGACAAAATTATACAACCAGTGTGTGTTACCAGTGATGACTTATGGCACTGAAACGTAGTCTCTCACTATGGGCCTCATAAGAAAGCTCAAGGTTACGCAACGAGCTATGGAAAGGGCTACGCTCGGAATTTCTCTACGAGATCGAATAAGAAGTGATGAGATCCGTAGACGAACGAAAGTCTTCGACATAGCCCAGCGGATTAGTAAGTTGAAGTGGCAGTGGGCGGGGCACATAGCTCGCGGAACTAATGGCCGATGCATGGGACCGAAAAGTTCTCAAATTGAGATCACATATCGGCAAGCGCAGCGTAGCGACCCGCCACAAGATGGATAGAAGACCTCATCAAAGTGGCAGGAAGACGCTGGATATAAGCCGCTTCCAACCGGTCTTCTTGGAAATCCATGGAGGAGGCCTATGTAAAGCAGTGGAGATCTTGTGGCTGAATGATCATGATGATGGTCTTGTCGGTGCATTGAAATTGTTATTGCATAATTTATAAAGTTATATTCCAGAAACAAGACACTTCACATTACTTGTAGCTTATTTGGAATATTATACAAATATGATCAACCTTAAATCTGTTGTTGTTAAACCTTGGTCTTTGCCTAGCCCTCCGGGTACAGGCATAGGATGTATGTTTATTTTAGTGGTAAATATCAATTCAGCTAATCAAACTACTTGCCCCATTTTACCGTGGTCCTTTTAAGTGGAATGGAGTTAAGAAATGTGAAATAGGGGATGGAAATTCACATAAAGATGAACTCGATAAAGAAGGAATGGTTGTTCTTGAGGCAGTAAAATTATTGAAAAACAAGTTTTATTGACCGATAAAAACGATACAAAAATGCAATAAACAAACGATATTTGAATGTAATTATGTAAGGATATGTGTAGACGAGAGCTCTACATTTAATTGTTTAGTAAGTTTGTCATACTTTAGGTTTATACGTATTGTAACAAAAAAGCACATGAAAATTACTGTAGTTCAGTTCACCCAATAAAGAATCTGGATGAGGCCCATAACTGAAACTAGCCAAAAAATTAACATTTAACAACTTTAGATAATTTCGAAGCCACTATTTGTGGCCCTCTGCTAGGAACATACCTCGTTTTCATATCTGGGCCTCGTCAGACCACTCCAGTAAGTACTGGTCAAGATCGTCACTCCGCCATCTACCAGACCAGCTCAAGTTTTGAATCAAAAAGTGTTTTTCTGACATTAAGCTAAATTATTGCCATTTAACATTGTTTTGTATAGCTGGTGTTATGGCTTTTAAATAAAGCATCTCTTACTCTTATGCCCGTCTTGGGTGGGTGCCACATATGCCCTTGAACAAATGAACCCTAGTAAGTCTTGATTACCGATGTCGATCTGATAAGGCTGATACCTGATACCGACCCAATTTTGGTGGATGTTACGGTCGGTTTGACCCTTGCAATATTAGGTCAAGTTTCGCCGATACAAATCACACTTTTAATAGTACCTCCACTTCTCAACTTCGCGGTTAGATAGAGCTGAACTGGAACGTGGTGAAACGGCGTGAGCAGGAAATATTGTCATCGATATTGGGCAAGTTAGGGAACTTTTGTAATTGGCGGTTTGGTCAAGGTATGTTGTCATGGCAACTAATGGATAGCGCGTGTTTTGGGGCCGTAGACGCCATGTACCTGGAGATAATCCTTTTTAAAAATGGGTATTGATACAGTCCGTACAAAGGTAATGGGAAAAACCATTTTTAGCGATAAAGACGCCTCTTTGGTTAAAAATATCAGTGTATTTTCTTGGGTACATTAAGTGTTCTCTATCTAGGTAACTATCTAAATGAGGCGTCATAAGAGATGAATGCAACTTTATGCGAGAAGGGACTTGTGATTGAAAAGAGAAGAGAACTGGAAAACAATACCAATACCAAAATCTGAATCTGTATTACGTAGAGAACTTGAAACATATTAAAATAATATTTAAACTTATGTTCTGCAATACAGATCCGTCTTGAAAACTTCTTACTAAACTTATACGTTTAAGATTACTTTAAATGATTAATTTACAACTCTTCTAAAAGGACAATAGAGATTGAAAATAATGATATAATGTTGACGATGTTAAAAACTCTAAAACCATAACAATGAGGGCATTTTCACCTCATTTAAAACGGCTCTAGAAAAAGTTAAACGTCGAGACAGTAATTTTAACCCGTCAAATAGAGAAGAGACGAAATCTACCTAAGAGCTAATAATAAGACTTTTGTGCACGGGCGCTTTGTGAGAGCTAAAATCACAGAGAAAAAAGGTCATTTCGGAGTCTTCAAAAGACTCTCGTCACAACGTTGAACGAAAGATATTAAAATGTTACGCATTATTATCTTCCTTGATGGTAGCATCGAAAAGCTATCAAACTAAAAGCTCGCAAATAAAACGATCAGCGTATTGCATTTCAAATTACATATTGGCTATCCTAGAAATTTTCACACAATCCAATTTGCATACAGAATACAAAACACAAATATTTGCATTCGGACATTTGCATAGAAACACGGATAATTGGGAAACGCTAACGCGTAAATCGAAAAACCGAAATCGAAAAAAAATTATTCGTTCACCAAACTCCGCAAGCTGCCCGAACACATTTTGTTTAAGCCGACAGCCGACTACCTGTGCTTTTTTTTCAACCAAACATCATCACGTTCTAGCAGACAAGGACGGCTAGATAGTGTATTCATAAACCCGAGAAGATCTCAATGTTTATGAAATACACTTTGGTAAAAGTAGTGGAGGCGAGGGGCGATGGCACGGACAATGCACGATTCTAGCTGGTTATATCATCCGACGAATTTGAGAAGTTTCTGATTATTAAGGGCCGCGTGGGTAGGACGGACTCTTGCAATCGTCTGGTTGCGGGGCCGGTCCCGCTTCGGCGGTCTACATGCGCCGCGCATTCCACGATTCCACACCTCTCCCCACGAACTTCACGCCAGTTGGAACCGAACATTCGCCGACGTCGGACGTCCGTCAGACGCGCCCCCGGCCGACTATCGTACATTATTGAAAGAGTTCAATCCAGTGAAGTTCCAAATTCAAACTATGAGAACGCGCCGCTCACGGACCAGTGATGGGATGTGTTTTTTTAATAAGTGACTGTGACTCGATACTGGATCACGTAGGATGACCGAAAGTTGAAGTTCGGAGAGCGTCGGAAAAAGTTGTGGCCCCCAAGTCGACGCTTGGTGAGGAGCAAAAAAAATGTGCTGGAAATGTTACAAGTGATGGAATCGTGCGTCAAAGCCGAATTAGTTAGGGACGTGAACTGTGATATCGTTAAAAAAGTGCGACAATCGCGTAGATGATTGTTATTTTCGTTTGTGATAACATTAGTTTATTAGTTACCAAAGATTCCTGATGATCTTGTACATTAGTTTGTGTTTTATATTGGTAGTTTTAGGTGAGTGAACCTTTGGCTTTTCTTCTCCTCCGTTTTATTGCTCTGTCAGAGTGAATTATATCTCTTGTTCGTATCATAAATTTATTACCGCAATAATGTAGGCTATCATTTTAATGGAGTGATTTATTAGAAAACTGATATGGGCTCATTCGTATTCATATTCGATAATTATATGCCTCAGAAACGTACAGCTAATTTTAAATATTAATTTTAGAATCCAAGATACGACAAATGAGGAACTTGAAATGCATAATTATAGTTCTAGGTGTTAGAATATGAATTTTGGATCATAAATTCTGAGACCCAGAAATTCAATCCTTAAACGGTAAACCTATTCATAATTTCTTGGTCTATAAATATTGTATATTATATGTTTACAACGTGAGGAATAAGTTAAATTATTATCGTAGTTTGATATCAAAAACCAATTCACCAAAAACAACAATAAAACTTACAAAATAACGGCTAGAAACATGATATTGACCATGTCAGTAGGAAATTACATATTAACTAAATTGCTCCCGGGAACTAAAAATTCACCCGCATCGAGTTTCCGAAGGGCCATAAATTTGGTGATTTAGTGATTACTGTCCCCCCGGACTGAAGTCTCACGGTGCACGCGTTTCTAGCAAGTATTTAGTGTCAATTAGCAAGGATATAACTTGATATGTCTGTCAAACCAGTCCCAATTTAGTGACGAGCACCGGCCACACACGATGGCAATTCAAATCCAATTTGGGTGAATTTTGTGTTTGTCCGGTGACTATGTTTGGCGTTGGAAATTCTGGATTCATCTGGTTCTGCTAATGTTTATTTTGAATAGTTACGAATTCATATTCATGTTCACGAACATATATAATATGTTGCAAGTGGATTGACGATAATGAATTTAGGAATCCTAAAATTCTTACGCATTTTACTAGTTTTGACCCTCTCAGTCAATCAATCAATCAGTCTGTATTCGTCTACCACTGGATATAGGCCGTCCTCATCCAGCCGCCATCGACTCTCTCATCTTGATTTAAAAAGCACATGGCATTTTCTTTCCTTAAAAAGGAGTACGACAGCATCCCAGACATAAAATATCTGCCCAAATAAAATCCATTAACTTAATGAAAAGGCAGATTAAACCTCCAAAGTAACCTTTTCGCTGTTCAAAAAAGATATACATCGATTGCCGAAATAGAGACTTGATTTAAAATCTTTATATTCAGTAGATTTAGTTGGTACTCGGACATTATTTTATTTTATTCTTATTTTATTTATTTAAAAGAAATCCACAGCAATACAATTACCTTGAGAAAAAATATTACAAGTATCACTATTCTATCCTCAGTATCTTGATAAGTTGTAATTAGTTTATCATTTTTCTTTTACTGAGCAATGGGTTTAAGACAAGTAACTGTTATACTCGCTCATTTCTGGGTGGTTTGAAAGCCGCGGTTATGTAATTACTAATTAAACATTGCATCTATTTAGACTATTACCTTTAAGTATAGCCGTAAATAAAAATATAAAATAGTTGAGAAATATTGTGTCTAGTTGAGAAATCTTGTTTAAAAAAATGCGCCAACAATTAGTACCGCCTCTCCGTCTAACAGAAGATGACCCGCGGACCGAGGTTCGAGTGGATTCGAGTTTGGGTCGAGATATTTATTAAAAGTGCGTTTGAAAAAGAAACTAGCGTATTCAATAGCTATTGTCAGGCGCGTTCATTTTGCTGTCTTACAAACTTATGTTAACAATTACGATATCATTAACATTGTGCATGTTAAATAATTTTACGTAACAATATTATTTTCAAAAACGTCCAAATAGACTCTTGATGAGTATTGAGACTATTTACCTGTAATGAGTATAGTCTATCTGATACTCAAAACCGCGTTGTTATTTTCTCATTGCAAAAAATACTCTTCACAATCCTTAATTTATTTTTCGTTTTAAAGTGTATGTTATCTTTCAGCGTCTGAGTGGTGACTTTATCATTATCTATAATAGTTAGTTGGAGGTGCCACAAGGCGCTGTGAATCACCTGATATAGAAGAGAAAAGGCCTATATTGGTCATGTAAATGTAGACAGATAGATAGAGAACACTTTAATGCACAACCAGGTGAAAGAATTACACATAGATTTAAATTTATTAGTAGATAAATAATAAATTAACTAAGTAAATATGTAACACACTTGTTTAGTTTATTTATTATTTATCTATCTATTATCTACTAGCGTGCCAAACCGTCCGAAGGCTTTTTTATGTTGTACTTACTACAAAACTTATAATATAACACAAAAAAGAGCGATCACCGCTTTCAGATAAACCAAATAGGTTTCCGAGAGCGGCTGTATAGCTAGCTATCGGGTGATTCATTTAGAGTTACTTTTTCCAAAACTAAAAAAAATATGAATAAAACAAATTTATCGGGTAATCTTTATTATAATACAAAAGAACCGTTCCTTACATTTACTTTTTAAAGATTATTTCTTTCAAATGTTGTCCGTAACTGCGATTAAGGTGGTCCATTCTGGAGTTCCAGTTTTCGACGACCCGACCGAGCATTTCCAGTGGTATTTGGCGAATAACGCGAGTAATGTTGGCTTCCAGTTGATCAATCGTACGCGGCTTATCCATATAAACTTTGGACTTTACATAACCCCACAGAAAAAAGTCTAAGGGTGTGATATCACAGGATCTAGGCGGCCAACTGACTGGTCCGAGACGCGAAATTAACTGTTCACCAAATTTTTCTCGCATCAAAGCCATGGTTTCACGTGCTGTGTGGCAAGTGGCGCCGTCTTGTTGGCAAGAAAAAAAACGTAAATTACTTGTGTTTTCAAAAATAAAAATAAAAAAAAACTTCCACACAGCACAATCACTTGTCCTGGTCAAAACTAGGATGCCCTGTGGTATGGGCAAGGACATCACAAACGTTGAAATACACTCAGACTGAGGCAAATCAAGTGCGGCCGAATCGAATCCAGACACAACCTGTGTTTTGGTAGATCACTAGATGTTCCTTATTCAATCATAGATTTAAAAGGGCCTATGTTAGGTCATCATCATCATCATCATCAGCAGTGGACAAGCGTAGGTCCACTGCTGGACATAGGCCTCTCCTATTGCACGCCACTGAGCACGGTCCTCGCTTCTCATCCAGCTCTTGCCGGCCGCCTTGCGGAGATCATCGCTCCACCGAGTCTGAGGACGTCCTACACTACGTTTAAGGTTATCAGTTCTTCGGATGATATGGCCGGCCCACTGCCACTTCAGCATGCTAATTTGGTGGGCTATGTCGGTGACTTTGGCTCTCTGTCGGATCACCTCGTTTCGAACCTATGTTAGGTATTTCTGTAAATTTATTAGTAGACCACCAGATATTCTACAGACAGAGAGTTTTTGGAGGCACTCGGTGCTCAAAAGCCGTGGCAAACCGAATTAAGGGGACGTGACCGCTCTCCGGTTACGTTTCCTTTCGAAATGTCTTTTTGATTTTATTTTTAAGCTCCCGCCGCCGAATGGTCACGGAATACTCAAGTCGCTTTAATTGCCAGTTTCTTTTTCTGTGACGATGGTGCATTCGTCTAAGGCGGAATGGCTGATGATGTACGGGCTTTTACTGATTTGGTGGTGCGAAGTAAATAAACATAGAAATAATGTATGAAATTTCTAATGAACGTTAGGTGGGATTTTTCATCCATGCAACCTGAAGAATAAGATCAAATTAGCCAGAATGAGAAGACATTAAAAATTAACTAATAATTAAATAGGTATCAAAACTGTGACGTATGTGTAGAACAACCACTGAATCTATGAAAAAATTGACAGATTTTATTAGAAGAAGTCAGAAGAGGAAAGACACGGAGTGAGCTCATGGAAATCATTAGGCCGAGCGCAATGAGTGCCTTTTGAATACCGCTAGCGCCATCTAGCGTCGAGTAGCAACATTAAAATATAGCTTACGGAAACTTTTACAACTTTTTTTGTTTATTTCAAAATGTATGTTGTTTGTAAATAATCGTAATAAAATATATGTTAATATGCAACTTAACAATTTATTAAAATAGCTTGCTATTTCGAAACACTTTAAATTTATTCCGAGTTAACCAAACAGAGTTTTGTTGACCTAAGTTTTGAAATTCCCAATGTACACAACATATAACACCTTAATCCCCCAAGCATTAAAAGCACTTTTCAGGCTTACCTCGGCTTAAAGCCGGTGGTTCTAGTATTTTTAGAACGGAAATATAGATCCAGAGACTTGGGGATCAAAAATACAGGATAGAATACTACTTATACATTTTGTGTTATTCGCCGTAAACCGTAAAAATGGCCGGCTTAAAAATAATCTAATCGCCGGCTTCTGAATTATCAATTCAATTTCACAGTGAATACATGCTTTTTATTTGTGTCGCTATTTTTGAGAAATATTGGGAAACAGAATACTTAATATTTGGATGAAATTCTCAATTCAGAAACCGGCGGTTAGATTTTTCAATCCGGCTCTTTTGTCGGTCTACGATGAGTGGCTGAAATTGGTACGGTTGGCTCCTACTTAGCTCTCAGATCTCGTCTAAGAGGTCTTTCTGAGAGATAAGTTCGCCTTTTCCCTTTTTTTTTCTTATATATTTTCACTTACTTACTTATTTCTTTTTTATAATAAGGCGATTACACTAAAACACGGAGACGGAGTTAAAGCTGGTTTATAAGAGGAAATCCTGCCGTAAACCGGCATTAACTCCGTCTTAAGAGTAAATAGAGTAAATAGACTGTTACGGCTTTATTTATAAAAAAAAAACACTATTCCTCTAAAATTCTAAATGAAAATATTTATTTCAGACCTGGGTCCATATTTGACAATAATAACAGCAATAATAATAAAAATGTTAATGTCACAGCAGAATTAATTAATACAAAATACGATTACACAATCAGTGAAAAATTAATCTAAATTGAAATTGTATTCATTAAAAGAAAATATATATTATATATAAAATTTGTAATAAATTTGCACTGGCTTTCCTTACATGTTTCTTTTTAATTTATAATTTACAATTGTACTCTGTCATTGTACTGTGTTTTAAGTGAATAAATTATTTCAATTCAATTCAATTCAAATATGTACAGTATTTGTTTACACTAGAGAGATAACCGTCATCCCCAGGCGCGAGGTAGTGAGATCGAGCTGGACCCTATGCACCAGGATGGGGCATCGACCCTGTCCGCAATTGGACGTCATTGGACGTCTAAAGCACTCCTCAGAGATTTGACTTAACCTCCTCCATCCTGACCTTGAAAATAACAATTGAAAACCATTGTTATTTTCAAGGTCAGGACTGAAAAGGTTAATCTGTGGTTACGTCTTTTCCTTGTAAAATCTCCACCACAGACTATTTTTATCGGCGTTTATCGGGTGTTTTTAGGAATCGTGATTTTATAAATGAGACCGTCAGACTTTATGCCGTAAATAAAATATCAGCTTTTTCCCCGACTCCGTACCTACGCGTAAATAATGATTTATCCATAGAAACTACAACCGCTTTTAAGCTAAAAGGTTTACCCGTTAAATTCCTAGCTGAGTTTAGGAATTTAAGTGCTATTTGGGAGCAATATTTCCTCCAATTTTTTTTTAATAGTTTTTATGGTTTCGTACCTCAAAAGGAAAAACGGATTTTGTTGAAACTTTGTTATGTACTCAGGTCTACAGTCCCTTGAAGCTGTGAAAAAAATCAAATCTCTACGTTAACGTAAATAAAAGTTACGGCCGTTTATGACGCAAAAAACGTATACATATTTCGACAGTCTCAAGGGAATCAAAACTCATAGGGTACATTCCGTTGGCCTAGAACTATGAAATTTGCCAAGTAATATCGTCGCATACTACAAGTACAGGGAAAAATCTGAAAACGTAATTTGTAATTTGATCATGAAAAGAAAATGTCTTTGATGTTCGGGAAAAGCTCGGAATAACTGCGAGACTACAAATTTGTACGGAACCCTCGGTGGGCAAGTCCGCCTCGCACTTTTCCAGTTTTTTTTTTTTTGTTTTCGCTCTCTTGTAAAAGTCGTAACATGGCTTTGGCTACGTTTCTTCCCGAAAGGGTCGAAATTATTTTTTATTCATTAAGACAATTACCCTGTAAGATAATGACCTCGAAAAGAACAGTTAAAAACCACTGTTATGGTAGTTCGATCGGGCCATTTAGACGTACTCACGCCTGTATCCCAGAGGGGAAGGCAGAGACCAGGGACTGCCACTTGCCAAGATCCTGACAGATCATTTTCGCTTCCTCAACATTCATTAGTCGTTGCATGCACGCACGCCGGTTTCGGGTACTTTTTATCTTGCCCTTATTAAATATTAAAAAAAAAAAACAAAATCTAAATAACTGTGTACCGAGACGTTTTCGGCAACTTCGGGTAGTGATGGTATTTCCAATTTGACTAAAACATTCCGAATACCTCAAAGGCCTTTGTGCCGGCTCAAATATTTCTCATTCAATTACTCTTAAAGTAATTGCAATTAGCGAAGTTACTTTTAATTCAACCCTCTCTGATCTCAAATGTGACAAATCGGCCTTTCGGGACCGAAAACTTTTCTGCTTTATGTTAACAACCATCGTAGCATTGTTGTTTGAAAAAACAGCCCCCCTTTTACGGGGCAGCCCATTTTAATAGAAAAATTTTAAACTAAGAGAGTTTCTTTCTTTTAAGGGCTCCGTATACCTTTTTAATAAATCTACCGTATGTCTGTCCCGTGCCGTATCTCTTGAACGATAAACGTGCAGCCAGTTGAAATTCGCAGAATATGTGTTCCAGCATATCACATATTCACCTTCACTGTTAGCATGTGGTATTGCTACTGCAAATTCGCAGGTGTACTTAAGTAACTTTGAAAATAAAGTCATAGGTACATGCCCGCACTGTGGGAATCGAACCTGGGTCTCTCGCTTCCGAGTCCATTGTTCTACCCACTGAGCTACCACCGCTTGTAATACCATATAGTGCAGTACTTACAGTGTAATATAAATCAATCATCCAGGGGGGCGAGTATCTAAAATGCATAGTTGTTCGTTGTTCATAAATAGAGTCCTAATTCAGTACGGTAATTATTAATTCAGTGACACTGTTGGTAGTCTATTAATCAATCGCATTCCGATGGTATAATCCGTGGAACTTAACTCAGCGCCTCGCGGGATTCGCCTTTCGCGAAAGATGCCTCTTTAATTAGCTCGGGTTATTCAATTCAATATTTTTATTTCGGAACAAGTCCATAGTGTTAGTAATAATACAGATTATACCATTGGAATGTCATTGTGATGCCTTTGCTTAGTAGACAACAAATAGAGGTAAATAGTCGTGCTTATTATCATTCTAGTGAAAACTGTGTGTGTGTGTATTAGACTTTAAGGTCAGATCAATGAGATAAGACTGAAGATTGTGTGGCTATAGTCTCCAACTTTAAAAATGTCCAATATTTTCCACATCCCACCTTAGACACAATGCAATTTCGCTCTGAGCAATTAACCCACGTTCCGGGAACACGCGTATATTTCACGGTTAAAGTTAAGCCGCGTGTTAAACTAGTTAACCCCGTGTTGTTAACCCTCAACAACTGACTGCGGCGCTGCTCAAGTTAGGTGCTCCGAGTTTGGGTCCTATTCCAAACTGACCAAACGTTCTGGGACTAGTAAAATAAATTCTTAACTTAATTTCGAAGTCAGTTACTTGCTCCGTCTCTACTCACCATGATTCGCTCTTCGAATAAATCGTGATTTCCGAGAAAAAATCAAGTAAGTAATTCCGGAATTTGGTTAAAAATGTGCAGTGCTTACGAATGTTTTAGTAAATAAATTGATAGGTAGATAAATGATTTATTTACACAAGAAACACACACATATACAAAGCATTACATATTAAATAGAGTAAACTTAGACAAAACAGAAGCATACAAAATGATAGATACATAGCAACGCGACATATTATACGGTGGTAAATAAGAAAACGTGAGTGTGGCAAATGCAAACTCAGCGTAGAGCTGTTACGCAGAAATATTACAACCCACAATAAGTGACTTCCGAGCAAAACGCTTCTTATGTTTTTTCATTAACATAATCTCTTGGCGGTGCAGCGGGGGATGAGAATAATTTGGTTTTTCCAGTTCTATTTTTTTGTATCTTTGTAAGTTTTTGTCTTGCGTCCTTTTTGACGAAGCTCTAATGTTGTGATGTCTTTTTGATCTCAATTATTATTTGAAACGTTTTGAAAAAGTAACCCGTCGGGTACTGCCCGCGCCGCCGTATGCTCCCATATGGACGAAGTTTGTTTGTGTTGACGAGGTAACTGACATTTTACTTTCTTTATTGGGAAAAAGGCTTGTACAAGTCGCGTTCCAACTTTTATTATTAGTTTCGTGGAAAAGATATTTGTAAACTTCTGCTGCAAGTCTGCGACTGACATTATTACCAGACTCGTGAACGTGAAACAAGCGTGTTTTAATTTCGAAAGCAAACTTTTTCAAAGAAACCTCTGCGTTTCTGTAAACTGTTTTGATTCTGTTATTTGAAATGGCCTGTAATTGGTGCTCGGGAACTTGGTAAATTGAGTTCTCGAAAACCAATTAATTACACAGACATATTTTCGGGAACTTAGTCATAGTCGACAGGTACAGATGTTTTTATAGGATTTAAGTGCCTCGTTGGTGGAGCGGTAAGTTGCTTGTCCAACAACACACCAGTCGTTGGTTCTCACAGGGTCATCCATTGATTTATTATTTTGATATGCCGTATTCCATCCATGTTACTGGTTCCTTCTCAAACCGAACCGGGTTCTTTTGTTTTGTTTCTGATCGAAAGCATGCACGTGTTCCTTTTAGTCTGTGCCCGATCTTTTTTTGTGCTGTTCAAGGACTGATTTGTAAATAATCAAAGCTAAAAGATTGAATATTCAGAATAAAGTGTTTTTTCCTCAAGGATCGTCAATAAAGCATGGTTACTGAGTCAAATGCGTAGAGATGGGTGACCATAAAATTACGTATCTGCATTTTTGTTCTAATAGATTGAATTTTCATAATAAAGTATTTTTTCCGGAAGGATCGTCAATAAAGCATGGTTACTAAGTCAAGTGCGTTACTAAACTGGGTGTTACTAAAATAACTTGTCCTGTTATTTTCACAAACTATTTTAATATTGCAATTTGAATGGCGAATAAAAATTTTGACTATAAGTATATGTTTCTTTATTGGTAAAAACCTGACGTAACGGTCCTATACAAAGTGTCCAGAGTTAAAGAAGCGTGGGTTATAACTCCAAAAGGACCGGAAACAAAGTTATTACATTACATTGGTAACGAATATTTACCTCTAAATAGGTTTTTAAATAGGTTTTAAAACGTATATTTCCCAGGTACATACTTAGGTTTTAAAACGTATATTTCCCAGGTACATACTTCGTTTTATCTTAATTAATATCTCCTTTTACAGAAATTCGAATGAATCGATCTCAAGTTCGCATCAAACACTACTTAATTACTGAAGATAATAAGCATAAAATGACATCCAATTGAAACATAATATGTCTCTTAACAAGAATGCAGGCCAGTCCGTACGTAACCTTAGTTGTCACATCCTTCGATGAATAATACAAACAGGAGAACACGTAAAGACCCTATGTACAAACAAACAACTCAACTATATTCTATTTTCATTCTTATAAATAATACATAGAGGTATGTAAATACAGTTTTCTACATACTCGTCACCCGCTCTTTATATTTGCCGTTTCCTACATTCATACCTAGTACCTATATATGAGTAGGTAGAAAACGTGTCGAAACTATAACTACATCTAACGTACGTACTTGTTAAATTTATAGAGGCGATGCTATTTGCAGAATCACTGTCATTTATAAAAACACAATTTTTATAAATGACAGCATTTATAAAAACACAATTCTAGAGGAATCTAAAGCACTCCTCAGAGGTCGTTGAAAAATCTGTGGTTAAGTCTTTCCCTGGTAACACACTTTGAACTGCATCTGAGGAGTGTCTTGAATATTACACATTCATAGCCTTTCTTTGGCAAGTAAAAATATGTGTGTAGATAGAATAGTCTTTTCTGTATTCTAGGAATTACATTTAAGACTAAAACAACACGCAGAAGAAGAAGAACAAGGACATTTATTGTACCAACAAGATACAACCCAAAAACAAAATAAGCAGATAAGTAGCATAATGTACACAACAGAAAGAAAAACTAAATACAGAACACACAAAACGAATAAATAAAACAGGACCATAGATGTAGCCTGTGGTGTATCTAAGTTGCCACAAAAGGCAGCTGACTCAGCGTTGTACTGAGGAGGTGATCCCGCAACAAGACACTTGGCAGCATTATCCTAATATCTTTGTTCACGATATTAATTTCCACTCCAGAATAAAAATGTCTTGACTTGATCCTCCTCCCCCTCCATTCGTTTGACCGTGGCGTTTGGGACACCATGTATATTACCAGATATCCGCGCTTTCAAAGTTCTTAGGTTCACGGCCGACTCAAGAAATTCGCTTCAACTTTATTTTATATCAAGTCGTAAAATTAATTTTAATAGTACCCGACCGAGTGGAGTCGAACTTTTAATGATTTACGGCCATTTTAATGATTTATAGTATGAAATAGATAATTACGGACAATAATTATCCACTTGAAATACTTAATAACGGGGTTGTAGAACGTAAATTGGATAGTAGTCGCTCACGATCCTGGCATCGTGTAATTAAAATTGAAAATAAACCTTTCGATCTTCTTAATTAGAGTGAATATGAATTGGGTCTTGAGCTGGCATCGATGGTTTTGATAGCAGGTATTACTTTTTATCAAAAATCGAACGTCTAATTTGCCGAACATTCATTTATTAACTCGTATATATTAAAAAAAAGGTCTGATATTATTATGGTTGGTGCCTGCCAACCCAATTGTTCATCTCTTAAATACGCATTTCGGAAGGCATTGACTGCGTGCACATAAAGAAAATCAAGAAAAAAAATCACGAGGGATTTTAAAAAATCACAGTTGTTTCAACCCAAAGGTTGGAACGCTTACAAAAATATACCATTACTTGTAAATCTTGATATTATAGTTTATCATAACAAAAAGAACATTAATTCCCTTTAAATATTCCCAACGATTTCCAAGTCACTCTAAGAAGTGATGCGGCAAATAAGCACGAAAAACGACTATGA
Organism: Yponomeuta malinellus; assembly: GCA_947308005.1. Lineage (NCBI taxonomy): Eukaryota > Metazoa > Arthropoda > Insecta > Lepidoptera > Yponomeutidae > Yponomeuta > Yponomeuta malinellus. Next base: position 3,969,647 of record OX371019.1, read on the forward strand.
AAGAGTATGTTTTAAATTACAGTTTCCGCATTGGCACAGTGACCTACACTGTGAATTATGCTTTTCGCATCGCTTCTCACACTAAGTAGGTCCCGAACCCAAAATAGCTACATAAAGTATCACCCAAATCACCCTGGAGCGTACTAACTCCAATATTCTTACGCAACACGGGACCTTAAAGGCAATTCTGCTTTTCCAAAGTCGTTTACCACTCCGCGGATTATCTAAGATGTAGACTCGGGCATAACAGTTCACCAGCGTGATGGATCAATGTAGTTCGTTATAGAACTAGTTCCATCTCCTAGTTCCTTAGCTCGGTTCACCGACTGACTTCATGAGCTGTTTATGACAATCTTTTGTTGTCTCAATAAAGTAACATTCTATGCAACATATGACTTATAGTTAAATTATCTTTTCCACCAGTTTCGTGTCAGTAAAGCTTTTTCTCATTAATTCACCCCTTCGTGAGTCTGATCGAAATGGCAATGAAATTTCAAGAACGTTTCATTGGTCACTCGATTCTATCGTGTGATCGCTCAAAACGTTCGTTTCACCAAAATCTGGTCGATCCGCAATAACTTCAACAGTCACTCGATCGGCTCGTTAGATTACTTTATTAAATTAATTCCAAATCGGATCTGAGAGATCGTTCGTGCCTGAACCTCAAAGGAACTATGCGGACCTATGTTCGTGAACGACCATTCACGTAGACCGGATCACGTAGTTCCTCTGTTGGATCCGTATCCTGGAACTAGGTAGTTCCGGACCTACGCAAGCCCACTAAGAAGTTTCCTTAGGGATCACGGCGCTCGCAACCCGTATTATTACGAAGTATTATAGGTAACTTCAAACGACCCCTAATATTCTGTGACGAAGTTTTCTCGAACAAGTTCCTTTCCTAATGCCTATTAGGTAGGAGTTGAGAGATATTATACAACGTGTTATTGAACTTAAGAAAAACTTGGAAACTGTTGTCTATCTGTCTGCAGTGCCTGATGACTATGAATTGCAACAAACTCATCAAAGTCTCGTTTAAGACTTTTTTAAAGTATTTTTTTTTTACATATTTTACGACTTATAAATCACAACACGTAGCTTAACAGATACAACGAAAAATGTCCCGCACTTTGGATAAAAATACAATTTCTACAATTCCCCTCGCGACACGTACTTAATTGAGCGTCTAGACTGCACTTTCCGTTTTCCAATAAAGTGTTCCGTTATATTTCAAAATGGCCGTCTGATTGATTCGTCAAGCACTCTTTTGGCTCTGGTTGAAAAGGGGATATTTTTAAATAGGTATGTACTCAAGTACCAACTAATGTATTACACAATATGATTATATGATTTGAGAAACATAGTTAGAGCAAAGTTTGTTTTCGCAGCCTTTTTCTTCAATATAAAGCGCTTCACGCACGGCAGCTATAATGTATATTAATGTACTGTAATGCTCTACTTCTTAAAACCCGGATTATAGGGCAAATATTACTTTTTATTAATCTTTTTCATCAATCGCCTAACCTGGCTGGGGATCGACTGACATCTAAAACAAAACGTAATTCTAAACATTCAAAATATGACACGGCTATGCCAGCCAGCTACTATAAAGAGGAATCGTTACAGTACATTGCATCCCGGGATGTATAGCTTTAAATTACGTATTTAAAAGTAGATAGATAGATAGAATATTCTTTATTGTATGTACACCAGGAATTACATATGAGAATATCACAATTTATTATCACACTCACAGTAGGTCACTCTTTCCCTTAATTCCATGGTTATACGTTTCACTTTCCAGCTGCTAAGGTACAAATGTATATTTTCGTATCGCTCTGTATCTTAAGATACGAAAATGTAGAAATATACATTATAGCTGTCATGTGTAGTGTGGTGGCCTGACGATTTCTATGGAAAGATGTAATGAGAGGTATCGTGCTATAATATACATCTTTACATTACAGCTGCCGTGTGCGAGGGTTTTAAACTTGAACTGAAGGTAGCGGCTAATATTGTACGTACTATCGACATTCAACAAATAAAATGAATATTCATTACGTTGAAAAAATGTTTTTTGCTTTCTGATTTCTTTCTTCAACTTGTGTTTAAACTTGTTACGTAGGTACTTAAACAAATTGTGACTATATTAACAGCTTGGCAAATCAGATTAAAAGTTAAACGTAACTAAAGTTTCAATTCAGTAAAGAAATGAGTTCAGAATGTTTTTATAGCTTGTGCTTGTTTAAGCCAAATATATATAGAAAAGAAAAATACAATGGTGTGTATACTTACAGTAAATGAATTCTTGTAAGTATAGCTACCAATCTTATAAGTGCCTATTGGGAAAACTTTTTCTGAAGGTGAAATTGACTTTCTGCCGGCAAAAAATATTCTCGTTTGTTCCCAATTACTTTAACGGTTTAAGCACAGGCAATAACAAACCAATGCCGAGAACGATACCGCAAGACAAATAAGTTTTTTCATAACTCCATCAAATCAAACTTTGGCTCCACTTTCTAAACGTACGCGCTCTAGAACTTTTCGAAAATCGACCGACACACGTCAATATCGTTCAGAAACTGGGACGCGAGGCAAAAAGTCGTGATAACATACCAACCTCGCTCACCTGAATAGCCAGGCAGGCCGCTTTTATTTTGTTAGTTCGAGAATGACTCAAACGAAACAATGGTCTTTATCTTCGGAATGAACTTTGAATGCTGATAGCTCGTGGGAAGCACAAATACTTGGGGAGTTATTTTATTTTGTTAGTCAAAATTTTCAATACTGCCTATGTTATAAAGTATTCGTAATACGCACCTAGAATCATTTTTTTTCATGGCTCTGCATGCTTTGTGCCTACGCCAGTGTCCACTTTTTGGAGGACGGACAAAGATAGGGAAACAGAACTTATTTTACAAAATGAAAATGGAACGGAATTTGGGAGAAGGTATTGAAATCAGCAGTTAATAACATTAGGAAAGAAAATAAAGAAATAAATAACTTAGGAAAGAAAATAAAGAAATAAATAACATGAACTTAGACAAAATAAAATCAAAGTATTTACATAAGACATATACTAAGGCAACTAAATTTTAATATCGTTCTTACTTAAAAATTTAGCTATACATTTATAAATATTTATATTATCGCTACATAAGAAGCAGGATGCAGAGGTATCACAATCTATTAAATATTGTCGCTCATATTATTTCTTCTTTTATTATTTACTTACTTGTAGATCAAACTCACGAAGAAAGAAAATATTATGAAATTAATTACAGATAAAAAAAAATATCAAACACCCCTCAAAGAGGATACTGGCCGTTTTTTCATGCTTGTAGTTTATAAAACAAATTTCTTTTAATTTTGAAATATATTTTCATGTAGCCGTCTAGCCATGCTTACTATTACTGGTCATATGAGTGGACGATGGAATATTTTTGTACATTTTAGAACGGTTAGAGGTCACCGGCTAATAACAATGACTCCCACGTTTGCCCTCCGTTCAGAATCCGTAAAGCAAAATTAAAAACACGCCCCGCAGAAATAGTAATTTTAGTTTTTGCCGCCATTTTTCCTAATGTTCGTTTTTCTTTCTTTGCAGCGGACCCGCTGCCAGGCAAACATGTGCCATTAGAGAACTATGAGAGTGAATTGGAGCGTGAACATGCGTTGCCGACATCCGTGCCCAATGCTGACATACTCAAGACGAATAGCAACCCCACGTATCACAAGCCCAGGTAAGTTTTAACATAATATAACATAACAAAAATAACATAAACTCACGCCTGTATACTGTATCCTGGAGGCAGAAACCAGGGTCTGCCACTTGCCACGATCCTGACAGATCTCTTTCGCTTCATCAACATTCATTAATTGTTGCATGCACGCCAGAAGAAAAAAAAACTAAAACACGGAAGCCATCTTGGATTTATTTGACGGTAGAGAGAGTTTATACCTGCCTGGTTCCAAGATTTGCTGTGTAGAATGTTCTTCATTTATATTTTAATAGTTTTAGATTTTCTGTTGTCGTTTAGTCTAATAAATTATTCCACTACCAGCCAAAACGGACCATTGAAAAGTTGTATTCCGAAATCGGGGACGTGGCGAAAAAAGATGCGAATTCAATCTGCGTGAATTAGAACGGAATAAATTTGAAATCAGAACAAAAACGGATAAGTGCGAGTCGGACGCGCCCTCCGAGGGTTCCGTACGAGTTTGTAGGTACTTACATATTATAAATAGTTCAGGAATAGAGTCTCGTAGTTTTTCCGAGCTTTTCCCGACCATCAAAGACAATTTTTTTATGTTTTAATTAAAATTTCATACTTGGTTTTCAGATTTTTCCCTGTACTTGTAGTATGCGACGATATTACTTGCCAAATTTCATAGGTCTAGGTCAACGGAAAGTACCTAAAGTACCGAAAGTAGTAAATTTTTGATTCCCTTGAGAGTGTCGAAATGTACGTTTTTTTGCGGCAAAAACGGTCGTAACTTTTTTACGTTAACTTAGAAGTTTCATTGCAAACTCACTCATCGACGACATGGTCGCTTTTTTGTGTACCAAGTTCTTTAAAATAAAGATTTTAAAAAAAAAAACTCACTCATCAGTTCACACAGTTTTCCAGCTTCAAGGGACTGTAGAAATGAGTTATGGTTTTAGTTTCAACTCGATACCTCCACGCGTTCCCGAGACAAAGGCTCTTGACATACAGACAGTCGGACGGACGGACTACAAAGTGATCCTATAAGGGGTCCGTTTTTCCTTTTAAGGTGCAAAACCTTAAAAACGAGAATTACCATAGGAAAGCTCTCATAATCCGACCTGTTTAGATTAATGATACTTTTTGTGATAATGAATCCTGGCACTCTGAAAAAAAAACTGAATAATCAACGAAACAAACTAGATCCATCCGAGCAAATGACGGCCAAATAGACTTTGTTCTTATTCAAATAAGCAAAGAAATATTGCTGAGTGAATAATGAAAAAGTTTAGCCAAAAGTTGTTGCTTTGAGTTTACTTATATTTTGACAGTTCGACATGATTGATTGAATCGAGCTGTCCATTTTCAGAAGTTTGCGCGAGAAATATAGTCTTCCCGATGGCGGTAAAACGTCTTCTCCTCTGAACAAAATAAATAAAGTACCCGAGATTTTATTGCAGGACCTAAGAAGGCCGCCGAAGGTTTTAAGGAATCATTTTCTATAAATAACACCGTTTATCTTGTTTTTTATAAGCTCGCTAACTTCGAAGATAAACGTTGAAAACTCTCTCTCAGGTGTCTGAAGATGTGAAACTTCAGACACTTGAGTGTCTGAAGTGTTTACATACCTTACGTTTGAAATCGCCAAATCGCGATGGGCACGCGTGGCGATTACGCCCATACTCTCACTCTCTCTCTGAGAGAAGGCCTGTGCCCTGCAGTGGGTAAGCTTGTAAGCTTATGCTTATTTTTGTAAATGACATGAGCATTTCCGTTTTTTATTATTTGCAATGCCAGCGGATCAGTAAAATATAATTTAACAGCAATTTCAGAGTTGATCCCTTATATTTTCCGGTGTACAATAAATAATATTCTTATCTTATCTTACATACTAAAAGTTGTTTTTATTAACGTGAAATTGTGACCCGAATTCAGCTCAATTAACCAAAAGGACAAACAAAAAAGTAGGCTTTACGAAATCTAGATTCCCGTTTAATAAATGGGAATTCGCAAATGAGTTACTTCTAAACATTCCTATTATCGTCGAACCACGTCCTGCTGGACTAGGGTCCGAGATAGACGAAGGACGGTTTACTTTGGGTAACTTAGTCACGGCGTACAGAAATAAGGGCCTACTGTTTGGCTTTTAGATGACTTACAAAGCGATCAGAGGCAACTTTAGATTATGTAGACTGCATAGTTCCAGAAATATATTTTACACAGGACTTTATTGTCTTAGAGCTGTATGTTTGTCTCTACATGAAGAACACGTGGTGTTTTACTAATGCTATTCTCTAAAATAAAAAACTAGAAAGAAGAAAATAAAAACCGAACTGATGAGTGAGTTTGCAATTAACACTAGCTCATAAAAGAGGTCTTTTTATTTTAGACGTTTAAGTGATAGGTGCCTCATCGAATTCCTAAATTATTTGCTGACAACATTGTATTGTTAGAATAACACGGACAAGTTTCATATTAAAAAGCACCTACTTCCGGTTCCGGGTCCTACAGTCAGTCGCTGCGAAAGCAGAAGAGGGTTATTCACATTGAATGTGTCGGAGTTTAAGCTTTTAAATTATTGTGGGCGACCGGCCATTTCAATTATTCTTTTAATTGACTTGCGAAAACGGTCATCCGACCGGATGAGGATAACATCAATCCCCAATTTCTCATAGCGGTGGTAGCCTAGTGGGTAGAACATTGGACTCGGAAGCGAGAGATCCAGGTTCGATTCCCAGTGTGGGCTTGTACCTATGACTTTGTTTTCTAAGTTACATTTGTGAAGTTATAGTAGCAATACCACTCGCTAACTGTGAAGGAAAACATCTTGAGGAAACCTAAGTGTCTGTGCTATTCACATACCTCAGAGCTTGAAATCGCCAATCCGCGGTGGGCACGCGTGGTGATCAAGCCAAGCCCATACTCTCTCTCTGAGAGAAGGCCTGTGCCCTACATTGGGATGTATATGTCCGCTGCTTATGTAACAGCTGTCTGTTGGGCAAAGTGCATACAAAACACAACTGACAAGTACATTAACAGACTGATAGAAACCTGGTGTTACTGGTAGCTGCTTTATACCTGACTCTACTGCACATTACCGCAAAAAACGTTTTTATTTTCCTATTATTAATATATTTCTTTACTCAGTAATTTTTTTTAAAACATGGCATTTTAAGTTATTACTCTTCAGTTTCACGTAATGTAATATTGTACTATAGAATTTACATTGCATACTACCTTAACATTATTTAGTATAATTTGTATGCTTGTTTAACAAATAATGATTTTGATTTTGATTGTGATATCGACTAGCATCGTCACGCTCTGTTTCGCTATGGAAAGCAAGATGGCGATACGCGATTGGAAGATAAAAAAATTGTCGCGATAGATGTTTTTGAGAAGAGTTTATAAACGGCTCTAAACAAACAACATTGTGTGGTTAGGTTACCTAGTTGGTATTTTTTTAGGTATCCCGTATCTTAGTCTATGTTTAATCGGAGAGAGGAAAAGATATCGGATTTATGCCAAATTTTACGACGACGCCAAATTAAATGGAGCAGAAGGGATCAAACTTTTGCTACCTATTTAGGGATAAAGTGACTTTTTGGACACCCCTTTTTGTGGTGACCTGATTGGTTTTTAAGCCCGTAGCAATGTTTGCTCCGGTTGGATTTAGGTTAATTAGAGAAAAGTCACGCCTTCGTACCACATTCGTGTATTTGGACTGGTACTGATTTTGGTTTAATTTGGGTTCTTAAATAATAATATGGGCCATTTTACATCCATGTATTAGATAAAAGCGGTGGTAGCCTAGTGTGTAGAACATTGCCCGCACGCAACACGCCCGCACTGGGAATCGAACCCGGGTCTCTCGCATCCGAGTCCAATGTTCTACCCACTAGGCTACTACCGCTGTATATATATGGCATATTTTTTGTGCTTAGGTATTCAGCGACAAGATTTTATCACGTTGCCCGATTTCATTCGTTCCTTTGTCAGGAACCGGGTAACTCCAGGGTGGTCCCAAATTTGCTCAAGATCTTTTGACCAAATTCACGAGAAAGTCATTGAACTCTTATTTTTAGTGCGAAACTGACGTAAAAGAGTAGTTTTATCTAGTATAAAATATGTACAGAGGAAGATAGTCAGTGTGTCTCCAACAGCGCCCCGAACCTAGCCTAATCCGTAGGCGAGCTCGCGATTGGCCAAACTCCTCCAGTAAGGTCCATTATGCAAACCAGCTCAGCCGGCTAACTTCCACGGTGATACGCAGTTGTTATCTGCCGTTTCCCGAAACTTTGTTGTGTTTTAATTGTATCTCACGATTTGGGGCTTCGATGTGCTCTTTGTGTGTTTGTGAGGTAGTACTAGATAAGGTTACGGTAGCGACGGGTGTATACTGTGTGCCAGAGGAAAGTTCCATGGGTGTAAACATACCTGTCAGGGCACCGTTTAATTGGACTACTTAACTGCTCATGGTTTACTACGACAATTCGATATTTATTTATTTAGACTGTACATTTGAAACAATAGTTAAGATTCTGATGTATATTTCTAACGTACATGGCCTCCGCTAAACTAGATTAAGTGCTTAAAAACTAAAACAATCATTAGTAATAAAATTAACTTAAAGTTTTAAAAATCTTGAAGAATAACAGGAACAATTTTAATTTAGGTGTATTTATTGACTAAATACCCTATTTTCAAAATGAAGTTAAATGAATAACGCCAATACATTTAATTTTACATCTTAATTATCAAACTCCGTTCAAGCAATTAGTACCTAATCACGGTGGAATCAATAAAGTACCATAGTACGTGTATTTCAGTACTATGGTACTACGAGGTGTCTGCAACGATGCCGAGTTATCGGGAACTCAAATCAATTTGTAATCGTGGTAAAAATCCCGTTTCTTCCCTCAACTTTCATTGCATTTCAAAGAACAAAGTTTACATTTAGGAAACTCTTGTCCGGTACAGAGTATAGATAACTTTGGTATGCCGGGTGCCATCGGTTATCTGGCGTTCAGGTACTAAAGTTTATGGCAAGGCCTGACACATCGTATGAACTCAGTTCCTGACCGAGTTTATGGCCAGGAGTGAGACGACTTACGAAATAGATAAGCGAGTGTTATTGCGCCTGTCAAAAGGTATGCAACCTCCTTGCTGGTTCGAACTTATTCTTTTTCTGTAAATCGTCTTTCGTTTTTTTCTTCTTGTATATATAAATATTTGCGCAAGCAACACGTAATTGCACGTAAACTCTGTTAAAACTATTGATTCTATCGCAAAGTCGTCGTATTTTTTCTGTGAGGATTTGCAGAAGATCTCATTCAATCTCTTCAGAGTGTGTGTGCAGGATTTAAAAAAGGGACTCATTGACAATTTGTTCTTCTAACCGCCAGACCTTGAAAATAATATAATTCCGTCTATTTTACAAACTCCGCTGTACTGAACTGACTGTTCTCTGCCGTGCAATAAAACTGTACAAATTAATATTGTATTCGGATGAAGTTGTTGGAAACAGGCAATCGAAATCAAGTTTTGCCGGATCAATATTATATGTGTGTGAATGTATTGTAGAATTCGGTTCCCAGGGCCGCGTTTCATAAAACTACAATAAATAATTTATTATTATTAAAATTATGACAATTCGATGTACACTGCGTAGCCGAATCTTCCTACTTGTTAAGCCGTGGGTTAATCGACTTTGCAATGTGCATCGAATTGTCATAGAAAACCATTAATTGTAATTCTATGAAATGGGACCCAGAATTCAACAGCCTACACATAAATGACATTGGTACCTAAAATGCAATAATTTCGTGGCAGGCCACGTCGATTAAAAGGATTATCTGAGGCCTCGAAAAAAGCTTCTATCTATCCTGTTATTTTTCATCCATTTCGTCATCGGCAATCGACCCTTTTGTACCCGGCTGCGAAATCAAATGCCTTTGTTTTCCTGTGTATCGTATGTATGTATGTATGTGTTATTAGATTAGAATGTGTTTTATTTAGAATATTACATTAACATTTAGCGTCAAGTTGGTGTCCTTATTACTAAAATGAAATTTCTTCCTGACAACCATAGGCGGATAATCAATTCAATTCAATTCAAATATTTTTATGTATTATTAAAACAATTTTTCCTTAATGAACGTCAAAGTTTATGAGACAATAGATTATGTGGATAATTTAAGATCATGATCCTTAAGGCTTGTTTCTCCGACATTACCCCTCAGTCAGGTGTTTTAAAATACATTTTATTCAATAATGGTTAGTGTATAAAACCTGAAATATTGATATGAGTATATTACTTTTCATATCCTATCTAGGGTCGCCGCTCATTATTTTTATGATTTATTAAACTTTATAGCATCAAAAAAAAAATCGTAAACATGAGTCTAAATTATCATTAGATATGGTTTTATTCACCAATCCGGACTTGGCCCCCGTGGTTGAGTATGGCCTATACCTTCCTCAGGGAAGAGACGCGTGCCCCTCGGTGGGGACATAATGGGTTGATGATGATGGTTTTATTTGAGCTGTACCTACTGAGTTTTGGATAATAAAAAATATTATGACAAAATGACTATCAATGAATGTGTTATTGACGTCGGTCGTTAAAGTAGGGATTTGTATTTCTGTCAAATAAATAAAATTTAAAATTTAATGTCATTTAAATAAATAAATAAAATTTAGCTGTCAGCTGTAAAAGCCACAAATTGTCTAAATATTTAAAAAAAAAACGTCACAATACCACCAAAAAGTTTGGAACAAAAAACTTACCATATTATAACAATAAGTACCTAACCCGACTGTTACAGCTTGAAATAGGCCTAAGTTCAAGTTTTAGGCTTCAAAAGATGGAACCTGTCGTTCCATTTATTGTCCGTTCGTAAGGAGTCATGTATCTACGTCCTGTTTTAGGCTTTTTAGTAGTCAGGTTTTTTGTTTTTCTAATAAGTTTGAGCTATCGGAAAAAAATGCGAGATCGCAATCCAATCAAACCGGGGATTTTGGGCTTCGAGCGCGGGTTTTTAATGCCAATCGAGCGATGTTAATTAGGGGCTGTCAAAATGCAAATCTCATACCTGACGTTCGTGAAAATTGTTCTTTATAATCTGAGCCTATCACGCACACTCCCCATAGGTTCGTTTTAGGTTATTTTGTTATTTCGTTGCTAATTTTTGGACTTGTAAATGTGAGCTCAGAAAAGCTATAGCTGACAGTGGCAAGAATTAACTATGTACTTAAACCTAAAGCTAACCAACTGGTACTTCCTATCATCATGTCTGTTTCTGTATTAGGTTATTAGTGGAGGCTTGGCTGGCCTCTGTGTCTTGTTAATGTTTTTGTGATTTTGTCTATTGTACCGTTTGCTTCCCAAGTAAATAAAAAAAAAAATTTTTTAAGTGTTTTAATGAAAACGCTTATTCGAATACGGTGGAAAAGTAATTTGTTTATTCTTCTCACTGGGGCTGGAGTCAATACTAGAAAAGACGTTAAAAAAGTCACATATACCCAGGTTGCTCTGTGCTTATCAATTAAACATTTGATACGTTAAACGTACGTTGTTGCTCAAATGTTTGCCAAAATATGATTGAGCTGTGTCATGTTTAATCAAGAGTGTCCCAAGAAATGATTCTCTGGATTAAGCTATTAATCCTGCCTAAGCTTGTAGAACCGGAAAGCTGTACCGTCCAAGAGCTCGGAATAACATGAAAATGTTCCGCAACCATACACAGTTGTGCTGAGACAATCATTAATCAAACCGCTATTGTTCGCTGCTGAAATATACCAATATTGCCGACCCATCGCCCGTGGGCATGTTTTATTTATTGTTTATAGCTAAAGGCTTATTTGCATGCCCGTCCGTTTATTCTGTCCGTGTAGGCACGCTGTTTGCCTTTGTTTCGTACCAGTTTCAGGTTGAGGCATTTTTAGTGTCTTCCGTCTGCCGTGCTTGGCCTAAGAAACGCGGAGCGCCATCTTGTGACGAGTGGACGGACTAAACTTATTTGTTCTGTTTGATTTCCTAATGGAAATATAATAGTAACTCGTGATGTCTTTCCTGACCATACCATTAGTATTAACTGGAGAAAGAACATAGTCAGATTTTGTAATATTTGGAAAGTACAAAAGGACTGGCGAACGCCATCTAGTGCCGAAGAGCCGCAACATTTTTTTTAACCTTGTTATTCAACTGCGAGAAAATACAATTTACACAATATATTAATTTAAACACTGAACAAAAAGCTGCCAGCTTTGTCATTTACATACATAGACAGGCCAGCATTTGGCGACCTTCGATTTTATTGTATTTGTTCGCCCATCGGGATCAGTAACGATTGGGTATTAAAATATTAAAGATAGGTCATCGAACTTAGAAGTGAATTGTTGCGTATGGAAATTGTTCGCAATTTTGTTGAATTATATATGAATATTCGCATTAAACGTACAGTATTTGCTGTAGCGAGGGCCCCTAAGTGAATAAATTATTAGAAGTCAGTTCCATTTCGGCCTTCCCCTTTTATAATATATTATTAGTTACGGACACCGGGAGATAACCCTCGATAAGGCTCGTGTTTATGTCATGTGTGATAAGAGCTACAATTGCGTAGCAGCCCAGTGATGTCTGTACCTAACCTAGCTTAATATAGAAAGGGACTTTATTTTAATCTAGGTACTTTCGTCATATTGTTCACATTTAGATTTTTGCCTCGAAAGGCTGTCACGCTTACACGGTTCGTCAAATTACAACTCTACAATTTTAAGACTCGTGATTAACTAAACAAACGGTTCATCCTTTTTCTTACTTAAGGGCTTTATTGGCTTTAATCTACTCTTATTAACTAAAAAAAAAAATTGTTAACAAAAGGAAACCTTAGCCACTAGTTCATGCTTGGGCTCGAGAACCTAGACCTCTCGCATATAGTTTTGGTTCTTGAATAACTTCCTAGATTTTTTGTCGTAAGAGTCCGACTAGGTTATTAAGAAGTTGGTACAATATTTTAAACATTCGTCGAGTTGCGTGGCATTTTGTTGGGGAAATGATGTACTAAAAGTTGTGTTCTTCCACAGGCCGCCTGCGCACCACGGGGCGGCGCTGCTGGCGGGGGTGGGGGGCGGCGCGGTGCCCTCCTACGCCCCCCCCGGCCGCGCTTTCTTCACACCCCCGCTGCCGCCCGAGTACCGCAACCCATTCGCGGACAAGCCCACGCTTAGAGGTAAGTCAGAAGGTTAGAAGCTACTGTAAAGCGACAAGCCCTCACTTAGAGGTAAGTCACAGGGTCAGAAGCTACCACGAAGCGACAAGCCCACACTTAGAGGTAAGTCAGAAGGTTAGGAGCTGTTATGACGGCGCTGTAGGGGAGAAAAAAAGTAAAGTAAACAAATGGTATATGTTAAAGAAAGGTCCAGAGAATAAATGGACAAAGAAACTAACTTTAAATTTGGTTTAAATTCATTTAATAGCTGACGTCTTTGTCTTCTGAATGTTTTTTTTTTATTAATTTTGTTCTTTTTGCACAAAGCGTAATAGTTTTTAAATACTTAAATGGTATTTAGCAAGTTGTTAAAGTCACGCCTTACCTACGATAGTCTTAGGAATCAACTTTAATCGACAAGTTCTGAAGGGCTAAGGTTCCCCGAACTATCCTGATGGATAACACTGAAAACTTGTCCCTAACTGCCCACAAACTAGTCCCCAGGTGATAATAGACACTTTCCTCTACGTCAATAGCGCCAGAGCAATTGTTCCCAAAAGTTGGCCAGAGGACTTTTTGTTCTACCGTCTATAGGACGGTCAATTGGTTGGGATCATATTTGTTTCTCGATCAGTTATTTCGTGTGAAAGTTCAGACAATTGTGCTCAGTTAGATTCCGGATCATTGGCCGAGTCCGTAGGGAAACCATATATCAACCATATACCCCGGTTAGCCAGTCGCGGTTTCAAGTACCGGTATGGGTGTAATTTTTAGCCTCCAAATAGGTTTTTAAATTTGCCCTCAGCACGGATTAGTGCAACAAAAAGAATAAACATAACATAACCTCACGCCTGTGTCCCAGAGGTGTAGGCAGAGACAAGGGACTGCCACTTGCAACGGTCCTGAGATAATCGAATCGAAAAAGAATATAATCATATATCAAGACTTAAACACTCTTAAGATTCGTACCCTCCTTTCGTAAGCACTACGCAAGCAAGCAACTAATCTAACAACAAAAAAACTAAAACTTTCGTAAGAAATTAAGTGAATCAAGAATTGATTTGATTTTTATTGCAGATGCTTATTCTAAAGAATGAAGCTGTGGAAACACGTAGCTTGAAACTAGTGTATTTTTTTTGTGATAAGTTCAAAGCCTAGTCTCTGCCTTCCCCTCTGGGATACAGACGATAGTCTATGTATCTATGTTAGCTGAAAGGCACTAGGATACAAGCTGCCAGATAAGAGACAAAGAGTTAAAAATAAGATGAAGAAGGAGTGAATTCTTATAGATCACTATGACCTAATTCGGCTTGGTAACGTAACTGCAACAAAGATCAACGTAAACAGCATAAATTAGAGATGAATTCAGGTCAGGCTGGGGATCGAAGCGAGACGTTTCTCATCGGACAAACCACTGAGCAACAGTTTACCTAAACTTAACGTAATAAGATGTAACTCCTTTTTTAACCTTAACAAAACTTAGGGTTCGATCAAAAAATCTTGACCAATTTTTATGGGACCGCCCGGGAGGTACCCTTCGCAACAAAACAATAATGAATGAAATCAGTTAACGTGGTAAAGAATTATCGCTGAACATACCTACATAGCGGCGGTGGTAGCCTAGTGAACATTGGACTCGGAAGCGGAAGACCCAGGTTCGATTCCCAGTGCGGGCATGTACCTATGACTTTGTTTTCTAAGTTATGTACATTTGTGAAGTTATAGTAGCAATACCACTCGCTAACGGTGAAGGAAAACATCGTGAGGAAACCTGGGTGTCTGAGCTATTCACATGCCTCAGCGCTTGAAATCGCCAATCCGCGGTGGGCACGCGTGGTGATTAAGCCCATACTTAATATAGTAATCTATGGCCCATGCTCTCTCTCTCTGAGAGAAGGCCTGTGCCCTACAGTGGGACGTATATAGACTGCTTATGATACCTACATTAAAAAAAAATATGTACGAATTGAAAATCAAGTCATCATCATCATCATCAGACATTTGACGCCTACTGCAGGACATAGGCCTCCTTCGTGTTTTTCATAACCGTCAAGTGAAACCGGGTTAAAATTGAGTTATTTTAAAGACCGAGGTCGCGGGTTCAAGTCCCGGCATGGGTGGGTTTTTTAGCCTCTAAGTAGGTTTTTAAAAAGTAACAAATGTCTGGTCGATTCGATTTTATCTGTCCATTAATCTGTGAATGAATTGTGTGCAACTAAGTATTTGTTTGTCATCTCAAAGAGGACACTGTGCATTGAAGATGTTTCTCTAGCGAGTTTAGTGTTTGTGTTGTGAGGATAATTACACACTGTATATTCTAACATTCTACGTCCTTATCACACACTGCGATATTCACTGAACATTCTACGTATCGCGGTGTGTAATAAGGATACAGTCATAAGTCCACCTGAGCCATGAATATTAGGTATGAGTCATACCGATACTGAATATCGGTCATACCGTATGACCGATATTCAGTATCGGTTAAGATATAGTAAAACTAGCTGTTGCCCGCGACTTCGTTTGCATGATTTTTTTATTTGTATTTTTTGTATTAAAAATTATGTCCTCTCCCTCAGGAACCAACACTGAGGGCAATAACTACCTCAACCGGCGGCCCATCCCGCCGCCCTCGCTGGGCCCGGGACACGAGCGGATACCCATCAGGCCCCCGGGACAGGTGAGGACCAACTTAGGTTAAGGCTGGGTCCTCCGACATTACCCCTAAATCAGGTGTTTTAAGATACATTTTACTCTCTAGGGTTAGTATTTAAAATCCGAAAAATATAGGTAAGTATATTACTTTTCAATGTCCTATCCAGGGCCGTCGTTCATCATTTTTATGATTTTTTAAACTTTATACCATCAGAACAAATCGCGAACATGAGTCTAAATTATATATGGTTAATTATATATGGTTTTATTTGAGCTGTATCTACTGAGTTTTAGATAATAAAAAATATACCAAAATGACTATCACTGAATGTGTTAGTGACGTCGGTCATCAAAATTCTATTAAGAGGAGTATTTCTGTAATTTCATAAATGCCTTCTGTGCCGCCAACATTTCGCTCGCGCAGCGCAATAAGTCTCATACAAATCCGCGCGCTCGGAGAACCCAGACTTAAAATAAGTAGTTTGTTTGTTACACTTTATTGCACAAAATACAAAATTTAGCACCTAAAAAAACATGAATGTCTTAGACTAAGGGCAAGGGCCGAATTGTTTCAAGAGAAATTTCTTCTAGCCAGCCTTGACGTTTCGAGTATTAAACAGACAGCGGGAAAAGGGCATGTAAAGCACAAAATTATTACTACTTAATTGTTACATTATTTTTGAATATGAAACTATAATATCTACATACTAATATAAATACAATATATACCAATATCTGCTTAGATGCAAAACGCAGTCTATAAAACCTGCATGAACGTTGTAGGTACTAACATGTTATTGATATAGCGCAAAACAAACCGTTTCTTCAGTACCTATCGAGAATAAAAAAATATGGAACTCCAACCTTCCAATAAGTAAAACTTCATAAATTTCAATTAATTAATTATTTTGTCGCAGGAGGGTTATGAACGGGTGCGATCCGTGATAATAAAAGAGGGTATCCAAGGGCACGGTAAATTGTTGGTATATTTATAATGTTATGGAAAGGCACGTGAGAACAATAAAAATAGAAAAGCTTAACTACGGTCTAAAACATAAATATAAAAATACAATGAGGAGTTGAAAGGAAGAACACTTACATTAATTTTATTAATGTGCCTTTGGAATATTTGTGATTTCGTAGATAAATAATATAAGTACCTACGCAGAATAAGGTGACAGACGTGTTATAATAAAATTGATAATAAAGATAGAATCTCGTTTACGTCCACTTAGTTCGGAGGCTGAGGAATATCTGTCTAAATACGTCCGAACACTGCGGCACCTGTCATAAAATAGTTAAATTTGGAATAGTAGATGGCCGAAAATGATAAAAAAAGCAACGAGGCGATTACCTCGTTACAATTTATCGACACTGAAGAATGGTTTTCAGGTTATTTATTTGCACAGAAACGGCCTTATTTGTAAAAACGCGATTCCTCTAAAACCAATCTGAATATCTGTTTATTTAATCTGTGGCTTCATCTTTTCCTTGTAAAATCCCCACCACAGACTATTTTAATCGGCGTTTTGGAAGTGTTTTAAGAAATCGCGTTTTTATAACTAAGACGGAAAATGTTGTGAAAGGCTTCCCGCAAAAAGACAGGCAGGAAGGATGCTTTTTAAGTGAATCCAAAACGGACGAGTCTCTAATAATAATACTAGTACTTTACCTATTCATTTATTTGCTTCTTACTAAGTAAGTTACAGAGTGAGCCTAAAAATTACGAATGATATAAAAGGATGCTCTTTGATTTTAAAAATTAGTGGCCTACTGAGTCCCTAAAGTGTACAGTTGTCCAATAGAGTAATATTAGTACGGCAATGGTGGTTTCATTGACACTGTTGGTAGTCTCGTAACCGATCGCATCCCAATGGTATAACCCGTGCAATTTCACTCGGCGCCTCGGGCAATTCGATCTTCTTCGCGAGAGACTAGTGGTTCTACTATTGGAATGAGATTGTACTGTTATTGTTTTGCCGACTAACAAATAACAAATACTATTGTCGTGGTTATATCATACATACATAAACTGACAGATCACTTTCGCTTCCTCAACATCCATTAGTCCGCCACATTGCCATTGTATTTTTTACTTATGTGCAATAAACGTATTAATAATAATAATAATTAGTCGTTGCATGCTCGCACGCCGGTTTTGGGTAATTTTTACCTTGCCCTTTGCTAATACATCCCCTATTTGGTCAAAGTATCCCCACCTGGGACGTCCCTTACCGGCCCTTCCACCCACATTCGCTCGATATATTTGTTTCGTCAATCTTTTTTCCTTCATCCTCTCCACATGTCCAAACCAACGCAACATTTCTTTCTCAATTCTAGTCACTACGTCCTCTTTCAGTCCACAACGTACTTTAATGAAACTATTGTGTATCCTGTTATTCTAAGTAACACCAGACATACTTACCTACTTCTGAAGGACTTAATTTCTAGTTTCTTTTTGCTTATGTGTATCATTCTATTGAAAAACTCTCTATTAAACTCTCGGGTCTGGTCCTTTGATTTTGGATTAGGTACATGTGCGGTCTTTGATCTTGCAAGAATTTCGTCATCAACAACTTTTCTCTTCATTCAAATCATAACAACAATGTGTGGGGGGTACTATTTTACACATCAAAGGCTCTCAAATCTATTTTAAAACTCCTTCCACACATATGTCAGGAAATCCTTCGGACACGCCACACATAAACTTTCTCTCCCTACAAAAAAGTATAAGTGGGACTTTTTTCTTTTTCCAGGAGACTTCATCCCCTCAAGTACCAGCCCCGCCGCCCGCGCCTCCGCAGCCCCCGGTCGGACTGGAGCCGCAGAAGAAAAAGGCCCTTAACACTCCAAGTCATAAGGTTGGTTTCCTTGGCAATATTTGGGGGAGATTTTTGAGGGCACTTTTTGTTTGTTTGGGTTAATAAGTTGCATGTGTAGATTACGTTGGAATGCTGTTAAGCTCTTGACGCGGAGGCAATCGATGTTCTGGACGATTTTAAGTGTTAAATGTCAGGTTTCCTCACATTACTTTCTGTCACTTGAATACCAACAATTTTTGTTTTAGCCGGACAATAAACTTGACAGAACTGTTTGTACAGCAGGTACAAACAGTATTATATATTGTCTACAATAGGCAAGGGTTGTACATGGTAATAACATGTTATTATGTATTTTTGTTATTAAACGATGTTACCTATAATATAATAATAATAATTTATTTATTTCAAGTAAGTAACACTCATTTTGATTAGTAGGCTTAAAAACTATATCTGTGAGTAATTATAGCTAAAGACACAATTATAAATTACATTTAACAGTACACATTAGAGGGTACGTGCAGGCTGGCACAGTGACGCATGTAAGGCGAATCTAGGCGGCCTGCTATCATGCTCAGGATGCTGTTGGAGCTGTCCCGCATCCTGCTAAGCATCGATGCGCACCGCTTACAGTATAGTAGCGTAGAAGCAGTCTACCCTGGCCTCTGCAAACATGCCAGATGCACTACGGAAGCGGGGCAGTCCCATCAGCACCCTAAAGGCATCATTGTGTACACGTAAAATATTGTACTGTTTTTGCGTATATCTCTCCCACAGGCTGCTCGTGTAAAATGATGAATAGTGTGATTTTTACATCCTTGTAGCATCGAGCAAACCTGCGGGCGATCATATTCGCCCTTACAGCCAATGCGCGTCGCTCCTTCTCGATGTCTGCATCGTCTTTGAGGTCAGAAGTGACTATGTGCCCGAGATATTTAAATTGCTTTACCTGCTTAAGGGAAATACTATTCAAGCGAACAGGAGGCACTGTATCCGAGCACGCCACCGGTGGCCTCAAATACCATGCATACACTTTTTACCGCATTATACTTCAACCAAGAATTGACTTCAATCCATGTGAAGCAGCGTATCTCTCACAGATAGTAAGCAGAGTAAGAAGCCCGCCGATCAAGGCGCTCAGCAGCACCATGTCGTCTGCGTAGCTTATGTTATTGACACCAACTCCGTCTATATATCTATATCCCAAGACGCTTCGATACAAACCATCAATAGTTTAAACAAGTGTAAAACGAATATGTGTTTTTAAAAAAAATACTAACAAATTAAAAATTTGTTAATCTTAACATATCACGATGCAGGTTTTCTTAGTCAGCTTAATATAAAATAAAAAAAACAGGCCAAGCGCGATTCGGACTCGCGCACGAATGGTGCCGTACCATTATCTACACAACATTTAACACCGCAAAAAAACACGTTTGTTGTATGGGAGCCGACTTTAATGTTTATTTTTGAAGCGAATATAAAACTAAATATTCTGAACATTTCAAGCGTCTACCTGTTGCCGTTTTTAATATCGAGCAAAAAGCGGCAAAAAACTTACGTTTGTTGTATGGGAGCCCCCCTAAATATTTATTTTATTCTGTTTTTAGTATTTGTTGTTATAGCGGCAACAGAAATACATCATTTTTGAAAATTAAATTTACAAATTGCCTTTCAAATGGGCAAATTGCCAGCCTGGTGACAGACAGACAGATGGACGGACGGACGGACGGACGGACGGACAGATCGACGGACCGACGGACAGACACACGGACAGTGAAGTCTTAGTAATAGGGTTTGGCTTCGGGTACGGAACCCTAAAAATACCATTATGTCCTGCGCATCTTCTTTTTGTCTTACTAATTAACCTACTCTTGATTTTCGACAAATTCGTTCGAGGATTTCGTCGTCAGACCAGGTTTACCACACACGAACTGAATTCTAACCATATATTCCCTTCTAATTTCAGCCTGACGCAGAACTGGACGAAGTGAAGCCACAAGGAACAGACCAGGCCAACTTCACCGACTTCGTCCCCAACTCCTTGAACATCCCCACAATCTCGCGGATACTATCTGGCTCCAACGGACGCAAGGAAGACATACCCGACGTCCTACTCAGGACAGTCACCGCCAAACCACAACCAACTCTAGAAAAGACCTCCAGAAGCGATGTCTTTGTAACTAAAGACAATGTTGTCACTCTAAGCGATGCCGTCAGAGAATCTTCCACGGAAGGCGTACTAGCCGTCATCAACAACATTGATAGGCCTCTAATCGTTGAAGAAAACGGTGAGACGAACACAAGAAGAAACTTGAATCACTACGCTACAGGAAGGAATGAGAGTAGGAAGGAGGAATTAAGTCCTGCTACCACTGTGGGTTTCGATCTGAGAGATCCTGAGGTGTCGACGGAAAGGTCGAAGTACCTCCCGAATACGAACCAGGATAGGACGATCTTCAAGCAGGACGGCAAAGGGAACAATGCGGTGCAAAGGCAAGGAGTGACCTGGCCCTTCGCGTGGAATGTACATATTTACCTAGCAACGGTGATGTTCACCATACTCGCTGTATATTCGATATTCAAGATAATTTGCTACAATAAGTTCACGCATTTGTTCACACAATACTACTTCATTATTTTGCATTTGATACTGGTGTTCGTTTGTCTCATGAGGATCTTTTACATGTGCTACGACCCGTACAATATCAATAATTCTCTGCCTATTTTTATAAGCGAAATTCTGCTGCACGTCCCCGAGATATTTTTGAGTATAGCCTTCGCGTCCACCATTTTGTTTTTGCTGACTAACAGCATCAACTTCAAAAATACTTGCTGCTCGTTCCTTTTTCGTTCTAGGACAGTCATCATAGGAGGTTGTCTGCACCTCTTGTCGTGTTTAATGTTGCATATCTTCGAGAATAATAGTACTATTTATAAAACTCCTCACGGGGTCGAGAAAAGGGTATTAGGACTAACGTGTCAAATTATATTTATAATGGCGTGCCTAACTTTGGGGTTATGCTACCTCTATGTGTATAAAATGCTCAAGAATATACTACAGAAGAAAAGTCACACGTACATTCACGGTTTTCAGAATTTGTACCAAGCCATCCACATAAACTTGGCCACGGCCTTACTATTCGTTTTAATGGCGACCCTGCAAATCTACGGCATCATCGGTATAAGCCAGGTCAACATGACCAAATTCAACTGGCTCCAGTGGGGATACCAATTCTCTTTGAGACTCCTTGAAATCAGCATCGTAGCGCTTATATCGTGGGTCATAAGTCTCAAGGTTGGGATTGTTGCCTCTTTGCAACACGAGAAAACCGATGGCCATAAAATATCTGGGCTCGGTCTCTTCCCATGCACTGCTGGGTCGAGTAACGAACAATTCGAGTCAGATTACCCAGCTATCTGCAATACTAATACAAACCTCCACACATACACTCTGAGGACTGGTAAACCCATATATGAGACTGCTGGTCACCACCCAACTATCCCCGAGCAATGTTGTGGCCCATTACAAGACCATCCAAGGTTCCAACATACCTTGGCTGGGGTGTGCGATAACAACTCTGGCACGGAAAACTATTCCGGGCATAGCTCCATAGCCAACGCTGGCCATAGCAGCTCAACAGAGTCCAGTAACGCCGCATCCAGCCAAGGTGTGGCCAATCATTTAATCAAACATCATCCAAACATGCCTGGATATAACGGCATTGAATCGGCATCAGACGATCACTATTCCAACTGTGATCCTGCCATACAATCCCTGCAGGGGGACGATCCCTTAGACCACGAATACAACGTCATACAATACGGCAGCAACAGCGATTTCATTAGGGACATAAAGAATCAGAACTACAACGGGGGAGCCTCAAACCGTAGCTCGCACAACTTCAAGCACATGTCTTACGACAGGAACTCGGGTAGGACGAATAGCAATCCCCGAAAAAAGCACCGACTCAAGAACAAGAACGTGCAGAACTGCATGACAATGGGCTACGAGTCCCATCATTACCACCAGCCCCATTTGCCCGACGAATACGGTAACTATAACACGGAAAACGCATCCTACCACACTTCTGGCATTCAGACTTTGAACCCGAACAGAAGTTACTGCGAAGCTGCGTGCCAGCAGCGGACTTCCCAGCGTCGGAACCAGTCTCCGTCCACTGCCAACTCGAGTGGCAGCCAGAAACGGGGCAAAATCAACGGCTTTCCAGACAGACCGAAGTCCACGGATCTGTACGGGTTCTCGCCTGATCCGAACGAGCGATTTGCACCTCAGCCCGCCCCGAGAAACTGTGGTTACGAAGCGTCCTATTCTCAGCCACAGGATGAGATAGATCCTAAAGAAGATGGCAATGGGAGCATGCTGGTGGCACAGGACGGTTTCGTAAGATTCCGACCGCTCGAAGATGGTCCTCAGCAGACTTGATTCGCTATCACGCTGCCGTTTTACGCGGCAAAGAATCTTAGCTTTTGATATAGAACGTGAACTGTCAGACACTATCGTTCATGACTGGATTCCGTTGTCGCGAGTGAACGTTTGTGACTCTGTACGGAAAGTGTGACTGACTGATGAACCTCAGAATTTCGTCTAATAATCGCGTGTACAGTTACTGTAAATGTATATTAGTTAGGATTATAAACTAACGATTTTAATTACACGTAATTAATGGCTAGGCAATTGCATTTCGGCCTCTGTGTAAATAGTTTTGTATGGTTTAAGATTTTC
Source organism: Yponomeuta malinellus (assembly GCA_947308005.1). Lineage (NCBI taxonomy): Eukaryota > Metazoa > Arthropoda > Insecta > Lepidoptera > Yponomeutidae > Yponomeuta > Yponomeuta malinellus. The sequence goes on from OX371019.1 coordinate 3,992,781, forward strand.
GTTAATAAGGCCTCGTAAACGTAAACACAATACTTTCACGCCTAAGTAGATTTTTAGTAAAAATAGTTATGTTTGTCAAAAAATATTTTTTTATATTTTTTGTCGCCATATTATTCACATTTAAAATCTGACAAAGGAATTGTTGCATATATAGCCAATATTTACTTTATTTATAATACTTTAAATATTGTAAATTAATCACTCGTGTAGCCGATAAGTAAAATGACAATTCGCTTTTTGGCAAAATATATTGATTCAGAATTTAGAATCTCGATTATTTTGCTAAGAACCGACTGTATGTGATATTCATTTAAAATTTGTTTCAAACAAATCTGTCCATAGTTATAAAATATTAATTGTATTGTTGTAATAATTATCTATCCAACTTAATCCTCGTACATATTTTTCGGAGTTGTTTTTACACTGCTTTATTTTTTCTTAAATGATATTAATTGTACCTTGACTAACGCATAAAAATATTTTGTAGAATACAAATCCACATCTATGTCCAAAATACCGCAATAATTTTAATGTCCAATGTTAATCAAGAATAATACAATATTTAACAATTTCATTTTACTATTGTCCCTGTTGTATGTTATACTTTTTGACATTATAGCGGTAACTTTAATTGTTTCTGCCTACAATAGTACATTTAAAACAGCATAGAGTATCTTTATCCTATTCCGTGTTACCACATAATAGAATTTTGTAAACGACGGACTCTAACAGATTTTATAGAAATAATGGAGAAGGAGGAATATTAAAATGGTCTCGACTTACGGCCAGGATAAACCAAAAACTTTCACAGCTTGACCGACGACGTACGTGCTGGGTCTTAAGAGGGTCCCTTAGGAGCAATTCCCATGCAAACGTACTTTGGTTTTAATTCACAAACGACGTGCCAGATCGCAATGACACTTTACCAATATGCTTAAAAGACACAAATCAAAGTTTGCTTACAAATGAGAATAACAGAATAAAGAAGAAATTACAGCTGTCATATAAACTAATCACCGGGACTATAATTTCTTTGTGATAAGTTTGTTTCTAAACATATTGGTAAAGTGTCATTGAGATCCGACTGTCGTTTGTGAATTAAAACCGAACTACGTTGGTATGGGAATTGGTTTTCGAGAGGCCGCCTTAAGGGGCGACCCGGACTTAACCAGCGCCATCGATGGAAAAATATCTATCTTCTTTAATAATCCGTTTTTGCTAAAGGTGAACATTATCAGTTTTATTTGTAAAAAGTCGATCCCACTAAAAGAGGAATTCCTTTCATAAACCGACTTCAACTACGTCTTCAGAGTGACTTAGTGGGATCGATTTTTCAAAAATAAGACCTGTCTATGGGTAATGGTGATGGCTGTTTTCAAAACACAGCCTAGAATTTAGGATACAAGAGGTATAAACTGGTACAAATCGAATTCCGCTAAAAACGACGTAACTAATAAAAGTTTTTGGCTCTATTTCCGATGTCGTTGCCTGTTCGTGATGTCCTTGCCTGGTTACCATAGCACAGGGTATCCTAGTTTAGGACGAGGACCACATGTCATGTGGTGTGAAGTTTTTTTTTTTTTTTCACTATTGGCGCCCGTTAGTTCCGGGTAGCCCCTTAACGGGTTAGACGGTTCGTCTTGACCAATAAAATAATCTCCAAGTTTTACGGAATTATATTTGTAGAATACTCACGAGAATAAGCATTTCTGCCTAGTCAGCATGAAATAACAAATAAACTAACCACTATGCTGCCATTTTTAGAGTTTTAAATAATCCAATGTTATCGCCATTTTATAACCAATATCTCATTGTTAGAATACCGGGTGAACTATCCTTAAAGAAAATAACTAAAGCGAGTTATGTATCACACAATCACATAATATTAATACATAAATGTATTTTATAACGACAAAATATTGCATATGATTATGAATGTTGGCACTATTATAAATAGATAGTTAATTAAAAGTGTAAAAATTAGCGAAAGAATATTTATACAATAAAAATAGAAAATCCCTTGGACATTAAACCATTCTTTATTACTTTTCTGCTCATAAAATGTAATTCCTATGTAAATAATTCGTTAATTATTGTAACCTATAACGAATGATGATGAAACAAGGTATGGTGAAAATTGGTACCGTACTTATGCCAATCTTTATTTTATTTTTGTATTTGTAATTAAATAAATAAGCTGTAAATAAACGTGCGGGCTACTATGAAGTACCCATTAAATAAAACACAAATGAATACGGAGAAGATCCGGTTGTTGTAAATTATAATAATATTTTTCATTTTAATATTTCCAAGACTGTATTGTTTAACAAAAATGACAACTGACATATTACTATGTATAAATAAATAAAGAACCGTATTGAAGATTTGTCGTTTTATTTTATTATTCTACTTTAGGGAACGCACCCATACTACGTGACCCATTCAGGAGCGGGAGACGGTGCCCGCAATAGTAGGCACTAAAAAAGGGTGACGCAGTATGGGAACGTTCCCTTAACATTTACTGTAACCAACTTTAAGGTATTTTTTCACAACAATTTATTTCCAAGTGTACCGACCGAGTGTACCGTGTTGAGAGGAATGCCATGTCATACAAGCTTTGCATTGATTCAAATTGATTGTCATTATTTAGTAATTCTGCACATAACAGCAAAAGTGCTCTTAAATACCTAATTATATTACAAACCAATTTAGTATATCGTCAAAAATATACTTCAGTCACACGAGTTCCTTCCAAATAAAATAAAATTGCAATAAAATTTTCATATTTGTCAGAATATATAGGTGGTGTATTTTTATCAAGGATGATTTTTATTAGTTACAATATCGAATAGCCAATCCTTTAAAATCATACCCTAGTAGTAGGTACCCTCTCGACCTATATAGTCTTAGACTTACAATATTTTATGCTAAACTACATAATAAATAGAAAGTAACTAAACTGACCTTACATCTGTTGCAAAATACATGATTTATACAAACAGGTGACAGTTACAAAAGTTCATACAAAAACACTTACCTCCAAAAATATACACATACCCTGTATAATCACCTAAAATGACGAGCAAAACTTCATAAAAATTATGAAGACCAAAAAATCTACCAGTCTCATTTAAAAAAAAAAAGGCGCAAGGATGACATTATTTATGGTATTGCATTGATAACCAGACGCACGGTCCCAATATGATATATTAATATTAATAGAATCAATAAAAAAATTAAGAAAGTGCGATCGACACAGCTGCATGTTACTCGTAGGTGTAACAGCAACCTTAAGCGACTGTGCGCCTGGTCATCAATACAATACAATGACTAATTTATTGCATTGTATTGTATGTCGCTTAAGGTTGCTGTTACACCTGCCTGACAGGCTGTCTCGATCGCACAATATTTTTTTATTGATTTTATTACAATGAGTATGCTACCTGATAAATGCGGTGCGAGTGTTTGCTAGACAATAAAATTACGGACATTCATGAAATATTTTTTTCTTATTCTTCCATTTTTCATTAATAAAACCTAATTATAGGAAAACAAAAATGTATTTAAAGTGTCCGTAATGTTTTTTATTATCTCTCAAACCAACTTCTCTTACTGTCATTTACCAAAAGTATACTATTTTTTTACAATAACTAAAAATGTTAGATTGTGCGAGCGAGATAGCATCAGAGACGTAAATATGAGGATTTGAAATAAGCGCTGCCTACCTACTAGCTGTCCCGGCGAACTTCGTACCGCCACAGAACCCGTTTATACGGTTCTTGCACAACGCCATCTATTTTTAAACACAACGTTCGCTCGCACCACACCGACTATAATAAACTTAAAATAAATATTATCCCACGGAAACACATTACAGGGACATCAAGTATGGTATATCTCAATTCAGGTCTTTGTCTATCTATACGCCAAGTTCAGCCGTTATTGCGTGATTCAGTAACAAACATCCAAACCTCCAAACATCTTCACAAACTTTCGCATTTATCATATTAGTAGGATTGTAACTATTTTTATCAATGGGTTGTTTACAAGGCCCAGGTATCATCGGGTACAGTGTTTAGGAGCAAATCACTATCAACAGTTTGCAAAAGTCAACTAGCAATAGCAATCACATTCATTAGTTACCTAATACAAGTATCTACAGGGTGACTTTCAATTCGTTCACCGTATTTTAAGAGGACATTCAAAGCATGACTTAAAAACATATGGTGCTAGTTTTGAAAAATATTACCTATGCATAAAAAAATTACCCAAAATTACTTCACTTAAGCATAAACAAACAATATCAGGACGAAAAGTAAAAAAACTATGTTTTGAGTGTCTTATGGTCAGCGTGGGCTAACTCAATTGTTTTTTTTTATTGTTTACGCATATACGTCGTCAGACTCTTAAGCATTTAATAAGATAAGATAAGAAAGATACAGTAGAATTGACGGCCTTATAGCTAATAGCAATTTCTTCCACACAGCCGTATGATGGAAAAATTCTGAAGGTAAAGAGAGACGAGTAGTCGGTACAAATATGAATATTAAAATACATACTTATATAAATAACAATAAACCTACATAAACCATTACATATATAGTTATGATAAACATACATAAGTTATAATAAAAATACACGCGACGAAATAAATATTATAGTATCCCTACATGGAGGAGGTACAAGAAACACGAAATAGATAAATGCACAAATATCATACTCGTAGAGGCAGGCGGATAGAACTTAACATATTAGAAAAAATTTTGCAACGTTACGTTACTTCCTACCACAGTTTGGAGCCAAAGGTCGGTAATCACGAATATTTACAAATATGTATACGATTACTGATAAATCATTAATAATACTGTTTTTCACAATGAAAAAAAGGTCACCCTGTATTATTCCCCTCTCTCAAAATACGGTCACCCTGTATTACTTCCCTCTCTCCATCAAACAGATGTGCTGTTCCAGACAGTGTACTTGTCATAATACATGCCAACAAATCGGCAATTTCAAAGGTTGAGAAAATCTCAACTCGCAGGTTTCGTCACGATTTTTCACCATCATCAGTAAATCCGATGCCAGTTTCTGAATTGAGAATTTCACTAACTAAATATTTATTATGTGCCTGTCTCGTTCCTTTGTGAGAATCCCGCGGACTATTTCAATATTTTCTCCGTGAAATTCTCAATTCAGAAATCGGCGGTTAGTGTCAACATTGAGTCAATTGCATTTCAAGGGAACGAACCTGCGCCCTCTCCACTGAAAAGTCACTTACATTCGAGTTAGAACGTGTGTTTACAAGGCATGGTGAAGGATGTGGGACGAGGGCGCGGAAAAGACGCGACGCGTTAAATAGATTTCGTGTCCCCATGTTATCTGTGTGGGCGCTTCCGTACGTTTTGTATGAAAGTGAATTGAAAGGACGCCGCGTCTTTTCTGCGTCCTCGTTACACGTCCTTGCTATATGCCCACGCCTAACACGTTCAAGATCTTTAACCGTGTGTTATATAGGGTGTAACAAAAACCCTATATACAACCAAAAATGGGGGTTGTACTTGATAAAAACGGGTCATTTTTTGTTCACTCGGACCGCGCTCTACTCGTCTTAGCTAAAGATGAAATCGCAAAAACAAAATGGCGCCAATAGTAGGAACTCCTGCGTTTCGTAAAGAAAAAGTGAAGTGGCAGTGAAATGTTGATGTTTGTGGGGTTTTATGAAGTTGTGGAAGTGTTGTGAAGCATATGGTTTCCATTGCCGTGACCAAACCATTATTTCTATTTTCTTTTTATACTTTAATACGATAATTCATCGCTTCTATTCATCGTAGCAGTAAATTTTTGGCCATTTTTAGCACGACGAGCGACACCGTTAGGAACAAACCGCCTATAAACTGGAGCAAAAATCTGAATTCACTAAAATGTCTGTACCTACACTACTATCCGGGTAGCCTGCGGTTTTTAGTCACTAAGATTAATCACTCTGTTAAGATAACTTTCAAGGTCAGCACTGAGCAGCTAGAAGCTTGTGCAGCGCTCGCAATACGTCGTAATTCCACGCTAACAACTTGGCCTCCCCAGTTTCTCAGCTAGAGAAACTCCAGTGCACTTCATCGTGTCAAGATACACGCAAAGCCTCTTTCTTTTTCGCGGAGAACTGCTCCCCTAGCGACTTCATGACCTGCGCGTGCGACTTCCCCTTCTTTTCGCTGCCGTAGTTCTCCTTCACGTATTGGGCGAATTCGTTCACCTCGCGGCGCCGCGCTGGGGTCGAGACCACGACGCCATCTTTGTTTTTCTTATTAAGGATCAGCTCGAAGGTACCACGGCAGTAGCCGCAACACTTCTTCGTGATGTCCAACGATTTGGAGTGACGTTTTATTCTGGAATTTGAGTAAGGTTTGCATATCTTTTATTTAGAAGAAACAAAATAAAAGGTTAGCACATCTCTTATTCCGCCCGGCCGCGTTGTAACGCTACAATTCATAGACTATTGTGACAAATCGATGTTCATTGTATGTCAATCTTATTGCTTGTTATCGACTAGGCAATTTCGTTCCCAAAATTTAGGCTGGCAAAGGTTAATACATCCTTCATGGGACATTGTATACGTTTCCGCCTGCCAAACGTGGCGATTATGGCAAAACCCTTCATGGTTTGTAAAACCACGAGGGAGGCCTATGTCCTGCAGTGGGCGTCAAATGGCTGATGATGATGATGATGATGGTACGTTTCTACAATAAGATCCCTGAGGATATAATAAGCTTGCCAGAAAGGCGGTTCAAAATATGTGTGAAACGCTACTATAACATTAAAGATTATTTAGATAACAATGATGCCTGGAATTAAAGCCAGTTCAATGCATGAGTTCCAGGTTTTAGAATATTTATATAAATTCTGTAAATTAAGGACTTGAAAAGACTAACTTTGGAGTTTTTTGTCCATTTTTTCTCCAAAATGATCTAGATTTTGAAATGGACACCTAGTTTAACTTGTAACGTTCATTAAGTCGCAGTTTCTGTGCTAATTTGAATGAAAAACTTTGATCTGATTTGATTTGCAATGGACATCGAATTGTCATAGTAAACTATGAAGTATAGTTCTGGTATTAAATAGCACAACATTGAATTAACACTAGGAATATGAATTGTACTCACGTGTATCCACACTTGGTGCACTTGTAGGAGTATTTAAAGTGGATTTCGAGGTCGTGACAGCGCGATATCTCGCCTAGCTCCGGATAAACCTTCAAAGCTCGGCTTGCCCTGAAAAAAGGATGGTTTCTCATAGAAAAAACGGTAACTACAAGTAGGCAAAAGATCAAAGTGGTACTCGCACAACCAAGTTAAAGTGGAGATGGCAAGTGGTCAGGGGGCAGGACGGTAGGAGGACTAACGCGGTCACAGAGCGGCCGAGGTTGGGTAAGCGATCAGTAGGTATACGACCGACCCGATGACATTGCTAAAGACGTCAGATAGCAATGGACGAGATTAGCAGGGGCCGAGTGTGGGCTTTCTCCATGAGCTGGATAAATCAGATTAATCCCAAGCGGTGTCCTTCACCGTTAGCTAGTGGTATTGCCACAACAAATTCACAAATGTACGTAACTTAGAAAACAAAGTCATGCGCCGAGGTTCGAACCCACGGCCTCCTGATTGAGGCCAGCGTTCTGCCGAACGCGCAGTCGCGGCGAGGGCGAGTTGTGGTAGCAATATCAATCGCTAACTGCGAAGGAAAGCATCGTGAGAAAACCTAAGTGCCTGAGGTGTTTAAATATCTCAGCGCTTGAAATCGCCAATCCGCGGTGGGCACGCGTGGTAATTAAGCCCATATTCTCTGAGAGAAGGCCTGTGCTCTAGTTCTCACCATTTCTTCCAAAGCGGTCCGTGGTCCACCCACAGCTCTGCTCCTGATCTATCACCCAGGTGGCTGCGTGGCAGAGCTCGTGTATGAGCGTATCCCATAGCCTCCAGGACTTTGTTAGAGTAGTCTGCTTAATGTTAAGTTAGAGGAGTTCTCACCATTTCTTCCAAAGAGGTCCGTGGCCCGCTCTCAGCTCCTGATCTATGACCCAGGTGGCTGCGTGACAGAGCTCATGTATGAGCGTGTCCCTTAGCCTCTGCGGCGCGTCCAGGACTTTGATGGAGAGCTTGACGGAAGACGTGCGGACTCGGTCGCCGTTGGACTGCTTGATGAGGCGGTTCGTTGTTGTGCTGGGGTGGAGCAATGATTGTTAAACTAAGCGGGCTTGGTACGAATTGTTAGCACTGTTAATTAATTAATACTTTTCACACCTTCAGGGGTGGAATTAAAAAAAAACTCACTGTGGTGCACCCTAAGGGTATTCAATGATTACTGGAATAATCATTGAATCATATTCAATGATAATTTCCTCCAAACTCTGTTGAGTCTGTACGTTTTCTGTGACTTTACTGCTTTAATACAAGATGTTAAAGGTTCGTAAGGGCAACAAAGTCCGATGAATGGATTATTCATTATTTTAATTCGATTATTTTTTTGTAGTCACAAAATGGTGGCCGAGAACCGTCGTTCGGTGGGTAGGCCCCTACTCGATGGGTTGATGACATTAAGAGGGCGGCAGGACAATGGACAAGATTAGCAGGGGACCAGCGAGGTTGGCGTGACTGTGAAGAGGCCTATGCCCAACAGTGGGCAACTTTCATGGGCAATATAGATTTTTTGTAGATAGTAACGTTCACAGACACGGAAACATTCGCATAACTGGTACACTGCACTGCCAACCGGCTAAGCTAAGCATGCCAATTTCGCTACTATTTTGTTGCCTCAGTTTGAAAGCTGCTCGTTCTGCTTATAATTGTATGTTTTCAACATTCTCTTTACCCAGCAGTGCTCCTCAGTTTGCTGTCCCATGTAATGACCATATCAGCATCCAACTGGTCCCCGAAGACATTCTTGTTGAAGTCGACAAACAGCCGCCTGGTCAGTTTCTCGCGGGTCGACTTGTAATGGTCCTGGTACTCGAACGCTTCGGGATGGCATCGCCAGTTAGGGACGTTGTCTGGAATTTTAATTCGGGGCACGCTGGTAGAAAAACTGACATCTAATTTCGAAAAATATTGCTTCGCGATTACTGGTTTTAAGGAGGGAAACAAAAAATTATGCCCAAAAACAAGGAAACTATTTTTTCTGGCACGCAATTTGTTTCACTTATTCTATATTGCTTTGGCTGTTTTATGCTATCAAGCGTAGCTAATAATTGGTACTATATTTGTAAAAAAAAAAAAACACCGGCCAAGTACGTGTCGGGCCACGCGCAGTGTAGGGTTCCGTAGAAGGAGGGGTTTTTATCTGCTTTACAGAACTAACAACTTCATCAAAGTAATTTTCAATGGATTTTGTACCAAGTTTTCCTTTCATAAATTGGTCGCCTATTACTCGTTAGCTTGTAAAGCCTACTTAGCCGTGATAGTTTTCCTTTTAAGATCATTATATGTGCTACTGCGCTGAACTTATTCACGTTTCCACAATCAACCGTTTAGCCGGGAGTGGGGGAGGGGGGGCGAGTTACATCCTACTCCGACAAAAATTGCGCTTTAAAGTTAATATTTCCGCAAACAGAAAATTTCAGCTCTCTAGTACTTATCGTCTCTGTACTAAGCCGCGGACAGACAAACGGATAGACAGATACGGACGGACATGGCGAAACCATAAGGGTTCCCTAAAAACTAGAGACGTCAGTAACTAGCACAAAAAACTGACTCATGCAAATTGCGCCAGGGGAGCGGGGCTTGTCGATTCTGCCAGCTAACTGGAGTGAGTTCAGTACATCCATCGTCCACTTATGCACAGAATAAACCAATCAAAGAGTGATTTACTCTGCCACACATCTTGCGCTCATTTCACTGGTAAAGATTATCGTCAAGGCTGTGATTTGATTGGTCCCAGTTCAGGCAAAAATTATTTTCTAAAAATTAATGCTAAGGCTGGAGTAATCTAACAGTCTCATTTCATACAATGGTCTAAATTTGAGGCTCAAAATATAATACGTAATAAACAATTATAACTGTTACCTGCCAAAGACCCCATAAAACTCAGCCTCTTCACTTCATTGTTCCTTGGAGTGACACACAGTTCGCTGGCAGCTTTTCCCACTGTGCAACCGGCAAACTTATCCTTCAGGATCTCTACCATCTCCGTAACAGACTGCCCAGGTACCTTGACCTTCTTTGTTGTACTATTTACATCTCGTTTAACCTTGACCTTAGTCTTGACAGGGTCTGGAGTATTGGGCACCTTTTCCGTGTAAAGTTTCTTTTTGGATTTACGCTCTATGTCACTTAGCTCTTGAGCTTTCCGTTTCGCGTCAGAGTTTGTTAAATACAACTTTTTATTTTCTCTTATGTGTTTCCTGATATTGTTCTCTTTATCGCTGTCATCATCGTCATTAAAGTTCAATTTCTTTGTCACTCCGTTAGAGTTACCGTCATTTTTACGTTCAGCGTCTTTAAATAGCCTTGGTATTGACTTCCATACTTCACCATACAAGTCGCTTAGCAGTTTCTTTTGCGATTGTTGTATTTTGTTCATTGTGCAGTGTTCCTGGGACTCATTTGCTTTGTCTTTCGGTGTAGTGGGAACAGGAAGGTTCCTTGGAGTGGCACAGAGAATGCTCTGGGCCGGTGACCAGCCGCCGATGCTTGGACGTGACTCTTGGACCCCTTTGACAGAGTTGTCCAACTGGGAGCCATTGAAGGATACCTGGAACGGTGTTTATTGGGATTTAGATATCTTTTACTTTATTAAATGTTCTTAGTGAGTTTGGCAGGTTTTCCACAGAATAATCATGATAACAATTTTGAGTCGACATTATTTTAAAATAGCACTCCATAAGGGCCAACGCAAATTAAATTTTCTCTAGAATTCATGAGTTTTTTGTCCATCTCTAATAGGCAGTAATCTCAGAATTGCAAACAAATCAATGACACAAAATTACACAATGAACCAAACTACAAATTACATGTTCTTGAGTTAAAAGTCCGAGTTAATTAATATGCTGCACAGCTTCAATATATTCCATAATTTACAATAATAATAGTACTTTCCACACAATACAATCATTAGTCCTGATCCCAAACCAGGATAGTCAGTGCTATGGTAACCAGGCAAGACTGAGGCTATTTGTACAGATCAATTCAAATCAATTTACTTACATTGCCAGTCTTACTAGGTGACTGGTTTGAAATGGTAACCTGTGGCATGTCCGCATCATAAGACAGTTCAGACGAGTCATTTATCACAATAGGAGAGTAGATTCTTGGCTGAGATTGCACCTGAAATGACAGAGAATTAACTCCAGCCAGTTGCACTTACCTTATGTAAGTAAATAGAACCGCCTAACCGATTAAACCTCAGCCTTAGCGATTAGTCATTCAGTTATTCAGATTGCTGGCAGTGGCTGGTTGAAGATGGCCGAGGACAAAGAGAATTGGTGTGACTTGAAGGATGCCTACATCCAGCAGTGGATGTATACGGACTGATTGATGAATTAGACTTTTTATTTAATTCAACGTGTCATATGAATACATTTTTATTGTTTTTGAACCACCTTCATAGTTACTTCACCGAAACTGGCGTGCGTGCATGCAACGACTAATGAATGTTGAGGAAGCGAAAGTGATCTGACAGGATCGTAGCAAGTGGCAGTCCCTGGTCTCTCCCTACCCCTCTGGGATACAGGCGTGAGTTTATGTTATGTTTCATAGTTACTCACATTTTTTGTCAACTTTGACTTCAGTTTGTCGAAAGAATCGTCAAGAATAATCAAATCTGGACTGCGGTTACGTTTCTGTGGCGCTTCATCGAGTTTCAGTCTGTTTTTCTTCAAGGATAGCTTAGCAAAACCTGAAATAGAATATGATCTATAAGCACGGTGAATGGTCACAGACAAACAGCAAGCTGGATTGTTACTCACGGATTTTTTGGGAGGCTTGCGACATTTTGGTATTCAGACTTTATAACTAGTGGTTTCTTGAGTTTCCCAACTTCTAAAAATAGAAATAAAAAGCATTCTAATTAAATTATTTAAAGTTTGTGTGCCGTTGGTTGACGAGATTTTGAAGTTTGACAATTTCTTTCTTGCTACGTTTGTTTGGCATTTCTTGATAAGGATTTTTATGGAAACGTTCAAAATATGTAGGTAATTTATTTGAAGCTTACAAACTACAGCGCCACCTATTAGTCTAGAACAAAACTAATTCAGATCAGAGCTTAACATGATTTGGCTACAGGTCACTAGGTGGCGTTATTATAGGTATTCCATCTGTTTTTCATTACAAGATGGCGTTGTTCAGAACAGCAATAATAAGACACTAACAGATGGCGCCCACTAAAAAGGAGTTACGGAACTTACGGAGTGCATAATGCATTGCAATATCTAAAGGCGATATTACACGGCTCAATTTCGGTTCAATATTGCTTTTTCTGTGATTGCTCTCAGTTTTATTGATCAATTTCACCAGACTGTATCTCATGAACCGAGATACCGCTACAACAAAAATACGAAAAACAAAATAAAATAAATATTTAAGGGGGGCTCCCATACAACAAACGTAATTTTTTGCCATTTTTATGGCCGGTTTTATTTTTGTTTTAAAATGGTGTTTAAGTGGCGTGGCAGTCGTTTCACGTAACTCTCGTGGCCTAATTTTTGGAACATTTCGAAACACATGAGGGTTTGTGTGATAAAATCACAAAATTATAATAGTAAGGTCAGAAACCAGCGAGAAAATGAAGAAAATTAAAAGAAGGGCATTAAAAGAAGACTGAAATATTGGCGGTGTCACGGAAGAGGACATAAAGTTGGAATAAAAACTAAATTTTTTCTTTTTTTATTAATCAACTCTTTTAAATAGTTGCAGCAACACTCCCGCGCGTAACAGTAAAGTTCTTGCCGCCACATCGTTAAAATGAATATTGAATGTCATAAATGATTACTGTGTAAATAGGTAAAGTCGTTCAATGCTTTTCAATGGAATTGCTTCAATTTGATTGAACCGTGTAATATCGGCTTAATAGAACTCTAAGTCAACCCCTTGAAACAGCTTGATGTTGTTTGGAACCCGAAGCAGATGAATCATAATGGGACAAGCAAAATTAGATAAATCGAAGCAACAGTAACAAAGAAAGGGCCATTAAACGATATTTGATAGTAGTAGCTCCATAGAAGTTTAATCTAAGCGTAGCTCATTAAAATTTCACAGAAACCTTCACGGCTTAGTTTTGTGCCTTTCATTTTTACGCAACACTGTTTAAAATTGATGAATAGTCGGAGTGAGATGGCTGGAAGGTACTTGCTTTGTGTTTTTTTTATAGAACAAGTAGGTCAAGTTATGAACGCACCTTGAAGTCAGTAGGCAGACAGTAATACCTACCTACCATTGTTAAGAAATGCAATGTTTGAAAGAGCAAAGCAAACAAAAATCATAGATCGTAAAAGTGTCCTAAAATTACTATTAACATGATTGAGAGATTGTACTGACACTTTTTGCAAATTTGATCTGTAAATGAAGATATGATTTTTTTGTCCTGGATGGCACTTGTGTTACGACATCTAGTTACAAGTCACCTAGACTAATTTACGTGGTATCCAGTGCTGGTTTTACAGGCCGTAAATTATTACATAATGAGTAAATCCCGCCGAGAATATAACCTATTATCAATGTTCTATGTTAACTTCTACGTAACACAATCATTTATCCTTACGTCGAAATTACATTACCAAAAAGATATACGAGTATATAAGCAGCCTATATACGTCCCACTGTAGGGCACAGGCCTTCTCTCAGGGAGAGAGTATGGGCTTAATCACCACGCGTGCCCACCGCGGATTGGCGATTTCAAGCGCTGAGGTATATGAATAGCTCTGACACTCAGGTTTCCTCACGATGTTTTCCTTCAGTTAGCGAGTGGTATTGCTGCTATAACTTCACAAATGTACATAACTTAGAAAACAAAGTCATAGGTACATGCCCGCACTGGGAATCGAACCTGGGTCTCCCGCTTCCGAGTCCAATGTTCTACCCACTAGGCTACCGCCGCTTCTTTCTCATGCATGACAAAAATTTATTTCAAAAAACCGGGGGCACATAGCTAAGTTTCGCGTCGCTTTTATACCTACTTTGAAACACAATTTATCACAATGTGCAATATGACATTAGTTTTGACAAAAAATGCGCGTGACGCGTGACGCGAACTCGATCAATGTTATGACAGGTGAAATGGCTGGTAAAAACGTCATAAAACAAACTATTGCTGTCAATTTCGTAACGTAATTTCAGCATCAACATTTACCATAAAAAATTTCAACCCTTATTTTAGAACTTACGGTGTTAACGCGATTCCTCTAAAATACTCCTCAAAGGCAGTTTAAATAATCTGTAGTTACGTCATTCCCTAACCACGGGCTATTTAGATTGACTCTGACGAGTGTTTTAAGGAAACTTGTTTTTATAAATAAGATAGTTATAAAAACAAACAGAAAAAGAAGAAGTAGAAAGACATTTATTATGCCAACAAGACACATCACAGAAACAAAATAAGCAGATAAGTAACATAATATGCATAACAACAGAAAGAAAACTAAATACACAACAGACACAACGAATAAATAAAACAAATAGGTATATCATGTTTGTGTTTTTCCTGGTACTATAAAGAATATCTTATCTTATAGTTAATGTCGATGTCGTTATCTTGTAGCGTAAAACTTATAATTTCGTCTAGACTTGTTAAAATAAGTCCGAGCACCGACCGACCCTACCGACCTAACCTCTAGTGTTTCTCAAACTTACAGCTCCCCGTTCCGCTATTTCATTTCCCACACGATTACGATTACGTACGTACACGTTATGTTATGAACACTTGATGCACCCGAAACTTTATCAAACATTTATACTTACGTAAACTAGCTGACTCGGCAAACGTTGTTTTGCCATATCAATTAGCTTACGATCTCAGACCTACCAAATATACACCAAAAATAAAATCATAAAAATCGATGAAGCCGTTTCGGAGGAGTTCGATAACAAGCACTGTGACACGAGATTTTTATATATTACATTAAGACTGGTCTTACGTGGAGCTGTCTTGCTCGCACAGTTTGATATTTTTAGTTATCATAATCATCATCATCATCAGCCATTTGACGCCCACTGCAGGACATAGGCCTCCTTCATGGTTTTCCTAACCATGAAGGGTTTTGCCATAATCGTCACGCTTGGCGGGCGGGTATATTTTTTATTAATGTGGTCTGAGGGTTTGACGGATAATGAAATTGCGGATATTTAAGGCTTATTATTCTTATCTGGCACTAAGTTGTTGACTGAGAAAATTTGATTCCAAAATTAATAATTATGGAAACAACTTTTCCTTATTAAACACTACGCATAAGTAAAGAAAAATACATTTAAAATGTCCGTAATTTAATTATGCATTTATTAAAAGTTTACTAATTTTATTACTATAATTCAAAATATTAAATTGTCTGTCAAAGTCCACGTAAGAACAGTCCTAATACAATAGGCCTCAGCTTAAAAACGGATCAATAAATTCGAATAAAATCTCGATTTTATTATTTATAATAAAAAAACACATATTAAAATAAAATGCACATGGTCTGACTAACCAGACAGTTGCCTTAAGGCGAGACCCGGAGCTAATTAGAACCACCAATGGAAAAAAATCTCCTTTTAAAAAACGTTCTCCAAAAAGTGAACATCAGTCTTAAATAGTCTTAATAGCAGGGCTAGAACCTATGGTCAATAACTTAAGACTCCTAGACTATCTAAAATTGCTATCAAAATTATTGAGATTTATAATGTTCACTTTTTGCAAAAACGTAAAAACCTTTAAAAGACTATATGTTTTTTTGCTTTCGGGTGGCCCCTTCAAATGGCGAACTTCTCTTTGAGAAACCTTGCTCTGGAACATGCTCTTATCTTTGACCCCGCGTTCGCACATGCGCAGAGCACAGAAAACTTAAAGTAAAATGGCGTCGCATTTTCCCCGCTTTTCTCTATTTCATGTCAATTTTAAATAAAATACAAATCTATTCACTACAATTTTTTATTGAAGTTACATACATACTTCCTACGAATTGTATTATTTTTTCCAACATTTATTTTTAAAGGTTATGAATCGATCGGGCTCAGAAATGCGACAGTGACCTCTGACCTCAAGGGATAAACCAGCGAAAACTGACCCGCAGCGTTTACCGACGTATACCGTTTTGTCTAAGCATTAGCGAAGAAGTGAGGGGTGCAGGAGGTCTGGTAAAAGTGGTCAGTGACAGCTGTTTTGAAAAATCGAACGTTCTCCGAAACTGTCTTGCCATGCCAGTCTGACGTCAAGCCTAGAGCCACGCGGACGAGAGTTCATTTCTATCATGTAAATGTGAGTGAGTAGAGTAACGTGAAAATAGTGACATTAATAGATTTAGAACGTAGTGCACTTATGAATTATGGTGACATGTCGGTGTGCTTTTTCTAGAAAGAAAATCTTTCATTTTGTATGAATTTCCTTAGATATTTTCTTTATTTGGATCGATGTTGCAACATAGTGTTTTTTTATTTAATCGGCATCTAGATTTTTATATAAATTCTTCTAGATTTGTGTTGTGATTGATTGTTTGAACCTGAAGCGCGATTTATACGAATTCAAAATTTAAGTAGGAACCAGCTTACAAAATATGGGTGTACGATTCCGGCTAATATATCGTAACATACTACTTTACATTTTGTTGTATCAGGTGGGTAGCTTTGATAATGTTTAATCGGCGTATCTATTTATATCTTGGATTTCACTAATCTTTTCATTAAGTGTATTTTCATTGTAAGTACCTATTTGCAAAACTGTGACTGTCGGTTGCCAAAATAGAAATAAATAAATGAATAAATTTCATAGGGCCACACGCAAAACTTACCTAATATTTAGGTCGAAAGTCCGACGATATGAAGTTAATAAAACGATTACTTTTCGAGCTTATCGATACGCTGATCAACTTTGACATACTTATCACGCAAGGTAGTTCGTAACTCTGGGTAGAGTGCATGTGTGACACCAGAACGCATGGTAAAAATTTTATTTTTCAATTGGTAGTGGGGGTGATAACCTCCTCCTTTTTAACCGACTTCAAAAAAGGAGGAGGTTATCAATTCGACGCCTATATATATTCTTTTTAAGTCGGTAAAAAAAAAGAGTTCGATGACTCTCTCATGGACCTCATCAACGGATCTTGACCAAATCATTGTGAGACCACCTACCTTGGACGAACCTAATTTCTAACAAGAAAAGAATGAATTAAATTAGACAACGTGGTACATAAAGAATACATAAAAATATTTGGACGAATAGAGAACCTCCTGATTTTTTTAACTCTGTTAAAAATACCACCCTAAAAGTTACGACGGTCTTACGCTGGACCCAAAGCACTGGAAAGTGCTGGACAATTTTACTGTAACTGCATTTTAGAACTGTTTTAGAGTAATTGTGTGTTTATAAATACACTAACTAGCTAGTCGGTAAGTTAGGGTTGTCTGGCAGAAATTGCTTTTTGTATCGTACTGTACACCTTTATTAAGTATTTTAATGATTTATTACAGTATTTGTATATACTCAAAGCAAAATAGGGGCCACTTAATATTTTTGATATAAAATAAACAAACAATCAATAATATTATTTATTTTGGTCACAGTAAAACAATATTCTTGCTTATTATTTAAGCTCTCTTTGAGCTTAAGCCTTATGCCTTATGATTATTATTTTTATTGCAAAACACCTTAAAAAGTTCAAATTGAAAGTTTACTGAAAATTATGGCCAGTATCTGGTCTCAAACACAACAAGCAAAGAGTTCAGATAGTAAAGTGTTCGTAACATCATTATTGGCTTCCTATCAATAGTTTGTCTAAGTTGTAAATTAACTAGTGGCCCCTTGTTTTGTTTTGACTAGTGTACAATAAATAATATTCTAGTCTATACTACTACAGCAGCAGTAAGAGGGAGCTATGGACTGACCGTCCAGGTACAATACCCAGCAGTTAACTTGAACAAAAACCCACGCAGTCGGGATGAGTTTGTGATGGATACCAAGGAGCGAATTTCTGTTGAAGTACTTCTTAGATCTTGAGTCTTTGTTGAGATTGCTCAGCCGATGCTCAGCTTAGTGCTCGTTAAGTGTAGCTCAACGCTGTGTTTCTGAATATCGGCCTAAAGTCCCAAGAATTCTAAGTCACATCCCGCGTTCCCGCCAATGAAAACCGAAAAGTATGAAACACCAACGCCAACCAACCCGCGGGTTTCCTCACGATGTTTTCCTTCACAGTTAGCGTGTGGTATTGCGACTACGAATTCGCAGATGTGCGTAACTTTGAAAATAAACAAGGTCATAGGTAATGCCCGCAGGCCGACTAAGCTGTCTGGATGGTATAAGTGCTGGGCAAGCCTAGTCCATCTAAAAAACAATTTCCCAGGCACTGCAGCGTCCGAGTGGTCCCTTCATTAATCTACTGTAAGTGACGGAGCCACTGGACGCTGCATAAATCATCTCATTACGTAGATGCATGTAGATGCAAAGGGCAAAGTTTATTTATATGGACGCGTTGGTGTGTTTTATCCAAAATACGTCCACGCGAAGTCAGTCATTGGGTCAAGTTATTTGTAGGGCATTAAACTCATTATGAGAATTTTGTGACAGATAAAACAATAGATATACCTTGTTGGATGATAACTGTTATTTAAAAGACGGTTTCGTGACAACTTATTTTTAATAATATTATTATAAAGAAGAAATATGTGCAAAAAAGGCTATATAAAAAGGTTCCTATGCTATAATTATTAATCGCCTCCATCTTTGTTGGATGATAACCAATTTTGGAATATTTTCAAAAATAATACAGAATTTTTTTCGCTGGAAAATTTAATTTTCTAGGAACTTTAAAGACATTTAAATATATTTTTTTCAAGTCTCATTATACTTTTGAATCTAGAATTTATTTGTTTCGATCTATACCTAGTATTTTGACCTTGTCAGCAGCAGTATACAGGATACACGCTCATTTCTGGGTGGTTTGAGAGCCACGGTTATATAATTAGTAATTAAAAATGGTATCTATTTAGACTATTACTTAATAATAATAATAACTTCCACAAAACATAATCACTTGACCTGGTCGCAAACTAGGATACCCTGTGCTTTGGTAACCAGGCAAGGATATCACAAACATGGAAATACACCCAGACTGAGGCCATTAGTACAAATGTACGGCGGCCCCCTGTGGGAATCGAACCCACGACCTCTGTCTTTAAGCGCCTTAACGGCTAGTCAACCGAGGCAGTCGATACTTTTAAATATAGACGTAAATAAAAAAAAAAAAGGTTGAGAAATGTTTAAAAAAACACGCCAACATTTAGTAGGTACCCGCCTCTCTGTCTAACAGCCATCGCTCTGGATGGCTACCAATGGCTCTAACAGATTCGAGTTTGTGGCGAGATATTTTTGAAAAGTGCTTTTTTTAAAAAAGAACCTTCCGTATTCGATAGCTATTGTCAGGCACGTGCTATGTCTTTCAAACCACCCAAAATTATTGCAGTATTTTAGTAAATAAAACTTTACTATACAGTATACACCCAGAAATAAGAATCGGTCGGCGAACTAAAAACGTGTCAAATAAAAGTTTTCTTGCACTGTCTCCACTGTACGAGACAAGGCGGAAATTGTTTCAAAAGTTAAGGTCTTCTAAGAATGTTTTCTAATAGGTAGTAACGTTCATCTCTCTTTACTGCTTATCTTGTCCATAACAAAGACCAGTGAAAAAGCAGAAAAATCTTGTGAGAGGAGAGTTTTATTTCATGTAAACAAAAAATGAAACAAAAGAACTTGGCAGCGGTGGGATTCGAACCCACGCCTCCGAAGAGACTGGTGCCTTAAACCAGCGCCTTAGACCGCTCGGCCACGCTACCACTTGTCGGTGATGACGAAATTATTATACACGTCCTATTATTAACTACTATGTTATAGGTTTTTTTTATCGATGTATGCGGCGCTCAAAATCTGAAATAAATTGTTTTTTTTTTCTGTTTTCTCGCTTAAAGCGCTGTTTTGCAAAATAAAAAAAACAAACGAAGATTTTTTAGAATTTTATTATGAAAAAAATAACGTAACGTTTGCAATTTGGACCGAAAAACATTACCTACCCTCAGATAAATGTAGGTAGCCATAGTTAGTACAGTCGATAGCAAGTCAACCTTTACATTTTTGTTGCAAAGTCGCCCTTAAGGTAACAGATTAGAGTGGTATGTAAAGGTTGATGTGCTGTAAATATTTACAGTCGACAGCAAATCAACCTTTACACGGATGACGCAATGGAAATGTAAAGCTTATCTGCAGTCCACAGGTTACAATTTTAATAGTGAACAGCACATCAACCTTCACATGCGTGCACTCTACTCCGTTACGTTACAGGTGACTTTGCCACTAAAATGTAAAGGTTGATCTGCTGTCGACTGTACGAATAAAGACCAGCCAGTGAGTCAGTGTTGTCTCGAACAATGAAAAAAAAACCGGCCAAGTGCGAGTCGGACTCGCACACGAAGGGTTCCGTACCGTTATCTATACGACATTAAACAAAGATCAAATTTGAGAACAGCGCCATCTATAGTATCCAACAAGAAGCATTCAACATTGACATTTAACGATATCACATCGG
Source organism: Yponomeuta malinellus (assembly GCA_947308005.1). Lineage (NCBI taxonomy): Eukaryota > Metazoa > Arthropoda > Insecta > Lepidoptera > Yponomeutidae > Yponomeuta > Yponomeuta malinellus. The sequence goes on from OX371019.1 coordinate 4,013,524, forward strand.
CGCTGTGAAGGCTACATAGATGGCCGCTAGATGGCAAGCGCTATCTTAGGACAACGTTTGTTGTATGGGAGCCCCCTTAAATATTTATTTTATTCAGTTATTAGTATTTGCTGTTATAGCGACAACAGAAATACATCATCTGTGAAAACTTCAACTGCCTAGCTATCACGGTTCATGAGATATAGCCTGGTGACAGACAGACAGACGGACAGTGAAGTCTTAGTAATAGGGTCCCGTGGCACCCTTCCGGTACGGAACCCTAAAAATGAAACTGTTACATATATTTTCAAAAAGTGAACTTAGGAGGGCCAAGAACCTTGGACCATACAGCACTATACAGCCAATTTTTTTCACACGGAAATTAATTTAATGCCAGTCATGACCTACGGAGCCGAAACGTCGACACTGACGGTAGGCCTACTCCACCGATCCAAAGTCGGTCAGCACGCTATGGAACGGGCTATGATCGGACACTTTTGGATCACATCAGAAATGAGACAATTTGTCAGAACTAAGGCGACTGGCATGGCCTATAAGATAAGCAAGCTGAAGTGGCAGTGAACTGGTCACTTTGCCGTAGAATCGATTGTCAATTCAATTCAAATATTTTTATTCATTATAAAAACAGAATGTTTACTTAATGAACGTCAAAGTTGTTAGTTTTACTTCACAACTAATGGATTATGTGGAGAAGAAGCTAACAAAGAAACTCCACATTTAATCTTTTCAAAACACGTTTTAACTTAATTAACAGAGTTTTCAACTTAAAATATTAGTCATGAATATGTTGAACACTAGTCACACTCGTCCTGTAATTAATATTAATCTACTGTTTAATGCCAAACATCTTTGTCTTCTAGATAATCCTTGATGTTATAGTAAGCCTTTTTGCACAGAATGTGCTTAACACATTTTTTAAATAGCGTTGGAGGTAACTCTAATATATCTTGAGGAATTTTTTTGTAGAACCTTATACAGTGCCCCATAAAAGATGTGTTAACTTTTGCAAGTCTAAATCGTAGAAATGACAATTAATGTTTATTTCTAGTATTAACATTATGGTGGCCACCAACATTTTCGAAGTCTTTGATATTTTTTCTAACGTACATAATATTGTCATAAATGTATTGACATGCAACTGTTAAGATGTTGGTTTCTTTGAAGAAATCTCTTAGCGAATCCCTACAACCTAACTTGTAAATAAATCGGATGGCTCTATTCTGCAAGATGAAGATAGTCTCAATGTCGTAATGTAGTATACCGTAGGACATAATACTATGGAAGTAACTAAAATAAACAAGCCTAGCAGTTGCAACGTCAGTGAGTTCCCTAATTCTTTTCACTGCATATGCTGCAGAGCTAAGTCTGTGTGCTAATTTTACAATATGTGGACCCCATTGTAGTTTTGCATCGATTGTGATGCCCAGAAATACAGTATCATCTACAAATTCTAGTTTTTCATGTCCAATTACTATGTTGTTCTCAACTATTCGTACGTTAGGTAAGGAAAACTTAATACATTTTGTCTTTTTAGAATTTAGCAGCAGATTATTTGCTGTGAACCAATCTAGTACTTGCGAGAGAGCCTTATTTGCATCGTCAAGATTATTTTCTTGTCTCCTTATTTTAAAAATAAGTGACTTGTCATCAGCAAATAACACTATCTCAGACATTTTTTGTACCATAAACGGTAAATTTATATAGACTAGGAAAAGGAGCGGCCCTAAGATAGATCTCTGCGGGACTCCTCCTGTCGAAGGGGTACAAAGGTTCTTGAGTGGAAACCACTAGCTCGCTAACGATCCCAGGCAGATAGTTGGTAGCGGCTGGATGAGGATCGCCAAGGACAGAAAGCGGTGGCGTGTCTGGGGGTGCTCGGCTTGTATGGGTTGATTGATTGATTGAATTTAAAACATTTACTTATGTAATTTCGATGCAAAATCGCCCGTAATGAACTTTCCTGCGCGTATGTAAAGGTAGAGGTCGTTTTGCTACATACTCGTATATATTTTTGTACTACATACTTGCATAAGATCGATAATATTTAAAAGCATGATTGATTAAATGTTTAAGTCGCTAACTAGCTGTTAGAACAATAATAATAATAACTTCCACACAACACAATCACTTGTCCCAGGATTATGTTGTGTGGTCCCAGGATTGTGTTGTGTGGAAGTTAACCAGGCAAGGACACACAAAACATATCACAAACATGTAAATTTCAAACACAGACTGAGGGCCATGTGTACAAATGTACGGCGTCCGCGGCCTCCGGTATAGTAACCAGACGTGATACCACTAGACCAACGAGGCAGCAAACCTATATGGCCAAAGGACTAAGGCCTGCGACGGATGGATTAAGTCTGCTTTAACCACTCGTCTGCCGCGACACAGATCTGTGTCCAACTTAGTATGGGCCACCTATACGTTGCGTTCCGCGAGGGCAGTTCAGGAGTTAAGGCCCATTTAGGCCGGAGCAATACTGTGCGGCATTGCGGCGTGCCACAAAGCCGCATGCTCACTTCGAACATTGAATTTTAAATTCAATGATTCGTATCATAAATTGAAACGACTGTCGTATATTTTGTTATGAGTCATCGTGTGGTGTGCCACGTGTTACCAGTGCATGTTAAGGCCCATTTACGCCGGGGCTACACTGTGCGGCACTGCGGCGTGCCACAAGGCCGCATGCTACAACAATTAAAAATGCCGGAAATTGTGGCAAGAATCGTGCTTCATGTGGCAGACTGTCGCAGCTTGTATCCGAACACGATGTTGCCTCGGCTACTTACAAAATAGACTGCCGCATGCTACATCAGTACTCTCTCTCTGAGAGAAGGCCTGTGCCCTACAGTGGAACGTATATGTATAGGCTGCTTATGTTATGCTGCATCCGGATGCCACAATTTGTCGCATGCCGCACTGTAGCACTATGTTGCACGCCTTAATCACTAATCCCCGTTACGTTACCAGGGAGTCCCCGTTACATTACGAGACAAAGAAACTTTTAAGGAAACCCAAAACTCACTTTTACTCAACTTAGCGCGGGAATTAACCGGTCGAGCGGTTTTCCTTTAATAAAACAGACCACAGGCAGTAACCCTGAATGAATTATGCATAATATGACCCTATACGTTGGTGAAGCGTATAAGTAACTTGAACAAAGGGACGACCGCAGAGCCCCCTGGTTGTTCAACGTGGTAATGCAGCCAGTGTTATGGAGTATTTTCGTGAGACTATACGGCCCGGAGTCCGGAGTAACTAAAAATTTTAGCTTTGCTTATTATTTAGCTTTGCTTTTTATGCTACAATTTATTTATGTTGGACCTTTAAATTGTTAGCTATTTCAATCTCTTGACGATGCCCATACATACATACATACATAAGCAGCCTATATACGTCCCACTGCAGGGCACAGGCCTTCTATCAGAGAGAGAGTATGGGCTTAATCACCACGCGTGCCCACCGCGGATTGGCGAGTTATTATTATTAATACGTTTATTGCACATAAGTAAAAAATACAATGGCAATGTGGCAGACTTAATGCTATAAGCATTTTCTACCAGTCAACCACAGGAGGTGCAAGAAATTAACTGGTAGGCATAAGAAGTAGACGGATAAAACGAATAACTTTAACTAAAATTACATAAGAAGACGAATACTCAACAATAAATAAGTACTTAAATATTTATACTATAAACATATAATACATAATATAAATAAACATATAATATATATAATATACACATATAAACTGTAGCAACATAAGTAGATATAAATATGTAAGGAAGAAAGATAGTAGTGAGATTACAATTCAAGCACTGAGGTATGTGAATAGCTCAGACAGTCAGGTTTCCTCACGATGTTTCCTTCACTGTTAGCGATGCCCATGCTGAAATATTATTATCATTTTCTTAACTTGAACAAATTGCTTTGACTTCGTGTGGACTTATTTCGAATTTCATTGACGGGGGAAGCGGGACGCGAGAAAATTCTTCGGATTTTGGGGAACTTGCGACAAATTTAGATTGAAGTTACATTGCTTTTATTCCATAGAAGACATAGAAAAACTCAAGATTTTTTTAAAAAAAAAACCATAAAAATATAGTTTTTTCCGGGTTTTCGGCGTCCCAAAAATGCGAAAAATCAAGTTGGTCTAATAATAAAGAACTTATTTGATTTCGTTTTTTCACTAAATTCTAAACATTTTCTAAACAGGGTGTTGATGTAAAATAGTACATTATGGATAATTTTCTTCATAACTAGTACTGCAGACATTTTAATTAGGTAATAAATAAATATAATAACAGTGAGAACGAGTTGTGAAAAATTTTACGCAATGGCGGGAAAAATTAATCACTTTTCCTATGCGCGCGCATCTAACAATGGCGATCGACCATAGACTAAAAGAATGAGGTTTCTTTTTTTGGCTTTTCGCGGATAGCGTTTTAGCCACGTACAAAATGGGGAATTAAAAGAGAATTATTACAGAGAAATAAAAGTTATATTTAAGTGAAAGTTTTACTTATTAAAGACGAACAAGTTGAAATTATCTATTTAAATACGAAGTTTCATGAAATGGGCAAGCAATAGGTACATTAATTTATTTGTACTATTGAACACGATCTTTTTTTCTATCGAAACTTTTTTAAGAACAAAGCAACTCAACCAATAAAATAACAAAAAGCCATAACTCACTTGTGAATAATAGCAATGAAAAAGACACAGTTTGATTACAGGTGTCATTATGTGCCTAATTGCGGTGAAATTAGAGCCATTTTATGAGCGTGTTGAAAATACTATTTTACGAGATAATTCGAATACTATTAATAGCGCTTCATACATAACGAGTTACGGGCACCTTATTTATGTTTTTTTTTTGTGTACATATTTGTTAGGTCTGCATATAGGTCGTAGGCTAATTAATATGGCAAAACAACGTTTGCCGGATCAGCTAGTACTGTATATAATGAGTGGACTATGTGGGTTAATCGACTTTACAATATTGTAAAAGTGAAAGTGAAAGTGAAAATATGTTATTTACCATAAAGTCAAAGCAAATCAATAAATAACCAATGTAGGTACTCGATTCGATGTACATCGAATATGAAATAAGGCTTAATCTTGCCACTTGCCACGATCCTGAAAGATCTCTTTCGCTTCATCAACATCCATTACACGCTGCATGGACACTCGCCGGTTTAGGGTACTTTTTATCTTGCCCTTCGCTAATACGTTTATTAATAATAATACTAATACGAGATTATTAAATATTAACCTAGTAACAGTATGTTATCAGATTTATTTATAAATACTCTGAATCCGATTAATGACGTCAAATCGGGACGTATTAGCGGTAGCAACGATCTTGATCAGTTTCAGGTTTTATTAAATTTTAATCTGAAGGAGTGAAGGACGTTCAAGCAGCTCGATAGACACGATTTCCGTATTTTTAACCGTCTTCAAAAAGGAGGAGGTTCTCAATTCGATGTGTATGTTTTTTTTTGCAACGATTTCCGCTGCAACACCTTTTTGTTTATATTTAGACCAAAGTTGAATGAAATAAAATATAGGCAGTATTATCTATACAATATTTGAATATTTCAAGCGTTTACCTGTTTCCGTTATTAATATCGAGCAAAAAAATCACGTTTGTTGTATGGGAGCCCCCCATATTTATTTTATAAGGTCGCGGGTTCAAGTCCCGGCATGGGTGGAATTTTTAGCCTCTAAATAGGTTTTCCTTCTTATATGTTGAAAAATAAAGGTGGATTGGTTAACTAAAGATATCTACATTTTTGAGAACTGTGACGCCTTCTTCCTGGATGACCTTATATAACTTCCACGGTAACCAGTCAAGGACATCAAAAACACGGAAATACACCCAGACTGAGGCCATTTGTGCAAATATGCGGTGGCCTCCAGTGGGACTCCAGCATGGTAATCAGACATGATACCGCTGGACCAACGAGGCAGTTCATAATCTACTGTTAAAAATTAGCTGCCAGGCGATTTGGACGCACTTTGGCCAATCTGCTGTTGTTGTACGAGAAACAAGGGGTGAATCTAATGAGTGCGATCAATATCGCTCTAAAGTTTATTCTATAGATATAATTCGATAGTATTTGTATCTTCTGCAATCCCTAAGTATGCACACCACACCACACCATATAATATAGATCTAGCGTGCACACCGTGATGACACAGTTTAAAGAACACTTTAAACTGTGGTGAAGATAAGTTCACGCAGATTCACCTTTTCCTTGAAAAAATTAATGTACTTTAAACAAGGATGTTTTACGTTCTTGAGTTTTTATAATACACAAGTGACATCGTCACACATATTAATATTTGAGATACATATTTGGAAAAAAATATACTGTTTATACGCATAAGCTTGCTTTTCGTTGATTTAAAAAATTGCAATTTAGTTTCTACACTACGTATTTGTTTCCGATATCCATTCATCATTTTTATTTTAGCCTCTACAATTATTTACCCCCCCCCCCCCCTCGCCTCCCCTCTCGTCAGCAAAAGTAAGCAAAGCACTAACCCCCTTCCCATGCTTACGTAAACATTGTTCCCTGCATTTTTCTTTTAATGTATTCAAATCGACAATCGTACCGAAACGAAACAATACATTGGCGGAAGAAATTTAGACAAGTGAATAGCGCGCGGTAATTCCCCTAGTCGGTTCTAATCTGACCGTAATAACTAAACGCATAAACGTATCCATTACTTTCAGGAATTCCTAAAAATGCGTTTCGTTTTCAAGCACAGACAAGTGTAGGGTTGATGTGTTCAAAGCAAAACCAGTAGAAAATAAAAGAAAAAAAATAAACACTGCTGACGTACACCTTCCGGACCCCTCACCCCCCATGGCATCCAAAATAAGCAAATCTAAGACCCCCTGAGCCCCTGTAGTGCTTACGTAATACTTGAATGGCGCCTGATTCATCCCTTGACCTTCCTCAAGCCAGACGTCAGACAGGCAAACGGTCACACACTCCCAAATCCTTTGTGCCATCCCCAGGGCCGAGTTTCATAAAACTACGATTCGTAGATTATTATGACAATTCGAGGTACCCACATACATTGCGTAGCAGAGTTGCTTTGTTAAATGTGTGTGTTAATCGACTTTGCAATGTACACCGAATTTTCATAGTAAACCATGAATTGTAGTTTTATGAAATAGGCCCCAGGTAGACCCCTCGTTACTACCGACCAACATCTATAGACACTCAAGCACTTAAAAATTCCTTTGACGGGCAAAGACCAAAGGCAGCCATACAAATTGTACTTCCCCGCAAAAAAAAAAGTCACACGCACATTGTCATTTAGAACGTTGACCGGACGAGGTCTGTTCATTGAGGGATGCGAAGTGAGGCGACGATTTGTTCCTAGTTCGGAGCCTCAATGGATGCTTATCAGTTGCCCACCTGATACTACCTATAACAAAAGAACGCACAGAGTTGAGTATTACAGTCAGTTTGATTACAGCGTTGACGACGAAGCGTCGTGCATGTCGCCAACCGCAGTGTTCGAAATCCAAACCTGGCGCAGGTCGAGGAAAAAGTGATATTTTTTCTTTCAATTCGGCATCCGAGAAAAGTGGCCAGTGTTAAGATTGGCCAGACGTGTACTTTTAATAAAAAATAAATTAGCCAAACTAAATGGGATAAATAATAAGATAAGTACTTAGATAATATAAAAAAATATATAAAATCCTGTGATATTAGTCTACGTAAGTGAACCCCAGTGAACGACAAAAGGCGCAAGTAAGTAGTTTTTTTCTGTTTTATTGTTATATTATGTGTACGTTACTTTTTGACGAAAACGGCATGAATATGACGTTGGGACTACATCTGAGCATAATTTAAACTTTAACAATGGTTTACTGTTATGTTAAGGTTTTAAAATACGGTTTCGTTCTGTGACAACTTCTCTCCGTTTACAAGTTTAAATAAATATTTAAAAAATATGTATTTCTTGTTAGACCCGAAATAATAATAACATCAGTGATCGAACCCACAAAACGCCTTGTTGTATACAGGGTGAACAATATTCACATATAAGTGCTACCGAAAATGGAGGGTTTTAAACGTGTATACGATAAATTTTTAGTACACGGAAATCTTTAAAATCGCCAAAATCATATCAGTTTTTCCATACCATTAAAATGAACAGCTGATATTTTTTTTTAAGTTTTCCCCATACCAGTAGAACGACGCATTTTTTTATGTATTATGGAGATTTTATTACACCCTGTATAGCTACAGGGGACATCACCTATCTCTCCTTGGCTCTTACTGGCTACTCCATAATATGTCTTATATCATGCGGAATAAGGGTGGGTATCCAACAAAAATTACGATTGCCCTTTTACCCATCTCACTTATCCAACAATAGTCACCCAAGTATAATGCCCGACAGATTACTTGACCGAAAATCCGCGCAGTCGCGTTAAGTTTGTGGTGGACGCGTAAGTTTTTTTTTAAATTTATTTATTAATTTGACTAATTTGTTCTTTCTCTGAGAGAAGGCCTGTGTGCCCTGCACCGGGACGAATATAGGCTAAAATAAAATAGACTAATGGCCAGTTTCTAAATTCAGAATTTCGCTAAGTAAATTGTTAACTTTAGTGCTGTCTCTTCAAATTTCTCAGAAAAAAAAGCGTGACCGGACGTTACTTAAATATTTACTTAGGGAAATTCTCAATTCAGAAACTGGCCCTTAAGAACATTTCTCCAATGGGGAGGGGGGGGATGTCTGACTCCAGTGATCGATTGTTTTTAGCTTTCTGGGCTTATTATTGTGTGGTATTGAAAACGACCTGCGGTTTGACTAAGGTATTATTAGTTGGGCAACTAGTTTCCAGAAGCTAACCTTATATTTCGGGCACCGAATTCAGGTTACACCGTAACAGTGCACCGAAATCGGAAAATAGTGCACTGAAATCATGAATGTGCGAAAAGTATCGAAAACGTTTATCAGGAGACACAGGATTTTTAAGTAAAATAGTGTGAGCAGAAACCTGCATTATTAGGTTTTTTAGCTTGCCTTTCCATTTTGAAAGGTCTTCGATAGCCACCTGCAGTGTCCATCCATAGTTTGATTATGAAAAGAGTTAAACAAAACATGAAGGCTCAGTTAAACATATTTTAGAAAATATCACAAATCACTACAATGTTAATTGTCCTTAGCATCGGGTAAACAGAATTCGGAAATTAGCCTGGACCAAATCCGGAGAATCACATATACTGTACCCCAAAGGACCCTGAACTCTTAAATGTAGCCCCTGCTATTTTTGGTTAAAAGTGAGTGATCAATGTATGTGAGTGACGAATGCAGTGAGACACTTCCGGAGAGCTTCGTGAATAATGTACAGCATAGTTCTTAAGTATCACTGCAATCAGGCGTAGATCCGGGACACTCATAAAACATGATTTTATGACAATACTAATGTAATCGCAAAAGTTTAGCTTATTTTTTAAGCAATTTACCACTGTATGTTAGATTCTGGTAGCGACGCGCCACGGAATATCAAATCTAAGGCATTATAGATTTTTTTTCAATAAGTTTTAGAAGGCTTTCCTAAAAACTTGCATGCTCTGATGCAGATGAACATCCAAACTATGTGCGGTATTTTTCAGAATTTTATTTTCATATTTAGGCAGTGATTCACGCGGGGCCGCTGAAAATCTCACCCATGAAGAAATGCTCTAAACAAAAGCTTGTAGAATTCTAAGTCACGTCCCGTGTCCACCGCCAGTGAGACGTCCGTAATACGTCCATGCGAAGACAAAGTCATTTGTTCAAGTAATTTGTCGCACATAATATTAATTTTACGCATAGTATAAATTCGTAATAATTAGAATGCATGACATGGCTTTCTTATTTAGGTACGTAATATTCCGAATTAGGCTTTCAAGGAGAGAAAAATTGCAAACACAACTCGGAAATTGGAAAAAAATCCTAAAAGAGTGAAACTTCTATTTGTCCATGGAATAAGTCAGGATAAGACAACGTCTGTCAGGTCAGCTGGTATAAATGAATAAATAACAACAACAAATACAACAAATTCAATTTTCTATATCACGGCACCAAATCCTGAACTGTTAAGTTCCATTACTAATTGCTCTCGCAAACGTCAGGATTTCGACAGGATTTGGTGCGCATAATGGAGAACTTGCACTAAAAATATTTTAATAGTATAGGAGAGGACACGTTAAATGATAAATAATTTTTATAATATAACCCAGTCGAAAAGTCAATATTGGTACTAAAACGCGCCAGACAAATCGACCGTAGACTATGACGTCACTCCCTAACGTAACGCTTATAATGTATGAATCGTTTATCAATATTTGAGTTATCTCGTAAAATAATATTTTTATGGGTGTACGTACACCTTTATAAAAACGTTCGGTTCAAGTCCAGTTCATTTTATGTTATTAGAGTAACCTTATTTTTTGCATATTTTGTGACCCCAAAAATCCCGAAAAAAATATTTTTATTAGTAAAAACTGAATTTGCATGGATATTTACTCGTTTATTTTTTTATTTCACAATGAAAAATGTAATAATTATTACAGTAATAAATATCTTTACTGTTTTATTTTTTAATTTTTCCTAGCATTTTGTATGATTTCTATGGTATAAAAGCAAAGCCACTCCAATCTAAGTTAGACGCAAGCTCCCCATTGGCTCCTCTGATCCCAAATATGTATGTGTACCAAATACCACGCAGGTAAGGACACCACAAACATGGATTTTTAAAAAAAAAGGAAGTTTAAATTTATATTTCGTCTAGCACATCTGATCTTCTGTGACTTCTATATTGCGAGGGTAGTTACATAAATAAAATTGCACATTGCGGTGAATAGTAACAGTACGGCCCACAGAGTCATGGCCATTGCGGAACCAAGATCAATAAACAAAACTACCTATCATCATAAACACGAGTACCTTAGAAATCTGCAATAAGAATTTTATTTCAGGATTTAACTACTCCAACTGAGGTAAATGTTTTACTAAGTAACTTATTACTTTACCTCAGAAACAGGGGATAGAGTGTGCTAGCATAATATTATAGTGGCTTTAGATTTAGATTTTAGATTTAGCATATTGTAGACGACGTAGCGTGGGCAGGCCTCCTACCAGATGGTCTGACGACCTGGTTACGGTGGCGGGGAAGCTTGTAATTCTGTGGGTAATCAGCTATAATGATGTACATCGAATTGTCATAGTAAACTATTAATTGTAGTTCTATGAATGAAATGGGGCCATTGGGCGCGATAAAACTGCAATTCATAGTTTATTGCGACAATTTGATAGCCGATTGTGAAGCCGAGTCTTCCTACTTATTATCTAATCTGTGGATTAGGCGACTTTACAATGTACATCGAGTTGTCATAGTAAACCCTGAATTGAAGTTCTATGAGACTTCCCTCAGACGTCGAGGCCAGTGCTTGCGTCTGCTAACTTAAACATGAAATTAATAATTGCTGATGTTTGCATTGTCTGTCACTGTCGTTTATTGGAATGTCGCTAACCCAATATAAGTCTTTGAGTTTTTGGGGTTCCGTACCCGAGAGGTGCCCAACGGCCCTACGACATACAAATACAAATTATTTATTGGGTAAAAAACAATGTTGATAATAAGATGCTATGCTAAAATACATATTGTTGCACCGTATTATCTGTCTGTTTGATTCGTAAAGGGCTTTGTCTCTTGAACTGTCATAATGAGCCATTTTCAGTACAAATACAAAGCAATTCATAGATGGCGCTTACAGGCGTGGCCATAGAAGAACCGGAATACGGCTGTCAAAATTAATCTGCGCTAAGCAAAATTTGACAGACGTGTCCCTGTTCTTCTATGTGCACGCCTATAAGCGCCATCTATGAAGTGGTTTGTGAATTTGTACTGAAAACGGCTCATTAGTAGATCATTTTCACAGTATGTACGACTTGTCATGGTAAATTGACCAACAAACATTAAAAGTACAATAACTAAAAAAATACGGCATGTCCCGAAAAAATACGTGTTTTTTTTAGTTTTTTTGTTCTTTTGCTCTATCGTACCAACGATAATTACAAGTGTAAAATTTAGTCCTATTTTATTCTATGTTATTACGGTAATACATATATTTAAAATCGACTAAACGAGTGAACTGAAATGAAAGAAAACACATTTTCTCCAAATACTGTAAGGGGTTACCCGGTGATAGCCTGGCGCGGCTCATAGAAAAAAGAAAACTGCTTTCGCAATAGGTTTCTGCAAAAGTGAAAATTAATAATGTTGAGAACCTACAACCTAAAATCTGCGTGTGGAAAATATTATTATCACATTTATAGCTCCTTGTAGCCCTTAATATTTAATACTGATGGATTATAAGAAGGAAAGCCAGGGATCGATAAGGAGCGCAAGAATTCCAATATATTAACCAAAAGACCGACGAGAACTGATATTCATTGACATGGATATTTCAGTTCATACCGAATAGTTTTCTGTTTACGATAATACTAACTTTTTTAAAAATGTTATATAAATAAAATAAGATAAAAAAAATATATTTTTTCAAATAGTAATAAAAAAATAACAGTATTTAATATTTTATTTTATTTTTCATTTGCATTGGACTTGTTCTGGAAATAAATAATTTGTTATTACTATATATTGCGAGGTACGGAACCCACGATACGCGAGTCCAATTCGACTTGGCTTCTTCTTGGTGTAAACATGATAGGACAGAATGAAAGAAATATCAAAAGTAGTGTAAAGAGGTTTACACCGTTACACACTTATGTAGTTAGTATAGTGTACCTACAATTGTTATAGTAGTCAGTGAGAGCGTCGTGGAAAACTATAACGGTCTTATTTATAAAGACTCGATTCCTTAAAACACTTCAAAAACGCCGGAAAGATTGCGGTGGTGATTTTGCAAGGAAAAGATGTAGCCACGGATTAAATGAACAGAGTTTTACATTGGTTTTAGAGGAATCATCATCATCATCATCAGCCATTTGACGCCCACTGCAGGACATAGGCCTCCTTTGTGGTTTTCATAACCATGAAGGGTTTTGCCGTAATCGCCACGCTTGGCAGGCGGAAATCGTGGGAATCGTTTAGAGGAATCGTGTTTTTATAAATAAGGCCGTAAGTTTTCATGGCATAATAAACATATCAAATAAAGTCAAAATAATATTCGAAATAATTACTTATTAGAAATAAGGGCTCTACCATAAATAATGCTAATTAGCATGGAACGAATGTTACAACTGCATAATCTTGAACTTAAAATTGGATTCATCACTGGCTTATTTCTTTGCTTATAACAATAACATATCATTTATACATGCGAACTATATATGTATGGTGCTTCCATTAACTTGTATTCCTCTTCTGTAACATATGTATTCATCTTTTAAATCAGTCTTGTAAACTTTGACTCATTCCGCCACAGACTAAATAGGACATCAGTGGCCTAATTACGCTCACCAAATCCTGAGCAATTCCAATCGTCTAACTGTCAAACTCCATACTAATTTGACAGTTAAACGATTGGAATCGCTCAGGATTTGATGAGCGTAATATAGGGGCTGGCCACAAAATAAAATAAAAATCACTTTATTTGACGCAAAACCAACTACATTTTGTACTTACATTCTACAGGTTGTAAGCATACAAAGGCAACGAATCTTTGAGATACACTATTAAGTTTTGGTTAACCTTGTACATAGTATAATTCTATAAGCACTAACGTTTAAACTAGGCCTAGAACATCCTTGCCTAGACTGTATCTTAAACACTAGTTCCTTTCAGTGTTTCAACAAATTGGTTAAGTTGTTTATCATGGAAGATACTAATCCACAATCAGAGTTATTTGAATAGTTTCTTTAACGACCAGCTGTTATTCAATTTTATCGACCAATTCTATTGCGATTAAATTATCACTCAGGAATTCAATTATCTAATCAGATGTGTCTCCCTTCAACCATTGTTAGATTGATCGTAGGAATTAAAAATCCTCGGCAGACCAACAGCTGGAGCGAAATAACACTGTTAATTAAAGAAAGAAAGGCAAACGTGGACCCTAGAGTCCAATACATCATCAGCCATTTGACGCCGGACATAGGCCTCCCTCATGGTTTTCCAAGCTTCCCGGTCTTGTGCCGCCCACATACACGCGTGGTGATTAAGCGCATACTCCCTCTCTGACAGAAGGCCTGTGCCCTACTGTGGGACGTATATAGGCTGCTTATATACGTCCCAAAGCACATAGCTTCTCTAAGAGACGGCCCGTATTTCCCCTTAAAATACAGTGAACGAATTCATAGTCACCCTGTAGAATACCAATAGTTTCAATAAAACAACGATTACCGTCCTAGTATAAATAAACTATACATCAATGTAGCGAAGTGCGTCATGACGACTTATGTCGGTATATAATAAATAAATAATAACAAATAACTTCCACATAACACAATCACTTGACCTGGTCCCAAACTAGGATACCCTGTGCTATGGTAACCAGGCAAGGACATCACAAACATGGAAATGCACTCAGACTGAGGCCATTTGTACAAATGTACGGCGACCCCCAGTGGGAATCGAACCTACGACCTCTGTCTTAGTAGTAAGCGCCTAGTCCAACGAGACAGTCAGTATGAGGTGGACGGCGCCGTGATGACTCGGGTTAGTAAGGTGCGGGATCCAGGATTGCTTATGAATACAGATTGTCCTTTAGTGACCATGACCATATAATAAGTAGGTATATAAAAATTTACATACAGGCACATACATTGCTTCTGGCCCCACACTAGGATACCCTGTGTCGTAGGAACCAGAAACAACGACATCACAAACAATGTAAACATCCAAGACCCGGGGTTTTTTTCCCCCAGCCGGGATTCGAACCCGGGGCCTCACAGGTCGTCAAAATTATGCAAAAGTCTTTCTTCTTTCTGGTCGTGTCCTCATGACTGAGGGACGTGACTATGGGGCAGTTTCAGCCACCAACGCTCAGCCATGCGCATTGTAGGGTTCCGTAGAAAGAGTTTAAGTATTTTAATTGGTTTTGGACCTTCAATCATCAGCCATTTGACGCCCACTGCAGGACATTTGGTTTTGGACCTTCAATCATCAGCCATTTGACGCCCACTGCAGGACATAGGCCTCCTTCGTGGTTTTCATAACCATGAGGGGTTTTGCCATAATCGCCACGCTTGGCAGGCTTGTTGGCGATCGCAGTATGCGGTTGGAATCTAAGGAAGACGCTGCTAACCGTCTCCTGGTAATTGATTTCCTGAGTCGCTTTCTACGACATCCACGGAGGGAAATGGAGTGACGCTATTCTTAATCCGGCGCCACACGGACATTGGACCTTATATTAAAGTGGTAATAAATATTTATAGAATATTTTATTTATTTATATGTTTTTAGTTTAATTGGATTGGATGCGCACGCGTAAACTTCGAAGCGGCATTTCATGCAGTTTTCTGCATCCTGTTCTGTGTGTTTTCCGGGGGGCCGAGTCTCTAAACTGCATCTAAGTTGTTCAATAGAGTCATATTAGTCCGGTAATGATTGTTTCATTAATACAATCGGCAGTCTTGTAAGCAATCGCATTCCAATGGTATAGCTCGTGCAACTTGACTCATCTTCTTCGCCAGAGTTGCCTATTAATTTGCGCGGCTTAAACCATTGAAATTATATTGTACTGTTATTGCTTTGCAGACTACCAAATAGAAGCAAATAACAACTATCGTCGTGCTTATATAATTCTATTGAAAAAATATGTATGTATTAGACTCTAAGGACTACTCTGTGCAACCCTAAATCATAAGAATTCGTTTTTCTGATTCCTTGCCTTTTTAATATTGTCACGCTTCACCGCATTGTATATACTCATCAATCCACTTGAAGCAACTCATTAGTAAAACCGCCATGCGATAAAACAATAGTCTATCCGTTTCTCGGCTAAGGTTCTTCCTATAGCAAAGAGTGATAAATTTTTACGTGACACGAAATTGAGCAAGGTCGGTTAGCGCCACCGAACTAGCTGTGTATTTTAATGTTAATGACCCTTCGGAATAGTGTTTATTTAACACTAATTCACTATTCAGAACCATAGGTTCTAGGTTCCAGTAACGTTGCGGTTACCGTGATCACGGGTAGATTGTTAATGTTAAACCTTATAATATAGATAGCTGTTGCTCGCGACTACGTTCGCGTGTTAATTTTGGTGTGTATTTTTCCGGGTAAAAAATAGCCCATGTGCTAATCCAGACTTTTCAGCCGGTTCCGTTTCGCCATTTTTGCGTGAAAGAGGAACAAACATCCATCCATACATACAAACTTTCGCGTTTATAATATTAGTAAGGATACGTATATATTATATTTAAAATTGCAATAATTTTGAGTGGTTTGAAAGACATAGTAAACTACCTGACAATAGCTATGGAATAGGCACGCTGGGTTGTTTTTTTAAAAAACACTCTTTTCAAAAATATCTCGACACTAACTCGAATCTGTTAGAACGTGGTTAGAACCATTAGTAGCCAACCAGAGCGGTGCGTGCGTGCCGCGGGTCCGCGGGTCATTGTTCTGTTAGACGGAGAGGCGGTACTAATAATTAGTTGTTGGCGCATTTTTTTAAACAAGATGTCTCAACTCCAAATAAGATTTCTCAACAATTTTTTATTTTTATTTACGTCTATACTTAAATGTAATAGTCTAACTAAATAGATGCCATTTTTAATTACTAAATACATATCCAAGGCTTTCAAACCACCCGGAATTGAGCGTGTATATCTATCTATCCAGCCCAAAAAAAAGAGCCGTCTCTCTAAGTAGCTCTACGACCGTACATACCTATTTTAAGCTACGAAGCAAAACACCATATTCAAAAACCTATTTAGAGGCTAAACACTCCACTAATGCCGGGACTTGAACCCGCGACCTCTGGCTAACCGTGCCAGCGCTCTCCCAACTAAGCTAATGGGCAAGTGCGAGCATCGGCGAAATTTCGAGCCTCTACAAACTTCTCTGTATTACGTGAAAATAGGTTTATGAAATGGTCCTCAGCCTTACTGCAACCACAGCTGCAACAAAAAGAATATAATCAAATATGATCTGTCAAAGTCATCTGTATCTGTTCTGTAACCTCTTTATAATCAGCATGGAAGTAGTATCTACTAGTACCTAGTACATACTGCTTCCATGATAATCAGTAAGTAATAGTTTTTACTATAACAGATTAACGAAAGAAATACCTCATATTGACAGTAAAAACTATCACTGAGTATGTAAACTTCAGATTAAAGACTTGTAAACCGTATATTCATTAATCTGAGTTGAAAATGAATCAATGCCGACCCCATTAATGCACAAATGCGGTCATCAATTAAAAAACCGGACAAGTGCGATTCGGACCCGTTTGTATTCAGTTCAGGAATCGAGTCTCGCAGTTTTTTTCGAGCTTTTCCCGAACTTCAAAGACTATTTTTTTAATAATTTAATTACAAATGTATGGTTTTCAGATTTTAGCTTGTACTTGTAGTATAAGACGATATTACTTGTCAAATTTCATAATTCTAGGTCAACGGAAAGTACCCTATAAATTTTGATTCCCTTGAGTGTATATGTTTTTTACGGCATAAACGTCCGTTGCTTTTTTTTACGTTAACTTAAAGGTTTTATTTTTTCCCAGCTTTAAGCAACTGTAGACCTGAGTATATGATTTTAATTTCAACTCGATACCTCCACGCGTTCTCGAAATAAAGGGTCTTGACAGACGGACGGACGCGGACGGACGGACAACAAAGTATTCATAATATAAGGGTTCCGTTTTTGCTTTTTAGGTACGAAACAATAAAAACGTGGCGCCCGGAATTTTTTGACATCGAAACTCCTTGCAGGCAACGAAAGTCTGGCCGTGCGATAAAGTGGAAAATTTTTTTTTTTGACGAATGACGTTTAGGGTGGACCACAGATTAAGGAAACATGGAGAACTTGCATTACGAAATATTTTAATATAATAGGAGAGGCCATGTTAAAAGATAAATAAAAGTTGTAACTTTTTTTCTTTACTTTCTTTTTGTAATACGAGTATAACCTGTTGAAAAGTCAATATAGTCACGTGGTACAAAAACGCGATATACAAATCAAGCTCAAACTATGACGTCACAAATTGCACGTAATGCCTCATAATGCGTGAAGTGTTTATCGATATTTAAGTTACCTCGTAAAATAATGTTTTTATGCATCTACACCCTTATAAGGAAACGTTAAGAATCCAATAAAAAAACTAAATCTAATAAGTTTTTTTTTTATTATTAAAGCAACTTTATACTTTAACTTTATTTTTTGCTATTTTAGTGATCCCGAAAACACGGAAAAAAAAACATTTTTTCGGTATTATTTTGTAATTTTTACTAAGTTTTATAATTGTCTTCTATGGTATAATTAAGCAATGCCAAATCACATCGGGGTAACCAGATATACGGGCCCGTGCGCGCGCAGTTGGGTTTTCGACGGAAAATAATAAGATATATTAAATAAACACAAAATTGATGTTTGCAGTCGAAGCTATATAAAATACAGCTAATGTCACTAAAAGAAAAACCGGCCAAGTGCGAGTCGGACTCGCGCACAAAGGGTTCCGTACCATTATCTATACAACATTAGACACAAAGATAAAAAAACAACAAAAAAAATCACGTTTGTTGTATGGGAGGCCCCTTAAAGAATTATTTTATTTTGTTTTTAGTATTTGTTGTTGTGAAAATTTCAACTCTCTAGCTTTCACGGTTCTTGAGATACAGCCCGGTGACAGACAGACGGACGGACAGACAGACAGCGAAGTCTTAGTAATAGGGTCCCGTTTTTACCCTTTGGGCATGGAACCCTAAAAAATTAAAAAAACGAAATACTCAAATTAAAAATTCTAAAAAAACAAAATTAAATAAAAACCTATGTGGAGAGTCCCCACACCACTCCAATGTAAGGTGCAAGTTCCCCATTGAGGGTTGGAGTTAATCTGTTACTCTTGTTGTGAAATTTTACATCATTTTCTCTTTTTAGTCTGTGGATTATTTCTATCTGTGATATAAGAAGATGAAAAAAAATCTATTAGGTTGTGAATCACCAATATTGACAGAATCCTTGGTTTACAGAAAATCGTGAAGTTATCGTTTACGCTAGTGATAAATGATGGAATTCGACATAAGTATCTGCAGCCCTGTTCTGCTATGGGTATACTATTACTAAGATACTACGAGTGTAAGGAGATTGAGCGTCATGAGAGCCATGTATCTGCCGTATCGAGTCAGGCTCGCACTAGCCGTATGTATAAAAGTCTTCAATACCTACGTTAAAAATATTAATTTAATAGATTTTAGTTTCGGACAAAATAGGGGATTTATTAACAAGGGGCAAGATAAAACGTATCTGAAACCGGCGTGCGTGCACGCAGCGACTAATGCATGTTGAGGAAGCGAAAGTGATCTGTCAGGATCGTGGCAAGTGGCAGTCCCTGGTCTCTGCCTACCCCTCTGGGATATAGGCGTGAGCTTATGTATGTATGTACCTACTTTCTGATGTTTGGATAAACATTCTCTGACAATTGGCTATTTTTTGCCTAGCACGTGACATCGGCGAAATTGTACGGGATAATCAGTGCAGTGTGTCCATAAAGCAGAATTAAATTGAATTGAATTCAATATGTATTATTAATTATGTACTTACGACCAAGGCAAAACCAAAAAACCGACACTACAAAGTAATAAGTTAAATATGATTGTCATAATAATCTATCTTCTATCTATTAATTGGATGTCAATAAAAATCTATTGCCAAATGTATGACCAGCATACCTAGTTTGAGAACGGCTCGGCCGATTTGGCTGATTTTTATTGTATACTAATGGCCAATTCCAGTAGATAAATGTTTAATGCGAGGACAAGGTTTGTATGAAAGAATTTATTTGAAAAATCCATTTGTATATGGTCAGTACATTCCGTGTGGCGCCGGATTGAGAATAGCGTCACTCCATTTCCTCCCTTGGATGTCGTAGAAGGCGACTAAGGAAATACATTGCCAGGAGACGGGCAGCAGCGTCTTCCTGATATTCCAACCGCATACTGCGATCGCCGACCCGCCTGCCAAGCGTGGCGATTATGGCAAGACCGCTCATGGTAATGAGGCCTGTGTCCTGCAGTGGACGTCAAGGGGCTGATGATAATGGTCAGTACTTACAACGACTGTCGGGTCAACAAATACTATCGCAATCATTATGCATAGAAACGAAAGGACTACGACTACGGGCATATAAACCTACTCACGCCTGCATGCCGTCGGGCTAGGCAGAGTCCAGCAGGCACAGACCAGGGTTTGCCACCTGCCAGGATCCTGACATACGTCATCCATCCAGCACGCCACGCACGCCGGTTTCAGAAACTTTTTTCTTGCCCTTTGTCAATACATACCCTATTATGTGCGCCTGGCACGTCCTTTATCGGCCCTTCCACCCCCCTTCGCTCTACATATTCGAAAAGCATTGTCAGTATTAAGTAGCAACTTCCCACATTGATCGGTTACCCTATCTTCGTGACACGTTGGGTCACATCCTCAATGTGACCCAACGTGTCACGAAGAACCGTATGTTTGGGGTTCAAGGTGATACAAAGCTACGCTATGTGCATTTATGGAAATTACCGTTACAAATTGGAAAATTGCTGTAAACGATATTGTCCCTTCTACCTACACCAACGCACTGCAGTTTGACTCTCGCTTTAAATACATTCTACGTAGTGTCTTACTCTCGAGATATTGTAGCGTCGCATGCCGACTCTCTTTTTCCTGTTCAGAGATAATCTAGCCCCGAAAACTAAATCTAAATCTCACTCTCTCACGCTCTGAATTCCAATGCATGCCGACTCCTATCATCATCATCAGCAGCCATTTGACGCCCACTGCAGAACATAGGCCCCTTTCGTGGTTTTCATAACCATGAGGGGTTTTGCCATAATCGCCACGCTTGGCAGGCGGGTTGGCGATCGCAGTATGCGAATGGAATCTCAGGAAGACGCTGCTGCCCGTCTCCTGGTAATTGATTTCCTTAGTCGCCTTCTACGACATCCACGGAAGGAAAGGGAGTGACGCTATTCTTCATCCGGCGCCACACGGTGCCGACTCCTATGTCGTTCTAAAGAATCTCTCTCGAGACATTCTGGCGCCACAGGCCGACTCTCTCTTTCGTTTTGAAGAGGTTCTAGCGCCTCAGGCCGATTCTCTCTCTCGTTCTAAAGACTTTCTAGCGCCACAAGCCGATTCTTTTTCTCGAGACATCCAAAGCTGCAGGCTGACTCTGTCTTTCGTTCTAAATAGGCTCTAGCACAGCAAGCCGGCTCTTTCTCTCGAGACATAATATAACGCCGCAGGCCGACTCTCTCTTTCGTTGTAAAGAGGTTCTAGCGCCGCATAATGACTCGTTCTCTTGACATTCCTGCGTCGCGGGCCGACTCTCTATTTCGTTGTAAAGAGGTTCTAGCGCCGCATAATGACTCGTTCTCTTGACATTCCTGCGTCGCGGGCCGACTCTCTATTTCGTTGTAAAGAGGTTCTAGCGCCGCATAATGACTCGTTCTCTTGACATTCCTGCGTCGCGGGCCGACTCTCTATTTCGTTTTAAAGAGATTTTAGCACAGCAAGCCGACTCTTTCTCTCGAGACATCTAGCGCCGCAAGCCGACTCTCTCTTTCGTTCTAAAGAGGTGCCGCATGCTGACTCTTCTTCTCAAGATATTCCAGCGCTTCATGCCGTCTCTTTTTCCCTCCCTCTCTCGACACCGCAGGCAGACTCTTTCTTGTTATAACGACTCTAGCGCTGCAAGTTGCAAATTAAGGGTACAGCAAAATTTGTCTGTGATTCCGGTAAGAAACAGGAGCTCTATTTTTGAATCACTCGTATGAAATTGTATCGTCGAATGCGACTTAAGTCACACTCGTCTTCTAAGTCGCATGATGTCGTTTTTCCGTATTTTTGAATCGTTCGCCTGAAGTGTTGCCAGTACAATTTGAAGTATTGTATTTTATCCATTCCACGCAGAAATTAAAAAAACCGGAAACTACCGTAACAGAAACGGAACGTAATACTTTGTTTTATTGGCTGTTTAAATAAACAATCTTTGTCTTTTGTTACAAACAAAACACTACTGTCATTTTGGTTTGTGTTTGTTCTTGGTTTGTTCTAACGAAATGTCGAAATCGTTTTTTGACAATTAATCTATCGATCGCCATGCGAGACGAGTGGTAAGGACCATTCGTTGCAGTCGAGTGATTAAAAAATACGGAATTTCAGATGTCGAAAGAAAATCAGTAGAAATCGAGCGCTCGACGCGATACGAGTGATTCAAAAATAGAGCTCCAGATATGTATTGCAGTTGCATGCGATATATCGTGTTTTCACTTCGAACGCGGCGAATGCTTTGAAAACATTGGTTTTATTCCCAAAACAACGACCGAAAATCACGGCGTTTAATCATGCATTGGGTTAATTTGCGAGGAATTGAGGTGTTATATGTGTCCATACATGTATACGAACTCAAATAAAAACTTCATTTACACTCCGCACAGGCCTTCTCTCAGAGATTTGGGTTCATTTGTGAGAAATTGCGATGTTATCTCTGTTGTCAGATTCGCAACCTATTACTGTGCAGTGTGCATTTCACTGCTGTTTCTACGGTTCCATAGTCATCAAGGAACCCTCATAGTTTCGCTTTGTCCATTTTTCTGTCAATCTGTCTTTCCGTTTGTCTGTTCGCGACTTAGCACAGGCACTAGAAAGCTGAAATTTGGTACTTATAATCTTCTATCTTAATCTTAAAATCTTAAAATTTTTAATGCTCGCTCCAGGGCAGTAACGCATATAATGAACTTAAAAGGAAATCTATCACGACTAAGCAGGCTTTACAAGTTGACGAGTAATAGGCGAACGATTTATAACAGGAAAACTTCGTACAAATTCCATTGAAAATTGCTTTGATGAAATTGTTACTTCTGTAAAGTGGGTAGAAAACGCTCCTTCAACGGAACCCTACAATGCGCGTGGTCTGACATGCACTTGGTCGTTTTTTATTGTTTATAAGTGATACGTGTTTAAGTTTGAACATCACATGAATAGCCTACAGGGCATAGGCCTTCTCTCAGAGAGAGTCAGGGTTTAATCATTGTGCGTACCCAACGCGGATACACTATTGACAACTCAAAGACACCTTTAAGTTTATAAAATTTGAATTCTCTAAAACCCTGAAATGCATCCGACAATCTAATATTTTTTTCGCGACTTTCAGCTTTCCCAATACTAAAATTCAATGCCAATAAGTACTTAGTAAAAGTTGATTGTAACGGAGAGCAGATTATTAAAGTATTCTCGGAGTACATGAGGAAATCCGTCTGTCGATCTGTCGAGCGAAAGGAAAAAAACTGGCCAAGTGCGAGTCAGACTCGCGCACGAAGGGTTACGTACCATTATGTATACAAAATTTGAATATTTCAAGCGTCTACCTATTGCCGTTTGTTGTATGGGAGTCCCCTTAAATATTTATTTTATTCTGTTTTTAGTATTTGTTGTTATAGTGGCAACAGAAATACATCATCTGTGAAAAAGTCAACTGTCTAACTATCGTGGTTCATGAGATACAGCCTGGTGACAGACGGACGGACGGACAGACATATAGGTGAAATATTTTTGTTCAACTGTTTTTAGAGGTATCACGCCACGAAATTTTACATTTTTTGATTTACATTTAAATACAGGCAGATACATTGCGACTGGCCCCACACTAGGATACCCTGTGTCGTGGGTACCAGAAACAACGACATCACAAACATGTAAACATCCAAGACCTGGGGTTTTATTTTTTTTTGTCCCCAGCCGGGATTCGAACCCGGGACCCCTCGCATGGTATGCAGGTGCACTACCGCTGCGCCACGAGGTCGTTATAAAACAAAAAACTTAATTTCCCGGCAATCAGTAATCGACACTTTGGTATTTTCACTTTTTTGCAAAAATGACATCTCATGGGCCCATAATGACTCACTATTATACAACCTCTGACATACCTTCTATTTTGTTATTTCTAGTCGACGGTTTTCCTAAAACCCACCATGAGATGTCATTTTTGCAAAAAAGTGAAAATCCCAAAAATGACGATTACTGCAAGTGCAATTAGCAGGACTATGTATATATTGAGCTGACGTATTTGGTAAATAACATAGAACTGCATAAATAGTTACCTAAGCAGCAATTCCGTAACTTGAACGGTTTCTTATCTTAGACAACTTGAGCATTTATAGTGCCGTAAAGATGCAAATATATACATTTTTGTAGTCGTATAGTGAAAAAAGTATTTAATAAATTTATCGATTAAGTTTATTTTCCTTACTACTCATGCTAAGATTTCCGGTTATTTCATTACCAACCTTGTATTACCTACCCATCTGATCTCATGCAAGTGTGCTTTTCCTCTTTCTGATAGGTATACTTAACTAACTAAACTGTAGTATTGTTAATCACCGTGAGGAAACCTGAAACTGGTGGATATAATTATAATAAGTTCCACACAACACAATCGCTCGCCGGAGACGGGCAGCAGCGTCTTCCTGAGATTTTAACGCACACTGCGATCGCCAAACCGCCTGCCGAGCCTGACGATTATGGCAAAACCCCTCATGGTTATGAAAACCACGAAGGAGGCCTATGTTCTGCAGTGGGCGTCAAATGGCTGATGATTGAAGGTCCAAAACCAATTAAAAACTTATACTATTTATGCCCGTTAAAGGGTTAGAAGTCAGACGCCACAGTCAGTACTACAATAAGCGGCATCTGAAAATAATGCGGGATCTCGTAATCTCGAGATCTCAGAATACCAAGATCTAGGTATACTCGGAAATGGCTGATGATGATGATGACTACCTACTTTGCGAATGACGGAAATGCTATCGGTAAACAGATCAATGTCTTCGTGTTCGATACAAAGGTCGTTCAATAACTCTAATGAAGTAATAATTTTGTCTAAAGTTAGTGAGAGCCCAAGGAACAAATAATGACAGTCTTCGGCGACACTGGGGACGTGAGGGGACGAGGATTATGCACATAACATGTGCATAAAAGCAGCAAAACGTGTCTGTATATCATACAGACCCATTTTTTACTGCTTCTCCGATTCTCTACGGTTTTCTGCAAGTGATCTCTTACAGAGATAAGCTCATGTTGTTTCTCGTGTAATGTAGTGTTTTCTTGTACAATAAAGTAAACATAGAAACTGGAAATTTGTATCAAAAGTAATTTGAGAATTTGAAACTTTTGCTGGGTATTCGATGTGGTTTAATTATATTTATCGTAGGTAACTGAAGATACGATTAATTTACTTTTACAAACGTTGTATAAACTAAACAAACTAAAAAGAAACAGACGTCTTTCGACACATCATGTAATTAGCGTAATTAGCCAATAGGCATTAGTAGATAGTGCCCTTTTTCGTTCAAAAGAAAACAGATTAAAGTACATTGCTTATTGTGAAAGAACAACATTGCCAATCGCCTTAGCAACGAGAGCAATGGACCGTGAATGTTTGCGACACTGTCGTTTATTTGACGATTTGTTTATGCTTCTAGAACTTTTCACGCCATTAATAGAAACAGAAGCTACTGTTAATGATAACTAATCAATCTTTACATTGGCCTGCCCCACTAGTCTAGCGGTAATACGCTTGACTACCATGGTAGAGGTCGTGGGTTCGATTGCCGCCGAGGGCCGACCAAATATGGAACAAAATGTGACTGGAGCCGCAGTATCTCCTAACGCAAGCCATGGAGAACTTGATTCAAACTTAGATTGAAGTCACATTGTTTTTGAACTGTATAGAGAAATAAAAAAAAAACAACAATAAAAAAATATAACTTAATAATATAACTTCCACGCAACACAATCACTTGTCCTGGACCCAAACTAGGATACCCTGTGCTATGGTAACCAGGCAAGGACATCACAAGCATGGATTGGAAATACACCGAGACGGAGGCTATTTGTACAAATATACGGCGGCCCCAGTGGTAATCGAACCCGCGACCTCCGCCATAGTAATCGGGCGTGATACCGCTAGGCCAACGAGGCAGTCAAAATTAATAAATAACCATAAAATAATTTTATGTTGGAGTCTTTCTGACCGTCTTTCTCCAATCTAAGTATCGGGCTAGTTGCTCATTGAAGTTTCTATCCTAATTGTTTTGTGCTAAGACGGTTTTCACAAGGCCAAACATGTTTATGTTCACGGCGTGTCATTTGTGAGGTAAACAACTGCAGCGTGTGGTCCCTACCAGTAGCACTGCATAATTCGATATGGACGAACGTTAATAATTCTAATCGTAAACGTCATTATAGTTCTTGGCCATTTTCAATTGAAGATTGGCAGAAACGTAATTTGTTACTCCGGTGACGGCTGCAATGGTTCCGTCCGTGCAATAACGCGCCCCACCAACGGAAAAGATCATATCTTTTATTACAGATTATTTTTTGCAAAAAAAACCGGCCAAGTGCGAGTCGGACTCGTGCTCGAAGGGTTCCGTACCATTATCTATACAACATTTGAATAGCAAAAAACGGCAACAGATCACGTTCGTTGTATGGGAGCCCCCGTGAAATATTTATTTTATTCTGTTTTTAGTATTTGTTGTTCTAGCGGCAATAGAAATACATCATCTGTGAAAATTTCAACTGTCTGACTATCACGGTTCATGAGATACAGCCTGGTGACAGACGGACGGACGGACGGCGGAATCTTAGTAATAGGTAATATAGGTAATTAGTAACCTTACCCTTTGGGTACGGAACCCTAAAAAGTGTCAGTCAATCTATCAATCATGTCAATAGTGATTTCTGGGTGGGATCCGATATAGGGTCGCTTTGTTCTCCGTCCGTTCATCTGTCTGTCAAACCCTTCATCTAAGGAACGCTTGAAGGTATCGTGTTGAAATTAAAACCATGTACTCAAATCTAGAGCCCCTTGAACCTGTGAAAAAATCAAACTTCTCAGTTAACGTAAAAAAAGTTATGGCCGTTTATGCCGCAAAAAAACGTATATTTCGACACTCAAGGGAATCAAAATTTATAGAATACTTTCCGTTGACCTAGAACTATGAAATTTGGCAAGTAATATCGTCGTATACTACAAGTACATCGAATTGAGGGCTTTTCAATGACAGCTGTCAGTAGAGTTTCATTAAAAAAAAT
Organism: Yponomeuta malinellus; assembly: GCA_947308005.1. NCBI lineage: Eukaryota > Metazoa > Arthropoda > Insecta > Lepidoptera > Yponomeutidae > Yponomeuta > Yponomeuta malinellus. Next base: position 4,040,822 of record OX371019.1, read on the forward strand.
AGATGGCGCTGCAAGGAGAACAAATTTCATCATACGTTTTAAATGTTGTACATCGTTAATACTCTGTAATAATCTAAACATCTCTCCTCTCGTCAACGAAACAAGCGAGCAACGTGACAGAGACTACAGAGAAGGTACAGTGATGTCATGTCAATTTTGACATATTAATATTATGTTACGTCAGCACCATCTATCGGTAACTTGCGGTATGTACTGTTTTTTTTTAATGACGCTTTGAAAAGGCCTCATTCTGACGGTAGAAAGTTTTATTTTCTAATCTTTATTTCAGTTGGTATATCCCCTCAATTTTTTCCTTCACACTTATTATCTAGTAGCCGTGGTAGCCTAGTAGCGGTGGTAGCCTAGTGGGTAGAACATCGGACTTGGAAGCAAGAGACCCTGGTTCGATTCCCAGCGCGGGCATGCACCTATGACTTTGTTTTCTAAGTTATGCACTTTTGTGAAGTTATAGTAGCAATACCACTCGCTAATGGGCACGCGTGGTGAGTACGCTCATACTCTCTCCCTGAGAGAAGGCCTGTGCTCTACAGTATGACGTATTATATGCTGTTTAGTTATTATCCAGAACGCCTCAGACCACGTGTATCAAATATCTAACATAAACTATAAAAAATCTCGTGTCACAGTGTTTGTTATCGAACTCCTCCGAAGCGGCTTCGCCGATTTTTATGAAGTTATCTGTGTATATTTGGTAAGTCTGAGAACGGTAGGTCATAGCCTACGACCTACCACTCTCAGACTTACCAAATATACACAGATAACTTCATAAAAGTCAGCTAGTATATACCTACTTGTGCTAAGGCCGCTGTTACGGTAAGCATCTAACTCGCACGCACATACAATTTTTTTTAACAATTTTATATTTTTATAGATTTTCAGAATGTTTGCGATGAGGCAGAAAAAACGAAAACAAACAACTTGCAAATTATAACGTAGAACGTAGAACGCCTGTACTAGCCACGTGAAAATAATTATTTCACTCAAAAATTATTTCCGTCCATAATCGATCCACCACTCCGCAAATTGTATTTTTTTCAGTACTGACGTACGTACGTACGTACGTAGGTATTTATAAAAACGCCATTCCTCTGCAACACTTTTCAATGGCAATATAAGTAATCATCAGTTGTAACTTTCCCTGTATCACAGACTATTTAAACTACATCTAAGGAGTGTTTTAGAGAATACTACCGAACTTACTACAACTTTTATGTTTTGTTTGTTTGTGGCAATAAATCATTAATTCATTCTTAACACGCATGCACTCTACTCAGTTACATTATGGACGGCTTTGCAACTAAAATGTAAAGGTTGACATGCTGTCGACAGCACTGCGTTGGCTATAATATTTTTTGTAATAACATTTTTATTATTAATGGAATCGAACAAAAAAACTCAAATCGACATGTTTCAGAAATTGCGCATTTCAGATAATATATCCTTCTGTACTACAACCTACTTCATAAGCAGCCTATATACGTCCCACTGTGGGGCACAGGCCTTCTCTTAACGAGAGAGTATGGGCTTAATCACCACACGTGCCCACGGCGGATTGGCGATTTCAAGCGCTGTGGTATGTGAATAGCCCAGACACTCAGGTTTCCTCACGATGTTTTCCATCGCAGTTAGCGAGTGGTATTGCTCCTATACCTTAACAAATGTACATAACTTAGAAAGCAAAGTCATAGGTACATGCCCGCACTGGGAATTGAACCTGGGTCTCGCGCTTCCGAGTCCAATGTTCTACCCACTAGGCTACCACCACCCCTACAACCTACTTGATTATATCATCATCATCATCATCATCAGCCATTTAACGCCCACTGCAGGACATAGGCCTCCCTCGTGATTTTCATAATCATGAGGGGTTTTGCCATAATCGCCACGCTTGGCAGGCGGGTTGGCGATCGCAGTATGCGGTTGGGATCTCAGGAAGACGCTGCTGCCCGTCTCCTGGTAATTATTTTTCCTTAGTCGCCTTCCACGACATCCACGGAAGGAGATGGAGTGACGCTATTCTTAATCCGGCGCCACACGGAGAACTTGATTATATATAAATGCTTAATGTAGGGGAATTTGTGATGCAAACAGCCCTCAACGAAAGAAAGCGGTGACTGAATCCACCGGAATCCACCCGGCCCTAGAGTCTAATGCAATATGCACGACAGTACCTAGTTGTTATTTGCCTCTATTTAGTCTACAAAGCAATAGAAGCACAATGTCATTCCAATGGTATAACCCGCGCAAATTAAGGACATCTCCCGTGAAGAAGATCGAATCGCGCGGGGCGCCGAGTTAAGTTGCACGGGTTATACCATTGGAATGCGACCGGTTAATAGACTACCAATAATGTCAATAACACAACCATTACCATACTAATATGATTCTGTTGAACAACTGTACATTTCAGTTCTATCCATCCTAAGGTGGTCTGGAAGAGATCGCTAAACGATAATACCGTCAATTTTACACTGCAAAACTTAGACATGTAAGCCTTTTAATGTATTTTGTTTTCTGGTGTGTACAATAAAGTGTTCTAATCTAATCTAATCTAATTTAGAGACACCTCTGGTCCGCGGTAATATCCGTGTATCCTGGGCCCCGGTTGTGGACTTGCGATGCTGGTCATCTTCTTGCGCTGTTAATGCTGTAGTTTTCTTTAGAAACGCGACGTATTAATTTTGGGTAATTTTTTTTTCGGGGCAACGGGTTAGCGCGCTTTGCGATTGGACATAGCGATAAGTTCTTTTTAGGGTTCCGTACCCAAAGGGTAACGGACCCTATTACTAAGACTCCGGGGTCCGTTCGTCCGTATGTCCGTCCGTCCGTCCGTCTGTCCGTCTGTCACCAGGCTGTATCTCAGAAACCGTGATAGTTAGAGAGTTGAAATTTTCACAGATGATTATATTGTATTCATGTCATGTCTTGTTAAATGTTTCGTGTGCAATAAAGTATAATAATAATATTTCCATTGCCCCTATCACAACAAATATTAAAGACAGAATAAAATAAATATTTAATACAACAAACGTGATTTTTGCCGTTTTTGCTCGATATTGATAACGGCAACTGGGAGACGCTTGAAATATTGAAATGTTAATTAAACGGAACCCTTCGTGCGCGAGTCCGATTTTGAAATGTTGAAAAATTTGCAAAAAGTACGAATTATTTAATATCAATTAGTTGGAACTATTATTAATTATTCTTAATCCGGCGCCACACAGATAGTCCATTACTCCATTTCCTTCCGTGGATGTCGTAGAAGGCCAATGGAAAGGCAATGAAATCAATTACCAGGAGACGGGCAGCAGCGTCCTCCTGAGATTCCAACCGCATACTGCGATCGCCAGCCCGCCTGCCACGGAATGGCAAAACCCCTCATGGTTATGAAAACCACGAGGGAGGCCTGTGTCCTGCAGTGGGCGTCAAATGGCTGATGATGGTGATGATTATTAATTAATTGTTTCTTCTGGTTGTGCAATAAAGTTCTCTACGATTACGATTCGTGTCCACTAGTGGACGTCAGAAATAAACCGTTGCAATCTCTCAGTAATTGAACTATAAAATCTCGCTTCTTTACAATATTGCCAGCCGTTTAGTTATCCATAAACCGTGCACTTAACCTTCCCATCTGACCATGATGTACCTATGTATAATAATTCTTGTAGGCAATTAAAACCAAAGGCACCATCAACAAATAAGTCACCCCAATGTAAACAACTACGCTGGTAAGTGACGATAAATAAGTACAGTTGACAGCACATTGACTTTTTCAAGCCCTCTACTCGGTTATATTTACGGGCTAGTTTGCAATAAAAATGTAAAGTTAACCTGCTGTTGACTGTACAAGCGTACACAGTCACAGTTTACGCGCACTCTGCTCAGTTGCGTTAAGGGCTAGTTACGAACGAAAAGGTTGAGGTATCTGATTTGGACTGTACACACGGTACGCACATGCACGCATGTAGGGCTGCCACCTCCCCGGGTTTTAACCCGGAGTCTATGGGAGTGAATGGTGTGCGGGCTCCGGTTATAACTCTTCTTCGCGTCCGGACAACACTTTCATTTACCGAATAATAGGCAATTAAAAATGTTTTGAGTACGTGCGCGTTGAAAATATGAAAATAAAAGAAATAAGCGAGTTTTTCGCAAATTAGGCTCTTATTTTTGACGTGAAAACTAACGGCCTTATTTATAAAACACGTTTTATCTAATGCACTCCTCAGATGCAGTTTATTTAATCTGTGGTAACGACTTTTCCTTGTAAAATCTTCACCACAGAGTAATTTAAGGAATCGCGTTTTTTTAAATAAGACCGTACAATGCTCGTTCCATCTTTTTCTACCCACTTTATCCCGAAAACTACTTTAGGACGTTTAATTAAGACAGGCGCAAGAGCAAATTGTTAGTTTCCTAATTTGATCACTTTTTGCTGAATTAATTTGACATTCAGTTTCACGGGTCACAAACGAATTATGGATATCCAACGTTCGATTCGTGAAGATAGTCCTGAATTCATGCAAAAAACCCTTGTTAAAAAGCACTAAATTTTTCCCGAAATTTTCAATACCGACTTTGGGACTCATTCTTTTAGTAATAGTGTAGCCATTTCAAATTTGTTAATTATTTACAAAATTACATCATAAATAAAATTATTCGGATCATTGCATAAACTAGCGACATCGGGCCAGCCGTCTCGAGTGATGCTCTTACCAACGAACACCATTTCAATTTTCTTACGAAAATCCTACAGAAAAATTACCAACAAACATAATTTAATTTTTGTTTTTAATATATTATATTTCAAGAATACAGAGTTTTTATTTATTGAGTAGTAGGTTTTTCATTTTACAGAGCGATTTGTCAGATCGCAAAAATTGCGCTGCAAAAAGTATGTGGTTAATTATCTGAGGCACACTTTTGCCTACATACTGATACTGCGATCCTAGCAAATGGTTTTTCCTTAACCACCATTGCATGAAATCGAGATTAGTTTTCCTGCAACGCCAGATAGAAATAATAGATGTTACCATCATATAATGTTAATTCATTCAAAACAGCAAGTACTCAATTTTCCCTGATCGGCATCACTTAAACTCTCTGTAAACAGGAGAATAAAAGCCAAGGACTTTCCGTAATAGCAACGTAAAATAAGACAGAAGAAACGTCAGAGGGAAACTACTTATTGTGTTGATGTACTGTGTCCGGGAATATTGCCAACGTGCCCGGGCAGAAGCATATAATAGAGATATTAAAAAAGGATATAATACAGATATTTCTTTATCATAAATTACAGACAGTGGCCTTGTTACACAAAAGGTGATCTCTTCCAGACAACCTATGGATGGACCGGACTAATACGTGTAATATAAACAAAAGGGAGAACTAGCGGACTCCTTCCGCGAATTGTTTTCCGGCATTGGGTCTCGGGCATATTGCAATATTGCCGGGCAATACTTTACATAAATATACATAATTTAGAATAATTAATTATTTTCGCTCATTTATTTTATTAACTTCAGAGGTCTACTCTCTGAAGTTAAATAAAATAAATAACTTCCACACGACACACTCACTTGACCTAGTCCCAAACTAGGATACCCTGTGCTATGATAACCAGGCCAAGACATTTCTTCGATATCGCTAATTACCCGGGTCCCGGGTCAGCACCAGATGAGCCACTATCTTTTGCCTTATTCATATTGACTTACCTTTTTTTAAGTTTGTTTTTTGTTGAAGCCATAAATACGTTTTTTATCTTAGTGTATCAACCCGAAGCCTTCTCTGTGATAGCCTCTTGACTCTTCTTGACCTACAGAAGCTGCTTCCTTAACAGCTATAACTATATAAAACTAAAACGTAACCAAATCATATTTTTACCATGCCCTTATATGAATGTTATTTACATTAAATTAGTTGACATCAATAAATAATATACTATTTTCGATTACTATCGATTACTATCGAGGTGATCCGACAGAGAACCAAAGTCACCGACATAGCCCACCGAATTAGCATGCTGAAGTGGCAGTGGGCCAGCCATATTATCCGAAGAACTGATAACCGTGGATCGGGAAACGTAGTGTAGGACGTCCTCAGACTCGGTGGAGCGATGATCTTCGCAGGGCGGCTGGCAAGAGCTGGATGAGAGTAGCCGAGGACCGTGCTCAGTGGCGTGCTATAGGAGAGGCCTATGTCCAGCAGTGGACAAGCATAGGCTGATGATGATGATGATGATTACTATTTTCACAATTTATGCAGTAACCATAACTGACATTTATCTGTACACAAGCTCTGTTAATTAAGTTAAAACGTGTTTTGAAAAGAATAAATGTGGAGGTTCTTTGTTAGCTTCTTCTCCACATAATCCATTAATTGTGAAACTAACAACTTCGACGTTCATTAAGTAAACATTCTGTTTTTATAATGAATAAAAATATTTGAATTGAATTGAATTGAACAATTTATGCTATTAATTTAACTGACATTTCGCTAACATTCATTCAACAGTCAGTAGTCTACTTCGTTAACCCGAAGTTGACTCGCGCGATGCTAGTACTAATACTACTTATCGTACTTCACTCACTACCTCATAACCCTTTTTATTTATACTTATTTACGTTTTTGAACTGGTTCGTACCATCGCTCCGAGCCCTGCACGCCGCGTTACGGGTACTGACGGAAGACCAGCGCTGGGGTATCTCCAGCTTATGCTGAGTCGCTGGATGCGGGCGGCACAATACCGGGAAGCTTGGAAAACCATGACGGAAGCCTATGTCCTGCAGTGGGCGTCAAATGACTGATGATGATGATGATGAATTATCGATATTGTGTTCACCTTAGACATTGTGTTGACACATTCTAGGTCACACTTTTTGGGAATCGACTAGCGAGTTTCAGAAAGATACACGCAAACAATCTGCAGATAGGCACTTTCGTGTTTCTGTAACTTATTAGGTACCTGCAATTATGGCTCTATTTACTTGTTTGCTGTTTGTAATAAATCTATTTCAATCAGGGTTTTCCAGTCATTCTACAATAAATAGATAACCAGGGTGGTTGGCAGTTGGCACATCTTTCATATGCAATTACGGAGATATAATTGCAAGGTAGTAGTCAATGTACTAGTTCTACCACCTAACATATACATCATACTAATATTATAAATGTGAAATCGTGGGCATCGTCTTTTACATACACCAATTGTTATAATGATAAACGGCGTTTACTTATCGGATTAAGAACAAAAACATTAAGTCAATGAACGGAACGCTATCTGGGGGATTTTTTTGGAACTAGGTTTTTAGATCAACCCGCTATCAGCTTAGCCCCAAGGAAGCCTTAAAACTAACGTGAACATCGAAACCAACGTATATTGCGTCGTCGTATGATGACGTTTTAGAGCTTTTGTAGTGGGTTGGTTATTAATGTATAGAATTCTAAATGGCCCGATCGGACCACCATAACAATAGTTTTTAATTGTTCCTTTGAAGGTCATAATCTAACAGGTTAAGTATTCTTCTAGCGGTAACATGGAATAAGCATAATATGCTTTCTGTTGGTCTTCCTTAAGACTGTTCTTACGTGAAGCATGCTGTCTCGCACGCAGAATTTAACATTCACATTCGAAAATGTTAATGATTGTAAAAAAATGTTAAATAGTCTTTGATTCTATAATATACGAAACTATTTTACATTTTATGGTATTGAGTTATTTGATGCTTTGGGTCTTCGAGGTTTTGAGTCTTTGAGGTGTGGGCCTTTGAGGTTTTTGGATTTGTGAGGCTTTGCAAGATAATAAGAATAATAACATTAAGGGCATTTTAATGATTTTTTGTTTTCCCACACTGAGTTTTTGAGAAAAAAAGTTCTTACAATTTTAACAGTTTTTTTAACCAATTCCGGGCCAATGCGTGTAAAGGGTATGCTGGAGGCGCGGGTTCAAATCCCGTTTCGGTCCGGGGTTTTTCTTTAAATTAAAGTTTGTTAGTCACCACATGTTGCGTGTGGCCAAGCCAGTCTGTATTTTCTCTCATACTCGCTCACTCCTGAGTCCTGACCTACCGTCAGGAGTTTTTACGACACGCACTTAGTCGTTTTTTTTTATTTGATGTAGCCACTCCTCAAAATATATCCAACAGTGGCTATATTTGTGGAAATATAGCAGACAGGCGGACAACAAAGTGATAGATAGATAACACTTTATTGCACACAAGTAATCTTAAGTGATCCTATAAGGGAACCAGAAAAGCTACAAGCATTTCATAAAAAAAGGTATTGTGCTTAAATAAACGTAGCACATCGTCCGATTTTTTGGTAAAACAACTATTAAAGTTTCACTTCGGGTTTGTAATTTTGCACCGTATATGGGACCATGCCGTATGGGAGTAGATTTTCGTGATCGTTTGTTTGGAACCCTCAGGGCACTGATCCCACTCGCACTTGGCCGGTTTTTATTTATCGTGCGCTCTAAACCAAAAGGATCTTTCAAGCATTCGACCTTTTTCATGTTTTTAAGTCAACGCTGTATTGCGTCATCGGGTATTTCTTCATGTATTTATGCGCCACCTGAAATTCTACATAATAATGGGATTTAGGAATGCGTGGATTATTTGAATGCATTGTCGATGAATCATAATTATTATACATTTATGGTCTTATTTACAAAAAGTTGATTACACTAAAATACTCTTAAGAAAGAGTTAAAGCCGGTTTTTAACAGGAACTCCTTTTATAAATCGGCTTTAAATCCGTTAGTAGCGGAGCGGTAGGCCGGCTTTTCATTCGGGAAGTTGTGGGTTTTAAGTGCATTTGTGATGTTATAGTAGCAATACCACTCGCTAACGGTGAAGGAAAAACATCGTAAGGAAACCCTAGTGTTTGAGGTATTTACATACCTTAGCGCTTGCTACGTACAATGGCCCAATTATGAGGCTAAGTGCGGAGATCTCAGGTCTAACTAGAACTAGAACTAATAAATCCGTTTGAACAGTGTCTTAGTGGAATTTAGTGTTTATAAAAATACAATTTTTCTCTATATGAAAAACGAACCTTATTGCAATGCAGTAAGGCAATAAACCCTACTATCTCAATGTCAATTAACCTTAATAATTAACATTTCTGTCACAGACGATTCGATATAAGTTCAAGGTTGAGCGTCATCATCTTCAGCCCGTTGACGTACACTTGACAGCAGATCAACCTTTATATTTTAGTTGCAAAGTCGCCCATAACGTAACCGAGTAGAGTGCACGCGTATAAAGCAGGTGAGGTGTTATCGACTGTACATGTACACTGCCGGACAAAAGGTCTACCTATGTGCATTACGGAATAGATAGACGGGTTGGTTTTTAACCGAAATGTTTGTATAATTAGATTCAATTAGATCATAAATTAAAAAAATATCATTATACTAGTTGACCTGGCAAACGTTGTTTTGCATATTAATTATCCTAAGACCTATTCAGACCTACCAAACATACGCAAAAAAAAAAAATCGGTGAAGCCGTTTTGGCGGAGCACACGTGGTAATTAGGCCCATAATATCTCTCTGGGAGAAGGCCTGTGCCTGCAGGAGCTGAAGGCGCTACAAATGGTGTTGGCAGGGTCACTCTTTCGCGCCGCAGGTGCAGGTTGCACCTTGCTTGACTCTTTGGTCTCTGGGTTGACACGCTTATTAACTAAAGTTGCTTCGGCTTGGATCACTGCACTGCACACTTAATGTAGCTGCTTCGGCTTGGCAGCCTTAGCTTCACTGGGATGTAGCTTTGGCTATGCATGGGATATCGTATTTAAATGTCCATTTCAGTCCTCTCCCACTCTAACCCTATTTTTCGCTGTAAAACATTGGATGCCGCTACGAAGAATTTTGTAGGCAACTACGAAATTGTGAAATGGATCACTAGATCATTTGTGTTAGCGGTACACAAAGGTTGGTAATCAATATGTAAACTTAAGTACAGTGTGTTAAAGTCTCTTTCCGTTGTTGCCAGGTATGGTCGGAGCGCCGGACATTGTCAGGCCGTCGGACAAGACTGAGGACCACTCACCCCACCTGACCGGCTCGCTAGTTTTCACGATCAGCGGTCAGTAAACTCTTCAAAATCAAGATTTATAGCGTTAATCTGTGAAATTCTAAATGACCCGATCGGGCCACCATAACAATGGTTTTCAATTGTTCTTTTCAAGGTCATAATATAACAGGTTAAAATGGAATTGGGCGGGCCACGTATGTCGTATGGGCTCAGAAAGATGGGCGAAAATTGCCAGTGACTGGGTCCCACGCGACGGATACCGCAAACGTGGCCCACCAAGGTCTCGATCTCTCTGCCGGGGTGGCAGAGAATGGCCGATGACAGAGAGGAGTGAGGCCTAAGGGGAGGCCTATGCCCAGCAGTGGGGCAATAAACCGGCTAATTAAAAAAATAAATATAGGCGATTATGAACACGTAAAAAAAATCTGTACATTCTGATATAGCAATGTGTGTGTAACTAAAAAGAAAAGAGGATGTGTGCTAATGACCAAACGATAGAAGTGGAAAGTGTTTTTCTAAATAAACCGATTTGGATGACGACTGGAACAGAGTATAGGTACAATCGACAGCACATCAACCCTTACATCTTAGAAGAAGAAGACGAAGAAAGACGTTTATTATACCAACAAGATACATCACAGAAACCAAATAAGCATATAAGTCACATAAATATGCACAGCAACAGAGAGAAAACTAAATACACAACAGACAAAACGAATAAATAAAACAGGACCATAGATGTAGCCTGTGGTGTGTCTAAGTTGCCATAAAAGGCTGGTGACTCAGCGTTGGAGGGAGTGATCCCTCAGCGCTGATATTTAGTCAGTGCCTACGGTAACCCATAATTATTGTACGTCGCTCAAACGTCGTCGCGTCGTCGGCGTCGTCGTCCAAAGTCGCCCGTAACGTAAAGGAATAGAGTCCACGGATGTAAAGGTTGATGCGATTAACATCCTGTTTGTCGTACACTAATAATTTCTTAATATACCGTTAATAGCTGTCAGCGATGTACCTACCTCGCTAACGGTAAAGGAAAACATCGTGAGGAAACCTGGGTGTCTGAGCTATTCACATACCTCAGCGCTTGATATCGCCAATCCGCGGTGGGCACGCGTGGTGATCAAGCCCATACTCTCTCTCTGAGAGAAGGCCTGTGCCCTACAGTGGGACGTATATAGGCTGCTTATGATGTACCTACCTGCGAGGAAGCTAATGAATGAATATGTACCTACATGTATAAATACTTCTACTTCTAATTATTTAAATTATTTCTAACTTTTTAGTGCTGTAGTGTTTCGAAGTCGGTTTTTATTTTTTATTTAAATTTTTTATTTTTCAATTTTTAGTGAGAGAGCGGGAGAAAAATAAATAAGTCCCTTATAAACATAATTTACCCTACTTAATTCGTTGCTTTAAAATTTGATGTTCTAAATTTCCATCTCCGAAAGTCCTCACCAGAACATCACCAAATTAACTTGGGACTACTTTTACGCTATTTTATGAAACATACAGATATTACTCAAGGATGGGCTCCAATAGGGCTTATTTACTGCTGTCCATTGAAGAGTTCCGTTCTCCATCTCTGAAAGTCTCCATCAGATCTTCACCAAATTAAAATGAGACCAATGGGACGTTATACCTGTTCGAACAAAAAAAGAATTGTCGAAATCGGTTAAGATTTGACGGAGTTATGGATTTGACGGAACATAGCCAAATAAAAAAATAAAAAATAAAAATTTACGCGTCGAACTGATAACCTCCTCCTTTTTTGAAGTCGGTTAAAAAACACCTTACCAAAATCAAAATTTCGATAACATTTCTATGTCTCAAAAGAAAAGGCGTGCCCCCTCGTTCTGAATCACTGTTTCGAGCAACTGCAAAATTCTAGCTAATCAGTGAATAATTGCTATCAGCAACAGCCACTTGACTCTGTGGCTTCAACGATAGTGAACTGTTTACGGCCCGCGTCAAAGGTACGGAAGCTTATTAATAACGTTTGCCCGTTTACAGTGTGGGCTTAAGGGGCTCCATGCAGTAACTACTAGCATCACCAAGGGAAAAAAACCGGCCAAGTGCGTATCGGGCCACGTGCAATGTAGGGTTCCGTAGAAGGAGGAGTTTTTTTTTACCTGCTTTACAGAACTAACAATTTCACCAAAGTAATTTTCAATGGAATTTGCACGAAATTTTCCTTTTATAAGTTGGTCGCCTATTACTCGTTAAAGCCTGTTTAGCCGTGATAGTTCTCTTTTAAGTTAATTACATCTACTATGGCCTTGAATTTTTTGAAGTTTCTACAATCAACCGTTTAGCCAGAAAAGGGGAGAACACCCTACTCTGACAAAAATTGGCGCTTTAAAGCTTAATATTTCGTAAACGGAACCCTAAATCAAAAAATTGTCTTTCCACACCCACAATATTTTTAATCACTGACGTAGGAGAGAAAAAAAATTGCATCCCTAATTTAGGTGTAGCTGAAGTACCCTAGTTTCCGTGTGGCGCCGGATTAAGAATAGCGTCACTCCATCTCCTTCCGTGGATGTCGTAGAAGGCGACTAAGGAAATAAATTACCAGGAGACGGACAGCAGCGTCTTTCTGAGAATCCAACCGCATACTGCGATCGCCGACCCGCCTGCCAAGCGTGGCGATTATGGCAAAACCCCTCATGGTTATGAAAACCACGAAGGAGGCTTATGTCCTGCAGTGGGCGTCAAATGGCTGACAATGATGATGATCCACCGAATGACCACACATCCACAGAAGGAAATTGAGTGACGCTATTCTTAATCCGGCGCCACACGGAGCGTGGTGGAGTGCACGCTTGTAAAGTTTGACGTTGACTGTACTTCAGCCAAATTACCTAGAGGTTTTATACTAGATTAAAGTTAAAACGCTCATGGCGGTTGTAACCTAGTGGGTAGAATATCGGACTCGGAAGCGAGAGACCCAGGTTCGATCCCCAGTGCCTGCATGTACCTATGACTTGGTTTTCTAAGTTATGTACATTTGTGAAGTTATAGTAGCAATAGCACTCACTCGGAAAACATCGTGAGGAAACCTGAGTGTCTGAGCTATTCACACACCTCAGCGCTTGAAATCGCCAACCCGCGGTGTGCACGCGTGGTGATTAAGCCCATACTCTCTCCCTGAGAGAAGGCCTGTGCCCTACAGTGGGACGCATATAGGCTGCTTATGTTATGTTATGCTCACGGAGTTGTTTAAAAATAAAGCCTTTTCAACCGACTTTAAAAAGGCGGAGATTATTCTCAACACGTCCGTAATTTTTTTATGACGTATCTTTAGCGATAATTTTTTAACACCTTGTCTGATGTTTTTAAAAATAACACATCATACTACAATCCCATAGTGACATTTGGTGCAGTACTGCTTCTATCTTATGTATGAAACAGCTCATTTATTTTTTGATCTGATTTGTTTGGCCCCATAGTAAAAGTTGTTTATATTTATGAGTAAAAAGCCCCGTTAAAGTTTGGCAGTTGACTAAAATGCCAGCCGTTATATGGTAGCGAGACTTGGGTATGGCAAAAGAATCAAGAAAGTAGGATTAATTAAAAAAGGAATGTTGCGTTGGTTTGGACATGTGGAGAGGACGAAGGAAGAAAAATTGACGAAACAAATATATCGAGCGAATGTCGGTGGAAGGGCTGGTAAGGGACATCCTAGGCGGACATCATCATCATCAACCCATTATGTCCCCACCGAGGGGCACGGGTCTCTTCCCTGAGGAAGGTATAGGCCATACTCCACCACGGGGGCCAAGTCCGGATTGGTGGAGGCTTGTAGACTAGTGGCTCGTCTACTGTCAGAAGTTGTCAAGCCGCCCTAAGGCCTCTGACTTGGCTTAACGACTGCCATCTATCGACGGCAGCCGGCACCAACAGCTTAACGTGCCTTGCGAAGCACGGAACCGCTCGGAAAAATGCCACTAGCGTTAGGCATAGACGGCGACCCATCCATGCACTGAACGCGCCCTGTGTTGCTTAACCTTCGTGATCGTTTAAGATCACTCAGGCAGCCGGGGCTACGAGCGAGGCGGACATGCTTCGATCAAATGGGAGATGTTATTAGCAAAGGGCAAGATAAAAAGTATCCGAAACCGGCGTGAGTAGCAACGACTAATGAATGTTGATGAAGGGAAAGTGATCTGTCAGGATCGTGGCAAGTGGTACTCCCTGGTCTCTGCCTAACCCTCTGGGATACAGGCGTGTGTTTATGTTTTTATGTAACTTGTTAAATCCAACAATACTAAAATTACTGTCCTATGATTATCAGATTACAGCGACTTCGGAGAAGGTTAAGAAAGTCTAGACCGATGTCATTGGCTGTATTGACATGTGCCAACACCGTGCCAGAGCGTTAATCTCCGAGGAGATAAGCACTGATTTTATCGTGCGATGTGTGGTATTCTACAGGGTGTTACTCAAAACTGTGGGTAGCCAACGCTATGTCAATGCTAGAAATAAACATAAACTTTCGTTGCCAAGATTTAGGCTGGCAAAGGTTAATAAATCCTTTATTATATTCTTTTTGTTGCGCTAACCCGTGCTGAGGACAGATTTAAAAACCTATTTAATGGCTAAAAATTCCACCCATGCCGGGACTTGAACCCGCGACCTCTGGCTAACCGTGCCAGAGGTCGCGGGTTCAAGTCCCGGCATGGGTGGAATTTTTAACCTCTAAATAGGTTTTTAAAATCCTTTATTGAAAAGGGAAAGACTTATCCATATATTAAACTGCCTCTGAGCAGTGTTTTAGTTTTTTTTAATAAATAAGACTCTAAGTATATAAAAATAAAGAAGCCTTACTTTTGTCAAAAGTGTACTCATTACAGTCTTATTTATGAAAGGCCGATTCCACTGAAACACTCTCAAGATGGAGTCAAAGCCCGATTATAACAGAATTTCCTGTCATAAATCGGCTTTAACTCGGGCTTAACAGTGTTTTAGTAGAATGCACTTTTTTTAAATGAGACTTTAAAGCCGCGTTTTCACGAGTGTTACGAATCTCTCACTCATGATAGTAGTGGTTATTGGAACACATTGCCGTGAACCAAAGACGGCCATTTTTGGCATAAATGCTATCTAGTCCCAGGTTCGCGGTCCTAGGTGCTTTGTCGTGGGTCCTTAAAAAGAAACCGGCCAAGTGCTAGTCGGACTCGCGCAGGAAGGGTTCCGTACCATTATCTATACAACATTAGACAATTTGAGAACAGTGACATCTATAGAAACCAACAAGAAGCGTTTAACATTTTCATCCTAGTTCGGGAGCCAGGCCACAAATGTAACACGTTGTATTAAATAAAGGTTCTTTATTATTTATTTAACGAAATGACATCGGGGCTGTGAAGTTTACATAGACGGCCGCTAGATGGCGAGCGCTGTCTTTATACAACGTTTGTTGTATGGGAGCCCCCCTTAAATATATATTTCATTCTGTTTTTAGTAGGTATTTGTTGTTATAGCGGCAACAGAAATACATCATCTGTGAAAATTTCAACTGCCTAGCTATCACAATTCATTAGATACGGCCTGGTGACAGACAGAAAGACGGAGAGTGAGGTCGTAATAGGTTCCCGTTTGGCACCCTTCGCGTACGGAACCCCAAAAATCACTGTTAACATGATATGAATTTTTTCCTCGGTTGCGCTAGTATTCCAGCCGGACATTTCTGCGTCATGCTGTAGTGTAGAGGTGCAGTCGTAATCCTGCCCTAATTACTCACAAATACTTTGCAGTACTTAAGAGATACACATTAAGGCTTACGATGATTGATGATTAAAGATAATAGGGAACTTGCGCAAATAAAATATTAAATTACTTTGGCTCGTGGTTATTTTTTTCATTGGGAAAACTAATCCTAGCAAATATGGTTTCTGTTCCTAGAGTATCTTGATACTTAGAACCTTTTAACGACCTGTAAAACCCTGAAAAAAATATTTTAATGTTTTGTTTTTTTGAAGGAAAAATATAATTAAAGCGTGGTTAGCTACCGAGTCAAATATGCATGCACTGAACTGAGTGAAAGAAACGTGTGACATGCCTTTTGCCCTTTCATAATTTCTGAAAGGAAAAAGAAAAACGTATTCTTGCTTTTTTCACCAATGATCAAATAGCTATTTTTGTTGTAATAAGTAGTTAATGTTACAACAACGATAGCAAAGTTTTTTTCCTCGATTGCCTCGTTGGTGTAGCGGTTAACACGCTTGACTACCAAAACCGAGGTCGTGGGTTCGATTCTCACTGGAGGTCGCCGTACTTGACTCGTACAAATGGCCTCAGTCTGGGTGTATTTCCATGTTTGTGATGTCCTTGCCTGGTTACCATAGCACAGGGTATATACCTAGTTTCGGAACTGGGGATGAGTCTCCGAAATGTTTCATTGCGTTTCAATAAAGTCTTATCAGTACGGTAATGGAACTACCATTACCTCCGTGTGGCGCCGGATTAAGAATAGCGTCACTCTATTTCCTTCCGTGGATGTCGTAGAAGGTGACTAAGGAAACACATTACCAGGAGACGGACAGCAGCGTCTTCCTGAGATTCCAACCGCATACTGCGATCGCCAACCGCCTGCCAAGCGTGGCGATTATGGCAAAACCCTTCATGATTAGGAAAACCATGAGGGAGGCCGGTGCCCCGCATTGGGCGTCAAATGGCTGATAATGATAATGAATGAATGGTAGTTTCATTAACAGTAATGGTAGTCTAGTAAACAAACTCATTCCAATGATACGTACTTAATACGGCGCCTCGTCCGACTCGATCTTCTTCGCGAGAGATGCCTATTTAATTTACACTGGTTAGATCACGAGGTATTGCTATTGTTTAATACACTACGGAATAGAGGCAGATAACACCTATTGCCGTAAATAACAAACATAAGCAGCCTATATACGTCCCACTGTAGGGCACAGGCCTTCTCTCAGGGAGAGAGTATGGGCTTAATCACCACGAGTGCTCACCGCGTGATTTCAAGCGCTAAGGTATGTGAATAGTTCAGACACTCAGGTTTCCTCACGATGTTTTCCTTCACAGTTAGCGAGTGGTATTGCTACTATAACTTCACAAATGTACATAACTTAGAAAACAAAGTCATATACATGCCCGCCTATTGCCGTGCTATTGAAAAATAATGGGTGTCTTACGGTCTTATTAATAAAGAACACAATTCCTTAAAACGCCGATATAAATCACCTCACCTCACCTCGCAGATAAACCTATACAGGTTTGAGTGAGGATCTTTTGTATTAAATATGTACTTTGTGAAATTTGAATAAATATATATTTTTTTAAATCAAAATTTGTCTGTGGTGGAGAATTTACAAGGAAACGTCGTAACCACAGATGAAATATACTGCCTCTCAGGTGTACTTTAGAGGAATCGTGTTTTTATAAAAAATGCCGTTAGACTATAGAGTCTAACGGCCCTAGGGCCAGGATAGTAATTGTGTTGTGTTGAAATTATTATACATATCGATTTTCAAGCCACCCTATAAAAGGATTACTCAGAGCTCAATTAACGTCTCGTCCGACTAAATCATTTATGGCAAAGACTTGTTTGTATTAGTAATTCGTCGTAGCACACTTCTTTATCTCTACTTACTGCTGACATTTTAATTTGCATGTTAATTATTTTATTAAGAAGATAACACACGTGTGATTAAATTAATCAGATTAATAAATGTAATCTATCATTTAGAAAGACGTTCTTAGGATTCCGTACCTAAAAAGGAAATAACGGAGCCCTTGTAAGATCACTTTTCTGTTTGTCCCTCTGTCCGTCCGTCCGTCCGTTCATCCCTCCGTTCAACTATTCTGTCCGTCTGTGCATCCCTCCATAAATCTGTCAAGATTTGGTTATTAGGTTATTCGGTTGAAATTAAAATCAAATAGTAAAGCATCGAAGGCGCAAAAAAGTTTCAATGTCAAAGGATTCAAAAGATATGACACACTTTCAATCATACATTAACACTCAGGCTGTGCTGTCTAACCATACAGGCTGTTGAAAAACTGACGCCCGAACAAAAAGATACGCATACTGTACAACACAACATACTAGTTTATCCATAAAATTTGCGGTCACTAAAATTCAAGAACGTTAGCACTAAAACCTTTCTCGAAAATCCGGGAGATTTATAATTTAAATACATCTTGTATAATCAAGAAGTATGGAGATGTTTCCGTGTGGCGCCGGATTAAGAATTGCGTCACTCCATTTCCTTCCGTGTATGTCGTAGAGGAGGCGACTAAGGAAATCAATTACCAGGAGACGGGCAGCAGCGTCTTCCTGAGATTCCAACAGCATACTGCGATCGCCAACCCGCCTGCCAAGCGTGGCGATTATGGCAAAACCCTTCATGCTTGGGAAAACCACGAAGGAGGCCTGTGTCCTGCAGTGGCGTCGAGTGGCTGATGATGATGGAGATGTTGCCTAGTCTTGAAGTTATTACGGCGGCCAAGCACTATGTAGAAAATTAAATGTAACGTAATTGCAGCGCGCAGCGTTCTGAATGATTGGCTGTTATTTATGTAACTCGTGTACTTACGAGGGATTTCCCTTATTTACGATTTGATTACAAAGACAACACAATTATTTCGAGTGCACGACACACAGCAGTGTAATTCAAACACCTTTGAAACGATACGCTCTATAATTACTCTGAAGGGAGTATTGCACTTTACCTAAGCTGAGTGCATGCATGCCCACCAGTGTAGTGCCGGATAAAGCCCTCGATTGGGCATCAGCCCAATAGAGGCCGTCGGTGCCCCCTATCTACTAGTAAACCAGTTTGAATCTTAAAGAAGGGGGTATATAGGGGTGTAGGTTTTTTATGTCATGTGCTCTGACGCACATTAAATATACATATCTTATATTTAAAATTGAGGTTTCCACTATAACTTATTAACTTTAAAGTAAATGGTTACCTCTATAATTTTGAGAATAGTATGTAACTGCATAAAAGTAGTTTAGACCCGTATGGGTCTAATCGCGATTATTTATTAAGTAAAATTTTATTACCTTAATTCCCGACGTTAACTATATATGAGCATCGCGAGTTATTAAAAAATACTATTGTAAAAAAGCAGTCCTTAGGATTGCTAATTTAGCTTTAAAAAAATGTTCATTTTAACTTTAAATTTAATAGTTGGGGAATGAACCCGGATCCTATCAGCTATCAAGACATGAAAAAGCAAGACATTTTAAGGCCACTTTCTCTTGTTAAATTTTACAAAGCGCTATTAGACATTGAAGCTTTATTTTATAGTGGAAACCATCTATTTTATAGTTGTATATTAATTTATAACTAAAGAAATTATTTTTTAATCGGATATATTTTGATTATTTCAATTTTATTGCTGTGTAACAATTTTTTTTATTTTTTCATACCACGATTAATTTCACAGTGATTTCCATGGCCTTTAAAGGGCCTTGGAATATAGCGGAAATCCTATTTAAAGGCTTCCTCCAAAATTTCGGTGCAGATACAGTGGACGCAAATAAAAATCTTAAATAATGCAGACAGACATAAATCCAGTGTATAATCATGTATTTTTTTAACATATTTGGAAATAATCATTTGTATAGGAAACTTTCCATCTTAAATGATCGCCAGCGCCGCCGAGACCGCCACCGCTTTGGTCTGTGAATTCTCAAAATTTTATTACAATCTTAAATCAGTCTTAGATAATTACGAAATAAATCAAATCAAGCTTAGATAAATACGATTTCAAATTATATAAATTAATCAATATAATCGCCCCCACAAAAGGTTGTGAACGTGTTTATCACCGCAACTGGATTTAGTAATATTTTCATGCGTTTACATCACAAACATATTCGTTCCGTGTGGCGCCGGATTAAGAATAGCTTCACTCCATTTCCTTCCGTGGATGTCGTAGGAGGCGACTAAGGAAATAAATTGCCAGGAGACGGGCAGCAGCGTCTTCCTGAGATCCCAACCGCATACTGCGATCGCCAACCCGCCTGCCAAGCGATTATGGCAAAACCCCTCGTGGTTATGAAAACCACGAAGGAGGCCTATGTCCTGCAGTGGGGGTCAAATGGCTGATGGTAATGATGATGATGGTTTTGTCAACGGTTTATTTACATTTAAAGAAAACCTGAATAAAACAAATTGTAGTTATGTGTCTGCCTACAAAGACAGCACCAGAATCGCTTCACTTCGTCTACGGCTAGCCTTTAGCACACTGCAATAAAGCCTCAATTGCCACTTGTCCGGTTGAATCGCCTCTTCGTTTGACCTAGTAGTTCTTTCAATGCATTTTTTCGCCCGGATGCGACTAAAGAGTTCCGCAATTTCAAATGAAAATGAAATTGAACTTCAGTTTGCGTAGTCGTTCAGAAACCGCTTAACAAGTTGCACCGTTGTTTAGTTAATAAGTAACTAAGTTTCTGAAAGGATTATGCGCTAGAAAATATCGTATTAGTATTCCAGTTCGACGGAATGTTGAAATTCAAAATGGTGTGGCGTTTTGGCTTCAAGTTGGAGAATTATTTTCCGAACATGTACGGGTATAAGATTCTTGGTATGATTTTGTTCCATTTACTTATTAAATAACTAGCTATTGCCCACGACTTCGTTCGCGTGGTAATTTTGATATGTATTTTTCCGGGATAAAAAATAGCCTATACGCTAATCCAGACTATAATCTATCTCTGTGCAAAATTTCATCCGGGTCCATTCAGCCGTTTTTGCGTGCAAGAGTAACAAACATCCATCCATGCATACAAACTTTCGCGTTTATAATAATAGGGGTTAAAGTATGAAATTGCCGTTTCATTGCAATAGGTTCTTTGAATTGACATAGAATCTTCATGGTTTGAGGTTTTCGAATGAAACTTTTTTCAAATGGTTTCTATGATGTTCTTTTTTTAAAAAATGTGAAACATTTGAATATCGACTTTCAATTGTTTTTGTTATTCAATTTAGACAAGAAAGATGGATACTGCGAAAATTCAGTCAAATCATGAGGCATCCATTTTTTGTATTTTTTTCTTTTATTGATTTGACGCAAGTGAGTCAATATTGTGGGTAAGGTAACGTTAAACCATGCCGCTAATTCCTGTGTAGTTTGACTAGGGTCGGCTTCCACTATCTCTCTTAATTCATCGTTATTCACCTGTGTGGGCGGTCTTCCTCGTGGCTCGTTCTTTAAGTCGAAATGTCCATCACGAAAGCGTTTAAACCAAAATCGCACGGTGCGTTCATTAGTAGACCCCTCTCCAAACGCAGCATTGATATTGCGGGCTGTTTCTGCCGCGTTAGTTCCGCGTCGGAACTCGTATTCAAAAATCACTCGAATTTTCGCAGTATCCATCTTTCTTGTCTAAATTGAATAACAAAAACAATTGAAAGTCGATATTCAAATGTTTCACATTTTAAAAAAAAAGAATATCATAGAAACCATTTGAAAAAAGTTTCATTCGAAAACCTCAAACCATGAAGATTCTATGTCAATTCAAAGAACCTATTGCAATAAAACGGCAATTTCATACTTTAACCCCTAATATTAGTAAGGATTAACTGCAGAGCTGTATGCGCAAACTTACGGTCTTGTTTATAAAAATTCGATTCCTTAACACACTTCAAAAACGCCGATTAAAATAGTCCGGGGTGTAGATTTTACAAGAAAAAGATGTAGCTACAGATTAAATGAACAGAGTTTTAGAGGGATCGTGTTACTATAAATGAAGTCGTTATACTTTATAACTTTACAGATGACTTTGCAAAATCGCAAAGATTAGATTAGATTAGATTAGAATACTTTATTGTACACACCAGAAAACAAAATACATTAAAAGGCTTAAAGATCAGTTGATAACATCAATATTCACGCCTGTGTCCCGGAGGGCTAGGCAGCGACAAGCGACACTTGCCACGGTCCTGAGAAATCTATTATTACTAATTACAATTACAACTAATAATTTAATGTAATAATAATAATGTTTCTAGAGCTAGAATGTATATATCTTATGTTTGAAATAAACAGTCTCTTTTTTTAACTAGATATCACAGGCTATTATAGTAATATCTCCCGATTACGTAATAAAGTTGTATGTAAGTCCCAGTGTGATAGCGAAAATTTTGCTAATTTTTAAAAACCAATTTAAAGGCTAAAAATTCCACCCATGCCGGGACTTGAACCCGCGACTTCTGGCTAACCGTGCCTGCGCTCTCTAACTTTGCTTAGATTTGACACAATAGGTAATCTCACTGTATTGATCTAAGTTTACAAACAAAATTAACAGATTATATTCTTTTTGTTGCACTAACTCGTGCTGAGGACAATTTTAAAAACCTATTTTGAGGCTAAAAATTCCACCCATGCCGGGACTTGAACCCGCGACCTCTGGCTAACCGTGCCTGCGCTCTCTAACTTTGCTTAGATTTGACACAATAGGTAATCTCACTGTATTGATCTAAGTTTACAAACAAAATTAACAAATTATATTCTTTTTGTTGCACTAAACCGTGCTGAGGACAATTTTAAAAACCTATTTTGAGTCTAAAAATTCCACCCATGCCGGGACTTGAACCCGCGACCTCTGGCTAAACGCGCCAGCGCTCTCCCAACTAAGCTAATAGACTCCCGTTTGGCGCCCTTCAGGCACGGAACCCTAAAAATGAAAGATCGCCTCCCATCAATCTAAGGCCCGCAATAGTTAGCTGCAAATATGATTAAAATCAATGTCAACCTTGAGTGTTGGATACGGTCACGCTTTCACGAATATAATAAACTTGATAATGTAGGACTAACTGAACGCGTTGGAATGTACAGTCGGTTGAAGAACTCGACCTTTATATTGTATCTTTCTCATCTGTACCTTTCAAATTATGGTTATTTGAATAAATATCTCTTAAATATACGTATAGTCTTATCTTATACAGCGTACACTTTTTCAGTTATGTTAAAGGCGGTAACAATACGACAACGCTAATATAGGTAATTAAAAAACCAGCGCGCCACGCCCAGTGTAGGGTTCCGTAGAAAAGTCGGACTACGGAACCCTAAAAACATATTAGATTTCGTTTTTTTTATTACATTCTAAAAAGAGTGTAGGATAGATAGAAAGGATGTATACAAACATTACTTTGCTTTACGTGCATGTTGTGACGTCATAGTTCGAGTCCGACTCGTATGGCGCCTTTTTGTACCACGTAACTAGAATAACATTTCGACAGGTCATATTGTGAAAAAAATTAACCACGTTTATTTATCTTTACGCGGTGGTAGCCTAGTGGGTAGAACATTGGACTCGGAAGCGGGAGACCCAGGTTCGATTCCCAGTGCGGGCATGTACCTACGACTTTGTTTTCTAAGTTATGTACCTACATTTGTGAAGTTATAGTAGCAATACCACTCGCTAACCGTGAAGGAAAACATCGTGAGTAAACCTGGGTGTCTGAGCTATTCACATACCTCAGCGCTTGAAATCGCCAATCCGCGGTGGGCACGCGTGGTGATTAAGCCCATACTCTCTCTCTGAGAGAAGGCCTGTGCCCTACAGTGGGACTTATATAGGCTGCTTATGAAACTTATGATGATGATTTATCTTTTAACATGGGCTCTCCGATTAGGTATATTAAAACATTTTTTTTGTGCAAGTTCTCCATTGGGACGATGTAATTGATACGTCCCCGCCTAGTTCAGAGGCCTAAATACCAAATCCTGTCGGAATCCCGACGTTTGCGAAGGACCGGAGTTATTCATAGTAAAAATCAAACTGTCATAGGGAATGACCAAATTGTTTTATCGACAATTCCACTTATCGATGTTATGGAATATTATCGCATATCGACTTATACGATTATTCTGTAACATTTGACCTCTTTGATAAGCAATTTGATATTAAAATAAAATCCCTTCAATTATTGGTTACTGGAATTAAGTGTTCGAGGTCCTCGTCACTGTCTTGAGTTAAGTACGTATCCATGTTATAAATTGAATGGACTATGTTCACTTGTTCCTGGTTTTTCGGAATAAACCGGTTTCTTAATTTATTGAAGATCCATATATGAGTGGAAAATGATCGCTCTACATCTACCGATGTCATGTTAATTACTCATTAAGTGACATTTATTTATCGATAGTCGATAAAACACTTTGGTCATTCCCTCTGACAGTTTGATTTTTGCTTCCGGTCCTTGACAATTACTATGGAATTTGACAGTAGCTTCGGTCACACACAGCGACTAATCTCTGCGAGTGCACACGCCGCAAATAATAGCCGCAACAACAATTCGCTGCCTGCCCGATGCCTGTCACAGACAGCGAGTTCTACACGAGAATTTCGACTGTCAGTGAGCATTCGCAGCGAGTAAAATTGAACACCTTCAATTCTAGTCGCGGCGAGTGAATCTACAAAGCCTGTCACTCACAGTAATTAGTTGCTGTGTGTGATCGAAGCATTAGACCACAGTACAGATTAGACGATTGAAATCGCTCAGGATTTGGTGCCCGTAATGTAAGAGTAGGGCCGCGTTTTATAAAACTACAATCCGTAGTTTGTAATGACAATTCGATGAACATTGCGTAGCTGTCTTTAAACTTTAATCTATGGTTTGATGAGCTACGCAATGTACATCGAATTGTCATTGTAAACCATGAATTGTAGTTACATGAAATAGGGCCCAGGGATCAGGGCACCATTTGGTGCCATTTTGTAAACAATTTTGATTTATTTTTGTTCTAATAAACAATAATTTATTTATTTGTTTTGTTTACCCTTCCATCCACAGTTCTAACTTAAAGATTTTACCAACAACTGCAACGATACACCTTCTAAAAGGTTTTGTTTATGTTAGCTTTTCAATTAACGTTTGAAGGATAATTTATTGCTCAAAGTTTAGCGAACTGTTCCCAAGTAATTTCCAATTCAGATTAATATGGTAGGTAGGTATAATGCTCGACAAATATAATTTAAAATAATAATAACTTCTACATCACTTACCTGGTCCCAAACTAGGATACCCTGTGCTAGGGTAACCAGGCAAGGACGTTACAAACATGGAAATACACCCAGTCTAAGGCCATTTGTACAAATGTGCGGCGGACCCCAGTGGGAATCGCACCCACTACCTCCAGCATGGTAATCAGACGCGATACCGCTGGACCAACGGGGCAGTCTTGTCAATAACTTCTTCGGCCCTGGCCGCACAGAAGAGACGTGGGGCGAGGGCGCAGAAAAGACGCGACACGTTGTATAGAGTTCACACCCCCGCCCCGGCTCTTCTGTGTGGGGTTCGTCCCGTCCCTTCACTACATTTTGTATGAAAGTGAATTGGAAAGACGACGCGTCTTCTCTGCGCCCTCGCCCCACGTGCTTTCTGTGCGTCTCAGGGCGTCGGCTTCGCGTGGACCTATTTCGGGCCTGGGCTCATTGGCGGGGGACGCGGGGTGTGACTTAGAATTCCGGGCCTCGTTGGTGGAGGACGCGGGACGTGACTTAGAACATCGGGCCTCATTAGCGGCCGACGCGGGATGTGACTTACAATACTTCAGACTTTGGTTTAATCAAATAATAAAAAAAAACAACGCTCATCCCGACTGTGCGGGTTTTTGTTCAAGTTATGTGTCGGGCATTATACCTCGTAATGTTCGATGCAAAGAATATTTTCCACTGGACTTCCCTTTACCGTAGGGGTCAGTACAAATATTGTACACACATTTCTATCTTTTACACTTTGTACACACACAATATTTGTTGAACGTATAAATCCTAAGTACTGGATACATTTTGCAAACATTTGCTCAGGCGCATAATGTACTTATAAGTTTTGCAAGGATGTGTGAATCATTAGGTTGTTACTCAGAATTTAATTCTATCTAATGACAGTAAAATTTCGGGTCCGAAGTAAATAATCCAAACACGGCTTTTTGTTTGCTCTTGGTCATGTTTCAAGTTTAAAAAGCTGTACAAATATTTTTTATGTGAATATTTCTTAATTACAGTCAAGTTGGGTAACATTGAATTTCTTTGCAACTTTGAATAAATATTGTCTTTGGAAAATTGCACACATAAAAACTTCTAAGGTAATAGAAAGACTAACGGTAAAAACTGGCACTTGGCCGGTCTTTGGAAAATTGCACACATAAAAACTTCTAAGGTAATAGAAAGACTAACGGTAAAAACTGGCACTTGGCCGGTTTTTACCGTTAGTCTTTCTATAATACCTTAGAAGTTTTTATGTGTGCAATTTTCCAAAGACAATATTTATTCAAAGTTGCAAGGAAATTCAATGTTACCCAACTTGATGTTAATTGTTTTTATTATCGTCATCGTTATCTTCAACCCGTCGATGAATGTTGGACAAGGGCCTCTTCATGGAATCGCATATAATATTAATAATAATTTCCAAACAACACAATCACTTATCCTGGTCCAAAATTAGGACACCTGTGCTATGGCAACCAGTGAAGGACATCACAAACCTGAAAATACACCCAGACCGAGGCCATTTGTACAAATCAAGGAGTCTCTCCGTTAAGACCTTTTATCTCGGGAACGCGTGGAGGTATCGAGTTAAAATTAAAACCGTATACTCAGGTCTATAGTCCCTTGAAGCTGTAAACGTAAAAAATATATACTTACGTTCGTTTATGCCGCAAAATACGCGCAGGGCCCTTATTATGAAGCAGCGATATGTTCGGAACGGTCGTCACCGTCGCGCCTGAGCCTGACAATTCACTCTAAATCCGAATCTAGCGACAACGGTTCTTTTTTTGATTAATTTGGAAATTTCCTACCACTGAGTAATGAACGCTAGAAATGCATAGTGACAATACCGATTTTTACGGATTGAGATGCGGATTTTGACACTGACAAGCGACCATCTCGCTACTTCCGATAATGTCGCATTTATCATAATAAGGGCCCGGGTGTAGCTCTAATACGCGAGCTTAATCATGGTGAGCAGAGACGGAGCTCGCGTAGTCGGTTGCTCGTCTCTGACTCAAGTAGGATTCCGGATTCGAGTAAGTCAGTCCGTAATCAAGCTAATAATGTGTAGTGCTTACGAAAGTTTTAGTTTGAAAAAATGGTCCAGATCTGTTTTGGTGAAACACGTGCGATAGTGTTTTTCTTGAAGTCGCTTATAAAAAAAAAACACTTTTTGTTAAAGTGTTTTTTTTATAAGCATACTTATCATGTTCAATACGATCGTGTTGCTATTATTAGACGATTGTAAGTCTCTCTTTCTTTATCGAACAGATGGGAAAGAGCGAGCACTCAGTATGGCGTCGATAAACTCCACGGAGGAAACGCCATCGGCGCCGCCGGACAAGTTGGTAGACGCCGAGAAGCAGCCGCTTTCGGGGGTAAGTCCGTAGGTTAACATGTTGCCTTGCACAAAATTAACATACAAGGTGTTCCGTTAAATATGGAGAATGAAGGATGTTGTTGTAATCTGGTGAATGTTGATGAAGCCAAAGAGATCTGTCAGGATCGTGGCAAGTGGTAGTCTCTGCCACCTGGTCTCTGCCTACCTACCAGATGCGCCTCGAGAGGCGAAAACAGCGTCCGATGCCAAATACGCGACACGTACATGGGACAAGTATGCACCGACCTTCCTATTCCTACGTCGCGTCGCGCACGTAGCGTACGTAGGATCAGTGTGGTTCTACCTTCATTGGTGTGTGGAAGTCGTGACCCGGATTCTCAAAACAGAAATCTGTAAGCATTTCACTTTGTCTAGGCTTAATCCGCGTAGATTAGCTTTCATAAACAGCCAAGTAATTTACTTAGAGTAATCTATTATTTGCGAGATTGCATCAACAATGTCTTGTAACTAGAGCCGTTTCGACACAGAGATAGAGCGTCTTGTGATAATGACATTGATAGCTCCACTGCTAAGCACACTCGAGATTTCACAAAATCCATTTCTTTCGCCGTTTTGAACACAATAAATTGTACAAACTGAGTACTTTACAAAAGAACGGCTTGCCAAGTCGAATGAGATGATCACATTATTAATCTGAAAGATAAGAAATATATGACTACCCACCGACAATATTTTTCTTGCAATCCGCTCCATCCAAAGGTCGTCTGAAAGAGATCACCCTAAGCGATAACGATAAGTTCCGTGTGGCGCCGGATTAAGAATAGCATCACTCTAGTTCCTTCCGTGGATGTCGTCGAAGGCGACTAAGGAAATAAATTACCAGGACATGGGCAGCAGCGTCTTCCAGAGATTCCAACCGCATACTGCGATCGCCAACCCGCCTGCCAAGCGTGGCGATTATGGCAAAACCCCTCGTGGTTATGAAAACCACGAAGGAGGCCTATGTCCTGCAGTGGGGGTCAAATGGCTGATGGTAATGATGATGATGGTTTTGTCGACGGTTTATTTACATTTAAAGAAAACCTGTTTAAAACAAATTGTAGGCCTGTGTCCTGCAGTGGGCGTCAAATGGCTGATGATGAAGCGATAACACCGCCAATTGTATCACATTACTTCATCATGATAATCATTCAGCCACAAGCAGCCCACTGCTGGACATAGGCCTCCTCCATGGATTTCCAAAAAGACCGGTTGGAAGCGGCTTGCATCCAGCGTCTTCCTGCTACTTGGATGAGGTCATCTGTCTATCTTGTTGCTGGTCGTCCTACGCTGCGCTTGCCGATATGTGGTCTCCATTCGAGAACTTTTCGGCCCCGTCGGCCATCAGTTCTGCGTGCTATGTGCTCCGCTCACTGCCACTTCAACTTACTAATCCGCTGGTCTATGTCGACGACTTTCGTTCGTCTACGGATCTCATCATTTCTGATTCGATCTCGTAGAGAAATTTCCATAGCTCGTTGCGTGACCTTGAGCTTTCTTATGAGGCCCATAGTGAGGAGACCACGTTTCAATGCCATAAGTTACCATCACTGGTAACACACACAGGTTGTATAATTTTGTCTTGAGCGATTGAGGTATATTAGACGGAAAGACTTTTCTGTTTCCCGAATGCTTCCCAGCCGAGTTGAATTCGACGATTGACCTCTTTCACGAAGTTGGAACGGCCTAGTTGGACTGTTTGTCCTAAGTAGACGTATTCGTACAACTTCGATAGTTGAGTTCCCCATTACTGAGATATAAGAAATCATATTTTGTAGTTCTTTTGTCTCGTTGTGCAATAGAGAGGCCTCCCAAGCGCGCTCATCCAGCCAGCAATCTGCCTCAGATCTGTCGAGGGAGCTGGTGGGCGTTGTACGCTGCATTTGCTAGCGTAGGACCACAGCATAATGAACACCAGCAGCCAATGTAGCCGTCCGCTGGAGTTAACTACCTACACTCGCTCGATCGGAGTAGGGGCGACAGGGTTGACTCGCTTGTGTTTCGAATTCGATACTGCCACATTTAAATATTATCGTCTCATTTACCAGGTCTTTCGAGAGTTGTAGGTAGTTATTTATATCCTGTGCTTGTTTAGTATGAAGTCTAATAAGTTGATACGGGATAATATGTATAGTTTCTGCTCACAATGTAGCAGAAAGATGATAGTCGACGTGATTTCGCCATTTTCGTCTTGCTACACACACACACACACACACACACACATACACACGCACGCACGCACGCACGCACGTACGCACGCTCGCTCGCTCGCACGCACGCACGCACGCACGCACGCACGCACGCACGCACGCACGCACGCGCTTTATTTTAGTAAAGTGTCTATAAATTAAATTAGATGTTTTTTAATTTAATTTATAGACACATTACTAAAATAAATTGTAAAAAATCATTACGCCTGCAATTAAATTACATCCAATTTGTAATAAAAAATATCCTTATCCTTAACACCTAACCTACGCCGTTTCCACGAATACGCGACAGAAAAAATATTGTATCTGCTTAGTGCGTGTGCGGATACGTACAACATTGCTCTTCGCAAGCTGCAATCAGTTTTGCAATCAAGGGATTTGTTAATTTACCTTACTCGCTTGTGTATTTTACTATAAGGTTATTTTTATGTGTAGGTAACTCATCCTGCAAAAAATAAAATAAAATAAAACATCGCAATATGTGGTGAACATAAAATAGATTTTTGTACTGAACAGGCGTAAAAAGGATTTTTTTTCTATTGTCTACAGTTTAAGTTTGCCCTTAAAATGAACCACTACTTTTTTAGAGTCAATTAAATTTTTCATAAGAATGTCGGTTTTAACCTGTGGAAACGCGTGCCATTTTAAATCGAAAGAAATATATATAAGAGTATCTGATAAATAAAAACAATTTTTTTTCTTAAAAAATATAAAATATACTTGAAATCTCAGTGCAATGAAAGTACCAAAAACAAAAAAGTTTTATTTAAAACGAAGTGATAACTTCATCGCTGGAAGTTGGCAGTCAGCTTAACAACGCTCTCTGTTCAGTGCAACTCGGAACAACTCTTTCGCGGTTTTAACTGCGAATCCAGTACAATAATGCTTTCAGGATAATGATGACACTGCCGCGATACTGCAGCGCATCAGCAATGTTTGCCGAGGCGCGTGCTCAAGATTTTTATGCCATTGTGCAACAGGAGTGCCTCTCTGATGAGTAGGGTTCGCGGCAGCGTTAACAATCTCCTTACTGACAGCCCTATTCTGAGGATCTCATCATCATCATCATCGGCCTACACTTGTCCACTGCTGGACATAGGCCTCTCCTATAGCACGCCACTGAGCACGGTCCTCGGCTACTCTCATCCAGCTTTTGCCAGCCGCCCTGCGAAGATCATCGCTCCACCGAGTCTGAGGACGTTTTACGCTACGTTTACTGATCCGCCGCATGAACTGGATCTCAGTTCATGTAAAATAATATAATATAAAATAATAAAACGTGTTTGCTAAAAACGGAATTTGCACGGAAATCACTTAACCACACAATCCGTGGTCTCGGTAGACCGAGGTGACAGGCGTCTGTCTTTTTGAAAGCATTAACTGTTAGTTTACTACCCTCGGCAAAAATTACAAAAAAAATATTGAGTTACGTTCCAAAAATATTTTGGCAAACGGAACTTGCAAAAGTACCGAAACGTCGGAAAATTGTAAATTGAAAAAATAAACGTGTAAATATCCGTACAAATTTAGTTTTTATTATATCTAGTGCCTTAGAAAATACAGTGTGTTTACTAAACCATTTTTAAGAAATACTTGTAATATTATTATTATTATTATTGTATTAATATGATTACACTGGTCTAACTCCTTGATGTTGCACAAATATGGCATCCTTGATTTTCCCGGGCTTCTCTTTCCTTCCACACAAGAACGTATTGCCCATCATAAAAAACTATCCAACTATAAAATAAATGCCGTCGCTATAAATTAATAAAGTCAACAAAAAATATATTTATAACTTGAATATTTCAGTGTTTAGACACTGAAGCTTTATATTCCGTCGTTATAACTAGGAGTCGACAAAAAGAAACATTCGTAACTTTAATATTTCAATGATTACCCGGACGTTGAAGTTCAATTTTATAGTGTCATAAAAAAATTTTTGCTGATCCTCTTAGAATTGTCTGTTGATTAATTTGAAACGTTCTGTTTAACAACCTGTAATTTTCACGATTTGCAAGTTGACATCAGATGGACATAGACACTTGGGATAATTTTCGACTGATTTAAAGTCAGTGTGACAATATCTAAACTAGAAATCGATCTTTTATCGTATTTATTCTGTCCGTATTATCTATTTGAAGTACCTACGTGATGTTCTTGAGCAATCCCTTATCTAGCACCTGAATCTTTACTGAATTACAATAATAATAACATTAACGAAGACTTTTGAACCCGTCGTAGGCTTAGCGCTTTGCATCAGTTCTGTACTTTCAGTGGTTCAGTGAACATTGATTGGCCAGTTTATTGGCAAACTTGGTGAAACTGTAGCCACAATGCTGAGTGAAATTCAGGTAAGTTCTTTGACCCAAGCGTTAAACATATGACCCGACAAATGTATTGGATGTTAACAAACTTTTAGCCCAATTAATTAATGGTTCCTAAGTTTCCGAGGAACCATATTTGCATATTCGCGCAGCGTTAGAACCCACCCTCACATTCCGGAGGTTGTGGGTTCGACTTCCGGCATGTACCAATTACTTTGTTTAAGTTACGGACATTTGAGAATTTATAGATTTTGGAAGGTGTCATTTAAAAAAAAATTAACTAGCATTATTTGATAGCTATTGTTAAGGCGCGTTCATTTTGCGTGGCTTTCAAATCACCCAAAAATCGTGTTACATAAAAAATAAAAGCGGACAAGTGCGAGTCGGAGTCACCCACCGAGGGTTCCATACAAATTTGTAGGTACTTACATATTATAAATAGTTCAGGAATCGAGTCTCGCAGCTTTTTCCTAGCCTTTCCCGAACAATTTTTTTTAGGATTCCTCCCTGTATTTGCAATATAAGACGATATTACTTGCCAAATTTCATAGTTCTAGGTCAACGGAAAGTATCCTATAAATTTGGACTCCCTTGAGTGTCGAAATATACGTTTTTGCAGCACAAACGGCCGTATCTTTTTTATATTAACTTATAAGTTTGATTTTCTTCACAACTTCAAGGGACTATAGACATAGGTACATGGTTTTAATTTCAACTCGATACCTCCGCGCGTTCCTGAGATAAAGGGTCTTGACAGACAGACGGACGGACGGACAACAAAGTAATCCGGGTTCCGTTCTTTTCTTTCGAGATACGGAACCCTAAAAAACGAAATGTGCTACTGGATTGGTGGATTTTCTGTATCTGATATATTATATAGATTATGTTGTGAGTTTGCGAGGCCCCTGTCACATGTGTAAACAATTTTTAAACGAGACATTTAGCGGTTTCCTGCAATTTTCAGTGATTTGTGTAGTTTTTATTGTTGAATAAACGCACAAACTCTTTATTATGTTTGTCGGCTATTCAGGATTCGCAACTGAAACTTTATCATCATTTAATAGATTTTTATAAAGATCCCACGCTTTTGCGATATTCAATCTAGTTGGCGGAATGGTAATACGATTGTGATGTCATTGTTATCTCAAAAATGCTATTAACAACTAAATATATATTATATCTCTACTTATCACAGATAGACATTAACAAATTTACCAGGAAGTATTATATTGAAGTACCTAAGCAGTGATTTGATTTATTGTACCTACATTGTGTTTGCATAGACGTCCCACTGCAGAGCGCAAGCCTGCTCTCAGAGAGAGAGATAGAGAGAGAGTATGGGCTTAATCACCACGCGTGCCCACCGCGGATTGGCAATTTCAAGCGCTGAGGTATATGAACACCTCAGACACTCAGGTTTCCTCACGATGTTTTCCTCCACGGTTAGCTAGGCCGACATATACCACTTCTTGAATGTCAACTAGTTAGCTGTTTCTTCCTACAGTTATCGCTAGCATGATTGTATTTTCCTAACTATTACTATTTTCTAACGCCTGCTTATCCTCCCCCCTAAGAGGAATATTTAAAATGTATTATTTATTGTTGTAGCAATCACTTGCTAGTAACATGTCGGGCAACTGAAAGTTGGGAAAGATCTATCGCCCAGGGGACCAAATCGATTGACGTTGGATGATATTAAGTTGAATCAGCTCCGAACAACCGTCAGATTAAGTGGAAATCTGTCATTCTTGTCCTCTAAGGAGAAATATTTCTTGCTGTAGTGTTTTCAGGCCCTGGAGATCAGATTTACCAACTTTCGGTTTCTTTTTCCGTCGGTTTTAGGAGGATCCCTATAAAGATGGAAAATTTCAAGTGTAGCGTGTGTAAAAATGTAGAGTCGCTGCAATACATTATCATTTGCGGTAAAAAATAAGATAAGATAACAATATTTTTTTATTGTACACACCAGAAGACAATTACAGAAACAATAGTTACAGAAAAAATTCGTGAAAAAAAATCCGGAAAAAAATCCGTGCGAACAGTATAATACTTTTGAACTCTGTAATTGATTTTTATTTTATTTTATTTAGGACACAAACAGTGAAACAGGAACAAATAAAAAGTATATGTATACAGAAATAGACCTGGAGGTCCCTTAAGTAAACAAAATTATAATATTATAAGCATACAATCGTAACCAGTTTTGATTTGATGCTGAATTGGGAGTCAAATCCATAATCCATAATACAAAGGTATCCAAAACATGGCATTCTGTACTTTACGTGGATGTTTTATCATTTTTTGACCCGTTCTTCCATTTCGCACATGGACTCATAATTGCAACTGTCCATGATTTTAAAAGTCAAAGGCAAGGTCAACTAGTTTATTTACTTATAGACGTCATAAAAGATTAGGGCTCAGGGTCCGGTGTCGAGTCCGGAACCTCTGAAATATGAGGCCAGCATTATACCGTTGCGATGCCACCGCTTAATTGAAAAAAAAAACTGAAATAAAAAAAAAGTAACAATCCGACTGCTGAGCATTACTACAAAGCAGGCGGGAAACAAACAAGCGTGTCTGGAATTGGGAGAATAATTCGATTTTAGCTTACAACGAATAAAAATGTAGAGTCGCTGCATAACATTATCATTTGCGGTAAAAAATAAGATAAGATAAGAATATTTTTTTTTATTGTACACACCAGAAGACAATTACAGAAACTATAGTTACAGAAAAAAATCGTGAAAAAAAATCCGGAAAAAAATCCGTGCGAACAGTATAATACTTTTGAACTCTGTAATTGATTTTTATTTTATTTTATTTAGGACACAAACAGTGAAACAGGAACAAATAAAAAGTATATGTATACAGAAATAGACCTGGAGGTCCCTTAAGTAAACAAAATTATAATATTATAAGCATACAATCGTAACCAGTTTTGATTTGATGCTGAATTGGGAGTCAAATCCATAATCCATAATACAAAGGTATCCAAAACATGGCATTCTGTACTTTACGTGGATGTTTTATCATTTTTTGACCCGTTCTTCCATTTCGCACATGGACTCATAATTGCAACTGTCCATGATTTTAAAAGTCAAAGGCAAGGTCAACTAGTTTATTTACTTATAGACGTCATAAAAGATTAGGGCTCAGGGTCCAGTGTCGAGTCCGGAACCTCTGAAATATGAGGCCAGCATTATACCGTTGCGATGCCACCGCTTAATTGAAAAAAAAAAACTGAAATAAAAAAAAAGTAACAATCCGACTGCTGAGCATTACTACAAAGCAGGCGGGAAACAAACAAGCGTGTCTGGAATTGGGAGAATAATTCGATTTTAGCTTACAACGAATAAAAATGTAGAGTCGCTGCATAACATTATCATTTGCGGTAAAAAATAAGATAAGATAAGAATATTTTTTTTTATTGTACACACCAGAAGACAATTACAGAAACTATAGTTACAGAAAAAAATCGTGAAAAAAAATCCGGAAAAAAATCCGTGCGAACAGTATAATACTTTTGAACTCTGTAATTGATTTTTATTTTATTTTATTTAGGACACAAACAGTGAAACAGGAACAAATAAAAAGTATATGTATACAGAAATAGACCTGGAGGTCCCTTAAGTAAACAAAATTATAATATTATAAGCATACAATCGTAACCAGTTTTGATTTGATGCTGAATTGGGAGTCAAATCCATAATCCATAATACAAAGGTATCCAAAACATGGCATTCTGTACTTTACGTGGATGTTTTATCATTTTTTGACCCGTTCTTCCATTTCGCACATGGACTCATAATTGCAACTGTCCATGATTTTAAAAGTCAAAGGCAAGGTCAACTAGTTTATTTACTTATAGACGTCATAAAAGATTAGGGCTCAGGGTCCGGTGTCGAGTCCGGAACCTCTGAAATATGAGGCCAGCATTATACCGTTGCGATGCCACCGCTTAATTGAAAAAAAAAAACTGAAATAAAAAAAAAGTAACAATCCGACTGCTGAGCATTACTACAAAGCAGGCGGGAAACAAACAAGCGTGTCTGGAATTGGGAGAATAATTCGATTTTAGCTTACAACGAATAAAAATGTAGAGTCGCTGCATAACATTATCATTTGCGGTAAAAAATAAGATAAGATAAGAATATTTTTTTTTATTGTACACACCAGAAGACAATTACAGAAACTATAGTTACAGAAAAAAATCGTGAAAAAAAATCCTGAAATAAAAAAAAAAACTAACAATCCGACTGCTGAGCCTTGAATCCTAAGCAGGCGGGACCGACCTAGACACCAACCTAAATAACCTATATTGTTGAATTTGTTTCCCGCCTGCTTAGTAGTAATTGCTCAGCAGTCGTTGTTGGTTATTTTTTATTTCAGTTTTTATTTTTTTATTTTTACTTCTTAGTGTTTTTTAAATATTTTTTTTTAATTTCATAAAACCTATGACATTCGGGCTCCATTTACCAGGAGACGGGCAGCAGCGTCTTCCTGAAATTCCAACCGCATACTGCGATCGCCAACCCGCCTGCCAAGCGTGGCGATTATGGCAAAACCCTTCATGGTCACGAAAACCATGAGGGAGGCCTATGTCCTGCAGTGGGTGTCAAATGGCTGATGATGGTGACATTCGGGCACACATGAGAAATTGATTGAGATCTTATTTATCAAAATCTGACCATTGGTTAAGGAGTTATGAGAGAACATAGAATCGGACATACTTACATACATACGAGCTAACAGATTACTCTTCTTTTGTGCTCCGTCGCAGTCGGGTAAAAACACACAATAAATTGTACTTGCAAATTCATCATGACCAGCCCACCTCTGTCCACTGATGGGTATAGGCCGTTTCTCCATCCGAGAATTAAACCTGATCGACGTTGTTTCAGCGGAAGGAGGAGCGATGGTGGACGACGCTGATGCAGGTGGCCGTGCCATTCTTCATAGCGGGCTGCGGTACAATCGGCGCTGGGCTCGTCTTGGGCACAGTTAGAGTGAGTGGATAAAATACCATGATAATATACCCTTAAGGGGCTCCACAGAGTAACACTAGCGCTGCCAAGGAAAAAAAATTCTGTAAAAAAAGATATTATTTTAGTCCCTTGGTGGTGGTACGTAGTCTATAGACCCCCTTAATCAGGTTAATAATAGTAATACAACGGTTCTTAAACTTTTAAGGCTCACTAATCAGGCAGCGAAAAGTAGCCTATTTAACATGTGGAAGAAAAGAGAACTGCCTCGGTCTGCCTCGTTGGTCTAGGCGTTAAGGCGCTTAACTACCAAAACTGAGGTAATAGGTTCGATCCCCACTCGGGGGCGCCGTACATTAGTACAAATGGCCTCAGTCTGGGTTTACTTTCACGTTTGTAACGTCCTTGACTGGTTACCACAGCACAGGGTATCCTAGTTTGGGACCAGGTGAAGTGATTGTATTGTGTGGAAGTTATTATATGGAAGTTATAGAAGGCCGGGAAGAAACATATCATGGTTGTGCAACATCATGAAGTGGACTGGTGTTAAAACCGCGGAAGAGTTGTTCAGAATTGCACTGATCAGGGAGCGTTGCAAAGAGCTGACTGCCTACATCCAGTTATGGATGGGCGCTTCAAAAAGAATAACACTTTTTGAACTAAAACTTTCGGAAGCCCTACACATTATTAAGTTAATTCCGGATTCAGATGAACTTAATTCCGGACTCGTCTCTGACGCATCTCAGTCAGAGACGAACAACCGATGACGCGAGCTCCGTCTCTACTCACCATGATTAAGCGCTGCGAATCAGAGCGAAACCTGTTCGGACTCTTCCGACGAAAAATCAAGTAAGAGAATCCGGAATTAAGTTAATAAGAAGAACACTAATAATGTAGCCTATATACGTAGTAGGGCAGAAGCCTCTTCTCAGAGAGAGTATGGGCTCAATGACCACGCGTGCCCACCGCGGATTGGCCATTTCAAGCGCTGAGGTATGTGAACATCTCAGACGCTCAGGTTTCCTTACGACGTTTTCCTTTACAGTTAGCGAGTGGTATTGCTACTACAAATTCAGAAATGTATGTAACTTAGAAAACAAAGTCATTGGTATATGGGCGGGGTTCGGACCCACGACCGGCCGCGTTCTACCGCCGCGCCACCTCCGCTTATAACACTGATAAATCTCTTTTATTTTACTGCACCGCATATCAAAATATCAATTTCAGGATCTGGATTCACTTCAATCTTCAAGTGTCTCAATTTACACCAAATATTTAAAGATGAACATAACATAAGATAAAGATTGTTTATTTGTCCAAAATGTGATATAATGTCAATTGTATGCCACTTCTTAGATATAAGAAAACAAGTGTAATTCTTTCACATGGTTGTGCAATAAATTGGTCTCTATCTATCTCTATCTATAAGGTTGTTACATTAAAATACGTCGTGTACATGTTTCGCCCAATATTTTAGAGATAACACTATTAGTTATCATTAAAATACATCTCTATCACAAAAAATTACATACAAACTAAATAAATAAGTACCTAAATGACGTCAATTATTCAACAGTCAAAATGATCAAGTGATTCAGTGACAAATTGAACCCACTAGGAATGAATAAAATAAAGCCCGAAGGCAATGGAAAATTCCTACTAGCCAGGCCTGATTAAGGGTGTCCACGCATCACAATCACTTGTCCTGGTCCCAAACTAGGACACCCTGTGTTATGGTAACCATACACTGGCAAGGACACCACAAACATGAAAAAAAGAGACTGAGGCCATTTGGACAAATTAAAGTGCGGCGGCCCTCAGCAGGAATCGAACCCTCGACCTCTGGCTTTGTAGCCAATTAGCGGTAACAGCTAGACGGATGAGGCAGTGAAAAATAAGATAATTATAAGGACTATTTGCATTGTAACGGGCCCGCGTTGTAACATTAATATACCTTTAATGATGATTGGAACTTCCGGAGGAATTACGACAGATTATTTTTTGTATATTTGTTTTCTATTTCATTAATTTTACAAAGTCTACAGCAAAAACTTGGTTCGTTTCTTATCGCACCTCTCTTGTTTTTTTTACATTATTTTATTTGGCCGCCATTTCCGCAACCTTGGCCAACCACGTTATTATTATCCGTGGCATGGAACACAGGTTGCTGTTATTATTATCCGTCGTGTGGAACCCATGTTGCTGTTATTATCCGTCGCGTGGAACCCATGTTGCTGTTATTATTATCCGTCGCGTGGAACCCATGTTGCTGTTACAATTATCTGTCGCGTCATGCGTGGAACCCATGTTGCTGTTATTATCCGTCGCGTGGAACCCATGTTGCTGTTATTATTATCCGTCGCGTGGAACCCATGTTGCTGTTACTATTATCCGTCGCGTCATGCGTGGAACCCATGTTGCTGTTATTACTATCCGTCGCGTGGAATCCATGCTGCTGTTACTATTATCCGTCGCGTCATGCGTGGAACCTATGTTGCTGTTATTACTATCCGTCGCGTGGAATCCATGCTGCTGTTATTATTTAGCCGTCGCGTGGAATCGATGTTGTTGTTAAGGCTGGCTTTAAGTCTGGCATTTGTTTCTAAGGGCATGCTGTCTCACGCGCGCAATCTAACATTTTTATTAATTGTGATAAAATAGTATGCTTTGATAAATGTGTTCTGATGGTTTGATGGATAATAAAATTACAAACATTCAAACATACCTAGGTATTTTTGTTATCCTGTGCCTAGTTTTTGATTGAGAAAATTTGATACTAATGGTATTAATAATTTCGGAAACAATTTTTCTTTATTAACAACGATTTACGGGAAGACAAAAAATCTTACGTAATTGACTTGTCTTCCCTGTGGGCTAAGCCGATTAAGCTGTCAGGATGATATAGGTGCTGGGCCAGCCTACTCCATCTAATAAAACATGTCCCAGGTACTGCAGCGTCCGAGTGGTCCCTTCACCCATCTTAACGCTCTGTATAAATAATCTCATTATGTCGATGCAAAGGCCAAAAATATTAAATTTTGCAAGTGAGACAGCGTGCCTAACATAAAAGCAGCATTTATATTAATTCTTTATTGCGCAATTACGAAAAATGTCGAAGAAGCCAATGTTTAAATTTTTTTTTTGTCCCTATTTTACAAGTAATTAACTTTATTGCAGGACTGGGATGTGTTCGTAAACGTCTCGGCCATATTCGTCTTAGTGCCATCTTTGTCAGGATTAAAAGGTAAGAAGCTATTTAAATAAATCTTAACAATAGTGACAGCTATTTTTAGAACGACGTTTTTTTTTTGTCACAAACAGCTATTTTTAGAGAAAATCGATCAAAGTCCTAGGTTATTGACCCTACGTTCCAGGATATGGTTTCTAAAAGTAGCTATCACAGTTATCGCATATATATGGGATATCTACTCCAATCTACACTAATCCACACTTCCGTCCACACTTCGACACTAATATTATAAAGAGGAAAAGTTTGTAGGTTTATATGTTTGTAAGTTGGTATCATCATCAGCCATTTGATGCCCACTGCAGGACA
Source organism: Yponomeuta malinellus (assembly GCA_947308005.1). Classification (NCBI taxonomy): domain Eukaryota; kingdom Metazoa; phylum Arthropoda; class Insecta; order Lepidoptera; family Yponomeutidae; genus Yponomeuta; species Yponomeuta malinellus. Next base: position 4,081,315 of record OX371019.1, read on the forward strand.
TAAGCCTCCTTCGTGGTTTTGATAACCATGAGGGGTTTTGCCATAATCGCCACGCTTGGCAGGCGGGTTGGCGATCGCAGTATGCGGTTGGAATCTCAGGAAGACGCTGCTGCCCGTCTCCTGGTAATTTTTTGGTATGTAGGGGGTAATCTCCGAAAGTACTTAGACGATTCCAAAAATTCTTCCACCACTATGGAATGGAATTGAATGGAATTGAAGAATGGACCTTGAGGGTCGACATAGGCTATAGGCCAATCCGTTTACCACCCGAACGTAGTCGCGAGGACTGATAGTTATACATGATTATATTATTATGTTCACTTTTTGCAAAAACGTTTTCTAAAAGAAGATATAATGTATCCATTGGTTTCGCTACAATGTTGCAATTACCATGTTTGAATGGCATAACGTATTGTAACATAAACTCACGCCTGTATCCCGGGGGATAGACCAGGCCAGACCAAAGACCAGGGTCTACAATAAATACATAGAACACATTTCATAATAAAATATAGTCGGACACCTGTGATTCACGGTATAAGTAAGTATATTATTATTATGTATGTAAATGAATATTCATATTTGCACCTACTACCCGTCTCACATTTCTAACAACTCTCCATCGTCGGTTGCCTGGAAGAAATTGCTATAAGCAATAAGGCCGCCAATTGTACTGCATTTTTGTAAGCATTTCATGTTTGTGTTTTTCCTGGTACAATAAAGAATATTCTTATCTTATCTTATTCACCGGCAAAGAATGGCGCACTAATTAGACGTCTCAAAGTGTGAAAACTTGTATCGAACAAATCTATGCCATGATAAGCAACAATTTTATAAAATTTATCACACAAGTGCAAAATAAAATCACCTTATTCTTTCCGAAAAGTTTATAGCGGAAAACACTCAATTGATAGACTCATTAATAACTTATATTTTCCGAAAACTATACAGCGGGAAACCTTCAAATGAATCACTCATTGATCCAATCGTGATACATACGATATGGCGAGAAAACAATAAATAAAGTGTCATAAACGGTGAGTAAGTAAGTATATTGGTCATGAAAAATGTAGTCACTGTTGTCTTTGGGTGAAATAAATTGAATGATCAATAACATTTTTACGGCACGATATCTTCTATCGTGGCGATAAAGCGTAGTATAAAATATCAAGAAAAATATCAAAGCGTAGTATAAAGTTCCACGTTTTACGGCATGAATGAAGAGAAACAAAGTTGTAGAGAATCAAATTCTGAACGTGGAACATAGAAGATAATGATAATATTTGGAATTTGTCGCGTTTTTCAGGTTTAATTTCCAAAATATCGATCCTAGAAGAAAAATTGTGAGGACCAAACTTGTAGAAAATCAAATTTTTACTGTAAAATAAAAATTGGCTGAGTTATTAAAAAAAACCGTTTTTATTTTTGGAAAAAAAAACATTTTCCAAATATACACAGAAGCCTGATTCAGTGTACTTTTTGAATTTACACTCCCAGTGACCCCCCCGAGGGACCTACGAAAAAAAAATCCAAGAACTGATTATTCGCGGGTCAAAATCTATAATGACTTAACTACAAAATATGTACGTAACTTAGAAAGCAAATTCAGTATGCGAAACCACAATCTCTAGAATAACAAGTGTAATACTATGTTTCATCCAGGCTATAGGCTATCGGTGTGCCCAACGTCCAAATCTTTTCGGCCGTTTTTGCGTGACTGAGCGCCACTTGCACCATCCCACTATTCCGGAGCTAACCGGTTAAACCTGGAGTTACCATGGTTACCAGTACAATTCTATACTGGGTTAATGGTTTAACGGGTTAACCCCGGGTTAGTGGCGCTGAGCAGATTGCTGGCAGCGGCTGGATGAGTATGGCCGAGGACAGAAGGTATATAGTGGCGTGCCTTGGGGAAGGCCTATTTCCATTAGTGGACGAGTACGGGCTGGTTGATTGATTGAGCAACAAACATCCAAACATAGAAACTGTCACATTTCATCTATTAGTAAGATCTTACGTGCCTAACAGTACAACTTTCTTTTGGGTGTAATGCCACTGAAATTACACTCGGTCATTTCCACTGTCATCCCCACTTTTCGTTGGTTTTTGGCCAAACTCCCACAATTTGTGCATACTCCATTAATGAACGTCGAACAATTTATAGTTTGACCAACAATAACCCCTAAAGTCCCAACCATTGCGACTTTGACACTGACAATGACAATAGGTACATACAGTTGATAGCATATCAACCTTTACAACCGTGCCCTCTATTCAGTTACGTTAAGAGTAACTTTCCAACTGCAATGTAAAAGTTGACGCACTGTCGACTGTATGGGGCCATCTATGCAATTATGGCTAGTTCATAATTGCACGTAGTTGCAGGGAAATGACGGAAAATGACAGATTTTTATCAACACACTTACGCGAATGGTACCTACAGATTAGAAATGTCCAAAACGACTTCTTGTTTGAGTCAGAAAAAAAAAATGATTTGAGAAAAGATGGTCAGAGTGAAGTTTTTTTTTTTCTCCACTCCACGACAGGAAGCCAGCAGCTAACATTCCAAATTGACATTCAAGAAACAGAATGTAAATTATTTTCATTCCTGAAGCCTCCAAGATTAACAATCTAAGTTAGCAGTGGGTGAAAAACGTCTACCAAAGGACCAAAAGACAAAACACAAAACAAATTAAGTTATAAAATCGGTGGATTATAGAAATCTTTATTTTTATTATTGAGAGAATAGAAAAACAAGTAGATGTGATTTTATTCGCTGGTGGCGTTATTATTAAGGGGCTCCCGTTGGCTAGCTAACGCTACCAATAAAAAAAAAATCATCTCTTATTTTCCACATCGTATTTGCAAAAAGTGTCTGTACAATCTCTCAATCATGTTACCTGTGTTTGTTAGGACCTATGACACGAACCGGGGGCTAGACAGTATGTATGCCAAGAACGGCTATTTTTGGCGTTAATGCTATCTAGTCCTAGGTTTTTCGCCTTGGGTTCACGGACATGGGTCCTAAAAATCACTATTAATATGATTGAGAGATTGTACAGTCAGTTTGCAAATACGATCTGTAAAAGAAGATACGATGTTACACCTATAGTATGTAAAGGTATAAGTAAGTATATTATTATTATGTATAAGTATGTAAATGAATATTCATATTTGCACCTACTACCCGTCTCACTTTTCCTTCAACAACTTTCCATCGTCGGTTGCCTGGAAGAAATTGCTGTAAGCAATAAGGCCGCCAATTGTACTGCATTTTTGTAAACATTTCATGTTTGTGTTTTTCCTGGTACAATAAAGAATATTCTTATCTTATCTTATCTTATCTTATCTTATCTTATCTTATCTTATCTTATCTTATCTTATCTTATCTTATCTTATCTTATCTTATCTTATCTTATCTTATCTTATCTTATCTTATCTTATCTTATCTTATGATATTTTTTTCATTGGTGGCGCTAGTTAGCCCACTGGGTCCCCTTAAGAATGTGTGAGTAGCTCCTACTCATTACGTTGTACTAATGATACACAGTACAACTCCCACACAACAGCTCTGGGAGTAGGGATTTACTGAAAATCAGCGCTACACACTTTAACAAGCGTGATAGCGGGATACCGCCGTTTAGCCAAAGTATTTTTCGCCAAATTTTACTTCCCAATAAACTTATGGCATCAGTTTCATTTCCCAAATGAAACTTTAGCAAGTTTTCATTTCGCGTTTTATTCATTTGGTCAAATTATCATTTCGCATAATTTTACTGCGTCAAGTTTTATTAAGACAAACGTTTATTATGCTAAAAATATAGGTGCGACGAAGCGCGTAGCGTAGCGGAGCGCGTAGGAGCGTGTTAGGTTGAACATGTAAGACTGAAAACTAACCGAAATTATTAGTGTAGGTTAATTTCCAAGCCAAGCAAATATTAACCAAGTATTTATTTGGTAAACAATAACTTGCCATAATAACTTTTGCTAACTGTTTATTTGCTTTAAGTTGTTTTGAGAAATGTTTTTTTGCCAAGTGATAATTTGCGGAAAATAGTTTGGGAAGTAATACTTTGGGAAACGATTTTTGGCAATACATTAGTAAACCGTGATAGCACCAGCTGAGTCCTTCCCTTTTGCCTCACTAAACTAGTTATATGTAACATAATGTGTTTAAGTACTTACTTTAACCTAGATTGTGAATGACAATAAACTTATTTTTATTCTTATTCTTAACTCTGAGTCTATAAGATAAGAATATTCTTTATTGCATACAAGAAGCGAGACATAAAATATGAAAGTTACAATGAAAGAGTACAATGTGCGGCCTAATAAGGCCAATAGCTAACAGCAATTTCTTCCAGACAACCTTGTGACGGAAAGGTTTTTTTTTTTTAATTCACACGTTGACGTCTATACACATGCCGTTTATTGCGTGGTTTATTACGGTCCTTCAAGGCATCGTCAGGCGCAATAGATCAATTTGAAGTGGCTGTTCTGTGCCTCCTACATCAGTCACCGGAGACCGGAATGTAGCGATTACTGAGCGGTCTGTGAACTTAATCTACGATCGGAATAAGGAAGCCACAGTCAAGGAGACGCGCCAGCTAGATTACTGGACACCTGTGCCGTTCAGGTCTAGCTTATTTTTGTCTCATCCGAGAGGCCGTGGCTTCGAATCCCAGGGTGTACCTTTGTTATCCAAGGTCGTTTTGCACCTACGCTGTCGGGGGGCCTATTTCGTAGAACTAAAGGATGACACACACCAACGCGGTGGCGGTGACGGTGGCGGTCCATACATGAATCATTTACGGCAGTAGTATTTTGTATCGACCGCCACCGCCACCGCGTTGGTGTGTTTTGTCCTTCGCATTCATGGTTTGCTATGACAATTCGATGTACATTGCGAAGTCGACTAACCTACATATTAACAAGTAGGGAAGGCTCGTCTACGCAACGGACATCGAATTGTCATAATAAACTATGAATCATTGTTTTTTGAAACGCGGCCCTGACAGCACTATCTAACTGTTTATCCAGGGATAAGCTCTATCCAGTGAAAAAGTTTAAATAAGTTTTGCACCATGACATTTGCTGAGCTATCCATGGATAAATTGTATGGCTAACGAACGACTGTCAATCGATTTTTTTTTGCCTTCGGACATGTTGTTATTTTTAATAGATTTTAATTTCTGATATTTGGATATTATGGCAAACCCCCTCATGGTTATGAAAACCATAAGGGAGGCCTATGTCCTGCAGTGGGCGTCAAATGGCTGATGATCATGATAATGATGATTTGGATAGACGTTCTTATAATTGGCTATTTCTTGCTTAACAAGTGCATGAATCGGCGAAATTTCGAGACTCTTTACAAACTTCTCTGTATTACGTACAGGCAGCGACATCTGGCTGAAGCAATTTACATCACTTGCAGCCCCAGCACGGGTTAGTGCAACAAAAACAATAAAACTTTCACATTTAAAATATTATTATAGCAGGATCATTAATACTCCTTAGTAGGATGCAGTGACTTGGCGCTAGCGGCCCTATTGATGTGTACGAGTAGTATCAATACTACTCACCAAGTGAAGGAAAACATCGTGAAGAAACCCGGGCTTCAAGTGTTCAACATACCTCAGCACTTGAAATCGCCAATCTTGAAATCGCCAATCTTCATTCAGACCTAATAACACCAATTTACTATGTTTTCATATGAATCGGGTCACACAGCAAGATTTGGTTTGAAGCGGAAAATATAATAAACACCGGGCTATAATCACCTTTATCATTAACTGTGATGTACTATAGGTACTTACCGTTATTTTGTTGGAAATATTCCATAGTTTGATGACGTATTGTTCAAGTAGATATTATTATTAGCTAATACCGGACTCACTTACTTGATTTTTTATCGGAAGAGTCCGACCAGGTTTCGCTCTGATTCGCAGAGCTTGATCATGAGTAGAAACGTCGTCAGTTGCCCGTCTCTGATAGAGAATCCGGAATTCAAAACCATTGTTATGGTGGTCCGATCGGGCCATTTAGAATCCTACAGATTCGGCTAATAATGTCTACTTAAACAATACGTCACGATGGTACATTTCCTTCCGTGAGAAGTTTTAGTTTGAAAATAAGCAGATATTGTTGAAATAGAAAATTGTCAGACCACACGCAATTTTACCAAAGTACTCTTTAATTCTTATCCAGGCCTAGGTAGTATCGACATTATCTCACAATGAGAAGGTTGAATTTAAACATTGGATACGTCATCAGACTATGGAATATTTCCTTCCGTGAGAAGTTTTCTTTCGAAAATAATTAGATATTGTTGAAATGACACACAATTTCACCTCTAAGTATTCTTTAACCAGGCTTGGGTACTTTGACCTTATTTCACAGTGAAAAGGTCGAATTTAAAATATTGGAGTTGGAGGCGGCTGGGTGACATACATTGTTGTCTACGAATAAAAAGACCATAGGAGTATTTCTTCCTACAAAATTCACTCTCAAAAACGGCCCCTGTCCTCTCGATTAGTCTGTCTGTACCAATGAAATGAGAGTAAGATGTGCTGTAGAGTAAATCAATCGTTGATTGGTTCCTTCTGTGCGCTATGCGTGACGACCTGAACGTTGATTGCGCGATAGAAGGTGACAGCGTAACTCTTATGATTGGTTTTATACAAAACCGTAACTCGCAAGATGGCGGTATTGTCGGGTAATACTGAACTCGCTCCGATTGTCCGATTGGTAATACATCCGATCCCCGCCCGTCTTCCCACAATTAAACATGGGGTAATTATTTTGCGCGAAGTACACATGTATGTTTTTAACTATCGCTGATTATTTGTATGTTACCCGGCTGCCGTCGATTCTTACCTCACATGTTCTCTTGCATAATCAGCCTATATGCGTCCCACTGTAGGGCACAGGCCTTCTCTCAAGCAGAGAGTATGGGCTTAATCACCACGCGTGCCCACCGCGGATTGGCGATTTCAAGCGCTGAGGTATGTGAATAGCTCAGACACTCAGGTTTCCTCACGATGTTTTCCTTCACGGTTAGCGTGTGGTTTTGCTACTATAACTTCACAATGTACATAACTTAGAAAACCAAGTCATAGGTACATGCCCGCACTTGGGATCGAACCTGGGTCTCTCGCTTCCGAGCCGATGTTCTACCCACTAGGCTACCAACGCTCTCGCGTGTCTCTTCCCGGTTGTTTTTCCTCTCCTGCATATATTTTGTTTGTTTACTTGTTTACTCTCTGGGAATTTACATAAATGTTTTCTTTCTTTTGTTTGGATCTAATACGTCATTTCTTATATTTATTTCATGTAGGACTCGGAAAAATAACCTATTCAGAACATGAATTACCATCGTCATCATCATCATCATGATAGATACACATCTAGAGATAAGATAAGATAAGATTAATTTATTTAATAAGATAAGATTAGATAAGATAAGATTAAGAGGCTCGTTACTTTTCCTTTTTTTTTATTTTACGCATTGACAGGTGTTTTGTTCACATTAGTTCTTGCAGTTGCCGAGACGCCATTGTAAGAAACACGTGACTCTGTCCATAATAAAAATTGTGATGAGATGAGATGCATTGTCACTGAAACATGTATTTTACGACCGCTTGTTGACGGCTGAATAGTGATGCGGTTTTCAATTATTCTTCTCAGAACAGTACTTGCCGGTTAATTTGGTATTATAATAACCCACGTGGTTTCAAGTGACTGGCAATTGTTTGGAACAGGGAAACGTTCCAGTCCAAGATCAATGCGAAACCGCGACTTTATTCGTACAGTCAGTAGAGACAACTGATCAACCTTTGCGTTTTCATTGAAAAGTCGCAGGTAACGTAAGGTTTTTGTCAAGGTTTATTGCTGTAAAATAATAAACTATTGACAATTATTGATTATTGATATAATTAATTACTGTCATAAAATGGCTCCACTTTCAATATAGAAATGTTGATGTTTTCCAACTTAAAGGCAGTTAATTTTTTACATAAGGCTGTGTGCCATATTCACCCCCTATAGCCTCAAAAACTTTTCTATCTATTGGATCCATGATATTCCCTTGGCCATATTCACAAATTCTTTTGTGTCTAGCATATCCGTGACATCTCGTTTGTTATAATCACAGCCCCCCTTGGGTCTATTAAATCCATGACGTTTTGTTTGCATATTCACACCGTGATACTTCAAACTCTTTTGTTTCTAGGAGATCAATGACATTCTACATTCCGTAAAGCATATTTTCCCACAAATGCCTCAAACTCTTTTGTATCTAGCAGATCCATGACATTTCGTTTGCCATATACACCCACTGACGTCTTAAACTCTTTCAAGTATGATATTCTATTAACCACTTTTCCTACTGACGGACGCCGCCAACTCTTTCGTATCTAGCAGATCCACGACATTCTGTTGGCGATATTCACCTACTGACGCCTCAAACTCTTTTGTGCCTATCGGATCCATGACATTCTATTTGACATATTCACCACCCGACGCTTCGAGCTCTTTGGGTCTAGCAGATTAACGACATTCCGTTTAACTTTGTCATATTCATCCTCTGATGCCACTTTTTGCCGACAGGAAACCTGGACATGTGCCTAGCATCGCGGCTGTCCACGCAAGCCAACCTGGGCAACATGGAGACGGCTAAGGAAGTCATATCTATGGTCGTCGGCAACATATCTTTGGTGCAAGTAAGTTACGGTTACCTTTTACGATTAAGTATAGCCTTTTCCCTAAATAGACAGTATACACAAAATTTTCATATCTTCCCAAAGTTAAAATGGACTGATATGAAAAGTGAAAAACGACCAAGTGCGAGACACGCACCAACGGTCTCGTGCCACCACACCATGTGTAATTAAGTATTAGGGGTTAAAGTATGAAATTGCTGTTTTATTGCAATAGGTTCTTGGAATTGACATAGAATCTTCATGATTTTCGTTCATGATTTTGTTTGAGGTTTTCGAATGAAACTTTTTTCAAATGGTTTCTATGATGTTCTTTTTTTAAAAAATGTGAAACATTTGAATATCGACTTTCAATGGTTTTTGTTATTCAATTTAGACAGGAAAGATGGATACTGCGAAAATTCGAGTGATTTTTGAATACGAGTTCCGACGCGGAACTAACGCGGCAGAAACAGCCCGCAATATCAATGCTGCGTTTGGAGAGGGGTCTACTAATGAACGCACCGTGCGATTTTGGTTTAAACGCTTTCGTGATGGAAATTTCGACTTAAAGAACGAGCCACGAGGAAGACACAGGTGAATAACGATGAATTAAGAGAGATAGTGGAAGCCGACCCTAGTCAAACTACCCAGGAATTAGCGGCATGGTTTAACGTTACCTTACCCACAATATTGACTCACTTGCGTCAAATCAATAAAATAAAAAAATACGAAAAATGGGTGCCTCATAATCACTTGAATTTTCGCAGTATCCATATTTCTTGTCTAAATTGAATAACAAAAACAATTGAAAGTCGATATTCAAATGTTTCACATTTTTTAAAAAAAGAACATCATAGAAACCATTTGAAAAAAGTTTCATTCGAAAACCTCAAACCATGAAGATTCTATGTCAATTCAAAGAACCTATTGCAATAAAACGGCAATTTCATACTTTAACCCCTATTATTTACCAAAAATGATACACAAGAAACCCATCACATTTGTTGATCAAAATTAATGTTACAGCTTACCAAAACTTAACAAATTGTAACTCATCATTGCAGATAAATCAATTTAAAATCTGCTCAATTTGGAATTTTCTGCTGCTTAATTCAATTATTTAAGACTAGCTGTCCCGGCGAACTTCGTACCGCCACAGATTCCGTTTATACGATTCTTGCACAACGCCATATATTTTTAAAACACAGTTTTCGCTCGCACATTTATTTTAAACTTAAAATAAGTACCTATTATCCCACGGGAACGCATTACCAGGATATTTTATCAAGTATGCTGTGTCTCAATTCAGGTCTTTGTCTATCTGAACACCAAGTTTCATGTTAATCCGTCCAGCCGTTATTGCGTGTTTGAGTAACAAACATCCAAACCTCCAAGCATGTTCACAAACTTTCACATTTATAATATTAGTAGAATTTCTTGCCGACTATTCGTTGCTGCCCAACATACCTTGATAACAACCTATCTTTAAAATCTATCTTTTATCTAACCTTTTTAAAAATGTCCTCAGCACGGGTTAGCGCAACAAAAAGAATATAATCATGTAGGTGCAGCAATATCATTCCGATGTAAAAACCTAACAGCAAAGTGGGTTACTCGGGGTTGCATGTGATGGGCCAGATGTCGCTGCCCGTACGTAATACAGAGAAGTTTGTAAAGAGGCTCTAAATTTCGCTGATGAAATTGCCCATTAGCTCAGTTGGGAGTGCGCTGGCACGGATAGCCAGAGGTCGCAGGTTGAATTTTGGGTGGAATTCTTAGCCTCTAAATAGGTTTTTTAAAAGTGTCCTCAGCACGGGTTAGTGCAACAAAAAGAATACCTTGATTGTTGACAGAAAGTAATTTATTGCGCACCGCAACAGTATGCTTTTGCTGATCTCTTAACTGTACCCGCAGACAGCTCACTATCGCTCATTTTAATATATAATAAACAACCAATATTAACCAGTCACCAATAACGCAAGTGAAAAAAACGGTTTTTCACAAAAGAAAATTTCGCGCCATAATTGCGTTCCGTTTTTGCTCACTCAAATTTGTTTATGCGTATTTTTGTATCTGTGGCCATTCCAGTCGACAGGTTTTGACAGAAGACGTTTTGTTTTCGCTCATATTTCGTTGGTTTTGTTTTATTCGTAATAAATTAACCTGTACTAAAAGATACGCTAAATGGGTTCAATTAAACCCCGAGAAACCCTCTATACTAACATCATAATTAAAGTCTACTAGACAGTTCCTATAGCCAACCCTGCAGGACTTGTAGGGGGTAATCTCCGAAAGCACTTAACCGATTTCAAAAAATCTTTCACCAGTATTTAGAATGTACCTTCAGGGTGGACATAGGTTATAGGCTAATCCCTTTACTTCGCGAACGTAGTCGCGGGCACTGCTTAGTAAGACAAGGAGAATTTTATACACCCTGAATTTAGTAAAGAAGCACGGAATCATATGTGCGTAACTCTTACTCGCACCTGGACAGTCTCGTTAGTCTAGCGGTAACACGCTCGACTTGTATTAATAAATGACCTCAGTTTAGGTATTTTCCATGTTGTGATGTTCTTGCCTGAGTATCCCACACACAGAACAGTGTATCCCAGACCAGTATAATTTATTTTCATATCTGTACATTTTAGCGTTGCTATTTCACATTGTAGCTCCTCTCTTCCTATATCACCGGTCTTCTTGTCTCGCCAGGTTCCCATACTCACGCGTCTTCCCGTCGACCGGTCTACACCTACAGCAGTCTCCCCGTTCCTCCAGTCTCCCGTGCTCACTAGTCTTCCCGTATCACAAGTCTCCTCGTATCGCTAGTCTCCCCATATCACCCTTCTCCCCGTGCCACCAATTTGCCAATCTCCACAGTCTGCTATACTCACTAGTCTCCCCGTATCACCAGTCTCGCCGTTCTCCCTGTCTCATCCGTGTCTCTGTCCACCCCAGGTGCAAGCTATAGTGGCGGCGACGGTGGTATCCATCTTCGCCATCGTCGCCAACTCCATCACGGACCGAGGCGTGAACGGCTCGTACGTGCTGCTTCTGATTTCATCCGCTGTTTTTACTGCCACCACCACGTGTTTCGTCCTCGGTAAGTTCAGATAAGTTTTTTAGTTTTTTTTTTCGTATGTAGCTTATATTCGTCCAACTGCAGGGCACAGGCCCTTTCTCGGAGAGTATGGGCTTAATTACCACGCGTGCCTACCGCGGATTGGCAATTTGAAACGCTGAGAAATGCATGTTTCCTTACGATGTTTTCCTTCACAGTTAGCGAGTGGTATTGCTACTATAACTTTACAAATGTACGTAACTTAGAGTACAAAGTATTGGTACATGCCGGGATTGGAACCCACGACCTCCCGAATGAGAAGCCACCACCGCTCTAATAATAGTGCATGTACTGCACTTATTAATCCTACAAATTAAATTAATGTAAGGACCTGATAACGGTGAAATTTTATTAATCATGTTAATTTTGTTTTGAGATACGCAAACGCCAAAGATAAAGATCAAATAAAACCACTAATTACGAATAATGTGACGATAAAGTAAATATAAATAGTCACAAATACTAATCTTCTCACGTGATTCTGAAAAAAGTAAGTACATACCTAATCAAAAAAGTAATTACCTAATCAAATAGGTTTCTTTTAATAAGTAACCCCTAGTTTCTCGTACACTAACACGCTGTTAATTTACTGTTAACAGCTGTCAATTGACCTAAGTTCATAAAAAAAAACCACTGACAGCCTGTTAACAGTAGATTAACAGCTTGTTAGTGTACGAGAAACCGGGGGTAAGTTCCAGAAATCAGTGTTTTTTCCGTAATAGCATACCATAATACTGTGAGGATCGTGGCAAGTGGTAACCCTAGTCTCTGCCTACCTACCCCTCCGAGATGTAGGCGTGAGTTTGTGTACTGTAGGCTATAAAATGTTAGTATGTGCCAGTGCGACAAAGTATTATGAAGAATGTGACAATATTGACACAAAACTCTTTCCATTGTCCTCTTGAGGGCATCTTGTATTTTATGAGACTCGGTATGCAGTTATGGACAATTGTATGCATTTTTTCATGAAAACTACTAAGCGTGTATTTGTTTTATGCTAATTTAAAAATGCTACGTTGTCTAAGCAAACTAGTATTTCTATAACATAACTCCTTTACCTCCTTAGTTCGGACCGTGAAAATAACAATTGAAAACCATTGTTGCTTTCAATGTCATGTTTCAGGAAGTTAAACATACTTCTTTCCAATACCGCAGTACAGCCCCTCGACTTTCGACGGTATTGTGTTCAAATTGCGTCTTAATTAAATGCAATAAGTCAGAAATAACGACTTACCCCCAGTTTCTCGTACGCTAACACGCTGTTAATCTACTGTTAACAGCTGTCAATTGACCAAAGTGCATACAAAAAAAGCCACTGACAGCTGTTAACAGTATATTAACAGCTTGTTAGTGTTCGAGAAACCGGGGCTTAGAGCACTATCACACGAGCGATTTGCGAGCGATTCAAAAGCGAGGCGATTGCGCAGCGACTAGCGAGCTCGCCGCGGTTAACGGTTGCGTGCGCGGCAATTCGACGAGTACCTTTTTTTTTTGCTATGTTCTCGCATAACTCCGTCAAATCTTAACCAATTTAGACAGTTCTTTTTTTGTTCGAATAGATATAACGTCCCATTGGTCCCATTTTAATTTGGTGAAGATCTGATGAAGACTTTCAGAGATGGAGAACGGAACTCTTCGATAGACAGCAATAAATAAGGCCTAATGGGGGCCTCCTTTAGTAATATCTGTATGTTTTATAAAATTGCGTAAAAGTAGTCCCAAGGTAATTTAATGATGTGCCGGTGAAGACCTTCGGAGAATGAAATTGAGAACTTCATAAAGCAACGAATTAAGTAGGGTTATAAGGGACTTGTTTATTTTTCTCCCGCTCTCCCACTATCATTGAAAAATAATAGTACATACATAATACATACTTCTAATTTAGAGGTATTCTTTTAATTTATTTCTAACTTTTTAGAAGTCTGTTTTTATTTTTTATTTAAAATTTTTGTACAATCGCGTTCGACGCGAAACCATTTTCAGAGTTCCGTACCCGAAGGGTGTCAAACGGGACCCTATTAGTAAGACTTCACTGTCCCTCTGTCTGTATGTCCGTCTGTCTGTCTGACTGTCTGTCACCATGCTGTATCTCATGAACCGTGATAGCTAGGCAGTTGAATTTGTCAATCCAATCCGCGGTGGGCACGCGTGGTGATTAAGCCCATACTCTCTCCCTGAGAGAAGGCCTGTGCCCTACAGTGGGACGTATATAGGCTGCTTATGCTAAGGGGGGTTCTCGTACAAAAAACGTGATTGTTTGCCGTTTATTCCCAACCGAATCTTTCACGCGGCTGTTAAGTAAATTACCTCCCAGACATTGTATAAAGGTGCCACTTTGATGCACTCGTGTAGGTAAGTAGTTAGAAAGCCAGATAATAACAATCAGAGCGATAAAATTTATATTGTTTTTGGGCTTTTTAGGCTTCCCATTCTTTATCTATTTTACTGTGTATTTTATTGGTAATCTGTTAAATCTTTTCATCGGTCCCTTTTCAGTGTAAGTAATCATGTTGCTTACGCAGTTTCTTCGAAATGGAAAAGATTGTGAATGTCGACCCAAATGTGAAAGAAAACAGGTTACAGTACATCTTTTACGATTATCAATAATTGAAAACTCAAATAAACAAATCCTCGTTGTAAGAATCTCGTTTCACTAATGTTTGTGAATATTGTGTAGCACAGGCATTACTACTGCAAATTCACAAACGTATGTACTTAGTGTAAAATAATCTCAATGGTAATGCCGGAATTGATCCCAGCACCTCTGGGATGTGTGGCAAGCGTTTATTGAAATAATATACCGACAATAGAAATCGCCTATCCACGGTGGATACGCGTGGTGAGCTCATACTCTCTCTCTCTCTCTCTCTCTCTCTCTCTCTCTCTCTCTCTCTCTCTCTCTCTCTCTCTCTCTCTCTCTGAGAGATAGCCTGTACCCCGCTGAGGGATGACTATAGGCTGCTCATGCTTATACTGTTGTTTCAGACTTCGTGATGGTAATGGTGATATACGGGTCGCACAAGTTCAAAGTGAATCCGGACAACGTGGCGACGCCGCTAGCGGCCTCTATCGGCGACATTGTCAGCAACACAGTACTGGCTGTCACTGCGCAGTACATGTACGAACAGATACGTAAGTCTATGATAATAATAATAACTTCCACACGACACAATCACTCGTCCTGGCCCTAGAGTCTACTAACACAGTTGTTCAATAGCTGTTATTTGCCTCTGTTTGGTAGTCTACTAAGTAATAGGAGTACGATGTCATTCCAATGGTACAACCCGGGCAAATTAAATAGGCAGCTCTCGCGAAAAAGAACGAATCGCACGAGGCGCCGAGTTGAGTTGCACGAGTTGTACCATTGGAATGCGATTGGTTACTAGACTACAAACAGTGTCAATGAAACAACCATTAAAGTACTAATATGATTCTATTGAAGAACTATGCATTTTAGAGACTCGCCCCCTTGGTTCCGAGCTAAAATATCACAGGACATGGATCCAGACTGACTAATACTTTGACACATTTACTTTACTTTCACACTTATTAAGTAAAATCAAAATGTTTCTTCATTTAGCGCAGAAACTGTGAATTTAAGGGGCTCCAGGGAGTAACACTAGCGCCACTTAGGACAAAAATCATATCTTTTTTTACAGATCAAAGGCAAAAATCTAGTACTAGATAGTACTAACGCCAGAAACGGCCGTTTTTGGCATAAAGTTTATAAGTTATACTATAATGTCAATGGCTATCCTAAAACTAAATAAATAAATGCTCTAGTGCCAGGTTCGTGATCGGTTCTTTGTCGGGTGTCCTAAAAATGACTGTTAACATTATTGAGAGATTGTACTGACCCTTTTTGCAAATTTGATCTGTAAACGAAGATATGATTTATTTTTCATTGTGGCGTCAGCTCATGCGTTGCGAAGAAAATAAGGACAGAAAAACGCCACCCGGTCTTTTCAGTTTCTTATTTAACAGAGTTTAAAAAAATAAAAAATAAAATAATTTTATTTGCTTAGAACGTGGTACTAATGTACCATGATGACATGATATTAATATGAGCTCACATTCTGATAGATATGTTCTAACATGCAAATATATAAATCCTTGTTTGAAAACCTAGAACTCGTGCTTTAAACTAGTTTGAATGTGAGATGCCTTTGTCATCTAAATAATCTTTAATGCTATGCTATGATATGCCTTTTTTAACAAAGTGAGCTTCGTACATTTTTATATATATAGTTAGGGATCCGTGTGACGCCGGATTAAGAATAGCGTCACTCCGTTTCCTTTCGCGGATGTCGTAGAATGCAACTAAGGAAATCAATTACCAGGAGACGGGCAGCAGCGTCTTCCCGAGATTCCAACCGCATACTGCGATCGCCAACCCGCCTACCAAGCGTGGCGACTATTGGCAAAACCCCTCATGGTTAGGAAAACCACGAGGCAGGCCTATGTCCTGCAGTGGGCGTCAATTGGCTGATGATGATGATGATGATAGAGAGATAGTTTACATATTTTTCTATTGCTTTTTTGTTTGCGGTTATCACTTATTTAATTTTGTCTTCCTAACGAACACAACGTACTTTCCAGGTTAATGCACGATTAAAACACAATAAACGTAAATAATCATCATAAAGATAGAATCTTACAATTGTTGGCGAATGTTAAAAAAGTAAATTATAGACACCTATCTCGGTGCACTTGTCTGAGTTTTTATGACACGTCTTAACCAACAATTTGCAGTAAATCGCAGTTGTGATAGCTAAATCCATACGATGAGGAAAAACAAAAGATCAGCCCTATATTACGCGCATCAAATCCTTCACGATTCCAATCGTCGTGAAATTAGTACGGAATTTGACAGTTAGACGATTGGAATCGCTCAGGATTTGGTGTGCGTAATTAGACCACAGGTCAATAATAATATGTAAGGTCGGTTATTTATCTTATTAATGTTGGATCTTATTAATGCAAGTAATGTTGGAAACATTAAGGTCAAAATTCAAATTTTTTCAAGTTATTTGTCGGGCATTATACTTAATAAATAACTTCCACTAAACAAAATCAACTAGTCCTGATTACCCTGTGCCGTGGTAACTACGCAAAGACATCACAAACGTGGAAATACACCAAGACTGAGGCCATTTATGCATATCAAATATGGCAGCCTCCAGTGGGAAAAGAACCCACAACCTCCGTTTTGGTAGTCAAACCAATGAGGCAGTTTACTTGTAAAATAGCTAGCGAAATGTCATTTCTGTTTCATCAATTTTTCATGGTATGTGGTGGAATATTAGAAAATATATTATTATCAACAGTCACGATAGGATAAAACGTTGACATTTTATTTGTTTTGATTCGTGGTTATCGATGATCTCAAGTGGTATGTCATTCATACTTACTTTGGTTTCCGTATTATCTCCTTACTTACGATTTAATCGAGTCAAGGAGCAACCCTATAGAATAGTTTCTTTCTTATGTTTTCTTGTATTATTACTAAGTACCTGGGTGACCGAGCTTCACTAGGTTTTTTTTGTGTTGATCGTTTTTTTTTTTAAATTATGTGATACTAATTACATACTGATGAAATATGAACAATATTTTTCGATCTTACCGACAATAATAAATCAAAAATCACGAATGCAATTATTTTAACATTTTATTAGGAACCAATACTTACTTTTTTACAGTTTATTAATCAGTTACGCAACTAAATATATATTTTTTTTGATCATCACAGTTTTTATTATGAAATAGGGTCTTAACCGAATACTTCCTTACATACTATATTGCGGGTATATCCAGGATTGTCATTATGTTGCAAAGCTTTAAAAAACCGGCCAAGTGCCAAGGGTTCCGTACCATTATCTATACAACATTAGACACAAAGATCGAGAAAAAACAAGTTTGTTGTATGGGAGTGTTAAATATTTATTTTATATTAATTTAAGATAAGATAAGATAAGAAGAAATTAATTATTTCTTTTTGAAGCGAATATAGAACTAAATATTCTGTGAATTTTTATTGAGTCTATTTTATTCTATTTTTAGTATTTGTTGTTATAGTGGCAACAGAAATACATCATCTATAAAAATTTCAACTACCTAGCTATCACGGTTCACAAGATACAGCCTGGTAACTGACAGCCAGACAGACAGACGAACAGTGGAGTCTTAGTAATAGGGTCCCTTACCTCTTTCGTTACGGAACCCTAAAAATATATTTCCTTTTGAAAGTACTTACAGGTACGTTACTTTCTCCTTCGTAGAAATATCCCTATGGCAGCCGATAGTCCTGATCTGCGTGTACTACAGCCTTCTGCCCGTGTGGGTCTACATCGTCTATAGGAACCGTTACACCAAGACGGTCCTGACCACCGGCTGGACGCCCGTCATCTCGGCTCTCTTCATCAGCGGGTATGTCGTTTATTGTTATTGTGTGGTGCAGTATGAAATGTTGCAGTAGGTACGCTTGCTCTAAGTTTCAAGTGTGTGGGAAGTTTGCAAGTTTGTGTGATTTCTTATGAGCTAAGTCACTCATAGATAGATAAGTCTAATGAATGACAGTTAAAATTAGAGAGTTCTTCTATACAAAATATATCAAACATTAATCGCCGATAAGCTTATCAGGTATTGATGAATTTTACACAGGAAACTGCCATCAATCTGCATAACTTTTCGCGGTAAAGTATACTTGTGGGCATTAGTAAGGGAACGATTCGATATTTTTATCCTTGTTTAGAAGAAAATATTATGAATGTAACTACTAACCCGAGTCTGACTAATGTTCCGAAAATTATACATTGTGAATAATGCGATTATTTTAACGAGTGTGGCAAAAAAAAAGCATTGTCATTAAGCTATTAACACGTGGATGTGTCGGTGATGATATCACTCTTTGTGACGTCTTTATATATTATGATAGTAATAAGTTCCTCACAACACAATTAGTTGTCCTTTCCTAGACTGGACTTTCCTCTGTGTTACCTAACTTAACGTTTGCCAAAACATGTATTTGACTGCTGTCAAATACCACAAAACGTGGCGCGCGAGTCACGCGTTTTATGGCGCTAAAACGTCAGAATTTGACAACAAATGTACGACTTTTCAGTCACGACTTAGACATACAAATCGCGCGACTCATACTTCATACTAACTATGCTGGTATTAGTTTAAAAAATCAAATTTTACCAGCGCCTCTAATATGTGAGTCTCCACGCAACCCAGTGGAGACTCAGATATTTGAGGCGCTGGTCCCAAACTGGCACGCCCTGTGCTATGGTAACTATGTATGGATATTACAAACGTGGAAATTAATCTAGATGAAGGTAATTTCTCAAACTTAATTAAACCTTCGTAAATTTGGTGCACGCTTGACGTGGTCCTCAGTTTTGATCAATACCTAAATGTTGGTCATTAACGCAAATAGAGGGAAAGCGGAAGCCGACAGCCCACTCCAGATTTATTTAAGCCCACCCCACTGGGATATTGGAATACTGAATACGTGCATTAGAATTTGGTTGACCATCGCTTTCCAAAAGCCAGGCCTCCCCTAAAACACCCTAGATACACCAATGATTTTGGTTTTCAAGTGTGTTACCGGTAGAAGAGCAAGACAGTCCTGTATTGTCTACTTTCGAGAATTTTGGTCATGATCCTAATGATCATGATGAGCAAAACACCGAAGTAAATAGCGTGGATTGGATAAAAGACCTACGTTCAGCATTGGGTGGCCCTTGGATGAAGAAGAAGAAGTGTAATGATCATGATCTTTCCAAGACATGCAGTCCTGTCATTTATAAATTTAGGTGTATATTTGATACGATAGAATCGTATCCTAAGCGGGCCAAATGTAGGCACGTCACATTTAGATTTCCGATTATGATAATTAGGTAGGTAAAATGATCATGATCATGATAACTTTTTAAGGGGGGGGGGGGTAACACTAGCGCCAACGAAGAAAAAAATCCTATCTTTTTTTTACAGTGTCTTCTTCTTCATCATTTTAATGATCATTACAATCAACTGTTAAGCTTTTTTCCTCTGTGGTTAAGCCTACCACTTTTTTATGCGTCAAAGGAGTAATTTCGTTATTTAAGTATATATTTACGTTTTGTTGTTATCGACTGATTATTGCCACCTATCTGACACGTGTGAGTCTTGTGATTTCATACCAGATTATAGTTCGATTTATTGAGTATTATCAATTTATCAATCATAATTTCCTTTGACTTTGTTTTCAGTTATGTACATTTGTGAAGTTATAGTAGCAATACCACTCGCTAACTGTGAAGGAAAACGTCGTGAGGAAACCTGAGTGTCTGAGCTATTCATGCACTATTCATTCAGCGCTTGAAATCGCCAATCCGCGGTGGGCACGCGTGGTGATTAAGCCCATACTCTCTCCCTGAGAGAAGGCCTGTGCCCTACAGTTGGACGTATATAGGCTGCTTATGCAATCACAATTTCGCTGTGTCGTTTATTTATTGTTAATAATACTGGGTGTAACATAATCCCCGTATACACCCGATGGAGGGTTTTACTCGTCAATATGAAAAACTTTCATCGTGGGGGATACTGAATGTTGTTTGCGTCTGATCCTTACCCTTCTTTTCATACATGCCGAGCTAACCTGATCCCTTGACCGTTTCCAGCATCGGCGGCATAGTCCTGGACCAGGCTGTGGACCGCTTCCGAGGGTACGAGGTATTCCAGCCAATCGTGAACGGCATTGGCGGCAACCTGGTCTGCGTGCAGTCTTCCAGGCTGGCCACCCACCTGCATCAGACCGCCATCCCCGGGGAGCTCCCGCCAAACACGAGGCTGGTTGAATGGCCGTGGAAGACGTTGTTCTTTGGAAGTGAGTAGTCTTCTTGTCTAAAGCAACGGTACTGTATTACTAATTGAGTTGTCACTGGAGGCCGGGAATTGGGTATTTGACAAAATATCAAATGAGATACTTTTCAAAAGGAATTTTGTATGAAAATACTGGCTTACGACGTCACATTTCAGAGCACTCTTTTTATTTTTAATCTATTTAAAAATTGTAATAACTAGTAATTGACTGAAAGAGATACATTTTCCGAGATATTTTGTAATTTTTGTTTTAATCGAGCATAATATGAAATAATGTATTGTTGATCGTGTCAAATACCGTATTATAGTTCTATGAAACAAGGCCCAGCTTGTCACAAAACAAAACATTGCTCTTCATAAACTGCAATCAGTTGTGTTCACAGTGGGAAACTCTAAGGGATGTGTTAATTTATTTATTTATTTACCTATTTATTTATTTAGGTTCAGATAATATCGGTGCAGATTAAATGGATTCGGACTATAACCACAACTCCTGAAACCATAACTTCAAGTCTTCATATCTCAAATTACTCTTATTACTTACATTACACAATACTAGGGCCGACATGCGCCACCTCCTTTACATTCCTTATTCTCTTGTGTATTTCACTATAAGGTTATTTTTATGTGCAACTCATCCTGTTGTAACCTCCAACAATAAAAATAAAATAAAATAAAAATTAAATTTGGGCTGGATTTTGATGAATAAAATAATGTGCTAAGTTTTGTCGCAGGTGAAGTTTTATTCCAAAACTAACAAAAGCGAAAATTCCGCGGTGAGGTTTTAAAACGTCTCGAGATGACGTATATGTAGATTGACTTTATTGAAGTCATACATTGGCAAATTGAAAGGCCACATGGTTTTTTAAACCATTTCCAACTTTCTATGGCCATGCCATAGCGCCCTGCTCAGATATGTGTTAGTGCTGTTGTACTAATATCATCATCAACCCATTATGTCCCCACCGAGGGGCACGGGTCTCTTCCCTGAGGAAGGTATAGGCCATACTCCACCGCGGGGGCCAAGTCCGGATTGGTGGAGGCTTGTAGACTAGTGGCTCGTCTACTGTCAGAAGTTGTCAAGCCGCCCTAAGGCCTCTAACTTGGCTTAACGACTGCCATCTATCGGCGGCAGCCGGCACCAACAGCTTAACGTGCCTTGCGAAGCACGGAACCGCTCGGAAAAATGCCACTAGCGTTAGGCATAGACGGCGACCCATCCATGCACTGAACGCGCCCTGTGTGGCTTAACCTTCGTGATCGTTTAAGATCAACTTGTACTAATATATTTCAGTTAAAGTACAGAATATTTAAACAAATATGAATAAGGAGCACTTAGAGCACAGAACACTACTGTATAAACCAATAGCCAACGAAATAAAAACATTTGTGAAACTGCCATATGGCACTGGTTTGGTTTACTTTTACACAACTCATAGAATCTAGAGCCTGGTATTTGGATGTGAACTATTTGGTACTGCATTAAGTATTAACTCCTTTCTCAAGTCACTTCGATAACTTCTTGACTTTGATAGTATTTACAAACAAAATACAGGAGTTTCGCCTGGATGTTTCAGGGCAAAGACCTGTACATTTGGCCTTTGCATCTACGTAATGAGATGATTTATACAGCGTCCAGTGGCACCTTCACTCACACTAGATGGGTGAAGGGACCACTCGGACGCTGCAGTGCCTGGGACATTGTTTTGTAGATGGAGTAGGCTTGCCCAGCACCTATACCAACCTTACAGCTTAGTCGGCCTAGACCACAGGAAAAACAAGTCAATACGTGCGGAGCCAACCAAGCCGCGGGTTTCCTCGCGATGTTTTCCTTCATCGTTAGCGTGTGGTATTGCTACTACAAATTCCTTTCTTTACACAGACTTTACGAAAACCCTATCCTATTTACTCCGCTAATTACTTAGATGGTATTTAAAAAGAAGACCCTCCATCTTTAGGCCAATTTTACAACAGCCCCCTCCTCTCTACTCCGCAGCTGCGGCAGCGAAGGTGGCGCGTATGCTGCTGGTGCTGGCTGTGGTGGGGCAAATCATCTTCATGGTGGTGGCCGACTTCGTCTTCCAGGGCACCGTCACCGTCCAGCCGGCGTTCGGCATCACCTACATCCTGTGCTCCGTGCTGCAGGTATGTGCAACTTTTATAATACAATTTAAATAATGACCTAACGGGAGGTGATTCTACAGCTACGGTGAGTTCCTGGCCTTTAAACAGTCTACGTAATGTAGACAGTGAATTTTATTTTCTTTCATTTTTTTTTAATTATTATTGTTACAATTATGTAAAATTTGACATTATTCTTGACATTTTATATCATTGACATTTTTCTCTATTTAATATTATTTATACAGCTATTAATGTAATTTTTATCTATCAATTTGACATGAATATTACCAATAAATTATGTCTATGTCTGTATTTATATTTGGCGTGGGCAGTGGCAATGTCCTTTTAGTTAATATACCTCTGAAATTATTGTTTTATTTTTTGTACATCTACTTCCTTCTCCGATATATTGCTCCAGTCCATCCAAAGGTTGTCTGGAAGAGATCACATTTAGTGATAAGGCCACCATCGGTACTCTTAGGTTAAGGCATATCTGGGTAATTTCCTTTTTTATGTACAATAAAGTGTTCTATCTATATACTAGTTATTATTAGTATGATTATTATATAGTTGTTATATATTAAACGGGTCTAATCGTGATTATTTATTGGGGAAAATTTAATTACCTTAATTCCCGACGTCCCCGACATTACCTTAATATATAACTACTAGCTGACCTGGCAAAAGTTGTTTTGCCATATTAATTAGCCTACAACCTATTCTAAAAAAAAAACATAACAATCGGTGAAGCCGTTTTAGAGAAGTTCGATAACAAACACTGTGACACGAGATTTTGATATATTAGATGTATGAGCATGCGAATCATTAAAAATGCTACCGTCCTTTTCATTCACTTTCAGTAAGGAAAAATTGTACTTCTCTGTTACGAACAATAAACAAGTTTTTATCGTATCAATATCTTTCATACAAAATATACTGCAGCGATAGGACATTATGTATCTTTGGGCGGGTCACACAGATGGGATGTGAGATCTCGGAGCAGAGACGCGACGTCCTTTCAGTTTACTTTCGTCAAATCATACAAATCATATCATAAACACAATAAATAATAATACTAAATGTACTGAAGCGATAGGATATAGCCCACACAGATGATTTAATAAAATCTTTATTCTATGATATGATAAGATAAGACGGGGCGAAGGCGTGAACTCTGTATAACGCTTCGCTTCCGCCCCGTCCTCGCCCCGTGTCCAATGTGTGTGGCCCGCGCCATCTAATTTGTATGTGAAATCCAAATAATTCCAAGCATTTTTAAATAAAGTAACACCTCGACTTACGCTACCCCGACTTACGCTAACCCGGAGTTACGCGATTTGCAAATCTCGTCGATTCATCTTTTGTTTGAGCGACACACGATTCTTGATTATCGATTTTAAACTTACTGCCCACGCTATTGTTCAGCTAATGCAAATGTTCGAACTAATCACGCGGAATCAACGCATAGCAAGCCTCCAACAAGGTCTATGCATAATTATACACCCCGACTTACGCGAATTCGACTTACGCGGTTATCGCTCAGTCCCACCGATCGCGTAAGTTCGGGGTATTACTGTATAAGTAGCCTATATAAGTCCCACTGTAGGGCACAGGCCTTCTCTCAGAGAGAGGGTATTACTGTATTCCCTAATTTTTAGGCAACTTTTCCAATTTTTTTACCGCAAAATCCTTATCGGGACAATTACAAGCATTAAAGAAAATTAAAAATCGTTCAGGCCGTTCTCATGCAAAGTACTTACCAATAAACTGGACATTTCATTTTTATTTATATAGATTGTCGCTTCACGAAAGGGGCCGAGTAATTAGATCTACTACGTTTAAAATTAAACACTACCTTAATGTTTACACGACTTATTATTTTGTATGTTATTGATTATGTATGAGTCATGTCTAATAACCACAGAGATAATAACGAACCTAACCTAGTACCGAATGATTTTCAGACATTTGTTTTCATACTTTAAACAGCGGATTCATACATAGGGATATGGACACAGCTGCAACAAGTCATATAAATAATTAAAGGGAACTAAACGAGTAAGGACAAAACTCTGTACCATATAAAACTTCCCTTGATGAAACAAACAATTATTTGGTACACTTCACGACCTATTTCTGCCATCAATGGAATTAACAATCCTTAAAACAATGCTAACCTTGCAACAGGATAAATTGGCAGCCCCAAAAATTTATTATGACAAATGCGGTATTTAGAAAAAACCGGACAAGTGAGAATCGGACTCGCCCACCGAGGGTCCCGTACAAAGTTGTATGTGGTTAAATATTATAAATAGTTCAGGAATCGACTTTCGGAGTATTATTCGAGCTTTTCCCGAACTTCAAAAACATTTTGTTTTATGATTTAATTACAAATGTATAGTTTTCATATTTTCCCCCGTACTTGTAATAATAAGACGATATTACTTGCCAATTTTCATAGTTCTAGGTCAACAGAAAGTACCCTATGAATTTTGATTCCCTTGAGTGTCGCATTATAACGTATATTTTTTGCTGCATAAACGGCCGTATTTTTTTTTTCAAGTTAAATTAGAAGTTAAAAGCTTCCAGGGACTGTAGTCCTGAGTATATTGTTGTAATTTCAACTCGATACCTCCACGCATTCCCGAGATAAAGGATCTTGACAGACAGACGGAGGGACGGACAAACGGATTACAAAGTGATTCTACAAGGATCCCGGTTTTTCCTTTTGAGGTACGGAACCCTAAAAAAGACAAGTCAATAAGGGCATAGTCTATCTGTATCCCAAGATTCATCCAAATTTGTTCAGACATTTAGTAAGTGTGTTTTTGTACACATCAAAACAAACACAATTTATAGATAAACATCTAACTTAGATATGAATAATTATATTCTTGATATACCTATATGTTGAATAACCTAGGCTAACCATAAAGCGTTACGGGTACTTTCGGGAGACCAGCGCTGGAGTATCATATCTCCAGCTTATGCTGAGTCAGAGCCCTTTTGCATTTGCCACACCCTCAGTACTCACACTGGATAAGGCATGTTTCATTGTGCTTTGTATGTGTTCTTACTACTGTAATTATTGTTTTTATTGCGTGTGTGTGTGTAAATGCAAATAAATTAATCATCTATCTATTTGTTATATCTAGATACACGCGCGATATTTTTCGTATTTCAACGATTTTTCGTTTACATCCCGGTAAGTTCCTTCTAGTACAGAGGATACAAACATTATTTAAGTTGTTATTTAGCCATTGCCTTGGTAAAAAGAAGGCAGTTGTCCAAACAAAACTATTAGGCATAGTCAGTTGATGATTCCAAAAAGATGGCATAAATATATCAAGAATAGTCGACAGTCGACACAGATAATCTGCACGGTTGCAGAAGTAAACCACGGTCTGCATGATTTACTATGACAAATCGATGTCCATTGCAAAGTCAATTAACCCACAGATTAGATTAGGAAGACTCTGCTCCACAATCTACGTCGAATTGTCATAATAAACTACGATTTGTTATGAAACTTGGCCCTGATAGGTTTTCGCGATTTCAGGGCTTTCCCCGTAGTATAAGTTATTCACATTCTACCTAGCCCATAAACAGCGCCCACTGTTGGGCATAGGCCTCTTCCCTTTTAGGCCAACCCATCCGGTCCCTTGCCAGTCTTGTCCATTGTTTCCCAGCCGCTCTCACAATGTCGTTGGCCGACCGTCGTCGACCCGTTCTTGGCCACCACTCAGCGGCTACCTTTGTCCACCGACCGTCTTCCCGTCTAACCAAATGCCCCGCCCATCTCCATTTTAGCCTTATGATTCGTGTGCAGTGTAACCATCTCAAAAGTGGAGAATCTGCCACACACTGGGCCAAAAATCTGCCAAACATGACGCCAAAAAATGCCAAAATTATGCCTTCAAGGAAACGAAAAAAATCAAACACATTATGAAAATTCATTAATAAACATTCTTTAAATAAAAAAAAATACAATAATTACCTAAAGTTATCACAATGGAACTGAAAACTACAGCATCTGCTTCATGACACATCATGTTTGTTTATGAACCTGTTCCTTATTTAGTATTTTATTCAGATTTGATTGGGAGAATATTCTCTCACACGAAGCGTTTGACAGCGGCAAACTTAGAAGAGATTTATTACTGTTCATAATCATATGACGTAACTGAATAAGCGGGGAATCTGGGCGTGAATCAGAGTTTGCCAGTTTGGTAAAATAATTTTGTACCAAATATACTTATGGAAAATTAAAAATAATTTTATTGTACATTAAAAATAATACAAGTTCACTTGGAATCTTTCAAAACTGCCAAAATCTGCCATTTTAGTAAATCGTCAGCATAATCAGCCACAGCTAAAATTTTGGAGCCAAATCTGCCAAAATGGCAGAAATCTGCCACAAATGGACACACTGTTCGTTTGCCTACATTGTTCGCATTGACGAGAAGAATTCTCCGATGTCCTCGTAATTATGGGGATTTTGTTACAACTATAAAATCAACAACGCCATCTTTATTACTACCACGGGCAATATTGCTAGCTACACCGGTCCGGGAATAAATAATGTGATTAGGTCACACAATAGCGTTTAGGTATACATTGGTAAAAACAAAAACAAACGGCCAAGTGCGAGTCGGACTCGCGCACAAAGGGTTCCGTACCATTATCTATACAACATAGACAAAGATCGAATTTGAGAACAGCGCCATCTATATAAACCAAGAAGAAGCGTTTAACATTGACATTTAACGACATGACATCGGCGCTGTAATGGTTACATAGATGGCCGCTAGGTGGCGAGCGCTGTCTTTAGACAACGTTTGTTGTATGGGAGCCCTTAAGTATTTATTTTATTCTGTTTTTATTATTTGTTATAGCGGCAACAGAAATACATCATATATGAAAATTTCAACTGCCTAGCTATCACCGGTGCATGAGATTCAGCCTGGTGACAGACAGACAGACAGACAGACAGACGGGCAGACAGACAGCCAGACGGACAGGAAAGTCTTAGTAATAGGGTTCCGTTTGGCACCCTTCGGGTAGGTACGGAACCCTAAAAGGTATGAAAAAAACAAAAATATACTATGTTTTTTAGTTGTTTACAAAAACTCACGCCTGTACTCCGGAGGGAGAGGGTAGGTAATCCCTTTTTTCTTCATCATCAACATTTCAACAACATCAACGAGTATTTTTAATGTTCTCTATCTATATCAACATTCATTAAGTTTTGATTTAATTACCGTAACATTTGTCACATATTATTGTTAGACTCTTAAGTACTTAAGATAAGATAATCAGAAATCAATAATTTATTTCAATGTAAAGAATTTACATTCTGTTTGCTGAATGTCAATGTGCCGCTGCCTTCGGGCCGTATTTGTAGTGGAGAAAAAGGCAGCGGGAAAAAAACTCCACTCTGACCATCTTTTCTCAAATCATCTTAAACTTATACATCAAAGCCTATATGATATGATTCCGTGATAGCCACCAATAACTTTAAAAGCTAAAATAACACTTCTTACAAAAGTAGGAAAAACATTAATGCTGCGGCCAGACACACGAACAGCACCCGTTCACGAGCATAACGCAGGGGTCAGCCATCACCAGTCTCAACCATTTTAGAGGGTTATAGATAGGTGACCCGGCCACCACGCCACCATTCGAATGACCTTTAGCAAACCTGCAGATTGATTTCTTGTGAGCTATAAAATGTGTGCTATAAATATTAATGTAGATGTAGGTAATGATAAGAATATTCTTTATTATACCATTTGTACCAGGAAAAACACAACATAAAACATTTATAAAGATACGGTATATTTTTGGAGACATGCTTAATAGTACATATTTTTGTCACCTAAGTTTACCTCTAGAGTAAGTGGCATGTTTCTGTAATATCTCCGTAATAAATAAACACATTACAATGTGACTCAACGGAACCGAACTAACTCTACGTTTCTCTTCTCCGCAGGTCATGGTACTTCTCTACCTGGCTTACATGCTGGTTCACTACATGTGGAAGCTGAAGAAGGATCCGGACAATTCAGCCATCCCCTACCTGACAGCTTTGGGAGATCTCCTGGGATCAGTGTTCCTCGGTCTGGCGTTCGTCATCCTATCGCTGTTTGGTCTTCAATACGGCAGCAATGTCCAGTGAACTATTACGGCTAGATTTAGGGAGAATTCAGGAATTAAGAGGTAACCTCGCAGGTTTGTAGCCGATCCCAGTTGGTATACGCGTTTTGAACGCGCCTAATGAGAAGGCAGCTTCGAACGAGATGAAGTTTGTCGCTGTGCGTTTGGTTTTATGGAGGACTGACGACCAGATTTATTGACTCAGTAGGCTCTGCGAACTATGACCAGGCCCGCGTCTCGTACGACTACAATCCATAGTTTATTATGAAAATTCGATGCACATTGCGTAGCCCAGTGTTTTTCAACCTTTTGGTAGACGCGACCCCCTTTACAAGCAGAAAAACTTAGCGACCCCCCAGGCCCCGAAGACTATATTAAAAGTGTCAGTAATTTTGAAGATGATGCAGTTAGTATCTACAACTGCAGTCCTTCTGGGCTGCAATCTAAAATTAATTTGCGCATGAGCGAGGCCAAAACTTTTCTAAATAATCCATGGTATATTGATTTAGTTCCGTGAAAACTCAGCGCGGTTAAAAATAAAAGATTCGTCTTAAAGGCGCACGTGAGCGCGCCCGAAAATTTACTAAATTTATGGTGCCAATTTCATAAAAACCTAGTGCCCTCAAAAATAAGACAACTCTGCTTTATAATGACGCCCAAAAATGTATTAAATTGACGATGGCATTTTGGCATTTGATGGCAAATTTAAGGTGCGAAAATCATTAAGTAGGTACTGCCGTAAGAACAGATAAATGTTCATGATGGTGCCGAAAATTCATTAAACTGACATTTTGATATTTGACATTTTCATTTTGATACCATAAAACTCAGCGCTCGTCGAAAATAAAAATAAAAATTTTAAAGTTCCCTAAATCCCCCCTGGGTTTGAAAAACACTGGCGTAGCCGATTAGTACAATTAATCTGCTCCTACTTGTATCAGGATAATCGACTATCTGTGGGATAATCGGCTATGCAATGTGCGTCGAATTGTCATAGTAGATTATGAATTGTAGTTCTATGAAATATGGCCCAGCCCACGCACTCCCGACATTAACTTGGCCGACTTGCGCTACGATTGAGTCCATTATTTTAAATTAAATGTAGTAAATACCTACTTCCAGTCTTCTTTATAAAAAGTCGACCCCACTAAAACACTCTCAAGACGGACCTAAAGCCGGTTTATGACAAGAATCCTGATATAAACCGGCTATAACTCCTTTTTAAGAGTATTTTAGCGGAATCAATTTTTTATAAACTTAAGACCGTTGAGTTTTTCACATGTTTGGCAGAGCCATAATTAATAACGTCCACCCTTTAGTAATTTATAAGAATTTTTCGAGGAGATGGATCGTTTGTCTCTCCTGTATTTCGGCTCGATACTTAGACTAAAAGTGAAAAGAAGACAAAGTACTGGTTTAGTATTTTTTATCAAGAGTAGGTTACTATCTATGTTACAGTGCCAAGGAACAGTGAATGAACAGTATTTTTATTCAATTGACAATTATTGTACACGGTGAAATTTTGGCGAATTTATATAAAATAAAGTTATATGTTAGTCGGAAACGTAACCGTAACCGTCTTCAACCCTTAAAAATTGTGTTTTGTTTATTTTAAGCAAACGTTTCTTACAAACATCAGTAAGTAGAGAAAAATGTTTGTTCAGCTGTAAATTTGTAAAAATTTCAGCGTGCTAGTACTTTGAGTTACCTAAGAAATTTAGAAGTTTGGATAGTGCTGTGAATGACTCGTTGTAAATAATATTTAATTAATCGACGTTATTGCAGTAGGTCAATAAATTAGCTTCATGTGATTCATCAAAGTAATGTGATGCAAATGCAATTATTTTTGACGTTTTTTTATAATAAAAATCATAGAAATGTGTTTTAGAAGTACTTAGACAATAAATTGACAGAAAATTCGTAGCAAGATTTTCTAATACGTTCTATTCCATGAAAGTTCTCTATAAAATGTGATATTGAAATAACGATAAACCTGATAACCTAAACGATAGATTAAATTAGAACTCTTCATTTTACACCAAGAAAATAAACCAACAGTACCTACTAGTGGTTTACGAGTAAATATCGATACTATCGATAAAATTACTCGTAAACCATTCGATAGTATCGATGGTTACTGCCAATGAGTTAAAGTTTAATATTCTTTTGTTTTTTTTTTCGTAAAAATTGATCGCGTCAAGTACCTATGAAAATTGTATGGCAAATATAAAAATCTGAATTTGAATCCTTTTATTACAAAAATGGTTAAATTTGTCGATAGTGAAGAACCGCCTTGCGTGTTTTCAATAGGATGTTCAGTTTTATACAATTCCGATATTCATCCCCATCCCTAATTTACAAAGTCTAGCAGTCTTTTTTATAAAAATACGATTCCTTAAACCACTCTTCAAATGGAAGAAACCAATAAACGACATTTATTATAACAACAATAAACAAGAAATCAGTAGATCAGTATAAACAAGAATCAGTGTAAGAAATCACGCTGGATTTTGTATACTTACCGCAAATATATGTACAAAATCCGGCGTGATTTATTAAAATAGCTGTGACTGCGACAAAAAACAAAAGTAGGAAACATCACCAAAGCGAAATAAAATGCAGTTTAAGTTGGGGTTTCCTTTAACGTCACATTATTTTTGAGGAGCATTTTAAAGGAGTGTTTTTATAAATAAAATAAAATATATTTTATTTAATGCAACGCAAAAGCTGCGATCCAAAGAACATTACAAATTAGACATTTTGGAGAAAAAAATGTACAAAAAAAAAAATTGCATGTTTTCGGAACTTAGGGAACTTTCTTTTGGCATAGATAGGTGCCTTCAGTTCGCCTGTGATATAGCAGGGTTAATTGAAAAAAGGGACTGGCCAAATACTTGCTCTGGCAGTATTGCAGTCGATACTGAATTTTGGGTGGTTTGAGCCATAGCAAATTGAACGAGCCTAAAAAATAGCTAGCGACCTCAGGTCAATAGAAACGATTACTTAGTAATAAAACGTTATCTAGGTACAAAATTAAGGGGCTTTGCACACGATATTTTCTTAACGCGCTGACGCGCGCCGCGAGTAGAAATATTCCTAGAGACAAATACTCACATAGTTTTTCAATGGCATTGTATAAGCACGGCAATCGTTGTTATTTGCCTCTATTTGATAGTCTACTGAGCAATATCAGTACAATTTAATTCCCATGGCGCAAATTAAATATTATTATAAGAAATTATTGCAAAACATAAGAAATTGCTATAAGCAATAAGGCCGCCAATCGTACTACATTTTTGTAAATATTTCGTGTTTGTGTTTTTCCTGGTAAAATAAGGAATATCCTTATCTTATTTGTAATATCTTTCACCTGATTGTGCAATAAAGTGTTCTCTATCCATCTATATAAATAGGCGTCGCTCGCGAAGGAGATCGAATCGCGCCAGGCGCCGAGTTAACTTTCACGGGTTATACCATTTGAATGCGATTGGTTAATATACTACCAATAGTGTCAATGACACAACCATTGCCGTACTAATATGACCCTATTGAACAAATGTGCTTTTTAGAGACTTGCCTCCAGGACGCCCAGCAAACGCAAGACCGCCGGCACGTTGTAACCTTTGCATACGATCCTTGCGATTGTAAATCTGCTAATACGCGTTGAAAGCGCAAGAGGGCGCGCTCATCAAAACCGCCCGTCGTCAGCGCATGAAAAAAAGTCGTGTGAAAGGGCCCTAATTCATTCGATGTCTGCGTATACTTACAAAGTAAAACATATTACTAAGAAATAAGTTATTGACTCTGAACTATTTATGTATTTAAGACTACCCCTCTACTCTCGACGCTCATTTAGCCAACTAGCGTTACAGTTGAGCACATTTATTTAATAGTTTGGCTAAAATATGCTTTCAGTTTCCGATGCAATCTGAAGTTCCAATAAGTTTAATGCTATTTCTTACAACTAAAACGTTTACTAAGTCGTTATTTCTGAATAATTGCATTTAATTGTGGCGCAATTTGAACACAATAACGTTGAAAATACAGGGGCTAGTCTATCAATAAGGCCCACTTTTGGGCATTGCCATATGCCCAATATGCCAATGCCCAATCGAGTATTTAAAACAAAATCTCTTAGGCTGAAGCTACTGAACTAAACAATTGCACGTTACATTGCCCGACAAATTATTTGAACAAGTGACTTTGACTCCGCGTATTTCGGGTCTCATTGTCGGAGGACGCGGGATATGACTTAGAATTTAGAAAGAAAGAAAGAAAATTATTGTAACAAAGAAACACATCACAGAAACAAAAACAAACAGATAAGTGACATAATATGAAAATAACAGAGAGAAAGCGTACACAATAAACAATGCAAAAAACAAACATATAACAAACATAGATGTAACCGGTGGTGTATCTAAATTTCCGTAAAAGGCAGCTGAGTCAGCGTTGTGCTGAGGGCTGGCTTTCAGTCAGCGCCTACGGTAACTCATAAATGTAGGTACTACAGAGTGCGCGTGGTGATGCATCCGGAATGAATTAAAATAAATACAATAATGCCATGCCATACCATACAATGGGGGAGGCGACATTATATAAAATCTTAAGGCGGTAGAAGCAGTTGCTCACAACGTTGCAGACATGGTTTTCGAAGCGAAACTCACCATCAAAGACATCACCAACATCACCAACGGCAAGAGCCTGCACTGTATTTAAGAAAAGTTTAGTCAGATTAACAAATATTTAAAAATAAATTAGCTCTTCGTGTCCATCGCGAACTCATTCCGACTGCGCGGTTTCTTTTTCAAGTTGTTTGTCGGGCATTATACCACCGTAAATAATATAGAGTCAACGTTATTACTACCCTTAATAAACTAATACTTACCACTAGGTAGATTAGTATTTGGCCAATAAATAGAATAGAAAAAAAGTGTAATTAAGTACAATACTGCAATTATTAGTTATTAATCATCAACCCCCGCTTTCTCGTACACAAACAATTTGTAAATCTACTGTTAACAGCTGTCAGTTGTATTTTTCGTTTGCACTTTGGCCGACTGACAGTTTGTTAGTGTACGAGAGCCGGGGGTAAGAGACCTAAGTTCGTATTAATGTAAACATTCCGATTAGATTACTTAGTTTACCTACCTAGATTATAGTGTGCATGTGAAACGATTAAGGTAGTTCACAGTTCAAACTATATCTGAATTTTGACTAAACCGACGCCCACTTTTTCTGAAAGGGTATCGAACTAACTTTGTCGCTGAACTGTGTTCAGTTTGAACGCTGAGGATGGCACTAATAATAAAGTTGCTATTTTATGTTACCTACATTTCATTCAGCTTTGGTCTACATGTAAACAAACCGTTGATAGAAATCCTAAAAATACGGGAAGCAATAATGTCTACCAAGTTGTTTGCTCGTTATATTCTTTTTGTTGCACTAACCCGTGCTGAGGACAATTTTAAAAACCTATTTAGAGGCTAAAAATTCCACCCATGCCGGGACTTGAACCCGCGACGTATGGCTCATCGTGCCAGCGCTCTCCCAACTGAGCTAATGGGCAAGTGCAATTCGAGCCTCTTTACAAATTTCTCTGTATTACGTGCAGGCAGCGACATCTGGCCTCAAAATAGGTTTTTAAAATTGTTTGCTCATACTAGGTCATTTATATACCCCTAACATTGATAAAAAATTCTTAATTTTGAGAAAAAAGCTGACCGAAACGAAATGTATAGTTGATTTACTCACTTGGTTTCATTGTAAAAATTATGTTCGTAATGATGCACAAAGTTTAAACATCGGTTTCTGGTAGGCTGTCAGTTTTTAACACACGATGCCCGATATAAAAGGTGGCGCAAAAGTAACGTTAACTAACTTTTAATGAAAGCAGAGCTCTTTTTTTTCATTGTAAAAAAACGCCGGCTAATTCAAATTATGACATTACTTTTGCGCCACCCTGTATAACATAGGTGAATAGTACCACAAGTGCAATAGGTCCCGGGACATTTATTAGAGGTATCAATTAGGAAAACGAAGCGATTTTAACAAATCAGTATTGGATGGACTTGTGTCTGAATTTTTTTATCGTTTGAAATAAATTTTACTTAAAAAAATGTAGCTTAATGTAATATGAAATAACATCACATTACGTGGATTTTATGTACCGTTCTAAAGTGGATAATGTGTAGAGCCATTGTTTTTAAAAACCGTAAATTAAACAAATTATTGTGTAAATGAATTGTGATATATATGTATGTAAGTAACAACCTGTATATATAGGACATTGTTATGTAGTTCGTAAGCCTGTTGCCTGAAATTAGTGTTGAATAATATAGAATGTACTTACCCAGCATGTAAAAATATTATTTGAAAAGTAAATATTTTTTCATACGTTCATCGTAACATGATTTACAGAAGAAAAAACAAACCAAGTAGGTAACAATATTCAGGACACTGAATCCAATATAAAACCAAATACTTATTTACATATTTTTTCCAAAATAAGACTCTTGCATGTAAATAGACAAAAATGACTCAACCCTATTTAGACACTAACGGAATTATTTTAAGACAATGTTTTAAAACTAAATAAATTATATTAATTTATACATTTAAATCATATGGTTGGTGAAATAATTTAGACTTTTTCAGTGACTCTTTCATAGATAGGTACATACAAGAGTTCTGGAAACATTAATAATAACTACTAACATAAACAGTAACTATATGGCACCTAAAATTGTTGTTGAAAATCTTTCTGTGAAGCACATAATTACAAAATTGCTAAACTGTTTATTTTTGTATTTAGCTGGACGTCCAAGATATGAGTGTAAAAATGTAAAGTTTTAAAAATAAACGAAAAATATGAAATTATCTCGTGATATACTTAATTCTACCTTCGAACGTATACTTATTATATTTCGTTTCATTCAGCCTTGTTGTGGATGTAAACATTTCCCTTTTATATTCGAAGTCATTTAAAAAATGTACGTGACTTAGAACACAAAGTACATGCCGGGATTCGAACCCACGACCTCCCGAATGCGAAACCGGTGTCCTACCGTTGCGCTACCACCGCATTTTAAGTGAAGTTATAGTAGCAATACCACTCGCTAACGGTGAAGGGAAACATCGTGAAAACACCTGACTGTCTGAGGTGTTCACATATCTCACGTGCTTGAAATTGCATATCCACTGTAGGCACGCGTGGTAATCAAGACCACGCTCTCTTTCTCTGAGAGAAGGCCTATGTGTCCTGCAGTGCGACGTGTGTAGGCTACATAAAGCTGAATGGAAAAGAGTTTCACATAGCGCCATCTCTGCCTTTGTGAATTTCCCGTAAACTTAGTTTCGGAAAAACTGCAACAGATGGCGTTAGTTGTCACTTGCAGACTTCAAGAGAAAGCTTGCTTACAAAACTTGAAACTTCAATAAGTAAACGTCAATAAACATCGACATCACAGGCCTTTGCGTCCGTTCGATTTAAGCAGTGCTCGATTTAAGAGTTTGACACTTTTTCGAATGACTAAAAAGTCCGATTCGAGAGCGGCAAGCATGTAGGAATATATAAAAGAAAAGTCCAGAGTCGGGTTGGTACGGATTTGGTGCCTCCTGGCTCTCTTGTCCGCCAGTGCCGAGCACCATACTTCGTCGCAGGTCTTGCGGCCCTCCCGAACTTCCTCTCTCCAGGCGTCTCTGTCCACAGCAAGTTTATTTGGGATAAACGTAAAAATATCGTGATAGATGTAAAAAAAAAACATACATACATAAACTCGAATAAACATACATACACACATAAACTCACGCCTGTATCCCAAAGGGGTAGGCAGAGACTAGGGACTGCTACTTGCTACGATCCTGACAGATCACATTCGCTTCCTCGACGTTCATTACTCGTTGCATGCGCGCACGCCGGTTTCGGGAACTCTTAATCTTGCTCTTTGCTAATACCTGATTGGTCGAAGTATGTCTGCCTGGGACGTCCCTTACCGGCCGTTCCACCGTGTGTCCAGTTGGCGAAAACATATAAGTTATTTAAATTACGTTTCACTATCTGGACCCGCGTAAAAATCTTGGCGTGTCCAGATGACGACATAATAAATGATACTAATTTTGAGTTTAACCAACTGGACAGACGTGTGTCCAGTCCAGTCTCTTGTGTTGAGTTAGTGAATAACCCAATCCATCAATAAACAGTTTGCAACAAATAATTTTTATATACGTTTTACAGATAAGTAACATAATTTAAAAAGTTAAAGTAGTAGAAGTATGTCTGGTGTTACTTTGAATGACAGGATACGCCATAGTTTGGTTAGAGAACATTGTGGACTGAAAGAGGATGTAGTGACTAGAATTGAGAAAGGAATGTTGCGTTGGTTTGGACACATGGAGAGGATGAACGAAGAAGGATCGACGAAACAAATATACCGAGCGAATGTGGGTGGAAGGGCCGGTAAGGGACGTCCCAGGCAGACATACTTCGACCAAATAGGGGATGTATTAGCAAAGGTCAAGATAAAAGTACCCGAAACCGGCGTGCGTGCATGCAACGACTAATGAATGTTGAGAAAGCGAAAGTGATCTGTCGGGATCGTGGCAAGTGGCAGTCCCCGGTCTCTGCCTACCCCTCTGGGATACAGGCCTGAATTTATGTATGTATGTATGTAACATAATATGCACAGCAACAAAATAAAAAAAAAACATAGATGTAGCCTGTGGTGTGTCTAAGTTACCACAAAAGACAGCAAAAAAGCAAAAGGCAGGCAAAGGCAGTTTGTATGATTATGATTATTTTAATCGTATGTTCATAGTAAACATAGTAAAATAGGGCAAGTTTTTGATATCATTGAGTTATAAATTATATTTCAGCATTTTTTATATTCAAGAGCGGTGGTAGCCTAGTGGGTAGAACATTGGACTCGGAAGCGGGAGACCCAGGTTCGATTCCCAGTGCGGGCACATACCTATGACTTTTCTTTCTAAGTTATGTACATTTATAAAGTTATAGTAGCAATACCACTCGCTAGCGGTGAAGGAAAACATCGTGAGGAAACCTGGGTGTCTGAGCTATTCACATACCTCAGCGCTTGAAATCGCCAATCCGCGGTGGGCACGCGTGGTGATTA
Organism: Yponomeuta malinellus; assembly: GCA_947308005.1. NCBI lineage: Eukaryota > Metazoa > Arthropoda > Insecta > Lepidoptera > Yponomeutidae > Yponomeuta > Yponomeuta malinellus. The sequence goes on from OX371019.1 coordinate 4,119,411, forward strand.
AGCCCATACTCTCTCTCTGAGAGAAGGCCTGTGCCCTACAGTGGGACGTATATAGGCTGCTTATGATATGATTTTTATATTCCATAAGTATTAGGTAGCATTGAATTAGGGATGTTTAAACTACCATTGAATATTAAGGACATCCCACTGTAGGGTACAAGCCTTCTCTCAGAGAGAGAGTATGGGCTTAATCACCACGCGTGCCCACCGCGGATTCGTGATTTCAAGCGCTGAGGTATGTGAGGTAGCTCAGACACTCAGGGTTCCTCACGATGTTTTCCTTCACAGTTAGCGAGTGGTATTGCTAATATAACTTCAAAAAAGTACGTAACTTAGAAAACAAAGTCGTAGTTACATGCCTGCCCTGGGAGTCGAACCTGGGTCTCTCGCTTCCGAGTTCAATGTACTACCCACTAAGCGACCACCGCTGTTTATGCTTAAGTGAAGTAATGTTGTAACAAAAAAAAATGAAGTTAACAAAATAATATTTTGTGTCGCGTAATTTTTTTCAAAACTAGCACCATATGTTTCTAAATCATGGTGAGAATGTCCTCTTAAAATACGGTGAACAAATTCAAAGTCACTCTGTATACGTACCAAAATTCGGTGTGAAGTTATTTGTTATGCCTTTTTTTTGTGATGTGTGAATTTGCCCTAATAAAGGTTTTTCTTTTTTTTTCTAAAAATGAGCAATTTCCAAAACACGTCAATAATGGCTGGATCACACGGAGTCAGTCACTGAACCTGGAACTGACTTCTTCCGTTTACATAGAGTCAGTGGAGGTCAGTAAACCAGTCAGTACTACGCGACAGCGCTGAACTTCAATTGGCCAGGACCGTATGTAATGTAATGATGATGATGAAGGGCTGGGATGGGAAGACTTGGAAGTCACCGCTCAAGACCACAGCAAGTGGAGATCTATTATAAAGGCCCTATGTCCCTGATGAGGGACCACAAGATTTGTGTAAGTAAATAACTTTACTTTGTTATCGATAATCGCTACTTTGATAACCGAACTGACCCATCACTATAGGCGTCACCCGCAACATGACAAAAGGAAAAGGGCCAGGCACTCAGATCTCCTGTCTGGACCTAGTAGACGTCTGTTGCTGGTTCTGTATGAGAGAAGAATGACAGGGAACGTGGGAAAGGGGCAATGGATGCGTAGGATGGTTTATTTACAGTGAAGTGGGTGGAAAGTGGTACTTTTGCAATAAATACATGTAAGTACTTACAGTTTTCTAGCGCACTAATTAAGAGCGCCAAATAGTTGATGATGATGAATTAAGAGCGCCAAATAGTTGATGATGATGAATTAAGAGCGCCCTCATATTAACGAGGCGAATCCTAAACAAATGTAGTTTGGTTTGAAATTACAAACACCATGCCTTATTGCGATGAAGCTTCACCATGTTAGGATGACACAAACTGAAGTTATAGAGCTTAGTTATAGGAATAAAAGAATAAAAATTAAATTGAAGAAACAAGTCTTCATGGCATGGCTTCACCACAGTCCCACAATTTTCTTCATTACCCGTTTTCTGCCATTGGTTCAATGTCATCCTAGCCAATGTCTTACTAGTTGCCACTGACCAGAATGATTTTTTATTGCCATTTTGTATAGTGATGAACCACATCTTCTCCATATTCCTCCATTTTTATTTAACTAATGTTTTCAGCAGTTCAGCATCAATTTCAGCAAAGAATGTTGAGTCCCTTGTTTCTTGACCATATTTTTACTTTCACTTTTAGCTTGGTCGATTCAATCCATATTTGTTTTTCAGTGCTATTCATTCAGCTCCTCGTCTTCATAGCCACTCCTTTCTTACTTTAGAAGAAGAAGAAAGACATTTATTATACCAACAAGATACATCACAGAAACAAAATAAGCACATAAGTAACATAATTTGCACAACAACAGAAACAGTTTCCTGAAATCAGCCTAGCTACTGTTTCCGCCGCCACTCTTAGTACTTTTGAAAGTACTAAGAGTGATTGACTACATGGTTTCAATCACACAATGGTTAATCGTATTCCTCTTCAATGTCACTGGGATTCCTTGAGAATCACTATCAGGATCTAATGTTTTCAGCACGTTTTGTTTAGCAAAACGATTTCAACAACAATTTCAGGTCCCAGGTAGGCTAGTTTATGTTTCCGCTACCTCCCCATTCTGCCACTTTCATTCCTTTCAATTTTCATTGGCCCTCCAATGGCCATTCCTTGACAATCATTATTAGCACTTTTCTTTCAGTTTCAGTCAACAATTGTTCACTGCAATTCATTCAGTACCAGTATCTAATATTCAAGGAAACTTTCCTTTATTTTAAGTCACCAAATTCAAGTACCTGGTTTCAGCCCAATGTTACCGCTGCCTTCTTCACTTCTTGTCCCGCCAAGACTCACTGCCATTCCTTCAATGTCAGCACCTAATTTACGGCCACTCTCCTTCATTGTCAGTCACCAAATATAAGTACCTCGTTTCAGCTCAATGTTACCGCCGCCTCTCTCACTCAGACCCTGCCACTGCCATTCCATGTCACCATCAGCATCTTTCCATTAATTTCAGTTACAATTTCAAATCTCTGCTTCCAGCTCAGCCCATGTTTTTACCGCCTCCCTCATTTTCAGTCCCTACAATGTTAATTCCTTCTGTATCAACCTGACTTCGTGGCTAGGCTGGGTTTATACTGGAGAAATAGCAGTACAGACATGTTCACAGGCATTCCTTCAGTTTCAGGCGATCCGGTATCCGCGCTCGGGAGTGGAGCGGCGCGGGCGGGCGCATGCGCGGGCCCGGCGCCGCCGCCGCCGCCAGTCGGTCGCGAGCGAGCGCCCCACACGTCGGCGCTTCGCCCCGCGTCGCCCGTCGCAGCGCATGTCCGTATCGATCCGCTCAGCCACACCGATCTAGGTTAGCCGGCTAAAATTAGTGGCAAAGGTAACATCAAGGTTCTCACAAATATTCCCGGCGCTCCACGCCTGTCTCCCCGCCCGATTATGGGTCCTACGCGGACGCGGTTAGGTCGAGATCGCCGCGCGCCGCCCGCAGCAATGGCGGCGCGAATTATGTAAGAATCGCGCTCTTATTGTTTGTTGGAGGCGCTGGACGTTGCGGTATTTCTTATTGGCCAAACCCGCCTTGTCAGCTACCTCACCAGCTACTCTGTCGGTCTTAGCGCCTGGTGCCGAAGCCAAGTTGACGCGACGCGACTGTGATTCTCAAGTGCGGTGATATCATTTATCGGAGACTGCGAATCGATAGATCCCAGGAAGTGTGGTGACGAGCCTCTAGGTACGTGGATAAGCAGTTTAGTGGCTATTAGTTAAAGTCGATTATCGAATGGCGTGAGTGGAGCTTTCGTGATGCTATTCTAGTGGCCAGTTCCAGGCACTCGGATTGAGGGTAAAGTCGTGCGGCGTGCGTGTGTGTGCCGCAGCTTTTATAACCTGTAATTGTTACCAGTTCCCCAACACATTACCTAGTACAAATATATACTGCACACATAAACCAACTTGAACCTTTGGATCCACGACTTTTCCACCACGTAAAGACGCTTTAATAAAAAATAGATTTGTATCTTCATACGTAACATATCCTCACGCTTTTATACCAGAAGGGATAACCGGAGGTACTATCAGGGGCAGATATAGAAAATTTATAGAAGAGCTTTAAGAGAATGTAGCTTAGAAAATAAAGAAAGAGGGCGGCTAGTACTAAGCGGCCTAGGGCGGCTAAGACTGCTAATCCGCCTCAGGGTACTACCGCATTGAATTGATGCACATTGGTGTGGATATTCGGCGAAACCAAGTCAGACGAGACCAACTGCTTTTCAAAGACATAGGAACACTACCATTGAAACAATTTTCATCAACTCCGAGCCAAGAATTCAGCCCCGCGCGGGCCACATTGATTAGCAAAACGTGTGTATTATATATTTTAGGAAGTCTAGATAGCAGAGAATTCTTTACATAGCGCCCGCGAGTTCGGCATTTCTTCAATAGATGGCGCTACGTGTCGCTATGTACTAAAAGGCTATGTACCTAACGCCTATGTACCGGGATTTCTCTTCGTCCTTCTTTGATCTAAGCTTACAGCCCTATTTCACACCTTGTTACCAGTCAAGCGGTCTACTTATATTAGGGGTTAAAGTATGAAATTGCAGTTTTATTGCAATAGGTTCTTTGAATTGACATAGAATCTTCATGGTTTGAGGTTTTCGAATGAAACTTTTTTCAAATGGTTTCTATGATGTTCTTTTTTTAAAAAATGTGAAACATTTGAATATCGACTTTCAATTGTTTATGTTATTCAATTTAGACAATAAAGATAGATACTGCGAAAATTCGAGTGACATTTAGGCGCCGAGTGAATTTAACATTCACAAGGCGCCTAACCCTTAACATTTGAGGGCAGGGGTCGGCAACCGTCCACGCCCGGCCGAAGAAATAGGCTACACTATGTTTCGCACGCGTCTTTGTTCGTTTGTATCGTAGAATCCATTCTATATCAATATCTATGTATGCATGTTACGCTTTATTACACTTAAATAAAAAAAAATGATAGATAAATAGATAAATAATTTAAATAACATGTATGTGTAGATATATAAAGGTGAACTTACTTCAAAAGAAATAAATAACATAAGAAACATAAGAAAATAGCTAAGACACGTCGATGTAAAAGAACATAAGAAAATAGCTAATACACGTCAATGTTGCTCACTTACTCGACTGGCTTGTTTTCTGGTGTGTACAATAAAGAATATTTTATGTTATCTTACTCGGGTAATTCGTTATAATTTTATAAATAACCATATGCAGATGATAGAGTGTCACACGTTCATATTTTAGATATTTTGAAATAAAAATATTATAAATTATTCAATCATCACGCGATGAGTTAATCCAGGATATTGCTCTTATTGTGTCGGATTTAAAATAAACCGCATACCTACAAATTTTATTTGAACCGAATAACTTATTTTAATCCGGATTGTACTAAGCAGAGTTTGTCGAATTTAATAAAATTTATAAATTAAAACATTTTTCATAAACTTTGTTTTGTCGTTCGTTTACCGTATTACCGTTTATCTTTCGTTTTACCGTACCGTATAAAATTTATATCCGTAATTCTCTTCACGTACAATTCTGATAAGTATCTAATTAAAAAGTAAGTAGTCCTAGGCCACAATTCGTCAAAATCCCTTAAAAATTTTCATGTGTCAACTAACTAAAATTTTTTAAGGCTCCGGACCTGAAGGGTATAAACGGGACCCTACTAACTATGCATACGACGTCTGTCTGGGTTATAAAGGGCGTTATCTCGTGCACCGTAATAGGTAACCAATTAAAATTCTCACAAGTAATAAAAAAACAAAAAGTAAAACATTAGGGGATCCCCATACAAGAAACGGGAATAAGCAGAAGAAAGAAAAAAACGGTAATACACGCAAGTGACAAAGTAGTGTAATAGTAAATTATATATAGAAACTTATAGAGAACACTTTATTGCACAAAAATAAATAATTATAAATTATTTCTTATATCTAATGCAATTGTGTAAAAGTGACGGTCTCATCTTCAAATTCATCGGTCAAATTCAAATTCAATTCGCAAGTACGATCCAAAGGTTTGTTACATCTGACTTCTCATTGTTCTGATTTCACTTCGGGGAAACCTTTCGGGCTGGCTTTCGTAGACATATTAGAATGAGTGTTGGTTTATCATCGTAATTAGATCGTAGATACGCAAAGTTTTTTTCTATCAGTCCCTATTTGGAGGAAAAAAATGTTATTGTCCTATCCCTGTTCTACATGCACCCACTTACCAAGATCCTGATAAATCACGTTCGCGTCATCAACATTCAACGTTCAACATGCGCGCCGGTTACATCACTTGGAAAGCGGCCTTGAGTACTTAGTTCTTAGTTCTTTGCAATTCACGCAAAATGTAATTTGCGGATTTAGACGAAATTTGGTATGGAGATAGTTTGAGTCCCTGGATGAACAGTATCCTATGTTCTTCACATAGGATACTTTTCACCGCGGAAATTACTCATTCGATGCGGACGAAGTGACGGGCAAAAGCTACTCATTAAATAAAGGTAAGCGCCAATTCACGCCACTCTTGAGACTCAGCCCTTGCCTAAAATCAGAGTTGTGTCCTCTGTGGGCAAAAAACCTGCCGCAAATACTGAGCCCGAAGCTGTTTTACCACCGCATGCACAGAGCCCGTGCCCCTTTATTATTGTTCTTGAACTGAGTTTAAAAAAAAACGAGAAGGTTCCCAATACCACTTTTTATAATAAAATGTTCAGCGATAATTCTAGGTATATCTCGTTGGTCGACATCATTAATTCTTTTTATTAGAACTTATGTTGTACTTTGATACACTTTAAAGGTAGTCGTAATTCGTATTTAGCGATAATTCGCCACCAGGTTGTGCGATTTCTTGAGTCTATTATTTTTCGATTGTAATGATATAATAAGATCCATGAGAAAATGTTTTTCTCAAGGTAGGTTTTTCTTTGCAGGCGTTATACGACTTATTATAAGGCACAGGCATTCTCTCAGTAAAAGAGTATGGGCTTAATTACCACGCGTGCCTAGCGCGAATCGGCAATTTCAAACGCTGAGATATGTGAACTCCTCGGATACTCAGGTTTCCTCACAATGTTTTCCTTTGCCTTTAGCGAGTGGTATTGCTACTACAAATTCACATAAAAGGCTTAATCTTAGCTTTATTAAAAACGTTTTTTTTAAGAGTAGAGGTACGTTTCTCTTCTCTTAACGCGTCATTGGGTCTCTGTGGCAGTTTAATACACACCAAAACTATAAACTCCATTGCCGAAACTAAACAGTCTGGACTGCTTATAACAGTGGTTACCAACCAGTGGTACGCCGAGCACAGGTGGTCCCTGAAAGCCTCGGGAGTGCGCTATAAAAGGGTGCCGTAGCGCATATAAAAGAGTTTTAAAAACATTATAAAAGTCGTTGCTTTAAACAAAATGATCTGAAAACACCGTTCCGATACCTGGCAAGTGTTGAACAAACTTTAATTGTTGTAGTTTTCTAGATTTATTAACTATTAAAAGGTGAACCTACAGGTCATAACCACAGCTCAGAGGTATTTAAAAACTATAATCAATCTTGAACTAGGCTGCAACTCAAAATCAGTTAACATAGCATGATCATTATCATTATAATTATGCACAAAGTAGGTATCAGGATTAGAAATTTTACATTAAAAGTGTTTACAATTTTCTTGACATACCTACTTATTCATCTAATAGTCTGATGTGTCTTGTTGGTGTAATTAATCTGTTTTTTTCTTTTTATATAGCATTAAAGGAATCAAAGCTTAGCATAGGTATTCATAAAAACATTACTCCCAACAAATCATAGACTTCGTGCCTCACACGACTATCGAGCACATTGGAAATGAATCGAGTCATGAATGTCATGTGAAATGTCGTTCTGAATTTTTGACTTTTTTCAAAAAGGTCAAGCTAGAGGGCAAACCCTTAACCCTTTGTCTATAAATTAATCCATTTATTGAATATATTAACAGACTTGGTATTACGTGGATCTCACAACTTTTTATGGTAGAAGAACTGAGTTGCGAGACTTGGTTTTAACAAGTTATGTTTTTAATTGCATACAATTTACTTGACATGAGTTCATTTACTGATAACAGTGAAGGAATCAAAACGAAACAGAGATTAGAATTTTCGTGACATGCTTTTTAAAAAGTAGATCTTAGTTATTAAATTTGAATATGTCCAATTCAACATCTTTTTCTAAGAGAACAAGTTATCTCAACGTGTTCTGAAACAACGGAAACCTTGAAATCGAATAAATTCTCAGTTATATTTTTTAAGTAAAATTACCGCGTCGGAGCTTCAGTGTTGTGAAAAAAAAAACAATAGATCATTTGAAACTTTTGCTTATTGGGAGTTTAGTTTAAATTATCTGTACCGAAAAACTTACTTCCTGCGATCCTTACAAACAATAAACCAATTAAAGTGGTCCTTGGTCGACAAAAGGTTGTTAACCACTGCCTATAACAATAACAGCACAGCACTCATCTCGCTGATTTAAGCATTTTCCGCTCGTTGCAATTAAAGTTAACAGCCGCATAAGATTCTGAAGCACCGTGACGCAAATACGCGGAAGCAGAGTCACTTAGACGCGGAATAGTGTCGCGAGGTGACCTGCACGATTGAATTTTAGGGCGCTAAATGGGTCAACTTTTAAATTTAAGGCTGAAATTAGTGTCTAGCTAGTCGTGTGAGATTCGTGTGTGGTAAGCTTCGTACAGACAATAAGTATAATGTGTGAATCTAGGACATGGTTTCATAATGTACCAAGTTTGAACGTTTTTAGGGTTCCGTACCCGAAGGGTGCCAAACGGGACCCTATTACTAAGACTTCACTGTCCGTCTGTCTGTCACCAGGCTTTATGTCATGAACCGTGATAGCAAGGCAGTTGAAAGTTTCACAGATGATGTATTTCTGTTGCCGCCGTAACAACATATACTAAAAACAGAATGAAATAAATATTTAAGGTTGGCTCCCATGCGGAATACAAATAGCACAAAGCCTATTGGCATACCGCATAAAAGATTTGTTTAGTCACAGGAGGCTCCCTTTTATCGGCTGCAATACTTTAAATGCGTGGATTGCCACCGAGTTACACAGTCAAGAACAAAAAACGAAAACTTTTTATTCTTTTAAAGTTTTCGACGACCTCGTGGCGCAGCGGTAGTGCATCTGCATACCATGCGAGAGGTCCCGGGTTCGAATCCCGGCTGGGGACAAAAAAAAAACACCCCAGGTCTTGGATGTTTACATGTTTGTGATGTCGTTGTTTCTGGTTCCCACGACACAGGGTATCCTAGTGTGGGGCCAGAAGCAATGTATGTGCCTGTATGTAAATGTAAATGTTTTATAATTATTAAAGTGGGCATGGCGCGATCTAATGTATGAAGATTTGCAAAAGTCGTCATTGTGCTACCGATTGTATTAAACATAAGCAGCCTATATACGTCCCACTGTAGGGCACAGGCCTACTCTCAGGGAGAGAGTATGGGCTTAATCACCACGCGTGCCCACCGCGGCTTGGCGATTTCAAGCGCTGAGGTATGTGAATAGCTCAGACACTCAGGTTTCCTGACGATGTTTTCCTTCACAGTTAGCGAGTGGTATTGCTACTATTGTGAAGTTTCACAAATGTACATTGTACATAACTTAGAAAACCAAGTCATAGGTACATGCCCGCACTGGGGATCGAACCTGGGTCTCCCGCTTCCGAGTCCGATGTTCTACCCACTAGGCTACCACCGCTGTTCAATACCGATAGTATTGAAATGAAATAAAAGTAACAAAGTACGATAGTGGGCATCGTGCTATCAAACCATATCAGGCTACTCTCTATACCATTACTACTATGTATGAAATCTAGCCCGGAAATGTCAGACCTGTATACAAGCGGGTCTAGCTGAATAGAACCAAAGCCTTGCGAATGGCAGACTGTCGATAGATGGTATCGGTTGAGATCAAAGCTACCTTAATAGTTCTTAACGCTTTGGCTATAAGAGGGATTGTCGCACAATATGCCCGCATCCAACCAAACAAGGCTCGGTTGGTAACTGGGAAGGTTGCAGGTAGTTAGACCTCGGTTTTCCCGACATGATTGGGCCATTATACGTAGCAAGTGCTGAGATATGTGAACACGTCAGACGGATTTCCTCACGATGTTTTCCTTCACGGTTAGCGAGTGACATTGTTACTTTTGTAGAACCTTTCTGTAGAAATTCACAAATTAACGTTTTCATGACGTAATAAGTTATTATTAAATAAAGATTAATTCGTTGTAACCTATATGTTTATCACGATAAATTCAATGATTAATTTATTAATTCATTCCATCCATTCATTGATTCTTTTATTCGTTCCATTCATTCATTCAGTCAGTCCAATCATTCATTCATTCATTCTTTCATGCCGGGATTCGAGCCCACTACCTCAGGCATGTGAGACAAGCGTTCCACCGATGTGCTTCCTATGCTGAACCTCTTCAGCGTTACCAGGGCGCCGAAAAACCACCTGACGCCGATCAGTGAAGGCGACAACTGTCTGGCATGGGAAGACTTCGAAGTCTCTCAAGACAGCAGCACGTGGAGATGATCCCATAAAACCGTAAAGTGTAAAAAGGGACCAAGTTCGACGCAACCTAAATGTTCAGCTTCTCCGAGACAACAATTGCGATCTAAATACTTTTTAAAAACCTATTTAGAGGCTGAAAATTCCACCCATGCCGGACTTGAACCCGCGACCTCTGGCTAACCATGCCAACGCTCTCCCAACTGAGCTACTGGGCAAGTTGGGAGAGCGCTGGCACGGTTAAACAGAGGTCGCGGGTTCGAGTCCCGGCATGGGTGGAATTTTTAGCGTCTAAATAAGTTTTTAAAAATTGCCCTCAGCACGGGTTAGTGCAACAAAAAGAATATAATCTAAATTCTTGCCAAATTTTATATGCAGGAATATAAGTATAACAATCCTCACCTGTTTTAACCAGGCTCGCTGTAGTCTTCGCTACTGAATATGCAACTTGGCAAGTTTTCACAGCTATATGACGACTGTTAATGTCATACACGCAATAGTTGACTTTGACTAATTTTATTTTCATCATCAACCCATTATGTCCCCACCGAGGGGCACGGGTCTCTTCCCTGAGGAAGGTATAGTCCATACTCCACCACGGGGGCCAAGTCCGGATTGGTGGAGGCTTGTAGACTAGTGGCTCGTCTACTGTCAGAAGTTGTCAAGCCGCCCTAAGGCCTCTGACTTGGCTTAACGACTGCCATCTATCGACGGCAGCCGGCACCAACAGCTTAACGTGCCTTGCGAAGCACGGAACCGCTCGGAAAAATGCCACTAGCGTTAGGCATAGACGGCGACCCATCCATGCACTGAACGCGCCCTGTGTTGCTTAACCTTCGTGATCGTTTAAGATCACTCAGGCAGCCGGGGCTACGAGCGATCCTCACTCAGGCAGCCGGGGCTACGATTTTTATTTAACTTTTATTTATTTGCCAACACTTCAAATATGAAATTACACTTAAAGAGAAAATCCAGCCCAATCCACCGATCACTTCTGATAAGGCTATATGTACTCTTAGGTTAAGAAATATCTGTGTAATTTCCATTTTTATGTACAATAACTAGTGTTCTCTATCTATCTACCGCACTGAATGAGAAAACATCCCATCGGCAGAATAAGGCTATCAAATTTTTTAGATAGTTTTCACTAAGAAATAAGAAAACTTGCTAAATTACACATTCAGTAGTAGTGGGCTGCTAGATTGTTTTTAAAACAAGTAAAAAAGTAATAAATTCCGTTTCGATTGGATTGATCTATCGACTCTATGCCCTTAACTAACGACGGTCAGTGGAAAATGTAGAAGTTGATCGTGTTGCTGTGCAGTCGACAGCAGGTCAAACTTTGCAATTCAGTTGCAAAGTTTAGAGTGCACTTACGAAAAGATTTGTGTGCAGTTGACTGTACGATCCGCAGAAGAATCCGAGTTACTGATATAGCTCGAAGAATTGCTCAGTTTAAGTGGCAATGGGCGGAGAATATAGCTCGGAGAACGGATGGCCGCTGGTGGGAAAAAGTTCTGACCTGGAGACCGCGGACCGGACGACGCAGCGTGGGCAGGCCCCCCACCAGATATTCTGACGACCTGGTTGCGGTGGCGGGGAATCGCTGGATGTGGGCGGCACAACACCGGGAAGCTTTGAAAACCATGAGGGAGGCCTATGTCTTGCAGTGGGCGTCAGATGGCTGATGATAATGATGATGAAGCTGTACAAAAGCTAGCAACATTCTGCAAAGTCACAAAACGCGAACCGCGATCCGGGTAGAGCGATTTGAAACGTATATCGATAAAAGAACTACCGCAGCAGCACAATTGTAAACTGGGCCGTAAAGTTTTATTCGGACAGCACAAATAAATAAATATCAGGCGGCGATGATGCAACAGTGGTGCCATCTGTCGGCCGGGAGCCGTTTGTTGCCGGTTTTATGGGGCTTGCTTTTGATTAGAGCCTATAATTACGTTCAGTCACAGATGATGATGAGACGTGTAGCGTCTCATTCAAACCGCTTGAGCGTTCTTTTCCCCGTCGTTGGACTATAAGAGCACACGCGGAATGCGTTCGAATGTTGAATGCGAATTGTTGTCTTGCTTATCATAACAGGACAGATCCAAACCGGCGGCGTGCGTGGATGCAACGAAGCGAAAGTGTTCTGTCAGGATCGTGGCAAGTGGCAGTCCCTGGTCTCTGCCTACACCTCTCTGGGATACAGGCGTGATCGTTTATGTATGTATGAATCCAAACTTACCTTTCGCATTGTAAATGGTCACCACCGCGGTGTAAAGTTTTTAAAGTCAAAGTGACTGCATTTTTTTTTTAAATATGGCAATCCGTGGATTTCTTCATGACTCTGTTACATAAAGCTACAATTCGTATGTTTTTACAAAAACTACCCCCAACCCAAAAACCCCTTACAAATCCAGGATCTCTGCTCAAGACTACATAATTTATTAAATTCCTAATTCCATGTTAATGTAGATATTACTTCTGGCATCCATCTCGCTCGCACATAACATACTTAATTATTCTTATTAGAGGTAGAGGGTTGGTAGAGGGATTCCGCAAGTAAAAGCAGCCTTAAATGTAAATGTTTCTCATGTTCACACTAATATGCCAACAAAACAATTTAAAAATATAGGTCAACTTCTCGTCTTAAAAATAACTGAGTCTACACATCCGTGTTAAGATGGAACTGGCAAGTGAAATATCATATTAAGCTACCTAATTATAAAATCGCCGGCCAAACTTAGATAAAGTGATAGAAAACCCAAATGAAGTAAAATTAAAAGTTAAGTTTATGAAAGGATAGAATAGAATAGAAAAAAGGAGGAGGAATAGAATAGAATAGAAAAAAGTTTATTTCAAAGACAAACAACAAGAGTACAATTATGGTGATTACAAGAAAACAACAACAATATTTCACCTAGTGGAATGCACCTACGATAAATGTATTTCTATTACTTTTACTACATATTGCCCATAGCAACGCGTGTCACCCAGCACATACCTACTCTGAGGCCCCCACACTCTAGAGCAACCAGGGTTGCCATTGCTAGACTAGGAAAAAAGTTGGGAAATTAGTGTTCTATCAAAAACCAACCTTAGCAGTTAATTTTCATCATCATCAACCCATTATGTCCCCACCGAGAGGCACGGGTCTCTTCCCTGAGGAAGGTATAGGCCATACTCCACCACGGGGGCCAAGTCCGGATCGGTGGAGGCTTGTAGACTAGTGACTCGTCTACTGTCAGAAGTTGTCAAGCCGCCCTAAGGCCTCTGACTTGGCTTAACGACTCCCACTTATCGACGGCAGCCGGCACCAACAGCTTAACGTGCCTTGCGAAGCACGGAACCGCTCGGAAAAATGCCACTAGCGTTAGGCATAGACGGCGACCCATCCATGCACTGAACGCGCCCTGTGTTGCTTAACCTTAGTGATCGTTTAAGATCACTCAGGCAGCCGGGGCTACGAGCGAGCCTGTTAGCAGTTAATTACTGGAGACAAAATTGTCAGAGACCTTCTTGAACTCTATACAGACAAATGGTAGGATTGTGCACCATTGAGGAAAATAGCGACTTAGGCTGCTGGAAATGGGGTTACCCTGGTATTTCCGTGATATTAACCGGGTTAGTCAGATAATGTAGTCGCAATGTAGTCGCACCTGCAAAGTGGCAGACATGATGGTCTCCCGGAGGATATCCACGTAACTTTCATATTGTAGCGACGCAGAAAATATAACAAAGCCCAGTGCTCGATCTATCGAAGGCCTTCTCATAATCGACGAAAACGACACAAACGATGAAAACCTGCATTTCACCATCAGCTGCTTGGCAAAGTGTATGCGGTCCATGTTCGAGTATCCATTTCGGAAGCCGCCTTGCTCAACGGGTTGGTATTCATCACACTGGTGAGTCAGCCTCGTACACAAGACCTTTGCATAAAACTATAGACTTCCGAGAGTGCGCTGATAGACCGATAGATTTCTAATCTTGACTTATCGCCTTTTTTGACAATGTAATTAACAACTGCGGTGTTACAAGCATTCGGAGCGGTATTTTTGGGTGAAACTCTATTAAAATGTTTCGCCCCTGTTTCTCAGAGCCCAATATTTTTCATCTTTTATAAACGGAGACAATGTCCATGAGTCGCTGGAAGGCCCGTTGATGCGGATGGCAAGGGACTGTGAGATATGGCATTTAGGGGAAAGGGCTTATATCCAGAGGTGCGCAACGATGAGCTGATGATGATGATATATCGGGGGCAGGTCTTCGTTCGCTAGGGGTGCTATAGTTTGAGCTCTGGCATTTGTGGTTCGTTACGTTTTTATGAGTACTAATGTGCTGGAGGCCAGTTACTGTGTATCCTTCTTTACTAATAAGTTTTTAACCCCCGACGTAAAAAACGACGGGGTGTTATAAGTTTGACGTGTCTGTCTGTCTGTCTGTCTGTTTGTCTGTGTGTGTGTCTGTCTGTGGCATCGTAGCTCCCGAACGGATGAACCGATTTTGATTTTGTTTTTTTTATTTGAAAGGAGAATTAGTCGGGAGTGTTCTTAGCTATGTTTGATGAAAATTGATCCAAGATGGCCGCCGCTACAAAATGGCGGAATATATATTTTTTAACAACCACCTCAATATGGGTATCAAATGAAAGGGCTTGAGTAGTAGAATACTATAACTATGACAAATTTCAAATCCAAGATGGCCGCCATCACCACATGACGAATAACTTACTTTTTTAATTAAGCTATGGTTAGGTCTTCAATCGAAGTGTTTAAATAGTAGAATAACGTACGCTATATTGGCATGGAATTGTAACTAACCAAAACTCTTAGATACGTTTGATGAAAATTAATCCAAGATGGCCGCCGCAACAAAATGGCAGAATACTTAATATTTTTCAAAGTCACCTCAATATGGGTATCAAATGAAAGGGCACATATATAATTACATATATAATACGAGTAATTTGAATTGCAGATTCACATATACATATACACATGAAATACCTACTCGTATCAAAGATAATCCTAATCAAATAGCTATCTTTGAAGTAGCTTACCTATTTGTACGAAAGTTAAAAAATTAAAGGAAGACTGAAATAAGGTACGAAACTGGAATAGTTAAAAAACAAAGGAGTCCTTACAAAAAGCATGAAATAAAAAATACTTAAATTAAAAATTTAAAAAACCCCCGACACAAAAAAATGCAAAAAAACCTAAAAAGCCTAAGAACAATTTAAAATTACTAGGTAATTAAATACCACAAATTTTCATCAAAAAAAGGTTGCCTTATAAACCCTATAAAAAGTCAAGAAATAAATTCGAAATGATGACCCTACTTAAATACAGATAACAGCAAGTCTAACTATCCACTTTGGACTTCCCTTATGCCGGAGGCATAAGTGCTAATATTGAACTCCAAGTAGTTACCTTGACCCGCTGTTGACCGTACGTATGAAATCTTTTGATCAAATGTTGTCGCGTCGGGGGACGCGATCTGTCTAAATTTCACTTGCGGCTTAACGACCATGGTTTAGTAATTTCAAAGACTGATGTATGTGATGTCAGCAACACATCATATACTAAGGTTTCCTCCACCCGTCCGTCTGGTAACCCTAGCAACACCACGCGCGTTGTCGCGTGTTCCCAGTGTGTCGCGCGCGACACGGGTCTATGAGAGATCTATTTCTGCGCTTGCGTCGCGTTGGGCCTGCGCCAGCGCCGCCGCGCGCGATCGGCGCCATCTTCGCTCCGATCCTCGAAACCATACGGAAAACTCTCCCTTGATTTTCAGTAGTTTCGGCCGGAAATCCATTCGCTTCAGTACAAGGGGCTTCTGAAATAGGGCACTTTGATGCGTGTCTTGTGATCTGCTAAGAAGTCAGGTGTGTCTGATAAATTGGCTTTATTTCTCTTCGCTGTGAGAGAGATTGGTTTGGCTAATTTAATCGAACATGTTTTCTTTCTTTTGTTGTTAATTAGGTCAACATTTCGACGCGTAATAGGTAGATATAGAAAACTTTATTGCATACAAAAAAGCAAGTAGGTACAAGAGACTCTACTATCCTAACAAAAAGTTACCTGGTCTACATTTACATCAGTCATTCTTTCAGGTCATTCCGATCTTTCAGGTCATACCTAACCTAATTTACTTTCCATGGCAAATACTGCAGTTCATTTGTAATTATACGTTCTTCATATAGGTATGTACTTAGCGGCAAAAGTACAGTCAACAGCAGTTCAACGTGTACAAACATTTGTACATAACGGACTAGCACAGTGCACCAATGTAAAGGATGATGTGCTGTCGTCTGTGCCTCAAAAAACAGTCGGTTGAAAAAATAAACTTTTTTCTCCTATTTGCAAATTTCCTGCGCCTATTTCGTGTATTTGGCGTGGTACCTGGCGAATAATAGCCTGTATTCCACAGCCTCTAAGGTTCAAATTGCCAGTCGACTCGTGGCTGTCAGGCACACCATCGATAAAACAATCGGACAGAAGCCAGAGCCCCTTTGTGCCACAAATAGGACGGGCGACGATGAGCTAACGGTTTGGGTGAGGCTTTTTATTCACTCCTCCTAAAGGCCGAATAATTAAGTTCTTGCGGAAATGCTATCATAAGCAGCCTATATACGTCCTACTGTAGGGCACAGGCCTTCTCTCAGAGAGAGAGTATGGGCTTAATCACCACGCTTGCCCATCGCGGATTTTCCTCACGTCTCCTCTCTATGTTTTCCTTCACTGTTAGCGGGTGGCAATGCTACTAAAACTTCACAAAATGTCATCATCATCATCATCATTCAGCCACAAGAAGTCCACTGCTGGACATAGGCCTCCTCCATGGATTTCCAAAAATACCGGTTGGAAGCGGCCTGCATCCAGCGCCTTCCTGCCACTTGGATAAGGTCATCTGTCCATCTTGTGGCTGGTCGTCCTACGCTACGCTTGCCGATATTTGTGGTATCCATTCGAGAACTTTTCGGCCCCATCGGCCATCAGTTCTGCGTGCTATGTGCTCCGCTCACTGCCACTTCAACTTCCTAATCCGCTGGGCTATGTCGACGACTTTCGTTCGGTTACGGATCTCATCATTTCTGATTCGATCTCGTAGAGAAATTCCGAGCATAGCCCTTTCCATAGCTCGTTGCGACTTGTGCGTAACTTAAAAAAAAAAGTCATTGGTACATGCCGGGATTCGAACCAACGACCTCCCGAATGTAAGGCCTGCGTTCTACCGCTGCGCTCTATCTAAATATCTCCCAAATAATTTCAAAACATATTTATAATTTTAATACTCCCGCATGACGGTCCTGTGACGTCAGTCATCGTCATTCGTTCGTCGCGTCGCGGAAATATTGGCGAAGGCGTTCGAAACGTCATCTTAATATTCATAAATCATAACTTTATTGGATGGAAGCGAACGTCAAGATAATTAAAAAAAAACAGCTCACTTTAAGAGCTTTTATAATAAATGGGTAGATGGATAGAGAACACTTTATGATTACATAAAAAAGGAAATTACACAGATATTTAACCTAAGAGTATCGACGGTGGCCTAATCACTAAAAGTGATCCCTTCCAGACAACCTTTGGATGGACTGGACCAATACGTTGGAGAAGGCAGTAGATGGACAAACAAAGAAATTAACAATTTCAGAGGTGTACATACAATAAAGAATATTCTATCTATCTATCTATCTATCTATCTATCTATCTAAGAAAGTCATAATATGGGCTTTCCCTTTCGCTTATTTTAAGTATTAAAAAAGTAATTTTAAAAGAATTTCCGTGTGGCGCCGGATTAAGAATAGCGTCACTCCATTTTCTTCCGTGGATGTCGTAGAAGGCGACTAAGGAAATCAATTACCAGACGGGCAGCAGCGTCTTCCTGAGATTCCAACCGCATACTGCGATCGCCAACCCGCCTGCCAAGCGTGGCGATTATGGCAAAACCCCTCATGGTTATGAAAACCATGAAGGAGGCCTATGTCCTGCAGTGGGCGTCGAATGGCTGATGATTATGATGATTCAATCATTAATAATATAGTTTCATTTTATTTGTTAGGTAAACTTACAGACTAAATCATTTTACCAACCGGTTAACCTTTTATCGTGATGAAAAGAAAATTCCCTCAAAATATTGCCATCGATTGCAAAATCACGCTCTAGTATAAAGCGACAGTAAAGGCAGTTTCACCAACATTGCAGTCTCGTTTGGGACAATAAGGGTCCTTGTACCAGTGGGAACAGGCCCTTAGCAGAAGTTTTGCATAATTGACGAACGCAGAGATGCCTGACGCCCTCCACAATGAGGGTCCACAACTTTCTACAGGGCTCGAGCGACGAAAGGGCTCGGAGATAAAATGATTAATGAATTGTCATTGCGTTTTCACGTTTTTGGCCCTTGGTAAGCGGTAGTAGCCCAGTAGGTGAAACAATGGACTCGGAAGTGAAAGACTCTGGTTCGATTCCCAATGCGGGCATGTACCTATCTATGACTTTGTTTATTTTCAAAGTTACGTACATCTGCGAATTTGTAGTAGCAATGCCACACGCTCACTGTGAAGGAAAACATCTTGAGGAAACCCGCTGCTTGGTTGGCTCCGCACGTATTGAGTCTTTCCGGCTAGGCCGACTAAGCTGTCACGACGTTATAGGTGCCGGGCAAGCCTACCCCATCTAAAAATTCACAGATTTCGTGCCTCACACGACTATCGAGCACATTGGAAAGGAATCGAGTCATAAATGTCATGTGAAAAATGTCGTTCCGACTTTTTGACTTTTTTCAAAAAGAATAGGCTACATACATGACAAACCCTTAACCCGATCGTGTTTGTTTTAGGGTCAAATTGTAGGTGACTAAATTGTCCAGAGGACATTTCCTCAATTTTTTTCTATCATTCTTCGTTACCAAAATATCGGGTGCCAAAATCTAAAATTCAGAAAAGATTGTTTTATTTTATTTTATTTTATTTATTGCATTACACAACAGATAATTATTAGTATATCGGCCACGACTTGTTTCGTTTTTTATTTTCTCGAATAATACGTTTTGTGCCTTACAGCTCTCGTGAGTACGCGTCTTTTGAGGCTTTTTATAATATCATATCTTCACAACTCTCAATAAGGGGATCGCACTATTTCGAGAAATCGGAGCCTACACTGGAGTGAACCAAAATACGTTTCCAATGTCAAAACCATGTCCCAGGCACTGCAGCATCCGTGTGGTCCCTTCAACCATAGAGTGAGCAAAGGTGCCACTGGACGGTTGTTTTGCTCGTCAATTCAAACAAGTTTTTAGTGCTATTTCCTACAAGTAAAACCTTTACTAAATCGCTATTTATAACTTATTGCATTTAATTGTGACGCAATTTGAACACAGTAACGTCGAGAGTTGAGGGTCTGGTCAACCCTTGCATTTTCAATTTTGACTCGCATTTCTCCCATGTTTCCTTAAGCCCCGGCTCAACATGCTATACCTCAATCAATCTACCAGAATAGCCCCCGATTCACGGTGAATTTATCAACGTTGGTTTGTTTGTTTACAACGTCATGACGTCACGCGCGTTGCCTTGTCCCCGTTGGCAAGCAGAGACGCGCGCATTCACTAGCCGATTCAGTTCGCCGCCAATTGGGTAGTATACTGTATCTTTGTAAATATTTTACGTTTGTTTTTTTCCTGAAGCACAATAAAGAATATTCTTATCATATCTTATCTTTGTTTTATAACTCCGATAATTGTTAGTTGGGCCTTGAACTTAGCGCGCCAGTTAGGGGGCTTAAAATTGAAATGCTCGTTTTCAAGCAAACCCTAATGTCCTCCTTTACATAACATACATAAGCAGCCTATATAAGTACGTCCCACTGCACAGGTCTTCTCTCAGGGAGTGAGTTTGGGTTTAATAACCATGCGTGCCCAGCGAGGATAGGCAATTTTAAGCGCTGAGATCCTCCTTGTCCTCAAATGTCCTCCTTTCCCAAAATGCCCGTTTTCACCAAACCCCTAATGTCCCCCTATCTAGGAAACCCTTATAATATATTTAGGTGCAAGTATTTTTATTACTTTCCTATTTGCACGCCTACCCCAATTTCTGCCTCTCTTGTGCGGGTTCAATGGTAGAAAATGCCGTTAGAGTTAAGTCCACCTTTTGTACACTTCCATTCGTGCAATAAAGTATTAATAATAATAAATGTTATCTTAAGTGACTTCCTAAAGTGCCAACTAGCACCACTTTTGTTATCCATTGGACTAACAGAAATTTCAACAATGATTATAGCTATTTTTAGAACCTATAATCTAGATTCCTGACTCTAGAAAGTAGGAACGAGACGGCCGCTTTCGGTTTCGCCCGCCGCCGTAAAGCCGGGTTTTCACGGTCTTAGTACGCTCGGACCGTGTGCGTACAGTTTTAGTTGATTATGAAAACGCACTCGGTCCGAGCGCACTGACCGTCGTCTGTTGTGTATTTAGTTTTCTTTCTGTTTCTGTGCATATTATGTTACTTATCTGCTTATTTTGTTTCTGTACCCATAGCACAGGGTATCCTAGTTTGGGACCAGATCAAGTGATTGCGTTGTGTGAAAGTTATTATTATTATTATGAATTACAAAGTCTCATCTACCACAGGTCTCAGAGTCAACCAAGAATTGTAATAATTGTTTCAACTATGTACCTCACAATTGACATACTTAGGTTATTACAAGCGTAATAACTTGGCATATATTAGCAATAATTTCATTAATTCATTAATTCAATGATCGGTGAAAACGGGCCTTAATAAATAGCCAGCCAGGGTATTGGCCGATAGGAAAGCTAAGTATACTGGACACCGAAACAAACTATGTATCCACAATCATTGGGAAATTCATTTAAAAAAACGGCCAAACGCGTGTCGGGCCACGCGCAGAGTAGGGTTCCCTAGAAGGAGGAGGGTTTTACCTGCTTTACAGAACTAACAACTTCATCAAAATAATTTTCAACGGAATTTGTACGAAGTTTCCTTTTATAAGTTGGTCGCCTATTACTCGCTAACTTTGAAAGCCTACTTAGCGTAAAACTATTACAGTTTTCCTTTTAAATTCATTATAATTATGCGCTACTGAACAAACTTTTTTCACCTTTCTACAGTAAACGGTTTGGCCGAGAGAGGGGGGGTTACGCCCTACTCTAACAAAAAAATGCGCTTTAAAGCTTAATATTTTGGATTGGATTCCATCAGTTTTCAAAAACCGAATTAAAAAATCCTACACTCGCAATATTTTTAAGCGACCAATCCAACGATATAAATTCAATCTTCAAAATGAGATTGTATTTTCGTGAAATTAATGAAATGAATGAGAATGAACTCCGTGTGGCGCCGGATTATGAATAGCGTCACTCCATTTCCCCGCGTAGAGGTCGTAGAAGGTGACTAAGGAAATCAATTACCAGGAGACGGGCAGCAGCGTCTTCCTGAGATTCCAACCGCATACTGCGATCGCCAACCCGCCTGCCAAGCGGGGCGAAAACCCCTCATGGTTATGAGGACCACGAGGGAGGCCTATGTTCTGCACTGGGCGTCAAAGGGCTGATGATGATGATGATGATGATTATGAATGAAATGATAAACCGGTTATCCGGTCCGGTCCGTTACACACACACACACACACACACACACACACACACACACACACACACACACACACACACACACACACACACACACACACACACACACACACACACACACACACACACACACACACACACACACACACACACACACACACGTGACGGCGTGACGGCGCAACATTACAAACTAAAATTAACCTTCAATACTTAAGGTTAGAGACTACAATACCTGCGCAAACAAGCCCGGCCACGTGCGACGGGAACGGGTTTTTTTGCGCTTTTATGCAGTCTCCATCTTTTATTAAAGGATTATTTTACATTGGAATCGCCCGCCACGGCTCGTCGCGTCACCAGCTCGTAGACCCTGAGTCTAGGCTACGTTCAGGGTGAATACATCCATTTCCGCCTATAAACTCTGGCCTGCCATAAACGGAACGCGTATTTCGGCCAAACGACTCGTCCAGGATTGGTCCTGACGTCATCACGTGTACCCTAAGCTAAGGGCTTGCAGTCGTAAATTATGTAATACGATTTAATTACTTTCGGGCTGCCACGTTGGTCGAGCAGTTAGTTGGTTCTTTATTTCAGATTTTGGTCAATAATACGAGTACAAGTTTGTATTGGAGCAAACAGCCATTGACGTAGATATCCCCTTTCTGTGCCAAAGGTTATTCTACTCATCAATAGGTACAAAACAAACAACTTTGCTCCGTGCCTACACAACAGGCTGACTTCGAATTCCTTCGAAGTTTTTTAAGGGGACATTCTAACCAAGATTTACAAGTATATGGAGCTAGTTTTAAAAAGTGGCACGTCAACTTTCTTTCCCATTTTCTTACCCAAAATAACTTCACTTTTTTAAGCATCAACAAACAATAACAAAAAAAACTATGAACGATCGAAATCTATGATGATGGAAACTTGATTTATTAGCATTTCTTAAACTTTCGCAAAACTGACACTGTTGTAACATTTCGTACATTTTGTAGCTATGGTTGGTGCCGGCCAACTTAATTGTTTTTTCACTTGTTTACGCATCTCGAACGACAGAAACTTTAACATAATAGAAAATATTTTTCAACTTTACCGTGCTTCCTATCACTTTGAACTTCGATTCACACTTTCGAACCAAGGGTCGGATAGCAAGAACATTTACAATTGCTGTTAATTTGTTAATTTAAGCAGCCTGTATACGTCCCACTGTAGGGCACAGGCCTTCTCTCAGGGAGAGAGTATGGGCTTAATCACCAGGCGTGCCCATTGCGGCTTGGCGATTTCAAGCGCCGAGGTATGTGCATAGCTCACACACTCAGGTTTTTTCACGATGTTTTTCCTTCACCGTTAGCGAGTGGTATTGCTACTATAACTTCACAAATGTACATAACTCAGAAAACCAAGTCATAGGTATATGCCCGCATTGGGGATCGAACCCGGGTCTCTCGCTTCCGAGTCCGATGTTCTACCCACTAGGCTACCACCGCTGTCTATATACGCCAGTTAAAATAACTCGTGCGTGCATGTAGCCCCTAATGAATGTTGATGAATCGGAAGAAAATTGTCAGGCTCGTGGCAATTGGCAAACCCTGATATCGATATACCTGTCCGAACAATGTTCAAATCTAAAACAACAATAATGTAGAATAACATAAAATATCCGACGGCACCTCGGAGGCTGTCGGATGACGTCACAGCCCACGCCCTCGTTCGATACTGAGGCCCTATCGCAAATCGACATGTGTCGGTACTGAGGCCATATCCCGAACTATACGCAATCGAAACGCTGAAAGGTTTCTATCTCTTCCCAGCTTTAGTTCCACAAGGTCAGCTTTCCTTATTTTCTCTCTCCACTTCGCCCTATTCATAAGCAGCTTATATACGTCCCACTGTAGGGCACAGGCCTTCTCTCAGGATGAGAGTATGGGCTTAATCACCACGGGTGCCCACCGCGGATTGACGATTTCAAGCGCTGTGGTACGCTTCACGATGTTCTCCTTCACCGTTAGCGAGTGATATTGCTACTATAACTTCACAAATTAACTTATAAAACAAAGTCACATGCCCGCACTGGGAATCGAACCTGGGTCTCTCGCTTCCGAGTCCAATGTTCTGCCAATGTTAATCCAATGTGTCCAATGTTATTAAGGCTCCGCATTCCTTACCTCATCCACCCAGTTTTCGGCCCTCCTTAGGCGACTGAGTCTCTAAAATGCATATTTGTTCAATATAGTCATGTTAATACGGTAATGGTTTTTTCATTGACACTATTGGTAGTCTAGTAACCAATCGCATTACATACATACATTTTCAATTACATACAGGCACATACATTGCTTCTGGCCCCACACTAGGATACCCTGTGTCGTGGGAACCAGAAACAACGACATTACAAACATGTAAACATCCAAGACCTGGGGTTTTTTTTTTTTTGTCCCCAGCCGGGATTCGAATCCGGGAACTTTCGCATGGTATGCAGATGCACTACCGCTGCGCCACGAGGTCGTCAACGTCATACATCATCATCAACCCATTATGTCCCCACCGAGGGGCACGGGTCTCTTCCCTGAGGAAGGTATAGGCCATACTCCACCACGGGGGCCAAGTCCGGATTGGTGGAGGCTTGTAGACTAGTGGCTCGTCTACTGTCAGAAGTTGTCAAGCCGCCCTAAGGCCTCTGACTTGGCTTAACGACTGCCATCTATCGACGGCAGCCGGCACCAACAGCTGAACGTGCCTTGCGAAGCACGGAACCGCTCGGAAAAATGCCACTAGCGTTAGGCATAGACGGCGACCCATCCATGCACTGAACGCGCCCTGTGTTGCTTAACCTTCGTGATCGTTTAAGATCACTCAGGCAGCCGGGGCTACGAGCAATTCGCAATCGCATTCAAATGGTAAAAATTCAAATGGCAAACCCGTGAAAGTTAACTCGCCGCCTCACGCGATTTGATCTTCTTCGCGAGAGATGCCTATTTAATTTGCGCCATTGGAATGAAATTGTACTGATATAACCCAACGGTATAACCCGTGCATTTTAACTCGGCGCCTCGCGCGTTTCGAACTTCTTCGCGGGAGATGCCTATTTAATTTGCGCCTATTTGGTTATACCATTGGAATGACATTGTATTGCTACTGCTAGTAGACTACCAAATACAGGCAAACAACAGCTATTGTCGTGTTTATATGATTCTTTTGAAAAACTATGTGTGTATTAGACTCGATTGCATGGATCTCCGCCCAGAAATTGGTAGACGTAGCTCTTCCTTACCGATGTAGTCTGGCGACTTTCGTTTCACGTGCCCGAACCATCGAAAGGTTATCACCGTTTGGGGTTAACTTTGAAATCGCGAACTTGCCTATGTTGTCAAATAGAAGAAGGCAGCGGCTAATACTGTACATTGACATTCAACAAACAGTGTAAATTCCTCAGAACACAAAAAGAGGTGTCTGACCTATTCACATACCTCAGCGCTTGAAATCGCCAATCCGCGATGCTCACGCGTGGTGATAAAGCCCATAGTCTCTCCCTGAGAGAAGGCCTGTGCCCTACGGTGGGACGTATATAGGCTGCTTATGTTATGTAAGTAAAGTAAGGTACGACCGAGAGTGACCGAGATATCGGTCTCGGCGTGGTAAATTCTAATGAATTGAACTACATTTTTGATATTGAAACATTTTCGGACGTAGGTATGTAAGGATTTTAACATTCTTCAAATGACTAGATTCTCAATACGTTCGTATATTAATTGTTTGTGTATGTTCATCGATAATTCTTTAGCACTTTGTCCGATTTCATTAATTTTTTGTTAGAAGGAGGGGGTACCTCAATGGTGGTCCTATATTTAAATTTGGTCAAGATCTCTTGCTGTAATTTATGAGAAATTCATAAAACTTTTCTTTTTAGTTCGTATTTTTCTGGAAGTCGGTTTTCTTTTTGCTAAAAAGTGTTATGCTAAGCATTTTATCATCATCATCATTCAGCTACAGAAAGTACACTGCTGGACATAGGCCTCCTCCGTGAATTTCCAAAAAGACCGGTTGGAAGCGACTTGCATCCAGCGTCTTCCTGCCACTTGGATGAGGTCATCTGTCCATCTTGTGGCTGGTCGTCCTACGCTGCGCTTGCCGATATGTGGTCTCCATTCGAGAACTATTCGGCCCCGTTGGCCATCAGTACTGCGTGCTATGTTCCCCGCCCACTGCCACTTCAACTAACTAATCCGCTGGGCTATGTCGAAGACTTTTGTTCGTCTGCGGATCTCATCATTTCTGATTCGATCTCATAGAGAAATTCCGAGCATAGCCCTTTCCATAGCTCTTTGCGTGACCTTGATCTTTCTTATGAAGTCCATAGTGAGAGACCACGTTTCAGTGCCATAAGT
The DNA here is from genome assembly GCA_947308005.1 of Yponomeuta malinellus. Lineage (NCBI taxonomy): Eukaryota > Metazoa > Arthropoda > Insecta > Lepidoptera > Yponomeutidae > Yponomeuta > Yponomeuta malinellus. The sequence goes on from OX371019.1 coordinate 4,145,567, forward strand.
CATCACTGGTAACACACACTGGTTATATAATTTTGTCTTGAGCGATTGAGGTATATTGGACAAAAAGACTTTTCTAAGTTTCCCGAATGCTGCCCAGCCGAGTTGGATTCGATGATTGACCTCTTTCGCGAAGTTGGACCGGCCTAGTTGGACTGTTTGTCCGAAGTAGACGTATTCGTCTACAACTTTGAGAGTCGAGTTCCCCAATGTTATTAGGCTGGGCACAACACGCGCGTTCGACATGACCTTCGTTTTGTCCATGTTGATTTTAAGGCCCACACGGTGGGAAACTCGACTGAGGTCCCCGAGCACTATGACGAGTATGGTAAGCATTTAATTACAAATAATTGCAGTTTTCTACTTTGATGGTTAGCTATCGATAGTAGTGATTTATCTTTTCGATCGTTTCGATAAGGCCTCTGGCTTTACGACCGAGTCGTAAAACTCACAAACAATGTGTATTCGCCGTTAGTTGCTGAAGGAAGCTACGTTACCAGACGTCTAGGAATATACAAGATCTTTTAGATTTGCGGTTTTTTTGTTTGTTGTAACCTAAAATAAATCTCAATTCTTTACTATGATAAAAAAAACCCAGTACTAAATTCGAATAAGTATTAGAATTTATGACTTCTCTTCTCTTCTTAACTTCTCTTATCTTGTTACTAGTTTCTCTTCTTCTTGTAAATATGGCTTAACATTTGCCAAATGAGTTGAATCATTGATATGAAGGCTTGCATTTCTCGTTTTTAGTTAGTTTTAGGTTTAACAGTCTAGGTATCTAAACACTGCCTTCGTTTTTAACGAGTGTGAAAGATACGGACCTGAAAACAAACAGTAATGATAAAACGTAACTTTTAAATATGATTCTGAATGTATTTCATTAGTATTATTTGTATTTACCTGCATAGGAATATTTTTTTGGTATTAGTTTACTAGAATCATAACCTATAAACTTCCTTATAATCGATTTACTTCCTCCAAATGGTTTAGGAGCCAGTTTTTCTATTGCAAACTGAGCATTAAATGCGTAGGCACTGATTTTTTTGAAAAAAGACACTTCACATATCTCTGGCGTTTATATAATTACGAATATTGTAATTTTCCCATACGAATAGTCAAAACAACGGGGCATCCTCCGTTTTGATTTTTTTGACAGTTGCCAGCCCCATTAAGTGTAGATAAGAATTTGACACTTGTCTATATGAGGTGACGTTTAATACCGCGCTCAATTCTATCCACGCACGACTCGCATTTAAATTCTAAATCATCTGCCTGGACTCTATTTAATAGAACTAGAAAAAAGAACAAAAAGTATTCTTTCGCAACTGGTTGCGAACAAGGACTTTTTCTTCTTCTTTCGCAACTGGTTACGAAACTTGGTTGCGAAAACGGCCGAAAGGGAATTGACGCTTTACTATAACAATTCGTTGTACATTGTAAAGCCGATAAAGCCACCGATTAACTAGTAGGAAGACTTGGCTGCGTAACGTATGTCGAATTGTCCTAATAAGTTCTGACGAAACTTGGACGAAGGGAGCGCTCGTACACTTTTCAAAGTCACGGTAGACCTTGACCAATCCTGTAAAAAGTTACTCTTTATAAAAGTTCCTGGAACTTGGAACTTTACTTTTCATATTCTTTGGTTTCCACCGAAATGTTACCAGCGCCTGACCAAACCTGAGTGCCTGAAGTATATGAACACCTCAGGCACTCTGGTTCCCTCACAGTGTGTCTCTCACAGTTAGGGATTGGGATAGCTACCTACTACATTCAAAAATGTACGTAACTTAGAAAACAAAGATCGCGCTACGATCTTAGCAATAAACATTATAAACGTCACGACCTTTAACGCGAGAATCAACCAAGAATCCAACGACCCCATCTCGTAGATCTTAGGACATTCTAGGGGAGGGGAGCAGGGTTATATCAAGGGCGTCCGTCTCCGTCATGCGGGCGCCAGTAAATAACATGATACGGGGGGGATTTACTTACGTTTCCCGGATGAATTGTGGGCCCAAGTCACTCGTTCGATACTAGCACTTATGCCTCGAACGTTAAGATCTGCCGTGGAGAAATTTTTAAACTGTCACTGGAACACCTTCACATTACTGTATAAGTTCGAATAATTTAAAGGCTAATGAACAATCGCCGTTACACTCTAACTTTACTATGCATGTATGAATATCGCGACACGCAATGATAGTTAAAACATAGATGTCTAACTAGCGCTAAAAATGACCCCACATTCAATTGTGGGAAGCGGGCGGGGCTCGTCAATTGTGTTACCAATCGGAGCGAGTTCAGTATTACTCGACACCTGCCACCGTCAGACCGCCTTGCGAGGTACCTAGATATTTCGACGGGTTATACATCAATAATTGCTTCGCAAGGCACGTTAAGCTGTTGGTGCCGGCTGCCGTCGATAGATGGCAGTCGTTAAGCCAAGTCAGAGGCCTTAGGGCGGCTTGACAACTTCTGACAGTAGACGAGCCACTAGTCTACAAGCCTCCGCCAATCCGGACTTGGCCCCCGTGGTGGAGTATGGCCTATACCTTCCTCGGGGAAGAGACCCGTGCCCCTCGGTGGGGACATAATGGGTTGATGATGATACATCAATAAAGTGACCGGTTCAACGTTTTTGTACAAAACCAACCATCAGTTAAGCTGTCACGTCACGCGTGGCGCACAGAATGAACCAATCACAGTGATTTTTCTGCATCACATCTCACGCTCATTTCTTTGGTAAAGACTAATCGAGTGGACTGGGGCTTTTTTTGAGTGTGAATTTTGTAGGAAGAAATACTTCTATGGTTTTTATTCGTAGGTGACACCTGATCGATGAAAAATAGTACATTACTTCAGAGGGAAGAAAGTGACAGTTCCATACCGAGATTATGGCATTTGCGCCACGAGCTTGCGAGGGGCGCAAACCATTTGAGGTATGGAACTGTACTTTATCCTGAGGTATGTATAGTGCTTTTTATTACACCTACGAGGAAAATTATAGACATAAATGCATAGAAATGTTTATATTTAGTTAAAAGTACCTACAATTATTAAAAGTGCAGCTATTATCTTCAGTGATTCCGCGCGTTTTATATACAAAAATAATTTCGTTTTTAATTTTCTGTATGCACCAAGGAGGTTGGTAACTGGTAAAAAAAAAACTGTATGTGGCCAGTAACAATTTACTTGAAATTTAATTAGTAGACAGTTAAAGTCTCTTTGCAGTATGACTGCTGACAAATTAAAAAAAAAACCGGGTATGTAATGAAATTTCATACATACTTCCCACCCTTGGGTCGGAAGGATTTTCATACAAACTTCCATACCTTGGGATGAAAGGATTTGAAGGGCGGGATAAAGGCGTTTCTTCCCTCTAATTGGTATAATTAGTATATGTATTTTCAGAGCAGGTGTGATAAAAATATACTTACACGTACATTACAACATGTAGGTACTTATTTGAAAAAACAATATTTAACATTTAACAAAATTATCCGTGGTAATGAGAAGTTTGTTAAACCATCTTACTTAGAGTTCGAAACGATGGTTCGAAATTACAATTTTTTGTTGTGTAGATTATGTTATTAGTACCTACTTATATAATTGTACCTTGCACTCCTTAGTGAGTAGCCAGTACATCTCCAAAAGAGCTAGATTGGCTATCCATAATAATTAATAATAAATAAATAAATAATTGTTTATTCTGTAAAAGGTGCATAATGGAGTGCTGGTCCCAACACAGTGGCGTAGCATGGGGGGGGCGGAGGGTGCGGTCCGCACCGGGCGGCACTTTGCCGGGGGCGGCGCTGCGGAGGTGGCAGTTAGAAGAAAAAATTATAATTAAAAAAAAAAAAATTCTTTCAGTGTTTTTTTCGTCTTTTTTTTATGTTACCAAATACCCAGGTACCTATGCAGGTTCTATGCATGGGTGATGCAAGCGCAAAGTTTCTCAATAACTATTATTTAGGAAACTTATTTCGTTTCAATGTTATTTTAAATAAATATGTCTCCTTACGCATTCTTTGTACTTCACCGTAATACGGTAATGACAGACCGTCGTTTCACAAGGCATTGATGACTTTGAGTAAAAAGCAAGATATAAAAACAAGCTTGCGGATTGTTGCCCCAATTTGTCGATTTCGCGGCTTCTCGTTTGAAACTACGTACATATTGATATTCTGCGTATCTAGTTTGCAGTATAAATCCTTTGATGAATACTTAGGCAGTATATTATATTAATCGCTCGTAGCCCCGGCTGCCTGAGTGATCTTAAACGATCACGAAGGTTAAGCAACACAGGGCGCGTTCAGTGCATGGATGGGTCGCCGTCTATGCCTAACGCTAGTGGCATTTTTCCGAGCGGTTCCGTGCTTCGCAAGGCACGTTAAGCTGTTGGTGCCGGCTGCCTTCGATAGATGGCAGTCGTTAAGCCAAGTCAGAGGCCTTAGGGCGGCTTGACAACTTCTGACAGTAGACGAGCCACTAGTCTACAAGCCTCCACCAATCCGGACTTGGCCCCCGTGGTGGAGTATGGCCTATACCTTCCTCAGGGAAGAGACCCGTGCCCCTCGGTGGGGACATAATGGGTTGATGATGATGATATATTAATATAATAGTTGGTAAACGGCCTTTTGAGCTAAAAGCTACTGGTAAAAAAACAGCGACGATACGCGTTACGCGTACCCACATTGTTGCAACACGAATTACACCTTGGAGGCAATCGACAGCATTTTTTGCTTACCGAAAATAACGATTCAACAATTACCGATGACCGTTTCATTGGATATATTCACAAAGTTAGCGAGTAAAAAGATGTAAAAAAAATTTTTTATACGGTACATGGATTACAAAAATAAGAGGGCGGCAAATTTGGAATCCGCACCGGGTACTAGTGACCTATGCTACGCCACCGTCCCAACACTTATGTATAGTAGCGAGACTTGGCTATGGCAAAAGAAGCGAGAAAATAGGTCCTTGAGAAGTATGTCTGGTGTTACTTTGAATGACAGGATACGCAATAGTTTGATTAGAGAACGATGTGGACTGAAAGAGGATGTAGTGACTAGAATTGAGAAAGGCTGTTGCGTTGGTTTAGACATGTGGAGAGGATGAAGGAAGAAAGATTGACGAAACAAATATATCGAGCGAATGTGGGTGGAAGGGCCGGTAAGGGACGACCCAGGCGGACATACTTCAAGATAAAAAGTACACGAAACCGGCGTGCCTGCATGCGACGACTAGTGAATGTTGAGGAAGCGAAATGGATCTGTCAGGATCGTGATAAGTGGCAGTCCCTGGTCTCTGCCTACCCTTCTGGGATACAGGCGTGAGTTTACGTATGTATGTATTTTGTTACACCCTGCTGAATATGCAACTTTTAACGAAGTTATCGAACTAGACAATTCTCGGTCAATTTTTATTTCCTTGGAATAACGAGCTTGGTATTTTGGTACTCTATCCGTCTAATGCCCGGCAAATAACTTGAACCAATGACTTTGACTTCGCTTGGACGTGGTTTGGGTATCATTGACGGTGGACACAAGATGTGACGTAGAATTCTCCGGACGTTAATTTAGTCATAGACCAAAACTTTAGTCAAATTATCAAATAATAAAAAAATGTGGCAAGTGATTTTTCACTTTGGCTTGTCACCCAGGCTTTGGCCTGGTCTCTACCAACCCCTTCGGGATACAGGCGTGAGTTTATGTAGTATAATGTATGTAAAAAAGATGCTCTTACGTTTCCATCGCAAACTCATCCCGACTGCACGAGTTTTGTTTGAGTTATCTGTTGGATATTATAAATACCTACCCCCGATTACAGCACTTGTTTCAAACTAGGACAGCCTTTCCTTCCAAATAAGATTCCTAAGTTTTAAATAGCTTTGAGAAACGCATTTTATACGCACTAAAATTAAGTGCAATAAAAAAATTACGCACTCTTGCTGTTATTTATTTATCTAGTTACATTCTTACGTCTACGGCGTTGTGGGTAAGTACGGTTATGCAAAATGCAGAAAAATAGGGGTATCTCACTTATTGGCGATAAAAGCGACAAATGACGATGGTTGGAATGTCACAGACGGTAGATCTACCAATTTCTGCATCGCGCTAGAACAATTTATACGCCGATTGAATTCAAAACGGCTCAAAGTTGTCAACCATCTGTGGTCCGTTTCTACGCAGTAAGCCAGTGAACGGGGAGCTGGTTGAATTCCCCGCCACGATGAGTATTATATTACATCCCGATCTCACTTTGATCTCATGAGTTCGAACAAAAAAATACAAAAATGCAAAAAAAAATGGTTCTTTGACCGACTTAGAGAAGTTCTCGACACTACCGATGTAGAAAATTGACCACATTTTTTAACAGACTTTTTACGTGTCTCGGTCAATTTTTATTTCCTTCTTGGTATAATGAGCTTGGTATTTTAGTACTCTATCCGTCTAATGCCCGACAAATAACTTAAACAAATGACTTTGACTTCGCTTGGATGTGGTTTGGGTATCATTGGCGGGGGACACAAGATGTGACGTAGAATTCACCGGACGTTAGTTTAGTCAAATTATCGAATAAAAAAAAAATGTGGCAAGTTACAAAGCCTGGTGTCTACCTACCCCTCCGGGATACAGGCGTGAGTTTATGTAATATAATGTATATAAAAAAGATGCTTTTACGTTTCCATCGCAAAATCATCCCGACTGCACGGAGTATTGTTCGAGTTATCTGTTGGACATTATACACACCTACCTCCGATTCTAGCACTTGTTCTGGTTCCAAACTAGGAGAGCCTTTCCTTCCAAATAAGATTCCTAAGTTTTAAATAGCTTTGAGAAACGCATTTTATTCGCACTAAAATTGAGTGCAATAAAAAAATTACGCACTCTTGCTGTTTGTTATTTCTTTATCTAGTTACTCAGTTTAACCCCCGGTTTCTCGTACACTAACAAGCTGTTAATCTACTGTTAACTGTTGTCAGAGGTTTTTTTTGTATGCACTTTGGTCAATTGACAGCTGTTAACAGTAGATTAACAGCGTGTTAGTGTACGAGGAACTGGGGGTAAGAATCGTGCATTTCTTACGTCTACGGCGTTGTGGGTAGGTAGAGTCTGAAGGGGTATCTCACTTATTGGCGATAAAAGCGATGACGATGGTTGGAATGTCACAGACGGTAGATCTACCAATTTCTGCATCGCGCTAGAACAATTTATACGCCGATTGAATTCAAAACGGCTCAAAGTTGTCAACCATCTGTGGTCCGTTTCTACGCAGTAAGCCAGTGAACGGGGAGCTGGTTCAATTCCCCGTCGCGTCGAGCGTATTACACCCAAATCTAACTGTGATCTCATGTGTTCGAATAACAACTATCGAGAATGTAAAAAAATGGTGCTTTGACCTATTTAGAGAAGTTTTCGATACTACCGATGTAGAAAATTGACCACACTTTTTGACAAATTTTTTTTACGTGTCTCGGTCAATTTTTATTTCCTTCTTGGTATAATGAGCTTGGTATTTTGGTACTCTATCCGTCTAATGCCTGGCAAATAACTTGAACAAATGACTTTGACTTCGCTTGGACGTGGTTTGGGTATCATTGGCGGGGGACACAAGATGTGACGTAGAATTCTCCGGACGGTAGTTTAGTCAAATTGTCAAATAATAAAAAAAAATTGTGGCAAATGACAAAGCCTGGTCTCTACCTACCCCTCCGGGATACAGGCGTGAGTTTATGTAAGTTTTGTTCGAGTTATCTGTTGGACATTATAAATACCTACCTCCGATTCTAGCACTTCTTCTGGTTCCAAACTAGGACAGCCTTTCCTTCCAAATAAGATTCCTAAGTTTTAAATAGCTTTGAGAAACGCATTTTATTCGCACTAAAATTGAGTGCAATAAAAAAATTACGCAATCTTGCTGTTTGTTATTTCTTTATCTAGTTACTCAGTTTAACCCCCGGTTTCTCGTACACTAACAAGCTGTTAATCTACTGTTAACTGTTGTCAGAGGTTTTTTTTTGTATGCACTTTGGTCAATTGACAGCTGTTAACAGTAGATTAACAGCGTGTTAGTGTACGAGGAACTGAGGGTAAGAATCATACATTTCTTACGTCTACGGCGTTGTGGGTAGGTACAGTCTGCAAAATGCAGAAAAGTGGGGGGGGGGGGGGGGGGTATCTCACTTGGCGATAAAAGCGACAAATTACGATGGTTGGAATGTCACAGACGGTAGATCTACCAATTTCTGCATCGCGCTAGAACAATTTATACGCCGATTGAATTCAAAACGGCTCAAAGTTGTCAACCATCTGTGGTCCGTTTCTACGCAGTAAGCCAGTGAACGGGGAGCTGGTTCAATTCCCCGTCGCGTCGACCGTATTACACTCAAATCTCACTAAAATCTCATGTGTTCCAAAAACCACCAACGAAAATACAAAAAATAATGGTTCTCTGACCGATTTCGAGAAGTTCTCGACACTACCGTTGTAGAAAATTGACCACAACTTTTAGCAGATTTTTATACAAAAAAAAAAAACTGCGTTTGTATGTAATTCAATTCTCTCAATACATCCTCATTTCTTCGTTTATGAATGTATGTTTTGTTTATTAAATAGTTTTATTTTCTTGTGACGTGTTATTTTGTTACAGTACCTACTTCGTACATACTTCGTTCACTATCTTCATTCACCAAAGTTACCTATTAACAGACTTTTGGCTATTATAACTAAGTACCATTATTTGATCATTTCTACCTCGTTGGACTAATGATGTAGCTCATACTGAGGACGTGGGTTCGATTACCGCCGAGGGGTGCTGTGGATTTGTTGATTTGTCTGTATTGGCCTCAGTCTGGGTGATTTCCACGATTGTGATGTCATTGTCTGGTTACCATACCCCACGGGTATCTTAGTTTAGAATTAGAGCAAGTGATTGTATAATAATTATTTATTTAAATTAATTGTCAACAAAACAATAAAAACTACATTTTCGTTAGTTTGCCAAACTGCTTGTTTTATGTGGATTATGATTATTAATAATAATTCTTCGTCACGCTCCTCGTCCTTTGGGCATTTCATCAATATTCCAGAATATCTGCCATTTACCTATTTGAAATTATTTATTTTGTGTACTGACAAAAACCAGCACAAGAAAACATAGCAAGAAAAACAATTACCATAGGCCAATTAAGGACTTCATTTGACACGTTCCAAGTAACATAACATAAGTAAGACCACACATTAAGACAAAATAATTCACATCGGAATACGTGACGTAAAATATGTAATAATTTATCTAAATGATTAAGCAAAAGTTAGGGAATCGCCCAAACGCCTACGCAATATGTTATAGCAAAGTCACATTTGCGAGACAAGATCTATCTTTCCCAAAACTTGCCCTGTTTCGACGTGAGACAAATTACATTTGGACAGGGTGGTACTTTTCCCACGATATCAAATGACCTGGGTAAAAACTAATCTACTTACGATATACGTAAACCTTAAATACAAGCGTTATATCTGCGGCCTCAGGGTCTAAACTGCCCTTTCTTTGCCTTTCTTTTGAATGTGCCGCGGAAATAGTTTAATTGTTGCTAATCGATTTTTGTTCGAAGCGTTTGGCCCAGTTGCGCGAAATTAAACTCTGATGAAAGTCAATTGATCTTAACATTCAGAAGAAACCAGGACCGTTCATTCCAAAGTAAAAGTGGCGCGTTCTCAAATCTTACTTAAATGTACGAAAAGATTTATCACTTCTGTAAACCCTCGCAGCAAAAATACGACGACTTTTCGATAGAAACAATAGTTTTAATAGATCTTTGTACATATTTTCACACGAAGAAAAAAACAAAAAACGATCTATAGAAAAAGAATAAGTTTGAAGCAGCAAGGAGGTTGCATACTTTTTGGCTGGCGCAAACAAAATATGTAAACAAAACATTAGACAGTCTATAACTAGGTACTATTTCAACTAGAAATAAAATAATTATGTATATTATCAGTTATCGATGGCGAGACGATCTCTCAATGTTTTCGCCTGGATAGGAGCTGACTGCTCAAGACAGGAAGGAACATCAAGAGGGAGGCGTTTGCCCAGCACCAGTGAGACATAAACACGGCTAATTAAAAAAATGTTGTCACTAAGGTGAATTTATCTTTACTTTTTTTAAGGGTTTTTAGGGTTCCGTACCCGGAGTATGCCAAATGGGACCCTATTACTAAGACTTTACTGTCCGTCTGTCTGTCTGTCACCAAGCTATATCTCACAAACCGTGATAGCTAGGCAGTTGAAATTTTCACATATGATGTATTTCTAAAAATACTAAAAACAGAATAAAATAAATATTAAAGTGGGGCTCCCATACAACAAACGTTGTCTAAGGACAGCGCCCGCCATCAAGCGGCCATCTATGTAACCTTCACGGCGCCGATGTCATTTAGTTAATGTCAATATTAAACGCTTCTTGTTGGTTTCTCTAGATGGCACAGTTCTCAAATTCGATCTTTTCGTCCCGCTTGATCAGATTGAAAATTCAACTGACTCGTTTGGGCCTTGTGGACGTATTTACAATATAATTTTTAATTAGTAGTGCACATACTGTGCAATGGATTAAAAGATTCGCCTGCACCCGGTTCTATATAGAACACCGAGCTCCGCTTAGCGAAAAGCTGAGTTTATTCTACACTGAAATTGGGGCCAAATAAACATTGCCTGTGCGTAGCAAACAAAATAGTCCAGTTAACGTAGCAACCGGCTACAGCCGTAGGTCCTCTACGGCGTAGTCCGCTACGTTTCGTAGCAAGCCACGCAAAGGTTACGTACGGGGTTAAATTAGTTAGTGCAGCGGCCCTCGAATGGGTCAATATTTTACGACCTTCATTTTTTTACAATGCTACAAATACGTAATTTTACGTGCGGTAAACATAACATAATGTTTTGAAAGAAAACATGGAAGGGAAAGTTATTTTTAGAGACCCTCACTTTTACGAACAAAAAAACTATTACTGCCCTCACTGGATGGAATCTACCTTGAGATTTTTGTTTTTGTTGTTACAGATTGGCCACCTGATGAGCGAGAGAGATAGCACTTTACCGCTACCGAGCAGGAGAGCGAGACAGGCGTAGAGCGCGAGCGACCGACCACGAAAATTAACACTGCCAGCCTGTATTCACTTTGACAGCCCTTAACTTAAAATAAAAACTAACAGAACATAAAATCGTATTTTAAAAAAATAACCGCGCGCGCTTTATTCAAATTTCGAACTGTGACTGCTAATCCGAACTGATTCGTGAGCGAACTCTTTTTTTTTTAAACGTTTTCTAGCACTTTCTTTTAGGTTTATATGTGCCGTGTACATAGTTAGATTAGTATAGAAGGTGCGCGTGCTGATCGGACGGGCGACTTGTGTGATGCGACGGCGACCGAGGCGGCGCGACTCAGGGCTTGTGGCGCCTTCTGTGCTGGTCTGACGAAACCGAAAGGTAAGATAATCTTACAAAATCTTATTATTTTAAAGGTGCACTTCTCGCAGATATATTTTCCGATGATTTCGATGAAATTTAGTACGTAGGGAGTTTCGGGGACGATAAATGTAGCTAGATAGCTACATATTTTTTTAGTGAACCTCGTTTTTCCCGTGTTTTTATGCATAAAAAAATTGCTCCGCAATATCATTAGAATAAAAAGGCAATTTCACCATTCACCGGTAACATTATATTCATAATTATATAACTTAATTGGGAAGAAGCGCGTCTCCGAAACAAGTACCTAGTTCAGAGTTTAATCCTAAAATTGGCAAGTAATATCGTCTTATACTACAAGTACAGGGAAAAATCCGGAAACTATACATCTGTATTTAAATCATAAAAAAGGAAAAAAAAAGAAGAAGAAGAAAGACATTTATTATACCAACAAGATATAACACAGAAACAAAAAGCTTGGAAAAAACTGCGAGACTCGATTCTTGGACAATTTATAATATGTAAGTAGGTACCTACATACGGAACCCTCGGTGCGCGAGTCCGACTCGCACTTGTCCGGTTTTTTTTGGTTGTTTTAGTGTTGTGTGGATTTGATTAATATAAAATGCGGTGATTGTCCTATAATCCTACGTAAAAATGCATAAATAAATAACATAAATGTTTTTATTTCAAATTGAGAGAATTTTACAAAACACCTGTGTACAAAACTACAAACGAACGCCACTATAAAAAAAGTTATTTCATTTAGGTGATTAATTTTGTAGAAAATTCAGATGAGTTCGTTTACGAAAGTTTAGGCGATTTTTGGGCGACTGTTTTTCATTATTGATTTTATAATAATAATTATGGTGACTTTGGTCGGCCACCAAAGACCACATGTGTGCATATTTTGTTACAATCGTTAAAAATATTACATTGAGCGATATAAATTATAGGTAAGCTCCAAACAAGACATATAAACAAACTCCTGTATCCTGGAAGGGTAGACACAACAAACAAAACTTTTTCAGTTGTTATCGATCTGAAACATCTGTCTAATCTACAATATCCGTAGCTTCTGTTCAATATTACTGTGATTGACAGATCACGCCTGTTATTCAGAAGTTGCGTTATTGGATTGCTTGTTTTCGATTAAATTTAACGGTCTGGACCCCAATCAATCGATGGCTATGCCCGTCTCAAAGGGGCTTGGGGGCATAGACATCCGCGATTCAAAATACAAAGCTAAGGACTTCATCATCATCATCATCAGCCATTTACCGGCCACTGCAGGACATAGGCCTCCTTCGTGGTTTTTATAACCATGACGGGTTTTGCCATAATCGCCACGCTTGGCAGGCGGGTTGGCGATCGCAGTATGCGGTTGGAATCTCAGCAAGACGCTGCTGCCCGTCTCCTGGTAATTGATTTCCTTAGTCGCCTTCTACGACATCCGCGGAAGGAAATGGAGTGGCGCTATTCTTAATCCGGTGCCACACGGAATAATACTGCTAAGGACTTCAAAATAATCTAAGTGGAAGTTATTATTATTACTTCCCTGAGCGATATTATTGCGCTAACGGACAGACGTAATCGCAGACGGATAGAAAATCAGGTGTTTTAGACATCCCTAGACAGGCATCTCGTATTCTATAAACGGTAATCCTCCACACAACTACAGTATAATCGAATCAACGTTTTAATAGGCACCTTAACTTGTCGTAGGTAGGTACGCATACGACACAAAACAAATCGAGTCCAGGGCCATACGATTTACGATGCGAAATCGAAAGAACCGAAATAAAGGAAGACTTTGGGGCCATAAATCAATACGTTGGAGCCGCGTTTGCTGGGCTACGGAACGAGCGGCGAGCGGAGCGATTCGCGGGGGCGATTTTTTTCTTATCGGAAGTGGTTCAATTACGATTAGTGGTTTAGTAGTGTTTTCCATGTTTGTGATGTCCTTGCCCGGTTACCATAGCAAAGTGCTCTTAGTTTGAGACCAGGGCAAGTGATTGTGTTGTGTGGAAAGAAACCGTGTTAATTTGGGTTTTCACTAATAACATGATGTACATAAATAATGTAATAAGAGAATGAATGTAATACCGGTCATTAATACTTTGAGAGGGAACAAATAGTTTTAGAGAATGAATGTAATACCGGTCATTAATACTTTGAGAGGGAACAAATAGTTTTCTTCCTGAAAGCTATTTGTTCCCTGAATTGTGACGAAGGCATTCCACTTCTTCCAACCACACCTTAATGAGATGCAGAGCTTCAGCCACACTTTTTATGTTAAAATGAATTTAGCTTATTATACCGGCCGTTTTCTTTCGTAGGTCGGACGTCAGTCTTTGAACACTATATATAGTATCTGTACACGTCAGTCTTTGAATACGGTGTACTCGGGCAAGTTTCCGCAGGATCAGGAGCCCAATTAGGCGCACCAAATCCAGTCGGAAGCTTGACGTTAAGATAGAAATTGGTATGGAATTTTGACACCTAGACGTCAAGAATCCTTCAGAATTTGGTGCACTGAATATAAGTGCAGTAGGCACTGTAGAATATTATTATGTGCATCGGTTTTCTTAAAACCCATATATTTCCGTCACAAGGTTGTCTGGAAGAAATTGCTGTTAGCAATAAGGCCGCCCATTGTACTTTTTCATTGTAACTTTTGTATTTTATGTCTCGTTTCTTGTGTGCAATAAAGAATATTCTATTTATTTTTTATTTATTTTATTTTTTGATAGGGAAATCAACAGCGAAACTAAACAAAACATTACATACAAAGGTACTTAGAGTAAGGCCTGTTATAGATTTCCACGGAATTACTAGAGAATAGGAGATAAGTAAGTTAAAGGTTTCTTATTAGCACAAGGAACAAGTGTAAAATCTTAAAGACTAGAGAACAAACAATTTTGACTTCTCGATGCCTGACAAGGTACAGTTTGTAATTGCTTACTTACTCTAAATTTATATATAACATGAAGTTCGAAGTTTATACTATTTACGTACACATTCACAAAACAATAGGGAGGTAATAAAAAGTATACCTATACCACCGCTAATCAAAGAAAGAGACCGGACAACCCACCCACCTCTCCCTCACACAATACTGAATTCTATATTGTATGAGCGAGAGCCAAACCGCCACCCAACCTCCCCTTCAACCAACTGCGACATACAGCTCTCCATTTTCCCGCATCGTGTCAGCTGAAAGGTAGCTAATTATTTTTTATACAGAAATATAAAATATTTATGATAGGGTATATGTGTGTATGTGTGTGTGTGTGTGTGTGTGTGTGTGTGTGTGTGTGTGCGGTTGTGTTTTTGTTTGTGTTTGTGTTTGTGTTTGTGCGTGTGAGTGTGCGTGTGCGTGTGCGTGTGCGTGTGCGTGTGCGTGTGCGTGTGCGTGTGCGTGTGTGCGTGTGTGTGTGTTTTAGTGTGTGTGCTCTGCTCAGCCTTACGACCGTGGTCATGGCTTCGGGTGAGTAGCGAACGGCTACCTGCCGCTGAGCAGAAGGTATGTATGCGTATATTGGTTGTTTATTGGTTAATCCTGGCTAGTCTTCCAACTGTTCTGATAAAAGTTTACTAAATAATTGACGTGAGATATGAAATATGTCCACATTTTTAAGTACCTTATTATACATCCTAGTAATACGATTTATAGTTGAGTTTTGACCGTAGGTAGTGCGACAAGACGGGATGTGAAACACATTTGAATGTCTGGTGCGTCGTTTTGATACCCAGAAGCAAATTTTGCTAACTAAGTGAGGACAGTCTAAATTACGTCTTAGTAATTTGTATAGTAACATCATGTCTGTAACAGACCGTCTTTTTTTCAGCGTTGCTATTTTATGGTGTTTACATGCACTTTCGTAGGTATTGAAATATTTGCGGCTTCTATAATTCAAGTGGTTGGTGAACTTTTTTTGTATACGTTCAATTTGTTGGCTGTATGTTATATAATGGGGATTCCAGATATTGGAAGCGTATTCTAAGGTGCTTCTAACATAAGCGTTGTACACTAATTTGATACATGATATATCGTGGAAGGGCTTACACACTCGCACAACAAACCCTAGATTTTTATAAGCCTTATCCGTTATAATATCTATGTGGTGTTTCATGCTGAGTTTGTTGTCCAAGTATACGCCAAGATCACGAACCGAACTGACTCTCCCAATGGCTGACTCTTGAAGGACATATTTAAATTCCAGTTGATTTATTTTCCGGCTAAACGTTATAAATTCACACTTTCCTGTATTAACTTTAATTCTATTCTTAATGTAGTATTGGGAGAGAGAGTCCAGGTCGTGCTGAAGTTTCTTACAGTCGTCCAGGCTGCTAACCTCTTTATAAATTTTAGTATCATCGGCAAACATTAAGAATTGGGAATATTTGAAACAGGAATAAATGTCGTAAAGGTAGACGTTGTAGAATAAGGGGCCTAAATGTGAACCTTGAGAAATTCCAGAAGGAATATCTACAAAGTCAGAGCAGTATCCACCAACTACCACCGCTTGAGATCTTCTGGAAAGATATGACGTCACCCACCTCAACAGGTCTCCGTGTATACCTAAATGCTCTAATTTATGTAGCAGGATGATGTGATCAACACGATCGAAAGCTTTTTCAAAATCGGTGTAGATCACATCAACCTGCTTTAATTTATCCATCGCATCGTATACATAGTTAGTCAACGTGGCAAGGTTGGTGACTGTTGAACGTCTTTGAAGAAAACCGTGTTGTTGTGTCGGTATCCCATTAATGACTGTTGCATAAACAGTTCTGTAAACTATTTTCTCCATTACCTTACTAAATGTATTTAATATGGAAATTGGTCTATAGTTTTCCACTTTAATCTTGGACCCTTTTTTGTGCACAGGAACAATATGTGCCTGTTTCCAGACCTGGGGGAATATTCCTCCTTTTAAGGACATATTATACTCGTAGATTATACTAAGAGGGAGAGCGATTGCACTGGCACAGCTGACTATGAAAAACGGTGGAAGTTGATCACTACCAGCCCCTTTATTAGGATCAAGTAGTTTGAGCACATTTAAAACTTCTTCAGCTGAAGTAAGAGTTGTATTGGTAGGAGAGATGTTGCCGGAAGCAGGCGGAGCCAGTTCTGCCGAAGTATACTCTTGGGCCGGATTTACAAAAACACTATGAAAAAAGTTACTGAAAGCGTTGGTGATTTGGTTCCCTTCAGAAAATTTTTCACCGCTGTATGTTACATGTTTAGGATAATTGGATGAGCCACGCCGTGACTTAAAAAATGACCAAAAATGTTTAGGATGTATCTTCTTATCTTATCTTATCTTTTATCAATACCTGAAAAAAAAATTGCTTAAAATTAGCAGCCTAACGGAAAACTCTGCGCCCAATTTTATGGCATCCAATTTATGAACAATAATCGGCAAAGAAGAGGAATGAGGCCGCGGTCGCTGCCCCCCTCTTCTCTCGAAGCCAATAGGGAACTGGCCTGGAAGTTTTTTTTTATAGCATAGAAAGAAAGTATTTAAATTGTTACAAAAACACAAATAAACAAACAAGAGCAAAAAAAAACAATCGTAAAGAGAATATGTGTAGTAAGTACGTAGAAAAACTTATAAAAAAATTAATCCATAAAAACTCGTGAATTCGTGCAAATTCAGTTTTTGTTTTGTTTTTACCATAAAAAAACTTTTTGTAAGGGTTTCACACGCCTAAAAGAATGCTTAAAATCAAGTTACTAAAATAATAAAAAGATTATTTGTTACCTGTAAGTATTTAGTTTTTTCATTAAATCATTAAAAACAGATAACATAAATTTTGGTAAATTATTCATGCAGGGTTTCTTGTGACGTCATAGTTTGAGCCCGATTTGCGTGGGCTGTTTTTAGGGTACCGTACCCGAAGGTTGCCAAACGGGACCGTATTACTAAGACTTCACTGTCTGTCTGTCCGTCTGTCTGTCTGTCTGTCATCAGCCTGTATCTCATGAACCGAGATAGTTAGATAGTTGAAATTTTTGCAGATGATGTATTTCTATTGCCGCTATACCAAAAAATACTAAAAACACAGTCATATAAATATTAAAGGGGGGCTCCCATACAACAAAAGTGATTTTTTTGTAGTATTTTGCTCGATATTAATAACGGCAACAGGTAGACGCTTGAAATATTCAAATGTTGTTTAGATAATGGCACGGAACCCTTCATGCGTGAGTCCGACTCGCACTTAGGCGGCCGGCTATTTACCACGTGAGTACAGCGTGATTTTGAAATCGTTAGCAATATTTTGAGGGAATATTGTTTTCATTATTATGAAGAGTATAATAATCTGTACATATAATAAATCTGTAAATTTTGTCTCTCTCTGATATAGGTATGACTGTCTCACTCTGTTTCTTTGTGCGCGCATCACGCAAAAACCACTGAACGGAATGAAGTAAAACTCACCAGAATTATAGCTCAGGTTCCTGTATAACATATGCTACTTCCCGTGCTACATAGGTACATCACGCTTATGTCCATGGGGCGGCTAGGAAGTCCCATAAGCTGTGAGGTCATTGAACAGTGGTTTTACCACAATGACGTATACATTTAACCATGTTTTTAAACTGTTTTCGAGGGTCCTCACGAATCGCCTCGAACGCAGGTTTGATGACTTCCAGCCTCCCGAAAAGCCGGTTTCCGAAAGGGCTATAGTACCATAGACCACATCCACACGCTGCGGCAAATTATACAGAAGCTTGAGGAGTATAATTTGCCATTATGCTTAGCGTGTGTGAAAGCCTTCGATTTGATCGAGACATGGGCAGTGCTTAAGTCTCTCCAGCGTTGCCGTATTGACTGTATATCGAGGTGCTGAAGTGCTTGTACAACAACGCCACCATGTCGGTGTGAGTACAGGATTAGAATTCGGAGGCAATTCCATTTAAAAGGGGCGTGGGACTGGAAGACGCCTTCAGCTTCTGGAATGGCAGGGACGCGGCATAAATATCAATGGACTCTCACTCACCTTCGATTTACCGACGATATAGTAGTCATGGCAGACACGATGGAAGACCTTGGCATAATGCTCGCAGACCTCAGTCGAGTTTCCCAACGTGGGTGGGCCTTAAAATGAACATGGACAAAACGAACGTCATGTCGAACGCCCGTGTTGTGCCCACCCAGTGGGGAACTCAACTCTCGCCGGTCCAACTTCGTGAAAGAGGTCAATCGTCGAATCCAACTCGGCTGGACAGCATTTGGGAAACTGAGAAAAGACGTTTCCTCCAATATACCTCAATCCCTCAAGACGAAATTATACAACCAGTGCGTGTTACCAGTGATGACTTATGGCACTGAAACATGGTCTCTATAGTGAGAGACCATGACAAGGGCCATGGGCCTCATAACAAAGCTCAAGGTCGCGCAGCGAGCTATGGAAAGGGCTATGCTTGGAATTTCTTTACGAGATCGAATCAGAAATGATGAGATCCGTAGAAGAACAAAAGTCGTCGACATTGCCCAGCGGATTCGTAGGTTGAAGTGGCAGTGGGCGAGGCCCATAGCATGCAGAACTGCCTCTGTATTACGCGTAATAAATCCTGAGCGATTCCAACCGCCTAGCTGTCAAATTAGTATGGAATGTGACAGTTAGACGATTGGAATCGCTCAGGATTTGGTGCGCATAATTAGGCCCCTGATAGCCGATGGGGCCGAAAAGTTCTCGAATGGAGACCACATATCTTCAAGCGCAGCATAGGACGACCAGCCACAAGATGGACAGAAGACCTCATCCAAGTGGCAGGAAGACGCTGGATGCCAGCCGCTTCCAACCGCTCTTTTGGAAATCCATGGAGGAGGCCTATGTCCAGCAGTGGACTTATTGTGGCTGAATGATCACGAGACATTTTGATCTTAAATTAGTCTAAAGTAATATCGCCCTAACTCGTCGTTCTATTGGTTTTATTTTGGTTTAGTAACGGCGAGTCACGCTACCAAATTGTTGCCGCATGAGTTTTAAATATTGATGTTTTGTTTATTAATTATTATTTTTGTCCGATATTATACGTAAGCATTTTATATTATGATTGGCAAAGAAAGTACCTACTAATTATAGCGTGGCGTTAGGTATAAATATTCTTCAAAATCGATTACTTAGGCACTGCCGTATTAAGATAAAAATAAATACCAAGGTAGGTACCTAGAATGCCCGACAGATAACTTGAACAACATCGGCGCAGACGGAATGAGCTTGCAATGGACATATAAGAGCAATTTTTAAACTAAAGTCCTAAGAATTCTAGATAAGTCATAATACGTCCGTCCGAAATACGGCCTTGGCGACCTTGCGAAGTCAGTAATTTTTACAAGTTGTTTGACGGGCAGTATACCGTTTAATTGCCGATGTGTGGTGTCGACGTAGGTATTTAAAGGTACAATCGACAGTACATCGACCTTTACATTCATGTCCATCCATCCATGAATACTTATGTAAAAGTTCATGTGCTGTTTACTGTAAGTTCCTATCTGTGAGTTAATAATACTCCTTCTGCTGTGAATAGAAAAACCGGCTAACTGCGAGTCGGACTCACGCACGAAGGTTTCCGTATCATTATCTATACAACATTAACTATACACAAAGATCGAGAAAAAACGGCAAATAATCACGTTTGTTGTATGGAAGCCCCTCTTCAATATTTATTTTATTATAATTTAATTATTTATTTTTGAAGCGAATATAAAACTAAATATTCTGTGAATATTGCAAGCGTCTACTAGTTGCCGTTATTAATATCCAGCAAAAAAATTACGTTTGTTGAATGGGATCCGCCTTAAATATTTATTTTATTCCGTTTTTAGTATTTGTTATTATAGCAGCAACAGAAATACATCATCTGTAAAAATTTCAACAGCCCAGCTATCACGGTTCATGAGATACAGCCTGGTGACAGACAGACAGACGGACAGTGAAGTCCTAGTAATAGGGTCCCTCGGGTACGGAACCCTAAAAACAATCCACTGTACCCCGAGGTCTTTTACAATAATAAAGAGGCCCACATTGGATGAGACGACCCCCGTTTAGGTAATGAATAAACGAACTTGGAGCCCTAAGCGCTTAGTTAACCGCCATATTGGATTTGGAAAAGCGCGCGAAAATACCAAAGGCAAAGGTATTATGCGGATTATGCCCGACAAAATTGGACCGTGGGGGTTTCCATTTTTTATGAGTCGAGTTCTTCGATAAACAATGTCGAGTTCGTTATTAAAAAGTACTCACAATATTGAGTTTTAAATTACAAGTGTTATTGTTTCGTGACCAAATCTTACTCAATGGACCAAAGACGGTAAAAATATAAAGACCATAGAAGACCCGTACGAAGATGCTGCATTTATTTGTTTACGTAGGTAGGTACTTCTTAAATTTTTCGTCTAAGTACATAAAAAGTCGTCGCCGTCGCCGGCACTGTAATTATTTCATATAACTATGTTGCGTCGTTTAATTTGTAGTGATATAATGTACTTAGTTTAATATCCCCTTCGTCATTAAGTATTTATGTATTTAATTATTTCATTATAACATTTGATTGAAAAGGTCACTTCGAAATACTCGACGCCTCGTTGTTAAAATGACAAAAACCTAAGTGTAGCTAAAACAATGCGACAAGAAGCGATGCATCCCTTTGATATATCGAACCCGAAACAGACCACCACCCGAGCTACCGCCAAATATCTTATATCATTCATATTATAGCGGTTTAAAATTCACAAATGTTAAGTAAATGTCCAAGATGGCGATAAAATTATATTCGTGTTTCTCCTCAACATAGCTCGGGCATTAAAGTGAAATGATTTCACTCGAAATGTTGACTACATTCCTCATTGTTTTAATCTCCATAGATCCAGGGTATCTCAGTCAGCCTGTTCCACACTCATCAACTGCCAACTTAATGGCATCCCGTAGCTCGTCCCAGTAACACAAGTTGTTAAGTAAGTTGTCTTGTTAACTACAGTGGATTGCTTTTACGTCGTTTTGTTCGGATGCCTTTGAATGTGCACAGTGATTATGAATTATCTAATAACACAAACACAGGCAGTTTGTAAGGGATCTTGACTGTCCAATCGTTTAACTTTTGACAGATGCACACCCATGAAGTTCCTTATTTATTTGACAGGAAACCACAGGCGAAAAATGCAACACTTCATGGACACGGCGTGATACGGCGTGTTTTGCTACAGTATTGTAGCAAAACACGTCGTGTACGAGTAGATTATATAGCGAAGACTATTCAAGTTGACTTTCTATATGAAAATATAAACCTATCTTATTACAAAGATCTATACTATAAGAAATTAGGTTTAAATATTATATGTAACAAATTAGGTATTTTTAGTTCATCACGCTCAGACAGACAAACTACAAAAATATCGAAATAAAATAGCAATGCAGTCAATCGATTAAAACTTCAACATAATTTAAATCTATAATCATAAAAAATCGAATCGGTAACTTCATAGAACATCACTAAATTGAGCTGTCAAAACAAATAAACGGTTGGATTTGCCATTTCAAAAAAAAAAAACTAATAATATTGGCAGAATCCTTAGGGTAGCCATAATGAAGAATTGAATTGAATTGAAAAATAAAATGTCATCAGTCACAAAAATGAAGGCAAGCAAAACGGAACCAAAGGAAAACATCGCAGAAACAAGTACCTATAACTAAATTACACTGGCCATCGTAATTACCAACTGTCACACAAGCTCATAGCAATAAAAAAAATTGCTGCGAGTGCATTGTAATGTGTTCGGAGTCGTAATTTAGTTTAATCGGAGCTTGCAGAATATGGCTTATGTTTTTATACACACATGCGACCAAGCGCAATAAACGAATCAGAATTTGCTCTGCGTCTCTGAGAGGATAATTTCTGTGCCGCAATTTTATCTGGATAGCCCAAACGTTCGCACTCAGCAATTCTATTTGTCCTAATCTGTCTCTGCAGTATTTCATTAATTTGATTACAACCCTCGCGATCTCAGACCTTTTTGTAGCAAAAATTGTATTGTCTCTTTTTGCGCCAAGACAATCGTCCAAAAAGGCATTGCTAAACAAATAACAACACCCTATATCTTAGAAGAAAATCAATAGTAATATTTTTTTACGCCCTAATTAGCAGTACACACTCAGTAACTGGGGGATAGCGCTGACATTTTAACTGCGAGGTGAAGGTACTTATAACCTTTTCCCATGGTCTAGTTTTTATGTGAATACAGCGCTGTAAGCAGCTGGAGAGAAACGTTGTCTAGCAAACCAGCGCTGGATGGCTGAGGTAGAGGTTGCGCGGATCGATGCCCAGTTGCGCGCGCAGCAGGTGACGTCACAGTTGCGCGCCAACCGGCCCGAGCGGAAACCTATAGCACACACACATTGGATACGTTATCAGTACTAAAACTTCAGCTAAAACAATCAAATAGCAGTGTAATAATTAAGCATAGACCTATCTCTATGCAAATTAAAATTACGATGTTCCCCTAACTTGAATAGCGTAACACCTAGCGTATTTGGTTTAAGGTTTGAATGTTGATAAGGTGAAAACCAGCCCAGTGCGTGTCGGGCCAAGCGCATTATGAAGAACTACCTGCTGTACACAAATTAACAACTTCATTTTTTTTTGTACGAAGTTTTCCTTTTATGAGTTAGTCGCCGTTAACTACTAAAGGCTACTTAGCCGTGATAGTTTTTCCTTTAAAGTTCACTATAATTTATGTGCTACTGTCCTGAATTTTTTCACGTTTCTAGAATAAATATCTTTTAGCCAGGAGAGGGGAGGGGACAATTTATAACGGTATAAACCTTTTTACACCTTTTTTGATATTTCTTTCATTTTGTCTCTCATTATGAAATCAAAATTTAAAGTCTCGTCTAGATTTATTTTGGATATTCATTGCTAATTCACCTTTTAACGTAACCCTACTATTGACAGCATTGACATGAAATTTATAATTCTACTTGTGAAATTATCTTTTATTCTGTTTTTAATCGAAGTTTTGTATTATTCATAAAATAAAACACAGTGTTGGAGGGTGTATATAATTTATAACAGCCTATCAATTACCTACATCCCCACAAGTTAATGAGTTTATGTAGGTATTATCTACATATTTACAGGCTTTATCTACATATTTACTGGTAATTACAAAGAGTAATTTAACCAATGATCTAATATTCGTCGTTTAATTTTTTATATTATTATTATTCGTCATTTTTTGTACCGTCTATTCTCTCGTACTTGTTTCGTATCATAAAAAAGTGGAATAATTTTATTTGAGATTATTCGGCAAAATTTATGCATTTCCCTCGGGGCGGACAGCTTTCCTCGCAAGATGAAATATTTCGACAGCGTTGTTAAGAGTTGCCAACTTGTAAAGTTAGTTGAACCTCGCGATTCTTGTTGCTTACGACATTATCGATAGATTTTAGCTGCTACAATGTTTTCTACATTAACTAAGCTTTTTCAGAGCAAGATTTATTGAAATATGAAGCGCTTATGATAAAAGTACCTGGATGACCGAGCTTTGTTCGTTTTTTTTTTGTTTAATAGTGTTTTTTTGGAAATTACGATGAAAAAAAGGGGGAAAAATAATCGAACTGGAGCCACCTGGACTCGAACCGGGGTTTTCTGGATTCGGTCCGAATTCCCTCCTGAGCTACTACAACCTTGTAGATGGTGGCGAAATAAAATTTAATTTGTCTTATATAGGGAGGAGCAGGGGTCAGAGAGTGGTTAAAATTAACTCACGTATTAGATACATAGATGATAGTCAGCTCTAGATAATCGGTCATGTATCTCTTGAAAAAAATAAGTAATACCACCGACGACTCCGTGTATTAATGAATTAACGAATTACCTCATCATCATTAGCCATTTGACGCCCACTGTAGGACATATGCCTCCTTCATGGTTTTCATAGCCATGAGGTGTTTTGCCATGAATCGAATTACCTGGACATGATGAAAATTATGCTGATGATGCCAGCTTTCAACGACAGCCCAACGTCATCAACGTACCAGTTGACATGTTGTCTAAACATAACAGACAAAACGACTGTTGTTTAGTCTCGTAATGCCGTTTGATGTTAGATATTTTCGGACCGATCGGGATTTTCGTGATGCGGGTACTTTTTCAATCAATTGTTTTATCATTTTTATGCCTATGCTTCAAATAAGTATTATTCCTTATTGACATTTGAGTTTTTTACTGTGTGTTAGCCCTCCGTAACGTAACGTATTACGTAACTGTCCACTGTATTGGGTTCTAGTTCTAGTTAGAAATCAGAAATCAATAATTTATTTCAACGTAAAGAATTTATGTTAGCCGCTGCCTTCGGGTCGTATTTGTAGTGGAGAAAAAGGCAGCGGGAAAAAAAACTCCACTCTGACCATCTTTTCTCAAATCATCTTAAACTTATACATCAAAGCCTATATGATATGATTCCGTGATAGCCACCAATAACTTTAAAAGACAAAATAACACTTCTTACAAAAGTAGGAAAAATATTAATGCTGCGGCCAGACACACAAACAGCACCCGACCTGAGATTTCCGCACTTAGCCTTATATTATTAACTTAAGACCGGATAAACTTACTTGGTTTTTTGTCGGATGAGTCCGACCAGGTTTCGCTCAGATTCGGAATAATCATGGAGTAGCCTCATAGTTGAGCCTCTGACACTAGGTTTCCCTCACGATGTTTTCCTTCACCGTTATCGAGTGATATTGCTCCTACAACTTCACAAATGTACGTAACTTAGAAAACAAAGTGCCAGGATTTGAACCCACGACCTCCCGAATGAGAAGCCGGCGTTCGGCCGCTCCGCTACCAGTCTACTGTATCGCTCTGGACTGTATTGGGTTATCAATTTGACTTTTACGAAGCGTCAAAATATGTATGTCTTTGACAGTTCAGAGTAAATAAGATGAGTCCATACAGCGGAAAAGTTACGCAGTAGCGCCTCTGATCGTACTGCATGTAAGCATGTGTAGCTTTCAAGTAATCCAGCACAGTAAGTACTTGGCTATAAAATTAATAAATAATGCAGCCTATATACGGCCTATTGTAGGACACATGACTTATCTCAGAGAGAGAGAGAGTACGGGCACTCTCTTCCTCACGACGCCTTCCTTCGCTTGTCTCGAGTTCAAGAAGTGGTAGATTCATTCGGAACCCGGTATGTATCACCAATGACTTTGTTTTATCCTCCTCAGTCCTGACCTTGAAAATAACAATGGTTTTCAATTGTTATTTTCAAGGACAGGACTGAGGAGGTTAAATGGTACTTACTTTTGTGAGCTTTTAGTACCGTTAACTGAAGAAGAAGTCTTGGCTATCGGACAGACGCTCAGCCTGTGCTGCGGAATGCAGGGCATCCTACAGCGCTGATTTTCAGCGAAGCCCGAACTTAAAGTAATAAAGTTATTTTTATTAATTTGAAAGAAAGGCAGAACGGTAGAGCTAACCTATATAAATACCAAATGTTCGATTTACAAATTTCAATCATATTTAGTATGTAGGCACATGATGTCATCATTGTGATAGAACATCTTCATTATCATATAAGTACTGCCGAAATGTGATTAGGTAGTAAGAAGTCTATTTCTAGAGTTTATTGAATGTCAACTAACCAATAAGCGTCAATAACCAATCAACGATAGATGAAAGAAGAAGAAGAAAGTCATTTGTTATACCAACAAGACACATCACAGAAACAAAATGAAAGATAAGTAGCATGCGAGGCGATGTGGGCCAACCGGTGGCTAAATGTAAATTCAGGCATAATGTACTTTCGTTTCTTCTACAGAACCTAGACATCACCAGTGATTTCGTAAAACATGATCTTGAGTTCGTGAATCAATAGCGTGAGCTCCAACAACCAGTCACTCGGGCAATGAAACAATCGAGCCGATATAACAAACGGTATATTTTGGGATTGCCGAATCGCCGCCGCGTTGGCATTGATTCGTTTTTCGTTTCATCTGGTTTCCGTCCGGTGTTTAATGAGTGGCGATAAAAAATATTTTGTTGTACTGAACTAAAGAAACGGCTGGACTGTTGTCTGGACAGGGGTTTATTTAAAAATAAACATTTTGTCTTATTTTTTTTATTTCATATTCATTCATAAACAGCCTATATAGTCCCACTGTAGGGCACAGGCCTTCTCTCAGAGAAAGAGTTGGGGACAATGTAGGCATTATTGAAATTACAGAAATACGAATCATATTAATAGAATTTTGATGACCGACATCACTAACACATTCATTGATAGTCATTTTAGTATATTTTTTATTATCCAAAACTTAGTGCAGCTGAAATAAGACCAAATCTAGTGATAATTTATACTCATGTTCGCAATTTTTTTTATGCTATAAAGTACAAAAAAAACAAAATAATGACCGACGGCCCTAGATAGAACATTGAAAAGTATAAGTTATTTTCAGATTTTAAATACTTACCATTAGAGAAAATGTATTTTAAAACAGCTGATTTGGGGGTAATGTCGGAGAACCTAGCCTTAAGTTGATATTCAAATCATATTAAGTACAGTCGACAGCACCTAAACCTTTACATACATGCACTATGATCAATTACATTAAAGACGATTTTGCAACAAAAATTAAAAGGCTGATCTGTTGTGGAATGTACCTACCTACTTAGTTAATAATATTTCGAGTTTGTAGATGTGTTTTTCTATGTGGCATGAAATTAATGTCCGATGTCCTTGTCGGGTTACCAAGCGTTATTTATTATTATTTATGTCGTTGACAGCATCTACCAAAATCAAAATCATTTTTTTTTATTCAAAGTAGCACAGAAACTGCGACTTAATGAACGTTACAAGTTAAACTAGGTGTCCATATCAAAATCTAGATCATTTTGGAGAAAAAATGGACAAAAAACTCCAAACTTAGTCTTTTCAAGTCCTTAATTTACAGGATTTATATAAATGTTCTAAAACTCATGCATTGAACTGGCTTTAATTCCAGACATCATTGTCATCTAAATAATCTTTAATGTTATAGTAGCTTTTTTGGCACAAAGTGTGCTTCACACATTTTTTGAACCGCGTTTCTGGCAAGCTTATTATATCCTCAGGGATCTTATTGTAGAAACGTATACAATGCCCCATAAAGGATGTATTAACCTTTGCCAGCCTAAATTTTGGGAACGAAAGTTTATGTCTATTTCTAGTATTTACATTGTGTTGGCTACCTACAGTTTTAAAGTCACTGATATTTTTCCTAACGTACATAATATTTTCACAGATATACTGACTAGCAACTGTTAGGATGTTAGTTTCTTTAAAGAAATCTCTTAACGAATCTCTATTGCCTAGCTTATTATGAATCTGATCGCTCTCTTCTGCAGGACGAAGATGGTCTCAATGTCTGCTGCCCGACCCCACAGTAGTATACCATAGGACATAATACTATGGAAGTCTCCCATCTTACCCTCCGCGCCTGATGATTTAGTCCTATTTATGTCAGCTTTTTGAACCCTCCCGTCTAAATATGATCTCATAAGTTTTAAGTTTTTCCCATTTCTTCCGTAGTGTTTTAATTTTAAGAGAAGTGTTTTATGGTCTACGCAGTCAAATGCCTTCGACAAGTCACAGAAAACACCTATAGCATCCTTCCGATCCTCCCATGCACTAAATATAATGTTTAACTAATGTGACACCAGCATCCGTCGTAGACCGCCCTTGCGTGAAACCGAATTGCTCACTACCTATACATTACATTGTTATTTTAAATAGAATGTAAGATTTTGAATGGAAATTATTATGGCAGCGTATCCTGATTGTGGTATCTAATTAAGATTGATAGATAGATAGAGAACACTACAAAAAAAAAATTTGGTGATGTTTGCGCCCTAGCAGGGCTCTTTTTTGATACTTTTACATCTTCTTATGCATAAAAATGAATTGCTGTTCGATAGTTTTCCTAAAACTCGAGAATGAAATCGGTCGATTTGACTTATGTTTTTTTATATTTGTGGAAGTTGAGGGAAGGTTTAAATGGTGAGAGCAAAAATAAAAGATGCAGGAGATACGAAGTTCACGGGATCATCTAGTTAGTTATAAAGACATCTCATGTACAACACGAAAGCACAACAAATCTTATCTTATCTTATCTAAGTGCCATAATTACTATTCTCATGGATAGTCGGAAAAAGCAGAAAGTCTACTTACATAGCATGGTGACTTTGATACCACATCAACTTTTATATCCGTGTATGCTACTCAGATACGTTACGGGCAATGGGCATCCTAAATATTGACAATAGTTACAATTTTTTTTTTTTCTTTTTTTACATACAGGCACATACATTGCTTCTGGCCTCACACTAGGGTACCCTGTGTCGTGGGAACCAGGAACAGCGACATCACAAACATGTAAACATCCAAGACCTGGGGTTTTTTTTTGTCCCCAGCCGGGATTTGAACCCGGGACCTCTCGCACGGTATGCAGATGCACTACCGCTGCGCCACGAGGTCGTCAAACTACATTTTAAAGGCATATTAAGGTTTTAATTTTGTTTATTTAAAGAGTTTTTGTATAGTCATGGTATCAGTCGAAACCTGAGGTCGAAACTGACAGCTCGTAGGATCTCAGTTGATGACATTTTTTCCGTACTTGACGTACTTCCGGTTTCGTCGACTGGTTATTTTTTTCGCTTTAAAAATTAGTAAAAGCAGCCTTAATCAAATTATTCAGCCCAGGCTCTCAAAATTACCTATTTTCTCGAATAAAATAAAAAATCAGAACCTTTTTTAGGACAATGCCCATTTTGCAACTAAAATGTAATGATTGATTCGCTCTCGAATGTACCTGAGATAAAATCTCTATCTCTCTCCCTATTGATATCACCTAACTATGCATGTACGAAATGTACCTAATATGAGAAAAATAAGTTAGATAAGTACGTATTCTACGAATAAAAACATAGTACAGTCGTAAAGTTGTACCTCAGATTACAGGAAACCTTAATATTAGGATTAGAATTGACAGCTGTCAAAAGGTACCTAGGTAAGCTCTTTTTATAAGTAAGTATTTACATAGTATAAGTACCTATATTATAAAATTGCAAAACACATAAAATTTTGCATTGTTACATTTAAAAAATGTCAGTTGCCGTATTTACCTACTCACGTATTTACCTACTAATTTTTTTCAATCCTTGAATTTACACAAGGTTTATGCCGTTCTTGTCTAATTGTACATACACACTAAGTTAATTATCCAGATAAGGTTTGACGCACTGACGATATCTTTTGCCGCATCGCATCGCAAGGTAGCGAAACAATAGGAACTGGTACGATAGCAATGTTTGATCACTAATCATTTTCAAGGCTCGTCAAGGTTTATATTGACGCATGCGCCTGTCGTGGTTACCAAATTAATAAATTAGTACCTAGATTTCATTTGACAGCTCTAGTAATTTTCTAATAATTTCACAGTTGTCATAACAAATTTTCAAATTATATTTGCTGAAAAGATGGCGAAATAGTAACTATGTGGACTCGAAATGGAATAGGTATTATATAGCTTGTAGAATAATATTGCTAAGCACTCTTCACAAGCCGTAACACTATTGACTACCAAGACGGAGGTCGTAGGTTTGACTCTCGCTGGAGGCCTTACTTGATTCGTTCAAGAGGCTTTAGTTCAAGTTCCATGTTTGAGATTTGAGATGTCCTTCCTTGCTTAGTACCAAAGCATAGGGTATTGCGACCAGCCCCAAAATGTGTAAGTATTTGACTGCTGGAGTGGCTTAAAAAAAGTAAAAATCGACGTCACTCAACCCAGTTGAGACTTACGTAACAGAAGCGTAGGATAAGTGGCTGTGTTATGTGAAAGTTATTATTATAATTAATAACGAAACACTGTAATACTTAAGGCCCTTAAAAGTTACTGTCGCAACTTGCGAACAGCGATGCTCTAAGATATTTTTTAGGGTTTCGTACTTGTGTACGCGTCGTCAGTCTGTCTATCTGGCTGACCTTTAAAGTGCTTTATTTAAGCTGGTTACCATAGCACAGGGTATCCTAGTTTGGGACCAGTTTAAGTGATTGTGTTCTATGAAAGTTATTATAATTATTATTATAGTGTATTGTAGTGTATTGTACATAAATAATAAAAAATACAAAAAGTATGAAGGGTCGCCGTAACTATAGAAGAGTGATTTATAAACGGTATGGGTATCGGTAGTTTTTAAAGTAAAAACTGTAATAAATATAAGTATGTCAAAGCTGTTGTGGTTACGTGGGGTCTCTATCGTATACAAAAAATATATAAAAAACTAGTCAAGTGCAAGTTGGACAACAGCGGTGCCGAACAGAATGAAAGAAAACCTCTTTAACTAAGTAAATTCGTTACATTATATTTGAAAATGAAAAAATTTATATTCCTTCAGAATTACAGAAACAACAAATTTATTAAACTAATTAATTATTATACATAATAGAGTTGTACGGAACCCTCGGTGCTAGTCTGTCGCGCACTTTGCCGCATTTCAATATCAACAACATAACTTTCTTACCTACTGCAAACACATACATAGGTTAAATACATAAAATATGGAAATAATATATCTTCTTGACAGAGAATGAAATTCTCCTATTTAAAATTAAATACCTATAAACAATCTTCTGCAATGAACTTATAGCGGCCTTATTAACAATAAAAACACGATTCCTCTAAGCACTCTTAAAAGTCAGTTCATTTAATCTGTGGTTATTATGACTTTTCCCGGTAAAATCTCCACCAAAGACTATTTCAATCGGCGTTTTAAGGAATCGCGTTTTTTATAAATAATACCGTAAGTATCTATAGTATTTATAAGAAAGGTTTTTAGTAAAAATACTATACGAGGTATTAATTTTATTTACGCAAAGCTACAAAAGCTACTAGACTCCGCACATATTATTAAATAAGACAGGAATTCAAATTCTTCTGACTTTGACAAGAATCCCGTTTAATTTAGAATGAATGCGGTAGGTATATGCCATTGAAGGAATGCAATTTAAAGATATTCACTATACATAAAGGCGCTAGCAATACCAGAAATATTGTGCAATCTATGCATAGAAATTAAGCTTTCATATTTTTTAGCCACATTGTTTATATAAACATACAGTACTACCTACACTCTTTAATTAAAAAAAAATCATTGTGATAATATCTTTCTGATGGTTCTGTTTTGCATTGGATGGACAGACAAGGCGTAAAGGCGCGTTCAAAAACCTTTGTAATTTGTAGAATTCTAAATGACGCGATCGGACCATTACAATACAACAGTGTCATCATCGAACTCTTGCATTAGAAAATCTGGGAGAAAAGCCGGTTGTAAAACCACAGTAACACACGGCGAGTACTTTTTGTCGCATTTCTCCTACATTTATAAATTATAGAGCCGCGTCTTTATTAAATACATAATTACGTTACTCCGCGCTATGAATATTAGTGACTTGAGGGAGTACCTAAAGAATTTCATCTGAAGAAGTGAAGTCCCACCCGACCCGACATTTCTTTTGAAATCGATCGGGTTTATGGGCGCAAAGACTGTCATTCACTAACGTCGTTCGTCGTGCACTGGACTGGCGCATGCGCGTGGTCTGGCTAACGTCTATCCCGAACGAATATAGATGACTATTGGCTGCTCTTATTTTCGTTGTCCCCGCGCGACCTCCTCAATGCGGTCGCGCTATACCACTAGAAACTATTCGGGCGCTGAGTTAATCTAATTTTGTCGCATCGTGATAAAGATAACGTTTTCTTTATCAATTAATATGCGATAGTGGAATTGGTGCTTAGGGTATTATATAAATAATGATAATTAAACTGCGGCAAAGCCATTTCTATCGTAGCCGGTCGGGTGTGTACGGAGACGGTCGTGTCGTGTGTGCGGTGTTGTCGGGGTGTGTGAAGCCACGCTTTAGTCACGAAGCGGACTCGAACCGCGCGGTCGCGTGGTGCGTTGGTGCTTTACCGTAGTTTTTTTTTTTAGTTTGACAGTTGGCGCGGTTTTTATTTCAACTAGAAAATAATTTAGGTGGAAAACATAGATTTTAAGCTAGTGATCAATCTGTGCTTTTTCTGTTCTAAATAACCCCTAGTGTTCGACTACTCCAGTGTGAACTTTTCTCGCCGGCTGTGAATTTGAGTGTTCTCGCCTCTGCCCACCCGTGTCTTGAGTGCGGATTTTGTGCTTTCCCGTTGGAAAATAAGTTTTTTTGTGGACCTCCTGCCTTGCTGCTGACAACGACACAGGTTAGACACTCTCTGTTACACTCGCATCTGAACTGTTACGGTAGTTTTCCCTTTGAGTATCGGTTCCAAATTTAGCTAATCGAGCTCTTAGGAAACGAGTCTAGGCTGAGAGCTCTGTGGATGCTTGCTGGCTACATTTTGTACATATAATCGGCGCTAAATAGTGAATTTCTGGTGTCGCGCCGTCCGGGACGGTCGGCGGCCGAGTAGATCTACGTAATGTATAAAAATAAATGCATGTCGTGTATTTAACGGCCAGACAAGCCGGCTTCGTTGTGAGCACACAACGCGATATTATTAGTGCTTATTATACAACAGGGTTAGGTTAGAATGTACTGTTTTACACACAATTACAATTGCAATTACAATTTGTACCAACCCGCATTGCATGATGATCCATATTGAGCTTGATAGTGCACAGCACATCACTCTGTCCCACTCTGTTGAACCAAGTAGAATAGGATAGACAACATAAGCTTGACCCATCAATCTTCCTATGTATTTTAACACTGCAGGGACTAGTAAAGTATATTTTAACTCCAAAACTGAGATAAGTTAATCACAAGAGGGACCTCGTCAAAACTTTATAGTATTGTGTGGTGCCCACTTAGGTCATGGTGTAGGAAAGGGTGGCCGTACCTGGGACTTAGAAAAATTTTGCAAAAAAAAAATAGGGTCCCCGTAACCCCTTCTTTTTATATTTTTAATCAAAGGGGGTCATAATAATGAGCAACTTTTCCCCCTAAAAAAAATCTCTAAATTAAATATTTCAGATTTTACAGGCGATTTAAATTTTATATGGCTAAGCACAAGAAAAATTTACTTCAGAAAACAGGTCCCCGTAGCCCCTTATATCATAATGTAGGGTACCTATAACCTTGTTTAAGTTTGACACAAAACTAAGTTTTTTAGTGAAATAATTTTTTTCGCTTTTATATAAAAAAAAGAACTAACACCCGAAGTTTCTGGATGGAGCGTTGCTGCGCTCCGCTCCATCCTGGAACTTCGAACCTATTTTTGCTTATGTGTACTGACCTAACAAACAAAATGGGCTAAACGGCGGTATCCCATGCAGCTTTGTGCACATATAAAATTTAAATCGCCTGTAAAATCTGAAATATTTAATTTAGAGATTTTTTTTAGGGGGAAAAGTTGCTCATTTTGATGCCTTCCTTTGATTAAAAATATAAAAAAGGGGGCTACGGGGACCTGTTTTCTGAAGTCCATTTTTCTTCTAAGTGCTTAGCCATATAAAATTTAAATCGCCTGTAAAATCTCAAATATTTAATTTAGAGATTTTTTTTAGGGGGAAAAGTTGCTCATTTTGATGCCCCCCTTTGATTAAAAATATAAAAAGAAGGGGTTACGGGGACCCTATTTTTTTTTTGCAAAATTTTTCTAAGTCCCAGGTACGGCCACCCTTTCCTACACCCCAACCCCCACTTACCACTAGATCAAGGGTTCTGTGGAAAAATTATAATACCCATTTGGGTACAAGTACTCCGATGAATCAAATAGGAATTTAATCAAAAAAGTAACTTTTTTCCTTAATGTCAAATACAAATAGGTAGGTACTTAAATGTGGTTCATTCATATTTACAAGACAAGTGACACAGTAGACGGAAGATCAACCTTTACGTTTAACTTATATCAACATTTACTTTACATTTTAGTTGCAAAGTTGCTTGAAACACAACTGCAGAACTAAAGTTCATGTATGTAAAGATTGCTAGCTGTCTATTACTATTTTGTTTCTTTATTTTATCTGTTCATGGACATTCTGTAGGTAAGTACCTAATTATAATGTTTTATCTTAGGGAAACAATCTGTCATAATTAGTGTTCAAACAATTTGTCATAGATTCATAAGCTGTTGTGCATAAAGTTGCTAGGTGTGAGATTTACAATGTCAAATCTTGCACGGAACTGATAAACTTTTATTCATGATCGAAGTTATGTAAACTGCGTGGTAAAGGTTAAAATTGTTAATTTTACTTGTCGCTCACAACTCAAGGCTGTGATTCACAGAGGAGTATGTCTCTGAATAGAGCACACACTTTCATAAAATAACATTAAGGGGCTCCAGGGAGTAACACTCGCGCCACGGAGGAAAAAAAATAATATCTTCTTTCACAGATATTATTTGCAAAAAAGTGTCTGTACAATCTCTCAATCATGTTAACAGTGATTTTTAGGGCCAAAGCACCTAGGATCACGAACCTGGGACTAGATAGCATTTATGCGTTGATGCTGTCTAGATAGTCCTAGGTTTTTTTCATTAGGTTCATTGCCATGGGTCCTAAAACTAACTATTAACATGATTGAGAATTGAACAGACACCATGCAAATTTGATCTGTAAAAAAAGATATGTTTTTCTATCCTCGGGGGCAGTAGTATTACTCCCTCGAGCCCCCAAGAAACACAATTGTATTGTGAATGTTCTGACAGTGACACCTGCAGATGTTTTTATTTAATATTGACATTTGTGCCTGTTGTGATAAGAGCTATCAGTTTCAAACTTTGAACTACTTACATTCGTCGGGTTATTGCAAGAACTCATTAACCGACATATTCACTATTGGGAGAAAAACGACTTTTTAGTTCGTGTTAGTTAATGGTTGTATTTCCTCTTCCTTATAACATCGTTAAAATAATGTCTGATATTAAAACACCACTATTGTATCATTGTTCAATACATCTATATGTCCATACCTTTAAAAAAAGTGGTTAGAGAGTTTTTGCAGTAAATGACTTCTTGCAGTAAGCCGACGATATTCTGTCCTTATTTCATAACCAATTTCAATTCAGATTAGCTGTGTATGAGCTCTAGTTAAGTCTATAACACATCTTTAAAATCTGTATTTTATGAATAGCTAGTAGTGTCGCCGGACTACATCAGATAGGTGATGTGACCACCCAGATAGTGCCTGGGGCATAGTTTTAGATGGAATAGGCTCGCCCAAAACCCATACCATCCTCTCAGACTTGTTGGCTTAATCCAGTGCAGGATTCCTCACAATGTTTTCCTTCACATTTAGCCAGTGTTATTGTTAAGGTCAATCTTTGAGACAATGTAACCTGCAAAGGTGGCCTGTGCAGTACCATCAGAATATGCAAACTAAGTGATTGACTCATTGATGGGTTTACTAAGAGTTAAATTTTTTACCTTACATCTTTTTTGCCTTTTAATTGTTTAAAGGATCTTAAGTTGCTTTAACTTGAAATACTTTTCATATCCATACAAAGGCAAGCATGTATCTATGTGCTTTTCTCTTTTTCAGTACCATTTATTGACTCGAAACAGATAGGTAATTCAGCAAATAAAACACAGAAAGATATTTAAAATTTTCCTTATTGTTTTATACGTAGTGCATACACACGTCACTGAGTGTATGCACTACCTATGTCCCATTAACTGTTACTATATCATCCATAACTCTGCAGGACCGGAATCCAATCTGGGAATCTTATCACACATGATATAAGTGCTAATATTACATGACAGGAAGGTGGAAACTGAGGTCAGTCAGATTGAGGTCAGAGATTATTTATGTACCTATTTTAACTATATTTGTGATTGTTTATTGCGTGTGGGCATCAAACTGACTTTTTTGCATGAAAACTGTGATGGTACACTTACAATCTGTTAACAGCTATCAAAAATGCATACAAGAACAACAACTGACAGTGGTTAACATACTGTTGGCATACAAGACACCAGGGGCACGGTCCTCCCAAAGATGTGGAAATACTCGTTTTTTTAATTCTTGTGCATCACACAAACTTGACAATGTTGCCGATGCTGGATACCTAACTAATTAGCATTTGCAACTTGCTGCCGTAACTGACTAACGACAACAAACATATGGTCTAAAATAGAATTGTTTCTCATACCTAAGGTTTTACAAAAGACAAAGAATGTATTTGACGACCGCCTTGTGGAATGTTTATTGTCTCGTTTATATACGATTATTGCATTTGTAGTTTGTACTTCATGGCTTGTTTAATGCCCTCACGTTGTATCGTGGCATCCCCATTGTGACTAGGCTACAATTGTATTTTCACGTGTTTTCGTTAAAAAAATAAATAAAAATATTTTTCTTATAAAATAAAAAATATATATATTTGTGCTAACTAGGTCTTTTTTTTTCTCTTCGCTTGCCATGAAAACCATAACATCGGTGTGGTCAATCGCGCTCTAGTAGTATTCGTGCCACACAAGCGTGTGGTAGTGGGTTCAAATCCCGGCATGTAGGTAGGTACCAATGACTTTGTTTGTAATGAAAGATAAGATTTAAAGATAAAAAAATTGTTTATTGTTCATACTTAAAAGAGACGTGCAATTTCA
Organism: Yponomeuta malinellus; assembly: GCA_947308005.1. Lineage (NCBI taxonomy): Eukaryota > Metazoa > Arthropoda > Insecta > Lepidoptera > Yponomeutidae > Yponomeuta > Yponomeuta malinellus. The sequence goes on from OX371019.1 coordinate 4,182,693, forward strand.
TCTTACTTATAAACTTTAAGGGTACAATAAATATACATCTGTGGCGGTGGTAGCCTAGTGGGTAGAACATTCGGAAGCGAGAGACCCAGGCTCGATTCCCAGTGCGGGCATGTACCTATGACTTTGTTTTCTAAGTTATGTACATTTGTGAAGTTATAGTAGCAATACCACTCGCGAACTGTGGGAGAAAACATCGTGAGGAGACCTGAGTGTCTGAGCTATTCACATACCTCAGCGCTTGAAATCGCCAATCCGCGGTGGGCACGCGTGGTGTTTAAGCCCATACTCTCTCCCTGAGAGAAGGCTTGCGCCTTACCGTGGGATGTATATAGGCTGCTTATGTAAATAAATCTGGCTTATTGGAATATAAGCATAGTCAATTGGTACCTATTCTAGTGTTTAATTCCACTGTATCATAGGCACCAGCGTCCTCCGCCGTTTTAAAGTACAACATTATATTTAAGTAACGTAGGTACCTTTGGCGTTTTTGTAGTAGCAAGATGAATAACTGATGAATTAAATTTTAATTTATCAAATCATTTTATTGCTTATCTTCTACAACAAAATACATTGCCATAATTTTCAAATTAACTCACTTAATACTTAAGTTAAGAGTCATACATAACCCAGTACGACACCACTTCGACCAAAAAGTCAGGGAAGACGAGCAAAAGACATGTCTGTTGGCAGTCTTTGCTTTTGTCAATTCTGTTAGTTTTGCAAATAATTCGGAAACGTGCATTTACTACAACTACAATCCGTAATATTCGAATAGTAAACGAGGGCGAATATTCGAATAATAAACCAATCCCTACCCCCAACTGAATAGCTTGACTTGCCGTTGACAGAACCTAAGCTATCGACCCTCTATCACTCAGCAATGAGACCCCGCTGTTACATAATAATGATTATTGTTTATGCTAATTGTTATGTGTAATTTGTGTTGGCGGTTGGCCAGGCTGGAATATGACGGCGGCGGCGCCGGCGGCGTAACCGACTTGGCTCATTTTACTCATAAACGGCCGTAAGACACTCGGTGCGCTGTTTCTGCGCCCCCATTCCTTACGGGCCGTTAACTTCGAGCTGGAAGACCGTATCGCCTTTGCCCAAGTGCTACTAGACTCTTGTAGTCAACATTTCAATAACTTCCACATAGCACAGTCGCCTGCTCGTCTATTTGCTACGAATTGACCTCAATGGTCTATAGCTAAAGAAATAATTGGTGAAAAAGTGTCGAGATTGAAGTGGCAACGGGTAGGACACCTGGCGGAGCGGGAAGACGGCAGGTGGACCAGGGCCTCGATTCTGTTAGTGCATTGTAGTATAATGACAGGTACACTGTCGGGTCACGTGACGTGTTTTTTCGTACCATTGACGCCTAGAAGGTTTGATACGTGTGCCCGCGTAGACTTAAAGCAGCCATGAAATGAAAACCGCCATGTTCATGCAGTTGTCATGTTACTACAATGCATTAACAGAATCTAGGCCCTGAGCATTGAATTATGACCAGGGCCTCGATTCTGTTAGTGCATTGTAGTATAATGACAGGTACACTGTCGGGTCACGTGACGTGTTTTTTCGTACCATTGACGCCTAGAAGGTTTGATGGGTGTGCCCGCGTAGACTTAAAGCAGCCATGAAATGAAAACCGCCATGTTCATGCAGTGGTCATGTTACTACAATGCATTAACAGAATCTAGGCCCTGAACTGCCCTCGCGGAACGCAACGTATAGGTGGCCCATACTAAGTTGGACACAGATCTGTGTCGCGGCAGACGAGTGGTTAAAGCAGCCATGAAATGAAATCGCCATGTTCATGCAGTTGTCATGTTACTACAATGCATTAACGAATCTAGGCCCAGGGCAATAACGGTGGCGGCCGAGCACGGGACGACGGTCAGTGCCACCTGCCCGATGGTCGGACGAGGTCGTTGAGTCGGAAGGTCCGTTTTGCCAGTTACCGATGTTAAGGTCTAAATTCTTATAAGTCCAATCGCAACATTTTCATGATCTTTTCATCATCATCAACCCATTATGTCCCCACCGAGGGGCACGGGTCTCTTCCCTGAGGAAGGTATAGGCATACTCCACCACGGGGGCCAAGTCCGGATTGGTCTCATGATCTTTTACCCAAGTAAAAAACATTGCAAAGCAAGAAATCCCTCGATTGAGAATCCGACCTATGTGCAAATCGGTCATCATCTGCAGATGGCACGGCGCATGCCGCGCCAAATGCGTGGTTTCAATACAAAAGGCGACAGAAATGGCTATTGTGGGGTCATTGAAACGCATGCGTGTGCTGTTGCCATAGACTGTGCGACGTAATAGACATCGCGATGACGGAATTTTGCTTGTCGATGGAATTTCCCAAAAGGTCGTAGGGCAAACGAGCGGCACGTCAAATATCAAGAATCCAGTTTGTAAATGCAATGCAAACGGTAGTAATAAATAACATTAAGTTATGCTTATTCGTAGATTTCACTTTAAAAAAATTACCAAACAATATGATATCTGACGTCCACCATTTTCATTTATTGTGACCCCATAATATGCCTAGTGTCAGTCAAATTATGAATAGGTATTTTTCATTTGACACCTCATTTGAACGTTAGCAATTAAACATAGGTGTCCATTTTATACAACATCTAGATTGTTAAGGGGGAAATTGGTAAGTCTTACCTCATCAGAAATTTTTGCCTCAAACAGTTGTACTCATTTTTAGCGATTTTCCTTCACCCTTAACGTATGGTATTACGTATTCACTTAACATAGAAATAAAAGTCGTCGGTACATGCTAGGATCCGAACCCAGACCTCGATTGTGGATATCAACTCATATATTCACTGCGCTACCAAACCTCTTCAATATATAGGCGTTAATCTTTACGTAGACCGAAGCTAAACCCTTGCGTCAGAAAGCCCTAATTCAATGTCCCTATTTGCTTTATTTTCTTTCCAATTGAATGCAACGGGAACGTGATAAAGCAGGCTTTATCCACAACCGTAATCCGCACAATGAATAGGGGGATTTGGACGCGAGCGCCGTAGGTGAAACCTTATCCAATCATGTGCTCAGTAAATACCTAGCTTCTTCTCCGTTTACGTCCGTAGTAATCGGGAATCTACGTGTTTAAGAGCATTCATCGTTCCAGTGGAAGCGATAAAGCCGTCATGAACCGACTGCTGAAAAAAACTTATCGGCAATCCGCTTCAGATTATTACTACAGCGAATAGCTGGGTTTTCGTTTTTGTCTGATATGATCCATTAGAGGCATTTAGATTTCATTGCCCATCCTCTACGCTTACGGTTACTTGTCACTTCTTTTGAGGCACGCGCTTATTTAAAAAATTTTAACTTAATAAATCCCTCTCAAATCCCCTCTCAGAGTCAGACATCATATTTTACAGAAGTTGTACAGAATACACGTTTAGCATCAGACAATTTTCGTCTGGAAATGAAAACAGCGTCTTATGCTAAATACGCATCACGTACGTAGAACAAGTGTGCACACCGACCTTCTCACGTCGCGTGCATAGCGTAATGTAGGATCAGTGTCTAAGATCACCTTCACTCAATATTAGAGGCAGAAATGCAAGTATTACATGTCATATTCACCAGTGATTCCCCGCAATGGCGACGCGACGCGCGAATTAATATTATGAATCGGGATGCCAATTCGATGCATTTATTTCGTCCGATCCGATCAAAATGACGCAGACTCCAGACTAGACAGGCTTGTCCGGTAGAAATCGGCGGGCAATCTCTCTGAAAAAAACTGACTCACGTCATAATCAACTAGAAAAGCTCTATCATAGAGTATAATGTTATTTTTGTAATTGTCGCGCTCGACGTCACCCCAGTGCGTCATCGTCATCGCGAATAGAAAAACTGACCCTCGGCGCTGTGACGTCATTGCTGGACGGTCTCACGTTACTAGATTGGTCGGCGAGCCGTCAGTGTGGTCATTGTTTGCCGCGATGACGGAGTCTGGCATTTCTGGTAAGGTCAGCGTAGGAAGTATTTTTTACCCAATAGACCCGAATTGACTCGTTGGGAACGTTCACCGATTAACGTTTTTGCGAACGTACGAATGACTGCAAGATAAAGCAGTGCTGGTCAACTCAGTAGGCAGCTTTGCATAAATTACGCAGACTTTCTTGAAGGACGACATGTTATTTGGCGTGACAGTTTGTGATTCTCCTACCTTTAGGGAATTAATTCTTGAAGTTTCTTGAAATACGTATTCTGTTGTAAAATTTTACTACTGTTCACTCCAAACGGTATGATCTCTTGAAGGAATTTGCTAACGAGACCCATTACTTGCGGGTTATGTCGGAGCATCGCAGGGTATGTGACCATTATATTAAACTTTCACTTGAGACAATAGACTGGGAACTGGAGATATTGAAACTTGGCCACTTCAAGGCTGTTTCGCCTTTGCAGTATCGTCCTAACTGTTTCAGGAACTATCCCATTTGATAAGACCTTCTGCCGGATAGGGGCCGTTGGTTCGATGAGGGAAGTGACGATTGTACTGTTTGGAAGACCTTTGATGGGATATGCCGTCGAGAATTTACCTAGTCAGCATGTTTGGGATATATGCACTCTAAATCTGGAGTGAATTTATTTTGAATGTACTAGAAACTAGTACAGAGCACTAAAGACAGAGGTTATACGGGAATTTGCAAACCACAATAAATCGGAAACTTCTGCAATGAACCATCCCAAATGTTTTGGATGACGCAAAACATAAAATACGACAGTATCGATATACCGAAGACATCGCCAATGCCAAGAAGACATCGTTCCCACAAAAGCTAGCCGGGGAAGAACAGAAACCAGTTTTTGCACTTTGCTTATTGAATATTTTATTATTTTGAATTTGAAAAGCGACAAAACTGGGTCACGGAACTTCGCAGTAAAATATATTCGAATGGGTTTGAAGAGTTTCCCAAACGAAAGGGTGTGTTGACAAATGGACTTTTATCTATTGATGGAAACTACGGTCCATCTATCAGGAACATCTACTCACATCTACATTGCATGACTAGACGGGTTTTTTGTGGAATAATAGGGAGTTATGGATAAGATTTGCTGACTAAGTAAGTCGCTGTCGAAGTCGGCAAAAATAAAAGAAACGGTCATCAAAAAGAGGGGTCCATTTTTATTTTGCAAAGCTTTTCTTTCGACTCATAATTATTTGTCTGATTAATATAAAGATTCTTTGAAATATGACAAGAGCACAGCTCCAGTCAATGGTATGCATCCAGCGGCTAGTTTATGTTAGTGAAACGAACGGAATTCACGAATGTGGCAAGTGACAAACCTGGATATATGCCTACCTCTCTGGGATATGGGCGTGAGTTTAATTTTTATATGTATATGATCGTTACAAGACCCTTTGAACCTCTGTAGTAGACGATCCACGTCGTGCAAGGCGCTAGGAACCTCATTGTATCACAGGTTGACATTCCAATCACTATGAAGATCAAAAGGGAGGAGGATCGTTCTTTGATGCAGGTTTAACGATTTTGGCGAGTGTCTGACGAGAGGCACCGAAATAAAGATTTGTAACGTTTTGTTTGATCTTAGCGCTTATCTCGCGAGCGAGGTGTAAGAGCTACTGGTACCTTAATAGGTACCTTGTCTTTGATATTAATTTAATATCACTAAAACCCTGAGTAGAGGTTAATTCATCATAATTACAAAATACAATTTTATTTAGGATAAAAAATACAGTTTTCGATGAGACACTCATCCTAAAGTACAAATTGTTTTCCAATTGGAAAAGTGTGTCACCTGCACTGGCCTATCGACCGTATCGTCATACAAGAAAAGATGGCCCAGAGCCTTTGGGATAGATAGTCGTTACTTACAAAAGTGCATAACAATAAAATTTGCAAAAAAAAACTATAAAATTACAATTATTAGTTTAAATGTTATGGCACTACCACTAGCTTTTTTTACTTCCAGTTAAGCCTAACTTGAAGTAAAGGAAGGACTTTCATTGAGCGGATTCGTCGGCAAATGTGCATCGACCTTAAAACGTCTATTTTGTTCGAGTTTCGCTCTTATCCCCAGCGCTGTAAGAGCTTCCTGTAATAGACTGCGCAAGAGTGCACTTTCACTAGTTCACGGTAGCGCGATTCCACTGAATTCGAGAGCCGATGAAATTCATTTAAAAGTAAAATAAACACAGGGTTGCCAATTATTGTTAACGATGTTGAAAACAGTTAGACATTGTTAAATAAATTTCCACACAACAAAATCACTTGTCCTGATACCCTGTAATATAATACTTCTATGGTAACCAAGCAAGGACATCTCAAACATGCAAATACACCCATTTGAACATATCAAGTAAACGGCCTCCAGTGGGAATCGAAACCACGACCTCTGTTTTGATAGTCAAAGTTTACACCGCTAAACCAACGAGGCAGTCCATTTGACACATTAACCCTAATGAGGTCTATTTTAAATTAATGCGTGGTAATGATGATGATAATATTGTTATTAGTTAGTATCTAGTTAGTTTTGTGACGTGGAAGAACGACTCTTATCTCGTAGACTCTAAAGGTCACCGCCTGATGATTCAGTCAGGACGCTGATCACTACGGCTTAGGTCATTCTCCCTGCACGGAAGCGCAGAAAAAAGTCATCACTATTGGATTGATTCGCTGATTGTCGCGTTGGTCTAACGCGAAGTTGCTCTCCTAGCATCAGGGTTCGACAAGGTTTGTCGTGGATTCGATTCCCGCAAGGGGTCGACTCGTCCGTATTTCCTACATTTTGTCCGAGACTGTTTGTCTTTGGGTATCCGTACCAGAAGGTGCCATCAGCCTGGGTAGTACGAGGACGCTAGTCGCGCGTTTCATAACATAACATAAACTCACGCCTGTATCCCAGAGGGGTAGGCAGAGACCAGGGACTGCCACTTGCCACGATCCTGACAGATCACTCGCTTCCTCAACATTCATTAGTCGTTGCATGCACGCACGCCGGTTTCGGGTACTTTTTATCTTGCCCTCTGTTAATCCTCTATTTGGTCGAAGTATGTCCGTCTGGGTCGTCCTTTACCGGCCCTTCCATCCACATTCGCACGTTTCAAATGTCAAAAGTCGCGACTGTCCAGTACATTAAAAAGTTGTCAAATTGTGTCATTTTAGAGTCACAATCGTACCATCGTAATACCGATATTGGACTATATTGCTATGTCTACAACGTCTGAAGGGCTCCAGCTCGTGAATTGTCATAGGTAGACAGTTTATATTTGAATAAAATTTGTTATAAAAAAATACACAACGCTAACGCTGCCTTTTGTGGCAACTTAGATACACCACTGGCTACATTTATGGTCCTGTTTTATTTATTTGTTTTGTCTGTCTTGTCTTGTATTGGTTTTGTATTGTCTGTATGTATTTAGTTAATTTTCTTTCCGTTGGTCTGTGCATATTATGTTACTCCTCTGCTTATGTTGTTTCTGTGATGTGTCTTGTTGGTATAATAAATGTCTTTCTTCTTCTTCTTCTTCTTCTAACCTCTGGCTAGCCACAGGCTAGGGGTCCTAGGTTTCCATAAACAAAAAATATTTTTTGTCATTCCTATAAAAAATCTCCTTAATACCAAGTTTTAATACCAAATCACACAAATATACAGCTGCCTACAACTAGATTTTGGGTGGGGTCCGCAGACATGGTTCTAACGTCTCTAGTGGGGTCACAATTTACACAAATCACATCACTTACTATGACTTCATATCATAATTGAAACAACTGTCGTATATTTTGTTTATGAGTCATCTTGTGGTGTGCCACGTTATTAAGGCCCATTTACGCCGGGGCAACACTGTGTGGCACTGCAGCCGGCCACAAGGCCGCATACTACAATAATTAAAAACGTTTCACATTGTAGCAAGAATCGTGCGGCATAGCATGACTGTTCGAAATAGATATAATAAAATAAATATAGAAGATGTGTGTACCTTAGGTGCTAGCACGCCGAAATTTGCACGGCGAAGGGGCCCCTTGAATTTTCTTTCTTTGCGTTAGGTATCCGTAATAGTTTTTCACCACACAAGCACACACACAATAAACAGTACATAAACTTAATGCCTATGATAAGCACTAACTGAATTTTACGATATTTCCGAAAAATGCTAAATTGCTCCACAACTCGACCGAACAGCAAAACGGCGATCAGCAGAGGGAGAAAATTTAAAAAATGATGTCAACTGCCGCACGCAGAAAATAATAAAAACTATTTAATCACACAAATATACAGCTGCCTACAACTAGATTTTGGGTGGGGTTGCATATCACATCACTTACTATGACTTCATATCATAATTGAAACGACTGTCGTATATTTTGTTTATGAGTCATCTTGTGGTGTGCCACGTTATTAAGGCCCATTTACGCCGGGGCAACATTGTGTGGCACTGCGGCGTGCCAGGAGGCCGTATGCTACAATAAATAAAAAATGCCGCCCATTGTGGCAAGAATAGTGCGGTATAGCAACACATTGCGTCATGTGGCGGTCTGTCGCAGCTTGTATCCGAACACGATGTTGCCTTTGCGTAAAATAGACTGCCGCATGCTACATCGGCGGCATGATGTTGGCGATTGTAGCATGCAACAAGGAGCCGGATGCCACAATTAGTAGCATGCCGCACTGCAGCACAATGTTGCTCTGGCGTAAAAGACCCTTTATGTTTTTATTGATTCTCTTAAATGCTTTTTTTTTTTACTCAGACTTTTTGTCTCCTACTGCTGGCTGGGCAAAGGCCTCCCCGCCTGTTTTCCATTTCACCCTGTCCCAGCCACCTCCCGCCATCCCAAGAATGCGTTATGTCGTCCCGCCATCTTCGCGGCACCGGCAAATGTATATTAGTAATGCAGATGAGATCCGTAGACGAACGAATGTCGTCGACGTAGCCCAGCGGATTAGTAAGTTGAAGTGGCAGTGGGCGGGGCACATAGCACGCAGAACTGATGGCAGATGGGGCCGAAAAGTTCTCGAATGGAGACCACATATCGGCAAGCGCAGCGTAGGACGACCAGCCACAAGATGGACAGATGACCTCATCCAAGTGGCAGGAAGACGCTGGATGCAAGCCGCTTCCAACCGGTCTTTTTGGAAATCCATCGAGGAGGCCTATGTTCAGCAGTGGACTTCTTGTGGCTGAATGATGATGATGATGATGATGATGAATGCAGATAATATATACTTGAATTCCCTGAATATAAGTACTTCTCGATAATTAGCACGCGTGCCCACCGCGAATTGGCAATTTCAAGCGCTAAGGTATGTGAACATCTCAGACACTCAGGTTTCCTCACGATATTTTCGTTTCACAGTTAGCGAGTGGTATTGCTACTATAATTTCACAATTGTAGTAAGTGGCAATGCCACGATCCTGACAGATCTCTTTTGCTTCATCAACTTTCATTAGTCGCTGCATTCGCGCGCCGGTTTCGGGTAGGTACTAATAATATTTTTTTGTTATATTACGAGCTGACTCGGCAAACGTTGTTTTGCCATAATAATTAGCCTACGACCTATTCTCAGACCTACCAAATATACACAAAAAAAGTAATAATAAAAATTGGAGCCGTTTCGGAGGAGTTAAGACATAATTGCTACTGCACAAGCCGACCTAAATTTACTTAGTGCCTGGTTCAAATATAACTTATTAACTATAAACACACAAAAGACATCATACATGATATTTGCCGCTAAAAATAAAAAAATCCCGGACTATCCACATCTTACAATAGACAACGACACAATTCATAGATCCAAATAAGAAAAATATTTAGGTCTCATTCTTGATGAGAAACTCACTTGGAAAGGTCATATACAACATGTCAAATCAAAAATAGTGCCTTTAACAGGAGCCTTACATAACATGGTCCGTTATGTTCCCTATAAACTGCGCACTCTTATCTATAATGCATTAGTAAAATCACACCTCGAGTACCTTATAGAAGTCTGGGGCACAGCTAGTAAAACAAATTTAAAAGAATTGCAGAGGTCACAAAATAAAGTCATCAAAATCTTATTTAACTACAAATATGACACCTCGACAAAATTTTTATACGAAAAGACAAAGTTACTTAATATCCGTCAAATATATACATATAAAACATGCATACTAATAAAAAAAATATTGAAGAACGATATACATACTAATATAAACCTAAGTCGAGTCAAATCACCTCAATATAACTTGAGAAGCAAACGCAAAAACAAACTTAAACTAAGAACACCACGAACTGAATATGGTAAAAGAAATGTGATGTATGAAGGAGTCCAACTTTATAATAATTTACCGGCCGAAATAAAGGACATAGAAAATATGAATGCTTTTAAAAATAAACTTAAACTACATGTCTCAAAATATAATTAAGCTTAATCTTACCTTAATGCATGCCATATAAATTTAATCTAATTTTAAGTTTTATGTGATGTGACACGAAATTTTTATATACATATTAGATCAATCGAACAAGTCTCTTGTGAAGTCGCAACGTAGCAAGTTGAGTAGACGCATGAAGGTCGATAAGAAGAAGAAGAAGAAAGACATTTATTATACCAACAAGATGCATCACAGAAACAAAATAAGCAGATAAGTAACATAATATGCACAACAACAGAAAGAAAACTAAATACACAACAGACAAAACGAATAAATAAAACAGGACCAGGAAGCTGTCGTGTGTAGGTTCAGTCGACAGTACATGGACCTTTACATTAGTGCACCGTACTAAGTTACGTTACGGGTGACTTAGCAACTAAAATGTAAAGGTAGAGTTGATGTCGAATGTACAATCATAGGCTAACTGGCGATCAGCCCTGTAGTCTCGGGCTTAGACTAGGGCTATGGTATCTCCTGCCTGTCGTAAGAGGCGACTAAAAGGAGACACCGGGGTCGTGGGTGGTGAGAGTGGGGGCTCAAACCCTCGTTTCAAGCGACCCCTTGGCGGCGGCGGCGTGTGGTGGCCGCACACAACGCTTAACGAGGTTTCTCCAGGCGCGAGCCTGTTGAGAGGACGGGTGCTTCAGTGCACAGTGTGCGGGGGTTCCGGAGTGTTCAGTGAGATCCCGGAGTTCATATTTTTTAAATTTTCATTTAAAAAATATCATCATCATCAGCCATTTGACGCCCACTGCAGAATAGGCCTCCTTCGTGGTTTTCATAACCACGAGGTGTTTTGCCATAATCGCCACGCTTGGCAGGCGGGTTGGCGATCGCAGTATGCTGTTGGAACCTCAGGAAGACGCTGCTGCCCGTCTCCTGGTAATTGAGTTCCTTAGTCGCCTTCTACGACATCCACGGAAGGAAATGGAGTCACGCTATTCTAAATGCGGCGCCACACGGAACATATTGAAAAAATATATTGAATACAATAACGATAATTATAAAACTAATTTAGAAAAAATCTAAGAAGTTATTAATCAACTATATTTCGCATGCACGATTTATATTTTGTAGAAGCTACAATATGGGAAAGGGACTATTTGCAACCGGTTCCTGATATAAACGGGCCTTAACTCCGTCTTAAGTGTGTTTTAGTGGAATTAACTTTTTATAAATAAGGCTGCTAAGGTTTATTTTTCTGCTTATAGTTCTTGGGTGCCATAAGAACAGTTCAATGGACAGTACGCCCCCTAACAAATATAATCAGCCACTGCTCAACGCCTAAAACTGCCATAAACTCCGTATTTCGCATTCACGTCGATTCACGCCACCTACACGTCGATTCATTAAATATGTATTAATTCACTAACCATAGAGCAGGGAAAGGGACAGAATGATTGGCAACGTGTTTATTGACTGACTAGCGTGTGGCCGGTGCTAATTTTCGTTGGATTCTGTCTATAAATTTGACGTTTGGTGTTGAAACGCTCGCGCGCAGCGTAGGAGTAGCGGTGAGTCACGGATCCAAGATGGCTGCCTGACAATAAGCAATTATCGGCGGCGGATGTAGAGTTTGTGGCAGCCGGGTTAAAGCGGCCAAATAATTCATTGTTCTTTTTTTGTTTCTATGTGATGGTAAGGTTTTTGGGTTTTATAAGCTGCTTTACCGAAAACACATGTCTCGTCTCTTGCTCATCCGGTGAGATGAGGTCCTGAGTTTGAGGCCCGGCGTTGCAGCCACCAATGACTTTCTTTTCTAAGTTACGTAGATAGGTACATTTGTGAAGTGGTAGTAGCATTACCACTCGCTAACTGTAAAAGAAAACATCGTGAGGAAACCCCAGTGCCTGAGGTATTTTAATACCTCAGCGCTTACTACGTACAATGGCCAAACTATAAGGGTATAAGGGCCAGTTTCTTATTCAGAATTTCACTAACCAAATACTTAAGTTACGTTCTGTCACGCTCTTTTCTGAGAAATTCGAAGAGACAGCACTACAGTTATCTAACTATTTACTTAGCGAAATTCTCAATTCAGAAACTGGCCCTAAGGGAGAAACTCTCAGGTCTAACTAACTAGAACACGAAAGATATCAGCGGCCATAGTATGCACACCAAATCCTCAAGGATACGTCTAGCTGTCAAATTCCATACTAATCGTAAACGTTAGGATTTCTACAGGATTTACACGGCGCGCGTGTAATTAGGCCTCAGTAAGATGTTTTTCTGTCAACTTAGCTCGCTTTCGTTTCGAGATAGTGAGTCAGAAATTGGCAATTGTACAATTCAAAAGAAAAGTAACTTAGTAATAGATTTGTCGGTGCTTATGAAGCCGCATGATGTGTCGATATTGACTGCCTCGTTGGTCTAGCGGTATCACGTCTGATCACCATGCCGGAGGTCGTGGGTTCAATTCCCACTAGGGGCCGCCGTACATTTGTACAAATGGCCTCAGTCTAAGTGTATTTCCATCTCTGTGATGTCCTTGCCTGGTTACCATAGCACAGGGTTTCCTAGTTTGAGAAATTGAGACCCTTACAATTAGTGATTGTGTTGTGTGGAAAAAAATATTATTTTTTTATTCAACAACAACAACCGCTCCTCTTGAAGAATCCTGTTCTTAGCCAAAACTGGTTTCTCAATATGTAGTTCACCTTTCAAGTCTCGAGTAAAGATTGGCAGTATCAGAACACAAATCACTCTGCCAAAAAAACCGGTGAGCCATTTATAGGGCTGTCACCTCCGGGTTGACCGGGTTTAAACGGTGCATATCCGGGCCCCGGGCTAACATTATTTTTCTCCGGGTCCGGATAACATTTCTATATCAATGTAGGTATGTGATGCCCTTGCCTAGTTTTTTTTATTTGCACACGGTTTTATGTGGTTTTCGATTATTGTTTTCTTTTTATTTAATGTTTTTTTTTTTGTTTATTTCCCTATTTTTTTTTTCTTTTTTTAATAAAGCGAATTTACGGTAAGGGTTGGCCAAAAACATCCGGCCTGAATTTAAAGGTGGTAGCCCTAGCCATTTAAGCGATTTCGTGCAGCGAACACGGGGCATAGCATATTACCTGACTGCGGCGGAGTCCAAAAGGACTCAAAATAGCGCAGACTTAAAATAGCACTGACTACACTACACAAAATACTTCATGGTGCCCTTAACACATTTTTGCTAAGCCAAGTGAGGATCAATGTGCCGATAAGTGCTCCCAGAAAAGCCAAGACTCACCAGATATTTAATTTACCTCTGTGTAAAACAGTAAGAGCACAACACGAACCATTAGTACACATGTGTCGGTCATTCAATGAAATATCCAATAAAAATTTCGATGCTCTTGACATTTTTGTGAACCTCAATCGCTTTAAATCACAATTAGTTAAGTTAAAAATTTAATAAGTAAGTAAGATCGTTAATTGTTGATTAAAGTTTTCTTGATTTTCTTTACTTAGTTTAATACTTACTTATTTGAGTAAGGAGAGCTCTTGGATCCGTTTGTAGAAGCGGATCGGGCCACAATTATGTCCTGGTGCGACCGTACGGCGTAGGCTGTCTGATACTTTGCACTGAGTGGTCGTATTTGGTTGTGTGTGGCTTGATGTGCTTTGGCTCTCGTCCATATTCTACCATGCTGTCATCACACGTTAAAGGATATGTAACTAAATTATAAGCTTTCATCATGATATTATAACATGCAATGTTACTTATCTGTTGTGTAATGCAATAAATAAAATAAAAATAAATAAATGTGTTTAGTTTGTATGTATACATACAATATGAATGTACGTATGATTCTATGTTCACTCCTAATTCCTTATCTAATCGTCAGATTTTCACATATAAGATCTCAATCGATTCGTCATAATTTAGTTTCCCGTTGATATTCTGCATAGTTTAATGTGCAGTTACTATTTTTGATAAAATTGTAGTAATAATGTTCGCAAAAATAGCAGTATTTTGGTGTGCACTTAAATAACCGATTTTCAGTGTAAGCAAAAATCTGCGCAGTCGGGATGAGGTTGTGATGTTTCTTTGTTTGTGAGCACAACTTTTTATTATTATTTGTTAATTTGACTAAACTATGTACGAAGAGTTCAGTCACATCCCGCGTCCCCTGCCAGTGAGACCCGAAATATGTCTATGCGAAGTAAGTCATTTGCTCAAGTTATTTATCGGGCATTATACTACGTAGGACGGATTAATATGGGGCCTCCAGCGCAGAGGTCGCCGGCCACGGTTGCGTCTGTGGTTACGTCATCCGATGTCGTTTTTTAATGTGTAATGGGCACTGAGGTAATACTCGGCTGCCATAATCATTGCCATCTCGTGAACATCGTACGACTGGAACTTAAAATGACTTGTGGGTGTAGCGGACATCTGATGACGTATGGGACCCTAAGGGGCTCCAGGGCGTAACACTAGCGGCACCGAGGAAAAAAATCATAAATAATAGCATAAAAAAAACATACAGACACTTTCTGTAAATACGATCTGTACAAGAAGATAGTTTCTTTTTCATTGGTGGCGTTAGTTAGCCTTTAAATTATAATGGGAAACTTACCAATGGTTCCATAGATAGCCCTGAATTACTAGCTAATATTAAAATTGTTGTGCCTGCAAGGTCCAGTTCGCGGAGAGCAATGAGATTGCACGTTCCCGTTGCGAAGACTAACTATAGACAAAATAGCTTCTTTGCACGAGCGAGTAATCTATTTAACTCTTTAAGTGATAGTTTAGACATTGATCTATTTAATTCAAACATAGCCACAGTAAGGCAAGAGATCGTCAGACATCATTTCGGTTCCCTTTCTGATGCGTGAACAAGAAGTATTCTCTCTGGAGATAGGTACCTAGTTATTTAATTTGGTCTAATGGCAGTGGTGAACTTTCTTTTTCTAATTTGCGAACATTCAACGACGTGCCCTCGGTGTTGTAGAGTGTAAGTGTGGTGTAGACTTACTTTAAATTTTTTATTCACTTGCACATGTTTGCCACTTAGTTACTATATGCGGAAACTTATTCTTAGCTTATGTGTAGTTACTCTAAGTCTCTGTCCATTTATTATGTTAGCTGCAAGTTTCCCAAATAAATAATAATAATAAATAAATAATAGAAAACATAGAAAAACTCAAGAAAAATCAAAAAGCAAAACAATAAAGATATTTTCTTCTTGGTTTTCGGGGTTCCAAACGGGGTTAAAAAAACATTCGGTTTTGTTTCCTCATTGAATTCTAAACATTTTGTTAAAAGTGTTTATGTATATGCATTAAAACATTATTTTAAGAGATAACTCGAATACTTAATAATAAATAACTTCAACACAATACAATCACTTGACCTGCTCCTATATTACGCTCACCAAATCCTGAGCGATTCCAATCGTTTAACTGTCAAATTAGTATGGAATTTGACAGTTAGACGATTGGAATCGCTCAGGATTTGGTGAGCATAATTAGGCCACTGGTCCCAAACTACGATACCCTGTGCTATGTTAACCAGGCAAGGAGGTCACAAACATGAAAATACACCCAGACTGAGGCCATTTGTACAAATGTACGGCGGCCCCCAGGGGGAATGGAACCCACGACCTCTGTTTTGGTAGCTAAATACGCTTCATACATTGCAAGGTGTTACGTGCAGGTTGTGACGTCATAGTTTGGACCATATTCGTATGGGGCGTTTTTGTACCACGTGACTACAATGACTTTTCGATATTAACATATTTTTTTGATAAGTTCTCTATTCTTTTGATTTACAAATCACAATCATCATCAACCCATTATGTCCCCACCGAGGGGCACGGGTCTCTTCCCTGAGGAAGGTATAGGCCATACTCCACCACGGGGGCCAAGTCCGGATCGGTGGAGGCTTGTAGACTAGTGGCTCGTCTACTGTCAGAAATTGTCAAGCCGCCCTAAGGCCTCTGACTTGGCTTAACGACTGCCATCTATCGACGGCAGCCGGCACCAACAGCTTAAAGTGCCTTGCGAAGCACGGAACCGCTCGGAAAAATGCCACTAGCGTTAGGCATAGACGGCGACCCATCCATGCACTGAACGCGCCCCGTGTTGCTTAACCTTCGTGATCGTTTAAGATCACTCAGGCAGCCGGGGCTACCAGCGATTCATCATTACAAATCACAATAATAATTCACAAATCTTTTCTGTCCGAGGCCGCGTATCATAAAAACTTCATAGTGAAAATGCTTAGTTTATGACAATACGATGTACATTGCGTAGCCTAGCATTCCTACTGGTTAATCTGGGTTAATCGCCTATGAAATGTATATCGAATTGTCATGGTGGACCATTAGGATCGTAGAACCATAGTGGACCGTTAGGAGTTTCACTGCGTGATCGAATCAGGAATGAGGAAATCCGCAGAAGAACCCGAGTTACTGATATAGCTCGAATAATTGCTCAGTTGAAGTGGCAGTGGGCGGGGCACATAGCTTTGAGAACTGATAGTCGTTGGGGCGGAAAAGTTCTGACCTGGCGACCGCGGACCGGACGACGCCGACGGAGCGTCCTACCAGATGGTCTGACGACCTGGTTACCGTGGCGGGGAGTCGCTGGATGCGGGCGGCACAACACCGGGAAGCTTGAAAAACCATGAGGGAGGCCTATGCCCTGCAGTGGGCGCCAAATGGCTGATGATGATGATGATAGTGGACCATGAATTGTTGTTCTACGAAAAAGGGCCCTTTAAACACTGACGGTTTCTTCCTTCCGTCCTGGTAAAACCACCCACTGTCATTGAAAGGCACACATATACTGTACAGACTTCCATCTTAGGGTTTCTGGAAGAAACTGCTATTAGCAATAAGGCCGCCAATTGCACTCTGCGTCTCTATAAGTTTTTAGGTCATATTGTAATATTTTTTGTGTTCAATACATAATATTTTACTAAGCTTGTTAGCTATGTTGCTGGCTAGCTGTGTAGCTTGGAGTTGAGGGACAATTCTAGAAAAACCTTCATAATTGTGCTGTGTTATAAAATAAAAATAAAACAACACTTCTCTTCCCATTACATCATTAATGAAAGTTAATAAGCCGTGTAAATTTTAAACCATTGAAATATCCACACAAAAGTTACGTACATACGACACCACCCTTTTTTATCTTCATTTAAGGGTTTGGGTGGTTAAGGTACACTATTTGGCCATGTCGACCGACACCACCCTTTAGTGCAGTGAATATCTGAATCCAACTGTAGGTATACCTTGTCATGATTTTGCGAAATATATTTAACTTTATACGTACAAGTCTATTACCCTTTAAAGTAGGTACCGTCATAATAATAGTCCCATCAGTCACGATGTCATTAAAGAGTCATGGATTGTGGGGTATGTAAACATTTAGTTGACAAGCATTAAATCGTAAAAATATTGAAAGGTAGTTGTAAAAGGAAACGGAAACCCTTGGGGGGTTTGAAAATGGCTTCACGTCGCACGCTAGCGGCCGGAGGTCATTGCGTTCCCGAATATGGTGCCGATCGGATCTCCCGAACAAACATAATATTAACCTTTACTAATAGAACCTCAGAATAACAAATACTTTGGTATTTAAACTTCTCAGCCCTGGCCTTGAAAATAACAATAGATTTATATTGTTATTTTCAAGGTCAGGACTGTGGAGGACTAAGCGAGTTCCTTAAAAGAAATAAAAAAGCGGATTTTCGAAGGTCAGTCTTACTGCTGATCTCGGTATTGAGAATTTCACTGACTAAACGTAAGGATTGATTTATATTATATTTATAAGAAAACTCGTTCTTTTTTTGAATAATCTGAAGAGACTGAGACAGGCATGCTCATTTCATAAAACGGGCGTTAAAGAATCAAAATGTAAAGGGGTAAATAACTCTTATGGGTTTCGATAAAAAGTGCAATTTTCATTATTTTGACTCTCTCATGTGACTAGGGAGCAAAATTATAGGGAAATTGATTTTTCATAATAATTTGGGACAGCAGCAATATGTTTAAGGTTAATTTTATATAGCAAGAAAGTTAAAAAAAAATAATCTGGCCTGCGATGATATAATCTAAGGACCTACCTCCCAGTTTCTCTTACACGAACAATTTGTTAATATACTGTACTGTAACAACCTCTTCGTTCAAAGCCTCTTCACTACTAGTCTAGTGAAGAGGCTTTGAACGAAGTTGGCCGTCAGCTCTGCATATTCCTCTCTTCTCTTTGCCGGGCGAAATAGATTTTCGATGCTGGCAACTCCAGTCCATTCTCTGATGTTACTGTGACAACTGTCATTTGGTTTTTTTTTTCATAAGTACGACCATCAGTAGATTAACATTTTGTCAGCGTACGAGAAACAGGGGATAAGTATTAAAAGTTTTGTTTGCCTAATTAACGTTGTTTGCTCTCGTTCCAGGTAAAACATCTACAGCGTCGCGCCATCGCCATCGCTTTTGTGGCAGGTCTGGTTACAAATAGTGTCGAGTAACAAAACGAACATTCGGCCGAACAAAAAACACATCAATCACAAAGAAGTCCAAGCAAACGAACACCGAAAGTTAAAAATATACAGGTATTTGCCCTGAGAGGTCTTGTACGCGGCTCCGTTCGAGTTGTGACACAGAAGAAGCTAGACAGATCTGTCAATCTATACATCTATCTTCGTAGATAGACCTATCTATCTATCTTCACATACGATCTTTCTAGCTTTTCTACGTGATTTCTGCCTACCTAGTCTACAAAATATGAATACAGTATGTGCTTTACAGTGGGGAGTAGCTTAAATCGGACGAGTCCATACAGTGGAGAAATTACGTAATAGCTTAGACTTATGGCCAGTTTCTGAATTGAGAATTTCGCTAAGTAAATGGTTAACTGTAGTGCTGTCTCTTCGAATTTCTCAGAAAAGAGTGTGACAGAACGTTACTTATTAGTATTTACTTAGTGAAATTCTCAATTCAGAAACCGGCCCAAAAGATTGTACTTAATCCTCTTCTGAAAACAAAGAATGCGACACAAAATGGCCGTTAGTTAATTATTATATTTTATTTTAATTATATTTTGCACAAAACAAAACATTTAACATTTTATCCTGTTATTTTTACCAGGCCGCGAAAGCCAATGGAGGCGTATGTATGTATGTTTATTTATGACCGCGCAGAGGCCAAACGGCTGGATCGATTTTGAAAAATGTGGTGATTTTGACAAGTGAAACCTCAGCCCAACTCTGCCCACTGCTGGGTATAGGCCTTTTCCTTATTACGCCATATTTCATCTCATCGTCTCTCGCCATTCGCATCCATATACGACGCTAAACCTAGCTATATAACGCGACAAAAAAAAACATGTTGGACGTGCCAACAAAAAACCTACAACATAGGCTAGTTGAGAGTGCGAAAAAAAATTATTAATCATATATGTATTACAATTCTTATAAATTATGAGATTTCAAAACCACTTTTTCCGAAAACGGCCTGGATTGGCCGAATCGATCATGACGTCACAGGTATCTGCTTATAATCCCCAAAATTCTCAGAATTCTATAGGAACTTATAGTAGTACACCTATTTGAAGTTCCGCGCCCTAATATTTAAAAGTTCCCGCTCTGGGGCACACACTAGATGGCATTACAGTAAATTTTAGTACCCCTCTTTTTTTCTGTGAAGTCGACATTCTTCCACAATACTACTAAGTATTGTTCTGTAGAGTTGAAGCTTGTTTCCTTACTGACCAGTGACGTCACTGATTCCTTTGGGACGCCATATTGCCCAAGATAGCGTTTTGACGGCTTATTTTAAAAGTTTTTTTTTAAAAGAAATACATGAAACAATTTAAAATTACCACTTTCTGAGCACTCAATGAAAGCTAACAAAAAATCTGAGATTGTTTTCAGAAACCTGTCTAATAGCCTATTAACATATTTCACCTCCGATGCGTTTGACCCTAGTGTGTGGCACGCATATTAAAACAAGCGCGCCAAGCCAAACCTCTGCCTGCTAAAACGCATCTGGCCTTAGAAAAAGTGTGGACTGAAGGAAAGACAGACATGCTGACTGTCATTAGTGTGTTTTATCGTGAAAGTCGACGGAGGCAAAAACAAGAGTCACCTTGAAAGGATCTCGGCAGAGTGCGAAACCGCATCTGTTTGCACCTTTCTAGTGTTTCAATGACACATTTCTTTCGTAGAGTGAAAGCTACAGTCACTTAACTACATTCTTGCAAAAAATTATCACGTCAAGCTGAGACTGGATGGATAGACTTAATTTCAAATTTTTCATACAATTAAACCGCGTTGAATTTCATGATTGTATGAAAAGTAAATAGAATGAAAAATTCCACTATGGGTTCTTCAAATTGATTCGTATTTTATTTTCTATACAAATAGACTGCGTTAAGTTTCATGATTGTACAAAAAACTAAAATAAAGTATTGTAAACTTTTGCTCATTGGAAGTGGTTTGATTATGGATACTGAAGAAACGGTTGACATGAAAACAGTTTCTTGACTATCAATGAATTTCATCATTATCATCAGCCATTTGACGCTCACTGCAGGACATAGGCCTCCCTCATCGTTTTGCGAACCAAGAAGGGTTTTGCCATAATCGCCACGCTTGGCAGGCGGGTTCGCGATCGCAGTATGCGGTTGGAATCTCAGGAAGACGCTGCTGCCCGTCTCCGGTAAGGTATTTCCCTAGTCGCCTTCTACGACATCCACGGAAGGAAATGGAGTGACGCTATTCTTAATCCGGCGCCACGCGGATCAATGAATTTATCTGCGTTAATTCTTAAGGCTGGGTTCTACGGCTGCACGGATTTGTATGGGACTTCTTGCGCTGCCCGAGCGAAAAGTTGGGGGAATATTGGCATTTTTGAAATTACAGAAATACAAATCCTATTAATAGAATTTTGACGACCGACGTCGCTAACACATTCAGTGTACATTTGGAATATTTTTTAATAATCTTAAACTCTGTACAGCTCAACTAAAACCATATCTCGTAATAATTTAGACTCATGTTCGCGCGAAAGTCTAAAAAATAATGAGAATAATGACCGACGGCCCCAGACATGTACAGGATGTTCTATACATTGAAAAGTAATATATATTTTCTTCAGATTTTAGATACCAACCATTAGAGAGTAAAATGTATTTTAAAACACCTGATTTAGGGGTAATGTCGGAGAACCCAGCTTTAACATTAAGGCATATACCATATAAGCCCGCTACGACAATGAAGCCCAAATTCTTGCTTAATGTCAAAAACTCTAGTTTTATCAATCCAGTTAAGGAAGAACGGGCCTTCCTGGCACAGGTGAATATACACTTAATAGGAAGTCCCCACCAGTGTAAAATTAACGCTAAGTTGGTAAAGAAATAAACATTTTTATTATTTTATTTATTATTATGTCAAGAGACAAATTGCAAGAAAAAAGAAAGCAAAAAGAATTTTCTATAACTCGTTGTACAGGGTGTAACAACATACATATTTCTATCCGAAAAGGGTGTCTGCTAGTCACTATGAATAACTTTTACCAGCTGATATTTTATTCGCAATTTTGAATATTTTCCGATAGTAAAGTTATTAATATTTGCTAATAAAACCTCTGATTTTGGAATGGATACGGGGATTTCGTTACACCTAGTTTTAATGTGCAGTCAGTGCAATGCGTGCACAAAAAATAAGAAGTGCACCTACCTGATTGCCTATACAGGTGCTCTCAGCTGTCAAAACGGCCCTCACCCGCGTAAAACCACTTTTAATTTGAATAGTACTTATTAGATCTATTGAATGGATTTATAACATAACTAATTGCTTTTTGCTTATTGGATGTTTGCGCGTTAAGAGAAGAATATTCTTTATCACACCACCTATTCTTTGTACAGGAAAAAACAAATAAATTACAAAGATACAGTTCAAATTGGCGCCCTTACAGTACAATAGGTTGCTCAATCATGCAAACACAGTTTTTCAAGTGCATGTTTAGCACTTTTTTCTGCAAAGAGTCATTTCAGCCGTAATAGTCGCCTAAATAACCTGCACAGGCTAAAAACGACTGTTAAAATTTAAAACACTACTCCTCTAAAGAATAAAACACCAGCGCGGTCGCGGTGGCGGTGGCGTTCCATAAAAAATACTACTGACGTAAATGACGTATGCGTGAACCGCCACCACCGCCACCGCCTCCGCGACCGCGACCGTGTTGGTGTGTTTTATCCTTAAAATCAACGGACCCATTTCGTTCACCTGCCAAAGAGTACAATCGCCCCTACT
Source organism: Yponomeuta malinellus (assembly GCA_947308005.1). NCBI lineage: Eukaryota > Metazoa > Arthropoda > Insecta > Lepidoptera > Yponomeutidae > Yponomeuta > Yponomeuta malinellus. Next base: position 4,205,354 of record OX371019.1, read on the forward strand.
GGGCCTAATCGGCTCCGAGCAAAAACATAAACATTTCACGAACACCGCCCGCCATGCACCGGCCGTCCAAACAGAGCTCGCTGACGGGGAAAACATGGTGGACGGGCCAAAACTATTTTTTCTCCGATGAATTATGCCGTGTCGAAACTGGGGCAGCTGTACTACGGCTTGTCTTTTGCGAAAGCTTTAGCAGCTACGTAGGCATCAGCATAAGTCAGGCATCAATATATGTATGTGGGGATGCATGAAGTTAGCGCAATCACATCAAGTTTAAATGATAGGGATTAAGGAAATCACATGAAGCCCAAATCAAAAAACTGAAACCAAAGACCATCTATACATGTAATGAAAGCGGACTGCTCTGAGCTGAATGTACCCTTTTTTTCAAGACGAAGTTCTGATTCTCCAGCATTACAGCCTGGAAGCAGCGACGGTCGCTATCGTAGGACACGACGAGGAGGCCATCATCAATCTTGGATATAGAGCTACCGGAAACCCTCATCGCCACAAACACAAAAAATACCACTGGCATACTATAGCTATCCAAATATCATCGATGTGGCTCTGAGATCACAGACCCAGGAACAGACCAGCAGCAGTGGGATATTAAAAGTTTTATAATTTCTAAAATATACTGCATCTCACTCACTGGGTTTAAAAACTAGCTGCTTTGCAAACACCGTGAACAATATCCAAGATCTATGTTATCGAGTTCGCCAGTTAATGGCTCAGGTGGAAATCTCAAGGAGACGAATACAGCGTTGAACGATTTACAATATGCACCGTAAAGTGGACTACGTACCTTTTGTTTTTCATGAAATGTGTGTTAAATAAGACTGTTTGTTTATAGATTACCCCCACTAAGCCGTATATGAAATGTAATCTCGGCTAAGTGACTCGTGCAGGTGGTGTGCGTTGCTCCTGTTAGTAGTGCGTTGTGATTGACTGTAACTCCAACAATGCAGATGATTGACGGTGTACTGACGTCACCTATGCAGTAGCGGCTCGAAAAGGGGTTAAGTAATCAAATAAAACTTCCTTGTTTTTCCAATCTGAACACTGACGTTTGAATGAACCTCGCTGCTATAATACCCGATTGTTGGCTCAGTTGGTTGTTGTAGGTTGTAGTTTAATGTCGGTTATGTGATTCGAGCCGACACAAGAGTGAACTTGTTCATGTTTTAGTGTCCTAACACAAAAAAATAGTTGATAATAGGATGAAGATAAATGAGAGATAGGAGAGATTAATGATTATTACGCAGCGGTCGTTATTAATTAGTAAAATAAAAATTCCTCGTCGAGTCGAAAGATTTCCCGCACTAATCGAGCATCTCAAATTCGGAATCCGTAAAAATGCGCCACTTTCCATTAGGTGCTTATTAAAACCATACGGCATGTGTCGCGGACGCTTAGCAGCGATGGACGATGATATAAAAAGCGCGGTAAAGTGTCCACGACTGCCCTCGGCCGGTTATTTTCGGCTGCGGCCGTCTGGCGCGCCCACAAGTCTGCACTGGCTGAAATAGTCGAAATTCGAACGTTTGCTTTGACCGAATTCGTCTAGGATATACAAACAAAAGAAAATTAAAAAAAAATGAGGTCCGCGATCAGCTCAAACTAGTCGAAATTAGCACTGGCGAACATTTTTAGAAAATTCTAATATTTTTTTGACCGAAATTGATTGGGATCGAAAAACAAGCAAAAGGTGCACCTTGAACCAGCTAAATGTACCAATCAAAGCGTTGCTTTTATTATTATTGGACTGACTGTACTGGCTGAAATATTTACAATTCCAACGTCTTCTTCGAACGAATTCGTCCAGGATAATGCAAACTAAATATAGGTGCAAAAAAATCGTACCTCCATGAAGCAAAATAAGGATTCGGTGCAGAATGTCCTGGAACTAGCTAAAACTTTTGAAACGTTCTAACTTAAATAGAATCGGTTAACGCATGCACAGAAACTTTGCTTTGAATTAGTCAAATGCTCCAACCAAAGGATCACGATATGTTGTGTACGATATCCACGTTAGATTCTAGCCATCTAATCTTTGCAAGTATGATTTTTTCCTCTAAAAACCAGTAATACCTTCATCCGTCTGAGTACCAGAGTAATTTACTACTGCAAGATTGTTGACAGTTAGAAACAATGCTATGGTGGCAAAAACTGACGTAATAGCCGTGTTAGTCGCAGGAAACACTCAGAACAATGTTATCGCACGAATGAAGTTGACAAGGCCTTCGATGATTGCATTGCAATATGGTGCGACAAGTGAACTTACCGCACACTTCTCTTCGAATAACCTTAGTAATGTTCTAATGAGCTACAATAGGCCTTGTAAAAACTTGTTGATAATTTAAACCAAAGTTGCTGTAGGGGTAAAAAATCTAATTAACATGTTTCAGGATTAGCGGCTTTTAACACAATGCAGTATGTAGATACTGGTCATAATAAGCTTCAAATAAATGACATAATTGAAACCTGCAAAAACACTGCGAACTCGTAGAAGTGTCAATCAATGCACATACCAAACAGAAGGTAGTAGCTGACACTACTACAACCACGACAGTTCGTCGACACACACCAAAGTCAAGTTCGCTATAAATCTCGCGTCCCCCTTGTTATTCCGACTCCTACAATCATCCAATCTGAATGTTACACCACACCACCTATTGATGACGATAACTAGTCATGAGTGGCGGGGCCGTTGGTCCTAATTGAATTGTATTGTGTGACAGTTCAGTTTAGGGTATTGGATGGTCCTGTGTGATGTTGTTTGATTTAGGTGTTACAGTTGACAACACTTTGTCGTCGAAAGATGGTTGTTGGTTGTGTTAAACAATTTAGTCAAGTTAAGAGTATTTACCGCACTGATTACTTTAGCTTCGAGAGGTTAGGCTTCCATCCCGGGCATCAACTTATGATTTGTATTTTCTAAGTTATTACCATTCCCATTTGTGGTAGCTACGCCACTAAATGTGAATGAGAGTATTGTGAGGAAAACTGAGAGTCTGGGGCTTTATATACCTCAGCACATGCAATCGCCTTCTCTCTTCACCTTCTCTTTCTAGAAGAGAAGGCGATTGCATGTACGTGGGACATATAAAGGCTGGTTACACAAGTAAAAGGATTTGGTAGCTGAGATACGCCATCTCAGTTTCCAAGTAAAGTGGGCAAAGACCGACTGTATAAGATGGCTGTCGCAATCATATTATCATCAGGGAAGTATAACACCACACAGAATTAATTAGACCGACCGACCTTTCAACTTGACGTTAAAGAAAATCTGCTAAAATAGGGCCAAAAAGGAAAGTAATTTTGCGTATCTTTCTGTTGGCTGTTTTCTGCTATCGGCAGTAAGCATCAACTACCAAAAGCAGGTTAGCAGATAACTGGCACTACACGTTACGTTCTATGCGCAGGTATGTGAGCTACGTACGCTCTGCCACATCCAAAGGTCTATGTTGTCGGCTGCTCTATAATGGTCTATGTTACTTTGCACAGTCCATACAGGATATCTTAAAAATGTACGAATTACACCCTCAACACAATGCTGAGTCAGATGCCCTTTGTGGAAACTTTGACACACCACAGGTGCACTCTGACGCTCTGAATTTGCCTTATACTATGTTGTATGTATGTGACTTGCTTTTTCCTTTGTACTTGTTTATGTTACTTGTTATGCCTTTTTTTCTTGTGATGTGTTAATTTGTCCCAATAAATTACTTTCTTTCATTTGACATCCGAATGGGCTAACATTGTTTTTTGGATTTTCCAGGAATACATAATATTTTTTTAACATTTTTGTACCAAACAAACATTATAACGATTAACAGAGAATAGGACATTTTAAATTTATCAGGATTATCTGTACATCAGAAAGAATATGGCTTAAAATTGATAATGCTTACGGAAGCTTTAACAGGACGTTAAAAACGTAGGCGAAAGCATTTCTTTGGACCATCTTTTTAGCGGACCATAGAAAGTTAGCTCTTGAAGGGCTATGGATAAGTGGAAAAGTCGAGCAAAATGGGGAATTTTGCTGTGAGTTTGACAGTACAGTGCTGAGTTCTTTGGAAGAATGTGGGCGCGGCGACGTGCTCGCCATATTTACACTGACGGGTAAATAACGATTTATAACTAACTCTACTAAATAACTCATACGGTGGCGTGCATGTAGAACTCTTAAGCGTAGTTGTCAATGCCAAACACTAAATAGTCGGGGACGGAGATCGTGACACCGGCGTAATGTCCACTGAACGTGGAAACAGTTTCGAACATGATTTTTACGCTGTTGAATAGTATATGGCATTTTAGAATGGTTTTGAATGATCACACATTTTCTAGTCTAAGGAGAGTAAAGTTATCGTACCTGAAGAGAGTCGCCATTACTTGCCATGGGTAGACAGATTTGCAGATCAGATTACTGATTAGAATAAAGCCGTGTATACAATGCTCCATTTACACTGCGAAAAGATATATAGGGAAGACAGAGTTAAAAGTGAACTACAAAAAACATAAACTTTACAATTTTAATCCAAGAGATTTATGTTTTATAAAACTAAATAAATTATAAAAGTGAACCTAACTCAAATTTGTATATTTATAATGTTTGCAGCTCACCCTCATCATTCAAATCTGAAAGTTAAAGCGCTCGAAATCATTAGACAAATCAAAATTATTATAATTATGCAGCTCTTACGTTCCATAGTAAGAGAGACCTCTTCTCAAAGAGTATGGGATCACCACCCACATGGGGCATAGTCGTGCCCAACGCGGATTGGCAATTTCAAACGCTGAGAACGCCGTGAACACATCGGTCTATACCAACAATTTGTACGTCGCGTAGTGGTGCTGACAGGAGCTAAAATGCTGTAGCACCGCTATAGTTATTAATGAAAATTGCATTGACGCTACACCGGCTTGCCTTGCATGAGTCATGCTCTCGGCAATCGAACCCGCTGTATTTACTTTAGGTAGGTAAAAAAAAAAAGGGATTTGTCACCTTTTTCTGTCGGCAATGAGAAATATTTGAGCACCAATTAGTGGTTGGCGAAACATACAATTGAACAGCAGCTAATTCCTTAGCACAAAATCCCAAGGCGCTAGCGCATACCCGGTTGGCTGGGGACTTTTTTTTGCGCGGAAGTCGAACAATGGTCTAATTCATTGAGTCAGTCAGTCAGTGAGTATACTCTCCCGAACGAGAGTTCGACCGCTGCGTCGCTTCATATTAGCTGATCATATTTGATTAGTCGGCCACGTGGTTATTTTGTTGCTCACCAATTATTTGTTTTGCCAGTCGTTTAATTAGTAGTCGTATGCTTTCCAGTTTCTTTACGCAGCTCGCTTACGCTGAACCAGGTTAAGGGGGTCCAGGAAGTGACACTGGCGCCACCGAAGAAAAAAAAAACATATCTTTTTTTACAGATCACATACATTTGCAGAAAGTGTCAGTACAATCTCTCAATCATGTTTATTAGTACATTACTTCAGAGGGAAGAAAGTGACAGTTCCATATCGAGATTATGGCATTTGCGCCACGAGCTTGCGGGGGGCGCAAACCATTTGAGGTATGGAACTGTACTTTATCCTGAGGTATGTATAGTGCTTTTTATTACACCTACGAGGAAAATTATTGTCGGCGATCGACGACTTTTTAGATTTAAGTTCCTTAGCGATTAGATAGACATTAGATAGGTAGTTGGTAGATAGTTGTAAGAATACGTTTGTCACATTTCTATTAAATAATTTTATCACCTTGTGTCTTATTTTCTTAGGCTTAAGAGTCAATTTCAATAATAATTTTACATTATTTAGTTTTAGGATGATTTTACTTACCTTTCATTTGTTTTCATAGCCAGTACGATGCATATTATGTTATTTGCTTTGTAAGCGATTGTAAACTAGATAGAATACCTCTTGCACCACAATTACTAGTGTATTAAATCTGCAGAACAGATTTTCTATGTAGAATTTTATCTCGTAAACCACATTAGAAGCACGTCACGGATTAGGATAAAACTGGTAAAACCACGTAGATCAGCCTAAAATCTGTCGAAATACAACACATAGCACTCTATAGAATGGTGACATTGAGCCAAAATTAGCTAACAAAATCTTATGTTTCCGAAAGCGATAACTTTCGATTGGCTCAACCGATCTCGATGAAATTTGCACAGCAGGTAGTTTTTACTAATATCTAACCATTTTTATTCTCACTAATAAGATTTATTAATACTCTTCAGAGTTATTTCGATAGAAAAGTTCAATCTATTTTCCTCAGTAAATCTGTACAAAATCCTATAAGAAACTTATTAGAATGCTAGAAACTTATTAGAATGTTACTTATTCCAATGAGAAAACATAATTTTAATATAAATTAATCCGTAATTTCATGTAAATTCGCTGGGAAAGTAAATAAAGATAAGAAGGCTATCTATCTCGCTCGCTCACGCACCGCCCTCGCGCAGCCCCCGCCGCGGAACTAGGGCAATTTGATATAAAAGGCGGCCGATCTCCGACGATCGGCATTCTCTCATTCAGACTCATTCGGACTCAGTCAACTCAAGAGGATCCCCGCGAACGGACGAGCGAGCTGGAAGCTGAAGATACTCTCGAGAACAAGGTGTTTTCTTTGCGGCAGTCTACCCCCGAACCGAAGCTGAACCCAGGCTGTGCAGCTAGCCGCAGAACGAGCGGCGATAAGAATTCACCGGAGGAGAGGCAGCGTGAGCGACGAAGCGACGAGACTACTACGGCGGATCGACGTGACATCGAACTGAACGGGCGCTCGACTGGCCCTATACCTATAATACAGTCCACGTTTCTAATTCTTGTTTCTACGGACGTAAAAGAGAGGGGTTGAGAACTGAACTGAAGACGGAACGGGCTCTCTCTCTCTCTCTTTTTCATGGTCCTTCGGAACCGGATCACTGGAAGCAGTTGGGCCACGTCGAGCAAGTCACGTCGAGCAAGTCACATCAAGAGGCCACGTCGAGTACAGAAGCCAGCCAACTGAGGGAAAGACCATAGTACCATCCGGTACGAGCTACGCGGGTCGGGAATACGTATAACGGTGACAACGAGACCCAAAAGCGTAGCACGCCGGTCGGAAGCCAGCCGTGGCCAAGACTAGCGGTGTGGTATATTCGGACGTATATCACCTATCCCACAAGCGGGATAGAAACAGTCCGGCTGTCCCGAAGTGGAGCCGTATTGGCATTGCAGACACCACTTGCGGTCCAGTTCCCCCCTATTTCGCTCTTGGGTGGCGTACACCGGTAGGACGTCACCCCGTAGGAAGTAGGTAGGGCGTAGGGGTAGGGCCCGGTAGGAACGTGACCGACCCACTGACTGGACGATTAATAGGGACATCCGTGACGTACGCACGACCGACTCACTGACAGACGGTAGGCAGGAAGAAAGAAGACGTCCGAAGAAAGAAGCCACGATGAAGCCCACCGCTACGAGAGGGAGCCACGGCGGCGACGACGGAGGACTGAGGTTGCGATCGGGCAGGACCACAACGCCGACTGAGGGTGCGCTGAGGACCCACGAGGAAGAAGAAGAACAGGAAGTCTCTACGAGGGAAAGTTCGAGCGTTGCGACATCGAAAGCATCATCGGGCACGGAGACTAACACATGGTCGGCGGGCACAGGGTTATCCGCCGCTGGCGGCACGAGCAGTGGCACGAATCGCACCGGGGATGAGGACACCACGCTAACCGAGGGCGAGCAACACAACGTTACGGTTATGGAAAACGTCACTAGGGACGACTCCCGAGCGGGCACTGCGGACAGCGAGCAGAGAGCGAGGACACTCCAAGCGAAGATACGATTCATGGAAGCCAAAAGACTTGAAGCCGAGAGGGAGCTACAGTTAGCTCAGACCGAGTACGAGTTGGCTATACAACATACTCGCTCAGAAACGACATTCAGCGTCGACGCGCGGTGCAGCGCTACGGCAGCGACCAACAGGGGCGGGCGCTGCGCGGGGAGGAGAGAGATAGAAGATATGCCATACGGGCATCGCCGTAACGAAGCTCAAGCGGATAGCAGCGTGAACGAGCTTACTCACGCGTTATCGAACGCGCTGAAGTATTTGAAGATGGAAACGGAATCAGAAAGCAGAGCGCCGCCGCCTAAATACCTACTTGATCTGCCGATGTTTGATGGGGAAATAAGCGAGTGGATAGCATTCAAAACTGTCTTTGATGATACCCGGCGCCTATTCAGTGAGACGCAGAACGTAGCCCGACTACGAAAATCACTCAAAGGCGTCGCGCGCGAATCAGTTAAAGCATTGCTATACTCGGGTTCACATACGGCAGAAATAATGGAATCATTGGAACGAAGGTTTGGGCGGCCCGAGATATTAATTATGAACGAGATGGACATTATAAAGAAGATGCCGCGTTTGCAAGAAGATGGAAGAAATATCGCCTCGTTTGCAAATAAGGTTGCAAATTGCGTAGCTTCTATTAAGGCGCTGGGGAAACCGCAGTATTTGTACTCACCGGAGCTCACCAGCCGCATTGCCGAGAAGCTCAATCTCATATTGAAGTTCAAGTGGAGCGAGTATTCGAACAGAAATCCAGACGAACCAGAACTAGAAAAGATGAGCGAGTTTTTGAACGAAATGACGGAGCAATGCGGCGCGATGGCAGCTTACGAGACGCGGAAAGAAGAAAAGAAAGAGAAAAAAGATTTGCGCCTTGGAAGGAAACGACGACCTGTACATTCGACACGATTATATGAAAGCGAAGATTCGGAATCGTGCGAGTCGAGTGACGAAGATAGCGAACGAGAAGAGTCGACTAGAATGATTGCAGCGATAAACAAGCCGGCTAAGAAGTTCAAGAGGGAACCAGGACCGTCCACACCGCGGCAAGTTACGAAGACTACTTGCCCCTTATGCAGCAACACGCACGGCCTACGAGACTGCGAAAAGTTCCGCGGGTTCTCATACGATGAAAAATGGAACAAAGCAAGAGAACTACGCGTGTGTTTTCGGTGTTTGAGCGCGACGCACCGCCGTTTCAACTGCAGAGCTAAACCGTGCGGGAAAGGCGGGTGTAGAATGGGCCACCATGAACTTCTGCACAAAGAAGAGGAAACGAGGGCCACGGTCTCTTCGACAGTTAACGCTGTTGTCGGCGAACACACTACGTACCTGAAAATAGTGCCGATCGAACTATACGGCTCGCGAGGCAAGGTGGAAACGTTCGCTTTGTTGGACGAGGGGTCCACCCTCACGCTGATAGAAGAAGAGACAGCATTAGCCGTGGCACCTAGAGGAAAAGCAGAGCCGCTCAGCATAGAGGGAATCGGCGGAAAGCGCACCGACTTCAAGCAATCATTCAAGTTAACATTAAAAGTAAAAGGTCGATTCGAAAGGAAGCTAGAAAGCATGACGGCCTACACCATAGGGCCATTGAACCTTACGACGCAGGCAGTGCCACGGGGACTAGTGGCAAAGTGCGCTCACCTGAAGGATATCGAGGAGCAGCTGACTTATGAACGCGTCCGCCCTACTGTACTAATAGGACAAGACAACTGGCATTTGATCACTACGCGCGAAATAAAGGAGGGAGACATCGATCAACCAGTCGCGTCGTACACTTCGTTGGGATGGGTGCTACATGGGCGCGAGAAGAACTGCGGAAGAGGACGCGCCATCATCAACCACCTAACGAGAGAGAAGGGCAGTGATCCACTGGACGCTATGATCAAGGAACACTTCAGCATAGAGAACCTTGGTGTAGAACCAAAGAAACCATCGAACGACATCAATCAGCGCGCACTCAACGTTCTAGAAAGCACAACGAAGCAGCTGTCTAATGGACGATATGAAACCGGTCTTATCTGGCGAACGGACGAAGAAATCATGCCAGAAAACAGACAACACGCAGAACGCAGACTGTACTCAATCGAACGGAAGCTAGAGAGAAATGACGATATGAAAGAAGAGTACAGTACACAGATAGAAAATCTGTTGATAAAGGAATACGCTGAGGAAGCTACGAACGCGCCTGTCTCGCAAAGAACATGGTATTTACCTCACTTCGCTGTCCACCATCCGCAAAAGGGAAAGATGCGACTGGTATTCGACGCTGCAGCAAGAGTGGGAGGCCGCAGCTTGAACGACGCATTACTGCCAGGACCCGACTTGTTGCAGAGCCTATTCGGGGTACTAGCGAGATTCAGAGAAGGAAAAGTGGCGGTTATTGCGGACATCAAGGAGATGTTTCTTCAAGTGAAGATAAGAGAGGAAGACCGAGACAGCCTGCGATTTCTATGGCGAGCTAACAAGAACGAACCCGTCAAGGAATACAGAATGACGTCCTTGATTTTCGGCGCAGCATCCTCACCGTGCACGGCGATCTATGTGAAGAATAAGAACGCCGAGAACTTCAGAGATGTGTATCCCGAGACAGCGGCCGCAGTAGAACGACAATTCTACATGGATGACTACTTGCAAGCGTTCGAAAATGCCGAAGCAGCAAGCAAAGCCGTAAATGAGATGATACGCATCCACGAGAACGCCAAATTCGAGCTTAGAGGATGGGCAAGTAACGATCCCCATGCACTGAAAGGCGTAGAAGAAACAAGCGCGTCGTCAAGTACAGCCATACTGGCCGACAAGGAAGAACGAACATTAGGTCTCATATGGAAGATAAAGGCCGACACGCTTAGCTTCGCGCTAAATCTACGTAACACACCGAAGGAGGTCTTAGAGGGACATCGACCTCCCACCAAGCGGGAGGTCACGAGCGCGGTCATGTCAGTCTTCGACCCGCTGGGGCTCGCATCACCTATCACGATCCAAGGCAAGAAACTTATACAGAACATTTGGCGAAGCGGCATAGACTGGGACACACAAGTGACAGAAGAATTAAAGGAAGAATGGAACAAATGGCTGAAGGACCTAGGAAAACTGGAAGGCCTAGAGATACCAAGGAGCATCACCCCGAGCCCACACAGGGGGGAGGTGCATGTCTTCGTCGATGCAAGCGAACAAGCGTACGCGTGCGCCGCGTACTGGCTGGACGAGAAGACAAAAGAAGTATCGTTGATCGCAGCGAAGGCCAAGGTGACGCCATTGAAGCCCGTATCCATTCCTAGACTGGAATTGCAGGCGGCGGTCTTAGGCTGCAGATTAGCTGCTTCCGTCAAGAAGGAGTTGAACAGCGAAACGACGACCACTGTATATTGGACGGACAGCAAGACAGTACTGGCATGGATAAAGTCAGATCCGCGACAGTTCAAGCCATTCGTTGCACACAGGCTGGCCGAAATTGAAGAAAGTTCAACACCCCTGCAGTGGAGATGGATTCCGACCAAATTGAACGTAGCAGACGACGCTACAAGAAGTTCGCCAGCAGAGTTTTCGACGGCCCACAGATGGTTCACCGGACCGCCTTTCTTACAGTTGCCACCGAGTGAGTGGCCGCAGGAAAAACCTAAGGAAAAAGCCATCGTCGACGACTCAGAGCTGAGACGCCCGAGTGTTCACACAACGATCGCCACCGAACACAAACGCGATCCGTTGCCCGCGGTTGATAGGTTTAGCAATTGGGGTAGGTACGTTAGAGCCACTGCCCGTGTTATCCAGTGCGTGGAAATCCTACGCCGTAGATACCGACCCGACGAAACTGCTAAAAGCGGAGAATTGTATCCACTAACCGTAAATTACCTACAAGCCGCTGAAAACCTGATTATACAGAAAGCGCAAAGAGCAGACTTTGCAGACGAGATAGCCCGAATAAAATCGAAGCAACATCTACCGAAGTCTTCTCCACTACGAAAGCTATGCGTCGAACTAGATGAACATGGTCTATTGCGTGTGACTGGCCGTCTAGACCTCTACACAAATCTAGACGAGACTAAGAAGCGACCCGCCATCCTCAATGCGAGAAACGCAATCACAAGATTGTTGATTCAGCACACGCACGAGGCATTCATGCATGGAAATCACGACACCGTCATCAATGAGCTGCGACAGAAGTACTTCATACTCGGTCTACGAAGCGCCGTTAGAAAACTGATCTACAACTGTCAGTGGTGTAAGCTGCGCAAACTAAAACCTACAAAGCCACAAGAAGGCGCGCTACCACCAGAGAGAATGAACAGCGAATCTCCTCCTTTTAACTGCTCTGCTATCGACTACTTCGGCCCAATGACAGTCACAATCGGCCGACGTACGGAGAAGAGATGGGGAGCCTTGATAACTTGCCTTACCACCCGCGCCATACACATTGAACTCGCCGCTAGCTTGACGCCATCATCCGCTATTATGGCATTACGACGCTTCATGGCACGACGAGGAACACCGAGCGTAATCTACTCTGATAACGGAACCAACTTCGTAAAGGCGAACAAAGAACTAATGGACGCAGCAGACGAAGTTAAAGATTACGCGACAGCGCGAGGAATCGTATGGAAGTTCATACCACCAGGAGCACCACACATGGGAGGTGCGTGGGAACGCATGATAAGGACTGTGAAAACATCACTATCTGCAGTTCTAAAAGAGCGAGCGCCCAGAGAAGAAACTCTTCACACATTACTACTGGAAGTCGAACACATCGTTAACTCACGACCGTTAACACCAGTCCAGCCAGACCTGAATAAAGAAGCGTTAACGCCAAACCACTTTCTCATCGGACGTTCTTGTGGAGTTACACCAACAGGCCACTTTAACGCCCGAGACGCAGATGGTCATACATGGAAAGCGGCTCAACACTTAGCCGATCAATTCTGGCGAAGATGGACCAAAGAATACCTACCGCTCTTACTACCAAGACGACCATCCAAGTCACAGCACCACCGTGAGCCAAAGATCGGGGATATAGTACTTATTTCCGATGGCACAACGCCCAGAGGACTGTGGCAACGAGGCGAAGTAATAAACGTCAACCCAGGTTCAGACTCGAAAATACGAGTGGTGGAAGTGCGGACTAGAACCGGCATCCTGCGAAGACCAACATCGCGCTTGATCATCCTGACCTGACCTGGCCCGATCGCAACCTCCTCTTCAGCAACACTGCAAGATCGCCTTCGACTTTATGGTGTTGGCACACAGGGGGGAGACTGTCGGCGATCGACGACTTTTTAGATTTAAGTTCCTTAGCGATTAGATAGACATTAGATAGGTAGTTGGTAGATAGTTGTAAGAATACGTTTGTCACATTTCTATTAAATAATTTTATCACCTTGTGTCTTATTTTCTTAGGCTTAAGAGTCAATTTCAATAATAATTTTACATTATTTAGTTTTAGGATGATTTTACTTACCTTTCATTTGTTTTCATAGCCAGTACGATGCATATTATGTTATTTGCTTTGTAAGCGATTGTAAACTAGATAGAATACCTCTTGCACCACAATTACTAGTGTATTAAATCTGCAGAACAGATTTTCTATGTAGAATTTTATCTCGTAAACCACATTAGAAGCACGTCACGGATTAGGATAAAACTGGTAAAACCACGTAGATCAGCCTAAAATCTGTCGAAATACAACACATAGCACTCTATAGAATGGTGACATTGAGCCAAAATTAGCTAACAAAATCTTATGTTTCCGAAAGCGATAACTTTCGATTGGCTCAACCGATCTCGATGAAATTTGCACAGCAGGTAGTTTTTACTAATATCTAACCATTTTTATTCTCACTAATAAGATTTATTAATACTCTTCAGAGTTATTTCGATAGAAAAGTTCAATCTATTTTCCTCAGTAAATCTGTACAAAATCCTATAAGAAACTTATTAGAATGCTAGAAACTTATTAGAATGTTACTTATTCCAATGAGAAAACATAATTTTAATATAAATTAATCCGTAATTTCATGTAAATTCGCTGGGAAAGTAAATAAAGATAAGAAGGCTATCTATCTCGCTCGCTCACGCACCGCCCTCGCGCAGCCCCCGCCGCGGAACTAGGGCAATTTGATATAAAAGGCGGCCGATCTCCGACGATCGGCATTCTCTCATTCAGACTCATTCGGACTCAGTCAACTCAAGAGGATCCCCGCGAACGGACGAGCGAGCTGGAAGCTGAAGATACTCTCGAGAACAAGGTGTTTTCTTTGCGGCAGTCTACCCCCGAACCGAAGCTGAACCCAGGCTGTGCAGCTAGCCGCAGAACGAGCGGCGATAAGAATTCACCGGAGGAGAGGCAGCGTGAGCGACGAAGCGACGAGACTACTACGGCGGATCGACGTGACATCGAACTGAACGGGCGCTCGACTGGCCCTATACCTATAATACAGTCCACGTTTCTAATTCTTGTTTCTACGGACGTAAAAGAGAGGGGTTGAGAACTGAACTGAAGACGGAACGGGCTCTCTCTCTCTCTCTTTTTCAATTATAGACATAAATGCATAGAAATATTTATATTTAGTTAAAAGTATATTCGCCCGTTTCTGGAGTAGGCTAAGATCATAAGGTCATGCAGCCACTTCTTCCGTGGTTCCGCGCGTTTTATATACAAAAATAATTTCGTTTTTAATTTTCTGTATGCACCAAGGAGGTTGGTAACTGGTAAAAAAAAAAACTGTATGTGGCCAGTAACAATTTACTTGAAATTTAATTAGTAGACAGTTAAAGTCTCTTTGCAGTATGACTGCTGACAAATTAAAAAAAAAAACCGGGTATGTAATGGAATTTCATACATACTTCCCACCCTTGGGTCGGAAGGATTTTCATACAAACTTCCATACCTTGGGATGAGAGGATTTGAAGGGCGGGATAAAGGCGTTTCTTCCCTCTAATTGGTATAATTAGTATGTATTTTCAGAGCAGGTGTAATAAAAAGTGATTTTTAGGGCTCATATTAGGATAGCATCAACGCCAGCAACGGCCGTTTTTCGCATAAATGCCATCTAGTCCCAGGTTCGTGATCCTGGGTTCTTTGTCGTGGGTCCTAAAAATCACTGTTAACATGATTGAGAGATTGTACTGACACTTTTTACAAATTTGATCTGTAAAAAAGACACGATTTTGTTCCTCAGTGGCGCTAGTGTTACCCCCCTGGACCCCCTTAACAATTTACGTTATAAGATAAGTAATTACTGAAGTGCAGCAGAAACAAGTTACATGTAAACAAACGTATGCCATGCGTTGACGCCGAGAACGTTTTCTTGGTTGACGCTTATATTCCTAAAGCGGTAACTTGGGCTATTAAACATTCATGCTAAAGACATAAATCTGTAGTACATATAAGCGCTAGGAACTCATGATTCATGGGAAAAATTAGATGCACAACGGTATATGCCATGATCAAGGCATCCACTAAAAGCTTGCCAAGATTGGTCTATTCTATACATTTAAAAATGACACAATTTATTCCATGTTGGTACAAAAACACTGCTAATTCCGTGAAGGTAAGGCACTTGGCAAATTCTTACATTAGAGAGGAGAAGTCGCCCAGTATTTTTACGTTAATGTTTTTGGGAGAATAAAGGAACTACGAAATAACATTTAAGTTATCAGCTGTTATATGACTACTTGCATAATGATAGTTTGCTGTTATTGTTCAGAAATGTATAGAAAGTGCAATATAAACTGTGACTTGAGAGCACAGAGTAAACTTAGTAATCTTCTAGCACATAATGGAAGTTGTGAAATTGAGTCTTCTAAAAAATGATTCTATAAAAATCCGTTTTTAGGGTTCCGTACGCGATGGGTGCCAAACGAGACCCTATTACTAAGACTTCACTGTCCGTCTCTCTGTCGCCAGGCTGTATCTCATGAACCGTCATAGCTAGGCAGTTGAAATTTTCACAGATGATGTATTTCTGTTGCCGCTATAACAACAAATACTAAAAACAGAATAAAATAAATATTTAATATGTGGGTTTAGGAAAACCATGAGGGAGGCCTTTGTCCTGCAGTGGGGGTCAAATGGCTGATGATGATGTGGGGCTCCCATACAACAAACGTGATTTTTTGCTGTTTTTCTGGATCTTTGTGTCTAATGTTGTATAGATAATGGTACGCAAACCTTCGTGCGCGAGTCCGACTCGCACTTGGCCGGTTTTTCCTTTTTTACATACCGAACCCTAAAAACAATCGACAACCATGAATTGCTAACATACGAGAAACCGGGGCTAAATGTGGTTAGACTCAACCTATTTGCTTTAGTAAACCTACGAACCTCCACGAAACATTGAAACGGGAAACTTTACGCGAAAATACGCGGCGTCTCTCCCGCTGTTGCGAAGTTTAATGTTTAAAATATTGATTCCAGAATTTTAATGGTACGAAATAATTTAACGAGCTCATGGCCCATTTAGGCGATGTCGTTAACGGAGTTAATGGCATGCCCGCCAACAGATGTTTCGTTTAATGGAAACATACTAGGTGTAGTTTTTTTTTATGGTGGAAATTATGTTTCTACCGCTAATTAGACAACTGGGCTATCTAGCCTAGTAAATTGAGACCCCGTAAAAATCTGTTTCGATTTAGATTTCAACAGATTTGGAGATAGCTTAATGACTAAAGATGCCAAATATGATCAGTACTATCTGTTCAAAATATATAATTTGTGCTTTTTAGCCAAATTACACAAACCAAATTCTTTGTCTAGTCAGAAAATCGTTCCCTAGTCTATAGATCGCTCAGCTGCGACGGGGACTCCCCAACGCCTTTTCCCAACTAGGTGCTCTTCAGGATACATTATAG
Source organism: Yponomeuta malinellus (assembly GCA_947308005.1). NCBI lineage: Eukaryota > Metazoa > Arthropoda > Insecta > Lepidoptera > Yponomeutidae > Yponomeuta > Yponomeuta malinellus. The sequence goes on from OX371019.1 coordinate 4,222,044, forward strand.
CTATTTTAGTCTCTCACAAAATGTTCTTTCTTGAGCCAAAAGCGAAGGCAAGAAAGGTCAATTTGGTTTGATTTATGCATCGCCTGGCAAGCTCACGGGTCAAGGCAAGAACCGTGTGACACGCCTTGCTTTGCGCTCCGTGGCATAGAACGTCCTAAGTGTTGCTCCACGTCATGGAATTGCGAAGTAGATTATTTACGCTATAATATTTAAATAAAAAACTATTTACACGTTGGAAGCCCAATTCGAAAAATGTCATACCTGTGAGTCTACAAAGGGGCTCCATAGAGTAACACTGGCGCCACCAAGGAAAAACATAATATCTTTTTTACAGACCGTTTTTGCGAAAAGTGTCTGTACAATCTTTCAATATTGTTTACTTTTTGTCTAGATGGTTGATACATTTTTCATTTTACAATTTTAACCTAAAATTAAGTGAGTACTTGAATACTCTTAATGTATTCTGCCATGCATTCAATATTTGGCTATCAACCGTTCTTTAAAGCATTTTCCAGCGAGCTTTCCATATAAATGCGTTTATAAATTAATTGGTAAGCTGTGGACAACTGTTATTGAAAATAGTCATCATAACACCCACACATTTCTGAATAATTCGTCAACACTCTAATCTGTCCCACGAAATCCGTAAAATCGACTTCAAAAACTCAGTGCGACCAAAAAGACCGTTTTTGTTCGATCGTTTATGTGGACTTAATAAAACCTGTCGTAGGCTGTGTCATTTAAATGGAATAATTCGTATACGTTTTCTTATTGTTGCAAAGGCGAAAACCTTCCCTTGAGGAATCCTACAAACCGGTTCATACTGCTTTCCAAGCACTCTTTTAACGGTCAACAAGGGTTGCTCGAGTAAACCTCAGCGTCCAGTTTTCAATGGAAAAAAGTAAAGCTGGCAGAATGAAATAGTGACCTCTTTTCTCACTGGACACAAAAGGGGAATAACAACTGACACATATCAATGCAGCAACGGCCCTGCCTGTAACCTATTTCATAAATGTCAGAGCTCGTGACTTAATTTTTTTACACCCTTTACGTCACGTAGGATAGCGTAACGCTAGTGAAGTAGAGCAAATGAAATACCGAAAATACTGGATGGAAAAATGCTCTACTCATATAAATTGTACCTACTATGTCTTATCACTATTTGGAAGTTCGTGCCGATTGTGACAAGTGACAGGTCTATTGGTACGTTCTGATCGTATCTTATATTCGAACGGGGTTGCCCGCTGGATTCCGTAAGAGAAACCTCTATGAAATACATTAAGAAAACAAAGAGCTTATTAGACCACGATTAGACGAACAACCTAACTCAAAAAGCGGGTACCCAATGACATAACCTCAAAAAGAAAAGCCGGCGAACGCGGGCACTCGGAAAGATCGATCCGCTCGTACAAACCAAGATTACGTTTAGGGTAGGTTACATTCCACCTACAGGCTATGTACATTGGCAATTCGAGACTAGGTCACCGTTACGTAACTCGAAAACGATGTACTCGCGCGAACTGGTACTCTGCGATATCATTCCATCTATAGTGTGGATAGCGGAAATATCTTATGGAAATGTTCATTCCGTGATAGGTCGTTTCCTATCCGATTTTCCGTTCTATGGGGCTAACTTTTGCCTTTATAAATTATCGTGATTATGGAATATTGAGTTAGTAACGCAGGGGGCGAAGTACCAGGGCGGCATGGGTACTAAGTATAGTTGTGTAACCTTGATGATGCATCTGGGAGCGCGACTGCCCGGGCCGGCGTTCGATTTTCACTTGGAGAATCGCGCGCCCATGTTTCCCGCTCGGGTGGGCGTGGCTTGCGAGCCGGTCAATAGCACGGCGTCGCCCCTCTCGTTCGCCCCGCGGGGGAGGACTACGTGCGTCCCGCTCGCGCCGGGGATGATTGAAACGTCTGATGCCGCAGGCGCCCCGCGCGCCCCCTAGCCAAGGACGTTCAGTGATTCCGTCCCTCTCTGCGTCGAGAGCACGTGTCTCAGTTACTATCCTTATAATGTGTGCTCCCCTAGTAACGCGCGATTATTCACACACAATTATGTGTCAAGTGCCTGTCCGATTGTGCGAGGTGTGAGCCCAGGAGATGCCCGGGGACTCAAACAGCTAGTGATATGGAGATAAGGGGCCTCGCGCGGAACGAATTGTGTCTTCCGTCCTCTGAACTCTGTCGCCTTGTTTCTAAAGCTATCGTGATATATTCAGGTACTGTGCAAATCCTTAAATCCGTGGGAGGGCCTTTCCATGTCCTCCGATGACCTTATAATCATGCCGGGTCCAGACAAATAGCTGGAAATTGTAACAGTATTGTCTGGAATGACATAACATCGATATCGTGCAGGTGTCGAGGTAACGTATGGAAATGCCCACCCAAGTAACGTTGTGAAAAGGTTTTCAGTAGACTTTAGGGCCTGCTATCATTTATTTCTTAACCTCAAATTTTGCTTTGGCACTCTATAATTTTGGTTCCGACACTTCAAAAGACGCTAAATGGCTTCATAGTTAAAACATCCCATTACTTAGACGCTCAGCACAATAAAGCCTAGCGGAGCCTATAATTTCTACGAAACAAAACCGCCCGTCCCATAAAAACTGCCGCATAGGCCATTCTGCGTTCCAACCGAATAGTACGCGGAGTAATAAAAATCTGTATCGAGATACTTTCCGAGCCAAGTCGAGCGACGGCCTGACGCCAAGTCTAGACGCATAGGAATTACTCAGGGTTCGGGATGACGCAGTCTTTCCTTGCCTAGCCTTGTGTTTGGGGTGGCCACTCCTTGGGGAAAATGCCACTAACAGACCACTTTTTTTATTTACATAGGGGACATTACTGTTCGCGACTGAAAACAATGGTCTACGAAGCTCTGGTCACCAACCACCGACCGTTTCATACTTCGACCGTGGACATTTCACCGCTTTTTGCCGGTTAGGACCGGGCACGTAATAATTTTATTATTTATTTATTTATTTATTTATTTCGCGTAGTCATAGTTTTTGTCTAGGGTGTAACAACAAAATCCCTATATAAATACGAAGCTGGGGGAGGGTTCCAGGTGAGGGAGTAGGAAAAGATCAATCATTCCATACCAAATAGTATTTTTTTTGCGATTTCACAGTTTACCCCATATTAAAAGTTGTTCGGATTGACTTCTGGAACCCCTTAATTGCGGATGTATATGGTGAGTTTTCTTTTTTCAGTTTTTTACACCTTGCATGGGGAAATTAATACAAGATATCACTGTACAGCAGGATGTATCGAAATCGCCTTATCTTCGTGAAAACTTTAGTATGGAACGGACGATACTTTTTTTCGATTTCGAAGTTGTCCCAATAGTAGAGATTCCTCGTATTAATGAATAGAACGCCCTCTGCTTTTCGGGAAGATGAGAGGATCGTGTACACCCTGTAGAAATAGCGGTGACCATCCTTATCAACTTAATAGGGAAGTTTATATGACTCTTCTCCAATACTAATCGTTCTGCTATCTAGTGTAGCTAATGTCATACTTTTACAAATTACCTTTCAGCGCTCACAAATTGTAGAGAGATGTCTGAACCGATTCCCACGCGAAGGCTGCGTTTCATAAAACTACAATACATAGTTTTTTATGACTAATCGATGTACATTAGAGATGACCGCGAAGGATGTCGTGGTGGAGAACAGAACTATACCCAGCAGTGGGCAGAGGTGGGCTGATGAAAGGATTTTCATAAAGAATAGTTCGTCCAGATAATCATTTGGACAATTACACACATCGAAAAATAAGAATTCGGTCCTAATCGCCGGCATCATGATGATGATGATGAATCGATGTCCATTCCATAGCCGAGTCCTACTGCAACGAGTTGTCATAGTGAATTGTTGTTCTTTAAAGGACCCCGGTCTCTGAAATACCACTCAACTGACAGTAGCCTGCCTAAGACGAGCTCAACTATAGCGGAGAAGCCTCAGGATGACTCATTGGGGACCTCTATTTGTGGAAGAGATTCCGATTGGTAACCCAATACCCCAACGTAGGCATTGTTTGCGGTAAAAGCTAAACGTTACTCGATCCACCCTGTCTTACCAAAAGCTAGCATTATCCCGCGGCTGCGCTCACATGGGAAAGTATAAAAAAAAAATTATGTAGGACAATTTATTTCTTATGTGTGACAGGCCTTGGCCTTGAAGCGGTGGTGGCGCATCGGTAGAACGTCGGCTTCTCACTCGGGAGGTCGTGGGTTCAAATCCCAGGGGCACCAATGACTTTGTTTTATAAGTGACGTACATTTGTGAAGTTGTAGTAGCAATACCACTCGCTAAATGTGGTTTCCAAACATCGTGAGCAAACCCTAGTGTCTGAGGTATTTACATATCTCAGGCCCAACTATGAGGCTAAGTGCGAAAACCTCAGGTTTATCTATCTATCTATACCTTGGCCTCTGTCTCACCTGATAGTAAGTGACAGCGAGGCCTAAGATGATACGTGCTTGTCTGTAAGGTAGCCTAACTAAAAACTCAAATAAAAAAAAGCTTCTAATTGAACAGAATCGAAAAACTACGGAGCACTTCTGCTTGATCTAGAATCGTGATATCAAGAAGCAAGATTCCCAGCAAATCCGAAAACTGTTAATTGGTCGTTGTATCACAAAATAAATAATCTTTAAGATGACAAACTTAACTATGCAATTAGAATGTGCTTGTATGTATGGGAAAACCTACTCGTAGTTAGATCGCAAAGTTAATTTTGTAGTCGTTTGTCCGGAACCCTACGACCGTGAGTACTATCGTACGTATTAGGATTTTTTAAAACAATTACTAGCATTAAACCAACAAGTCCAACAAAAATATCTTGTGGTCCATGAATACAATAAATCGTTTATATGTGTATATATTATAAGTTTGTAGTATAAATATTTACTTATTTATTGTTGAGTATTCGTCGCCTTCGTATGCCTACCAGTTAATTTCTTGCACCACCTGTGTTTGACTGGTAGAAAATGCTTATAGCATTAAGTCCGCCACATTGCCATTGTATTTTTTACTTATGTGCAATAAACGTATTAATAATAATAATAATAATAATAATAAAAATGATCCAGATTATTCGGAAGGACAAACCGACTTTACCTATTATTAACACCTATAGAGATAGAAAAGAATGCCGACTGACGTCAGAACTCGGGCATTATTTCGCGCACCTCTTGAAATTTTTATGCAAGATATTTTTTTTTTCAAGAGATCTGTGTTTATCAATACATACACTTGAAGGTATTTAATGGTCATAGATCAATATTGCAACTGTTTATTTATTTTCTGATTCTTCGAATTTATTTTAACGGCATAGCCCGAAAAATGATTCCCAGTGCTATAAATACTGGTATTATCTTCTGTCAGTCGACAGCTGATCGACGTTTGAATTGTCGTTGGAGTTTTATTTTTTATTTTTGTTACAATGAAGGGGCGAAATATTACTCGTCGAGTTGCAATTTTAAGTTTTGTTCCATACAAATACGAGAATGCACAAGAAAAAAAATCATACGTACAATTATGTAAACCCTGCTATTTCGGAAAATATAAATCTGAGTTTCTTGAGGAAACCTGAGTGTCTGAGCTGTTCAAATACCTCAGCACTTGAAATTGCCAATCCGCGGTGGGCACGCGTTGTAATTAAGCCCGTACTCTCTCTGGGAGAAGGCCCGTGCTCTGCAATGGGACGTATTTTTATACAGCCTATATACACGTCCCACTGAAGGGCACAGGCCTTCTCTCAGAGAGAGAGAGATAGTATGGGCTTAATCACCACGCGTGCCCACCGCGGATTGACAAACGCAAGCTCTGATGTAAGTGAACACCTCAGACACTCAGGTTTCCTCAAGATGTTTTCCTTCAGTAAGGGAGTGGTATTGCTACTATAATTTCACAAATGTATGTAACTTAGAAAAACAAAGTCACCCACTACCCCCCTAATGAGAAGCGTTCTACCACTCCGCTACCGCTGGGATGGGACGTATCTGGGGGCACGGCAATGCCCCCGCCAAGTCGAGCCAAAAAAGCGGCACGGCTGTACCATCCTTTTCTCGAAGCAGTGGCCTAATTACGCTCACCAAATCCTGAGCGATTCCAATCGTCTAACTGTCAAATTCCATACTAATTTGACAGGTAAACGATTGGAATCGCTCAGGATTTGGTGAGCGTAATATGGGGGCAGTTCAGCCATTTCCGACCCCCTATAACTTCGTTGTGGATAAAACTAGAAGCATGAACTTTCAGTAACCAAGCAGGCATTGTATAAACACGGTATATTTCAAATTTTATTAAATTTGAACAAGTAGTTTAAGAATTATAACTATAGTCTTCTTAATTTTGTTTAATTCTCAAATCTGGAATCCTTTGTACAATGTGTATGACAAAAAGTTAGAAATGATTCAAAGAAGATTTATTCATTATTTGAATTTTAAAACAAATCGCGGATAGGTTAGTTACTTGGACTCGTGTCGTAGGCACCAACTTCTGCCCCTCCAAAAGCGTCGCGAAATAGCTGTATATACCCTACTGCATCGTATTACGTCTGGTCAAATCGACTGTCCACAGCTGCTTAGTCAACTGAATCTGTATATTCCAATAGATGAAGGCGAGTAAATCCCGTATTTCATCTGGAAAAAGTATCTTCAGGGTATAGTGAAAATTCATATCTATGGAGGGTTTGTACCCAATTTCATAAACTGGCGAAGGTAGGCGATCTTGATATGAATAAATTAAACAAAAGCCCAAAGCTTGAGGGTAAAACTTAGTGCAGATTTCTTCAATGGTTAGAATAAGATACATTATTGAGGTAGTTTTTAAACTGTCTGTTGTGTTTTTGCTCAAAGAGCTCAATGAAGTCCTAAATTGTTTCTATAAGTGGAGACTTCTGTATGTTTAAAGTTTTTGTTATTCACTGTTATGTGCTGTTAAATAAATAAAAAATAAATAAATAAATTTTGTCACTCACTGACTGACCGATCATCAAAACTCTTCGGCACTAAGGCACTTCTGGCAGACTTATAGCTTCAAATTTAGAATACAATTAGTGTTTAGTGTATAAATCAAGGATAAACTAAAATATTTTGCAATTTCGGTCCAGTTTTCTAGATACGCCAACTGCATAATAATCTTTGTAATTCTATATAAATATATAGGATTACAAAGTTACATTTGCAGTGAATGAATCAGTGTAGCTGTATATTATGTATAATATAATGAAATAATGGGTGTAGATAGGTAACTAGATATAATTATGTTCAAAGGTAACTTGTAAAATGGTCAACGGAATGAAAAAGCAAGAATGGGACATGTCTTATAAAGTTGTACTGAAATCCCGCAAAGTATTAGGTAGACTAAATTGCCCAAAATGCAATGAACGAACACTAACAAAAAGAAATGAGATGCTATTAAAAACATAACTTGTAAAAAAAACAAGTCTCGCTTTTTACGGTAGAAGAACTGAGTTGCGAGGCTTGGTTTTTTTTACAAGTTATGTTTTTAATGGCATATAGGCTACATAAAAAAAAAAACTGTCAAAAAATCTCATAGAAGAAAAGTCGTTGTACAACACGAACTCTAATTGGGGTGTCACTGGAATTGCGTTCTTTAGAGGTTGCCCTGTACCTCGTAGCTTTTTACTGAAAGTAAAAATACAATTTCATGTGCCACTTTGTGTTGTGATATAATCAAACTTAATAGGCCGTTTACGTAACATCTATTGTCGGCAAGGACGTAAAAAGCGGAACGCTCTATGGGCTATAAACTGCCACAAAAACTAGTGGAGTTTTGCTAGGGCCAAGTTACAATTTGGCTGAAAACGACCCACTTAGTTGGGAGTTTTTGTTCGCTTGGCTCGACGAACGCTGCTGTGGCTCATAGCTTGCAATTGTAATGAAAGCTGTATTAATCTATCTAAGTAATACCTATAAACGAGCAATTCTTGTTTATATATAATCTGAATATCGGAAACAGCGCCAAAGATTTTCATGAAAATTAATATGCAGGGGGGCGATAAATCGATGTAGCTAGGTTTCATTTTTAGAAAGCGTCGTTTTATCCGTGTTTTCAGGCAATGAAACACTGCTATAATATAATGATACTACGAGAATGAGAATACGAAGGTATATTTCCATCATCTAAAAGGTTGTAATAGCCTCTAAATAGGTTTTTAAAATTGTCCTCAGCACGGGTTAGTGCAACAAAATAGTTATTTGTTATGCAAGGCTGCAAAGTTAATTTTTGGCGCGAGTACCTTGTATTGAAACCTGAGCAAGCGAAGGATTCTAGGATTGAGCCACGAGCGAAGCGAGTGGTTCAAATATAGAATCCTGAGCGTAGCGAGGGTTTCAAAGGTACGAGACGCTAAATAACTTTGCTGCCGAGCGCAACACACAACTTTTCACCTCACTAAAGCGAGGAAAATGTTAGGTGCAAGAAAAACAGTTTTAATAAATATTAAATTACTGTTTATTTATTTCAAAAATTAAAAGTAAAATTACTACAATTGGTAATATTGAAAGTTAATTTTTTTTTTAAATCAAATTTTCTTGCCGGCCAGTGCGATTCTTTAAATGAGGCTGGCGCATGACATGAAATAAGTATTTGCATTTCAATCATCAATGGACTGGCTGCAGAAAATATAAACTATTACGAAACCAATGAGGTTCTATATATATGTAATTTATTGTACGAAACCTTTATTGAATAAAAATATTCGAATTTTAAAAACACTCCACGCTAGCGGATAAAGTGCGATTTTCCACGCAGATTTCGAATGATAAACAGAGCTTTTATGAGCTAGTGAGGTGAAATAGTTATTTGTTATGCAAGGCTGCAAAGTTATTTTTTGGCGCGAGTACCTTGTATTGAAACCTGAGCAAGCGAAGGATTCTAGGATTGAGCCACGAGCGAAGCGAGTGGTTCAAATATAGAATCCTGAGCGTAGCGAGGGTTTCAAAGGTACGAGACGCTAAATAACTTTGCTGCCGAGCGCAACACACAACTTTTCACCTCACTAAAGCGAGGAAAATGTTAGGTGCAAGAAAAACTGTTTTAATAAATATTAAATTACTGTTTATTTATTTCAAAAATTAAAAGTAAAATTACTACAATTGGTACATAATATTGAAAGTTAAATTTTTTTTTTAAATCAAATTTTCTTGCCGGCCAGTGCGATTCTTTAAATGAGGCTGGCGCATGACATGAAATAAGTATTTGCATTTCAATCATCAATGGACTGGCTGCAGAGAATATAAACTATTACGAAACCAATGAGGTTCTATATATATGTAATTTATTGTACGAAACCTTTATTGAATAAAAATATTCGAATTTTAAAAACACTTTCCACGCTAGCGGATAAAGTGCGATTTTCCACGCAGATTTCGAATGATAAACAGAGCTTTTACGAGCTAGTGAGGTGAAAAGAATATTATTAAGGTTTTAATAGCTCAGGTGGGAAACCGGGCTGTCCCGAAATCAGGACACCCCGACTCGAGTCCAGGTGTCTCCAGTTCGATTTTTTTTTTCATCGTATCCAAATATAATTTCCAAGAAACACGATTAACCAAAAAAAAAAAGCTCGGTCATCCATGTACTTATTGTTAATGTTCGCACAAATCTCGGAGGGGTAGGTAGAGACCAGGGTTTGCCACTTGCCACAATCCTGACGAACCTCTTTCACATCATCAACCTTCATTAGTCGCATGCACACACGCCATTCCGTGTGGTGCCGGATATTCCGTGTGGCGCCGGATTAAGAATAGCGTCACTCCATTACCTTCTGTGAATGTGGTAGAAGGCGACTAAGGAAAAACCTTACCAGAAGACGGGCAGTAACGTCTTCCTGAGATTTCAACCGCAAACTACGATCGCCTTCCCGCCTGCCAAGCGTGGCGATTATGGCAAAACCATTCATGGTTAGGAAAACCATGAAGGAGGCCAATGCCTTGCAGTGGGCGTCGAATGGCTGGTGATAATGATGATGATGATGACACACGCCGGTTTCGGGTGCTTTTTATCTTCCGCGATACATCCGCTATTTTATCGACCTATAGAAGAAGAAGAAGAAAGACATTTATGTATGTTCCACTGGGACGTCTCTTATCGGCCCTTCCACCCACTTTGCTCGAATCGTCAGAATTTTATTATCATAATGCGAAGCCATCTTATTCCCAGAGCTCAAAATACCAATTTGATATTCCAAAACCCGAGCAATCTCTGCTCTAGTATACGACAAACAACCCGGGTCATACATTATGTTTTCCATTGTATATGGAAATTCGCATCCCGAAATAAATTCGCCCGGCATATTTATCGGCAAACTGCATCTTTATTAGAAATCGATATAGGCTCGCTGAAATAGCTCGTTGAGGCTAACCTTATCGTGGTTATCTTTACAAACCTGAATGGTTCCAGCATTCATACTTTTTTCAACTCCCTCAACTTCGCAGTATAGGAATTTGACCTCCACGACTCATCCGTTTAGCTAGCCAGTTTTACATTGGACGATAACCGTAACTTCGCGACATCATAGGACTGCCTCGTTGGCCTAGCGGTTAACACGCTTGATTACTAAAAGATTTATTAATTGATTTGCACAAATGGCTTCAGTCTGGGTGTATTTCCATTGTATGTAATGTCCTTGCCTGGTTACCAAGCCTTGTATGTCCTTCGAAAAAAAAATTGATTTGTTATGAAACTGATTCGGTACAGTGATATCGTCAGTCTCAACTCGTTGACTATTCTGTCACGGCAATACCACGACAGTGTGAAAAGTATTCCTGTTTGAACAAGTTTTAACACTGTTAAAATAATTTCCCAGCGGGGCCTTATTTAGCCCTGACATGAAAAAAAATCACGTTTTCTCGAGTCATTTAAAAACATGACGAGCCCTTAAGCAATTAGATCACTTAAAACAGACGGAAGACGTTTTTAAGGTTCCGTACCCGAAGGCTGCCAAACGGGACCCTATTACTAAGACTCCACTGTCCGTCTGTCGGTCTGTCTGTGTGTCACCAGGTTGTATCTGTGAACCGTGATAGCTAGACTGTTGAAATTTTCACAGATGATGTATTTCTGTTGCCGCTATAACATATTAATAACGGCAATAGGTAGACACTTTAAATATTCACAGAATATTTAGTTATATATTTGATTCACAAATAAATAATTAAATTAAAATAAATGTTTAAGGGGGGCTACATACATACATACATACATAAACTCACGCCTGTATCCCAGAGGGGTAGACAGAGAGCAGGGACTTGCCACGATCCTGACAGATCACTTTCGCTTCCTCAACATTCATTAGTCGTTGCATGGACGCACGCATGCATCTTTGTGTCTAATGTTGTATAGATAATGGCACGGAACCCTTCGTGCGTGAGTCCGACTCGCACTTTCCCGGTTTTTTCCTTTGAAGTGATCGAAATTCGCCATATCGCTGAATAATTTAGCGCTTTCAAAGTAATCGGTCAATGGAGTTCGACATCCAATTGAGCCTATTGATTGAAAAACTCATGGCTAAGTATTTCTTTGGAAATCTGCTATTTCGACATAAGGTTGATCTCAACTAAGTGAGATGTCTCAAAAAAGTAAGGCAGATGATATTTCTCTATCTAAATATGACTTATGTAGATTAATAAACATCAGTAAAATTTGCAATCAATCATCCAGCTATTCCAAACTAAATTCCTACTGGGTCAAAGTATGAAAAGCTTGACATATATGTCAAGCTTGACATATATATATATTTTCAGGGTTTCGTACCCAAAGGGTAAGGGACCCTATTACTAAGACTCCGCTGTCTGTCCGTCCGTCCGACTGTCAGATGAACCGTGATGGTTAGACCTTCCACGTCACACCTGACGACTGCCTCGTTTTGGTCTAGCATTGAGGTGCTTGTCTACGAACTCAGAAGTCGTTGGTTTGATTCTTGCTAATACAATGATTTGTACCAAGGAGTTTTTTCCATGTCAAGTCATCGCATCTAAAAAAATCATGTAAATTTTTACTTCTATCGTGTGGAAATGAGCATACAACCTCTTTTTTAAAAGAACCAAGCAAGAAGAAGAAAGCATACGTGTTAATCCAGGTTACAAACTATCCGTTCAACTGTTTTTGCGTGATTGAGCAACAAACGTCCAAATATACCAATTTTTACGTTTATAATATTAATAGTATTATGTAGCACTGCTGTTTTTTTAGCTCTTCGTCAAATAGGATTATCAGCTGTCAATAATCCGGTCTTAAAAAAATATTTTATTTCTTGTTACGGTGTAATTGTCACGTATTAGATGTAAAATGGTTTTTAATGAAGCAAAGACGGGGATGCCTTATCACAACGTTGATGAGATAGAGAAGTATTCTTGTTTGTCTTGATTGTCAGAGGCCCTTGTCGAGAGTCAGTGCTGCCTAGGTGGAAAGTGTATTTGTAAATACAATAACTTGTCCTGTTTCCAAACTAGGATACCCTGTATTTTGTAAGGTTAACACGAGAACTAGACATAATAAAAACTGAATTTGCACGAATCTACTCGTTGATTTTCGCATTTTTCAATTTTCCGACGTTTCGGTAGATTTACAAGTGCCGTGGTCTGGGTAGACTGAGGTGACGGCGTCTTTTTGAAAGTATTAACTGTTAGTTTACTACCCTCGGCAAAAAGTTATTAAGGTACGTTTTATTCTCCGTTTCCTTCCGTGGATGTCGTAGAAGGCGACTAAGGAAATCAATTACCAGGATTCCAACCGCATACTGCGATCGCCAACCCGCCTGCCAATCGTGGCGATTATGGCAAAACCCCTCATGGTTATGAAAACCACGAAGGAGGCCTATGTCCTGCAGTGGGCTTCAAATGTCTGATGATGATGATGGACGTTCCAAAAAAATTCTAAAAAATCGGCAAAACAATAATTTTATATAAACTCAAAAATATTGATTTGGTTACCCTGTGCTCTGGTAACCAGGCAAGGACATCACAAACATGGAAATACACAGAGACTCAGGCCATTTGCACAAATCAAGTACGGCGGCCTTTAGTGGGAATTGAACCTACGACCTCTGTTTAGATAGCCAAGCGTGTTAACCGCTAGACCAACGAGGCAGTCAAATGACTTCAGATCATTTTACTACATTTTACTGCATCAACCGCAGGACCAACGAGGCAGTCAAATGACTTCAGATAATTTTAATTCATTTTACTGCATCAACCGCTAGACCGACGAGGCAGTCAAATGACTTCAGCCCCTATATTACGCCCACCAAATCCTGAGCGATTCCAATCGTCTAACTGTCAAATTAGTATGGAATTTGACAGTTAGACGATTGGAATCGCTCAGGATTTGGTGCGCGTAATTAGGCCACAGATCATTTTACTACATTTTACTGCACAACTTATCCTATGTCCTCAATACGCTATTGGTTCAAAGACCTGCCAAGCGCGACAGTGCGAGTCTCGCGTTTTAACGTCAAAAGTCACGACTTTCCAGTACATTAATTGTCAAATTCTATCGCCATCGTAGTACCCATGCTGGGACTAGATAGCATTTGTGCCAAAAACGGCCGCATTTGGCGTTATTGCTATTTAGTCCTAGGTTTTTCGCCTTAGGTGCTCAATTGAGAGTTCCAAAAATTACTACTTACATACTTAATTGAGAGAATAGAAAGACACTACAGCAAAAACCGGCCAAGTGCGAGTCGGACGCGTACACGAAGGGTTCCGTACCATTATCTATACAACATTTGAATATTTCAAGCGTCTATCTGTTGCCGTTATTAATAACGAGCAAAAAACGGCAAATAAATCACGTTTGTTGTGTGGGAACCCCCCTTAAATAGTTATTTTATTCTGTTTTTAGTATTTGTTGTTATAGCGACAACAGAAATACATCATCTGTGAAAATTTCAACTGCCTAGCTATCACGGTTCATGAGATACAGCCTGGTGACAGACAAAAGGACAGTGAAGTCTTAGTAATAGGGTCCCGTTTGCACCCTTCAGGTACGGAACCCTAAAAACTATTTGTAAAAGAAGATATGATTAGATTAGAACACTTTATTGTACACACCAGAAAACAAAATTTTGCCGTATACAATTGGCGGTGTTATCGCTAAAAGCGATCTCTTCCAGACAACCTTGGAATGGATAAAACTAAAAGATGAAAAGAGTAGGTAGGTAGGTGTATATGAAATATATGGGAAGAAAATGTACGTAAACCGACTTACTTCTAATATTCATACATATTTAATAAAATACTTAAACTAACCATAGAAGACTTCACCAGTTCTTTGAAAATAGGAAGGGACTTTGCTTTTCGCACTTGATTTATTTGATATGATTTATTTTCTGTTGTTGGCACTGGTGTACATCATGGAGATTGATTGAATAGTATCCCCTTTTGGAAGTTTGAATTTTTTATTGTGGGTGGAAGTTTATGGGACGTCCCAGGCGGACATACTACGACCAAATAGACATTGTGTTAGTATAGGGCAAGATAAAAAGTGCCTTCCCAAAACCGGCGTGATAACTTGCAATGAGTAATGAATTTTAATAAAGCGAAAGAGATCTGTCAGGTCAGTCAGGATCACGGCAAGTGGTAGACTCTGGTCTCTGCCTACCCCTCCGTGCTACAGGTGTGAGTTTATGTTATGTTTTGTGAAAAGAGAAAGAAGTCCTAAGAGTCCTATTATGTCTCATTGCGTTTTCTCCGTCACTAATACATTCAGTCAGGTCCAATTATGTATTCAGAGTAACAGTACTCCTGATGCGATTTATTGATCCGCTATTATTTCCGGCATCGCTATTCGCTATTCGCTGCCCTGTCGAGTTATTATTGGACGGTGAATCGCTGAATTTCTCTATTTGGCGAGAGTGTTGTGAAAATATTGTCACGTTCAATTCTAGATTCCTAGAAGATCGGGTGTTATGAATTGTCGAACCTGGAATTTGGGACGCCTAGCCGGAAGGCAGCTATTTAGAGGGGTTAGTCGGAGCGCTATAAAAGGCGAGATAAGAAATATCTTGGTAAACGTAGCCTTTATGTTGATAGAAGGAACAAATCTACTTGATGTTGCTCAAGTCCGGCAACTAAAATAATGTTGTAAATGACATGAATGAGTATACATCATCATCATCAGCCGTTTGACCTCCACCTCAGGACATAGGCCTCCCTCATGGTTTTCATAACCAGGAGGGGTTTTGCCATAATCGCCACGCTTGGCAGGCGGGTTGGCGATCGCAGTATGTGGTGGGAATCTCAGGAATACGCTACTGCCCATCTCCAGGTAATTTATTTCCTTAGTCGCTTTCTACGACATCCAGCGGGAGGAAATGGAGTGACGCTATTCTTAATCCGGCGCCACACCTCTGAATATTAAGAGTTGAATGCATGTTTTAGGAATATAAAATGCATGCAAACCTCTTAGTTACTTATTGTAAGATCAACTATAGGATTTGTAAGCTGATGGTTCTCCAATTCGAATAAATAAATAAAGAAAAAATGTAAACGCTGCTACCGATTATGATGATCATGATGATAATGACGATGAAGCTGACGAAGACGCTAAAGTTATGATTCCTCTTGTTGCAGGTCGCCACCTCCAGCATAATAGGGAGCCATACGCCGCGGCAGAAAGACGGGTGCGATACGCACTCGTGGTAAGTACCCTATTAGTGCTTCCTGCTTCTACAAAACAAAAATTGTCACAAAAATTTCTTATTTCCTTCGGACTTTAGGAATTTCTGCGAATGTTAAGTTCACTTATTTTTATTAATAAGTATAATTATATATTTATAATAAGTAGGCACTTATTAATATTTCAGTCTTTATTTGACTAGTCTTTCTATTAAAATTCTTCATGTAAGCTATTATTATTAGGTTAAACGGCATTCACAACACAGGCTAAGCCTAGTGTGCCAACGACCCAACTAACTTGTAATTTTCTTGCAATTAATAAATACTTACGGTGAAGGAAAACATCGTGAGGAAACCTGGGTGTCTGAGCTATTCACATACCTCAGCGCTTGAAATCGCCAGTCCGCGGTCCGCACGCGTGGTGATTAAGCCCATACTCTCTCTCTGAAAGAAGGCCTGTGCCCTACAGTGGGACGTATATAGGCTGCTTATGCTAATAAATACTTTTTACTTTTTTTTAACTTGGTTTTGATATTAACTGGGTTTCCTGTGTTGTTTGCATCAAGTTTTCGTTGTCTTTCTTGAATTATACTTCTTTTTATTACTGGACCAACGTTTCCAGCAGAAACTGCCCATAAATCGGTGACCACCTCCCCCCACGCGCCATCACGTGCAACTTGCTTAGGACTTTGAGTCAACGTCAGGCCTTTTAAAGTTAACTCAATAATTACGTCATTCAACGCTGATAACAACTTTTAATTCCTCTCACGATCGCGAGACCTTGGCGCCAAGTCGATTCGATGGAATAATAAAGACTAAAGACTGCTTTCTGGTATTCTGTTGGCTGCGTATACGCTGTAAGGTTCCTTAGATAAGCCAAATGTGGTTAAAAATTGTTGAAAGGCTGAAATTGTATACGGCTTCGCCCACGAGAAATGCCCATTCTTATATTGCCTCTGTTGATTCTGATCGTAATTCGAGTCAATTGCTCTTTTTTTCTGACACAAAGATTGCCATCGCATCGCTCTTTATTGTCATGTTCATTTGGGTAGTAATCTTCATTGATTATTTTGAATTCATTAGGTTTCTCGTATGAATATTACGTGAGTATCAAGAATGTGTGACATTATGTTTACCGACACGTACAAGATAATGTCACACCTTCTTGTTACTCACGCAATATAATTCTATGCAAATTTATTCATCATAGAATGAGTTGTTTTGCGTGAATCAAGTGTTTAATTGGTATTATTCCGGTATTCTGATGACCTCCGTTGTTAAGCGATTCCCTTGATGGCCAAGCGTCTACAGCTAGCTTTGTGCAGTGCCACTATAGCTTCATTTACAGGCTGATGTCACCTTATCACGGGGATAAATTAAATGACACATAAACTTCAGGGATATTAAATAAGCAAACTGCGCTCAGAAGTCTTTTACGACACCACGTAGACGCGATAACCTTCGCACTACTTATTTTTATAGTTGAAAGTGAGTTTACACTAGACTCGACCGCGATTACTATTTAGCCACAAGGTTGCGAGAGGCTTTGCTGTGTTTGTCTGGAATGATAAGTACGACGAGCAAGGATCGTTATTAAAAATGCACAGTACCTAATACTTTCATAGATTTCCTCTCTCTCTCTCTCTCTCTCTCTCTCTCTCTCTCTCTCTCATATCAAAAGGTGGAAAGGTTCTCGAGTGGAGACCACGTACTGGCAAACGCAGCGCCCACCAGACCGCTGGACCGATGATCTCTCTAATATATTTCTCACTAAATCTACACCTTAGATCGGTTCGTCTTCATCCAGCGACATAAAAACCATCACTGTTTGTACTAACATATTACTGAGTGTATCTCTGTTCGTACTCTACCTGAGTCGTCATTGTGAGATGGAGGACATTACAGTCCTGTCGGAATTCTGAACAGTTAAAATAAACACAAATACGTATACAAATCCCAGTTCATCTGAATAGTTCCGTAGAGGTTTGCCCCATTCTTAAAATAGTCGGGATTGCAGTGCTATATTTGACTTTACCATCTTCCGGGACAGCTTGAAACCTACCTTTTATATCTTGGGACTGAGTCTATATGGTGCCTCAGTACAATTAATGGCCTGTTTTGTGGTGCAGTAATCCCTTGGTTGCAACTGGGCGCAACCCACTTCTGGTTTAGTTAACTTTCAGAGAGAAAATAAAAAAAAAGTTGGATTGAGGTACGGCTAAAGAGTTCTTGGAATGACAATTTCTTAAAGGGGTTCACGTGAGGTTCACTGGCGCCATGCGTCACTGATGGAAAAATTACATATCTCGTACGGATCGTTTTTGCAAATAGGCTCGCTTACAAATCTCTCAATAATTTTAATAACCTATTTAGAGGCTAAAACTAAAGAGGCTCGCAATTTCACTGATGTCGTCACTTGCCCATTAGCTCAGTTGGGAGAGCGCTGGCACGTTTAGCCAGAGGTCGCGGATTCAAGTCCCGGCATGGGTGGAATTTTTAGCCTCTAAGTAGGTTTTTAAAATTGTCCTCTGTATAGTGTATAGTGATTTTTAGGTTCGACGACCGAGAACCTAGTATCCTAGGAAATACTCGTGCTGGTGTTACTGTTTACGGGTAGAATTTTATACAAAGGGACGAGCTTATCATAATATTTATTGCACTCGTTTTTTACTTTCCAAAAACTGTATACAATTTTGCTGTTTACAGGTAGAATTTTGCATAAAGGAAAGAGCCTATCATAGTCTTTATTGCGTTTTTTTTACATAGGTACTAAAACCTATATTCTTTCAAATGGATTCAAATGGTGTAACCTGTGCGAATTAAATATGCACTTCGGGCGAATAAGATCGCATCGCACAAGGCGCAGAATTAATTTGCACGGATTATATTTACGTAATTAAGCAATGCGATGGTTTAGTAGACTACGAACAGTGTCAATGAAACAGCTGTTGTCCTGCTAATAACACTCTATTAACCAAATCCGCTTTTAGTATACTCGTCGCTAAAGTGATTCAAACGTAGAGTGATTAAAGAAACTTAAAAAAAAATGTTCTATCCACGTTACAACAAGCAGGCGATGTGGCAGCGGCACGGTTTCAATCTAAAATCATTTTGAAAAAGAAATAAACTTAAATACTTACGCAATTAGGGACTACAATATAATGTGCAAAAAGCCCGTTTCCGTGACGTGCCCAATGACCGATCGTCAGCCGCACGTGGCCGGGCTTTTTATTGCGCTAGTATTGTTGTAGTCTGTAACCTTATAAGTATTTAAGGTTTATTTTAGTGTGTCTCGTTGCGCCCGTACGTCGTCGGCCCGTTGTAGTGTGAATAGTCCGTTAAGGGGCCTGCCTTTACTTTTTGTAGGCATGAGAATTGAGATAACTTAGATTTACTTTATACTTAGATAAAAATTGAGTGGGTCTTGTTGATGATTCTCTAATAAATTATATACAAATACAAATAGATCTATTTTACCAAAAAAAAAAAATTTTACATCCTTATTATCTACAGATAGTATGGATAGTATTACAATTTTAATTGTGGCCCTCGCCTCCTCAAATGTGTGAAACATCTGCTTCAATAACGTCACAATAGCCTATTAATTTTATTTATCGGGGCTTTAAAATAATGAAAATGCTCAGGATGCGATCGGGGCCGGTTTAATTAACTTGTGCTGAGTACAAAAGTGTCACCTGCTGTGTTTTAATATCATTTTTATTGGACAGACGTTTGAAATAATAAAAATAAACGAAAAGATATCAATGTATGCCTTCAACGCTCCTTTACTTTGACGGTCGTGTCAGAAATTATTTATCAGTTCCCTAGCTATGGCCGCGACCTGTCGCGGAGGATTAAGATAAAACATGCTACTATCCAGGAATTGGTCTATCTGCATGATACATTTCGTCCTCTCTCTGAATGGATATTCAGCCGATTAAGCTTGATTGATAGCGTTACACCTTTGGTCGGATACACTTGCTAAAATACGAAGGTGCAACTTGCGAAAAAGTTATTTTAGGGGAAACATATTGTTCTTGTTGTACAGAACAGCCCCTTAATAATAATGATTCTCCGAAGTGAATAAATAATTGAATAAAAAACACAATGAGACCCCTGAAAACTTTTTTTTATGTACCTTATTGCGTGCCACTGCAGGGCACAGGCCTTCTCTCACACAGAGAGAGGGAGAGTACGGGTTTAATCACCACGCGTGCCCACCGCGGATGGCATTTTCAAGCGCTGAGGTGTGTGAACACCTCAGACACTCGGATTTCCTCACGATGTTTTCCTTCACAGTTAGCGAGTGGTATTGCTACTATATCTTCACAAATGTACGACACTTAGTAAACAAAGTCATTGGTACATGCCGGGATCCTGAAAACATGACGCTCCTATTTTCATTTAGGCAGTTACTTTGTGTAAAAAGGACAGAGCCACCTTTTCTCAAACTCTCGAACCAGATTGTACGGTTTAAAGCTCCTTAAACTCCCATTAATCTTCGGAATACACAAAACATTGCACAAACTTCCGCCCCAGGGCGCTGCATCAACTGCTGCACTTAATTACAATTATGCACTACATACAAAACAACTCAGCCTCACGCCCGCCTGTCGGGCTACTAGGGCTGCCAATATTTTTTCAGGCAATTCTCAATTGCTTAAGAAAGAAAGAAAGAGAGAGAAAGGTGTTTCTTTAAAGAAGTAAGAAATGGTGAAAATTTAACACATAAAAAGAAAAGGCATACCAAAAAATTACTCACCTAATTGACTAATTATCCAGGACAAGTGATTGTGTTGTGTGGAAGTTATTTATTATAGTATTTTCTAAAATACAGTTCGTGCCCCAAGTTGGGCGCCATTCTAGCGGGTTTCGGTATAGATGAAGGATTCTCGATGTAAATGATAATGTAGAACTTCAATACCTGGCGGAAACGGTGGTAGCCTAGTGGGTAGAACATCGGACTCGAAAGCGAGAGACCCAGGTTCGATTCCCAGTGCGAGCATGTACCTATGACTTTGTTTTCTAAGTTATGTACATTTGTGAAATTATAGTAGCAATACCTCTCGCTAACGGTGAAGGAAAACATCGTGAGGAAACCAGGTGAGTGGCTGAGCTATTCACATACCTCAACGCTTGAAATCGCCAATCCGCGGTGGGTCCACGCGGTGATTAAGCCCATACTCTCTCTCTCTCTGAGAGAAGGCCTATGCCCTGCAGTGGGAAGTATATAGGCCGCTTATGTGTGTATGTTTGTCAGTAGTGGTGTTTCGTCAAAAGATAAAGTAGGAATGAGAAAGTGCAAAACAAATTTAGAAATGGGTGATGTAATTATAAATTTTGAGTTTAAAAGGATTAGACAGAATGAAGAAATAACAGAAATGGTGTAAGGTTTGCAAAGGCATTTCTGTACAAATAAATAAATAATAATAATTAAGGAGACAGCCAGTCCTGACTGACAGACAGACGCTCCGTCTAGACGGCGTGGTCTTGGTAATGTAGTCCATTTGGCAACCTTCGAGCTTAAATAAGGTTCTGAACCCTATTTAACCCGTAACAAGTATCGATCCATCCAACTTAAATATAGTATTTATGCGTATTATATATTTCTTCAACAGTATTATATGTATTGATAAGTATGGTACATCATCATCATCATCAGCCCTTTGACGCCCACTGCAGGACATAGGCCTGGTTATGAAAACCATGAGGGGTTTTGCCATAATCGCCACGCTTGGCTGGCGGGTTGGCGATCGCAGTATGCGGTTGGAATCTCAGGAAGACGCTGCTGCCCGTCACCTGGTAATTTATTTCCTTAGTCGCCTTCTACGACATCCATGGGAGGAAATGGAGTGACGCTATTCCTAATCCGGCTCCACACGGAGTAAGTATGGTACGCAGACCCGACACGTAGTATTTTTCAAATAGCACGTTGGCTACCCTAGTTATCAAATAGATCCAAAAATTACATTTCCGAACATAATTCCTGATTTCCAGCAAATTTCCGGATCCCTTGTTTCCAATGACTAATGTGCACTCGTCGGAGGAAGCGAAAAAACCCACGTTTATATTTTATGTTGCAAAAATTTTGGAAAAATAACTGAAAAAAATAACAACCCGACTGCTGAGCATTAACTAGGCAAAAAGCAGGCGGGCTACGTCATATAGCCTGTATATGGTTTTTGTCAAATTTGTCCAAAATCTGACCATTCGTTAAGGAGGGAACATAGAATCGGTATCGGTATTCGGAATAGGTTGTACTCACATTCATACAGAAGAACCAAACACCTTTTGGGCTTCGCCGTAGTCGGGTAACTGCACACTTTATTAATTTCCTGACAGAGAGCCTTAATTCTTGACATGTCTGGAGAATTTGGCAACCCTACGGAGGTTTAAACAGAACACTTAATTGGTTCAACTGAAACTTGCCTCTAACGAGCAGGGCTTAAAGTCTTCGAGTCGATACGATAGTTGTATTCCCCTAATAGCTGTTAGGGAGGATGGTCTACGCGGTTGAGGTATTCTCTTTCTCTCTTTCGTTCTTACAGTGTGAGCGGTGAGACGGAATGTCTTCGTTAGTTTCAAGTCAAATTAAATGTTTTGTAAAATTGAAGAAGAAGAAGAAAGACATTTATTGTTGTTTAAATAAACTATTTTGTAACAGAATTACGTATGTTCAAATTAATCGACCGGTTAACACGCTTGACTGTGAAAAGGGAGGTTCGATTCCTATAGATGCATCCGTACTTGATTTGTAAAAATGGCCTCAGTCTAGGTGTGTCCTTTGTGATGTCCTTGCCTGGTTAACACCTGGTAACAGGGTGCCCTAGTTAGAGACCATGACAATTGATTGTGTTGTGTGGCAATTCTCCTCCTCCTTTACTAATACCATTTTTCAGTTGAATCATAGAAATCAGTCGTTAGGACCACTTCGGTTTATTGTTACTTACGGCAATGGCAACGCCTTCTTCGAGTTGCGGGTATTTTGGCTGGTGTGAAATAAAGAGTTCTAATCAATCTTTAGTCATACTACCTTTCCCTTCTGTCTAAGCGTATTCCCTAAAGCTCCGGTCACACACAGTGACTAATCGCTGCGAGTGCACTCGCCGCGAATAATAGTCGCAGCGACCATTCGCTGCCTGCCTGTCACACACGACGAGGTCTACAAGAGAATCACGATAGTCAGTGCACATTCGCAGCGAGTAAAATTGAACATGCTCAATTCGCCGCGAATAGCCTTTAACACGCTGCGAATACTCGCGGCGAGTAGACATTCGCAGCGATTGGTCGCTGTGTGTGACCGAAGCTTAAAGATCGTGGCGTACTGTCACTAATGGGTGTTTTGGGATGGATGATGCCCTAAAGGATGTGACTGGGTTATCCCACTCAAGTGTCACTATTGTAAGAGAAAGCTTAGAACTCATACAAGGGTGTTAGTATTCCAGGCACGTTGGTCCGTTGGCTCGGCTAGGTCTGTGCCTCCTAATGGGGGATGTCTTGCGCTTTGATCACATCCATAGTGGAATAGTCCGCTTACGTGGATAGAAACACAGCAAATAGGTCAGGGTAGTTTGGTCAGCGTAGCGTCCACGGTGGATTACAAAAGGAAAAAATTCGACTATTGTTTGTTGACTGCCTCGTTGTTCTAGCGGTATCACGTCTGATTACCATGCCGGAGCTCCTGAGTTCGATTCCCACCGGGGGGTCGCCTTGCAATTGTACAGGTGGCTTCAGTTTGGGTGTATTTCCTTGTTTTTGATCTCCTTGCCATAGCACAGGGTGTCCTAGTTTGGGACCAGGGCAAGTGATTGTGTTGTGTGCAAGAAGTTATTGTTTTATATTTACAACAACAACAACCGCTCCTCTTGAAGATGATTATTCACATTATTATTGTCTCTTAGTTCCTGATTCGTGTTCGTTCGATTCCCGCTACGTACGGCTCACTTGAATTTGTACAGCCCAAGACTAGGTTTTTTCCTTCATGTCGTAAGAACATTTGTGGATTTGTAGTTGCAATACCACTCCCTAGCCGTGAAGTAAAACATTGTGAGGAAACCTGACTGTTTGAGGTGTTTACACACCATACCTGACCGCGGAGGGCTCGCGTGGTGATAAAGTTTTTAGTAAAGTTAAATAGTGGTTGTAAATAACAAATACTAACTAACGTGTTTCAGACATCATAGAGGTACCTAATTCTGTATATAATTTCAAATTATTAAACATGTTTCAAAACTAATCGCCCCAAATCCTACCGTGCATTAATCAATTGTGCGTTTTCCAAGCATCGCAAAATCAAATGAACTATTTAAATCAACCCTGAAACAATAGATTCATTCGCAACAATTTTGTAGTGCCATAAACACTACACAATGTTCGCTTTCGTTCACGTTGTATTTCTAACGCGGCAAAATTAAATGATTCCGCGAAAACCCGTTGTGTGCACGAGAAGCCGTTAATGGAACTATAAAGCCAATAGTAAAACGCGGACTCTTCATTTGACAACTTTGTCAGTTTCTGCTCGGAAAAACATGTTAAACTGATTTTCAATTTTGTCTGGCTGGTAATGTCTTGCTTGCCTATAACACGATTAAAAAATCCTGCCCGAACATAGCTGGGGCTCTACTACCTAACTTCTCCATAGGTATAGATTCGTTCGATTTATCCTACTTTGAACTGTCAAATTCATACATATTATGACAGTTCGGAGATGTCAAAATGAATAACCCAAAACGTCTCGGTAGACCTAAGGTTCTACGCATGCTTCTGATACTTACATCCGTATTCCAAGATGTTCCTCAACGTTTCCCTCGACTCTACTCTTGCTCGCCTAAGGAAAACGGTATTATAAAAAGTCATAGATCTACTCGACTTGAGCAAGTCTCTCACTGGTGTTGAGGAATCAACTGTCAAGGCAAAGGCACCTCAGGACCTACCTTAAAACCTTCTTGAGAAAGAAAATTGGTGTTTTGCGAAATTTTCAAAAGCTGGTACACCAATCTATTGATCTGATTTATGCATAATGTTGACGATGTCTATGATAACCATCGATATTTTTAAGGTGTAGTAATATTGTTTTTTCTAAAATAAAAAAGAGTAATTCGGCTGTCCTAAAAATAAACACAGTAAGGGACACTTCTGGTTACTGGAACCGAGTAGTAACCAATAGTGGAAATATCTCGGCCGAACTGCCTTAAATTTTTTTTTTTCCTAGTCATTATTTTAACAGTGATTTCTATTATTTTTAAAGAGCCTCTATATGGGTCTTTTTAAAATCACATCGATCACATCGCCAGTGCCAACATAAAATTCTCACTCGAGTTACACCACAGACCACATTGGTTGCAGTCACTCGGATACACTCGAAATACTGACTGATATCTCCTCGACTCCACCTGAGTCGAGTAGCTTTTCGAGAACGTCTTGGAATACGGGTGTTACTCTCTATTTTAGCGCAAATCTGCGTGTGTCGTTCACGAACTTGATAAAAAACTTGTTAAGAAAGAATATTTTAGGTTTTGGAGCTAAAACATTCACGAGTAACATTTTCGTCTATTTTCGACCCTGAATATCGGGAAGACGTTATAGATCAGGGACAAGTGCAGACAAAATGCCTGCTCTACTAGATTAGGTTACGCTCGCTGATCTCATCTGAGCAAAAATGGTGGGCGTGCGATTTGTCTGATCCAACTTCTTGACCTGTGCGACCTACTGACCTTTAGTAGTCCTCGCTCTGATAGACATGTCGGTGCTCTGATGTCACCGGGCTCGATCGACGGGTATCCCCGGGGTAGCGGAAAAAGCGCTTCGGAACTGATATATTGAGATAAAAATTGACGCTTATTTGTAACCACAAAGATGCTGTACAGTAACTGAGTGTTGTCCCGATACTCATATCTCACGCCTTTATACTGGAGGAGTAAGTAGGTTTCTGCCTTTGTAAGGTTTCGCATTGGACGGAAACAGTAACGATACGACATCAACATGCTGTTAGAGGACGAATTGAGCAAGACTTTTATAATAAAAAAAAAATTAAAAGGCTTTTCCAATTATTAATTACCAATCTTTTGTAGTACGGGAGGCCTGGAAACCTAAGATACAGATCTTTTCATCTAGTTTAGGCTCCAGTCTTTCCACAAATAGTACATTCTTTTGCTGTGTGTCATTTACCTATTCATTGTTGTTTTCGTATGTGAATGTATTTTGTGGACAGAAAATAAACAAATATCTTATCTTAAACGTATACCTCTCCGCTCGCTACCGAGTGTGTTTCGCCTCCAGTCAGGACATACTTCCTTTGCAAATCTGCTATCCAGTTAGGGAATGAGTTCACACAGAACGAAAGCGCTTATCCGCTGTTCCCTTTTCCCGAGGTGTGGGCTCCTCCAATTAGGGACGAGTGCTCAATTAACGTGACGTGCGTGAAGTGCCATAAGCAGTATGTCAGGACTCGACGCCGATGTCATAATGACGCGTGCAGCTTATGACCAAAGTGACTGACGGCTAAAGGATTGAATTTACTTCATATTTGGTATTTGGGTTATACTGGGCATATTCCTACACAAAACTGTTAAATAAGCTGCTTCAATGTCTCACTCCGTGTTCCGTGTGGCGCCGGTTTAAGAATAGCGTCACTCCATTTCCTTCCGTGGATGTCGTAGAAGACGACTAGGGAAATCAATTACCAGGAGGCGGGCAGCAGCGTCTTCCTGAGATTCCAAACGCATACTGCGATCGCCAAGCCGCCTGCCAAGCGTGGCGATTATGGCAAAACCCCTCATGGTTATGAAAACGACGAAGGAGGCCTATGTCCTGCAGTGGGCGTCAAATGGCTGGTGATGATGATGATGAATGTCTCACTAAGGAGCACAGCCCTCAATGATATTGTGAAGTTAATCATCTCGCCCACCATAAATTGGCGATTCCACGCTCTGATAAATAGGTAGACTACTAAAAAAAACATATATTTGGCAGATTTTTCAACGTGAAAAAATAAGCACTGATTGAAAACACTGTAGGGGTCTCCTACTCGTATTTTTCATGACAAAAAAAGCTTCGCGAAAAATGTTGCACACTGTCAACGAAATTCTTTTGCGCATGGAAAACGGATTGTTTTGTCTAGTCTTTTAAAAGAGAGCGCGCCTTTGAATCCAGACCGTGAAACAAGCCCTCTGGTGGACATCATTAGTGGCATTATAAATTAAAACAACCAAGAAGATAAATAGAAAGAAAGAAAGAGGATATTTAAATAGATCTTTTTTCAGTCTAGCAGTCTTTCCACGATACCGTTGACTAGAATCTGTGAGATATTACATGTAATTTAGGCGAGGACCTATTCTGTCTAACCCTTATTAGCGATTTCACGTGAATTCCAGCCAATAGCGTGCTATTTGAGGGTGAAATATCGCGGCGTTGCGTGACTGCGCCCTTTTAGTCCAGTTACGGGAACTACCCCTAGAATGCACTTCCGTGCACTTACGGGCTAGCGATTACTTATAAGGTCGGCTGTGGTGTGAAGAAAAAAACTTATATTGATGAAAAATGTAGCCATTTCGCAAAAGTAGCAGATCGCTAGTTTTTTTTTGTGTGGATGTCGGAGAAACAGTATTGAATAGGTATAGAGGACATTGTCTGAACTTGTAGCAAAATGTGTTCAGTTCAGACTTATAGTAAACGTTGCAATTATGATTTTGATAGGACTGGAACATTTTGCAAACCAGGGAATATAAAGAATATATATAATTTTCTTAAACAAGTATACGTTTGGAGGGCTTATCGCAAAGCTATCTCTTTCAGACACAAGCCGCTTTCTAGCAAAAGTACAGCACCTACTCCCTCATAAATAAAAAACTTCAACAAATTTCCAATAAAGAAAATATTACCGATAGATAAAGCATGTCATCCGCTATCGGCTCTAATGTAACTGTCCCGCCCTTCGCCGCCATTGGCCGGAAGTGGCGTGACGTCATCTCGCTGAGGCGCGCGCGCCGCTAACCGGAAATGACGTCGTTCCGGCGGCGATGCGATACCGCGCACTGAATGCAGTTTATAAAAGCCCTTCTGAGAAACTGAGTGTTTGAGAAAATATAGTCTTACGCGTAAACTGTTGTGTAAATCTGCGAAAGTACCACTTAAATTGTAGTGAAGTAACGCATGACCTGAAAGCTTTGCTTCAGTATTCCAATGAATTAAGGCTTAAAATTCTCATTCTCATGTCTTGCCGGCTTGAAAATCGGCGATGGCGTGTACAAAACCTCCGGCGTTGGCGGCGTGGCAGTGCTGCGCACATGTCTAGTACAGTAGTACCTACGTTGTGTCATGTTTCCATCTACATACTGTTCCTATGTAGAAGATTCCACAAAATGAAAGATCAGAAGATAACACAAGTTCCACGAAGTACTTCGAAATTCAAATCACGCTTCCAGGCACGCATGAGTAACCAATGAGTATGCGAACGGTACCATCGTCGCTCGAACAGTCCACACAGGGACGTATCAGATTAGGATTGGAACTGTAAGGGCACGTGAGGGGCTGTCCATTTAGTACGTTAGCGAAAAGACCGCCAATTGTATACGGCAAAACTTAGACATGTAAGCCTTTTAATGTATTTTGCTTTCTGGTGTGTAAAATAAAGTGTTCTAATCTAATCTACGTTAGACAATTTCAACTACCTACATCCTGAAAGCTGTGCTGGCGAAATCGCAAAAAATATATCAACGGTTCTATGCATTTCAGTAAAAGTTATTCATACTAGAACGAAAGAAAGAAAGTCATTCAGGGCCTGTTTCTGAATTGAGAATTTCGCTAAGTAAATAGTTTACTGTAGTGCTGTCTCTTCGAATTATGTACTCAGAAAAGAGAGTGACAGAACGTTACTTAAGGATTTACTTAGTGTAATTCTCAATTCAGAAACTGGCCCTCATTGTAACAAATTAACACATCACAAGTAAAGAAAAAAACATGAAATCAATGTAACTATTGTTTTATGTTTTTTTATTTCTTGTGATGTGTTAATTTGTTACAATAAATGTCTTTCTTTCTTTTGTTCTACTATGAATAACTTTTACTGAAATGCATGGAACAGTTATTTTTTTTTGGAGTAAGGAAGAAAAAAAAATCACGAAAATATACAGAGAAAAGACAAACACACATCCTGTGGTGCGTCAAAGTTGCTACGAAGGGCATCTAGCAGCATTATGCTGAAGTTTTGAACCCTCAGCCCTGGTTTTTATTCAGTGATAATTTATATGTTTTTTGGTTAATATATTTTATAGTTTTTATTGCGTGTGTGTGTAAATGCAAATAAATAATTCATCTATCAATCTATCATATGTATATTAAAGTGTAGAATCCCGGTTTTCTGATGCACATGGAGATTTTGTTACACTCTGTATATCAGTAGCTAAGAGGGGGTTCGTTCGACATACTCTCGACAAGACCCTGGTCCTCTCTCTACGGCCCTGTCGAAGACAGCGATGTGACAGCGATAATAGGACGTCCCGGATAAGGACATAGAAGAATTGATGCGACCTTTTTATTGATTGGAATCCGCGACTCGGGTCCCGATCGCTTCGCCTCCATGAAGTGTCGGTACTTACGGATTAAGGAGATTAATTTAGAAGGTTATGTCATCGATTTCGACGGAATATTCATATTATATGTATTTTGGGGATGTTTTTTAGTATTCTATTTAGGCACGTCAAATTACCTATTTAGATACCTGAACAATCAATAAATGCTTGGTGTGTTTCACTATAATTAGTTGAAAATCAGTCATTGAGTTCGACGTATTTATTAGTACTAATAACTGTTGTCTAACTTAAATAAAATAAATTATGCAGTCACAGTCTGTCGTTGATTTTTTTCCCAATGTCTAGTTGACAACTGATCAAAATTTAGAGTTTTGCAAATTCGCGTGTAACCTAACCGAGTAGATTTCACGCGTGTAAAATTTGATTTCAGTCACAGTTTTTATTTTTTGTTAAATATTTTAAGATGGCGGACGGCGAAACAATTTCAAGATGGCCGCCCGACATTCGTCTTTCTCACGGCTTAAATGGAGGTTTTATTATGACGTATTGCCGCATCAGACATGGCGGATAGCGATCAGCTATGCGCGGCACGCACTTCCGGTCAGGAGGTGTCGCTGTTGGTAGACCGGCATGGCTTCCGGCACAGAATCAGATACACGTAGAAGTTCGCGATAGTTCTTAAAATTTCATTGCAATCCAGACCTATTTCTTGCAATCTATTATTGCTTAATTTTATTTTTAGGGTTCCGTACGTCAAAAGGAACAAAGAACCCTTAATGGATAACCTTATTATCCGTCCGTCACTCCGTCCGTCTGTCCCTCGGTCTGTCCGTCCCTCTGTCGAGTATCGAGTTGAAACCATATACTCAAGTCTACAGTCCCTTGAAGCTGTGAAAAAATCAAACCTCTAAGTTAACGTAAAAAAAATTGTAAATAAAGAATAAAAACCGACTTCAAAACACTACAGCACTAAAAAGTTAGAAATAATATAAATGATTAGAAGTATGTATACATGTAGGTATTGTAGAAGTATAATTTGGAGTCGGTGCCCAAAATATATTATGTGCTGGTCATGAAACAAGGCACCGACTACAAATTATACTTCTACAATACCTACATGTGTACATACTTCTAATCATTTAAATTATTTCAAACTTCTTAGTGCTGTAGTGTTTTGAAGTCGGTTTTTATTTTTTATCAAAAAAAAATATTTTTAAATTTTTAGCGGGGGAGCGGGAGAAAAAGATACTTGTAACCATAATTTACCCTAATCAATGCGTTACTTTAAAATTTGACGTTCTCACTTTCCATCTCCAAAAGTCTTCACCAGAACATCACCAAATTACCTTGGGACTACTTTTATGCTATTTTCTAAAACATATGGATATTACTAAAGGATGGGCTCCATTAGGCCTTATTTACTGCTCATGAGATCTTCACCAAATTAAAATGGGACCAATGGGACGTTATATCTATTCGAATAAAAAAAGAATTGTCGAAATCGGTTAAGATTTGACGTAGTTATACATAGAGTTATACGAACATAGCAAAAAAAAAATGCGTCGAATTGATAACCTCCTCCTTTTTTGAAGTCGGTTAAAAAATAGGGCCGTTTACGCTACAAAAAACGTATATTTCGACACTCAAGGGAATAAAAATTTATTTATAGGGTACTTTCCGTTGACCTAGAACTATGAAAGTTTGCAAGTAACATCGTCTTATACTATAAGTACACGGAAAAAATGTGAACACTGTACATTAAGTCATAAAAAATTGTCTTTTAACTGCGAGACCCGATTCCTGAACTATTTATACTATGCACCTAAGTACCTAGAAAATTTGTTGGGAACACTCGGTGGGCGGTGGGCGAGCCCGACTCGCACTTATCCGGTTTTTTTTTTTAGTTTACACACAACTCGACTACGTAAAGTTGTATAAAAAAATGAGAAATTACGACTAAATGTTTTTTGTAACTGGAGAAATTGTCTCCAAGGTTTGCGTTAGAAATACGTTTTTAGAATACGGCAGATAAAGAATGCGCTGGAAAGAAGGCAAATGAAACTAACCAAACTTGTCCTTTTGGTTGAATTTCACTCATTCTAGATCATCATCCCTTTAGTTTGTGACCACCTTAACTTCGCACCTGGAACAAGCTAAAATAAACCAAAATACCTGCGTATAAGAAACACGAGGCTTACGTAAAAAGTGTGATGCTATCGTGAATTCAGCGGACCGGGAAGGAAACTCCAAATTATGATAAAGGCCTTAACTTTCTTAGAAATCTATATTGCCCTTTGTAACTTGTGTGTTCGGAAACAATTGTTATTTCTTGTTACAAGACACAGCTGTTTCAGTAAGGCTCTAGTCATAACTCAGGGTGACATGTGTTGTGTATCAAGCATATCGGCCGTGTATGAAAAAAAATTACAAACGCGTGTAGGAGTCGGGCCCTGAGGATTCCTTACAAATTAAATATTGTCAAGTGGTTAAGTGGGGGTAGTCAGAATCGCGTTGACATTATTAAGAACCTGTATTGTAAAGATATCGATGCATCAGCGTCGTCATACAGCCGACTGGAGCCGATGGTTGGCTATGGTAAAATGTTTCTTTCAATTTCAAGTTTCAGCAGTTACGTGTGATACACCCTGTACAGTGGTGATAGGAACTCCAAACATTAGTGACAGAGAGCACTTATAAATCCACCAATAGACGATCTAGTCTAGGAGCAACTAAGTAACCGTCGGGCGTGGTGAAGATAAAAACGCGATCATCACGCGAAAGGCCACTCTGTCAGGATTTGTATTTGATAGCACGTTTTTCCTAAATCGCCTAGAGTTTCTATTCTATGTTCCTCTTCGTTGTTACTGTGACGCCCTAGCTAAATAAAACCGAATATTGGAAATAAATAACTTTTTCTAACACAGTTGCTCGTAAATTGACTCTTATTGCACCGTTTTTAGTTTCATAATTCAGCATATTAATATAAAGTTTTTTTTTATTATTTCAGCAAAAGAGTATTGAATATTTTGACGAATATTTAATTATTTTACGGTTGAAAAGATGAAAAATAAACACGTAATTTCATTAAATTGTATATTTATTAACAAAAATTAACTTAACTATCGATCTCCTAGCAAGTCGTCAACTGAAACCTTCAACAAAATGTGACGATTTTAATTCAAAATCTAACCAGACGGCTGTGCCGGCCAGCTACCATAAAGAGGTATCGTTACAGTGATAGAGCGTGATAAAGCGGCCGTGGTCCTCATGAAGACTTTTATTGGGGCTGATGGTCCGTGTCATACGATGTCCCGCTATTCCTCTCTGTTAGATGCTGTTCTGGTGCACTGGTGCCCACGGTGGACTTAACTTCTATTCTATTTGGAAACTTTAGCTGTTGGACTGAGAGCTCTGACGTAGGTATGTATGTATGTATTCACTTTTTCTGCTAGAGCAATAAAGTGTTCTCTATCTATCTATAGGTAAGACACACAGACAGATAGCATAGGATTAGTAATAGGGTAATCGGGTACGGAATCTTAGAAAGGAGGTAGAAAATAAGATCCTACAGTACTCGTATGTTAGTGTAGGTAGACCCAGCTTCCCGTATTTTCACCGAACCATCTCCCGTCTGTGGCCCTGAAACTGGTAATGGCCGGTATATTTCATAGAGCGAACACATTGATTAATGGTTTGAAATATCGTACTTACCGAGTGTTTTTGAAAGCAGATTCGTTGTTTACCTGACGTGGATTCCACTTACGATCGTTTTCATGCGGATTTTATTCACATTGTACGCGTTGTGAAGGCCTCCAGAGCTCTTTTAGGAAGATATTTGTTTGCCTATTTATCATCATGAGTTTCTACATAGCAAGTAGTTCCCGAAAGGAAAAATACCTAAGGACACCTGAGTCTGAAGTGTCAGTTGCCGGCATAATGTCTATAACGATACTGAACAAACGGTTTTCAGGTTTTGCGTTACTTCATGAAAAAAATTAGGACAAATAAAAAAGGCACAACAAACAAAAAAAAAAAACTTATAAAAACAGCACATAAAAATAAAATCGATCCAAAAAAACCCATGAGCGGCAGCGTCGCCCCGCTGCACCGCTAGGGAAATCCATTGCATCATGCATGCCGCGGAACGATGATCATACCCACGACTCCTCAGGCGTCAACCGATTCCCGGATGAAAAGCATTCCCTCATCCCCCTTACTCCGGTCGTTTCCACAGC
The DNA here is from genome assembly GCA_947308005.1 of Yponomeuta malinellus. Lineage (NCBI taxonomy): Eukaryota > Metazoa > Arthropoda > Insecta > Lepidoptera > Yponomeutidae > Yponomeuta > Yponomeuta malinellus. Next base: position 4,255,469 of record OX371019.1, read on the forward strand.
TAGAGGGACAAACAAGAAATAATAATAATAACTTACAAAGAATACCATCATTCGAGCTGGTCCCAAATGCATCATCATCATCCTCATCAGCCATTTGACGCCCACTGCAGGACATAGGCCTCCTTCGTAGTTTTCATAACCATGAGGAGTTTTGCCATAATCGACACGCTTGGCAGGCGGGTTGGCGATCGCAATATGCGGTTGGAATCTCAGGAAGACGATGCTGCCCGTCTCCTGGTAATTAATTCGCTTAGTCGCCTTCTACGACATCCACGGAAGGAAATGGAGTGACGCTATTCTTAATCCGGCACCACACGGACATGCAGTATAAGCTGGCTTTATTTGCTTGTAACACTTAAGGTTAGTTTAGTTATATCAATGTCGGGGCGCCTTTCTCCACAAATTCACCGTAGTTGTGCCAAACCCAGCACGTTAATCGATAACCCGAGCGAATAACAAAACGTCTAACCGAGTTGGATTAATCGAACGATATCTTCTAAGCTCCAGAACTGGCGGCAAACATTTATGATAATGTTCCCGCATAATCGATAGCCCTTCAGCTCCTAGTCTAAGAGCTAACGTTTCCACTTAAGCATGTCGGAATTACACAGATATTTCTTAATCTAAGGGTACGTGTGGCGGCGGCCTTGTGTCGTAATATTACTATAACACATCACAGAAACAAAAAAATAAACAGACATAATATGACAACAACATAATATTTTATAAAACAACAAAATATGTAGATGTAGTGACTAGAATTGAGAAAAAAAAGTTGCGTTGATTTAAACATGTGGAGAGGTTGAAGGAAGAAAGATTGACGAAACACATATATATCGAGCGAATGTGGGTGGAAGGGCCGGTAAGGGACGTCCCAGGTGGACATACTTCGACCAAATAGGGAACTTCTTAATAAAGAAAGCAAGATAAAAAGTACCCAAAACCACTGGTCGGTTTCTAGTCACTACATCTTTCAGTCCACAACGTTCTCTAATCAAACTATTGCGTATCCTGTCAATCTTCAGTTGGTCTGTATCCGGCATAATAAGAAGCGAAAGGCGTACCTACGTTGGACAGACAATTATAAATAGTCAGATTATCGAAAATATCGTCATCCAAAAACTTTAGTGACTTCTATAATATTTCACAGTAACAGCGAAATTCAGGCAAACAAAGTAAAACCACGGACTAAAACACAAAAGCTAGTAGAAATAGAAACAGTACCGCTCACTAAGGCCTGACACACACAGTAAGGACGTGGGGCCAGAGCGCGGAAAAAACGCGATGTCTTTCCAATTCAGTTTCATAGAAAATGTACTGAAGGTACGGGACGAAGTCCACACAGAATAGAAGGGGCGAGGGCGTGAACTCTATACAACACATCGCGTCGTCGCCGCGCCCGGCGCCCTGGCCCCACGTCCCCTCTGTGTGGTCATGGCCTAACCCCGGTAACATGTACCGGCATCGATTAATCCTGCCGAACCTAGTTGGTTGCGGCTTTCACATCAAACTGTTTGCCTCCCTGCGGGCGGCTGGTGTTCAGTCAGCCAGCCTAGGATTAAATAATAGTAACTGCCTACACAGCCCCACACGATATTTGTGCGTATTTGGTGTACTTTTATGAGCGTGTTACCGAAGCGGGGTGGCTAATTTGATCCCAACTTACGAAGTGGAGCGCGTTGTTTCTGAAGTGGAAACTTCTATAGGCGTACTTTGTGCTCCAGCCCTTGTATCACGTAACTTAACATTTAGACGACGCCAAAGAGTCAAAACAGTTCGAAGTAGGCTAAATCAGACAACTCCATACAGTGGAGGACTTACGTGGTCGCACCCCTGAACTGTGAACGAAACTAAACCGTCACGCTCGGGTCGCTGGATCGGGTATACTCGGGTAAAGGTCGGTTGGTGACGCTAAATCGGATATACTCGGCTCCAGTCGATGTCTAGAAAGTAAGTTTTAGATTCTGTCGTCTAGTCGTAAGCACACACCCTCTATTGTCTCTTGTATGGTTCCTGCCATTTTATCCGTCACCTATCTCTTTAATTGAAAACCCGCCCATAGGGTCCGTACACAAAACTCCAATACGACGTCGCATCGTAAAAATCTGCGAGCTCGCGCGACGCATCGCGAGAAATTGCGAACTGATTCGCACCGGGCTTTCATAATAGTAATAAATGGATGAAACCAAAATCTCTTTTGTTTCTTTTTCCTGTATCTTCTTAGCAATAACAGAAGTGAGCACTACTTTTTACGATCCATGTCACGACATAGTTTACAAAATACGTTCAGTACGGTTGACGGTCGTCGTAGGAATAGTCACCCGAATCGTGCCTTGCCGCACGCAATCGCATCGCGCCGATTCGCAGTTTTGTGTCCGGCATCATATTCGCTGGCTTTGGTTAGGCGATCGAAAATTAGTATCTAGCCGTTATGAAATATCTCGTATCCAAAAATGAGGGTACGAACGGGACAAACATCGAAGACATGTAAAGCTCAAGCGGTTCGCGCTGCGGGGGGCTGTTTAGATAAGTAGATAGCTCATGTTTGGTTATCCATCAAGTTATAATGTACATCTAGTACCAGACCGTCGCAAAGTAACCGTTGATTAGGGCGCTGCGGCTTTCAATCAAGATTGTTTGCGTTCTCGTGATGAGGAGACAGCGGGGCGGTGTCTTACTCTGGAGCTTCTAAATATTGCCTTCCGTTTGTGTTTGTGGCCACTAATATTTCAGAGCCACTGAGATTATCCAAGCACGCATGGTGGAGGCCCTCTTCCCTCTTTGAGGCCTGCACCCTAATTGTTCCATACTAGAGTTATCTACGGCATTGAAATGTATGGAGCAGATAATAATTACTGCACGATTCAGTTTTCGCTATAGTTTTTTTTTTTGTATGTAGCCTATATTCGTCCCACTGCAGGGCACAGGCCTTCTCTCAAAGAGAGAGTATGGGCTTGGTCACCACGCGTGCCCACCGCGGATCGGCAATTTCAAGCGCTGAGGTATGTGAACACCTCACCTCACCGGATTCCTCACGATGTTTTCCTTCACCGTTAGCGAGTTGTATTGATACTATAACTCACAAATGTACGTCACTCAGAAAACAAAGTCATGCCGGGATTCGAATCCACGACCTCATACGAGCAACGTCTACTATGGATTAAGTTTTCGCCATAGTAAAAGTTGAATTTTGTCACGATTACGTTATCGACGCGAACCACTTTTACTATGGCGAAAACTTAAACCGTAGCAAAAGTTGTTCGTATCGACGTGTAGAATCCCTGGATCGACGATTTAAAGCTGACGGCCGCTGCTGGATGACAATGGCCGAGGGCAGCAAGCAGTGGCCCCAAGTACAGCATTGGATGGATGTGGGCTTTTTAGTTGAATTGGATGCTTATAAAAGAAATTTCTGAGTAGTCTCCCGATAACTTTGAACAGAACTGGTGACCCACTTTAGAGTTGTAACCGAATCTGCGGGGTTCCTAATTAAGGTGTTTCGACCAAATAGGGGATGTATCAGCAGAGGGCAAGATAAAAAGTACCCTAAGCGTGCGTGCATGCAACGACTAATGAATGTTGAGAGAGCGAAAGTGATCGGTCAGGATCGTGGCAAGTGACAGTCCCTGGTCTCTGCCTACCCCTCTGGGATACAGGCGTGAGTTTATATATGTATGTATGTATGCAGTGGCGTAACTATTGGGTGGCAGGGCTGTTTTTAGTATTTGTTATTATAGCGGCAACAGAAATACATCATCTGTGAAAATATCAACTATATAACTATCACGGTTCATTAGATACAGCTTGGTGACAGACGGACGGACGGACAGCGGAGTCTTAGTAGGGTCCCTTACTCTTTGGGTACGAAACCCTAAAAACATTCTAGCGTATTCCATAGCCATTGTTAAGGCATGTTCATTTTGCTATGGCCTTCAAACCACCCAAAATTCTTGGTGTATTTACGTGTTGTACTTTACGGATTTTAACACACGCCCAAATATCCAAACATGACCCTATGTAAAGAGATAATATTTTCGTGTATTTCTTAGCTCTTTACTGTAGATCGTTGCTTGTTTTGTGTTTTACCGTCGTACCCTTCTCAAGAGTCCGTGGAACCAGCCAGGTGTTAAAATAGTTCCACAAACGCTAGTGTCACTGTCTGTGACATGTCAACGCAGAATTCGGGCCAATAGAGATCGCAAAATCAGACAGTGTAAAGTATTTTATTGGTGGTTTTACTTCAAATTTGACTTACAAGAAAACGAATGAGACGTTTGTTTGTTTGTTACACTTTATTGCACAATAAGAAACATTAACAAAAGTCAAACTTAGAGAACAGGCTTGTGATAAAAAAAATTGTGCAAAAACGGACTTATTTCAAAATAAATTTCTTCCAGCCAGCTTAGAAATTTTTTATTGTTAAAAAAGAGAGCGGGGTAAAGGGAGGTCCCGCCTGACGAAGTTGAAAATTCAACAGACTCATCTAAGCCTTCTTTAAGACTAGCAATCTTGTTGACGGAGTTCTAATAATTATATTTTTGTTATTTGATTACTTTTTTTATGACATCAATGTCCCAATAAAGTTCACTCTATCAAATATCAAATTGGTTACTATCTCACAGGGTATCCAAGTGTCGATGTTATTTATTTTATTGGACCTCTCAGCCACTGTCAGGCACTCTATCTCCACCCCATTGTTGCGAAGCAAAAACCTTAATTTATAACACTCGCCGAACAAAGCCCTTTATTTAATTTGATCAACAAACACGGTCCCTGAAAGTTCCAGCACATTGTTTGAAAAGATAATCCAGGCGGCCGAGTGCCAGGCCGAGATCCGAACGGATAGAGCCTCGAGAAGCTCGGCTCAGGGACGTATTCCAGGGCTTAGGGTTCTATTTGGGGCTAGGCTTATAACACCCATCAGCTCGCTAGACCGACGATCTGAGGCAGATAGCTGGCAGCGACAAGATGAGGGTGGCCGGGGATAAGGAAGTGGCGTCCTTGGGGGAAGCCTATGTCCTGCGGAGGCTGATTGGTTAGGTTTGTAAGGAAACTAATAGATCTATACTAAAATTAATTGAAAGTGCCTTGTTTAAATCACGCAACACTCATTGACAAATTGGCAGTCAATAGTTCCTTTTTTGTGGGTTCTTCAATTCACATCCCTGTTAGTGAAATAAGGGGTCGGTCAAGAAGTGTAAATATTTTATTAAATACAGAGTGTGCAATTACTGACACCTGACCGGAAAGCTACGCATACTGGACGCCCGAAGAAACTACTTAGTCCATAAAATTTTAATGAAGTGTGAATTTGAACCCCTATATCTTGTAAGCTGTTCACGCGGGAAGTGTGTGAACGCTGTACTAGCCGTCGGGCGAAGCAAAGAGGAAGCAGACGAAAGGGGCCCAACGTCGCCCCACATACCGCAACTGGCAAATAAAAGGGAGAACGAATGTGTCGTGTCAAACATTATTATAGTATTTTCTGAGGTTAACACGAGCACTAGACATAATAAAACTGATTTCTGTCTACCGAGACTACCGAGACCACGGCACTTGCGAAAGTGCCGAAACGTCGGAAAATTGTAAAATAGAAAAGTAAACGAGTAAATATCCGTTAAAAATTGTAAAAACACTTAATCAAAGCAGTATTTAAATTGAAAGCAGTCTTCTCATTTAAATTAAGGTCCATAAGCCACTGATTCCCCAGGCATGCTTTCTTTGGATAAAATGAGGGCGTTAGTTTATTGACGCCCGGTAGAAAGAAAATTCTATCTAAAAACCAATTAAAAGTATTTTGCGCACATTTTACTATGATGTGCAAATGCCGAATTATTTAAGTCAATGTCCAGATACCTCAGAAACCTAAGCTTTCGGAGGACGGATGATCCCCCCAGGCACAGCCTGGCTCCGGGCCTGGCGCCGACCTAATTGCTGACCGTTCAGCACCACTCAACCCGGATGCCGCAGCCGTCGCGACTCGACCCTCTCGTCTCCCAGTCCTTAGCACAGTTTAGTTAGTAGCTGGTGGAGGGTTGGATCTCTGTTCTGATTGCTTGAGCATGTAGGGCCCGTGTGTTGCAGATGACGGCGGAAAAAGCACAGTTTTGTTGTTGAAGTTCGGCAGCGGAGATTCAGTCTATTTGTATGTGTTTTCATGTGGTGTATTTTCATGTTTGTGACGTCCTTACCTGGTTACCGTAGCACAGGGGTATACTAGTTTGGGACCAGGTCAAGTGATTGTAATGTATGGAAGTTGTTATTATTATCCTTATTCCATCCACTGTATCAGACTCACATGCATGGTTCATCGGCATTATCTCTTGTTTGTAACAAATAAATAACTGTAATAAATATATACAAACATGAACTCACGCCTGTGTGCCGGAGGGGAAGCCAGAAACTAGGCTTTGCCACTTGCCACGACCCTGACAAACCTCTTTCGCTTCGTCAACATTCATTAGACGCTGCAAGCACACCGTTTACTTTTTATCTTACCCTTCGCTAATACATCTCGCATTGCGCCTGGGACGTTCCTTAACGACCCTTCCACCCTCATTCGCTCAATATGTTTCGTCAATCTTCCTACTCCTCCATATGTCTAAACCAACGCAACATTCCTGTCCCAATTCTAGTCACTACAACCATTTTCAGTCCCCAACTTTCACTAATCACACTATTGCGTATCCTGTCCTACAAAGTAACACCACAAAGTAACAGTGTGTGTAGAAGGGTGTAATTATAACGTCGGTCGCGTCCGAGTGATAAAACCTATCGCGCCCGCTTCGCTTTCTCGTACGGCAATAAAAAGAGAACGAAAAGGAAGTCGGGACAGCGCAGCTTACCTCGGCCACTTTAGGCACGATGAAGGCGAGCGAGTCTGAGCATTATTGTGCAAAGCGTTCACTATGACCGAGGCAAAGCGTTAGCATTCCAGGTTGTTTCGATAAAATGTATGGAGAACTTGGGGTGCCTGAAATTGGCAGGGGTCGGCTTTCTAAAAGGAAAGCCGGTGGGTATCGGCTTATATAGACCCTTCGCCACTGCTTTGTAATAATATTCGTTATATTAAAGCTATAATCAGTAGCTTAGGGGTTTATAGCATACCATCGTGTTGCCGCCACACAGTAGCCTGAAATGTAGCACTTTAAAGCACCATAAATAACACTCACTCAGCTCTTATAGCGCTCCATATAAGCGCGAATATCCTTTGAATTTACGACTCCGAAGCGTGCGTTGCACGAAAAAGTAATGAGACAAGCGGCGAGCGAGTGAAATAACATTGTAATTTCAAATCTCGGAATTGCGACAAAAAATGTGCCAGTAACAGCGAAGCGGAATGCAAGGCGGTAGGGATGGGCAAGTGAAAAAAAATTTGAGAAATATCGTATTCATCGATATTTTCAAACATTATAGATAAGATAAGATAAGATATTTGTTTATTTTCTGTCCACAAATTATATTGATAGATTGATAGACAGAATATTATTTATTGTGTACATCAGGAATTACATTTGAGCCTTAACCAATAGTACAGTACAATTGGCAGCCTAATTAGTAATAGTAATTTGTTCCAGACTATCAATTTATAGATTGACATTGTCCTCAGCACGGGTTAGTGCCACAAAAAAAAAAAATAAAGATTGACATTACGTTTATATAGATTTATAGATTTTTTCTTTATTTATATCAAAGCAAAATTCGGAAGATTAAAGGAACGTGCAGATATAAACCATCATTAGAATAATGAACTGGATTGCATACAAACAAAAGCAATTAACTTTGATGCTTAAATGTCGACGATAAAAAAAGTACGAGACTGTTGTGTGAACAAATATCGATATATTTTTCCCAAGCCTAAAGTACGCAAGGTTGAAGTTTCATCCTGGAATGCCACCTAATTGGCACCAGCCGCCTGCCACAATATAATGAAACATTCGACAGAAGGGTATAGTCTAAATGAAAACTTCTAAATGTTTGAAAAAAAAAAAATATATATATATATATATATATATATATATATATATATATATATATATTACTAACTGACCCGGCAAACGTTGTTTTGCGATATTAATTAGCCTACGACCGATTCTCAGACCTGCCAAATATGCACAAAAAATTTAATAAACATCGGTGAAGCCGTTTCGGAGGACCTCGATAACAAACACTGACACAAGATTTCAAACGGGACTCTATTACTAAGACTTCACTGTCCGTCCGTCTGTCTGTCTGTCTGTCCGTCTGTCTGTCTGTCTGTCTGTCTGTCTGTTTGTCTGTCTGTTTGTCTGTCTGTCTGTCACCAGGCTGTATCTTGTGAACCGTGATAGCTAGGCAGTTGAAATTTTCACAGATGATGTATTTCTCTTGCCGCTGTAACAAATAATAAAAACAGAATAAAATAAATATTTAAGGGGGGCTCCCATACAACAAACGTTTTCCAAAGACAGCGCTCGCCATCTAGCGGCTACCTATGTAACCTTTACAGTGCCGATGTCATGTTGTTAAATTTCAATGTTAAACGCTTCTTGTTGGTTCCTATAGATGGCGCTGTTCTCAACTTCGATCTTTGTCTAATGTTGTATAGATAATGGTACGGAACCCTTCGTGCGCCGGTACTTGGCCGTTTTTTTTATATTAGATCGGTAATACATAATCTCACTTAAGCAGAGACCAGAGTTTGCGACTTACTACGATCCTTACAAACAAACCTCTTTCGATTCATTAACATTCAATAGTCGCTGCGTGCTCGCACGCCGGTTTCGGGTACTTTTTATCTTATCCTTCGAGGGCACTGTATATCTGTTTATTATTCCTGGGTACCCTATTTAATGAATAAGTACAAAAACGTATTGCACCATGACATTTGCATTAACTCTCTCTCTCTACTCTCTCCCTGAGAGAAGGCCTGTGCCCACAGAACAATAAAAACAGGTATATAGGCTGCTCATGCTATTTGCATTAACTCCCCAGGGATAACTTGTATGGCGCAACCCAGTCAATTAGCTATTTATTCGTTTATCCCTGGATTAGTATCTATTTACTTATTCAGTGCCTTATAACGTATCTAACCTGGCAATCGTATTATTTGTTTTTGTGACTGGCATTGCATTATATGTTCGTAAATGCTCAATATCAATGTGTTCTTGGTCGAATTCTCGTGTTGATTTTTTAGTTGTTAGTTCCGCGAGTGTCCCAGTATGCGTGTTCCCTTACCCAAGATTCGAAATTGGTTGAGATAGGCACATACTTAGAACGGAATACCAATTCAAAAAGATTTGTACATTATTTCGTTGCTTTGATTTTAATCTCAAATATTTAAATTGAAGCGGGTCAATTTAATTAGGGGTTTAATTAAGGCTTTAATTGGGTCGGGTCGGGTCACAAATACACTGCCATCATAAGAAGAAAGGCCATAACTGCCTCGAACTTAGTTTCGAGTAAATTGAGGTTAAGTGAAAAGTATATTTTTTAGTATTTCAGACAAGGTTTATATTAAAATAAAAATAAAAAATCACATAATTAATTGTGTTATAGGATATTTTCATAGATTTAAAGCGTGATTAATTATCTGCAGATTACGCTTTCGTTTTAATAAAAAAATATCACCAGTAATCATCATCGGTAACTGATTAAGTTCATTGTGATATGAACCTAACATTACAGAATCAGGATATGAAAATAATAGGTTAAAGATACAATGTAAACTTCTATATTATAACAGCAAGTCAATAATGACACGCAGTATTTATGTTGTTTTATACGGTTATGCTATGGTTTATTATGTGAATATGTTATGTTAAGTAAAATTTTTTATGTTTTTTTGTCGTTTTACATTGGTTTACATTACCAGTCCACTCCAGACCCTGTACAATAAAAAGTTTTGCATGTTCTGCGCCTTGATTATGTATGCTCTAATACATACATATGTATTAAATACTTTGTAAGAAAACAAAATATATATTTCACTCTGTATCACGCCTCAGATACCTACGCAATACAATATTCACTATTTTTGATAATATGTCACCTCAATACTTCAGAATCAAATAAAAAAAAATCCACTTTTGCTTTCGAATTACGCTTTTTCAAATTAGGATAGAAAAAAAATGAAGCACTGGAGTTATGTAAAATGGTGTAAAAGATTAAATCATAGCCTTTAAATCTAGTAAAACGTTTTTACTAATATCAAAAGCCCTAAAACAGTAAATTAGGGCTTATAATTATAAAATTGTATCATTAAGGGGTAAAAGTACGCCCTTTTATGCAAACGTATCTTCGGTTTGAAACGACATAGAGGTTTCTTGCAAAGACAAAAAGATAGATATTTTCTTGCTCATTCCGAATCTGTATCGGAAAAAATGGAAGTTTTGACGAAAATGGACGCCCTTTCTTCTTATGAGGGCAGTACAGTGCACTGGCATTCTTTGAATGTTTTTCCGTAACTCAAATTTATATCAGTATACTTTGTAGAAAATTCTGATATTGTTATGTGTTGTGAGTGATTAAATACATTCAATACATTGTGTGTATTTTCCTCCGATACGATTGTATTACTTCAAAAATATCTTTTCGTCATCATCGTCTCACGTCTTTCGAGTACCTATGCGTCTCGCCCAACATAATGCCCTGTATCCCGAATGCTCATAAAACTGGTGCACCGCCCCCGACGTGTGTTTTCTGTTCTCGCTTTACGAGATACTTAATCCTTTTTGTTTTGACATGCGCTGTTCTCTGCCGCCCTGGTGACTGAACTAATTAACACACCACATGCTCCGAGTGAGCCAATATGCCCACGGTGCGTTTAGGGGCACGCGGAACGCGAACTCGCTATGGTGTTTTCGGTATGGTGGCGCGCCTTTTTTATTTAATACCTCCTTACTGGTTAACTTAGTTTTTATTCTCTCATCCGTATTTTTTTATTTCTTGTCACAAAATATTAGAGCATGCAATGTATTATTGATTTAAAAAATAACAGCCTTATTTATACAAACACGATTCCTTGAAACACTCGAGGCAGTTTAAATAGTCTATGCTAAAGGAAAAAGTTAACCACAGACTATTTAATCTGCCTCTGAGGAGTGTTTTAGACAAATCGTGAAAGTGTTTGCAACGCATGTATCAGCTCACGATGTGTGGACAAGCTTAAGAAACAGCTGCGCCTGATTCATTTGTCTTCAAATAATGTTTTAATGGAAATTTTTACGAGCTCTCAAAAGCTGACTTTGTAACTTTTGACACACATTGATGTATTGTTTCTCGTTCTAAAGTCGTTACAAACACAGCGTGTTTGTTTATCGTTCATTCGTGCTTACAAATATTTTAACATACATTTTCGGCTTAAACTGACGACTCGTAATTGAAATCCGGATCCCTTTCCTTTTGATGTTGATGAACTATATTTGTTTCTAAACAAAAACCGACCGGGAAGCTTGGAAAACCATGAGGGAGGCCTATGTCCTGCAGTGGGCGTCAAATGGCTGATGATGATGATGATAGCGTAACAGAAAAGGTTTTTGTTCCCAGAGGAACTTTCAAAATTCTTGGTCAACCTTTTTATTTCATTTACAGGTACACCAACAAAAAACATACAAAACAGACATGATAAAACGCGTGACTTAGGGCTAGCGGTTATGCCAATTAAAAGTGAAGGTGTTCTCAGCGTTTTAAGAATCTACTTGTACGGAAACTTAATCAGTTTATGCAATTTAGTTAAAAAAAGTGCAGTTTCATACAGTAACATTTTTTCTTTTTCAGATTTTGGTGTTTAGCGAATAGGCCTGAATGATTTGGTGGACGTATTTTAAAAGAGCTGGTCGTATATAACTTCGTTTAATTCGTTTAAACACCAATATTGAAAAAAATTAAAAAGGACGCCGATCGAGCCCGGCTAGAAAACCAAAGAGAGCAGAATATTTTTTACAGTAGTGTCGTGACCGCAGACACAGATTAAGACAATACGGCCGCAAAATTTAGTTTTAAAGTTGCCAAGGGTGTTATGAACAATATAACCTCAATTTCTATCTATTTTGGGCAGTGAGGGTCCAGTTCTTAGCCGCCACTTCCTTGATGTAGCTCTACCATCTCATTTGGGATCTGCTAGTTGATCGTAGACTGTACCATAGCCTCCATTGTGACACCGCCTTAGGAGTGTTTTTATTTTATTTTTGTCTGGTATTTGTATAACTGAATTTGGTGTTATTCAAAGTATAAAAACCGGCCAAGTGCGTGTCGTGCCACGCGCAGTGTAGGGTTCCGTAGAAAGAGGGGGTGGTATCTGCTTTACAGAACTAACAACTTCATCAAAGTAATTTTCAATGGTTTTTGTACGAAGTTTTCCTTTTATAAGTTGGTCGCCTATTACTCGTGAACTTGTAAAGCCTACTTAGCCGTGATAATTTTCCTTTTAAGTTCATTATATGTGCTACTTCCCTGATTTTTTTCACGTTTCTACAATGAACCGTTTAGCCAGGAGATGGGCGACGCCCTACTCAAACAAAAATTTGCGCTTTAAAGCTTAATATTTCGCAAACGGAACGCTGCCAAATATTAAGCTATTAAATGGTCACAAAATGGTCCTACACCCACAATATTTTTAAAATACGAATCCAACGATACCCCACACTACAGTGCAGGCGAGAAAAAAAAATTCATCCCTTTTCCCGAAAATTTTCAGGATTATATTGTACCGTTTCGTCGGCGTGATTAATATACATGTATGTTTATGCCAAATTTCAGCTCTAGTACTAATCGTCTCTGAACTAGGCCGCGGACAGACAGACTGACGGATATGGCGAAACTATAAGGGTTCCTTGTCGACTACGGAACCCTAAAAAGCCTATTTCAGCTTAACGAAAATTTCCTGAGGTGTGAAAATCTCTATAGCCAACCTCATTAAGGGTCTAATAATTTGAAACATTGTTGAATGAACGCTTTACGACTTTGTGACACTGAAGGGGCGCGTTACTTAAGCTTTCATGCGCTCAGTAAAGCACTTCAGGTACAAAATATTAATTCTCAGAAGGACAACTGAGTTCCTACTCTGGGTTATTGATCTTGCTGGCGCAAATTTCCTTCTTGAACCATCGATGTAACGAACCCCAAAGATATTTAGGTCCCCTTACCTAGTCCAGTCCGCAGATTTGAGACAGCAGAGTAATTCTTCGTACAATTGCGTTTAAGGGTCGCTGCTGACTGATAAATCGTAGTGGATATTATTATTACTAAACCCCAAAGTTTATTAGTTCATGAAACAAAAATTTGACAAGTGGTTTGCTTAAATAAATACATATAATGTGTGTAGACGAACCCAATAGTCTCTAAATGATTCTCAGACTGACTGCTACTGACTGCGGCCTTTTTTCGCAGTCAATAGCGGTAAGATTCATTCGGCGTCTGGAAGCAACTCCTACCTAGGTTAAGTGACTACAGGGCGAGGTCGTCGGTGACGATAGACGGTGACATTTTGTTGTCTTTACAGCCGTACAGTTCTAATAAGAAGTGAGACTGAACGTGTTGTGAGATCTAGGTACTGAGTTAATATTCTGTAGTGGTTTGCTTCAGCTCTATATTATGGGTTTATGGAGGACTAAAGCTAACCAAACTCCTCGTAAGGGATTGCGATCAAGTTTCTGTGTCTGCTATAAGAAGTTTAGGTCCGTGTAAAGGCTTTTCTAGGAGAGCTGTAGATCTTATATCAACTTAAATGAAGTTATATATTAAACGGGTGTAATATTATTTATAAAAAATACTACGACGAAATACGATAAAGTTTCTTGGCTTCATTTAGAAGCCAAGAAACTTTTCAATTTCTCTTAAGTAAAGTGCAGTACAAGTGTACTTTATTTTATTAATTAGCGACACAAAACAGCAGGGCAACAATACAGACTGTTGCTATGCCGTCGACTGGGGACCACGCCTTCTCTGAAAATTTTACTTTAGGCACCCAGAAAGTTAGCACGAACACAGTGGAAAATATTTTATACTATTCCCCCTCTAATAAGCTTATTTTATTCACTGAAAACAGTGAATAAAAAGCACTTTTAATCACAATTTTGGTGTTTAAATTTAGAACACACTAATATATTCAACCTCCATCTCAATGTTATACCTACAACCTCCTTGCGCAAAAAAATACTCTATACAAACTCCTCATGCGAAGAACACTCGACATACAAACGTCTTGTGCAAAAAACTCCTCGAGATTTGATTGGTCGACATTTCCAACAAGGAGTTTAGCATTATAATAAAATCGTGTTCTTTGCTGTCATTAGTAAACAAGTTGGCCATTCTTATAATAATAATAATAAAATTACTCTTAATTTTAGTAATCTTTCTAATTTTAATGTTCATTTTAATTAATTTAACCTTCCTTTTTTCTTCATTAAATGTACACTTTTGCTTAAATCTTTCTTTTTCTCGTAGTATTAGTATAAAGTATAGTATGCAACTCTTGAATAAAACGGATTTCGAGGGCCATTCATGAATCACTCGCAAGAGAAGGATTGTAACACTTGAATCACTAGCTACACTCGTGATTCAATCATCATGAATCACGCCCTATGGTCGTGATTCAGTCATTATAATCCTGCACTTGCTCGTGATTCATCTATGGCTCTCGCTTCAAATCCGTCCTTTATTCACTAATTGCATAATTTACTATTGTTGTACATGTTATCCACATTATCTCAACTAATCTATTCCATAATCATAAGCTGGAACGCTTAAATAAATTACTGCTACTTTTACCCGTATTTATGAACACACCCACCATTTTCACACCTTCCACCCCCGACCCCCCGTTTAATTATGCACCGTTCAACAGTAAAGTGCAACTGGCGGAAACTTTTATGCCATAAATAGTGCCGGCTCTCCGAACGGTAAAGCCTTTGTCTATGTCCGGAAATGCTCGTACTTTTTCTGTCATTATCGCAGGTTACTTCGGACTGATTGGTTTGGCGGAGTTTCTTTTGTGTGCATGACTTGGGTCGGAAAACTGTGTAGCAGAAATTAGGTCTCCACTCCCCATGAAGAGGAATCATTCAATCAATGTCAGAGTGAAGCGTATATCACTCCCGCAAGTGTCTCTAATCGAAAGATAAATTGCTATCCCTAATTCCCTTTTTGTTCCAGACTTGAAGTAAAACAGTGTTTCATTCTCGTTCCTAGAATAAGATATTAACTGCGAACAAGTGAGCTCAACCGGCTAACACCTACTTCGGTTATAGTTGAAAGTTGTTAGATTTCGATCCGGTCTAGTTCTTTGAAACTTATCGCCACTAGACGATATATTTTTACCTACGGTGTGAACATTTCTCCTAAGCATTATTCAATGTAGTAGGTTTACGATTTAAAGTCTGATATCTTGGCTACATCAGTAACCTTATTTTTCCCCAATGGCTTCACTATACGGGGCCCAATTATGGCAAGACATAATCCACTGCGACGAGGAAATAATGCTATGACAATCCGCTTACCGTTCGAGCCACATAGCCACCTCCCAGAAACTCGCAGAGCTGGCAGGTGTTTTACATGTATCGATGGTTCTCTAACCAGCCGGTCCCTTGTCCGCAGAGCTAGAGGAGGGTTGTCGGGCGTGCTGCGGGCGGTGGCCGCGAGCCCGGCGCGATGGCGACCGTGGAGGGCCGCCCGGCGCAGTACGGCGTCAGCCTGCGGCAGCTGCGCGAGCTGATGGAGTCGCGCGGCGCCGAGGGCCTTGCCAAGATCAACGCCGTCGGCGGGCCGCAGGAGTTGTGCAAGAAGCTCTACACATCGCCCGTAGATGGTGAGTCAATCAAGATTTACTATCTTCTTCTTTATGTGCCGTCTCCTATCGGAGGTTGGGAACCAATTCGGATCTCGCTTTTCGAGGCTGCCAATACAAACAAGGAACCAACATTTATTGGCATAAAGAAACCTTTTACACAGTTTTTCTTAAATTTAAAGTACACAAATATTGGTGAGAATACATTGTCGTGTAGTTTAGATTTCGAAAGGAAAGTTGCAGTTGGAATCTAAGCTAGACTGGGTCTGCAATATAGATATCAGCGTCCTACAGTCTGTGATCTGAGGCTACATTACAGTAGATTGAAAAGAATAAATATTTGTACTTGGTCATCTACATAGCCCTTGCACTAAATGTGCTTTACACTATTTTGACTGCATATCTGCTAAGCATATCATAATGCATATTATATATTCAGGGATCTAGTTGTAGAAACGTATACAACGTTTTCACACACTCGTCCTGGCCCTGTTTATGCAAAAGCAGAAACAATTGTCCAGCCGCTGTCTTTGACGGGTGTTTTCTATCATTACATTTCCGCTTCAAGCTCCCTCGCACAAACACGTAGTCTTCGTGGCGTTACTGTATTATAAACATCTGTAATTTTCACTGCTTTTGTATACTTTTGTCTTAACAGAATAAGCCCCTTTCGGAGGCCATTCTTTTCTGCAGACCATCACCAATCTGCGACATAATTGTTAATGCGGATGATAAATACGCAGAGTGTCATCTAGCGTGGCGATTTAACATATCAAGGATACCAAGACTAGCGTAAAATTGAAAACACCTTCGGTGGAAAGTAACCAGCAATTGAAGGATTCCAGAACGTCTGGATTACCTTTTCCTATCTGTTTTTCCTTTTGAAGTACGGAACCCTAAAACGGCATAATTCCTCGCGTTATCCTTACAAACAATACTAGGTCTACTGGTGGATAGATTAAAATTCACAACTGGCCTTAGCCGAGCTAGTTGAATAATTAATGTCAGGAGCCACGGCACCGGCCGCGCACCGCGTAATAGCTTCCCGAGTCAACGACATTAGGACGTTGTCCTTAGCGTGTGCTTCGGGCGCTTGGTGATAGCAGTTATCATTATTTTCAGTGGTTTTATTGATTGAAATACATACTTGACAAGTGTGGCCTTCTCTTTTGCAAAACTTACCAAATATTTTAGTGGATGTTAATTTTTTTAAATTTTTGTATGATTGTAGTGAAACTTCGGGCACTAAAATATCATTGGAAGATACAAACATTTTAACTTTTACAGATAACGTTGTGGAGATGAATAAATGTGTTCTTTCTTTCTTCCTTCGAAAATGCGTTTTTTTTTTACTTAGCCTCTTTTGTGTCCCACTGCTGGGCAAAGGCCTCCCCGCCTGTCAATTCATTCGATTTATTAATGAATTTAATTTAATTGATTAATTATTGTCAGGTCTTAAAAGTATCATCATCATCATCAGCCCACCTCTGCCCACTGCTGGGTGTAGGCCTTTTCCCCATCACGCCACCCTTCGCGGTCTCTCGTCATTCACATCCACTTAAAAGTTTTGGTAAATGAAATTTTCAGAATTGTGAAAAAACATAAATAAATTAAGGAATAATTCTGGAAATGCGGTCATTTTCCAGTACTGTCAAGGCGATTCCTATTCGTCTAAGTCCCGTGACTGTCGAGGAGGTAATCTTATCAGTGGGTTTGCTCCCAGCGAAACAACAATCGGCCGTATCCATACCATTGTAATCTCATTACGGAGGTCAGCTTCTTTTGCGTTGGCAAATTGCCGCTATTTCATTTAACGGCCTGCATTAGAAGAAAAATACTTACAAAATTCTCTGTCGTAATTATCAAATTGAAAATGGAGTGATTGGACATGGCGGGACGATATCTCAACCTTTTTGCCCGGATAGGATAGGATGACTCAAGGTCATGGGGAAGCCTTTGCCCAGCAGTGGGACATAAAAAAATAGTTAAATTACTAAGTAGGATCAAGTACTTCATTGGTGAATTTACCCATAAAAACCTGATTACTTGAACAAGATTTATTCCATAAGTTCTTGACTGATCTTCAAATCTTTTTTAAACTAATATCGATAAGCATATATCGATAAGCATTGGAAAACATTTGTTTACACTACATAAACTCACTCCTGTATCCAGAAGGAAAAAATGCCAAATATTCTTATTTATTGTAATTATTTTGTTTTGCCAGTTTTGACAAACTTGTAACTTTCATTCCAATACTTAGATAATTTTGTGAAGATTTAATTTATTATATCAATAAAATAAACGTTTCTACACTTTATACTTTTTCTACATTTTATATTTCACCAATTTTCTTAAGGCAATTCCCATTCGTCAGGGTGCTTCTAAGACGCACTCCAAACGAAGCCAGGAGTTAATCTTGTCAGTGGGATTGCTCCTAGCGAAACAACAATCGGCCCTATCCGTACCGGTGTAATCTCATTACAGAGGGCAGCTTCCTTCGCTTTAGCACATAATTGCCGTTATTTCATTTTATGGCCTGAATCAGAAGAAAAAATACTTAAAAATTGTTTCTCTTGTGTTCTAACCTCAGGTATAATCGGAGTTCAGGCAGTGAGTGACATATATTTCATGGGTGAAAGGGCCGGCAAGGGACGTCCCAGGCAGGCATAAGGGCTAGATGAAAAGTACTCGTAACTGGCGTGCGTGCACGCAACGACTAATGAATGTTGAAGCGAAAGAGGTTTTTCAGGATGTTGGCAAGCCCAGGGGCCTCATTTTGCGCCCCAAATCCTTTCGGAATCCTGACGTTTGCGATAGCAACAAGTATGGAATTTGACAGTCAGACTATTGGAATTATTCAGGATTTGGTGCGGTAATATAGGGGGTGCTTTCTGCCCCTTTTTATTTTTCTTTCTGTTGTTGTGCATATTATGTTACTTATCTGCTTATTTTGTTTCTGTGATGTATCTTGTTGGTATAATCAAATAGTTAAATCGGTTTTTGGACGCATAGTAATAGGTCGGGCAGAATTGCTTTAAGTTTGAGTGCGTCGATAGCTAGTGCGCAACCCTTTTATGTCCAAATACTAGGTACAGTCGGCAGCAAGGTTGATGTGTGTCGACTGTATGGAAGAAGAAGAAAGACAAAGATTACAATCGTACCTGAAACGTGGCACCTTACCCCACAAACTTTGCTGTAGGTGTTTCGGGCCCTAAGGTCAGCGAGATAGGGCCTGTGTTGCTACGAGGCCTCCACAATTGGCCAGGCTTGATCTGGGTAAATCCCCCGAGTGAGAGAGCGTGGCTTTTCGCATAGACATATCTTGGACCCTAAAGGAGGGTGCACACAGGTGACCTTTTACTGTTATTGAGATAATTTTGGTGGCAATCACAAGCTGCAAGTCCTTTTTTATGTAGCCTATATATATATGAGTACGTCCCACTGCAAGGCACAGGCCTTCTCTTAGGCCTGTATTACAGAAGCGTACTCAAGCGCCGATCTCAGTTTAAGACTAGATTTGAGTATGGTTTTCATTTTAGAACGTTACTTGAGTTGACACTTACCAATCACAACTCGACTGAGTAATAGCTAATTCGAGAACGATACTTGGGTTGCAATCTCTACTTAAGTCATGTTCAAATCTGTATTTACTCAAGTGTGGTCGGAACCACGCTTGAGAGTCGATTTTCCTTGTGAATTGTTTCGTAATTATTGTAAAATGAATATATTTGAAGATATTGATCCTTATGACGATATAGAGGGTTATTTTTAAAGTCAGTGGATGCAGGCGGCACAAGACCGGGAAGCTTGGAAAACCATGAGGGGGGGGGGGTCTATGTCCTGCAGTGGGCGTCAAATGGCTGATGATGATGATGATGATAAAATGCGTCGTAATCATCATAAGCAGCCTATATACGTCCCACTGCAGGGCACAGGCCTTCTCTCAGAGAGAGTATGGGCTTAATCACCACGCGTGTCCACCGCGGATTGGCGATTTCAAGCGCTTAAAATGCGTAATTCCCCTAATTAGAGTTGCTGTCTGGCAACAACTTTTCATCATCATCAGCCCACCTCTGCCCACTGCTGGTATAGGCCTTTTCTCCATTACGCCATCTTTCACGGTCTATTTCCTGCGCGGTCTATTTATTGCATGCGCTGTGCTTTCACAAGTAATGTGACACCAGCAGAGGATGAACAGCATAAGCATTCCTCTTCACTGTAGTGAAGTTCATTTTCCTCATTTTTTCACTCATATTGTTTCAAGACAGCGCGTCTTATAAACAAACTAAACAAATTAATTAGATAGACGTCAGAAGAAATTTTATCGCTGACATTTGTTACGTTCCGTTCTTTAAACAAAACAAATACATAAGAGGCGTGCACGTTGTGTTTATTTATTTATTTTATTTTATTCAAATAACTAAATAATGAAAATTTAAACATCTAATTGACGAATAAATAAAAAAATATTTTATTTTCTTCTGTATATTTCACATAAGTAAACTAATTCTTATCAATATTTTCTTACATCATGCGTAGAACAAAATAAAAGTTTATACTTGATTTTTCTGGTCATAGAAAACAAACATTGGTCATAGACAATCCGATTGCAGTTCAGAATCTCTACTTAAGCAGCGATTGGCTGAGGAACCCTTAAGTACTATTTAAAAATAAAGGGTGTGCTTGAGCATCGATTCAGCGCTCAAGTTATGATTGGGCGATCCGAGATCAATCTGCGCTTGAGGATCGTTCTGTAATACGGGCCTTAGACAGATAGTATGCTCTTAAATACCACGTGTGCCCACCGCGGATTGACAATTTCAAGCGCTGAGATATGTGAACAGCTCGGGCCCTCAGGTTTCCTCACGATGTTTTCCTTCACGGTTAACGAGTGGTATGTACTTAATGTAATACATATGTAATGTAATACATAAACTCACGCGTGTATCACGGAGGGGTGGGCAGAGACCCGGGTTTGCCACTCGCTACGATCCTTACGAACCACTCCACTTCATATATCATTCTTCAGTCCAACGACATTTTCAAAATTCGAAATAACCTCCTAAGCTAGAAATTAACAATCGAAAACAATGGTTATTTTTAAGGTCACGTCATACGAGGATAACGTAACGACGTAACTGGTTACGTAGCATTGGTTTCGTAGGCGGCCGTACGTAACTATAGTTTCGTAGGAAGAAAAAAACCTCTTTGTAGCAAGAAAAATCATTCTTCCCACGTAACTGGTTACGTGGCGTGGTTTCGTCCGCGGCCGAAGGGAAGCCAAGATCTAAACTTCTATACGACAGCTATGCAGCTATATCATTGCGTTTCTACAAATCGGATTTAGTTGAATAAATCTTTCTCTTTCAATCATTGGATTGCGTGCGAGGAATGGCCACTTGGCCGTGGTTTAGTCGTAGGATTGGCCATTACAGAGACGCAACGATAAATGAGGCTTTTGACACAAGAAAGCTTCAAAGGTCACGGACTAGTTTTATGATATGAATTCACATAAATTTAAGTTCTAAATAACAGGGCCACGACTTCGTTTGTGTGCTCCATACGGTTTTCCTCGCGATAGATCCTTAATAATAATTTAAGTTTCATAAAATAACATCCACGTAATAAAATCACTTGTCTTGATTCCTAAGTAGGATACCCTGTGCTATAAATAGTAACCGAAAAACCTTTTAAATTATGTAATCTGTCTTTTTTATGTAAACTTTGTGACTTTTTGGCAATAAATGTTTTTTCAATTTCATAAAAGAGTTCACAAACGTCAAAGAATATCTTCGTCCGCCCGCCTAAGGCTCAGTGTGCGCAGCGCCTTATATACTCGGACCCTTACATTATGTATAGGCTACGCTTTGCAGCATTGTCGTTATATACAGAGTGTAACAAAATCCCCACATACATCCGAATATGGGAAGTTTTACTTGTCAATACGAACCACTTAACTACGGGGAAAACTTTGGAATCGCCAACAAAATATCAGGTATTCCATATAAGAATAAGAATAAACTTAATTTGACAACATTACAAAGAATTACATACAGTTTGTTTTAATACCACATCTTAATTGTTTGGAATTTTCTTTAAGCAAACGAATTTCGAACTCGAAGACTTAAACAAACATTACGTGTTCCGTCAAGTACATTGTCACGCCCGCAACTTGGCCCGATGATCATTAAAATTCAAATCTCGAAGCGGGCTTCCATTGTCTCCAAATGTCACAGTTATTATCTTCCAAACAATAAATGTCCAACAATTCCTCGGGTACCGCTTTTTAGTTGACAATTCTCACGACAAAGGCCATTTGTAGATGATCTATTTCATTCGTTTTCAGTCGAAAAGATACCGCAATACAGCAGTTAAATCGACTGACGATGACGCTTGGTGGATGATTTTCCTATTCCTTAAGGGAAGGAATTCTTTCGAACTTACTTGATACAATTTATCTTTTTCCGGAAATTTATTTTCGCCGATAAGATCGTTAACGCAATGGATACACCACTAGTTTTAAATAGGTACGTGAGATCCTAGGTTCGCATCCCGGCACGTAACAATAAAATTATTTTGTAAGTAGAGTATATATTCTTTTTGTTGCACTAATCCGTGCTGAGGAAAATTTTAAAACCTATTTAGAGGCAAAACATTCCACCCATGCCGGGACTTGAACCCGCGACCTCTGGCTAACCGTGGCAGCGCTCTCCCAACTGAGCTAATGGGCAAGTGCATCGGCGAAATTTCGAACCTCTTTACAAACTTCTCTGTATTACGTACAGGCAGCGTCATCTGGCTGAAGTAATGTACATCACTTGCAGCACCGAGTACCCACTTTTTATGCAGTTAGGTTTTACATCTTAATGATAGCGGGTTCAAGTCCCAGCATGAGTGGAATTCTTAGCCTCTAAAAGGTTTTTAAAGTTGCTTATATTTATGAATTTTAGCATCAATACCGCCTCGCTAACTTTGAAGGTAGATATTATACCTCAGCTCTTGGAATCACTTTTACGCGGTGGGCAGGTGAGATGATTAAGCCCGTTCACTTTCTCTGAGAGAAGGCCTATGCACAGTAGTGCGACGTTTAAAGCCTGCTAATGATATATTTTACTCGATGAAAATGCCGTGTCAACCTTCCAATTTGTCCTAAAACAATATAAAAATAAACACGCCATCCATTACGAGATGAGAGTTGGGCGCCACCGTCTCACGCGCCGCCGATCTCATTAAGTAATTAGTGAGACTGGGACTTTGGTGAAATAAGAAGCACTCAAACACTTACCCTTAGGGTGAAAGGCTTGTCAAAAGTGCTGCAAGTAGGGTTGCCAGGCCCAAAAATAGAAAAGCCGGACACATCCTGTCACATTGCTTTTGCCACTATTTCGTTTGCCCGCAAAATCGCGAGTCGTGCGTGCGTGTCCGTGCGTTCGCCTTTCGAATAAAAGCTGGACTTATTTGTCGGATACGACTATAAAAAGAAGGACATGTCCGACTTCTGGCAACCCTATCTGCAAGTAGCTGCGAATTGAAACGTGCAATCCCCGAGAACTTGAGCGGAATTTAAGCGGAAATATTACCAATTTAGTACTATTGTACTATTTATCTTTGTATATGTGCGTCATTATTATATTTGTATATATGTTTATAATTATTGTACATGTTAATATCTTGTTTAATTTTAAAAACAAATTACATTATAATATCATTACACTGTTTGGCACTACCCCCCACCTTCTCCACTTCACCTGTTGGTTGGCTAGAAAAAAATGCTATTTAGTATTAAGCCCGCCAATTGTACAATTTTTACTGCTACAGATTAATTTTGATTATTGACAGATTAGTCGCACGATATCAAGAAATGAGTGTACTATGTTCTTACGCCACTTGTTATCTTCTTTTCCTCGTTTTTGCAGTGTTTGTTAAATCTCTCGATCATGTAAATACATAGTGTTTTTTGGGACCCACGACCGAGAACCTAGTATGATTATTATTATTTTTTCATTAGATAGATAGAAAACACTTTATTGCACAACCAGGTGAAAGATATTACAAATAGTTTCTTATATCTAAGTAGTGGTATACAATTTGCGGTCTTATCGCTTGGAGCGATCTCTTCCAGACAACCATTAGTGGCATGGCGCTGGTGAACTTTATCCCTCCTCTCCTTTAATATATTACCACGTCTGTAATACTCTTTATCACCTTTATGTAGGTTATTAATAGAGTTAAATGTCGTACCGCGTGTCGCCTACACATTTTCAGCCACTTGAGCACAATATGAGATGAAAGGGGTTTAGTCGATCTAATTATAACCTAAACTAGTTTGACCGAACATATCGCTTTAATATTTGAGTAGCGCGGAGCGTTCCATGTGTCGCAGATGATTTTAGACAACTTAATTGGGTATTTGAGAAAATATCAAATGAGTTACTTTTAAAACGGAATTTTGTATGAAAATACTGGCTTGTGACGTCACATTTCAGAGCGCTCTTTTTATGTTTAATCTATTTAAAAATGGTAATAACTAGTAATTGACTAAAAGAGATACATTTTCCGAGATATTTTGTAATTGTTGTTTTAATCGAGCATATCAGATAATTTATTGTTGATCGTGTCAAATACCGTATTCTGCATATTCCTAAGACTATAGTATATTATATAGCGTAGTCTTAGAAATCTGCAGAGTTAAGTGTGAACAAAACAAATAGTGCTATGTTATTTTCCTTCGCAAATCCAACACTGCAGTTCTGTAAAAGAAAGATTGATCTCTCTTTTGTTTCTGCACCCCAGAGTGGACCGTATACAGGTTACTTCCTTCACTCCGGTTCCTTTGACTTGGTTACATTGGTTGCACACATTAAAGTTCTACCGGTTATTTCTGAACAACCCCGTTTGCTCCGAACAACCTCTGGAGCTCTCAACTGAAAGCAGTTCCTGTAGAGATTAGAAATGAATCACACAAACCGACATACTCATACAGAGCACACATAAATGTTTCAGCGAGCGTTGGCACGCTCCGAGCCAAAGTTGGGAGAGCGGGTCCTACCCAAATATCGATTTCGGCCGGTTCGACGAACCTTCTGGGGCCGGCTGACGAAGACTTTTGGTGCCTGGGTTGAAATTCCGGCTTGCGAAATTTAAAACTCTAGTTTCGCTTGACAGTTGACGGACCAATCTTTCACACGTAGCTGTGATATAAAAGAGAGATAATAATAACCTCCACAGAACACAATCTCTTGCCCTGGTCCCAAACTAGGATGCCCTATGCTATGGTTAGTAGGCAAGGACATCACAAGCATGGAAATACAACCAGATTGAGAGACGATTGAAAATGAAAAATTATTAATTGCGCAAAAAGGTGTTTGTACATAGGCGAGCTTTATACTAATAAGTATTTTAGAATATCAAATAAACGTAATCATGTATGCGAGAAGCGAGATAGTGGAATAAAACTTTTATCTGGACCTTATGCTTCCCTAGCTGGTCTTCTCCCAGAAAGATAGTATGGATTTAATTCCCACGAGTGCTCGAAAATTGGCGAGTTCTGCGTTAAGATATGTGTGAACACCCCAGACACTCCGGTTTCCTCACGATGTTTTCCAACACAGCTAGCAAGCTGCTAATGGGGCGTAAAACGGAAAAAAATCAATACGCCACAACAAGAATCTACATGATTACGGCGAACATCATAATAAACGTCATTCTCCGCGCTTCTTTTATGCATCGTTGCCGCAAATATTCGAGCGTGATTCCCGGCCCTCCGCAGCAATTTAAGCCTTACGCTGAGTAACTTTAAAGTGGTGATTCGCCCGCTTGTTCTATTCAAAAGCTGGGTGATGGATAGCGGCTGTCAGCGGAGACCGCAAGGAAAAATGATACGTAACGTCGGTTTTTCGTCGGTGGAGGAAAATCTCCTTCATCTTGCTCGAGTGGTGTTATTACCGCGCTAAGCCGTGCATCTGCCGTTGCTTGCTCTTTGTCGTACAAATCTACCGAAAGAAAATCTTACTACATGTTACCTATGTAATTAAGTCTGTATGTGGCAATAAATCTATCAATTCATACATACATAAACTCACGCCTGTATCCCAGAGGGGTAGGCAGAGACCAGCGACGGCCACTTGCTACGATCCTAACAGATCACTTTCGCTTCCTCAACATTCAATCAATTCAATTTAATATGAATAGTTTTGTAATAATAACATAACTTTATTCCGATCATGTATTTAATCTTACAAGCATGATCACAACTTTCGACGCGTCAAACAATGAAACACCTTATTTCCAAGATCAGGCTTTGGGACACTAACACTGACTAACACACATCTTTTACTTTACGAAAATGCAAAATGCCCTGAGCAAAATATCGAATTCAAGATTTTACTTCACTTCTAGCTTCTGAAGGTACAGTCACAAATTTATATATGAGAAATAATTTTTTACACCTGCTATTCAGAAAAGATCCCTTGATTCCCTCAAATGAGGGATCAAAGTTGTACTTTTCTTCCCTGATATTCTAGTTTTTTTTTTTATTGCCCTCAGCATGATCCGTGTGCAGATTTTCACAAAATGTAATTCCAATTCGATTTTTATTTTGTTGCAATCGATCATAATTATATTGTCTTCCACACTTCTTTCGATATCTTAATTGTGTTTGATTTAAATTTTCCTTATAGCAGGTGTGAAAAGCAGTATGTGTCACTCGGTAGCAAAATTGTTTCCGTCTTGGGCGTAAACACTTGAATCCCTCGCTACGCTCAAGATTCTACTTTCGCTTCACTCAGGATTCAATATACCGCGATCGCCGTAAATATATCATTTTGCTCCCTTGAGACACAATCTACTAAATAGTTAAAATAATCCAACGATTCAGTGAGAAATGTGATTCACGTTAACGCGGTCACTTTTCAACGGAACTTTTGGGTTCCCACGAATCCCACTTTATGAATCCTAGTTTACATAAGCAGCCTATACACGTCCCACTATAGGGCACAGGCCTTCTCTCAGGGAGAGAGTATGGGCTTAATCACCACGCGTGCCCACCACGTATTGGCGATTTCAAGCGCTGAGCTATGTGAATAGCTCAGACACTCAGGTTTCCTCGCGATGTTTTCCTTCACCGTTAGCGAGTGGCATTGCTACTATAACTTCAGATAACTCAGAAATAAAGTCATAGGTACATGCCCGCACTGGGAATCGAACCAGGGTCTCTCGCTTCCGAGTCCAATGTTCTACCCACTAGGCTATCACCGCTTATTGTCCTACTTTGCTGCGTCGTAATTATTAAAAGCACTGTCTCCTCTCAACAAGTCTTTAACTCCATGACGGCCTGATCCCCTTTATGATTAATAGCCCTTTGATATCCTCCTTCCTAAAACTTTCGCTGCTTACACGTACTGTTAATAATGTCATCTGTGATATGTATCTTATTATCTTATTCAGCCTATATACGTCCCACTGCAGGGCATAGGCCTTCTCTCAGAGAGAGAGAGAGAGAGAGTACAGGCTCAATTACCACGCGCGCCCACTGCGGATTGGCAATTTCAAGCGCTGAGGTGTGCAAACACCTCAGACTTCACAAATGTACGTAACTTAGAAAACAATGTCATTGGTACATATGGACACATCGTGGTTCGAACCTACGACCTCATGAACGTGAGGAAAGTGTTTTACCACCGCTAAAACTTTCATGATATGAAGTAGTTTGTAGATTGTACCTACACAGTAATTTGTAGATTGGCACATTTGGGGACAAATATTTGACTTGCGCGAAGGTCATCAAATATTATGTCTTTGACCGGAAGTAATTTACGATTTACATTTAGGTATATTTATTATTACCACTTAGTTATCGAAAACATCGTCCTCGATAAGTGATCTGTAATTAATTGTAATTGTATTTCATAACACCATTTTAGCCCCGTTATTACCTCGGATGCCGTCGCGACTTATTAAGTCACCCTTGCATGCAGTGGCGACAGCTATGACTATTATATGACGTCTGTAGGACTGGCATGTGGAATTTAATTCGCCTGTATCGCATTACCACTCCGCGCTCATCATTCGTCGAGTGTTCATTTAAATTTTATCGCTCAGGGGTGATGATCAGAACCATTATTGTCTGAACGCGGTAGGCAGGCTTCTGCCCTGCATGGTACGTCATCGTCGTGTATGAGGTCAAATGGATTTAATTTAATTTGTTTTGTTGCATTCAAAATTGGGCAGAGAGTTAATTAAAAACCGGCCAAGTGCGAGTCGGACTCGCGCACGAAGCGTTCCGTACCATTCTCATTCATTCTCTATACAACATTAGATACAAAGATGGAGAAGAAGCGGCAAAAAATCACGTTTGTTGTATGGGAGCCCTCATTTATTAGATTAGATTAGAACACTTTATTGTACACACCAGAAAACATAATACATTAAAAGGCTTTCATGTCTATTATTTATTTTTGAACCGCATGAAAAACTAAATATTCTGTGAATATTTCAAGCGTCTACCTGTTGCCGTTATTAATATCGAGAAAAAAAACGGCAAAAAATTACGTTTGTTGTATGGGAGCCCCCTTTAAATATTTATTTTACTCTGTTTTTAGTATTGGTTGTTATAGCGGCAACAGAAATACATCATCTGTGAACATTTCAACTGCCTAGCTCGGTCACGGTTCATGAGATACAGCCTGGTGACAGACAGACAGACAGACGGACAGTGAAGTCTTAGTAATAGGGTCCCGTTTGGCACCCTTCGGGTACGGATCCCTAAAAACCGGACAAGTGCGAGTCGGGCTCGTGCCCATCTTTGAGACTCACCGCCGGTATCATCATCATCAGCCATTTGACGCCCACTGCAGGACATAGGCCTCCTTCGCGGTTTTCATAACCACGAGGGATTTTGCCATAATAGCCACGCTTGGCAGGCGGGTTGGCGAAGCCGCCGGTATGTGAATTGAGAATTTCAACAAGTCTGAAGATGGTCTAGCGGATAACACGTTTGACTATCAAAACAGAGGTCGTGGGTTTCATTCCCACTAAAGGCCGCCGTACTTAATTTGTACAAGTGGCCTCATTCTGGGTTTGTTTCCATGTTTGTGACGTCCTTGCCTGCTTACCATAACACCGGGTATCCTAGTTTGGGACCAGGGCAAGTGATAAGTAAATAAGTACTTAAGTAACATTCTGTCTCGTAGGAAATCTGAAGAGATTTAATAGATATTTAGTAACATTCTCGGTTCAGAAACCGACGGTAAGTGCGGATATCACACGTGTGACTAATGAATAAGCACCCGCACTTGCTTCCTAATGGGCTTAAGTTAATATCCAATCTCAAAACCAATTAAATCAAAGCTGACGTATTTCCTGTGTTTTCCTTTTTGCCAAAATTCCTGACGTTCTCTACATCCTTGAGCTTCGAAACAAATTGTTAGTTTGAGTTGTTCCAAGTCTTAGAACTTTGTCGGCGTGACTTTCCGAGGCTTCGCGGAAACTTTTACTTGGAAATTACATGAAAATGCAATCCCACAAGGTTGTACTATTACCGGCTGTAACCGGTACTCTCCGCTAGGAACGTCCGTCTATAAATAGACGAACAACAACAAATATTACTTAACCGGAATATGACCACGAAATGTTCACCACAGAAGATGAACTTGATGCAAGATCTCTGTCACACACTGGTACTTTTCTTCTTTCTTTATTTACACTCGTACTTTTCTATTTTCTGTATTTGAATGTACCTACTTTAGAATAGATTTCCAACTATAAGTTATGATCTTTAAAATTAATGGTTTCGTCTATAATTTTGCGGATAGCAACTATAATCTAGTTTTCATATTTTGTTCTAATTAACTTTAAAATTAATAGTTGAGTTGCTAACTGCGAAGTAGCATTATTTAGGTTAGAGTAATTATTTTTTTAGCGATTTCCACAATTTTTAACGACATTTTTAATGGGGGCCCCATTTCTTTACCATTATTACGCTAAGGTCAGGCAACGATTGTAATAAAGGTAAATAAGTGGTTCAATAGAATGTATTAATATTAGCACAGTAAGAGCTGTTTTATTGATACTGTAGTTTACTAACCGATTCATTCCAATGGCGTAACCCGTACAACTTAACTCGGCAACTTAATTTAATCTCTTAAGTTAATCCTCTGTGCTAGCATTGGAACCACGATAACGGGCGTTCGAGGTAAATCGCATTACGCGTACTAGGGGTCGCGGACGTACGGTTAGCAACGGCAGACGGCGTTAACTTTGGTTAAGCCTTGTTTGATCGGGCTTACTAATTACATTCACGTTTATTTACAACTACAATATATTTTTAAACCATAGGCGGATTGCTAGATAGATAAAGAACACTTTACGTTTATAGTTAATAAAAATTAATATCACGCAAACAAGGAACATTTAAAACATATTTAAAAGAAACGTTATGTAGTTTTTGATTGCAGTCTATTATCAAATTAAATCTATTTAAAAAGTATTTATAGTACTTGATTGCACACAAAAATTAAACAGGACATTACGTTAAAATAGCATGTACGAGCTTACCTCTGTAAAAGATTTCTTCCAGCAAACCTTGGAGAGTCGGAACAGCGGTATAAGACGGACCTTAATACGTGTACAAAATAGGCTACATAAACTACAAAAATCCTTAACCATAACCAACATTAAGCAAAAAATAAATACACTACATAGACTGAATACCTATAAAAATAAATAAAATACTTTGTAAATAATACATAAATATATAGCTCAAAGACTCTTTCAACTGCTTCTTAAATGCACCAATTGTAGGACTAGCGCATATTTTCCGTGGCAGGTATCAGCTTCACGATAACACGTAAACCTTGAAACGCACTTAAAATTAATCTTATCAATTAAAGAAGATAATAAATTACACGTTCAAACCCACCTTGAGCTCTACTTTATCAATCAAATAAAAAAAGATTTCTTTGAGATAAGAAGCTGTAACAATTCAAGTAAGCGTCTGTGATTGTGATGCTTATATGCCGGTGTCGAAATATTTGCCTAGCGATTTCATAGATAGTGAGACGTTTTTTTTAGGGTTCCGTACCTAAGGGTAAGACTATTACTAAGGTATTACTAAGACTCCGCTGTCGGTCCGTCCGTCCGTCTGTCACCAGGCTGTATCTCATGAACCGTGATAGTTAGACAGTTGAAATTTTCACAGATGATGTATTTCTGTTGCCGCTATAACAACAAATACTAAAAACAGAATGAAATATATATTTAAGGGGGGCTCCCAAACAACAAACGTGTTTTTGCCGTTTTTTGCTCGATATTAGTTGTAGACGCTTCAAGGCAGACGCCTGAAATATTCAAATCTTGTATAGACAATGGTACGAAACCCTTCGTGCGCGAGTCCGACTCGCATTTGGCCGGATTTTATTATGTAACCTCGTGTTTCAGCTTTAATTAAGTTTTTATTTTATTTACACGATCTATTTTTTAAGGCTCTGACGACTACAGTAAATATTTGTCAGATTAGTCGCATTGTATAAGTGTCCGATTGCAAGGAAGATGCTTGATATCCGTGTTTGTAGCTTACAGCAATGCTTACCTACCACTAGTAGAAAGAAAGATATACTAGATAGATAGATAGATCCATTTCCTTCCGTGGATGTCGTAGAAAGCGACTAAGGAAATCAATTACCAGGAGACGGGCAGCGGCGTCTTCCTGAGATTCCAACCGCATACTGCGATCGCCAACCCGCCTGCCAAGCGTGGCGATTATGGCAAAACCCCGTCATGGTTATGAAAACCACGAAGGATGCGTGGGCGTCAAATGGCTGATGATGATGATGATGAGATAGATAGATAGATATAGGTAAATTAAACAGATATTTCTTAACCTAAAAGTACGGACGGCGACCTTATCACTAAAAGTGATCTCTTCCAGACAACCTTTAGATGGACTGGAGAAGGAAGTAGATGTTAGTAGATAATAGGGTAGTTTAGTAGATGAAGCGAAAATGATCTGTCAGGATCGTGGCAAGTGGAAGTCCCTGGTCTCTGCCTACCCCTCTGGGATACAGGCGTGAGTTTATGTTATGTTGTTATTTTATCTTAGGACTCTGTGCTTAGATAAAAAAAACTTGTTGCCATAACAATTGCCATGTCGAACTAAATGCCATTGATGTTGTAAGCTTTTTCCACCAAAATATAGTACAGTCGACAGCACATAAAGCTTTGGCGCACGACTTCGTGGCGCAGCGGTAGTGCATCTGCATACCATGCGAGAGGTCCCGGGTTCGGATCCCGGTTGGGGACAAAAAAAAAACCCAGGTCTTGGATGTTTACATGTTTGTTATGTCTTTGTTTCTGGTTCCCACGACACAGGGTATCCTAGTGTGGGGCCAGAAGCAATGTATGTGCCTGTATGTAAATGTTTATGTATATGTTTACATAATCAGTGGCGTAAAGGACGACGTTGCAACAAACATTTAACATTCATTTGTTCCTTTAATTACCAGTAGTCAGGTGACTGCTGATTTTTAGTTAATGCATAATTGTTTTTTTCTTTTTATTTATTTATTTATTTATATAATTTTATATTTAACGTCTACCTACCTGCCTTAACTCCTGCTCTAAATGTCAACCTAAGAGCTGGGGAGTGCTGAAAACCAGCGTTGGTTACCACCTTGTGGTAGCCGACATGTTAGCTGAGCTCTCTCCAATTACCAAAATGGTTAGACGTAGTCTAAAAAAAATGTAAATCTCTGCTATTATTGCTTTTTTAAATTGTTTGTGTTTTGGTGATAAACGATTTCTTTTCTATTCTATTCTAAAGGTTGACCTGCTGTCGACTGTAGTTATATATAGCGTGGATCAAGCATGGATGTGAACGTTCTTAGAGCTGTTTATTGCTCATGATGATTTAGGGGAGGAGGGCGTCCGTGGGCTGGTTTTATCTGCCGCAGGACCGATAACCGTTGGGGTAGACTGGTTCTACAGTGTAGACCGCGAATCGGCAAACGTAGCGTAGGACGCCTCGTGACCAGGTGGAGCGACGACATTCGCAAAGCGGTGGGCAGTGACTGGAAATGAAGAGCTGAAGATCGGGCTCAGTGGCGTGTCTTGGATTCCTATTTTCAGCAGTGGACTGACGCCGGCTGATTATGATAAAGGGCATCCGAACAAGTACGACTTTTTCATATGTATATGAGTTTGAAATAGGGCTTATTTTGTCTTTTATAGGTAAGTGGGGTTAACGAAAACGGCTAAAATGGTCTTACGTATTGAATAAACAACCCCTAAAAATCACGAATAAATTGACGAATGCTTGCATGAATGAATGAACTTATTGCTAATAGTAGCGAAAGGTGTTTTAAATTTAAGCTAATGAAGACAACCAAAGAGAAAAGTAATATAAAGGGACACTCCCATTTAGGTAACTGAACGATGACCTACTTATATTTTTCTTCCATCTCAAGTGCCCCTCGTTGCTAACCCTGCGGGGCGCTTGCTGCCGAGGTCGCCCGGTTGCCTGGCGAGGCCGCGGGACGTGTGACGTCACAGTTCTCTCACCTACCCCTCCTGCTGGGACCTTGCGAAAAATTGCCGTTAAAAATAGCTGGAGGAAACGCAAACGGTTATTTAAGGAACTTTGAATTCGACATAAGACACGTGTATATCGAGATATGCTTTTTTGACAGTGAGAGGGTTTTTATTCGTGGGTTTTTGCATTAAGATGCTGAATGAGGTAGTTTGCGAGTATTAAAATCCACCTGTTCTTTGAACCGAACGCGGTTCTGCTCTAAACTTCGATTGAAGTTCCTTGTAATTTATACTGTTCGTTATCTGCGAACAAAGTTTAGTGTTCCGAAATCTGGTTCAGGTTCAGACAGTGAAATTGAACCTAATTGGTTTCTGCCGGCCTGAATACCTTGGGCGTCTTGTCATCCGACCAAATTCTCTCTCCTCGAGGATTCAACAAAAGCCAA
Organism: Yponomeuta malinellus; assembly: GCA_947308005.1. NCBI lineage: Eukaryota > Metazoa > Arthropoda > Insecta > Lepidoptera > Yponomeutidae > Yponomeuta > Yponomeuta malinellus. Next base: position 4,289,204 of record OX371019.1, read on the forward strand.
ATTCTCTGGCGCCTGTAACTGCCAGACTATCTGTTGAACACGTAGCTCCATACACTACATAAACTAACGCCTGTATCCTGTAGGGGTAGGCAGTGAGCAGGGCTTGCGACTTGCCACGATCCTAACAAACCTCACAGGTACCTAATTTTGGTAAACTAAATATTCTTCCTTCCCTTTCTTCCGGCCAATAAAACAAGTTACTCTAAAATATTGGCTCCCTTCACCACATTCCCGCAAAAATAACACCTCCCAACAGAAGCATGCTGATAGATAGCCTTTCCCTCACATAGGCCTGGATGCGTGACGTCATAGACGAGTTCCCGTCTACCCTCGTCCACCCTTTCGACAGTTAGTACCGGTCGACTGACAAGAGGTGACGTGGATTGTTCTTCGGCAAATTGTTTGCGCTGCTGTCGATATGGTTCGGATTCTACCCCGTTATAAATTGAATTTTGCTGTCTTGTCGGTCGTAGGAAATCGCTTGTCTGTCAAAGCCGAGGGCTCGGGTGCGATTCGCGTAAGACGTAGTGTGGTTGAGAGTGTTTTCAATGTTTGTGGTGTCTGCCTGATTACTGTAGCCCAGCCTGGCTTGGTACCAGTGCAACTGAATTTGTTGCTGAGACATTAAAAAGTTACAAATAAAAATGTATGTAGTTCTCAATTTTTGACAACCTCCTCCTTTTTTGAAGTAGGTTAAAGAGGGCAAGATAAAAAGTACTCAAGATCGGCGCGCGTGAAAGTCTAATTAATGTTGATAAAGCGAAAGATGTTTGTCAGGGTGATGATGATGATGATGATGCCCCTTTAATAAGGATGGTCGAGAGTCCAAAAAAATAATGGTTAACCAGCTGCCATGCGTGATGTATTACTCATCCTCATGTAGTACAATCCGTCTCCGTCGAAGCTACTGATTGAAATCACTATTATTGAAAGAAAGTAAATCTCTGTTTATGATATAACGTAATCAATCTCTTTGTTAAAAAGCCTATTTCCCTATAATACGGCTATCTACCATAAGTAATGGCATTACGCTACAAAAATATCCCCATTAAGCTGGACAATAAATCAAAGTCGTTGCCAGAAATAGTTCGTTCTGAAACTGAAGCATTGTGTTCACAGTACTTGACGCTAATATTTGTGAGTGGCCCCATCCAATTTATCCGTTTTGTGGCTGCTATGGTCACCCACCCTATCTTATTACTAGAGATAATATTGGTATTGCCTTACTCAAAATGTGCCAACATATCGGCCCATTAATCCTCTCCAAATGGTTATTCTTAGCGTATCGATCACAAACGGGGATCGTCATAGTAGTGAAAGGATTTGCTAGCAGCTACACATACAGAGATCAGTAAGTAATTTGGTATGCCAATGTTTGATTAAATTAGATTCAGATAGTCAAGGGTGGTGCAGTGTTAGGCAGGCGAAATTTCATTGAAATATTATTTCATGTGAAACTTTAGAAAACTTGCGGGGAGCAAGTGGGCCTTACACCTGCCCTCAGCCTAGAAAAAAAGGGCAAAAATTATAGCTATCGTGCAAGAAGGGTTCCGTACCATTTTCTATAAGACATTAGACAAAGATCGAGACAAGATAGATTAGGTACATTGAGAACAGCGCTATTTATAGAGACCAAACGTTTTACATTAACATTTAACGACACGACATCGGCGCTGTGAAGGTTACATAGATCGCCGCTAGATGGCGAGCGCTGTCTTTAAACAACGTTTGTTGTATGGGAGCACCCTATAAATATTTATTTTATTCTGTTTTTGGTATTTGCTGTTATAGCGGCAACAAAAATACATACATACATAAACTCACGCCTTTATTCCAAAGGGGTAGGCAGAGACCAAGGACTGCCACTGAAATACATCATCTGTGAATATTTCAACTGTCTAGCTATCACGGTTCATGAGATACAGCCTTGTGACAGACAGCTAAACAAACAGACAGACAGACACACGGACAGTGGAGTCTTAGTAATAGAGTTTCTTACCCCTTTGGATACGGAACCCTAATTAAAGACCCCCAAATTCGCACACGCTAGAAAACTCTTAACAGACTGTTGACGGTTGTCAGTTGGCCAAAGTGCATGAAAAATCGACTTACTATGTACTGTCGAAAGTTTGGTAAAAACAGGAGAAATCTCTTTCACTCACCCATTATTCGTTGTATCATAGCAGTGCAGAAACTCTTCTAAGTTTACTTCGGCGCCAGCTAAGCTAACCTTAAATCACTGGTTCTTGCCGACTGTACCTAGTATTTATCTACCAGCATTTTATACACTACTTATGTACTTATAAAGCAACTAAATAATATAGCAAGGCACATGGACAGTGTGTCACTCTCACACAAGTTGACGTCACCTTTTCGCATAATAAATTCATGCACACAAATACTCATGCGTTGCCTCAACCGTGCGTAATGTCAGAACTATTCAGTTTGAACTGACTAGACTGCGCTGTGACGACCCTTCTATTTGTTCGATCAATGTTGACTAAGTCTTTGTTTTAACAATTAACGGTTTGCGAGCAATGTATTAATTGTTAAAGCAGTAACAATTGTTAAACCAGTAACAATTAATACATTGCTCGCAAACCGAAAAACCAGAGAGTTCACCGAACATCCGGACCACAGTAGAACAATCCAATCCATCCCATATCCACTGCTGTGCATAGATAGATACCCCACTTCTATCTGTCATCTGCCATCCTCATCCACCGCTAACGTCAATCTGCTTCGAATCGCTTTCCAAAGAGATGGCGGGCTTCGCCGGTTCGTGGTCTTCAATAGTGGAAGAACAATAGAATGGCATTTATTCTGGAAAAATGCTTTAGAGCTAATGATTACTCTGTACTACGCTTTGCCCTGCATTATGACTGTGGCTACCGTGTCTTTATATCCTATATCCCAACGTAAAACCGCGGTAGGTCGTAAAAATTCAGACATTCTTTACCTAAAATACGTGTATCTCTCTCTATACATTTCTTGTCACTTCCAAATGTGTATATCTCTTGGAATCCCTGAAAAATAGTTTTGAATCTCGATTACATTAGAACGCAGTTATCGCGGTATGGAGTGACATGTGTATAAAATTGTAGCATATTCTTACGGTCTTATTTATAACAGGGATTCCTTACAGGAATTCCATTGAACTCCGTCTTAATAGTGTTAGTGGGATCGACTTTTTTATAAATAAAGCTGTAAAAGTCTACATCAGTGTTTTTCAATCTGTGGGTCGCGACGCCTTGCTCGGGGGGTCGCGGTCGCCAGCCAGGTAAAAGTAAAATGCAAGATTTGTCGTTAGTGTTGTCAGTGGCAAAACGACGAGCGGTGGTAGAATAGAACAAACGGTCAGGAACTGTCGGGATTTGAGAGACTTTAAAATTGATTTTTATTCTTTTATTTTCGAGGGCGCTGAGTTCTGGGATATCGGAGGGAAAATGTCAATACGATGTCAAATGCCATAATGCCATTTGATCATCTTTTATTTTTCATTAGGAATTTTATGATGCAGCCCCAAAAGAATTAAAGTGGGACTGGTCCCACTTTTTTTTTTCATTTAAGTTCCGGTATTTGGTAAAAAGGATATGGTAACACTTACTCGTAGTTGTAGGTTCTAACTATATCATCTTTGAAATCATGGTCTTGGGGGCGAGGACGAGAATTTTTTAGTTGTAAAGGGCTCGCGCTCCCTGAATCTCTGAAAGCGATTGCTCTATGCCTAACTGTTTTCCCATACACGAGCTTAAAAATAGACGTTCAATTATAATCTCTCTTCAATTTGTTCACCTACGAATGTAGACCCTAAAAGAGAACGATATGTGCCCGACCGACTTAACAAATAAACTAGTAATTTATGCCGAAGCGGGTTTACTCCCGGTTTACTGCGGCCTCGTCCGCCCCGAATCAATTTCCACGCGGTGACGTCACCAGCCCCCCCCCCCCCCCCGTCTGAAAGCCTACCCCGCTGTAGAGCCGCGTAGAAGATCCAGTTTGGTATTGGCATACTTCCTCAGGCTCTGAGGCCAGGGTAGCCTGCTACTACGCTACTATGCGTAAGCGGTGCGCATCGATGCTTAGCAGGATGCGGGACAGCTCCAACAGCATCCTGAGCATGATAGCAGGCCGCCTAGATTCGCCTTACATGCGTCACTGTGCCAGCCTGCACGTACCCTCTAATGTGTACTGTTAAATGTAATTTATAATATAGTATATTGTGTCTTTACCTATAATTACTCACATATATAGTTTTTAAGCCTACTAATTAAAATGAGTGTTACTTACTTGAAATAAATAAATAATAATTATTATTATATCTGCGTGGGCTATGTCCTATCGCTTCAGTAGGTACTTTAACACTTTCAATTTTTGTGATTTAATAAGGCCGCCGTCTGCACTAAGGCGCGAGACACACAGATGGGACGTGGGGCGAGGGCGCGGTAAGATGTATAGAGTCACAGACCACAGTCTTAGCTCTGCGGTCGCTCTTGGTCTGTGACTCTTTACATCTTACCGCGCCCTCGCCCCACGTCGCATCTGTGTGTCTCGCGCCTTAAGAAATATCTGTGGGCAATTTTTCAATTTTATGTACAAAAAAGTGTTCTCTATCTATCTACTTACTTTTTGTATGAAAGTGAAGTGCAAGGTCTCCGCGTCTTTTCGCGCCCTAATCCCACATCCTTCCTATGTGCCCCACGTTTTAAAATATTTAAGGATTTAATGCGTAGTGGATTTATTACATGTAAATGTCTCTTGTAGATGTCCTGTAATAGCTTGCGCAACCACAAAAATGAGGTCCTCTATTTCAAAATATAGTAGGTATTTTAAGGAGCCTCTAAAAATACTATATTTTGGAATATTTCGCATCTGAAGAAAATTTTGTTCAGGTTTCATTGAAATATGTCATCAGTAGGTGGTGCGATGATCTTCGCAGGGCGGCTGGCAAGAGCTGGATGAGAGTAGCCGAGGACCGTGCTCAGTGGCGTGCAATAGGAGAGGCCTATGTCCAGCAGTGGACAAGCTGATGATGATGTAATCAGTGGAACCAATATTTTGTTCACAAACCTAGGAAAATACCTTGCAAAGGAACTTTTGAATATAATCAGTGGAATGTTTAGTAAGGTCATTTAGAATTTTTTGACATTTGACGCGTTTTAAAACGCTTGACTCGGGTCGTCATGCCATCTCTGCTACTTCTGCGTCTATCAAGCAGCAGTCATCTGTGCTACGAGTATTACGTTCGGCGCGTCCTCCCGCTCCCGGCACAATACGGGAACTATTTCCGTTCCTACGCGAAAGCCTCTTACGTCGTTTTGTCCCCACCGCGGGTCCGCGGGCAGGAAAGCGCATTTGTCGGCTTTGTCCATTTAGATCTGCCCTATTCACTAACGAAAGTCACCACAGTCGTCTGTGGCCAACTAATATTCCAAATATTCCGCATACATCCACTGTTTTAGGTTATCCGTGTATTATAAGCAACCTATGTAAGTCCCACAGTAGGGCACAGGCCTTCTCTCAGAGAGAGAGTATGGGCTTAATCACCACGCGTGCCCACCGCGGCCGCGGATTGGCGATTTCAAGCGCTGAGGTATGTGAATAGCTCAGACACCCAGGTTTCCTCACGATGTTTTCCTTCACCGTTAGCGAGTGGTATTGCTACTATAACTTCACAAATGTACATAACTAACAAAACAAATTCATAGGTACATGCCCGCGCTAGGAATCGAACCAGGGTCTCCCGCTTCCGAGTCCAATGTTCTACCCACTAGGCTACCACCGCTTCCAATATTCCGTATATACCCACTGTATTAGGTTATCCCTTTAGACGTTTCCGAAGTGTCAAAATATGTGTTTGACAGTCCGGAGTAGTTTGAATAGGTTGGGTCCCTACAGTGGTGAGGTACCCAAATAGTAGCGTCGTAGTTTGCACTACGTTAGATATCCATGGATTAGCACTGTTAATGCTTTTGGAAAAGAGGCATCTGGGCCAAGTTTTATAAAACTACAATTCTTAGTTTATCATGACAATCCGATGTACATTGCGTAGTAGTCTCGTTAATCTACGTTAGTTACTCATTAATCTGTGGGTTAATCGACTTTGCAATGTACATCGAATTGTCATCGTACACCAGGAATTATAGTTCTATGAAACGGGCCCCTGGTTTTAAAAAAATAACTGAGAAATATTAAGGTCGACTTGCACAACTTCCTTAGATGTGGCTTAAACAGCAATTAACTAAAATTCTTCATACAAAAGTCGATATAAATTGCGACTTAAGTGACATTGTAAGAAGTGGTGCAAGTCGGCCTAAGTGTAAGAAGTGTTTCATTTAAACTGTCTGCTGCCCGCGACCTTATTTCTTTATTTTATTTACATAAATATTGCAACATGACAGTAATTACACCAAAGCGTTACAATATTTTAACTGAGCACTACCCATGAAACATCTTCTTGCATTCTCTTACATACCTTCATCACACTTCCAATCCCATCCGCAAACACATCACATTGGTGCTTCAGCGTGCAGGGCACAGAGTAGCCGACTTTGTCCGCGTGGCGTTATACTTTTGCTCCCTTAAAATAGAATAAGGAAATTTATGGAGAAACGAGAATCAGTAGGTACATCCGTATAGAGATAGGATGTAAACCTTAAGCAGGACTTTGAAATCGTGACGATTGGGCGACGGCCAAGTTTTCAGTTCGGGCGAGTTGTCCCTATACCGTAGAAGCTTACTTTATGTGGTCTAGATAACGTTTTTGTGCCTAAAGTGAGTGTTTTTAATATGGTAGTGTTTTGTAACCACTGTAGAAGTGAGGATACAAATGGACGTTTCGCAAAGTGACTAGGGTTTGTCAGCGCCAGGTGGCGAACGCAGTTCTCTGCCTACCTCCCCCGGATACAGACGTGAGTTTATGTATGTATGTAACCCATGTTATATGTACGTAAGTTTGTCAGTTTATTTCTAGTTCTTTCTTCATAGTGTATCCAACTGCAAAATCATCTTCAAAATTACTTCGTTGCTTCGCTGGACAGCGCATTCTCTCCCTACAAATACACAATTCCAACAGGGAAAAGAAGCTATTTTTTCTTGCGTTTAAGTAAAAATAATGTAGAACACGACCCGTCCATTAAGCAACGGGTTCCGTGCATCCGGGGCGATAGATTTAAACAGCTGCTTCACGGAAAAACCACTCAGAAGAACGTAAACTGTAGCTAAATTAAAACTTTCGTACGCACTATACCTTATAAGTATTGTGGGTCGGACAGACCAAATATGAATAAGGTATCATCATCATCGGCCTACAACTTCATACTGGAAAACATTTTTAACTCAAGTCTTAAGACTTGAAAGAGACTTCTCTTTTTAGGGTTCCGTAGTCCGACAAGGAACCCTTATAGTTTCGTCATGTCCGTCTGTCTGTCTGTCCGTCCGCGGCCTAACGCAAAGACCGGTGGTACTAGAAATTTGTAATTTAGTATGTGTATACTACATATCTATCACGCTGACAAAGTTGAAGGATAAAATGTTGGAAAAATTTTTTTTTACTGTACCTCCTAACATGAAAAGTGGGGTGATTTTTTTTCTCGTCTACCCCATCATATGGACGTTAAAAAATATAGTGGGTGTAGGAAGACCATTTTTTATTTAGGATTCCGTTTGCAAAATATTAAGCTTTAAAGCGCAAATTTTTGTCCGAGTAGGGCGTCGCCCCCCCTCTCCCGGCTAACAGTTGATTGTAGAAACGTGAACAAATTCAGGGTAGTAGCACATATATTGAACTTAAAAGGAAAAGTATCACGGCTAAGTAGGCTTTGCTAATTAACGAGTAATAGGCAACCAATTTATAAAAGTAAAATTTCGTACAAAATCCATTGAAAATGACTTCGATGAAGTTGTTAGTTCTGGAAAGCAGATAAAATACCTCTTTCTACGGAACCCTTTTTAGTAATCATCATCATCATCATCAGCCATTTGACGCCCACTGCAGGACATAGGCCTCCTTCGTGGTTTTCATAACCATGAGGGGTTTTGCCATAATCGCCACGCTTGGCAGGCGGGTTGGCGATCGCATCCTGGTAATTAATTTCCTTAGTCGCCTTCTACGACCTCCACGGAAGGAAATGGAGTGACGCTATTCTTAATCCGGCGCCACGTGGAATTTTAGTAATCGTGGTACCAAAAAGAAGCAATTAGGTACAGTACATGACTCAAAACATCAGAAACAAAAACATAATTTCGTTTCAACGTGCGCTTTACGCAAAAATCTAGCACATGAGGCGTCGATGTTACAGATTATGGGACCGTGACATAACGGCTAAATTGAACTCTTGATTGCGACTAAGACTTCTGCCGTAAATATTTTGTTACCGCATCGAGGAGAGATATCATAAACTGAAGAACAGAAGCAAACCAGGTACGCGCCGGTTATGATTGAGGAACGTACCAGTCCCTAGTTTATTTCAGTACTAAAGGCGCAACCACTCGACTCCCCATATTAATAAAGACGGTGCGCGTTTAAAATAAACTTACCGTTAAGCTGCGGACGCACTGGGCGGATATCGAATCTCACTTCTTACTAGTGTTCCACACAACACAGGCACTTGACCTGCCGCTTTATTCTGTAGCTATCCACTGTGTTAGGTTATCCATCGTAACAAAATATGTATGTGTTACAGAGCTGGAGTGGTTTAAAAAAAATCGACATTACACATAACACTTCGTTGCTTAAGGTAACAAGGACTTCTTTATACACCGTCTAGTGTAAACTCCCACCTAAATTATAATATATTTATTTAACGAGACCAGTAAGACGTTGTAGTGCCTGGAAAACACATTTTGACAAAGTACAGGAATCGAATCCTTGGATCTTGAATCTTGGTATTCATGCGTGTTACCTTTAGACCAACGAGGTGTTTGAATTTGGACAAGAGTGGTTTGTTTCTATTTCAGTTTTTCCTCACTACTATTGACAGTTACGCTACTCTAACTCAATAAGCAATAGAACCAAGATTTTTCTAAATAAATTAGATTATTTAGAGAGATAGAGAAATAAATATTTTTTTTTGCATCAGCACACACACACACACACACACACACACACGCACGCACGCACGCACGCACACACGCACGCACGCACGCACGCACGCACGCACGCACACACACACACACACACACACACACACACACACACACACGTATAGACAGCGTTCTAAGCATGATAGGCAGCAGTGATATGAATTTGTTATAATAATGAATGAATATAATGTTATATAATTGTATGAAGTATGTAAAGAACAACAAAAATAAGCAATCAAACGAGAGTTATCATCGTCATCATCATCAGCCATTTGACGCCCACTGCAGGACATAGGCCGTTTTCGGGGTTTTTCAAGCTTCCCGGTCTTGTGCCGCCCGCATCCAACGACTCCGGACGGAGAGTAGGTACAAGAGAGCAATTTGTGAGTGTGCCAAATGCAAAGGGACACACACTTACGTAATCAATACCCGTAGAAACCTGACGATCGGGGCCGCGTTTCATAAAACTGCAATTCGTAGTGCATTATGACAATGTTGCGTAGCTGACCTACCTCTTAATCCGTGATCAACTTTACAATGTATATCGAATTGTCATAGTAAACCATGAATTGTATTTCTATGAAACAGGCCCCAGAATAAAATCCGCCGTGTGGCCGCACCCTTACACTCGCTAGCAACTAACAACCGCCGCATACCGCGAAAACACAAATAACCAGTCCACATAATCCATAACACGCCGGCGCTACATCATCCTATTTGCTGCCTCAACACAGGTTAATGAAGCCGCCTGCTAGTAAACTATGGGGTAACAACGGGGCTGTGTTTAGTGTAAACTGGCCGGTTTAAATTCGGATTCGGCTCACACAGTACGCGCAGCAAATCTTAAACGATATCATTCGTCTGTCAAATTTCATATTAATCGGTAAGGCTAGCGTCAGGATCCCAAAAGCATTAGGGTCTGTCCGCATAATTAGATCTGAGACCAGCCCCACTGTTAGGTTCCACTATCCACTGTGCTGGGTTACCCATTTTAAAGTTTCCGAAGTGTCAAAATATGTGTATTGGAGTCTAGTCGCGATATTTAGTTTTTCATAGACTAACCCCCAGTTTCTCGCACACTAACACGCTGTTAATCTACTATTAACAGCTGTCAATTGACCAAAGTGCATACAAAAAACACCACTGACAGCTGTTAACAGTAGATTAACAGCTTGTTAGTGTACGAGACACCGGGGGTAAGGTGGTCAATTTCTTGTTCTCTAGCAAAACTGACCTCGTTAGTTACACGATGTGTAAGACCGTCGTGAAAACCTATCAAATGAAATATAACAAGGGAACAGTTGGAAAACCGCAAAACGCACAGTCCAACCGCCCGCAGCTCCTGCGCAATGCACCGGTAATTGCGGCCGACTATACGTCTGTGGGCAATTCGTAATTGTAATCCAACCAGGCTGAGAGCAGAGTTCTCAAACTGCTGCGCACGGGCCTTCTATCAAAGAGAAAGTATAGAGCGCTTAATCAACCGCGTGCCCACCGCGAACTTGCTATCGTAAGCGCTGAATACTTCAGACGCTCAGGTTCCCGCAAACTCAAACTCAAAAAATTTATTCACTATAAAGACAAAATGGTTACTTAATGAATGTCAAAGATGTTAGTTTCACAATTAATAGATTATGTGGAGAAGAAGCTAACAAATACGCATGATGTTTTCCTTCTGAAAGACCAATTGATTTTAACAACTACAAATTTCGAAGTAGACTGAAAAACACTGTATTCTCATAACTTGCGACGAGACTTACAAATTTACCTGAGTTCCCGATATTTCGGGATCGCTGTGGGCACCATGGTTGCTTTATAAGTTTCGCTTACAGCGGTCGGTCCCATAAAGCACCAATTACTTCAATCTGCCTCAAAACTTTTATTCTTCCTTCGTAAGGAAGTTCAACAAATCGACTTCAGGTATTTTAATGAGCCGTTGACCCTTAAGAAACCAGTAAACAGCCAACAACGCATCATTGCATACAAGAGCGGTCGTCAATCGCGCAGTTTCACTCGGCACACTAAACTGAAACATTCCCGGACAAGCGGATTCCGAGACGATGTCGCCGGTCCTGAAATAGGTTCAGACACTACTCATAGACTGTTAGGATAGCTCTCATAGTGCTATAAGCGAGAAAGCTAGCAAATAGCGTCAAGGTGTCAGGAAGTGAATCGAGAAGCGTGAACGGTGTAAGAATTCGACAAAGACGGCTTTTTTCGGATTCCGAACCGAAACTGTCCATACTAGACAATAATTAATGTGGGGTGATTCAAATGACGATGACTAAGGACGTTAGCAATGCTTAGGAGTTGGTTCCAAATACGGGGTATAACTTGCGACCAATTTTTTATCGTGTGCTTCGGATCTGTCGTGGATGTTATGAATACTATGAGCAAGAATGTATACGTGAACGATTTATAGATACTAGCCCAGCGATAATTGAGAAAAACTTTTTAATGATTATGTAGGTTGAGATCATGAGAGAAAAGATTCCAGAACCACATGCGATCTTGGAAGTAGAATTCCTGCGCAGTAATTACCTGCGTAGCCAGATTGCCCCTCTAATCGCGCTCGTTTAGCCCAAACTTTGCGTAACTAATTACCCTGGAGTAATCCGGACCCCCATTTTGCCCTGGGAAAAAACCTGCCTCAGCATTTTAGACCTTAAAACGTTTTATGCCTTACTTTAGGAGGTTTTTATTACACAGTAGCTTGTGTTGTACGGTATAAAGTGTATTGTTCTTTAATTAAATACAACAAGAATAAAATAAACATATTTTAGGAAATTATCTACATACACTGTTTTTCATTTAGTAAACATTCAGTTTTTATAATGAATAAAAATATTTGAATTGAATTGAATTTCCCGTTTCATGAACTCTTCGATCTTGCAGTCTTGAATCCAATGCCAACACTTCGCCTTCTTTCGAAAACTCAGTCGTGTTCTATCACAAGGGTTAATGAGACGTTGTCGTGTAGTGTTTGTAGTACTTACTATTCCGACATTGATTGCGCTAATGATCCCGGGGTCAGTGAACTGTGTCAAAGGTCAGACTGAACGTTACGCGTTTGTCGTATATGTAGAGTTGTGGAGTTCATTATGACTGCGTATGACGACGGTGCAGCTTCCGCAAACGAGCTGACGGTTTCATCGAAGCTAATGCTTGGCTAAACATGCGTCGAACTATAGTTGCTTACAAAAAACCGTGTTATGCGCAACAAATCCTGACGGATTCCTGACATTTGCTATGTCAATGATCATCATCATCAGCCATTTGACGCCCACTGCACGACATCTCCTTCGTGAGTTTCATGACCACGAGGGATTTTGCCATAATCGCCACGCTTGGCAGGCGGGTTGGCGATCGCAGTATGCGGTTGGAATCTCAGGAAGACGCTGCTGCCCGTGTCCTGATAATTAATTGATTTCCTTAGTCGCCTTCTACGACATCCACAGAAGGAAATGGAGTGACGCTATTCTTAATCCGGCGCCACACGGATTCTTAACCCGGCGCCACACGAATCAATGATGTCAATGATCAATACTTCGAGGCGTGTACGTTTAAGCGGCTGGTTGCACTTATTCATCAGTGTAAACAAACAGCTGATATTCTTTTGTTTTAAATTTAAGGGTTTCTTTCTCTTTGCTGTTTTAAAAACTCCGAAGAACGTTTAGTGTAGTGTAAATGTCGTAGCCATATCATAGAATTGACCATATCATGATGTGGTTAGCCATATCACGAAATGTGTCCTTTTCATGAAAAAGCCAAGTGAAACTGGCCGTATCATGAAATGGCTTAGCCAGATCAATGAGCGACCGACGTTTGAAGATTTGAATAGCGAAATGCATGACTATTTCATGATGCGGCCAAACGTTAGCGGCCATATCGTAAAATACCTACTTCCATTATCCACCGTTAGAGGCGCTGATGTTAGTTTGTTGTGTATTTGTACCATGGAGGCGACAGAAAATATTTCTAGTGACGGCAATATTCCCGTAAATATTGTGCAAAATGAGGAAAGTAGGGCAGCAATCTCATTTTGTTGTAATCATTGTACCGCATTGTATTTTACGAGTGATAAAATATAAACTGTTGCTTCTTTTATTGGTATTTTCTATAAGGTTCAAATGTACCAAAACACATAATACGTTAGGCATCTTCAATCTATTTTTCAGCTCAATGCAGTATATATCATCATCATCATCATCATCATCAACCCATTATGTCCCCACCGAGGGGCACGGGTCTCTTCCCTGAGGAAGGTATAGGCCATACTCCACCACGGGGGCCTAGTCCGCATTGGTGGAGGCTTGTAGACTAGCGGCTCGTCTACTGTCAGAAGTTGTCAAGCCGCCCTAAGGCCTCTGACTTGGCTTAACGACTGCCATCTATCGACGGCAGCCGGCACCAACAGCTTAACGTGCCTTGCGAAGCACGGAACCGCTCGGAAAAATGCCACTAGCGTTAGGCATAGACGGCGATCCATCCATGCACTGAACGCGCCCTGTGTTGCTTAACCTTCGTGATCGTTTAAGATCACTCAGGCAGCCGGGGCTACGAGCGATTCTATATGTTCGAGCAGTATATATGTCAAACTTAAATCAGGTTGGTGCATGGAAAAGTCATGGGTACCCTACATTATGATATGGCAAAACGTAGATTGCCATATCGTCAAACGTTGATGCTTAAACGATATGGCCAGTTTGACTTGGCCTTTTCATGAAAAGGACACATTTCGTGATATGGCTAACCACATCATGATATGGCACAATCTACGATATGGCTACGACATAAACAACAGCATCCATTTATCCTGCGACAGTAGAAGTATCGTATGTAAATCTATTACCTCGGACTTCTGTAACTCTTTGCAATTAGGCCGATATTCAGAAACGATTTTGAGCGTGAGCTCAATGTGAGTCCGGGTCTTCCAACTGTCAAAATGAAAGTCTCAGGGATATTTTGTATTCACAGTTGAGTTTGAGATAACAAAAATTGAGCGCAAGCTAAGCTGAGACTGAGTAGTGGATTTCGGCAACTTAGCTCAGACTCAAGGTGGCAATGACGAAGAAAGTAGCGACGCCTGTAGGCAATTCGAGAAATCTAACTAACCTGTGGTGAAGTAGGTAACTTTTTTTTTATTCACAATTTGACATTTTGCATGCTCATTTTCCTTCAAAAAGTTAAATTGTGTTTTTAGCAAAGACCTAGTAAACATATGTATTTCATTCCTTATTGGTTTTTAGAGTAATGAGAAGTCAAAATAAAGTATAACCGCGCGTAAAAAGTTTCGATATTTGTTGCCATCTCATTCAATCCTGTGGATAATAATCCATACAATAGTAGGTATGCCTTTCATGTAAGTAGCGTTAACAGATAATATAGACCGGTAAAGTCGAAAACTGTACCACAGATTACACGCTCGAGTAAGTTTAGCTTGAGCTGTGGCTTAGCTGAGTTCGAGTCGAGATATTGACTGTGAATAAAAAATTCTTGAGTCTTTGCTGAGATTGCTCAAACGATGCTCAGCTTAGTGCACGTTAAGTGTAGCTCAACGCTGTGTTTCTGAATATCGGCCTTAATTCCCTGACCGTTGAATATGGATTCACTGACCGTTACTTAATATATTATTGCATCTCTATTGTACACTATGAATTACATTTGATACCATGAATGTGTATTGCTATTTATCTATTTGTTTTGAAGTGAGTGAAATATTGCCTCCTGTATGTACTTAGGCATTTTCTACTATAATATTTCTACCAGTGAAAAGTTGTCATTAGCTCTCTGTGTTTATTTAATTTGTAGTGTATTCTTTTTCATAGCTGTAAGTTTTCCTATTATAATAAAATAAACAATAAAATAAGCTTAATTACCAACGTTTTAGTGTGAGAACCCTCCTCTTATTGTTCTTTCAGCGGCAATGACCAAAACCTCCGTAATCGGCTGTGCCTCCATTATGCATGTTTGTATGTAAACAAACTCGGGAGACAATTATTATGCAACCGAGTTGAGGTCAGCGTTCACTGCTGCTCTTTAGAATGTTACTTTGTTGACTGTTTCCCCTAATGGTTGTTTGCTTTTCCCATATAGACAAACAGCTATGAGTAAAGACTGGCGACAGTCGTCGGGTTTCCAACTGAGAACCTCTCGAGAAGAAACTTCTGTCTGTGATTAAATTTGTCGTGGAAAACCAGCTCCGCCATAAAGAGGTGATGGCTAGCTATGAAAGATGAAACGACGCAACTGACAATGTGTATTTAGTTTTCCTTCTGTGTTGTGCATATTATGTTACTTATGTGCTTATTTTGTTTCTGTGATGTATCTTGTTGGTATAATAAATGTCTTTCTTCTTCTTCTTCTTCTTCTTCTAAAGTTCTTTTCGCACAATTTGTACTGCTTGGTGAAGGAAAAAGAGCTTTACTGATATTGTCAGTTGCGTCCTTTCATCTTGACAGGACAGAGCTTATACAAGGTGCAGTAAGAATACTCACTGCCGAAATTATTAGATGATCCGACAATCATGGGCCTATCTAATCATCATCATCATCATCATGGCTGAATAGCCACAAGAAGTCTACTGCTGGACATAGGCCTCCTCCATGGATGGAAGCCGCTTCCAATCGGTCTTTTTGGAAATCCATGGAGGAGGCCTATCTTATACGAGTATGTAAAATCAAACTTAAACTAAAAAAAATGTATTCACTATAAAAACTAATAGGTGAAATGTTTAGTTGAATAAGTAAAATGTTTGCTTAATGAACGTCCAAGCTGATATAAAGATTATGTGGAGAAGAAGCTTACAAAGAATCTCTACATTTATTCTTTTCAAAACACGTTTTAACTTAATTAACAGAGGTTTCAACTTAAAGTTACACTACACTACACAATCGTCCCCGTTAAAATTATTTTAATACCTGTCAACTACTGTCAAGTTTGTCTTCTAAATAATCCTTAATGCTTTTTGCGCGGCGCAATTTTCTTTTGAAACTATAGACGGTTGAACTTCCTGCAGTTTATTTAATATTGCCGTAATTTAATTTCACCTTACGGCTAAAAGCCTTTGTAACTGTACCGTATCTCGATTGCTAATCGGCTTTTATTAATGGCGCTTAATTCCCCACTGTGATACCTACTTTAGTTAGAAATTAACTGACCTGTAATTGGCGGGTACAAATGCATGTCACGCACGTCTGTAAAAATGTCAAGTGTGAATATTCTGGGGCTATCATAATTTGTTACTATCTGAACAGTCTATAGAGTTGGGTTGTATTAAGCAAACGGTGATGGTAGGTACTCGTTATCTGAAAATAATCGTTTTAATGCCTGTTAAAAACCACGAGATGTTATTTTCGTAACGCTGGCCATTGTGTATAAAGTCTCCCCACACTCCCTTGGGTCTAAATATCTAGTATTGTACGGTGTTAATATCGGGAACATAGTGGCAAAATTATTATACGACCTCCTAAATACCTAATTTCAGAACGCATAAGGTCCATCTTTTTTTGGCATTTCACTCTAATTCAGATGGGAACGGGAAACTATTAATATGCATAGAATACGGTATTTGTCACGATCAACAAGAAATAATTTCATATGCTCGATTAAAACAAAAATTACAAAATATCTCGGAAAATGTATCTCTTTTAGTCAATTACTAGTTATTACAATTTTTAAATAGATTAAACATAAAAAGAGTGCTCTGAAATGTGACGTCATAAGCAAGTATTTTCATACAAAATTCCGTTCTAAACTCATTTGATATTTTGTTAAATACCCAATTGTACGTCGTTATTGGACGTCAATACAAAGTTTTTCTTCGAAATTGGGAAAAAGTGTCGTAAGTTCGTAGGTAGTAAAAATAATAAAACATGTAGCCTATAATAATATACGTCCCACTGTAGGGCACATGCCTCTCAGAGAGAGAGAGAGAGAGAAAATGGGCTTAATTACTGCACGTGCCCACCGCAGAGTGGCAATTTCGAGAGCTGAGGTATGTAAACACCTCAGATGCTCAGGATTCCTCACTCTGTTTTTCTTCACGGTTAGCGTTAGTAAACTTAACTGTTTTGCTATAACCCTGTATATTATTATTTCGGGGTGTGAACCTTGCGCCCTTAGCGTGTTACGTGAAGCCAACGACTTCGTGGCCTAATTTGATAGCTTTTCTGTATGTAGGCGCTTTGATCTTTATATCGAGTTCGATACAGGAATATACCTATTGATGTGTCGACCTCAATACAGCATCTTGTAGGTCTAATCCAGATTGACAAGGTCAAACAACAAAGTAGCATGTCACTTTCATGCATTGTTAACAGTAATATAGTAACCAAAGAGATCAATACAAGTAACTGGCTGTATGATAAAGAAACCGCGCGCGAGCCGAATAAAAAAAACGTTTGTGAAAAAATAAAAAGCGCTTGAAATGGATTCCTCCGCCTTTGTTCGTAATGGGGGTGGCAACTGTCAAATAGTTCAAAATGGAGGATGTCCCGTTTTCTTGACAATTTGTTTGGGAAAATGAAATACATATTATATTAACTCCAGAGAAAAGAATATTCTTTATTGCACACAAGAAACAAGAGACATAAAATAGAGACGAAAACGTTATATTCTATTCTTATTCATAAGTTACACTTATTTTTTTTTATAGAGGTTGATAAAAAGTAGTGCACCTCCTCGGGAGCAACACTATTTTAAACTCGAGTGATGTACTTTGAATAAAAATAGTCGTTTGCTCCCTGGGTAAACAATCAATCTGCTATTGTAAAATTCATACCAAAAGCACTGCAAAATGTCGCTCTTATATACCTAGTTCTTTCATTCGCAGCTCCTATGTCGCGCGGGTTAAGCTCGCACGCCCTTTGGCAAACGCACGCTGCCAGCTTATCGTGACCAGCCTAGCTTGACCCCTGCCGGTTCATTGGCTTCCCCCGCTCCGTCCCCCGTCCGGTTCACCCGAGCGGTATGAGGAAGCTCAACACATTCTGGTCGGTACAGTTGGCACACGCAACGGATTAATGTTTTGTTCGTTGCTAACGCTACCTACGTAGATCGAGGGTGAACGTACTGGGGGAACAGTCTACTAAAGGCATAGTTGTTCAATAGTGATATTAGCAAGCATTGCCACTCTAGTACACTAACCAATCGCATTCCAATGGTATAACCTGTGCAAAGTTATCTATTGCGGCAATAGATAACAATAGAACTCTAGTCCACGCTTCACGCAAAAACCTAATAAGGTTTAAGTGAAGCCTTTTGAAATGTAAATATAGTTGTGTATTATCAATAAATTCTTTCAAACACTAAATAATCGCATTCCGAATTCGCTTAATCCTTATAAGTAGGTGCACATGGAATCCACTGGCTGCATCAAGTTCATTAAAGCAAACATAAACGGTATTATTTATAAAAAAAACCGCACAAGTGCAGGTCGGACTCGCCCACCGAGGGTTCCGTACGTTCCGTGCAAATTTGTAGGTACTTACATATTATAAATAGTTCAGGAATCGAGTCTCGCAGTTTTTCCGAGCTTTTCCCGAACTTCAAAGACTATTTTTAATATGATTTGATTACAAATGTGTAGTTTTCAGATTTTTCCCTGTCCTTGTAGTATACGACGATATTCCTTGCCAAATTTCATAGTTGTAGGTCAACGGAAAGTACCCTATTTGATTCCCTTGAGAGTGTCGAAATATACTTTTTTGCTGCGTAAACGGCCGTAACTTTTTTACGTTTACTTAGAAGTTTGTTTTTTTCACAGCTTCAAGGGACTGTAGACCTGAGTGTATTATAGTTGTAATTTCAACTCGATACCTCCACGCGTTCCCGAGATAAAGGGTCTTGACAGACAGACGGACGGATGGACAATATAGTGATTCTATAGGGGTTCCGTTTTTCCTTTTGAGGTACGAAACCCTAAAAAGGGTTCAGTTTTTTCCTTTTGAGGTACGGAACCCTAAAAAAGTAGATTCCAGTAAAAACACTCTTAAGACTGAGTTGAAGCCGGTTAGTGAGAACAGTTCCTGATCTAAACCGGCCTTATCTCCGTTTTAAAAGTGTTTTAGTGGAATCGTCTTTTTAGAAAAAGGGCCGTAAATAGATATATAAATAGGATATTAACTCAACAGAATTAATACTTTTAGGGTACCGTTTTGTTCTTTTCCGTTCGTCCGACTCTTTCTCAAGAACGGATGGAGCGATCATATTTTTATGTAACTTAATTGAAGTCCATTCGTGTGGCGCCGGATTAAGAATACCGTCACTCCATTTCCTTCCAAGGATGTTGTAGGAGGCGACTAAGGAAACGGGTCCAGGAGACGGGCAGCAGCGTCTTCCTGAGATTCCAACCGCATACTGCGATCGCCAACCCGCCTGCCAAGCGTGGCGATTATGGCAAAACCCTTTGTGGTTAGAAAACCATGAGGGAGGCCTATGTCCAGCAGTGGACGATGATGAATTCATAAAGAAAATTGTCCAAAAAAAACATCAAGTTTTTACGCCATGTTTCTTGTTTTGCTGAACACAATACCTAATACTCGTGCGTGTAAAGTTACGACAAATAGTTTGTCATTTTACCCACCACAAACTAATTTTATTTATAAGCTATCGCAATAACTTTTTATAAGCCCTTCAAGACATTTGTCGCGATCTCACAATCGGTCTCACACAATCCAATTACGGTCTCCCACGCGTTTCGATTAACATTTTTGCCCTTTTTCGCTGCACGCGAACTGTTAGGTACAGTCGACTGCAAATCAACCTTTACATATGTGCACTTTACTCAGTTACGTTACGGGCGACTTCGCAACAAAAATGTAAAGGTTGAACAGTAAATTTTTATCTAGCCATCCAAATACAGTGTGGTAAAAAACTAACCCTCTATCCGAAAGCTACGCATACCAAAACTTCAACAAATTTCCATTGAAGTTGTTTATTTCTGTATCACAAAGAAAAAATTAAAATAAACTCGTCCATAGTATTCGTAATATGAAAATTCTAATTCTGAAAAAGCTCATTCTTTCCCTCAAGTCAAAGGCAGTCGGCTGCGACAATACTACTCTGACAAAAATTTGCGTTTTAAAGCTTAATATTTCACAAACTGAACCCTAAATCGAATAATGGTCAATGATATTTTTAAACGAACAATCAACACTAAGGCATAGGCTAGAAAAAAAAATGCAGTCCGAATTTAAGTGTAGGGGAGGTACCCTAAAAGCCGTTTTGTCGGCGTAATAAATATGTATATCTATGCCAAATTTCAGCTCTCTAGTACTTATAATCTCAGAGCTAAGCCGCGAACGGACAGACGGACAGATGGACATGGCGAAACTATAAGGGTTCCTTGTCGACTCGGGAACCCTAAAAATGATAGAAAATGCAAGCGAGTGAGTTGCCGGATGGGGAGTCCGATTTGAAAGTCGATTCCATTTCGCCCTTTTTAGGGTAATCTAAAGACAATTCAGTCGTAAGGACAACATTATTAAGGATTGAGCAGGATTTTATTGCACACTTTAAGAGAGGGGTCGTAAAATGGGGCCTTATTCGGAAGCTATCCTCATCTGGTACCATCCAATATCTTTAAAACCGTTTTCAATACAACTGCATGACATAATGGTTGACATAAGAATACTTTAAGAATATCTTCTTTGTTTCTTTGGTGTCGTCAGCTTTATGTATCGTCTTGTACTCATAGCGGTTTTGTTTGGATGCCACAACTAACCATACATTACGGTTAACAAAGTACACATGGAGAGTTCACGTGCTGAAAACTAAAATAATGTCTTTCATTATCGGCATAACTCCATGCGATTAAAAATCCGAATTTTCGCGCCGTCAAGGGACTTATTATTTAAAGATAAATTGACGCCTGAAGACATGATGCATTTTTGCAGCCAGACTTGACGATGCTGCTGTCGTCGTTTTTAATCCATCGCGGATGCACTTCTAAACTGGCAGGATTTAGGACAAAAATGTTTCTTTACTTTTTTATCTTTATCTTCTACATGTAGAATACGAGAAGTGAGATCAACAAACGAGTCGTAGCGGGAATATCTCTCGAATCTATTAGATCCAACGATTATTATTTTATAACCCATCAAATTCTTAATTAAACAGATAAACTTTACTTTATTAACGATCGCTGAATCCATCCGAATATTTAGATGTCCGTAATCAAATACCTATAGAATGGAATAACACTGAGGTTTTTAACCTTAACTTCGTATATACCTAAGAAAAGAACACGTTCGAAAACATACTGTAGCACGTTTAACTACCGAAACAGAAGGTCCAATTCTCACTGATGGCCTTGTCTGGTTGCCATATCACAGGGTATCGTAGTTTGGGACCAGGACAAGTGATTGTGCTGTGTGGAAGTTGTCCGGTGGTAGCGCATCGGTAGACCGCTTAATTGCCTTACATCCGAAAGATTCCAACAGAACTTCTGATATTTCTTTACGATATCAAAGTTGGTCGTGTATTGGTAAGTTTAATAAGAAATAAGAAATTTATTGTGTTCGAACGTCTCTACAACAAAAAAATATATGTCTTTGATACATTGAGCTTAGTAGGTAGGCGTGTAATTGTATTATTATGTTTTCTGAGCCTGTATCATGGCGTTCGACGCCTCTCATCGAGTCTTGGATACATTGCAATGTTGGGGGGGGGGAGTTTTAATAAATAACTGCTCTAACTTTCTGCAGCACGCCGTGATTTCCAAAGGCGTAACGCCATCTTACCATTATCTCCTCAGAAAGCTCTGCCAGTGCGATGTAGAGCCATCAAAATTCCTGCTACACATGACCGGTGACGTCACTCGCGTATTTTTGACGCTGTTGGCACACGCGCGGTCTGCTAGCCGGCTACGCTTTGGGCTGCCGTCTGACGGCTGCGTCACTGAGTTGACGGAACAGATGGTCTGGATCAACTGGGCTTGGCCAACTCAGAAAAAAATGGTAGCCCATGTCATAAATATGGACCACGCGAGATTATTCACATGGCCTTAGACTCCAAGCATGTGAGAATAATCAATCAATCAAGGTTCAATTCAAGGCTTAGACCAGCACGACATTCATACAACACGACATAACGATAGTTCATGTGAAGGACGGACCATATGCGATTAGTCTCATGGACATGGACTAGCACTACCAGAACCACATCCACAAAATGGAACAGAATGTAAGACCATGTCTAGGATTTGGACCCCGTGAGATTATTCTCATGGTCCTGGATTCTCACCACGCAACACAACACACTGACACCTTAGTTGTGAGCTTTGACTGAGTTAGTACTACAGGTACGTTAGGTTTAACTACACATTTGGTCGACTTTAACGAGTTGAAGTGGCAGTCAGTGGATGGAGACGGAGTGGACAGGAAACATAGTATGTCTTGTCTAGGAGACAAATTATGGTGGGGCCTATTTTTGCCGAGCAAGGACCAACGTAACCATTCCCATACACCCTATTTATTCACGCAAGTCATCACAAATAGGATTTCTTGACCGTTCCTAATCTGTGCCTAACTAGTTACTAGAAGTAAGTACTGTCTATTCGCGTTCACCCAGTGAAATAATAATTAAAATAGCCGCCATCTCTGGTGACGTCGAGGTATTTTCGACATGTGATAGTCTGCGCGCGTCATCGTTTACCGGACAACGTGTTTTAAACTAGAGTGTCATCCAAAGTAATTTATAATTTATACTTTATTGCACACATAAAATTTTGAGGTGTTGAGAATTTGTCACAACATCTGCTTACTTTGTTTCTGAGATGTATCTTGCTGGTATAATAAATGTCTTTCTTCTTCTTCTTCTTCTTTTTCTTCTAAAGGTTCTAAACCCTGAGGATATAATAAGCTTGCCAGAAACGCGGTTCAAAAAATGTGTAAAGCACACTAAAGCTACTTTAACATTAAAGATTATTTAGATGACAATGATGTCTGGAATTAAAGCCAATTCAATGCATGAGTTCCAGGTTTTAGAATATTTTTATAACTTCTGTTAATTAAGGAATTGAAAAGACAAAGTTTGGGTTTTTTGTCCATTTTTTCTCCAGAATAATCTAGATTTTGAAATGGACACCTAGTTTAACTCGTAACGTTCATTAAGTCGCAGTTTCTGTCCTTCTTTGAATAAATTTTTTTATGTTGATTTCATCACCAACCAAACACCCCTTAGGCCCGGCCAATATTCGGAACACACAACACACTTTCGGAATGCCTTTCTGAAATCAGAATAGATAATTAGATAATGAAACCAGAATTTATCGATATTTGCACTTGTACTTACACTACAATCTAAGTCACGAGCTGTGTACTACGCCTTGTGAGCCACTTTAATTCACTTTTTAGGGTTCCTTACCCAAAGGGTAAAAACGGGACCCTATTACTAAGACTTCGCTGTCTGTCTGTCCGTCCGTCCGTCTGTCTGTCACCACCAGGCTGTATCTCAAGAACCGTGATAGCTAGAGAGTTGAAATTTTCACAGATTATGTATTTCTGTTGCCGCTATAACAACTAAAAACAAAATAAAATAATTATTTAAGGGTGGCTCCCATACAACAAACGTGATTTTCTTTCTCTTTTTTTTATCTTTGTGTTTAATGTTGTATAGATAATGGTACGGAACCCTTCGTGCGCGAGTCCGACTCGCACTTGGCCGGTTTTAATCTAGACTTAAGTGTGATGATGCATTTGACACAATTTTTTTATTTAAAGAAGCTACAAAATAACTTTACTCGTGTAAAGGTTGAATTGCTGTTCAATGAAAAGTTGGCGATATCCAGAGAAATCCCAGTTTATTCAATAGTCGTACTGATTCGATAGAAGCGATGGCGTTACTGACACTGACTGTACTAAAGTTTTTCGGCTGGTGTTTTATTGCCGTCTAGAAGCACTAAATCTTTATTATCCTGATATGATTGATTCATCCGAAGTGTTATTACGGAGGTGTCCAAATAAAAAATCGTTAAAGTTTCAATTTCTGTCGGCGACAGACGAGACGCTCATTCTTAATACGATGAACAATAAAAAAATCCTATACCCCTTCGAATGGTCGTTTGCAGTTCCTACACCACAGGCATCTTATCATGCCAGTTCTATCCCTTCATTGGTGTAGCCAGTTATTTCCAATGTCATTAAGTTTTCGTTAATTACTTAATTGTTATATTGAAATTAATTTTTTACTTTTTAGTTCGGTTTACCATAAAAACGTGTTTTTTAGTTTTTTTTTAACTATAATTAATATTTATTTTTTAGATCAAGTCGTTAATCCTGATGATCCTGATCAGGACATTTTTTTGCATTGTATTCGATCCTTGAGAAGTGTGCAAAATATTGAATTCATTTAACATTTTAAAGTGGGTAAAAATCGAGTTCAAAGATTCCATTACATACATACAATACAGGTAAAGCTAACAGGAAGGAAGACGCTGGATGCAAGCTTCCAACCGGTCTTTTTGGAAATCCATGGAGGAGGCCTATGTTCAGCAGTGGACTTCTTGTGGCTGAATGATGATGAAAGCTAACAAAAGCGTGTTAAAAAGCAGTTCTTCGAATGGTTGTTTGTACCTAAACTACATCTTATCATCCAGTTCTATTTCTTAATTTGTGTAGACAGTCAGTTCCGGGTCTTCCATCAATTTATAATTAAGTGTAAAATGTCGTTTCAGTGACGAAAAAGAATAGTCGGAACTTTCGGAGCAGTCACCACGAAACTGACTTGTCTGTTAACCGAAATAGTTTTCGAAGGCTGGTTTCGTATTCCGAATGTCACACACAAGAACACGGTTACCGCACACATCCCAGATTGGATCAGAACGTTCCAAATTCGATTCTATTCCGAACGTAATCGAAGCTTGGAATAGACTAAAACGGTTTCTAGTGCAATGGTCGTGAAGAAAGAGAATGATGTTGATCGGACGAAATTGAAGAAGGCAAATGAACCCCTATTAGTATTTTTAATGACTCGCGATGCTCAGGTTGAGGTAATAAGGTAAACATTTTTTTATGTCGGGAATTACGAGTCACATTTTTCCTAATAAATAATCGCGATTAGACCCGTTTAATATATAACTACAAGGTGACTTTGAATTAGTTTACCATATATTTTTTTTACGGGGAAAATTAAAATTGAAAAAAATTAGGCGTCAAAAAAAATTTTTTTTTTGTTACTAAATTACTTCCCTTTAGCTTTATGCTAAATAATATCAGGACAAAAGGTAATTAAAATCCAAAAAACTATGTTTTGAGCGTCTTATGATCTGCGCCGGCCTACTCAATTGGTTTTTTTTATTGTTTACGCACATCGGACGTCAGACTCTTAAGCATTTAACATATTAGAAAAATTTTTCAACGTTACGGTACCTCTTACCACTTCGAATTTGGATTCACAGTTTGGAGCCTACGGTCAGAAATCACGAATAATTAACAAAATAGGTCTTACCATTTTTTATAAATCATTAATAATACTGTTCTTCACAATGAAAAGAAAATTCCCTAAAAATACGGTGAACGAATTCAAAGTCAATCTGTAAGCCGTAATAAATGATAGTCGCAATAGATGATCATTGCAGGTTTTACTTAATCAGTGTCAAGATACGTACTATAAAACCAGCAATAGATTTATATTACACTAGCCTTTATTTTAGGTAGAGCAGTTACACATATTTTGAAAACCGTTAAAGATCAATAAGAAGATTTATACGAAACAGTAATCTGTGATAAATGCGAAAGCATATATTTACTAAAAACCAGCCAAGTGCGAGTCGGACTCGCGCACGAAGGGTTTCGTAGTATTATCTATACAAAATTAAGATAAGCTCGGCTTTCAGCTCGACAAAGCGTTTAACATTGACATTTAACACCATAACATCGACGCTGTGAAGGTTACATAGATGGCCGCTAGATGGCGAGCGCTGTCTTTAAAGAACATTTGTTGTATGGGAGCCCCCCTTAAATATTTATTTTATTCTCTTTTAAATATTTGTTAGGGTGACATGATCACTATGTGACCAAGCCCTTCAATAAAGATTTAAAAAAAAAATTGTTGTTATAGCGGCAACAGAAATACATCATCTGTGAAACTGCCTAGCTATCACAGTTCATAAGATACAGCCTGGTGAGTGACAGACAGACAGACAGACGGACAGACAGACAGACAGACGTTGAAGTCTTAGTCATACGGCGGGACCCTATTGGCACCCTTCGGGTATGGAACCCTAAACACCAGCAATAGATTTATATTACACTAGCCTATATTTTAGGTAGAGCATTTACACATTTTCTGAAAACCGTTAAGAATCAATAAGAAGATTTGTACAAAACAGCGCTGTATCATTTATTCACTTAATCTGTAATAAACGCAAAAGCATATTTTTACTAAAAACCGTTCAAAAACATTCAGCTAGACGAGGTAAGAGGGCGTATTGCTTTCAGTAAACTCAATTACATTACGTAACACACATACACAATCCATTTCGGGAACCAGTTTTATTATTAGTGTTATGTTACGTATCACCCGTAGCGTAGGTAATATAAATACAAGGCAGGGCTCCATCGATTTTCGATGTTCCACGGATATACAACGTGTTATTTATTTTTTTATGTCGCCTACGTCCTACTGCAGGGCACAGCCCTTCTCTCAGAGAAAGATAGAGAGAGAGAGAGAGAGAGAGAGAGAGAGAAAGAGAGAAAGAGAGAGAGAGAGGAGAGAGAGGAGATATAGGAGAGAGAGAGAGAGAGAGAGAGAGAGAGAGAGAGAGAGAGAGAGAGAGTACCGCTTTAATCACTACGCGTGCCCGACGCGGATTGGCAAATTCAAGCGCGTGTTATTGAGCCCCAGTTTCTCGTACACTAGGTCTGTTGTTAACAGCTGCCAGCTGGACAAAGTGCTTATGAAAAAAAACAACTAAGCTGTTTACAGTAGATTGACAGTGACTTTAATAGTACATTGTTAGCTTAGCAGAAACCGGGGGAAAAGACGCAAAACTAGAAAAGGTTCTTAGGTCTTGCATTATTTCATTAACACGTAGTATACAGGGCTATTTTTTCAATTGCGCAATTCCTGAAACATGTCAATTAAAGCTCGTGTTTCACAACTATCTGTACGTACACATTAGTCCAAATATCAAGATTTACATAATGTTATTAGATTCGCACTTATTAAAACCAAATAAAATAATTTTATTAAAAAAAACAAGGCCTGGAACAGACGTTGAAATGAATCCTACCATATATTAACCCTTTGGAGGCTAGTAAACCTTACACATTCTACTAGGTATTATTTTAACATTACGCTACAGTAACGTTACGGAAACACGAAAACTAGACGCTACCGTCCTTGATTTAGAGTTCATCTTCCCTCAAAACATTATCCTTAGGCGGAATGCAGACCTCACGTCCCTTTTACCCATAGATAGCAACATCCGAAACTATACGAGTTAAATGCAGCAATCTAAATTTCCTACCGAGATATTTATGCGAAAACAGCCTTTATTTACATAGGCAAAGGGCCTACAATCCCAGATTAGAGTGAATGGGCCGCGTTGGCTATATTTAAACTTTCGCCTCTAATTTTAGAGGACTGTCGTTATGTTAACGCATTGCTTCATTTTCAAAAATAAACCCATTCCGTGTCATACAGCAATATTCTTAGGTCTATTTTCGTCCCTATGACAAAAGCACTAAGTGCCATTGTGAGTCTTTAATTTGGTTCCGGTGGATGGTACAAGAAAGCAATTTAATAATCGCGTCTGTCATGTCACGCCCATTATTATTCTTTTTTTGGGGAAATTATAATGGTGAGATCTCACTGAGCTGCGAATTGTAGAGTTCTCAACAGATTTTATCATATATTTTTAGGCAGTTAGATTTTAGAAATTTCCAGATCATTGAAATAACGCAAAACCGTGTCAATAATTAGGGTCCGTAGTATTCCGTAGTCAAGAAGGAACTGTTATAGTTTCGCCATGTCCGTTCGTCTGTCTGTCTTTCTGTTCGTCTGTCTGTCCGCGGCTTAGTACAGAGACGAGAAGTACTAGAGAGCTGAAATTTGGCATAGATATACTTATTATTACGGCGACACAATGGTTTAATTTTGTTGTATTGTAATTTATTTTGTGCTGTGATATTTCTTAATAAAAACTAACATTTGCTAAAGAAATGGTATAATTAAATTAAGAAAAAAAAAAATGTTTTAGTACCTCTCCTACATCTAAGTTAGGATGATTTTTTTTTCTCACCTATACCATAGTGAGGGGTATCGTTTAAGAAATAATAAGCTTTAAAGCGCAATTTTTTGTCAGAGTAGGGCGTCCGTCCCCCCTCTCCTGGCTA
This sequence comes from Yponomeuta malinellus, assembly GCA_947308005.1. Taxonomy (NCBI): domain Eukaryota; kingdom Metazoa; phylum Arthropoda; class Insecta; order Lepidoptera; family Yponomeutidae; genus Yponomeuta; species Yponomeuta malinellus. Next base: position 4,317,628 of record OX371019.1, read on the forward strand.
AATGATGGATTGTAGAAACTTGATGAAATTTAGGGCAGTAGGACATACAATGAATTTAAAAGAAAAACTATTACTGCTAAGTAGGCTTTACAAGTTAACGAGTATTAGGCGACCAACTTGTAAAACGAAAACTTTGTACAAAAACCATTGAAAATTACTTTGATGAAGTTGTTAGTTCAGTAAAGCAGATAAGAAACCCCCTTTCTACGGAACCCTACACTGCGCGTGGCCCGACACGTACTTGGCCGGTTTTTAAACCAAGAAGCAGTTTTTCTTCAATTACTCCCAGATGTTAGAACTTGACCCGGTCAATTTATCACATAGAGGCTTTAAACTGACTCTTTCGAAGTGGTTTAATTTATCAAAGGTAAATAGGTAAACTTTTTCATTATTTCAAAAACACGTTAATATCATAAATAAATGGAGCTGCGGCCACAGATGTCCGCGAATAAGACCGACTTGCACCACTTTATTAATGTGGCTTAACTAACCTTTGACTAAAATACTTCATACAACATTGTATTCAAAATCGGCCTTTTAAATTTGGTAGAAAGTGGCTGTACAGATTTAGAGCCCCGTCCGGAGGCCAAGACTATTGGTCACTACGGCTGATCGTATGTAGGTTCCTAGCTTTAGTTTTGATTGCACGCTTCACTAGATTTTTCATCAACACGCTTTGTGGTGTAATTTGTCTCCGGAATCGTGTTCTTTTTTCTCCCAAAAACCCTTCTTACGCACCTAACAAAAACTAAAGACCGAGGCATTCACTGGTACAATGGGCTCGTACGTTTTTCCATTCAGTGGAATCCAATGTTATATTACACGACTTTGGATGGTTTCACACTGTAAGATAACGGTAACTGCGCGACATTTTTCACATACAATGGCCGGCCAAGGCCGTATTAAATGTATGAAACTAGATGTCATGTCGTTATGGTTATCGTCCAATGTAAAGCCGCGCTTTACCAAACCTAAGTTATACCGAGTGTTCATTTTAACACCCTTTTCGAAACCCACGTAATCTACGCATCATTACAAACATGTTTTTTCTATAAAAGAACCATGCATTGGATATCAACGGCTTAGCTGATATCGGGGTACTTTACATGTGGAAAATGTGCGTGACGTAACAAGAATTTAAAAGTTGTTCTACAAAACCCTGAAACCCATTTGAATTCATACTACCGATTTCTTACGGTTGTAATTTTGAGAGCAAAAGCATACCCTCTTTTCAGAGGTCGTCGACCCATTGATCCGCTTAGGTTGGCACCACGGAGGGTGTGTTCGCGATTATGTAGATCGACGGTCCCAATATGGCAATTTTTTTTTTGTTCCGTTGACTAAATGCATTTCCCTGACTCGATATAAAAAATGCTGGCACTCTATTCGAACACGTGATACTTTTTGTAGAATTAAAAAATCCATGTTCGAAAACTCGGAATGATGAGGCTCACCGCACTAAGCTCTGCTGCGGATCTCTAATAGAGCGTGTCTGATAGACTTCGGCCGGATTTTTACTATGTCATAAAAACCCGAGGTCCTTTGGTGCCCTAAGTAACTTCAAGTAACCGAGAAGACGTTACCAGGTACAATCTTATCGATCCTATTCACACCGGAGTGGCTGCCGAGCTAAATCCAGGGTCGTCATGCCGAAATTCGAAATTTATGATCTCTGCCTTAATGCAATATTCTCAGCTCCATTCAGCCGCATGTAACTACCTATAATGGTTTTGTAAAGGTGTTTGCAGAATTAAATTAAACATCGAATATATATTTTTTTATATATTTAATAAGACTAAAAGCACATAACAAAGAATAACAAGAACTTGAAACATACAAGGCCAATTATAAGTCTCAACTTATAGATACATTTTAAGTATAATAATATGAAATAAGTCCGCGACGTCGTAACCATGGACTTTGAAAAGAAATTATGATATGTTTAGGTGAGGATAGGGTGTAGCGGACAACATTCATTATGTGAAAAGCTTTGAAAAATTCGAAAATCTGCTTTCAGGTCCATATGGTTAGTCGAAATAGGTACCCAACGGTGTTTCTGGTGAATCTTACCCATGCGTAGGGATTAGACCGACTTGCATAATTTTCTTAAATATGGCAGGAGTAGCGTTTAACTAAAATTATTCATACAGAATACCATTGTGACATTTAAAAACTGGTCAAGTCGGCCTAAGTGTAAAAACGCGATTCCTCTAAAACACTTAAAATGCAGTTGTCAATGAACAACAATAGTCGCCAACGGTTTTACCCTTTACTGGCTTTTTTGGCAAGAATGCAATGCCAAAAACTGGTCTTAGGTTCTTGGCTGTAGGTTCTAAAAATATCCGTTACTATTATTGTCATTTTTGTGAGTTTTTTAAAACGTATTATAAAATATTTTATTTCTATATCATTGGTGGTGCCAGTTAGCCTCTGGTAGTGTAGCCACAAAACTTCCTGGACTCGGACGCAATCAATAATACTGACACTTCACGTCGGCTCTAGTATCATCAAAACAGGCCACGAGACGCAAATAAACAAGTATATCCTCCGTTCAGCACTTGGAACTCTTACGACCCACCATGTTCAGCACTTGGACTTATATGCCCCACCGTTTTTCCTACGAGTGTGCAGCAGCCTAGCCGCGTTGGCCGCACATCGATGGGCGTCTATTTCGGGCGACAACGAACCGCACAGCTGTTATGCCGCACCGGCCCATCAGTTATTCACTACATGGAGCGCGTCACGTGGAACCTTGGGGACAGTTGGGCTCTTGAAGTTTCTTTCCACCGTAGTTTGGGAGGCGCTGGTGTAAAGGCAGTCACCGGCGCCCCTGCTCTGCCTCGATCGAGTCCTCGCTTGCGCTTACGTTGGCCACTATTGACAATGCATGCTGTCAATAAATCACCAAATGCAAGTCAAGTTGGTCTTTCGATGCACTAGAATAGAATAGATTTTTTTTTTCTTTCTTCCAAATACCCCACCACTATCGTTAGTGAATTTCACGAACGGTCCCTTGGTCATGCATGGAACTTCAAGGCTGATCGCACATTATGATGTTAACGTTCTCCAAACAAAATATCTTGGACAGTTTCTATAAATATTTTTCGGGAAATCCCTCGCCGACCTCAATTACGAGTAGGAGAGCTCAAGGTTGCAAAGCGAAGTGGAACACTTGCAACAGTCTGTGATTTGACTTAAAGCACGGTTTTAAACAATATTTAAGAGTTTTTATTAGATACATTAACAAGTTTGACAGACATCAAAGACCTAAAATCGATTTGTCTATCTATAGATACTGCAGTGTTGTCTTTGTAACGATGGTTGGCCTCTGGTTTTTCAACGGTATTTCGGTGGTCCGGTGACCAGAATTACTGACGATTCATGTCGGGAGTTCCAATTCATTTCACATTGCGGCCTTGCTGTATTTTTTACGTCTATATGAAGGTCACATACGATATTCGTGTGGAGTTCAAGGACACTTCCTGATTCCGTCAATATTTGGTGTTTTATTGAATTAAATGAACCGTTCAGACAGTCTTCGGCTTTATTTTTAATAGTGTTTCGTCTATCAGACTTTTCTTGCGTTTGTCGGCGTTTATTATTTGGTTATTTTTACAGTTAAAACCCACTATCGTAAACTCTTGCGATATTGAACGATTTTTTACATCTGCTTAAAATCGATGTTATATTTTAAGTTTTATTGCCGCTGTAATTTTATCGGCTCTCACATGGACTCTTAATTTATCTCTGCCTCGATAGTTTTGGACTTATCGTGATTCCCGAAACTTGTTTGATCGTTTTCGGAGCCTTAGCTTTTTTCGTGTCTGCTAGACCCTTTTGCGTCAAAAGAACGTTTGAAGATGGATTTGTGACATTTATCCTTTTCATAGTTTCTTCTTTTTCCAATACTTAATAGTTTTTCTATTCACGTTCATAATGTTTTATCTACTATTTGCTCTTCAAAGTAACGTTTACACTATACATAAACAACTACTCTAGACTAGTTGTTACAACTATTAATAGCTTAATTTTTTTATATTTAAATACTATTTCTAGGTATTCTGTCTGTGTGCGTGTCACTAGGCTGTAGAAGAGAATCGATCGAGGATTAAAAGCGTGTTTTCCGGAAGACTATTCAGAAACATACGAGGCAAAATGTCTTTAACATAAACATCAATGAGACCGGGATTTAGACAAAAAAGGCGTTTGTACCAGTCATTGAACGACGGAATCGATTGCAAGTACCCACGGGCGTTGGCGTTACAAATATACTATTTGATACATGTTGAAATATAGATTTTATAGTTTAAAAAGAAGTTACGAGCTACCGTAAGTGATACATCGTAAACTCCCGCTACGTTGAACTTTTGATGTTATTTTTAATTTTGCTGTAGAACGTATTTTCGGTTCAATCACTCGGTTGTTATTTTGTTTTGGATCAGTGATTTATATCGAAGAATTCAACAGCTTCACATCTAAGTAATCCTGCGTATTAGTTTCAACTTCTCTAGAGCCTTAGAAACCACGAGGCTTACTTTTTTAATCTGTATCCTGGACAAACCTTATAGATCGTTAATGTTTCTTGTTTTAGATCATAATCTACTTACGTCGTAAGGTCGCTTGCCTTTCTGTTTTCGACAAGATTTATTTTGAAGAGTGTGCACAGGCTACATGAACTTATACCCCCATCCCCTCGCTTCCCTCGGACAACCAGACGGCTGGCTCATATGCACGCATATGTCGTGGAAATTCCGCTAATTGTCACCAAGCGATTCACGAATTCTTTTATAATAAAAACGGCAAAGATGTGGAACGCGTTGCCGCTGTTTTTAAAGAGAAATATAACCTAGCTGTCTTTAGAACTAGAGTTAACCGGCAATTAACATGTATGAAGTAAGTACGTAACATCTTAGACCCCGTCTTCGTTTACCATCAGGCGTGACTGGGGTCAAGTGTCAACGAGGTCTAAATTTAAGAAAAATCATAATCTACTTTCTATTTTGTCATCAATCATCCTTTGCTACTTTAAATAATAACGAAACCAAAATACAGACGTAATAACGTTCATAATCCTACTAAAAGCCCAAAACATAATCGCATTTAAACAAACAGTTATCCAGTTATGAAGCAGCCACGATAACCCCCAGTCAATTGTAATATGGGAGTGGCATCATTAATATCACATTATGTTAGTACTGTATAGGTACATAATTATGTATTTATACTTCTTCCGCTACCCCGAATATTACCTCGTCGCAAATACGTCTACTCCGTTTGTACGGAACAATCGAACGTAAGAACGGAATATGTAGAAACCTCAAAATGTATAACCGAGCATCATCGGAACCTTCCCTCTATGTGAAGTAGCCGCCTTGAATTTATCCCACAATTATCTGATACAGTATGTAAGCGTTCGAGGTGGGAATTCCTTTACCTTTTCTCCCCGAGTCCAATTTTCCTCAACTCGACCCTCATTCGTTTGCTATGTTATTCGGGTTAGAAAGATAGCAGCGTATTCAGGTATTCAGCAGAGATGCTTATGGTTGCTTATTGGGATGGTTTCCTCTTTTATGATTGCACCTTTAGAAGGGCTGTTTCGCTCTATTTTTGGAGACAAGAAGTGGCTTCTGCACACTTACGTTCATCCGGTTTGTCCTTTAAATAGGCATGGATACAATCCGGGCTGCAGACTACTTATTTTCATCGTGTTTAGCGATGCCGTCTCTTCGTATAGCTTCGGGCATTTTTGTAACGGATTCTCCAACGTTTCGGAGCCCGTAATGTTCTATGCGGACTTTGGACAATTCTCCCTTCTACCAGCCATAAATATTCATCAAAAACAACAGGGCTAGCAGTGAGCTCTGGTTTCCAAGTTTCTCCGTCCCCCCGGTTACTTTTTACACGACTAATGAATTCTGCCAAAGCTTGAGTGTCCTGTTCACGGTTGATTCCCTTCTGAAGCTTTTACTTCGGACCCTGAAAGTTTTTCATTTATGACTTGCTGCTAACAAGAACGAGTTGAGTTCATCAACTGACTTTTTCATCATCAACTCATCTTACCTTAAACTTTTTCATTTAAGAATTGTTACTAAAAAGAACGAGATGAGGTCATCAATTCGCTTTTTCATCACCAATTCATCTTTGATCTTAATTTCTCTCTTGCAGTCGACACCTTTGTACCGAGACGTATCCTTCAAAGTAACATAAAATTATTTCACATTTCCTCTAAAGAGAATTCGTAAAGGTCATGTCCTCCTTAGGGAACGCGCCGCTTAAACATGTTTTGTTTATACACGACGCAAAGCGGCGCGCCGCCGCCCCTTTCTCTTTAAAACTTTTTCTTTTTGCGTGAAAATGGATCGTCCTGTTTTTGGCTTCCTTTTGAAGGATAATAGAGCGATTTGTTTGATATATGACTTGTGTTTTCTCCGTCTATCCTCTTATTGAGCCTATTTTTCTCTCGCTCCTTTGTTGCTATTTTTGTCTCGTTTAGTTCGCGTCGCGCTGAATTAGCGTTTACTATTTCTGTTGGATTAGCACGCACGGTTAATATTTCCTACTTTTATGTGACGTTTGCCTTTCTAATGTAATCCGTCGCGTGAATTCGCGCCAGCTGTACTGTTATAGCGTGCAGCTCAGGTATTACCTCAGTTTTAAATAAATTCTAGCATTTAAGTTTATTTCATATTGTGTGCAATAAAGTTATTACGTTACTCGAACATTCATATCTAAGCCACGATCTATTATCATATAGTCCATATTTTAAACAGCAATCGCATTGTTTGGTTAGGTGACATCTTCAGTTTTAGATTCACTAGCCGTAGATGTAACTGTATACGCGTTATATACACAATCAGTACAGTAACTATGTATGAGTCGTATAACAGTACAATATCGTGACACAATTTCACTCTGGTTTCGTACTCGCGTTCCGTTTCACGGTTCGCTGTGCGTGTCATGCCATTCATTGCAATATTCAACAGTTTTATGAATGGCAAACGAACGTTGCATAAAATATTTGCTCAATGCATTTAGATTGAAATGTCGGTGGCTGCATTAATTTCTATTGCTTTTAGTCTTTACTGGAGGCCGTTATACAAATGCTATCGATTTTTCTCGACTCTTTGAATATTTATCAAAATATCATCAATTCATTGTCGGCAGACAAACCTTTAAAACCGTACCATGTAAATTAAGCTCGACTTGTGCTAATTCACTTCAGTAACCCTTCAAATTCGATATTGTACGAATAATTCTACTGAAATACTACGTATTTTAGGATTTACCAGGGCTGAGTTTTATAAAACTGCAATTCCTAGTTTATTATGACAATTCTAGGTACATTGCGTAGCAGAGTCTATTGTTAATCTGTGGGGTAATCGACTTCACAAATTTACATCGAACTGTCATAGTAAACCATGAGTTGTATTGAATTTAGTTGTATGAAACAGGCCCAGGAGCTCGCTGATTTCCCATAGACAACTGTCATCAATTTCGTCTTTAAATTGGCGAGCCTTTGAATGCGTCCCTTTTGTATTGTATTTATACGTAATAAAATACCCCCCTTACCCCCAAATGTTTGTTTGTTCCAGGTCTTAGCGGTTCGAAAGCGGACCTGCAGCACCGGCGGGAGGTGTTCGGCTCCAACCTCATCCCCCCCAAGCCCCCGAAGACGTTCCTCACGCTAGTCTGGGAGGCTCTGCAGGACGTCACGTTGATCATCCTGGAGGTCGCCGCGGTGGTCTCGCTCGTTTTAAGTTTATACAAGCCGCCCGATGACCCATCTGATCCTGGTAAGTGGACGGTTGTGTTATAAATGTGTTGGGGGTGAATGTGCCGGGCGGACATGTCTCCAGCTCCGTTGGAGTTCCAGTTGGAACTACAAACTACTTTATTAGCACAAATAGGTAGTCCCATAAATTTCGGAAGTGACGGAATCATTTCCGTTATTTGCACTCTTCTTCATCTTTTTGTGCCTCCCCACTAATGGAGGTTGGCCGTCAGCTCTTCATATATAAAATAAATAAAAAAATAAAAAATCTTTTTCATTTCTTGGCAAGCGAAACAGCTCTTCACCGCTGGCTATATCCGTCCAAGCCCTGACGTTTCTGAGCCACGACTGTCTTCTTCTCCCAACACACCTCTTCCCCGTATGAGATATAACTTAAACTTATAGCTTGAAAAAGTCTGTCGAGGAATTCCCGAAATACTCACGGAAGTGGAATTATTGCCGCCTGGCACATTACTAATTGGGACTGAGACATTTTGGGGTGAAATGTGGTGGGAGTTTCATTTTGGGAAAAATAGAAGAAAGAACTACTCTAAGAACTAGCCTTGATTTAGATTCAGAGAATGTTTCGAGTTATATTCGTACTGCTAATAAAGGCAGTGATTTCTACGTGTTAGAGTAATAGTATGGAATGTATGTTGGGCTAATGAAGTTACCGCAAGGAATAGGCCGATAGCTAGCCGCCTTTATCTTTCGGGAAAAACCTCGGAAAAACTCGCCAAAAATACTGTCAGTAGAGTTCTTTCTTCTTTTTCTGTGGTGTGCTTAAAGCAGCCAGTATTTATATTTCTTAAGTATTAGACGATTTCTAAAATTGTTTTCTGTCGTAGTTTCATTACATTCCTAGCAAAAAATATATTATGACTACGTGAATCTTGTCAATTTGCTAAAAAAAACCCAAGCCAATAATTGTAAAGGTGTATGGTGTGCGTTTGATCTGCATCACGATTCCACTTTGTAATCTTAAATCTTATTAATGACTGTCGTTTTTGACGATAATTAATTGAATTATTCTCTTTTTCAATAACAATTGTGGAATCATTAGACGATTACGACCCTGGTAAGATTATTCTGTGATGTTAAAACTAATCGAATGCCAGTCTCCTTCCTTCTAGTCTGTGTACTCAAGTCGATTTAAAAAATCTATTGGCAGTCTTTACATAAAAGCTACATGAAGCTGTAGAATGAAAATTCACAAATTATATTATGAAATAAAATAGACGAGGTGCAACTAAATCGATTAGTCTTTAATGTTTAACTTATTGTAGTCATAAATGTTGAATATTACCCTTTGTCTAACTTCCCTATTAGATGTGCCATGGTTTCTCGCTCGAAAACCCGATTAGTATTTTTTTTTATTCCTTCATTAGGGATACTAACATGATACAGAAATCACTTTTATGGACTTAAGGAAATCTGTAAATAAAGGAACTAGTAATGTAGTAATAGCCACTGCGTTTCGTGTTGTTTTTTTGGCACCAATGAAAGAGTTTAAAATTGACAGTGGTGGTAAGTTTCTACGAGAAGCCGTAGCAAAATTAAAGAATTTAAATATAATTAAAACATAAAGTATTAAATGACGCAATTCCGTAATTGAAACATAAATAAGTATTCAAACGAGGTTCGCCAGTGGAAGGACTATCCAATCAGCGTCAAGTGCTCGCTGATAGTCGCCCAGGGTGAGCCAGACGTGCAGGGCTCAGTAGGTACGCAATAATAATAACTAATTCCACCCAAGATGATTACTTGTTCTCGGGCGCTATTACGTAACTTTTCCAAATCTCCATTGTATGTAAACGTCCGATTTAAGATACTCCGAACTGTCGAATATATAAATATTTTGACACTTCTGAAACGTGAAAATGGGTCACCTGATAATGTAGGCAGTTACCGAATAAGCAGCCTGGTCCCAGACTAGGGTGTCTTGCGCTATGATAACCAGACAAGGACATCACAAACATGGAAATACACCCAGACTGAGGTCGTTTGCCACAAGAGGGAAACAAATGTATGACCTATGTCTTAGCAATCAAGCGTAAGACGGCGGGACGTCATTCCGGGATGCTACTTTTGTGTTCCCCCACAAAGTACTGTAAACTAGGCACTTGGAGGCTACTGTCTATCACCGCGATAAAAGTCTTTATCTTCCTATTGACTAGCGGCATCTCGCTTTATTTCACCGCTTATAGCAAGATAGCGATACGCACTTGCGGGATAGAGACGTTTGTCGTGGTGCCGCCGGGGACCTGTTTTTTTTTTGTAACTGTCAATTTTAAACTCTTCCGGGTGGGAAATGTAGTAATATCACGAGTCACATAGTGTCGCACCTCAGTCCTGAACATACAGATTTTCTGAAATTTAAATTTTGTTCTAAATGATGTCATTCCAAACCATGTTAGAGTGTTAGAGGCATGATTAAACTTAAACTCTATTTTTCTATATATTGGTTTAGTTGCATCTGCATCTTGAGTTACAGGCCCTCAACCGAGTAGTGACCAAGCACTTTCTAAGGCTCCTATTCAGAGATTAATTTGATTTCTTTTTGTTTTTCTTTATTTTGTTTTTCGGTAAACTTGCAAATTACCTTTTAAATGGATCACTACGGGTATATCTCACATACTCATTTTATATTTTAACGTGTACTACAAAGCGTACATACATCAAAGTAGTCCCAAATTAGAGATCAAAAGATCAAACTTGTGAAAATATGAATATTAAAATATCAAATAGTTTCGCTATTTCATATAAAACTGTCAACTATGAAATCTTATACTGGAGAACAATAAATAAGGGCCGCTGAAGAAATCCTTTATATCTCGGTAATAGAGTATGTGACATATACAAATATAATAATAAATGGTTTTTATTATGTTAAGTTTTTTGTTTAGTTATGTATCAACACGCAAATTTTTTTTTTATAATCTATTTAAAGGTTTGAAGTTTTATTTTTTATTTTGGTAGTACCGCTCCTTGCGAATAATAATCGGCTATGACCATTGTTCATTGCTCTTAAGTCAACATCAAATGTAACTTTGTATGCTAACAAATAAATTTTAATTTCAATTTCAGGTAAGTAATTGTGTAAAAAAATAAATTCAATTAGGTAATTTTGTACTCTTTTTTTATATGTTTTAACTTTCAGCTGTCAAATTTTGACGGACATCTGAATCCGAGCCTTTAATAAATGTCATGTCTTCTCAACGATTGCCCCTGTCCGCTTGCTAGTAAACCCTTATCTGTGTGTCTGTTTGTACGACTTGACTGTTAGTAGGTGGTCTTTGTATGACTTGTATGACCTGTCCCGTTCGTTCACTCTCTGTAGTGTATGAATGATTGGAATAATTTAGTTGGTGTTCTATGTTGGTAAAAATCATCTGATTGTGAGTCAGATGACCAAATGTTGTCAACATTGCAGAAACGTTATTTCTGTGAGGATTCTTCGGATGTTTTTAGTTGAGTAGTTACAGATGCACCAAGTTATCTGTAGTATAGAACGCTTTCGGAGGAACTAAAGAGTCCTAAATAAAACTATAGAAAAATGCTAACTGTCACACTTTCTTACGGCCATTGTATAGATAAGTTGGTTGGTCTGTCAAACAGTCTCAGAACATTACCGTTAGTAATCTCCCTGCCAGTAAAAAACCCTTTTAGTGGGACACTAAAAAAAAGACAGTAAAAATGTTATTATAACTAAGACAATACTGCTTGACTTTTTAGTCACCAACCAAAATATTTCTAGACAAAAATGTAAAAAATATATTAAAATGTTCCACAAAAAAATATTTTTATTATAACATTTTTACACATGTACATGGCTTCTACAGCCTTTTAGTGTACGCCATTGTCAAAGTAGTTTTTTAAATTGTGTAGACGTTTTTGACGATGTTGTATTCAATCGTAACGTAACAGGCACAACGCCGATTTCTACATTGTTACGAGTATATGGATGACGTCACAGTCAATTATCTCGACCAGGATTAACACACTGATGTATAATTCAGTTACAATTATAAATTACTAGAGTGTCACAACCACATGTGTCAATTTGAGGATGAATATGCCATCTAAAGCGACAATGACGCGGATTACTAATAAAATACCAGCGCTTATCACCTGCCCAGTGACCCGGAACAGAACCCGCCCTCAGATGGCTGGGCACGACCACTCGACCACTGGACGTTTGTTTGGCGTTTAAATATAGCACTTGTTATGGGGTCTCTTGGTGGTTATGGACGAATAAATTTAATAATGTAGGCTAGACTATAATGGTTGTCTGGAAGAAATTACTTTCAGTAACAAGGCCGCCAATTGTACTGCACTATACTATTGTTTGTGCTGGTGTACATACAATAATGAATATTCTATCTATAAACGTCCCTTAACTGGCCTTATCTCAGAGAGAGTATAGGCTTAATCACCACGCATCTTGGTAGTCCATATGATGTACATATAGCCTTAAGGCTAAATGGTTATCTGACGAATTAAATCACTTGTATATTAGTCCATACATATGTTGTGAGAATACTTTTGATATGAGTGAGTATACATACTTCTTACTTTGATATCCTACTAATATTATAAATGTGAAAGTTTGTGAAGATGTTTGGATGTTTGTTACTGAATCACGCGATAACGGCTGAACGGATTTACATGAAACTTGGCGTACAGATAGACCTGAATTGAGACATAGCATACTTGATATCCCGGTAATGCGTTCCCGTGGGATAATATTTATTTTAGGTTTAAAATAGATGGCGTTGCATTACGAAGCTCGCCGCAGTACGAAGTTCGCCGGGACAGATAGTATATGATATATATAATGGACTAATATTCGATTGACTAATTTTTGATCGTGCTCAGAATTGGAATTCAAAAATAAATTATAGCCTTTTGAATAGTTTGTATGAAAAGTCATAGGAGACTATAATTACATTTTTATTCTGTTATTCTCAGTCGTAAGCACGAGCAAACCTTGATTTGTGTCCTCTAAACTTATTGGTAAAGTGTCATTGCGATCCGGCACGTAGTTTGTGAATTAAAGCCAAACAACGTTTGTATGGGAATTGCTCCTCGAGGGTCCGCCTTAAGGCTCCATATATCCATAAGGATGGGATCCATACAAAGGTAAACGCAATACATAATGTGCGACGTGCTCGCCTTAATCTTTCTCTCTCAATTCAATTTCAATTTTTTTTCTCTCTTTCGCCTCTGAGATCTAAACATGCTGCGTACCTAAAACAGTTTGCATTTGTCGGACATGTTCGGACTTTTGACCTTCATTCCGTCCTAATTTAATCCGGATTTTTGATGGAAAAAAAATTTATTATTAATCCCGCCTGTTGTACAATATTTGCTTAGTGCAATAGAAAATTTTAGTAATAATGATAATAATAATAAATATCTCTTGTTTTTTTTCGACTAAAATGTCGGAATTATTTTTTTTGTCAGTAATTTAAAAAATTTTGATACGCTAACCCTACCCACATTACATTACACAACTTTTCTATAGGATGTTACTCCTGTCATGTAAGGCTTCAAGGAGTCTTAAGGGACACAGCTTTCTAAACCAACAAAACATAACTATAAATCACGAAAAAAGGCTCGTTCATACATAAAGATGTTCGAATTGACCAATAGAACTGTGTGCTTGCAATTTCAATAAAATGCAACGACCCCCTAAAATATGACGTAACAATTCCGTAACAAGCCAGCCCAAAAGGTGTTTTCGCAGCAAGTGTTTCGGCCCTATTAGCCGAAATTAATGACACGCGTTAAATTTAAAGCGATACCGCTCGCCCCAGCACCATTCAAGTTTATTAGATTACTAATAAAATAACAAAAGGAGCAATGCTGAAATAAATCGAGGTTTTAGTGCCTTTTCAGCGTAGGCAGTTAGTGCAAAACTAAGATTAACACAGCTCATATTTTCACGCCGGGGGTCATCTAGGGTATTAACTCTTTTAAAGCTGGGAGCACGTGTTCGTGTTCATTATTTACGGGCCTCTGTGTTAACGTGTCTGATAAAACTATATTTTAGACAAAATTTTAAAAACTAAAGAGCATGATTTAACTAAAAGAAACATTAAAAATAACTTGGTGCAATCTAGAATTAGGTTAGGTTACACTTAGACATCGATAAAAGTGCAGCGACATACTTAAACCCCGTCCTTATAAAGGTATTTCGCTAATCACGTAGATGGTGTGCCGCACAATAAAACTGCAAATAAAACTCCAGCTAAAATGCTCACGAAATGCGAAGTATTACGGTGTCGGTCCTTCGCTCGGTGGCAATGCGTGAACGAGAGGCATGTACAATCTTTTTCTTTAACTGACTGAGTTATACTTTAATATTGACTACTCTCTCTTTCGTACGTAGCGAAAAGAGATGCCAAAATTCGAAACTGAAGTAGGAAATTCGCATTTCGTAGACACGAAAAAATGCAACAATTCAAAGTCTCATGAAGTGATTTGAAAGCTATTGTGATAGGAAAGAACATGTATTTCACGTCATTACTTTACTTCTTATTCACTTGATATTATGGCTGACATACTGCACAAACAATTTAATTTAATAAATCTCCATTTCTCCTCCCTCGGCTCTCAACTCACTCCATGGGATTATAAATGCAACTTCAGCCGCCGGCGCATGACGCGGCGATTTATCGTCCCTTCGACTAGTGCTATCCTGCTTTACTTCGCTACGTAAAGCAAGATGTCGCTACGTTATCATACGAGGAAAACGTTTGTCGCCGTGTCATATGTTTGTCTTCACCTGGAAGACTCATCTCCTGTCAATACGTCAACTAACTGGTCATTCTGTCACACGTCGCAGGTCACTTGGACGAGGAAGAGGGTCACTACCAGTGGATCGAGGGGCTGGCGATCTTAATATCAGTTATTGTTGTCGTCATTGTGACGGCGTTCAATGACTACACGAAAGAAAGGCAATTCAGGTTGGTACATTTGGGGCCTATTTCATCGAACTACAATTCATGGTTTACTATGACAATTTGATTTACATTGCAAAGTCGATTAGCCCACATATTAACTCTGTGGACTCTGCTACGCAATGTACCTCGAATTGTCATAGAATTGTAGCGCAGCAACTGCGACTTAGTTAACGTTGTAAATTAACATTGATTCCATTTCAACCAATCTTGTTTTACAATCTAACAGTAAGTCAATCATCTATCGAAAACTCTATATCAGCTATTCCTAAATTGGGTGCCACGGAACCCTAAGATAGCGGCCACACAGAAGGGGCGTGGGGCGGGGGCGCGGAAAAGACGCAACGCGTTATATAGAAATCGCCCTCGCCCCGTCTCTTCTGTGTGGGCTTCGTCCCGTCCCTTCAGTACATTTTGTATGAAAGTGAATTGGGTTAACGACGCGACTTTTCCGCGACCGCGCCCCACGTCCCTTCTGTGTGACCACTCGCCGTGTGTGATCACCGAAGCGTCGGATTATTTTAACTGTCAAATAATTCCTCATCTACAAATGTTACTGTGGATTAATGTAATGGGACAGTGGCGGTACCTCCAGAAGCTTGAAGTGAAGTTAATCTTGAATTTGTTATTTTGCTATGGGCTTCCATTAAATAAAAGAGGTTTTTTGGTGTTCCGAGCCTTAAATGTTTGGGAACCGTTGGTCTATTCTATCTATAGTTATTCCCAATGACTTAATCTTGAATTTGATAATTTGCTATGGGCTTCCATTAAATAAAAGAGGTTTTTTGGTGTTCCGAGCCTTAAATGTTTGGGAACCGTTGGTCTATTCTATCTATAGTTATTCCCAATGACTTAATCTTGAATTTGATAATTTGCTATGGGCTTCCATTAAATAAAAGAGGTTTGTTGGTTTTCCGAGCCTTAAATGTGTGGGAACCGTTGGTCTATTCTATCTATAGCTATTCCCAATGGCTTTGCTTACACTAACCCGTAGGAACCGCCGGGCTACACTATCTACTATTGTTATTCCCAATGACTTCGTCCACACTCACCCTTACTCGTCTCCTTTCCAGAGGCCTCCAGAACCGGATAGAAGGCGAGCACAAGTTCGCGGTGATACGGGGGAACGAGGTCAGGGATATCCCGATCAGCGAGATCGTGGTCGGTGACATCTGCCAAGTCAAGTACGGTGACCTGCTGCCGGCCGACGGTATCTTGCTGCAGAGCAATGACCTCAAGGTGAGGATCCCCTTAGATCTCAATCAGTTAATCAGTCCGTACTTGTCCACGGGTGAGTGAACGGGTGCTGTTTGTGTGTCTGGCCGCAGCATCAATGTTTTTCCTACTTTTGTAAGAAGTGTCATTTTGGCTTTTGAATGTTATTGGTCAAATGATTTTTGTTTTTATGTATCGTATTTTTTTATTCAGAAAAAAATTAGGCTCATAGGCCTTTTCACCGTCACGCCAACCTCGGCGGTCCTCTGCTAATCTCGTCCATTGTCCTGCCGCCCTCATAATGCCATCAACATCTTAATTATATATTGTCACGTGGGACACAAGAACGAGCAAAACATACTCTATATAAAAAAATCATCTATTTATATATTTTACATATCTCTTGCTCTGTAAGTAGTCACTTACTTCCCTGAATGCCGGGGTGTATGGATATCATTACAGCATAGGTTTCAAAACATACCATGTAATGTTAACATTACAGCATAGGTTTTGGAATTTGAAAAAAGGAACTGTCATACTCATACTGCAAGAAGAATATTTTTTAAAAGTTAATATTTTTTTAATACAGTTGCTCAAAAAGTGGCGTATTGCAGGGACGTATAGCGTTCGGGATGTGGGCTATTACACACTCGTGCTTTTTTTTTACCTTTCCCGCACTCGTGCGTTCTCTTTCCCAACTGTCAAAATAATGTCTATTAAAAAGAATAACCAACCATGAAGTTTTTATTAAAAAAAATCATAGAAGTTTTTATGATTCATGCAAATATTTCTAAAAAGAAGCTACTAATTTGTTTCAATATCAGATTTAATTATTTGGTTGAATGAGTTTGGTTAGGTTTCATTTAATTTATTCATCTCATAAAATTTCATTTTCATTTCATATCAATAAAAAACTTCTACTGAAGACTTGGCTGTATGGGCATAGTTCCCTTTGCCTACCAGAATGGGTGAAGAAAAAAAAAACTCTTTTTCCGAAATTTTCTTTGCGAGTTTAGTTGTTTGTTGCACAAGATGAGTAATTTCGACCCTAGTTTTTTTGAATTAACACCATCGGAACGCAGTATAATTTGCACAAAATGCTTCGGAGAACATTTTACCGGAAAAGTCAAAAAGTCGCTACATATCTACATACGACGAATACTGCATGGAGAGAAGAGAAAAAAGCAAATAGTTTTTCATTTTTTCGCAACTGTATTAAAAATAGTCGTTCAGTACGCGTGCGGAACCGTCATTGCAACTTGTTCCGACTGTCAACCCTCGCCTTCGGCTGCGCCTCGGCTCGGGTAGACATTTGTCGGAACTCTTTGCAATGACAGCCTTTCCGCACTTGTAATGAAATATACTATTTTCTCGGTATCGATTATTTACTCGAATCGGAATCGAATTATTAGAATTTATGAAGATTTTATTTTAAATATCGAACTATTGGTTTCGCAGTCACATCGTATGTTAATTGAAATCGATTTAAAAATCAAACTGGCCAGCACGATTTGACGCGCTTGCGTGCCATAAAATCGTGAAGAGTAAAAAAGTCAGTCGACTAGCTAGGCGCGAAAGTAAATTTTTTTCGTGTTTTGGAGTTCTTTCTCAAAAGTCCTGCTTTTTTGTTTTTTTTCACACCTCCTGCTCGACAATGCCTTATTACGTACCGTCAAATATCATCGTAAAGCATGGCCTTGTCTCTCGAGGGCAATAATAATGAAGAATTTCCCTAGGGAATAAAGTGATTTGAATTTAGAATGTCAAAATTCGCATGAAAACTATGGAGAAGCCCCGCATTGCAATTCGAAATTCGAATTGTTGTTCGAAACTCACCTCTTTTTTTTCTTTTTTTTCTGAAATACTGTGTCCTGTGACCGCGCGAAACACCAACAAAAAAAAGAAAAAAAGGCGCGAATTGCAAATACGAATTTAAAAGTTATATTCAATTTAAGTTGCTAAGCCGTAAAAGAGTGTGGACTTTATATTTAATTTCAGGTTTTAATACATATTTTCAACTTATGCAGCCCTGTCTTTTTATTGTCTCCCAGATGGTGTGAAAAGTAGAGTATTCACCTCTGGAATAAAACATGTCTTAGTCTCGGGCGGTATGAACCCCTCGCTTCACTCAGGACTCTACATAACTCCCTCGCTTCGCTCAGGAGTTAAAATTTAACTCCCTCGCTGCGCTCGCGAGTTAACTCGGAGTCCTTCGCTCCGCTCAGGGTTCAATATGCCGCCCATGACATAATACATGGTTTTATTCCCTTAGTACATAATCTACTATTACTTACCTCACAATCGATATGTAAAGCAGAGTGTTTACCTCGGGTGTAAGCATCAATTGCATACTCGGGCTAATTAGCGCCCTCGCTGCGCTCGGGCGTCGTATGCAATTGATGTCATACAGCCCTTGGTTAACAATCTACTATTAACGGATCTTAAAAGTCGAGGTCGCCCAACGAGCAATGGAGTGAGCTATGTTAGGAGTTTCATTGCGTGATCGAATCAGGAATGAGGAGATCCGCAGAAGAACCCGAGTTACAAATATAGCTCGAAGAATTGCTCAGTTGAAGTGGCAGTGGGCGTGGCACATAGCTCTGAAAACTGATGGCCGTTGGGGCGAAAAAGTTCTGACCTGGCGACCGCGGACCGGACAACGCAGCGTGGGCTGGCCTCCCACCAGATGGTCTGACGACCTGGTTACGGTGGCGGGGAGTCGCTGGATGTGGGCGGCACAAGACCGGAAAGCTTTGAAAACCATGAGGGAGGCCTATGTTCTGCAGTGGGCTTCAAATGGCCGATGATGATGAACGGGTCTTATCGCGATTTTTTATTAGGTAAACTTAACTACCTTAATTCCCGACGTATAACCATAGGTATTTATATTAAAACATCTATTTAAAGCATCTGTAGCCCAAAATGTAATGCAGCCTGTATACGTCTCACTGTAGGGCAAAGGCCTAATACTTCTGCAGTATTTTTAACATTATTCAGCACTAGATGTTCAACTTTCGTCTCGGTTCTCTCAAAATTAGACCTCTGGATCACTCAGCCTCAGTTTCTGAAAGAGTGTTCAAACGTAACAAGAGATTAATCTAAGATTAATTCAAAATACCGGCACGTGATTGGCTGAAATTAGCTTGACGTGAGATTAACATTTGATCGCTCTTCTAGAAACCGAGCGTCAGTCTTACTGAATTTCGGCTTCTCGAGACATTTCAGAGTTAGACATACGAATTTTGAATAAACTCGAATCAGTGCTGTATATATTGCTGAAGCTTGAGGGCAAAAACGTTTATGTAACCTACCTAATGTTATCGCTACGCAATATCAAAACGTGGCATCAACAGGTTAGGCGCCGTATCTTGATTATTAAACACCTACTTTAGTGGCCTATCTATATCTATTACGGAATACTGGTACAGAAGACTCTGCGTGTTTTATAGTAGTTTTTAGTCGATGCATTGACCTAATCTTTCCAGTAGTTTAGGCAGATTGAGCTAAAAGGATATGTAATATAATACAATCACTTGTAAGGATAAAGATAAAGAAAAAAAAAAGTATTTATTACCTCATCAGAAAAATTATTAACTAGTGATGACATAAAATAAGGCAAAAGGTAGTGGTAGTTGTCGAGTGATTGTGCTATGGTAACCGGGCAAAACCCACCCAGACTGAAGCCATTTTTATAAATCACATGCACGGCAGCCCCCAGTGGGAATCGTACCCACGACCACTCGTTTCCAGTAGTTTAGGCAGATTGAGTCAAGCGCGTTAAACGCTAGACAAACGAGGTAGTCATAGTATAGGTGCTGAGCATATTTGCTCCATACAAAAATAAATTCTAGGCATACGGGATTCGAGTGGTGACTTCATCTCTCTAGTTTAGGTAGGACTGTAGGAGAGGCCTCTATACTCCATTCCACGAAACCAGCTCCCAAAGAAAATTGTCCATGTGCGCCCATTGGTTAATGCGCGTGACCTTCAGAGCATGTAAAGCTACTATATGAGGCGGACCGTCTCCGCTTGTTTCGCTTATCTCTAGCCGCGCGCATTGACCAATGAGATGCGAGTATTTTGTTCCCTATGAGTTCGACTCGTAGAACGGGGTATAGACGCCGCCTTAAGTCTTCTAGCATAGATACGCAAGGCTAAATATTTTAATCCTAATCTTTTCTTGCGTTTTATACAACGTAAACTTGTGCATGATTCAAAATCCCGTACTCAAATTAAGTAACTAAGTAAAATAGTAGATTGTACAACAAGTGCATAAAACGCACCATTTTACTCGAGACGTTTATCCATCCGAGCGAGCTTGCGAGCGAGGATAGATATAAAGTCGAGTGTAAAATGGGTTTTATGGACGAGTTGTACACTCTACTTTTCACTTCGATTGCGAGGAAATGAAAAAAACAATTTTAAGTTGTAACACAAATATTACAATGAAAAAATAATTATGTATGGTTCCCGCCAATTAACTTTTTTTTCTTTTTTTTTTCTGTAGGGACGTGACACCTGACTTAAGGTCGTTACATACTGCTCAGTTATAAAAACATTTTCTTTTTATAACTATGATAAGTTGTTGTTATGGCTTAAATACTATACTGATCTACTAAATTGAAAAATAAACAAATATAAAAAATAATAAATGAGACGAAATACAAATTATAAGTTTATTTCATGAAGTTTTATTGTGTACTTTGGCTGTTGGTATCTTTGCCTTGGTCTTAGAATACGAACGAAACGAAATAAAATAAAGAGGTTGTTGTATGAAGTTAAAGTTGTTCGTGTGGCTGTTGCAGCGATTGCCTTGGTCTTCGACGAAGATTTTACTTTATGCTCTAGAGCATAAAAACCGACTTTATGTCGCCTACGCACGACATAAAGACGAACTTTTAGAGCATGAGAAGTGAAAAAGGTATTTATTGCACAAATTCAAAATGCATGTGTGAGGAAACATTGTATAATGTAAATACTCAATATTTGATTGCATTCCACCATGTTATATGAGTGGATATTTAGACGTAATTTGAATCTTTGTGAACCGTGCCTTTGTGAATTATAGGAGGCTTTTATATAAAA
The DNA here is from genome assembly GCA_947308005.1 of Yponomeuta malinellus. Taxonomy (NCBI): domain Eukaryota; kingdom Metazoa; phylum Arthropoda; class Insecta; order Lepidoptera; family Yponomeutidae; genus Yponomeuta; species Yponomeuta malinellus. The sequence continues at coordinate 4,338,664 of OX371019.1, forward strand.
TATTCCAAAAGTAATCCCTTGGATCGATGACAAAACTTTCTGCATAAAAAAAACTACACAATTTCCCGGCCCATAGCTCCTCAGACACAGTCAGAAAGACTAGACGAAAACCTGAAGGAGGAATCCTGAAGGAAAACCTCTGGAAGTATATCAACCAGAGAGACTGGGTAGAATATTGCGTTAGCCATCCTATTACGGCGGGACAAAGTGTGCCTTTCCGTGTTTTTTTTTTCTTTTTATTTAATTAATGAAGACCTTTAAATTTATTGACGCCGGATTAAGAATAGTGTCACTCCATTTCCTTCCGTGGATGTCGTAGAAGGCGACTAAGGAAATCAATTGCCAGAAGACGGACAGCAGCGTCTTCCTGAGATTCCAACCGCATACTGCGATCGCCAACCCGCCTGCCAAGCATGGCTATTTTGACAAAACCCCTCATGGTCATGAAAACCACGAAGGAGGCCTATGTCCTGCGGTGGGCGTCAAATGGCTGATGATGATGATGATGATGAAAGTATGCCTGAGCGAACAAGCACTCACGTACGGAGTGTAACTGAAATTTAAATAGTAGAAAGCAGCCGCCTTGTTTGTAAGGCGATTCCTGGACTCAGGGCATGCTCTGACATTCCGGGACAATCCCGGTCGTCTGGTAACCTTAATTCGAAGAGACAATGTCAATTGGCATCAAGCGGCCTGAATTCAAAGCTACCGTGTCTCACAGTCAGAAGAGGAAATCTATATAGAACCACGGATTCTACTTTGGGATCAAAGAAGAAGGCTCCTTAGAATCACTACTGGAAGTAACTTCTACTACAAGGCATAGTAACTGAACTTCTGCCTGTATCAATTTTGCGGCTATAATTTCAGCGAACGCCCTTATCAGATTTGTATTGGCTGTGTGCGTCACACGATAACGTGTTATTTATTGGTCTGTGTTTCGGACGTGTATGACTGCAGTGGTGGACTCGGTTCTGGCGCTTTTGGTTATTAGTGATGGGTCGCTTGAAGTACCGGCGGTTGGTCTAGATCGGGTGCTAAGTGAATATTTAGGTCAATTAGGTCAAGAGGTTTTTTGCCTGCCGCAATTTTTTAATTTGTTAATACTTGTCTGGCGTCTTTCATTCATGATCTGGATATTCGGTTTATTCATTTGGCATGTACTCGTAAAAAAGGCATAGGTAGTAATACCGTGGACCCTTTAAAACTTATTTGAGATCAGTAAGTTATGAAAACTCTCTGAAAGAAGTGCAGAGGGACGTTTACCGTGATAGCACTAGAGGAAATATAAGAGAATACTGTGATAGCCAGCGTTGAAGATTTGTTTGGCTTCGCAAGGAATAGGGTAGTCCCATATGGTGGTGGGGTCAGCTTTCCTTATTTTCTCTCTCCACTTCGCCCTATTCATGACCTTGTTTATCAAGGCTCCGCACTCTATGAGATCCTTCTTTCCTACCTATCCATCCACCTAGTTTTCGGTCTTCTGTGGATCTTCGTTCTACTTGTCAATACGAATTACTCTTACTACATATGGGGAAAACTTGAAAATCACGAAACAAATGAGCTGTTTCATATACTTTAATACTTCTGGTGGTAACAACTGATATTTTTTCCATAGTTTCAAAGGTTTCCCCATTCAGTGCAAAATAACTTTGAAAAAATTCCTCTTAGTTACAGAATATCACTGACACAAATAACAGTAGATATTTATACCTTGGTCGAGATGAAAATTATCTAAATAGTAGCTGACTCGGCAAACGTTGTTTTGCCATATTAATTAGCCTACGACCTATTCTCAAACCTACCAAATATACACAAAAAAATCACAAAATTCGGTGAAGCCGTTTCGGAGGAGTTCGCTATCAATCACTGACACGAGATTTTTAAATATTAGATAAACAAGCTTTAGACAGGAGTTGTTAAAATATAGAAATATATATTTGTCTGCCTAGTAACAGCTTTTCCTGTCACTCATTCAGCAGAACATAGGTTGGCAAGTAGATATTTAAGAGCAGATATATTTAAAACGAAACCACGTTGTAGGATGTAACGTTGACAGTAGGCAGTAAAAACTTTAATTGCTATGTCGACTACTATTTTAAATACAGTAAAATATATTATGCGACCATGAAAATGTATCGTAATGCAATGTCAGAAAGGCAGTCGGATCTTGAATCGTGCTGCATGAATATTGAAGTACTAGAATGAAATTAGTAAATTAATACTTTTTTGTACACATTGGCGAATCTAAGGTTTTTCAAAGTGGGTTCCTGGCTGTGAAAAGAAATGGCCTGCCACATAAAATCCCAAAATATGGTCAGGACGTTTTTGTGACGAGCCCTGGGGTATTCAGCATGTAGTCTATATTCAGCAGAGGCCAATGATTATACATGTCGATCAGCTGTCTACTATCTGTGGGGCCATTCAACTATTACGTAAGCACTGCAGGGGGCGTTGCTTTGCTTATTTTTAATGACATGAGGGGCTTTGGATGGTGATTACGTCTGCAGTAGGTTTTTTTTTTTCACTTTTACGGATTTTCTACAAAATTTAGACGATTTTCCTTTGAACATATATGGCAACCCTACTTGTCTATGCTTGAAAACGAAACGCATTTTCAGGGATTCCCAAAAATAATGGAGGCGTTTAGGTACTCGCTTAGAACCGAGTAGGGGATTTACCGCGCGGTATTCATTTGTCTAAATTTCTTCCGCCAATGTATTGTTTCGTTTCAGTACGATTGACTATTTCAATGCATTAAAAGAAAAATGCATGATACCACTGTTTACGTAATAAATCTGCTTACGTAATACTAGAACGGCCCCTGTACACACGACATCAGTGTGAAGGACCACTGTGAATTCAACTACGAAACGATGTTTCCAAAGTGAAAAGTTAACGTTGGCACTGACCTGAGAAATTGTGACCAATATCCATTGTAAAATAGTAGATTATGCATTAAGGGGATAAAGCAGTGTATTATGTCTCAGGCGATATTTTGAACCCCAAGGACAAGGGATCCTAGGGTTAACTCACGAGCGAAGCGAGGGAGTTACAGAGTTAACTCCCGAGCGAAGCCAGGGAGTTAAAGCTAGAATCCCGAGGCCGAGGGGTTCAAAAACGCCCGACACAAATACACTGCTTTATCCCCAAAATGTATACTCTGCTTTATATAAACACTGCGAGGCAATAAAACATAATACAATTAAAAAGAAAGTACTTACTTTATTAATTTTACAATTAATAAAGTTAAAATACGCTATTTTGTTACAAAATAACACAAAGATTTGCAGTTTAGCGCCTTTTCGGTCTATTTGTTTTTTTTTTTGTAGTGGCAAATTCTTCTTCATGCAGGTTGCTATGAAAAGTTTCATTCTAATTTTGAATACATTCTCCTTGATTTAGGGCTCTATGAAAAGTTTTCATTCTAATTTTGAATAAATTCTTCTTGGTGTAGGGCTCTATGAAAAGTTTATATTCTAATTTTAACGTTTGGTCATGGATTGCAAGGAGCTCGTATATTCAATGTTGATTGCATTCCAAATTCAAATGTCATAATTCCCTAGGGGATTATGAAATTCAGTACATTTATAATGACCCGGCTAGACCATAGGACACAAATGACTTGCTTTAAGTTGACTTTGCATGACACATAATATGCCATTGACGAGCAAGTGTTATATAAAAACTATTACGTGTAGTTCTCAGGTGTACTGATAAAAGACAAAATAACTTCACTTACTTATTTATCACTTGCGTCATTGATACGATCCTCATGCTCGATAAGAAAACCTCAACGTAACTCTATTTCCCTAAAGAAATCTTTGAGAAATAGGCCACCAGAATCTGAGTTTTTTTTTCCTTTACCAGTAAATTGATAATGAAACTGAAACACCTTCCGAGGATGCGACATTCTCTTATCTAATGGATTTCTGTAGCATTATGACAGATTAGTAACAAACACGATGGTTCTTGGCAGATAATTCCACTGCAGTAGTTTTCGTGTTGACGCGCGAAATAAGGCGCCAAGATGATTTTCTCTGATGAAATAAAATACGCTATTCTTATGACAGACGTTTTATTAATAAAATGATAGGTATAACATATTATCTTTACTGTTATTGATAAAATCTACTATGATATTTTACTACGGAGTGGGTGATACTGTGAAATAATGGCTACATTATGTCCACTTTCAGCTATCAGCTTTACTACCGAAGTTGTAAACTAGAAACTCTATACATATCTGTCAATATCTGTGTAATTTCCTTTTTTATGTACAATAAAGTGTTCTCTATCTATCTGTCTATCTACATATATGTATCCGATGAAAGCGTTTTCCAATTTAAAAAAAAGCTTTTTATTTGTTTTTTTTTTTATTTGAAACTGCTGCTATTTTGTTAGAAAGGCTTTTATCGAACATTCGTATTTTCAGGCGATTGCTTTTTAGGGTTCCGTACCCGAAGGGTGCCAAACGGGACCCTATTACTAAGACTTCAGTCCTCTATTCAGTTACTAGTAACTGTACTTGTTACTGGTTACCGTATTTGTTACTAGTATCTGTACTTGTTACTGGTAACCGTACTTGTTACTAGTAATTATACCTACTTGTTACCAGTAACTATACTTGTTGAGTATCCCCCTGGGGTCATGTTGCTTGGGTGAGGAGGGTAAATCTGCGGACGCGCGTAGCGTCAAACCCCACATGTGAACATGAAGGCCGAAAAAGAGTCCTTTGGAGGTAAACTCAGAACTGAAATTAGCTTGTTTTTGCTTCCAGGTTGACGAGTCGTCGCTCACTGGTGAATCGGACCATGTCAAGAAGGGAGAATCTTTTGATCCCATGGTGCTATCCGGGACTCACGTTATGGAAGGTATGAGATGAACCACTTAATTAAAATAAAGGTAAATTACAGGGACAGGCCTCGCCATAGACCAACATGACTCCAAAACCCTTAAAGTCATTAATTGCTTCGTTTGTCTAGATGTAACACGATTCACTACTAAGACAGAGCGGTTGTGGGTTCGATTCCTGCCGCATTTGAGTCAGTCACTTACACCTTACACCACAATCACTTGCCCTGGTCCCAACCTTTGCTATGGTAATCAGATAAGGACATCACAAACATGGAAATACACCTCCAGCAGGAATCTAACCCACGACCCTTTACGACCTCGCTTTTGCTAGTCTAGTGCGTTAGAAGAAGAAGAAGAAATACATTTATTTAAGGTCACATAGACATATACAAGACGTAAAACAGAAAGAAAAAAATTAAATAAAAAAAAAACACACGGCAGAACAAAAATTTGGGAACACGAGCTACGTCCATGCGGCGGCGAAACGGCCTCAGGCTCAGGAATTGCTGCAGGTCTGTTGCCCACAGCACTAATTTTCAGCAAGGGCCTGGTCTAGTGACTTACGGAACATCGCGTCGACGCAGACAAAACAATACAATACATTACCTCTAGGCCAACGAGGTAGTAGGCAAAAAATAGATAACTATAATGGATACGGCTGTTGGCGTCAACTAGCAACTCTTCGCGCCCTCGCGGGCTTTATTTTCATTTGTATTTGAAACCTCACCAGGCTCAGGAAAGATGTTGGTTACCGCTGTGGGCGTCAACTCGCAAGCCGGCATCATATTCACGCTCCTGGGCGCGGCCGTCGAGAGTCAAGACAAGGAGATCAAACAGATGAAGAAAGGTCAGTGTCTTGTCGAGCTCTTGGTTGCGTCGTCACTGAGTAGGGGCTTTGTTTTCATCGATAGTTTTTAAAAGTACCCCCGAGAGTATTCTCTCCGACGGGCATTCGTACGGAATTGTTTGCAGAAATTTTGTGGGAATATTTTCAGTTTGGAAAATATTCTTGGCAGAAATTTCGTTCGGGAGAATGTGGTCGGGAGTAGCCCATCGCTATTAGAGACAATTGTAAAGATGCCTACTGGAATCGGGAGATAGGAAATTAGGAAATAAATCCTGGTGAGAGCCATGTGATCACTTTTATCTCGAAACGTCTTCGACAGCGTCTGCAGGAACGCGGTTAACGCAAGAATGAATTCAATGTATTAAGTTTGGCATTTAATTGCACATACGCGTGTTTTTTTTTTAAGAAACAAAGTAACTAATATATTCCACCAAACCGACCGACTAGTATTAAAGTCAAGCTATTTAGTTCTTTCTTGCGGTCCAAGAATGTGTCGTTGGATACAATTTGAAGGTAGAATAGTAAAGATGACGGCTTCATTTTGGTCATGTTTTCTCCGTGATAAATCGTGGATAGATCCTGAGTCGAAAGTTCGGAAGATCTTTTGCAATTTTGGTTGAGGCACGGAGCTGAAAAATTCTTTCAGATTGTACCTGGCGATACAGGGATTTAGTATTGAAAAAGTAGTGTAGAAAAAGTTGATATGTTTTTCTATAGACAGCGATTTCGGAAACGTTCATTGAAGACGTTGCCGATATACTAAACGCATTTTAAAACTTACACGGGATCTCCTTTTAAACTTTAATTTCACTTGCAGATATTTAGATTGCAATATATTCATGGCATCCCGAATTATCACTTTTAGTTCACACCATGGTAACAAAAGGACATCCCAAATAAATCCCGATAATTTAGACAGGAAGCCCCAATGTCAATAATACTTTGCTCATTTGGACATAAACTTTATCTAAAATCATGCTTAGAAGAGCGCTTCAAATATTTCGTAGTGTACAAAAAAAATTCGAAGTATAAGCTAAAGCTACGCTTCAATGTTTAATAGCTTAAGAAGCTAAATGAGCATAGTATAAACTCCAAGCATAAAATATTTGAAACCCGGAGAAAAGGTACAAGAACTTTTGACTTAGAGAAATAGAAAGTGTTAGTCAAATTGTTGCCAAATGTCTTCGGTGTTTTATATTATTATGTGCCTTAGTTCTCCTGTGTCCGCTTCGTTAGTTCTTCTGCCCCAGCAATTTAGTACCCCCTTGACCTATGGTTACATAAATGCGCTGGACTGACTGTAGCTATCGGTTTCAACAATTTCGTGTCATTTCGGGACTGGTAGAATTTGAGGACATCGATTGTTTGCAATAACATTAAGAAATTGAATTGACTCACACGTCTCGTAAGATACTTATATTAAGAGGAAGAAAAATGAAAAAATGAAAATGAATTTTTTTTATTGAGTTGAACAAAAATTAACAATATATAAAGTAACTATAAACCCCAAACTAAATTAAATTGTATCTTGGGGCACAGTGATCCATTCAGGTGAACTTAAATCTATCACAGCATAGTGTTTGTACAGTAATAAAATTAATAGGACTTAAACATGCATACAGCGAACTATAATATGGCTCAAGTGTTTTATTTCAAATAATAAAATAAACCTACATAAAATATTATTATAGATATTATAACGATACGATAGTCTACAAGTTTAATAGAATAAAATAAAATAGACTATTACATCATCATGATCAGCCATTTGACGCCCACTGCAGGACATAGGGCTCCCTCATGGTTTTCTAACCATGAAGGGGTTTGCCATAATCGCCACGCTTGGCAGGCGGGTTGGCGATCTATTACATAAACATAGGTATAAGCCTGCTTGAATTAATATGACCTACATAAAACTACATATATATCCTGCGATAGATAGTTGCGAATATCGTAGGATATTCGCAAAGACACGGATAACGCCTTTTTATTGGGTTTTCATTACATTGTTCGTAGCTAGTAGCCAGCTTAGCGTATTTATATCAGTGCCCCAACCCGAATCCCTGAAACTCATGTTACGCACTCCACTGCGAACTTAAAAATGGACGACATTCGTAATAAACTCCATATTAAATAGTTTGTTTAGTTTGGTTTCGTGACATGAATCAAAAATGTTCTATCTTGATGGAGTCTAAATAACTACGTTTTATATTATTTTATTTAGTGTACAGTACATAAACAGGTATACCGTGTATCTGCTTGAGTGCAGTAAGCGTTAATGGGTTAAAATGACTCTGACAACCTCACTTGCTGTGTAAGAGTGGAATATTACAAATGTCGGCCACAATTCCCAAGAGATTACGTTTCCAGTAGTGGCGATATAATTCCATAATATTAATATATGTTTTGTGAATGTCTGTTTATCCCTAAATGTGTGTTGTCCGTGCCCTCCATGTCTTTACTAATACCCTGGAAGCATGTTTTGTTATTATTTAAAAAATACCAAAATAAGATTGTACATTACATGTAAAAAAATGTAATTTTCAATAGAAAGGTATTCTCTGAATAAGTGTCATCGTTAAAAGTGAAATCCCCAAATCCCCTTAAAAGCATAATTTTGTACATTGAATTTTAAGTTGCCTAGTTTGGGCACTTGTGAGCACGAAAAACGGTTCATGACACATTCGAAGTATTTCTCTCTATCAAATGATTGTGCTTTGCCCGGTTTTCTTGCGTACAAGTGTTCGAAATAAGCCCTTATACCCCTTAGAAAATTAGCCGCAACCAACATTCTAGTGTTATCCATTTCAATGACATCCAACTTTTTTTTTTCCTCCACCCCGATCCTGGCTCGCTGCACGCCACCTCCACTGCCGACGAAAAAAAAACAATACACATCGACCCTGCATCGTGTTTCTGTCGTATTGACCGCATGATGTTAAAAACCCGAACTTAAAAACTCCGTTTAAATGTGTATGCTTGTTTCTAAAAACGATGGCATATGAATAAATGGACGATGTTATGGGTTCGAACGAGAATAGAGGCTAAAAAGCAGCGGAAAGGAACCCAGCGAAAGAGCCTGACCGGTAAGTGTCCTTTGCCTTTGCGCCGCTTAACAAAAAAGTACACTTCGGGACAGAAGGTTTTTGTGAATATGTATTGATTTTTGGTTGACTAATTTAATTTTCAAATAGGTAACATTTATTCTGTCCTCAAGTCTACTGAGCAACTAAAGACATATTTAAAGACATATTTAATTAATATAATTTAACAACAGTTACATTTTTTATTGTATTTTAAAATATGTCTTTAGATAAAATTTAACGGCAACACATATGCCTCTCATTGGTGCATTCAACATTAAACAAAATTAGTCTAATACACAAATAAAATAAAAGACTAATTTCTTAGAGCTTAATTAGTACACCATGCGTATTACAATACCTAAAATATAATTTTGAGTTTTGAACTAAACACATTACCCCTGCATTTCCTTGTAGACTATAACATTAATGTATAACTCATAGTAAACTGCAGTAAATGCCTTATTAGACCTTTTTTAGGGTTCCGTACCCAAAGGGTAAGGGATACCCTTTAATAGTTAGACAGTTGAAATTTTCACAGATAATGTATTTCTGTTGCCGCTATTACAACAAATACTAAAAACAGAATAAAATAAATATTTAATGGGGGCTCCCATACAACAATCGTGATTTTTGCTCGATATTAATAACGGCAACAGGTAGACGCTTGAAATATTCAAATGTTGTATAGATAATGGTACGGAACCCTTCGGCGAGTCCGACTCGCACTTGGCCGGTTTTAAATTCTATTAAAATATTTTTCTTTTAACTATTTATAAACTCTTAATGTGTGCCGAATTTGGTAAAAGGTTCTATGATGAGTATACAGTATCTATTAACTCCCAAGTAAACAGTGGTTTTACCTCTTACAAAGTCTTTCCTCTAGTTGGACTCTAAAGTAAGACCAACGAAAAATTACAATAAATGTGTACAAACGAGTAAGAAAAATTGCGCGCTAGAGTCGTAATCATAATTTTAAAGCTTTTACTTCTTATTAAGTCTAATTGATTGACTTTTTTTAAATGTAATTTTTGACTATTGAAACACTGTTGACATTTTTTATATAATTGGCATGAATTCTATTGACGTTTTCTGTACAGTCAAGTTGGGTAACATTGAATTTCCTTGCAACTTTGAATAAATACTTCTAATTATTTAAATTATTTCAAACTTTTTAGTGCTGTAGTGTTTCGAAGTCGGTTTTTATTTTTTATTTAATTGGTGAAAATGGACTTCTAATGCAGTTTTACTCAGTTTTTCACGAAAAATTGTTTTTTAGCTGACAAACTATAGTCTTTATTTAAAGCCAGATGTGACTATACCGTGCTAGTCAACACGTTATGATACGAAACTCTACACTTACATGGGTGAACTGGACAGAAAATGCAAAGAGGATGAGAGAGAAAGAGATAGATTTCCCCTTCTATCACACACAAAGTCCCAGTCTTGAATTTCTTTATACCCTTCATGCAAGTTGGTCTTATAGCCGGGCTTACATGACTAAAATGCGTGTGATTTAGTATTAATTGAGCTAAAAAGGCGAGTGTAATAGTTCAGAAGTGACCTTCGAGTAGACGTTTTCACTTCTAGCAATAGAGTCGCGTCTTCCTTCTGCTTCTTCTTACAGTGTCGATGGCAAAACAAATTTTATTAAAGGTCTTTGTTAAACAATTGCGGCCCAACCTTTGCAACGCTGACTTCTTCCTACTATTTACCAATTAACTCAACTAAAGCGATTCTATTTTCTCTTTAGCGGAACGGCGAGTAGGACGTAACGATTTGAGCATTAGCTCAAACGGCTGTCTTAGTTATTAACCTAAGACAGACGTTCACACTTCACTCCCTCATACTAAAGCACTCGCTTTTTAGTTATCTCAACTTGGCCGATTACGTGCGGGAGAGTGATGTTAACCCAATCGTCTGTCAGAAGAAGAAAAAAATATTTATTATAAAAACAGTATTTACAGATGTCACAATAATAAAACAAAAAATAAATACTACGAGTACAAACAAGCTATAATAAAAAAAAAGAAAATTAAGCTCACGGCGTGTCACTGTCATTATAAATGACAACTGACTGAGCAGTATCCTGATGGGCAAGCCTTTAGCGCTGATTTTCAGTCAGTGTCAAGAGTTACTCCGCGAGCGTCACAGACTGTGGAATGATGCAATCGTGAACAATACAGAGTAGTATACTGAGATATTATATAAAAATTAGAATTACCCCCTGTTTTGAGTACATAAACGGTTAACAGCTGTCAGTTGCGACTCTACAGCCCCACAAAACCCCACAAAAACTAACGATATTATAATATGGTCTACGAATGTGAACTAACCAAGTACAATGGGCTGAAACATGGTTTCAAAAACCTCTTCGATGATTCGGCTACGTACTTTAATAATTCTAAATTTTAACCTAAAATCCAGTGAATACATTTGACATTTTAATATAATTGCCATTCGATAAATAAATCAATAAATAGTTTACAAGAAACCGGCGCTTAGATTGTTTTCACGAAACGACAGAATAAACTAACTCGCCGTTTCAGCTCAACTCGCAACTAAAGCGCTCGCTTTTTAGCAACGTAAATAGGTCCTAACGCTTTTTCCTCGCCAGGTGATGAGGATGCCACACTGCCAGCGTCCGGCAACAGCCACGGCGCTAACCACACGTTGCCTGACGACAACCACGTCCCCGCCCCCTCGACCGAGAAGCCCGCGGAAACCAGCCACAAGAAGGAAAAGTCCGTGCTGCAGGCCAAGCTTACGAAACTGGCTATTCAGGTATGTGGTGGCTGAACCCCCCCTCGCTAGGTAATTGGATGCCACACTGACAACCACGTCGCCGCCCCGTCGACCGAGAAGGCCATAGCGCCAGCATTGCCGGAAGCCCGCTGAAAGCAGCCACAAGAAAAGTCTAGACTATCTTTTCAGCTTAGTCATTCTTCCTGGTGCTGCTTCACTAATAATTTTATTCTTCTTAATTTCCTGCCAAGCGAAACAGGACAGGCCTAGTCTCTAGTAAATACAAGATCATCGCCTTTATATCCAAAAAAATTTCATCAACAGCAAACACAACACTGAAATAAAGTTTTCACCGACAGATCGGCTACGCCGGCTCCACGATCGCCGTCCTCACCGTAATCATCCTAGTAATCCAGTTCTGCGTCCAGACCTTCGTGATAGACGGGAAGCCCTGGCGAGCGACCTACATTAACAATCTGGTGAAGCATCTCATTATCGGTGTCACCGTGCTGGTGGTAGCGGTGCCAGAGGGCTTGCCGCTGGCCGTCACGCTGTCCTTGGCTTATTCTGTTAAGGTACGTCGCTTCGACAGAGCATGGATACGAATCCAGGCATGTATCAATGAGTTTGTTGGTATTATTACACGCCAGTATTATTTTGTGTGGAACCGTGTGGCGCCGGATCAAAAATAGCGTCACTCCATTTCCTTCCGTGGATGTCGTAGGAGGCGACTAAGGAAATACATTACCAGGAGACGGGCGGCAGCGTTTTCCTGAGATTCCAACCGCATACTGCGATGGCCAACCCGCCTGCCAAGCGTGGCGATTATGGCAAAACCCCCCATGGTTAGGAAAACCATGAGGGAGGCCTATGTCCTGCAGTGGGCGTCAAATGGCTGATGATGATGATGATTATTTTGTCAAAGGTTTATCACTCAAATGTTCTGCAAGAAAAAGTGTAGCCTTCTAGGTATGATAGTCAAGGAACAGTCTTACCCTAGATCCTCAACATCTGAGCCTAGATCCTGTTAACGCATTGTTATTACAATGACTGTTGCATGAACGCCTCGATTACAACGCAACTTTGCGCAGATTGTTGGTTGTTATTCGAATAATTGGTTGTTCCATTAATTGTTTATTGAATACGCACCCGTATTTTAATCGTTTCAATCGAGGACTTTTTCTAACGATCTCCCGTAGTTATAATCGAGGCCCTGATCATCGGTGTCACAGTACTGGTAGCCCAGAGGGTATGCACTGGATTACACGCTCTCTAACTTACGACGCCACGATTCCTTGCTTTAACGTTGTAAACTTGTAAGTGAAAACCTTTTAACGATTCTCTGCTCCTATCATGTACAATGAACCTTGTTATTTCTTGTCGACGGTTCACCTAAAACCCAGTAAGTAAATAAAAAGCAAAGAACCGCTGCAGCTGCCCCGTTCCTTCGACAGAAAATGATGAAGGACAACAACTTGGTCCGCCATTTGGACGCGTGCGAGACGATGGGAAACGCCACTGCTATCTGCTCCGACAAGACCGGCACTCTCACCACCAATCGGATGACCGTGGTGCAGTCTTACATCTGCGAGAAGCTGTGCAAAGTCACGCCCAACTTCCGGGACATCCCCGCCGAGGTCGGCGAGATGGTCATCGAGGGGATCTCCGTCAACAGCGCCTTCACTTCCAGGATTATGGTGAGTTCGGTTGTGAATTCGGAAAATTAATTGAGTGAATGAACGAGTAAGGAAAGGAACGAGAGGAGAATTGAGTTTTTTTCTTATTTGTTCGACTGGAATCGAATTGAAACATGATTCTTGCAAAGTAGTTTGAAAGCGGCGAAGTAGCTTAAAGTGTGTGAAGTAGAAAGACAGCAGGAAAACATTCGGTAAGTTACTAAACCAGACCCCCGACTTGGCAGGTATTTTGTCTCAGCCTGCCTAAAAGTATCACAGTATCACTTCTTTTCATAAAGATACAACTAGGCCAAACGCACACAAAAGCTGACTCTACGCCTGCCATGTTATGCGTTTGATGGCAGCAAAGAAACCAGATGGTAGTAACTACGCTTGCGAGCTGATGGTAAAGTAGCTAGGTGGTAGTAACAATGACACTCTCAACACCAATTGGATGAACGTGAGGCAGGCGCACATCTGCGAGAAGCTCTGCAAGATCACGCCCAACTTCGGCACATCCCCGCCGAGGGCGGCGAGACGGTCATAGAGGGGGGGATCTCTGTCAACAGCTACTTCACTTCCAGGATTATGATGAGTTCGGCTGTGAAGTCAACGAATGAATGAATGAATTAATGAATGAAGGAAAGGAACGAGTGGAAAATTTAATTATTTCCCATTGGTTCGACCTGAATAGAATTGAAACATACTCATTGCAAAGTAGTTTTAATGCAGCGAAGGAGCTAAATGCTTGTGAAGTAGCAATATTGCAGAAGAGCAGTCTTTTGGACTGGCAGCGGATTTGTTATAAAAAACTTTAATTAAGTACTTTATTTGCGTAGCCCTGCCTTTGAACCTTAAGATCGTGATAATTAATAAGTTAATTAAGTGGACAACACATTTGTGAAGATGTATTAGCAGTACCAGTCGCTAACGGTGAAGGAAAAAATCATGAAGAAACCTAACTGTCTCAGGTGTTCATACGTCAGCGCTTGAAATTGCCAATGCGCATTAGGCACGCGTGGTAATTAACCACACTCTTTCTCCGAGAGAAGGCCTGTGCCCTGCAGTGGGGCGTATATAGGCTACATAAAAAAAAACAGCAGCCGCTACACATATTTCTTCTGCCCGCAGCCTTCCCAAGACCCGACGGGGCCCCCCATGCAGGTGGGCAACAAGACCGAGTGCGCGCTACTCGGCTTCGTCCTCGGCCTCGGCCAGAGCTACGAGGCGGTCCGCGAGCGCCACACCGAGGAGTCCTTCACCCGCGTCTACACCTTCAACTCCGTTCGCAAGAGCATGTCCTCCGTCATCCCATACAAGGGCGGCTACCGGCTCTACACCAAGGGCGCCTCGGAGATTGTGCTCAAGAGGTAATTTGCATGGAAATCTGATATTGGGCCTTGGCTTTCGGCCTCTTTCGGAACGATTTGAGTTTAATGTTGTTCGGCCTCTGTCGACTTTCGAGGTCGAGTTTTGAGTTCGGGACCGCACGGAGAAGATTCGCTGTAGCTCATCCTTGCAAAATCACAACTATTGACCAACTAAAGCAAAATAGTATTGCGCCAATGTGCCCTTGGCGTCGGCCTCGGCCAGAGCCACGGTAAAGGACCCCGAGGAGTCCTTCACCCGCGTTACACCTTTTACTCCGTGTGCAAGAGCATGTCCTGTGTCATCCCTTACAAGGGCGGCTACTGGCTCTACACCAAGAGGGCCTTGGAAAGTGTGTTCAAAAAGCAAGTTGCAGGTAAACCTTTTCTGGGCCTCGGCTTTTGGCCTCCATAGGGGGGCACGTGGGAGATTCGCTGCAGCGGGACTCTTCCTTCGGCCCTGCAACATTACAACTACTTACAAATTGAAGCAATCGATATTTTCGTTTGTGATGGCACGGTGGAGATATATTGTAGCGGGACTCGTCCTTCGGCCTCGCAAAATCGCAACTAAGTACTCACCACGTAGTCTATGTCTACCCTTCCTAAACACATTCGTGAATTTTAACACTACTTTCAATATTTTCAATGTTTGTTTGTTTGTTACACATTATTGCACAAAATACAAAATTTTGCACTTAAAAAACAGGGTTAGATAATTATTATACCGATAATAAAAAAAAAAAAAAATGAATGATTACTGTTATCCTAGGTGGGCAAAGAAATAACGTGTTGTTTTTAGGGATCCGTACCCGAAGGGTGTCAAACGGGACCCTATTACTAAGACTTGACTGTCTGTCGTGTCTGTCACCAGGCTGTATCTCATGAACCGTGATAGCTAGGCAGTTGAAATTATCACAGATGATGTATTTCTGTTGTCGCTATAGCAACAAAATACAAAAATACAAAAATATTTATTCATCCAACCAATTCCATTGCTAACATACACTTTTGCTGGGATTCCCTTTTAAGTATAAAGTACCTGTGCCAGGGAAACCCGCTCTTCCATAACTTATAAAGGTTGAACATCTAAACCTACGCAAAATAAAGATTTTGTTTTAAGTGTGATACTAAAAACAAATACTAAAAACAGAACAAAATAAATATTTAAGGCGTGCTCCCATAAAACAAACGTATGTTTTGCCGTTTTTTGCTCGATATATTCGCTTTAAAAATAAATAATTAAATTTAAATAAAATAATAATCTAAGGGGAACTCCCATACAACAAATGTGATTTTTGCCGTCTAATGTTGTATAGATAATGGTACGAAATCCTTCGTGCATGAATCCGACTCGCACTTGCCCGGATTTTTTTTTAATTATCCGGCTCTTCCTAGGATATTCCCGTGTTTAATACAACAAACTGTGAACGCATCGACATAATATTTTTATGTATTTTGCTTGTGGCAACATTGTTGCCAGCTCGCTCTCTCTCTTTGTACCGCCATTGTCACACCAAGTTACGTGCGCTCTAATAAATTCGATTTAAATTGATTTTTATGTCTTTTTGACTAAATTACAATCCCGACCACTCTACAAGTGGTCCTTCGAAAAGTGTTATAAAAATCAGCGTTAAAAACAGTGGACTTTTGCAAGATTGCTCGTTTAAAGTTGTGCCGCCGCGTGTTCGGACTGGTTTTCGTCTGTCTCGTGCCGGGACTAAGTACGCGTTTATCACGTATTGTACAACATTTATATGGATTCAGTGCATTAGCTGGGATTGTCTTGTCCTAAAAAGTGAACTTTGTGCTATAATAAAGTGAAATACATAATTACAATTTTATTCTCGAAATTCGAAGGTAGCCGTGATATTTCGGTTCAAAAAGTTGTGTTCGTTTTACATCGGTTTATCATTTGTCATCGAACGAATTTTGCTTAGCAAAAAGATGGCTTCGTACATGCGTTATAGCTGTGCTATGTGATATCCGAACGTACAACTTTTACGTGATTGGCTGGGAACAAGAGCACCTCCATCTTGAAACGTCAAAGTGACATTCATCTGTCTGACGTTGTTAACTTCCGTAAACAAAAGTTTTGTGCTGCATTTCGTGAAACATTTATAAAATGTCGACTGATAAAGAAAAGGAAAGGGTTGATAAGGAGATAACCAAATTAAGGGCTGCCGCCGGTCAGTGTAAAGGCGCGTTCACGAGGTTTGAAAACTATTTAGAAGCCCACATATCAGATCCGTCACCAATCATTGTCGACACAATCAAAGCCCGATTTACAGACTTGGAAAAGTCGTTACAGGAATACAGACGCATAGTATTGCAGCTAAACATTCTGTTGGAGAAAGCTACAGAAGAAGACTTTAAGTCAAACGATCTGGAAGATCGATATTATGTGCTTTATTCGAAGGTGAAGTCTTTGGCCGCTGCAGAGCCTCCGCAACGGGGGCCAGCTATCATAACACAGAATGTGAATAGCAAACTTCCACGTTTAGATATTCCAATGTTTACTGGAGAAGACATAACCAAATACAGGTCATTCATAAACATATTCAATGCAGTTATTGGCTCTGAGAACACTTTGCAACCAGTGCAAAAATTATGTCATTTGCGCAATCATCTTAAAAATGAAGCAGCATCACTGATAGAGGAATTGCCTTTGGTTGATGACTCTTATGAAGCAGCTTTGTCATTACTGAAGCAGCGCTATGACAATACATTTGTCATAATTACAAGCCACGTCAATGCAATATTGGACTATCCCGATGTCGGAAGAGGAACAGCAGCAAATCTTCGAGCCTTGGTGTCCCATGTACGCCAACATTTGGGAGCACTGAAAAATATGGACCAACCGACAGATAGCTGGGACATGTTACTGATGCCGCTGCTTCTCAGAAAGCTAGACGCATACAGCTCTCGTACATTTTCCATGGAAAGGTCTAAGGAAGCATTACCCAAGGTAACAGATCTGTTAACATTTCTCGAATGTAGGGCTACTAGTTTTGAAGAAAGTCTAAAGCATTCTATTTCCTCTCCATTGAAAACTAATGTAAAACATAAAGAGCCTAAAGTGTTTCTTAATAATTGTGCTTCCAAGTCCAGTAACCAGCAGATTGATTGTTTATTTTGCAAAAAGGGTTCACATAAATTGTATAATTGCCCACAATTTAAATTATGCTCAGTTGAAGAACGTAATAAGTTCGTTAAAGACCGAAAATTTTGTTCTGTATGTCTAAACATGCACAAAAATACAAAATGTAAGTTCCGATTGAAATGTGCATCATGTAGTTCAACGGAACACAATAGCCTTCTGCATTATGTGGAAGAAGAATCGAACCCAGAACCTGTACTTTTACACAGTGCTATAGACACCTGTGATACAGGCATGGTTCTCCTGCCAACTGTCAAATTGCAAATTGCTTGTAAGGATGGAACTTATTTGACCGTCCGTGGTGTACTTGACAGTGGGAGCCAAACCTCCTTTATTACCACAGAGTTGGTAAATAAATTGAAATTAAAATCCTTTAGAAAAGACATCAATATTTCAACGTTGGGTCAGCGAGAGCGGCCTGTATCACAGGCTGTGGTTATTAATATTAATAACTTTGATTGTTCTTATTCACAGGATGTAATATGTTCTGTTGTAGATAAAATAACCGCTCCATTGCCACAACAAAAAATCAATGTCTCTGATCTCATTGTGCCTAAAGGAATCAGGCTAGCTGATGATAATTTCAATATACCTGAACCCATTTCGGTGTTGTTGGCGGCTGACATATTCTTCAATGTGATACTAACAGAGAAATTGGATGTCCCTAATGGTCCCACATTTCTTAACACTAAATTCGGATTTATAGTCGCTGGACAAATTAACTGCACAAATAAACAGACATCATTAACAAGCTGTGTTCTGCATGCAGTCACTGAACAAGAAAATTTGTCTAACTTAATGGAACGTTTTTGGGAGGTTGAGACTAAACCACTAACAAATAATAGCATGAATGAGAGCTGTGACAAGAAGGTGCGGTTACCTGAGGAATCATCACAGGACTTGCCCTGTCCAGAGGATATCTGTGAAGCTGTCTTTCAAGAGACCACCATTTTAAAAGAAGGTAGGTTTCATGTCAGCTTACCTCTCATTCAGCCTCAAGAGTCACTCCAGCTGGGAGACTCATTTCCGATAGCGTTTCAGCGACTTAATCACTTAATAAAAAGATTTGAAAATGATACTGATTTAAAAATACAGTATACTAATTTCATTAATGAGTATTTGCAATCAGGACATGCCAAGTTGTATGATATCAACAACAGCAAATTTCCCTTTGAGTGCCATTATTTCTTGCCACATCATCCTGTATTGCGCCCCGATAAGAGGACAACAAAAATAAGGGTTGTCTTTGATGGGAGCGCTAAGACTAATGCTAAAACTTCTTTGAATGACCTTTTATATAATGGTCGATTAACACAAAAGGACCTCTTTGAGATTTTGGTTCGTTTCAGGTCCTTTGAATATGTTTTTATATCAGACATAAAGGCCATGTTCAGGCAAATATTACTACACGAGCCACATAAATGTTTACAAAATATTTTATGGAAAACAAGTGCTAATGAAGACATTAAATGCTTTCAGCTCCAGACAGTGACATATGGTATGAAAAGTTCCAGTTACCTAGCTACACGGTGCCTGAAAGAGTTAGCCAATCAGTTCGGAAATAAATTCCCGCTTGCTGCTGATGTCTTGGAGAATAGCACGTATGTAGATGATATTTTGGCCGGTGCCGAAAGCATCCCAAATGCAATTCAGGTAAGAGATCAGATTATTAACTTATTAAACAAAGGTGGGTTTGAATTGCATAAGTGGGCAGCTAACCATCCAGATATTTTAGTGGGAATTCCTATGGATCATCAGCATTTTGGTGACGAAAAAGAAATGTCCCGTGAGTATGCTCTTCTTAAGGCTTTAGGTATTTTTTACGATGTCAAAACGGATAACTTTAAGGTCTGTTGTTTAAAATCCTATCAGGATATTACATTATGGACTAAAAGAAAGGTGCTATCGTTTATCGGCAGCCTGTTTGATCCTTTAGGTATTGTAGCTCCTATAATTGTGAGAGCCAAACTTTTTATGCAAACTTTGTGGCAATGCGAGCTTCATTGGGATGATAAATTGCCTATTCATATTCTGAATGACTGGACAGATTTTTATCGTAATGTCTGCAACATGGACCCTTTTTATGTTCCTAGAAACTTAAAGCTTAATAATACTGACATTGTACAGCTAATTGGTTTTTGTGACGCATCTCAACAAGCCTTTGGTGGCTGCGTTTATCTTAGAGTATGTCATTCTAATAATGTTGTTGTAAACTTAGTCTGTGCTAAGTCGCGAGTCGCTCCATTAAAGCAGAGACTCACTATACCGAAGCTAGAGCTCAGTAGTGCAGTTTTGCTTAGTCAGTTAGTCATAAAAGTAAAGGAAATTTTAAAAATTGACGAAGTCATTTTATACACTGACTCTATGGTGACTCTTGCTTGGATAAACTCAAAACATGGCAAATTAGAAACCTTTGTGAAAAACCGAGTCAATGTCATAAACAATCTTACAGACAGTAAGTCATGGCATCATGTGTCAGGTGTGAATAATCCAGCTGATTGCTTGTCTCGGGGTGTTGATCCGAAATCTCTACACAGCAACACATTATGGTGGCATGGGCCTTTGTTTTTACAGAGTTCTGATTACAAGGTAGAGCCTGTCAACTTGCCTAATAACTTGATCCCAACTTGTGCCTCAAGTGAACCCATTGTGGGATGTGTGCTTTCTGATCAGCAAGGTCAGTTACCTATATTTGAGAAGGTATCTAACATTTCTAAGCTACAGCGTATAATTGCTTATATCTACAGATTTTATATGAATTGTAAAAATAAAGTAAAATCTCATAAAAATTTAAATAAAATAAGTCTGACCGTCCCTGAGCATCGTGATGCACTAGAAAAAATAATAATGTATATTCAAAATAATCATTTCAAAAAAGAATTGCATTGTTTAAAAAATAACAAAGAGGTACAAGGTCCTCTACTTTCACTGTCACCATTCATTGACGGAAAGGGTGTTTTAAGAGTGGGCGGTAGGATAGACAATTCAAACGTTCCTTATAGCCAACGACACCCAATTCTATTGCCTAAAAACTGTAACATAACAAACTCTATTATTATTAGAGAACACTTGGACTTATTACATGCGGGTCCTAAATTAACTTTCTCCAATATCTCACAAAGATTTTGGCTTGTTAGTGGCATAAGAGAAGTGAAGAAGGTATTACACAAGTGTGTAAGATGTTTCAAATTAAAAAGTGTAGCATCAGAGCAACTAATGGGCTCTTTACCTCGCGATAGAGTCACTCCTACAGCACCATTTAATGTCACTGGCATAGACTATTGCGGTCCGTTTGAAATCAAACAGTCACGCATTAGAAAATCGCTAATATCCAAGGGCTATGTAGCTCTATTTGTATGTTTTATAACTAAAGCCATACATATGGAATTGGTCTCGGATATGACTAGTGAAACTTTCTTAGCAGCTTTAAAAAGATTTATTTCACGCAGAGGATTACCATCTAAAATTTATTGCGATAATGCTACTACCTTTAAGGGTTGCAATAATATACTCAACGGTTTATATAAATTGCATAATGATGACAAGAACAGAGATAAAATAATTAGTTTCACAAATCAAAAAGCTATAGAATTTAATTACATTCCTGCTTATTCTCCGACTTGGGGAGGCTTATGGGAGGCCGGAGTAAAAAGTGCAAAGTTCCATTTTCGTAGAGTAGTCGGTAAATCCATACTCACCTATGAAGAATTTCAAACTGTTATTATTCAGGTCGAAGGAATTTTAAATTCGCGCCCTCTCATGCCCATGACCAGGGATGGACAGGATTTTTCGTGTTTGACTCCGGCCCATTTTATTACAGGCAGGCCTATTACGGCTCTACCTGAGCCAGATTATACTCTTATTCCTACATCTAGACTGCGTTTCTGGCATCAATGTACTCAGATAGTACAAAGTTTTTGGAAAACATGGAAATCTTCATATTTGAATCAACTTCAGAGTCGACCGAAGTGGCGCTCTGCTGTACCGAACATTAAAAAGGGGCAGTTAGTTTTATTCAGAGAAGATTGTTCCCCTTTAGACTGGCCGTTAGCCATTGTAGTAGATGTGTTTTTTGGTAAGGACAATAAAGTCCGCGTGGTTAAACTTAAATTGCCCAATAGGAGTGAAAAGACTGTTGCAGTTAACAAAGTTTCACTATTACCTCTTTATGATTAGTTAAGGTGTACTTAAATATAGGTATATTCTCGTAGGACTTCTTTTCGATGTGTTTGTTTACAAACGATGCCAAGAGATTAACTTTTATTTAAACTTTACGCGTTAGTTTTTAAGCATAAGCTTATAAGTTTTGCTAACTCTACTTTCAAATAAAAAATTATATTACAAAGAAGACAGTTATTGTTCCACAAGCAAGCATTTAAAACATGTTTATATAATAATAATAGATTAAAATGTAGAGTCTATAAAATTAAGTTCGATATTACAATTCAATACGATACTTGTAACTTAAGTTAAAAATTAATTTAGTTCCATTAAGGCTTAAGTAAGCTTTAGTTAGCATTGTTTCCCTCGGGATTATGTTTAATACAACAAACTGTGAACGCATCGACATAATATTTTTATGTATTTTGCTTGTGGCAACATTGTTGCCAGCTCGCTCTCTCTCTTTGTACCGCCATTGTCACACCAAGTTACGTGCGCTCTAATAAAT
This sequence comes from Yponomeuta malinellus, assembly GCA_947308005.1. Taxonomy (NCBI): domain Eukaryota; kingdom Metazoa; phylum Arthropoda; class Insecta; order Lepidoptera; family Yponomeutidae; genus Yponomeuta; species Yponomeuta malinellus. The sequence goes on from OX371019.1 coordinate 4,361,065, forward strand.
TCGATTTAAATTGATTTTTATGTCTTTTTGACTAAATTACAATCCCGACCACTCTACACCCGAATACCCGCTTTATCTAAATATCGTCACACTGACCATCTTGGTTTCCTCCGCAGATGCGCGTTCATCTACGGGCACGAGGGCCGGCTGGAGAAGTTCACCCGCGACATGCAGGAGCGGCTGGTGCGCCAGGTCATCGAGCCGATGGCCTGCGATGGCCTGCGGACCATCTCTGTGGCCTACCGCGACTTCGTGCCCGGGAAGGCCGAGATCAACCAGGTTGGTGATGGTACACAGTGAGGTCCGGCGTTGGCCTAGGTAGGATTATTTTCTATGGGGGCTGGCCCTGAAAAGCTTTGATTTAACATTAGAAAAAAAAAAACATTAAAAAAGTGTTTATTCAAATAACCACAATTTTAAAGACACAGATGAGACAGAATACAAAAGTTACATTTGTACATTTTGAAACAATTGAGACCTCAGATTTTATGCGTGTGCCCGAATGTGTGTGTGTATGTGGGCGTATAGGCGCGGGTGATTATTTATGTCTAAGATTTTTAGTTTGTTTATTTCTTTGTCCATAAATTACATGAGCTCAAAATCACCAATGAATAAATTTTACACTGCATCGTAATGTACTACATATTTGTAAAAAGACGAGCCTAAATTGGATCAAAAGATTTGAATCTTATTTTCCCATGCCTGCCAATTCACAAAGAATTAGAATCATTTCATCGTAATGTACTACATATTTGTAAAAAGACGAGCCTAAACTGGATCAAAAGATTTGAATCTTATTTTCCCATGCCTGCCAATTCACAAAGAATTAGAATCATATTCGACGCGTCATACACGGTATTTATACCTGACGTATCAGAACAGATGTTAGCAAAAGCAAACATATTGATAGACGTGTATTTGCATCTCTGCTCAGCCCTATGACGAAACTTTTGGGTTCGGATTAGTGAGCTAGTGTGAGGAGTGTAAGTGTAGATAGTGATTTGTAATTTGTATGTTATATACCACCGCCCACACCGAATCCCAATGCATGTCGTAAGCGAACATGCTGGGTTATGCCTGTATTATACTCCGGTGGGCACAGTAGTAAAAATATCTATTGATATCCAGAAAATTAAGAGCCTTATTATTAACTACAGTAAAATGGAAAGAATTGATCTAATCGACGCTTCGTGTCCTCAACAGGTGCACATAGACCAGGAGCCGAATTGGGACGACGAAGAAAACATTGTTAACAACCTCACCTGCCTCTGCGTCGTCGGTATTGAGGACCCCGTGCGCCCCGAAGTATGTATTTTTTTTTATTTTGTACACTTACGTACACATCCTTGACTCAGACATATGACTTCCTTCCATACAACACAATCACTTGTCCTAGTGTCAAATTAGGATACCCGGCGAAGACATCATAAAAATAGAAATAAACCTAAAATAAAGGGCTATTTACACAAGCCCAAGTACGGCTGCCTCCAATGGGAATCGAACCCACGACCTCTCGTTTAGTAGTTTAGCAATGACTTGTGTTTTCGTTCTCGTGAGTCAAACATTGTTTTGAACCCCCTCTCCCCCAATAGGTGCCAGAAGCGATCAAGAAGTGTCAGAAGGCCGGCATCACAGTCCGCATGGTGACGGGAGACAATGTGAACACGGCGCGCTCCATCGCCGTCAAGTGCGGTATCCTGAAGCCCACAGACGATTTTCTGATTCTCGAGGGCAAGGAGTTCAACAGGCGGATCAGGGACGCCAACGGAGAAGTGAGTATGAAACTATGAAGTACACTTGCGCCATTTTGGAAACAAATCACCGGTTACGAAACTCCACAGGCGCCATTTCGAAAATGCCGCTCCATCTTGAAATACCAATTTTTCCAATAGTGGCCATTACCAGAGATCCTTATTAATAAAAACAATATCCCATGGAAACGTCGAACGCAAGGAATTTTTTGTTCAAATTTCCATATTTCCGAAAAAAAAACTGTTTGATGACTCGGTTGTGTGCTTAGGGTTTCAGATTAGGGCAAGCCTAACCTTAAAAAAAAAAATTCCGAAGTTCGAATTGAGTTACTACTATTATTCTAATGTGTTCTCACATGCATACAGTTATTTGACCACCTATAATTTAAAAACCAATTTAGAGGCTAAAGATTCCACCCATGCCGAGACTTGAACCCGCGACCTCTGGCTGACCGTGGCACGGTTGAAATTGTCCTCAACACGGGTTAGTGCAACAAACAGAATATAATCACCTCTAATTTTGAAAGCATTTTCAAGTTAGAGCAAGTTACTGACGTTTAAACCTCCCGTTCGCCAGGTGCAGCAGAGCCTGCTGGACAAGGTGTGGCCGAAGCTGCGCGTGCTGGCGCGCTCGTCGCCCACCGACAAGTACACGCTGGTGAAGGGCATGATCGAGTCCAAGGCGTTCGACACGCGCGAGGTGGTGGCCGTCACCGGCGACGGGACCAACGACGGGCCCGCGCTCAAGAAGGCCGACGTCGGCTTCGCTATGGTGAGCGCACCTCGCGACTTCTTCACCCACTTCAGGAACCTTCGAGAGGAGATTCTCGAGTCGCCGGAATCGTTTTTATAGGGTCCGCACCCAAAGGGTAAGGGCCCTATTACTAAGACTCCGCTGTCCGTCCGTCTGTCACCACGCTGTGTCGCGTGAACCGTGATAGTTAGACAGTTTAATTTTTCACAGATGTATTTCTACCACAACAAATACTCCCTAATACCTCCACGCATGTCTGTCTAAAAACTCGAGTCGGCTTAGTAAGCCTCCGTTCTTTCCAGGGCATCGCTGGCACGGACGTGGCGAAGGAGGCGTCCGACATCATCCTCACCGATGACAACTTCTCCTCCATCGTGAAGGCGGTAATGTGGGGCCGAAACGTGTACGACTCCATCGCCAAGTTCCTGCAGTTCCAGCTCACCGTCAACGTGGTCGCCGTCATTGTGGCCTTTATCGGCGCCTGCGCGATACAGGACAGCCCGCTCAAGGTGAAAATTGCGCCATTTTGATGATCCTGTCGCCATGTTGAAAAACCTCACGCCATTTTAATATCCTGCGCACCATCTTAAAACCTTCGCGCCATTTTAAAATGCTCTAGTGAGCCCCAAAATCGCGTCGTGTCGTCGTTGAAAACGCTCGCGATACTGAAAACATAACATACTCATAAATGTACAGCAACTCTTATAATAATAAAACACAAAAAGAAAATAAAAAGTTACAAATTATACTAATTTACATACGTTTGCATTTTCAAGACCGGGCTTAAAGTATTTAAAATGGCCCCGACTCATCATTTGTTGCAGGAGCACCGAAATACCTACTTGCAAGGTTGATATTCTGTCTACAATTGCTAAAAAAACTAACACTAACGTCTTAATAACGTCGTCACTTTAAAGTCTCTGCTCCATGTTTAAGAACCTGTGTCCATTTTGAAAATCCAATTTGACCTGAACGAGATTTTTCAAAATGGCACGGCACCCGCATCGTCTTAAAACGTCGTAACTTTCTTTATCTCTCGTCATGAATGTTTGCAACCTGTCGCGCTATCTTAAAGTCCTTGCTCAATTTAAAAAACACATCAGCCATCTTGGAAACCCTCAGGCCATCTTCAAAATCATTCTACTATCACAACCATTGCACGGTATTAAAAATCACGTCAAGACGTTATGAGCGCCGTTTTGTAAAGTGATCTTGCCAATCTAAGGGTACAATCTTTACGCCACCTTGAAAACCCTCGGGCCATTTTAAAAAAGTTTCGCGCACGTCGCGAATGCAGTAAAAATACATAGATAGAATAAGCACTTTCTGCAAAAGAGATCGCTTTTAGCGATAACACCGCCAGTCGTATTCTACGTAACTTAGATATTAAAGATTTTTCATGTACTTTTATAATAATGGTGCTCAACAAAGAGTATTAATGTAATCTATGCACACCACTAATCAATTTACAGAGATAAGGCAATATCTAAATTAATAGTATACAATCAGCGCTCTTATCGCTAAATAACCAAAACACCGTAAAGCGAACCGAAAATTCAGCAAACCGTTCTCCCCGCAGGCGGTACAAATGTTGTGGGTGAATCTAATCATGGACACGCTAGCCTCGCTGGCGCTGGCCACGGAGATGCCGACGGCGGACTTACTGCTGCGCAAACCTTACGGCCGCACCAAGCCGCTGATCTCGCGCACCATGACGAAGAACATCCTGGGACAGGCCATCTATCAGCTGTTCATCATCTTCTCCTTGCTGTTCGTCGGTGAGTGCCCAGTCTGGGTCCAGGTCTGTATTTTCTATGAGCTAATCCAGACGCGTCGGGCCAGTGAATCTTCAGCATACCCAGTTGTTAGAACCTAACTCCCCGAAGACATGCCAGCTGTTCATCTTCTCCTTACTTTTCGTCGGTGAGTACCCGGTTGTACCCAGTCTGGGATCGAAACCAGATTTGTGTTTGCAATAAGCTAATCCAGACGCGCCCAGCCAGTGAATCTTCAGCGTACCCAGTTCTTAGCACCCAATCCCCCGAAGATATGCCATCAACTGTTAATCATCTCCTTGCTTTTCGTCGGTGAGCACCCAGTTCTACTCAGACTGGGATTGAAACCAGATTTGTTTTTTCTATGAGCTAATCCAGACGCGCCCAGACAGTGAATCTTCAGCCCATACCCAGTTGGAGTGTTAACCTGTTGGTTATTGTCCAATGTAGGTACTTATTTTGTTCGAATCCAGTGTACCCAGAACTTGCGGTTTTATGATGAAAAACATGCTGGGACAGACTATGTATCAGATATGCAACATCTTTTTGCTTTTTGTCGCTAAGTGGTGAAGAAAACCAAATTCCCAAAACCTAACCTGTATGCTCAGTTGGGAAACGCTAAGTAAATCCAGCCGTGAACGTGTACTGACTGATTAATTGATTGAATTATATCAAGACGTACCCAGTTAGTGAGTGCCCGACTTACCCAGCATACAGTATGTTACCAGTTGGTAAGTTTCCTTTGTTCCCATTTGGAGAAATTTCAGAGGTATACTCGTTTTCAGTTTCTTCGGCGCGTTCAGGGCTTATTCCTTTGCCTTTTTAATTTAAATGTAGCGTAGATGCAAGCTGTGATAGTTTAGTGGATAGACCAGTTGCTTCACAGTATTGAGGTCCTTGGTTCGAAATTTCGAATGCCGACTTGTATGGGTTAGGTTAGCTTTGTTTTCTAAGTTACATATATTGGTTTGTGTCAAACGGCCATACAACTCGCTAAAGGTAAGGGAGAACACCCGATTGTTTGAGCTGTTCATTACCTCAGCGCTTGGAATCACCATTCGTGCTGATTAATCCCAGACTCTCTGTCTCCAATCAGGGCCTGTGCCCTGCAGTGTGGGGCGTATATTTAGGTGTATTGTCTTGCTTTATTAATATTCAAGCAAACAAATTACAACCACAAACTAAAAATTATCGAAAGTTGTAAAAAGAGCGGGTAGATGTGGATCTAGGATCCCCACACTAGGCAACCCTGTATCGCGGGGGCCGGATAAAGTTGTAGCTACGCACAGAGCGACGTAGCGTGGGCAGGCCCCCCACCAGATGGTCTGACGACCTGGTTACGGTGGCGGGGAGTCGCTGGATGCGGGCGGCACAACACCGGGAAGCTTGGAAAACCATGAGGGAGGCCTATGTCCTGCAGTCGGCGTCAAATGGCTGATGATGATGACAGAGCGATTTGACGCTAAGTAGGTTGATACAGATACGTAAAACGCCTATGTCCATATTTGAGCCCACCACCGCTCGGTTTCCAGGCGACCGTCTCTTGAACATCCCGTCGGGGCGAGGGCTGCCGCTGGGCGCGGAGCCCAGCCAGCACTTCACCATCATCTTCAACACGTTCGTGATGATGACCCTGTTCAACGAGATCAACGCGCGCAAGATCCACGGCCAGCGGAACGTGTTTCAGGGTCTCTTCACCAACCCCATCTTCTACTCCATTTGGATCGGCACGGCGGCCTCGCAGGTCAGTTTTGGCTGCAGGGACTCGGATGAAAACCGATGGCTCCAAGATCCTTTGTAGAACTGAAGAAGCCAAGACTTACAAAGAAATGTCCTGTGTTTTAGGGGATCATTACACTAACCACACTGTGTAATAAGTCCCTGCAATTAAGACTAGCTACGGCGCCACAACTGAAAAATATATCTAAAAAATAAAACGACTCAGTTGTATTGGGGGCAGTAGTTAGCGCCGTGTGGCTCTTTAACGGACCAACCGTGAATTCAATAGTATATTTCAATTATTTGCATTGCACTACCTTTATCGTGGTACATTGGACATGGATCTACATTCGCGACTGGATTTATTAGATAAAGTTAATTACATATTAATCGGTTTGTTATCTTTTCCATTGTTATTTTCAAGGTCAGGACTTAGGAGATTAAATACGCCCCGCCTCTACTACGCCCTATTGCCTCATTCAAAGCGTCTCTCCCTTGCAGGTGATAATAATCCAGTTCGGCGGCATGGCGTTTAGCACGGCGGGGCTGACCCTGGAACAGTGGCTATGGTGTCTGTTCTTTGGCGCCGGGACGCTGGTCTGGGGACAGCTCGTCACCACTATGCCCACTCGGAAGATGCCCAAGAAGCTCTCGTGAGTAAACCCTGAAGAGCTGGCGGGCAGTAGAGTTTGACACGGTGGGACTGACCTTAGAGCAGGGGCTTTGATGTCTGTTCTTCGGTGCCGGGACGCTGGGGATAACTCGTAACCACTATGCCCACACGGAAGATGTCCAAGAAACTCTCATGAGTAAACCTGAAGAGCTGGGGGCTGTGGGCAGTAGGCTTAGCGCGGTCTGTCTGACCCTGGAACAGTGCCTATGGAGTCTGGTCTTTGGTGCCGGGACGGTGGGGACAGCTCGCCACCTCTATGCCTATTGAGTAAACCAGTTTGGTTGTGTTGGCAGTATACTGCATTGTTTGGTGAGGAAAAGAAGGCGGCCTCGACGTTTATTCTCGCATCTGATAATAATTTACACTGGAACAGTAACTCAGTGCTTAAATTTGCTGTTCCGGTGTAAATTGTGACTGCGCACGCAGAGAGAGAGAAAGTAAATTAATCATTCGTTCATCATTCACTTCATTCACTCAATGTTGTATTATTGACAACAAACCCCGAGGAAACTGGTGGTTGGGTTGACTCTGCTCAAGTTTTCAATAGACATAAATAGGAGCGTTTATTTGAATATAAAGATTGGCAGAATCCGCATGAAAAACTCGTGAATTTTGTCTGCCAAATTTTTATAGTACAATGACAGAATCGACACTGATTATTACCATAAAACTATTGTGATTAGGGCATGAACCTGGCTCTGTTTTTGTGAGGCAAATCCCCGGCCTTTGGAATCAATGTTTTTATTTGAAACTGATGTTATTGTTATTCATTGTGAGTCTTGATAAAAAAGGGTGTTTCAGAAAGTGAAGGTGAGACGGGTAATTATACTCATCAATTACAAACAACTTTCGTTATGAGCCCAACGTAATATGGAAAAATATCATCTGTTCCTTTTTTCTGCCACCTAACCTTAAGTTATAGCGACGGGAATAATTTTGTAGTCGGATGTATACAGTGGGAAGTAGCATTATTTACGTTACAGCCGTTATTTTAAGGGCCTTTGAAAAGGACCCCTACTGAATACATCGTTACCCTCAAACGCAGATGGGGTCGCGGGCAACCCGACACGGAGGCGACCCAGGCGGGCGGCCAGGACTACGACGGCGACCTGGATAAGAAGCCGCGCGCCGGCCAGATCCTCTGGATAAGGGGGCTCACGCGCCTCCAGACGCAGGTATGTTCGCCGGGTCGCTACGGGGGGGGGGGAGGAGGGAGGCGCGGGGGGTCGGTCCGCGCTTGCTTGGCGGGTTAAGGGTTAAGGTTTCGTATAAGGGGGCTCGCTCGCATGTTCGGGAATTTGTAGTGATTGTAAAAAAAGTGTATGCGACTGGTAGAAAATAAAATCGTGGACATGTTACTCCTAATTTTTATTTTTATTGATGATAAAAAATGGCGAGAAAAAAATCTAAACAAAAGATAAAACAATCATGAACAATTTTAGAACTTGCGAACGAGAGGGAAACCAAAAGTTAAAATAGGCTTAAAGTGTTATTTTGATATGTAGTTCTGAGTTAATAGTCTCAGCATTTCTCAGCAATTCTTAGCATAAGAGACGTAGATTGTCCATGAGCCTGTTAGGAATTAAATATAGCACCAGGTGCTAAAGTGGCAAAGTGAACCAAAACTAAAATTAATTTTCAAAACTAAGTTTGAACCTTAACTCGGAGAGCCAAAAAGATTCCAGGCAGGTTCTAAGAAGTTTGGTATTGTATTAAAACACGAACTTTGACAATAATATTACAACTTAATATAAGTTCGACGCTAGCGGACTTGACATTTCATTGAAGGCTTGGTTTAGAAATAGCGATAATGATATTTTCTACATAGAAAAATACAACTAGAGAACACTTTTTGGAAATACGATATGACGATAATTTTGAGGACAAGAAACCTATAAATAAACAGTGGGGACCGACCTTTACGTCGCTATAACGCTCACGTTCAGATTTATTCAAATGTGATCATTACAAAATCCGAATAGGTTTCGAAATAGGAATGTTTACACAAAAGTACAGGGTGGCGGAAACATGAATAAAAATACTCCGTACACTCCGCGCCAAAAAAGAGAGTTTTTATCTCTTCTTTGGGATGGAACATTAAAAATGAATCAGAATTTTCTTTTTTCGACACTGCTAACGGCCTTATGACGACACAGTAATAATTTAGTATTTCGCTAAAGGTACTGCAGACAAAAATGTCGCTTTGTAGTTAGCTAAACGCTAAAATGTTTCTTACATTATTCTTAAACGTTCTTGCATACGGCCGTAAGTTCTTGGACATATTTGGAATTGAACCACTAATTAAATATGAAACGGAAACAACGATATATTCGTGATTCAATCCCAAAATGGGTTATGTATTAAGATTCTCAATTAAAAAGAATCCATTTGCATTTGTATCTGTTGAAACAAAACAGACACATTGGCAATTGCATTATCTAAAAATATATAAACTTCCAGCATATGATATTATGTGAATGAATAAAAAATATATTATATAGGAGTGGCAGATACGTGCTTAATAAGTAAGAGGGATAAGTTTTGAGTTTACAGCTCTTTGTATATCGAATATACGGAAAGTCGGAAGATCTTCACTGCGCGGATACCTTGGGCATCCAAATGCTAAGTTTGGAATTAATAATTTATATTTACTTTTACTATTTTTGCATACAGACGATATATACCACCATTTTCAATATACTATGCATCCTACTTAATAGTTGAAAGTATCTATAGTGATATAGATATTAATTTTGTATTAATTAATACACATTTTACGATTTATCAATCTGGTACGATGAAGCCGTTTTCACTGTGGATTGATAAATATTATTTTTATACAGCAAAAAACACAAATAATTTAATTGTTACAAAAAATTACCTTTTTTGGAAAAACGTTTTATATATTTTTTTTAATATTATTACTTTCTTTTGTTTTTTTTTTCTTCTGATGTCCTTTATTTATTTAATATAATAATTTTTCATTTCCAATACTTCAGTTCCTTTTCTGGTCTTTATTTTGATACCTACACAGAGAAACACTTTACAGAGTAATAAAGTAGTTACCTACGCTATATTATTTCGGCCCATCATTACTAGTAGTGTTTTTTCTCTTGTTCGGTCACTAATTTTGCTCAGAGGTTAATAAGTCGTATTGGCGAGTTAAAGAAGGCATACAGAATCCAAAATTGGCAACCGAACATGCCTAACTAGCTTCAAGTATTAGATACACTGTTTTTTTTCTAAAACTTATCCATTGGTTGTATCTCGTGTCTGGTTTCATGACTAAACTTACACTCACTTCCCTCCGAACTGTCATTCTATAACTACTCAACTATTCAATGTACTTCAGAACTTCAGTTTCAACTTACAATGACTTTGAATATACATACTATATTAATATTCCATTCTCTATATATATATAACTGTATATAAAACGTCATGAAACCGGCCGCAAAAGACCCGATTAGTGTATGTTAGACCGCGAGTAACGCCATGCATGCAAGACCATATATATCTGCTTCCTCCGAACTGTTCCCTTGATCCTCACCTTACAGAATAAATACCGACATTCGTACCCCAATCGTACCCCACTCTGTACCCCAACCTTTGACCCCGTCGCATGCTCTTAGGCTGTAACGTTTTACTTATCCCTCGAAAGTTATAATAATTTTACAAACAGTGACTATGACTTCATCCCAATAGAATTAAATAGTATTTACGGAACTATTTTTTTCTTCAAGTTTTTCTCTTACTCAATACATGAATCACATCGCGGTATGAATATGACTATTATCTATTCTTCCCTCTTCGTTTATTTCGTTTACATCTGTCGAGTCATACTGACTGTTTGTTTTGGTTTTTATTTTTATACTGTTTATTTTTTTGTATGTTTTTCGTTTTTATTTTTAAGAATAGATTGTGTTTCCTTTCTGCTTGTGGAACGCCAACCCGATACATCCTCGCTACTGATCCAAGCTACCCAGCTCTGTTTGCGATTGAACGATATACATGCATTATGTCCAAACGGAAAGGTCCAAAACAGGGCCCTTACGTCACTAATTACAATACAATAATAAGCGGTAACGAGTTTTTATAAATACATTACTTTTTCATTTACCAATTCCATTTTGTTGAGTTACTGCAACAGAGTTCCTTTGAGTGTGGAGTGGATTTTCCTTATCATTACTGTATTATTTTCACCGAAAAAGCATGCGAGAGCGTTCGCAACTAACGTTGATCCAGAGAGACAATAAAATAATCTCGGTCGAGCCGCTGTGACTATCCTTATGTGTTGTTGTCAGTGTTTGTGTGCGTGTTCCTTACAATTATTAATTTTCTGTTGTTTTGGTTTTGTTTTTTGTTGATGTTACTGTCCCGTTGTTTTCAATAGGGTGTGACAGATTGGGTACGTGTCTGGGTACTTGTAAGGAGGTTGTAGTGTTGAAGTTTTGTTGTAGATCGCCTAAAGAAAGCCTAAAGCTGTGTTCAGTTGCTATTTTGTTAGGCTTGGTGTAGCCTGTCTGTATTTAACCCTGTATATAAAGTAGTCCAGTCGGCGGTTATTCTTGAAACTCCACGAATCACCCGGTGAGTACACGATGAAAGACTAATATTGGACGGAGAGTTGGTTTACTTGTTCTAACAAAACGATTAACAAAATTGCAGTGAGGTTGTGAGGCTTTCCTAACTTTGATGTGGGTTTCGAAGGCCACAGTAGTGAAAATTGTGAAAAACGATTTGATGCGTACGAAAATAATTAACAAAATTGACACGTCTGTGGCCTAGTAAAAACCTTTACTAAATATGTATGTATTTCCGAAATAGTTTCTTCTTCGGCTCCCCGAGTATTTATAAGTTTTTTTTTTGTTATTTATATCTAAACCATATAATAGCATGGTAGTTATTGTGTAGTATAAGAACCTTTATGTAACGTCACACGTGTTTAATACATATATAAATAAATTTAAATAAAACTAATAAAATGTGTACACGTTTTAAAAGCGAGCCACCACCATAGACATCTTATTGTGGGATTTAAAACAAATAAATAAATAAAGCGTGTTTGGCTAAATAATATCGTTCGTTGCAAAGCCATGTCGTAATGGCAGATGAGACCCGTAGTGTTCCCGAGCTCCAAACGGTCCCCTCCTTTCATTCTCTAGGCTTCAACACGGTGGTTCCTCACTTATCGACTGTAGTGTGGTCTAGAGTTCGATTCTCGACTAGGCTCTTTCACCGTAGCTGAACCTGACCTCCGATTCTCTTTTCAGTTTTTATTTTCCATTAATTTTCATTTCGTTTCTCTCTCATTAGTTTCCTTTGCACTCTCGAGTTACTTCAGGGTCATATTCGTATCACGTTTCCTATTTTGTGTTGTTTTTTTTAATATAGAGTCGACTTGTGATGACGTCATTCGTAATCTACACGTCACGAACATTGGACACAGAACACCGACATTTCTGTTATTACAACTTGATTTTCTGTCTGACCCCCGAATTGTTTTTATGTTCTTTATGAGTCGACAGGTCAGCCTTCCTCTGAGGGTTATTGTTTTGTTTTAATTTCTTGTTTGTTATTTTATTTTTTTATTTTTTGCTAACCGTGTGACGGGGCTCTGTGAGAGGCCCTGACTCATAAGGTCTTATCTTAACTCAATTGGCAGAGTAAACGGTAGATTTTTATGTAAATTGTATACTTTTTTTAAAGTATTTTAATACACCAATCCAGTAGGTAGTGCTTCTGGCTGATAAGTTGAGTAAAGACGTACAGTTGATTTTTAATTATAAGCTTGAACATATCTATATCAGTACAATTTATCACAATGCTTTATGCAATTCTCTTAAAAATATATTCTGTCTTATTTTATTAGGTAATAACAGATGAGCTTATAAGGAAAAAAAGTATTATGAATAAAAAAATAGGAATGTCGTGAAGTTATCGACAGATTCGTTACATTGAATTTAAAAGTAGTAGGCGCTGTTTTTTCTGTGTAGGCTCCATTAGAGCCAACAAAATTGCCTTGCGCCCTACCATTTTTTTTAATTGCAGGCAGAAAAACTTTTTCTCTTCGATTCTGTTTAGAGAATACACATTAAAAACAAATATTGTAGCAAGTGGCAAACCTTGGCCTCTGCTTACCTCTCCGGTGTCCCGGCGTGAATCTATGTATGTTTATGTTAAAAAAAGTTATACAAGCAAAAATTACATACTCACGATATCAGTCCAAAAAGCCAAAGCGCACCCATCCGAAAACCTACCGTTTACCCCCCAAATGGCGAGGCTTAAATAGGCTCGTACCAACTAGGACGGCGTATCCGATTGGGGCGGCGACGGGCGCGTCGAGCGGTGTTGTTGGTCGCACGCCGCCCGACCGGTCCTCGAGACTGAGGTGTAGTGGCGGGCGCGGCCGCTGGCGGCGCGGCTCCACCGACGGACGCTCACGGTACCGGTAGCCGCTCACACGCCGCGCGCCATCCCGCGCGTATAGGCGCACCTTTTCGTGCAGGCGCGCCGTCCCGCACGTGTATGCGCGCCTTCTCGTGCAAGCGCGCCGTGCCGCGCGTGTAGGCGCTTCATCCCGCGCGTGTTACGAACGGATGTATTTGTATGCGGGTGTTGATTTCGCTCGGCTTTCGTCTGGCGCGGGCAGAAGAGATCGTTTTCCGTGGGATCCTTATGTAACTGTAAATTATAGATGAATCTACGTATATTTTGTGTCACCAAAGCTGAGTAGACCATAGCTGCACACTTTGGCCTACGGTCTTAGCTCTAGCATTCATTTATTTCAACTCTGGCTTTGATAGTATTTCAAAGAAATAATCAATAAACCACCTTGAACGAAGTTGAGTGAAATGATTTATAGTTATTCTTATAGTTAAACACCATAATAACTAATTTTGTTATCTATAAAAAATATTCATCTAAAACACTCTTGCTGTGGAGTTGAAATAGTTTTTGAAACAGGATCTCCCTAAAACATGATTAATAAAATAAAATCTCTTTACATTAGAACAATTTAGGGCTTAACGAACGTTTTACTTCAAGCATGTATTACTTCTTTTTAAATAAATAAGACAAGATATTTACAGATTTAAAAAATTACATAAATTTATTTTATGTCAATAATGGTATCAAAATATGTTGCCATGTGCTAATTTACATAAAACGTGTTTGCGTTGTTAATGACGAAACGTCATTGTGTCTTTTTAGAGTGGCAACATTTTTGGATATCATTATTGGCATATGTTTCATACAATATTTGTTAAATTTGTCAATACTTACTTATTATGCTATTTCATTCTAAGAATAACCACGTACAAATATATCTCATCTTAACACGCGCACGAGCCGCGATGGTGCGGCCGTGTGAACGTAGCTAATGACTAGAGAGACTCCCCACCCCGCCGTTTGAATATATGTTTTTTTTTTATATATATATTGTATTTTGTCAGTCATGTTTAGTCGTTTCCTGTGTCTTGCGCGAGACAAATTGTTGCCAGAGGTTTTTGTTTACGTTAAATGTTGTAACATAAATTCAGAGTGACAACAGTGACGGATTTGTATATAAAATAAACAAGTCTGTGTTTAACACATGACTGATCTAATTAACTGACCATAGCAGGAATGGCGAACCTGGTAGTAAGTGCCAATTTTAAATTTAAAAAATATATATCCATATATTTACACACAACGTTGTCTGCAGAAATTTAGCTAAAATGAGTAGGTTTTCATTCACCTTTATGTGACCGGAATCATATTAATATTTTCCATAATTTTGGTACTGGCACTTTTACCCCCTGTAGTTTTACAGCGTGTAGTAGTTCTATTTCCTTATTTCGATAATATTTTGAATTCATATTGTATTCGTCTGTAATTAATGGTTCCGTGTCCGTGCCCGAATTATTATGTCGCGTGCCATCGATGGCACGCGCGCCATAGGTTCGCCATCACTGGACTATAGAGTTTTCAAGTAAACAAAATTGTGAAATTGTAGCGTTCCGAACCTATGGCAACAGGATGTTGCAGTCATGAACATGTTTTATTTCTTTCTCTTTTCGAACGCCTGCGACACCATCAGGCACGCGAGAGACATTTGTCCTCCAGCATCTGTCTCCAGTGCTCGGGCCAATCCTTCGATGTTCACACCCTCGCCAGTAGCTCCATGGCTTTGTGATGTCTCATCTTAGTTCCATAGGAATTCTTTCAAGGCCTAAACCCCGTCACCGATCACCGGTTTGGTTTCCTCTAGCGCTAGCACATCTCTTGGTTTACCATTTCTGTTTTTTTTTTTCATTTCCGCTGCGAGCGCATGTCGTTGGAGCACTGTGGTCTCTGTCTCTCATTGCTCATTCGTGTTAGCTAGTAGGTACACTCTATAGTTTAGCCTTAGCGCTCGCCCGTGGACGGCAGCACTAGCACTGTCTTCGTCGATCTCCTTACCTAGTTTGCATGCAACACTTCTTAGGAGCGGGCTTACACGGGACGCGCGACACCCCGACCCGTCTAAACGTGTCGTCGGAACGTGCGATTCTCTGAATACGGTCGGGTCGGTAAAGCGTTGAAGCGAAACATCCACACCACACTCGGTAGGGGTCGGGTCGGCAGCGAGGGCGCGAGGCGAGGCGGTGCGCGAGTGGACAGTTGTGTTGGTTGCAGCTGCGCGTGGTCCGTGCGTTCAAGTCGACGCTGGAGGACCTCGAAGAGCGTCTGTCTGCGCACTCGGCCGCCGGGCTGCGCTCGCGCCTGCGCGCCGCGCCGACGGACATCGCCTTCATCGACGCCGACGACGTGCCCGCCGCACAACGCACAGAAACCACTATATTCTGAACGCCCCGACGCACCCCCCGTACCACAAACACTGAATTCTGAACGCACCTCTTGGTCCCCCCCCCGCGAACGGCGTCACAATTTACCTTCCCCTGTTTTTGTACTTAACACGTTCAGTTAGTTTTGTGTTTGTTCGATTGCGTTTGTCATGCGGCGGTTCAGTTTTATCAATATTTTATTTTTCATATTCGAGATTTATTACGATATTTTTATAAATTCCACGCTATGTCCCCTCACGATTTCGATTTCGATTTTTTTTACTTTCTAATGCTTATTTAAGCGGAAAAGGAATACCTTATTAAAAAAAAAACATAATTTGTGCTTTAAATACTTTTTATCGAATCTTTCCTTCTTGAATAAGGGAGTCTTGATTTTTACAATTAAGATTGTTTTTTATTATTGTAATTAAGTGTTGAAAGTTTTAGTGCTAGGTAGAGTATAGCAATAAAGGTACATAAATTATTGATGGTCAGGGTGGCCCACGTTAGGCTCTGCCGCCAACTTGTGCCTGTACATTTTCAATACATAATTTTTTACTCTGTTAATGTTGATGGTTCATCATATATTTGATAACGCGACCAGCTAGAGTAGCTCCGGTCTCGTGACCCCTTGTCGTAGAAACAACACTGCAATTTTTAGATGCGACCCGTGTTTTTTGTACATACAACTAGAGGTGTCAAAACGTCTTCTTTAATATGTATATCGGAGCAGTGATATTTTGTACCTATAATTCTTAAAAATGCGAGATAAAAAAATCCCTTTTTAAAAACGGCTACGCATTGTACATTTTTAAAACTTCTATTAAGTATATTTAGACTTTGAAAATTTTACTAAAAAGATTTAAACATTTTTCAAACTCTCACTAGCTTTTTGTGTAAGTAGTTTGTTATTGAAGATTTAATATATTTAAAGCGATCTTGATGATATCTACTCTTTAAAATTTTAACGGCATGTGTGTTTGTTTCATAGTAAATTTTGGGACCATTAACGACTACCCCGAATGAAAATATGTGCTGGGAATATCGTTTCTAGATAATATATACCTACGAATATCATATTATAAAAAGCTATAAATTTGAACAAACCGTTATTATATATTTAGTCATTTATCGCTTATAAAATATATGAAAAAAAAACATAATAACAAATAATTAAAGTTGCCTAAAGTTTAGTATGAATAAGACACCTCACGCTTAACCTAACCTTAAAACTACGAGAGCTCTTAATCTTATGTATCTTAAAGGAAAACTTGGTTTTTGCGAATATTATTACTAAGGAGTATACAAATAAAATTTTCAAGCAAATTCCATAGTTTTTTCTTTCGCCAATTCTTTGGTGGGGGCCGCCAGTGTTTAGTAAAGTCAATCTATTTCAGATGTTGACGGTAAGTTAGGTCTGGCTCGCGTAGGGACACACTTGTTGTAAGTATACTTAGTGGCTAGTTTGCCGCAACCACGCAACGCAAACCTACACAATGTGAACCAAACGTTAGAGCATGGAGTATGACTGCATGAGCTGCCCACGGCAGCTTAAAGTTGACAAATTCGATTTATTATCTAGTACACCTCTGAGCATTCAAAATGGGGCATCAAGGACCAGTCATATTGCCTACACTGTCTACACTGAAAATCGGCCCTCCTAGTAAGTAACTCACCATTGCATTGGGTTCTCCAATCCCGCGTTTCCGTAGTGTCAAAATATAATTATGTATTTGACAGTTCAGAGTAGGACAGTGGGGACCATACAGTGGGGAAATAACGCAGTAGCGGCCCAGCTCCCAAATGAATGCTTGAAGGTAATGTAGTACGGATAGAACCGTCAACAAATCGTATGGTACGACCACCTCGTTTCAAGGTGAGATTCATGTGGACAAAGAGCCATTTTGTTTAAAAGCATTTGGACAAAATGGCGACTTCAATAGAGTGTAAGAAAAATATGTATTGTTTCTGGTACAAAATGTTGTTACTTTCTGTTATTTTGCTTCGCATTAATGTGTCTGTGCTTATGTTTACAGTGTTATGCATGTTAAACAAGATGTTTGTGAGTATGCACAATTTTATTTTTTAGGTTTTTCTTTTTTGTTCTGTATGTTCATTGAGGTTCTGATAATATCTTGGATATATTTAAAATATAATTTATACGTACAGTAAATTTACAACTATTAATAATTACTAGTAGTTGTTTTTATTATGAGAACCTCAAGTTTACAAGGGTTTTATATCCGTAATTAAATTTTGATACCAATTGTGGTACGTAAACTTGCGTTACTTATAGTAAAAAACTTACTACATTAAAATACAAATATCTAACACGTAGTTTTTGTAACCAATTAAAGCCTCCACTAGTGTTACACCAAAAATACATATCGTGAAAATCATGTTTGTGAAACATACCTAGGTATATATTTTTATTCAATTTAATTTCTTAACATTCATTGTATTTTTGGTTCTGTATGTACTTATGAAAAAGTTGAGTTCTTAGTCTTATATTTATTTCAAGTTTCATTAATTAGTAAAGATTAATATTATGGAGTATTGTTAATATAAATAAAATACATACTTAACCGGCACTTAAAACTAAAAAAACTCATTTTAATAAAAACATTACAATATTATCTCCACGGCTATTTCATTTGTAAGGTTACCTCAGTTCAACAAACCTATAAATACTCATTTCCCATGCGCTGTAGCTCACATACCAGAGTATGTAGGTATTTGTTCGATATATTTTTCCTTCCTGCCCTGCATAGTAGTAGCTTTCCGACACGTTATTTTTCTTCCCTTTTCTAAATAAGTAATCGCTACTGGATGCCCTCGATTACCCCTTTACCCAGCTAGTGTGAATGCCCCCCTACCCCCTAATAGTGAGGCCTTATTTTTATTTAAAACACTACTTCCACTGTGAAACTGCCTTTGGTAACAAACATACTTGCTTTTCAGTTGTGTCAAGTCGCAAAAGAAATTATTTCTGTGATTCTATGGCACAGACCGAATGCCCTACACATAAATTGTCCAAATGACTGACAGCGCATGGACGTAATTCGAGTCTCATTAGTGGGAGACGCAGGATGTGACTAAGAATTCTTCGAACTTTAGTCAAATGAACACATACCTTTTTTTTTCTTTTAAGTGTCCATCGAACACTGATCCCGACTACGGGAATTTTCGGTCAAGTTATGTGCCGGGTATTACAACGCACCTATGTAGGTACGTCTTTTATTCGGTGCAATTCAGTTTAAATACGCGCGACTTGAAACTTCTTTGATAGCATGTTGCCAAAGTGAACGTTGTTATCAAAAACAGTTTACTGATGTAAAGGCTGTTCCTACATTAGAGTTGCGGCAAGCGCACGCCAGGGCGAGGTCTGACGCGTAGGGTGTTTCGTTTTACAGCAAAAGGCGGACATTATGGCCGGCCGCCGAATATATGTGAATAATTATTTGGCGGAGCACCGGAGAATCAGCGTGCAATCAGGCGGGAGCTCTCTGCCCGCCCTCAGCCCTGTGTCGCATCAGAGCGATGATAATTAAAACAAAATACAAATCAGTAGGTCCGCGAAACTCGGGCCCAGACTAAACGCCGCGGACAAAAACGAACGACGACATATGCCGTCGAAAATATACCCCAATCTCATAAAATGAGACTATAAAATTCAGATGTTTAAAAAAAATGTAAATCTCATAGTTTTTTAATTTCTCTTGAAATTATTAATAGTAACAAAATATAATAAGTAAATAAAATAAAATACACAAAATAAACTATGACTACTACTAGAAGTGATGTGTTACTATGGTGCACCATTATAGTTTATAGTTTTGATGTTAGATTCACAGTAATAATCTTTTTTACAACAAAAATATACACGTAAAAAGTTTTTACAAAACATTTTTCTTTTACTAAAAATATAACCATATACTGTAACCATGGCTTTCTGTAAATATTCTCCTTATTGGTTCGCAGTTATTAATTACAAAAACAAAATAATTGTTATGTGTTGTAATAAAATACACTTAAAATAATATGAGTATATATCCATGTGCCATTTTTTGATAAAAAAAAAATACCACGATTCGTGCTATTCAAGTGCTTTTATAAAACCTTATAAGAGGGATGATATTTAAATTTGCTTGGTTTTTATATTTACTTTTACATTATACTTTGAGAACGAATGCCAACGTAGATATTCTTTGTGTGTTGAAGAAATGGAACGGGAATGTCTTTTATATAAATGTTTCCTAGATTTGTTTTTGTCTAGATTTTTAATATTTATATAGCTTGTTGTGTCTACAAATATTTTATAATGTTAACTGTAGCTAATTTTATGTTTAATGTACGTGTTTTTAAAATTAACACTACAGTCTACACTTTCACCCTTGTAATATTATATACCTTTTTTTATTTTGGTATATTGCTATCTTCTCTACATATGAATATTAAACACATTTCTAGAACAGCTGAATTTAGTAAGTTTAGAAAGCATTTTTGAGAGTTTGAGGGATTGGCTTAGGTTTGCCAGTTAACATCTAGAATTTAGACGCATGTTACCTAGGGTACCTACGTCTGCATTTGAAATAAAGCAACTGAATCTCACTTCTGCACAATGTTTAACATATTTGTATTTCTGCATTTTGTTTATGACGAATTTACTGCTACTTATCAGTATGTTTTTCATAATCAAAATGTACTCTTCTATTTCTTATCTTACACACCTACACTATTCACTATTCACTCTGGTCTTCCAAATATTTCTTCTTATTTCTTCTTATTTCTTATTCTCATATTTTTCAAACGTATCGCCATATTAAGCAAATTTAATTATCAATCGAAGGGTATTTTTCTGCGGGATATAACTAATTACTTTTAATATGTTAAATACATAAGTTAAGTAACATAGAATATATTTAAAGTTTATTGAACTATTACAAAACGTGTACTGATACATAAATTTCGTGAAAATATGCACTTTGTGTAGTGAAATTTAAATCCCCTGCTACATTGGTGTTAAGATAATAGAGTAGTTATAATATATACCATATAAATAATGAACATGAGTCACATGTCTTGGTGTACACCAAAAAAAATTAGATATTAAAATTATAAACTAAAATTTCAAAAATTTTATTACGCTTATAGTGGAACCTTACACGGCGACTAGTGAAACTTAAGACCACTTTAAAATTACTAAAAAATAATAATAGAGAAGCATGAACTCTTGCTACTGTATCTACTACTTCGACTACTGATTCTGTCTATTAATTCGTTATTTCTCACGCTTCTTGTCTCTTATTAAACTCTAGTAATAAAGTATCTATACTCCAAAGTAATTTTCATTTCACCCAACGTTGTGGAGCGCTGCATATACTAAGGTAACTCAAAATTAAATGGGACTGGATGTCGATGTATCATTGTTGGTCCAAATGTTGGTCGTTGGCCACCAACAGGGGCCTGTATTTATGTCGTATGGTCTAGATTTGGTGTTAGACAAAGCTTAGCGCTTACACTGTCTAGATTATAATATCTTAGAGTAGAGGTTGTACAGCTTTCACCATTTAAACGAGTAGGTATATTTGAAGTGTACCGTACGTAATGCTGGTAGTGCTTCGCCCTACGATTTTGTATATAACACGCTTGTAAATATACAGTTGTGTAGAATAAAAATATACCGCTATTTTAAAAGGAACACTGGCATGTGTACGCATATAACCGCTTTGAATTTTACGCTGTGTTTACTCTAGAAATTCATAGCAAAGGAATGTCCTGTAGATACACATTTTACGTTTGTAAAGTAACAAAAATAATATTAAGTAGGTGCGTTTTGTGTTATAAGTTATATAAATTTATTTTGCCAATCACAGTTTTAAGTTATTCTGCTTCTTTATGATACTTACATGATATACATATTTTATATTTAATATACAGAGTATCTGGTATGTGAGCAACACGGTATATAAGGAAACACGTCTGTTGTGGGCTTCGTTATTCGAGAAGGGCATTTCAACACTGCCAAATTACAGATTTCAGCAGTGCGGGCATGCCCTTCAAAAGCATGACACTGTGAAAAAATCACACAAAAAGTATGTATTGTGCATACTGAATACACACAAGCACAAAAAACACAAGAAAATGTTGTGACCAAATCAATTTTATTTTAATATAACTACTCATTTAAAAATTGCTTTACCACACCGTTTTAAAATGTAAAAACTTTATTTTTTATTTTTTTAATACCAAGTACTTCTGAACCCTGGTTATAGAAGTGTGTAAATTATTTGATTTTAGGGATGATTGCACACCCCATGAATGTGCTTCTTAAATATTAGGAGGTACCCTGCGTTATTGTAAACTACATATCTCTTTCTCTTTATCTGTATTTTATATAAACCTATATATCGTGGAGTCTACAGTACAGGGACCCACTGTTACGGAATCAGAACTTTGATTCTGTACTTATATTTTTTCAGAGTACCCACATTGTTTGTTTAATATATATTCACTGCAAGGGCCAACACGATTCTGAAAGTTTCTATTTACTATTTGAAAACACTCGTGTATTTTTGGAAAATCCTTAGAATTAGTGGCCTTCGCCGCAGTCATAGTCTGTTAAAAGAGATATGTTTTGCTACCACTAGTGGCGCTAGTGTTGCACAGTGCACACCCTTGACGCTGCTGTTACGCGGAGCTGTCTCGCTCGCACAATTTGGCATTTTTTATATTGTAATAATAAGAGTAAATTGTTGATAAATTTGGTCTGAGGGTTTGATACATAATTAAATTACGGACATTTTAAATATATTTTGTTTTTCCTATACGTAGTTTTTAGTAAAGAAATGTTGTTTCCAAAATTATTTTGGAATCAATTTTTCTCAATCAATAACTTGGTACAGGATAAGAAACAAGTACACTTAAATATTCGCAATTTTATTGTCTATCAAACTCTCAGACCACATTCATCAAAAGTATACTAATTTTGTAACAATCACTAAAATTGTGAAATTGTGCGAGCGAGAGAACATGCTCCACGTAAGAGTAGCCTTAAGGTCTATCCACCGCCCGGCGACGTGCGGCCGGCCGGCCCGATTTCAATCTAAAATAATCCTTAAATACTTACGAAGTTAGACACTATAATACAAGTGCAACAAAAGCCCGCTCCCGTGTCGCGCTCGTTGTCCGCCCGTCGGGCTTTTTTTGCGCTGGTATTCTGGTCTCTAACCTTAGGAGTATTTAAGGTTCATTTTAGTTTGTAACGTTGCGCCCGTTGTAAAGTCTCTTAGAATCGTGTTGGTCCGGAACCGCAGCAAAAGTAATATTTATGTAGTAGCGCCCCCGCCCCGGCGCTACCGCCACCTCCCCTTCTTCTTCCGTGCGTGTATCTCTATCTTCATGTTCTCGTTTTTATTTTCTTTTCCATGACAACTCCCATTGCACTCGGAAGGTCATAGGTGGCGAGTTGCAGGAACGCCTGATTCCGGTGCCCTACAGCAAGACTTCTACTGACCAAGCTGTAAGAGAACCAAGCTATTGTGGGCAGACGCGAATCGTCTCGCCGCACACACACTTTTTTATTTTTTCGTTTTGTTTTTGTTTGTTTTTACGTTTCGTCCTTTTTCATCGGTCTCTTATTTATACTTATTAATACTGTTATCTTTATCTATACTGACTTTTCTTCGTATGTTGCTCCGTTTATGTTTTTGTTTGGGCGCTGACCATTTATTTAATAGAAGCAGATTTACTGTTCTGCATTACTAACAAATTAAATGATCAGCTAAAGCATGTTTGTGCCATCATATGCATGGATCCTTTGCATGCGCCTTTTATCAACATATATTACTCGTTACCTCATTAAAATTGTCAATGTTTTTGTGCAACAATCATGTACATTGGCAAATAAATTTTTTGTTTCTTGTACAGAAAAGCCTGACCCATCCAAAATATTTGTTGTAAATACTTGTAAATAAATGTACTTCAATAAATAGATATGAATATTCCAAGTCTATGATAAATTAAATTATTATGGACATAAAATTACTTGCATTAAAAAAACACTTACTTTACCCAATATTTTTACTAATAAGGGATTCAGAATGGAAAACTAGCTTTAATATTTATTTATGCGTCATTCAACCATTGCCTCTTAGATAAATTTTATGTTGCTTCATACATTTTGCACTTAATTGGAAGAAAAAAAAATCTTGTAGTTTTTAAACCCAGGGATTTCATCAAAATGCAAACGCTTTGAATGACATTTAGAAAAGCGTATGAAAATATAGTTAATTAGAGTTGACTAAGGCTACATAATAGTATTCTATTTTCAGTATCTACACTATATCAAGTAGGCTGACCATGTATAAAAAATTGGCAAGAATAAAGAACAAAAAGTGCTTGTATGAATGTGCTGTCTCTTGGAAATCAGGATCAGTGTAATGTCGCTTTCATCATGCGCTAGATGTACTCTCATAGGACATAGCAGGACATAGCTTTCTTATAGAGTTGTCCAAATGCAGTCACAGACTTGACAGGTATGCATGTATACACATCTACACACTGAATAATGTACAACCCAATTGGCACTGAAGACACGACGGTATTCAGAGGTACATCGACGCAACGATAACGTCATTGCATGGTGGCGCTTCGCGAGAATAAGAACATCTGTGACTGGAATTTCGAATGACATTATCAACCAGCTTTCTCGCCTTTTTATATGGATCGGTGTGCTTCTCTTTGGTGTTCATGTAAAGACATTTTTTCCATCACTTCGAGCTCCGTTTGGGTCGTCACGCACGGTAACAGTCGGATTTGATTGGCACTGAAATAATACAACTCGTTTGGTGACGAGTCAGACGGAGTTGTGTACCATGTCGTTGCAATTATTGGAAACTTGCGATGCTCTGATTTACCTAGGTTCAGAAAATAATCATTTAGACACCTTAAAAAAAACTATCCCCTCTAGTGAGATATTTAAATATGTATTTATACAGTAAATATTTCGATCTTAAAATACTAGAAAATGTATACAGGGTGTAACAAAATCCCCATATAAGATCAGAAAGTTGTCCTACTCGTCGAAAAGTACAATTTTTACTACGAGGAAATAATTAAAATTGCGAAAAAAATATTATTTAAAAATATATAAACTGCTGGTGGTAACTTTAGTATGGTACAGCTGATATTTTTTCCGCGTTTTGCAAATTACTTCCAAAGTAAAATTTGTTGGTATTGCCGAGTAGAACTTCCATTTTCCGAGGTATTATATGGGGATTTCGTTACACCCTGCATATCAAATCTTGACTCCCCTACACCACGAGTAAGTACAAACAGTGCAGAGGTCTAATTATGCGCACTGAATCCTCAAAGATCCCCGACGTGTGGCTATCAAATTCCATACTAATTCCCATCGCAAACGTCAGGATCCAGGATAAGGCGCGCTTAATTCAGGGGTCAACCCCAGTTGCCAGTAATTCAGAGCATCACAAGCGGCGCCCCCGGTGGCCGCAGCGCTCTAACCCGCCCCTGTGTGTGGACAGATCCGCGTGGTGAACGCATTCCGCCAGGGGCTGGACTCGCGCGGCTCGCTCGCCGACGCCGCGCTCGCCGAGGCGCTCCGCAAGCAGACGGCGCTGGCCAAGCGCTTTTCGCACTCCTCCAGTGTCGAGTACGCGGAGCCCCGGGACCACCTCGCCCCTCACGACATCGACGTCGAGAGGCTCTCCAGCCACTCCCACACGGAGACCGCCGTCTAACGCACCCCCCCGCGGCCGACACCCTGAATGCCATGTGTCAAACACATAAGAAACCCTATTGATTTGTCTGATTGAACTTTTAAAAGGGATTAAGCGAAACTCACCAATGTGTATTCTCGGGGCATAAGTTGAGGAATATTGTTAACTAGTGTGTTTAATTATTCGATTGTTTTTTGAAAAAAAAAATTGTATTTTTATTATTATTATACGCGCGCGTTACGCCCGCGTGCGGCGCCAGCGTCTGTTGAACAAAATGAAATTAATGATGAAAAAAAATATTGTCTAATTATTAATTTTTAGTGTATAAGCGCAGTGGTGTGAGCGAATGAGGTGTGTTTTTGAAATACCGAACGACAAAAAAAAATTTTGAGACATACATAAAATGAGTACCATCGTGTCATCTTTAACACGGAATGAAATGTTTTGTATTGCTTTTGTCAAAGACATGTAGCGAGGGGCGGCGGAGGGGGCGGGGGGCGGATCGCGGGGGACGGGGGCCTCCTCCTTTTGTATAGATTCGTTTTGTTCGCGCACCCCCCGGCCCCCGGCCCCCGGCCTCCGCCTTTCGCCTCCGACTAAATATTACATTGAGAGTATTAGTTAAGGTGTTTGTTATAAATTTCAATAACGTTTCATTTTTCTTTATTTTGTTTTTACGACCTTTCCCCTTAAATCTAAGTATACATTTAAGTCATATCTCGGCGCGTAGACATCGGCTGACCAGTTTCTATACAAGAAACGTTGTTCTTGTGTATAAACCGACATGTAGTCCAATTAAACATCTTCGAAATGTTTAAAAAAAATAGGAAAATAAACTATAAAAAATTGTATAGCTGAAGGTATTTATTTGTAATGCTAGTCTCTTATGAAACAAAAATACTAATTATTCAATTATTATAATGTACTTATTGATTATTGATAAATACTTCAAGTTTATTAAACAAAATATAGTCTACGGTGTAACGAATTGATTTTGGAAATTTTCTCTATGAGCAATACTTGTATTGCGGGTCCCGCCACGTGGCGCGGCACTCCGGCGCTGCGTGGGGAGAGCCGCACGTCTCTAGGCGACGTAGGTTCGCAGCAGTGGCATTTTCAACTTATAAAGTAAGACATGTACTTAATCGAGTTAAGAGAGCGTCGGCCCGCCGACCCCAACCCTCTGTTAGTACTTGCGATCTAGCGAATCGGCAATGTTCAATTTTGTATAGAACGTTTCATAGTAGCGGTAAAGAGACGATTGTTATAGAGCGCGCCCGCTAAACTAACTATAAACAAACAAAAACTATTAAACAATCTTGTAAGTAATTAAGTATTAGCTTCGAATCAATAAAGCCTTTTTAAAAATTAGTTAAATATTATTATTATTATAAAGAAAAAAATTGAAAAGTTCACATGTTTAAATAAAATTAGTTGTGAAATCCATTGCATAGGGCCACGATATCGATTGTGTATTGTATGATAACTGTTTTGTTGATATTCGTTGACTTACCACTTTCCCGATGAAAGACATAAATTAGGACTCTTGTAGCGGCGCGACGCGGCTCGGGCTCCGCCCCCGGGCTCCGGAGCCCCCCGCGCCCGCTGCGTGCGACTTAACAGCATATTGTTTTCGACACGACCGTCTGCCACTAACCATTTTAGGTGATAAGTCCCATTGTTGTATTTTTCGTCTCACAATAAATGAAAATCTATTTTATTGTTTTTAAAAGTACTGTCGTTTCATTTTGTTTTTTCCCTAATTTATAGTGGGGTAACCGTGAAGATGAAGGAAAGTCCAAGGAACGTGCAATGTAGGTATTGGTGTTTTTTTACATAAACGAAATAGTTAAATATTAACTTAAACAAACATAACATAAACTCACGCCTGTATCCCAGAGGGTTTAAGGGCATGCACCGGGTGGCGCCACTGAGTCTTCATTTACGTCACGTAGGTATAGCGGCCTTATATCTCCCTCCCCAATATCAGCGACTATTTATTTATATGTATTTATTAGGCACACAACACAGATATTAGCCAGTACATCATCAAGATAACATCAATTACTATGTAAGATGCAAACTAATCTACAAAACATGTGTACACAGCATGATCGCAGTTTACGAAATTAAACTTGAACGAGTCACTCAGCTAACATATTATTGTGTTTTTTATTCAATCAAGGCTTGATCAAGCTATTTAGCAAACTATTTGCCGATGTCAAGTGCAAATGTTGCGGCTCGTTTGTCCTGTGCCGAGTTCATGACGGTTAACGGGATAATCAGCTTGCGTCGATGATTCGCATTTCTTATTGACACTATGCTTTTTGGCGGCGTATAATGTGGGTTGCAACCAGTGCAAGTGCACCGATTAGTGCGATGACGTAGAGTGAGATTATCGTATGATAAATGGAGGTGTCTATTGTTTCTTCTGTAATTGGAATTTCAGTCGATAATTGCATTGGGATGGTATGCAATTTTGCGAGTTCGATTGTAGTCAGGTTGAACTTTATTCCCGGATGCATTACGGTCGTCTTTGCTTATTGGTAGTCCTCGTATCTTACCTTCGATGTTTACTCTATAGTCACTATTGACTTCCGGAGCTTTGATTCTCCAGTTGTTGGACTTTTTTAAGAGGCTTCAAGAAGGATAAAATGTAATTCTGGTTATCCAGCTCTGTCGGAGCTTCCTTGGACAGAGAGATAGGCGCGTGGGTTGGCACGTTTCATCTATCGTTTCAGTTATATTATGCAAGTAGGTAGGTATATTAAGCAAGTAGGTATATTAAGCAAGTAGGTATATTAAGCAAGTAGGTATATTGTCACGTTACCGAGGGTTGTGTGAAGGCACAACCCTTGGTAACGGAAGCTAAAGAAATAAAAAGAGAGATTTAGAGATATAAAAGTGTAATCATCAAAACCCCCTAACCTATAATTAAACTAAAAATTTAATAATAATAAAAACATCAAAAATATGTACAAAAGCAACCTTAAGTCCCAGAAGGGTAAGCAGTTCGGAGAGGCAGGCCGTGGAGTCAGGTCGTGGAGGCGGACAGGCAAGTAGCGAAGGCAGGCCGTGGAGACGGGCAGGCAAGTTGCGAAGGCAGGCCGTGGAGACGGACAGGTAAGTTGCGGAGGCAGGCCGTGGAGACGGACAGGTAAGTGGCGGAGACAGGCCGTGGAGAGGTAAACAGGAATTCAGGTAATTCGGGTAAGATTCTTGAAGTATGACTCTGGTAAGACTCTTCGAGTAGGACTCAGGTAACTCTTCAAATAGTATTCAGGTAACTCTTCAAGTAGGATTGAAGTGAGACTCAAGTAGGGCTCAAGTAAGACTCTCAAGTAGAACTGAAGTGAGACTGACTCGGAAAGCCTTCTTGAGCGGCTTTTATACCCCAAAAATAGTTCGATTCTAATATTCAAATTTGATCTGAATCTGCGTCAGAATTCTTCTGGAAGTTTCTGGATCCTGTTCCAAATCCATAATTTCAAATTCTAGATCTTCTTTCTCTTTCTTGCATTAAATTCATAATTTCGATTTAGAATGCGAGTAGTCTTCTAGAAGTCTCCATAGGCCAGAAGTTTCCTTATTCGACCTTCTTAGTATGACGATTATTTGACATAATTTAGAAAAATAAAGAACAATATTCAAATAAAAGAAATATCTGACTACCAGTTGAATCGTTGACAGTAAAGCGAAATACAATATTTACAATGTGAAAAGTGGAAAAATAATTAGAAATACGTATTAGCTTTGAAATAATAGTGAACCACTCTTATGTTTTCGTTCGTGATAACATGAAAGTGTTGTGAAATTGGATTTCAGTGGTTCAACTTGGACAAAACGTAAGTCTTTTTTTGCATTGATAGAAAGACTAGGGTGCTAGGCAATAGAATCGCGCTAGACGCGTAAGCTAATCCCTACAATATTAAGCAAGTAGGTATATTAAGCAAGTAGGTATATTAAGCAAGTAGGTATATTAAGCAAGTAGGTATATTAAGCAAGTAGGTATATTAAGCAAGTAGGTATATTAAGCAAGTAGGTATATTAAGCAAGTAGGTATATTATGCAAGTAGGTATATTAAGCAAGTAGGTATATTAAGCAAGTAGGTATATTAAGCAAGTAGGTATATTATGCAAGTAGGTATATTAAGCAAGTAGGTATATTATGCAAGTAGTGCAATAAAATCGAGCTCAGCCACCCCTTTTCATCGAAGTCATTTTCAATGGATTTTGTTCACTTTTATAAGTTGGTTGCCTACTACTCGTTAACCAGTAAAGCCTACTTAGCCGTGATACCTACTTTTCCCTTCGAGTTTATTATATGTGCTATTACCCTGATTTTTTTTCACGTTTCTACATTTTAGCCAGTAGAGGGGGGGGGACACCCTACTAGGACAAAAATTTGCGCTTTAAAGTTTAATATTTCGCAAACGGAATCCTAAATCGAAAAATGGTCTTCTTACGCCTACAATATTTTTTAACGACCAATCCAACGAAACCCCACACGATGGGGTAGACAAGAAAAAAAATCATCCCCACTTTCCATGTTAGGGGAGGGGGGAGGTACAGTAAAAAAAAAACCAACATTTTATTGTTTAAATTTGTCGGCTTGATAAATATGTATGCACACACCAAATTACAGCTTTCTAGAACCACCGATCTTTGCGCTAGGGCGCGGACAGACAGACAGACGGACATGGCGAAACTATAAGGGTTCCTTGTCGGACTACGCAACCCCAAAAAGTGGGGTCAAGGATAACCACTAGAGCTTCTGCTCCGTCTCGTAGGTGTGTCACTTACTGTAATGAGTCTTAGTCTCCAGCTATAGGAAACTATTTACTCTAAAGCTACGTATCTTAAGTAGGTACCTATCTAACCACAACCAAACCCACAAACCAGGGGAATTTTAATTAGTGACTTATTCATGGAAACTGGTTAGAACTACCCATTCCAGGGTCCATCTGTGAGTTGTCAACTTGTTTCTGTCAGCTTGATATCAACTGGATTACCTCGAGACAGCGACCCCGATGCTCCAAACCAAAAATTTGTACTTTTGCAACAGTTCGTAGAATTTTTCCCGGCGCGATTCAGGGCTTCGGGTCCATTTTGGGCGGTGTTTTGTTGTAGCTAGGGGTTGTTTTTGCGCGGCAAGTCCGGTCTGCGTTTCGATGTTATGTTAGCCAGAATTTTTTACCTACCCACATTTAATGTCTGCGGCCGATGACAATGACAGACTTAACATAGGTACCCTTTTTACTGTTAACAAGTAAGTAAAATTTAAGTAAATGAGTTAAACACTGGACGTGAATAAGAAATACTAACCTAACGCATCGTGGGTCTAGAGGCATGTCGCTTGGTTAAACCATTGAATTTAAAATTCAAAATTCAATGTTTATACTGTTATGGAGATATTGTTTTCATTGCGGATGTATTGTACGTCCGCATTGAATAAACTACTTCAAGATTGCCCAGCCTTGCGGCATAAAAAAAAATTCACCTCAGAACCTGTAGTTAGGTTCCTTGTTAACTCACGCAGCGGAACGAGCGATGCGAGCGCAGCACCATATTAGTATAAACGTTTGTCGAAATCAGTTTAGTTACTTAGCTCTATTTATATTAATTTGAGGATATAATTCAGCGTCCCCATATTCTACAGTCCCTCCCAATCTGCTACTTTCACGTGACGGTTACCTATCATCATCATCAGCCATTTGACGCCCACTGCAGGACATAGGCCTCCTTCGTGGTTTTCCAAGCTTCCCGGTGTTATGCCGCTCGCATCCAGCGACTCCCCGCCCCACCATAACCAGGTCGTCAGACCATCTGCTGGGGGGCCTGCCCACGCTGCGTCGTCCGCTCCGCGGTCGCCACGTCAGTACTTTTTCGCCCCAATGACTGAGAGACTGATCTTACACTTTTTGCGGACCCTCAAGGAGCAATTCCCATACAACCACAGTTTAGTTTTTATTTTACCAGCCGGATCGCAATGAAACTTTACCAATACGTTTAGAGGACACAAATCTAGGGTTGATCGTGCTTAGAATTGAAAATGGATCGAAAAGATTTTATAGCCTCGTGAATAGTTTCTATGAAAAGTCTTATGAGGCTATAATATATTTTTCACTTCTCATGCTCTAAAAGTTCGTCTTTATGTCGTGCGTAGGCGACATAAAGTCGCTTTTTATGCTCTAGAGCATAAAGTAAAATCTTCGTCGAAGACCAAGGCAATCGCTGCAACAGCCACACGAACATCTTTAACTTCATACAACAACCTCTTTATTTTATTTCGTTTCGTTCGTATTCTAAGACCAAGGCAAAGATACCAACAGCCAAAGTATACAATAAAACTTCATGAAATAAACTTATAATTTGTATTTCGTCTCATTTATTATTTTTTATATTTGTTTATTTTTCAATTTAGTAGATCAGTATAGTATTTAAGCCATAACAACAACTTATCATAGTTATAAAAAGAAAATGTTTTTATAACTGAGCAGTATGTAACGACCTTAAGTCAGGTGTCACGTCCCTACAGAAAAAAAAAAGAAA
Source organism: Yponomeuta malinellus (assembly GCA_947308005.1). Lineage (NCBI taxonomy): Eukaryota > Metazoa > Arthropoda > Insecta > Lepidoptera > Yponomeutidae > Yponomeuta > Yponomeuta malinellus. Next base: position 4,392,836 of record OX371019.1, read on the forward strand.
AAAAAGTTAATTGGCGGGAACCATAATTATTTTACATGTTGCTGTTTCATTTCCTCGCAATCGAAGTGAAAAGTAGAGTGTACAACTCGTCCATAAAACCCATTTTACACTCGACTTTATATCTATCCTCGCTCGCAAGCTCGCTCGGATGGATAAACGTCTCGAGTAAAATGGTGCGTTTTATGCACTTGTTGTACAATCTACTATTTCACTTCTCATGCTCTAAAAGTTCGTCTTTATGTCGTGCGTAGGCGACATAAAGTCGCTTTTTATGCTCTAGAGCATAAAGTAAAATCTTCGTCGAAGACCAAGGCAATCGCTGCAACAGCCACACGAACATCTTTAACTTCATACAACAACCTCTTTATTTTATTTCGTTACAACATTAAATATGCCAGAAAAAACGATTACTTTAAATATTTCTCATTGCTCTAATGTAACTTTCAATTTTAATTAAATTAGCATTTACTATATTTACATGTTGCTGTTTCATTTCCTCGCAATCGAAGTGAAAAGTAGAGTGTACAACTCGTCCATAAAACCCATTTTACACTCGACTTTATATCTATCCTCGCTCGCAAGCTCGCTCGGATGGATAAACGTCTCGAGTAAAATGGTGCGTTTTATGCACTTGTTGTACAATCTACTATTTCACTTCTCATGCTCTAAAAGTTCGTCTTTATGTCGTGCGTAGGCGACATAAAGTCGCTTTTTATGCTCTAGAGCATAAAGTAAAATCTTCGTCGAAGACCAAGGCAATCGCTGCAACAGCCACACGAACATCTTTAACTTCATACAACAACCTCTTTATTTTATTTCGTTCCGTTCGTATTCTAAGACCAAGGCAAAGATACCAACAGCCAAAGTACACAATAAAACTTCATGAAATAAACTTATAATTTGTATTTCGTCTCATTTATTATTTTTTATATTTGTTTATTTTTCAATTTAGTAGATCAGTATAGTATTTAAGCCATAACAACAACTTATCATAGTTATAAAAAGAAAATGTTTTTATAACTGAGCAGTATGTAACGACCTTAAGTCAGGTGTCACGTCCCTACAGAAAAAAAAAGAAAAAAAAGTTAATTGGCGGGAACCATAATTATTTTTACAAGTTGCTGTTTCATTTCCTCGCAATCGAAGTGAAAAGTAGAGTGTACAACTCGTCCATAAAACCCATTTTACACTCGACTTTATATCTATCCTCGCTCGCAAGCTCGCTCGGATGGATAAACGTCTCGAGTAAAATGGTGCGTTTTATGCACTTGTTGTACAATCTACTATTTTATTCTGTTATTATCAGTTGTAAGCACGAGCAAACCTAGATTCACAGCCTGTGCCTTCCACAAATAACATAACATAAACTCACGCCTGTATCCCAGAGGGGTAGGCAGAGACCAGGGACTGCCACTTGCTTCGATCCTGACAGATCACTTTCGCTTCCTCAACATTTATTAGTCGTTGCATGCACGCACGCCGGTTTCGGGTATTTTTTATCCCTTTGCTAATACATCCCCTATTTGGTCGAAGTATGTCCGTCTGGGTCGTCCCTTGCCGGCCCTTCCACCCACATTTGCTCGATATATTTGTTTCGTCAATCTTTCTTCCTTCATCCTCTCGACGTGTCCAAACCAACGCAACATTCCTTTCTCAATTTTAGTCACTACATCCTCTTTCAGTCCACAAATAAAGCGAAGTCAAAGGCCTCGGTTAACTATCTCTACTGCGTCTTTAGAAGAGACATATTCAGTTCAATTCGAAAAGTTTCGAACCCATCAGACCCTTGCGGACTATTCGACATCAAGTTTATGTCATTAGCGTAAATCCGGATTCACTTATTTCATTTTTTGTCAGCAGAGTCCGACCAGGTTTCGCTCTGATTCGCGGTGACTAGAGACGGAGCTCGCGTCGTCGGTTGCTCGTCTCTGACTGCGAAATCACGCTAATAGCAAGTAGTCCTTACGAAAAAGTTTACGTCATTGAATAACATCTCCACAAATTTTGGCATAATATCCTTACAGCACCGGAGCAATGGTGTGCATAGTGATTTTTTTGCATAGAGCTTGATTTATTGAGTTTATTGGGTACTCTTTTTCCTTTTAGTTATATTTGTGAAACATTTTTATTCTTCGCAATAATAGTACATTCTTACCGTAGGAATAAATAAGTCTTTCACCCGAGTTAAAGACTGTGCTTTTCATTACAAATATAAGGAAAGTAAAAACAAAAACATGAATTAGCTACAATGTAAATACATCTCTGCTATACGGATGAACAAACAAAACACTACAACTCGAAAAAACAAATGAAGATCAGTCAGACAGATTGCCGCTTTCCCGCCTTTTTTTTCTCGTCGCTGACTCTATAGTAACTTTTTATTAGATGCTAATGACGTTTTAAAATGTAATTCCGTAAAATAATGTTGACAGCCTAATCTCAATAGGGATGCGTTTCAGTTCACATAAAATCTAATCGTTCCATAACTAACTCATAATGATCATACATAATTCTTTTTATTATTCATGTAATTAAAAGGCTGTATAAACGTTGATCCTTTTACACATTGTAAGGTAGTAGTTAAAGGTGAAGGGTTCTTGATGCAATAAAAGTTATTATGAACTGTATAACTTCCGATTCGTTTTAATGTAAAACAGAGTATAGAAATAAGGAGTAAAAGAAGGTGATAATTTACAAAATGTTCTCGTCAGTCGGAGGTAGAAAGTAGAGTGAATCAAAATCGCAAAACAATAATGAGTGACGTAATTTTGAATTTGAGTTTGAAATGATGGCCAAAGTGAAGAAAATAACAAAGAGGTGTAAAAAGGTTTGCACCGTTCCATTACCCACGGGGGCGTCCGGATTATTTTAAAATAAAATTTTTATGCAAGACGTAAGAAGGAATCAACAAAGTGACACCGGCTAAGTGGAGTGACTGTGTGTCCCACACTATAAAAGAGAAAGATAAAATGTGCCACCTCGATCACATTATAGATGAAGTGACAGACAGATTTGTCATTAGTGTGACCGAAAGCGACAGCGACAGTGATTCGCTAACAATAATAGAATAAAAAAAAACATTATAACTTAATGTTAAATCTCTAAAACCAAAACAAACTGATCATTCATTATTGAATGATTCACTTACTCACTTAGCTACATCTTTATTTATTTTTCTTCAAAAAGTGGCAACCCACACAACGTCATTTCACTGCATCTAATAAAAAGTTACACTATATTTAAAAAGTTAGAACATGGTTCAGCAGAAATTTTAAAATAGAACTAGTTTTTTTTTAAAGAATTTGACAGCTGTCAGTTGAAAACGATTCTCCCCATGAACCTATATTCTCCCTAAGGCTGAAAAGTATTACTTTCGACCCGCTTCTCAGACAACTTCAGAGCAACTTTCCGACTGTGAGTAATGAAAACTCATTGATTATTTTATTTTAATTCCGTGTGAACAAAATCGCGGGCACAGTTAGTAGTCTTATAAAATAAAACGACAGAAGTTGGAGAAGTCATTTTCTTATAGTATCAAAATAATTTCCTTAGTTTAAAACAGTTCAAATAGATCAAATTACAAACTTATTATAAAACACTGGAATTACTAGTACAGTACAGTTTAGTTAATTTTACAGAAATATAATAAGTAACTTATTTCGGCTTGGTTCTCTACTAATCCTTGATATAGGGATAGAGCTTACCCCTGGATAAACAGATAGTGCTGTCAGATAGCGTTGGCGCAAGCCGGCCTAAATTTACTTTTAATAGTTGACTAAGTAACAAAGAAACAGCTTCAAGATCGTCGCATCTGCACCCAAGATCGACCTCAAAGGTTAAAGCATCATACGCGATAATATCGACTACACATCCGGTAATGTCTACAAATTCTAGTAAAAAACGGTTCTCTGCCTTTTTGCAGAAACATTTTTGGCCGATTTTCATTTGGCAACTAACGTTTCGAAGAATATTATTTTGCGGAATAATTATTTGCCAACTTTTCTTATTATTTTTTTTTATTTCCCAACCTCGCAGTTGCCAACTGTTTGTTTGGTTTGCTTTTTATAATGACATTTTTTCAAAATGCCAACTTTTAAGTAGCGTATGTTTTACTTAGCGTAATATTCATTCAGTTGTTTATTGTATACCAAATGTTGTGACAGGTATTTATGATTTATCATTATTATATTGGTAAGAAGGTTAGGGCAAACCTATAGATTAACCTAAAGGTTAGGAAAACCTAGTAAAATGGATAGAATTTTCCTAGCACTCGCCGGCCGCTGCCGCGGCACGCTCGCTTCGCTCGCTCGGCTCGTGCGTGTGTTGGTCACAGTTCTAACCTAACCTAACCTATAGGTTTGCAAAAAAAAAAAAAAAACTGTATTCAAATAGCACCCGTATGCTTTGAACTTTAATTTAACATGTTCTAATACGTATCCTACATTTATTGTTTTTTTTTATATATTATATCTATTTACGAAAAGGGAACTGTTTCACAGACGAAACGTTATTCATCTAATAGTTGTTTGGCCTAGTAAAAGATTTGAAAAATAATAAATACCCAAAACGTTTTGTTTCATTATAATAATCAGCTTAACAACAATCCTACCAAATGAAACGTTGCCATACAAAAATTTGTAAATCGTTTGTTGTCAAAGTGAAAAATAGGTGAAATGTTGGTTGGCAAGCGATAATCAGCGTAACAATTTTCTGCGAAAAGGCAGGATCCCGTAAAAAACACCTTCAGTTACATTTCGATAACGATAGCGCAAGTCGTTTCCAACGACGTGTCTCATGGCTGTCGGTAGCGCTGCGCTCCACTCCTGCGCATCACATGGGCAGGCGCGGGAGGGCGAGCATCCCCGGCGGGGGCTCGGGGGGGAGGAGGCCGGGGATCGACGACGGGTCTGGAACGACACGACGGTTGAGTTGAAGACAGTGGTAGGGAATCGAACAGCGGAGATTTCACTTAATTTATTCAGGAGAGATAGTTTCTATATGGAGACGTATTAAATACGCTATACATAATAAATATGTGTATAGCGCATCCAACAGGAACATGGGACATACTTGTCTAAGGCTACGTTACAATAACTAGAATAATAATTCGGAAAGGACCTTTTGAAACTGTTGTTCGCACACTGAAACACTAGATGGCGTTGACTACATCCTCTTCCGCGGTATTTATTTTCTAATGGTAACGTATCCACAGCGGGCCGTGGCGGGGAGGGGAGGTACGCGGGGCTACTCCTTTCGCAAAACTGAAGACTAGATGGCGCTGACTATATCCTGCATCGTGTTGTTTATTATCTATTTGTTTTCAATATAATCTCAGAGCCAATTCTGTTGAGCACCTAATGAAAGATCGTCTGAGAAGAGGCTCAAAACACTTGTACAGTCTGTTCAGGTGGCTGAGCACCCGAGGAATTCAAATAGAACAAGATACCTGCATCGCGGTATCTTTTTCTATTTGAATTCCTTATTATCGTTGATCTTCTTTACCAAAAATTGACAGTGTAAAAAAAGTATTAATTATATACATACGAGGGGGGATCAAAAAGTAGTGAGAACGACATAAACCTTTTTAAGAAAAAAAAATACTCGCAGGCATAGCTCAGATACATATTTGTAATATTAATAAAGAAAAAAAATCTTCGATTCTCTTTTGTTTTTTTTTTTCTGAATGTAGTCATTTGTTTGCTTTGTGTCGGAACGTGTTCTCGAAAAGGGAGAAAAACGAAGTGCGAGCCGTTATTAAATACCTCTGTTTAAAAAAATTAACGACGCAAGAGATTCATTAGGAGAGTCTGCTCCGCCGTATTCCACTGTCGCAAGGTGGGCTTCTCAATTTCGAGTAGGGAGAACGCGCACGGAAGAAAAACATCGTTGCGGTCGTCCATCGACGTCAGTCACCCAAGAAAATGTTGCGAAAGTCGAGAAAATTGTATTGAGCGTATAAATTATGATTTTTACAACCGATTTAAAGGGGCCGTCCATAAATTACGTCATCGATTTTTTCAGATTATAGGGGGGGGGCCCCCTATAATCATCCTATCGTCATTTCTTAATGACCCCCCCCCCTTCTCCCAAAATTGACGTCATTACTAGTTTGACAAAATAAAACATTGCAGATTTGAGAAAAATAGGGTATTATATGATTAAAACACTTGGTTATAGAATTATTATTACCTTTTATTATTTTTACTTTGGCAATAATCATTGATATAATATAACTTGTACTTAATTTTTACTTTTCTTTGGATAGTACCACGGGCAAAGCCGGGGCGGGCAGCTAGTATTTTACTAGGTGTGCTGGAAGAAATTTCTTTTTAGAAATAATCTTTTTGTACGTGAAAAATAAACTATAAATAAATAAATAAGAATGACGTCAATTTCGAAACACCCCCCCCCCCATATATCATTTACCGTCATCCGCAGACCAACCCCCCCCCCCCTAATTTAGAATGACGTAATATATGGACGGCCCCAAAGCAGTTTAACTATAAAAAATTCGATTATGTAGCCAGTTTATCGAAAACGGCCTGGTCTGGCAGAATCTATAATGACGTCAGAGGTCAGTAAATATAACATCTGTCATGTCACATATAACAACAGTCGCCGTCAATAGAAATTGTAGACTATGTAAACAAAGCGCCATGTTGTCTTTGTCTATGAATTGGTGACCTATCTAGAGATGGATTAAAATGTGTTAAGTGCTTAATTCATTTTCTTTATTTGATTCATCTCTAAAATATTCTGATGAATCGCTAGTCGAATTTCTCACATTAATTACAAATGGTTCACACAGCTCTCCATAGAATCACACACACGTTCCGATAAGTGTTACTATGATGTCACAGATTATGAAGTAACGCTTTCAAAACAAAATGACAGAATAGAATAGCATCAAGAATAAAATAGGTTTATATTCAAATAGACTATAGTCATTCAAATATTTTTGAATATTGAATATACTCGTACATCACTAATTTCCAAAGACAATACAGACTTCGATGAGAAAAAAATATGACAGCAATCTCGACGCAGTACAGAATTGATTATTGATGCTATGATTTTCCGTAAGTAACTGGTGATTATTGAATATTTCATGATGAAATACAGTGAATAACAGGCAAGACTTGATGCTACATGAGTTGAAATAATGTTCAGTGAGACTCCGTGACAGAATCTTGAGAAAAATTGAGAAAACGGATTGTTTACATAGTCCACAATTTCTATTGACTGCGGCTTTACGTTCATTGGTGTCTCGCGGTTAATGCTAATTTGTTTTAATATATCGAGCGATATTGAGTTATTTTACAATTTTTACGTTGCGGTTTCGTGATCTATCTCATCATGGAGGGTAACTTTGTATTCAGAAACCTGTCTAATAGCCTATTTAAACAATCCGAATGCAGTCCGAGAGGTCACTCACCGAACTTCTGCAGATGATGATGCAGCGAGGGCAGTATCAGCCGGTCCATCCCGGGGTTGAGCTGGGCGAGCCCGCGCGGCAGCAGCAGCGGCGGCGGCGCGGGCGGCGGCGGGGGCGAGCCGGGCGGCGGCGGGGGGGGCGGCAGCGCGTCCCACAGCGGCACGTGGTCGGGGTGCGTGGCGGGGCACGGCCACGCGCAGCCCAGCCGGCGCTTCTTGCGCTGCGCGGGAGTGGGGCCGTGAACGGAGGCTGTTCGTATGTCTCGTATGTACGCATGACTTGAGCGCTACTTTCGTATAACGTAAGCGGCCTGTATACGTCCCACTGCAGGGCACAGGCCTTCTCTCCGGGAAAGAGTACTGGCTTAATCACCACTCGTGCCGACCGCGGATTGGCGATTTCGAGCGCTGCGGTATGCGAATAGCTCAGACACTCAGGTTTCCTCACGATGATTCCCGTTAGCAAGTGGTACTGCTACTATAACTTCAAAATGTACCTACATAACTTAGAAAATAAAGTCATAAGTACACGCCTACACACAAGGAATCGAACTTGGGTCTCTCGCTTTCCGAGTCTAATGTTCTACCCACTAGGCTACCACCGCTGTTCGGTTAATGCTACTTTTGTATGAGTTGTGACTAAACATAAACTCACGCCTGTATCCCGGAGGGGTGGGCAGAGACCAGGTTATGCCACTTGCCACGAGCCCGACAGATCTCTTTCGCTTCAACAACATTCATTGGTCGTTGCACGCACGCCGGCTTCGAATTGTAACTAATGTTTTAGTAATGCAAGTTATTGATTGTGATCTGCTATGGTAATAGTACCGTTTTTAGATAGAGGACAGAATTCCTGGTAGAGTCAAAGGTAACTTTTATTCTCCCGGAATACTGGCCTCTTGTTTGTGGCACTGCACTGTAACCAAACCCAAGCCCAAACAAGAGCGTAGTATGCAGGAAAATTTAAATAGCTACCGCGCCAGTTATTCGTACCTACCTAAGTCCAAGAGCATGTGCCAAGAAACTGTAACCAGGTATGCAGTTTGTCAGAAATATAAAGCTAGTATCTTAATAAAAATCTTTACGAAAAGTAAGTAAGTTTAACATAAGTAAGAAGGTGTAAAGTAAGTTTACCTTCTTGACGGGCGGTTCCTCAGTATCGGAATCCTGTCCGGGCTTGTACCCGTCCGCGAAGCTCACGCGCTTGACTGAACGCGGCGGCGCATCCTTACTGCAAAAAAACATGCACGTAAGTTTCGTTGATCGTTGATCCTGCATAAAATATTTTGACAAAGCCAAAAACACCGGCTGCAACCGGTGAGGTTCACGTAGCAACCGATCGATGTATATTGAAGTAAATATTTACTGAATCTAAGCTACAACGAACCCGAGGCTATGTATGGTAGTGATAACTAAAATTGCCCACCGTATAACACACGCACATACGCACATACACACGCACGCACGCACGCACGCACGCAATCAAGCACGCACTCACGCACGCACGCACGCACTCACGCACGCACGCACTCACGCACGCACGCACGCACTCACGCACGCACGCACGCACGCACGCACGGACTAAGGTATTACAAAGAAAGCAAGCAAGCAAGCACGCACGCACGGACTACGATATTACAAAAAAAAAATATATATAATAAGCAGTCTGTTATTCCGATGCCGCTAAAAACAGAAATATGTTCGCTTGGCATTCGAATCCCAAGATCGCCACGGCACAGGATCGCCTAGCGTGGGATCACAGATCATCATCATCATCAGCCATTTGACGCCCACTGCAGGACATAGGCCTCCTTCGTGGTTTTCATAACCATGAGCGCGCATTATGGTTTTGCCATAATCGCCACGCTTGGCAGGCGGGTTGGCGATCGCAGTATGCGGTTGGAATCTCAGGAAGACGCTGCTGCCCGTCTCCTGGTAATTGATTTCCTTAGTCGCCTTCTACGACATCCACAGATCAGATTGGATCACAGATCAACAAGCGGAAAAGAAAACCCTGTCAAATTGTGTCTTGACATTTGTCAAAACAATTGCTTTTAGTAATATTAACCTTGTATATTCCTGTTTTCTTTCTTATTTTTGTTAATCTCATCTTAGGAAAAAACAATTTTTGTATTTTATAACAAAAAAGTAGTATTGCGCTTAATTGAGCGTAAGACATTATTTATTGTACACCATAAAATAACACAATTTATAAAACATTTATAATGCGAAAAAGATTAAAAGAGAGAGAAATAATTGGCGGCCTTATTGCTAATAGAAATTTCTTTCTCTCGATAGTGGGCATGCCACACTGGTTGTTAGGTGCTTATACTTTCAGGGATAATTTGCACTAAGACTAAACCGCTATCGTGACAGAAAATAAATGTACTTCTATTTTAAGCTTCATCTTACTGAGCACTTAGTATTATGCTCGCCTTTGTACAAAATTGTTTTTTTTTTATACAATAATAGTATTCACGAGCAAGTGAATGATTCTAACGGCTGAATCACGACCGTAGGGAGTGATTCATGATGATTGAACCATGAGCGTAGCGAGTTTACACGTCATTCACTATAACTTGTCCCTTGCCACCGTCATGTTTGCAGGCTATGACAGGGGCACAGAGTACATTATTGAATAATGACAGGGGCCTTCTTATGGTGAACGACGCGACGCGATCCTGAGCGACGCGAGTGATTCATGGCCCTCAATGTAAATCCTTAAATACTTTATACCGTGACTACGAAAAAAAGATTTTTTTTGTCTGTAATAGCAGCAAAGAACACAAAACAGTTTGTATCGAAAACAGTATTCTAATGCTAAACTCCTTGTCGCTAATATCAACCAATGAAATCTCGAGGAGTTATTTGTATGTCGAGTATTCTTTGCGCAAGGAGTTTGTATCGAGTATTTTTTGCGCAAGGAGGTTGTATAAATATTGAGATGGAGGTCAAATATTTTGGTGTGTTCTAAATTCAAACACCAAATAGTGATTAAAAGGTCTTTTTATTCACTGTTTTCAGTGAATAAAATATTATTCACTGTTTTCAGTGAATAAAATAAGCTTTTTAGACTGGGAATGGTATAAAGAATTGTTTTATTCAATTCACTTACTTGGCAACTGTCCCCTTGTCGTTGGATTTAGTATTCTCACTGTCGTAAGCCGATCGGTTCAAAACTGAAATAATAAAAATACGATATTTAACTACTTGTAAGAAAACAAAAATGTATTTAAAATATCCACAATATAATTAATTATCTATGAAACCCTCAGACCACATTTATCAAAAGTATACTCATCTTAAAAACCTATTTAGAGGCCAAAAATTCCACCCATGCCGGGACTTGAACCCGCGACCTCTGGCTAACCGTGGCCATTGCTTCGGTCAGATGTCGCTGCCCGTACGTAATACGGAGAAGTTTGTAAACAGGCTCGAAATTTCGCCGATCCTTGCACTTGCCGATTAGCTCAGTTGGGAGAGCGCTGGCACGGTTAGCCAGAGGTCGCGGGTTCAAGTCCCGGCATGGGTGGAATTTTTAGTCTCTAAATAGGTTTTAAAAATTGTCCTCAGCACGGGTAAGTGCAACAGGAATAATGTATACGCATCTTACTACATCACAGGAAATGTTTGATCGTGAGCGAGACAACATGCTTGACGTAAGATCAGCCTTGACTTTCACTGGCATAGGATACGTCAACGGGCCCCAACATTTCGAGAGCCGGTGTTATTTTGTACCCTAGGAACGGAACGGAGTATATGCTAAATTATTAGCGGCGTTTAGCAAAATTATGTCACGGCGCCGGCCATAGTGACTGACAGTGGGCCGCCGGCCGCCCCCGTGTCTTGTCACCGTATTCCTGAGCTTTCGCTGCATTGATTTCTGAGACTGACACTTCTGGTTTACGAGAAGAAGGGAAGTCTTTTGACCATCAAACCCAAGCGTTTGCGCGTCTTGTTTTGCCACTAGACATGGCAAAAAGTATTTGATTCACTTTTATTTATTTTTCTTATGTTTAGGGTCGCTTGCAGAAGCACGCTAAACCGATTTAAGTCGAAATTTTGACAGTTCTTCCATATATTCTTAAAAGATAAACATTTTTCAAATCGGAAAAAAATTCTTTTATTTTTCGGCAGCACAGGAACCTTATTTTTGGCCACCGGTTCTAAAATCTGGTTCCATTTAGGGGGTCACAGCGGATCCCACGGCGTGCTCAAAGAGTGCGCATACGAGCCGCTGAGTACCCCATGGCATGTAGTTATAATTTTCTATTCTGGTGCAGCGGAAATGTTGAGGGCCGCCAGTGGACCCCGTGGCCTGCTGAACTAGAATAATGTTTTATATTACTGGCAGTGAGAGTGTTAAGAAAGTTTGCTAAGTATAGAAACACAAAAATTAATCCGTAATTTTGTTATTTATGAAACGCATACAATTTTTTAATTATTTTTTTTTCATCTCCCGCAGTGGGCGTCAAATGGCTGACGATGGTGATGATACATTTTTTACAGGTCATTAAACATTTGACGTGACAACAGACTTAAGACTGTTCTTAGTTGGGGCATGCTGTCCCGCGTGCACAATTTACCATTTTTAGGGATTGTAATAAAATGAGTATGCTTTTGATGAGTTAGACGGATAATTAAATTTAAGGCATATTTTTCATACCCTGTACTAAGATAGATAGATAGAGATAGAGAACACTTTATTGCACAACCAGGTGAAAGATATTACAAATAGTTTCTTATATCTAAGTAGTGGTATACAATTGGCGGTCTTATCGCTTAGAGCGATCTCTTCCAGACAACCTTTGGATGGAGAGGAATGCACCAAGAATACAGTCGGTAGATGGATGTACAGCGAGAGATTACAAGAATATAAGTACTTATAATCATATTGTACCAATAATATACTTACATGAATACATTAAAAAAAAAAAATAGCTACTACATTAAATATATATAAGCAGCAGTTTACATGTATATAATATAGATGAATTTTTTGATTGAGAAAATTTAATTCCGAAATAAATAATTTTGGGAACAACTTTTCTTTATAAAAACTTCGTAAGGAAAAATATATTTAAAATGTCCGTAATTTATTTATACATCAAACCCTCAGACCACATAAAAAGTTTACTCATATTATAAGAATATAAAAAAAAATGTTCAATTGTGCTAGCGAGACGACATGCTTCACGTAAGAGCAGCCTTAACACGTAGTTTTAACGTACCGGCCTCGATCCGGGCGTCGAGTGAGCGCGTCTCGAGCGCGGCGGCCGGCGCCGGCGCCGGCTCGGTGAAACAGTCGCCGTACTGCAGCCGGTCACTCGCCGCGTACATGTCCGCGTACGCCTCGTCATACCTGCCGATCGCAACGTATTGACGTCGTGAGGGAACCCGACTGTCTGAGGTGTTCGGTTCGTTGAGGTGGTGGCAAATGTTAACTATGTCAAAATGAATTTCCCAACCTTTTACAACTGTGGTATACTCTCTCCCTGAGAGAAGGCATGTGCCCTACAGTGAGACATATCGTTGTTCGGCATCCAAAACCACGATCGTGACTTTTTTTTAAATTTTACAGGAGACATTAAAAACTTTACAAATCAAACCGTCGTTACACATACAAAATTTCGAAGTAATAGTTTAAGTTAGTCTAAAAACCATTGTTTCGTATTTTTAGTATGTGCATGTGTACGACGGTATGATTTCTAAGGTTTTTTATTGTCTCCTGTAAAATTTTACAAGTCACGTTCGCGGTTTTGGATGCCGAACGACGATATAAAGGCTGCTTATGTTGCAATTGTGTTATGTAGTTCTACTCGCCCGCCGCCGCTGTCGTTTCCGCGCGAGGTGACGCTCTCAATAGGGTAGAGCTGTCCGCTCTCGAGCACGCTGCGAATGGGGAACACTTGGCTGCCCGCCCCGCCCCCCGCCTCGCCGCCCGCCCCGCCCCCCGCCCCGCGACCCGCGCCGCTGCCCGTCAGGACGATGTTCACGTCGCCTGGCTTCAGGCCTGAAACACGGATGCACCCTGATGTCACTGATATTTTGGCTAAATTATTATATATCATTTTATTTGGACACGTAGACACTTGACCCAGTCACACCTGCTCCTATATTACGCGCACCAAATCCTGAGCGATTCCAATCGTCTGTCAAATTACATAGTAATTGCTATCGCGAACGTCAGAATTCCGACAGGATTTAGTGCGCCTAATTAGGCCCCTGATTTTAATAATAACTTCCACACAACACAATCACTTGTCCCGGTCCCAAACTAGGATACCCTGTGCTATGGTGACCAAGGGCATGACAAACATTGAAAAACACCCAGAGCGAGGCCATTTGTACGAGTCAAATACGGCGACCTCCAGTGGGATTTGAACCCTCGGTTTCGGTAACCAAGCGCGTTAACCGCCAGACCAACGAGGCGTCAGTGTTAAACACGCACGCACGCACGCACGCACGCACGCACGCACGCACACACACAGACACACACACACACACACACACACACACAGACACACACACACACACACACACACACACACACACACACACACACACACACACACACCAGCGTTTGTCACTTGCCTTAGACCTTAGTCGTAGCATGCATGCCCGCATACTGGTTTGGGGTACATTTTCGAGTGACCGATCAATTAATTGAATAATAGACTCACCCCAGCGGCTAGGCCGTTGTTGCTGGGGCACGGAGTCCCCGGGGCGCCAGTCGCACTTGATCTGCCCCCGGCAGCCACGCGATACCACGGTCTCGATGCGGCAGGCGGGCGAGTTTGCGCTCTCTTTGGGTTCGATACTCGGCTGTCAAAGATTGCAATGTTACATTTTGTATTTCGACCGACTTTCCATTTCGAAGTTACAATTTTATTTCATGTAAATGTTTGGTGTAAAACAAAACAGACAACTTTTTCATCTGTTTCACGGTAAGAAACCGTACGTAAAAGATAAACAATAAATTGCCTCGGATAAAAATGGCTCGCTTTAAGCCCTCGTTGTACAATCTATCCTCCTCAGTCCTGACCTTGAAAACCACAATGGATTTCGATTGTTATTTTCAAGGCCAGGACTGAGGAGGCTATATTGCAATCTTCTGTTCATATAAGTATGTAGATTATAAACTTAATTCTGGAATCAATTTCTTGAATTTTTGTCGGAAGAATCCGATGAGGTTTCGCTCTTAGATGAAGAAAGAAGAAGAAGGAGATTCGAAGTATAAAGTATCTAAATAGATAGATAGATAGATAGAATATTCTTTATTGTATGTACACCAGGAATTACATATGAGTATTTAAATATGTAGGAGACCCAGGTTCGATTCCCAGTGCGGGCATGTACCTATGATTTTGTTTTCTAAGTTATGTACATTTGTGAAGTTATAGTAGCAATACCACTCGCTAACGGTGAAGGAAAACATCGTGAGGAAACCTGAGTGTCTTGAGCCATTTACATACCTCAGCGCTTGAAATCGCCAATCTGCGGTGGGCACGCGTGGTGATTAAGCCCATACTCTCTCTCTCTGAGAGGAGGCCTGTGCCCTACAGTGGGACGTATATAGGCTGCTTATTATGTAGGTGTTTTAAAAACAAGTAAACAAGAAGCTCGATCATCGAGGTAAGTACTGTATGTTAAAATACTATTGTGTTTTCTCTCTCTATCTCTTTCTCCCACATAATATCTTCTACTCTTTCTCTCTTCAGAAAACACGCTATATAAACCCACTACAAGAAACCCGCACTCACCTGATGAGCGACCCCACTCTGGTATTCCATGGCCATCCGCTCGTACATCTCGTAGTTATTCATCTCCCCCTCCTCGCCCTCGCCCTTCCAGCCGCTCTGCGAAGCGCTCATCACGTCATGGAAACTATAGTTGGAGTTCTGCGATGATGGACGAAGGTGGCTCTCATCTTTCTCGTAGGTTTGTTCTTTGACGCTGGACGTAGACTCTTGGGATGACGCTTGAGAGTGATTTGACTCTTCCGTCAGTTGCTTTAGGGTCGACTGAGAGTGGTTTGACTCTTCCGTCAGTTGCTTTAAGGTTGGTTGAGAGCGGTCTGACTCTTCCGTCAGTTGCTTCAGGACTGATTGAGATTGGCTTGATTCTTCCGTTAGTGGTTTTAGGGTTGTTTGAGATCGGTTTGACTCTTCCGTCAGTTGCTTTAAGCTTGGTTGAGAGTGGTCTGACTCTTCCGTCAGTTGCTTCAGGACTGATTGAGATCGGTTTGACTCTTCCGTTAGTTGTTTCTGGGTTGTTTGAGATTGGTTTGACTCTTCCGTCAGTTGCTTTAGGGTTGATTGAGACTGGACGGATTCTTCAGTCGGTTGCTTTAGGGTTGATTGCGACTGATTAGACTCTTCTGCTAGTTGCTTAAGGGTTGAAAACGGCTTGGCCTCATCTTGCGTTTGCTGCGGATGAAAGGGTGATTTGTGGATATTCTAAAATGTCTTATGAAAGCCTGACAAAAGTTATGCTAGCGTTTTTTTGTTACTTTTCCTTTTGTAATACGGAAAATATTATAACTTACCCCTGCAACAATTTGAACAGCTGAAAACCTCATTTTTATGTAGCCTATATACGTCACACTACAGGGCACAGGCCTTCTCTCAGAAAGAGAAACTTTTGTGAAAAATCTTTTTTGGTTTTTTGTCAAATTTTATTGACCGGTTTTGTAATTAATTTGCAAAAATCAGCATATTTGTGTGCAACGCATCAGCTTTCTTTTCTTCTAAGCGTGATGCATTGTTTCGCTTGCCCTCATACTTTACAAAAGTCAAGAGTTTTGTTACTCACTAGAGCCCTGAAGATTTTTTTTTTAATAAAAACAAACGACATGAAGAATCGAAGCATATTTCAGCGCATTACTGAAAATGTCAGCAGAAAAAAGTAGGGAGGACGGCTGTGAAGAGCAAAACTTACAAAACCCTGCACAAAACTTTACTTAGACATGAGATTTCCGCACTTAGCCTCATGGTTGGGCCATTGTACGAAGCAAAGCTGTGAGTTTACTCCAGTCACCCTATCCCTTTCCTTCTTTGAGCCATCCCCGGCAAAGCGGGCTGTCGGTTAGTCCCATGTTGTGGAAATGTCTATTCAGGGGGCAGAGGCCTGTTAGGATCGCCACAGCTTTGCGCAGATTATCTCTTCCCAGACGCAGCAGGCCACGCGAAAGACGTTTCGAGACTGTTAGTGGAGCCTCCGGGAGAAGCTTGTTAGCATTTGGTTTCTGTTCTCCAAAGTTGAGCATGGCTTTCTGTTCGCGACCTCTACCATTTCCTAATGGATGGTAGTGGAAGCAGGGTTTCGGGAATAACAAATATAAAACGTTGTTAAAACATTGTTCAAGACTTACTTTGACATCCTTGGCCTCATTTTCAGCACTGCCAACATCCGACGCCGGCGACTTCTTTTCCGGCTCAAAATCAAACTGTACTACAGTATCTTTCTTAGATTCCTCGCTGTGCCTCGAGGCGCTATCTAGTATCTCCTGCTTTATATGTATGCTGTTAGTCACCAGATCATTTTGCAGCTCTTTCACATTTATTATTTCCTGTCTGGGCTGAGCCGGTTGCCTTCTGGGCGAAAAGTCTTGAAGATCTGTTACTTTGTCATCTTCCGTGCATTTTTCCGTTTTGATGTTGTTTAGAATGTCCAAGTCGAATAGGTCGTCGCTTTGGGTGGATTCCGAGATGGACTGCTTACGTTTCTTCCTTCTGTCCTTCTTCTTTTTACTTCTTTTCTCTACTACCTTCTTCTTTGCTTTCTTTTTCTTCTTCTCCTTCTCGGATTCGGTGTCGGAGTCGCTGTCCGAGCTGCTAGAACTGCTCGAGTCGGAGCTGCTCGATGATTTTTGCTTATTCTTCTTTTGTTCTTTCTTCTTCTGCTTCTGTTGCTTCTTCTTCTTGGACTTCTTTGTGTTTTCTGAAAAAATGTCACCGCTGTTAATTCTCAAACAATTTCTATCCTTTGAAAGGTCCTAATCTGATTGTTAATAGTCTGACGTAAAAAATCGTGAGAAAACCTGAGTCTCTTACTAGGCCACCTTAGTGCTTGAAATTGTCAATCCGCGGTAGGCACGGTTGGTGATTGGGCCGTATCAGCATTCAAACCTACAACCACTGTCTCTTACCAATCTCGTCGTCTTCCGAGCCCTTCTCGGCCTTTTCTTGCTTCTCTTTTGCTTTCTTGACCTTCTTCTTCTGTTTAGCCTTCAGCTTCTTTATGTACTTCTTCTCGAGGCGGCGCCGCCTCACCGCCTTCGACTTGTGACTCTTACTGGACTGGAAAAAAAGAGATTAGATTTGAACTCTTTGTTGTAAACTGTACACAAAGAGATAAGATTAGACGAGTATTCTTTATTGTACACGAGGACTCATGACATAAAAAACCAGCCAAGTCGGACTCGCGCACGAGTACCAATATATATACAACATTTGAAATTTTCAAGCGTCTACCTATTGCCGTTATTAATATCGAGCAAAAAACGGCATAAAAATCACGTTTGTTGTATGGGAGCCCCCCCTTAAATATTTATTTTATTTTGTTTTTTGTATTTTTAGTAATTATCTAGCTATCTCATGAGATACAGCCTGGTGACAGATAGACAGACCCTTTGGAGTGGTGGTAGCCCAGTGGGTAGAACATTGGACTCGAAAACGAGAGACCCAGGTTCGATTCCCAGTGTGGACATGTACCTACGATTTTATTTTCTAAGTTATGTACATTTGTGGAGTTATAGTAGCAATACCACTCGGTAACTGTGATGGAAAACATCGTGAGGAAACCTGAGTTTCTGAGCTGTTCGCATACCTGAGCGTTTGGAATCGCCAATCCGCGGTGGGCACGCGTGGTGATTAAGCCCATACTCTCTCTCTGAGAGAAGGCCTGTGCCCTACAGTGGGTCGTATGTAGGGTGCTTATGTAAGTTAGTAATTTATATATAACTCAAACGACTTACACGAGAGTAACACTAGGTGGTCACATGTGGGTTTTGCTTTATAATTAATTTTTTTTAGCATGCGCTGCTGTGCTAGGTTCGTCACCTGTATTACAGCAAATAAAGTTACTAATGTCTATTCACCTTCTTACTTCCTCCTTTCTTCAGTTGCTTGTCATCATCATCCGAGCTGTCGCTGATGGCGGTGGCCGAGAGCTTCCGTTTCCTCACTTTGTCTTTGCCTGCCTTCTTTTTACTGCTGCAGAGAAAAGTATCCAGGTTCTGTATTAGAAGCTGCTCGCTTTTTTCTTGGCAAAGCATAGTTTGCGTTCTGATTATGTTAGTCTTAGAAAGTAACTTTGCTGAGGTCGTAGATAATGACATAGGCGATGAAGTGCGTCCATGGAAATTAATTTAAATTCGATAAAGACGAGGAGGATATGAATGTTCGAGGCGATTGGGGTTAATATTTGGGAATGTTAGGTTATAATTTGATCTTTTGACAGAGCGATCTTGACATTGTTGTCAAAGATACTCTTTTGCCGAACCTCCATCGCATGTGACACAGACGTCTATGCCAACAAGTATAGAGGTTAGTAATCAATAAGTTTTCTTGAAATATTTTTCAATCGGAAAGTACGAAAAGTAGAAAAAACCGGCCAAGTGCGAGTCGGACTCAAGCACGAAGGGTTCCGTACCATCTATACAACATTAGACAAAGATCGAATTTGAGTAGAGCGCCATCTATAGAAACCAACAAGAAGCGTTTAACATTGACATTTAACGACATGACATCGGCGCTGTGAAGGTTACATAGAGGGCCGCTAGATGGTGAGCGCTGTCTAGATAACGTTTGTTGTATGGGAGCGCCCCTTTAATATTTATTTTATTCTGTTTTTGGTATTTTGTGTTATACCGGCAACAGAAATACATCATCTGTGAAAATTCCAACGGCCTAGCTATCACGGTTCATGAGATACAGCCCCGTGATAGACAGACAGATGGAAAGACAGATAGACAGACAGTGAAGTCTTAGTAATAGGGTCTAGAGTTGAGATTTGTAGTGTTTTATTTGTTTTATGTCCATTTTTCTTTCTTTCTTTCTTTTAGATGTTACAAACCTACCTTTTTTCCGTCTGTTCCTCCAAATTCGCCCCCAGACCCCATTCGCCGCTGAGCTTCATCTTCTTAGCCTTCTTCTCCTCCCGGGCACCTTCTGGCTTCTTCTTCTTTCTGGACGCCTCTTCCCTGGTGGGCGTGTTGCTTCGGGACTCCTTCGCGGGCTCCGGCGCCTCGGGATACACTGCGGCCATGAACCTGTGGAGGTAACATGAGGATAAAATTTGTTTTATGTGGATACTCTAACTATGTCATGTTGTATAGAAATACAAATATTTTTATTTTCTAAATCTACAATTCAAATGTAATTTAATGAGTAACAACGATTCATCGACAAGCTCAATCAGTGTTCAACGGACATGGAAGGAAAAAATGTAGAACGAAGCGGGACTCGAATTTTTCTTTCCATAACAAGTTTGTTTATCATCTTTGTTGTCTTTTGGTTTTATATTAAATGTAATTGTTTGTATGAAAATACTTTATTTTAATCACACATAATAACAAATTATTAAAAATCGTTTGTAGTAGTGATATTTTAAGAAATTGTTTTTGAAACCACTTTGAACGAAAGAGCAGCGCTTTCTGTAATACAGTTTTTACTCAGTACAATACATAAAAGAGTCTTGACTCTTTTATAAATTATGAAATAAACCATCCAGCTCGAGAATAGGCCGTTGAACTCTCCGCTTTTAGTCTTTCTCCAATACATTAAAAGGCAAAACGACCCGAGAGAAACTACTGGATCCACAATTTCCAACTTGCTGATTTGCAGCCCGACCATTGATTAAACTCGTCATCATCAACCATTTGACGCCCACTGCAGGACATAGGCCTCCTTCGTGGTTTTCATAACCATGAGGGGTTTTGCCATAATCGCCACGCTTGGCAGGCGGGTTGGCGATCGCAGTATGCGGTTGGAATCTCAGGAAGACGCTGCTGCCCGTCTCCTGGTAATTGATTTCCATAGTCGCCTTCTACGACATCCACGGAAGAAACCGGAGTGACGCTATTCTTAATCCGGCGCCACACGGATAATTAAACTCAATTGCTTTTTTCAATCGCTATTTAGCGTTTAAGAACGCCAGACATAATTTTATCTGGATTTATCAACTCACAAGATAATTTTCTATCTAAATATTCTATTATCTGTCTACAAAGAACGTAAGGATTACGATCCTCTCTAGAAAAAATCACATTATTCTGTCACATCAGTGTGAAGGAAAGGAAATAAAAATCCTACCCTTACTACCAGACAGACAAACGATTTCCTAACTGTAGCTACATTGAGCACGCGTACTTAACGCCATCTATTAGCGGTAACTCACCGCTGATACTCCCTGTCGAGCGTGACGTCACCCTCCTCGCCCTTTCCCCCCTTGGGCGTGGCCGGCCTCCCCCCCTCCGCCGGGGCGCAGTCCTCGAACTCCCACTCGGTGGCCAGCTGGACCGCGGTGGCTTCCGTCAGGCATTGGGACTGGCGCGGGTACCAGTCGCGCTTACTCATTGGCGGATAGTCGCCCACTCTGGAAGTGTAGATGTTTTTAACCTTCGGTTTCTCCTATTTTAGTTAATCTACTGTTAACTTAAAAACTAAAAACAGCTGTCAGTTTTTTTTTTGTATGCACTTGGCCAAGTGACGGCTGTTAACAGTATAGTCAAGTCATTTTTCACCCATCGTTTATCGTTTTTGAGATACCGATCGAAAAAACCAAAAATTATTTGTTCCATTCCTTGCCTGCACTGTGGTGAGCAAACATGCAACAACGTCGCCAGAGTCGACTTTCTATTCAACGACGACGATGATGATGATGATGTTTCGCCCATCAAGGCATGATTTCTTGAGGTGCGTGCGTGCGTACGGGTGTGTGTGTGTGTGTGTGTGTGTGTGTGTGTGTGTGTGTGTGTGTGTGTGTGTGTGTGTGTGGGTGGGTGCGTGCGTGCGTGCGAGCGTGCGTGCGTGCGAGCGTGCGTGCGTGCGAGCGTGCGTGCGTGCGTGCGAGCGTGCATGCGTCCATGCGTGCGTGCGTGCGTGCGTGCGTGTGTGTGTGTGTGTTTGTGTGCGCGTACGAGTGCGCCGTTTGGCCGGTTTTTATTATCGTTATTGTATTGGCACTGACTGCCTCGTTGGTCTAGCCGTTAAGGCGCTTAGTTTCCAAAACAAAGGTCGTGGGTTCGATTCCCACTGGGGGGGCGCCGTACATTTGTATAAATGGCCTCAGTCTGGGTGTATTTTCACGTTTGAGACGTCCTTGCCTGGTTACCATAGCACAGCGTATCCTAGTTTGGGACCAGGTCAAGTTATTGTATTGTGTGGAAGTTATTATTCCTATTATTACTTACTGATCGCAGCCGTACACTCGATCGACAAGCGCCATCTTGCAGGTCTCCAGTTCGCCGTAGACCACCGTGCGGTCCTTTACACAATCGCAGGTACGGGGGTTCTCGGTGTACCAGAGCTTGGGGGAGACTTTCGTTTCCCTGGAATGGAATTGAATAAATTAACCTTCTGCGCGCGTGGTATATTAGATACTACCGACACCCTTATAACAAAAAAAAAATGTAACGATACTTCCTTATTATGATAAACTCGTCGACGCGTATTGAATTTTTATTTTTAATGGTGTAAGTAAAATAAAGTCGAAGACAACAGGGCTGAGTAAAAAAATTGTTGAGTTCCTATTATTTCTTGCTAATCTCTACAGCCAAATCGGCAGAAAACTAACTTTTTTCCAATAAAAGGAATCTTCAATCTTCAAGTATACTTCTATTTATCTAATTTCGCTAAGGAACAAGCCAAGTTCCTTAACCGAAGAAAAATTATTATGTTTTTTGTCAGTTTATTACCAAAACCTGGATAAATCCGGATAATGTTTAGTAAATCTATAAGACAAACATACCTGTAACACTTATTCCTGTCATGCCTGAACAGTAACGGCTGACATATCTTCAGCACAAAGCTCCAAGTTTCCAACGAATCCATGGTCACTTTCGACATAGAATTATCCAAAGCATCTTCTAGCTCCTTCTCTATATCGACCGAGCAATCGAAGTCGTCCGAGCGGACACTTTCCGTTGTCTTGTAACTGCTTTCCGTCGACTTGTAGCCGCTTTCCGTGCTCTTATAACCGCTTTCCGTCGACTTGTAACCGGTTTCCGTCGACATGTAACCGGATTCTTTAGACTTGTAACCGCTTTCCGTCGACTTGTAACCGCTTTCCGTCGACTTGTAACCGCTTTCCGTCGACTTGTAACCGCTATCGGAATACTCACTGCGCTGGCTTGGTAATTCCGTTTTTATTTCGGGCGTCGTCGATCCGGACTTCGGCCTGGATTCGGGCGTACCGTAGCTTTCTTCATTGACCGGCGAAATGTCGTATTCGACCAAACCCTTGTCTTGGGACATATCTTCGTCTGATAAATTCTCTTGTTTTATCTCTTTTATCACTGACTCCAGGAACTCCTCGCTTAGAAAATCCATCGAGGTGTCTTTGGAGTCTTGCGAGTCCAAATCTAGACCCTTTTTTATCTTGATAGAGATATTTTGTGTCTTCTTCGGCAGGGAGTATTTCTCTACATCGCTGTCTTCGTCAAACATGTCCAGCATTGCTTCATCGTCGGGATCTATTTCGTACGTGAACGAGTCTTCGACCGGTTGTAGCTTCTCTATCTTTGGGATTGGCTCTTCTTTTACC
Source organism: Yponomeuta malinellus (assembly GCA_947308005.1). Lineage (NCBI taxonomy): Eukaryota > Metazoa > Arthropoda > Insecta > Lepidoptera > Yponomeutidae > Yponomeuta > Yponomeuta malinellus. Next base: position 4,416,038 of record OX371019.1, read on the forward strand.
TTGAAACAAAAGTAGTCATTGAAATGTAGTCAGTAGATTATCTATGAGTTTATCAGTCATATTGAATTCAATTCAATTCAAATAAATCATAATAAAAACAGAATGTTTACTTAATGAATGTCAAAGTTGTTAGTTTCACAATTAATAGATTATGTGGAGAAGAAGCTAACAAAGAAACTCCACATTTATTCTTTTCAAAACACGTTTAACTTAATTAACAGAGTTTTCAACCTAAAATATTATTCATGAATGTGTTTAACACTAGTCACAATTATCCTGTTATTAACATTAATCTACTGTTTAATGCCAAACATCTTCGTCTTCTAAATAATCCTTGATGTTTTAGTAAGCTTTTTGGCACTGAATGCGCTTAACACATTTTTTAAACCGCGTTGGGAGGTAACTCTGATATATCTTGAGGAATTTTGTTGTAGAACCTTATACAGTGCCCCATAAAGGATGTATTAACTTTTGCAAGTCTAAATAGTGGAAATGACAATTTGTTTCTTTCTAGTATTAACATTATGGTGGACACCAACATTTTCGAAGTCTTTGATATTTTTTCTAACGTACATAATATTTTCATTCAATTGCTTGTATGATAAGGCAATAACGCCGCCAATTGTACTGCGATTTATTGAATTTCTGTTAATGTAATCTTTGTGTACAATAAAGAATATTCTATCTATCTATTTTTTATTTTTGACATGCAACTGTTAAGATGTTGGTTTCTTTCAAGAAATCTCTTAGCGAATCCCTACTACCTAACTTGTAAATAAATCGGATGGCTCTCTTCTGCAAGATGAAGATAGTCTCAATGTCTGCTGCCCAGCCCCATAGTAGTATACCGTAGGACATCAATATCATTGAATTATTACTTCGGACCCTGATGTACTTAAACTAAACAAAATGTGCTTTTTCCATCCGAAATTTGTACACTATCACATCTGAAACAGTTCAGCGAGTTGCAAAAAAATTAATATACCTTAAGCAGTGTGGCCCTCTTCATTTCGTCATGTTTCTTTTCTAACCTTTCTCTGTACTTCTCTAGAGGACATTTGACCACTTCTTCTATTTCTTCTTTGACTGCTTCCACTTTTCTCAGCGTACTATCGTCCGTCATCACTTTGGGACTGGCAGTCTCGTTGTCTAACGACCAAGAATCGCAGACTAAATAATCGTTCAGATTTACATTGGTTTCTTTAACACCCTGTTCGTTTTTTATCGGTTTATCTGCTTGTACTTCGTCTTGTGGATTTGTTTTGTCATCTTTATCTCTAGTTCCTTCTTTATCTTTTAGTCGTTCTTTGCTTCTGTCTTTCTCCCTCTCCCTAATTTTATCTCTATCGTCCTCTCTTGCTTTTTTCTCTCTAGATACAGACGCGCCTCGTTCTGTCTGACTCCGGTCCTTCTTTTTGTGATCGGAGTGCCGTCGGTCGTAGCCTCTATCACTTCTTCGGTGTTTTTCTTTCGAGAATCGGTCTATGGGTCTATCTTTTTTCTTTGCTAGCTTGTTTTCGGGTTTTTCCTGTGTTTTCCTCTGGAACGGGTTATCGTAGCCAGGCAGGATCTTCTGGTAGTCGAATTTGAACGCTTTGCCCTCGGCTTTAGCCTTTTTCGCTTCGCGGATTAGCTTGTCTACCTTTTCCGGATCTGCAATAAGGGGGTGAGGTTAATAATGGTTTAGTGCCAATTTAATCGAAATTAAACTGTTCGAAGCTGCTTAGGCGCGCTTCATATTGGAGGTCGACTCAACTGGACAAATCATGTTTAGTTTTAATGTTGAAATCGGGGTTTGGTATGGGACAGAAGATAAGCAAAGCCGTTTCACCATGTGGGATAATAGTTACGCAGAGAGAGACCACTATGTGGCCATATGTACAGTGGACCTTAATGCTATGACAGTTTTTATGAAGCGGCATAAGAAAAAATATTGAGTAAAAAGGGGAAGTCGATGGAAAGGTATATGAAGAGATAGTGTCACAAATGCAGGCAAGCAGGAAAAACGTTTACAGTTTTGTTTTTGTTTTAGAAGCTGTTCGCCCAATAAATGTCAGTAATACAGACAATAATCATAATAATATTTTTTATGTACAATAAAGTGTTCTGTATCTATCTATCTACATTACGTTAAATTACATTTAGTAAAATAAACTTACACAACTATGTAACTATTCTACATAACTACGAGTACTTAATTTAACCGTCTGATCCACAAACTAACTATCACCGCCACCGAAAATTTTGTAGGTCTAACGAGTTTGATTCAGCGATATATTGCTCACCATCTCACTCTACGCAGTTAAAAAGAGAGAGATGGGATACATTTTTTCGCCCCATCAAACTCGCGTATCGAGTACATACTTTACTTCATTCCACTTTAAGAAATTATTAATGAAACCAAATTAACAAGGACTTTAATTTAATTAATTTTTGACAACTGCCCAAACAAAATAAAAAAGAGTGTAATGACTTCAGGTTCATGTATGTATCTTTGTAAGTTTCTTTATTCCACCGTAAGTTCTAGATGGTTCAACCGATTTGGAAGTATGTGGTGTTGGTTGTTAGAATACTTGTTCCTTGTAGAGCATGTGACATTTACAATTTGTACTTACATGCTTGTGTATTTAAATGCTTGTGATGGTCTTGCTCGGTTACCATAGAACGTGGTATCCTAGTTTGGGACCAGGATAAATGGTTGTGTTGTATGAAATTATAGTTACCTGTTATAGTTTGTGTGCCTAAGCTAGCAGTCGTGTTATTTTTAATTGTTAAATAAACGGGATTCATACCACTTAATTTATATTTTTAATTTATTTGAGTTTATGTCTACGTCCAACCACGAAAGTATGAAAATAATATTATAACAATTGTTTTTATTCCTTGCTTTTTTGTGTTAACAATAATTATTTCTTAAAGCCGAATGAAATACAGACATGGAACTGATACCGTTACCGAGGCTGGTCTTCCTTTTCTTTAGAGCGCGCGAGAGACTGCGCGTGCGCATCCTCGGCGCGCAAGCAGGCGCTTCGAACACACGGAACTTTGACGCTTCGTGCATAATAGGGGGGAGAGGTTAGGTTAGGTTGGGTTATTACATCATACAAGTCATACAACGCAGCTTAGTTCAACATTACGTAGGTCCGTTTTTTTTTTCTTTCCATGCTTAACGATCTGACTATAGTTTGTGATTGAAATCCATTTAATAATTAATAGAATCTCAGAGATCTCGTTGATAAAATCTATTTTATCTCAAAATATGTCTTTATTTTTGAGATAAAATTCGAATAAGCGTTCGAAGCCTTCATGGAAAGATGACGTATACGAAACGATACAAAACGGAACGCTTAGGATTGCTCTAACTTGTGTAATATAATATGGTTAGGTTAGGTTAGGGCTATGTTGGGTGAAGTTAGGTAAGGCCAAAGACCTACTCAAACCACAGAAGGTTGCAAACCTGCTCCGCAAAGGATTTATAGAATGGACGCGGCGGGACAAATGGGACGAATCGTTTGCTTCTGAAGCTGCGTTGACAGTCAATTTGGACAAAATAGCCTTGATTGGATATGTGTCAACGGGTATCCTTCAAATGGATATCCGTTGACACGTAGCCAATTTCCACACTTTGTTTTATTGCGACTTGTTTTTGCACCTGCCGCCATTTGGTTTTTTGCATTCAAATACTAGTGATCGAAGTAAGTGGCAAACCGCCGTGGCCTAATTATGCCCACCAAATCCTGAGCGATTCCAATCGCCTAACTGTCAAGTTCCATACTAATTTGACAGTTAGACGATTGGAATCGTTCAGGATGTTTGGATGTTACTGCGGTCAAAATAGCGTTCGAGTAGTCCCAAAATCTACTATGTCCGAGACTAAGACCTTGTCCCGCGAATTACTACGCGCGTTGGCGATGTACTGGGCGCCAATACATTGCGCGAATTTAAAATACGCGAGTGGAGAGTTTTACGCGCGTGTTCGCGGCAAATTCGCTCTTTCTGGAGAAGGACTTAGAACGTGTTAACGCGGCTTGACCGCGCGTCGGACAATTCTTTGTGGTCGGAATAGGCCTTAAGTGGCAGGACACTGGATTTATAACAATATCACTGGGTTAGATTAGTTGAGTGAGGATAAGTAGCAGTTCACCGGAGGGGATTGAAAAGTGCAGATTTGTATAATGCCCAACAGATAACTTGAACAAAGTCTGGAAGCGTTTGCGATGGACACGTAAGAGGAAGAATTATAAGTCAAATCCCGCGCCCCCCACCAATGAGTTCTGAAATACGTCCATGCGAAGTCAAAGTGACTTGTTCAAATTATTTCTCGGGCATTATAAAACCCGTGCCCGCATTGGCGTTTATAGGGGAGAGCCGGGTGGGCCGTGCCTATTCTAGATTTCTCTAGTGGCCACCCCAAGATGTTAGGTTACTACATACATGCTTTGAGGCAGATTGCTGGCAGTGGCTGGAGGAGATGAGGATGTCCGAGGACAGAAGGAAGTGGCGTGACTTGAGGGTGGCCTTAGTCCAGCAGGGGACGAGCACGGACTGATTGATTGATTGATACATGCTTTGATTCTGTGTGGTCTATCGCTTATCACACAGAATCAAAGGGGCCAGCCCCTCACTGGAAAATGACCCTAGATACGCCCATGCATGTCGGACTCTTCAAGAAAAATACTGCAGAGGTGATAACAACAAATTAAATCAGTGCAGACAAAGGAAGTGAAAAGTAGAGGTGCGATATCAAAGAGGACGTCAGCGACAATTTGGCTTAGCTTAACATAACATAAGGGGTAGGCAGAGATCAGGGTCCGCCACCAGCCACGATCCTGCGATTCTGACAGATCTCTTTCGCTTCATCAACATTCATTAGCCGTTGCATGCACGCACGCCGGTTTCGGGTACTTTTGCTCTTGCCCTTTGCTTAGACATCCCCTATTTAGTCGAAGTATGTCCGCCTGAAACGTCCCTTACCGGCCCTTCCACCTACATTCGCTCGATATATTTCTATTGTCAATTTTTCTTCCTCCATCCTCTCCATATGTCCCCACCATCGTAACATTCCTTTCTCAATTCTAGTCACTATATCTTCCTTCAGTCCACAACATTCTCTAATCAAACTATTGCGTGTCCTGTCATTCAAAGTAACACCACACATACTTCAAGACAATAAACTTACCTAAAAACTTGATAGGGGGCATGGCTTTGGTAGGCATGCCTTTCTCGCTGTTGGACGGCGGCAGGACGAGCCCTAAAGGAATCCCCAGCTCCACCAGCTCCATCTTCCGCTTCATGTCCTCGATTTCATCCAGGGTCTTCTTCTTGACGTCGCTGTATGTTTCGCCTGGAGACATTTGGTTGATTCAATTTTGGTTCGTATGTTCACAATAGTAGGTATAATAAAAATTCAAAATCAAACTTCTAAGTTACACTAACAAAAAGATACGGCCGTTTATGTCGCCAAAAACGTATATTTCGACACTCAAGGGAATCAAAATTCATAGGGTACTTTCCGATGACCTAAAACTATGAAATTTGGCAAGTATTGTCGTCTTATACTACAAGTATACAGGGAAAAATCTGAAAGCTATAAATTTGTAATTAAATCATAAAAAAATTTGTCTAGTTCGGGAAAAGCTCGGAAAAACTGCGAGACTCTATTCCTGAACTATTTGTAATAATATGTAAGTACCTACAGTACGGAACCCTCGGTGGGCGAGTCCAGCTCGCACTTGTCTGGTTTTAAGTTAATTAGAAAATTAAGTTAAAAGTAGCATTTCTAAAGATGGCTTGTTTACAGTTAATATCTGCAAAGTTAAGGTTTATTTTATAGTATATATGTATGATACTTTTTATGTGTGCAGTAAAGTATATAAACATAAACGTAAACGTAAACATAAACATAAAAATAAACATATACATACAGGCACATACATGAGTAAAATGTGTCAAAAATTTTGTAAAAATTGTTTTTCTAGAGTGATTTTTATACACCTACTTGAGAATCAATATCTGGTATGTTGGCATCAAGATTCAACTCAATTTTGGTTAGTCTGGTTCTAAACAAAATATGGAATCGTTTTTGTTTCTTGTTATGTAAGATTTTACTTTATTTTCAATAATTAAGGAGTTCACATAAAGTAGCAAATTCAATCTCTCTCAGACCACATTTTCCAGGCTTCAGGGCACTTTACATAAAATACATTTGCCAGGCTTCAGTACTTTGGGTACATTACATTGTATTTATATTTGCAAAGCTTGGCAAATGGTGGCTTGGGTTACTAGATACTTACATTTGCCAGGCTTAGGTGGCTTGGGCACTTTGTCAACATCAGGTGGCGTAGGCTTGGGCACAACTTTCGCGCTGCACAGCTTACCGATGAGAACTGTACTGCCTGCTGCAGAGATTATAATCGCAATTCCAATAGCAATTTACATTTTTTTTAAGTTCAGGCAATTTATTCCAACCTACAGATTTTACATGAGATAAGTTAAGATAATGTTTTATTTCTCACACAAAAACACACAATCATACATTTGGATGAAATGAAATTTAAAAAAGCTAAAAAATTTGCAGTTTCCTTTTGCAGCATGAAACTATAGCTATGCAATAAAGTCAGCTTGCAAGATTAATAATAAATAACTGGCATTCTACTTTATTTTAATTTTAGGATTAAGTTTTTCATCACTGACTGTGTATCACTAATCTCACATCTAATCTAATCTAAATTAATTAACCTCAGTGTCAACAGTCTGGGCGATATCTCAATTAGCCAAATAAACTGTGTAAACGGAGGGAGAAGGCAGTGGCTGAAAACCAGCACTGCCCAGGTCTGACCTGGGTCAGCACTAGCTGGGCCACTACATTTTGCCTTATTTTATGTTATAACCTATGCCTTGTTTTAAGTTGTTTTTTTGATGAGGCAGTAAAAGACTCAGCTGCCTTTTGTGGCAACTTAGATACACCACAGGCTACATCTATGGTCCTTGTTTTGTCTGTTGTGTATTTAGTTTGTGGCGAGCACATGTCAACTCTGCGCGCGCACTATAAACTCCAACATTCCTGCATCGCGCAAGCAAAATGTTTCACATGACATACCATAAATATAACGTCCGACGAACATCAGTCGGACCGGCCGTCCCCAGGCATACGATCTGCCTGGCGGGAAATTTCCCTTTATAGTGGAAGAGCACGATCACCCGCTCTTCCCTATAGTGGTGACCCTCGATAGAACAATGTCAACCTTCCTTCGCTCTCGCAGCACCCCATATACAATCAGTCTCAAAGCAAGGCCAGCATCCTCTTCCCTCTCACCTCATCAGTTCCACTACAGTCAACGCACCGACTACTGGTACTGATGGTGATCTCCCCCTCCCCTCGGCACGGCAGCCACACAGCAACAGCGCACGTTGCCAGTGGTACAGCAGCCTTCACCGGTTCCTACCACATGCGCGGTCCCCATGGTACTGTCGCCGGTGAAGTGACTGTTAGCCGCCGAACACCCTCAACCGCTAGTCTACTCACTGACTCAGCGACTCCTGGCACTTGCAGGCTTTAGAGCACAGACTTCGATTCCTATCAGACCTAGCTATGCGTAGCTACGGTCTTGAAGGGGAGTGATGTGGCGAGCACATGTCAACTCTGCGCGCGCACTATAAACTCCAACATTCCTGCATCGCGCAAGCAAAATGTTTCACATGACATACCATAAATATAACGTCCGACGAACATCAGTCGGACCGGCCGTCCCCCGGCATACGATCTGCCTGGCGGGAACTTTCCCTTTATAGTGCTAAGTAGCATTAAGCTCGCCTATGTGCAAAACTTTCGGTTTTATATGAAGGATTTAATAATAATAATAATAAGAGCATGATCACCCGCTCTTCCCTATAAGTTTTCTTTCTGTTGTTGTGCATATTATGTTACTTATCTGCTTATTTTGTTTTTGTGATGTATCTTGTTGGTATAATAAATGTCTTTCTTCTTCTTCTTCTTTAAATGCTTTATTATCTTATCTTAAACTTACTGCCAGGCCCAGAGACTTTAGGTATAGATGGTGTGATAGAGGTCTTCTTCTGAATGGAAAAAGCCCTGAGTCTTTTTTTTGCATTCTCCACTCCCTTTAGAGATGTCTGGATGCGAGGGATGGAGGGGTCCGGTGTAGATGGCTTGTCAGGCAAAGGTGAACTCGTCGATGAGGTTGGCTAGGAAATAAATTTACCATTAAAAGAACCACTGAATCTGTTCCTTTCAAAGCCAGTGAAGGCATGTCTGCAAGGTATCTATAAGGTATCTAAGGTAGACATTTCTTGATATCCTGGTGATATATGTTACGTGTTAATTAACACTTTGAATTGTTATGGGTGAATGCAGTCTAATGGCAGCAAATTTTGCAGGGGCTTCTAAACTTTTTAGGTTCATGGTCCTACATGTTTATTATTTTGCTACAACACTCTATTTGAATTATGAGTGTGATGACAAACATACATAAACTCACGCCTATATTCCAGAGGGGTAGGCAGAGACCAGGGACTGCCAAAAATAGGTTTAGTTTCCAAAGAAGAGACAACAGGATCACGTTTCAGCGCCCATTTATTCCCCACAGCGCTAACTCTGGGAACACATAGCTAGTCTTACACCAAAAACATCCTATATTGAGAATAGCACCCTTCAGGGCTTTGGCTTCATCTCCAACTTATGTTTTTCATTAAATATTGGTTTTCAATGCCCGAGCGAGCATTCAATTTATTTTGCTTTACCCAGCAATGAAAATGTTTTCGAATTGGCATTCAATACATCCAATGGTTGTTCAATCCACTAGCCAACTTTATTATAACCCTTATACTGTCTGTGCTCTTCTGGCCAGGTATAAACGAGGTATACTTACAGATTCCAACGAGAAGTTGGCACCCGTCGGCAGAGGAATATCGAAGGTCTGATAACAGGAACCCGTAGAACCAGAAGAAAAGCCAGGAGATTGGTTCTGGCGTGACATCTTTGCGGTTTTAGGCACACAATGCTTTAAAGCTACACCACGTTGTCTTTTACATTTTTGGCGAATGCAAATTATGCAAACAATCTCACGGCAAAAATAAACAAACGAAAACTAAATATTTTGGATTCAATTCTGCTTTATGGATTCACTGCACTGATTATACAGGCACTTCGGTTTACATTGAGCTATTGAGCGCTATTTGCGTTGTGAGCAGGCTGTAAGTCGGTTCACAATGCACTTATTTTTACCAGTGTAAACGTCGTGACCTCATTAGTGACGTCATAATTGCGCGCTCACGGCGTTCACGAAAAACAGGTAGTGCAGCGTGTGCGGAAACGTCAAATTGACATTTGGTATCTGCGTTTGTTGTGGTTTGATGTTTTTTTATCGAGAAAAGAATATTTCAAGTCTGAATTTTATCGAAAACCCATGTGCCACCTAGGAACACCAAAGCGACACTCCCCAAGCAACAATTAACTTAGAGATGTTGTTGTGTTCCATTTGAATGACAGATGGATGACATTAGCGCGCTTTCGCCGGTTTATATTGAACGATGGCTATTTGCGCGCTCACAATGTAAACCAGTGAGTATACAACGATTGCAGTGTTCGCACCAATAGCGCATTTTAAACCGTAAGGATGGATGACATTAGCGCGCTTTCGCCGGTTTATATTGAACGATGGCTATTTGCGCGCTCACAATGTAAACCAGCGAGTATACAACGATTGCAGTGTTCGCACCAATAGCGCATTTTAAACCGTAAGGCGGACAATCACGAGCCGAGAATTGTTATTCACAGACGAAACTAGAGACACTTTGATGTTGCCGTTACGGTTTTGACGATTATTAATGCCAAAATTTAAATATTTTATTGCATTCTTATTTTACGATGAAATAATTATACAATTTTATATTGTAGCGTTATTTCTTTTACTGTCAAAATACGCTACTAAAATGTATATTTTTGTATAATTTCAAAGTTTAGTTATTTTTCTCAAGAAATTAATAGTTTTATTTTATTTTCCCACCTAAAATTAACTCATGGTTGGCCACTATTTTGGACGCTCTTTGAATGAGTGATTGCCCATGGCAATCGCTCATTCAATACGTTCATTCAATTATTCTTCCGTTCACTCATCTCGGCTCTCGCAAATCATTGAAATTTTGACCACGGAAGGAGTTGGGTGTGCGCTCTGCTCCGCCGCCTCTCTCCAACCGCCCTAGCGGCCATTTCTTTTTTCATATTTTTTAGTCTGCGACGATTGCCCCCGCTTTTGGGTGAGTGTGAACAATTATATGGTTGTGTTTATTACACTAAGTATCTATTTCCTGTAATTGACTGTGTAAATATCTATTGCTAAATGGCTTTGCATGTTTTACTATCTAGGTACCTAATTTTCCGCCGTTCTGCCTATTTTAGTGTACCGCCACCTTCAAACTCCCTTCTGGTGCTTTCCGGTTTGGGTGGCGATGCACAGGGGCGTTTTGATGTCCCTATTTTAATACTGGAAAACGATTCCAGGGTTCGAAGTCCAGCTTGTGAACTTCCGTATCCAGCTTAAGACCGGATCAACAACTTCCGGTCTCACATCATACGAAACACCTTTTGGACGAGATTCTACGGCTTCCCGGAGGGATCGCGCCTTTCTTCAGCGTCTCTACTGAGGCAACACGGCGCGTCATCCCATCCAGGCTAGGGGAGTACCGTTCATCAACATTTCCGGGCTGAACCAATTGAACTGGTGTAGGGCACGACCCCATTGTTTTCCCTCAGTTTTTTCCTCTGTAAATAAATATTTGTAAATACTGTATTTGTCTCTCCTTAACATTTTCCTGCCCATCTTGTCGAAGCGCGACATTGGCGCCTTTCAACGTGTGTAATGTTCATTTGGTTCAGTTCGGTTTGTTGTGTAGTTTGTTTGGTGACGGTTTTTATGTGAAGACTTGCTTTTTTATGTTTTGCTCTGTGTGCTTAGTAGCTGACGTCTAGTGAGGTGACAGGTAATTCGAATTGTCGAATTTTTGTTTTGTTTTCTTTCTTTTGTTACTTTCCATACTAGACGCTAGTTACTTTTTTGTGCCAGGTTGCTACTTAACTTTTTGCTGTCTGCCGCAGTAAAAAAGAGTCTATTGATTTAATGAGTTTGTAACAGAACGGTGAGTTGTCAATATTTATCTGTGTACCGTTTTTTGTTCACACTACCCCAAAGAGGTTTCTTTAAATTTGACCGTAACTCTTTAGAGTTTGATCATGGCCTATGACATTAAATTCCTTTCGCTGCAAAAGAGTGAGCTGACCTATGAGGTTGAGATCCGTGGCGAGGTACCCGCTAGTAAACTTGATGATTTGCGTAAACAAATATCCAAACTCTGCCGCATTTTCCCCTCAGAGGACATTCTAGAATCGCATCTTGATCCTATTTCTGAGATTACTGATATCGAAATTAGTCTGGCTAAGCTTGAGAAAAATTACAAGGCTCTAAGATCGAAATATGAAAGCAATTTATTTGGCAGGTCTAAGGCGCTATGTAATCACCTCTATCATAGGTTTAATAGAATAGATTGCTCCCCGTGTACTGAAGCGTTGGACAGACTTAGTCCCCTTCTTTTGAGGTTCCAGTCTCTTCAATCTTTTTTTTTGGAGTCTGGCCCCTCTGGTGCCAGTTCTACTAAAGCTGGCGCTCGCGATAGCGAAATTGATGTTGACAGTGCTAGACAAACCCAAGTGGTGGTTTCTTGCACAAAAAACTTTGGTGAACTTGCGACTCTGAAGTACAATGGCAAATCCTGCGCGCGTGCTTTCATCCAGCGTATGGACGAATTTGTGAGGGCGCGTGGCATATCGACAAGCAAGATTTTGGCTTTTGCTACTGAAATTTTTACTCATGAGGCTCTACACTGGTTCCGCGCTATTCAGGAACAAGTGACGTCATGGGAAGAGCTAAAAGACAGGCTGAAAGAAGATTTTGGTCACGCTGACTACGACTACCGATTCTTGTCAGAGATTAGGGCACGTACTCAGGGTGAAAGTGAAAATATCACCATCTACCTCTCTATTATGGCAGGAATGTTTTCACAACTCAGTAAGCCACTAGCCGAAGAGGAGAAGTTGGAAATCCTTCTACATAACATCCGTCCTTCTTACGCGTCAGTTCTTACATCGGTCACCGAAATTAAGACGATTGAGTCCTTACGACAGCTCTGCAGGAATTTTGAAAATGTGCAATCCCGTTTAGCACAGTTTCAGGAGCCGCCTAAGGCAAGTGGAAATACCTTGGCTCCAGAGTTTGCTTATTTACCCTCTAGCTCTACGGATTCCACTAAACAGAATCCAAGATATGAGAATAATTCCAGCGGCTACAACAAAAATTTTCAAAGGACGCCTTTTAATCCTTCTAATCGGAATCAAAATTTTAATGTTCTGAAACCGGTTCACTCTGTTCAGGTAAAAAATAAATTCTGTCCTCGCTGCCGAGTTGACACTCATGGCTTGAGAAGTTGCAAGGCAGAACGGAAAATTGTCTGTTTTCGTTGTGGTCGTTCAGACGTTAAATTCCACGACTGTCCGGACTGTCAAAAACCTTCTACGTCTGTTCAAAAAAACTAAAAGTGCAGAATTGTGGACCGACTGTCAGTAATTTTGATGAGCAAGATTGGAAGGACTGGCTCAAGTTCATCAAAAATTATAGTTGTTTTTACAAGGTGTCTTCAATTCTGCAAAACAAACCCGACCATGATAGCAGACCTTTTGTCAACATCAGAATTAATGATGCGAATGCCTGTGGTTTACTTGATTCTGGTGCTGCAGTGTCAATTTTGGGCAAAGATTCCCATAAAGATCTTCCCTTTCCAGTCCTCTTTGATGACAGCATTTCTATAATGGCCGCGGGTGGTCATACTTATGCAAGTACCGGTTACGTCAATCTGCCCGTGTCTTTCGAAGGTCAGTTTCATATTATTAAAGCCTATGTGGTACCCAAGGTGGAAACTCCTCTAATACTAGGTATAGATTTTTGGAGGAAATTCGAGTTATGTCCGAAATATCTTGGTTCGGTAGACATAACTCATACTCCTCAAGCACCTCTTGCTGTTTTGACTGCCGTTACTGATACGCACATTACACCTTACGAAAATCTTGACGATTCACAACGACTCATAGTCGATAATATCGTGGACCAATTTCGTGACATTTCGATGGAGCACAAGGGTCTAGGTAGAACGTCCGTTATCACTCACAGAATTGATACCGGTGATGCCACCCCTATTCGTCAGCGATATTACCGAATGTCGCCAGAGAAGCAGCGTATCCTGACCAAGGAAGTGGATGAAATGCTTTCTTTGGACGTAGTTGAGCCATGCGAGAGCTCTTGGTCCTCTCCTGTTCTTATTGTCTATAAGAAAAATGGCCAACCGCGATTTTGCCTGGACAGTAGGAAGCTTAATTCTGTGACAAAGCGCGATGCGTACAGTCTTCCCTACATCTCGGAGATTTTGGACAACCTTCGTGACGCCAAATTCCTGTCGAGTATAGACTTGTCCAAAGCGTTTTGGCAGATACCAATCGCTGAAGAAGATCGTGACAAGACTGCCTTTTATGTCCCTGGTCGTGGGACATTGCATTTTAAAACCACTGCGTTTGGGTTAACGAATGCACCTGCGACCCAGCAGCGTCTGGTAGACAGCCTCTTTGGTGATTTTGACTTGAAGGCTTTCGCATACCTCGATGATATTATTATCATTAGCAGTTCTTTCGAGGAGCATGTGTCTTTACTTCTACGAGTTTTGAATAAGTTGAGGTATGCTAATTTGACAGTCAACTTGGAGAAGTGCAAGTTCTTCCGAAGTCAGTTGAAATATTTGGGATACGTAGTTGACGCTCAGGGCTTGCGTACTGACCCCGAAAAGGTCGAGGCCATCCTTAACTATCCGACCCCTACTAGTCGGAAGGAGCTGAAACGATTCCTTGGCACGGCTACTTGGTACCGCCGTTTCGTGCCAAGTTTCAGCACAATCGCGGGTCCTCTAAATAAGTTGACCTCTAATAAAAAGAACTCGCCTCCCTTTGCCTGGTCTGCTGAAGCTGACGCTGCTTTCAATAAACTCAAGGAGTGCCTAATTTCTGCACCCGTTCTTGCGTGTCCTAATTACAACCTACCCTTTGAAGTCCACACAGATGCGAGTGATTATGGTGTCGGCGCTATGTTGACTCAAACGGTGGATGGCGTAGAAAGGCCTATAGCGTATATGAGTAAATCACTCACTGGATCAGAAAAGAACTACAGTATCACTGAACGAGAAACTTTAGCCGTATTAACAGCCTTAGAGCATTGGCGTTGTTACTTGGAGAATGGCAAAAGATTTACTGTGTACACGGATCATGCTGCATTGCAGTGGTTTCTATCAATGAGTAATCCTACTGGTCGTCTTGCTCGCTGGGGTGTCCGACTATCATCTTTTGATTTTGACACTAAACATCGCAGAGGTGTAGACAATGTTATTCCTGACGCGTTGTCGAGAGCTGTTCCCGTTTCCTCTATTTCAACTTCGAACGCCATTACTTCCACTGACGATTCTTGGTATAAAAAATTGTATAATACTTGCCTAAATAATCCGTCATCTCTTCAAAATTTTCAAATTAAAAATAATTCCCTTTTCCGATTGTCCAAAAACAAATGCTCGTTGACGGCTGAATTTGCTTGGAAAGAAGTAGTACCAAGTGAGTTGAGAGAAAAGGTAATTTCCGAAAACCATGCTACGCCTACAGCTGGTCACTTGGGAATCCATAAGACCTATCACCGCTTGGCTCTGCGCTATTTTTGGCCCGGCATGCACGGAGACGTAGTTAAGTTTGTTTCCTCCTGTTCTAGCTGCCTTTCGCATAAATTGCCAAATCACGCAACTCTGGGCGTGATGGGAAGACCTAAACAATGTTCTAGACCCTTCCAAATGATATCGATTGATTTTGTAGGCCCTTTACCCTCAAGTAGGAAGCAAAATGCATATTTGCTGGTCGTAGTTTGCTGCTTCTCTAAATATGTCATGATGTTCCCTATGAGGAGAGCCACCGCTGAAGGCACGATTAAATGTTTGGAAGATTCAGTTTTTCTAGTTCATGGTGTTCCTCAAACAATTTTCTTAGATAACGGAAGCCAATTTATTAGTAAAAATCTAGACAATTTTTTCAAAAAGTATAAAGTTCCCAATGTGTTTTTTTCCCCGAGATATACACCACAAGTCAACACGGTCGAGCGGTATAATAAAACGGTGATGACCTGTGTATCCAGCTTTATTGACGATGACCATAGGACGTGGGATGTCAATCTTCCAAAAATTCAGTTTGCCATGAACAGTTCTGTCAATGAGGCGACTGGTTATACTCCCACGTTTCTGGTTCATGGTAGAGAACTTGTTACCTGTGGATCCCACTACTTGGATTCAGAGTTGGGTGATGAGGTAGTTTTCTTGCCTCGTGACAAGTACTGTGACTATATTGGTCATCTAGCCAGTATTTTCAACAATGTTCAGGCTTCACTTTGGCACGCACATTTGAAAAACACGTCTCGCTATAACCTTCGACGTAAAACAGCCGAATTCCAAGTCAACGACATTGTTTGGAAAAGAACTTATTTTCAGAGTGACAAGGATACTCATTTTAGTAAGAAATTGGCCCCTAAGTTCACGAAATGTCGCGTCAGTGCTAAGAAATCCCCACTTGTTTACCAGCTGGAGGACATGACCGGTAAAGATCTCGGTGTCTGGCATATTAAAGACCTTAAATTAGTCAATTGTACATAAGTTATATTAAGTTTATTTTTTCCCTTATTTTGAAATTGTTGCATTTACCCTATTGTTGTCATTTCCATCATATATTACGACTGTGCTTTAAGTAGTCGGATTTTTACATCAGGCAACTTTATTTTGCGGAAGGGTGCCTTAAGGTTGTATTATGTCATCTTAAGGCTATTCAATGAGAGAAGAGTTATGGAAGTTGTATGCGTGGAAAGTATGTAAGAGTAGGGCACTGGTTGAAATTAGCTGCGGATTTTACCGTTTTATAGGGCAAAATCCTTGGGCAGCCAGCGGGGTATCTGTAGCGTTATTTCTTTTACTGTCAAAATACGCTACTAAAATGTATATTTTTGTATAATTTCAAAGTTTAGTTATTTTTCTCAAGAAATTAATAGTTTTATTTTATTTTCCCACCTAAAATTAACTCATGGTTGGCCACTATTTTGGACGCTCTTTGAATGAGTGATTGCCCATGGCAATCGCTCATTCAATACGTTCATTCAATTATTCTTCCGTTCACTCATCTCGGCTCTCGCAAATCATTGAAATTTTGACCACGGAAGGAGTTGGGTGTGCGCTCTGCTCCGCCGCCTCTCTCCAACCGCCCTAGCGGCCATTTCTTTTTTCATATTTTTTAGTCTGCGACGATTGCCCCCGCTTTTGGGTGAGTGTGAACAATTATATGGTTGTGTTTATTACACTAAGTATCTATTTCCTGTAATTGACTGTGTAAATATCTATTGCTAAATGGCTTTGCATGTTTTACTATCTAGGTACCTAATTTTCCGCCGTTCTGCCTATTTTAGTGTACCGCCACCTTCAAACTCCCTTCTGGTGCTTTCCGGTTTGGGTGGCGATGCACAGGGGCGTTTTGATGTCCCTATTTTAATACTGGAAAACGATTCCAGGGTTCGAAGTCCAGCTTGTGAACTTCCGTATCCAGCTTAAGACCGGATCAACAACTTCCGGTCTCACATCATACGAAACACCTTTTGGACGAGATTCTACGGCTTCCCGGAGGGATCGCGCCTTTCTTCAGCGTCTCTACTGAGGCAACACGGCGCGTCATCCCATCCAGGCTAGGGGAGTACCGTTCATCAACATTTCCGGGCTGAACCAATTGAACTGGTGTAGGGCACGACCCCATTGTTTTCCCTCAGTTTTTTCCTCTGTAAATAAATATTTGTAAATACTGTATTTGTCTCTCCTTAACATTTTCCTGCCCATCTTGTCGAAGCGCGACAATATGTATTAATAGACACTCTAAATTAAAGGATTCTTTTTTCCTAATCTCTATCGTACGTTTAGTTTTAGATTTATACTACCTGAAAAGTAATGTATAATGTTTTTTTCACATACCTACGGCGATGATTTTTGTCACATGCATAGTAATTTTTTGTTTTAATTACTGATTCTGTAGAAATGAGGATGAAGGCACTGGCAAAAACACCTCAAATCCAACCTGTTCATAGATTATGAGACTCGAGAAACAGGTCCTTATTTCTTTATAGCCTGGAAAATGTCTTTTGAACAGATATGTAAATCCACCCGGTAGCAGGTGGATACAGGGGCGCCGGAAGTAGGTTTCGCTGGGTTGGGTGGTGGGGCGAGCACAAAAAGGGCCCGAGTTCGTTCAAAAAGGCCTGCGGGAAGCCAAATTACACGAAAGTTATTTGGTTAGGCTTTTTCGAGTTTCCGCCACCTAGCCAATGTATTTTTTACGTATGTGCAATAAACGTATTAATAATAATAACGAAGAAGTCTGAGACAAGTGTTTTAAAAAAAATAACAGTTAACGTTATTGAATAATATACAAAATTCATTCATTTATTCGAAAAAAAAACTATATTTATGGGGATTATCCAAAACAGAAATAGAATTGTGGTGGGCCATTTCGCGGGCCCAAAGGGAATTTCTTGCTTGCACCCCACTTCCCGCGCCCCTGGGTGGATCGATATTTTTTAATACAGTTGCTCAAAGAGAGGTGTATTGCAGGGACGTATAGCGTTCGGGATGTGGGCTTTTACATACTCGAGCTTTTTCTTCACCTTTTCCGAACTCGTGCGTTCTCTTTCCCAACTGTCAAAATAATGTTTACTAAGTTTTTAGCCACTAAGTTTTTACTAAAAAAAATTCATAGAAGTTTTTATAATTCATGCAAATATTTCTAAAAAGAAGCTACTAATTTGTTTCAATATCTGATTTAATGATTTGATTCAATGAGTTAGGTTAGGTTTCATTTCATTTCATCTTATTAAATTCCAGTTTTATTTCATACCAATAAAAAAATTCTACTGAAGACTTGGCTGTATGGGCATAGTTCCCTTTGCCTACCCAGAATGGGCGAAGAAAAAAAAATCTGCTTATATTCTTTTAGGGTCGGCGGCCGGCGCCATTTTCCAAAAAAAATCTTTAATAAATTGCTTCATTTTTTCACAACATAGTGGTTATATTCTCTTTGTTCACAACTGTATTAAAAATAGTTGTCAGTACACGTGCGGAACCGTCATTGCAACTTGTTCCGACTGTCAACCCTCACCTTCGGCTGCGCCTCGGCTCGGGTAGACATTTGTCGGAACTCTTTGCAATGACAGGCTATCCGCACTCGTAATGAAATATACTATGTAATGAAATATACTATTGCGGGAGCGTGGGGTATTTTTTGCGTTAGATAGACGTCTATGTTTTAACTCTCAATGCACGCACGTCACACCTCGACCGGAAGAAAAGCTTGAAAAGAGAAGACCGGTCAAAGAATGAACTATTCCTGTTTTGTCTCTCATTGCCACTTTGTTGGTGTGAGTGTCAAGGTACAGTCGATAGCACATCAACCCTTAGGTACATAGGTGTATTTTAATCAGTTACGTTAAGAGTGACTTTGCAGCAAAAATATAAAGGTTACCCTGCTGTCGACTGTACCTAACAATTGTAAAAATAAATAATACGCAGCTTCTAAATAGTGGTATATTTTCAAAAATATTGTATTACATGACCTGCATTAGGTATCTATTTACAAAAATAAAAACAAAATAATATTCTTAGTAATAGGTGTCGACGAAACAGCCGCAGATTTCTTAAAAAAAATTAAGGGCTGATTTAGAGTAATCAACACACAACTTATCGTTCGATAAATATGTACAAAGTAAGCAGCGATTTGTTCAAGACGTCGGTATAAACAAAATCGGGATAGTCACATGCGTTTTATGAAATTAACAACATTTCTGAACACAAGTTTGATTTCTGACGTGATATTTCAAATATACAAAACGCTAAGATAGCACAGACAGCTAAATATAATTTGCCAGGGTACACGACACTAGTGAATGGCACAAAAGGATCCTGAGTAGGACTCAGCAGCTCATATTGTGATGAGTGGTACAGTGATACAGGGTGTAACAAAATCCCTCTAAATACAATATACCTATACATCTGAAAATAGGGGGTTCTACTCGTACGAATAACTTTTATTACGGGGAAAACTTGAAAATGACGAAAAAAATTGCAGCTGTACGATAATAAAGTAACCACTTGAGACATTAAGAATGTATGGAACAGCTGATCAGCCCCTATATTACGCGCACCAAATCCTGAACGATCCCAATCATCTAAATCTCAAATTCCATACAAATTGCTCTCGCAAACGTTTGGATTTCGACAGGAATTGGTGCTCATAATTAGGCCCATGTTTTCACAATTTCATAATAAAGTTGACCATATTGACTCGGTAGAACGCCCCCCCATTTTCGGATGTACATGGGATTTGTTACACCCTGTATATTGAACGTATATAAAGGTCAACGGTAAAAGATTCTGTCAAATAATCCTAAAGCTGCCGGTAGGATACAAATTAGACGTAATGTGCGAAAAAATGCAGAAAAAAAACTAGAGTTCACTACTAGTACGAGAAAGTAAAAATTAAAACTATAAGGTACAAACATTTTTGTAAGTGCCAAGGGAATGAATTTAAATTGATAGTTTGACTGTACGACATGTGGAATATTTACTATAACATAAGTTACTATACAAGCCATCAAGCCGCCGCCGTTTAAGGGTTTAGAAATAAAGTAAGACGCATATACAAACAACTATGTATCTTGACTTACATAGAAATAGGTCTGAGCTTTGAACAAGAGATTTTTCGCCTAGCCTAAGTCTTACGTGCTATGTTCTTCCAATGTATGAACAAACCAGTTACTCTCTTCTAAGTTGTCACTTAACTCTTCCTTGCATGAAACTTTAGGTAATGGACAAAAAATGGTGTAATTAATACATATGTAAATTATTTGTGTTCGGAGTTGATTCGGAGTGGCGAAACATATCGATTCTAGTTACATGTTGGCCATTTGTAGTTATTAAAACAGAACAGGGTATCCTGGTTTGGGACCAAAACAAGAGATTGTATTGTGCGGAAGTTATTTATTTATTTTTATTTTAGTAAAAAAGAGCCGAAAGACGTTCTCCTATACAAATTTCAATAAATTTGTTTGTGATAGTTTTGGGAAATCCCATGGAAAAAACAGATGTTTTCGTTTTTCCTGAATATTCGAGTTTTAAGCTCGGGCAAAGAACCCACTTCTGGGTATATATAGGCCTTCCCTTTCACACCAACACCCGCAGTCCCCTGCCAATTTCGTCCATTGTACAAAAATATAGGTAGAGTTAGTGTCACCTTGAAAGAGAGTACCAGCTTTGTTCAAAACAACCGTATTTAATAGTTTAAACAGTCTACATCTTAGCATTTAAAGGTATTATATACGATACAGTACAAAAAAAGCAAAATAGCATGTTTTGCTTGCTCTTATAACTTGGCATTTGATTCCAATAGCACTAGAAGGTACAAAATTTTCTGTATTTTACCCATTTACAAGTAAAAATACAAACGTTTCTAATTAATGAACACAATTTCAAGAGATCATTCACGAATAGAGGCCTCTACATACCCCATCTGTACGTAAATATTTTTAAAAAAAGTATGATAGTAATGTAGGTATCCATATGAAATGAAATGCCAAGCTCTTTTCTCGACCTTATGTCCTACATCAATAAAGCACAAATTTCTTGCTCATCCGTCGCTCATACTTGTGTTTTGTCCATTTTCATTCCATCAAGAGGGGTTTCTAACGGAAGGGTTTTTCGTACTAGTTAAGAACAAAAGACACCAACGCGGTGGCAGTGGTGGTCCGTACACACGTCCGTGTACATACTACTGCAGTGAATGACGTATGTATGGACCGCCACCGCCACCGCCATCCACCGCGTTGGTGTGTAACACGACTACTAATAGACGGCGCTAGTAGTGTTCGTCATCATCATCGTCAGCCATTTAACGCCCACTGCAGGACATAGGCCTCCCTCGTGGTTTTTATAACCATGAGGGGTTTTGCCATAATCGCCACGCTTGGCAGGCGGGTTGGCGATCGCAGTATGCGGTTGGAATCTCAGGAAGACGCTGCTGCCCGTCTCCTTGTAATTTATTTCGTTAGTCGCCTTCTACGACATCCATGGAAGGAAATGGAGTGACGCTATTCTTAATCCGGTGCCACACAGTAGTGTGTCGCCGAAATATAAGAACAATTTTCTATTACTAGATTCTTGGTTTTTTTTTCTATTCAATTTGAGAACCCACTTGAAACGATAGAAAATTAAAATCTCACGAGTTAAGGCGGAAACAGATTATTGAAACGCGACGCGTGTTGAGTAAAATCAAATCTTACTATTTTCTATGATCAGAATCACATTAGGAACATCCGACGCAACTAATCATTCAAGTAAGTCATAGGTCGCGTTGGGTCGCGTCGGGTGGAGTGTTATTAGTGTGTCGGAACCTTTATATGCGTATAGTAGAGTTCAGGCACAGAAGAGAAAGCATCTAAAGTTGGGGGGTCACCGGTATGATTGCTTATTCTACACCATTATTGGACTAAAAATGGAAAAAACACAGCGTAAAAAACTTCATAAAGAACTCCGATTCCGAAACTATATTATATTTACCATCATCACCGCTGTTTTTTTTTTTTTTGGTAAAAATATTAACGTATTTGTATATTTGTTTATCTCGATACAAAATCTAGTTACAATTATAATATGTATACTTAACAACTAGAAATATAAAATAAGTTACCTAGAACAGTCATGGGGTAAGACAATTTTAGTTTTACTTGCCTTTTGTTTAATATCTAAGGGCGAACGCAGACCGGGCGTTATTGCAGCTGTAAAAATGCTGTAGCGCATATTTACCCGGTCTTCATAAAAACAATATACACGTAATATCTAGATTAATAAAAAAACATACGTCAAAAACTTCACATCTGAAGTAAAGGATAAAACACACCAACGCGGTCACGGTGGCGTTCCATACAAAATACTACTGCCATAAATGACCCATGTATGGACCGCAACCGCTAACCGCGACCGCGTTGGTGTGTTTTATCCTTAAGAGATTTGTGCAAACTGGTACAATTATGAAATAGCTGACAGTAAGGTGTGCTTAGAGAAATCGCGTGTGGGAAAACCTATTGTTATAATTTAAAAAATGCATTTTATGGCCTCTTTCAAGTTGTCGATATAAATAAAACAATCACCGGTTTAGGTGTGAGAAACTTAGGGGCATCATTTCGATTGCAAATAAGGGAACATAATATAATTACACCATCAAATGACCGAATCAAACGGCCTTCAATCATCCATGCGAATAACAGGTCGAAGAGCTAAAACATTACAAGTATGACAGTTCGTTTTCGTTTAGCAGTATCGTTTCAAAGTCGGTCTTCATTTGTTATTTAAAAATTTTTATTTCGCGATTTTTTGGGAATATCACTACGACTCCAACCGTGTTTTCCGAAAGCAAATGCATCAGTCACTACAAACCCAAAACGCTTCAAGTGTGCCTTTAAAATTTGAAGAGTTCCCTCAATTTCTCCAGGGCCCCATCATCAGATCCTGATTTGATGATTATTGATGACAGAATTTTCCAAATCGGTCCAGGCGCCTTCGAGTAATCGGGGAACATACATACAAAGATAAAAAGACCGACGAATTAAGAACCTCCTCCTTTTTTTAATTCGGTTAAAAAAGGAAGGCGGGGAGAGGTTTTATTCGTCAGAATGAAACACAGTATAAGGTAGAACTTTGAAACCGTGAAAATTCAGTTGTTCCGTACATTTTTATGTCCGAAGGACTATGCTCATTACAACGTGCGGGCGCTATGATTTCAATCAAAAATAATCCATAAACCTATACACTTTGAGACTGCCCTGTGAAGCTCATGGCTCGTCAGCCTTCACTGGACCGTGATTTTTTGCACTGGTACCGTAGTCTTTATCTTTAGAAGTGTTCAAGGATTATTTTAGCTTGTATACAAAGTTGCACACACATGTCCCTTGATCGTTGTAACGTGCGGAGAGACGCTGCGTACAGACTAACCAAACGAACATCGACGAAGGCACTCGCCGATGTTGTCCCCATAGTAAAAAGCGGGTGGGACAGTGTCAGATTACCGTCCGTCCGTTGGTATAACGTGAAACGTTCACGAGCGTTACTTTTTAGCTCAAACTACGCAATGTGTTACACGACACTAGCACCCTCTAGCGGCCCGAGTCAAGATAATCTGAGTAGTGGCTACTTTGCTATTTATATGCTCATCCATATAAAAATGAATTGCACACGACACGTAGTTACAGAGTCACAGCCCTCGTCTAGGCGACATGTTTTCTTTGCATGCGGCTTTAGGTAGTGATAAAATTATCAAAATTATTCGAACTGGTAAGTACAATTCCCCTTTTCGAAAAGATAAGGAGTTAATGTTAGACCCAGTAAAAAGTATGGCGATCGACAAATTGGTCTCGAACAATGCCGTTAAGTTCCTCTGATATCCGTATTACCTATGTAATGTATGTACAAAAATGCTGGGGACATTTTAATAAGTTATTTCACTGTTACGCTACACACCTCTCTTTGGACTCATTTTGTTTTGGTACTCTAAACATATAAATTACCATTTTTGTTTTAAAACTATCGGTTACATGTCAGATCTATTTTCTACTGGGATATAAAATGTAAAACTAATGCAAGATCCTGCTTTTCAAAACTGGCTATCTTTGTTTGCCGTATAATATAAAAAGTATATTATAAAAACCCAATAATATATTTGAGGCTGCAGCGGATAATACTATTTAACTACTTCGCGAAGAAATAAGACTATGTTTAGTATAAAAGTGTGATTGTTATATAACAAAGCCTGTCTACTAATAACATCTTTTTGACATGGCATCTAAAAAATTGTCCAACGTTCATTATTGATTAGGCATTCAATAGAATATTTTTTCTTTATTTATTTAAGAAATTGCGGACTTAATTTTATAAAAGAGTCACGCTTCGTTAAGGGGCTACCCGGTGATAGCTAGCGCCAAACATCTCATCTTCTTTAATATGTTTTTCCAAAAAATTCACATCATAAATCTCAATAATGGTGACAGCTATTTTTTATTGATTGCTTGTTACCTGTTTTACACAGCAATAGATTAAAATTAAAGAACCTATAGCCTAGAAACTGGGGTCGAGAAGCTAGGACTTTAAAGAATTTCTCTTAGGTAATTTTTCGTAGGTTCTACAATTTTTTGTAGGTAACATAGCTAATGACATTGACAATGCTCACTTTTTGCAAAAACGTATTATAAAGAACGATATGATTTTTTCCATTGGTGGCTCTAGTCGGCACAGAGTCGTCTCTTAAATATGATTTTCCTAGAGATGACCAGCACCATTTGACCTCGTGAACAAAGCTGTGTTCAAATCACTGTACACAGGTCTGGCGCCGGATATTGAGCATGTTTACCGTTCGATTTCACAGGATTTGTTTTGCAAAGGTTCGCACAAAAATTCCGTCAACTTTCATGAAAGTTCCGATCGCTTTAGGCTTCAATACCTCCCCCTTAATAACGGGATCTACCCTAAAAATCACGTAACACTATCACACTTCCATCTTAGTATTAAATTAAAGCAATAGGGCGCTATATAGGTCAGTTTAAGCCAGTACAAAAACGTATTACTATAGACGTAAGTAATCCAAACTATGTACAAACATTTCTTCTTGAAACAGCCGTTTTACTGCAGTTCCTACTGGTTTAAATGAGCCGGTGAATTGCCGACTTCATTTGAACATCAAAACTTTAAATTGTATTCACTGCTTAGAGACAAACCACTCAGATTTGGGATTATCAATGACACAATACAAGTCGAAGCCAATTCCTAAAGATTTGGAGCCTCAATTTACTAGGAGTATTGAAATTCATGTATTGAAAATGTAGAGCAACAGTTTTTTTTTCCGAAAGATCTTTCCTACATATGTTCATACTTGACTCCTCACTACAAGCTTGTCTTTCTCGTTTCTACCCGACTTAATTCGTGCTTATTCACCACGCCAATCCTCTAGTTGTAGTTGGTGATCACGGTAATCCAAATAAAGGTGGAGTTTGGTTAATTATCTATATATCTCAATCTGTCTATGATACTGCCCAGAAGAGTGGATCTGAGTGTCTTGTAAATAGATATGGCTGTGTCATCACACACTCTGCCTCTTTCTTTCTCTTTAAGAGTGTCAGTAAAAGAGACAACAAGTTAGAACGACTACGTTCGTACACTTAGGGCCGGTTTCTGAATTGATATTTTCACTAAGTAAATACTTAAGTAACGTTCTGTCACGCTCTTTTCTGAGAAATTCGAAGAGACAGCACTACAGTTAACCATTTACTTAGCGAAATTCTCAATTCAGAAACTGGCCATTAATGTTTTTCTCTCTGAGAGAGATTGAACGGTTAAATATTTGCCAGAAAATGGTACGGGAGATTATCCACAAGTAGTAATATCGTAGTTTAACACAGTCTACAAGTACAAACATCACTCGCTCGTCATACGAACATCACGCTAGGCCGCCAGGGGGTCGGCAGGGCGCTTAGCTGTCTTCCATCAGATTGTGTAGTTCCGCGTAGTTGAGAATGGCGCGGTGGAGGAATTCGTATTGCAACTGGAGAAGAAAAAACAATTTAATAGTTTGATTATTATTTAAAACGTTAAAGGGCTATCCACATTACCCCGGCCGGGGGTATACGGATCTCAATGTATAGGTAAAATATGCTCGCATCCGCAAGTCTGTGAGCATTCCCATGCGTCTAATATCTGCATTGCGATAGGGGTATGTAGAGACAAGAGAACTTTCCAGCATAACCTATTTGCTAGAAAGAGACAGGGCTATCTGTTAGACAGAGATAAAAAGACATTCTGGAATGTTCGATAGTCTTCTAGAACCTACATCTAGTATCTTCGATGTGATTCTGGGTACTTCCAGAAGATATTCTGGAATGTTCTATAGTTTTCTAGTACTTTCGACGTCTTTTAGGTACCTCGTCGAAGTGTTTGAGTGAGACATAATATCTGTATCTTTACTATCTTTATTTAATATTTTAGTCGCCTTGATACTTGCAATAAAATAAATTAACTGATTAATATCAGACTGTTTTTCTGACCCTACAAATCATCACTGTCGCGTAACGCAACTCCAAAAGGTCGTATCCTAACAGCATTTGAACCGGATAATACCTATCATTGTGCTATGCACTGACAACCTCTAGGGCCTGGGCGAGGGGACGGGCCGGGTATACTCACGAAGGTGTCGAGCGTCCTCGCCCGCTGCGCGCGCACTTTGCGCGCCACGCAGTTGACGTCGACGCGGCGCTCGGTCCGCAGCTGGCAGATCAGTAAGCACAGCGCCACGAACATCGACGAGCGCTCCGTGCCGTATCTGGGCCGGGCCACAAAGTGTGTCAGAAAGTGCTTAAGGCTCTTCTCACGTGGAGAAGAAGAAGGAAGAATACATTTTCATCCCCCCATCTCGGAAAGAGTATTTTTGCTCTTCGATATCTGAGTGCAAAAGCCGTTTTTATCCGCAAGAGAATAAAGTAAATTGAATTCAGAACATAGAGTGGACTAGGTTTGTAAATTCAAAACATCATTAAACCTATTTACTTCTACCTCCATGGTGCCGAATTTATTATACTACTTTTTTAATTTGTTGTAAACTCAGACTCGGAACCTCCTTTGTGTTTTTTGCATTTAGTCATTTCCTCGCTGAGGTGGGATGAAAAGTTACGTGTTGCACTCGAGTGCAAAAATTTTTCACCTCGTGCTCTTTTGATTCCCTCGCGTTAGCTCAGGATTTCTCTGCTTGCTGATTTATCGGCTTGCTCTGTCATCAAAATTGAGCACGCGGTTAAAAAGCAACTTTGCACTCTTGTATAGCAAATAACAGTTACACACATAAAGGCACAATGAATAAACATAACAAAAAGAAATTAGGCGGACATTAATAGATACAAGAAATTACAAACACAAAAACATTAATACAAATTAATTAATTTCAAAATATTTTTTTTTAAAAGTTGCTGCTGCAAAAAGCAGCTAACTCAGCGAGGTGCTAAGAGGGGTTATAAGCCCTTAGCGCTGGTTTTCAGACAGCGCCAAATGTCAAACAAGCGCTTCAGCGCACAGCGTGGAGCACGCTGTGTCGCTCGCACAATTGAATAATTTTGGAGACTGTAGTAATTTTATTTGAGTGTACATTTGATAAATATGGTCTCAGGGTTTGATAGACAATGCAACTACGAACATTCAAGGCATTATGTTTCTTGTGCAGAACTAAGTTTTTAATTGACAAAGTTTGATTAAAAAATTAATAATAATAACTTCCACACAATACAATCACTTGACCTGGTCCCAAACTAGGTTACCCTGCGCTATGGTAACCAGGCAGAGCGCCGGTAGCAGAGCGATAGAACGCCAGCTTTCGGCATTCGGGAGGTCGTGGGTTCAAATCCCGGCATGTACCAATGACTTTGTTACCTAAGTTACGTACATTTGTGAAGTTATAGTAGCAAAATACCATAGCGCTTGCTACGTACAATGGCCCAACTATAAGGCTTAGTGCAGAAATCTCAGGACTAACTAACTAACTAATAGTAACCAGGCAAGGACTGAGGTCATTGAGGACCAATATACGGCGGCACCCAGTTTTGGTAACTGTTCATGCCAATAATTATTTTGGAAACAACATTTCCTTATTAAACACTGCACATAGAAAAACAAAAATATGTTTGAAATGTCCGTAATTTAATTATGCATCAAACCCTCAGACCACATTTATTCATCATCATCATCATCATCATCATCATCATCATCATCATCATCATCAGCCATTTCACGCCCACTGCAGGACGTAGCCCTCCCTCACGGTTTTCCTAACCATGAGGGGTTTCGCCATAATCGCCATAATAATTGCCGTATGTAATGTTTGCCATTTATTAGTTTACTCATATTATTACAATATAAAAAAAAAAGTGAACTTGTGCGAGCGAGACAGCATGCTCCATGTGACAACAGTAGAAGGGCCTAACATAGGCCGGGGCGGGTCGACTCGGACCTCGGAATTGTTTACATTGGTAAGCGGCAGCTAGGGACACTCACTGGCAATGCACGAGCATGGGCCGGCACGGGCCGGGCCGGGCGGGCTCGGCGGCGTCGGCCAGCTCGGCAAGCCCGCGCGTTACCTCGGGCACGTGCCCGGGCGCCGTGGGCCAGCCGTGGTACTGGAGCTGCCGCACCTCCGCCACTTCGCCGTTCTGAGGGGGGGGGGGGGGGGATTACGGAACGCGTGTGGGTATTTGCAACGGTCGCCGCGATACAGGTTCGCCTAGTGCGGAGGCTACTGGAAAGCGTACTTTGTAAGTGAAATTAAGTTTGGTGTATCCTCATTGGATTAAGTATAACACTTCTAAACTTTTTGGTACATAAAGAATTTGTATGTGTATAACTTTAAGGCTGCTGTAGAGTTAAGTGAATGTTTTGTTGGTCGATTTAGGTCAGTTATGATGGCAACAGTTTTTAAATAAAATACAAAATTATTATTTTGCTTGTGTTTTCATTTAAACTCTAGAGCAGGGGTGTAGGAGTTCAGTATTGATTGTTTGCTAACTATACATATCTGGACATATAATGCGTTTATTTACTTTTTCTATATTTCTGACTGTAGGCACTTTTTTTTAAGTACAGTGACAAAGTAATACAATATATTCCCTTCTGCCAAACTGTATCGCAGTTTAACGGCAAACACTCTCAGTTAATAATAATCTGTTTAAATACAATTCCAAAAACTATTTTTAAGTTCACAAAAATATGAATGTGTAGGTAGTAGGTAGTAAAATATGAATGTGGCGAAAACCCACCGAGCATCCGGCGCGCATGTGCGTCAGGCCAGCGGGCCGTGGTTAGTTAATACATTTGTAGAAAATGAAAACGCGTTTAAATGTGCGAAAAAAAAGAACGTAGATATCCTAAATATACGCAATGCAGTATTTCGTATGTAAAATAAAACCACAGCGTGAAGGCAAAAATCTGTCGGCAACGGGAGGTGAATTCGGCGTGAATGTGGAGTGCATATACTGCACTCGGCGTTTACAGCTTTTTCCTAAGATAAGAATATCCTTTATTGCACACAAGGACACATCACATAAAAAATTGTAAAAATACAGTGTACAATCGGCAATACCGCCAATTGTACTCTTTATCAAACAATAAAAAGTTTTATTCAAATAACACTCGAATAAAACGTCAGTCATATAAAGCCCTATATGAATGGACCGACTTCATTGTTACAGCCGGCTGGAAAATGGTGGATCAGACTGACGAAGAACCGTATGGGTTGGTAAAGAGAATAGGCCCATACTCAATAGTGGGCTCTAATTAAATTTTGTGATTTTTCGTACGATCTTAAAAATTGACGGGGTCAATTTAAATAAGAAATACATAATCATAGGAAGTTGTATTTGTGAAGTATTTATTGGGACACCGCAAACCTATCGCCGGGTATTGGTGCGTAGCCTAGTTTTACCCTAATACTTTCCTCTTTCCATACTGTGCACGCATAAGAGGCGTTCTATTCCTTCCATACTGTGCACGCATAAGAGGCGTTGTATTGTTTCCTCCCTCGCCTCACCTTGTTGTTGGTGACGCGGAACTGCCGGCGCGTGTAGTAGGGACATGACTCTGACTCCAAATACTGCACGGAGATGTGCTCGTAACTCGCCGTGTCGTCGTCCCAGTAGCGCGGACACTTCCCCGCGCCCTCGCCCAGCTGTGGGGTAATTACAATACATTATTGTTAGAGTTCCGTACCCAAAGGGTAAGGGACCCTATTACTAAGACTCCACCGTCCGTCCGTCTGTCACCAGGCTGTATCTGATGAGCCGTGATAGCTAGACACTTGAAATTTTCACAGATGATGTATTTCTGTTGCCGCTGTAACAACAAATACTAAAAACAGAATAAAATAAATATTTAAGGGGGGCTCCCAAACAACAAACGTGATTTTTTTGCCGTTTTTGCTCGATATTAATAACGGCAACAGGTAGACGCTTGAAGTATTCTAATGTTGTATAGATAATGGAGCGGAACCCTTCGTGCACGAGTCCAACTCGCACTTGGCCGTTTCTTTTTTTTATGTAGCCTATATGCGTCCCACTGTAGAGCACAGGCCTTCTCTCAGGGAGAGAGTATTAATCACCACGCGCTCCCACCGCGGATTGGCGAATTCAAACGCTGAGGTATGTGAATAGCTCAGACACTCAGGTTTCCTCGCGATGTTTTCCTTCGCCGTTAGCGAGTGGTATTGATACTATAACTTCACAAATGTAAAAACATAACTTAGAAAACCCGCACTGGGAATCTAACCTTAGTCTCTCGCTTCAGAGTCCAATGTTCTACCCACTGGGCTACCACCGCTTTCCCACTAGACTACCACCGCTTATAAATTTAAATGTGAATAATTTCAATGAAGAAGACAAAAATACATTAACAAGTTACAACATAAAATCACAATACAAAAGGTTAAAAAAAAGAAGAAAAAAAAACACCAAACCACTTTATATTTACATAACTTGCGGTGTGTCCCTGTTGCTGGAAAAGGCAGCTCGCTCAGCGTTGTGCTGAGGGTATTCACCCAAAGCGCTGATTTTCAGCCAGTGCCTGTCCGTCTCACAAATATGCTAGGTTGCGGTGCAGTGGATAACAATAATAACATAGTTAATAGATGACTAAATAGTAAATGAATAAAATTACATAAAAAACAAATAAAGTTAATGACCTATAAGGTTAATGATTATGATGCGATCACATTGTCAGTCACTTGCGGCGAGAAGTTGGGACAGGATGGGAAAGTCTCTGCTGCTCAAGTAAATATGCCCTGAGCTTGCGCCCAAAGGCAAATCCACTAGGCGCTTCACGGACTCGAGGAGGAATATCATTCCAACACTTGGACGCCGCATACCTAAGGCCACCACGGAATGCCATAGTTCGGTGCACGGGGACACAGATTTTGCATAGATTATAATAAAATCATTCGTCTTTCTTCATTATTAACATTGATATATTATTATAAAGGTGTTTTGTTAAGTTTCTCTTTTTTATTGTTTATTCAAATTTATTGCCATCTAAATAATATTGTATAGCAATAGTAAATGTAACAATTGACAGGTTAACAAATCTTGCTTTATGAGCGATGTTCCCCTTTCTTTCACTTAACTAAGGAAGTACAAATTATGTGAATCAGTAT
This sequence comes from Yponomeuta malinellus, assembly GCA_947308005.1. Classification (NCBI taxonomy): domain Eukaryota; kingdom Metazoa; phylum Arthropoda; class Insecta; order Lepidoptera; family Yponomeutidae; genus Yponomeuta; species Yponomeuta malinellus. The sequence goes on from OX371019.1 coordinate 4,447,479, forward strand.
TAGAGCATGCAATTAATTACGCAATATTCATATGTACTGTTATGTAATTATAAACTTTGCAAATAGAGAAGAATATTTATCAAAAACTTATGAAAACAAAAAACCGATCAGGAAAGAGAGTCAATAGATTCAAAGAAAACAGGTATGTGAAACTCAAGAATGCAGGTATGTATCTTCATACTGCATAATTACTTAGCGAAACTGGCAGAGTAAGCAAGTAAAAACTATTTCAAATTGTGTATCATTGCAAGTTAAGAGGTTTGTAAACTGAGCCCGTGTTTTGTAAATGTGATATTGCAAAATAAATTAATTGTTTATGACATTTTCTGACGTCATATAAATTAAGAACAATCAGGTTTCTTCACAATGTTCCAGTTCGATCATATGTCCTATTATTAAAATCTCAATATAGTTGCAAAAGCAGCTCATTGTGATAAATACAACACTACATAAATAAAACAAAGTATATATCCTCACCTCACTTAGCATAACAATGGTGGATACTCCATGCTCGGAGACCATCCGCCAGAAGTCCATGATGGTGTTGGGTAGGGGATCCTGCGTTATTATGAACCCTTCCGAGTTGTCATACGCTGAAACCAAAACATAAGGATTGTATGAAACAAATATTAACAGGAAGACAATAGAATTCTAGTCTCTCGCGTACATTGCCGAAGAGACGCTGCTGCTGTCGTTATTAATTTTGGCAATAGATGGCGCTGACTGTTTTCTCTCTCGCGACACGACAATGTTCTAAGTATGAAAAGGCCGGGGATAGCAAAAAGTTTGTTCCCGGCAGCGCTAGGATGACGCGGTTGCGGTCGCACGGCAGACAGTCCGCGGCTGCGCGCGCGCAGGTTTCGCTTCAGTTCGCAGCGCTCGATCACGGAAACGACGCTCAGCATCGCGCTAGCCGAGTCACCGTGAACGCTCACCTTCGATAAACGATGCGTTGATGTAGGTGGAGAAGTCCCTCCCCGGCAGCGGCGCCAGTATGACGCGGTTGCGGTCGTACGGCAGACAGTCGGCGCTGCGGTTGCGCGGGCGCAGCTCGTCGCCGGCGCCGGCCGCGCACGACTTGACGGGCTCGCCCACCGGGCTGCTTAGCATCTTCTGTTGGGTGATACACGACTTTGTTACTGCCAAATGATAATAATAAAAAAAATTATTTGAGGTATAGTATCTACGGTTTTTGTAGTTATTTTTTTATTTGTGTTTATTTTTGTGCTAATATCTGTGTAATTTCCTTTATTACGCACAATAAAGTGTTCTCTATCTACCTATATAAGTTTTACTACTAAAATTTATTTTTATTTATACTGGTGCAAAGTTGACTTTACCCCACATCATGTTCGTTGAAGCACTTCTAAGCGCCATCTAGCGTATTTCTCAGTCGACCAACGACGCTAATGTACGCAAAGTTTTACAAAACTTAAACTTGTTTACACAGTTCCAAGTTCATATCACTTCCAACTCAAGTTCCACGAGTCCACAATTCGATTAACGGCGCTTGACTCGCAAGACTCTTATGGAGTTTTACGAATCTAAAACTTATTTATATCGATGCAAAGTTGAGTTTACCTCAAACTCATGTTCCATGAGGCACTTGTCAGCGCCCTCCGGCGTGTTCCTCAGTCGGTCGACGGCACTCTTGAGCTTGGACGCGGGGATCTCCGTGTCTCCGTAGTGGGCGTACTCCACCAGAGCCCGGTACACGAATATGTATTGTTTCTGCAGAAGAGTAAGGTTGGTTTTAGTAGGGCAATGAAAATGTCGATCGGGTTGAGCAGTTCCATAAGACAAAACTTTAAATTTGAATCACCTTACTGTGTGGTAAAAATCAGGATAAAATAATCATTGAGTAGTTGACGATGGTGATCAATATTATAAAGAAAACAAATATCAGAAAAGGCTAAGGGCCAATGTGGCGATTTAAGAACATAGGCCCTCACGAAACGTCCAACGTTAGGTTCGATAATAATTTCCCACTTTACAATAAACTTGGCATAACTTTACATGTGTTGCAACACAGACTACACTGTACGTTTACTCTGTGTAGTTTCACTATTGTGTCAGATCACTAAATTTGTGCCTGCTAAATATTTACAAAAACTCCTAATAAATAGTTAGAAGTCGTATAACCAAGTGGTCGTGTTAATTAATCACAGTCTTCAACACCCACTTAAAAAAGTGAACGTATAAAGTAAGATAATTCCATCGGCACGGTCAGAGCGGCGCTCGCACTCACGAGCGACTGCACGAGGAAGTTCCGGCGCGCGCGCAGCTCGGCCACGCAGTTGAAGACGGCCACCTGCCCCTCGGCCCGCAGCTGCTGCAGCAGCCAGTCCAGCGCCACCAGCGTGCCCGTGCGGCCCACGCCGGCCGAGCAGTGCACCACCACCGGCCGCCCGCTCAGGGTCGCCCACGCTTCGTTCACACGCTGACGACGGAAATATATTCTTACTAATATTACAAACGCGAAAGAACCGCGCAAAAACGGCTAAACGGATCCGGATGAAACTTTGCACAGAGATAGATTATAGTCTGGATTAGCACATAGGCTATTTTATACCGGAAAAATACACATCAAAATTATCACGCGAACGAAGTCGCGGGCAACAGCTAGTCAATTTATAAAGGAAGAAGGAGACCATCATCATCAACCCATTATGTCCCCACCGAGGGGCACGGGTCTCTTCCCTGAGGAAGGTATAGGCCATACTCCACCACGGGGGCCAAGTCCGGATTGGTGGAGGCTTGTAGACTAGTGGCTCGTCTACTGTCAGAAGTTGTCAAGCCGCCCTAAGGCCTCTGACTTGGCTTAACGACTGCCATCTATCGACGGCAGCCGGCACCAACAGCTTAACGTGCCTTGCGAAGCACGGAACCGCTCGGAAAAATGCCACTAGCGTTAGGCATAGACGGCGACCCATCCATGCACTGAACGCGCCCTGTGTTGCTTAACCTTCGTGATCGTTTAAGATCACTCAGGCAGCCGGGGCTACGAGCGATAAGGAGACCATAACTTGATCTAATTTGGTACACGGCAAGAGTTTTCGTGGGACAGCGGGACTGAAAATTAGGAATAGTGTGGGGCCTAAGACCGAGCCTGTGTAAGGCAGTTGAAAATCTGCCCTTCAGTAGATACGGCAGCAAATAATCAAGCGCACCACGGTGCCATTTCAGCCTACGCCCGCCGAGCAATGGACCACCCCTGGCCGCTCGCTCAGCGACGCTCAAGCTTCGTTCACACGCTGCCAAAGGGAGCACATCAATTTAAAAAGGAAGAAAGACACCATGGCTTGATCTAATTTGGTAAATGGCAAGAGTTTTCGTGGGACAGAGGGATTGAAAATTAGTTATGGTACGGATTCTAAGACCGAACCATAAGGATCTCTAGATAGGCATTTGAAACTTGCCCTTCAGTCAGTAGGTGCTGCAGCAAATAGTCTATCGCGCCAGAGTGCCAGTTCGATGTATATACTACCTGTCAAATCAAAATCAAATACAAAAACTAAAATCAAATAACCAATGAAATACGATTGGCTCTTTCTTGTATTTTTAATTCGTAACCTTTGAGATTTTTTTTCTGTATCGTTCATATCTGATCTAATTTATATTTTGTTAATAATCTAAATATAAATATTTTTGTGACTACGACGCCGTTTGTAATTTAGTTTTTATATATTTATTTTTTTGTCTTGTTTGCAATTTAGGTGTTGTAATTTTTTTGTCTTACTGGGTCGCAGTGAAAATCAGAGCCGACCGGTGTTGCATGCATCTCCGGACGGCATATTGCTCATCATTGGTCCATTTGCCAAAACCATTATGCTGTCACTTTTTTTTTATCAAAACATTTAGAAAAAAACGTTTTAATTATGTAATCTTATGTCTATATTTATGTACAATTTGTGTTTTCTGCAATAAATGAAGAAGAAGAAGAAAGACATTTATTATACCAACAAGATACATCACAGAAACAAAATAAGCACATAAGTAACATAATATGCACAACACAGAAGGAAAACTAAATACACAACAGACAAAACGAATAAATAAAACAGGACTATAGATGTAGCCTGCGGTGTATCTACATTGCCACAAAAGGCAGCTGACTCAGCGTTGTGCTGAGGAAGTGATCCCTCAGCGCTGATTTTCAGTCAGTGCCTACGGTAACCCATAATTGTACTACGGAGTGCGTGCCGTGGTGCAGTTAAAGAATTAAGTCAAATTCAATAACATACATACAATAAAGTAAAAAAAAAAAAAAAATATCGTCATAAAATACTTACATATATTATTAGTTTTAAATTAATATGTATGACATATAAAGGAACACCATAATAAATTAAATTCAATAAGTAAATATAAGTGAAAGAAATACAAGTGAAGGAGAAGAGAGGGGAGGATACACACCAAAATAAATAAAAAGTAAATACATGCCCGACATTACTTTCACTTTCTGTAGCTAATAAAGTCGATATTGAATAAGGCTGGTCTTAAATTAGAGCCTTGTGGTACTCTTCGTATGCAGTCATAAGTTTCAAACAGCACAGGTCCCAAAATAAGATTCCCCCACGTCTACTGACCTTGATGAACTTGAGTATGGAATGCGCGTGCTCGGGCGCGGCGAAGTCTTTCCACATGAGGAAGTGGTACTGGCGCACGATGCGCTCGCTGGGCCCCGCGCCGTTGGACGGCTTACTCTCGCGCGGGGACGCCGGCGCGCTGCCGCCCGGGCTGCTCACGTCTGGAGACAGGTTTGCATCATCAGACTGACAAATAAAATTCTGTTGTAGACGACGTTGAAAGTCTGTCGCAAAATCACCCGTAATGAACAAAGAGCATGTTGTTATCATAGGCCTCTGCGTCCGTTACGGACGATTTAAGCAGTGCCTAAGAGTTTGACAGGTTTAACAGGTATAGGTATAGAATAAGCCAACGCACTGAATAAGTGCTTTATTTATTGGAGAAGTTTTCTTTTATTTTTGCGCTTCGAAAGTTTTAAGCTCCAAATCGTCTAACTATAATAAAGTGCACAACTGAACGAGTCGATATGTTTAACAATCTCGAATGTACCAGAAAGAGGGATTTTCTGAAAAAAAAAAAATATTGATATATTGATATGAAAATTATATGCAGTACCTTCTTTATAATCAAGAAAGTTTTACCTCCATTTCGTTTTATGCCATTGTTCTCGACAATAGGTTGTCCGTCCGAATTTGTAGGTTGCTTGATAATCTTGAGCTCTCTCACTATGTAATCTGAATATCTGTTGACAAGTACACCGAACACCGTGTGAGGTAAGTAATAAAATAATGTACAGTCCCACATTCAAAATGATCAACCCGAATTATTAGTTGTTCGCATACAAGCAATGAAACTGCAAAACCTTTACAATCACATGCTCGAATGTTGATGGAATTAAATTGAAGGTGAAACTAATAGAAACACTGCCATACAAAAAATCTCTGCGTTTCCTTATAATGATTGACTGAATTAACAACCAACTTGCTCTTAGAAAGATAGAGGAGACATAAAAAACAATATCCCAACTCGAGTAACCAAAATAGCGGATACAAAAACAAATTATCTTAACAAATTAAAGACAGTGTAAACACTTCAAAAATCCTAGATGAAGAATGCGCATATTATATACTTTTTGCTTGTGGCATCGTGAGTGAACCATTAAATGAATGACTGACCCCCAGTTTCTCGTACACTAACACGCTGTTAATCTATTGTTAACAGCTGTCAATTGACCAAACTGCATATAAAAAAAACCACTGACAGCTGTTAACAGTAGATTAACAGCTTGTTAGTGTACGAGAAACCGGGGGTGAATGAATGAATGATCTACCAACCTCCGTTCCGAGACGTGATGCACGGTGACAGCGCCAAAGGCCCTCTGGCCCCGCACTTCGTCCGGCCAGTATTTGCTGCATTTCACTTTGCTGTACTCTTCGAGATTGGTCAGCATCACGATCAGCTCCAAGCCGTGCTCCCAGATCATCCGCCAGAAGTCGTTGACGGTGGTGTCAGTGGGACCTTGCGCGCATATGAACTGTTTGCGCTCCTGTGGGAGGAGTAGGATTTTGTACTAAAATTGCATTGGTCTCTGTAGAGACGTCACAAAGGTTATACAAAGATAGCGTTATACAACTAAAAATAAATTCGAATTTCACCTTTATGGGAAAGTCTATAAAGGTGAAATCATACTTTATTTTTAGTTGCTTTTCGTCTTTAAAGCTGGGTTTTGACGGTCTTAGTACGCTCGGACCGTGTGCGCACAGTTTAGTTGATTATGACGACGGTCAGTACGCTCGGGCAGAGTGCGGCGTCATAATCAACTAAAACTGTAACTGTAAACTGTGTCAAAAACCGGCTTAATTCCGCATCTTTTCATTATCCAGAGCGAATTTAATATAATAAATAGAAAATAAGTTTAAAATATCGTTAAGATAGAACTTTCATGCATATACCTGGTTAGGATCCGAAGGGTCCTTTAGCAAGCATAGGAGGAAGGAGAAAAGTTTACAAAATGTAGAATAATATTGCATTTTGGAAGTAGACAGAGAGAGAAATGTAAGCAAAACAAATCGCGATCATGTGAGACGGTTGGATCAATTTGACCCAGGACAGTATATCGGTAAAGAAAAAAAAATGTGAATAAAAATAAACGGTGTTATAAAATCACAATTCCTGTAAAACACTCCTCAAATGCAGTTTAAATAGCTTGTGGTAAAGGCTTTTCCTCGTCGTCTGGTTTAACCCGGAGTTAAGTTCGATCCGGGTCTGGTCGTAAGCATCGATGTCGGGATAGCGGTTCTTGAGCTAGTAATCATAATCTAAAGCCGACAAATTTCCAACAAACCCAAATTACCTTCTCATTGATGCAATGAGAGCCGGCACCGACGGAAAATCTTCACCCGAGCCCGGCAGTAGGCCTTCGCGATACAACACGTTACTTACATCCCACCGCGGTCTGGTCGTAGGCGTACATCCCATTCATGTACCTTATATCTATCACGCAATTAGCATTGACCCGCGTCTGATCGTAGGCCTTGTTATCAGGATACCGGTTCACGGACTGGTCCTCGCGAGCCTCCGACACGTACCTTGTATCCTATCACGTAGTTAGCATTGATGTAGTTCGATCCAAAGATGCAGTCGATCTGGGTGAGTTTGACCCGGGTCTGGTCGGACGCCTCGATATCCGCATACCGGTTCTTGGGCTGGTCCTCGCGAGCCTCCGCCACGTACCTTATACCCCATCACGTAGTTAGCATTGATGTAGTCGGAGCCGACGATGCCGTCGATCTGGGTGAGTTTGACCCGGGTCTGGTCGTAGGCCTTGATATCCGGATACCGATTCTTGGGCTGGTTCTCGCGAGCCTCCGACGCGTGGGTGGTGCGGTCGGGGAAGCAGTCAGGCAACATCTGCAACAACTTGCGGAAGTGGGTGGCGTGTTACGTATTGGGTATTTGTTTCGTGGTGCGGAGTGTGAGTGGGGTTTGAGATTGGTAGTACGTCCGTCCTGTCGTCTCGCTCGCGTGTTCTAATATTTTTAATGATTTTAAAAAGAATGAGTATAGTTTTGACGAATGTAGTCTGAAGCTTTGTTAGATAATAAAATAGGTGAAAGGAAAACATAAAATTACGGACAGAAAAGTTGTTTCCAAAATTTTTTATTTTAGTATCAAATTTTCTTATTAAAAATTACGTAATTATGATCTATACAGTCAAACGGGGCGATTAGAAACTGCAGTACGAATAGAAAAAAAAAAACTGGAAAAGGGTTTTTTGTAACCGATTTCCTACTAAACTAACAACTATGGCGACGTCTCTTTATATATGATCACATAATATGCCAAGAGACGTCCTATAGGTATAAAGTTCAGTAGGAAGTCGATGACAAAAAACCTTATTCTACTTTTTGTTTATATTCATGCTCCAATTTCTAATGACCCCGTTTGACTGTATAGAATCTTAAAAATATGTCTTAAATGTCCATAATTTTATCATCTAGAAAAGCTTGGTATATTATTAACCAAGTACCTTATCCTTATTGGTTCATATTTTTTTTTCACGTTTTTATTATTTACAAGCTTTTGCCCGCGACTTCGTCTGCATGGAATGAGTAATTTGGCTTCTACGTCCTTCACCTGGACTCAAACTATCTCCATACCAAATTACTCTTTTTTTTTCCGCGATGAATAACAGACAGACAGACACACTTTCGCATTTATAATATTATCGTATAGATTTATTTTCTCAATTAAATTATGATGTAATTCTATTTATGAGTCGTAAGAGAGTAATTCTACTTATAAGTCTATGATGAGTCGGGTGACGCCGTCCATTTTTACATCCTCCACAACGTAACAACGCCCGGCGCGTTCCCTTTTTGCCCCAACTATGGACTAGAGCTGTCCAACTTCGTCAGTTGGTTACCTCGAACTCTTTCGGGTAACGCCCGGCGCGTTCCCTTTTTGCCCCAACTATGGACTAGAGCTGTCCAACTTCGTCAGTTGGTTACCTCGAACTCTTTCGGGTAACGCCCGGCGCGTTCCCTTTTTGCCCCAACTATGGACTAGAGCTGTCCAACTTCGTCAGTTGGTTACCTCGAACTCTTTCGGGTACCCGCAGTAAGAGTCGGCCTGCCGCCGTCGTACATTGTCATTTCCTCTTAGCCGTAACTATACCGGGCTAACACTCGTTTAGCGTCAACTGTGGGCGGAAGACGGCTACCTTCACATCTTAGTTGTTTTCTTTTTTAGTTTCATACAGACACAAGGTAAACTTAAATATCTTATTTTACCAGCGAGCGAAAACCACACTACCTCAGACCGAAAAAGTTAACCGGAGCCGTCCATTTACATTTCCTCTACAACGTAACTATAGCCGACGAGCACGTAGCTTGCCTCAGCTGTGTTTAATTATCTTGTTACCTCGAACTCCTTCTGGAAGCCGTAGTCGGAGTCGGCCTGGCGCTCGGCGTAGGCGGCGGCCAGGTCCTGCGCGGCGATGGGCGGCAGGTCGGGCGGCGCCGCCCACGTCGGCTGCCGCCCGCCCGCCAGCACTTGCTCCACCACGTATCTGCGTGGGAACGATGCGGTGTTACGTGCGTTAGAGGAGACAAAAACAATCTAGTGCATACTCTAACGATACCTCGTTACAGTAGCTGGTCGGCACAGTCATCTGGTTAGATTTTGAGTTGACTGAAGGGAAATCGTTACATTTTGCTTGAGGTGTCAGTCGATGATTAGCTAGGCTAGGAAATGGATAAGATGTTGAAAAGATTATAATAAAAGTGATTATTTACTAATATCCACATTTAATTGAGCTAGTCGCCAACGTACGTACTAGAAGAGAGTGTACTGTATTTTATTTACTATTTCAGAAATAAAGAAAAAGGAAAAAAAGAGACAGAGAAAGAGAGAGAGAGAGAGAGAAGGGGAGAGAGGGAGAAATAAAGAAATGAAGAAGACATTGATTGTTGTTGCAGAACTAGTCACTTTAACACCTCTCTGAGTTCAGGAGAATTATAAAGAAGTCCGTGTTCTCGGTCCCCGCCCTAGCTGTCGTTTCCGTAAGCTGTTACCGATTGACAAAGGGCAAAGCAAACGGTACATATCGATTGTATTTTTTTGTAGTCTTTGTGTCAGGTTTGAACTGCACTGAAACTCATGCAGGGAAGAGTGGGTGATCGTGCTCTTCCACTATAAAGGCAAATTTTCCGTCAGGCAGATCGTATGCCTGGGGACGGCCGGCCCGACTGATGTTCGTCGGACGTTATATTTATGGTACGTCCTGTGAAACACTTTGCTTGCGCGACGCAGGAATACCGGAGTATGTAGTCCCACTGTTGTTAACCGGACGTCATATTAATGGCATGTCACGTGAAACGCTTTGCATGCGCGATGCAGGAATGTCGGAGTATGTAGTTAATTTATACTTAAAAGGGAATCCCAGCAAAAGTGTATGTTAGCAATAGAATTGGTTGGATGAATAAATATTTTTGTTTTTTTTTTTTTTTTGTAGTCCCACTATTTTTCACGGGACGTCATACTTATAGAATGTCCCGTGAAACACTTTGCTTGCGCGACGCAGGAATACCCGGGTATGTAATCCCACTGTTGTTCACCGGACGCCATACGCATAGTATGTCCTGTGAAACTGCTTGCGCGATGCGGGAATGTTGACATGCTGGGCACACTGACCTGAGCGCCGCCTGTATGGGGTTCATCTCGACATGCGCGTGCGGCGGCATCTTGCGCGCCTTGCGCGTGTGCAGCACGCAGAATATGATCAGCCCCAGCAGGACGAGGGAGAGAATGCCGCACGCGATCTGGATGGTTGACAATATCAATTGATTAATCTAAGCGAAGCCCATATATTTCGCGTTTTTGTACCACGCGACTAGAATGACTTTTCAACAAGTCACAACGTTATTAAAAGTATTAGTCGTAGAGGAAAAAAATAACCACGTTTCTTTATCATTTAACATAGCCTCTCTGATTATATTAAAATATTCTTTTGTGCAATTTCTCCATTGTTACTATAATTCAAGACACCGCTTCCTTTAATACATGTTATCACCTAGATAGTGTCGATTGTATCAATAGTTTGTACCAATAGCAGAATCATTGTTTTACAAAGTGTTGGAAAAAATGTTAATTCCATGTAGGTATTTAGGTAATTGTTGTACAATTATCGTCCGACTGTAGGGCACAGGCCCTCTCAGAGAGAGTATGGGCTTAATCACCACGCGTGCCCACCGCGGATTGGCGATCTTAAGCGCTGAGGTAGGTGAATAGCTCAGACGCTCAGGTGTCCTCGCGATGTTTTCCTTCACCGTTAGCGAGTGGTATTGCTATTATAACTTCACAAATGTACATAACTTAGTAAACAAAGTCATAGGTACATGTCCGCACTGGGCATCGAACCTTGGTCTCTCGTTTCCGAGTCCAATGTTCTACCCACTAGGCTACCACCGCTCAATTCAAAAATAATATATAAAGATATTTTTTATGGCATTTATTCAAAAAGAGCTAGTTTGATCATCGTAAACAGGAACCAAAGTAGGATCCCTAGGCATCTAGTAAAAGTTCCAATCACCAAAAAGATCAATCACGGACATTGTATGAACAAGTACCAGCCTGTATGATAAAGAAATTTGTACGGAACCCTCGGTGGGCGAGTCCGACTCGCACCTGTCTGGTTTTTTTCCTTCTTTCACACACCTGTAAGACTATTTCGAGCACATTGACGGGCGCGGGCGCGGGCGGCGTGGGCGCAGGACTGAGCATGTGCAAGTATTCGCTGTACATCGGCTCCTCGTCGTCAATGTCCGCTGTGGGAAGCGAACGGGGCGATTAATGGATTGAATGCATGAATATCGAAATGTCGTAATTTGAGGTTACTTCCCAGACATTCAAATACTTCTTTTCCTTCTGAAGTGAATTGAAATCGATAAATCTATAAATCTGAAAATTAATATAAGGATTAGTAAAGTTTATAAAGATGCCGCAAGTGTGAATAAATTTCCTCGAATACCCGAGGGGTCAAACCTTATGTTACCTAGGAGGTAACTTACACATGCAAAATTGGGTACTATTTACAGTTTAATAAATAACTAAACTGCCATATGGCTTTAAATCATGAGAATTTATCTCACGAACTCGATGTCACCCCGTAGAACAAATTAAATGTAAACCGATGAAGGAAAAAGTGGTGTTTTAGCGCGCTTTAATTAAGCATACTAATATAAACTTTTTATTTTGCAAGGTAATATAAACTCTACGACAGCAAAGTTTCGTGCTATGAACTCTCACCAATATTTACGTAAATTTATGTTCATCATCATCATCATCATTATCATCGGCCTACGCTTGTCCACTGCTGGACATAGGCCTCTCCTACTGCACGCCACTGAGCACGGTCCTCGGCTACTCTCATCCAGCTTTTGCTAGCCGCCTTGCGAAGATCATCGCTCCACCGAGTCTGAGGACGTCCTACACTACGTTTACCGATCCGCGGTCTCCACTCAAGAACTCGTCTACCCCATCGGTTATCAGTTCTTCTGATGATATGGCCGGCCCACTGCCACTTCAGCATGCTAATTCGGCTAATGCTAATTTTATTTTAAGAACCATGTAAAAGGTTTCTTTTCTGCCAATAAATTCCATTCCAAATCCATCTCAATACTCACGTATAAGCTCAACGAAGAGCGTGTAGTTGAAATTGATGTCCAGAGGGCCATCGTTGACCTGAAGGTCCTCTTCCGCCTCGCCAGGCGCGTCCATCATCATCGGGTTGCTCAAGTAGCCACCACTGTCAAAGGCCACCAAAGTCAGGCAAGAATAAGTATCTAATATAAAGTGTCCTGAAACCTGGAAAATGGTCTAGGTCTAAGGGAGATTGAATTTTGCTATTTTATGTATGTGAACTTCTTAATGATTAAAAATAAAGTCAAATCTTACATAACAAAAAACAATAAAAACCGGCCAAGTGGGAGTCGGACTCGCGCACGAAGGGTTCCATACCATTACCATTTGAATACTTCAAGCGTCTACCTGTTGCCGTTGTTAATATCGAGAAAATTAGCTGATATTGTCTTTTCTTTTATGTTAACTGTTGCATTTTTTTGTGTGGTTTTATGTTTACGTTTTGAGTATTGTGTCATCAAATAAATGTATTTTCTTCTTCTTCTTCTTCAAAAAACGGCAAAAAATCACGATTGTTGTATGAGAGCCCCCCTATTTGTTGCCATAGCGGCAACAGAAATACATCATCTCGGAAAATTTCAACTGCCTAACTAGAACGGTTTATGACATACAGCCTGGTGATAGACGGACGGACGGACGGACAGCGGAGTCTTAGTAATAGGGTTCCTTACCCTTTGGGTACGGAACCCTAATGAAAAAGAGGATTTTGTCTTAGGTAGGCACCGAACGACACATCGTGGGCACGCCCCCCACCAGATGGTCCGACAACCTTGTTACGGTAGCGGGGAGTCGCTGGATGCGGGCGGTACAACACCGGGAAGCTTGACGCACAAGAAGCTTGGAAAACAATGAGGGAGGCCTATGTCCTGCAGTGGGCACCAAATGGCTGATGATGATGAGGCAACGGAACTGTCAAATACGTACATATTTTGACACTTCGCCAACGTGAAAATAGCAAACCCAATACAGTGGGCTGTTATGTAATCGGAAGGCAGGACGTACAAGTGATTATGTTCACTGCCTAATTGTGTTGTCGTTTTAATCACGTCTGTAGATGTTCATTGACCAAAAAAAAATATTCAGTATGTAACAAAACCCAGAAGTTACACTTCGTATATTGAATGAATGATTTATTGTCACAAACAAACATGCTTACATACAATAATAGAAAAATAAAGGAGTGTGCGTGTGACAATGATACTATTTCAGCGTTTGCTGTTTCTATTTGAAACAGCGCTGATTTTCAAATAGCACCTCCACGCCAAATGAAGAGAACGTGTCATGCAGGCAGGGCTTACCGCTGAAAAAAACTTAGACTCACTTCAAAAGGATAACACAAGTACTTAACCTACATGGGGCTTTGAGATGTCACCGCGCTAAAGTATCGAAAATAAAATCATTTCTTATAAGAAAAACTTTACAATTCTCTATATTTTTTTAACCGACCTCAAAAAAGGTAGAGGTTTTTAATTCGAAGAGTAAGTTCTCTCATACTCCGTCAAATCCTAATAAATATCGACAATTTTTATTTTATTTTCACACGTTGTATAAAGGATATACTCACGTATCCTTATAATACTCGGCGGGCAGACGGTTGTCATAATAGAAGGACCTCTTCTCCCGCCTTTCCGCCTTCTCTTCAGGCTCCAGGGTTGTCTCTCCGTTGATCAGGTCGTAGTCCTCGTCTTTGGTCGTGGTCTCCGGCTGCGCGGTGAAAAAAGGGGATTTTTTTATTATTATCTTTCAAACTGAAGTTTTTGCACGCACTATAGGAGAACCGTTATCTCATGAAAAATAACAATAAACTTGGTGTTACACATACATAATATATTATACAGGCTGTGATTTTGGTAAATGACGCCTAACTCAGGGAGGGTCTAAATAATGCTTGATCCTAAAAAATTTTTTTCATTTTTCCTACACGTAATTTTCAATCACAAATGTCCTGTTCAATTCGCCCTAAGGGCAATTGAGGAGAACCCGTCGGCGGTGGCCATCGGCTCAACAGTGCATACACCTAATCATTTATTTTAATGATATTTTGTTTTGCCACTTGCCACGATCCTGACAGATCACTTTCGCTTTCTCAACATTCATTAGCCGTTTCATGCACGCACGCCCGTTTCGGGTACTTTTTATCTTGCCCTTTGCTAATACATCCTTCATTTGGTCGAAGTATGTCCTCCTGGTACGTCCCTTACCGGCCCTTCCACCCACATTCCCTCGACATATTTGTTTCGTCAATCTTTCTTCCTTCATCCTCTCCAAATGTCCAAACCAACGCAACGCAACCAGTGGCAGTCCCTGGTCTCTGCCTATCCCTCTGGGATACAGGCGTGAGTTTACATATTTTGCTTTGTAACAAAAAAAAATTTTTTTGCACCATCCATGCATATTATAGGCACCCCTGATTCGGGCATCACTTTACAAAACCACACCTGTATGTCCGAATTGTTACGAAAGTTTGTTGCTCAATCACGGCAGAACGGTTGAACGGATCTGGATGAAATTTAGAACAGAGATAGTTTATAATCTGGAAGAGCATATAGTTTACTTTTTATCCCGGAAAAACACACATTAAAATTTCAACGAGTACTAAGTCGCGGGCAACATATAGCGGATATGATATCTGATATGATAGCTAGAGCGGCGAGTACGTGCCGCGGGTCCGCGGGTCATTTTCTGACCGACGACGGAGAGGCAGTACTGATTGTCCGCGAATCTTTCGAAACAAGATTTCTCAACAATTTTTAGGGCTCCGTACCTCAAAAGGAAAAACGGAACCATTGTTGGATCTCTTTGTTGTCCGTCCGTCCGTCTGTCGGTCGAGATCCTTTATCTCGTGAACGTGTGGTGGTATCGAGTTAAAATTAAAACCATATACTCAGGTCTACAGTTTACCCTTTAAGCTGTGAAAACTGTGATACAGCTGTTTATGCCGCAAAACAAACGTATATTCCGACCCTCAAGGATATCAAAATTTATAGGGGACTTTCCGTTGACCTAGCACAATAAAATTTGGCAAGTAATATCGTCTTATACTACAAATACAGAAAAAAATCTGAAAACTATACATTACAAATGTGTATATAAATTTTCTGTATACAAATACAGAAAAAAATCTGAAAACTATACATTTGTAATAGAATCATAAAAAAAATTATCTTGGAAGTTCGGGAAAAGCTCAGAAAGAACTGCGAGACTCGATTCCTGAACTATTTATAATATGTAAGTACCTACCTGCAAATTCGTACGGAACCCTCCGTACTCGAGTCCGACTCGCACTTGGCCGGTTTTCTCTTTAATTTTACGCCTATACTTACAAGTAGTAGTCTAAACAGATTGCATTTTTTATTACTAATTACACCATGCATTATTATTGGAGTATACGTTACCGTGAGTGTGGTAGTACGGTGCGGCTGCGGCAAGGGGAACCGGTAGACCCGCTTCGGTTTCTTCGTGCACTTGCGGCAGACACCGTTCACGATCATGCTTTTGCCGTCGCCCATCACCAGCTCCGATTCCGGAGGGAACTTCTCACTGCGAGGGAAAGACACATGTTTTCAGGCGGCTTTTAATTCAAGCATTCCGTATCGCTCGAAGACTTCAGTCGAGTTCGCCAACGGGTGGGCCATAAACTCGACATGGACAAAACGCAGGTCATGTCGAACGCCCGTGGTGTGCCCAACCCAATAACAGTGGGGAACTCGACTCTCGAAGTTGTAGACGAATACGTTCACTTAGGACAAACAATCCAACTAGGCCGGTCCAACTTCGTGAAAGAGGTCAATCGTCGAATCCAACTCGGCTGGGCAGCATTCAGGAAACTTAGAAGTCTTTTCCTCCAATATACCTCAATCTCTCAAGAAGAAAATAATACAACCAGTGTGTGTCACCAGTGATGACTTATGGCACTGAAACGTAGTCTCTCACTGTGGGCCTCACAAGAAAACTTAAGGTCACGCAACGAGCTATGGAAAGGGCTATGCTCGGAATTTCTCTACGAGATCGAATCAGAAATGATGAGATCCGTAGACGAACGAAAGTCGTCGACATAGCCCAGCGAATTAGTAAGTTGAAGTGGCAGTGGGCGGGGCACATAGCACGCAGAACTGATGGCCGATGGGGCCGAAAATTTCTCGAATGGAGACCACAAATCGGCAATTGCAGCGCAGGAAGACTAGCTACAAGATGGACAGAAGCCGCTTCCAACCGGTCTTTTTGGATCCATGGAGGAAGCCTATGTCCAGCAGTGAACTCTTGTGGCTCAATGATGATGATGATGATGATTCCGTCTCGCTCGCACATTCTAACACCTTCATCATTTTTACTGTTCTCACCACATCAGTCTTCCCATGACTACGGTAACTGCAACGTTGTCGAAACGTCGGAAATTAAGATAACTAACTGTACTTAATATACGATTGCGATTAGACCAGTTAAATGTAATATAACATAATGTAACATAACTAAACATAAACTCACGCCTGTATCCCGGAGGGGTAGGTAGAGACCAGGGTCTGACACTTGCGACGAACCAGACAGATCTCTTTTGCTTCATCAAAATTCATTAGTCGTTGCATGCACGCACGCCGTTAAATAGATAAATAATTATGGCGAGTAGCTGCACCGCTTACTTTGCCGCTTAACAAACTTCGGGAATTAATCGTGCCATCATCAAGCGGTCTTCTCACACTTCCCCTTGGGAAAGTGGAGGGTCGGGGTCAGGGCGGGGCCCTCTTCCCGAGGGATCTGCCGCTGTCCGCAGCTACGGACAGGTCTATGGGTGGCCTTCCAGGCGGTGGTCTTCGCTGGGGGTCGCAGGTGGATGCTTCAGTCGGTGTTGGCCGTGGACTCGACCAGGCTTCGGGGGAGGGGCTTGGCGCGGCCGTCGGGCGGTCGCGCGTGCAGAGGTGCCAGCCCACGCAGGTGCTGCAGCTGCGACCGGTCCGCACGCGCGAACATGTCCGTCGCCAGCCGCGCCACGAAGGCGTCCAGCTCCTCCCATTTGAGGTCCCTCGCGATCGTCGCATTCCTCACGTAGCGAGGCGCGCCGACGATGGTGCGCAGGGAGAGGTTCTCCTGGGCTCGGAGCCGCTTCTTGTTCGGCTCCGAGACGAGCGCGAACCAAGCCGGCGCAGCGTACGTGAGGCGGGGCCTGACGTAAGTCTTGTAGACCCCGAGCTTCGATCGCAGAGGGAGGCGGGAGGTGAAGACTGGACGCAGCTTCGCGCGTGCCACCTTCACCTGGTTGACGACTGCGCTGACGTGCGCAGCCATCGTGAGTCCACGGTCGATGGTGACCCCCAGGTACTTCACCCGGTTCTGCCACTCGATGACCCGTCCGTGCAGCTGGAGCGGCGGCGGCGGGTGGCGGCGGCCTGTCAGCATGGCCTGTGTCTTCCCGACATTGACCGACAGACGCCACTTCTTCAGCCAGTCGGGGAGAGCGTCGAGGGCACGCTGCATCTTCGTTGCAGCGTGCGTGGGCGACATAGACGACGCCAGGTAGGCGGCGTCGTCGGCGTACAGTGCCAGTTGGACGCCCTCCGGGACCGGTATGTCGTCGGTGTATCGGGCGTAGCAGGCCGGTGACAGGCAGCTTCCCTGGGGGACGCCGGCGAGGATGTGGCGCTCCTCGGACACGGCATCCTCCACCGCCACTCTGAAGCGGCGATCCCTCAGGAATGAGGCCACGACCGCGATGAGACGTCGTGGGGCAGGTGACGTCGACAGTTTGTACAGCAACCCCTCATGCCATACCCTGTCGAACGCCTTCTCCATGTCCAGGAGTACTGCGACGGTGCACTCCTTCTTGTTGAGGCACACCGTCATGCCGTGCAGCACCCTGGCGAGCTGAAGCGTGGTCGAGTGCTCAGGCCGGAACCCGAACTGTTCCGGCCGAGGCTGGATGTGCGGGAGCAGGTGGTGCAGCAGGAGCTTCTCGAACACCTTCGAGAGGGTGCACAGAAGCGTGATGGGCCTGTAGCTTTCGGGCTTCTGTGGGTTCTTGCCCGGCTTGGGCAGGAGGATGACCAGGCCGGTTTTCCACGGTTGTGGGAAGCAGCCGGTGCGCAGGATGCCGTTGAACAGGCGCGTCACGGCCGCAACTGTTCGTTGCGGGAGGTGCCGGAGCGCCGTGTTCGATATGCAATCCTGGCCCGGTGCTTTTCTCGGCTTGGTGCGCTGGATCATCCGCTGCACTTGGCCGGGCGTGAAAACCACAGGGTCCTCAGCCGGGCCCATCGGTGCTGCGAAGTAGGCTCGAAGGTGTTGCTCGACTGCTGCGACGTGCTCCACGTCGTCGGTGGGGTTCGGGACGAATGCCCCCTCGAGGCACTCGGCGAAGACTTCAGCTCGGTCTTGCGCTTTGAATCTTGGGAGGCCGTCGCTGCCCAGCAGCGGCCGCACAGGATGGGGCTCGGTCGACAGCTGCCGGCATAGGCGATGAACGGAGGGGGTATCATCGCCCACGGACTCGATGTGGCGCTCCCAAGACTCCTCGGCGTTGGCATCCAGCTCCGCCGTCACTTTCGCCGTCAGAGCGTTGAGGCGCGTCTTGAGCTGAGGGCAGCGAGTGCGCTGCCATTGCTTCCGGAGGCGACGCTTTTCGCGGATGAGGTCCAGGATCCGAGCGGGCAGTGGAGTGGATTTCCCACCGCTCGGAACTGTGCGCGAGGATGAGTCAAGCGCGCTCCGGATGCAGGCGGTCAGCTCAGACGTCAGGCACTCAACGTCCTCCGGCGCGACGACGGGGCGTGACGGGGTTTCCTCCGCGAGGGTGGCGGCGAAAGAGGCCCAGTTGTAGAGTCGGCGTGGCGCTGGCAGCGCGACCCTGGTCGGTAAGTCGTCAAGGACGAGAAGGACCGGCCGGTGGTCCGAGGGGAGGTCCGCTAGTACCTCCTGGCGAGGCGGCGTCCGGAGTCCCTTGAAAACGACGACGTCGAGTACGTCCCCCGAGCCGTCCCAGTGGTAATGGGTGGGCTCGTCTGGGCCCACGACGTCGTAGTGGGACATCACGGAGTCGGCGAAGAGGCGTCGTCCCTGGGCGTTGGTGGCCGATGAGTTCCACGCGGTGTGCTTG
Organism: Yponomeuta malinellus; assembly: GCA_947308005.1. Lineage (NCBI taxonomy): Eukaryota > Metazoa > Arthropoda > Insecta > Lepidoptera > Yponomeutidae > Yponomeuta > Yponomeuta malinellus. The sequence goes on from OX371019.1 coordinate 4,466,794, forward strand.
GCGTTGAGGTCGCCGGCGACGATGGTCGGTGATGGCGACTCCAGCAGCCCCCGTAGGTCTCTGAAGTCGAAGGCAGCGTCAGGGGGCTTGTAGGCGGCGTAGAGTCGCATCACTGTGCCGGCGACTTGTACCTCGATTCCGAGAGCGTACATTGACGCAAGCTCCCGGAACTCGATCGGCTGGTGGACGACCTTCCTCTTCACGATCACCGCCAGTCCTCGGAAAGCGCGGTGTTCGGACCTCTCGTCCTTGCGGTAGACGACGTAGTTGGGGATGGTGAACTTATCACCCTCCCCAAGCCAGGTCTCGCTGAGTAGCGCCACGTCGACGTCCTGCTCCCGGAGGAAGACCCGGAGCAGCAGCTTCTTCCTGCGCAGCGACTGGGCATTCCAGTGCACCACCCTCAGAGGCCTAGCGAAGGCTGCGGGCAATCGCCGGACTTGGGGTGACGGGGCTATGCGTGGGCCCCGTCTGCAGTGCCGCAAGGACCTCCATGAGGGCACTGACAGCACGCGTCAGTGCCTCGTGAGAGGTTGGGAGTCCTGCGGCAGCTGCAGGTGCTGCGGTGGCGTCTGCTGGAGCCGCTGGCGCAGTGTCCGCCGCTCCATCCGGTCCAGTGGGCTTGTTTTTCTTCTTCCCGCCCCTCTTCCTGCGTGGCTTAGTGGCCGCGGGAGTGGAGCGGGATGTGGGCGGGTTGGCCGGCGCCATGAGGTTGCCAGGCGCCGACTCCTGCACTACTGGCTGCTGCTGGGCCGGGGCGGTCCTCCTCCGGCCTCCCTGGCCTGTGATGGCCACGGTGCCGGCCTTGGTGTTCCGCGCCTCCTTGCGGAACACCGGGCAGGAGGAGTTGTTGGCGGCGTGGGGTCCCCCGCAGTTCGCGCACGTCGCTGGCTCCTCCCTTGGGCGTGGGCAGTTCCGGGCGTGGTGGTCCTCCCCGCAGCGCACGCATTTCTGCGGGCGGTGGCAGTGCTGGGAGGAGTGCCGGAACTGCTGGCACCGGTGGCATTGCGCTGGCCCCTGCTTGCCGCGCCATGCTTCGATTTTCACTCCCGGCATGTAAAGGAGCTCGTTGAGCTCGTACAGTGCCGGGAGTAAGTTGGGCGTTCGGCGGAGCGATGCGAAGAAAATGCATCCGGGGCGTCCCGCACGCGGCCGGATGCTCGTCACATGCTCCGCCTCGAAGCCGTGCTCGGCGAGGGCGGCGATGATGTCCGCCGGCGCCGTATCCGCCGGAAGTCCTCGGATCGCCACCTTGGCGCTCCGCTCGGCTGGTAGGGAATAGGAGAACCACGACACGTGGTCCTCCCTCTCCAGCTTAGTGAGGTACCGCTGAACGGTGCGGTACTCGTCGTCCTCCGTCGGGGTGAAGCGCACGCCGTTCCCGTACGGGCGTGCGTTCGGAGGGCGGCCTAGATCCGCCGCGATGTTCCTGAAGTGGAACGCCCAGTTGGGTAGGCGCTCCACCACCAGGGGCGGATATTTCGGCCGCTTGGGCAGCGCCGTTTTGGGAGCGGCAGTGGCGGCGGCGGCGGCGGGGACGACGGGCACGCGCTCAGCGGCACTGTCGACGGCGGTGGCAGTCGCGGCGGCGGCGGCGACTGGGCCGGCGGGCAATGCAGGGGCAGGGCGGGCCGTTGCCGCGGCCGGGCGAGTCGGTCCGGCGGCAGGGCGGGCGGGCGCCGCGGCAGGGCGGGCGGGCGCCGCCGCAGGGCGGGCGGGCGCCGCGGCAGGGCGGGCGGGCGCCGCGGCAGGGCGGGCGGGCGCCGCGGCAGGGCGGGCGGGCGCCGCGGCAGGGCGGGCGGGCGCAGCGGCAGGGCGGGCTTTCGCAGCGACAGGGCGGGCGGGCGCTGCGGTAGGGCGCGCAGCGGTCGGTCGGGCGGTTGCCGCCGCAGGGCGGGCGACGGCACCCGCGAAGGACGACGGCGCCGGCGGGATCACAGGCGGCGACGGGGTCTTAACGAACGTCGGCCGTGGTAACCGCATCGGGCTGGGCGGCGGCGACGTCAGTCCGCGAGGGCGGATTGGGGGCCGGGGGTCGGACGGGGCTGTGTCTGTGTTCATCTCAGTCGCCGCCCGGGGCGACGACTGGGCCTGCTCAGGCAGCAAGCCCAGCGCCTGCATCACCTCAAAGGAGAGGTCCCTGGGCGGCGGTGTCGGCGAACGGGGGGCGGAGCCCCGGGAAGGACTCCCGTGGGCGCGGGCATGATGCGGAGACGGCGCGCGGGTGTTGGGCGCGCTGCCTCCTGGCGGGGACTCCCGCAGGCCGCGGCTAGCTGGAGTCGGTGGTGGTGGGGTTAGAGGGCGGCGGATCGGGGCGCAGTGGCGCTTCGCTTCCTCTTCGGCGGCGTCTGGGCTTCTCTGGCGGCGGCGGCGGTGTGAGGCGGGCTGGTGTTGACCGGGCGCGCCGCAGAGGCGCTCGTGGTCTCCGTCAGCAGCGCCCCACTTTAAGTAGGCCGCCTCCAGCTTGAGGTAGGCCTCCATCCAGGAGAGGAGGCCGTCGGAGAGGAGGCCGTCGGCACGCAGGCGCCGAGTCCTCAGGACTTCGGCGCGGTACGTGGCGTGCAGCGCTCCCAGGCGGCCTCCCTCTTGGTGGGGGCCCACGTACTCTTCGCCCGCGGCCCTCGGGGGCGCGGGCTCTTCATCCGCTGCCACCCGCGGGGGGGCAGCGGACACGCGACGTTGGCCGCCATGACGGCCGGGCTCGGCGGCCATGGCGGGCGGCTCGCTGGGGACGGGCCTGGCGCGACCGAGGTCGGCTAGCTCCCCCCGCACGTCTTTCCCCGGTGATTTCCGCTTGTGGAAGGCCGGGGTCCAACGCACGGAGAAGAGTTTACCAACCTGGCGGCTCTTCGAGGTGTGGCGATCCCCGCCGCGGCGCTAGTCGGCGCGGGCCGATTTGCGCAGCCTTTTTTCACAGAAAGAGGCAACGAAAATTCGTGGGAGGGCAAGTCGCGCGCGTCCGTCCTCAACCGTAAACAAACAAAACCGTTAATCGTGCCAGCGCTCTCCCAACTCAGCTAATGTGTAAGTGCAGGCATCGGCGAAATTTTGAACCTCTTTACAAACTTCTCTGTATTACGTACAGGCAGCGACATCTGGCTGAAGTAATTTACATCACCGAGTACCCATTTTGCAGTTAGGTTTTTACATCACTTAGAGGTCTATTTTTAGCCTTTAGATTTTTCAGGTTTTTAAAATTGTCCTTAGCACGGATTAGTGCCACAAAAAGAATATAATTAATTAACGTTACCTTAAAAGCAATGGCGATTAGACCTCTCAAATGTATAACTATGTCGAGTACAACCACTGCAATATACCTGACCATGGCAACTGCAACGTATTTCTAACGTCGGGAATTAAAATAATTAACTTAAAGACTTAATAAACGATCGTCATCATCATCATCAGCCATTTGACGCCTTCTGCAGGACATAGGCCTCCCTCATGGTTTAATGTATAACTATGGTGTTGTCTTTTTTATCAACAATAAAGTGCTCTATCTGTCTACAACCAGTACAGCCACTTCAGTCGACCCGTGACTATAGCAACTGCCGTCTCCACGAGTGATACCTCTGTCAAACCTAACTTTAAACCAAATAGGGATAGTTTCTGAATTTGGAAATTCGCTAAGTAAATAGTTATCTGTAGTGCTGTCTCTTCGAATTTCTCATAAAAGAGCGTGACAGAACTTAACTCAGTGAAATTCTCAATTCAAGAACCGGCCCATGGACATTCGTGAGCACACTCACTTGGTGAAGATATCAGTGGCATAGGCGCCAAAGGGTGCGAGGTCGGAGTGTGCGTGCTCGTAGCTAACGATGGACAGCTCCTTGGGCGGCGGGAGACCCACCCACTCCGCCTTGGGCTGCATGCGCACCATGAACACCCTGTATGGTGGACGAATAGTAAAGTAAATAAAAGTAAAGATGCGTTTATTACGACCAACAAATACAGCAAATTTGACAAAAAAATAATCAATTACTAATAAAGAGCATACAGTTGGCAACAAAAGGTGTGAGCTCAGCATGTGCCGCCAGATACAACACAAGCCTGCCTGTTGACAGCGCTCTGTTTCAGCACTCACCTGCTTAAAAACTAACTACAAACTAGTTCGTTATCCTAAATACAAACCGATAAGTATGACAAGACTGAGTTGTCCAGTGATTTAAATGCGTGCGTGCGTGCGTGCATGTGCGTGCGTGTGCGTGTGCGTGTGTGTGTGTGTGTGTGTGTGTGCGCGCGACCATAGAGGGAAAAACAACGAATAAAATATATATATATTAGTCACTCATTTGTGCAATTTGAAGTAACATACGGTATTTACTTTTGAAAGTTGTTTGCGTCATTTGTACTGTTAAAGGAGGGGGCAGGTCAGGTAAACATACAGATGTACGGTCTTATTTATAAAAAAAAACTCAATCCCTTCAAACACTCGACGAAACGTCGATTAGTCTGTGGCGGAGATTTTAAAAGGTAAATACGTAACCACTGACTAAATAAACTGCCTCTGCGGAGTGCCTTAGAGGAATCGTGTTTTATCAATAAGGCCGTTACAGTCTTATTTATAAAAAAGACGATCCCACTAAAACACTCTTAAGACGGAGTTAAAGCCAGTTTGTGTGAGGAATTCTTGTTATAAACCAGCTGAAGAGTGTTTTAGAGGGATCGAATTTTTATAAATAATACTTATTAATAATTTATTTTTAAAAACATGTGCCAGTCAAGTTATGTATCTTGCATTTTGGATAACAAATAAAGTAAATTTGGATCAACAAGGAACTTTACCACGGGCCGGCAACGTGGCGCTATGACACAAACTAAAATAAACTTTAAATACTCCAAAGGTTAGAACCATCAAAACTAGCGCAAAGAAGCAGCGCGGCCACAAGTCTAAGACTAGATAGTAATTCCGCTAAAAACGGAACGAACCGTTTTTGTCATAAACGCTGGTTATTCCCAGGTCCTTGATCCTATCTTCCCGGCCTAGAGCAAGGTCCTTGATCGTAGGTAATTTTTTCCTTCTTTATTTTTCTCTCCCTGTCTTTCGTTCATGATGCAAATGTAAAATGAAACGTCATCGGAATTTTTAGGGTGGCAACACAGCAACTTCTTAATCACGGCCTACGCTCTTGAGTGCACAGCACAATAGTTTTTTTAGGGTGGCCACACTTTTTGATCACAGGCTACACTACAGCCTTGAGTGTACAACAGTTTTTTAGGGTGGCCACACCGCAACTTCTAATTACACTGTCAGGTCTTCAGTGCACAACAGTTTTTCATCCAACAATTTTAGATTCACGTACCTACTGTAATTAGTGTCAAAACAAATTTTCGCAAAAACCAGTAGGACAAAATAACTGCACTGTAAATGTACAAAAATTACAGTGTATTTTTTTGTGTTTTTATTGACAAACCTGTAACAGCAGATGGGGCCATTCCTCTCCGATACTCTCGGTATCAGCAACTTGAACAAGTTCTTCCCATTTTCGACAATCTGCCAAGGACACAAAACTAAAATTAGCTTGAGCTACGGTTTGGTTATGAGCGTTTATAGTGCGGGCTTTCCTACATTATGTATGATTGTAAAAAATTATAAATATACTTTTTAATTTACCTCGGTTATTGAAAGAATGCCGATATGATAGCTTCATAAAAATTCGTTGAACGTACCTACTTTACATCCAACGTATTTTCCGAAACGTTCAATCACATTGTTTATCTATTTTCCATTTATACTGCTACAAAGCACACATTTGTAGCTTTACTTCGCATTTAACTCGCAAATATTAATGGATTTTCGTAATTTAACATCGGCACTTTTACGGCGACTGAAATGTAAAGTAGCAAAGAAAATAAAATTGAGGACACGTTACATTCACAATGACATGCTGACAATGCGTTTATAGTTAAAAAAATCCAGACGATAGAGGCAGTGTGCCTGTCCCTAGATCCTGACGCCTGGCAACCCTATCCTATCTCGATGGAAATAAGGTCGAAAGTCCCACCTTCCTCCACTTGGGGCCTTTTGCTTTTTGCCAGATAGGATAATGTGACTACTATCTGGCTGGGAATAAGGTCGAAAGCCGCACCTTCCTCCACTTGGGGCGCGGCGGTTGGTCGGGCGGCGCGGGCGCAGTGTAGCAGTGACGAACTTCCTCCTCGCCGCGTTTCCGCGAGCGTGTCATCGCGTTCAGACGCACCGTGTAGTTGGTGTTCGGCTTCAGGTCATCGAACCTTCGGGATAAAGGTTTATTTTCATTGGCAGACGAGGCGGTCACTTACGCTAGTAAATGTTACTCGAAAGTGGAAACAGCTCGGATTGTGGCGGAAACTATGCAATGTGCGGCCGTATTTAATCCTACTGGGTTAACAAGATCTCATGGATAGGCATCCTCGGCGATTCATCTATGATTCGGAAAAAACTAATTTAGACGATCAATTCGGTATTTGACACGATCAACAATAAATTATTTCATAGGCTCGATTAAAACAAAAATTACAAAATATCTCGGAAAATGTATCTCTTTCAGTCAATTACTAGTTATTACAATTTTTTTATAGATTAAACATAAAAAGAGTGCTGTGAATTTTGTGAGTTTTGTGAGTGAGTTTTCATACAAAATTCCGTTTTAAAAGTAACTCATTTGATATTTTGTCAAATACCCAATTAATGTATTGTATGCGAAACGCTATAAATTCACAATGGCTGTGATGTGACGCCATCGACTTTGTAATTAACTGAATCGCCATGGTTAAGCCCCAGCCTTAAACGTTTGTTTGCAAAATATTTAACGTCATGACAGAGGTAATCTCAAAATCATGGCTGACAACGTTCATGAAAAGTTGACTTAAAAATTTAAGTTTTGTAGTTAACCCTCACCTTTACCCTAACCTTTAACTTTAACCCTAACCCACAACTAACCCTCAAAAAATTCAATATTTATTTTACGCTCTAACTGAACAATTATTAACAACTTTAGACCTATTGAATACAGGATGCAATATTATGTCCATCACTTTCTTATAAAGGCGCGACATTGCCGCATTTAGCAGAATTCACCCGCAATCGTGACTTGTTGAAAAAATCTGTAGCCATATAACAATTTTAAGTCCATCACTAATTGTCGCTTTACGAAACGGGGCCCGCGACTCCAAATTAACTCCAGTACGCACCTGGCAGTCCTGGTGACATTGGTGACGGACTTGGAGAGCGGGCCCCAAGTCTCGAGCTTCTCGTAGCCGAATCTGTCCCGGTAGGTCGCATTGCCTGTCAACTCCATCTGTGAAATACAACATGGTTTATTGACACGAAAGATATGTTCAAACCTGTTACATAGGTACAGAGGATTATACAAGTATAAAATAATAAGGGCAAAAAAAGTATTTCTATAATAATAAAAGTTAATTATTTTGCGAGTCTAATCGCGATTGTTCATTGGGTAATTAACTTTACCTAAAGATCGCAAAAATATATCAGCTATTTAATATTTCATACATTTGTTAGAGCAAGTATGAAAATCTTGTATGGAACAGTCTACCGGACCTTTGTGCAATACAACACCCTGTTATGTATAGGTTATACTTACATTGTATTGTACCCCTTGATTTCGGCGTTCAACTTGAAGGGCGCCTCCTACGTCTCACACTGTACCACAGGTTGTACTTACTTATACCCCAGGCTATACTCACATTGTACCCCAGGCTGTACTGACATTGTACCCCACGCTGTACTCACATTGTACCCCTTGATTTCAGCGTTCAACTTGACGGGAGCCTCCCAGGTGAGGTTGAGGTGTCGCGTGTGGACGTCGCCGCTGTAGCAGCGCGCCGTGACGTTGGCGGGGCGGCCCGGCGTGCCGCTGAGCGTCACGGCCTCCATCTCCGCCGACCAGTTGCCGCAGCGCGTCGTAAACTCGGAGCACGCGCACACCTGGGCGGGTTGGCCGGTCGTGCCGGTGAAAGTCGGAAACTCCGTTGAATGAGGCGGCCCCTCGAGGGGCAATTCCCATACAAACGTAGTTTGGTTTTAATTCACAAACGGCAAGCCGGATCTCGATGACACTACAAATATTTTTTGGAGGACACAAATTAAGGTTTGCTCGTGCATACAACTGAGAATAACAGAATAAAAAAATAAACATATAAATAAATAAGACGTTTCATAGAAACTATTCACAGGGCTATAATTTATCTTTTATAAGTTAAACCTCGTTTTGTGTTCTCTAAACGCATTGGCAAAGTTTCATTGCAATTCGTCACATTGTATGTCGTCGGCGGACACCCAAACCTATATCAATACCAAATCCGGAATGTCGATTGTAAATAAAAACCAAACTAAGTTTGTATGGGAATTGCTCCTTGAGGGGCCGCTATAAGAATAAAATTGGAAAAGACTTCTCGGTTTCTAGTACACTAACAACCTGTTAATCTCCTGTTAACGACTGTCAGTTCGCTAAAGTGCATACAAAAAGAACAACTGGCATCTGTTGAACAGTAGATTAACTCCTGAACTGCCCTCGCGGAACGCAACGTATAGGTGGCCCATACTAAGTTGGACACAGATCTGTGTCGCGGCAGACGAGTGGTTAAGCCATTCTAAGTGTAAGTGTCGGTGCGAGACAAAGGAGGTAAGTACGGAGTTCTTTTGACCATTTTTCTTCATAGCAATCAGATTTTGGCTGGTTCAGTTGACCAAAACGCCTTCTATAAAAACTTTTTGCCTCATTTCACAATATTTCTTGTAGTGAAACCTCAGTTGACCCTGTATTTATTATTATTAGCCCTCAGAGCGTTTTCACATTTGACGAATTAGACGAAGTTTTCAAAATATTCTATTTGGTTTCATTCAGTTAATCTTCAGTGTAGACTTATAAGATACTAGAAAGTAGGAAGACAGCTGATACCTATAAAAATGTCGTTTCAGTTTGCCTGAAGTGAACAGTTTTCATGAGCAACCATCATTAACCAGACCCAGAACATTGACACGCAGAAATAGTTCCACCTGGATTCAAGATAGTGCCAATATCTGTCCTAAACTAGCTAAACCAGGTTTAGAATAGAATAAAAAAAAGTTTATTCACAAATAAATTAATTATGGAGTTGGTGTACTGAAAAGCAGTGAACGTTATCAAACTCACCCTGAACACATAAGTGCTATAGGGCTCCAGATCGTCAAACATGTACGGCAAATTCCTACTATCACGCTGGTGGTACGCCCTTTTTGGCGCCCCTTCGTCCTTCTTCCGTGCTTCCAGCAGATAGTAGTGGATATACTCAGCAATGTCCTCAGGCGGAGGCGCCCAGCCTATAGTCACCGAGGTAGCCGAGAAGCCATTTATGGAGATGTTTGGGACAAAAATAGGATCTTTATCGAGCGTTTTCACTATTTGGGGATAGACGTAGGGCTGGCTGGAGCCGTACGCCGTTGTCACTTCGAGTTTCAGCTGGTATTCCGTCGAGTTATCCAGGCCTTCCATTACGAACGAAGTATTCCTGATGCCGATCTTCTCCCGCGTGTACTGGTTGTAATCAGAGGAGGGTAAGCGTCGGAACATCAGGTTGTAAGCTTTTATAGGTAGGTTGTAGGAATGAACCGTCCAGTTTATGAAGAGCTGCGTAGCACCTATAGCTTTGACGTTGTCTATGATCACTTTAGGTGCCGCGTAGACTAGTACTTCGATCTCGCCCGTGATATTTTTCTCGACGATCGGGTCCCAGATCTGGCAAACGTAAGTGCCATTGTCCTCTGGCCGCTTGATGTGAAAGTCGTACGCGCTCTCGATGCGTTTCAGGTCCAGCTGCTTGGGGACTTTCGTCTCTAAGTCGAGGTTGTCCTCGTCTTTGCCCTTCTTCCACCATTTCACTTCGGTCGCGTTGTAAACTGGAAATTTACGTGATTTTTAGACTTTGACTCGTGTTACTGTTTATTAATATTTAACTTTTAAGATAAAATGCCCCCACATTAGGCACCCTGTATCATGGACGGCGTTTTCAGTGGTGTATAATTAGTGGCAATAAATGTTATTTGTAAAGGCAGAAATCAGACTGTCCACTTTTCTTTCATATCTATATTTTTTGCAGCAGTAAAACTTTACACACTTCTTTTACTAATGTATTAAACTGTTCGTGCAAGTTTTTTAAATATCAAAAGAATCGCCAAGCTGCGTGGCAAACCCAAACTATCATTCGGATTTGTTCACTCCATTATCGTCAGAATCCTGAGACCCATAGTCAATAATTCAAACGTATTAGCTACCGCCGCACTGCACCGGCGCATCGCTTCTACCGAGCAAGAAATACGAATTATCGTTCATTTTTACTGTGTGCCCTGTGAACCGTGACATATTTAAGCACACCTTCAAACACGCATTGCAGGGTTACATTGGCCGCGTCCGTCGCGTTGGTTCTGATGGGACTCTCGGTCTTCTTCAGGAGTCTCCCGGGGAAGCTCAGGTCCAGAACCACGCCGTGCTCAGCCCTCTGATCTCCCCATCTGGCCACAGATGATATTATAATGGTTACTGTGAATTATATTTAACCTAATAGCTTATGTTTCTTTAAACACCTAGATTTTCATTTCCAAAAGTGTTCACAACTGTAGTTAGAGTTCCGTACCTCAAAACGAAAAACGAAAACTTTATAGGATCACTTTGTTGTCCGTCCGTCCGTCCGTCCGTCCGTCCGTCCGTCCGGCTGTATGTCTGTCAAGACCCTTTATCTCGGGAAAGCGTGGAGGTGTCGAGTTGACATTAAAACCATATACTCAGGGCTACAGTCCCTTGAAGCAGTGCAACAAAGAAAATTATTATTATTATTATTATTATTTGTAGACGGGCAGGCAGTTGGAACAACTGATAATTGCCCGCATCCAGTTTCACTTCTAAGTTAACGTAAAAAAAAGTTACGGTCGTTTATGCCGCAACAAAACGTATATTCCGTCACTCAAGGGAATCAAGATTTAGGGTACTTTCCGTTGACCTAGCACTATGAAATTCGGCAAGTAATATTGTCTTACACTACAAATACGGGGAAAAATCTGAAACTATACATACGTAATTAAATCATTAAAAAAAATTGTCATTGAAGTTCAAGCCGTGGTTAAAGGTCCATCAGGCTTCACAGACTGTGGCAAAACCCGGGTTAACTCGCAATAAGGTGATGCTGTGTATGGTGGGATTGGAAGAGCATTGTTAATTATGAGTGACAAAGTGACAAACATGTTTGCTTAATTAACAGAGTTTTCAACTAAAAGTTACACTACACTAGATACAATCGTCCCCGTTAACATTATGTAAATACCAGACATCATTTTCTTCCAAATAATCCTTAATGTTACTATAGGCTTTTTTGCACAGAGTATACTTAACATATTTTTTAAACCGCATCGGTGGTAACTCTAATTATATCTTGAGGCATTTTATTGTAGAACCGTATACAGTGCCCCATAAAGGATGTATTAACCTTTTGCAAGGCCAAAAACGTGGAAATTGCAATTTATGTTTATTCCTAGTATCAAAATTATGATGGCTACCAACATTTTCGAAATTGCTAATATTTTTTCTAACATACATTATATTTTTATAAATGTATTGACTTGCAGCTTTTAATATGTTAGTTTCGTTAAAGAAATCCCTCAACGACTCCCTTCTACCTAGCTTGTAAATAAATCGGATCGCTCTCTTGTATAAGATGAAGATCGTTTTATTGTCTGCCGCCCGACCCCACAGTAGTATACCATAAGGACATAATACTTGTACTATGGAAGTATCTAAAATAAAGAAGCCTAGCAGTTGCAACGTCGGTGAGCTCTCTAATTCTTTTGACTGAATATGCGGCAGAGCTAAGCCCGTGCCCGTTTTACAATGTGAGGACCCCATTGTAATTTTGAATCGATTGTGGTGCCTAGATATACGGTATGTTCTACAAGTTCTACTTTTCCTTTTCCAAGTAAAATGTTGTTTTCAACTAATCTTATGTTTGGTAAGGTAAACTTTATACATTTTGTCTTCTAGGAATTTAGAAGCAGATTATTTGCCGTGAACCAATCTAATACATGCGAGAGTAACCTTAGATTTATGTATCTAAGGTTCCAATGAGATCTTAGCAAATAAAAAACTCTTGTTATCAAAACAAAAGTAAAAAGATCTTTTATTTCTACGATAGAAATCTCATGCAAATGTCTCATGAGTAGCATGTGGACTAGAAAAACTACCTAAATTGTCAAAATCATAAGGGAACACGGAATCCAACATTCGCGAAAACAAATTGAATGTTTCATGAATGTGTCAAACCTCAAACCCAAGGTTATCAAAACATCCAAGTGTTGCCAATACGTAAAAAACGAATAATCCCATTTTACTTCCAAATAAAAATTGCTTGAGTTACGTTAGCGTTTTTTTTAAAAACTTATTTTATGAGTAACTTACGTAATAATGTATTTGATGCAATAAGGTTTTTGGTCAAACAAGTCTACTTTTTTACAGTAAAACAAAAATCTATCAAGTATAACGATATATAACGATTATAATGGTAACACTACCGCTTTTTTTCAATCGAATAAAAAAACAGACGTTAGTGAGTTAGATAGAACTGACCTGGCGACACAAGTATAGTTGCCGGCGTCTGAGGCGGTAGCGTTGGCGATAGTGAGGTTGGCCACCCGGTACTTCTTCAGGTTGCCATCCAGGTCCTTTTGGGCAAGTGCGCGCTCCTCGGTGGCTTGCTTCACTCTGGTTTTATGGGGTAGAAGATTTAGTAATTATTATTTTTAAAATTTTTAGAGTTGGTACCATTTAATATAATAAAAGTTGTGGAACGATGAGTAGAACACCCTTTGCTAAAACAATTAGCATCTTTTGTAGCACATTCGATGACATAAATTGTCGTCTCCTACTATAGTTGAAGTGGCAGTGGGGTGGTCACATCCGCCGAAGAACTATTGGCGATGAAATGAGATTCTCGTGTCCAGGATCTGGCAAATGCAGCAAAGGACGCCGTCCAGCTCACTAGACCAATAATCTGAGGCAGATTGCTGGCAGCGGCTGGACGAGGATGGCCGAGGACAGAAAGAAGTGGCGTGCCTTCGAGGAGTCCTACGTCCAGCATTGGACTGATTGATTGATAAACTGTATTTTTAGGGTTACGTAGTCTACACGGAACCCTTATAGTTTCGCCATTTCCATCCGTCTGTCTGTCTGTCCGCGGCCTAGCTCAGAGACGATTAGTACTAGAAAGCTGAAATTTTGCATAGAGATACATATTAATCACGCCGACAAAAGGGAAGAATAAAATATTAAAAAAAAATTTTAGGGTACCTCGCCTACGCCCAAATTAGGGATGCAATTTTTTTTCTCGCCAGTAGGCCTGTATGGTGTACCATAGTGTGGGATATCGTTGGATTGGTCGTTTAAACCTTCCTCAGGGAAGACACCCGTGCCCCTCGGTGGGGATATAATGGGTTGATGATGAAAGCAAGTAAAAACCCCTCCTTCTACGGAACCCTATACTGTGCGTCGCCCGACACGCACTTGGCCGGTTTTTTTTAAATAATTACGTTCTTATTACTTACATACTTCCTAAATTACATTCTGACTAAAAAGAAATGGACTAAGGTATTGCAGATATGCCAAATATTCTAATGGGTTGTATGTAGTCAAAATTGTTATGAGAAATAAGAACTTCTTTTTCATCAGTAAGAGAACCCAGAATTATAGTACAAAATTAAAAGAAAAATATTTTTTTGTGAACTGACCTGCCATCAGTCTTGACGGGAGCTCCGTTGAACATCCACTCAGCTGTTGCATTCTCTGGGAGCATGCTGCATGTGAACTGGGCGTTGTTGCCCACCTCTCCCTTGCTGGAGACTGTAAGGATCTGCGCATCTTGAGCTGGAAATATTAGGCTTGCTGTAGAAGGGTGCTGGGGTGGACTCCCCTAGATATAATATTTCAGAAATTAATAATCCTCAATTTTGTTGTCCTTCCAAATATTGACAAAACCCTGTTACCTAAAAACATAAATTTCATAAATTAATGTTTTGTGGTTCTCGAGACATGACCAAAATGCACAATTTTCATTGCTGACTGACTCACAGTTCACCACTTCCAGGTTAACGTATGATTTAACTGATATATGTTTTCTTTTTTATTTTGATTTATGTTTTATGTGTAATAAAGTATAATTAATTATTTTAAGGAACCAACACAGAACTTGGCATTTATTTGGAGATCATAATGTCTTGATGAGATACAATATAATAATAGTATAAGACTGATGGACACAGAAAAATGGAAAAATAAAAACCCAGTGACACTATCACTTTTGAAATCGCTGCATAAAATTTATTGGCATAACAAAAACTTTGCACAACTGCATTTAACCATACATCATATAAGAACGTCCTTTGGAATTCTATTGTTATAAGGAAATGAGTAATTTTTAGTCAATAATTTAGGAACAATGAGGGTTGGCTATTGATAGAATGCCTGCTAGCATAATCTGGGCTAGAATCTACTGAACCTACAATTATTCAATTGAGTGATATCAGTGAGCCATGGAAGCCAGGTAACGTGTATAATTTGACACTATTTTAGTCTACTAAGCAATTAATTTACAATGTCATTCAAATTGTATAACCACAAATTAAATAGGTAACTCGCCTGATAGAGATAGCATTGTACAAGGTGCTGAGTTAAGTTGCAAGGGTTACACCATTGGAATGTGTTTGGTTAGTAGACTGCAGTGTCAATAAAAAACCACCAATAGGTAAAACCACCACATCTCGCTCCACATTCCCCAAGGAATGCAGCTTGATCTGGTTGGGCATGCTTCACCTTATCAAAATGATTGATAAGGTGAAGCATGCCCAACATGGGCAGGGCATGTCTTATTGCCTATTGTGTTGCTCACACCACTCAATTTAATAACTATGCACTTAGTAGACTTGTACACCTAATGTTGATTAGGTGACGATTAGGAAACTGTACAATGACATAAGAATGTTTTCTTTGTTATCATTGGCCAAAAACAACAAAATTAGTAATAATGTTATCATCCATTTACAATAGTACTTTGTTATGATACTACAATATCAATGGACATCATCTGGTTACAATATTGATTGCAAATGCATCATGATTACCACTGTCCACAAACCCAAATACAAAGCTAGTATCAATTCAACTTTGTTGTCAATCAATCTAATAACATGAAAATTATCTTACATTGTACTACATTCATAGTCATTGATGATGCCTGTACCGGTACAGTAGCTCTATTGTATTAATCTACGGAATTTCTAGCCAGTCGAGGCCAAGAACCAGCTAGTTCCGACGAAAATATCGCAGCTTTGCCCAGGAAATGAGTGACAACAAAAAAATGCGCGTACTTGTAACATCGCACTAGAGCTGCCTACTTTGCCATGTACATGATATGTTAGTAAGAGTGTTTTACAAGCAATAACGATTTGCTTCTTCATTGTTATGATAAATAAAACTGATATCTTACCTAGAACATCGGTGCGTGACACGAAAAACACAAAATATACAGTAAATACTGCAGGAAATTTGGCGAGCGTGAGACGCATAGTCATGGCGGAAGCGACACTTTTCTACATGAAAGTAACTAAACACTGTGATGATGAACGCATTGTAGATTTATTAGAGCATCTTCTAATCAGTTTTTATGCCGAAACACTGGATATTTCTTTAAATATTACACAAAACCACAGCGGCTGACACCCAAAGCCGAACAATCAAAATCTTTTTTGGTTCAGTGTGGTTAGACTGAAAAAATATGTTTTCTGGAGATTTCAAATCTCTGTCTCTGGTTAAATAGGTAGATGGGAAGCGATTAGCAATCGTCCGTATCACAAAAAAAACTCCGTACTTACCGTGTTCAGACCAAAAACTTACTATAACCTGTGCTATAACTTACTTTATATTTTCGTAGGTAGGAATTGCTTCCGCTGCTGGTCCGCGTCCGTTTTGAAATTGGGAGCCAGCACAGTCAAGTCGAGAGTGAAGTCGAGAGAAACTAGCTAGTAATTCATACTTATCTGATCAAAAAATGCAAAATGGCACTGGCACTCCCAAGTTTTCTCCGTTCAAAGCATCCAAAAAATCATCCAATATGGGTGACGGAGAAGACGAACTTTGACATGTAACGTCTGTAATTAAGAGTTAGTTTTTAGCTCAAACTACACAATGTGTTACGAGTTTTTGCTTTGCTTATTTACTTTGCTATACTCAATGAAATGTAATTGAATTGCACTCGATACGTAGTTACAGAGTTACATAACAACCCCCGTCGAGGCGACATGTTTCCGTTGCATGCGGTTTTGGCAGATGTAGGGGGTACCATCGAACTGAAACACGTTTCACGTCAAAATGATGATATGTTTAATGGTTTTGTAAGAAGAAATAAAAGCTGTGCAGGCATAGCAGGCTGTTGCCAATCTTTCAGTTTGGTTTATTCCTTTAAGAGCGGCGTGGAGTGGAGTGAGTAGAACAAACGACTCGGAAGTGGGAGCCTCGTTCTAAAGTTACGTACATCTGCGAATTTGTAGTAGCAATACCATACGCTAACTGTGAAGGAAACATCGTGTGGAAACCCGCTTAGTCACGTATGAACTTGTCTTTCCGGTGGGCTCGGCCGACTAAGCTGTCAGGATGTTATAGGTGCTGGGCAAGCCTACTCGATCTAAAAAACAATTTCCCAGGTACTGCAGCATCCGAGTGGTCGCTTCACCCATCTAGTGTGAGTGTAGATGTCACTGGACGCTGTATACATCGTCTCGTTACGTAGATGGAAAAACCAAAGTTTTTTTCAATTCCTGACTGCTTTTAAAAAATACGAGAAGTAGAACATCGGTGGGTTGTCAAAAAATAGAATAAAGTGTGCCAGTAGTGACACTATGTCACTAAGGGTGCTTAAACACAGGCGGCACATTACGACCGACAGTGCCAACTGCATATCTGCGTCAGTGCGGCGGCAGTTGGCACTGTCGTTCGCTACGTGCCGCGCGTGTATTAGCGTAGCGCCCTATTGCAATATACCTACCTACAACGAGTTTGTACAGAGCAGTGTTCTGTGGTACAGAGCTGTGGTACAGAGAGAGACGGTCGACGCCGCCGTCGTACCGAGTGTAATACTAACCTAATAAGGTAGATTTTAAGGAGATAATTCTAGCAACACTGTTGGTTGTTTATGGAGCAAATAAAAAAAACAAATGACAGTCGGAGATTTGTGAGGGGAAGCCTGCGTTAATTTTTGGGAATTATTGAATTGAAAAGTGGATTAATTCCGTTTACGTTTATAATTAGCAAAAAATGGGGCTTATTGATTCAATTTGAGTTGACGGCGCACGCTTTGGTCGTGCGTAACGCTATCAACAATGCATGTTCAGTGCATGCTAGGAGCCATTTTATTTATATTTATTTTGTACGTTCATTGTGATAATGCTGTTAATTACAACGAAGTAAAGAAGATTTATGGTAAGTGCAATGCATTTCTTATGTTCACAGTGTGTTTAGATCGTTTATACTACGGTTTCCAAGCTTCGCATCTCACGCCCTTCTGACACTGGGATAGTACATGGGTCATCCTTGGCTTATCTCGTACAATCCGACTAATGTACACAACGATATCACAGCGAAACTTTATTACATCTTATCTGTAGGATATTATGTTGTTTGTGAGCAAATACTGGACCCTGATAAATCTAATGGCTTATTTAGTTCAAACTAGCTGTATCCGCGACTTCGTTCGCGCGGAATTGGTATACCTAGGTAAAATAATAATCATCATCATCAGCCGCCCGAAGCCCACTGCAGGATACAGGCCTCCGTCATGGCTTTCTAACCAGGAAGGGTTATAAAATAATATTGCTTATAAATTAGCCTATTGGCATGTATTTTCGTTATTAATATTACCCCTATGTTAACCCAGGACAAAGTGTATCTCTGTAACTTTTCGTCCAAATCCATTGAGTAGTTTATGTTAAAATTGAGCACCAAGAACATTTATATATTTTGTTATTTTTGTTACTGTAAGAATAAGTACTTGTTATAAAAAAAAAATTTTGCTCACATATTTGGAATTCAAAGTAATTTTTCATATTTTTCGACGCAATTCCTATGCTAATAATCTTCTTATAGTATTTTCTTTAGCTTTCACAATTAAGACCAAAACATTTGTGCATAAAAACATTTGATTTTGCTAAAACATGCTTGAGGTGGACTCAAAGAGGAAATCCTGCCATAAACCGGCTCTTAAGAGTGTTTTAGTGATATTTACTTCTTATAAATAAGACTGTTAATTTATACTTGTGAGTGTCACCTCGGGTGCCAGAATACAGCATTACAGGGAATCCCATAATTAATCCCACCCATTGGTGCTAAGTTAAGCCCCAGTTTATTGAGAAGAAGACGAAGAAGACATTTAATTAAATTGCCACAGAAACACAAAGTAAACACGAAGGTACATAAACAAAATACATGAACGTAAAAAAAACTAAAATAACAACAAAATTGTCACGAAGAGAACATGTGTACTGAGTCTGGCACCCATTCATTGCCACAACACATGTGTTGCTGATATTTGACTAATTGCTGTCTATCTTGGAATTTTGGGGGTTTAATATTTTGTACATTGTGTGTGTGTAAAAATTTTCTCCACTATTATGAATCTTTGTCCATAATAACAGACTTGCCTCTGGACCAAGTTAGTGTTGAGTGGTGTCCAAAAGCATCACTCCATAAATTTATTAAAAGGACATCATCCAAAGAATGTCAAAAACCCTTTTAAATATCTTCTGTAGTTTATAATCAGTTCCTGTTATACCCCGTCAGGAACAGGCTCGCGAAACAATTGACGCCTAATTACATTGTTTGTATAAGGCGCACCAAATCCTATCGGAATCCCGACGTTTGCAATAGCGATTAATGTGAGAAATCTCGTGCCGATATGGGGCTGCATAAAATCGCACTTTATGTCTGCCTTCAAGATCCACAGTGCAGCTGGCAGGATATCTCTGAGAGGCATCACCCAGCGCGATCGCTTCCGGCCGCCATCATCATCAGCCATTTGACGCCCACTGCAGGACATATCATCATCATCGGCCGCCATAGTACCCAGCTTTTCGTAACTGGTCATGAAGAAGGAAAAAAATATCTTTGTACGACATCAGTTTCGAACAAGGCGTTATTTTTCCACATACGTAACCGCAATTTTGAAGCAGGAAATTCTTTTAAAATATACCAATAGAGACTTTCTATTCTTCATACGTAACTGGCTCGAAATCACCAACCAGTGTCATAGTCCAGGCAAAATAGACAAAAAAAAAATCGGCGAAGTGCGCGTCGGGCCACGCGCAGTGTAGGGTTCCGTGGAAGGAAGGGTTTTTTTACTTGCTTTACGGAACTAACAACTTCATGAAAGTAATTTTCTATGTAATTTGTACGAAGTTTGTCTTTTATATGTTGGTCGCCTATTACTCGTTACCTTGTAAAGTCTGCTTTGGCCGTGATAGTTTTCCTTTTAACTTCATACGGCTGGAGGGTATTATATGTCCTACTACCCTGAGTTTTTTCACGTTTCTACAATCAACCGTAGCCGAGAAAGGGAGGGGGACGCCCTACTCGGAACTAAAATTGCGCTTTTAGGGTTAATACTTCACAAATGGAACCCTAAATCAATTATTATCTTCCTATACCCACAATATTTTTAAACGAGCAATCCAACGATACTCCACACTATATAGGCGAAAAAAAATGTATCCCTAACGTGTCTGGAGTTATCTGCTAGTCAGTAGACCTAGACTTCGTAAAAAAACAACAAAATTGCATTGATGAAGTTATTAGTTCTTTAATTAGCACCCTCTTTCTACGGAACCCTTCACTGCACGTGGCCCGACGCGCACGTGGCCGGTTTTGTTTATAGAAAAACTAGTAGTTAAAATAATGATTGCATTTCGTTCAAATTATCATTGATTGATTACAGTAATATTTATTGACAATGATATCCCAAGTCTGAATAAATGCATCAGAAAGTTTTTTAAAAAGCAGATTGCAAACTTTTAACTTTTGGTAATGGCATACGCATTTTGTACCATACCTTAGCTACGATTCACACAGTAATCAGCCATAATTAATTTCACAAAACCGCCAGCATACTAATCTCCAGACTAATTTGGCCTCTATGTCTCAAGTGTTAAAATCCTCACGAATAGGGCCGATGAGCGTGTTACGGTCCATAGTACCTGACCTACTGATTCATGCAGCACTTGTCTACATTGCTATAATGAAATTGACCTTCCATCGCCCACTGGCCCAGTATACAGTGGTGTACAAAAGTGAACCAACATTTTAACATAATCTTTAGAATTGTTTCACAAATAAACTTGTCTTGACCTTTTGAAATCGACTATACTTTCCCCCGGTTTCTCGTAAACTAACAAGCTGTTAATCTACTGTTTACAGCTGTCAGTAGTTTTTTTTTGTATGCACTTTGGTCAATTGACAGCTGTTAACAGTAGATTAACAGCGTGCTAGTGTATGAGAAACTGGGGGTTAGTTATTCATCAAACTTGCGTCGGTTCAGAGGTAAAACTCATTTTGTGGCATAATTTCAGGCAAAATTTATTAAGTACCATGTGGCAAAGGGATTACAGAAGCTTTGTAGTTAGACATTTTCACGTGACAGTTTCGCTATGGAGCACAATACGCACTAAATGTTTTTTTTTCTTGTCGTAAATTTTCTCTTTAAAGAAACAAAACTTACAAAATCTAATTTTGTGTCAAAATGTCACTTACCCCCAGTTTCTCGTACACTAACACGCTGTTAATCTACTGTTAACAGCTGTCAATTGACCAAAGTCCATACAAAAAAAACCACTGACAGCTGTTAACAGTAGATTAACAGCTTGTTAGTGTACGAGAAACCAGGGGTTAGTGAGTTTTACCTTTGATCTAACTAAATAATAAATAAAGACCGTTACTCTTCCGGCGAAGTATCGCGCTAATGTGAAAAGCGCTTTATGGCTTTAATTATCGAGTGGTGGAAGAACTAACTGTTTTGCCAACCGACCCAATGCTTTGCAAGTATCGTCTAGCTATCATCCCACATGGTGTCGGAGTCAGCTTTGCTGATCTTCTCCTCCGCTTCGGCGTGTTTTTGACTTTGCTTTCGGAGTGTTTGCGTTCTTTAAGGGCATTCTTGACCACGACAATGCAATTAAACCAAAATAACTGTTATTTCGGTTTCGTCAACGTGTTACCGTCACGCCGCTAAAAGCATTGTTGCCAGAAGCGGCCGTTTTCAGCGGCAATCGATTGAAGTTCTACATTCTTGGCCTTAATTTCTAGGTTGTAGGTTCTATAATTGCTGTTACTTTTATTGAAATTCCTTTAACTTTGCTGTTCCATACATTTTAACGTTATTTATGGAACAGCGGCAAATTTTTCGCGTTTAGATGTTTTCCCCGTAGTAAAAGTTGTTCGTAGAACTCTCCATTTTCTAATGTATATGGGGATTTTGTTGTACCCTGTATCATCCTTACCATCACTAGCTCTGCTGTCAGGGGCAGACATTTCGTAAGCTTGGGCCTGGGGCGGCCCCACACTAGGGGCGGCCAATCGCGGAATTATATATCCTCCTCAGACCTAACCTTGAAAATTAATTTATTGATTGAATAGAATATACCAATAGATTTAAATTAAATATAAATAACAATAAAAAAAATATTAAAGAATTAAATATAAGAATCGTGCATGTACACTGATTAAATAAAAATCTATTCTTATTTTTGAGGGGGCTAAGGACGAAAAAAAAACAGAAAAACGGAACCCTTATAGAGTCACTTTGTGGTCCGTCCGTCTGTCTGTTAAGACCTCTTATCTTGAGAACGCGTGGATGTATCGAGTTGAAATTAAAACCATATTCTCGGGTCTTGAGTCCCTTCAAGCTGTGAAAAAATCAAACTTCTAAGTTAACGCAAAAAAAAAGATACGGCTGTTTATGCCGCAAAAAACGTACATTTCGACACCCAAGGGAATCAAAGTTTATAGGGTGCTTTCCGTTGAACTAGAACTATTAAATTATGGCAAGTAATATGCCTTACTACAAGTGCAGAGAAAAAAATCTGAAAACTAACCATTAGTAATTAAAACATTTAAAAAAATGTCTTTGAAGTTCGGGAAAATCTCGGAAAAAAACTGCGAGACTCGATTCCTGAACTATTTATAATATGTAAGTACCTACAAATTTGTATGGAACCCTCGGTAGGCGAGTGCAGCTTGCACTTGTCCGTTTTTTTTTTTTTATTTTATTATTTGCTAGGTATTCCGCCATAATAACACAATATTATGTGAAAATTTCTGGCTATCTAATACGGTTCTAAAGATAGAGCCTTCCTTCCTCCTCTGTCCTTTAGGACGGACGGACAGACAGACAGCGGAGACAGAGTAATAGGGTCCCGTTTATCACCCTTCGGGTACGGAACCCTAAAAACAACGAGATGACGCGGATAAGGCTCCTTATACAAAACTGCGAATCGGCGCTATGCAAATTCGCAACGCAGAAAACTGCGACACGAATTGCTGCGATGCGATTTCGTGCGGCAAGGCGCCCTTCCACGATTCTGGTGATCCTTCCTTCGACGACCCTCAAAACGTATTTCGTACACTAGGTCGTGACATAGACATGGTTACGAGCCAGAAGTATTCACTTCGGTTATTGCTAAGAAGATACAGGAAAAAGAAACAAACAAGATTTTCATTCATTAATCACTATTATGAACGCCGATGCGAATCAATTCGCAAGTTCTTGCGATGCGTCGCGCGAGCTCGCAGATTTTTACGATGCGACGTCGCATCGCAGTTTTGTGCACGGGCCCTAACGGGATAAACAACATGCAGAAAAATCGTATCTTATGCAGCTGAGTGGTAAGAGCGGTGGCAGCGAAGCGGTAGAACGCCGGCCTCACATTCGGGAGGTCGTGGGTTCGAATCCCGGCATCTACCAATGACTTTGTTTCCAAGTTACGTTCATTAGTGAAGTTGTAACAGCAATACCACTCGTTAACCGCGGAGGAAAACATCTTGAGGAAACCTGAGTGTCGGAGGTGTACACATACCTCAGCGCTTGAAATTGTCAATCCGCGGTGGGCACGCGTGGTAATTAAGCCCTTTCTCTCTCTCTCTCTCTCTCCCCCCCCCTCTCTCTCTCTCTCTCTCTCTCTCTCTGAGAGAAGGCCTGTGTCCTGCAGTGGGACGTATATAGGCTACATAAAAAGGACGAGGGCAGCTAGTACTACGAGTACACGGGCTAGGGGGGCCAATACTGTTAGTCCACCCCTGCTAGCTATTCATCATCATCATCATCATCAGCCATTCCACGCCCACTGCAGGACACAGGCCTCCTCCGTGGTTTCCCAATACCGTGAAGGGTTTTGCCATAATCGCCACGCTTGGCAGGCGGATTGGCGATCGCAGTATGCGGTTGGAATCTCACGAAGACGCTGCTGCCCGTCTCCTGGTAATTGATTCCCTAGCTATTGGTGTTAAATAATTTTTGGCAGCGATAATACGGCCCACATGCCGGTTCATTGTGAGCGCCTGCACCCGATCTGAAGTGCGTCGCTCACTGTCGCCGCCATTAAACAAGCGGCCACACGAGTAAATTAAGATGCATCTAGCTTCCGAAGCGAGCCGGGTCCGATAGGAATTGAAGGCTGCATGTCATTGTGGCATAAGCCCAACGTCGTCGCACGTCGCCGGCCTGTCGTAACGTGGATCAATTAAGAAAGGGACTGAAAAACTATTTGCATTTCGCTCTTACAATATTGCCTTCTTCATGGTGTGAGCGAAAGTAAATAGCAGGGATACCGCCGTTTAGCCAAAGTATTTTTCGCCAAATTTTACTTCCCAATAAACTTATGGCATCAGTTTCATTTCCCAAATGAAACTTTAGCAAGTTTTCATTTCGCATTTTATTAATTTGGTCAAATTATCATTTCGCATAATTTTACTGCGTCAAGTTTTATTAAGGCAAACGTTTATTATGCTAAAAATATAGGTGCGACGAAGCGCGTAGCGTAGCGGAGCGCGTAGGAGCGTGTTAGGTTGAACATGTAAGACCGAAAACTAACCGAAATTATTAGTGTAGGTTAATTTCCAAGCCAAGCAAATATTGACCAAGTATTTATTTGGTAAACAATAACTTGCCATAATAACTTTTGCTAACTGTTTATTTGCTTTAAGTTGTTTTGAGAAATGTTTTTTTGCCAAGTGATAATTTGCGGAAAATAGTTTGGGAAGTAATACTTTGGGAAACGATTTTTGGCAATACATTAGTAAACCAAATAGCAACTCAGTCCCTTTCTTATATAAATTTACCATGCCTTAAACGAGCTTCAAACCCAGCGACTTGGTGATAATTTCGCCATCGATCTATTGTCGTTTTTACACAACATCGAGGGCGTTTCCTCTTATTGTTTCCATATTATACTGCATCACCTGTTTTATTTTCTTTGAGCTCGCTTTTGTAACTTCGGCGTGGTCTTGTTAGCTGAGTGCGTTTTACAATAGGCAATTGTACCTACTAACTGAGTATGCGGCTTCGTTCGCGTGGGATTGAGATATAAAGTGATGTTTTAATCCCAAATATTATAAACGAGTAGTCCGACAGACCTAGTTCTATCAAAATTTTAATAATTTTTGTTTCAAAGTTTGTGATCGGTTTGTGCAATCCCATAGAACAAAGAACTTTTACATTTTCTCGAATTTCCCTTTTCTCAATTTCTCTCACCCCAAAAATATCATTCGCTTTTTTTAATTACGAACATAAAAATAGCCTAGTCGGTTCAGTCGTTTTCTAGTGAGGCGCTACCCAACGAAAATATTCGAAAATATTATATATACACTGGCATTGATTGATTGATTTATTATTGTACCATAAGAACTTACAGTTGCAAACTGATTTAGTGAAACTAAATCCCCATACACTTTAATCTTAGCATTACATAGTAAAATGAGGGTTCCACATCAGGAAAACATCTTTCGTGAAAAAATAATGGATGCCTCAAAAATGTTCTTTCTCCATTAAACTGTCTCACTGTGATAACTAGAGACCGGATTATATGCACCAAAAAATACCCAAAATATGCATGCAAATATGCAAGTAAAATAGCTAAAATATGCACGAAAATCCTTAAAAAGGGCCAAAATATGCAAACAGGAAAAAATAAAAAGTCATATTTTTAAATATTTTATTTTATCTTATAAAGGCTTGTACTGAAAATCGTATTTGTGAAAAAAACTGTTACAAGGTAACAATGAAATTTAAAATTTACCTTTAAAAATATGTACTACTAAGTACTGTTCTAAATGTTCTGTAGACAAATTGTGTCTACGATCGCTTAATAAATTTTTGTAAGCGGAAAAAGAGCGTTCTACGTCTACTGAGGTTACTGGGCAGAATTTAAATTTGGGTGCAATGTTTGGGCTTACTGTGCCGGGCAAAATTTCACCCATCCCGTTGATGAAACTATCAATTTCACACAAGGGTTCAAACCCTGGGTTGTTTTTCAATATGTTTCCTACTATGAAAAGCATCGAACGATGAGCGAGATCGAGCGTAAATATGCAATATACATTTTATTTTTCTAAAATATGCAACTAACGCTGAAAAGGTACTAAATATGCAAAAACATATGCAATATGCATTTGCATATAATCCGGTCTCTAGTGATAACCAAACATTCCAACCATTGTCGACGAAATGTGTGTCTTAATAATTAAAACATAATTTACACGAAGAAGAGTGATCGGTGGAGCGATTATCGTCGCAGGGCGGCTGGCAAGAGCTGGATGAGAGTAGCCGAGGGCCGTGCTCAGTGGCAATAGGAGAGGCCTATGTCCAGCAGTGGACAAGCATTGGCCGATGATGGTGATATTGATGATGAATTTACACGAAGAAGAGGGGCTGTGGTAGCCTAGTAGGTAGAACATTGAGCTCGGAAGCGAGAGACCCAGGTTCGATTCCCAGTGCGGGCATGTACTTATGACGTTTTCCAAGTTATGTACATTTGTGAAGTTATAGTAGCAATCATCATCAACCCATTATGTCCCCACCGAAGGGCACGGGTCTCTTCCCTGAGGGAGGTATAGGCCATACTCCACCACGGGGGCCAAGTCCGGATTGGTGGAGGCTTGTAGACTAGTAGCTCGTCTATAGTAGCAATACCACTCGCTAAATGTGAAGGAAAACTTCGTGAGGAAACCTGTGTTTCTGAGCTATTTGTATACCTCAGCGCTTGAAATCGCCAATCCGCGGTGGGCACGCGTGGTGAATCATGTGGTAGTTATGTGAATCATGTGTTCTGTATAAGAAGGTATGTTTTATAGTAAAATTATCCCGTCTATGCAACAACGGAGACCGTCGATCGAACCAGCGATTGGAGCGTATTTTTAATTCCACAGAGTGACATGACAGTTGGCTAAGGGGTAATGCTATTCAAGTGGA
The DNA here is from genome assembly GCA_947308005.1 of Yponomeuta malinellus. Classification (NCBI taxonomy): domain Eukaryota; kingdom Metazoa; phylum Arthropoda; class Insecta; order Lepidoptera; family Yponomeutidae; genus Yponomeuta; species Yponomeuta malinellus. Next base: position 4,493,314 of record OX371019.1, read on the forward strand.
ACTGTATTGTATTTAAAGATTTTATTAAAGGAAAAAAAATACAAAAATGTTGACAATTTTGCCAAACCGCGCAGCAGTTTATCGGCAGTTATTTACTTGATTACTCGATTAAATAAGTTAGTAGATGTATTACAAACACTCTTCTTCTTTATGTGCCGTCCCCTATTGGAGGTTGGCAACAAATTTTGCTATTAACGAAAATATAAAAACAAACATTAAGTACCTACTCGTCCAACAACTCTCCATCGTCGGTTGCCTGGAAGAAATTGCTATAAGCAATAAGGCCGCCAATTGTACTGCATTTTTGTAAACATTTCATGTTTGTGTTTTTCCTGGTACAATAAAGACTATTCTTATCTTATCTTACCTACCTAAGTAGAAAAAAAATCTTTACCATGTTAAATGCTGCCCTTTCCTCCACTGCTGGTTACATTGTACATTGACATTCCACAAAGTGAATGTGATTTATATTCATTGAAATATTTTTCTTAATTCCTTATTTCCCATTTGGTTGATGTATGTCCGTCTGGGACGTCCCAAGTCCCAGTTTAAATTCTTACTGCAAAACCTATAATTTATGCATTAAATTGGTTTTAATACCATACATCTGTTGTCTGGTATTAAAACCAGTTATCTTAATACTTTTCATGTTACAGTAGCCTTATGTGCACAAGGTGCGCTTGTCACAAACTTCCACAATTTACTTACGAGTAGTAACTCATTGTAACCATCTCTTTTTCCAGTTCCGTCCGCGCCGCAGAACCTGACGGCGAACCACGTGACCGCCGAAGAGATCTACCTATCCTGGGCGCCACCCATCACCTTTATCCTCCACGTCCCGCCCCAGCGCCGCCCAGAACCCCCCAACGCCCCCGACGCCCCCGACCTGGCCAAGGCCCCGCAGGCTGACTCGCCCGCCAACGATGCTCCCAAAACAGAACCCCCCGAGCATATACCCCTTCGAGAACCCAAAGATCCACCGAACCATTACAACAGTAAAAAAGCCGACGAAAACAAATACTCGTCTTCGTATATCTTATCAGACTCTTATAGGTCCGAGAGGGACGTCCGGTCTACGCATAGACACAGAAAACGCCGGCAAGGCGTCCCGAGCGTGAACGATACCAGCGAAGTTGTGGCGCCCAAAGTGAAGAAAGCTTCGCCTAACATGCCTCATAAGGGAGTCCCCCAGATCGGGTACGTCCTTTACTACGAGGAAGGGCTCCCAAGGACGGATTCGTCCGAGTCGGTGAAGGGCATACCGAGCTCTGAAGAGGTGAAGACTAAGAATGTTTTTCCCAGCGATTTGGGGATTGAGGACTACTCGAAAGGGGCGAAGAATGTGACCCTGTTGAATGTGGCTGGGGTTATGACGAAGGTCGTTGGTTTTCGGCTGAAGAATTTGAGTAAGTTCGCCTATAAATGTTGTATTTGCTTTGCTTAGCGTGGACTTTGATTTCATGACGGCTGATGCCATAATGAGTCGTTTTAGTTCTATGTAGCCGAAAAGAGTAGGACTCTCCTGACTGATCGAATACCCGTCAACAAACTAATCTGCAGATTGAAGAAGCATTTAACCCTGACCTCCCTTCCGTTTCAGAGTCCTTCACCCCCTATAAAATCTGGGTACGTGGGTTCTACAACTTTTCCCTAGAGGGGGTGAAATCTTCGGACCTCCTGGAGCGCCTCGGGCCGCAGTCGGAGCCTCTCTACGTGCTGACGGACGTCCGGCCGCCCTCCGCGCCCATTGTGCTCAATCTCACTTGCGATCAGAACAACGGTGAGTTCCCCGGTTCTTAAGTTTATGTCATCGTGGGACGACACTGGGTCTAAGGGGTTAAGATAAAGAACATTCATTGTTGCACTCAAGAAAAAAACACAGAAGTAAAAGTTGCAACGACAAAAGGTACGGTGGTGGTGATACACACGGAAGTCTGATTTGGCTAATGAGTTTCATTATAACAAACTCATGAGTACTCTTTTTCTTATCGACTCTTCACAACTTGCAAAAGGTATACAGACAGAAACTTAAACAAAACATTTTTTTTTATTGTTTGATATATTGCCTCGCTCGATATATTGAATCGCTCGTAGCCCCGGCTGCCTGAGTGATCTTAAACGATCACGAAGGTTAAGCAACACTGGGCGCGTTCAGTGCATGGATGGGTCGCCGTCTATGCCTAACGCTAGTGGCATTTTTCCGAGCGGTTCCGTGCTTCGCAAGGCACGTTAAGCTGTTGGTGCCGGCTGCCGTCGATAGATGGCAGTCGTTAAGCCAAGTCAGAGGCCTTAGGGCGGCTTGACAACTTCTGACAGTAGACGAGCTACTAGTCTACAGGCCTCCACCAATCCGGACTTGGCCCCCGTGGTGGAGTATGGCCTATACCTTCCTCAGGGAAGAGACCCGTGCCCCTCGGTGGGGACATAATGGGTTGATGATGATGATATTGCCTAAATCTGTCCATCAACCTTACGATTCGTATCCAACGGTGGACAGCAGGAATAAACAATAATGTCTGCTCCTATATTACGCTCACCAAATCCTGATCGATTACATAAGCAGCCTGTAGGGCACAGGCCTTCTCTATGGGCTTAATCATCACGCGGGCCCACCGTGGATTGGAGATTTCAAGCGCTGAGGTACGTGAATGGCTCAGATACTCAGGTTTCCCCACGATATTTTTCTTCACAGTTCTACCCACTAGGCTACCACCGGAACGATTCCAATCGTTTAACTGTCAATGCTATCGCGTATTTAGAGCACGATTGTGTAATAATTGTTAAGTTGAAAATTCTGTTAATTTAAGCTAAAACTTTCTTGAAAAGAATAAATGTGGAGTTTCTTTGTTAGCGTCTCCACATAATCTAGGTATTAATTGTGAAACTAGCCACTTTGACGTTCATTAAGTAAATTTTATTTTTTATAATGAACTAGCTGTCCCGGCGAGCTTCGTACCGCCACAAAATCCGTTTATACGATTCTTGTACAACGCCCTCTATTTTTAAAACTCAACGTTCGCGCGCACAACGCCATCTATTTTAAACTTAAAATAAATATTATCCCACGGCAAGGCATTACCGGCATATCAAGTATGATATGTCCCAATTCAGGTCTATCTGTACGCCAAGTTTCATGTAAATCTGTTCAGCCGTTATTGCGTGATTGTGTAACAAATCGAATTGATTTGTGAATTGAATCGCGAACGTTAGGATTCCGACAGGATTTGGTGCGCATAATTGGGTCTCTGATCTTATCTCCTCCAGACATCCTGTACCTTCAGTGGCGCCAGCCAATGGTGTACGATAACACGCTGGACCAATACGTGGTGACGCTGCGCAAGATACCAGAGCCGCAGCCGCGGACCAGACTCACTCTGCCCACCAATAAGGACGACATTGAGACAACTATTAGTGTCGTAAGTGCTATCAGAGACACGAAAAACATTTCCTCTTCCCGTGCCTTTCCACTAATGGAGGTTGGCCGTCAGCTTCCCATGTTCTTCTTCATTTTATGCCAAGTGAAACAGGTCTTCAACGCTGGTTACAGTCGATCCGTCCCTTCCCTGATGTTTCTGAGCCACGACTTCCGCCTTCCATTAATCTTGCCTATCATAACTGATAGGCAATAAAATACAGTAAACAAATTACGTAAAAAGTAACGAAAATATGTGTATATTATTATGTAGAACTTATGCCTGTATCCAGGAGGTATAGGTAGAGCCCAGGGTTTGCCGCTTGCCACAATCTTGACACACCTCTTTCGCTTCCTCAACATAATAATAATAAAAAACCGGACGAATGCGAGTCGGACTCGCCCACCCAATTTGTAGTCCTAGTTTTTCTGAGCTTCAAAAAAATTTTTTTTTATGATTCAGTTATAAATGTATAGTGTTCCGATTTTTCCCTGTTTTGGTAGTATACTTCGATATTACTTGCCAAATATCATAGTGCTAGGTCAACGGAAAGTACCCTATAAATTTTGACGTTATTTGCGGCATAAACAGCCTTAACTTTTTTTTACTTTAACTTAGAAGTTGGTTTTTTCACAGCTGCAAGGGACTGTAAACCTGAGTTGGTTTTAACTTCAACTTGATACCTCCACGCTTTCCCGAGATAAAGGGTCTTGGCAAACATACGGACGGACGGTCAGACAACAAAGTGATCCTATAAAAAGTGTTCCGTTTCTTCCTCTTGAGGTACGGAACCCTAAAAACAGAACCCTAATTCAGACAAAATTAAAAAAAAGAAAAAAAAAATGTAACAGTGTCGAAAATGCTACTTCCAGATCAGCTAGAGAGAAAAGAGGCCACTATTCGTATAAGGTCTACCATAAACACTATAATAATAATTATTTATTTATTTGTACAGTCTACATTTTTTATCTTAGGATAGATACACTAGATTAAACATCGTACTGTTGGTATTAGTGCCGTAAATACAACTGTCAGTGCAGTAAGTGCTACAGACACATATCGTCTCAGGTTTTTTGGCCCTTTGACATTTTATTTAAGTTTTATGGAGCATTTATGTAATCTTATCTTATGTCCGCAGTCGGTGGAGCTGTGGAACGTGACACGCTACGAGGTGAAGATCTCCGCTGTCACACTCTCGGTGGCGCGGCGGCTCACTCTCGTAAACGGAACCGAGTCTGCGCCAGAGGTGACGTAACACTTGAATACGTACAATTAAATTAATTTATTTCAGACAATGGGGTAACTTGCGTTTGACTTTGATTGGAGTGACATTGCTTTTATACCATAGAAATCATATAAAAACCGTGGATAAATTTAAAAATAAAACAATAAAAATATTTTTTTCGGGGTTTTTGGGGTTACTCTAATAACATAAAACTTATTAGATTTCGTTTTGTCATTGAATTCTGAACGTTTTCTTATCATGTCGTCATCATGTTGTTCATGCATAAAAACATTCTTTTACAAGATAACTCAAATATTGATAAACACTTCATACATTAGTATGATACATACATAACGTATGAGGTCGACGTTTACATTTTTGTTGGAAAGTCTCAATGAATAATTTTTACTAATCTACTTTCATGTCAAAACACTACTCTTTTTTTGTTATTGCAATTTGACGACCTATAATGACGGAAAGCAGTAGGAAATATCTTCCCTTCCTTGGGTTTGTTCTATTTTTACAGTTTACCACTATGCAAAGAGGCATTTTGTAATTTTGTTTTTGACGGCGCGATGCCTGTTGTGACTCAGGTCCAAGCTAAGTAGGTATGGTTGCGTTGTCAAGCCAGATACGTGTCTGTGGTAACTGAACTATGAGGTGCCGCCGTCGCCCGCAGGAGGTGTCGAGCGAGTACTGCGCCGCGTACGCCGGCGCCGCGGCACCGGACGGGCGCGCGGCCGGACGCGGCGGCGCCGGCACCGTGGCGCTATTGCTGGGTGCCCCGCTAGCGGCCCTCGCCGCGGTCGCCGCGGCCGCCGTCTACTGCAGGTGACGAACAATGTATGCGTCTGCGGCGGATTCTTCTGCTGCAGAAGACCGCGGACGAATATAGACAACGAACAATATCGCTCAAACTGCTGGCAGGATGGTTCAAGCTGCTCACGCGTTGGTTCGGTCTACTAACAGCTAATTTCTAATTTGCCTACCAGTTAATTTCTTGCACCTCCTGTGGTTGACTGGTAGAAAATGCTTATAGCATTAAGTCCGCCACATTGCCATTGTATTTTTTATCTATGTGCAATAAACGTATTAATAATAATAATAATAACATAATTTTAATATTGTTTTACGAGATAACTCAAATATTGATACTTGCTTCATTCGTTCATGCGTTACGAGCGTGTGACATCGTTTTCGAAGCTTTTTCGTGACAAAAGTTACTTTTCGGCAGGTTATGTTATGAAAAGTATTAGGCGTAGAGGAAAGTCTTTTTCCCCACTATTTATCTTTTAACAGGGCCTCTCCGGTGACATCAAAATATAATTTATGCAAGGTCTCCATTAGCCGAACGCGTTGCGTTTGCATCGTAATCGACTCGAGGCAAATTCAAGAATCCACTAGACTTTTTCACTTAAGTGTCGTCTTCTACCAACAGATGTCGCTCCCGACTTAGCAAGTGTATTAGCGCCGCGTACAGTTTCCTCGAGGAGGGCGGCGAGAGAGCTGCGCGTGCGCCGCTTAACGTGTATAAGAAACCAGGTGAGCAGGCGTCCTTTTGGTGATCGGACAAATTAATAACTCCCACAGCACTCGTCCTGGTCTCAAACTAGTATAATGTAACCTATAACCAGTTATGGTAACCATGCGAAAGAAATAACCGGGCGAGGCGAATACTACTAAAATTATGTTGTACGAGCAAGCACATACAGTTTCTTCTACTTACTTATTTTGTTGACTATAGCAATTTTGTGAACACAACTCAGTGACAATATAACGATCTTACGGGACAGACGTGTCATTCATTGAACATACCTAACATTACGAACATCCAACATAACAACACCTGTACGGCAAGGCCCGTACATTTTGGTCCTTCGAGACATTGAACTAGCGATCGAAAGTGAAGTGCCGTGTGTTTTGTGCTTTTAACTGTGATTTTGCGATCGGCCCGGCAGGCCTCTCAGAAGCGGGAATCACCTGTCGGGTTTAGACGGCGCTCTTCGTCACAGTGAAGGTATAGACATACGGAGCTTCCTACGGACTATTACTAATACGTCCAGAACAACTGCGCTCCATCGAGCTACGGAGCAACATCAACATTGAATATTTAACACAACACAACAACTGGATTACAACTGGATCACCTTCGTCATGGAGGCGATGCTGGAACGTCAATCTCGAATTGTTGACAGTATTAAAAGGTTAATAAAGAACTTCAAAAAGGATTCGGCACATCGGAAAACATCGGAATATCTCAGGGTAAGGTTAGTGACCTTGCAAAGCTTGTGGGAAGAGTTTGACTCCAACGACACTCTTCTTTGCCAAGAGGAAGACAAGTCAGACGAGTACTTCACCGACGCACAGTATGAACAAACGAAAAAATTGTATGAAAATGGTTATCAATTAATACAAAAAACAGACCCGTACGTACAGCCGACCGAAAACAACGAGGGTTCCAGCGGTGACGAGTCAGATGCTGGTCCTTCGGGAACTAAAAACACTAACAACAACATGGGGTCATCTTCAAAAACCGACGAAATGCTGAGCCAACAGAAAACCAACTTCCGGGCTCTAAGTCGGGTGATGACAAACATCAACGTCGAGAATTTGATAGAAAAGTGGGAAATTGAAGACAAACTACAAGTTCTTCAATCACGCTGGAAAACTATCGACGAGCTACACTGGCAAATCGACAACTTGCTAGAAGGAACGAATGAGAAGTATGAAAAAATCTTCTCGGAACAAGAAAAGGTCTACGAAAAAACAAAGTCAGATCTACATCGAAAACTGAACAATGTTAAACACCAACAAGAATCAACACCACACATCGAGTTGCCTACATTTTCCGGTAACTACACAAACTGGCCTGCCTTTTCAGACCTTTACTGCGAGGCAATCCACAACAACCCAACACTGAACAAATCTCAAAAAATGCAGCACCTCAAGGGGAAACTCAAGGGAGAAGCCGAGCGGCTCGTGCAGCATTTAAACATATCGGCGGAAAACTACGATTCCTGCTGGGATATACTCAATCGCAGGTACAACAATCAACAACTGTTATTTACGAAGCAAATACAAGTCTTCATGAATCAACCAACAATGCAAAAACATACCGCCTACGAAATCAAGCGACTTCATGACGTCAGTCTAGAAACGGTCCACGCTATTCAGAACCTTGGTGTGGACACGTCAACATGGGATCCCATTCTGGTGCACATTATGACGGAAAAAATGGATCCTGAAACATATACAGCATACATGGATGCAAGATCAGAAAAACGGAAACTTCCTGCATTCGACGAGTTGATTAGCATTCTCGAAAACAAATTCACTGCTTTAGAGCCTTTGAACAAGAAAGGCAAGCAGGTCAAACAAAACAGCACTTCTGTAAAGGAAAATGAACCTAAACATAGAGACAACGTCAGTGACACAAGGTTCAAACTCGAAAAAACATACAAGACATACGCGGAACGAATGTGTCCACTATGCAAAAACACCGACCATGTCTTACTTACATGTAAAAAGTTTTTAAACATGACACCGAATGCAAAGGTCAATACGATAAGAACTCTGGCTTTATGTAAAAACTGCCTGTTCTTCCACAAATACAATTGCACTTCTACCAAGACATGCAAAATATGCAACAATAAGCATCACACGGTTCTACACGAGGGGTTACTTGACACCGTCGAACCGAACAACGAGCCACAACCATCTACGTCAAAGACTTCAATACCTACACCACGCAAAACAAATCATGTGGCTGGAAATTACGACGAAGTGCTACTATCAACGGTCGAACTAAAAGTACGAGCGAGAGATGGAACTTTCGTAACAATGAGATGCCTGCTAGATCAAGGGTCTCAAATTAACTTGATAACAGAGTCAGCGGCTCAACGACTGGAACTAGAAAGATGCAATCAAAGTTCATCAGTATTTGGGGTCGGATCAACCGCAGCCCAAAGTAACGGAGCGGTTCAACTAATCTGCGAGTCCAGGTACAACAACTACACATTCATCACCAACGCTTTAGTGATGCCTAAAGTAATTGGTAACCTACCAAACTTTACGTTCGAAAAACAGCCCTGGTCACATATAACTAACATCAGTTTGGCGGATCCAGACTACAACATCGCAAGACCTGTGGACATTCTTCTAGACGCCAAGGTCTATGCAGAAATTCTGATGGACGGAATCCTGCGAGGCCCGGCCAGTGCTCCAATAGCACAAGCAACAAAACTGGGTTGGATCTTAGTCGGTAACGTCAAAACTTTCAATTGTCACGCCGTATTGAACAACCTTGACGAGATTTCGCAGTACTGGGAGATGGAAGAGATAACACAAAGTAACAGCAACATGACACCCGCCGACGAGTACTGCGAAACTCTCTATCAAGCAACAACAACACGGAAGCCGGATGGACGCTACGAAGTCAGGCTGCCGATGAAACCTAACTACAAGGAACACTTGGCCCCGTCAAAAATACAAGCGGTGGCACAATTAAAACAACTGGAAAAACGATTCGTGAGAGATGAAAAACTTTCCGAAAGTTACAAAACATTCATTGCCGAGTACCTACAGCTCGGTCATATGAAACTATGCACCACACAACGAGAACCGAATTGCTTTCTTCCTCATCACGGGGTGATCAAACTCGATTCGTCAACAACAAAACTGAGAACAGTCTTCAACGCTTCAAGCAAGCTCAAAACGGGCTATTCTCTAAATGAACTAATGGAATGCGGTCCAAATCTTCAACAAGACATACAAGCCATGATATTGCAATGGAGAACATTTAAATATGTATACACTGCTGACATAGAGAAATTCTACCGCCAAATACTGGTTTGCGAGGAAGACCAGCACCTCCAAAAAATAGTATGGCGAGAATCACCATCAAACAGCATCCAAGAATATCAGCTATGCACAGTTACGTATGGCACCAAGGCCGCACCCTATCTTGCCATGCGTACTATAAAACAACTAGCGCAAGACGATGGTCATGAGTACCCACTTGCCGTCAACAACCTAAACAATCAGTTTTACGTCGACGACTTACTCGGCGGCAGCAACAACATCGAAGAAGCCAAAGACGCGCAACAACAAACGATGAACATTCTGCGCGGCGGCGGTTTTAAGCTTCGCAAGTGGGCCAGCAACGACGCAAGGCTCCTTGAACAATTATCAGATGATTTAATCAGTCAAAATATGCTGGACTTTAAACACGCAGAAACAAACAAGACGCTCGGCCTGTCATGGAATCCGCGCAGCGATCAGTTTACATTTGCGAGCCCGGTACCTACCACTGACAAGGCGGAAACAACAACAAAAAGAACATTACTCTCCAAGATCTCAAAAATCTTCGATCCGCTTGGATGGCTGTCGCCTGTAACAATAAAGGGCAAGCTCATATTCCAGAAGGTGTGGGCTTTAAACCTAAGCTGGGACGATGAACTCCCACAAGACATACAACAAGAGTGGGCCATGCTGGCTAATGACCTTCACAACATTCCCGAGATAGAAATATCACGATGGATAGGTGACACCGATCAGCCTATTGAACTCCACGGATTTTGCGATGCTTCGGAGAGAGCCTACGGCTGCGTCATTTACTGCAAGTCTGTCGGCAACTACGAGAAACCGGACATAAAAATAGTGGCCGGGAAAACAAAATTATCGCCATTGAACAAACCTATGTCACTGCCTCGCTTAGAGCTATGCGGTGCATTGCTTTTAGCAAGACTTATAAAAAAGGTCATAGACGCAACAAACATCCAGACACGAACAACAGTAACAATACATGGGTGGACCGACTCCATGGTCGTACTCGGATGGTTGCAAGGCGATATCGGAAGATGGAAAACCTTTGTTGCGCAGCGAATTGCAGCTATACAAGACACCATGCCACCATCGTGCTGGAAGCACGTGAAGTCAGAACAAAACCCAGCTGATTGCGCCAGTCGGGGACTAACACCATCCCAGCTTCTCACTCATGAACTCTGGTGGGATGGTCCGGAATGGCTAAGAAGCAACAGCACGCCACAACAACCAACAACAACAAATATCAAACTCCCGGAAGAGGAGTCGAAAACAAAAAAGGTGTGCGTCACAACAGACACTACCAAAAACTCTACAATACAGGCTCTTCTGGATCGCCATAGCTCTATAGAACGAGCGATAAGAGTACTGGCTTGGGTGTCTCGTTTCATTCACAACTCGCGACACAGAGATAACAAAAGAACATCGAGCTTACAGGCTTACGAAATAAGAAACGCGCACAATGTCATTATCAAGGCGGTGCAAATGGAACATTACAACAATGAAATCAAACAATTGGAAACCAATAACAAGGTGCAACGCAAGAGTCAACTATTGAACTTGAACCCATGGATCGACGACGAAGGGATATTAAGAGTAGGAGGAAGACTTGGAAACTCTGATTTGAGCGATCAACGAAAACACCCCATGATTTTACCAAACAACGATCGACTCAGCCTTCTATTGATAACCTGGGCACACAACAAAACATTACATGGCGGGGCGCGGTTAACACTGACATACTTGCGAACAAAATACTGGATGCTTGGCGGAATGAACACTGTAAAACGAGAACTGCAAAAATGCGTAAAGTGTTTACGCTTCAAGGCGCTAAGTAAAAACCAACGAATGGCGGACCTACCGAAACCACGGGTAACACCTTCACGGCCGTTCACTCACACTGGAGTGGATCTGGCTGGACCAGTTGTCGTGAAGTCGAACAGAGGCAGAGGAATAGCTACTTCAAAAGGCTATGTTACCATCTTCATCTGTCTAGCAACCAAAGCAGTCCACCTAGAACTGGTGTCGGACTTAAGCTCCATAACATTTTTGGCGGCGTTCAAACGACTATGCGCACGACGTGGAATGCCTAAACACATGTACAGCGATTGCGGTACTAACTTTGTTGGCGCTGCGCGCAGTCTACAACAAGAACATGAACAAGCCCTAGAACATTACTTGTCATCTTCAGAACTCATGGCTGACCTAACAAACAACGGTGTCGAATGGCACTTCAACGCCCCTTCGTGGCCGACGGCTGGCGGACTCTGGGAAGCAGCTGTTCGACTGATGAAACATCACCTCAGACGAGTTCTCGGCGAACAAAAACTAACATTTGAGGAGTTTACCACCTTGTTAACACAAATAGAGGCATGTCTAAATTCGCGACCGCTGGTATCCTTAACCAATAGCATCGAAGACTTGGATTGCCTCACACCCGGTCACTTTCTCATTGGAGACAAAACATTAGCTCCCCCAATAAACAAAGGTGTTGAACTGATCAGCCTCGGCACGCGCTGGAAACTAACAGAGAAAATGTACAAGGACTTCTGGCGGGAGTGGTCCATGGAATATCTTCAATCATTGCAAGCCCGAAGCAAGTGGCATTACGTTGGCAAAGATCTTCAACTCGGCGATCTTGTCATTATAAAGGACGATCACACCCCCCCAGCTCGGTGGCTCTTGGGGAGGGTCTTACAGACTCACCCAGGCAATGACGGCCACGTACGCGTGGTCACACTGAAAACAAAAAACTGCAACGAGGTTAAACGACCAGTCGGAAAACTAATACGTTTACCTGTTGAGCAAAACGTCCCTGCGCAGCAACAAATTGAACAAACTGAACAAGCGGAGACGTCTAACAAGAACGAGGAACAACAAACAAGAAGAATAACTACAAGAAATCATTACAACCTCGTTAACATTTTCTTTGTGCTACTAACTATACTATGCACTACTACAATCGCTACGGCAACGCAAACATCACGCATGACGGAAACTGCAACCTTGAACCCGAATCAACCGCTGTACTTCGACAAGGTGGCAGATATGCGACTTATACGAGATGAGTGGAGGATGATAGTATACTACAACCTCTCTACGTACCGGCACAGCTTGGCGAACATTCAATTCCATGTGGACCGACTGAATGAGCTAAACAAAGAAGAACCTGCCTTTAGAACACTGACTACACAACTGCAACATGAAATAATAGAACTTCAACATTACGATATGATGTTAAAGGCTGAACATGGCAAACGCACTAAACGAGGCTTAATCAACGGAATCGGCTACATAGCGAATTCACTGTTTGGTGTCCTCGACGAACGATACGCTGAAAGATACGACGAATACATTAAAAATATACAAGACAACGAAAACCATCTGAGCGAGTTATACAAACAACATACGTCGATCATAGAAAGCCAATATAACATAGTAAAAAGAAACGAAGAGATGATGATAAAACAATTCGGCAGCATTAGTAAACAGATGGCCGACTTATACGGCTTCGTTCACGAAGACCACAAGAAGTCCATGTACGTCACAGCGGCAATCCTAACAGCCAATCTTATTATCAACAACTTACGGCGATTGCAAGAACAACTACTTGATCTAGTAACAGATGTACGGAGCGGACGCATGGACACACATCTACTGAAACCGGATGAATTCAAGAATCAACTCAACATCATTTCAGCTAACATCCCAGACGACGTAACGCTACCCTGCGTAAGCAGCCAGCAGGACTGTGTTCGTGAGATGTACAAGATTTCGAGAGTTCACGTCAGACTGACCGACTTCTTGATGTTCGAAGTGAAGCTACCACTCATACACAGCGAACCTTTTGAGTTGAACCGAGTAATACCTATTCCCCGTGTTACTCAACAAACATCAACATACATCGAGACTTCGGCTAAATATTCGGCGATAAATCTCAAGAAAGACATGATCATACCTATTTCAGAACATGAAATTCATACAGGATGCATAACATTCAAGGAAACGGACCTTCTGTGCCGACTTAATCTACCTGTACATACAACAACAAGGGAGCTATCGGTACTTTGCGAAGCGCAAATTATAAACAATAAGAACTTATCAAACTGCGGTTCCGTGTCGCAAAGATGCCGCGACGAGTGGATCTTGTTACATAGCCGCGCCAAGTGGCTTTACACCTGTTGCCAGGAATGCGCAGTACGCATTTTCTGCCCCGACACTACTGTAACTACGAAAACATTACGCGGCACGGGCATAGTGAAGATTTGGCCTGGCTGCATGTTAAGAGGCGACAACATCAACATACACTCTTCAAAAACGTATCGCTCAGAGTTAACAATTAACGAACAAGAAACATACATATCTGAATCGAGTGTCAACAACATATTGAATGAAATCAACTTCACCTACGTACCCGAAAGTCATCAACATCAATTTAATATTCTGCAGAGACAGATAAACAATGTGAAGGCGACACAGGATAACATGCATACGCTCAGCCTCACGCACGACACACACCACTACTCAGTGTATGGAGTCATCGGGATTAGCAGTCTCCTAGCGATCGGCATTTATGCCTTATGCAAGTTAAGGAAACGACGTCAAAGGAACAAGGATATAAACGTTGGACAGAACGTCGAACTTCAGAGCATACGACAACCTGTATCAACAGAGGAGCCGCATGCGGCGGCGCGGACGATCGTACAGCAGTCAACAAGACGGGTCAATAAACAAACTTCGCCTTAACGTTACTTAGTTTTGTGTAGAGTTTTTCTCTTGTCTTTTCTTATATTCCGCAGCATGTACGAGCAAGCACATACAGTTTCTTCTACTTACTTATTTTGTTGACTATAGCAATTTTGTGAACACAACTCAGTGACAATATAACGATCTTACCCGACAGACGTGTCATTCATTGAACATACCTAACATTACGAACATCCAACATAACAACACCTGTACGGCAAGGCCCGTACATATGTTATGCCACACCTGGCCGAAAAGCGGGTTTTTCCGCACGCTACGCGTGCGGTAAAACCCACTTTGAGGCCAAGTGACGACATAAAATTGTGTACACAACACGGGCTGTAAAATAGAAAACCCTCTATCACAAATTTATGACCTTCGCCTGCGTCTCGGGCCTTAAACTTCTACGATATCGGCCTTTCTTTATTTTACGGCCCTAGTTATGTAATGTACTATTTCTTAGTTGAAAACTAAGTATAGATGTATATCTTGCGCAATTTAATTATGTAGCAAAGCCTCGGACCACATTTATCATTAGTACACAATTTTTTACATGTGGAAAGTTAGTTGTACCTATGTTACCATGTACCGAGCCAGACGGAACGCCGAATGTATAAAACGGCAGCTTAAAATCCCTCGTTCCCTCCCAGTGGCTTGCTCCCCGCCGTCGACGCGGGAGTCGGAGCCGGAGCCGGAGCCGGAGCCGGCGGCGGTGGGGCGGCCGCCGCGCATGTCGGCCGCGCAGCACCCCGCGCTCACGCGGCGCCGGTTCGTGGCGCACGTGGCGAGGCTGCATCAGGACAGCGACGTCGGCTTCAGGTACGAGCTGGCGCGCGAGTGTCGGGTTCGAGTGTTCTACCCTTGTGACGTGGACTTCGAGCGTACGCTGCCCCGAGGACGGCAGCTCCAGGTATATTCTGGTCCGGTGACGTGGACTTCGAGTGTACGCTGCCCCAGTGACTGCAGCTCTAGGTATAGACTGGACCGATGACGTCGGATTCTGGTACGCACTGGCTCGGTGAGACAGGGTACGGAGAGCGAGGAGCGAGCCAGTGTGGCTCGGTGATGTGGGGTTGAGGTATGCACTAGGTCGGTTACGCGTGGTTCTAGAATACGATACCCCAGTGATGGCAACTCCAGGAGGTATACAGGGCGTCCCAAAGTTATGGGCCATGAAGGGAAAGTACCTTAAATATCGTAGATAGGGTATTTTGCTGAAAGAAGACTTTATGTTATTTTTAAAAGTTAGTAATTCTGAATTCAAAGATTTTCTAAAAATTACTTGCCTTGTCTGGGAATCGAACCGACTTAAATGTAAAAAAAAACACCCCTAATTTTATGATGCCAATCGAAAGAATGGCCAAAAAAATAATAACTCTTCTTAAATAACATAGTATTTTAAAAGAAAGGAAAAACGTAAAATGTTTGAGTCAAATTTCAAGAAACCCTATCTACGATATTTAAGGTACTTTCCCTTCATGGCCCATAACTTTGGGACGCCCTGTATACTGGCCCGGTGTCGCGGGATTCAAGAATGCATTCCGGAGGCGTGGGCTTCAAGTATACACTGCCCTAATAACGTCAGCGTCAGCTACACTGGAGCAATGGGTGTGGGGTTCAATTAGACACTGCCCCAGTGATGTGAGATTCAGGTATACACTGGCCCAGTAACGTAAGCTCCAGGTGTAAACAGCCCTAATAACGTGGGGTTCAGTTATACACTTGCCCAGTGGCGTCGGCTCCAGGTTTAGGCTAACGGTTAACCACAACATTGGGTTAGCAGCTAACCCAATGTCGTGGCTTCAGGTTCGCACTGGCCCAATAACGTCACCTTAGAATAAATTATTGAACACAGTGAAATGAAATTCGTATAGAATTCTTATTTTGTGCCCGGACTCCTTAACTAGGCGGGACCTGATCTCTGGAGCGAATGGTGTCCCAACAGGTATAGGTATGAAGAAATCATCAACAATAATAATAAATTGTTTATTTTGAAACCAAAAAGTACATTAAAAAATGACAACAATCGTTCGGTGCTAAATCTATTGCAACATAGTTTTGTCGTTGCATCCTATGTCCTAAACTAGGCTAAAAACCTGTATCTTAGGAGAAGGTGAAATTAAATTGAAACCTTTAAAAATGCATAAATACATGGTCGAGAAACATTGGGTGGACGACTGTCATACGAAACTATTCACAAACTTTTACTGAGTGGGTGAGTGGGTCTTATGTGGGTATCTTTGTGAGTGTCAGTTTATATTTGTCCATTTAGCTCTCCATACCATTTGATCCACGCAAGCTTCATAATATTTTTTCGTTCAACAGTAAAGAGTACGAGATAGTGGTCGCCAAGTCGGCAGCTCTGGGGCACACCAGCCACCACAGCCACCGGCCCGAGAACCGCCTCAAGAACAGATACCTCAACATTACTGCCTGTAAGTATTTGACGGCCTCGTTACTTTCAATCCTTGAATACACTATTTGAATACAAATATTTGATACAAGCTGGCCCGGAAAACTTCGTACCGGCTCAATGGTTTATTTTTGTGAATTTTCTCATGTTTTAAAGTTTTTTTGCTATTCGGGGCGGAGACAAATCCAACAAATGAGATCATAAAAGTAGATCCAGCCGTTCTTGAGTTATAAATGTTGTAACGAAGCCGACGTGTTCAACTTTTGATTAAACAAACTTCAATCCATTTTAATTTTGACCAATTACATAGTTTTCATAGTTGTGCAATAAAGTGCTCCATAAAGAGAGAAGTTACAACACCCGCAATAAGTTGTATTTTTTTCTAACAATTACGTATAAATTTACTTACTGGTGCTTAATTATCTACTCATCAATCAATCAGAGTGTATTGGTCCACTGCTGGACATAGGCTCACATATGACACCCTTACGCCCAGTATTTGTAAATCATTAGTCACATATGGCAGCATTACACTCAGTACTTTTAAACCGTCACTAAATTGTACTGTATCTTTGTAAATATTGTATGTGTGTTTTTCCTGGTACAATAAAAAATATTCTTACCATCACTAGTCACATATGACAGGCAGTACTTTTAACCCGTAATTAGTCACTTATATCAGCCTTACACTCAATATTTTTAATCCATGATAAGTCACATGTGACAGCCTTACAACCCGTTCTTTTACCCCGTCACTGGTCACAAATGGCAACCTTCCACCCATTACATGCATCATTAGTCACGTATGACACCCTTACACCTTACATACGGCCTTACACCCAGCACTTTCCCCCAGACGACCACTCGCGCGTGTGCGTGTCGGCGGGGGGGCGGTGCGGCGCGGGGGGCTGCGCGGGCGCGGGGGCGGCGGGGGCGGTGGGGGCGGCGGGGGCCAAGCCCTGCGACTACGTCAACGCCAACTTCATCGACGGCATGCTGCCCGCGCTGGATGAAGAGGCTGTGAAGAGGATTAAAAGGAAGCTGGAGAGGCGTAACAGGCCACAGAGGTGAGACATCTGTCTTTCCACTTACCGGACGAAAATTGACCTGTCTTTGCATATGTGTAGCACAACTTAGTCGCTAAGAACGTGTTGAGAATGCCACAAAACTACACTTTCGCGCAGCGCAGGTTCGTTTCTCGTTGTACAATGCCATCTGAATTGGATGGCGAAAAAGTATGAATGAATGAATGATTACATGATTTATTGCCACAAACAAACATGCTTACATACAATAATTAAAAAATAAAGGAGTGTGCGTGTGACAATGATACTATTTCAGCGTTTGCTGTTTCTATTTGAAACAGCGCTGGTTTTCAAATAGCACCTCCACGCCAAATGAAGAGAACGTGTCATGCAGGCAGGGCTTACCGCTAAAAAAAACTTAAAACTACTAATAAAAAATTAATAAATAGATACATTTGCGCGAATTAAGAAAATTACACAGATTCGAATATAAATAACGTTTATGTCAATTTAGGACAATATTTTTATACTTATCAATCGCAATAGTTGGTAAAAAAAATTAATTTTAATTAAATTTTAATTTTTACTAAGTTTTAATTATAATGCGAGATAGGCAATCTAATACTTATAAAAATAATGACAGAATTACTTAATATTATTGTGTTGTTTATGAATATGTATGCGCGAAGACGTAGGTAGTTATCGTGTTAATATGAATGGTTCTCAGAATGTAGACTAACAAAAGAAAACTTAGGAATAAATAACGTTTAAGCAGAAGACCTAGAAAAATCCTGACAACACGACACCGCTTTTACATTGGTTCAAGCATTTAAATGTTACGGTTGAATGAGGAAACGGACAAAATAGTAAGGATCACAGTTCATTTTTAAGCGACTTCTTTATTAGTAAGTCGTGTTATCGTGCCACAAGTGTTACAATTTTTATCGTCGGTCCCGAGATTGAGTTTGTATAAAAAATTTAATACGTTTTCTCTTCCAGACAACCATCAGTAAAGCCCGCCAAGCCCCCTCCGAACCTAGCCGAGGGCATCGAAAGTGCATTCCTCAACATCGAGTTCTCGGGCATCGTGGAGTCTGAAGACCAAAGTGGTGACTCGTCCAGCGACTGCGACGACGACCCCTGCTTGGATGACGTCTATGTTGATATCGGTAAGGTTGAAAATTGACTGACACACAAACGCAGCGCGTTTGCTCTGTCGCCAACGAATCTCGTCATACGCCATATTAAGTTGAGATGTGCAGCAAAATATTACCTAAAACCTAACAGAGTTGTTTATAAAAACACGATTCCTCTAAAACACTTCTCAAATGCAGTTTAAATAGTCTATGGTAAAGTCTAACTTGCGTATCAGAAGCTCTTTTCACTTTTCGAGTTGCACTAGTATTCTGTACAACTTCTTCTTTAAAATATGATTGTCCGCTTCTGAGAGTGAGTTTGAGAACGATTTATTAAGTTAGTAGTTATTAAATGAATAAGCAGATACCACGAAGATAAAAAAAGAAGAGAAGAGTGTATCATCACAATATTATAAATTACAACATTTTGTATCGTAAATTACATCATATTATCGATGATAGCCGTTGGTGTGCCGGTTTAAACGAATAAACAAACAATATCGCCTAATCAAATCAATGAGTTGTTCCTCTCTTAAAGGGACACTCGTGCCTCGACGTTCTAATCGCATTTAAGGGGGTCCAGGGAGTAACACTAGCGCCACTGAGGAAAAAAAAAAACATATTTTTTTTACAGATCAATTTTGCAAAAAGTGTCAGACCAATGTCTCAATCATGTTGATAGTGATTTTTGAGACCCATGGCCCTGAACCTAAGGCAAAAAACCTCATTTGGCATAAATGCTATCTAGTACCAGGTGCGTGATCCTAGATTCTTTGTCGTGGGTCCTAAAAATCACCGTTAACATGATTGAGAGATTGTACTGAAGCTTTGCAAATTTGATCCGTAAAAACATTTTTTTTCCCTTGGTGGCTCGGTTACTCCCTGGACCCCCTTAACTCGCCATTTTTATCCTCCACCTTCCGTCGTCGATCTGGCGCGGCAGATCGGACGTCGCGTCAGAAGCGTAGCCAACCAATCGCACGTGTAGGCACTTACGTGGCCCGCGTACGAGTCCCAGTGTGCTCGATCGATCGACGCGCCCGTTCGTTCCAGACGGCGTCCCGCGCCGCGTGAAGCTGGAGTGGCTGGTGTGGCGGCGGCGCTACATAGCGACGCAGGGGCCCACGCCGGCCACGCTGGACGCCTTCTGGCGGATGGTCTGGCAGCACGGCGTACGGACCGTCGTCATGATCACCAACCTGGTGGAGCGGGGGCGGGTGAGTGTTCTACGCTGTTCCTAATGTGTCTTACACAGGGCTACGCTGGACAGAAGCCGGGTTAGGGTGAGGCTACTGGATGTAGCCCATTTTGGCGGATAGTCTGGCAGCACGGCGTAAGGACCGTCGTCGTGATCACCAACCTGGTGGAGCGGGGGCGGGTGAGTGTTCTACTCAAGGACCAAATGTTGATGACGGGTGGATAATGAGAAAATAGTATAAGACGATGACATTGACAAAATATGACAGAAATAAACGATATGAAGCAAAAAGATCTGCAACACGTCTTTAAGGCTTACGCTATTCCTAGTGTGTCTTTCACAGGGTTACACTAGACCTAAGTTGTTTTAGTAGTAGGCTACTTGCTTTCTGACGGACCGTCGTCATCATGATTACAAACCTGTTGGAGCGGATGCGGATGATTTAGTTAAAGTGTTCTTAAGCTGTATAGGTATGCTACATGAAGTAGCAATACCCGGTGGTCACGTGTAGGGTAAAGCGGGTACGTGAGGATACACAGATGGCGAGTACCTTAAGATTGGCGGCTGGATGAGGATTGTCGACGACAGAAGAAAGTGTCGTGCCTCGGTGGAGGCTTAAGTCCAGCAGTGGCCGTGAATGAATACGGGCTGATTAACTGTTTGATCTATTTATTGATTGACCGACTGGCCGGCTAGCTCGCTGGCTGGCCGGTCGGTCGGTCGGCAGACTCACCCATTGACAGTCCGTTCGAGTGAACCCCGTATGTGTCGTTACCTCAGCGCAAGTGCGACATGTACTGGCCGCACGGCGGGCGCGGCTCGGCGGCGCAGTTCGGCGGCGTGCGCGTCACGCTGCTGCACGAGGACGTGCGCGCCGCGTACACCGTGCGCCGCATGCGCGTCATCGCCGACACGCAGGTGCGCTCACCGCTCACCGCTCACCTCGCCACGCGTACTCTCTTACTCTAGCACACATACGCGCATCGCATGCGCATCACCGCCGACATGCTCTACACACACACACACGCACGCACGCACGCACGAAACGCACACATCACATCACATCACACTATACCTCGTTTCTTGTTATGAATAATACAACCCGCATGTTTTATTTCAAAACTTGCTTTGTGATAAAATATGTGATGCTTTGTATACATTGTGTGTTTCTTATATAAAAAAAGTATCTATCTGTTCTCAACTGTTGATATAGGTCGAAATCATTATTTGAAAATATACTATTTTGAGTAATTGACATTTAAAAATCTGGGAAATTCCAAATTTCATTGTAAAATCATTGTTTCTTTACTAGTCGAAGTAGTTTTATAATAATTACACCGACGATATGTAAAGTGGAGCACGCTGCTATCAACGTACAGATGTTACCTATCTCTGTTCTATTTGTTCTCCCATCAGGGTGGAGACTCACCTACGCAGCCGGGACAAGCGCGCACGGTGACTCAGTACCACTACACGGTGTGGCCCGACCACGGCACGCCGCGCCACCCGCTCGCCGTGCTGCCCTTCGTGCAGGCCGCCGCTGAGGACTCCGGGACTGTTCTGGTGCACTGCAGGTCAGTGGGGAAAGCTCCCGGAGGTCTTCGACGCGGTCTGTTAGTCTTTGGAAACTATTCTGAAGGCATCCAGCAGCTCTACGACCTCCGAGGCGCCCTAAATACTTCTGAAGACACGTCAAGTATTCTAAAGTGTCTCAAACAAAAGCTTCCGACGCGAACCAAAGGGTACAGATGCCTCGACAGTGACTCTGGGAACTCGAATACGATTCAAACATAGCCAGTCGTGTCACTATACTTTCGATGAATTCCGAAGACACTCGAGAAGGCACTGAAAGAAAGAAAGGGGATATTTATTTAAATTGTCACAGAAACACAAAGTAAACTTAAACGTACACAAACAAAAGACGTGAACGTCAACGAAACAGAATTAAAACAGAAAAATCGTGAGGACGAGAACATGTGAGGCATATAGAGTCAAACCGATACCATACAGTAATGTATGTACTGGACGCTTTGCAGTATCTTTTAATGAGATCCAGTGGCTCTGAAGGCAGCCGAACATCTAGAAGTAGCCAGATTAAAAACGAAGATTTGCATGGCGACGCTGCAAAACCAGTACACGGTGTGGCCCGACCATGGCACGGTGCTGCCCTTCGTGCAGGCCGCCGCTGAGGACCTTGAGACTGTTCTGGTGCACTGCAGGTCAGTGGAGAAGGCTCCCGGAGACTCCCGAATGTTTCCGAAGGTCTCCAAATTTGGAAATTGTTCTACAGCTAACAAAGCAGCTCGGAGGCTTTTGAGTCAGCCTGAACGCCTTTAAGGTGATCTAAATGCTTCTTGAGGCTTCTTTACCGTGTCAAAGCCCAACATTGTGACTCTAAACGCAACATAAAATATCTGGCAGATCTCGAATATGCTACAAACATAGCGGAGATCGTGTGAACATTCTAACAATGAGCACCAAAGACACCCGAGAACCTGCGACGTAGCCTGAAGACTTCCGAACCCACTGGGCTCGTTCGCAGTATCTCCAAATGACCTCCAGTGCCTCTGAAGGCGGCCGAATCAGCAACTTGACTGTCCTTCCTTATTTAGATAAGAGACTCACTGTCTTTCCCTTCCTTTCAGCGCTGGAGTAGGTCGCACAGGGACGTACATAGTGCTGGACGCGCAACTGAACCAGCTGCGTCTGACGGGGACGCTCTCCCCGCTCGGGTTCCTCTGCCGTGCGCGTACGCAGCGCAACCATCTCGTGCAGACCGAGGAGCAGTACATATTTGTGCACGACGCGCTCTTGGAACACGTCAGGTCGGGGAACACGGAAGTCGGTGAGTGGCTGATAACATTTTAGTCATTGTCGGTATTGTTTAGAGTTTCGATTCATTGTGAATTCTTACATTAATAAAAAAAAAATTAATAACCAGGTGAACCCGTTCGCTCGCAAATACTGCGAATACATAGTATTCTCAATAGTAAAGTGATTTCTACAGGGTATGGGTCTATTCCACTCATGAGTCATCTGTAATTTTTATACTGACATTGAGAATTGGATTTAATTTCACTGCACCGATGAATGAACGATTAGGGCGTGTGAATGAAGTAGTGAATGATCCATTGTCTTTATTTGACAGTTTGCTACAAAGTTACATTCGAAGTTCATTCCGTGACAATAAATAGTGAAATTTCAGTTTATATCAACTAAATAATAGGGGTTAAAGTATGAAATTGCCGTTTTATTGCAATAGGTTCTTTGAATTGACATAGAATCTTCATGGTTTGAGGTTTTCGAATGAAACTTTTTTTAAATGGTTTCTATGATGTTCTTTTTTTTAAAAATGTGAAACATTTGAATATCGACTTTCAATTGTTTTTGTTATTCAATTTAGAAAAGAAAGATGGATACTGCGAAATTCGAGTGATTTTTGAATACGATTTCCGACGCGGAACTAACGCGGCAGAAACAGCCCGCAATATCAATGCTGCGTTTGGAGAGGGGTCTACTAATGAGCGCACCGTGCGATTTTGGTTTAAACGCTTTCGTGATGGAAATTTCGACTTAAAGAACAAGCCACGAGGAAGACCGCCCACACAGGTGAATAACGATGAATTAAGAGAGATAGTGGAAGCCGACCCTAGTCAAACTACCCAGGAATTAGCGGCATGGTTTAACGTTACCTTACCCACAATATTGACTCACTTGCGTCAAATCAATAAAATAAAAAAATACGAAAAATGGGTGCTTCATAATCACTCGAATTTTCGCAGTATCCATCTTTCTTGTCTAAATTGAATAACAAAAACAATTGAAAGTCGATATTCAAATGTTTCACATATTTTAAAAAAAGAACATCATAGAAACCATTTGAAAAAAGTTTCATTCGAAAACCTCAAACCATGAAGATTCTATCTCAATTCAAAGAACCTATTGCAATAAAACGGCAATTTCATACTTTAACCCCTAATATCATTTTCGTTCTTTCACTCAGAGTTCTCGAAGGCGAGGGAATACCTAGTGAAACTACTCCAGCCGATAACCGAAGACGAGCTCGCGGTACTCGACCTTAACCCCAGTAGAAATAAGAGCGCGAACGACCTAACGAACGGCTACGAGCTGAACGAAACGTCGAGCATGAAATCTAGTCAAGTGAACGACTCGGAATCGAAGATCGATATGCCCAACGGCGACGGCAGCCAGTTGTCTATCAAAACGGACGAGTTGAACTCGAGTGAGCCGAGCAAATCCTCCGTGAAGGACCTCAACGGTGACGCGGAGACTGTGAGTCAGGAGGAGAAGGGGGAAGGGCTGACCAACGGAGGGGAGGAGACGGAAGGAGTGTACGACTTGGCGCCGCGGTCCACGGACACGTACAGCAAGAAAATGCAGGCGTACAATAATTTGAGTGAGCAGGAGAAAGAGGAGATTCGACGGTGAGTTGATTTTTTCCGTGCCCGAAGGTTAAGGGACCCTATTACTAAGACTCCGCCGTCCGTCCGTCTGTCACCAGGCTGTATCTCATGAATGGTGATAGTTAGACAGTTGAAATTTACACAGATGATAACAACAAATACTAAAAACAGAATAAAATAAATACGTAAGGGGGGCTCTCATACAACGAACGTGATTTTTTTTGCCGTTTTTTGCTCAATATTAATAACGGCAACAGGTAGATGCTTGAAATATTCAAATGTTGTAGGGTACGGAACCCTTCGTGCGCGAGTCCCACTCGCACTTGGCCGGTTTTTACTTAGGCCTTAATTTAAAGACAATTGTGGCGAGCACATGTCAACTCTGCGCGCGCACTATAAACTCCAACATTACTGCATCGCGCAAGCAAAATGTTTCACATGACATACCATAACTATAGCGTCCGACGAACATCAGTCGGACCGGCCGTCCCCAGGCATACGATCTGCCTGGCGGGAAAATTTCCCTTTATAGTGGAAGAGCACGATCACCCGCTCTTCCCTATAGTGGTGACCCTCGACAGAACAATGTCAACCTTCCTTCGCTCTCGAAGCACCCCACATAAGAGGCACTGAGGCTGGCTATAAACTGAGATGTATATTTTTTGTGCGTATTTTATTTATGCCCTAATTCAAGTAGTAACACTGAATAGGCTATACCATAGAAAATTACACCTTGATTACACCATTATACTCTGAGCCAATTTAAAGCGATTTTAGAACTAAATCTTAGTCAATTTGTAAAAAAGCTGTCGGGTGTTTTGTTTCGTGGCTGATATGAAACCATAATGAAACGAAAATACATTGTCATAATATTCTTTTGTTTATTCTTGAGTACATAATTAATGAGGTGTATGATATTCGTGTTATTTTTTAGGGCGAACCGCGCGGAAAACTACGCTATTTTGGAGCGTATGCGTTCATTATCGAGTCGGAACCAACAGTACCAGGGACCACCGCCGTGCAATCTTTTAGAAAAGCAATATCTGGTAAGTTTTATTCAGCGTTCTATAACTGTTGTCAAATAAATCTCACTTTTCCGGCTCGAATATTAACTGTCTAAAAATTTCATGAATTGAACTATAATGCGTTGTGTTAAGGTGCATTTCCGTTTCCTTCCGTGGATGTCGTAGAAGGCGACTAAGGAAATCAATTACCAGGAGACGGGCAGCAGCGTCTTCCTGAGATTCCAACCGCATACTGCGATCGCCAACCCGCCTGCCAAGCGTGGCGATTATGGCAAAAACCTTCATGGTTACGAAAACCACGACGGAGGCATATGTCCTGCAGTGGGCGTCAAATGGCTAATGATGAAGGTGCATTTGACTGCTTCTAATAGGCGGTCTTACGTCGTAGAACGCTGGCTTCTCATTCGGGAGGTCGTGGGTTCGAATCCCGGCATGTACCAATGACTTTGTTTTCTAAGTTACATACATTTATGAAGTTATAGTAGCAATACCACTCGCTAACGGTGAAGGAAAACATCGTGAGGCAATCTGAGTGTCTGAGGTGGTCACACACCTTAGCGCTTTAAATTGCGTATCCGTGGTGGGCACGCGTGGTGATTAAGTCCATACTCTCTCTCTGAGAGAAGGCCTGTGCCCTCCAGTGGGACGTATATAGCGTCGTTCATATTGCAAAATGTCACATGTAAAAAAAATATGATTTTTGTTTTTCCATCGAAATTGTATAAAAAATTGATTCCGACTTAATTTTCTTCTAATTTACTAAATATCATACTATTTCGATGAAAAAACAAAAATCGTATTTTTTTGGCATTAGACATTATGCAATATGAACGACGATAGGCTATCTATATAAAAAAAATAAGTCGTTTCCTAACATTTTCAGTATTAGCGTTCTATCCCTCAACAGGTGATAGACATAGCCCATAACATTAGCAAGTTGATGTGGCAGTGGGCTGCTCACATCAACCTAAGAACCAAAAGCGATACGGTAATTGTAGTTTATGCAACTGTCATATAATGAAGGGTATTAAAACACGAGTGTGAGTTTATGAAACGAGCGCAGCGAGTTTCATAATAGTAACGAGTGTTTTAATACCCGTGTTATATGCAGTTGCATACACTACTTTATCTTCACTAATGAATTTGTCGGAGAGGTTTTTGAGATACGCAAGAATGACATTTTCAGAAAATGATGTAGTTTTCTTTTCGATCTTCCATGCCAAAAAGTTATTATATTCTTTTTCATATAATTTTCTAGATTTTTCTGGCAAAAGATTGTGAGTTAATTTTGTTGCCACTTCTAGAATATCCGGAGGCGTACAAATATCATCGTCGCTATCCATTTTTAACTTTTAATTTATTAAATTAAATTCACGCGTACGTGTATAATCACAGTGATTTTGTCGCCATTAAAATTTAACCAATGAGAGCGCAGCTGCGCGCTTCAATAAAACGCGACCAACCTGATTGGCCCTGCAATCAAGTTGGTCGCGTTTTATTGATGTTATAATGAGATTTTACGATATCGATGTGAATATTATACCATCATGTGAAATTGCTTAAATTGAGTGTTTTGTTGTCTGCGCTATAACAGTAGTAATTATAAGTCAAGTATTGAAAACATAAGTAGAATGTTACAACATTAGTGTAGATAAAAAGGTTTTCGATACCACGAATTGACAAACGCAGTGTGCGTGTGCGTGTACGTGTGCGTGTGCGTGTGTGTCCGTGGTGTGGGAGTGTGTGGAACAGCTTGCCGTCTCAGTAACACGGCCTCTCCCCCGGCAGCTGATCGCGCGCTCTCGCGCGGAGGCGGGCGTCAGCGCGCGCGCGCCGCACAACGCGGACAAGAACCGGCCCGGCGCCGCGCTGCCGGCCGACGCCGCAAGGGTCATGCTGCTGCCCAAGCCGGGCGTCGAAGGTACTCTAACATACTTCACACATTAAACCTCATCTTACCTTCGTTGCCGTCTAGTTTCGTTTTGGATAGACGAGAAATACTTACATTTAGTTTTAGAGATCAGTCGACGATGAGTTACGAAACAGGATGTTTAGATAGGGCGTCACAGAACGCACTAACTTAGTCGAAGGTACTTGCTTGATTACACGACGCGGGGAAAAACCGGCCCGGTCGGCTGACGCCGCTTGATGCTCGAGGCGATTGCGTTGTTATTTTACTTGATTACAAATATCGGACGATATAATCTTAACGGTGTTATTTATAAAAAAACACGATACCTTCAAAACATTCCTCAAATGCTGTACCTTATGCCCTTTACTACATAATCTGTATTTGGAAAGTGTTTATACACCATTAATTTTTGGTGGTTTGAAAGATATAGCAGAATGAACGTGCCTGGAAATAGGTATCGAATATACTAGTTTGTTTTTTTTTTTAAAACGCACTTTTCAAATATATCTCGACACAAACTCGAATCTATTAGAACCATTAGTAGCCATCCAGAGCGGTGCGTGCACGCCGCGAGTCCGCGGGTCACTGTTCTGTTAGACGGAGAGGCGGTACTAACTGTTCGCGCATTTTTTTTAAACAACATTTTAAAATAGATGCCATTTTTAATTACTAATTACATAACCGCGGCTTTCAAATCACCCAGTTTTAAGCTAGTATAAATAAGATAATTGTAATTTTTAAAAAATTTGTCAATGCAATGAACGATGCATTTTATTTATCTATCTATATACCATGTACCTCCGGGCGCAGGCAGCGAGTACGTGAACGCCTCGTGGGTGTGCGGGCGGCGCCGGCTGCGCGAGTTCGCCGTAGCGCAGCACCCGCCGCGCGCCGCCGCGCCCGACCTGTGGCGGCTGCTGTGGGACCACACGGCGCAGCTCGTGCTCACGCTCACCGCCGCCGACCCGGTGAGTCTGCTGCGGCGCTTGCTGTGGGACCACACGGCGCAGCTCGTGCTCACGCTCACCGCCGCCGACCCGGTGAGTCTGCTGCGGCGCTTGCTGTGGGACCACACGGCGCAGCTCGTGCTCACGCTCACCGCCGCCGACCCGGTGAGTCTGCTGCGGCACTCGCAGTTCGCTGCGGCGCTTGCTGTGGGACCACACGGCGCAGCTCGTGCTCACGCTCACCGCCGCCGACCCGGTGAGTCTGCTGCGGCACTCGCAGTTCGCTGCGGCGCTTGCTGTGGGACCACACGGCGCAGCTCGTGCTCACGCTCACCGCCGCCGACCCGGTGAGTCTGCTGCGGCACTCGCAGTGGGACCACCGACATAACCTTGACCGGCGCTACCCGATCAGTCTACCTACAGGCCCACTACTTGTACTCACTGTTCAGAGCCGACATCTCTTGAACCTCTTTGTACTCGCAGTTCACTCTAACTAACATTAAGTATTATATTCTTTTTGTTGCACTAACCCGCGCCGAGGACAATTTTGAAACCTATTTAGAGGCTAAAAATTCCACCCATGCCGGGACTTGAACCCGCGACCTCTGGCTCACCGTGCCAGCGCTCTACCAACTGAGCTAGCAATACACGCAATACAGAGAAGTTTGTAAAGAGGCTCGAAATTTCATCGATGCTTGCACTTGCCCACTAGCTCAGTTGGGAGAGCGCTGGCACGGTGAGCCAGAGGTCGAGGATTCATGTCCCGGCATGGGTGGAATTTTTAGCCTCTAAATAGATTTTTAACATTAAGTAGCCATCTTTGGCGGATGCTCTAGGACCATACCGCGCAGCTAGTACTCACACTGTCCACCGCCGACTCGGTGAGTCCGCCGGCAGCGCACACGGGAAACTCTTCTAGATCTGTGCATTTGCAGTTCGAACGAATGTTGAGCAGTCTTCGTTGGCAACTGCTGGTGGGATCCACACTGCTCAGCTGGTGCCGACCTTGAACCGAGGGTTCGCTCGACCGAACCCTGAGTAGACAAAAACTTGACCCATTGAATCTACTTGTACTTGCTCACGGTTCAGACCCCACTTTAAGCACTTTGTTGTTAGTCTCTCGAACTAACGTTCAGCAGAAGGGCCATACCGAGCAGCTAGTGATGTAACCTTAATTAAGAAACTGTTCTTTGAAATACGATCAAAGTCAAGAAATAAAAATCAAGTATAGCTATTTCTTGAATCAATTAAATCAATGGAACTGTGCAGCAAGTAACTTAATAGACGTTAAAATTTTCCGTATTTAAACGGCTTTCATACACGTTTTATTTCCATGCAGTGTAAGCGCGTCTCAATCTCGACACCAGTCCTCAAATCCCCTTTTCAACGCCCCAGGAATGCGAGACCTTCTGGCCGACCGAGGACGAAAAGGAGCTGTTCGTCGCCAACTTCCGGGCCTCCTTCGTCTCTAAGGACGTGTACGTGGCGCACCGGAAGTGCGACCGGCAGCCGGCGCCGGCGTCCGCGTCGCCGGAGCCGGCTGCGAACGGGCTCCGGCGGCAGGAGAGCGACTGCGCCGACGACGAGAGGCTCATTCCGGAGAATAACTCGCCGGTCGACAACGCTGAGCCGGCTTACAGGTATTTCGCTCATCAGGATAAACAAAAAAAACTTTGGCCTTTGCATCTACGTAATGAGATGATTTATACAGCCGCTGATTTACCAATTCGGACTTGGCCCCCGTGGTGGAGTATGGCCTATACCTTCCTCAGGGAAGAGACCCGTGCCCCTCGGTGGGGACATAATGGACTGATGATGATGATACAGCCGCTGTACAGCGAAGGTGCCGCTGGACGCTGCGTCCAGCGGCACCTTCACTCACACTAGATGGGTGAAGGGACGATTTCACTCGGACGCAGCAGTGCTGGGACATTGTTTTTCAGATGGAGTAGGCTTGCCCAGCACCTGTACCTATACCTATGTTCATCAGGATAAACAACGACGTATGTAATTACATTTTTGCGACTATGGTTTTACAGAAACTAGAATGAATCAATATATAAATGCAAATGCGACATTTGACTGAAATGAATAGAAATTCAATTGTGTCGATGTTTCCCCGTGTTTAACTTCGTTTTAGGAGTAGCATTGTGTTTTGTACGTAGGTAGCCCATTTTTCCAAAGTATGAGGATGAGCGATAATGTGTTCTCCAAACAAAACAGTCACAAGGCATAGTCAGACTTAACTATCACAAAACAAGACAGAAATTGAAATTGATTTACTGAAGAAGAAGAAGAAGAAAGACATTTATTATACCAACAAGATACATCACAGAAACGAAATAAGCAGATAAGTAACATAATATGCACAACCACAGAAAGAAAAATAAATACACAACAGACAAAAAGAATAAATAAAACAGGACCATAGATGTAGCCTGTGGTGTATCTACATTGCCACTAAAGGCATATTAGGCACAGCAAGTGCGCTAAAATTTAATCGGTAATCGGGACCGAGCATGTTATATTTTTATACTACACCTGCTTGGAAAGTACCTTGATACTTTATCAAATTTACGGTAGAAAGTACGTCATTGCATATCGAACAAATATGCGGGGAGAAAACGCATCTGAGCGGGAGAGAAAAGTGTATGAAAATCCATTTCTTACGTGGTTTTTCTTTTTTAATTTTGGGTAAGACTATGCGCCGGTAACCTAAATATCAAAAGCCAAAAAGTTTTTACAGAGAGTTTTTATCTCCAAGTTCGCAAAATGACACTGGCCACTAGCTGTGAGTTGGATGGTGTCAGGCTGGCAGTGCGACCCTGCGGCGGCAGGATACACAATTTGAAAAAAGAACATGTGAAAATTGCAGACGCCATTGGCGCCATTTCCAATTTGTGTGTTGTTTGAGGATTCAGTTTTCGTAGAAAGTAAAATAAAACTATCAAAATGATAAGTAGTGATAGTGATGATGAAGCAGGTGTAGTATAAAGCACTATGTATCACTCGAGAGAAACTGCGATAATCGGTCACTTTCTCCTCTCGGTGAACAATGTACTATAGTAACTACTATGACGTCACGACAGCAGTTTAGTGACTGAGTAAAACGTATTAGTCCCCGCCTGCTGCTCACAACGGGTATTGTAAGTTTTAAGAATAAAGAAAGGAGCGCGGCCATAGATGTGAGGTAATAAATATGGCGTACGATTTCTGTGATTTTTTTGTCTATTTATTGGGTTCAACCGCGCCGATTTTTTTATAAGACGTGTATTTTGTAATGTTGACCAAGCGTATATTCACGTAATATTTCCAACGATTCCAGGTTCGACAGGACAGAGCTCCGATTAGAGCGTCTCAGCGCGGGCAGCAAAGACCTTTCAGCGCGAAAATCCATAGCCAATGGCGATCTATTCTCTTCCCTCTCGGAGAGCCGAAAAGGGGGGCCGAAATCCCCTCGCAGCCCCTCCAAAATGTCCCTCAAGAACTTCAAACTGAGTTCACCAACCAAGTTTAAGTTCCCCGACTGGGGCTCGCGCGCCGCAGGCTCCCCCCCTGACACGGCCCCTCCCCCACCCCCTGTGGAGCCCGCGCTGACAGTCGAAGAAGAGGCCGAGCTGAGAAGACCGTGCTACTACTTCGAAAAGGTCGACGCTGCACCCGAAAATGTGCCCTCCGACCGCGTGATAGAGGTCACCAACGTCAGCGTACACTCCCTCCAAGACGACTATCAGCTTAGCGTCAAGTTTATCAAGTGTAGCCAATGGCTGGACGGTGATACGACAGCGTATGTGGCGGGGAAGCCGGATGAGAATGAGCTGGTTAAGAGGATAAGGGATGCAAAGACTGAGGCGGAGAGGGAAGAGGCGATCGACAGGCTCACGGAGCCGTTTAAGGACTCGTTCGGCTTGATAGAGTTCGTGGCGGGGTGTCAGATGGAGTATAAGAACGGGCCAGTTGTGGTTGTTGATAAGTGAGTACGGGTTGTATTGAATTTTTACGTTTTGTTTTGTGTTGTACTTTCTTGAGTTTTTTAAATATTAGGCAAGTGGTTGATAGTTTGATTTATAATCAAGAAGCGCCAAAATCTCTGACAATTTGATTTTTAGTTAAAAAGCACCTGGCTCACTGATAATTTGATATATAATCAAGAGGCCCATGGATCCATGACAGTTTTATTTATAACCAAGCTATGTGTTTGAAAGTTTTCATGCGTTATTAAAGGAAAGTATCTAATCAGTTTTCATAGCCAGCAGTAGATTGCATTGACAGACAGATTGGATTAAATTACCATGTATTACTTACACTAATTACGATTTAATTTTAGTGGTTTTACACTGGTTTTGTCATGTGTACGAAGAAAGGTAGCACATTGTACCGGCATCGCAACGGCACGGATTCAACCCAGCAATTAACTTTCCGTTCAAATTTGAGCATTAGTTGTGTGTCGCATAGTATTTTTCATAATGTTACTGTAAAGAGCCAACTGCGGGCTGCCAGCACGCCACCATACAACTTATCTAGCAGCCGGTGCGCTTCAAGCGAGCGCACCGCATGCTTGCAGCGCGCCGGCTGTGAGCCTTCAGCTAGCCATAGTTCCACGTGTGTTTAATCACATTATTCACAAACAACATAAAATAAGCGATTCTCGCGATGGCAGCAAGCTGGCACCCTGCAGCCGGCGCGCATACGGCGAGCTCGCACCTCGCGGGCGACTCGTGATAGCCTAAATTCGAGGCGGAGCTGTGCTGCAGCTGAGGCGTCGCGGTGCCGGTATAATGTGACCCTGGCCCCTGGCCGGTTATAGTGCTCCACCAACCGCCGGTGCGTAAGTCAGTTGCGCTCGTCGTTTAAATGAAAATTTAAAAATCATGCAGCGCTGGACCGACCGTACGCACGCGTATATTGCTACGCACTGGGTACGAGGACCGTCGGTCGTGCGTGGCGTCGGTCGGCCGGAGACAACTGAACGCGTTCGGTGCTGCGTCGGCGTGGACCGACCGTCTGTATCATCGTCGTCAATCTTAATTCGTCGTTAATTCTAAAGGACGCGATCGGGCCTTAATTGTCTTTCCGAGGTTAAAAGGTGATTCGGGTCAGTTTGTCGGTCGGGAGAGCACCGAACGATACACACTGTCGGTCGGTTAACCGTCCGGACTCACGCCCCCCCTCCCCGCCCCGCAGATACGGCGACTGGAAGGCCATGTCGTTCTGCACGCTGTCGGCGGCGTGCGGCGGCGCGCGTGACGCGCGTGACGCGCGTGACGCGGCGCCCGCGCAGTGGCGCAGCGCGCACGACGCCGCCGCCGACGTGTACTGCTGGGCCGCGCTCGCCGCGCACGCGCGCGCCGCGCCGCCGCCGCCGCCGCCGCCAGACGCGGCGCACGCGCACGCGCACGCGCCGGCCGCGCGCCCGCAGAATCTCACTGCGCTGCTCACCATGTATGCTGCGTTGGCGCGCTACGGGGAGCTGCTCACTGATAGGTCAGTACCTAGGGAAATAGAAAAGAAAATTGGCCCGACATACTGGCTCTGGTTTAGCTCGGCATCGAGGAAAACGAATTTGTAGCTACATAGAAAGTTAAACTGACCATCGTTCAGCGAGTGGTGAGTAAATGCACCGAGTCGAAGCTATTTCTAGGTTTGTTTCTACACGTATATTATGGCTCAATAAGAATAATAAACGACATTTACCGCTCGGCTGCGCACGCGCAAGTTATGCGCCTGCAGTCTGACCGCGCTGCTGACTATATACGCGGCGCTAGCGCGTTACAAAGTCAAAATTCAATAATTTTATTCGCTATAAATCAAAATGTTAACTTAATGAACGTCAAAGCTGTTATTTTTTTTATATAACAGGTTTAACGACTTTGGATAGTTTCACAATTAATAGATTAAGCTGAGAAAAAGCTAACAAAGAAACTCCACATTTATTCTTTTCAAAAATAGGTTTGCTTAGTTAAGAGAGTTTTCAACTTAAACTTACACTACACTAAATACAATCGTCCCCGTTAACATTATTTACATGCCAGACATCTTTGTCTTCCAAATAATCCTTAATGTTATAATAGTATAACATTAAGAATTGTTTGACACATTGTTTAAACCGCGTCGGTGGTAACTCTAATCTTGGTAAATCTTGAGTAATTTGCGTGTGTGCGTGCGTGCGAGTGTGCGTGCGTGCGTGCGCCTGCGTGCGCGTGCGCGTTCTCGTGTGCGTGTTTGAAAGGGTTTGTAGGAGGATAGCTCATGCGGGATGCATCAGGATTTATAAGAATGGAAAGGGGAGGGTACGTGTAGGGCGTAATGGGGTCAGGAGTTGATAGAAAGGAATTTTTCTATTTCGTCATAGCTCATATTAAGGAGTATGCTTTTTATTTTGTAACTCGCGATACTCGTCCTGCATAATGTGATGTAGCATTTTCTGCACATCTGGTTGTATATATAGGAGTGCAGAAAACCGGAAAAACGCTGCGCAAAGCTGGTCTTGACTGCGGTTACCGGAATTTTTAAGACTTCGGTTAGCGAGGTAGTCACAGTTAGGAGAAGATCGTAGGGATTTGCGGGCCAGAGATGTAGCTTTATGCCTGTAGAGACGCCTCACACTCAAAACCTGACATCCATTGTAGATAAAAATTATTATTTTCAAAATGCCTAAGAGAAAATTAATTAACAGAGAATTCTGCTTATCTTTCCAGGATAACAAACGACGCGGACACAGACAGCCTAAGATAAGGTTGGCACAGTTGTTGCTTTGGATACAGAACTCTTGCATTGTGTGGTAACTACATCGCTTCTATTCCCTACGACGAGCAAAATATAGCTCTTATTTCTAAGGCTACAAGAGCCAAAACTGTGCATCTAAATGCAGCACGTGAGTGTCCTATTAAGTGGAGTTTAAGGTCTAAATCTGGTAAATCGTCAGTATTCGTTTTTTATATATCAAAAGATACTGTCTTTGGCTTAGAAAAGTCTTAAAAAATCGTTGAACGGATCACTACTGTCTATGGCAATTATTTTTTACCGTGATCTCTTATTGAATATCGTTGTGACGTCATAATATACGTACGAAATCGAAGCAATGGCAGCTAAATTGGGCGTAAGCAATTCAATTTGTCATAGACCACTGTGGTCAATATCGGTAGTGAATGAGTTTGATGGTCAGTATTGTGACGTACGTACGAAGTTGTATAACGAACAAGTGTAATCGCGATTAGTTTGCTACTTAATAAATAATCGCGATTGGACTCGTTAAATGTATATAACTATAATATAAGTTTGGCAATTTCAATACCCAGCAGTGGATGATGGTGCGCCGATTGAGTATGCGCTTATTTGTCGATGGATTTATTTATTGGAAACTGCTTTTGTAATCGCTAGCAGCGGCTCGTTTTGTGAAAAGCTTGGTGGATTTCACTAAACTTTATTTAATCGAAGTGGGTGTTACCAAAAGTGTATGTCTATAAGGCAGCTAAGTAACAGTACTGTGAATTAGGCTCGAAAAATGTCTCGGCCGACCAACATAATATTAATGTTGTAAATAGCGTATTATTTATACTTTTAAGGACAAGATTATTGCATTTATTATTTTATAGGATATAAAATTTTGTATAGCACGTTTTTTTTAAAGTGATTTAGTATGGAATGCTCAAAACGATTGCAATGGTCCGTCACTAAATGCTCTATTGTAACTAGAATGATTGTACTTTGTAAATGCATTAATATGCATAAGAAGATTATTTTTACATAGCTTCTATCCAAGTAGTATTCAACTACAATTTCCTTAGCAATGTAACAGCGAGGAATTAGGTTTTTTAATTCCGCATTCTCTGTATTAGTTGGAACTGATATCCCAGCTTATCCAACTTGAATCTGAGGAACTAATGCTTCTATAAACATACGTGTGTGGCACTCTAAGGCGCGGAGCCCACTCATCTAGCGCCTGGCAAGGACATGGCGCGGACATCACTCTGTTTCATTCAAATACCGTACCAAACATACCGTGTGTAATAAGGTCATTATTTGAACAGACTCAACGGCCTTTCGTCGGACGGGAAGTCGGACACGCCATTTCGGCGCCCGCGCCCGATTGCAGTCGGTCCCAGGTCAGTTCGCATCGCAGTCAGCGCGCACGTGTGACGGATCTCTTCTAGGAAAGGAATTAAGAAAATTAAATATGCGTGACGACATCGATTTTAATATAACATTCTTTGAATTAGTAGAGAAACATCCAGTCACCTATATCCTGATTATACTCGCCATGATTATGGTAATAGAAACGGCCAGGACAAAGTATGGCAGGAAATCGGAAAAGAATATTGCGTCAGGTCTCGCATTGATAGATACGGTCTTGAATCTTGTGCCGATTGCCACACAGGGTGAACCCAGTACCGTCGAGGCCCCTGCATATTTATTAATTGTACGAGAGCGAGAGCGTCTCCGTCTTCGGACGATATGTGGCAATAGACTACATGCTGAGAACCGTTCGCTCCACGCCTTTTATCGTCATGCCTGTGCTATGTCGGCGCCAGGTCCCTGGCGTGCCCGTACCAGACGCCAGATCAGTGCACTCCGCGCCTAACCATTTTATAATAAAAGTTAGAACTTATGTGAATGAAAGTTTATTTTTTTGTATTGACTGTTGATCAGTAGATTAATAATTAGCTGTGAAATAGGCTCGGTGTATTTACCTCTTATGAACATAGGAATGTGGTTGTGTGCTTATGTATTACGAAATATTGTGTACAAATATTCTTAACTGATTACTTTTTTGGCCGTTTGTACGGAGTGTTCCTAGGAGGATCTGTAATATAAAGGGTTGTTCGGCTCGTTCATGTAGACAAACTGGAATATAAAAACCAGTTACCTTTTGGAATCTGTAGAAAAGCGTAAGTAACCTATATTGTGTTCCACTGAAAGAAGAAAGAATAATCATTTATTGCCATGCATGCATCAATTACCAGGAGACGGGCAGCAGCGTCTTCCTGAGATTCCAACCGCATCCTGCGATCGCCAACCCGCCTGCCAAGCGTGGCGATTATGGCAAAACCCCTCATAGTTATGAAAACCACGAGGGAGGCCTATGTCCTGCAGTGGGTGTCAAATGGCTAATGATGATGAAGGTTTACAGGAATTATATTATAGCTAAAAGAACCTTGTCTTAAAATCAAAATGAAAAGCATGATTTACCTACAAGTTAATAATGTACAATCTTTGTGAAAGAGCAAGGAACTGCTCAAATATTTTACAGAACCTTTTTTAACACCTTATATATTTATTTTTTTCACATGTGCAATAAACCGATAGATTTTATGAAAGGGTTATAAGCAGATTTGAGTTTATAAAAGCTGGCTTGAAGAGCACAAGTTATAACGGTACTCCACTCAAAAACATTTGAGAACCATTATAAAAAGGTCTCTGGATCGAATAATGCAGACGAGCAACTAGGAAAATGTATAGAAATCTGATTATTTTACTTTGGAGTTGTTTTTGTTTTACTTAAACTAAGTTGATAGCATTATGCAAATTGTATCTGAATCTAGTGAATCGTGAGTATTTATTTATCTTGAAATATTCCGTTATAAAATAACAGGAAGTCCCAAGAATTACGGTGACAGTAAAATAATGGTTAAAGTATAGTTTTAACTCATATTGAAAAATAAGTGGATAGGCATCTCAGAAGTTACGTTCATACAGTGATCGTAATTCGACACGTCGCAGACGCTTCACCCTGTGACGATTTGTAATCGATTATTAATATAACCTCCTCAGTCCCGACCTTGAAAATAACACTGGTCTTCAATTGTTATTTTCAAGGTCAGGGCCGAGGAGGTTAATATTAAGGAGTCTAACAGCAGTTCCATAGTGTAACAAAAGGTTAAAAACCGGCTAAGTCCGTGTCGTGCCTCGCGCATTGTAGGATTTTGTAGAAGGAGGGGGGTTTTATCTGCTTTACAGAACTAACAGCTTTATCGACGTAATTTTCAATGGATTTTGTACAAAGTTTTCCTTTTATAAGTTGATCGCATATTTCTCGTTAACTAGTAAAGCCTACTTAGCTGTACGGGCATTTATTGATGTTTGGGGAAACCCGTACATTAGCCGTGATAGTTTTCCTTTTAAGTTCATTGTATGTGCTACTACCCTTTTTTCACGTTTCTACAATCAAACGTTCCGCAAATCACATTTGCCACTGACTCATTAAGCGGTCAAATCTTGAATTCAATTTCCGAAGAACGAATGCAGAAAACATTGTTCCACAGCCTTAAAAATTTACAAATCGCTGGAATAGTAGACGCTTTAGCTAGGAACTTGCTACATCGGCGCGCCATACCGGAGTGCTTACGCGCAGCGTGTCCTAATGTCCTAAATATTCAGACACATGTATGTGTGATATTTATTTATTCATTCATTCATTTATTATGTAATCACTTTGCTCTCCTCCCCCTAAGCTACGTAAGACAAAATAAGCCTTATTGAAATACCACATATGAAGTAGTAAAACTTGTCCGGACTTCCCCCTATCGTTTTACGTGATAAATGAATAGCCCGGTATATGGCTATGCACTTTTCATACACGATTAATTTAGACCCCTTCCCTAACTGTATATGTCGTTCAGAAAGATTAATAAAATCGTTTATTGAAATAAAAGAAAATACCCATCACCGCAACTTTTTCAAAGCGTCCCGAAAAAAATTTTGTTAAAAAAAGTTCGTAAA
Organism: Yponomeuta malinellus; assembly: GCA_947308005.1. Classification (NCBI taxonomy): domain Eukaryota; kingdom Metazoa; phylum Arthropoda; class Insecta; order Lepidoptera; family Yponomeutidae; genus Yponomeuta; species Yponomeuta malinellus. Next base: position 4,532,318 of record OX371019.1, read on the forward strand.
TGTGGCAAAAGCAATAGGGTGAATAAGCAGGCTTAGCCAGCCTTAATTTCGGCACCCATTTCATAGAGATTTCATAGCCAGCTGTGAAAGGGAAGCTGTTTGAAAATACTGGATTGACAAAGGAATAAGCTCCTATCCCATAATTACGTGAAGGGGTCCAAAAGTAATCCCGTATTTTAGAGCGCGGTCTAGTATGGCTGTTACAAACAACGCGCTAGGAGTTTCGAGTCCCATCGTCTCACCAAAAATAGAGTACAATTGAGCAATTTAAGAACTAGTTTAGTTGGCCCTTAGGTTGCTCGGCTGTACAGGGTTGTGAAGGGCACTAATGTTACAGAATGTTATGGTCCTTTTATGATTAAATTATGATAGTATTACGTGTAAGAAGACTGCTTGTAGTGGTTCGTCAATTATTGTTAAGTATTAGGTTTCAGATGGAATATTGGAATAGTGTGGCTTAGTAGCGGTGTCACAATTTAAACTAAACGAGAACTCTCCCTAAACCAAATTTGAAGTTTCTCGTTTGTCTCGACACAATACTCTAGATCGTTCAGTGCCGATATCATTATTATTTAAAGATAAATCCTTTGGTAAACGAAAAATCAGCCAGCCTTGGTGCAAATTGCAAAATTAAGGTTTAGTTTGAATTTCGAAATTCGCGCTTATTTTTACCGGTTTTGTGGCAAACACCGTCATACAAACAAAAGCTTTTGATGTGGTACACTTTTGAACATTAAAACACAGTGTAGATATATATATATTTTTTAAAATACACCTTGCGTACCATCGTTATGCAAAGTAATGTGCAGATTTTTAACAGCAATTAATACGTAAACCATCCTCGGCCGAGGACAGAAAGAAGAGGCCTATGTCAAGCAGTGGACGAGCACCAGTAAGGGCTGATTGAACCTTGGACCCAGACCGTATTTAAGTAAACTCGGTTTAATACCAATGTGAAGTCGACTAGAAAGGTGCAGTGCGTTTGCGCGTAATACAAAATAAAGTGCCATTTTACCTAAATAACAGTTATTTTGTGAATTCTACTCTTTTATGCCTTATTATTATTACTCATAGTATGGTTAATTTGTAGAAAATAATTTTTAGACCGTATTTTGTGCTTCAAAATATATTACACTCTTCGCATTTACATGTGTATACACAACTTATGTGATCTTTTTGTATAAACTTTAGTTTGTAAAGCAGTAACATATACATGGGTAATGGGTACATTACTTCCCGTTGTAGTACATAAATAGACAGTTGGGTAAATATTAAGCTTTTTGTTGTTTGCGCGCAAAAGCACTCACTTCTGAATTTAAAACTCAAGTAAAATGTTAACCAAAGAAACGTGTCTGTATAAAGTAATTATATGTATTATGATTAGTATTATAATATACTGCATGAAGACTTAGTCCATACAGGTTGTATCAAGTATCTAGATTTAGTTAAAAAAAAAACCTTCTTGTCTGTACTTACAAGAATGTTTTTTTCTTCTAACTCTAGTTCACTAAAATAAATAAGAAATTATGATGTACATACTCATGTACCCTTTTTTTAAATAAATTATCACAAAGTTTTATATTACAGATAACGTACTTTCAAAAAAAATCTGCATTTTTTATATAGTCTAGACATTTGATACACCTGATAACTCAGATTCACGCAAAATGTCGCGTGTCGAAGCTAAATAATGTTAGGCTAGGTTATGAAAAATATACTCTGCCTGCTTTTCCCTATGTAAACTATACGGCGGCGTGAAAGAGACGGCGATATGACCTTTTGTATTGCCGTTTGTTTTTCTTGGATGTTGAGATCGATAATTATATATTTTCCAGCATTTGTATTTTGGAAAAGTCCACTTTAGATCTATTCTGCAGGCTAGTTTTCATGAATATAGGATGTGTTTTGGGATAGTATTATTTTGTAAATGTCATGAAAACCGGCAAAGTTCAAACGATGGTTAATAAATTGATTTTGCACGGTGAAACTTCAGTAAAATTGTAGGGGTTTTATTCTTTGAATTATACGTTTATTCGTGTCCGAGCAATAATACCCTTGTAAAGTAAAATTCAAGTTTCAGTGCGCACATGTAATTCAAAGAAAAGTGCAGCTACATCTTTAGCCTATGAATGAAATACTGTATCTACCTAAAAAACTCAATAATATCGCTACATTACTATGACCTAATAAAAAATACGTTACTCTAGAAATTCTTTCGCTCAATTTTACTATGAAAAGGTAAACTTAATTTTCTCTGAACTAAGTTTAATGTTAGTGAACGATCAGGGTATAGCCATTTTTATATCTAATAGTCATCAAATCGCGTTCTTTGCGAACCTCAGGCAAGTAGACTAAATAGTGCAATTATGGCGTAGAACTGCCTCGCTACCAAAATACAGGTCGTGGGTTCGATTCCCACTAGGGGCCGCCGTAAATTTGTACAAATGGCCTCAGTCTGGGTGTATTTTCATGTTTGTGACGTCCTTGCCTGGATACCATAGCACAGGGTATCCTAGTTTGGGACCAGGTCAAGTGAGATTGTATTGTGTGGAAGTTATTATAATTTGCGTTTTTGCCAGATATTGTATTTCTTCAACAGATGTGTCTTGAGGTCCGCAAAGAGATAAATTCATATTATAGTACCTACCACCAATGACTAAATGTCCTGTACCATTTCGCTAACTAAATATACCTTTTTAGTACCTAGTATTCATAAAATTAAATAAATAAATGTTACATGTTGTGAGCACGCCTGAAAAGTGTTGCTAGTGTAAGATGTAAAAAAAATGTTGCCACTTTTTTTATAAAAAAAGAATGATAACCCCCGAAAACCGCCTTTTCTAGAACTGAAATGTTATTGAGTGCCAATGTTTTGAACTTCCTGTAATAGTTATTTTCACCCGTTTATTTGATCATGATTTAATATCAAATAAACGGTCATAATTTCCTACTTACTCCCAAGTTTTGTTCAGATTATTGACAAACACACAAGAAATATACGAAACTACTTTAGCTAATAAGATGACAAATATTGTGTATTATTTTAATATAACAATTGCACAAATAATGTTAATTCTGTTTATCACAATATATTATAACTTTTTTTTATTTTTATGTTATTTACTAACTTTTGTGATTTAGTTAATTTTTTGTAGAATTTTTATGTATTTTTGTACAGTTTAACTCCAACACCATGTTAATTTATATTATTATACTATATTAGTTAATCTTAATTATTGTCACCTATACAAATATAAATTTACACTATGACGTCCCAGTGTGTAAAATAAAAAAAATCATGAGACTATTTATTTTTATCTAACCGCCTGTATAATTTGAAAATGTAAAATAAAATAAGAAATTACAAGTATACTTTTGTTTAAATGTTATACACTAATATCTTCCCTGGAGCAAACTTATGTTTAACCATCTAATCAGAAAGAAACCGCCATCCATCGCCATCACTTGTCTTTAGCAAAGGAACCAACCTAAACTTAACTCCGATATCTCGATTTCTGTCAATCTAACTGTCAGTTGGCCGAAGTGCTTAAAAAAACAAGTGCCTGCTGTTATTACCAGTAGGTTAACATAATGCTAGTGTACGAGAAACCGGTGTTAGGAGGCCTAAAGCATCACCACATCGATGCCTTATTTAAGAATTTACCACAAAAGAGTCAGCTTACAAAAGAGTAAGTGGATTTTGAATCTTCCAGAAGTTTTCCCACAATTTACCAAAAACTAAACATTTAAGAAAAATAATTTTATTGAGATAGACAACACTGTGACTCGCTGATGTGTGACTCGTTGGGAACAAAGGAATATATTTATTTGCGAAGCATGAGTACATTGATAGGATGGAAACACATTTAAATTAGTTATGTACATGCTCTGCCTCATGTAGTAAAAATAATTGATAAATTATGGGAAATCTGGAAAATGGGAGATGGAAATCCTTACACTTATGTGATGGCGGTAATATACCGACAAGGGGAGAGGACCAGAACTTAAAATTTGAATTAAATAAAAACAGACTTCGTAACAATACAGCAGTAAAAACACAGAAATAAGTTAAACGAATAATATTACCTTTAAAGAAGTTGCTGAGTGCTGTAGTTTTCAAGTCGGTTTTTATTTTTAAATAAATATTTGAGGACTATTTGTGAACCATGATTTATTGTGAACGACAGGTTTTCCAAAAGCAAATGCACGAGTCACTGTAAAACACCCAAAAAATACTTAAGGATTCTTTGTGAAAAAAAAAACATTTTTTTTTAATCGACAGTCTTTTTCGAAAGCAGAAAAAACACCCAAATCGCTTCAAGCGTGGGACCGGGGATCACGGTTTCACCATGGTCCCTGGGAAGTCCACCATTTCAAACAAAAAAAGAATTTTCCAAATAGTCTTCCAGTAATCGGGGAACATACTTACCTACATTACATAAAAAAAAATCGAAGAATTGAGAACCTCCTCCTTTTTTGAAGTCAGTTAAAAAAGGGTTAATTATATTTTATTGATTGATTGAAAATCCGTGTTTGCACAATAAAAAGATATTTGTAGGTACACAGGCTAGCTTAATACTAATAAGTATTGAAACAATTATTAACAGTAAACAAAACAAAGTGAATAACTGAGCGGAAATAATTGTACGAAAACATATTTTTTTCCCTTTTTATGGTCTCGCCCACAGAGAACCGAGAACTACTACGAGAACCAGCGAGAACATTACATTCTCACAAAAAAAATCTCCCGGTCCATTATACTCTAGCCTTTTCTGCACTTCTGTAAGCTGTTGAGTCAGGGGGTAGGTTATAACGCGATTAGGGATTTTGAGCCCTATATTGTATGCATAGAAGTATCTAAAAGAACAAAAAAACATTGCATGCAACAGCAGCAAAATTAATCAATAGGTAAACCTATCTACCTACAAAAACATTCCCGACCGCTATATCGATCGACCTTTCGGCTTGTTTTGTTAGGTACAATACATAATTATCTTTAGATAAACTTACTTAGACCTACCCCAACCCAACAACATGCTACGTGGTAGTCGACAGAAACGCCACGCACATTCCAGAGTTTCTAGAAGCTACTCGCCGGTAGAGGGCGGTAGTATAAAAGCCAATGACAAGCGCTCATTTTCAAAGTTGCATTGAACGAGCTTCGAGAAACATTAATCGAGCGAACTTTTTACTGAAGCGTGCGAATAAAAACCGTGAACATGAAGAGTTTATCAACAAGAACGGGTTATTTAACGGTCGTGCTAGTTGTCCTTAATTTACTGGCCCAAACCACAGTCAACGCTGAAGAAAAATGTGACGGAAAACCTAGCGGTCGTCGCAGCAGCCTTCTGGACCAAGACTTCGGCCTGGCACTGACTCCGGAGGACTTTTTAACCTCATTCATGTCGCCTTTCCGCTCATTTTCATCCCCTTGGCTTTTGGGAGACTACATCCGTCCCTGGAGACACCTTTCCAACCACTGGGGATCGAGCATCAAGAGTGAAAAGGATCATTTCCAAGTGAGCTTAGACGTCCAACACTTTGCGCCGGAAGATTTGACCGTGAAAACCGCCGATGGCTACATAGTTATCGAAGGAAAGCATGAAGAGAAAGAAGACGAGCACGGATTTATTTCCAGACAATTTAGCAGAAGGTACGCGCTGCCTGAAGGAGTGAATCCGGATAGCATCACTTCGCAGCTTTCTGCTGATGGAGTGTTGACAGTCAAAGCTCCTAGAAAGGCAGTGGAAGGAAGTGAAAGGGTCGTGCCGATCACTCAAACTGGACCTGTCAGGAGAGAAGCGACGGAGAAGGATTGCCAAGAGGGGAAGGACGGGACCTGCAAGAAACCTGCCAACTAAGAATGTTAAGATTTGGTTCTTATGTAGTTTATGAATTCATGTTTTTATTTCAATGCATTTAAAGTTAAATAAGACTGAATTTAGTTTGTAGCTATTATTCGTAGCTGTTTTTCTAATAAATTCAACTGGGATAAAAGATTTTTTTTTTTTACACCTTATAAACTCAAGTTGGGGAAGTCCAGACTCCAGACATAGCTTCAAAGATTTGCACACTTCTCAAGATTATATTCTTTTTGTTGCACTAATCCGTGCTAATGACAATTTTGAAAAACCTATTTAGGGCTAAAAATTCCACCCATGCCGGGACTTGAACCCGCGACCTTGACTTCTTTGAAGCCTGCAAAGCTTTGAAAACTCATTTGAACACTATTGATGCAACCTGCCACATATGCTTCGCAGACATTTTTCTCCACAGTATGCTGGTAGACGACAAGAATACGGTTTCTTGGGTTCTATACACCGCTTTCCTTGTAGTTTTTTCCTCTGTGCTTGTAGCAAGAGTAAACAAAAAGGACGCACTCGTTGATCCAACCCTCAGAACACAAAAAGAAGGAGAAGTGTTATAATGGCCCGTTTGCTAGAAAACCGATGTCGCCACTTACTCACACAGCTACATTTTCCTCATAATCTCTATTTGATTACAACATAAACAACCGGCTCACTATTCGCTGTTTACACAAATGAAACAGCCAATGAGAAGAGCAGCACAACATTAGTGATGGGGACAAAAAAGTACATTATCGATTATACTTAAAAAAAATCGTACATCGTACAAAAACTTTTTTGTACATTATGTCGATTTTTTTCTTGCCATCTATACCTAAATAGTAACTATTTATTTCTCTACGTCGCGTAGTCTGTAACTACTTTATTTCGTTGTAGTAATCCTTTGCAAAAGGCTGCCTAAGCTTTTATTTTTACAGGCTTTGCCTACCAATGTGTTAATTCCTAAATATGTCAGTTTTGTTCATACCTACCTATCGTATAATTCGTGAATTCCGTTTCATCGTAAATTCTAATCATACAAATATTCTAAATGACAAAGTTTAGAGAACATTTGCTGATTTACCTACAAAATGTAGGTATGAAAACCTACATAGGCGACGAAACGACGTTGGCTGTGCCGCGCCGCTTGAATATAATTCAAAACACATCGCCTGCGTAATTTTTGTTTGAAGCGGCAAGATGCCTGCGCCTTGCCTTCACCTTATGCGCGTTTTTGTATAGCGCACACCTTAAAAAATCTAGAACTACTTATTTTAACTCGTGAATTAATTAGCAGTGACTGTAGATGTTTCTGAGCTTGGATTAAAATTTTCATTGTCTTGGTGGGTGACAACTGTGATGGGTACATAAAAAACATTCTCAATAATATCACATAAATAATATTTTTATTAACTTGTGAAAAATACATTAGGTAGTAAGAACTCAAAGGGCCGGTTTCTGAATTGAGAATTTCACTAAGTAAAAACATAAGTAACGTTCTGTCACGCTCTTTTGTGAAAAAATCGAAGAGACAGCACTACAGTTAACCATTTACTTAGCGAAATTCTCAATTCAGAAACTGGCCAAAAGAAACTTGTGAAACGTAAACTTAAAGAAACTTTCGAAACACATTTACATTAAAAAGATAACATCATCATCCGACTGAGATCCTGCAGAGAATATTTTACTGTTCCCTTAAAAGGTAAATATTTATTTAGCACTTGTTGACATTGTTCAATGTTTTGCGTGATTTTTTTTTTTCGAGGTTTTTTTTGTTCAATCGACATAAATCTACCAGTTTCTGGGCCTTCGGCAACTCGTTGCTGTATCTAAAATACAAAAAGTATGCATTTGTAAAAAATCTAATATTTTTTTATTTATACAGGGCCATTTTTAAGTTAACACAATTCCTGAAACACGTCAATTAAAGTAAGTCATTTACAACAACTTTGTTTTACGACTTTTGAAAACTCGATGTTATATTTTCAACTTTGTTCATATGATTTTTCGATTTTCTAGTCTGTGGCGGCGCTATATGACCGATAAATTATGTGTTCAATCGAATGGACATTCCTCTATGTCTGACAATTATTTACAGACGGCTTTGACATTCGCAGCATTTTTCGACAAAAAAATATCCCTTACTTCCAAGGGGATCTAAAATATTAAACAAATTATGAAAATATTAAAAACATTACCTGGTCACCTGTTATTTCTTCAGGAACGCATGTTTCAACAGTAACAATATCCGAAACTTTCTAATACGGATCTAAAATAGTAAATAAATTATTAAATTATTGAAAACACTTCATTTACTTTATTTTAAATTAATCGAATTTCATTTATAAGATTAGGCTCATAAAAAATTATAAGAATATTATTTAGCACCATAACCACATCACCTGACTTGTTTCTTTAGAAACACTTTCTTTTGCAGAGTTATGCGTCGTTGCGTCCATCGTCACCTGAAATAGAGAATCAGAATAAAGTAACAATCGAATATTCCACACCATGTAAAATATAATTATGCCGTAATTTTAGATATATTGGTACCTCAACATTTATGGAACTCCTTATTACTGGTATTTTCAAAGCAGGACCTGCCCACGTTAATATTTTTTCCACTCTTTAGCATCTGGAAACATTTCTCCGTAAAATGGATGGAGCAACCGGTATTTGATTTGAGAGGAAGCCAGTTAAGCAATCTCCCTGTATTTTCAATCCATTTATCTTTCCTATTAGGGTCTTTGGGAAACCTGAAATTAAATCTTTATTAAAAACTTTTTGAAATACGTGGTGAAAAGTAAGCCTGTTTATATTACGACAAAATCAGCCACTAAAGTAGAAGCTTCCTTAGCAACTGAGGTCCACGTGGACGGAGTCGCGGACAATAGCTACCTAGTCGTACAATATAATTGGTTCTAGTAATTTTGGAAGTCTGGACGAACGAGTGTAAATGCGACGAAGTTACTTCAAGAAGATACTTAATCAGTCTGGAAAGAAAGCAACTACCCCATCACTATGACTCCCGCTGACACCTACTGGTGACTTTGACAGTTCACGGCAAATACATGCGGCCGTACCACGAAACATCGCAATTCATCGCATAGAACAATAGTCAGTTTCGCGAGACGGTCCATTGCGGGCTTGCTTTTCCATGTTAGAAAACCTCCACGAAAATTCTACATAAAAACAGCAGTGGAGTAAACCCGACGATATAAATACGTCTCATTTATGTTCTTAGTACTGGAATGCATATTGCACAGGAATATTATTATAATTATGATTTTTCGTAGTTTAAAGATGGATATAGTGAGTAAAATAGGCTTACCGGTGAAAAGACACTGCACTGTTATTTGAATAGCATGTATCACTGCGATTTCTGTAAGTAATCAGGCATTTTTCACATATGTTACCGCGATAGCAGGCGCGAGGCGATTGACGGCCATATTTAAACGTTTCGCCGAGGTTAGCCCAACCGGGCTAACGTTGGTCGACAGTGCCACGCCCATATGGCACTTCTCCTTCTTTTTATGTTCTGAGATCCAACCCATCTTAAAACTATTCAAGGATGTACGCGCACGGAGAGATAAATAAATCTTCCTGCCGGTGTCCTGTCATTTGATCTGATAAATAACGATTGACAAAATTATGCTTCTCAAATTTACCTATATTTATACAAAGTACATATTGTTTCTTCATTTGACAAATAATTATTATTTTATAAAACATCATTTGACAAACGGCTAGGTTAGGTCATGTATGTCAGGGGTTCAGAGTTAAAAATTAAAATGGCGACTAGCGCGCTAGACAACGGACATTTTGCGGAAATCTTTCCTACAGTCACAGAGAGGAAAGTAGATCTTGAGAATAGAGAAATACCTATATGTGCAACGAGCGCTGCGAGGAGAAGTGTTTAGGTTCCATGATGATAAACAACTCAAAGCCGAGCGAAGCGAGGCGTCCCGGAATGTTAAACTACACAAACTAAGTTCGTCATTATGTAAAACATAGTTGAAACATCCAATATATTAACAAATCATTAGATTGGTACTTGCCAATTAGTGGCAATAAAACCACTAATAATGTCTGGAAACTATAGTACCTACGCCACGCGTCGATAAAACAATGATTCACACCAACTTCAAATGAAAGTGCAATAAAACGATAGCAACGGCATAGGTGGGTACTTTATATAAACAAAACAACATTTTTCTACCACTGCGTATTGGTTTGAAAATAGTTGTTTTTGTCAAATAATTAATTATTTGCCCAGTGACAATTTTTTAAAACGTTATTTGCAAAAAAATGTTTAAATATAAAATAAAAACTGACTTCGAAACACTGCAGTACTAAAAAGTTACAAATAATTTAAAGAATTAGAAGTATTTATACATGTAGGTATTGTAGAAGTACAATTTGGAGTCGGTGCCCAAAATATATGTGTGGGTCATGAAACTGGGCACCGACTACAAATTATACTTCTACAAATACCTACATGTATAAATACTTCTAATTGTTTAAATTATTTCTAACTTTTTAGTGCTGTAGTGTTTCGAAGTCGGTTTTTATTTTTTATTTAAAAATTTTTATTTTTCAATTTTTAGTGGGGGAGCGGGAGACAAATAAACGAGTCCCTTATAACCATAATTTACCCTACTTAATTCGTTGCTTTAAAATGTGATGTTCTATCCGTCTCCGAAAGTCTTCACCAGAACATCACTAAACTTGGGACTACTTTTATGCTATTTTATAAAACATACGGATATTACTAAGGGATGGGCCCCATTAGGGCTTGTTTACTGCTGTCTATTGAAGAGTTCCGTTCTCCATCTCTGAAAGTCTTCATCAGATCTTCACCAAATATTAAAAAAACGCGTCGAATTGGTAACCTCCTCCTTTTTTGAAGTCGGTTAAAAATTATCATTTGTCATAGGTTTTTGTCAAACATTAGTGAACCCTTCCTGCCACATACGACCTTTCCGCTCAGCAACGCTCTGAAAACTGAAATTTGATCAACTTCTTTGCAAATGTGGCCAGGCTACCTACGCAAACATTTGGACACATATTAACTTTGAACGCTTTGATGTGCGCTAAAAAAGCGATACCTACCGCATGGCAAAGTGCAAATCTTTGTTCAATCTTAGGACACATATTCAAAGTCCCGTCCCACATAGCAATCAAACAAGTGTACGCAGGTACGGTCGACTACAAATCAACCTACCACATTTTTTTGTTGCAAACTCACCCAGATAATAATCGAGTAGAGTGCCGTGTCACGTGTAGCCTACACACGTTGACTGTATGTAGGTCTCTGTGTGGATATACTGCACAGGATGTCAGTCAATATACAAACAACGTTTATCAAATCTTGCATAAAATAGCTGTTCCATACATTGTAATGCCGCAGGTAGTAACTGTGCCATCTTTTCTCGCTATTTCGCCGTTTTTTCCACAGCAAAAGTTGTTCGTATTGACGAGTAGAACGCTCCATTTTCGGATGTACAAACTTACTTATTATGGCCATCCATACACGGCGGGGAGAGGGGGTTGTCATAGTGTGACATTGTGTAACAAGGGGCGGGAGGGGTCCTAAGTTGCGTGACGTCACATTAAAAAAATAAAATATATAATTTATGGTAATTGTTGATTTTTAAGTTTTCGAAAATTTAAGTTCTGAACTGCTGTTTTAATTTAATAAATTTTTCTACATGTAAAATCGCACTATTTGTGACGTCACACAGGGAGGGGGGTCCACAAATTAATTTGACCAACTGCGACAAGGACGGAGCAAAGAAATCACGAAAGTGTGACGACTTTATGGATGACCTCTGATATGGTAGGTAGGATCAGTTACATACACACACATACATAAACTCACGCCTGTATCCCAGAGGGGTAGGTAGAGACCAGGGACTGCCACTTGGACGGCTTATACATCATGAAGTCAATGGGTTTACTTTTTTATATAAAACCAATCATAAGCTACGCTGTCGGAGTGATTTACTCTACAGCACATCTTGCGCTCATTTCATTGGTACAGACTAATCGAGAGGAGTTTTTGAGAGTGAATTTTGTAGGAAGAAATACTTCTATATTTCTTTTATTCGTGGTAAGCGTGGCCTGTGTAAGCCATATTGCCATCAGTGCGGGCCCAGAGTTTTACTATGGAACGATCCAAGATACTCGAAGCTCGTGGCCCGCGACGCTTATCAACCGCGTTGGCGAGAGCGGCACTGTAAAACCACGCTAAATACTTCAGAAGCAGCTGCTGAATAACCGGCGGCGTCAGTAACGAGGTCTACAACTTACTACTCAACAGTATTTGGTGCCCTGGATCTCCGTCGTCAATCCTAATCCATTGCTGTACCTCTTCTTCGGCAAAGATGTAATGGAGCGCGAGGTTCGTAGCCAGATCGACGTTCGGATAATCGACGTTTCACTGTACCAAATTACAGCTTTCTAGTACCACTGGTCTTTGCGCTAGGCCGCGGACGGGCAGACAGACAGACGGAGATGGAAAAACTATAAAGCTTCCTTGTCGGACTACGGAACCCTAAAAAACATAAAAATCTGTGAAGCCATTTCGAAGGAGTTCGATAACAAACACTGTGACACGAGACTATTATACAGGGTGGTCCGAATAATTTTAGTTAACTATAATTTTTTCAATTTTTTTATGCAATAGTCCTCCTGAGTTATTCTTTTAGGCATTAAATAATCAGCCTCTTGGCCTCTTGGAAATCCATGGAGAAGGCCTATGTCCAGCAGTGGACTTCTTGTGGCTGAATGATGATGATGATGATGAATCAGCCTCTTAACGTTATCGCAAGTTAAAAAATGTTGCTCGAAAGGGAACAATTTATTTACGAGCGAGTCAGAGTTGAATTTCTGACTTTAAATTAAAGATATTCTATAATTTCTGAGTAGTTTCAGAAAGTTTATGGGTCCCTAAGCATTCACAATAGAAAAAAAGGGTACTTTCTATAAAGTACCTATGCAAGATTTTCCAAAGTTCGTAATTCGATAAAAAAATGTTAATTGCCAATTTGGTCATTCCTAAGGCTAATTATAAGACAGATAAGTTTGATAAGAATCCTCTAGTTAAGTTCAATGTAAGGTAAGTATCAATTCCTTTATCGGTAATTATGGATTATTTTCAGGATTAAAATTTCGCAATCAATTTATTTCAAAGTAAGTTTTCGAAATGTCTTCCTCAAACTTCGATACAGAGCCTACAAAGCCTTAAACAAAATGCTTCTTCTGAAAACGGTTGAGTTTTCTATTATTCTTCTCCCAAATTCTTCAAGTTTCTGCCTCAGGTCTGCTTCGGACTTAGATTCGCGTGTATACACTATCGGTCTTATTTATAAAAAAACTCGATTCCTTAAAACACTTCAAAAACGCCGATTAAAATAGTCTGTAGCAGAGATTTTACAAGGAAAGTGTGTAGCCACAGATTAAATAGATATTTTAGAGTTTTAGAGGAATCGTGTTATTATAAGTAAAGCCGTTATCTACTCTTTATAATATCCCCATATGAAAATTCAATTTAATTTAAATCCGGGGAACGTGGAGGCCTTTGATTTGGCCCGCCACGCCATATCCACCTTCCTGGACAAGTTACATTCAGGGAGTATTTTGAAGCGCGCTTCAATCAAAACCATCTACCTACAAGCCGCCAAGAAAGATATGTACACCAATTCATGCGAAGTGTCAAGTACAGGATTCCCTTACAAGAGGCAGGAGTATACAATACAAGCTTGATTGTAAATATGGTTCCTCGTACATTGGTCAACCTAAGCGTACCATAGCCATATAGCTGAGCGGGTGAAGGAACATTATCATTATCGCGACTATCGCGGACGTAAAACATAAGCGCTCTGGCAGATCTGCAGTCAGTGAACATACACTCAGCGTTACCAACCACTTTATGCATTTTGAAAAAGTTCAAGTTCTAGCCCGGGAGGACCGTTGCTTTCCTAGAATGATACGCGAGCCAATAGACATCCACCGGCATTCGTGGTTGGAAAATAGCTACAGCATGGGAACCAGTGCTTAAGTGCATGAGACTTAAAACTTTAATTTCAATAACTATTAATCAGTATTTTTGAGTTTATATAAAATTATTGTAGTGCCAATTAAAATAAAAAAAATTGCCAAAATATTTTTGGAACGTAACTTAATAGCTTTTGCCGAGGGTAGTACGTGTAGGGGAGTACCTTTCATTTACAAAAAGTCACACAAATACAACACTAGAAATGACCACAACGTGGAAACTATATCACCAAGAACCAATTATGGCAAGAGGAGCATAAAATTTGAGGGAACGCAACTATACAAAAAACTACCAAAAAATATCAAAGAATCAGAAAAACTCAGCATTTTCAAGAAACGTTTAGCAAAATACGCCCGCGAAAATACCGCTCGCATAGTTTAGTCGATCCATTAAGATTGTAATTGTTTAACAGAATACGGCCGCGTAAATAAGTTTAGCCGATAACTTTTTAGATCACCTGCGTTTGTAGTGATTGTTTTGTATTCTACCTACACTACAAATTAATGTGTGCAACCGATATTGCACTGACCTTATTACAACATACAACTACCTACATTATACGGAACTATTGTCTACTGGAACCTTAATTTTAAATTCTTGTTATTTTATAGGCTAACTAAATTAATTAGTCATTAATTCTCATTTTAAGTGAACATCTGTATTGTTCTTATGAGAATAAACGTCTTAAACCATAAACCATAGTAGTTAATGCTTTCAAAAAGACGCCTGTCACCTCAGTCTACCGAGACCACGGCACTTGCAAAAGTACCGAAACGTCGGAAAATTGTAAAATGGAAAATAAACGAGTAAATATCCGTTAAAATTCAGTTTTATTACATTCAGGTGCTCCCTCACTTGTCTTTCAAAATGGCGAGGATCAGCACCGTCATTTTGTAGAATCATTTCTAATCTTCTTTGTAGATTAACATCCTCCAGTAGCACACCCGGTTGTTTTGTAAAAACCGGTCTAGTGCGTGTCGGACTCGCGCACGAAGGGTTTCGTACCATTATCTATACAACATCATCGACATCAACAACATCCATTATCTTGACTACTCTTCCTGTAACACAAAGTTTCTTTCTAACTCTTTCACCGTCCGAGCTGCTCAACTATGGAAAAAGCTTCCTAACTTTATTCAAGAGAGTCCTTCTATAACATCACTCAAGAGGAGATTAACAGAGCACTATCTCTCGGATTGAAGATCGATCTACAGATATTGATCTATCTAAGATTAAATGCAATCTTGGATAGGGGACAGAATATTAGGTTCGGGCGCTAACCTGCCATAGATAATAGGTTTATGTACGTATAAGTATATATGTATAATTATGTAAGTATATTATCTTATTATTACTTATTTATGTAGTTATAAATGTTTCTCCCTTCCTCCCGTTATCTAAATTTAAACACCCTGTGCTAAGGTTGGCAGGAAGAGATCTCTCTTAGAGATAAGTTCGCCTTTGTAACAATGCTATGTAATTAGATTTCTAATTTATGATTTTATTAAATTGCTTTACTGTCTTTACAGTGTATGTGTGAGCAATTGATGTAGTAAATTACCTACTACTTACACATACACTGCAGAGACAGTAAGCGATGCATCGCGATGTGTGCAAACGATCTGTGACCTGCATGTTCATTCACGTTACCGCCAAAAAGATTTGTGCGGACTATTACAGGGTACTGCAAAAAAAAAAAAAAGTGAAAAGAGTGGAAATCGGTAAAGATGCTATTGGCATTGGCAAGATTACTAGAAAATCTAGAAATCAGAAGAGGGAACAATAATATTACCAACAACTATTGTAAGGATTTTATTTAAAAAACAAGGCTTCACTGTCCGTCTGTCACCAAGCTGCATCTGATGAACCGTGACGGCTAGACAGTTTAAAATTTAAATTTCCACAGATTTATTTCTGTTGTCGCTATAACAAGTATGTACTAAAAACAGAATAAAATAGATATTTAAGGGGGGGGGGGGGCTCCCATACAAGAAACGCAATTTTTTTGCTAGAGGAATTGTGTAAATAAAAACAACTTTATAACTTACATTTTATTTATTTTTGTCTTTCATGAACGTAACAATAATCACAGTATGATACAGTAGGTACTAATACAAAACATCAGTCTTTAAATTGAAACATAAACAAATATGAAACATATGCATGATCGGAACTTCTCGAAAAAAAAAAAAAAACTTGTTTCTATTTACCCTCACTTGCCATCGCCCTTATCGTCAGCTTTGACCTCAAGAGACTGGTCTTTGATCTCCTTCCTCACCGGTCCAGTCTTGGCAACGGGAACCGTTCTCTCGTTACTCTTGATGGCTTCAGGGCACTTCGGCGCGATCACAGTCAGCACTCCATCCGAAGAGAGCTTCGATTCCACGGCCTCCGGCTTACAGCCTTCAGGCAGCGCATACCGACGGCTGAACTGACGCGAGATGTACCCATGCTCGTCCTTCTTTTCCTCGTGTTTGCCTTCAATCACGATGTAGCCGTCGGCGGTTTTCACGGAAATTTCCTCGGGGGCGAAATGCTGCACGTCCAGGTTGACTTGGAATTTGTCCTTGTCGGGCTTGATGGTGGAACCCATGTCTCTTGCGGCCATGGCTAGCTGCCTCCAGGGTCTGTAATAGTTGCGGGACATCATCGGAGCTACCACGGCGGTTAGCAGGTCGTCAGGAGTCAGTGCCAAGCCGAAATCCTGGTCGACGAGGCGGTGGGGGTGGTCGTAGAAGAAGTACGGTAGCAGAGACATTTTGGTAACTGTTTTTCTTCGCTCCTGAACTCTTAAGACTTCGCAAATTTGCAGTGTTATTAGCGGGGATCGCTTGAGTTGCTTCCTCTTGTTGCGCTTTCGAAACTGAACTGTCTAAACATGCCAAAGGCGCGCTCCCGCGGGCTTTTATAGTCGGCGTTGCGCGCCATCTAGGGTCGGGTAGAATTTTCTCGAAAGCCCGAGCCGTAGACCGGCCGGCTTACGCATACAAACGTAATCGTGACGTGAATTTCGTTGTGTGCTAACAACACACAGTGGGTGGAATAGCCAGCGAAAATTCTAGTAGGTAGGTACGTTCTCATCGCTTTGTTTGTTAGATTTCATTGTCGTAGGTCTGGGTTTAGGTCGATCGATACCTATTTATCTGTAGGTCTGGGTTTAGGTCGATCGATACCTATTTATCTTTGGACACCATCATGATAATGATTTTGCAGGGAGAAATACTTCTATGGTTTTTTTTTTATTCGTAGATTTTAATAAAAAATTCATAAAAAATTATATGCTAGCAATCTTATTTTTGGGTAAAATGGTAAAATAAAATAAAAACTCATTCGTGCTTAAACGGGCTATCGACTTTATTATTATTTTCTACGTTTCCCCGAAAGACAGTACCTACGTAAATAATCTTGCTTATCTCAGTAACAACATTCTAGAAATGGTAGAAGATAGGTATTTGCTCTGATGATTGCGCGTCGCGATACCAGCATGGGTAGATTGGGTAATACGATGACACGGGTCACGTGTTTTGTGGCGCTAAGATGTTAGATTTTGACAATTAATGTATTGGCAAGTCGCGACTTTTGTTTGACATTTCAAACGCGCGACTCGTGTTCGTACTAGCACTCTCTCTAGGTAAGTAGGCACCTCTAGTTCTATGTTTCAAGGGGTGTCGCGTTTGCTCGCAAACGAGAAAAGTACAGTGTGAGGTGGTGGTGTCATTGTCAATGGTGCCGTCAATGAAAAAAAAAACACTCTTTTCAGGATCTTTTTCGTACAAATATAATTGTGTCAAAAACGGCCGGCAGTTTTAGCGGAACTGCTATCTAATCCTGGGTTTTCAGCCTCAGGTTCTCGGTAATTAGTGGGTCCTAAAATCACTGACATGTTTAAGAGATTCGAAAGCAAAACGAAATGTAAAAAAAGATAATAATATGATGTTTTTTCATCAAGGGACCACCCAGACGGACATACTTCGACTAAATAGGGGATGTATTAGCAAAGGGCAAGATAAAAAGTACCCGAAACCGGCGTGCGTGCGTGCAATGACTAATGAATATTGAGGAAGCGAAAGTGATCTGTCAGGATTGTAGCAAGTGGCAGTCCCTGGTACCTGCCTACCCCTCTGGGATACAGGCGTGAGTTTATGTATGTATGTATGTTTATTCATCGGGTGTCGTTAAGTGCTGGTGCCCCTCACGGATTTTCCAACGCTATTTGGGTACATTAAAATATCAGTAGGACAATAAAACGTATAAAGGTCACCTTTTCGACCTATTCTTAGCAAACAGCCGGTGCATCGACACAACCGCTTTCCATTCCGAGCGGACTTTAGAAACAAGCATGTGTACGCCAATTTAGGTCTTATATACCGTACTCGAAGTGCGATTATTGAATAAGAAACAGTGTATGCAAGTATTATCGGCTGTCTCGTTGCCTAGCAACAGGGGTCAACCGCCTTCTTGTCTGGCAAGCCGGGCAAACCACTCAGGCCCTCTCTAACCTTGATGCAATAAAACGTAGTGATTATATTCTCTGTGGATGCAACTCAGAGCATTGAGATATCTGTGCGTTGCAACTATTATCCCACACTCTGTGCCACACTTTCATTACAATGTATGGTAAATAAGCTCCCCATCATTAATTTAATTTACTTTATCAAATTTGTAATTTTTTTTTATGACTTTATTTTTTTTACCTGACACAAAATTGTACCTATATTAGGTTATAGTCGTTACTAAACCTAATGTTTTTCTTCACCGTTGGCGTGTGGTATTCCTCACATCGTGAGGAAACCCGCGGCTTGGTTGGCTCCGCACGTATTGACTTGTCTTTCCTGTGAGCTAGGCCTACTAAGCTGTCAGGATGTTATAGGTGCAGCAGGGCGGGCAAGCCTACTTCATCTATAAAAACAATGTCCCAGGCACTACCGCGTCCACGTGGTCCCTTAACCCATCTACTGTGAGTTATGGTGCTACTGCACGCTGTATAAATCATCTCATTACGTAGATGCAACGGCCATTACGGCCAAAGTTTAAATGAAATTATGTACCTAGTAGGTACTTATTATACCGAAAGCCTAGAAAAAAATTGGATGATGACTAGTTAGGTTGTCTGTAGGTAGTTTACTATTAAAACCTCAGAAATTAAAACATTCATATGCCGAGTTAGATAAAACTGATTACAGTATCACAAAGAGAGAGAGAGGCATTCACGATCCACCTTCTTACCTAACTATTGAATTTCAACATTAATTTAGGTACTGCCTGCAATTTAGTGAGAAATTATACTAAATTGTAGGTAAATGTTACATAAATTTCTAGGTAAACGTGAAGGTGCAACAAAGTACAAAGAAATTAACAGTTAGGTACCCACCAGTTACCTAGGTGGGTAATTTTGTTAGGTAAGTACCTAGGTACTTATTTCATGCAGTTACGGGGGCATATTATCATAGAAAAAGATTTCGAAGAAAACAAATCTAGAAAACTATGTACTTACTACCGAAATAAAAAAATAAGTAAGTACTTGAGTAAGTAAACAAAGTAGGTATGTACTCAGTACTGTATTGGCAATCGAACGTTCTCGAAACGTCTGGAACATTCTGGGCAGAGCGCTATCGATCGTCAACTCAAGTGGCTCTAGCGGATTCGAGAGAAGCCCAGTACGAAAAGCCAGTGGCTGCAAACCTTTGGATTCGTTATGAAATTCTTTTCCTATGAAGGTTATTTGTTTAAAACAAAACAAAATAAGAGAATAAAGTTGCCTGTGGTAATATTTTCATATAAAACACGTAGCGGTGGTAGCCTAGTGGGTAGAACATTGGACTCGGACGCGGGAGACCCAGGTTCGATTCCCAGTGCGGGCATGTACCTATGACTTTGTTTACTAAGTTATGTACATTTGTGAAGTTATAGTATCAATACCACTCGCTAACGGTGAAGGAAAACATCGTGCGGAAACCTGGGTGCCTGAGCTACTTTAAAATCGCCAATCCGCGGTGGGCACGCGTGGTGATTAAGCCCATACTCTCTCTCTGAGAGAAGGCCTGTGCCCTACAGTGGGACGTATATAGGCTGCTTATGATTATGATAAAACACATTGAAGACTCCACAGACATTTTTATTTTTATTAAAAAAAAGTAAAACCGCCTTTCACAAATAGTTAGTCAGGCACTAAAGATTGTAACAATAATTATTATTGTTTACAGAGAAAGATTCCTTTGTATTTCACTCTAAATTAGGTACCTAAGTAAAAAAGTTGTCAATTTATATGACGTCACCAAACCTTTTCCAGATAATAATGGTTTACAGCCCCTGACGAACAAACTCGAAACATCAAGTTCTGCTACGTGATACTAGGTGGCGCTAACAAGATTACGCTCCTATTGCCTGGCAGATGGCGCTGTAAAATCCGTATAAATACCGGTGCCGGCAAAAATTTGTCATCAGTAAATTTCGAGAGCTGTTAGGTACCAAGCGGTTTTCTGCGAACTTACTCGCGATCTCGGAGTATTCTGCGAAGCATCGAATTCAACAAGCAACATGTCTCTGCTTCCATTCCTGTTAGACTACGAAATCGAGCGTCCTCGCCGGCTGATGGACCAGCACTTCGGACTCAGTTTGACTCCTGAAGATTTCCTTACCATCTCCGCCATTCCCTCGCCGGCAGTCTCTCGTGAATACTACAGACCCTGGCGCCACATGGCAGCGGCCCTCCGCGACGTTGGCTCGAACATCAAAGCCGACAAAGACAAATTCCAAGTCAACCTGGACGTCCAACATTTCTCTCCTGAGGAAATCTCCGTGAAGACAGCTGACGGCTACATCATCGTGGAAGGAAAGCACGAAGAGAAAAAGGACGAGCATGGGTACGTCTCACGGCAGTTCACAAGGCGCTACGCGTTACCAGAGGGTTGCGATCCGGAGTCTGTTCAGTCCAAGCTGTCATCGGACGGTGTGCTGTCGGTCGTCGCACCAAGGAAGGTTCCAGACGCCGTGAAGGGTGAAAGATCTGTGCCCATCGCCCAGACTGGACCAGTTAGGAAGGAAATCAAGGACCAGATGCAGACCAATGGCGGGGAGAAGTAGTATCCAGGCTTAACTTCACCCAGTGTATTAATTTGTGATTTGCATTCCCAATTTCTGCTATTTCTGTTCAAGACTGATTATTTTGTATGTGTAAGTAAGATGTTTATGATATGTACTTCTAAAAGTGTTTTAGTGTTGGTATAATAAATATCTGAAAATTATAGTGCTTCTTTTTGCAACTCCTACCCTCAATCTTTACCTTTTCTCTACCCACATATATCGGTTGGTGGGTAAAGTTGGGGGCTCACACTACACTACACTCGCAATTATCCACTTGGTTTAAAACTGAAAGGGTAATCCTTAGATGAAATTTATTATGTATTTGCCTACATGTTCCTCAGAGAAGAAAACCTTACCATGTTCTGAGAGATAAAACGATAAAAGTACATAGTTTTTTAGAGCTCCGTAGTCCGACAAGGAACCCTTATTGGCCGATTTGTCCGTCCGTCCGCGGCCTAGCGCAAAGATCGGTGGTACTAGAAATGTGGACGAAGGGGTTGTAATTTTGAGTTCTTCCACGTAGTCAAATGTATGTATGTATGCATACATATTTACCACGCCGACAAAGTTAAACAATAAAATGTTTTAAATGAGAAAAATTTAATTTACTGTACCTCCCCTAACATGAAAAGCGGGGTGATTTTTTTTTCTCGTCTACACCATTATATGGGGTATCGTAGGATTGGTCGTTGAAAAATATTGAGTGTATGAAGACCGTTTTCCGATTTAGGGTTCTTTTTGCGAAATATTAAGCTTTAAAGCTAAAATTTTTGTCCGAGTAGGGTCCCCCCTACTCCTGGCTAAATGTTGATTGTAGAGATGTGGAAAAATTCAGGGTAGTAGCACATATAATGAACTTTGGCTAAACGGTTGATTATAGAAACTTGAAAAAATTCAGGGTAGTAGCACATAATATAATGAACTTGAAAGGAAAAGTATCACGGCTAAGGCTTTACTAGTTAACGAGTAATAGATAAGAAAAGTAAAATTTCATACTAATTCAATTGAAAATGACTTCGAAGACGTTGTTAGTTCTGTAAAGCAAAAAAAAAAACCCTCTTTCTACGGAACCCTACGTTGCGCGTGCCCGACACGCACTTGGCCGTTTTTTTTTTTTATTATGTGTGAGTGAGAAGAGGTGGGTTTGTTGTGGTCCCTTTCTTTGATTAGCGGGGTTATATTAGTTAGCTTTTTTATTATCTATTATAGGTACATATATATTTTTTATAATAGTATAAACTTAATATAAAGTATAACCAACTGAAAACTGTACCTTGTCAGGCATCAAGAAGTCAAGATTATTTGTAGTTTTAGGGTTCCGTACCCAAAGGGTAAAAACAGGACCCTATTACTAAGACTTCGCTGTCTGTCCGTCCGTCCGTCTGTCACCAGGCTGTATCTCAAGAACCGTGATAGCTAGAGAGTTGAAATTTTCACAGATTATGTATTTCTGTTGCCGCTATAACAACAAATTTAATTGGGGTTTAAGGGGGGCTCTCATACAACAAACGTGATTTTTTTATCTTTGTGTCTAATGATGTAGGTATAGATAATGGTACGGAACCCTTCATGCGCGAGTCCGACTCGCACTTGGCCAGTTTTAAGATTTTATAGTTGTTCCTTGTGCTAATGAGAAATATGATAAGTTACCTACTTATCTCCTATTCTCTAGTAATTTTGGTCTTATTATAAGTTCTTTTGCATGTAATATTTTGTTTAGTTTCGCTGTTGATTTCCCTACCAGTAAATAAAATAAAATGTTATCTTTCTCAAAATCAAAGGTTTATCACACTCCACCCGACAGCCGATCAACCTGTGTCAATTAAGCTCATTTATAAGCCACGAAGAAAAAATTGATTAACTAAGTACTTATTAACTATCAAAATTGTTCTCTGATGTTATTTAGGGATGTAAATGATTTGCAATTATTTTGTATGTATTTTTTATTAGATCATCGTTCTACGATGAACCTCAAAATGGACCACTTATTTATATTCGCAAGTAATTAATATTTTATCATCATCAGTATTAAAACAAGGCTGGGTTCTCCGAGCGCACGGATTTGTATGAGACTCATTGCGCAGCGCGAGCGAATAGTTGGGGAAACAGTAGGCATTTTTGAAATTACAGAAATACAAATCCTATCAATAAAACTTTGACGACCGACGTCACTGACACATTCAGTGATAGTCATTTTGGTAAGTATATTTTTTATTATCGTAAACTCGGTACAGCTCAAATAAAACTATATCTAGTGATAATTCGATGCCCCCTATAGCTAGGGAACTTGAAATTTGTTCAGTCCTCTGTTCCAGAAATATCGGCTTTCAAACAGAACCCTTAGCCTCATCTACACAATTCATCATTTAATATCGGAAAATCCCGCTTAATAATTACTAGTTAATATGCCATGAAAACGAAACCTATACCTATTCATTGACATCCCCATAAATTAAGGTCGTACGTGTCTGATAGTCGATTGCGTTTAGTCAGTTTTATTTATTTATTGATATACTTTTATTACACTTAAAAAAATATCGTACAATGCGGCGGACTTAATGCCATAAGCATTTTCTACCAGTCAACCGCAGGAGGTAAGGGAAAGAGTTGGTAGGCGTGCAAAAAATATAAATTAAAAAATATACTTTTATAAAGTGTAATTAAATAAACTTACACATTAAAATACAATAAGCCTATATACCACTAAAATACATAATATATCTACACACTATTAGAGGTCAGGGGAATACATATAATTTACCATACATACAATAAAATAAATATGATTAATATTGAGGACATACAACTGAAAGACCCTTCTCATGAAGAGGGGCTAAGGGTGATTGGTGTAGCACTTCTCGAGGAAGTGTTCTACGATTCTACATGTTCTTCGATTGATTGCGTAGCCTATCATCGTGGATGATCGCTAAGGTTCAAATATGACCATTTCTTTATAGGTTTCATCAAAGGTAAGCTAACTAAGATATCAACGATACATTGAAAACCGAGAAAGCATACATAGCATAGTTTTATTCGTGTAATTTTATGTGTGCAATAAAGTATAATTATAACACTCAGCAATGTAAAAAGATACTAAAATCTATATATTTAGGAATAAAAAGTAGGTATGTTACCTAACCGAGCGATAACAGCGGCAGATAAACCTTTTGTGGTTTTCGCCTTGTGCCTTGATGAAACTAAAAAAAAATACTACAGTAGATTTTCGACCAGTACCAGCTATCAGCCAAGTATCGTATAAAAAGAACGCATATTATATTACAAGAGAGGCTCTCCTGCTGTGAACCATCAGGGATGTGATTTAGAAACTAGCAGAAAACTGGAAAATGTAGGTAGTTTGCATCGTAAACAAAAAACGTTCGGCAACTGCGGCTTGCGTGCAGTTTTTTAGCGTTTAATAATTAAAAAGGGCGTCGCTGGCTGCAGTTTCTGTTTGAAAGCCGAATATTCTGAGACAGACGACTGAACAAATTTGAAACTGCGTATACTTTGGTAGAACAAATACAGTTCTAAAGCCTCCATAAGCAAGTTATCGTCTAGGACATGGTCAATCCCTAGGTATAGGGACATGATAATTTAGACTCATGTTTGCGATATTTTTTGATGCCATAAGTTTAAAAAGTCGTAAGAATAATCACCGATAGCCCTAGATAGGACATTGAAAAGTAAGGTATATATTTTTTTCAGACTTTGAATTCTATTCAATAGAGAGTAAAATATATTTTAAAACACTTGTCAGAGAACCCAGCCTTAATATCTGGCAGCTATTAAGGTGCCATCAACACTGCACAATAGTGAATAAAATAATCATTAATCCTCACTTTATAGATCAGTCATCCTAAGAGTGCCAATAATGTTTTGGAGTTTGACAGTCTTATTTTTAAATACAAGATTCCATAAAATTCAGAGGTAGTTTTTTAAACATAAACTCACGCCTGTATCCCGGAGGGGTAGGCAGATACAGGAAGCTGCAGTCTAAATAGCCTGTGATAAATATAAAAATAGATCCTTTGTACTCCTGGTTAGAAGGAGGCCTATGCAGTGGGCGTCAAATGGCTGCTGATGGTGATGATACTCTAGGTGGTAAAGGGAAAAACGCAACCACCGATTATTTAAACCGCCTCTGAGGAATTTTAGTGTTTTTTATAAATACAACTGTTAAAAACCTATTTAGAGGCTAAAAATTCCACCCATGCCGGGACTTGAACCCGCGACCTCTGGCTAACCGTGCCAGCGCTATCCCAACTGAGCTAATGGGCAAGTGCAAGCATCGATGAAATTTCGAGCCTCTTTACAAACTCCTCTGTATTACGTACAGGCAGCGACATCTGACCGAAGCGATTTACATCACTTGATTTACGATTTACATCGATTTAAAATTGTCCTCATCACGGGTTAGTGCAACAAACAACTGTTAAAGTTTTGGAAAGTTATGTTCTGTGATTTTTTGCAAGTTGTCCTCGGCATTCTTTCAGTATCTAACCCGAGTGTTTTGATCCGGAATTTTGTACCAAAATTTAATTATACAATATGATATGCACCACTGTACACAAGTCTGTCAATAATTTTCGTATTCATTACAAGTCTAAACTACTGTGGTCACCATCATTTTCGGACACGAAAAACATCTCTGACTCCTCCTTCAAATCTTGGAAGAACTTTATTCTTTCATCAGCCACAAGATTCTGGATGTCCACTTGTAGTTTTAATGCACGGTCCAGTGGCAATTCTCTTAACTGAGCGGCTATATTGCTAGCGAACAAATGAAATTCATCCGACTCTATGTCTAATAGCCCTTTATTGAGTTTGTGCAGATTGTTTATGAGTTTTATGGCTCGTTTCTGGGGGTTTCTTCTGGTTTTCTCGTTGCAGTGGTCGATTTCCAGTAATATGCTGTTTTCCGATGGCATCCTAGACAGGGGGTCGTCACATTCAATTTTCGGTTTACGTATATCATCCAGGCTGTCGTTTTCTTCTAGCATGTCGGCAGCCACACTCTGAAAATTCATAAAAAAATAAACATTTGGCCTTTAAGTTGTTTGCGTGGACGAGTAGAGTTACATCCTTGAGCTCTACTGGACCTTAATGAAACACCCTGTTACTAATAGATACTTACGGACTTATTTTTAAAAACACGATTCCTCTAAAACCAATCTAAAACTCTGTTTATTTAATCTGTGGCTACGTCTTTTCCTTGCAAAATCTCCACCACAGACTATTTTAATCGGCGTTTTTGAAGTGTTAAGGAATAGAGTTTTTTTTTAATAAGACTGTTAGTATTTCAATTTAGAAAAAGTCATGATCTTAACCTCTTCTGCTTCATGAACATTCATTAGTTGTTGCATGCACCCACACCGGTTTCAATCTTGTTATCAGACTTCGACCAAATACGGGATGTATTAGCAAAGGGTAAGATAAAAAGTACCCGAAACCGGCGTGCGTGCATGCTACGACTAATGAATGTTGAGGAAGCGAAATGGATCTGTCAGGATCGTGGCAAGTGGCAGACCTGCTCTCGGCCTACCCCTATGGGATACAGGCGTGAGTTTGTGTATGTATATACAATATACATACAATGGATCTATTTGTCAGGATCGTGGCAAATGTCAAACCCCAGGCTCTGCCTACCCCTCTGGGATACAGACGTGAGTTTATGTAATATAATGTCATCATCATCAGCCATTTGACGCCCACTGCAGGACATAGGCCTCCCTCATGGTTTTACAAACCATGAAGGGTTTTGACATAATCGCCACTCTTGGCAGGTGGGTTGGCGATCGCAGTATGTTGTTGGAATCTCAGGAAGACGCTGCTGCCCATCTCCTGGTGATGTATTTCCTTAGTCGCAGTCTACGACATCCACGTAAGGAAATGGAGTGACGCTATTCTTAATCCGGCGCCACACGGATCGGATAATATAATGTAAAAAGTAATATAATACCTGAAGTACTGAAGGGTTTTCGTCATGATAGTCGTCCTTCCACAGGACTTTTATGACCTCTATTGTACGTCTCTCATTACACAAATTTTTGAAAAACATCAACTGGGAAGAATTTTTATTAATTAACAATGCAAAAATAAAATAAAATACTAACGCGTTTCAAGACAGGACTGGGATCCCGGGTCACTTTTCTGGGCTTTCTAGTGAGTGATTGAGTCATTATCCGTGCCACTCTCAGTTCTATGGACGAGAACTCGACTGGGTCCTCGCCTTTCGCACGTAACGCGCGGTTTTTACGCAACTTGACATTGACTCTGCATTTTAGGTCATTCCATGCCTGAAAAGGGACATGTTAGAATGATTAATGCATTTATTAATAGGTACACAAGCCAGATGTGTTTCCCACATAGGTTCAGGACAGGGATACATTGGGATACAGGAAGTTATGGATTATGGATTGGAGGATGCCTAACAATAATAAAAACAAATAATATGCTTGCAAATAATATGAATCGCTCGTAGCCCCGGCTGCCTGAGTGACAATCACGAAGGTTAAGCAACACAGGGCGCGTTCAGTGCATGGATGGGTAGCCGTCTATGCCTAACGCTAGTGGCATTTTTCCGAGCGGTTCCGTGCTTCGCAAGGCACGTTAAGCTGTTGGTGCCGGCTGCCGTCGATAGATGGCAGTCGTTAAGCCAAGCCAGAGGCCTTAGGGCGGCTTGACAACTTCTGACAGTAGACGAGCCACTAGTCTACAAGCCTCCACCAATCCGGACTTGGCCCCCGTGGTGGAGTATGGCCAATACCTTCCTCAGGGAAGAGACCCGTGCCCCTTGGTGGGGACATAATGGGTTGATGATGAATATGCTTGCAATTGATTTTAAATTACCTATAATGTTTATTCTAGGAATTAATTTTAATTCCAATACTAATTGATATTTTTAATTGGAAATTATGTTTGCACGGGACACATAAAGGCTTATAGTAGAAAACATAACCTGAATGCAAACAAAAGTCAGCTGTGTTACCAATATTCCAATAGGTTTGGTAACTTTTAGCTATTTGTCTGTTGTTAGCTTTAAGCTGATTTGTAGAAGTTATGGGTGCAATTGACCGCATTTCGACCGTTACACGAGGACAAGTGATTGTTGCGTCGAAAATTATTATTATTTTGACATTTTATAGTGAAAAACCACTCAGAGTAAAGATACAGAACAGCATTGGTGTATCTGAGGTAATTTTCCAGGAGAGCCTCAGGGACACCTAATAACTGGGCCCCTGAAAAGTGTTGGTATATTACACCAAATGCCAATACATGTTCCCATTGTCCACAATTGCACATGAATTGTAAGGCTGATATTAAGCATTTACTAAAGATCAAGTAGTTAGTAGATAAGCAAATACTATTTGGGTAACATAATCGTAATTAGGCGGGTCCACACAGAGCGAGTAGCCTCGTGGACATGTCGCGGCCGAGCGACCGAGCGGGCGAGCCACAGAGTATCGGCTTTTTGTTTTACTCAAAGGCTCCTCAGTAGCGATGTAACGATCTCGAAATTTCTCAGGTCGATCTAAGCCGGTTTGATAGTGCAAGCGAACTGACTTGCAAAACAAACCGCAAAAATCTATGTAAACCGGGTTGAAACAGAGTTACAAACCGCAATGAATGACACAGTCGATGCGATGCTGCGATCAGCAGTGGCACGGTTTGCGTCTTCTTTAACTGATTTGGCGCCCCAGGGCGTGGACGGGCTGCAGCATCGCGGTATGCACCGATTTGGCACTGTCGATAAATGTGCAGTTTCTGATTTGAAAAAGGTATAATCTGTTTATTGTCAATACATTTATGAAAATATTATGTACGTTAGAAAAAATATCAAAGACTTCGAAAATGTTGGTGGCCACCATAATTTTAATACTAGAAATAAACATAAATTGTCATTTCCACTATTTAGACTTGCAAAAGTTAACACATCCTTTATGGGGCACTGTATAAGGTTCTACAACAAAATTCCTCAAGATATATTAGAGTTACCTCCAACGCGATTTAAAAAATGTGTTAAGCACATTCTGTGCAAAAAGGCTTACTATAACATCAAGGATTACTTAGAAGACAAAAGATGTTTGGCATTAAACAGTAGATTAATATTATTTAAAGGACGATTGTGACTAGTGTTCAACACATTCATGACTAATATTTTAAGTTGAAAACTCTGTTAATTAAGTTAAAACGTGTTTTGAAAAGAATAAATGTGGAGTTTCTTTGTTAGTTTCTTCTCCACATAATCCATTAATTGTGAAACTAACAACTTTGACGTTCATTAAGTAAACATTCTGTTTTTACAATGAATAAAAATATTTGAATTGAATTGAATTGAATTATTTTTGTATTCTCTTTTTTATAATCTTATTTATAAGGACAAAAGCAAGAGCTGCCACTGCAACACATGTGTGTTGCCCTGATGTCTTAACTGTCAAACATATGGCTCGACCTTGCCGCACACAGCAGCCTCGCGATGATACCAAGGCTGCTCTCTCTGTGTGGACCCGCCTATTGGGTAAAATAGTATCTTCATTACACTACAGATTACCTACAATATTTCAAGATTTATTTAGAATTTACTGTCAAGAAATACAGCAATAAGACCACTAAAGGGGGGCTTAAATGGGTTGATGAGTGCCCTTTCAGTGTTAATAAGCAAGTGAAACCTACACGACACCATTCACGAGCAGTACGGTGGGCCCCAGGCATAGAGTTTAACGTAGCGGCGTGTTTCTGCCAGACCCTTGCCGAGTCTGCCCGGTCCTCTTTACTCCTTCCGATGCATAGAGCCAGGTCGATCTGGTTCTCCATCAGCTTAACTAGCTTATCCAATTGCTGGACGGAAGTAACACGTCTTCTCTCCACTGGGTTCAGTGAAGACGACGAGGACATGGTTTTGTCCTGAAAAGTTGGTAATACCGAATGAGTGGTTACTGAGAGTCAGTAGATCAGGTGCGGGAGAGAGGATAGGTTACGTACGTGGTTGCTGTGATGTTTGTTTTGGGCGATTCCTCAAGAGGATTCCTGGATTTTCTTCAGTTTTGAAAAACAACAACAAAATTGAAAGGAGATTAACAACTGATTGATTGTGCATACTAGGGATGAGTAGATAAACGATTTTAATTTTCTAAACAAATCGATTTTAGTTTCCATTACAAGCCTCTTTTCGATTTTTCATAGCCAACACCTACAATTTCTTAGAATAATCGCGCCGCGCGCGGTGTTAAGATGTCGGTAAGGTAGCAGTTTTTTTTGCACATTCATTTGAAAAAAAAAGGTGTTGCTTTACCTACATTTATTACTCTCGGTTTGTTATAATTAAGTCATTCTAAGAATGCCCCAGATTTTTCACCAAAAATCAATAGAAATTGTAAATTGGCAAAAATAAAACCATAAATAAATGAATCATTTATGTAATACTAGCTTTTTCCTGCGACTTCATCCGCATGGAATGAGTAATTTCTGGGATGAAAAGTGGGTATCCTATGTCCTTCCCGAGACTCAAACTATCTCCATACCAAATTTCATCTTAATCCATTCTGCCATTATTGCGTGATTGAGTAACAAACATTCAAACATCCTCACAAACTTTTTAAATATTATTACTAGCTGTCCCGGTGAACTTCGTACCGCTACAGAATTTGTTTATATGATTCTTGCATAACGCCATCTATTTTTAAAACACAACGTTCGCTCACACAACACCATCTATTTTTAACTTAAAATAAATATTATCCCACGGGAATGCATTACCGGGACATCAAGTATGCTATGTATCAATTCAGGTCTATCTGTACGCTAAGTTTCATGTAAATGCGTTCAGCCGTTGTTGCATCATTGAGTAACAAACATCCAAACATACAAACCTCCAAACATCCAAACATCTTCACAAACTTTCACATTTATAATATGAGTAGGATAAGCTTTATATATATGTTTATAATATTTTAAAGTAGAATACACGTAAAATAGATAAAAATAGTTATTCTTGGATAGGGTACTCGAGTAGCCCAAGTTTTCAAACGATACCTGGGTTACTCGAGGACTCTGCGTAAAAAGCGTAATGTTTAATAACAGATTCTATTCAATTTTATTGTTTTTGTTTAAAAAAAAATATTTATGCAAAAAATCGATTATTTTGCTCAGTGGCGTAGCATGGGGCGGGGGGGGGGGCTGCGGAGGGTGCGGTCCGCACCAGGCGGCACTTTGCCGGGGGCGGCGCTGCGGAGGTGGCAGTTAAAAAAAATTAAAATAAAAAAAAAATTCTTTCAGTGTTTTTTTTTTGTCTTTTTTTTGTGATCAAAAACTTTGCTGAAAGGAAGAATAGAAAAGTTAAATTTTAATCTTTCAGTTGAGGAGTTGATCTTAGAATGATACTCGTGCGCAAAAGAGCGTTCGTGAAGTAGGCGATTTCTCCATTATTCTATTACGTTTTCTCTGTAATTTTTCTGTGATATTCTACCTATGTCAAAAAATGTTAATTTCACTTTTCAATTCAATAAATCATTCAATAAAACTAATAAAAGTACTCTTTTTACCATGCCCAAATTTTTTATAATGGATTACAAAGATAAGAGGGCGGCAAATTTGGAATCCGCACCGGGTACTAGTGACCTATGCTACGCCACTGATTTTGCTTCTAAAAAGATTAATTATAAAAGTACCTGAAACCGACATGCATGCATGCAACGACTAATGAAGGTTGAGGAAGCGAAGTCCCTGGTCTCTGCCTACCCCTCTGAGATACAGGCCTGAGTTTGTGTGTATCGATTATTTTGCTTTGAAAAATAGATTTTCTTTAATCGATTTTTATAAAGACCGAATTTATCGATTATAAAAAAATCGACATTTATGCATAATTTTACAACCCTAGTGCACAGCACAGCACAGACTATAAGGGAAACATGCTAGATATGACAGATCCGGCCCGGCCCGTTGTAATTAATGTTTTCGTCTGTGTCATGTCAGACGTCAAACAAACTTCAGTGGACTTACTATTTTTATTTACAAAGCGGTTTTTCGACACATTTTCACATTGTTTTGCGTTTTCTCAATAAAATGGTCAACTATTGCTGCGTTAAAGGATGCGGACGCAACAGTCGAAGTCATGGGCACCTTACTTTCTTCACGTTACCCAAAGAAAAGTCCCGGTACGCACAATAAATAATTACGAGGCTAAGCTAAATCGTTAGATTTTTCTCTGTAAAAATTACCCTATGACAGTGCTATTGCTAAAAGTTTAAAGTTAAGCAAACTCAAGTTACATGGTCCTGGTATGTCTACAGTCAAATTGCATGGCTCAAAGCAGCCTGTCCGGAGGTTCTGGACTCCAATATAGAAGATGGATCCTTGAGGTCTCGTCGATTCTGCTCAAGACACTTCGTTTCCTCCCACATAAAGAACCAACGTCTGCTCCCGGATGCTGTTCCTACACTTTGTCTTGCTAAGAGTGAGGATGATTTTAATCAATGTATGTATGATGAAAAATTGCTTCTTCATGTAGGTATGTAGTCTTTGTTTAAAAAGAGTCTTTATTTTAAAAACCTATTTAGAGGCTAAAAATTCTACTCATTCCTGTATGTATGTAATGTAAGAGAAGTTTGTAAAGAGGTTCGAAATTTCGCCGAGCCCTGCCCATTAGCACAGTAACTGGGAGAGCGCTGGCACGGTTAGCCAGAGGTTGCGGGTTCAAGTCCTGGCATGGGTGGAATTTTTAGCCTCTAAATCGGTTTTTTAAATTGTCCTCAGCACGGATTAGTGCAACAAAATAAAAGAAGAATATAAGAGTCTTTATAGTAACTCGGCAGGCTATGGTGCCTATAAAAGTTTTATAATAAAATTTGTATTTATGATGGTACCTAGGCCCTTTGCCGAGAACACAGCCCTCCCACCCTTGCGGGCAGGCCAACAGCAGGGGCAGAGAGGAGAGCGACCCCTGCAGCGCTCAGATGGGGTCAGTTTCTGTTACGCATCACACATCCCTCCACAACTCACGCCCCCGCCCGGTCACTGCTGACCACGTCACGGGGGTTGAGTGCCTAACTTTTGCCAAAAGACCCATACCTTCTCAACTTACTATATCAGTTTGTGTTTTATTAGGCATATTATTATGACATAACATTGTTTACATACTATGCTTACTTTGAGTAGGTAGTTCACATTTCGGCTGTCCCAAAAATAACCACAGTAAGGAACATTTTTTTCGAAACCAAGATATTTCCACTATTGGTTACTAGTTGGTTCCAGTAACCAATAGTGGAAATATCTCGGTTTAAAAATAAAATGTCCCTTACTGTGTTTATTTTTGGGACAGCCGATTTGTAACATGAGTTATTTATAAGTAAATCCTAACCAGACAATAATATTGGTAGAGGTATTTATTTTATGGTTTTCAACAAAATTGTATTGAATCTTGGAAATTAAAGATAATTTGAATTGAACCTCAAATGATTGCCCAGTTTGTGATAACTTAACAAAAAACATTGGACAATTTAACACAGTTTGTGCCAAAAGGGCTATTGTAACATTAAGGATTGTTTAGATGACAGTGATGTCTGGAATTAAAGCCAGTTCTATGCATGAGTTCCAGGTTTTAGAATAATTATGTAAATTCAGTTAATTAAGGACTATGAAAATACTAAGTTTGGAGTTTTTTTTTGTCCATTTTTACCACTTGTTATTATTGTTACTTTGTCACCTTTGCCATTCCATTTGTAGTTATTTGAATAAATACAAATACTTATCTGCCGTGTCTAATAAATTTACAAACATTCCAGGTGACATCGACTGCCCCGAACAGCATCTGGGGCTGGCGTGTGACGGCTGCGGGGGCTTCATCGTCGGCTTCCGCTACAAGTGCACGCAATGCAAGGACTTCGATCTCTGCCAGCGCTGCGAGACGCACGAGATGCACCCTGCACACCTCATGCTGCGTTTGCCCAAACCTGTCGACTTTGTAAGTGTAGTTTTGCATTTACGAAGTGTATACAAATTATAGTTATTAATTGTGTCTGTGTAAAATGATGTAGTACTTTCACACTGCTGAAAAGTTATATCATCGTTGATTAAGTTCTAACACCATGTATGTCGATATTTTTGACATACATGGTGTTAGAACTTAATCAACGATGTGAACTAAGTTGAAATACGGACAGTAGAGTAAAATCTCTTGTCGACTTAGTAAGAGCAATAAGCGGAGATCCCTTTGTAAGCGCACGAACTGCAAGGCGACTTTTTCTCCAAGTTACATTTCATCATCGTGTTTTTAAAACTTAGTTAATTAATTGGTATTAAAATCGTGTTGATATCAGAATTGATCCATCGGGGTGGTCTTGTTTATAACCATCACCCTGCCATTTTCAGGAAACAGCCAAAGCGCTTTCACAGAGATGGTCAGACCTCTCGCTTCCCAAGAGCGTAACTGGAGCCAATGACGTCGCTGCCAAAAAACTAGATTCAACCAATGGAGACAGTAGTGACGACGAACCTCTTCTGAAAAAGTACGTGAAACGAAAAAACGACGAGGAATGGTGTCTGCCAGCATCTGTTAAAGCAAAGATAAGACAGGAAGTGGCGCGGGCTATTAAAGCTGCCAAATTTATAGACAATCCCAGCAACGCTTCTAAAGCTAATGGCAATCGCAGTAAAGCCGTAGCAAAGAAAAATAATGCAAAGATGACTGTGAAAAACGTTGCAAATGCGAGAAAAGATACAAATACAGAAGATATCCAAATGGGTGTTGATGATGATGACAATGTTGTGGAAATTCCGTTGGTACAAGCTGCCAAACTTATAGACACTAATAGCAATTCTGCTAATGTAGATAATCATGGTGACGCCGCAGGAAAGAACCCTGCGGATATTGAGATCGGAAAAGAGACATCGATAAAATATAGTATGGAAGAAGTACAAATAGAGTTTGCAAGCATGGAACATGATCCAAGTTCAAACAAGAGTTATGAGGACAAGGAAAGCATGGATACCTTTCCAGGTATGTAATAATAGCAAATATCAATATTTGAATTATCTCGTAAAATGATGTTTTTGGGTCTACCTACACACTTCTTGTTAGAAAACGTTTGGAACCTCAATCCAATATAAGTTCTTTTATTGTTAGATTAATTTGATTTTGGAATTTTTTTAAACCTATAAAACCCTGACTAAAAGGTTTTTAAGTAATCTTTTTTATACTGAGTTAAAAAAAAATATTAAGTTTCCCATTAATTTCGTGGATGTGCTTTTAATTAATTTAGACAAAGTGCTCTTTTGGCTTAGCCTCTATCACGAAACTGGTAAAATAATTATTTTTTAGTGCATTGCCTAAAAAGTCATGTTTTTAGTTTGTGATTCCATAATTTATGGAATTTTCACAAAACGATCGCAAACCTCCAAAAAGTAAACTTTTTCGATATTGGAGGAACCAAATTCAGATGGTTAGGTTTGGTTAGTGGACAGTAGACGTAGTAAAATAATTTATTTGAAGTGAAAGTTATTTAATAGATGAATGATAAATTTATGGATTTTAAGTATTCTGGTGTGCGATTAAAATAACCTGTGATGTGAAAAATGAAAACTCTATGATGGTGTAGACACGTAGTGTAAGATGTATAAATAAAGATACATTGACGTCAAGAGTAGTGGGGCTATAGGTTTGATTTAATACATAACATAATAGCCTCATAAGAAGGCTCAAGGACGCCCAACGAGCAATGGAGAGAGCTATGTTAGGAGTTTCACTGCGTGATCGTATCAGGAATGAGGAGAAGAACCCGAGTTGCTGATATAGCTCGAAGAATTGATCAGTTGAAGTGGCAGTGGGCGGGGCACATAGCTCGAAGAACTGATGGCCGTTGGGGCGAAACAGTTCTGACCTGGTGACCGCGGACCGGACGACGCAGCGTGGGAAGGTCCCGCACCAGTGGCGGGGAGTCGCAGGATGCGGGCGGCACAAGACCGGGAAGCTTAGAAAACCATGAGGGAAGCCTATGTCCTGCAGTGGGCGTCAAATGGCTGATGATGACGATGAATACAACAATTTATGTTACTATAATTATATTATCAGAATATTTGCTCCGCTGCTGCTCAAGAACAAATTCATGATTGCATGTTTTATATTTCAAATTCACGATTACAGGTCTTACATTTAATCTTATTTTGTTTCAGAGATTCGTCAATCTGCTATTGATATAGCCATGAATGATACGCTATCGGAGTTTCTCATCAAGCGAGTGTGAAGTCTAGAATCAGAAGCGCTGCGAAGCGTTGGGCCCACGTTTTTTTTCGAAAAGCGGCCCTGTACACCTGTAATTACGACTACATAATTTATATTGTGTAAGGAAGTGATACTTTTGACAGGCCTTTGTTCACTGAATATACACTTCCACACCATAGGACTGACCGCAAGCCCGCTATGCCGGGGATGGCTCAGTGAAGACCGAGGAAAAGCATCGTTAACGTAAACATTTATACGTAATGTAAATAATTGGCAAACTGTGGCATGTTAGGAACGATTAGTAAAAAAAAGGAAAATACAAGTTTCCTTAAAATATATTTAATAAACAAACGATAAAATAAAAGTTTGCTAAGTCATATAGTTTTAACAATCATACCCCATTTGATTTTTGATAGATATTTTTTACAAGGGTTTTTGTATCGGGCTCTAGGCTAGTACGTGCGCTTTCAAATATTTTCTGATTTTTTTCCGTTTATTTTGTTGACTGTCAGCTAATTACATCCCAAATTTAACACAATTCTAACTAACTAATAACAGTTACTTCATTTAGTTAGAATCAACCAGCATTCTCCTTGGATTCAGTATATTGACAAGTATTATGAATAAATGCATTTTCTTCAAAACGGATAATAAATAGATTCCCCCAAAGCCCCCTTACCTCACAAATAGCGATACTCTTTAGGTAGGTTGATATGGCGTCGAATAAATAGTAGTGGTAGTAGGTTCCACGTAATATAGTAGCGGTTACTTACTTATAAAATATGTACTATTTTATTTAGTACTGTGTATTACTTGAATGTCATTATTGCTTCAGAATTGCTTGAGTTAGAAACTTGATTTAGCTCACACTTGTAGTACAAAAACTTCGTAAAGAAAAATCGCATTACCCATGTTGTGTCAAGACGAAATTTTGGTAGAATTTGGTTGCTATTAAGTACATCATGAAATTGAATGGAATTGATTTATTTCAACTTATCAATAGGTACAAAATATAATACAAAAATATTCATATTATGTTAGTTGAAAGTTGAAAGTCTCCGTCAAAGTCGTGCATAAAATATATGTAGGGAGGTACCTGAAAGAAATAACAATTATACATCCAGCTAGCGTTAAATAAAAATAACAACTCTCACACGAATATCATCATCATCATTCAGCCACAAGAAGTCCACTGCTGGACATAGGCAGTGGACTTCTTGTGGATGATGATGATGATGATGCGAATATATAAGAAACTAAAATTAACTTTTAACCACATTGAGCCCCGTAGTTTCGTCCTCGCACAAGACTTCGTTGTTCACTCTGATTTTGGGGCTTTTCCCGCTGAAATATTCACCGATGTCATGCAGAGTTCTGTCCTTCGTTTCTGGAAAATCGAAGTCGATATAAATCAGACAGAGTAACATTATACCGCAGAACGCGGCTAGCATTCCATGAATGTCGAACCACCTTTGAAATATTGGCAGCAGTTTCAAAAATATCGAGGAGCTAACCCCAGCTATGCAACCGTTCAAAGCTAGACCTATA
The DNA here is from genome assembly GCA_947308005.1 of Yponomeuta malinellus. Taxonomy (NCBI): domain Eukaryota; kingdom Metazoa; phylum Arthropoda; class Insecta; order Lepidoptera; family Yponomeutidae; genus Yponomeuta; species Yponomeuta malinellus. The sequence goes on from OX371019.1 coordinate 4,570,068, forward strand.
GACCTATACTCCAGAGGCAGTAACTCGCCTAAGGTCACATAACATGAACCAAACACCGTCGTGTAGACAATAATCGAGTATATTGCTAGAAAAACTATGGACGCATACATTAAACTCTTACTGTTATCGGATTTGCTCTTCAAATACAACAAAAGAGACGATATCAAATAAAAAACGCTTGCCACGTAACCGCTTGTAATTAACATGAATCTTCTGTTATACCTTTTGATGAGGATACAAGACGTCGCAGCGCAGATAATCGAAATTAGATCCAAGCTCATGGTGTAAAAGAAGCCATTAGATTTTTCACCACTGATTTGTTCGGCTAACTGGAGGGAATAAGAGGGAAAGAAATGCCGACCGCCTGCCTCGGGGAGTAGAATACAGCAAAACATTAACACAAGTGGCCTCCACAGAGCTTTCGATTTCAACTTCCTCCAATAGCCAGGTTTTTCGTCTGTTGTATCTAATCTATTCTTTCGTGCGTCAACCAGTTCTCTAATTTGCCTATCGGACTCTTTTCCGTGACCCCTAAGCTTATAGAAAACTTTTTCAGCCTCGTCAAATCTGTTTCTAGAGACGAGCCAATCTGGGGTGTCCGGCGAGAAATACGAGATCAATATCGCCATACAAACAGGGACAACGGGTATCAACGCGGCCTTTTTCCAATGCATAAAGTACCCTAAGCCGTGTATTATGAACACGCCAACAGAAACAAACAAAAGCTTCGACAGCAACACCACACCTCTTATCTTAGGGCACGTGAATTCGCCTATTGTAATGGAGTAGAATGACATGAGTCCGGTCCCTAAGCCCTGCAAGCCTGTGCCCAAGGCTAGGACCCAAATGGAGGTCGCTTGTGAAGTGAGGATCCAGCCGGCGAGTATGAGGAGGTTCGTGGCGATGTGGGGCAACCGGCGGCCGTAGAAATGCATCAGAGGGCCGATGATGACGCCGAAGAACATGCCGGAGACGCCTGGTGTTGCAGCTGGAAGAATTTACGTAACACTTGTATGAAGAACAATAGCTTAGAAAAATTAAACTTAGGTATGTAAGTTTTGGGTACTAGGTAGAACAAAACAGCCACATATATAATATTTACAATATTTTCGTTTAACAGGGTTATTTCCTGAATGCGCAATTCTTGAAATATGTCTTTGTCATTGACAATAACTTTTGTTCTACGGCTTTTAATTTTTTTTTGTAAAACACTCGATTTCAATATGTTTCTTTGCGGTTTATTTGGCCCTGTTTGATAGATAATTAATTACCTAACTTTTAAAACCATATTGTGTTTATATATTCTTTTTGTTGCACTAACGCGTGCTAAGGACAATTTTAAAATAGGTTTTTACCATATTGTGTGTTTAATAGAATAAAGATTCATCTATGTAGCACAATGCTTTACTGAAGGCTGCGACTTGATTAAGTAGAGCACGTAAAGCGCGAATTTCATATAATTATGTAAACCCTGATATTTCGAAAAAACGAGATGAAAAAGGGAGACAAAAAGATATAAAAAGATAAAAAATACCCGAGATAAAAGTACCCGAAACCACTTGCGTTCCAATAGTAACACATTACGCGATGTGATCTCCGCGAGATATCCCTATTTAGGTGGTTTATACCATTGGAAAACCATGAGGGAGGCCTATGTCCTGCAGTGGGCGTCAATGGCTGATAATGATGATACCACTGGAATGACATTGCACTGCTATTGCTTAGTATTGAAATAAAAAAATCATCATCAGCCATTTGACGCCCATTGCAGGACATAAGCCTCCCTCATGGTTTTCAATCATGAGGGGTTTTTGCCATAATCGCCACGCTTGGCAGTCGCAGTATGTGGTTGGAATCTCAGGAAGACGCTGCTGCCCGTCTCGGTAATTGATTTCCTTAGTCGCCTTCTACTTGTGATTTATCACATCTCATTACATAAAAAAAACAATAATAAAAATAATTCTAAACTTAGGGATATTGATAAAAAGGGGTTTGCTCAGCATAAATGTTGTGTTAGACACAACGCTGATTTTCAGCAAAACAGTCATTCTCGTGCTAATATCACTCTACACATTACATTTATGTACATTGTTATTATTATTTTGGCCGCCGTATATTTGTACAAATGGCCTCAGTCTGGCTGTATTTCCATGTTTGTGATGCCCTTGCCTGCCCTTGTATCACGTAACTTTTCACTTTACACTCTCAGTGATTAGACTACAATATGCCCTCGGTAGCAATTTGTTACTTTGATAATTTTCCTATACCATCTGTACAGAAGCACACAATGCCAACCATTACAAATCTTCCTAAGTGAGATCGCACTTTGCCGAAAGTAGTATACAGCCAGCTATTAGCATGGCGGGTTCGTTTAGTCACACAATGCTCACTTTCACCTGTCTACATTCTACAATACCTACATTGAATGCGTGGATTGCCTCCAATTTGGACAGACAAGAACAAGAAACGAAAAAATGCTATAATTTACAGTGGGCATGGTGCGATCTCATGTATGAAGTTTGCAAGAGTTGTCATTGTGCTACCGATTGTATTGAAATTAAATAAAAGTAACGAAGAGCGATAGTGGTGGGCATCATGCTATTAAACCAAACTAGCGTCACTCACAGATCCAGGCGGCTTCGTCGATGTGGGCTTTTAAGCCATCTCCTTGTACTAACGCAGGCATCATCAGCGCCGGATAGCCGAACGACATGCCTATAAGGAGCAGGTTCAGCAACGGAGCTGACGAGTAGAACACCTGAAATGTTTAGAGGAAAAAGATGTCTGGTATCAAAGAGTAGGTAGAATTATGGTAGGGTAAAACAGGCTAATGCCAGTCAGTTGTAATACCGGTCACCACACTATCTCCGATTGTACGGTGTTTATACACACGCACACATGCTCGTTGGGTGGCGTGACTCTACCCCGCACCGGGAAACCCACCCCCGCTCAGTTGCAAGAACGCATTTGGAGAGAACACACGTTAATAGTTTTCGCGCCATTCTCTTAGATTTTTTGGTTCTTGGCAGATAAGAGGTGAGTCTTTGAATTATCGTGTTTCTCACTTTGTCAGCTATGATTAGTGATGCGTTGTTATCAGGCTTCCGAAATAATTATACATTTTATACCACGTGCAACAGGTTTATAACTTACAATTTTTTTCCTCAAAATATGGTAGGGTGGATAATGCCGGTCATAGTGACCGGTATTACCCGCACTTGTATATTAGAACAAAGTTAATTCCACTATATTAACTGCCTCGTTGGTCTAGCCGTTAAGGCGCTTACCTACCAAAACAGAGGTCATGGGTTCGAGTCCTACTGGGGGCCTCCGTACATTTGTAAAAATGGCCTCAGTCTGGGTGTATTTTCATATTCGGAACCAGATCAAGTGATTGCATTATGTGGAAGTTATTATTATTATTATATGCGTATTTTTCTGTAACTAACTATATTATTGTTTATATTTATTTAAGAATGGCGACAAGGCGAAGTAACGAATGGTCGAAAGTAAAATGGAGTCACGACAATCTAAACAAAGCCAAGAAAGACTGAAAACAAACAACAGTGATACTCCTCAGCTAGGAAGAAATACAATTTTCAGTAAGGATGAGGAAGAAGAAATGGCTTCTCAGGTAAAGTTCCAGGCAAAGATTTTCTATGGCTGCACATCACTCCAGATTCGCAAGATGGCTTATGAATACGCCGAAAAAAATAAGCTCAAGCGCAATTTTTCTAATTGAAATTAGCAGGCAGGGATTGGCTTATAGGGTTTTTGAGAAGAAATAAGAAAGAAGAAACAGAAAAAATTGGCTAAACTAGCAAAGACTGCTGAAAAACAAAAAGATAATAACAAGGGAAAGAAACCAGTGAGAGTACGAAAGAACGTTACACAAAAAAGTACAGAACAAGTGAAAGTAACGAAAAATGGGGGAAAGACGAAAGCCAAAGTCGTAAAAAAGGTAAAAAGGAAAGTATTACAGGACAAAAACATGAACGAAGATGATACTTCCAACTCAGAAATAGAGATGATGGATTTGCGCGAAGACGATGACACGGATTTTGACGAAGATGTGGAGAACAGATGCATTATTTGTGACGAGTTTTGGAAGGAATAATGAACTATGGTACAGATGTATACTGTGAAGAAGTTGGGCCCACTCAGTGTTCAGGACGTGACTCCGCTGAAGGGTATACATGCAATTTATGCTCAAACTAGACTTGACCGGCATTACCCACAGGCTGACTGGTTTTACCCACCATTGCGTGTAATACCGGTCGAAGACGTTTTTTTTTAAAAACATTTACTGTGACAAAACTATGATTACTAACGATCTCAATTAAAGTGCAATGATTAGAAGAATATTATAATTTTCGTTTGATCGCAGTTTAATAAAGAAATGTTGATTTATACATGTACTGTTTTTTTTTTCCCTTAAGTGACCGGCATTACCACATTTTACACTAATGGGTATTTCGAGGACGATTGTTATTCAACACAATCATGATTCATGCAGTGGCGTAACTATAGGGTGGCAGGGCTGGCAAAGTGCCCCTTCTTACCCACGGTCCACCTCCTGAGACCACCTGGGGTGCCACGGGCCCCCGACCTGAGGGGGCCCCCGAACTATGCGGCCGCGAGCTCAGAAGTAACTTAACAAAAAATTGTAACAATAATAATGTCTATATATATGAGTATGTACTTCAAATCACTTAATGTTGGGCCATACATATTAGAACTAAAGACTATATATATAGGGAAAGTGGTTACCCTTCGTACGCTTTTTAGATTTTATTTTTTTAATTTATGATTAATAATCGAATTTATCTAGTTTATAGACCTAAGTATAACAAATATATTGTAGTTTGTTACCAAAAAGTCCGACACTATTATGTCAAAAGGTTATAGAGTTATAGTCATTTTTCTACGATAAGATATTTGTACGAACTTGCCCCACGTACGGGGTACCTACGTTCGTACAGTAGGTGGGGTACTTTCATACGCATGGGGTAGATTCATACAGGGTAATTAAAAAGCCTATTAAAGTCGTTAAATTTTTATAAATTATTATAAAAATATGTATTTCTCAAAGAACTAACTTAATAATATTTGACTTGACTCATAGTCGATAAATCTTTCTTTAGAAAAATAACAAAACATTAAATCATTCATCCTTAGTTTACTTATTGATAATTCTAAGTTTACAATCAGTCTAAATGAGATCTTTACAATCACTTTCTATGAGATTGTTGTACAGTCTTTGACAATTAAAACTTAAAATAGGTAATCATTTTGATTGTTACTTTTGAAGTTATTGCACATTATAATTATTTAAATTAACTGCAAAAGTAAAAAGTCTAGCCATTCTAGCTGTACAGCCCGCTCTTGGTTCTGGATCAGGGAGGATCATGGCGAGATCACTGATATACAGAGTGTGTATGTCTTCTATAGCAGGGAAAAAGAATGACCATGATGATCCCGGTTTCTTCCGAAGATAAGATATTTTCAGCTCTGTACCCGAATAGTGACTGAGAACTTTTCCGACGTAATAAACAACAGAAGTCTTTTTTCAAACTTTACCAAAACAAAACAATCATCTTTGATTTTCTCTGGTGTCACATTTAAATTATTATGGATACTACGATCATCAGTCTCTTCATCCGTTTCGAAATCGATTGGAGATGTTGAACTTTCACGCAAGCTAAATTGCGATCCTTCAGATTCCTCTGAATCTTCATCACTTTCTATTTGCTTTGCTTTCTTTTTCTTTTGTCTTGAATTAAGTTCCTTCAAACTACGTTTCACTGCTTTGGCTCTGGCTTTCCTTTCCTGTTCTATTTTTTTCAATTATTTCTGTCTATGTCTCTCTTCTAGTTCAGTTTTTTCAGGTGTATCTGTATATATACGGGATTTACCCGGTTTTCTTCCTTTATTGGTTTTTCTGTTTCTAACAGCTGTAGGATATGACTTATGACTTCTGGTGTTATGGGAAGATAAGCACTCGGTTCAGATTGTGTCTCAGCCGCTTGTGGTTCACCGGTTCCGGTAAAAATGTCTTGAGGATTTTGGAGCAAAGAAGGCGACTGTTCACGAATATCTGCCTCATTCATATCAGTCGACTGCACTCTGGTGGAAGGTTGAAGTTCAAGAGCGACAGTGCTTGTTTCCGGATTAGGTGTCACATTTACCGAATTATTTGAAGCATACACGTCAATGGGCGCGAAATCTTCATCACTGAAGGCCATTTCATTGAACGGCCATATACCTGGCTTTTCAAATCCACTTGTAATATTTTTTGCGGTAAAACCAGTTTGGGTATATTATAAATGTTGATTGTTTTTCCAGGATTCGACATATGCCAATTATTGAACGCTATTTTCAACTTTGCCTTGAATGGACCGAACACTCCAACGTCTAAAGGCTGCAATCGATGACTTGTGTGCGGGGGAAAAGACACAAAAATGATGCCATTATCTCGAGCATATGTTATAGCCTGTAAGCTGATATGGCTTTCGTGATTATCACATAATAGTAAAATCGGATGCTCTTTAGAGCTCAGTGTGTGTTTCTGGATGTGCTTTAATACTGAAACAAATATGTCAGCATTTATCCACCCACTTCTATTAGCAGCTCCGATGCTTCCTTCAGGCGCACCTTCTAGAAAATGGTCCTTGTAGTGTACACGTGGAAATACAAATAGCGGAGGGATAGTATTTCCGCTTGCAGAAATAATTGCGCCAAATTTCATCAACTCCCCTCTTTCCGCTGACACGATTTGTCCCACTTGTTTCTGTGATTTAGGAGCCAAAATTTTAGGAGTATCTAAAACTGTAGACACGCCGGACTCGTCAAAGTTAAATATCCTGTCGGCAGCAAAATTATGTCGCTGTAAGACATCACCCAAATTATTATAGAACTGCTGGACTGCAGTCTTATTGAAGGCGAACGATCTAGCTGCGCTTGTATTTTCCGGTTTTCGCAGACTGAGGTTGGCGTTTCTTTCTCTATACTTACGCATCCACTCTAAGCCGGCCATTTGGTTTTCATCCCATTTCGCGGGATATTTTAAATTTAAAGCTTTCGCGTATTCGTAGGCAAGTTTGCGAATTTGTACTGTTGTTAGCCCATAATGCATTTTGCAGCAATTAATAATGTAGTCATTTAAGCGTGTCTCTTCTTCCAAGGAGAAGACTTGTAGACTCGTGAACTTAGAATGAAATGTTCGTGAGGGTCCATCGCTGTTAGAGCCTTCTTTGAATTTCTTGACTCTGCTTTCCAACGTCGAGGTCTTGATGTTATATTTCAACGCGGCTTTCCTATACGACAAGCGTCCATGAATTACGTCGTCAACTGCTAATTTTATGGACTCCTCATCCACGTCTTGAGTACGCGTGCCCTTTTTTTTATATTTTCGCACCATGATTCTGCAATAAAATATTAATTGTAAGGCTTATTTAATAAACATATTTCATTTTGTTAGAAGAACAATACTTTATAAAAGGAAAGACATGTTATTGTGCTTTTTGCCTGGTATTTTAAAAGTTTACTATATTTTATTTTATAAAAATCAAATTATGATATTGTGGTGGTTAATAAAATCTAAAGGGGAGCGTTCGTACGCGTACGAATGTGCCCCCTGTTTGGCTGTACGAAAGCACCCCATACCTTGCACAAAATTAAAGTACAACTTTATACAAATTCTAATTTAGTTTGAGAAATATAACAATTAAAGCTCAAAATAAACAATATTAACATTAATTAATCATCACCATATTGTCAAAAACATAACAATTCTACTTACAATTGCGAATTACACCTAAGGAAAAAATTTACTCACCGCGCGCGAAAACACGTTACGTCTTGTTAGCCGATACACCGTGGTGCGACTGCCGCGCCACTCCGCTAACAATATGGCGGCCGGTATGTCTATGCACACAAACAAAGGCGTGTTTGTGTGCCGTTTAGTTTTTCTGCTATACTAACACGTACGAATGGTGACCACTTTCCCTATATATATATATATATATATATATATAATTTTCACTCAGATGGTACAGTTACGCTCTGGATTCATGAGTAATAATTTTAAGTTAAAAAATCTGTTAATTAAGTTGTAAAGTATTAAAGGTCTTATTTATTAAAAAAAACCCGATTCCTTAAAACGCCGATTAAAATTGTCCGCGGTGGCCATTTTAAAAGGAAAAGTCGTAACCACAGATTAACTAAAACTGCCCCTTAGGTGTGCTTTATTAGAGGAATCGTCTTTTTATAAATAAGGCCGTAAATGTGGATTTTCTATGTCACCTTCTTCTTTACATCTGAAATTGTGAAACTAACAACTGACGTTCATTAAGGGGGTCCAGGGAGTAACACTAGCGCCAGCCAACGAGGAAAAAAAAATTATATCTTTTTTACAGATCAAATTTGTAAAAAGTGTCTGTACAATCTCTCAATCACGTTAACAGTGATTTTTAGAACCCACGACAAAGAACCTAGAATCACGAACCTGGGACTAGATAGCATTTATGCTAAAAACGGCCGTTTCTGGCGTTAATGCTAATCTAGTCCTAGGTTTTTTGCCTTAGGTTCAGGACCATGGGTCACTATGACTATGTTAAAAATCACTATTAACATGATTGAGAGATTGTACTGACACTTTTTGGTGGTCTGTAAAAAAAGATATCATTTTTTTTCCTTGTTGGCGCTAGCTACTCCCTGGAACCCCTTAAGGCCGATTTTCACCACTTCTTAAATGTCACTTAAGTCGCCATTTAAAACGACTTTTGTATGAAGAATTCTAGTTAAATACTGTTTAATAAGCTACATTTAAGAAAATGGTGCAAGTCGGCCTAAGTGAACATTTTTGTTTTTGAAAACTAATTGAATTTGATCGCAGACATATATTTAAAAAAAAAATATATGTCTGAATATCAAAAATAGATTTTTTTAAAGAGGAAACGGTGCAAAACAAAGCTATGCATTAATAATGCTACTGGAAGAGTCCGAACCGAGGTCTCTAGACCTTAGCAAATTTTTACACAAAATTTGTTAAAAGCAGCGTTATGTAGTTAAAACATAGATTTTTTACATAAAATTAGTTAAAACACATGTTTAACTAGCGCTAGAAAATTACCCCCGGTAATATATCTATGCACCTGCCACCTGTCAGACCGCCATCTTGCGATGTATCGTCGGGTATACACACGAAGTTCTGCCCCTATATTACGCTCACCAAATCCAGAGCGATTCCAATCGTCTAACTGTTAAATTAGTATGGAATTTGACAGTTAGACGATTGGAATCGCTCTGGATTTGGTGCGCCTAATTAGGCCCCTGAGGGTATACATCATGAAGTCAACGGTTTGACGTTTTTGTTTAAAACCAATCATAAGTTACGCTGTCATTTACTATCGCCCAATCAACTTTCACGTCGTCGTCACGCACGGCGCACAGAATGAAGCAATCACAGAGTGATTTACTCTACAGGACATCTTGCGCTTATTTCATTGGTACAGCAGAGACTAATCGAGAGGACAGGGGCCGTTTTGAGAGTGAATTTTGTAGGAAGAAATACTTCTATGGTTCGTAGGTAGGTTATAAGTAAACAAACAAAAACCGGCCAAGTGCGGATCGGACTGGCGCACGAAGGGTTCCGTATCATTATCTATACAACATTAGACAAAGATCGAATATGAGAACAGCGCCATCTAGAGAAACCAACAAGAAGCGTTTAACATTGAATTTTAACGACATGACAACGGCCGGCGCTGTGAAGGTTACATAAATGGCCGCTAGATGGCGAGCGCTTTCTTTAGACAACGTTTGTTGTATGGGAGCCCCCCTTAAATATTTATTCTATTCTGTTTTTAGTATTTGTTGTTATAACGGCAACAGAAATACATCATCTGTGAAAACAACTGCCTAGCCATCATGTGATACAGCCTGGTGACAGACAAACAGACAGACAGACGGACAGTAAAGTTTTAGTAATAGGGTCCCGTTTGGCACCCTTCGGGTACGGACCCCTAGAAAGCCCCAATGAAAAACGGTGAACAAGGCCTTCTAGACGAGATAAGTTGCAATTTCAAACCCAACAGGCGGGCGGGGAGGGGCATAATAATATTAACTTATCTACATACGTGAAATCAAAGAAGAAGGTCCACCTGTCCGAGGTTTAAAATACAATGGATTTTATCTCCCTGCCTACCTATTACTATTTAGTATTCGGAATTTTATTAAGTTCCTACTAACCTGTTTAGCTCTGGGTGGCACCCTCATTTTCTGAATGCTGAATGAGCTCTAGGTATACTTTGCATTACAAAAGAACTAGGTAGGTACCTAGTAGGTACTAACAAGTGCTTTTATAATGCGAAGTAGGTACACAGTCTGCTACGTAGGTATGATGCCCGATAAATATTGTGACAATAACTTCGCACTTGACTTTACATTATGTATGACATTATACCTATTTGAATTGATTTGAAAAAAAAAATGTTTCTTACTTGCGCGTTCAATGCAAACTCAAGCTAGAGCCACACTGATGCTACATACGCGACGCACACGACGCCACATGCTACCTAGCACGTGACTTGCCTCAATTTCTAACAAATATAACAATCAGAAGTTACATAGAATTTAATAATTTTAATTCACACACAGTCACAGTCATATCACACAACTAGCAATGAGATTACAACAAGTCTTCCCTACGCCACTGTGGAGAAAGCCCTAGAGTGCGAGCCGTGCACTTTGCGTCACAGGGCGTCGCCGTCGTACGTAACCTCTATCCTCACTCCCGCAACCCGCACCCCGCATGTCAGAGGTGGGATGATGACGTTGGCGTGGGCCATGCCTTCTGCGCCAGAGCTTGGCGCCAACAATATAAAATGGATTTAAAATCGTGATGATACACATCGTGATGTTTTAATTTTCGTGGCACGCACATTTTCTATAAAAAAATACTTACCACCTCAATAAATTGTTCTCAAACTCGCTCTCAGAATTCTACATAATATTTTACAGAGGTTGTACAAAATACTAGTGCACCTCGGGAAAACAACGTCTTCTGATGCCAAATACGCGTCACGTACGTAGGATAAGTAGGCACACCGACCTTCCCGCGTCGCATCGCGTGCGTAGCGTATGTAGGATCAGTTTAGTTCTACCCTCATCCCGCCTGCGTTGATTTTTGTTCAAGTTATCTGCCGGGTATTTTACCTACATCTGCGGCGTGTTTGCATAGTTGTTACTTACTTGTGTGTTATTCTTGTTTGGAGCGTGAACGCACTGTTAAAATGGCAAACTAGCTGCGCCCGCGGCTCTATTCTTGTGGGATTCGAATAAACGTACAGTACAGTGGATGGCATACATATTTGCTCGAGCGCACAGGCATCAGCCTACAGTGCAGTGATTCATCACCACGCGGTGCCTACCTTGAATTGGCGATTTCAAGCGCTGAGGATTAAGAATAGTTCAGACACTCAGGTTTCCTCATAATGTTTTCCTTCACCGTTAGCGAGTGGTATTGCTACTATAACTTAATCGATTAAAGTTTCGATGATTAAGCCCATACTCTCTCCCTGAGAGAAGGCCTGTGCCCTACAGTGGGCGTATATAGGCTGCTTATGTAATAATTCATCAGTAAAGGTAAAACATATTAGTAAATTATTCGTGATATCCGACCTTTGGCTCCAAACTGTGAATCAAAATTCGAAGTGGTAGGAAGTACCGTAACGTTGAAAAATGTTTTTTAATATGTTAAATGCTTAAGAGTCTGACGTCCGATATGTGTAAACATTTAAAAAAACAATTGAGTTGGACGGCGCCGACCTTAAGACGCTCAAAACCTAGTTTTTTTGGATTTTTATAACTTTTCGTCCTGATATTGTTTGTCAATGCTTAAGTGAACTAGTTTTGGGTAACAATTTTTTTGTCGCGTAATTTTATTTCGAAACTAGCACCATATGTTTCTAAATCATTCATGGTTAGAATGTCCCCTTAAAATACGGTGAACGAATTCAATGTCACCCTGTACATTAAGGTGTGTAAAAGCAAAGTCAAGTCTGTTTACGAAGTGTCGAATTGAGATAAAGGCTAAATTAAGTAATTAAGGGGCTCCATGCAGTAAACAATAGCGCCGCCAAGACGAGCCAAGCGAAGAGCAAGGGCACTACTACCTTTTCTTGAAGCGCTTCGTCGTTTTTTTGAACCCTCATAACTTGGGTTTGGATTAACATAAACATAAACATTTACATGCAGGCACATACATTGCTTCTGGCCCCACACTAGGATACCCTGTGTCGTGGGAACCAGAAACAACGACATCACAAACATGTAAACATCCAAGACCTGGGGGTTTTTGTCCCCAGCCGGGATTCGAACCCGGGACCTCTCGCATGGTATGCAGATGCACTACCGCTGCGCCACGAGGTCGTCGACGATTATACCAGATAAACAAAATTCTCGGGATATATCAATAGTAGACTCATTAAACATATAAAGTTTCAATTGCACAGCTCTCAAATTTTAGATTTTATTGATATCTGAAAAACCCCGATTTCGTCATAGACTCGCTGACGATCATCAACATTCTTAGTACACTAACAACAAAAAAGTTGAACACTAAAGAACAAAAACTGGAAACTTGGCACTTTTACCCGGGTATATGTGTTCTGTGCTTTTACCCCACATTCCCTTAAACTAGGGGATGGAACATTGTATGAGACTGGTGCTATAGTTCGTTTTTTTTTCGTTTTTTTTTAAAACAGGTTCCGCCACTATTTATTATGTGGCGACCTTTAGTCTTTATTATAAAATGATAAAAAGTTATATAATAAAAAAGTTCTTATGTCTAATGTCTAAATATTAAAAGTTAAAATTATATAATAAAATGTCTTACCGTTAAAATACAAATAATAAAAAATTCCTATTTCTTAAAGTTAAAAAATTAAAATTATATAATAAAAATGTCATACTGGTGCTAGAGGTCTGAAAATTTATGTAGGGGCTCCATATTATAAATAATAATAAAATAAATACTTAAGTGGGTCACGGGTTTTGAAGATGTAGGGTTTATAAATCTTTGGCCTTTGCATCCACGTAATGAGATGATTTATACAGAGTCCAGTGGCACCTTCACTTATACTAGATGGGTGAAGGGACCACTCGGACGCTGCAGTGCCTGGGACATGGTTTTTTGATGGAGAAGGTTTACCCAGCACCTATACCATCCTGACAGCTTAGTCGACCTAGTCCACAGGAAAGGCAAGTTAATAAATGCGGAGCCAACCAAACCGCGGGTCTCCTCACGATGTTTTCCTTCACCGTTAGCGTGTGGTATTGCTACTATAAATTCGCAGATGTACACAAACTCATAGGTTCATGCCCGCACTGGGAATAAACCTGGGTCTCTCGCTTCCGAGTCCATTGTTCTACCCACTGGGCTACCACCGTTTCCAAGGGTTATATTCATTATATATATTAAATTTATTACCGTTCATAACTTTTCTGTTGTACTATAGTTCTTTGTAGTTTGTGAAACGAAACGGCTAAGCCATATATTTTTACTAAGGTGTAGAGTTTGTGAAGTTAGGGCTTGAACAGTTAGGGCGTGTAGCGTTAGAAGCTTGGCTCTACATGAGATATGATAACTTTTTGACAGTGCGAGGTTTATGGTCTCGTCTTGGCAACATTTTACACGATTTTTTTTTGGTGGGAGCTTTTTAGGGTTCCGTACCAGAAGGGTCCCAAACGGGACCCTATTACTAAGACTTCACTGTCCATCTGTCTGTCTGTCCGTCTGTCTGTCTGTCTGTCTGTCACCAGGCTGTATCTCATGATCCGTGATAGCTAGGCAGTTGAAAGGATCTTGACCATTAGCAGTATCGCTAAAATCTAAATAGTGTCACCAGTTTTCAGTGTCCATAATTCATGTTTTCAATTATAAAACATAATTCATGTTTTCAATTATAAAAAATTGGGGTTTTCTTATAAAACCATGACTTCTCCGTAATTCTAAATTAATAAAGTTATACAATAATTAATGCTTCCGGTTTAACGACCGCTGTCATCTTGATACAAATCTATTGATCCATTCACAGACCTGTTTAAATCTCAATCTGTGCATTCAATAATGTAGTGTTGCCATCAGACCGACCGCTACTTTTCGAATCGAATGAATCGATACAGAGAAAAAATAGGTATATTTAGCTGAAAAAAAAATAGCATAACATAACTTTTGTTATTTCGTTTGATAATACCTACTTCATTTGCATATTTCTTTATCCACCTGTTCATTTACATTATTTGCGGTTTACTTTATATATTAGGTACTAACACTAGATAAGATTCAACAGTGTGGACCTTCATCATCATCATCATCAGCCATTTAACGCCCACTGCAGGACATAGGCCTCCTTCGTGGTTTTCATAACCATGAGGGGTTTTGCCATAATTGCCACGCTTGGCAGGCGGGTTGGCGATCGCAGTATGCGGTTGAAATCTCAAGAAAACGCTGCTGCCCATCTCTTGGTAATTTATTTCCTTAGTCGCCTTCTACGACATCTACGGAAGGAAATGGAGTGACGCTATTCTTAATCCAGTGCCACACGGATCTGTGGATCTTGAGGACCTTAATTTGACCGAATCGCTCGGATGCTGATCTTTAAATAAACCTTTAAATTAACTAGGAAAGCGGTGGTTATGTATTAACAGAACGCTTGCATCACATTCCAACGTGTTGGGTGCGAATCGGACATTGTATGTGATTTTTTTTATAGCAGTACGACTGTCTAACGTTTACGGAAAACATCGAGAGGAAACATGTGTATGAGGTACACCCCATGCCCCCATACCTCACCTCACTCCAAAAAAGCTAAGCATAGTGGCAGATTACACTCCTCAGTCTTTTGTACATTCTGCTGCAGCGTATGTGTGTGGTCCAACGTATGTAAAGCCTTATCGGAAACCGGCTTGTTCGGCGGGCTGAAACTGAAAGTCATCGAGCTTGCGTGCGAGACGATTCGTGCCCTAAAGTGGGAACATAACGTAATCAGTACCTACGCATGTAAAGATTTACATGCCTGACTGATTATGTTATGGATGACTTTGCAACTAAAATGTTATGGTTTATCTACATAGACTGCATATTATATATTATTATGTAAAGGTGATATGAGGCATAATCACCGGGCTTTCTACTCGCATCACGTAAATCAATTATATTACATTTCAGTTAGGTATATTTTATGAAATGGTGACTGATAGAATCGAATTGATGATCGATATAAATTACATTTTGCAGCACTATCATTATAACCACAGAGAATATAATCATATGTGTTCTGTGATATAATCACCACGTTTTCAACGGTTTTGCGATGGTTTTTTTCATGATCGGAATGTATATTTCTTTATTAACTATTTCGCATGAAGTCAGAATGTATATTTCTTTATTAACTATTTCGCATGAATTTTAGTATTTCTGTGAGACAGAGTCTCAGTAAAATAAATGCCTGTAAATGAGTTAAGCTAGAGACGTCTTGTGTTTTGGTAAGTCTCCATGCAATACTATTACATCCTCGTCCGGAGAATTACTTTAATGCTAACAATAGTATTTCAAAATTTTAAGCCAGTACTACAAATTAAGGTATTATTTCATTGTGGCATAACTTTGTTGCTAGCGATTCTAAGTGTCTTAATCACTTGATCTTTTTCCTTTTCACTGATGATGCATTTCTGTTGCCGCAACAACAAATACTAAAAACAAAATAAATTAAATATTTATGGGGGCTCCCATACACCAAACAAAATTTTTTGCCGTTTTACGCTCGATATTAATAACAGTAGCAGGTAGACGCTTGAAATATTCACAGATTATTTAGTTCTATATTCGCTTCAAAAATAAATAATTAAATGAAAATAAAATTAATATTTAAGAGGGGCTCCCATACAACAAACGTGATTTATTTTTGCCGTTTTTTCTCGATCTTCGTGTCTAATATCGTATAGATCGGAACCCTTCGTGAGCGAGTTCGTCTCGCACTTGGCCGTTTTTTTACACATAGTTTTTGCAAAAAATGAGAGTACAATCTCTCAATCCTGTTAAAAGTGATTTTATGACCCATGGCCGAAAACCTAAGGCAAAACAAAGTTGGACAAGACACCATTAACGCCAAAAACGTCCCAGGTTCGTGATCCTAGGTTCCTAAAATTCCCATTCGGTGTTGGGACTTAAAAATCACCATTAAAGTGATTGAGAGATCGTACGGACACTTTTTCCAAAATCGATCTGTAAAAAAGTATATGATTTTTCCATTGGTGTCGCTTACCCACTGCATAAGCCTCTTGATTAACCCTTTTTGGTATTTCTGACTGTTCAAAAGTTTGTAGAAAATGGTTATAAACATTCGATTAGGTATATGCCAAAATTAGGACAAACATTCGAATAAAGTCATGTTTGCTTGTAATAAACTCCGGACAGAGTCGATTTTGCATATAACTACGTTTCTTAATGCTGATTTATTACGGGATTAAGGGGATTACGGGGGTAAGTTTGCACATTATTTTTATCCTAACATAGGGTAAAATTGCATTTCATTAAGGTTAAATAAATAAAAAAGTGAGTTGAGTTTGATTTTATAGGTACTTTATATGACGATTCGATGCAAAGTCGATTGCCCCCATTTTAATGAGTAGAAAGATTCATCTACGCGACGTGGTAAGCCGTCGCCAATTTGCGGAAAATTACAGCAAGTCATTTCTATTACTGGCAACAATAATAACTTTAAACGTTATTTATGAATGCCGATTTCCGCCAAACTAGGCAGTAGGCCGATCATCATAATGGTAGGTACATACCATGGGCGTAGCTATGAACTGATGAGGTGTAGCACGACCAATTACACCCCCCAGGATCCCTTGGTGGTCGTGGTATATCTCGTGAGTTCACCTATGTGTATCACGAACAATTTTTTTTGTTGGTGGTCTACCTTTCCCTCCATAAAAAAAAAAATCGTAAAAACGTGTGGTTCTGGGTTCAACTGTGAAAAATCTAAAAGTTATGGTATGACAAAATAACGCATCTCTTTTTTCCTCCTCCTTTTCTAGATATATAGCACAATTTATTCATATTTAAAAATTATTTCAACTTGCTTACAACATAAATTATTTTATTGACGCGTCACGTATTAATATTCTTATCGCAAAGATTTATTGGCAGACGATAAAGATTTATTGGTTTATTCTCACTTCAGCGTTAAGAATTAGAAAAAAAAATATAAAAAGCAAAACCCACACTGCGAAAAATTTTCAGTTAAAGTAAAAGTTATACTCCATTTCCTTCCGTGGATGTCGTAGAAGGCGACTAAGGAAATACATTACCAGGAGACAGGCAGCAGTGTCTTCCTGTCTTCCTAATTTTAACAGCATACTGCGATCGCCAACCCGTCTGCCAAGCGTGGCGATTATGGCAAAACCCTTCATGGTTAGGAAAACCACGAAGGAGGCCTGTGTCCTGCACTGGGCGTCGAGTGGCTGATGATGACGATGATGATGAAAAGTTATTGTTCTGTCGACTGTACCTGGCTATAACGCGCTCTCTACGTGTGTTTCCAGCCTAAGCACCGATGAAGTTTCAATACAATTGCTTTCAGAGTTTGCAGACTCGTCTCAACTTAGATTACTTTTCCCTTGGGTTCGCCATTCAAAGCGGTTTAATTAAATTTCTAACCGCAAAGAAGATATCCACCGATCATTTTAATGATAATGTGATTTTCGTGAGAAGTAAGGTACCTAGGTATTCAATCTTGAGAGACAGGGACAGACAATTAAATATACAGGGCGTTTATAGGGTCAATACTAAACAATCTGAGCCTAAAATACAACGTACATACGTATGGTACGTACCGTCAACGTACCAAACAACCGATCTACTGAGGCAAGGGTTCTCTATTATGAATGTATTATCGGGTTAATTCCAAACACGAGTTGTCACCGCAATTCCTTGCATAACAGCGAAACTGAGAATTTTGGAATGCGAGACTGACAGGTTCTTTTGGAGCGCCGCGTTAGCTTTTGGACAATAAGTATAGAATCCGTCACAGTATAATATAATTGATAAATCGGGTGTACAAAAGAGAAGATATTATAACTTTTGTAGGGTTCCTTAGTCGAAAAGGATCTGTCGCACAGGAAAATCTGTTCCGGAACTCTGCAATGCGCCTGCGGTTTTTTTTTTAAACGTTTCAACCTGTCCGAAACGGAGATACTTCTACAGAACTCTACAATGCGCGTGGCCCGACAGGCACTTGGATGGTTTGTTAGGGTTACACACATCAAAAAAAGTTTGCGATCACTTTGAAAAACTGAAATCTTTTTTGTTACTGTAGATTATATTATGATTTTTCTTCTTTTTAGATTCTTTATTTAAAAATAAAGAATTAGAACACAAAACAATGACACCGTTCAGTTGTTTTTTCATATTAAAAGGCTTTCAGTCCTAGCTTACGCTCATTCAGAAATCTGATTTAGTCAATTATAACCGATTCAAGATATTTTTTGCGGAAAGTTGTGATTGAAAAAATGCCAAGAGGATTATCAGAGGTTTTACGAGCAAGAATAGTATCTTTGAGGGAAGAAGGATACACCACGAGAGTACTAGCACGCAGACTTGCTATATCCCAATCCTGTGTCGTGGCTACGTTGCAGAGGTACCACGGAATGGGGAATTTAGCTGACCTACCCCGCAGCGGTCGCCCAACTGTTTTGACAGCTGCCCAAAAGCGCTATATTAGATTGCTGGCAGCCCGTGATCCAACAATCAACGCCACTAAAATAAAAGCAGAAGTCAGGGCCGCCTCTGGGCTTGAAGTTAGCACGCAGACCGTTCGCAATTGCTTGCACCACGCTGGATTACGAGCACGGAGGTCTTGGCGAGCTCCGCTCAATTCCCGGCAACGTCAACAACGAAGATTGCAGTGGGCTAGACTTCGGAAAAATGAAGAAGGTGAGGAAGAAAACATTTGGCAAAACTGTCTCTTCGTTGACGAATCCCGAATCAGCACTCATCCAGATAACCGACGTGTCCGTGTCTGGAGAAGACCAGGCGACCGTGAAAGACAAAGAACTGCCACTGGAACAGTTCAGCAAGGCGGAAAATCGGTGTCCTTTTGGGGTGACATTATGATTGGGGCTAGAACGCCTTTGATCCCGTATCGGGGCTACATGACAGCGGACATGTAAAAAGCAGTTGTTATTGATGATATCGTCAGACCATTCCGAGTAAACCATGGGCACCAATTTGTACTGGTCGATGATAATGCGCCCGCACATCGAGCTCAACGAGTCAATGCTGCTCTTCAAGAATACGATATCACACGTTTAGACTGGCCTGCCGGCTCGCCCGACTTAAACCCAATAGAGCACGCGTGGGGTGCTCTTAAACGAGCTGTATGGAACCGTGAGCCACGTCCCCAGACAGTTCCAGAGCTCAGGGAAGCCGCTATTGAAGAATGGGATAGGTTACCCCAGGAAATGCTGGATAACTTGATCCTCAGCATGCCCAGGAGGATCTCCGCATGTGTTCGAGCCAGGGGAGGAGTTATTTTATATTGAATTTAACCTTTTAATAATAAATTATTGTTTAAGTTTAATTAAACAGTATTTTTCTTTCTATGAAATTTCTATCACAATTACATTATGATTAATGGCTCAATTTTTTTAAAATAAATAATAAAAAATAGTTTTATATTTTAATTTCAAACAGGGTATTCCTATTTAAAGAAAGCATACAACATAGATTTTTTCTTGATAAAGTTAAATTTAAAGAACTATAGGAGCTTATGCTATTGATCACAAACGTTTTTTGATGTGTGTACGTAACCGAAGGGTGCCAAACGGGACCCTGTTACTAAGTCTTCACTGTCTGTCTGTCTGTCTGTCTGTCAGTCTGTCTGTCTGATAGCTATGCAGTTCAAATTTTGATGATGTATTTCTGTTGCCGCTATAACAACAAATACAACAAAAAACAGGATAAAATAAATATCTAAGGGGGCTCCCATACAACAAACGTTGTCTAAAAACAGCGCTCGCCATCTAGCGGCCATCTGTGTAAAGGTGGGTCTACGCTAGACGAACCGAGCACGAGCGGAGCCATTCAGGTTTCGTCGTTCACGGTGTCAAGTGTGGACGTACAACGAACCTACAACGATCACTGTCCTCGAACGCAGTTTTCCGCAGTGTGCTCGCGGCTCTTGGCGAATATGGACGATATTAATAATATTGCAGCAGCCGCTGCTGTTGCAGCGATTATTATAGCGGTGGTCAGCAAAAATAGAAAAAGGCGAAGACGATGGGGATCTACAAATATATATAAAATGAGATCCAATCAACAAAATTTAGATTTGTTAACTATTTTGAGAGGTCAAGAAGCAACTGGCCAATTTAAGAACTTGTATTATTTAGTATAATTATAATTAACATGTAGTTTATTCTGTTCTTTTAAAAACATAAATTAATAATTATAAGTAAAAAAATAATAATAATAACAATACATCCACAATTGTTTCGTCCAAAGTAATAAATCAAGATGACGAATGAATTAACTGTCAAACAAACCGCCCCGAGACATACTCGAGCCAAAGGTTCCCATAACGCCGGCAGCGTTACCCCGCTGCACAGCGAGAGAGATCCTCTGCATCAAGTATGCCCCAGAGCGGTAGTCCATGCCGCGGTTCCTCAAGCGACGCCCTAACTCCTTTATAAAGGCTCTTCCCTGGACTCCCCATAAGAACTTTCTTCGAATGACATCGACAAACTTTGAGAATCTACTACGCTCAATTGGACCGCACATTGCGAAAAAAAATACCAAATTTCAAGAGGCTATATCCATTCAACAGAGGTTGGCGGTAACGTTGCGTTTTCTGGCCTGTGGCGATTCATTCACCAGTCTCCAATATACTTTTAAAATGTCCAAACAAGTAATAAGCAACATTATTCCGGAAGTCTGTACAGCACTATGTATTGAATTAAAAAACTACGTAAAGGTAAGTAATGTTTTACTTTAATAGAAACAATATGGTTAAAAAAGTTAATTTATATAAACTCAGAAAAACCTTCCATGGTCCATATACGAGACCACGCATCACTCTTCTTATTTTTTTTATAGCAATCCTCATGTTTTGGGTCCCATATCAAAGAATTATTTTGATATAATTCAATTAATTGCACGGAAGCATCTTCGGTCCACGTTTCCATGATGTTCGATTCGAGCGAACGACGTCTGTCACTAAACACGTCCACGAGCGCACTGCGAGCGCGAAGCAAAACCCTTTGTGTTCGTCAAAAAACCGACAACAGGCGGAACGCAGCCGAGCACGAACGAAATGCTCGCAGCGCGCTCGTTCGAGGCTTGTAGGTCGGTCCACACTATACGAATTGTGTTCGGCTCGTGCTCCGCTCGTGCTCGGTTCGTCTAGCGTAGACCCACCTTAACCTTCACAGCACCGATGTCATGTCGTTAAATGTCAATGTTAAACGCTTCTTGTTGGTTTCTATATATGGCAGTGTTCTTAAATTACATCTTTGTCTAATGTTGTATAGATAATGGTACGAAACCCTTCGTGCGCGAGTCCGACTATCGGGTCGCCCCATGGTGTCTATTAGTGTCATTATTTCTAAAGCCTGTACACACTTCTGCCGAAAAAGCGATCTCGTAAAAGCGAACGTTTTTGCTTCCATTAGCATCGTAACGGTTTTTCATGCACATTGAAATTTTCTCTGCGAAGGGGCATTGTAGTGGTTGGGAAATAGTAGAAAAGAAATAGAACAATCTGCTCAGGAGTAACTATCTTTATTTTTCAATAAAACCACCAATTAAAATACATTTTCAAAACATTAATTATTACGGATAGGATAAGTTTTTGTATACCTAAATACTCTTACTTGTCACAGTCTAATTGAATTAAGAATTAAGTGTATCTACGAAAAGTATTTTTTTCTTACAATTTTCATGAATAGGTATTTTGATAATTTTTTTTGAGTTGTGTGTAACAGGTACCTAGTATGTATATTGTATGTATGCTTGCTTGTACTTTTTTTGTTGGATAAAATATAAAATAAGGGTAGGTACTAAGAATAAGTATAATCTTTGGGTAATTCAGTATTACTTAATGTCGGTCTATATCTATTGTTTGAAAATAAGTACATCAGGGCCATCTTCAGTTTGTTTGACAGTTTAATGTTGGGAACATGTTAAAATATTCAGCATGATGGTTGATTTTACACATATTTTGAAATGTATGTCCGATATGCAAATTTCAAAAGTTTATTATCAACTAGTACGATTGGTATCATTTAAATGATAAGCAAAATAATACTATTTTGGTCAGCAATCAAATATTTTTATACATAAAGAAATAACCTGCAAAAAATCACAATTTGATTATTCTGGCATCCCTATTAATCGTTTTGTTAGCTGTTTTTCTGCAGATCAATTTGGCATTTTTGCTGATTACTGAAACAAATGGGATAGGTATTTTCTTGTCGGAAACACCATCACAAGATCATAAAACTTTCCACTTGCTTATTTTAGAAATATTGAGTTTAGAGAGGAAAGGAGAGAAGTGACAAAAGAAACACATTTATACCGTTTTCCTCATGCTGGGTTGACCAACTGATAATTTTGCAGATCTATATTTATTTGGCTGACGAAATAGTGATTTAGCTGACCGTAATTATATGACTTATTTGCTGACTACGTGCTCACTTATTTACTTTGCTGACCAAAATTTATGAATTTGCTCACCATATTGGCCACGTGCCATTTGGTGAGCAAATTTTGTTTGGAATTGTTGCCTGATTCCTTTTTCCTTTAGTTGCCATTTCATTTTGTGATAAGTAGGTTAACGGTTCAATAGTTAACGCACTATTATCTGTTTAATTTATCGACTAACCTACCTAACCTACTAATGACTTTAAAATACAATAAAATAATTTGTAAACTCTACAGAATATTGTTAGAAAATTATACGTACAATATCACCTAAACAAAAATATAATTATTTCACTAAATCGTAGTAGCATATAATGACGTTGTCCAATACACACTCCGTATAGTAATAAATAGAAGGATAATGGATTCATTGACTTGCTTAAAGCCATAAATACGTTATATATTTTTAAAGCCAAATTTTAGAGTCTGTGAGGTTATGTCGACGTCTTTACGCCGATACTTATCATTTGATAGACGATAAGAATATAATAGTAAAGTTATACATAGTGTAACAATTTCTTAAAAATTACAGCCATTGGCATACAGTGTGACATCGCAGCGCCGTCTAAATTATATTACATAAAAATAAATACGTGATCATTTTCTTCAAGGTACACGAATCACCTCTTTTGAGTTGAATTTTAAATTAATATTAACCATTATTATATCTGCATATTGGAAGTACGTGTGTGAAGTAATTTTTAAAGACTGATTTTGCAATTTTTTTATTTGTGATTCAATTTCAAAAACTGAAACTACACTATTAACTGTATTATGTTCAAACATTATTGCAGATTTTAAGTAAAAAAAAATTGTCGAATAAGTCACAATATTATCGTCAACTACCGTAGCCATCGCTTAAAGATCTAGTTCTTCAGTTATGCTATACAGTAAGCTTTATGCATGTCTAATACCATAATCAACTATTATAAACACGAAACATTTAAAGTTAGTTAAAGCATTTAATTGCCGGACTTCGGTTGCGCTTGCCGAAACATATTAGGACTTTGGGTTCCATTCATACGATGTATCGTTATCAATTTTTTTAAACTTCCTAGTTGCGTCCGAAACCGACATAGCCGTCTTGAAGGCTTTTGAGAGATTACTTTATGTATTTTTATAATTACATAATAACAATACACTTAGCCTCTAATCACAACGATAATAATATTGAAAACACGGATTCCATACTACAGTTTTAGACACCTGCGTTACATTTTACGCAATATGTTATTGTCTGTTTTGGCGCAACTTGTCAGATTTTATAGCTTCATTGAGTTAACCGATTTTCATTGCCATTTTGTTTTGAAGTAATGCAGCCATTCTTTTGTATTAACTTATTAAATGTTAATATTTTAAAGTAAAAATCCAGGCGTTATAGCTGCTTGGTTTATGGATGAAAATAGTTATTCATAACAAAAACTAAAAGGTTTAATTAATTTTGGCAGTCGCAGCGGTTCGGCTACAAACATAATTGGTTTACAATTAGAAAGTGGCGGCATCAACTAAACAAAATCTTCAACACAGAAAATTTACTTAATGATTACTAAAGTTATTTTATGGAATGTATTCATAACTTAGAAATAAATGTAACTTACATTCTAATTAAACAATGTACAGAAAAGTAAGGCCTAGAGAAATTAGAAATTCATCAGATTTTTTATATTAATGAGGTTGTCGGGCTCAGACTGTACCTCGTAAAAATATGAAATGGAATATAAAATTATGATGATGATTATAGAAGAAACATGAGTACTTAAATAATTAATTAAAATATGCTGTTCTAAACAATTAATATACATCAACGCAAATGAAAATTTAACATACAATTAAAATCTAACCATTTAAGTATAATAAGTACTGATTCATGATACCTAATACACAATGAAATACATAAAATTTACTAATTAATACTTTATGTACAAACGGACATGCCATTTTAGTAGACTTAACAACTATAAACACCAATTTGTAAACATTCATGAAGGTATATTATTGTCTTTATATTATTATCATCATCACTATAATTTGGAATTGAATAGTTAATCAATTATTGTCAAATACATATTAATATTTAATAATAATTGTAAAGTATTGAGAATTGACGGACCAATATAAAAGGATAAATATAATTGCACAATCTTTGTATACGAATATAATTTTTTGTTTTTTTTATTTATTTCATGAAACTCGCAACTATTCTTACAGGGAACCCTATTTCGAAAGTGATGTACACATTTTACATAACAAATATATGGTGGCTAACCGCCACATTAAATTCTAATACAAAATTATAAAATAAATTAAATTCAATTATTAATAAAAAAAAACAAATAAATTTAAATTAAAAAATAAATTTACTTTTAAAAAATAGTTTTTATGAAAGCGATTTATTTATTGTCTCAAATTTATGATTTTTATTGTCATATTTATGGAAGTACCGTAGGATTTCCGAATAGGGTTGACATATTTTTCCCATTAATTGAGAAATACAATTGAATAGAATCAACATTCCGTTTCAACCTTAAACCTATAAAAATACAAATTTCAATGCGAATATTTAAAGAGGTTACAATATATTAGGTACCGCAAAACTTGGTTACAATATAAAAAGTATCGCAGGGTAAAAGGGGGAACTTTCTAAAGATAAAAAGTGAAGGAAAGCTCGCAAAAACCGCCTAGAGCGAAAGCTAGAGATATGCTTCCGATATGGCCGTTTTACTTTTTGATATACGAATGTTTAAAGCCCGCAAAGTTAATTTGTACATCAACGACGCTCCTCCGGAAGGCGTTTAGACCTCAGAAGTCCCGTCCCCTCATAGCTTGGAGCAGAGAAGTGTTCAGTATACGTAGGGCATGAGCTCCGGCGGCGCGTAAATTGTCGGAGTGTAGAGGGTGCGGCGAGACGGGGGCAGGATGACGTCGGAGTAGCGGGAGAACTGGTTCACTTGGCGGCTGCCACCCGGTGGTTTCCTGGCGAGGGGAGCATTGGTTACTGTCATCTACAGCCTGACGCCGACTACAGCAGAAAAGCGTCGAATCTGAAGAATCGAATCGAATTGTTTATTCATCGCAACTCTTCATCAAATTGGTTCGTTTTTGCGTCACGGACAGCTCGGATGAAGAGATGTTTTTATTTCAAATACTTTTTGAGGAAGAAAAGGAGAATATAAGAAAAAGGAAACGGCGTGCTCCAAAATACTGGGTACACGACAATAATATTTTTATTTAAACGAAGATTTTTAAAACGATGCAAAACGTTGGCGCGCACTTCTCCGTCGAGTGAGGCGCGCCGAGTTGAATCGAATTGCATCGGCGAATAAATTCGCCTGTCGAGCAATTCGCGCGGTCGATTCAATTCGGCGTGCCGCGGTTCGTCGCTAATGGACGCAGTTTCGACGTAAATATATAGGAGGCGACTTTCTGCGATTCGATTCGACTCGGCTCGGCGAGCCTAGTGGATGCGGGCAGTGTGCTCATAAGGTTCACCAGCGCCACTAATGCAAACAATCTTTCTTTTATTGTATTTTATTTGAAGATTTTATTAAAGAACAAATAACAAAAAGGTTGACCAATTTGCCAAACTGCAAATATTATCTTAAACAACCTATTTAGAGGCTAAAAATTCCACCCATGCCGGGACTCGAACCCTTGACCTCTGGCTAACCGTGCCAGCGCTCTCCCAACTGAGCCAATGGGCAAGTGAAGAAGAAGAAGAAGAAAGACATTTTTTATACCAACAAGATACATCACAGAAACAAAATAAGCAGATAAGTAACATAATATGCACAACAACAGAAATAAAGCTAAATACACAACAGACAAAACGAATAAATAAAACAGGACCATAGATGTAGCCTGTGGTGTATCTAAGTTGCCCCTAAAGGCAGCTGATACAGCGTTGTACTGAGGAGTGCAGGCATTGGCGAAATTTCGAGTCTCTTTTTCTTGAAATTTCGAGTCTCTTTTTCTTGAAATTTCAAGTTCCGGCATGGGTGGAATTTTAAGCCCCTAAATAGGTTTTTAAAAATTCTTCAGCACGGGTTAGTGCAACAAAAAAGAATATAAATATTATCTTTTTATCATACAGGATATTTTTTAAAGTGGTTTTCCAGCTCTCAAACAAGTGCATAGTGATTTTTAGGACCCATGGCCTGGGAACCAGGCCTGACTAGATGGCAGTTGGCAGTATTTCTGTTGCAGCTATAATAATAAATACTAAAAATAGAATAAAATGAATATTTAAGGGGGCTCCCATACAACACACGCAATGTTTTTGCCGTTTTGTGCTCAATATTAATAACGGCAACAGGTAGACGCTTGAAATATTCAAATGCCGTATAGGTAAGGGTACGGAACCATTCGTGCGCGAGTCCGACTCGCACTTGGCCGGTTTTATAGTTTATCTCGTATAATGATGAATATTATGACCCTTAATGTTATTTTTCTTCTAATGCATAAACATCGCGTGTCACAGTGTTGGTTATCCAACTCCTCCGAAACAGCTTCACCGATTTTTATGAAATTTTTTGTGTATGTTTGGTAGGTCATAGGCTAATTAATATGGCAAAACAGCGTTTGTCGGGTCAGCTAGTATTTTAATAAAAGTGTATCAGCCCCTATTACGCTCACCAAATCCTCAGCCATTCCAATCGTGTAACTGTAAAATTAGTATGGAATTTCACAGTTAGTCGATTGGAATCGCACAGGATTTGGTGGGCATAACAGGTCAGGCTAAAGCTTACTTGAGATGCCTAGCGGTGGGCTCTTCAGCGTATTCCTGCGCAAGCGCCTGTAGACCGCGTTGCTCTTGATCTCCGTAGTTCTGGTAGTCGTCGTTGCTGAAATATGCATTACGAATAAGCGACTACAGATATGCGATATACATACATGCATACATTAAATCACGCCTGTATCCTGGAAGGGACAAGGCTCTTATGCTATTTAGCTATAACGTGGTTTCTACTCAGTTATAATAATGGGCTTGATGAAAAAAGAGTGAAGACAGACTGGAGACTAGAGATCTGGTCTCGATACTTATTTTATTAAAAATTTTGAGAGATCTTGTTAGTTACTCAAACGTGCCAGAACGGCAGAACGGATCTGGATGAAATTTGGCAAAGAGATTATAGTCTGGAATAGCGTATAGGCTACTTTTTATCCTGATAGATAAAACACATCAAAGTTAAAAACGCTTTCGTGCATCAAAAATACCAAAATAAGCGTGCACCTACACACGTTGTCACGCACGTGTGACTCAGCCTTAGGTTTACTTCTCGTGTACACAACGTGTTATTGAAAAAACCGCAGAAAACAATTTTTTCAGTATTTATTAAAGTTCCAATAAGAAAATATTAATAAATATTTGGATAAAAGGTACCTACTTCAAAATATATAAAAGTTCTCAAATTTCTTCATTGTATAATTAAAGATAGCTTATATTATAAGATAGCTTAAAACGTTTTCATGCATAAAAATAAGCGTTCACGTAAACACTTATTCATCCACGTGTATTCCATCTTTACAAGTGAAAATATGAAGAAATGTTTGGTTAAAATGTTTTTGGAAAATATTCCAAGTTCTCAAGAATTAAAGAATTAAAGAAAAATAAGGTGGTAAGTACATATATTTTTAATTAAATTCATACTTCTGCTAGAAGTCCACTCGAATGGCATTGGCAGAGGAATTGTGCGCATAACCTACAAAACTGCTCCTATACCTACTTATTACGCGCACGAAATCCTGAACGATTCCAATAGTCTCACTGTCAAATCCATACTAATTTCCTATAGCAAACGTCAGGAGTCAGGAGTCTGTCATAAGGGGCTTCATGAGGTTCACCACTGCCACCAATGAAGAAAAAAACATATCCATTTTTACACATCATTAAAAAAAAAAAAGTGACGGGCGTTGGTAGCCTAGTGGGTAGAACATTGGACTCGGAAGCGAGAGACCCAGGTTCGATTCCCAGTGCGGGCATGTAACTATGACTCTGTTTTCTAAGTTATGTACATACGCGAAGTTATAGTAGCAATACCACTCGCTAACCGTGAAGGAAAACATCGTGAGGTAACCTGAGTGTCTGAGCTATTTACATAGCTTGCGCTTGAAATCGCCAATCCGCGGTGGGCACGCGTGGTGAATAAGCTCGTACTCTCTCCCTGAGAGAAGGCCTGTGCCCCACAGTGGGACGTATTAGGCTGCTTATGTCTGACCATTTCTTTTATCAATTTAGGACCCACGACAGAGTATCTACGAGCATAGACCTGGGAGTAGATAGCACTTATGCCAAAAATGGCCTTTTTTGGCGTCAATGCTATCAAGTCTTAGGTTTTTTTACCTCAGGTTTTCGGCCATAGGTCCTAAAATCAATATCAAAATGATTCATGAATCGAAAAATTCAACGTTAAGAGGATCCAGCGGGCTAACTAGCGCCACCATCATATCATATAGGTTTCGATGTATAAGTTTAAGATGATTTGAGAAATGATGGTCAGAGTGGAGTTTTTTTTTTCCCGCTGCCTTTTTCTCCACTACAAATACGGCCCAAATACTACAAATACACTTTTTGCAAATTCGACCTTTAAAAAAAGATAATGTTTCTGTCCTCGACGGCGCTAGTGCCACTCCCTGGACCCTCTTAAGAACTCTGTTTGTTGAATGTCAATGTACAGTGTTATCCGCTGTCCTCGGGTCAAGCTGTAGTGGAGAAAAAGTCAGCAAGAAAGACGAAGATTGAGAGAATAGTAAGACACTCCTTTCAAAAATGATCTGTGGAAGCAGACTTTTTTTTTCATTTAATTAGGCCTCTAGCTTCCTAGTAGTTAGGTACCTGCGTCCAGAAGACAGTTCCTGCTTAATCTCCTGCTTCTGCTCGGCTTCGTACTTGCGTTGCAGTTCACGGACGTGCTCCTGCCGGATCAGCTTCTTCAGGGCCTCGAACCTGAGGATTAAGATAAGATATAAGCATAACATAAACTCACGCCTGTATCCAGGGGATCCTGACACACATATTTCGCTTCGTCAACATTAATTAGTTGCTGCATGCACGCACGTCGAATTCGCGTAAGTTTTATCTTGCCCTTCGCTGTACCTACATCCCCTATTTGGTCGAAGTATGTCGGCCGGCCCTTCCACCCACATTCGCTCGATATAATGTCCGAACCAACACAACTTTCCCTTCTCAATTCTAGTCAATATTAATGTTCTGGACAAGAGGTTGTGCCTACATCCCTTTCCAGCCCACACTATTGCGTATCTTGTCATTCAAAGTAAGAACATGTTGCGAACAGTTATTTACCTCCTTTTCATTATTCTATTTTACTGTTACGTATTATGTCACTGTCACTGTCTCAAACCATTTTTCTCGCCTACATTTTACATTAAATGTACCTATTATGAGCCTTTTCATTCGTTTCTATTCCGCCAGTTTCTAGCCAACAACACCACACGTACTCCGGCCACACAACATTTCGCCACGACAGATGGCGCTGAGATCGCACGTCCAGCGAACGCCCCCGACACCTTTAGAGTATAATTATACTGTAAGATGGCCGGAGTTAAGTTCGAAGTGAAATTGTCTTTATTGCAAAAAAAAAAAAATCAATACAATACAAATAGACTTTATTTCTCACCCACAAATTACGTACCTACAATAGAAGTGGCACAATATGGCATAATAGAAGTAATTTGTGGAAAGACTGGGTTCTAAACTAGATCAGAGATCTGTTTCTTAGGATGCCAGGCTTCCCAAAAACTAGGACAACAAAGTATGAAACATACCTATTGTAGACACCAAGTAAGCCCAAGTTAAGACCGACACGACAGAGAAATTACACAAATAAAGAGAATATGCAAAATACAGATACAAACCAAAAACCGGCCGTACCAATATCTATAAGTACAACATTTTAATATTTCAAGCGTCTACCCATTGCCGTTATTCATATCGAGCAAAAAAAAAGACAAAAAAAATCACGTTTGTTGTATTCCCCCCTTAAATATTTTATTCTGCTTCTAGTATTTGTTGTTACAGCGGCAAATACTTCATCTGTGAAAATTTCAACTGCCTATCTATCACGGTTCATGAGATACAGCCTGGTGACAGACGGACGGACGGACGGAGGGACAGCGGAGTCTTAGTAATAGAGTCCCTCACTCTTTGGGTACGGAACCTGAAAAAGGGGTACTCATATCTACTCATAAATAAACATTTACATACAGGCACATACATTGCTTCTGGCCCCACATTAGGATACCCTGTGTCGTGGGAACCAGAAACAACGAGGAAATGGAGGTTGACTTTCTGCTACGTGTAAGTATATCGTCGTACCCTGTTCTGAGGTCGTACCTGTCTCGCTGAGGGGGCACCATGAAGTTGGTGGCGCCGCGGGGACGGGACGGGCCGGGGTACCGCAGGATCTTGCCGGGCGTCCCTGGACCGTTCAACATGCCGAACATCTGTGGACAAGTTCGTGAGGTAATCAGGTTACAAGCAAGCGGGGACTGAGACCGTTCTTACGGCCTACCTAACAGACTCTGGAGCAGTAGGAGCCACTTCAATTCTATTACACTCAAATTACAGTTGATGATGCTTCTTCTAATGTTCTTGTTATAATAATGAAGGAGCTCGGTAGAACAGCAGGAGACTCTTCAAGAATCACACTCAGTTTAGGGATGATTATGCTTCTAGTGTTCTTGTTATTATATAAATTAACTAAGTTAAGATTAACAGATTTCTAAAGTATTAAAAATATCGATTCGGAATCACAAAGTATGTTCGATCAAATAGTGAAACGAATTTTATTACACTTATTTTTTTATTATTTAGGATTTAGATAATTTAAAACTTTACGATTTATACAACATTTGCATATTTCAAACATCTTCCTGTTGCCGTTATTAATATCGAGCAAAAAAAGGCAAAAAAATCACGTTTGTGCAGAATTAACCAATCACAGAGTGCTTTACTCTACAGCACATCTTGCACTTATTTCATTGGTAAAGACTCATCGACTGGGGCCGTTTTTGAGTGTGAATTTTGTAGGGAGAAATACAGCGTGATTTTAAAATCGTGAAAAATATTTTGAGGGAATATTCTTTTCATTATTATAAAAAGGACCTATTTTAATTAATTTATAGTTCTTGTATAATTTTTTTGTAAATATTCGTTATTTTCGTGATTCGAAACTGTGAATCCAAATTCAAAGTCTATTGTGTTAAATGTTTAAATTTCTGTCGTTAGATATGAAGAAACAAGTGAAAAAACAATGAAGTTGGCCGGCACCGACCATAAGACGCACGATCTATTGTTTTTTTCGATTTTAAATTCTCTTCGTCTTGATGTTATGTGAAGTAATTTTGCGTACCAAAAAACAAAGTTTATTCCCGCGCTTTTTTTTTTCAAAACTAGCGCCATATGTTTAAATCATGCTTGGGGGCCGTCCCTTAATAAAGTCGAACGATTTCGAAGTTACCCTGTAGAGATACCATAACCCTAATGATGCTAATAAATAATAATGATAATGCACCCTATATACGCCCCACTGTTAGGCAGACGCCTTCTCTCGGAGAGAGAGTGTGGGCTCATTACCACGCGTGCCCACCGCGGATTGACAATTTAAAGCCATTCCGCAGCAATGCAAAGCAATTCAGCTGTCCCAAAAATAAACACATTAAGGGAATTTTTTTTTCAAAACCGAGATATTACCACTATTGGTTACTGGAACCCACTAGCAACAAATAAGGGTATTTCTCAGTTTTGAAAAAAAAAAATCCCTTACTGTAAAATGTCCCTTATGCTTATTTTCGGGACAGCCGAATCGTCATTAGCACATGCCGGGATGATGATACAAAATGATACCTTTGAATTTTAGAAGGATCTCGGAAAGTTGGCTGATTGGTGCGATCAGACTATTACCTACAACAGTCTTTAGTCTCCTATTACTTTTAAGATCATAAGTTCGTATATTGCGTCATGAGTGAATTTTATTATGTCTAATAATGTTACAAGTACCTATACCTATTGGGTTATTTTACGGCATGAAAGTTAAAATTGTTAGATCACTCTTCTTATTTTGTCTCTTGTGAAGGTAGTCTAGCACAAACCTTAGTAGTTCTTGCAATTGAACGGAATGCCCGAAAAGTGTTACGCTGTCAGGTTTAGCCGTAACATTAATATTGCACGCACCCATTCCATCAACGAAGTACCTTTAAAATAAGTTGGCTTTTGGTACTTTTGTTCGCAGAATACTGGAATGACAGCCTTGTACGGAATCCCCATTGCGATGTGCATAAAACCGATAGGTAATAAATACATTTTAATTTGTTTAAAAAAAAAAGTCTCAAAAGTGTGCAAAAACGATTTCTTTGGCATCTCTCCTACTTTAATTTGAGTAGGAAGCTACGCTCCTATGCTCAGAGGCTTCACCATTTCAAGTTACTTTCCTTAAGTGAACGCAGGCAAGTTATCGATTGTCTATTTCTTCACAAGATCCAGAAAGGCGACATTGATGCTCTTCTAATTTTATATTCCATTAATGTTACTGTGCCAAGAATCCCAATACTCCGGAAATGCAAAAGGATTAGTACCCGTGCACAACACTGGGATGCGGCGTCGCATCGTAAAAATCTGCGAGCTCGCGCGACGAATCGCAAAAACTTGCGAATTGATCGCATCGGCGGTCATAATAGCAATAAATGGATGAACCCAAAATCTTTGTTTGTTTTTCTTGTATCTTCTTAGCAATAACAGAAGTGAGCATCTTTTTAGCATCTAGCTTGTTTTTTACAAAATACAGTCAGTACGGCTGACGGTCGTCGTAGGAATGGTCACCTGAATCGTGGAAGGGAGATGCCGCACGAAATCGCATCGCAACAATTCGTGTCGCAGTTTTCTGCGTTGCGAATTCGCATAAGCAAAAGAAACAAAGAAGTTTTTGGGTTTAATATTATGAACGCCGATACGAATCAATTCGCAAGTTCTTGCGATGCGTCCCGCGAGCTTGCAGATTTTTACGATGCGACGTCGCACCTCAGTTTTGTGTACGGGCCCTTAGATATCAATTGATTTCCCGATCAAACAGGGAGGTAATTTCCCAATTGCACGCAGACCGCCCGCTCTTAGCACTCCATCACGCCTTGTCGGCCGGGGTAGGTGCGGGGTAGGCAGCCGTGACGGACGAGGGTGTGTTTGTGTTCGGCTCTGAACCGTGAACGAGGAACATTCAGAAGGATATTTTTACTTGGGGGTAATTTGTGGCTAAGGCTTGGGGCAAATAGGAAGTTATGTAAAATTTAATAAGCCAATACACCAGGATCACTTTAGTAATAGGGGTTAAACTATGAAATTGCCGTTTTATTGCAATAGGTTCTTTGAATTGACATAGAATCTTCATGGTTTGAGGTTTTCGAATGAAACTTTTTTCAAATGGTTTCTATGATGTTCTTTTTTTAAAAAATGTGAAACATTTGAATAGTATCGACTTTCAATTGTTTTTGTTATTCAATTTAGACAAGAAAGATGGATACTGCGAAAATTCGAGTGATTTTTGAATACGAGTTCCGACGCGGAACTAACGCGGCAGAAACAGCCCGCAATATCAATGCTGCGTTTGGAGAGGGGTCTACTAATGAACGCACCGTGCGATTTTGGTTTAAACGCTTTCGTGATGGAAATTTCGACTTAAAGAACGAGCCACGAGGAAGACCGCCCACACAGGTGAATAACGATGAATTAAGAGAGATAGTGGAAGCCGACCCTAGTCAAACTACCCAGGAATTAGCGGCATGGTTTAACGTTACCTTACCCACAATATTGACTCACTTGCGTCAAATCAATAAAATAAAAAAATACGAAAAATGGGTGCCTCATAATCACTCGAATTTTCGCAGTGCCCATCTTTCTTGTCTAAATTGAATAACAAAAACAATTGAAAGTCGATATACAAATGTTTCACATTTTTTAAAAAAAGAACATCATAGAAACCATTTGAAAAAAGTTTCATTCGAAAACCTCAAACCATGAAGATTCTATGTCAATTCAAAGAACCTATTGCAATAAAACGGCAATTTCATACTTTAACCCCTAATATTATAGATTTATTTGACAGCTTGAAAAACAATAGGCTTGGATAAAAAATATCGATGTATAGAATGTTTTTCAGAAAATAATCGATACATATCGCAGTTTTAATTTTTTCCAATAAATTGATTTTTGTTAATTTTTTTCCGCTATCGAATTTGATATATATTTTTTAGACCTCTGCTCAAGATTAGTGTTTTAGATGTTTTCGACGAATCCGATCTTTGTAGAAAAGACTTGGTAGGCTGAATGGGTTCTGTTTCCGTTGCTTTTGAGGTAGACATGTTTATAAGCATAAACAAAGATATGTCTATACACTATGGGCTGGTACATAACACTACTAATAGCAAGAGTGGATAGGAGGTACTTGATTCTTGATCTCAGAATATTGTGTGAGAGAGAGGTAAATAGTGGTTCAATAATAAAATATTAATAATAATTTAATAGTTTACCTAATAAATAATCGCGATTACACTCATTAAATACATAATTAAATAGTTATTCAGCCCTTTTCTGATACTAACAGTGCTATACTACCTTCATGCCTGTTTGTGGTCTCTGCAGTGGTCTTGCTGGCTATGACAATGACAGGACAGGTTTTGTTGGTATCAATTTGTGTGTGATTGATTGTGTCTGTGTGTGTTTGGTTGCATTTTTTTGCAACCGTTATATATTGGGATTAATTATCAATACATCGATATGTTTTTATGGATATGTATCGATATATTTGAAAAATATCGATGTAGATTTTAATTTGCCCATCCTCAAACAACACGTTTGTTTTCAAAGAGAATATAACCACTACGTTTTTGTTTGTTTTCGGACCGACAGTGAGTGACAGACCTTTGGATGCGTTCGAGGAAAACTATCTACACCAAATTAGAGAGCGTTCAGTTTATATTTCAACAGGAAGGACGAGGGACGAGTGCACGGGAAAGGCGCGCGCGACGCGTGATATAGAGTTCGCGTCCTCAGCCCGTCTTGTCCGTGTGGGCTATGTGTACATTTTGTATGAAAGTGAATTGTAAGCACGCCGCGTCTTCTCCGCGCCCTCGTCCCACGTCCTTCCTTAATCCCCCCGCCTAAATCGATTAATTTATTTTTGTAAGAGCGCCACCACGCCCAATAAGCGAAAAATGGCTTTAAAATTATCTTGAGGCAACCTGAGGGCATTATCGTTACCCGAAAAAAAAAGTACAAAGATTGTCTGGAAAATATCATTTTTAGTGATAAGGCCACCGTCTATACTACTAGGTTAAGAAATATCTGTGTCTTTTCCCTCTATCCACAAAAAAAACCAGTGAATTTGACATAATAATGTTATGTTCAACAATATTAACGCAACAAATACCTCTTTGTGCGAGCGTATGCTAGCAAATTCGCAAACTCATCCCGACTGCGCGTATTTTTGTCCGTTCCCGGGCACTACTAGTAGTGACACGCGGTTCTGCTACGGGTAAGAAACGAGATTATTTGCCAGGCTTTTTAAAAAACCGGAGAAGTTCGAGTCGGTCTCGCCCACCGAGGGTTCCGTACAAATTTCTAGGTACTTATAAATAGTTCAGGAATCGAGTCTCGCAGTTTTTTCCGAGCTTTTTCCGAACTTCAAAGAATAATTTATGATTTCATTACAAAATATACTTATGTATAGTTTTCAAATTTTTCCTTGTTCTCGTAGGATAAGACGATATCACTTGCCGAAATATACATATTTTTAAGGCACAAACTGCCGTATCTTTTTCTACGTCATAAATAAAATAAATTTTTCATCTACGGTAGCGGAGCAGTAGGACGCTTTTCATTCATGGCGTCGTGGGTTCGAATCCCGGCATGTTCCAATGACTTTGTTTTCTCAGTTACGTAAATCTGTGAAGTTATAGGAGCAATACCACTCGCTAACCGTGAAGAAAAACATTGTGAGGAAACCTGAGTGTCTGAGGTGTTCACGTACTTCAGCGCTTGAAATTGCTCATCCGCGGTGGGCACGCGTGATAATTAAGCCCATACTCTCTCTCTGAGAGAAGTCCTGTGCCCTGCAGTGGGACGTATATAGGCTACATAAAAAAAAAAAGTTCCACTTCGGCTCGCTCGCTCGCACATTACATAATTTTCAATGACTGTAAATATACTACTTACTTACTAAAGTATTCAATATTCTATTATTAAATATTCAATAAATATGAAGGATATTCATGAAAGATAAGGAAAGACAAAAATTTCGCATATTACTATCATCATCAGCCATTTGAGGCCGACTGCAGGAGATAGGTCTCCTTCGTGGTTTTCATAACCATGAGGGGTTTTGCCATAATCGCCACGCTTGGCAGGCGGGTTGGCGATCGCAGTATGCGGTTGGAATCTCAGGAAGACGCTGCTGCCCGTCTCTCCTGGTAATTGATTTCCTTAGTCGCCTTCTACGACATCCGCGGAAGGAAATGGAGTGACGCTATTCTTAATCCGGCGCCACACGGAACTCACTCATTTTATGTAATCACTTATTTTAATTTAATTAAATGACGTTAATATTAGCTCACTAGTTTTAGGTTTTTGACCGTTGGATCTTCTCTGTTGGTTCTAAAATAGCTATCATAGCATTATTATGTTCACTTTTTGCAAAAAAAATATGAATATAATTTTATTTCATACGTGGCGCTAGTAAAGATCACTTTTCAAATAGAAAAGAAACTTTTTTGGTAGATAGTTAGTTATTTAGAATAAGCCTATAAGAATCTGTCTGGAAAACTGATGACTGGACTCTACATATTTAAGGTAAGTATAATGCCCGGCAAATAACTTGAACAAGAATCCGCGCAGTCGTTTTGTTTGTGATGGAAGAGCGATTTCATTTCATTATTAGTCAATTTGGCTAAACTTAAGTCAAAGATTTCTAAGTTACATCCCGTCGTGTCCTCGTCAAAGGTATTTGGTCAAGTTATTTGTCGGGCATTCCGCATTATACATGGTAACCGTGAAACTCAATATAATCTAAAAATAGTTTTTGCCTGGCATTCGCCTTCAATATTCGCTTCTTTCTTCGCTAACCTTTTTGCAAGGTTAGGTTATGTAAATAGGTACCTATCTCCCTAGTATCTCCTAAATAAATAAATCTCTGCTGGAAAAATATATTATAATGATATTTACTATCTAGCTAGCTAGCTAGCGTGAAGGGTTATTACGTGCTTGGCCGACTGGAAAATATACCCTTGGGTCAGTCCCTTGTCATAAAAGTGAAGCATGTCTTTTCACTCGAGAAAAATGGATTTCTTCCAACTTAATAAGAAAATACAAAGATATCCATTGCAACCTGAATAGAAATAAAACAAAAAAGATTAAAAATTGAACTCGCGACCCTGCCAGGATTCGAACCTGGAATCTTCTGATCCGTAGTCAGACGCGTTATCCGTTGCGCCACAGGGCCAGTCAAGTAGGTAGGCCAATATTTTTATTACTTGCTTAGAGCTAATCTAGCGCGTTACGTCATCATCATCAACATGGCGCGAATCAAAAATAGATTCGACTTTTGAGGGGTGATCGGCTCGTCGAAAATCTCTTGCACGAAGCACGTGATTTTTTTGAGTTTCAGTTTCAGTTCACCAAGCAACAAGCAACATAGGAAAACATAATAATTTCGCCACTTTTCTTCCTGTTGACCGACCTTGTTTGTTATTCGCTCGTTTTTAAGGTTCCGCACCAGAAGGTTCCTTTTTTCCTCAGTGCCGAAGGGTGCCAAACAGGACCGCTTCTTCCGCTGTAGCGAGTAGAAATTTTCACAGAATATGTTTTTTTAAGGCGGAATACCTAAAAAAAATTGAAATGTAATAATGATAAAAATAAGGGTCTCCATACAACAATAGTGTTTTTTTTGTTTAAGCTCTATTGTGAAACGGTAATACATAAAGGTATCAAACTTGGCGTGATTATAGGACTTACTTATAATACAGGGCGTCCCAAAGTTATGGGCCATGAAGGGAAAGTACCTTAAATATCGTAGATAGGGTATTTTGCTGAAAGAAGACTTTATCTTATTTTTAAAAGTTAGTAATTCTGCATTCAAAGATTTTCTAAAAAATACTTGCCTTGTCTGGGAATCGAACCGACTTAAATAAAAAAAAAACACCCCTACTTTTATGATGCCAATCGAAATAATGGCCAAAAACTAATAACTCTTCTTAAGTAACATAGTATTTTAAAAGAAAGGAACAACGTAAAATGTTTGAGTCAAATTTCAAGATTTTTTTTTATTGCCGACGACGACGACGTTCGAAAAGTAGCGATATTATCATTCCATAGATAGCATTGATTATTCGTAAATAAGTACCCACTTCATAAAATACTTTATAGCATAGTTTTCCTTATTATAAGTGGAAGTGTAGATAAAATGATAAAATTTAGTATTTCAATACGTCCTTGGTAAGCCAAATTTAAAACAAAAATAATGTTCTTGTTAAATTTGAAAATGTAACAATTTATGAGAGCGTTTGTTTGAATGCATGCTTTTTAAGATATTTTAAAAAGAAGACAAATTTTTAAATGTTGTTCTTAAATTAAAAAATGGAACAGTCTATGCAATTGTTTGCTTGTTGTTCTTAAATTTGAAAATGGAACAGTCTGTGCAAGAATTTGCTTTTCCGATATTTATCTGTTTAGTTTTAATTCACTTACACACGTGTTATTGTGTTAATTTATTGCGGACATGGCATATCAAGTAAGTTTTGATCTAATGGAAGCATATTTTTTGAACGATAAAGATATCTCTCGAAGTTTGCGCTGGTATAGCGTAAAATATCCTGACAGACAAACACCGTCTCGTAAGGTTTTGAAAAGGCTTGTGAATAATTTGAAAACTCTGGGACGTTTCGATAAACGCTCAAGAGAACCACAGCAAGAAAACCATACGATCAACGACGAAGAACTTGATATTTTAATTTACTTTTCGGCTTTTCCGAAAACATCGGTGAGAAAGGGAGAAAATGAAATTGGAGTTTCAAAAAGTAAAATACATCGTGTATTAAAAAAACACGGTTTCAAGAGTTATGTTGAAGGACGATTGGTTCAAAAATTACTTCCAGGCGATACAGAAAGGAGAAAAAATTTCTGTCTTGATATCCAGGCACGCTTGCTCGAAAATCCAAATTTTTTGGATACTATTATTTGGACAGACGAATCTAACTTTAGCAATAACGGTATGTATAACCGCCACAATAATCGTATTTGGTCTAAAGAAAATCCCCTACGAATCACTGAAACGAATAACCAAGTGCGTTTTTCATTCAACTGTTGGTGCGGACTTTTAAAAAACCGGGTTTTCTTAATCCATTTTTACCATGGAACCTTGAACACAGAAAAGTATTTAGAAATACTTCAAATTGTAAGAGATGAGATAAGAAATCTTTCCGCTGCGGAGCAAGAAAACTTAATTTTCCAACAAGATTGAGCTCCGGCTCATAATAGTCGGAGAGCAGCAGATTTTCTAAATGAATGTTTTCCTACTTGGATTGGTACGAATGGACCGATTAGATGGCCGGCCAGATCCCCGGACCTTACACCATTAGATTTCTTCTTTTGGGGATACGTGAAAGATATGCTATACAAAAAGCGATATGAGAACGTGGGCGAGTTACAAACAGGATTGTGCCATATCATATCGAGTATTCACCATAAAAAGATAAGAAAATCAACAGGCAGCGGACTCATTAAAAGATTGGCGATTTGCGTAAGACAAGAGGGATCACAAAAGTCAATTTGTAGAGCTAAAGAACGAATTAGACCTACAAGACAAATTAAACATAGAGATTGACTATCTTCACTACTAACAAGAATTTATTACGAATTTTGGTAAAATTGTTAGAAACAAAGCTGCTCAGCAAACGGCCGGCATTTTCAAAATTGGTACCATACCTTACTACTTTCACCAGCAGGAATCTAAAAATAAAATAAATCTACAAAAAAGAATCTCTGAAGCCCCAAAAAAAGGAACTATTCCTTACTATTTTAGAAAATATAAAACCCCAGAAAGCTTAACAGACAGTAAAATAAAAAGAAAAGATTTTTTTCGTGAAGCATAGATCTTTGAACTCGGGCATTACCATAGCACACCTAAACATACAAAGCCTAAATGACAAGAAGCAAGCTATTCTTGAGACGTGGCTTCATTCAGAAAATGGGCGTAATGTAAAAGTATTGTGTCTAACTGAACATCATCGAATAAATAGCGATCTGGATGTTATGTCATTTAAGGATTTTAGGCTGGCTTCGTCATTTTGTCGCGAAAATCGAAATAGTAGAGGGGGCGTGTGTATTTTTGTCCACAATAGCTTAAGATATTATGAACTTCCCTCAGTAAAAAAGCTTTCAATTCCAAATATTTTAGAAGTCTGCGGTATAAAGTTA
This sequence comes from Yponomeuta malinellus, assembly GCA_947308005.1. NCBI lineage: Eukaryota > Metazoa > Arthropoda > Insecta > Lepidoptera > Yponomeutidae > Yponomeuta > Yponomeuta malinellus. The sequence goes on from OX371019.1 coordinate 4,611,308, forward strand.
TACGAGTGTCATATAGTCTGCGCATATAGGCCAAAAACCTCGACAAATGATAACTTTATCGACAATATGGAGATTATCTTAAATCATATAAGCAACAAATCTGACAGAAACATCTTATTGTGTGGGATTTCAATGTGAATTTGCTTGTAAATAGCTCCGAGACCAGAGATTTTGTAAGTCTTCTGAAATCTTTTGGTACAAAACCATTTGTGCAGGAACCCACGCGTATTACGTGGCATAGCAGCAGTTGCATTGACAATATAATTTCTAATACAAAGTTGCGAGACATTAAAGTGGTTGAACTAGGTGTATCGGATCATTGCCTTCAACTTGCTACGTTGGAAGTCAATATTAAATCGAATTCTGATGTAACTTTTAAACACGTGAGAGATCTTAATAAAAACAATATAGATGAGTTGAAAAATTTCTTGAAAGGTGTGAATTGGGATGCGATTTATACAAATTCTGATACAGATCAGTCTTTTAATGCCTTTCATGATATATTTCTAAGCGCATTTGATAGATTGTGTCCACTAATAACAGTAAAAATTAATAATACATATTCTACGCCAAAATGGATTACACCGGGTATTAAAAAATCATGTGAAACAAACCGAGAACTCTTTATTGAGCTAAAACACTCTAAAGACAAATCTGCACTCTCGTTACATTACAAGAAATATTGCTCAATTTTGCATAGAGTTATATCACATTCAAAAAAGAAAGAAAATGAATGTCTTATCTTAAATTCAAGTAATAAAATAAAATCTATCTGGCATGTAGTAAATAAAACGGTTAAGGGACATAAGCTACCGAGGGTTGGGAGTTTCAAAGGGCTTACAGATGGCGTCAAAACTATTCGAAATGAATTGGAGGCTCCAGATTTGTTTAATAGTTTCTTTTCTATCAGTAATGCTGGCACTAGTGTAAACAACTTGAGCAACACTAAGCTTCCTTCCCATCAGGATAACTCCATGTTTGTTGCTCCTATAACAAAAAATGAACTATTAAAGCTGGTCTCGGATCTAAACAATAAAAAGTCATTTGGATACGATGGATTGCCAATTTCTGTAATTAAAAACGTTATTGAGATAATTGCCGATACAATAGTGTACCTCATAAATCTATCAATCAGCACTGGCACTTTTCCGACGAGATTAAAAAGAGCCCATATCATACCATTGCACAAAGGTGATAGTAGACTCGATGTTCGCAATTATCGGCCGATAGCATTATTACCGACTCTTTCAAAGATCTTTGAAAAATTCTTTTCAAACCGCTTAACAAAGTTCTTAATAAAATACAAAATATTGTCAAACAATCAATTTGGTTTTCAAAAGGGAAGATCGACGGTAGATGCCGTGTTCGATATGATGGACTTTGTGGCAGACTCTCTAAATAAGAAATCGAACATCGTGACTGTTTTGTTGGATTTGTCCAAAGCGTTCGATTGCGTAAATCACCAAGTTTTGACAGTTATTCTAGACAGGTATGGTGTCAGAGGAAATTGTTTAACATGGCTAACGTCGTATCTGACTCAACGCAGACAAAGTGTTCTGCTTCCTAATGTTGACATTAAGACAAAAATACTGTCACACACGGAATCTTTAAGCACCGAGACAACGCGCGGTGTACCCCAGAGCAGCGTATTGGGTCCCTTGTTGTTCATACTTTACATCAACCATTTACCTGAACTCATTAAAAACAAAATAACAATGTTTGCAGACGATGTCTCAGTGTTTTTTAAATTTGAAAGAAAAGCTACCACGCCATTATCTGTTGAAATATCGCAAACCATAAATACTGTTGTTAAGTGGTTACAGGATGTAGGCTTAAAAACAAATGCTAGTAAAACTAAACTTGTACACTTTCGTAACTATAATACTCCTCAATTAGAATTAGATATTACTGTAGATAACACTCAAATTGCTTTTGTGGACCACGCTGGGTTCTTAGGTATTTTTGCAGATGAATTCATGAATTGGAAGAAACATATTGAAACACTAGAGGGAAAACTAAGTAGTTTTTGCTATGCATTGAGATGCTTGTCAAAAGTAACAACAAGTCATGCATCGATACAGGCATATTACGCTTTTTTTCATTCAAGAGTTCTGTACGGCTTGGCGCTCTGGGGTGCTAGTGTCGATGTAAATAAAATATTTATTTTGCAAAAGAGATGCATTCGTATTTTGTGTGGAATTAAATCAAATCGAGTCTCTTGTCGCGAGTTATTTTCTAAATTAAAGATCCACACGGTCACTGCCTTATATATTATTGAATTGTGCAAATTGGTCAGACGATATCCTGATAAATTCCCTCTTAGTGCCGAACGAAAAAGTGTTAGGTTAAGAGAATTTTATAAGCTTAACCTTGCATTAAAGCCTTGTAGGACTACGTCCTACAGTAAAAGCACTAGCTATATGGCTGTTACTGTTTACAACAAACTCCCAATTAAAATCAAGGCTCTCGCAGGTGATCAGTTCCTGAAGGCTTTAAAGCAATTTCTAATAAAAATATCCCCATATAATTTAAATGAATTTTATGAAAATTGTGATAATAATAATTTTTGTGAGTGAGATAAAATTTATATAGAAATGGAAATATTTTTGTCAAATACTATTGACTCTTAATGATTCTGAATTGACATAAGTATTTTATTTTTAATAAAAATATTATTATGATATTGCCATGCCGTGCCCGGTAAAATTACACTTGTACTTGTATGAATAATACCTACTTAAGACCTATTTACTGTAATTTATCGCAATAAATTGAATTGAATTGAATTGAATCACATTTTGAGCATTTAATTAATTAATTTACAAAAAAATACCCACTTAATTGACTACGGCAGTTTCATGTGTTTTTAATTTGATTAAAATGATTAATTTCACGCTGTTCCTTTCTTTTAAAATACTATGTTATTTAAGAAGAGTTATTATTTTTTGGCCATTCTTTCGATTGGCATCATAAAATTAGAGGTGTTTTTTTTTTACATTTAAGTCGGTTCGATTCCCAGACAAGGCAAGTAATTTTTAGAAAATCTTTGAATGCAGAATTACTAACTTTTAAAAATAACATAAAGTCTTCTTTCAGCAAAATACCCTATCTACGATATTTAAGGTACTTTCCCTTCATGGCCCATAACTTTGGGACGCCCTGTATATTATTACGACAAATAATAAAAACGGCCAAGCGCGAGTCAGATTCGCGCGTGGCCGGTTTTATTTCGTATCACCTCACACGATGAGAAAAAGCGGAATAAAATAAATCGTTGATAGAGTGGGCGCGAACCATTTTTAAACGTATACTAAAACATGTCGAGAGGGAAATTGTCTCAAACTTATATTGGGGTACAATAGAAGGCATAAAAAAACTCTGAAAAAATAAAACCATAAAAAGGCGAACAATCAAGTTTCTCCAATGATATAAAACTTGTTACAGTTAGTTTATTCATTGAATTCTAAACGTTTTATGATAAGGGTGTAGACGCATAAAACGGTGTTGTTTGAGATAACTAAAATATTGATAAACACTTCATAAGGCGTATTTTAAGGCGTTACTAGAAAGATGTGACGTCATAGTTCGAGCCCGATTTGTGTGGCGTTTTTGTACCATGTGACTAGAATAAGTTTTCGACATTTTGTATTATTAGTCCATAAAAGCTTGTCTTGGCTCTTGCAATTTTTTGTTATTTTTTCATGAAAGACTTTATGTGTCGCTGTTTGACAGATAATGCTGAAAAATTGAAAAACATGTAGGTTACATAGAATGCACATTTTTATTTATTTATTTATTTATTTATTTATTTATTTATTTAAGGAGAAAAAACAGAATTGACAAACTTATAGTATAAAAAATATTAGAGTCAATATAGTACATTTTGCCAATTCCTCAGCATTTCCCACAGATAGGTAATACTTAATATAATAAATAAGTAAGAGGCGCATTACAGGACTTTAGATTAAGTTCTAAGATTAAAATGAACAAACACTAAAGCAACTAACTATTTTAGAAAGAGATACATGCACAAACAATCATTAATATTATACATTGGAAGAAGTAAACGCAACAAATCGGTACAGCTCATGAATTTGACAGGATTCTTGCGAACATTTGCTTGCAGCACTGCTTTGACTTATGAAACAAATCAACTTCCGTAAATGCTATATTATAGCTATCGCACATTCTGTTGAGAGGTGCTCTTTTGCCAGCATTGGTTCTAGAGACACCCTGTGAAAAAACACGTTTGTTTCTTATAGATCGGACAGGAACGCGAAAACATAGTTGAGCTAATAGATCAGGACAATTAAGTTCAGATGTACAGATACCCCGAAGAACATTCATGTCGGACAGAGTTCGGCGGTTTTGTAATGACAGCATTTTGAATTTAACTAAAAGATCGGAGTAGGAAAGTTTAGGGAAGCCCATTCGGTAGTTGAGGGCGCGCAGAAATTTCTTTTGTATCATCTCCAAGCGCCTTTTATATATATCATATAGCGGATTCCAGACTGCTGATGCATACTCCAGATGAGATCTAACCAGGGCTTGAAAGAGAGTAATATATGTATCAGCTTTCCTGAAATCTTTGCCTACGCGCAAAATGAAACCCAACATACGGTAAGCTTTATTTACAACACTCTCTACATGAACGTCAAATAATAGTTTAGAGTCGAAGTAGATGCCCAAGTCGCGAATAGACTCCACTCTACTCAGGCTATAGCCTCCAATTTCATAACTGTTCAATAGATTATCTCGCCTCCTAGAAAAAGTTATGACTTTACACTTGTCGTGGGCGAGGAAGATCTTATTAATTACACAATAATCATGGAGCCTGTTGAGATCTTCCTGAATAAGTTGACAATCAGCTATTTGCCTTACCTGCCTATACACCTTTAGGTCATCCGCGTACAAAAGGTAGCGACTGTGTTGAAAACAAACACCTAGATCGTTTAAAAAAACTACAAAAAGTAATGGTCCTAAAATAGAGCCTTGAGGGACTCCAGAACTGATGGTAGAGACGTCTGATATGTAGCCATTCATTGTGACCGCCTGATGCCTGCACTCCAAATAAGAAGCGAACCATCTAAGAAGGTTTCCTTTTATCCCGTTGAAAGACAATTTCTTCAATAATAAAAGATGGTCGACCTTATCAAATGCTTTACGGAAATCTGTGTATATAGAGTCTACAGGGATGTTACTATCTAGTGATTCAAAAATAAAATTGGAATATACTAAAAGATTTGTGACCGTTGACTTTGCCTTTACAAAGCCATGCTGATTTACATCAAGCGACATTTCAATGTAAGCATAGAGTCTGGTGTGTACTAATTTTTCAAATACCTTTGCTATGGCAGATAGTATAGAAACTGGGCGGTAGTTACAGACCAAGTTCCTCGCCCCCGCCTTGAATATGGGTGTAACATGTGCTAGCTTCCAGCGTTCCGGAATTTTACCTTCACGTAGACTTCTATTAAATAGGAGAGTTAAGGGAACACATAGGTAACTAGCAAGATTTTTTAAAAACAGAGGGCTAATCTTGTCTGGTCCAGGTCCCTTATTAGAATCCAAGCAACTCAGCATTTTTTCAACCTCGATTTCCTCGAACTCTATCTGCGGTAAATGATTTGCTACATTACCATTGTCAGCATCAGAAAAGCCATCGGTATCGTAAGCATTGGGAGAGTAGGGCTCAAAAACTGAGAGAAAATATGAAGAAAACATCTCACATATTTCTTTAGGATCGTGAGAAGATTGGTTCCCAATTTCCATGCATGATGGGTAGCCGGTGTTAGATTTCCTTAAATTGGATGTATAACTCCAGAAAGCCTTAATATTTGTCCTAGTGGCCTCCTCCACTCTGCCTAAGTATGCATTATGACACTCGACTAGTAAGGTCTTAGCGTTAGCTCTTAAAGCAGCAAATCTTCGGTAGTCGTAGTGACGCCCATATGTCTTCCACCTCCGCCAAAATTTTTCTTTTGTCCCTAAGACCTTTCTTAAATCTGAACTGAACCATATTGGAAACTTCGTAGGCTTAATTCTGACAAGTGGTACCGTAGATTCTATTATGTGGTATAATATTTCATAAAATTTTTCTACCGCTTCTTCTGTACTCAGGAAGGAAAAATACTCACTCCACTTTATTTCATCAAGCTGTTTAGTGGCAGCCGCATAGTTTGTCTTATAAAAATTGTACTTAGGGAGAATGTGTTTTGTTAGTGAAGTAGTTTTATTTAAAATAGGCAACTCAATTAGTAGAGGCGGGTGATGATTGTCTATATTAACCAGTGGGTTGTCAGAGATAGATACAGCGGTGTTCTCTACATCTAGAAGTACCAGATCTAGCAATATATCGCTGGAGTTTCTTATAGAATTGTACTGATTTAGGTTTAGTAATGACATTATATTACCAAGTAAGGCAGCAGTATCCGTGGCAGGGCTATCGAGTACACCCGCTTGACTACTTCCTGGGAAAGACCAGACTTAATCAGGTTGGTTGTAGTCTCCAATCAAACAAAAATTATATTCCGGCAGTTCTGTAAAGACGTCAAAGTATTTTAAAAAATGGGTCTCGTAGATATTATTTGTCGACAAGGGTGGTATATAGCAAGCGCTTACTAGGAAACCGTTCGCAACAGATGGTAATAATAATATAATTTCTTCGACAAACGGTGACTCCCAGTCTGTACGACGGATAACACTGAGTTCTTTTTTAACAGCTACTAGAACCCCTCCACCATCTTTTTTTTTTGTTAGACTATAGTTCCTATCACGGCGGAAAAGGAAATAACGACTGTCACAGATTTCTGTGTCTGCAATCCCGTCCCTAAGCCACGTCTCAGTGAGCACAATAATATCATACTCATTGTTCAGAATATTTAAACGCAAGTCAAGCAATTTCGTGCGCAAGCCACGGCAATTTTGATAAAATATGTTTATATATTTACCCATGAGGAATTATGTAATAGTAGTTGAAGCTTTTATATAATGTTGGGAAATAAAAGTAATCATGGCTATAACGAGCCTGTACTGTGCATAGTTTTCTGATTGTTTTATGGAAAATACTAAAATTTATGTGAGTATAAGTGGTTAGCATGCTACAATGCAAAATAATTGGAAATAAATAATATTTATATTGTGCTTTAATAATATTTAAGTAAAGTAGATAAAAAATGCAAAAGATGCGCCAGCCAAAAAAGCAAAACTCAAACATAGTCTCTATCAAACGACATAAGCCAAGCAGTGTGCAGTTCGGAATAACAGAAGTCAAGCGCCAGGTAGAGTCGGCCATGCCTATTAGAATAAAACATAGTAGTCAGATTAATTTAACAATATCTGCCTCGCTGATAATTTTTATTATATTACTAGTATCAGTTTTGCGAGCACGTATTGTGGCATTTTTCACCCAAATATGCTTATAGCCCTTATCTCTACCAGCTGATCGCGCCCTGGAGTAGAGTATTTTGTTCTTGAGCGTTAGATGCTCGTTAATATAAAAACGCGAACTCGGCACCGACAAGCCCAGCTGCTCAGTGCTCAAATGGCGGCGAACACGCGCAGCATCCAGGATGTCATCCCGGAGGCGTCGAGACGTCAGTTCCACAATGATATTCTTCGGCTTGCTCCCACCGGTTGCAACCGTGGACTTGCCTCGCGCCACGCGATGTACAGCTCGAATATTCTCGCTACTCACCGGCACCCCAACCAGATTGCCAATATCGCGGACTAACTGCACTAGATTTTCTCCATTCTTTTCTGGAATAAGCTGAATTTCTAGATTGCATTGCCTAGCCGACTGGTCCATAGTATCTAATTTTTTCCTCAGTCCATCCAATTCGCCTCTAAGTTCCGAGTTTTCCGTATTCAGCGAGTTTGTTGAATGTTGCGCGGTTTCAAGCGCGTTGATTTTTTCCTCCAAAGCACTAACGCGACTCTCCCAACCGCATAGGCGTTCCGACAGTTTGGCCAAATCATTCTGGACAGGTTTTAGGCTTAAATTAAGCTCAGTCTTCCAGTCTACACGTAGCTGCGCGAATTTTTGTTCAAAAAATGCCATAAACGCATGTGTATCAAAATTCACCATCGATGTCGCTACTTCGGACACCACAGCGGGCACAGAAAGCGCTCCAGGAGATACGGAAGCTCCCCCTCTACCAGTTGGCAATAAGACGGAGGCCACAGGAGTCACGGGAAGCGTTCTTTTGTTTGTATTCTTACAGTCCTGACACTTCCATTTACCTCTGTTCATGGGTAGTATCTTGTTGTAGGCCTCATCAGACATATCAAGGCACATGTAGTGATGTGTATTTTGGCATGTTGCACATTTCAGACGGTCTTTGTCTGTTGTAGGCTTTGTGCATTTGAAACACTTCATCGCTATAAAAGGACTGCTCCCGCCCTCTGCCAGATTCAAATGTAGACACACGCTATATGGTACTAATTGGAATCAGTTCAGAAGTTCCGCTATTTACCACTAGATGGCGCTGTCAGATGGCTTCAATAAAAAAAGACTTTTCAGGTACGTTTTTCAGGCAGATGGCGTCACAAAATGTTCACTAAAATTGCACTGAAATGAGAACCGTAATCACTCTAATGATAAATCCTGCCAATATACTGATGGCCAAATACTTTTACACTTGTGGGTAGGGGCCCAGATTGATACGAAATACTTAATTTCACCAAAATAGTTGCTTGTATCACACCACTGATCAAGATAATAGTCACAGCGATACTTTATCACAGAGACAACTTATTGACGTTGTATTTTCGCGATTACACAGACTTTTTTTGAAGATTTATGACTAAATCACTAGGTGCATAAAAATATCAAGGTATAGGTAGAAGCGCCACCTGGCGAAAAAAAAGATTTCTATGAAGAGCAATGATTCATCGGAGGCTGCGACATTGACGGAAAGTTCTGATGTATAATTCCATTATAAATGTACACAGCCTTCGCTTAAACTAGGAACAATCACTTAAAAACTAGATAGATGCAAGAAAAATATTTAACTTTTGTAACTGGTACCTTTTATTTAGGGTTCCCTACCCAAAAGGTAAGTGACCCTATTACTAGCTGTCCGTTCGTCTTTCACTCAGGCTGTATCTCATGAACCGTCTTAGGTAGACAGTTGAAATTTTCACACATTATGTATTTCTGTTGCTGCTATAACCACAAATACTAAAAACAGAATAAAATTAATATTTAAGGGGGGCTCGTTGTCTAACGTTGCCTAAAGACAGCGCTCGCCATCTAGCGGCTATCTATGTAACCTTCACTGCGCCGATGTCATGTCGTTAAATGCCAATATTACACGCTTCTTGTTGGTTTCTATAGATGGCGCTGTTCTCAAATTCGATCTTTGTCTAATGTTGTACAGATAATGGTACGGAACACTTCTTGCGCGAGTCGGACTCGCACTTGGCCGGTTTTATTTTCTCTCAGGAGGCCAATCTGAGTTTCTCAAGAATGTTGTTAGGTAAGTAACTATGTACAGTCGACCGCAGGTCAACCTATACTTTCGTGTTGCAAAGTCACCCGTAACATAACTGATTAGAGTGCATAGTTGTAAAGGTTGATGTGCTGTCGACTATACTTACATAAGTAAATAGGTACCTACGCATTTTTTTCTTGGAAAACTAACAACACATCGACTTCTACTCAGACAATTTCAACTTTACGCTACTTCGATAAGGACAGAAGTTTAAAATGCAAGGTTGATTAGTAATCTCCTTTATGCTAGGTAGGTATGTGCCTACTTTTAATGATATGCAGGAGGCAGAATCCTTGAATATTTCGTTCGAGCGCAGTCTGCATGGCACGGGCGATCACCTCAACAATGGCGGGAAACCGTGCTACTGCTACCGAGCATTGTATATATGTTATAGACAATGTTTTATAATGCAGGCATTCTTTACATTTCCTAGGTATTGTATAGAATGCCGGGGTCGTCCAGGCAATGTGTGAAATCATATTGAATGTTCAAACTATTTTACACTTTACCTAGGAAATGTATGGAATACCTAGGCATTGTATAGAATGCCGGTTGACGCATAGGTAATGTATGTAACGTGTTTTTTTGCGTAGACAGCGTTTCTCACATAGCAGTTCCCTTCGGATAAACATTTACATTTACAACGTATAGTCAAGTGCACGTAGAGCTTTACATTTTGACATTTCCACCTCTCTTATCTTCTGCGATATTAGGACAAAATCGAATGGCAAATGTAAAGGTCTAAGTGCACTTGACCGTACCAAAAAATTGCTGCAGAAAGTCGTCCTGTTCATTTCTTATCACTTGATTATGGAAATTTGATCATGATACAAAAAACACACAACGAACGAGTTGCAACTTGTTTACGGGGTAGTCCCGCACGCCGCGCACTCGCCTCCTTCCCGTGGTCGTTCATTATACACATTGCCTGATGCGTTTCGGGCATTTTATACAATACCTAGGCAATGTATGAAATAAATCGTATTATACACATTGCCTGAACGTTTTAGGCAATGTATACAATGCCGGATTATACACATTGCCTATAACATATACATTGTAATCTATGCTAATGCTACTGACTTGACATTCACAGAGTATAGATAGGTATAGCTGTTAGCTGTCTGAGCCGTCACAGACTAGCACAGGTCAGTCTCGATTACACACACAGGATTGCTTACTCATGATCGTTCCCCGACGCATTCATTTTTTTACCGGAACCAGATTTGGCAAATTCTTTGAATTTCTTTAATGTAAGAACTCTACTATAATGAGTGCTGTAGAGTTCGTCACTGCCCGGTTTTGGGAATTTGTTACTAAGATCACCATATCAATTTACAAAGTATGGACTGTCTCGTTAGTCTAGCGGTATCACGTCTGATTACCATGCCAGAGGTCGTGTTTTTAGATCTCACTGGGGGCCACCGTTAATTTGTACAAATGTACTCGGTCTGGCTGTATTTACCTGTTTGTGATGCCTGGTTACCAGAGCACAGGGTAGCCTAGGGTCAAGTGATTGTGGTCAAGTGAGTGACTAAAATGACCTACTCGGATGCTGCTTGTATCTTTTAGGGATCTTATAAACACGTAGCACGTCGTTACGTAAGCCACGTCGTATCGTGTTTAATAATGTTTACGGAAAGACCTTAAACCGGGTATTTTAATACACTCGAATGAAAACGTCCATTCTTAGAGGGGAGAGGTAATACCTACCTATTTACACTCAGAGGCCCATACTAAAATTCACAAAATTAGCAGATCCGTGTTTATGATAATATAATTATATTCAATAAATAATTTCCGACCCCAAAACTGTCTTTCATTGAGTAGCGCTGGGAGGAAGGGGAGTTAAGTGGTACATACAATACTTTTACTGTGGTCATACACTCCAAGTACAAAAAAGTGTCACATTTCTTCAACTTCTTGTATCCTTAATATTATATTCGATTTACGTATATATGTCTATACTTATATAAATATTCAGTTTATTCTATAAGTACACGATGTTATTTATTAATGAGTAAATTTATCTTTTACTATATTTAGTTCCGTTTCTTTTTTTATATTTTGTCATTTAAAATTAATTAGTACTATTATTAAATTACAGTATCATATATTATTATTTGAGTCCGCCCGAATAATAAAAAAAAGAAAAAAAAATTATGACAACATAACAATAATAAAATATTACTTGTTTTGGGGCCGATTTTAGCACGATTGCCTGGGCTTGGCCCGGGTGGGTATTGACCTGTTACTGGGAAAGGGGTTATTTTCTTACCCGGTCTGTGAGTCGCACGGGGTTGGTGGTTCACTCACGTTTAGCGCTAAGGTACAAGTATCCTATCAGTTTAAATAGTTGAACCTGTTATTTGTCTTACTTATTGGACATTACTTTAAGTTATGAAAATCTGTAACGCTGTTGGTTTTTTGAATAAAAAAAAGCTGAGCTGACCGGCTGAATAGAAGTATGAAGGTTGAAGCAGAGGAAGTATTGTAAAATGTACGATCAATATTTCCGTGGAAAACATTTTCTTTCTCTTAAACGGTTGAAGTTCGACAATAAGCATATTTGAAGCATACCTCTTTTATCTGTCGTAGCAAGAAATATGTATAAATATATATACTAGATGACCCGGCAAACATTGTTTTGCCATATTAATTAGCCTACGACATGTTCTCAGAACTATCAAATATACCCAAAAAAAATCATAAAAATCGGTGAAGCTGTTTCGGAGGAGTTCGATAATCAAACCAGTAAAAAATCACTAATATGCTGTTAGAAATTATTTGAAAACAAACAATCTATTTTATCAATTATCTTTCTACCAGTGTAAATTGTGTGATCAGAGTCGACAATTTTAATTTTTTTTTTCGCTGGAATCGCATCACGAGATCAGCCCCTATATTACGCTCACCAAATCCTGAGCGATTCCAATCGTCTAACTGTCAAATTAGTATGGAAATTGACAGTTAGACGATTGGAATCGCTCAGGATTTGGTGAGCGTGATTAGGCCACAGATTCTACTTTTCATTCCTTTCTTTAGGTAAAACGAACACACCTGAGTGCGATATCAGTTTCTGGGTGGAAATCGGATTTAATCAGATTCTACAAACCTAATTTTTAAAATAGGATAGTATTTTTTAACTGAGTTATTTCAATAAATCTTATTTTGCTACTTAGTACAAACATAATATGTAGATTTACTAACTTTTCCTCTTTATAATATTATTGTAGATATATTCAGCGGGTGGCAGCCCTAGGCTTGAGCGACGTATGCTCGTCGGAATGTGGAATGGAAGTGGTCCGGGTGTGAAGTCCGGACCGGATCCGGATTATCCGGGTCTTATCGAGAGGTTTCGTGCCGGGAAAGCTTGCCTTTCACCTTTTCACATGTCTTTAAGATGTGAGTGGGTACTTTACTTGCCAACGCAGGGTGTAGAATAATCCTCATTTACATCCTAAAGTAGGGTTCTAATCGGCAATACGAACGTGGAACAACTTTTACAGAGTAGAAAACTTTGAAATCGCGAGGAAAAACGAACTGATATATCAAATAACCGACAACCGGTGAGACCAACCTAGGTACCTCGCAATGAGTTTCATTATTGATTTTCGGCTCCGCCTGCTGCAGCAGTCGGGTTGTTGGTTATTTTTTATTTCACTTTTTTATTTTTGTGTTTTTTTTATTTTATGCTTCGACCTATGCTAATTTTATATTGCCTATTGAGACTCGGGCAAACAAACGCGACGAATCGATTGAGATCTTATCTGTCAAAATAGGACCATTAGTTAAGGAGATATGAGGAAATATAGAATCGGACATACTTAGATACATGGTATCTAAGTATGTATGTAGAATCAAACAAACTACCCTCCTTTTACCGCAGTCGGGTAAAAATTCAGCTGTTAGTGGTAACTGGTAACTAGTACGGAGCAGCGTATAGCTTTTATTTTGCTTCTCCTGGTAACGAAAATGTTTTCCGCGTGGAGAACGGATTGTTTTGCGTACTTTATTGAATCATGTAAAGTCTATACAATACCTAAGACTACACATTTCCCTACCTATATTTCAAATAAAATATGGTCGTTTATTATTCTCTGTTTTCGTCAATCTTTTTTCTTTCATCCTCTCTAATGTCCAAGCCAACGCAACATTTCCTTCTCAATTCTATACAGTCACTGCAGTCTCTTTCAGTCCACAACGTTCTCTAATCAAACTATTGGGTATCCTGTTATTCGAAGTAACACTACCAAAACACTACACATACTTGCCTAAATTAAACCAGCGATTCCTGAGGTGGGTTCCACGGAACCGGAAGAATAACACGGACTTTTCCGCTGGGGCTCCGCGAATGACATTTGTCACTGAATCGTTGAATTATTTTAAATTTTAAACAATTCCTCGGCAACAAATATTATAAAATGGGACATCCAGAATCCAGATTCATTTCTGTGGCCGCTATAACAACAAATACTAAAAACAGAATAAAATAAATATTTAAGGGGGGCTCCCATACAACAAACGTCTAAAGGCAGAATTTAATATGTACGCCTCGTCGAAGAAAAACGGAATAACCCAGGGCCGGTTTCATGAGACTACATTTCACAGATTATTATGACCCTTCGATGTAAAAAAAAAAACCTTTGTTAGGTCCTCAAACTAGAATACTCTGTATTATGGGTTAGTTGCTTTGCTGTGGTTGGGTTACCATTGTGCATTGCGTAGCGGAGTCTTCCTGCTGGTTAATCTGTGGGTTAATCGAGTTTGCAACGTACACCGAATTGTCATAGTAGTTCTATGAAATAGGCCCAAGCCTCGCCGTCTCCCGTGGACCCGTACTCAATGGCCGGTTGCGAGACTATTACAAACTTTGCGTCCACAGCTGTTGTGAGATTTGCGGCTTTTCCTTAATGAGGCCCTGAAGCACGAAAGGCATACTTACCACGAAAGTCCATCGCGGTTAGGGCATGCACCCGGTTTTGTACGGACGTTCCGGTTATCCGGTTCACACATACAAAACTCAAATTAAAACCAGAAAATTTTATTCACTATAGGTTGTTAGTTTCAGGAAACTCCACATTTATTCTTTTCCAAACACTTTTTAACTTAATTAATGAGTTCTCAACGTAACGACGCTACATTAGACACAATCGTCTCCGTTAACATGATTTTAATACCAGACGTCAAGGAGTGTCATCACCATCATCAGCCCACCTCTGCCCACTGCTGGGTATCCATCACGCCGTCTTTCGCGGTCTCTCGCCATTCGCATCCACGGACCTCCTGCCGACCTTAACACATCGTCCGACCATCGGGCTGTTGGTTAACCAACTGACCGTGCCGCCCGGTTCTCGGTCGTCACTCCGTTACTGTCCCGGTCCACAGAGCACACACAGAGTGTAGGTACTTAACACATTTTTAAGCCACGTCGGTGGTAACTCTATACATAAACCTTGAGGAATCCTACTGTAGAACCGTAGACAGTGCCCCATAAAGGATGGCCCGAAGGCAGCGGCTAACATAGTACGTACATTGACATTCAACAAACAGAATGTAAATTCTTGATTTCCGATTTCATAACTTTTGCAAGTCTGTACAGTGGAAATGACAATTTCGGGAAATTATGAGCTCTATTCGCAAACAACCTGTCTAATGTTTTTTGCTGAAGTATGGTAATTACAAATTATTTTTCAGCTAACTACCAAGGTGACTGATACAGCCTATAAGATTAGCAAGCTGAAGTGGAAGTGAGCTGGTCACATACGCCGCAGAACCGATGGTCGATGGGGTGCAAAGGTTCTCGAGTGGAGACCACGAGCTGGCAAGCTCAGCGTGGGACGCCCACCGGCTTGCTGGACCGACGATCTGAGGCAGGTCGTTAGCAGTGGCTGGATGAGGATGGTTCAGGATAGAGGGAAGTGGCGTGCCTTGGGGGAGGCCTATGTCCAGCAGTGGACGAATACGGGCTGATTGATTGATTGATTGATAGGCGCAGGCCAGTACATCATGTGGCCAATGTTGTTCGCGAATTCAATATAGGATTTAACCAAAGTAAAGCTTGATGGTACTAGGCTGAAGGTTCTAAAAATAGCTGCCACCTTTGTTAAAATTTATAATGTTCACATTTTGCAAAAAACGTAGCTATTACAACTATATATAAGATAATAATATATAAAGGCAGATGATGTGTTGTAGTGTCATGGATGACTGGTATGCATCTTTCAGTGAAGATTGCTATACATAAATGTAGCATGCTACTAGCTCAAGGGAAGGCAGATATGATTATTTTTATCGTAGCACTGGGTCGCCCCTTAATCAATCAATGAGCCCTTACTGGTCCACTGCTAGACATAGGACTCCCCCAAGGCACGCCACTTCCTTCTGTCATCGGCCATCCTCAACCTGCCTCTGCCAGCAGTCTGACTCAGATTGTCGGTCCCGGCGAGCTGGTGGGCGTCCCACGCTGCGTGGTCCATAGGTGGTACCTACCTAATAGTCTCTTACACCCAGTGACTGTAAAATATTCGTAGCTTACACCCCGAGCGGCCAAGCATCCGATTAACAGGATAATGGTTTCGATCTCGGGTGAGGTACTAAGTAAGGGGGCTGTGAGGGGTAAACAAACATACAGGGTAAATAATTATTTTTGTGGTAGAATGCTAAGACGACAACGATCAATATTCGAAGACAAGATAATTGTGCAGTCTTTAGACTGGCACACAAAAGGCATTTGTGCGATGCAATCTAAAACGTCTGTAGCCATTTTGGATTGTATCAAGCAACTGCTTTTGTTTACTAAATAAATCTGTGCAAAGTAATACCTATGTAATATCTATAAGCTATGCTTTGAACTATTAAAAGTGCTAGTGTGCAATTCTTATTTAAAACTGCTATGTGAATCTGTGGTAAAACTATTGTAAACGAGACTTCTCCCGCAGTCAAACCAAGCAAATGGTTCTGAGGGGCCTCATTATAACAAATTTAACGTGTTATTTTATATTAATAAATACATACATACCTACATACTATGACCACTATAACTTGACACGTAGTCCAGTCACGTTTCGTATGAAATAGATTCACTCGGGCGCATTTACTCATTCTAGCCAGCTTTTAATAAGGTTACAAGATTTTATGAGAAACGTACGGATGTAATTATTTTGCATCTTAATTGCTCCAAAGGAAGGTTTTTAATTAAATAAAGCACTTTCTCGTATGTACGGATGACAACCTTTATGTGTGTGCCTCTATTTTGTACGACAGATAAAATTATGTAAAGAGGTATGAAGTCGAAATAAACTCATTGAATTTCCCCACGAGTAAGTTCGAGCGCCTAAAATTACCGTTACCACTTTCGCGCGTTATTTGGCAACGGCGTACAATGTTGCTATTACCATTTTGCAGGCGCTTTTACTTTGCGATGAAAAAATGCAAAACCGATGTTGTTGGCGTTGGTCCAGTTCATTCAGTCGAAGACTCTATCTAACCAAAAAGGATTAGAGTTGATGACCGGACTGGAAAGTACTTAAATGCAGTTCACGCTCTCTAAAGAGAAAAATTAAAACCTCCGTAGTAGATACCCGTCGGCGGATCGAGGGTTATCTTCCAGGGGGGGACTGAAAAGCGATGGCCCGCCACACAAAATCCCAATGGATGTGTGCACTAAACCAACATCCTGGGGTGGGGCTAGATTATTTTGGGGAGGGCACGGCCCATCCGGCTCCCCTCTTACAGCGCTAATGACTTGATGATAGATTCCCCAAGTTATTAAAACACTACGTGACCTACAAGGTAATCTACTGATAGAGTTTCATATATTTTTACGCATATCTACAAACCAAATTACATTATTAGGTGTGTACATTTCCGAGAAAAAGTATGTGATGTTTAAAGATTGTTAATTAATTGATTGTTAACTCTGTTAATTATGTTAAAACGTGTTTTGAAAAGAATAAATGTGGAGTTTCTTTGTTAGTTTCTTCTCCACATAATCCATTAATTGTGAAACTAACAACTTTGACGTTCTGTTTTTACAATGAATAAAAATATTTGAATTGAATTGAATTGAATTGTTTTTGGCGCCTTTTATTTAATGCTCCTGTCTCCAAGTGAGTGAGTTAATTTCAAACACACGCTCTACCCCTCACCCCTTTACGACACGGGAGATCAATAATTCATAACACACAGCTGCGAAACGAAAAAATAAATACGAAAAAGTAACGGTGCAATTTGCAAACCCCTTCGAGCCCGCGCGGAAGTGGTAAATGGTCATACTTACAACCTCTATGCTCAACGTAGTTACGCAGTAGGGAGGGTTGGGTGGAGGAGGTACTTACCTCATCGTAGTCAGGAGTGCGCACGACGTTCAGAGGCGCTTTGGTGACGACACGACCGTATGCCTCATGAGCGCTGCCCGGGTACTGGTAACGGAACCTGAGGGTTAACCCAATAACATAAACATTTACATACAGGCACATACATTGCTTCTGGCCCCAGACTAGGATAGCCTGTGTCGTGGGAACCAGAAGAAACAACGACATCACAAACATGTAAAAATTCAAGACCTGGGGTTTTTTTTTGTCCCCAGCCGGGATTCGAACCCGGGACCTCTCGCACGGTAGGCAGATTCGCTACCGCTGCGCCACAGAGGTCGTCATGAGGGAGAAGGATGATATGCATCACACTGCAAGTTAGATTAGATACCAAATCTTTATTGTACACACTAAAAAAAAAACATTTCTAAGTAGCACCGACTCTATCAACCACATACATAAGCAGCCTATATACGTCCCATTGTAGGGTACAGGCCTTCTCTCAGGGAGAGAGTATGGGCATAATCACCACGCGTGCCCACCGCGGATTGGCGATTTCAAGCGCTGAGGTATGTGAATAGCTCGGACACTCAGGTTTCCTCACGATGTTTTCCTTCACCGTTAGCGAATGGTATTGCTACTATAACTTTGGTAGCCTAGTGAGTAGAACATTGGACTCGGAAGCGAAAGACCCAGGTTCGATTCCCAGTGCGGGCATGTACCTATGACTTTGTTTTCTAAGTTATGTATATTTGTGAAGTTATAGTAGCAATACCATTCGCTAACGGTGAAGGATCAATCACGTACCGAGTGTTATAACCACAGACAACAGTAGTGCCGACAATATTTATTCAAATAACCACAAATTTAATGCGCGCAGCTGTGAAAGTAACAGTGATAGAATAAAGTGGAGTCCGTTGATGTCCACGCTAGATTTTGTTCTGTGAGGCCTAGCAGTTTGGTGTGCACTCTCTATAAATGTAAGGCAACAAAATACAATAGTGGCTATATAAATTACAATAAGAATAAACTAAAAAATTGTCAATTGAACCATTGATGTATGATGTACCTACATAAGTAATTTTGTTACACCCTGTATACTCAGCCATGACGTCACCTTTTTCCCCCGTCGTTGCATACTTAACAAGCCATCTGCACTGCATTTCCCTATCTCGCAGAAACGGCCGCAGATTGTCGGGACACAGCCATCTCGCATTGTTCCCGCCGCGGGCGTCCGCCGGACGTACCGGGGGAGACATTACCGGGACACAAAGGACCGGGAAATGAGGTGAGCGGGGTTATTTTTAGAGAAACAAGGTCACGAGAGAGCTCGGGATGTTGGCGGTCGACTTCGTCGTGGGACAAGTGCTGTGGGGAAACCCGCGGGCCTCTTTGAGTTTTGTGGAAAGTAAGTAATTTATTCAACAATACCTACAATAGGTTCGATACGTACTGTTAGGATGGCGGTCCGCGGGTCCTTTTTAAAAAAAGATTTATTTACTGCTACAAAAAGATTTTAATTCACTGCACACACACAAAGACTACAGGAATACAATTCTAGGATGACATGTTTGTCGGACGGAGGTTATGGGTTGACTACTCGAAAACAAGAGTGCAAACAGTTTTATATAATATTAATTTGCTTGCCTCAGCATTTACTGTGTACTAGGATTGATTATAACATCTCCCCCTTTAAGACGGAGCTTATCATTTTAAGATAAACGAAGGACAAATGTCTAAGGTAGTTAAAACACAAGTGAGGCGCAGCGACTAAGTATTAAACAGAAAGGACATATTAATAAGTAGAGTGTCACACTAAAATTAAATCTAGTTTAAACTTAATCTAAGTCCCGAAATAGAAATCAATAACAGTCATTTAATGATTACTTAAGTTTCGGCTTGACGATACCTTCTCAAAATTTCTAAACATGACCTTGCTTTTATCCTTATTCATCTCTATTTCTGGGAGGCTCCTAATAGATTTCTTGTCACATTCAAAGGACTCGTCAGATATATCAGTTAGTTCAATAGACGTATTGACCTTGGTGTCCCTTCTACTAGTCTTCTTATTATGACACTGGTTGTATATTTGGATGCAACAAGAAGAGCTTCTATAACAATTTGAGAACCATTTCTTATAAATTTTGCTTAATATATAAATTATAATGGCTACAATGATAGTATAAGTAAGTCCTGAATAATAATGACCGTATTTTACAATATGAGACTGATTTTCAGCCTGATTGATTTGATCTTGTAAATGGTCAAGCTTATGGCTTGCTAATTTCAAGGACTCTTAAGTCAACATCTGTTAATTAAATTGGGGACAATGGTTGAACACTGTTGTTTACAAGTTTATACTTACAGCAGTCGTCTTCGACAATATTAAAATCAATTAGCACTTGGCTCGGTAGTCTTGATTTGTAACTATGAGATGGACGAAATTGCAAAGTTTGGAAGTATGCAACACAATCATTTTTCAAGGATAATATACCAGTACCTTGTAAGGCATAGTCCTTGATCTCGTTGTTATCAGTACATTTTATAGTCAGTTTATTTGCCTTGGACTGTACATACAAAAATCTTCCATCGTTCAGCTTTTGCCATATGTTAACATTGCCATATATTACCTTAGAATTGCAGATTTCAGGAAGTGACAGGGTTACTTCTGTTATAAGTTTCGTTTCACATATAGGATTACTATTTGTAGATAGAACAGAGGGTAAAGGACATATTACAAAGTTATTTTTAACATCGCTACATTCACTTAAACTATCTAGCATCGCGTAATTCAATCTGTCATCCGTTATAGCTATGTATAACTTAGAGGGATGAATAAGAGCATATGTTTGGAAGTTGTATTCATCTCGCGGTGTAGGTAGCGGCAAAATGTTATAGATGCTAAATTTAACTGGGTTAATTAAAGGTATTCTTATTACGAAAATTATCTTATCATTATAGTAATACGAAGCTAACTTAGATAAATCTATAATATAATGTATGTTCTCTAAGGACAGAGAGACAGGAAACTCTAGGTTCCTTTTTGTTACCTTGTTAGAGTTTAATTCAGTATATAACTTCGTCGGGGTTAAAACATAAGGGTGCAAAATATTCGCTTTTGCAAATAAGATAGAATTCAAGGTCGTATCCAAAATATTGGAAACTGACAATAGTGATCCTTCGATGATGTTAAGAATTGAGTTAATTTTTGACAAGTTCACACTTTCCGTAGTTAACTTAGAGTTCTGTTGGAACATGTAGTCTAACTTTTGAAGTTGTTTATTTACTCTTATCTCATTATCGTTCAGCTGACGAATCGAGGTATTAAAATTACTAATGGTAGACTGGACGACGTGTATGTTGTCTTTCATTAAAGAGAAGATTTCATGTTCACTCTGTTGACAAGTGGTTATAGCTTCATCATACTTTCTAGCATCGTCGGCGTCTAGAGTGCCAAAGAAGAATTTAAGGATTTCGCCACCAAATTCTAGGGCTCGTTTGTGACGATTCTGACGGTTTGAATCCGAAATAAGATGAGATAATGAGTCGAATTTAAGCTTATTAGCATTATTTAAGATTTTCAGCGGGTTTATAGCGTCTTTACAACTAATATCAATGGCTACACTTTGTACTTTTTCACAAAAGCCAGAAATGCTTGCGATTGATCCTTCAATTTTATGTAGGTAAGGCTCGATGGGAAAAACTTCTACATGAGTGACTACATTCCAGTAGTCATTATAAAAATATACCGCTGAGGTCGGATCGAAGTAAAGTCCTGGACTGTGCGAGATTGATTGAATAGGTTCTGAATAGCTCGATCCGAGGGTTGATCTGGAACAATTTCATGCTGGTTTAATCTCGTTAATGTGATACTTCACATGTTTCCTATTGATGCAAAGGGTGACATTATTTTTTCCGTTTACTTTAACAATTTTGTAGGGTCCCTTCCAGATTGGAGAGAGGGCCTTGCGCAACCTATGATGGTGTTTGACGTATACTAAGTCACCAGATTTATAAGTTTTCGATCTAGACGAAGCATCATAGTATCGTTTTGATGATTCCTTGCTTCTCTGAATGTTCTCCAAAGCTCTTTCGCGAGAGTACCTCATTCTATATTGTAAGGCTCGGATGTACTCTTGATACGTTGTGTTATCGCTAGAGTCGAGTAAACTACTAGGTATGGTCGGTTTGTGACCGTATAATAACTCAAAAGGACTGAAACTCGTAGTGCAGTGTGGAGTTGTGTTATAAGAGAGAATTGCAGTTGCGATATAGCAATGCCAATCGTCCTGGTTATCGTTTACAAACGATTTTAAATACTCCTTAAGGGTTGCATGACTACGCTCCAGGGCACCATTCGTCTGGGGATGATAAGGCGTAGAGAGGAGGCTTTTTATTTTAAGAATTTCAGTTAGTTGCCTAAATAGTTCGGATGTAAAGCTAGTGCCTTGATCCGTTAGGATCATTTTGGGAAATCCGAATAATGAGAAGAAATGTATCAGGTTACGTGCAATTTCATCTGTTGTTGACGTAATCATTGGATAAGCACATGAAAATTTGGTTAGATCGTCCTGAAGAGTTAAGATGTACTTAAACTTTTGAAGGCCAGCTTCAGGCAGAACTCCGACAATGTCGAGAGCTAGTCTTTCGAATGGCTTGGTACTAGATGACGTTATAATCATGGGTGCTTTATTAGAAGCTCGTAATGGCTTATTTACTTGACATAGCCGACAGTCTTTTACGAATCGTTCTATGTCAGCGCGCATACTCTTCCAGTAATAAGACTCTTTGATTCTATTATACATGCGCGTAATACCCGGGTGACCCGCTATGGTCGTCCCGTGGTTCTCTTTAAGAATGCTTGTAATTTCGGCAGGGGTAGGATATTTTATTTGGTTCTTATATATATGAACCTTGATATCTGTGCCGTGAAAAAGATACGAAATGATGTTGTAGATTTTTACGTAGGCTAATTTAGTGAAAGGCTCTGAAAAGTCTGAAATAGCTAATTCCTTGTCGTATTCATCGGTGGAAATTATTAGGTCTCTTAATTTCCGCAATAGGTTATAAATAGCCTTATAGCTCGTCTCATCATAATGATGGATCTTAGTGTATAAGAAATAGAGCTTCTTATTATTGTTAGCATCAACCGACTGCACGGTATCGGGTTCGCGTTCTGCTGATAACAGTTCGTCGGGATTAGGTACTATCGACAACAGCTGTTCGCAGTGCGGCATTGAACTATCAAAATCAAGCGAAACTGGACACGCTATTGACTTTTGTTTTGCCAAAGTAAGACTCTGATTGTGCTCTTCTATCTGAGTATCGTTAGAGATAGACTTAGTAAATTGTTTTTTGAAAAATTGCTCATAAGTTGTTTTATTTATTCGGGAATGAGTTATGGCATTTACTGGGTTACGAGATAAGGCATCTGCATTAGAATTTATTCGGCCTGGCTTATAAATAATCTCGTAATCATATTCTTCTAACTTTAGTCGCCATCTCAGTAAACGTCCGCCTGGATCTTTGGCGTTAAAAAGCCATGTAAGGGGACGATGGTCCGTGACAATTTTGAACTTATACCCATACAGGTAAGGTCTATAGGTGTTGACACCAAAAAGAATAGCGAGCAGCTCCTTCTCAGTCGTTGAGTAATTTCCTTCGCATTTATTTAAGGTTCGAGATGCATAAGCTATAGGCTTATCCTTACCGATCTCGCCTTGTGATAAGACAGCGCCTACGGCATAGTTAGATGCGTCTGTCGTTACGATAAAGGTCTGCGTAAAATCGGGGTATTGTAGTAAGGGAGCTGAAGTTAACTTTTCTTTAAGAAGCTTAAAAGCTTGTTCTTGATCATGAGACCAGTGGAAAACTGTGTCTTTTTTCAATAAGGAAGTTAGAGGCTTTGTTATGTGAGAGAAATTCTCTATAAAACGGCGATAATAGCCTGTCAAACCTAAGAAGGACTTGACATCTTTAGCAGTTTTGGGTGTAGGAAATTGGGAAATGGCCTTGACCTTGTCAGGGTTAGGCGACACACCCTTGTCTGTGATGGTATGCCCAAGATAAGCAACTTCACGTCGCAAGAACTCGCATTTGTCGGGCTGTAATTTCAAATTTGCCTGTCTGAATTTGGAAAAGATGAGTTCTAATTTTTTCACGTGAGATTCAAGGTCGTGAGAATAACAGATACAGTCATCTAGGTAGATATAACAGTGGAGACCTTGCAATCCTGAGAGAACTGTGTTCATCAGTCTCTGAAATGTAGATGGGGCATTTTTTAACCCAAAAGGCATTCGTGTAAACTCGAAATGACCTGAAATACCGTTAGTGGTAACACTGAAACCTGTCTTAGCAGTGTCTTTGGGGTCTAAACAAAGTTGGTGAAACCCAGAAGCTAAATCGAGTGTACTAAAGTATTTTGAATGACCTAACTGGTCTAAGATGTCAGTTATGAGAGGGAGAGGATATACCTCTGAAACGGTAACATCATTAAGTCGTCGGTAGTCTATAACAATTCGCCATTTTTGCTTACCGGAAGCGTCAAGCTTTTTGGGTACCACCCAAACCGGTGCATTCCAAGGAGAAGTTGAAGGGCGAATAATATTTTGGTCGAGCATTTTCTTAACCTGCTTTTCGACCTCGTCCTTATGAATTTCAGGAAACCGATAAGACTTCACATGAATAGGAGGAGCATCTCCGGTGTTAATAGAGTGCTGAATTACATTTGTGTGAGTCAGAAATTCACCTTCAAGGTGGAAAATGTCGGTGTATTGAGAAATACAATTCATAAGGGTTTTCTTTTCTTGTGGATTTAAATGAGAGCATCGAATTTGCTCAAGGACCTTTTTGGAACGGTCACTATTCAAGGCATTTAGTTGATGAATGAGCTCGTGTGGTTTTTCGTCTGAGGTTGATGACGAGAGCTCGAAACGAGAAACTTGAACTTGGAAATTATTTATTTCTACATCAGATTCGGTAGTGTTTAAGACAGAGACATTGACTCTATTGTTTGGCTTTATCATTACTATGCAATTAGCCAAAAACACTCCTTCGCTAATTTTATGATCCAATACCAAGGCTTCTTTTCGGCCCGAAATTTCTGAAAGGTTGGATACTGGACATTCAATAACCATTTCTGACCTAGGAGGTATGACGTAAGATGGTTTACTGAAACAAATAGGTAGAAAGTGACCTTGTAGATTCAGCGTATTTGTAGAGTACTGAATGTCTATCTTAAAATGTTGTATAAAGTCGCTACCTATAATACCATCGTAGTGTAGGTTGATCGCGTCGCTTATCGCGTGAAATAAAAAACCAAACACTATCTTACTCTTTGGTGAGATTCGATGTTCAAAGTCGAGTTCAACGGTACCGAGAGATTCGCAAGATGAGTCGTTGTCACTTAAACCTTTGAGTGTGACTATCTCCGGTCCAAGCACTGGGTTTTCAAGGCTAGATGACTTCACTATTGATATTGAGGAACCAGTGTCGACTAGGAAGCACAAGGGCTTCTTGTTTAAATTGGTTTTTAAGTTAACGTGAGGGAGAGAAATCTTGTAGTTAACGCTATTCATCGTATAACTTTTCTCACGTGAGCAATTCCTAGAAGGAAAACTCGGCTTTTCGCGAGGTAGGGAATTGCATTTGAAATCCTCTTTGGGAATAGAACTTGAGACATTTGATTTACTATCTAACTCAGGAGTCTCTGAATTTTTGCTGACTTGTGTTGGGGATAATTTAAGAACACAAGGCTTAGAAAGTCCTTTATCAAGGATCTGAGACTGAGTAGAAGGCGTATTAGAATCCTGTGCAACCGCGAATTGACCACAGGTACTACCTTTTAGCTTGGCTGAGAACTCAGTGGATAAGGGCTTTTTATCAGCATATTTTCGTTCATTTTTGTTCATCCGCGCTAGGGAGAATTTAAGAGCACGGGATTTAGAAAGGTTAAAAGTTTTCGTGTCATTTAGATCACCGTGGTGTTCCGGCAGACACGGAACCGAAACAGAATTTAGTTTAAATTATCGTGATCTTCAGAGGAGCTAACAACGTGCACATTAGGGCGATTATTGCTTGTCGCGTTACTTGAGCTAGGTGCATGAGCACCGGATAGTGCAGTGTTGCTGGAATCAGGGCGCGTATTAGTATTAGTGCTATTTTTATGCTTTAACTTGCGGCACTCGCTTATCACATGTCCATGTTTTTTGCAATAAGCGCAAGATTTACTCGAGTAGGAGCGCGACTGATTAGAATAATTTTTTGACGAATTTGCATTGGAATCTACGTTGTGAAGATTCGGACTTGACTGTTTAGACTTATTTTTGAAACAGTCGGAGGCTGTATGTCCAACCTTTTGACAGATAGAGCACTGTTTGGATGAGCGTTGAGCTAATTTAGAAAGCTTATAGAGTTTTTCTTCCTCGATTGCATGAGTGATTGCATCGGAGAGGTTCTTAGGATTCCTACAGCGCACTATGTGTGAAAAGCTGGGGTTCATACCCAATAAAAACGTGTTCAAAGCCAAATCTTCCATTGCGGCTAATCTGCCTAGAAGTTCTTTGTCGTCTTCACAGCTATAATGTATGTCTGATTGAATTCGCGTGAGACATGATTCAATGCGTAGAGAATATTGTGTCACATCTTCCATAGGTAATTGCTTGCAGTTCTGAAGGTCGACCAGTAAATGGGTCGAGTGCTTCTTTTCTCCAAAGGTGGCTTTAAGGAACTGTTTTATTTCGGCCCAAGAACTGAATTTCTTTAGGCAGCAAGCTAGCTGTGCTTTGCCCTCGAGTTGTGACACGATATATTTGCACAAAACGTTCTGTTGATCTGTACTGGCTAGCGAAATTGCATTTTCGCAATTTGTCAAAAACGCGGGCAATGACTCGCGGTTCCCATTATAGGGTTTGATAAATTTGGTCAAAACCGAAAGGCTAATTGACTCAACCATTTTGGGTTTTTGTCTAATCGTGACCTTGGAGTACGGGTCTTGTGCTTCTTCTTCTGAAGAGGAGCCGTCTGAAGTTAGAAATCCTTCGACTTCTTCAACCTTGACTTCTTTTTTTGTAGACATTAATTAATTGACCTTATTATATTAAGGTGCAGTACAGACCATCAGAAAACACAAAAACAACTGTAAAATATATTGTCAAAATGCAGTAAAATAGCATGTAAAAATTTGTAAAAATAAACTATAAAATGTGTATAAAATAAAATTTCACTTTCACTTAAAATTTCACTTGAAGTGAGCCTGGAGCTTAAAAGTTAGGAATCGGCAAGCTCGTGAAATATAAAAAGTAACTCACAGGATGATGACAGCACTCACGAACATTTTGGAGAACGGCTTTTCCCAAAACCGTGAGAACGCGACGCGCAGGCACGGTGCAGCAGCGCGGCGATGACGTCAACGGGAACGTCGAGTGTCCGGCGACTCAGGGAGTCGTATTGCGGTTTACTTCGAAGTCACGTTGCGTTGTTCGTGATTTGACTTCACGCGTGGGAAGGCGATGCGAGTTGATGATGTGGGAGTCAACTGTCCGAAGATGGAGTCGATGGTGGTGCAGGAACTTGTGATGCGGGCTCTCACTCGAAAGCGGAGACTTAACGTCGACCACGGCAGCAGCAGGATGTTTCCAGGATGAGATGCGGGCTCTCGCCTGGTGGCGGAGTCTTATCGTCGACCTCGGAGTGCAGCGATGCGGGTTTAAGCGGGTGCCCAAAACTTATCGTCGACCACTGACACTGTCTAAAAGGACCTTACATCCACGGAGCCATAAAAAACGTTGTCAGGCGGGAAGTCCGTTTTTCGCGACACGCCTAACACCTAAAATCTCAGTACTTAGCGATTTTCCTGAGATCCCACTTCTGACACCAAATTTGTTAGGATGGCGGTCCGCGGGTCCTTTTTAAAAAAAGATTTATTTACTGCTACAAAAAGATTTTAATTCACTGCACACACACAAAGACTACAGGAATACAATTCTAGGATGACATGTTTGTCGGACGGAGGTTATGGGTTGACTACTCGAAAACAAGAGTGCAAACAGTTTTATATAATATTAATTTGCTTGCCTCAGCATTTACTGTGTACTAGGATTGATTATAACAGTACGTCGTAAATAAACTTAATTAAGAACGTCTCAAGCTTAAGCCGTAGAGCTTAAAATTACGACCTGCTAAGCCACGTTTAACCCCTGCACAACGTAGTCATCAAGTGATTATGTTCTACGGATTTCTGTTAAGATCCGGATCTGATTAAGGGTCTATCCACACTACGACGGGCCGGGCGACATCAGCGATGCAAACGAAAATGAACCTTATGGTCATAGTGTTACGGTGTTAGGGGCCGTTCAAGTATTAAGTAACCAGATTTATTACTCAATTTCAATTTATTTGCAAATTTTATAATTACATTACAGTACATACGACTATTGCGTAATTAATTGCATGCTCTTATATTAATTGACGTAATTTAATAATATATCTACAATTATTTTCAAGCATTGGCAAGTACGGCTGCCATATGTGTTCAAAGCAAAATCGACTAAATTTTGTAAAAAATCTAAAAAAGTAAATAAATAAATACCTACTGCTGACGCAATCACCGTCCAGACCCCCTCTACCTCATGTCAACAAAAATAAGCAATCGGTTTCCGATTCTGTTGAACGTTTAGCATAATTTTTTGTACCTACGGACAGAATATAACTTTTCGCATCATTTTTCTAGTCCAACCACACTAAATATTAAAAAAAAACTGGTAAATCGCTTACAAAAACACAATCATAAACAAAATAACGTGCGAGAATGGATTGACATTTTAAACGCCAAGTCGTAAACCAATCAGAGAACATGCTGTTTTGGGCGCTCCAACTGGCCAATCAGTATTGTTATTTCATAAAAGCTGACGATTCTTTTCACAATCTTACTAAGGCGACTCGCGTTTTTGCAAAAAACCCTATCTTTTTCCAGTATGATTGAGATAAGTATTCATCATTGTCTAACTATCCGTGTTTTCGCAATATCCCTAGAATTTTCGCGAAAATTCGATTTGCCAAATCATCCTACCACGCATACAGCAAAAGATTCGGCCGACGACGGGGAAGAGCGGTGGGCGAGCCAAAGTGAGGCAACAAATTAGTAGCCAAAGTGAGACAGCAAATTAGAAGCCAAATTAGAATGCTAGTGTAGCCCCTTGTCAGTAGTATTGCACTTACTTAAAATTCAATGGCCATGCTAACTTCTAAACTACCAAAGATTTTGAATTTGCAGAGGAATATCTATAAAACTCGTTACAAACTCGTTTCATATCTGTAATCATTGCATTAATACGGCACTTGAAAGAAAAAATAGTTAAAAAGAAAGTTTTCGCTCTCCTGTAAAATTCATAAAACGGCTTTTACTACATTTCTTCCCCGAAGGGTCGATATATGACGGGATGTCTGTCTGTGGGGAGATAGATGTAATCTAATCTAATCTAATCTTACCTGGGGGCGGTGCGAGGCACGGCCGTGTAGACAGGCCACTCGTTGTACATAAGAGGATCGCGGTATGAGCTCACTTCGTTCAAGATCTCCGGCGCACGCGCCTGCCGCTTCGAAAACCTGTTGGCAATAAACTGTCGATAAAACCATTGATCTATATTACTACAGGGTGGTTTTTAAATCGTTAGCTATATTTTGAGAGTGTTCTTTTCATTGTCAAAAACTTTATTATTAATGATTTATCGGTAACGGTACCAATGTTTTCTGCCGGCGCCGACCATAAGACGCTCGATGCAGTTTTTCTTTCGATTGTTATGAGTTTTCGTGAAGTAATTTTGGGTAACTAGATTAACTTGGACGACTGTGTGAACCGTCAGGTAGCCCCTAAAAAAGGATAGGTGTCCCTTAAAAGATAGGGATTGTTGGTGAAATCGGGCATAACAATGTTTTTGACGCCCCATTTTTTTTCAAAACTAGCGCCATATTGTTTCTACCTTGTGGTTAGAATGTCCTCTTAAAATTTTGTCAATCGAATTCAAAGTCACCTTATAGCTCTTCAGGATGCTCAACCTCTGGGGGCTAGTCCTTAAATGCATAATTCAATACAGAAAAACCAATCGAATTCCATTGGTGCACCATTTTTAGGGTTCCGTACCCGAAGGCTAAGCGACCCTATTACTAAGACTCCGCTGTCCGTCCGTCCATCCGTTTGTCCGTCCGTTTGTCACCAGGCTGTATCTCAGGAACCGTCATGGTTAGACAGTTGAAATTTTCACAGATGATGTATTTCTGTTGCCGCTATAACAACAAATACTAAAAACAGAATAAAATTCATATTTAAGGCTCCCATACAACAAACGTGATTTTTTTTTGCCCTTTTTTTTCGATATTAATAACGGCAACAGGTAGACGCTTCAAATATTCAAATATTGTATAGATAATGGTACGCAACCCTTCGTGCGTAAGTCCGACTCGCACTTGGCCGGTTTTTTTTAATAACTCGCGCATATTAAATGGTGCCTATTTAATTTGCGCGGGTTATACCATTGAAATGACATTGTACTGCTATTGCTTAGTATACTACAAAATAGAGGCAAGTAGCAGCTATTGTCGTGCTAATATAATTCTATTGAACAACTACGTGTGGATTAGACTGTAGGCTCAGGCTACATTTTGATTTGGAACTCTACGCAAAATTAACTCCAACGCGTTTGAGTTACTTTAGAAAGGATTATTAATTAGAATTAAGTAGCAAGGTAGCTAATTTCATTTATAGAAAATTAGAAACATTATGTAATATTCATAGAACCAATTACAAAATTAATTGCTTAATTGGTTCTAGGAATTATTTCTAATTGTCTAGAAACAAAAATAGGTACCTTGCTTGTTATTTATGATCAAAACGTTATGAAATTACACAACCTGAGCATTATTGTGATTATAATAAAAAATCGTATACCTTTAACAAAATGTGGTATGAGGCTTTGCTAGACAATAAAAATACGGACATTTTTAGGGTTCCGTACCTCAAAAGGAAAAAACGGAACCCTTATAGGATCACTTTGTTGTCCGTCTGTCCGTCCGTCCGTCCGTCTGTCAAGACCCTTTTTCTCAGGAACGCGTGGAGGTATGAAGCTGAAATTTATATCAATTACTCAAGTCTACTGTCCCTTGAAGCTGTGAAAAAATCAAACTTCTAAGCCAACGCAATCAAAAGATACAGCCGTTTATGCCGCAAATTTTCGACACTTGCAAGGGAATCAAAACCTACAGGGTGCTTCCCGTGAACTCAGAATCTTGAAATTTGGTACGAAGCAACGTCTTATAGCATAGATAAAGGAAAAATTACGAAAACCGAAAAATGTACGGAACCCTCGGTGCGCGAGTCCGACTCGCACTTGGCCGGTTTTTTTCATATTCCTACTGCAAGGCACTGGCGTTTTCTCAGAGAGAGAGAGAGAGAGAGAGAGAGAGAGAACTGAATTACCAAGCGTGCCTGACCGTTGCTAGTCAGTACATCTATGAGAATATTATATACGTCAGGAAAAATGTCAGTAATTTTAAAACCGTAGGTAGCCAACACAATGTAAATACTAGAAATAAACATAAACTTTCTTTCCCAAGATTTAGACTGGCAAAGGTTAATACATCCTTTTGCGGGGCATTGTATACGTTTTTACAATAACATGCCTGAAGATATAATAAGCTTGCCTCAAGCGCGGTTAAAAAAATGTGTAAAGCGCACTTTATGCCAAAAGGGCTACTATAGCATTAAGGATTATTTCGATGACAAATATTAAAGGAATTAAAGCCAGTTCAATGCATCCTAGCGCTGGGTTTTAGAAGATATGACATACAAACTCTGTTAATTAAGGAATATGTTTGAAAAGACTAAGTTTGGAGTTTTTTGTCCGTTGTTTCTCCAAATGATCTAGATTTTGAAACGGACACCTAGTTTTTCTTGTAACGTTCAATAAGTCACAGTTTTTGTGTTACTTTGAATAACTTTTTTTTAACTCTGAGGAAAACAACATCGTGAGGAAACTCCACGGAAACTCACTACAACTCGCTACCTACTACAACTTCATAAATGTACGTTACTTATGGCCAGTTTCTGAATTGAGAATTTCGCTAAGTAAATGGTTAACTGTAGTGCTGTCTCTTCGAATTTCTCAGAAAAGAGCGTGACAGAACGTTACTTAAGTATTTACTCAGTGAAATTCTCAATTCAGAAACCGGCCCTTAGAAAATAAAGTCATTGGTACATTTATAGTATAAATTTTATACACATGCCGGGATTAGAACCCACGACCTCCCGAATGTGAGGCCGGCGCTCTACATTTCAGGTACATTTCCCCTAGACATACCTTTTTTGATACAGAAAATTTAATTTTAGGATGGAGTTGTCTCAATAAAAAACTAGGCATTAATAAAACATGTCTTAAATGTCCGTAGATTTAAAGTCTTATTCATAAAAACACGATTCCTTTCAAACACTCGATAAACGCCGATCAAAATAGTCTGTAGTCGAGATTTTACAAGGAAAAGACGTAACCATAGATAAGTCATGTTTTTATAAATAAGACCGTATTATCTAGTAGGTATATTTTTTTTTTACAATCATTATAAATGTTACAATGTGAGAGCGAGACAGCAGGCCCGACGTAACAGAAGCCTTAACTTTTTCTTAGATATTTCATAGAAACAATTTTGTTTTTCTTAAGTAGCGTATATACGTCCCACTGTAGGGCACCGGCCTTCTCTCAGGGAGAGAGAATGGGCTTAATCACCACGCGAACCCACCGCGGATTGGCAATTTCACGCGCTGAGGTATGTGAACACCTCAGACACTAAGGTTTCCTCACGATGTTTTCCGTCAGCGTTAGTGCTTGGCACTGCTACCATAACTTCGCAAATGTAAGTAACTTAGAAAACAAAGTCTTTGGTACAAAGACCAAAAACCCAAACAAAAATAATAACCCAATTAAGCCTGGTTATTAAAATATTCTGTCTAACAATTTTTTTACCGGGCGATAGAGCTTAGTTTTTGTCGTTTCCACCCAATCAATCACTGGATCAAGCGTCACTCCAGCTTGCTAATAGAGGAAATTTAGGGTTGATTAGAACAGGGTTATTGAGTTGGTAGCTAGCAGGAACTGGTGAAACTTATAGGTAGGTACGGATGCGTTTAAGTGCACAGTCTGTCCTTTCGTCTGTCACAGCCAATTTGCTCCAATCTCCTGGACCAAATCAGGTGAAATTTGTTAGGATGGTGTAATCCTATGACCCAAACACAGATGTGCAAAGTAAATATTTTTTTTAAATAAGGGTCATTTACCAATTAGGATAAAAAAAATATATTTGCAAACCTTACTGTGTCATATATCAAATGAAAGGGCTCGTTATGAGGACCTCAAATATATTATTATTGTTATTATTGTAAAATAAATAATTTAGATTATATTCATGAAAGAAGACGAAAATTTAACGTTCCCTCCTGATCTCTAAATTTTTGAAAAAAATACAAAATATTCCATGGGATTGCATGTAGCTTGGAAAACCTACAAGAATTCTATCAATTGAAAATAAAGTGGTAAACTCAATACTAACCATAGAGTACTTTATTATATACTAACGTTCACTCACGGAAAATAGTTCACTAAAACACCACCAGATAGCGCTAGTGATAGTTAACTCGCGTCTTACTGTGAGGGTTTTAAATGTGATACCACAATCAAATAAAATCATTTGACTTTGGCATTGTACGGAACCCTCTCCACGCGAGCTCAACTCGCACTTCGTCGGTTTTATGGAAAAGTCACCGAACTGAGAAAAGATTGGTCTGCTGTCAATAGTACACGCCTCAAGCATAACATACAATAAATAGGTCAGTGAGATAAAGGAGCAGTCCACAACACATTAAACTGTACAAGCGTTTACTCTACTCTATTACGTTACGGGTGACTTTGCAACAAAAATGTAGTTTATTCAACAGTAGTTTATTTATACAGACTTTTTTGCAGCTTCTCCGACTCTCCAAGTTTTGCTGGGAGAAATCTCTTACAGATATAAGCTAGCTTTTATACAATTTATTTCTTATTAATGTCTTGTTAAATGTCTCGTGTGCAATAACATAACATAAACTCACGCCTGTATCCCAGAGGGGTAGGTAGAGACAAGGGACTGCCACTTGCTACGGTCCTGACAGATCTCTTTCGCTTTCTCAACAGTGTGCAATAATAGTAGTTTATGTGACTGTCACATAATGAGGGTTATTAAAACACGAGCGAGATTTTAAAAAAACGAGCCTTGGCGAGTTTTTTAATAGCATTCGCGAGTGTTTTAATACCAAGTTATGTGCAGTCTCATACACTACTTTATCTACACTCATAATGAAATTTTTGAAACAAAATGGCGCAATTTCGACAAAAGTATCTTGACATTCAATCGTCTGCACTCAGTTTTGGGCGCGCAATTTTAGGTATTTTTAATTGCACTTTTGGTACCACGAAAATGAAATTAGGTTTTTTATAGTCAACTTTTGACATAAAAAAAAAAACTTAAGTTTTGTTCCGTGATCACAGCAACACTTTAAAAAAAGTAACTGTAATATAAAGTGAAAAATCTGACCTTTAATGTAACTTTATATTACACTTTTTTTTTATCTTCTTTAAAGTTATGTATTGTTTAAAGCCTGTCAATATGTGTTTACCTTTGAATTCTTAATTTGAAGATTATGATATGAGTGTAGATAAAGTATATTAAATTGATCTGCTTTCGACCGTCTGGGCCGAGTTTCATAAAACGGTAATTCCTAGTTCGTATTCGTTATGACAAGTCGATGTACATTGCGTAGCAGACTTTTCCTACTTGTTAATCTGTGGGTTAGTCGACTTTGCAATGTACATCTAATTGTCATAGTAAACCACAATTGTAGTTCTATGAAACAGGCCCTTGGTGCACCCCAACCTCACACATACATACATAAGCAGCCTGTATACGTCTCACTGTAGGGCACAGGCCTTCTCTCAGGGGGAGAGTGTGGGCTCAATCACCACGCGTGCCCACCGCAGATTGGCGATTTCAAGCGCTGAGGTATATGAATAGCTCAAACACTCAGGTTTCCTCACGATGTTTTCCTTTACAGTTAGCGAGTAGTATTGCTACTATAACTTCACAAATGTCTCACCTCACACAGACTAGCAATAAATATGCTGACTTACTTAAAAGTTTGTAAACTTACAGTCTTATTTGTAAAAACACGATTCCTTAAAACGCCGATTAAAATAGTCTGTGGTGGAGATTTTACAAGGAAAAGTAGTAACCACGGATTAAATAAACTGCCTCTTAGGAGTGCTTTAGAGGACTCGTGTTTTTATAAAATAAGCCCGTTAGATTGAACGAGTAGCACCGAGAAATTATTCAGAGTTTCCAGCCGCTAATACGCTTTGAGAAGGCAATCTTATAATGATAATAATGTGGATGGATATCAAAGGATAGGTACCATGGAAAGGTATGAAATGGTATCACAGAACACCAGTTGGGCTATGGACGGCGTAAAGATAGATAGACATCTCTTTATTAATCCTTTAACGGGCTGAGCTAGTTTAATTGGTTTTGGATGTATTAGCAAAGGGCAAGATAAAAAGTAGCCGAAACCGGCGTGCGTGCGTGCAACGACTAATGAATGTTAATGAAGCGAAAGTGATCTCTGCCTATCTCTCTGGGATACAGGCGTGAGTTTACGTTATGTTATGTGGTTTTGGACTTCATTTGAAACAGATAAGGTTTGACTTAAGGTGGCAATTATTATGCCACTGTCTGGTAAAGCGTAAACACGTAACTTTGGGTATAATTTAAACTGAAATAAAAAATTACCAACAACCCGATTGCTGAGCTTTGGCTACTAGCAGGCGGGACCAATCTAGATAACTCGCAGCGTCTAACTTAGATTGAAGTGACATTGCTCTTATGCCATAGAAATCATATAAAAACCTAGGAAAAATGTAAAAATAAAACAATAATAATATTTTGTTTCGGGGTTTTCGGGGTCACAAAATATGCGAAAAATAAAGTTACTCTAGTAACATAAAACCTATTTCGTTTTCTCATTGAATTCTGAACATTTTCTTATAAGAGTGTACATGCATAAAAACATTATTTTATGAGATAACGCTTCATACATTATAAGCGTTACGTTAGGGAGTGACGTCATAGTCTAAGGTCGATTTGTATGGCGCGTTTTAGAACCACCGATTTTTCGACTGGTTATATTACAAAAAGTATTAGTCGCAGAGAAAAAAAAAAACCACGTTTATTTATCTTTTAACGTGTCCTTTCTTATTTTATTAAAACATTGTTTAGTGTAAGTTCTCCATTGAGAACAGTAGATGGTTAACTGTAGAGACAGCAGAGACAGCTGTCTCTTCGAATTTCTCAGAAAAGAACGTGACAGAACGTAACTTAACTATTTACCTAGTGAAATTCTTAACTCAGAAACCGGCCCATTGAGTCAAAATGTTGAATTTGGGTCCCGACTGCTCATAGAACGGTCTTCAGCTTTCTCGTTATTTCGTGCGTGCGTGCATGCGTGCGTGTGTGTGCGCGCGTGTGTGTTTGTGTGTGTGCATGTGTGTGAGTCTGCTAGTGTGTATGCACTCTTTTAAGCAAGCTAATACTTTGAAACATTTCATAATGACCGGTGCTATGATTCATTGTTGTTATATTTGTGTATGATGATTATATTTTATTTATTATTATAACTGTGAAGGAAAAAATCGTGAGGATACCTGAGTGCCTGATGTGTTTACACCTAACACAAGCGCTGAAGTACGCTTCAGCGCTTGTATTGCCAATCCAAGGTGGGCACGTGTTGTAATTAAGCCCGTACTCTCTCCCTGAGAGAAGGCTTGTGCCCTGCAGTGGGACGTATAAATAGGTTACATAAAATAATAAATATTACATTGAACTAATGAGCAGTACTTCTATCCCAAGTTATTTTGCTTCCCAAACTTACAGGCGCAAGCTCAACTATAGGGAGAGGTCACCAAAGGATTGTGAACTCTATAGTGAATGTGGTAATGGAGGAATTCTATCGGGAGTTCGTGGTTAAATTGCCAGGGGAATTTTAGTTGTACCACGTATCTGAAATGAGCGGCATTTCGGGAATCTAATCGAGTACGTAGAGGTTGCGAATTTATGTATTGTTATTATGCTTATACACTAAACTAAACAATGTAGAGTAGAGGATATTCTGTTTTTAGGGTACCGTACCGCAAAAGGAAAAACGGCACCCTTATAGGATCACTTTGTTGTACGTCCGTCCGTCTGTCTGTTAAGGCCCTTTATCTCGGGAACGCGTGGAAGTATCGAGTTGAAATTAAAACCATATACTCAAATGTACAGTCCCTTGAAGCTGTGGAAAAATCAACTTATTCTAAGTTAACGTAAAATTTTAGGCCGTTCATGTCACATTTCACATTGTTCACCGAACATGTCACATTGTTCACCGAGAGGAGAAAGTGATCGATTACCGTCGAGGGTGTCGTTTGAAGCCCGAGCCGTAGGCGAGGGCTTTAAAACACCCGAGATCGGGAATCGCAGTTTCTCTCGAGTGATACATAGTGCTTTATACTATACCTGCTTGATAGTTTTATTTTACTTTCTACGAAAACTGAATCCTCAAACAACACACAAATTGGAAATGGCGCCAATGGCGTCTGCAATTTTCACATGTTCTTTTTTCAAATTGTTTATCCTGCCGCCGCAGGGTCGCACTGCCAGCCCGACACCATCCAACACACAGCTAGTGGCCAGTGTCATTTTGCGAACTTGGAGATAAAAAGTCACTGTAAAAACTTTTTGGCTTTTGATATTTAGGTTACCGGCGCATAGTCTTACCCAAAATTAAAAAAGAAAAGCCACGTAGGAAATGGATTTTCATACACTTTTCTCTTCCGCTCAGATGCGTTTTCTTCCCGCATATTTGTTCGATATGCAATGACGTACTTTCTACCGTAAATTTGATAAAGTATCAAGGTACTTTCCAAGCAGGTGTAGTATAAACGTATATTTCGACACTCTCAAGGGAATCAAAAGTTATAGGGTACTTACCGTTGACCTAGAACAATGGAATTCGGCATGTAATATCGTCTTATACTACAAGTACAGGAAAAAATCTGAAAACTATACATTTTTAATTAAATCATAAAAAAATTGAAGTTCGGGAAAACCTCGGTACCTACATATTCGTGCGGAACCCTCGGTGAGCGAGTCTCTGGAAAAGATTCACCGAAAGTTGTGACATGGCGTAACGCACGAATTTGACAAACTTGTGTAAACAAAAAAAAAACAATCAATTTATTTTTAAAACGAGCAATTCCAGAAATACACAATTAGAGTTTGTATTTTTCAATAACTCTTGTTTTAAGAGTATTTTCTAAGATTTGTAATGTTTTGAAATATCAGAGTTTTATTAGATTCTCTACGCGCTCTACCAATATTGCAGCCTTCAGTAAATCGTTGTTCTACAAAGAATAATGGCCATTCTATGTAACACATAAAATATAGCTATAAGTTTTACCTATAAAAAAAAACGTGACTACGAAGGAGAAAAACTGTGAAAATCCATTAAAAAAAAAGAAACAAAATAAAAAACCAAATACGAATGGTACGGAAAGAATCGTAAATGATATTCTCAACCGATTTGTTTCAGGAACTGCGCATTTCGGAAATGACCCAGAACATGAAAGCAATAGGTAGCAAAAATTAATCATAGTTAAGACAGCACGTCTTCTTCGAGAGTCGTGGATTTACTATGATGATGAGTCCAGCTCTAGACTCGAATAAAAAGGCGTTTCAGTCGGCACTTAAGTGCACTTCCTTTCATGAAAGTAGGGAGGCGCATTCACACGAGGCGAGTCTCTCTCAGATGTGCGAATTTAATAGAAACAATAGGCCTGAGATACACAGAAAGGAAGTGAGGCAAGGGCGCGGAAAAGTCACGTTGTCTTTTCAATTCACTTTCATACAAAACGTACTGAAGGGAGACGGGACGAAGTCCACACAGAAGAGACGGGGCGAGGGCGTGAACTCTACACAACGCGTAGGGTCTTTTTCGCGCCCTCGCCCCACGTCCATTCTGTGTGGCCAAGGCCTTTAATTTGATTGAAAATCCTATTAATATTTTAAAAGTGAAGTATATTCGTACATTCGAGTATAAACTCTCAAGCGTATTTCGGAATTATACAAAAACTAAACTATAAACTGATTCTATATTTGTAATTTGTAATTTTATATACTGGTCAAAACAATAACGAGAAAAAGATTTTAAAGTGGAATAAAAAAAAGTTCTTTGTTTTTTAATTATACGTTGCATCACTTTGTTTTTAGGTCTACGCACACTCTCGGCCATCTTATTAAAAACGCTGATGTTATATTGTTATTAATTTTCGTAAGGGATGCACTATAATATTAAGTGGCCAGTTATAATTAAAAAACTAAGCAAAAAGTTTTACTGAGTTTTAAGAGTAGTATAATGTACAA
Organism: Yponomeuta malinellus; assembly: GCA_947308005.1. Lineage (NCBI taxonomy): Eukaryota > Metazoa > Arthropoda > Insecta > Lepidoptera > Yponomeutidae > Yponomeuta > Yponomeuta malinellus. The sequence continues at coordinate 4,650,645 of OX371019.1, forward strand.
GTAAAAGACCTGACCCGCAAGCTTGTATCAATGAACTTGATACAGCTATTAATGCATCAACTCGTGACCTTGTGCATATCTCTAATTGGAGCAGGTCTTATGACCTCAAAATCAATCCGAATAAAACCCAGCTTATATTATGGAAGTCCAAGATTAGTCCAAAGGGTTGACCAGTCTATAATTGACTGTAAGTTGTCATGAGCCCCACAGCTGGAAGTGGTTAGCCGGAAGAGGTTTTCTTCGGCGGGTGCTCTATGTTAACTCCGTAACTTTCTTTCCACTGCTACTAAGGCTGCGTTAGCTCAATCACTCCTGCTACCAATTCTTGACTACGCCGATAGCTGTTATCTTGACCTCACCGAGGAGCAATTAAACAAGCTTGAGCACCTTTAGAATTATTGTACAAGGTTTACGCAAATGTGATCTAGTCTCTCTATTTCGCGCACAGCTCAAGTGGCTCCAGATTCGCCTCCGCCAGAATGCACACATACTGTTTCTTCTATACTCTATACTATTCAATCCAGCTACCCCATCCTACCTCAAAGAGCGATTTGATTTTCTACACTCCTCTCATAGCCTATCTCTTCGCTCATCCCAAACTCTACTCCTTAAGGTCCCTTCCCACCGTACCAACTTTTACGACTCTTCTTTCTCTGCGCAATCCGTTCGACTATGGAATGCTTTGCCAGAGGAAGTGCGAAAAATAAAGTTCCGTCCTATTTTCAAAGGACTGGTAAAGTCTCACTATCTCGCTGAAAACCTGTAATGCTGTTGCTATGATTCTCTATAGTAAGTTTTGCCTGTTGTTTGTTTATATGTAAAATGTATGTATTAGCATATTATAATTATATGTATATTTGTGTAGTATATATTTGCATTTTAAGGTTAGTTTAAGTATTTTATTAAATATGTATGAATATTAGTTGTAAGTCAGTTAGATTATGTATACATATTCTTCCAATATATTTAATGTACTCCTACCTACCACTCTCTTCATCTTTCAGTTATATCAATCCTAAGGTTGTCTTTAAGAGATCACTTTTAGCGATAAGACCGCCAATTGTGTACGGCAAAACTTTGACATGTAGGACTTTTTTTCTGGGGTGTACAAAAAGTGTTCGTATCTAATCTAAATCGCCTTTGAGGCGAGGAAAGTTTCTTTGTTTACTCTCCTAGTTCTCCTACGAGGCTTAGTAGTAAATCCGCAATAAGCTTCTGGATCTTTGAAGCTGAAAACTTTATGAAGTAGCTGGCATGGCTGGCTAAGTTGCTCTATGAAATGGATTTTAATGGCGCCGGAAAATCTTGGCTAAAAGTTTTCACAAAATCTTGGCTTACACCCGAGTGCGAGCGAAAAAAATTGGGATTCCGCCACAATATCGCGCACCGCAGATTACGTGCAGTTGACAGCAGATTAACCTTTACATTTTAGTTGCGAGGTCACCCGTAACGTAATTGAGTAGAGTGCAAGCGTGTAATGGTTGCTGTGCTGCATTACCACATAACATCATTATTCGTCTTTGTTATTTAGTGAAATAGTTATTTGTTATACAAGAGTGCAAAGTTTCTTTTTAACCGCGTGTTCAATTTTGATGACCAAGCAAGCGAAGGATTATAAAATTGAATCACGAGCGCAGCGAGTGATTGAAAAATTAGAATCCTGAGCGTCACGTCAGCGAGGGAATCAAAAGAGCACGATGTGAAAAATCTTTGCACTCGAGTGCAACACGTAACTTTTCGTCCCACCTCAGCGAGGAAATGACTAAATGCAAAAAAACACAAAGGAGGTTCCGAGTCTGAGTTTATAACAAATTAAAAAAAGAAAATTAAAAGAAGTAAATAGGTTTAATGATGTTTTGAATTTACAAACTTAGTGTTCAAAATTCAATCCTCTAGAGGATAAAAACGGCTTTTGCACTCGGATATGAAAACGTATCCTTCATTCAGTTGGGGACCTAAGAGTCCTATTGTTATTAGGCCTCTTTTTAGTATTTATAGTTCAAAAAATTTAAAATATTTCAACAACCACTGCTATTGCTAAAATACACTTTTGCTTTAATTCTCTTTTAAGTACCTGTGAAATAGGTACCTGCAACAGAGAAACCCGCTCTCCATAACTTATAAAGGTTGAACAACTAAACTAACTTTTGTGTTATAATTTGTTGTACAATAGAAACTGCGCTATAAATACACCAAGTTTGACGATTTTAATATTACAAATTTTACGATAGAGCAAACGTTAGCAAACACCTTACATGTATGAGGACTATCCTTTCTTGATTATTTGACAATCCGCAATAATAAAAGAAAAAGTAAAAAACTGTTTATTTGACCAAAAAACATACACTCTTAATAATATTAAGTTATAAAATAAAAATGTGACAGTCTCTGGTAGCAAGTGAATTACAGATTAAAAGCGATTTCCAATTCCTAAACTAGGGTTTACCTGTATCTTAGGAGTTGGACCTCTTTCGACGAATAAATTCCATAATTAGTACACACTAACCTAGACTTTTAATGAAAAAAAGAGAAAAAAAAAGTTAAGTTCAGCAAAGCACAACACAACAATTTGTGTATAGGTATAAGGCTGGGCACCACATTCCCAGCCGCGGCTCATATAGCACTTATATAAAGATTCTTAAATCCCATTGAAATGGGCATCTGGGTAAGTGATATTAAAAAAAGTGATGTAAGTCTAAACAAAACCAATATAAGGGTCAGTGTTGCTTCACCTTAATCAGCGCACAAAACAGTACAACCCACCCATTAATTCCCAATAAGAATAAGTGGGCAGGCAGGTACTTACCTACTTATATATTACAAAGCGGTAGAAATGTATGGTTTTCTTTCAGTTACCACACAGCATACCTGTGTGTGGACCGAGACAAAATTATATAATGAGATTGTAGATTTGTGTTCTATATAACCATAGCAGCGCCTAGATCAGCAGCATATAGAAAGTATCTCTGTATCAGAGTATGACAACGATAGGAGCCATGATTTTGTTTTTTGTTTGACCTCATGGGTTAGAAGAGGGTAAATGGATTTAATAACACTATTCACTGTGTCTCATTTATTAAGTGATTCATCATCATCATCATCAGCCATTTGACGCCCACTGCAAGACATAGGCCTCCTTCGTGGTTTTCATAACCAAGAGGCGTTTTGCCATAATCGCCACGCTTGGCAGCCGGGTTGGTGATCGCAGTATGCGGTTGGAATCTCAGGAAGACGCTGCTGCCCGTCTCCTGGTAATTTATTTCCTTAGTCGCCTTCTACGACATCCACGGATCCATTAAGTGATTGTGATCTTTTATTGCAATTCAATCATAATCATAGTTGTTAATTGTAGAACACAATAGTCGAGACAGTAATGTTTTGCGATTTAAATAAATAAACAATAACAACACGTGTTCTGCGAAAATTTCAAACAGCCGCCTATTATGATTATATGTTCAATGTCCTTTAAACGGTCAGACGGACAGATGTACAAGGAGACAGATAGACGAACAGACGCCGGGAGGACGACTGAAGGACGGACGGACGGACGGGCGGACGGACGGAGGGAACGATGGAGATTTAATGACCGCTCGGAATGATTACAGGACGAGTTACAAATAATAAAATAAGATAAGAGATAAGAATATTCTTTATTGTACCTAGAAAAACACAACATAAAATATTTATAAAGATACAGTACAATTGGCGGCCTTATTGCTGACAGCAATTTCTTCCAGACAACAGTAAATAACCCAGTCATAACCCAAAAATCGAGTGGCACAAAAAAATCGGCCTTCCTTTGCGACCTTCAGTTAGTTATTTATACCTACAACTCGATTACAGAATCGAATTTCAAGCTTTCGCCAAAGGGAAAGTGACTGCGGGGGTGGTCTTTACAATATTCAGCGTTGAAACAAACTTTGTTACAGAAACGGAAAATTTAATTACACAAAACAGCGTCCCACCCCAGTTGGAGCGGAGTTAAAGCAATTTATCGATGACATAATTATAATAACATTGTTATTCGTAACGGAATCATTGAATTTTTTGCAGAAAAGAAAGACAACCTTTGAAAATGTTCACTTACATACATACATAATCCCAGAGGGGTAGGCAGAGACCAGGGACTGCCACTTGCCACGATCCTGACAGATCACTTTCGCTTCCTCAACATTCGTTAGTCGTTGCATGCACGCACGCCGGTTTCGGGTACCTTTTATCTTGCCCTTTGATAATACATCCCCTATTTGGTCGAAGTATGTCCGCCTGGGACGTCCCTTACCGGCCGTTCCACCCACATTCGCTCGATATATTTGTTTCGTCAATCTTTGTTACTTCATCCTCTCCACATGTCCAAACCACCGCAACATTCTCTCAATTCTAGCCACTACATCCTCTTTCAGGCCACGCATTAAGCTCGCCTATGTGCAAAACTTTCTGTTTTATATGCAATAAAGGATTTAATAATAATAATAATAATAACGTTCTCTAATCAAACTATTGCGTATCCTGTCATTCAAAGTAACACCAGACATAGGTACTTCTCAAGGACCTCTTATCTACTCCATTAATTCTACTTTCACTTTTGGAATCCATCAATTCTTTCAAATTTTCACTTCAGGAATCCTAACTTTAAAAAAACTTTCACTTCTGATAATATCCTTCTTTCTCAAACATTCCGACATTTTGAATGATTGATAAGTACACAAATAGAACTTTCATAAGCACTACAAATCGGTGGTACCCTAGTGGGTAGAACATTGGACTCGGACGCGGGAGACCCAGGTTCAATCCCCAGTGCGGGCATGTACCTATGACTTTGTTTTCTAAGTTACGTACATTTGTGAAGTTATAGTAGCAATACCAGAAAGTAAACTTCAACAAAGTATTTTTTTTACGGAAATTGTACAAAGTTTTCCTTTTATAAGTAGGTCACCCGTAGTTTTCCTTTAAGTTCATTGATGTGCCACTGACCTGAATTTTGTCACGTTTTTACATGTGAAATGTCACGTTTGCTTTTGGGGTGGACGCCCTACTCTATTAATCACGTCGTGGCCCGTTCAAATTGCCAAATGACATTAACATTCTTTTCATCTGAAACAGAATGTTGATTATCAAAAGTGAAGTTTATTGCCATCTCGGAGAGACAAGGGAAATGTAATAACTTGCTTTAACTTGTATTTAATGTCAAAGGCTTGCCTGCCTCCAACTTAGGTATACTTATATCCCCACCGATATTCTTAATTGCATTACTTGTAAGTTTTCAGGTTCTTATGAAAAAAGTAAATCTATTATAAACATAAACATTTACATACAGGCACATACAATGCATCTGGCCCCACACTAGGATACCCTGTGTTGTGGGAACCAGAAACAACCCGTCCTTCCACTTTAATCCACAGTGGCGCTCCACATGTGGAGCCGGGGATACTTTTTTTTCCGCTTAAATCCACAAAGGAGTGGATCCAAAAATAATAATATTTTTCAATGCCACTTTGATCCTGGTGTAGATCCAAAAATAATAATATTTTTCAATGCCACTTTGATCCCCACTGGTGTAGACTGTGGATCGTAGTGGAATGATAAACTCTTTACTGCCACTTGAATAGTATACTCTTTAGCGCCACTTGAGATAGTAACTGGCTGCATATAATTTGTACGTTCTTTTGACATTGACATATTGTTTGCCACACCCGAAGGATTAGAAGCCGGTTACTTGATTGAATTTTAATCAAATCGCTGATAGTAATATTGTTGATAATTATTATAAATATTACATACAGGCACATACATTGCATCTGGCCCCACACTAGGATACCCTGTGTTGTGGGAACCAGAAACAACGACATCACAAACATGTAAACATCCAAGACCTGGGGTTTTCTTTTTGTCCCCAGCCGGGATTCGAACCCAGGACCTCTCGCATGGTATGCAGATGCACTATTGCGAAAGTGATCTGTCAGGATCGTGGCAAGTAGCACTCCCTGGTCGCTGCCTACCCCTCTGGGATACAGGAGTTTAAATCCTACTAATATTATAAATGTGAAAGTTTGTGGAGATGTTTGAATGTTTTAAGAAGAAATACATCAATCATACCAAATTTTTCATTTCTCATACTAGGAAAGTAGTGTTTGATTCGAGTAGCGGGTCGAAGATGGTGCTTCCCACCTTTGGTCGAGAAAGAATCATAGTAATTGCTTCCCTCTCTAGGGCGGGAATGAATTTACGTTTTTATGACTTTATGTTATTATTCTAATGTCACCAATAAATAGGTACTTACTGTACCGTATAATGTGTCAAGTTTGTTATGTTTCCATGATTTATGTACCTATGCTTCTATCTTGTCAATGTTTACACTGTGCCGTTACTTCGTGACTTATGTAATGCTTTTTGTATGTGTGTGTGTCTTGTGGAAATAAATAAGTTATCTATCTATATATCTAATTTTAAAAATAGAATTAAATTTGGTTACATAGTCGGCTACGAAAAGTTTTACATAAAAAAATTCGAAAAAAAAATGCTGCGGTCTTTGAGTGTATAAACAGCCAGTGTGAATATTAAAATAAATAACTAGTAAGCGGGACGGCCTAGGGCGGTGACGCGGTGTGTTCCATTTTTAAAATTTAAAAAAGAGTATTATTTGGCGGCATACTAACTCTGTAAGCTGTACCGAAATTCAAAATCTCGATTCTATTCTATATTTGATTAAAAATTAGTTCAAGCGATTCTGAAATATTGACCTCAGATTCGGTTAAAGACGAGGCACATACAGTAATCGAAAATCTTTTGCCAGAAATTTCAAAGGAAAGGTACTTAAATACATACAATGACTTTAGGAAGTGGCCAGCAAACAAGAAAGTAAAAACTGCTATGTTTTACTTTCCTTATATTCGAAATGAAAAGTAGAATGTTTAACACGGGTGAAAGTCACCAATTCCCACTCGGACTATAGCCTAAATAGCTTGTATGGGAATCCACCCTTGTATAACAATCTACTATTGTACACCGAAACCTGGTCGGACTCTTACGACAAAAAATCGAGTAAGTAAATCCGGTATTAAGCTAATACGAGTATTACATACATGTGTAAGATAATACATGTGTCAAGTGATATATGGAAGAGAGATGAAAATAACTTATGTAATAGACTATTGTATAAGTGTTTATAGAAATAAAACTAACAAACACATTAATAATGTCAGAAACTATTTTAATAAAAAAGAAATTTGTAAGAACATTAAAACCCTAAGAAATGTGGGAAAGTGGTATAATTATAAAATAAATTGATGATGTAATAAATAAACATTTTAAAACTGAACCTACTATAACTTCCAACCAATTTGCAACTGAATTTTAACACAATGTAAAAAAACCTGTCAACCTCATGTCAACTTTCGCACCTTGATTTCCTTAACGTCACTAAACAAAAATTATCAAAATGGAGTAAGTACCGCCATCTAACCTACAATCTCGGGCCTATGTTTGCTGAAGACACTAGTTTGAATAGTTCACTAAAACCCCCTAGATGGCATTGTGTCGTTAGGTACTTTCTCGCGGAACGCATGAGTTTTAACTGAAGAATGACACCTTCGCTGAAAATGTGTGTATTTCGTTTAGTGACGTTAAGGAAATTAAGGTGCGTAATATGTAAACTGGCCTAAATTATCCATGAAATTATACAAAGCTAACTGTGACGTCAATCGTCATACATGCAATAATCAAGCACCTAAATGAAAAACAAGCCCTGGTTTAGATGGTATACGAGCAAAAGAAATGAAATGTATACTTCCTAAAATTACTACCGTTATCACACACCAGGTTAATGCATGTATTGTGAATAAACTTTACCCAGAAAGTTGGATTAATCAGGCCCGTATTTAAGCAAGGTAGCTATACAGACATCAAAATTCAATGCTATCTAGTGTATTATGTTATTTGGAAGCTAGACCTGAAAAGAGTAGATTTATATTGAAAAAGTACTTTCTGAGCTAAACTTAATACTTGCAGCCAGATAAAAGCTGTTGCTTATTGTGTAGAGTATACTCCGAAAATATCGCATAAACCTCTCAGGTTTTTGTGATTTTGGCTTTGTAATTTTTGTGCCATGAATAAATAAAAAAAAAACAGTATTATTTCGACGTGAAACGCCTTTCAGTTCGGTAGCAGGGGGTCACTTGCTAAAACCGCAAGCACCGAAAACGTGCCGCCTCGGCGAGGGCTGAAACTCTGTAACTACGAATTGTATGCAATTCATTTAATATCGTTGAATAGAGCAGAGTAGCCATTACTCAGATATTCTTGGCTCGTGCCGCTAGATGGCGCCAGTGACGCGTAACACAATGCGCAGTCTGCGCAAAAAATTAACGCTTACGTTCATAGACGTTCCACGCTAAACCAACGCCGTTGAGCCGACACAGCCCTATCCGCGTTTTTCGGTTGCAATGTAACTTTGAAAGGGAACTCACTAAATTCATAAAATTTTAAGAAAAGTTGGACAGAGTGAAGTATTTTTATGCTGTCTTTTTCTCAGCTACAACTCGACCCGAATACAGCGGATAACAATGTGCATTGACATTCAACAGAATTACGAGTACATTCTTTTTGTTGCACTAACCCGTGCTGAAGACAATTTGAAAATCCTATCTAGAGGCTAGAAATTCCACCCATGTAAAGGGGCTCGAAATTTCGCTGATGCCTGCACTTGCCCATTAGATCAGTTGGGAGAGCCCTGGTACGGTTAGCCAGAGGTTGCGGGTTCAAGTCCCGGCATGGGTGGAATTTTTAGCCTCTAAATAGGTTTTTAAAATTGTCCTCAGCACAACACAATAACAGTGCAACAAAAAGAATATAATCATTTAGGTACAGCGATATCATTCTGATGTAAAAACCCAACTGCAAAGTGGGCTACTCGGGGCTGCAAGTGATGTAAATTGCATCGGCCAGATGTCGCTGCCTGTACTTAATACAGAGAAGTTTGTAAAGAGGCTCGAAATTTCGCTGATGTCTGCACTTGCCCATTAGCTCAGTTGGGAGAGCGCTGGCACGGTTAGCCAGAGGTCGCGGCTTCAAGTCCGGGCATGGGTGGAATTTTTTGCCTCTAAATAGGCTCTTAAAATTCAATAGAATGTAAATTCTTTATGTTGCAATAATATATTTTTGATTTCTCATTTCTGAATGTACTGACCTCCACATGGCCTTGAGTTGCTCGCAGGTGGGCTCGTCAGGCTTGGCGAGGTGATCCCGGTCGCGCACGCGCACCGGCCGCGGCGCCAGCAGCGGCTCCTGCTGCGCCACCACTGCGACCGCGCACGCCACCACGCTCCACGCGTGGAGCCACGACCACATGCTGCGGGGGAGAGGAATATTTTATTCAATGGGGATGGCAACATGAAACTAATTACAGGTGGCGCCACTGAGATTTGCCCCGACCATGTTTGTTTATGAGTGTTGCTTATTTTCGGATTTTTTCATGGAAATTCAACATAAATTCAATAAGACATTAAAAAATCTACTTATTGACAAATGTTATTATAATATCGACGACTTTCTAAATGACACATTGTAACTTGTTTTGCCTTATTAACTTAATTATATTTGTATGCCTATGTACAGGTAGGACCATAGTGATCTCTAATTTAAGACAACACCAATTATGTAAAAAATAATTACCTATGATCCACAAATAAATGAATTATGAATTATGAATTATGAATAAAAACGTCACGAAATGCTTTTCAGTAAAAAAGGTAAAAGCAATAGTTTATACCAAAACTAAAAAAGGAACGTTTTTTATACCGCGAAAGGGATACAGACTGTAATACAAAGGTAACAAAAAAATATTTTTGAAACATTTCTTACAGACATAATTTAATACCTTTAATTAAATACCTCTTTACTGGCTGATTGATTGATTATAAAGTGTAAAATGATAAATTTACTCAAGAAAGTTACTCAGAAACATCGTAAATCCTTGTAAAATTATCCACACAAATGTACCATATAAAGTTACTCATAAAATCATATTATTTCATTTAAATTTATTCCAGTTTGGAGACTAAGCAGCTTTATGAGCATAAAATGATGCTGCGGGACTACTACTTGAAGGTTTCTATCACCAAAAACTAAATTTTCCTATCAGAAGTATTGATATCTATTCAAACCTGACCAGTTTAATTCTATGGGCTGGCAATTTAATTTAAATTAAATAAAATTTAAATAAATAATTAACTGGGTAATTTTGTGCTGCTGCAATACTTATTTTGAGATACGGGCTTAGGCCTAGTGAAATGAAATTTCAGAAACGCGTGTTACAATGTATGATTATGATTTTATTAAATAAAACCGATGTTCACAAATACTCAGGAACAATGTTTTACTTCACTTACAATTGCAGCAATTATAGCTGGCTTTACATTTGCTAAATGGGTTGAATCATTGATATCGAGGCTTGCATTTCTCGTTTTTATTGTAAATAGTTTTAGGTTTAACCGTCCATGTACCTAAACACTGCTTCCGTTTTAAACGAGTGTGAAAGATGTGGACCTGAAAACAAACAAAAACAATAAAACATAACTTCTAACTATGATTCTGAGTGAATTTCATTAGTATTATTTGTATTTACCTGCACTGAAAAATTTTTTATGTAGGTATTTGTTTATTAGAATCATAACCCATAAGGTTCTTGATAATCGGTTTACTTCCTCCAAATGGTTTAGGAGCTAGTTTAGCGGTTTAGTTTTTCTATTGCAAACTGAGCAGTAAATGCGTAGGTACCGATTTTTATGAAAAAATACCTTACACATATCTCTGAGGTTTATAAAATTACAAATATTGTACTCTTCCGATACAAATAGTCAAGAAAACGGGACATCCTCAATTTTGAATTTTTTGAGAGTTGCCAGCCCCGATGCCGAATCAAATAATGCATCGCTTATCCGGAATCAGAACGACGTAATTACAATTTTGCAAGTTTAACAGGAGGGTTCGACGATGGTTTTACCGAAACTAGAATGAATCGGTAAATAACGCACAAAGGTCTTTTGACGGAAATTAATAGAAAATCAATTGTGTAGTTTTTAACTTCCCTTTAGTATTATTATAACACAATATACTTAGGTAGCCCATTTTTCAAAAGTGTAATTTCGTCGTTGTTTTTCCGGATGAGCGACAATTATTTCATCATCAACCCATTATGTCCCCACCGAGGGGCACGGGTCTCTTCCCTGAGGAAGGTATAGGCCATACTCCACCACGGGGGCCAAGTCCGGATTGGTGGAGGCTTGTAGACTAGTGGCTCGTCTACTGTCAGAAGTTGTCAAGCCGCCCTAAGGCCTCTGACTTGGCTTAACGACTGCCATCTATCGACGGCAGCCGGCACCAACAGCTTAACCGCTCGGAAAAATGCCACTAGCGTTAGGCATAGACGGCGACCCATCCATGCACTGAACGCGCCCTGTGTTGCTTAACCTTCGTGATCGTTTTTAAGATCACTCAGGCAGCCGGGGCTACGAGCGATTCGACAATTATTTATGCGGAGATAAATGAATGAATGAATGATTTATTGCTGCAAACAAACATGCTTAAATACAACAATAGAAAAATAAAGGAGTGTGCGTGTGACAATGATACTATTTCAGATGGCCGGACGAACTCACGGTGTTTCTGACGGGGTGGCAGGGAATGGCTGATGTCAGAGAGGAGTGGAGAGCTGAAGGAGGGCCTTTGCCCAGCAGCGGGTTACTAGGTCGGATGACTTAAAAAAAAGTAGAACGAACTCGGCTTACACCATTTATAATTCAAGAACGGCTGCACCAATTTTTATAATCTTTGTTTTGTTAGATTTGCCTCCGCCCCAAATAGCAGAATAACTATTAAAACATAGGAAAATTCATGAAAAAATAAATCCTAGCGGTACAAAGGCCTATTTACATTTGTAAAAAAAAATAATGAATGAAATCTGATATCGTGGTAAAGGATTATCGCTGAACACACATAAAAAAAATATACGGCCAAATTAGAAACGTTCTCTTTTTTTGAGGTCGGTTTAAAACTAAACAACACGCTTTGGTGCTGATTAATGAACCGCGATGCGGTCTGGATCACTGGATAACCCTGCCAGATAGTGGTTCTGTGTAGGCTGTCTAATAAATAACACGATTGTCTCATTCAATACTAACCAAGAACCGACTGCCAAATTAAGGTCCGAATAACACTGCGCCGCATGATCCAACTTCGAATAGTTGGAATAACTGAAACTTCGATCGGACTAAACTTCGACTTGATATTGCTCCGAACGGACTCAAATAATTTATCTCGTTGGCAAATACGAATTACGAATAGTCAAGTGAAAAGCCAGCAACGCACGCATTTTAATCGAATGTCGATTGTTTCGATCAATCGCTCTGGCTTAGGGCGTGTCTGGCAGTCACTGTTAGATATGTATGTATATATGTATGTATGTATCACTGTATTTCGGATAAAACAATCCATAGGTTGTTAGTAAAATAACATTAAATAATACAAGTAAATATGTTAGTGAGATCAAAATTTCTGAAATTAAAATTTAGGTAACTTAAGATTAAGTTTCATAGATATTGTGTCACGATCGCGGGGTGGTACCTAATAATCTTGTATATTAAAGCCCAGGGGCGCTACTACGTAAGTCCTGCACTGTATGGAGTTGCCCCATTTAACCTACTCCGACCTGTCAAATACATACATATTTTGACACTTTGGAGTCGTCAAATAGGTTAACCCGATGTAGTGGACCACAGATTTCTCAATGCTCTGAGGAGTGGACAGTTACGTGATAGAGGGGCAGAAGATGCAGTTTGTTGTCTTTTATACGACTTAAAAAAAGGAGTGAGGTTCTAAACTCGTTCGGAAGTATATTTTTTTTTATGTATGTTCAGCGATGATTATTTACCACGCTGTCTTTATCTGTTAGAGCATTCTGAAGATACCTCACCTCCAGAATGGTCCCATATAAATTTGTTCAAGATCTATCGATGAAATTGGTGCCTAGCTCTTTAGAGTATTACTCTACGATCTCGAGTCCTCATTACAATTGTCACATTGATAGGATTGAAAGAGTACAGAAACGTTTCCTTTACTATCTGAGCTGCCATCGAGGTAGGCGTCGCTCTTTGGCACATTACTCCGACCGATTGCGTCATTTTATCTTTTTATCACTGAAGGATACGTCATAATGCAGACCAGATATTTTTGTTTAAAACTTTTTTATCCGGACTTGGCCCCCGTAGTGGAGTATGGCCTATACCTTCCTCAGGGAAGAGACCCGTGCCCCTCGGTGGGGACATAATGGGTTGATGATGATGATTGTGTCCTCAACTACTTTCCAAATTCAACTTTGTGGTTGCACCACAGTTGCACGTCGCGGGAACGTCCCTGGCGTTAATTACCGTCCATTTTATCTGCCCTCAGCAAGAACCAATCATCATCATCATCATCATCAGCCATTTGACGCCCACTGCAGGACATAGGCCTCCTTCGCGGTTTTCATAACCACGAGGGGTTTTGCCATAATCGCCACGCTTGGCAGGCGGGTTGGCGATCGCAGTATGCGGTTGGAATCTCAGGAGGACGCTGCTGCCCGTCTCCTAGTAGTTGATTTCCTTAGTCGCCTTCTACGACATCCACGGAAGGAAATGGAGTGTCGCTATTCTTAATCCGGCGCCGCACGGAACCAATATTGGTAAATATTCAATAATTAACAGATCCTAGACAGCATAATCAAGTTTTTGTAAAAGATCCTCTGAAATTCGACTTGTTTACTTGTATACCTACGCTGAGTAAATTCAGAACAAATTTGATCCAATTAGTATGTCAACGTCATCCGTAACCTAATTCTAATATATTTTATTTTCATTTTAGTTCCTAATTGATAATTATGCCAACTTGTAGCATGTAAGTCTTACATGATATGTGTTGTGAATGCTGTGTTTTTCAGTAATGTGATTCACACTGTGGCTTGACTTATTGTGAATGATTGCTTTTATATTTGTAAAGCGTATAATTAAAATTGTTTTTTTTTATGTAAGTATGTATGTCCAGCGATAACTTGTTACCACGTTGTTTGATTTCATTAATTATTTTCCTGTTAGAAAAGGGATAGGTATCTCTAGCGTGGTCCCATAAAATGGATCCATGGGAGTTTTCTAGTCAATTTTTTTTTGAGTATTTTTGTGCATATTTTTCCCAATATATCATAGATTTTGAAATGGACATCTAGTTTAACTTGTAACGTTAATCAAGTTATTTCGAATAAAATACTTTGATTTGATTGTCTACATTTTTTTTCCAGATCCAAATCCAAATAGGGGATGTATTAGCAAAGGGCAAGATAAAAAGTACCCGAAACCGGCGTGCGTGCATGCAACGACTAATGAATGTTGAGGAAGCGAAAGTGATCTGTCAGGATCGTGGCCAGTGGCAGTCCCTGGTCTCTGCCTATCCCTCTGGGATACAGGCTTGAGTTTATGTATGTATGTATGATCCAGATCCGTTGATAAAATCGAAGAGAATAAATAAATACACTTCCACACAACACAATCACTTGTCCTGGTTCCAAACTAGGATACCCTGTACTATGGTAACCGGGCAAGGCATCACAAACATAGAAATACACCCAGACTGAGGCCATTTGTACAAATGTACGGCAAAATCATTGAACTCTTCTTTCTAACGCGTGTTTTCCTTGAAGTCGGTTTTTTATTAAAAAAGTTATGACACGACACACATAACTAAAGAGATAAGCCTTCACATGAGTGTCAGATTAGACCGGAGCGTTTCCTACGCGTCCCGGAACTCCAGCGTAACTTTGCTTGAGGCGCGCTCTGAAGTTCTGACGACCGGGAATATAATCCGATAGGCGAAGGATGTCTGTCATCGGTTGTGCAGTTTGGCTCCTGGCCCACCAATGCCTTCTAAACCTTTTTTATAATACTGACATGTGTAAAACCGAATCTAAATCGGCCACGCCGTTTCAATCTATCCATTTTTATTTATTTATTAGATACACAAAACCACAGAACAGAGAAAAAACAGTGTGACGGACATAAATTATAAAAATTAAATGACATAAAAACGCTCAAATCAAACCATAACACCAAGACATGTGCATACAGCACGATAAATTACGATAGAATTACATATTTGTGAGTGGTTGACCAAAAAGGGACCTGGAGGGATTGGAAACCGTAAATTTTTTTTATTTGAATTTTTTTATCTGTGGTATTTTAGCTTTGTTTTGGTCTAACCAAAATATTTTTAGGTGCCGTAGTTATGTTTTTTTTGTGAGCCGAGGCAGTTTTCGAAACCTGTTTATACATGAAACTTCAGACGCGATTTTCTCGTAATCAATTATTTTCCCTTGAGGTCCCTTTTTGGTCAACCACTCACATTTAATAAAAGGAAGTACAAATACAATTACGATTATAGTTACATTTACAATTTTTTTTTAAATACGTACGTACATAGAAATTTGTTAATTTTGATCGGAGGCAAGGATACTTGCCATTTTAAATTTAAAAGATACGAGGGTGTCATGATGGATGTCAGGCACGCTCTACGGATTACTCAAACTGTTATTATAAGTAGAAGAACTATTGAATTTTAAATTCAATGGTAGAACACATGCGCCGAATCGGGTTATTAGCAGTCATATTATTTAGCCGGCACGGTGTTATTTATAGCAAAGTGCAGCGCGGGACGAACTGACCTTGTGGTTACGCTCTAAAGTAAATGTCTGATAGGGTGGTCGTGGCAACTTTAATTTTTTTTTTGTTATCTTATGCAAGTGCAGAAGGTCTTGGAGTTGACGCCGCTTGCTTTGAGGAGACTGCCGCGCCGGAGAGGAGCTATCTATATTTCTATACTCTATACTAATTTTGTAGAGGAAAAGTTTGTAAGTTTATGTGTTTGTATGTAAGGGGTAATCTCCGAAAGTACTTATCCGATTTAAAAAATTCTTTCACCAGTATTTGGAATGAACCTTCAGTGTGGTCATAGGCTATATAATGCTGGTTTGTTTACCACGCGAGCGTAGTCGCGGGCACTGCCAGTTATTAACTCTAGACTCCAAACCTTCGTCGTTTCGACGAATACGCGACAGAAAGATTGTTGTACCTTTTTGGTGCGTGTGCGGATAACCGTGGTGTCTGTTGTCAACTCTGTGTTCGTCACGGCTTGGCGAGAGGTAACGAATTCCGGCAGCCAAGTACGTGTCAGCCAAATATGTGAATGCTGAGGTATGTGAATAGCTCGGACAGTCAGGTTTCCTCACGATGTTTTCCTTCTTAGTTAACGAATGGTATTGCTACTATAACTTCACAAATGTACATATTATGTTAGGCTACCAATGTGATCTAATGAGACTCTATTGAACAACTATGCATATAGAGACTCGCCGCCCCAAGGTTTGCTACTTGCCACAATCCTGACTAACCTCTTTCGCTTCATCAAAATGATTAGTCGTTGCATGTACGCATGCCGGCTTCTGGTACTTTTTAGGGTTCGGTACTTCACTTTGTTGTTCGTCCATCCGTCCGTTCGTCTGTCTGTCAAGACCCTTTACCTCGGAAACGCGTGGGGGTATCGAGTTGAAATTAAAACTATACACATTCATACACCATAAATTAAAGCCTACATTATTTTGAAGCTGTGAAAAAATCAAACTTGTAAATAAACGTCAAAAATGATACAGACGTTTATGCCACAAAAAACGTATATTTCGACACTCAAGGGAATCAACATTTATAGGGTACTTTCCGTTGACCTAGAGCTATGAAATTTGGCAACTAACATCGTCGAATACTACAAATACAGGGAAGAATCTGAAAATTATACATTGGTAATTAAAACATAAAAAAATGACTTTAAAGTTCGGAAAACAACTGCAAGACTCAATTACTGAACTATTTCATCATCAACCCATTATGTCCCCACCGAGGGGCACGGGTCTCTTCCCTGAGGAAGGTATAGGCCATACTCCACCACGGGGGCCAAGTCCGGATTGGTGGAGGCTTGTAGACTAGTGGCTCGTAGTTGTCAAGCCGCCCTAAGGCCTCTGACATGGCTTAACGACTGCCATCTATCGACGGCAGCCGGCACCAACAGCTTAACGTGCCTTGCGAAGCACGGAACCGCTCGGAAAAATGCCACTAGCGTTAGGCAAAGACGGCGACCCATCCATGCACTGAACGCGCCCTGTGTTGCTTATCGTTTAAGATCACTCAGGCAGCCGGGGCTACGAGTGATTCATTTGAACTATTTATTTTATAATATTTAAGAACCTAAAAATTTGTACGGATCCCTCGGTGGGTCAGTCCGACTCGCACTTGTCCGGTTTCTAATTTTTCCCTTCCCTGACAGACAAGAACATAACATTTTTATTTTAAACGGTTTAACCTGTCGTCCGTTTTTAATTTAGCCCCCAATTCTATCTTCAAAGCATAGGTTCTATTTTTGCTGCATTTAATAATAATCGTAGCGTTAACCGCACCGAGAATAACGAGTCACTTGTTTAATATTTTGAGCGCAAACGAAACGTAGAAAACTTATAAATGGAAATGCTAATAAATGGGCTTAAATGAAGCTTGCTATTCACATCTCGTTGCATTTTTGCATTTTACGTTTAAAGGCTAACAAGCGCCAGCAACAGGAAAGTCGTAATAATACGAGAATGTATCTTCTATTTTAGAAGCCTTTTTGTACATAAACCTGCATATTTTTAGAACTCGCAGCCTAGAACTCGGAACCAAGGATAGATTTTCGCTTAAAACTGCCGGTTAGAATTCAGTGATAAATCTACTTTTTTTCTCATGTTTTTTCACATTTAATGAGATAGCTTACATTTGGCCTGATATTTCCCACAATATTTCGTCTGAATTCATCTCTATTACTTACTGTTACTCATATTAACGCGGAGAAATACAATTACCGATAACAATAATTATCATTATAAGGGAATACGCTCAAAGGATTGTCTGTCGCGGAATGCTAGCTTTGTGGTCTACAGCAGAGACGTGTCAGTGAAAATTAAATGGTGGGCCAGATTACCACATTGTTTTAGTATTCCGGTATGTCATTTTCAGTCTGATAAGTTTATTATATTATTAACCGGCCTAAGTTAGGGAAGGACGATTGACAGATACTACAAAGTTGAATTGAATGCTGTTAAATAAGGGTCTAATTAAAATTTCGTTATTATTCTGTAATATTTCAATTCATTTTTGAGGGTTACTATGTTTGAAGACAAATTTAAATGTTTTCAATTTCTATTTGATAGAAAAAAAAAAAAATGAAAATTTTGCTTCGATTAAAACGCGTATATTCTGCGGATGATCCGCATTCCAAATTTGATTGTTTTTAATAACTCTCGCCCACTGCTTGTCTATGGCAGCGATTTCATTAGACCGTTAAACATCAGATAAAGAAAATATAAATATGCGACACAGGGTATACTAGTGTAGGGCCAGAAGCAAGGTATGTGCCTGTATGTAAATGTTTGTGTCTATGTTTATACTTTAGATTGCATGCAATGCTTCTTAATTTATAAGAAGAACTGTGATTTCTGTAAATTTTAGTAGTAAAAATACTGAATCTGTATTCTAACAAAATAGTCTTACAAAATCCTTCGAACATAGCCCCATCACTAGTTCAAGCGTTAAATGAAACTTCATATTACCCTAGTTGTCGACGTTTTGGCAACGTTGCAGCTGCCGTGGTCACGGGTAAACTATCTACCGTTAAATTAAATTTTACATTTAATAAATAATCGCGAAACGGTCTACCGTTTAATATAAAACAATGTATGGGCATCGCGAGTCATTGAAAAATACTAATTGTAACTTCATCAGCAATTTAGATCATCATCTTCATTTTCATCTGTGTGTAGTTCACTTTCAATTTCTTTCACCTTCAATGTCAGAAAGTTTTTACTATGGTTCGTCAGATACGTTATGTACAAGAGAAGCTAGTAAAATCGAGTTGAAAAAAAAAGAGAGTTTAAAGTGTTTTTATTGAGGTTCTTTTGTACCATTCACCGAAGTTTTAAATTATCTCGCATTACTTTGGGAATTACTTTGTAAGTACAGTTGTAAATTGTAGCAATAGAACTCCCATCTGCGGAGGAGTCGCAGCTTTTCCTTGACTTGTTTATGTCTTCACATTATTAACTTTCGTGCTCGGATAACGGGCATATAGGTAATTTGTTCAAGTAATACTGAAGTATCATATTACCTATACAAATTACATATAAGAAAAATATTGTTATTATCACATTTGACAACTTTACGGCGCTCTCTCGTAAAATATTTAAAATATCTTGCCTATCATCATCAACCCATTATGTCCCCACCGAGGGGCACGGGTCTCTTCCCTGAGGAAGGTATAGGCCATACTCCACCACGGGGGCCAAGTCCGGATTGGTGGAGGCTTGTAGACTAGTGGCTTGTCTACTGTCAGAAGTTGTCAAGCCGCCCTAAGGCCTCTGACTTGGCTTAACGACTGCCATCTATCGACGGCAGCCGGCACCAACAGCTTAACGTGCCTTGCGAAGCACGGAACCGCTCGGAAAAATGCCACTAGCGTTAGGCATAGACGGCGACCCATACATGCACTGAACGCGCCCAGTGTTGCTTAACCTTCGTGATCGTTTAAGATCACTCAGGCAGCCGGGGCTACGAGCGATATCTTGCCTACAAGGGCGAAACATGCCGGATTAATTTTTCTCAATGTACTAACTTTTTAAACTCATTCTTAAACCAATACTGAGTGAGCTAAAATTACTACTCGTATTGTGTATACCGGTGATCTTAGTACAGTCAACAGCATATCGACTTTTACCCACGTGCACTCTAATCAGTTACGTTAAGGTCTAGAAAAATGTAAAGGTTGACCAGGAGCTCTATTTTTGAATCACTCGTATGAAATTGTATCGTCGAATGCGACTTAAGTCACGCTCGTCTTCTAAGTCGCATGATGTCGTTTTTCCGTATTTTTGAATCGTTCGCCTGAAGTGTTGCCAGTACAATTTGAAGTATTGTATTTTATCCATTCCACGCAGAAATAAAAAAAACCGGAAACTACCGTAACAGAAACGGAACGTAAAACACTGTTTTATTGGCTGTTTAAATAAAAAATCTTTGTCTTTTGATACAAACAAAACACTACTACTGTCATTTTGGTTTGTGTTCTAACGAAATGTCGAAATCGTTTTTTGACAATTAATCTACCGATCGCCATGCGAGACGAGTGGTAAGGACCATTCGTTGCAGTTCGAGTGATTAAAAAATACGGAATTTCAGATGTCGAACGAAAATCAGTAGAAATCGAGCGCTCGACGCGATACGAGTGATTCAAAAATAGAGCTCCTGCCGGCTGTCGACTGTACACTGATGCAAACAGCCTATTTTCTACTAAGATTGCGGCTATACACGGAAGAAAGAAAGAATGAAGACATTTATTTAAATTGTGACAGAAACACAAAGTAAATAGGAAGGTACACAAACACAACACACGTACGTCAACAAAACAATAATAAAAACAAAACAATCGGTCACTCTGTTCACGCATACTAAGATAACAACGCGAAAAAACATTGTACTACTTGTGCTTAGTAGACTATAGAATAGAAGCAGATAACAGCTATTGTCCTGCTCATACTATTGAAAAACGATGTGTTATTAGACTCTAGGCCCTGGTCCACGGTAAGTACGCTTGATACTGAAGACTGAATTGACAACAAGTTTTAACTTTATAAACTTTAAGCTATCACCAAAATATGAAGAAGCCAAGTACAGGCCTGTCTACATAAAAAAACAACCCTCCTCAGACGGAGGCTTATGCGCTAGAACGCAGTCGGAAATGGAACGTCTTTCTCACATATTTATTTGTGTCAGTAACACAATTTCCTAAGATTTTTGACTAAGGAATTAGTAAGTAAAGTCCCTATTTGAAATAAAATATATTCAAACTTGTCACAGCATTTATAAAGTGAAAAATTCGCAGAAGATGCCAAAATAATTAATCGAGTAATGTAAATTATCTACAAAATTACAAACACGCCCTTCCCACCAAAAAACGACAAGCCAAGATGGCGCCTAGCTTACTTTTTCTTAAAAGCAGTAACGTGATTAAAAATGTAAAACTCACCATCTTCGCTGGAAGTAGGGAATGCAATCCCGCAACATAATTTCCATCCAGGTATTTGCGGATCTGAACCGTCTTAGTCCAGCTGGATCCAGGTATTTGCGAGGTCCAGCTGGGTGGACTTTTGAAATCAATCGTAACATAGAACTAATAGACCAGGTTTTCACGGTTTTTAATATAACCGAAATTAAATAAGTGTTTTGGTACATCAGGGTATTATGTACAATTCCTTGTAATCCCGCCAGTCAGCGGTATCCCGCAAAATTTTCAGGCGAGATTGTCCCCGCAAAATGTACGCGGGTTCCCGGTATTTCGGGATCCCGGTATCCCGGGATTGCATTCAGTAGCTGGAAGCAATACTTGGCTACATTTAAATTCAGTTAATTCCCAGCGCAATTAATTAAATCCCTGCTCAGTTTCAAACAGCAATAAATCGAAGTCGCTATAATGATCACTTTCAAATGCCCTTCAATCGATTAACCTACACAAAGGCTTAGCAAGGAAGAAGAAGAAGAAGAAAGACATTTATTATACCAACAAGATACATCACAGAAACAAAATAAGCACATAAGTAACATAATATGCACAACACAGAAGGAAAACTAAATACACAACAGACAAAACGAATAAATAAAACAGGACTATAGATGTAGCCTGTGGTGTATCTACATTGCCACAAAAGGCAGCTGACTCAGCGTTGTGCTGAGGAAGTGATCCCTCAGCGCAGAGGTGCCATCGTAAATACTAGCTGACTCGCCAAACGTTGTTTTGCCGTACAAATTAGCCTACGCCCTATTTAGCATACGATTATTCTCAGACCTGCCAAATATACACAAAAAAATGATTTAAATCGGTGTAGCCGTTTCGGAGGAGTTCGATAACAAACACTGTGACACGAGATTTTTTTATACCTAAGTACTAGCTGACCCGGCAAACGTTATCTTGCCATATACACAAAAATACACAAATATACACAAAAAAATTCAGAAAAATCGGTGAAGCCGTTTCGGACGAGTTCGATAGCAAACTTATCTTTATATATTAGATTAGATGATAAGATAACATAAGACAAGATTTATTGAGAAAAAAAACGTTAGTTAATAGATTAACTGATTGTTAGTCTACGAGAAACGGGGTTCAATCTTACAACTTGACGCGGACATATATACGTCCCATTGCAGGACACAGGCAAGACACAGGCCTTCTCTCAGAGAGAGAGTATGGATATAATTGCCAGGCGTGCCCGCTGCGGATTAGCAATTTCAAGCGCTGAGGTATGTGAACACCTCCGACACTCGGTTTCCCTCACGATATTTTCATTCATAGTTAACGAATGATATTGCTACTGTAACTTCACGAATGTACGTGACTTACAAAACAAAGTCATTGGTACATGCCGGGATTCGAACCCACGACCCTCCGATTGCGAGGCCGGCGTTCTACCGCTCGGCTACCACCGCTATTTACATTAAAAAAATAAGAATTTAGATCTTTCCTTATTGGAAGTTTTGCACAAAAATATTATCGAAACCACAGCTACAGTTTCCAAGCGTTGCTTAATTCGAATAAACACAACTTTGCACACTCATTAAAACTTTTCGCAAGTTCTTTGAACTTCGTCCGAGACTAGCGAGGAAATACAGGCGGACATTTCTCTAATCATGTTTACTTTTAATACCAGCTAAGTCAAACCGTAATAAATCAACTTGAACAAACGTTCATTCGGGAGGCTCTTTCCGTCGACTGAGAGGAGTATAAAGGCGTAGCGGTGCAATCACACTGATCTGACTTAATATCCGGCCGCGCCGGTATTGGCTCTGGCTGTTTCCGACCGCCCGGTCTACAGTCAGCTTTAGTGCTTAGATTAGGCTACTATGTAGGCCAGCCCTGCACTGCAAATGTTTGTTTTAGTTAAAGCTCGACAGCAATGGAGGTTAAGCCGTGATATGCAACTTAATATATTAAGGTCGACTTCCACTTAAATTATCATCATCATCATCAGCCCTTTGACGCCCACTGCAGGACATAGGCCGGTTGTCATAACCATGAGGGGTTTTGCCATAATCACCACGCTTGGCAGGCGGGTTGGCGATCGCAGTATGCGGTTGGAATCTCTGGAACACGCTGCTGCCCGTCTCCTGGTAATTTATTTCCTTAATCGCCTTCTACGACATCCATGGGAGGAAATGGAGTTAATCCGGCGCCACGCGGATTAATATTATTACTACCACTTAAATTATATTACTACTTAAATGTCACTTAAGTTGCCATTTAAATTGACTTTTGTATGAAGAAATTTAATTAAATGCTGTTTAAGCCACAAAGAAAGTGGTTCAAGTCGGCCTTAGTCGTTCAGAACTCCTTATTGCAACCTCTAAAACGACTTACTACTTTTATTATCATACGTACTAAAAGTACTTAGACGATTTTTTTAAAATATGTATGTTACATAGAATACAACTGGTGGCCTTATCGCTAAAAGCGATCTCTACCGGACAACTTTAGTATACTTAATAATAATGCAGCCTATATACGTCCCACTGCTGGGCACAGGCCTTCTCTCAGAGAGAGGGTATGGCCTTAATTATCACGCGTGCCCACTGCGGATTGGCGATTTAAAGCGCTGAGGTATGTGAACACCTCAGGCACGCGGATTTCCGCACGATGAAGAACTTATCTGGGTGCTCGGCAGTGCCCCGCCAAGTTGAGCAAAAAAGCGGCACGGGCGTACCATACTTTTTACAAATTCTCGAAGCAGTTCAGGCCTTTTTCAAACCCCCCCTAGAACTTCGTTGTGGATGAAAGTAGAAGCCTGAATTTTCAGTAAATAAGGAGGCATTGTATAAACACGGTATTATTTCAAATTTCATTCTGTTTGAAACAGTAGTTTAAGAATTATAACTAGTCAAAGTTTCTTAATTCTCACTTACTGACTGACTGACCGATCATCAAAATTTTAAGGCACTTCTAGCAGACATAGAAGCTTCAAATTTAAAATAAAATTAGTGTTTAGTGTATGAATCAAGGTAAAACTAAAATTTCAATCCAGTTTTCTAGATACAACAATTGCATAAATAACTTTGATGTTATAAAATAACGCATGAAAATACAATGCATCTTACAAGTAATACATATTATATTAAATTAGATTGTTTAGTGCGATTGCCAAGTGAATCTATTTATTTAAATAACTTTAACTGAGTTGTGACGCTTGGTTTTTTTAAACATTATGTTTTTGATGGCATTCTATGTTTTCTAGAACCTATTCTCACTCTTACAACAATCTATTAATCAGTTGGCGAAAGTACATAAAAAAGCAGCCGACAGCTATTAACAGTAGATTAAAAAATTGTTAATGTACGAGAAACCGGGGGTAAGATAAGATAAGAATATTCTTTATTGCACACAAGAGACTTTAATAAAAGTTACAATGAAAAAGTACAATGCAATTTCTTCCAGACAACCTTGTGACGGAAAGGTTGCCGAATGAGAAAGAGAGACGGGTAGTTGGTGCAAATACGAATGATACATACTTATACTCTCCGTGTGGCGACGGATTAAGAATCGCTATTTTTAAGTGACGCTTCACTTCCGTGGATGTCGTAGAAGGCGACTAAGGAAATAAATTACTAGGAGAGGGGCAGCAGCGTCTTCCTGAGATTCCCACCGCATACTGCGATCGCCAACCCGCCTGCCAAGCGTGGCGATTATGGCAAAACCCCTCATGGTTATGAAAACCATGAGGGAGGCCTGTGTTCTGCAGTGGGCGTCAAGTGGCTGATGATGATGATGATAATTAATAATAAACTTACATAAATCTTACTTAAATAATTGTTATAGACTACCCGTACTACATAAATAGATTATAATACCATATTAAGGTTAGCAAGTTGAAGAGGCAGTGTATAAAGGTTCTCGAGTGCAGACCACGCACCGGCAAAGCCAGCGTAGGACGCCCACCAGCTCGCTGGACCGACGATATGAGTATGGCCGAGGGAGAAACACAAAGCAAGTGGCGTTCCTTGGGGGAGGATGCTGGAGGCACGCCACTTCTTTCTGTCCTCAGCCACCCTCATCCAGCCGCCGCCAGCAATCTACCTCAGATCATCGGTCCAGCGCGCTCGGGCGTCCTCCGCTGCGTTTGCCAGTTGCAGTTTCACGGAACTTGGCCCAGGCTGCGGCTACGGGCGTCAGTGCGACCTCCCTATACATTGAAATAGGAGTTTCCTATTCAATTTGCAACAAATTTAGGTCCCATTGTTGGAAAGAGAATCGATTTTGTAAACAAACGAATCACGACGCTTTTGTCCTGAAAATAGATGCGCAATTGAACGGTAAAATAATGCCTTCGTACTTGGAACTTACAAAAGTGACTTTGTTGAGCCGATTTTGCTTTCGGTGTCACATGAAATAGTCATTAAATTTCATTATATGAATACACGCCTTTATCCCGTCGGGGTAGGCAGAGACTAGGGTTTGCTACTTACCACCATCCTGACAGACCAACACCCGGTTTCTCATACTGCTCAGCTGCTGTCAGTGGTTTTTTTTGTATGCACTTTGGTCAATTGACAGCTGTTAACAGTAGATTAACAGCGTGTTAGTGTAAGAGACACTGGGGTCTAGTCCGCTTCACGCCGGTTTCGGGTACTTTTTATAAAATAGTCTGCGGTATAGGCGTGCGTGCATGCAACGACTAATGAATGTTGAAAAAGCCAAAGTGATCTGTCAGGATCGTGGCAAGTGGCAGTCCCTGGTCTCTGCCTACCCCTCTGGAATACAGGCGCGAGTTTATGTATGTATGTATATCTGCTGTAGAATTATTCCACGAGACATGTCCGGTGCCAATAACTTACTGGACACATTTAAAAGATCTTAAAAAATAATCGCAATCTAATATATAAACTGACTAGCTGACCCGGCAAACGTTGTTTTGCCATAAAAATTCACCTAAGAACTATTTTCAGACCTACTAAATATACACAAAAAAATCACAAAAATCGGTGAAGCCGTTTCGGAGGAGTTCGATAACAAGCACTGTGACACGAGATTTTTACATATTAGATAAGCCAATCTCTCTCTCCGAGGAGGCCTGTGCCCTGCAGCGGGAGGTACGTACAAAAAAGTATGAAAATAATGTCTCTTACATCAATGGGTAATGGCATTTCAGATTGTAAAAGATTATACTACAATACGCGTCAGCGCTTGAAATTGCCAATCCGCGGTGGCCACGCGTGGTAGTAAAGCCCATACTCTCTCTCTGAGACAAGGCCTGTTCCCCGCAGTGGGACGTTTATAGGCAACATTCATTTTAAAAGGTTCCCCGAGGTACAAGCTTACCCTATTTTGGGCCCTATTTCATAGAACAAAGAAAGAAAGCAAGAAATAAAGAGAAAGAGAGAAAGAGACAGAGAGCGGGAGAGAGAAAAGAAAGAAGACAGGGAGAAAGAAAGACAGGCAAGCACATCACAAATATGGAAATAAACCCAGACTGGGACCATTTCTACAAATGTTCGGCGGCCCTCAGTAGGAATCGAATCTACGACCTCCGGCGTGGTAAGCAGACGTGGCCCCGCTAGACCAGCGAGGCAGTCATAAGTTAAAATTAATATTATTATTTATTTATTTATTTATTTTTATTTTCACATTTGGAGATCTTACAGCTTACAGTAGTAAAATACAGTAAGTAAATTAATGACACAAAAAAGCCATGGGTTAGTCTCGCAGTTAGCACTAAATTTAAAAGAGGGTTCTAATTTTGGTTAGGTTAGTTGTTGCTTCTTCAATGTTTAAATTACTAATACTTTAAATTGATACAGAGCTAGATGATGTTACATGCAGATCAAGAAAAAAGTCTTGTATTTCTTACAGAGATCTCAATACAGCAGGGTTGTTCACAGCCTCAACGAAGTTGTCCACAAAGAGTTTGATTAATTCGTTGCGTTTCGTACTAAATAAGTCTACGCTATTGCTTATTGAGTTAAATAGGTTACATGCTCGGATCAGAAAGGAATTTTGCCTATAGTTGGTCCTCGCGTGGGGAACATAGGTATACATAATACGTATTTTTATGTTGAGAAGAAGAAGAAGAAGAAGAATATTCTTTATTGCACACAAGAAGCGAGGACATAAAATATGAAAGTTACAATGAAAAAGTACAATGGGCGGCCTTATTGAGATTACATTTTATGGAGATTCACGGCTGATGTACGCTTGCCTTAAGTAGAAGGGCGGGCAAGCGATGTATCAATGTTCTCACAAATACGATACGTGATGCCTATTTCATGGAGTCTACGTTCCGATACAATGTAACGGTATCGGTTTTCAATATTCCACTCACTTTATCTAAAAGCTATTTATACGACTGTAGTTGGAAAATGTGGCTAAACCAAGAGGAAAGTTAAGCTACGAAGCCGGTGTAAAAAAGTCCGTCAACGTGCGACTGACGGGCGGTCGACGGGCACGTTACGGGAACGGACTTTTTTTGCACTTCTACTATAGTTTCCAACTGTGTAAGTATTTAAGGATTATTTTCGATTGAAATCGTGCCGCATGTACGTCGCCGACCCGTTATAGCGTGGATATAGCTTAGGATGGTCCCTCAAGGAGCACTTCCATACAAACGTAGTTTTATTTTAATTCACAAATGACATGCTGGATCCCAATGACACTTTATCATATGTTTAGAGGACACACATCAAGGTTTAGTCGTAAAATAGTCGTTATTTTGGGCATGTTACCGATCACAAAGTTAATTATGCACTAGATATACATAAGAAACAGTTACCGAAGAATTTATTTCTGTGATTGATTCTTCAATCAAAGGAATTTTCAGAGAGATTTTCTCAGTTCAAAGAATTATCGGAAAAACTCATTATGTACCCTGATGTGACGTCATTTCATAAAGTGAACTTGTCCCAATTCGAGTGGTTAGAATTCGAAGAGTTTGAAATGCAGCTACTTGATTTCCAGTGTAGTTCAATATGGATTCAAAAAATCATTGAAATAAGAAAACAGTTGGAATTAATAGAAACAGAAAGACTGAAGTTATTAATATAAGTATAAGTAAACAGGCTTACAACAAAATTTTAGAAACATGGTATGCGTTGCCAGACATATTTAACTGTTTGAAGAAGCTGGCTTGTGCTATTTTAACAATGTTTTCATCTAAATATGCCTGCGAGCACCTAGTCTGCGAGTCATTAAAGACTCGGTTAGAAACCTTTTGACTGATGAACCAGTTCAGCGTGCATTCTGCTAAAAGCAACATCTTACAACCCTAATAAAAATTATTTGTCATCTAATCCGCAAGAACAAAAGTCACACTAATTGCACTTTAATTTAAATTGAGATTGCAAACTGTTTTTTTTTATATTGTACGGAATCAGGCGTTACTTTGCGGAAATCCATAATGACATTAAAATGTGAAAATTACTTTGCTAAATTCCGCCAAAATTCCACAAGCACCAAGCGGTTAGTTAATGCACCGCCCTCCCTCCCACTTTTTCAAGCAGAAGCAGGCAAGACACAAACACACCTCGAGGATGCCTCGTGTTAGAGGCGAAACGCGTCGCAACGCATTTTTTCACACAAGTATTGGTGTCGGTGGTGGTGTGTTTGTGTCTTGCTTCTGCTTGAAAAAGTGGGAGGGAGGGCGGTGCATTAATTAACCGCATGGTGCTTGTGGGATTTTGGCGGAATTTAGCAAAGTAATTTTCACATCTTAATATAGTTTTTTTTTTTTGTAATTTTTTTTTTTTTTTTTTTTTTAAAGTAGCCTTTATACGTCCCACTGCATGGCTCTGCATAGATAGTACGACATAGCGAGTCACACGTTTTGTGGCGCTGAAATGTCACAATTTGACAACTAATGTACTGGAAAGTCGCGACTTTTGACGTTAAAATGCGCTACTCGCGTCGTCGTACTACTCATGCAGATCTTCTCTCGGAGAAAGAGTTGGGGCGTAATCACCACGCATGCCCACTGCAGATTGGCGAATTCAAGCGCTAAGGTATGTGAATACTTCAGACTATTAACTTAACACCGGATTAACTTACTCAGAGCGAAACCAGGGCCTAGATTCTGTTAATGCATTGTAGTAATATGACAACTGCATGAACATGGCGGTTTTCATTTCATGGCTGCTTTAAGTCTACGCGGGCACACCCATCAAACCTTCTAGGCGTCAATGGTACGAAAAAACACGTCACGTGACCCGACAGTGTACCTGTCATTATACTACAATGCACTAACAGAATCGAGGCCCTGGTCGGACTCATCCGACAAAAACCAAGTAAGTTTATCCGGTGTTAAGTTAATAATGGAAGCGGTGGTAGCCTAGTGGGTAGAACATTGGACTCGGAAGCGGGAGACCCAGGTTCGATTCCCAGTGCGGGCATGTAACTATGACTTTTCTTTCTAAGTTATGTACATTTGTGAAGTTGTAGTAGCAATACCACTCGCTTACGGTGAAGGAAAACATCGTGAGGAAACCTGGGTGTCTGAGCTATTCACATACCTCAGCGCTTGGAATCGCCAATCCGCAGTGGGGACGCGTGGTTATTAAGCCCATACTCTCTCTGAGAGAAGGCCTGTGCCCTACAGTGGGACGTATATAGGCTGCTTATGAAGTTATTAATGTGTTTTGCTTACGATGTTTTAGTTCGAAAATACTTCCAGACGCCCATGTATGGTATTGATACATACATAAATATATTCTTTTGCACTAAACCGTGCTGAGGACAATTTTTTTAAAAACCTATTTAGAGGTTAAAAATTCCTCCCATGCCGGGACTTGAACCCGCAACCTCTGGCTCAAGTCCCGGTAAAAAAAAAGTCAAGTCAAGTCAAGGTCGCGGGTTCAAGTCCCGGCATGGGTGGAATTTTTAGCCTCCAAATAGGTTTTTAATAAATACATAAACTCGACGCGCCTGTTCCCCAGATTCTTATTCTTCTTATTCACAAAGTCAAAATTATTTGATGGCACGTCTATGACCTCATTTTCTTACAAATAAATGGCACGTGGATACATAAAGGTTCGCCTACCCTGCTCTACAGGGGACTATAAATTCGCTCACTGAATTTTAAGGAGACATTCCATGATTTAGAAAAAAATATGGTGCTAATTTCAGATAAAATCATGCGTTATAAAAAAATATGTCTGGTGTTACTTTGAATGACAGGATACGCAATAGTGTGGTTAGAGAACGTTGTGGACTGGAAGAGGATGTAGTGACAAGAATTGAGAAAGGCATGTTGCGTTGGTTTGGACATGTGGAGAGGATGAAGGAAGAAAGATTGACAAAACAAATATATCGAGCGAATGTGGATGGAAGGGCTGGTAAGGGACGACCCAGACGGACATACTTCGACCAAATAGGGGATGTATTAGCAAAGGGCAAGATAAAAAGTACCCGAAACCGTCGTGCGGACTAATGAATGTTGAGAAAGCGAAAGTGATCTGTCAGGATCGTAGCAAGTGGCAGTCCCTGGTCTCTGCCTACCCCTCTGGGATACAGGCGTTTATGTTATGTTTTGTTATAAAAAATATTTTATTACCATTACTTCACTTAAGCATAAACAAACAGTATTAGGACGAAAAGTCATAAAAATCCAAAAAACCTATGTTTTGAGCTTTTTACGGTCGACGCCGGCCAAATCAATTGTTTTTTTAATTGTTTACGCATATCGGACGTCAGGCTCTTAAGCACTTAACACTTAACGTATTAGAAAACATTTTTCAACGTTAAGGTACTTCCTACCACTTCAAATTTGGTTTCACAGTTTGGAGCCAAAGGTCGGATATCACGGATATTTAGAAATATATTTTACCATTACTGATAAATCATTAAAAATACTGTTTTTCAACATTCCCTCAAAATGCGGTGGACGAATTCAAAATCACCCTGTAGTGCTTGGTTAGCCGGTACCACCCACCGCCTTTAACCTTATTGCCTTTCAGGAAAGCATCCTTATATTATTTTACCCTCAACGGTTTTCCCTAATCGCTTCGGCAGAGCGTTTTTTTGCCGAGAAACTTTCTTCTTGCTGATTAATGCTGCCAACCACTTGTAGCTGCACAATATAATAAAACAGAAGTCCTTTTAACTTATATTTGCGCGCGGCTCTAGGAGTGCGTGCGCTCGTAATTATACATCATCATCATCAGCCATTCGACGCCCACTGCAGGACATAGGCCTCCCTCATGGTTTTAAAAGCTTTCCGGTGTTGTGCCGCCGCATCCAGCGTCTCCCCGCCACCGTAACCAAGTCGTCAGACCATCTGGTGGGGTGGCCTTCCCACGCTGCGTCGTCCGGTCCGCGGTCGCCAGGTCAGAACTTTTTCGCCCCAACGGCCATCAGTTCTCCGAGCTATGTACCCCGCCCACTGCCACTTCAACTGAGCAATTCTTCGAGCTATATTAGTAACTCGGGTTCGTCTGCGGGTTATACAGGGCCCTTATTATGAAGCAGCGATATGTTCGGAAGGGTCGTCAACGTCGCGCCTTGGACCATGGTTGGATCTCCGATGATCTCGCTACTTCCGATAATGTCGTATTTTTCTTAATAAGGGCCCAGTTTTAATTTGTCGTCCGAGCAATGCACACAAAGTCACTGTATACGGCTTACCCACACGGAGCCGCACGCAAAGATGAATTGAACAATATATACTATGTTGTGCATTGTCCAGCATAATAGACTGCCTCGTTGGTCTAGCCGTTAAGGCGCTTAGCTACCGAAACGGAGGTCGTGGGTTCGATTCCCACTGGGGGCCGCCGTACATTTGTACAAATGGCCTCAGTCTGGGTTTATTTTCATGTTTGTGACGTCCTTGCCTGGTTAGCATAGAACAGGGTATCCTAGTTTGGGACCAGTTGGCCAAGTGATTGCATTGTGTGGAACTTATTATTGTCATAAAAAGTACCAACCAGAAAATAGAGAGCGTCCATGCAACGACTCATTAATTTTGATGAAGCGAAAGTGGTGTGTCAAGTAAAGGTATTTTCAGAAATATTCTCAAGAAGTTGTTCTTGTTGTTTTTGTAAGGCTAATTATATCCAATTGGCTGTTATCTTAATGTGTCCTTGATATCAAAGAGGACAAAAGCTTTAGCGTCATCTTTAGCCTTCTAATTCTGATTGATTTTGAATGTCGAGTATAATTTCGGTTACATAGATAAGCATATTGTGAAGAATTTCATGCAACAAGTTGGTAATCATCCTTATTCAGTATTCAGACAAGACAAAACTATCGTTCTGTTGAATATACATCATGGCTGTATTTACATAAAACATCGCTTACGGGATAGCCAGTCTACCAAGACCTGCCACCATCTTTCCTTGAGCTTTATTCCTAGCACTTAAGACGTTAGTTGGCTAGCTGAGAAATACCTGGTAGCGTAAAGCATTTCCTGTCACGAATAAGATTTTATAGTTTTTTAATTAAAGCCACTATATAGTTGGTGGAAGGAAGACGTGGGCGGAATAAGGGCTATATCTTTAATTCTGCTTCAGTGACCTTTAACCAACGTTTGTTGAGAATATTTCTAGGGTCAGACCAAATATGACTGACCAGACAAGCCCTCACGTGCTGTCCCAGGGCAGTTGAAACAGGGGGCGGCCAAGGAAATCTTGGAAAAGATCCAAGATTTTTTGATTAATTAAATTGCAGATTAATCATTATTAAATAGTCCCTTCTAAAAATAGGTTAACTGAAGTTCGAAAATTTGGCAATATCCCCGCGGTGGATTTATTTCAGTTGTAATTAGTTCAGTAATAAAGTACTGCCGAGAAAGGGTTAACTGGATTATAACCAAGCCGTATTTTTTCATGGAAATGCGGATCCACTCATTGAATAAGCTTAAATTATAGCGAATTGAATTGACACGGAACAGAGATCTAGTATTTTCTAAGGTTAACACGAGCACTACACATAATAAAAACTGAATTTCTGAAAATCTATGTCTCAGCATGTACCTCGCCAGAGGCACGGGCCTGCTCGCCATAAACACAGGCTACATGTGAGCCTAGCTATGGCAGCAGACATTTACCCAAGTACATTTTATGTTATGTTTTTTCTATTGAATAACATAATGTAGATGTATTACTATGTAACCATAACTTTTTCGATAAACAATTTATTTATTTATTTATTGTTTGTGATGTCGTTGTTTCTGGTTCCCACGACACAGGGTATCCTAGTGCGGGGCCAGAAGCAAAGCAATGTATACGCCTGTATGTAAATGTTTTATATTTATTAATTTGAACGGATATTTACCCGTTTACTTTTCCATTTTACAATTTTCCGACGTTTCGGTACCTTTGCAAGTGCTGTGTTCTCGGTAGACTGAGGTGACAGGCGTCTTTTTGGAAGCATTAACTGTCAGTTTACTACCCTCGGCAAAAAACCCTTGCTTCAAGTGTGACTGTCGATTGACTTGGCCATCGTATCTCACAAGTACTTACATATAACATTAAATTGGATTGTTTATGTTTTAATAAAGTAGATTGACTTTGCGATTGCAAAATCAATCTACTTATTTAAAACATAAAAGATTTTTAATATTGATATAGTCACTATAAGATGTTGATAGGTTAGCTAATTAACGTAATAACTTAAGACAGAAGGACCCTTGTAGGGACTGAATAAATTAACCGAATTTTTCAACTTTTTACGGTAGAAGAACTGAGTTAAGAGACTTGGTTTTTTTTTCAAGTGATGTTTTTGATGGCATCTCATTTCTTTTTGTAGATACCTAGTCCTACTTTTTTCCTTGACCATTTTACAATTCACCTCTGAACACAATTATGTATGTTAATCAATTACCTACACCTATTATTCCATTATATTATACATATACGGGAACACTAATTCATTCTCTGCAAATATAACTTTGTAATCCTTTATATTTATATAAGATTACAAAGTTGGTGTACCAAGACCGAAATTGCTGAACTTTATTTGTACCCAAACCACTAAATATGTTCTAAATTTGAAACTTCTATGTCTACTAGAAGTGCCTTAGAGTTTTGATGATCGGTCAGTCAGTCAGTCAGTGAGTGAGTGACAAAATTAAGAAACTTTGACTAGTTATAATTCTTAAACTACTGTATCAAATTGAATTGAATTTGAAATAACCCGTATTTATACAATGCCTGCTTGGTTACTGACAATTTCGGCTTATAGTTTTATCCACGACGAGGTTGTAGGGGTTCGAAAATGGCCTGAACTGCTTCGAGAAAAGAATGGTACGGCCGTGCCGCTTTTTTGCTCGACTTGGCGGGGGCACTGCCATGCTCTCAAATTATGTAAGTACTTACAAATTTGTACGGAATCCTCGGTGAACCTACGGAATCGTAATTGGGTATTTGACAACATACTTAGTTACTTTTAAAACGGAATTTTGTATGAAAATACTGGCCAATTCGGTTTCACGCAAGGGCGGTCTACGACGGATGCTGGTGTCACATTAGTTAAACATATATTTAGTGCATGGGAGGATCGGAAGGATGCTATAGGTGTTTTCTGTGACTTTTCGAAGGCATTTGACTGCGTAGACCATAAAACACTTCTCTTAAAATTAAAACACTACGGAGTGAATGGGAGGAGCTTAAAACTTATGAGATCATATTTAGAAGGGAGGGTTCAAAAAGCTGACATAAATAGGACTAAATCATCCGGGTCGGAGGTTAAGATGGGAGTGCCACAGGGATCTATTTTGGGGCCGTTCCTTTTCCTCGTATATGTAAATGATTTGCCGTTCATGGTTCAAAATATGTCAGAGATAGTATTGTTTGCAGATGACACGTCACTTATTTTTAAGATTAAGAGACAAGAAAATGACCTTGCGGGTACAAATAATGCTCTCTCTAAGGTACTATATTGGTTTACTTCTAATAACTTATTTTCTAATAACTTATTATTAAATTCAAAAAAGACAAAATGTATAAAATTTACACTACCAAATGTCAAAATGGTTGACAGCAATGTTATATTGGGGAATGATAAACTAGACCTTGTAGAAGAAACTGTATTTCTGGGTATCACAATTGATGCAAAGCTTCAATGGGGTCCTCATATAGGAAAATTGGCAAATAGGCTCAGTTCTGCAGCATACGCAGTTAAAAGAATCCGGGAACTAACTGATGTCGCAACTGCTAGGCTTGTTTATTTTAGTTACTTCCATAGTATTATGTCCTATGGTATACTACTGTGGGGTCGGGCTGCAGACATTGAGACCATCTTCGTCCTGCAGAAGAGAGCGATCAGATTCATATATAAGCTAGGCAATAGAGATTCGTTAAGAGATTTCTTTAAAGAAACCAACATCCTAACAGTTGCTAGTCAGTATATCTATTAAAATATTATGTATGTTAGGAAAAATATCAGTGACTTTAAAACTGTAGGTAGCCAACACAATGTAAATACTAGAAATAGACATAAACTTTCGTTCCCAAAATTTAGGCTGGCAAAGGTTAATACATCCTTTATGGGGCATTGTATACGTTTCTACAATAAGATCCCTGAGGATATAATAAGCTTGCCAGAAACGCGGTTCAAAAAATGTGTGAAGCGCACTTTGTGCCAAAAAAGCTACTATAACATTAAAGATTATTTAGATGACAATGATGTCTGGAATTAAAGCCAGTTCAATGCATGAGTTTTAGAACATTTATATAAATCCTGTAAATTAAGGACTTGAAAAGACTAAGTTTGGAGTTTTTTTGTCCATTTTTTCTCCAAAATGATCTAGATTTTGAAATGGACACCTAGTTTAACTTGTAACGTTCATTAAGTCGCAGTTTCTGTGCTACTTTGAATAAAAAAATTTGATTTTGATTTTGATTTTTATGACGTCACATTTCAGAGCACTCTTTTTATGTTTAATCTATTTAAAAATTGTAATAACTAGTAATTGACTAAAAGAGAATTTTGTAATTTTTGTTTTAATCGAGCATTATGAAATAATTTATTGTTGATCGTGTTAAATACCGTATTGACCGTTTTTTTCATTGGTGGGGCGCTAGTATTACCGCATAGAGCCCCTTAAAAGAAGATTTATTTATTTAGTTTATTTTGTTTATTCAGGAAACCAACCGGCTTTACAAATTAATTAACTTCTTCAAGTAGACAAGCTTAATAGCGAATTATAGGTTACCTCAGAAGATATAATGTACTGAGTTTTTTTACGTTTAATAAAGACAAATTCACAAAACCAGAATCAACTCACATAAGTATTATTTTAACAAAACTGAATTGTGAAATAAACTTAATCTGCTAACATCATTAGGTACATCACCGTAATCGTAATGGACTATTATGTTGAATTACCATGAAGAGATAAATAAATAGATTTATTAGTGTACGAGAAACTGTTGGCAAGTTTCGCAGCTTCTTTAAGCAACGTACTCCAGAACCACGCCCTTACATTCATAAAAGAACGCGTTTCGATCAAAATCACATTTCAGACGCAATCAAGGCAAAAAATCTATTGAAATCTGTTCGATAGAATCGGCAGACATCAAATTGAATTCACATCTCTTGTGATTTTGCATCGACGCGTGAAAAATGCGCAAGCAATGTCAGAGCTCTCTAGATTTTATACAGGGCGTTTAAACTACGGGTACTGAACACCAAAACTTAACTTATCCATTGATTTTTGCTGGAAAATAAATTATGATATAATATTCTTAATATCTAAAATACAGTCAAAACATACAACACTTACATTAATACTCTAGATATATTTACTTACCCCTGTATCATTTAGGGAACTTGTTTCACATAAAAGTTCAGGGTATAAGTATTGTAATGAAGTCCTTTAATAACTTTTTTCTTAAATAAAAAGATAAAAAGTACCCGAAACCGGCGTGCGTCCATGCAACGACTATTGAATGTTGCTGAAGCAAAAGTGGCCAATCAGGCTGGTCTCTGCCTACCCCTCTATGTAATGTAATGTTTTTTTTTATAAAGTAGGATTAATGCAGTAGAAATAAGGTCCTTGACAAGTATGTCTGGTGTGACTTTGAATGACAGGATACACAACAGTTTGATTAGAGAACGTGGACTGAAAGAGGATGTAGTGACTAGAATTGAGAAAGGAATGTTGCGTTGGTTTGGACATGTGGAGAGGATGAAGGAAGAAAGATTGACGAAACATATATATCGAGCGAATGTGGATGGAACGTGGGGGTAAGGGACGTCCTAGGCGGACATACTTCGACCAAATAGGGGATGTATTAGCAAAGGGAAAGATAAAAAGTACCCGAAACCGGCGTGCGTGCACGCAACGACTAATGAATATTGAGGAAGCGAAAGTGATCTGTCAGGATCGAGGCAAATGGCAGTACCTGGTCTCTGCCTACCCCTATGGGATACAGGCGTGTGTTTATGTATGTGTATGTATGTTATTTATTAGCAATAAGGCTAGTACCTTTTTCATTGTATCTTTTATCTCGGTATTTTCTATTTCTGGTGTGCAATAAAGATCTTATCTTATCTAATCTTATGTATGATTCCCCGTGGCCCCCACTCTAAGCTTAGCTCAAATCGCGTAACAAGATTGCGTGTATATAACCTGTCTACCCGCATAGAGGCAAAGTAACGAAGCATGAAACTGCGAGGGCGGGCGGCACTCTGCATGAGAACGGGACCCGCCCAAAGGTTCCGCCCAACTGGTTAGTCTGATCCGGCTATGCGAGGTTGTTAAGTTTAAAAAGCGGAATGCATTGTTATTTTTCACCGTTTTGCTTGTTAAAACGAGTACATGACGCCTTTTTTCTGTTTAGAAGATTAACAGCCGCTTGACAGTTGTGTATACAGGGTTAGCTCCAATTCTCGTTAGCCCAGTTAGTTTCTAGAAGTTTTTTCAGATTCCATAATCATCAACATCATCATCATCATCAGCCTACGCTTGTCCACTGCTGGACATAGGCCTCTCCTATTGCACGCCACTGAGCACGCTCCACCGAGTCTGAGGACGTCCTACACTACGTTTACCGATCTGCGGTCTCCAACTCTCCACTCAAGAACTCGTCTACCCCATCGGTTATCAGTTCTTCGGATGATATGGCCGGCCCACTGCCACTTCAGCATGCTAATTCGGTGGGCTATGTCGGTGACTTTGGTTTTCTGTCGGATCACCTCGTTTCGAATTCGGTGTTTCCGAGAAACCCCGAGCATAGCCCTTTCCATAGCACGCTAAGCGACTTTAAATATGTAGACCAGCCCCACCGTGAGTGTCCACGTTTCGGCACCGTATGTATTTTTTTTTTAGATTTATGTTTTAAAAATATCAGTTTTCATGTAAGCTTAGTAAATTCGCGCGGCGCGCCCCAGCAATGTCCTAGCCCTCGATAAAACATTCTATCATTCTAGCATCTACCTCTTGCCGTTATTAATATCGAGCAAGAAACGGCGAAAAAAATCGCGTTTGTTGTATGGAAGCCCCTCTTAAATAATATATTTATTTTATTCTTTTTTAGTATTTGTTGTTATAGCGGCAAAAGATTTGTGAAAATTTCAACTATCTAGCTAGCATGGCTCATGAGATACAGCTTGGTGACAGACAGACAGATGGACAGTGGAGTCTTAGTAATAGGGTACCTTACCCTTTGAGTACAGAACCTTAAAAAGCGTCACCTCAAAGAAAGTTATTAAAAATTGAAAATTTTACAATAAAATTCTAAAGTCGTAGAACAATAGTAGTGTTAGCAACAATTTTTTTAGGACTTGCGAACTTTTGAGGTAGCCTTGTAACGTAAACTAGCGGCTGGGAGCCAATTATAAAATCACTACAACTTAAAAAAAAACAAGAAAAAAAAACAAAAACCTCAAGAAAAGTTAGAGTTGCAGCTGTAGAGCAGTCGAGTACGATTAAACTCATCAACAGCTTTTGTCTTTAAGCTGAGTGCGGCTGAATTTTGATATGTTTATTTTATTCGCTATTTAGACCAGATTAGATTAAATTAGAACTGTTTGAATTGTACACACCAGAAATAAAACACATTAAAAGCCTAATTTTTCACTCCTAAACCACAAACTTATCTATTTCACTTGCTATTGTTGGTAACATAATACACCTAGAATAAATGCGTTTATCACAGACTTTTTCCAAATTTTGAGTGGCTGAGGAATAGCCCTCGGGAACAGGGTCTCGGGTAAAAATAGTCACCTCAGATGCTAGCTCGTACATCTGTCGCGCGATCCACTGAACCGTGCTGCGCTGTACTCAGGGCTACGATAAGGGAAGACTTCGATGTAGACAAACCAGGTAAAGTCGGCAGCACATACATCTTTACATTTTATGAATTGCATTAGCGCCCACCAGTGAATAAAAAACGGCCAAGTGCGAGTCGAATCTATACAACATAAGACGTATTTACATAGTATTTGTTGTTAGAGGGCAATAGAATTGCATCATCTGTGTAAATTTCAACAGTCTAGCTGTCACGGTTAAAGAGCTACAGCCTGGTGACAGACAGACGCACAGTGGAGTCTTAGCAATAAGGTCCCTTACCGTTTGGTTACGGAACCCTAAAAACACCCTGTGCGCCTAGGAGAAGTTTATGTGGTACGGAGTTTACGGAGTTTCTACCTGATAACAGTAAAGATGAAACAACTTATTGACCAAAAAACTCAGAAATAGGTATGTTAATCAAAAACTGTTATCATAATTTAAATTTCTATTTGCTTAACCCTCAATCTCGTTGAGGAATTATTAAGTATATTGTGTGTCTGTTATTTATTGTTTTGCACGTAATGAATACCTAAATAATTTAACGCTAAGATCTGTCATAAGACGAACTGCATTGCAGTGCCCTTTCAGGGTATCATGGACCTCCAAACACCAATACCACCTGTACTATTAACTATGTACGAGATTTGGCTATACAGAATTCAATTTTTTCAATTCAATTCAAATATTTTTATTCATTGTAAAAACAGAATGTTTACTTAATGAACGTCAAAGTTGTTAGTTTCACAATTAATGGATTATGTGGAGAAGAAGCTAACAAAGAAACTCCACATTTATTCTTTTCAAAACACGTTTTAACTTAATTAACAGAGTTTTCAACTTAAAATATTAGTCATGAATGTGTTGAACACTAGTCACAATCGTCCTTTAAATAATATTAATCTACTGTTTAATGCCAAACATCTTTGTCTTCTAAATAATCCTTGATGTTATAGTAAGCCTTTTTGCACAGAATGTGCTTAACATATTTTTTAAATCGCGTTGGAGGTAACTCTAATATATCTTGAGGAATTTTGTTGTAGAACCTTATACAGTGCCCCATGAATATGAGATGAGATGAGATGATGATTTATATAGCGTCCAGTGGCACCTTCACCCACACTAGATGGGAGCAGAGAACACTCGGACGCTGCAGTGCCTGGGACATTGTTTTAGATGGAGTAGGCTTGCCCAGCGCCTATACCAACCACAAAAAGTAAAAAATAAAAAATCCTGACAGATTAGTCGGCCTAGCCCACAGGAAAGTACATGCGGAGGCAATCAAGCCGCGAGTTTCTTCACGATATTACGACTCGCAAGCGAGAGACCCAAGTTCGATTCCCAGTGCGGGCACGCACCTATGAGTTTCTTTATTTTCAAAGTTACGTACATCTGCGACTTGGTAGTAGCAATAAAGAATATGAATACATCTTTGATCTTTCCATTGATCTTTACTTTAAGAGCGGATCTCGAATTATGTCTGCACCAGCCACGCAACACGCAAGTGGTGCTCAGAATTTATTAACCCGATAGGCTGCCAACACCACACATCTTCAGTGTTATTCCTAAAATGTACAGCTCCTGAACGATGTCGGTCAGAGTTTGTCACTTACAGCTAATAACTTCCACACAACACAATCACTTGTCCTCGTCCCGAACTAGGATCCCCTGTGCTATGGTAACCAGGCAAGGACCTCACAAGACCGGTGTGAAGTTAGCTGACAAACTTAGCTGACAAACATAGCTGACACTATTACA
Source organism: Yponomeuta malinellus (assembly GCA_947308005.1). Lineage (NCBI taxonomy): Eukaryota > Metazoa > Arthropoda > Insecta > Lepidoptera > Yponomeutidae > Yponomeuta > Yponomeuta malinellus. The sequence continues at coordinate 4,691,809 of OX371019.1, forward strand.
CGACCAAATAAAATGGTCGTTTTTAAAAAAGGCTTTCATAAGCCAGTAGGTACGACAAAATGCCTATGGCAATAATAAATTTATAATGGTATTAAACGGTCAAGACCGAAAACCAAATGTTATATTTAGAATTAAGAAATACTGTCCCATCAAAAAATATTCTGAGATAAGCTCCTCACAACTAAGCTATTTTGGGGAACATTCTGACCGTAAGTAATTGTGACAATAAAAGATGTTAAAACATATCTTAATTATGGCTCAATACCGTGGCTCAATAGCAGTGAAAACGTGAAGAAATAAAAAATATTCGCAAAATTTTCAGTACGCGTTTATGTTTCTTATTGGGATACTAAAAAAATTAGAATTTCTAGAAGGCTGGATCTTAGTTATTACGGTTCCTTAGATACTAAGGAAACTGTTAAGGTATAAATAGAAGCATCAAACCCTTCAGTTTTTGTGATAAAGTGGAGCAGACAAACAATTTGTGAGAAAAATCTCTCCGGAGTTGCGCCCTCGACGACATACCGCAGAAAACAGAATTTCTACCACTTTAGAAATACAAAATTATGATTGCATAGACTCTAAAGTATTTTAAATAAATCAATTTATACCTTCAGACCATTCAGTTTCTCTGAAATCGGGCGATAGACAAAATAATGGAGAAAATTTCAAAAAGCCCTTTATGATTTTCTTGGGATATACCAAAATAACGAATTTCTAACAGGCTGGATTTATGTTATTTTGGTTTCATAGATACTACTTAAACTACTTATTTATAAATTGAGCCATGAAACCATTCAGTTTTTGCGATAAAGCGGAGCTGACAAATAATTTGTGAGAAAAATCTCTCTAGAGATTCTTTCTGGGCGACGTATTGCAGCAAAACGAATTTCTACCACTTTAAAAATGCAAAATTATGATTGCAAAGACTCTAAAGTATTTTAAATAAATCAATTTATACCTTCAGACCATTCAATTTTTCTGAAATCGGGCGATAGACAAAAATAATGGAAAAAATTTAAAATAACCTTTGTGATTTTCTTGAGATATACAAAAAAAACGAATTTCTAACAGGCTGGATTTATGTTATTTCGGTTCCTTAGATACTACTTAAACTACTTAACTATAAATTGAGACATGAAACCATTCAGTTTTTGTGACAAAGCGGAGCTGACAAATAATTTGTGAGAAAAATCTCTCCAGAGTTTCTTTCTGGGCGACGTATTGCAGCAAAACGAATTTCCAACACTTTAGCAATGCAAAATTATGATTGCATAGACTCTAAAGTACTTTAAATAAATCAATTTATACCTTCAGACCATTCAGTTTTTCTGAAATCGGGCGATAGACAAAAATAATGGAGAAAATTTGAAATAACCTTTGTGTTTTTCTTGAGATATACAAAAAAAACGAATTTCTAACAGGCTGGATTAATGTTATTTCGGTTCCTTAGATACTACTTAAACTACTTAACTATAAATTGAGACATGAAACCATTCAGTTTTTGTGACAAAGCGGAGCTGACAAATAATTTGTGAGAAAAATCTCTCCAGAGTTTATTTCTGGGCGACGTATTGCAGCAAAACGAATTTCTAACACTTTAGCAATGCAAAATTATGATTGCATAGACTCTAAAGTATTTTAAATAAATCAATTTATACCTTCAGACCATTCAGTTTCTCTGAAATCGGGCGATAGACAAAAATAATGGAGAAAATTTGAAATAACCTTTGTGTTTTTCTTGAGATATACAAAAAAAAAACGAATTTCTAAAAGGCTGGATTTATGTTATTTCGGTTCCTTAAATACTACTTAAACTACTTAACTATAAATTGAGACATGAAACCATTCAGTTTTTGTGACAAAGCGGAGCTGACAAATAATTTGTGAGAAAAATCTCTCCAGAGTTTCTTTCTGGGCGACGTATTGCAGCAAAACGAATTTCTAACACTTTAGCAATGCAAAATTATGATTGCATAGACTCTAAAATATTTTAAATAAATCAATTTATACCTTCAGACCATTCAGTTTTTCTGAAATCGGGCGATAGACAAAAATAATGGAGAAAATTTGAAATAACCTTTGTGTTTTTCTTGAGATATACAAAAAAACGAATTTCTAACAGGCTGGATTAATGTTATTTCGGTTCCTTAGATACTACTTAAACTACTTATTTATAAATTGAGACATGAAACCATTCAGTTTTTGTGACAAAGCGGAGCTGACAAATAATTTGTGAGAAAAATCTCTCCAGAGTTTATTTCTGGGCGACGTATTGCAGCAAAACGAATTTCTAACACTTTAGCAATGCAAAATTATGATTGCATAGACTCTAAAGTATTTTAAATAAATCAACTTATACCTTCAGACCATTCAGTTTCTCTGAAATCGGGCGATAGACAAAAATAATGGAGAAAATTTGAAATAACCTTTGTGTTTTTCTTGAGATATACAAAAAAAACTAATTTCTAACAGGCTGGATTTATGTTATTTCGGTTCCTTAAATACTACTTAAACTACTTAACTATAAATTGAGACATGAAACCATTCAGTTTTTGTGACAAAGCGGAGCTGACAAATAATTTGTGAGAAAAATCTCTCCAGAGTTTCTTTCTGGGCGACGTATTGCAGCAAAACGAATTTCTAACACTTTAGCAATGCAAAATTATGATTGCATAGATTCTAAAGTATTTTAAATAAATCAATTTATACCTTCAGACCATTCAGTTTTTCTGAAATCGGGCGATAGACAAAAATAATGGAGAAAATTTAAAATAACCTTTGTGTTTTTCTTGAGAAATACAAAAAAACGAATTTCTAACAGGCTGGATTTATGTTATTTCGGTTCCTTAGATACTACTTAAACTACTTAACTATAAATTGAGACATGAAACCATTCAGTTTTTGTGACAAAGCGGAGCTGACAAATAATTTGTGAGAAAAATCTCTCCAGAGTTTCTTTCTGGGCGACGTATTGCAGCAAAACGAATTTCTAACACTTTAGCAATGCAAAATTATGATTGCATAGACTCTAAAGTATTTTAAATAAATCAATTTATACCTTCAGACCATTCAGTTTCTCTGACATCGGGCGATAGACAAAAATAATAGAGAAAATTTCAAAAAGCCCTTTATGATTTTCTTGAGATATACCAAAATAACGAATTTCTAACAGGCTGGATTTATGTTATTTTGGTTTCATAGATACTACTTAAACTACTTATTTATAAATTGAGACATGAAACCATTCAGTTTTTGTGATAAAGCGGAGCTGACAAATAATCTGTGAGAAAAATCTCTCCAGAGATTCTTTCTGGGCGACGTATTGCAGCAAAACGAATTTCTACCACTTTAGAAATGCAAAATTATGATTGCAGAGACTCTAAAGTATTTTAAATAAATCAATTTATACCTTCAGACCATTCAATTATTCTGAAATCGTTTCATGTCTCAATTTATAGTTAAGTAGTTTAATTAGTATCTAAGGAACCAAAATAACATAAATCCAGCCTGTTAGAAATTCGTTATTTTGGTATATCCCAAGAAAATTATAAAGGGCTTTTTGAAATTTTCTCTATTATTTTTGTCTATCGCTCGATGTCAGAGAAACTGAATGGTCTGAAGGTATAAATTGATTTATTTAAAATACTTTAGAGTCTATGCAATCATAATTTTGCATTGCTAAAGTGTTAGAAATTCGTTTTGCTGCAATACGTCGCCCAGAAAGAAACTCTGGAGAGATTTTTCCCACAAATTATTTGTCAGCTCCGCTTTGTCACAAAAACTGAATGGTTTCATGTCTCAATTTATAAATAAGTAGTTTAAGTAGTATCTATGAAACCAAAATAACATAAATCCAGCCTGTTAGAAATTCGTTATTTTGGTTTATCCCAAGAAAATCATAAAGGGCTTTTTGAAATTTTCTCTATTATTTTTGTCTATCGCCCGATGTCAGAGAAACTGAATGGTCTGAAGCTATAAATTGATTTATTTAAAATACTGTAGAGTCTATGCAATCATAATTTTGCATTGCTAAAGTGTTAGAAATTCGTTTTGCTGCAATACGTCGCCCAGAAAGAAACTCTGGAGAGATTTTTCCCACAAATTATTTGTCAGCTCCGCTTTGTCACAAAAACTGAATGGTTTCATGTCTCAATTTATAGTTAAGTAGTTTAAGTAGTATCTAAGAAACCGAAATAACATAAATCCAGCCTGGTAGAAATTCGTTTTTTTTGTATATCTCAAGAAAAACACAAAGGTTATTTTAAATTTTCTCTATTATTTTTGTCTATCGCCCGATTTCAGAAAAACTGAATGGTCTGAAGGTATAAATTGATTTATTTAAAATACTTTAGAGTCTATGCAATCATAATTTTGCATTGCTAAAGTGTTAGAAATTCGTTTTGCTGCAATACGTCGCCCAGAAAGAAACTCTGGAGAGATTTTTCTCACAAATTATTTGTCAGCTCCGCTTTGTCACAAAAACTGAATGGTTTCATGTCTCAATTTATAGTTAAGTAGTTTAAGTAGTATCTAAGGAACCGAAATAACATAAATCCAGCCTGTTAGAAATTAGTTTTTTTTGTATATCTCAAGAAAAACACAAAGATTATTTTAAATTTTCTCCATTATTTTTGTCTATCGCCCGATTTCAGAAAAATTGAATGGTCTGAAGGTATAAATTGATTTATTTAAAATACTTTAGAGTCTCTGCAATCATAATTTTGCATTTCTAAAGTGGTAGAATTTCGTTTTGCTGCAATACGTCGCCCAGAAAGAATCTCTGGAGAGATTTTTCTCACAAATTATTTGTCAGCTCCGCTTTATCGCAAAAACTGAATGGTTTCATGTCTCAATTTATAAATAAGTAGTTTAAGTAGTATCTATGAAACCAAAATAACATAAATCCAGCCTGTTAGAAATTCGTTATTTTGGTATATCCCAAGAAAATCATAAAGGGCTTTTTGAAATTTTCTCCATTATTTTTGTCTATCGCCCGATGTCAGAGAAACTGAATGGTCTGAAGGTATAAATTGATTTATTTAAAATACTTTAGAGTCTATGCAATCATAATTTTGCATTGCTAAAGTGTTAGAAATTCGTTTTGCTGCAATACGTCGCCCAGAAAGAAACTCTGGAGAGATTTTTCTCACAAATTATTTGTCAGCTCCGCTTTGTCACAAAAACTGAATGGTTTCATGTCTCAATTTATAGTTAAGTAGTTTAAGTTGTATCTAAGGAACCGAAATAACATAAATCCAGCCTGTTAGAAATTCGTTTTTTTTGTATATCTCAAGAAAAACACAAAGGTTATTTTAAATTTTCTCTATTATTTTTGTCTATCGCCCGATTTCAGAAAAATTGAATGGTCTGAAGGTATAAATTGATTTATTTAAAATACTTTAGAGTCTATGCAATCATAATTTTGCATTGCTAAAGTGTTAGAAATTCGTTTTGCTGCAATACGTCGCCCAGAAAGAAACTCTGGAGAGATTTTTCTCACAAATTATTTGTCAGCTCCGCTTTGTCACAAAAACTGAATGGTTTCATGTCTCAATTTATAGTTAATTAGTTTAAGTAGTATCTAAGGAACCGAAATAACATAAATCCAGCCTGATAAAAATTCGTTTTTTTTGTATATCTAAAGAAAAACACAAAGGTTATTTTAAATTTTCTCCATTATTTTTGTCTATCGCCCGATTTCAGAAAAACTGAATGGTCTGAAGGTATAAATTGATTTATTTAAAATACTTTAGAGTCTCTGCAATCATAATTTTGCATTGCTAAAGTGTTAGAAATTCGTTTTGCTACAATACGTCTACCAGAAAGAAACTCTGGAGAGATTTTTCTCACAAATTATTTGTCAGCTCCGCTTTGTCACAAAAACTGTATGGTTTCATGTCTCAATTTATAGTTAAGTAGTTTAAGTAGTATCTAAGGAACCGAAATAACATAAATCCAGCCTGTTAGAAATTCGTTTTTTTTTTATATCTCAAGAAAAACACAAAGGTTATTTTAAATTTTCTCCATTATTTTTGTCTACCGCCCGATTTCAGAAAAACTGAATGGTCTGAAGGTATAAATTGATTTATTTAAAATACTTTAGAGTCTATGCAATCATAATTTTGCATTGCTAAAGTGTTAGAAATTCGTTTTGCTGCAATACGTCGCCCAGAAAGAAACTCTGGAGAGATTTTTCTCACAAATTATTTGTCAGCTCCGCTTTGTCACAAAAACTGAATGGTTTCATGTCTCAATTTATAGTTAAATAGTTTAAGTAGTATCTAAGGAACCGAAATAACATAAATCCAGCCTGATAGAAATTCGTTTTTTTTGTATATCTCAAGAAAAACACAAAGGTTATTTTAAATTTTCTCCATTATTTTTGTCTATCGCCCGATTTCAGAAAAACTGAATGGTCTGAAGGTATAAATTGATTTATTTAAAATACTTTAGAGTCTATGCAATCATAATTTTGCATTGCTAAAGTGTTAGAAGTTCGTTTTGCTGCAATACGTCGCCCAGAAAGAAACTCTGGAGAGATTTTTCTCACAAATTATTTGTCAGCTCCGCTTTGTCACAAAAACTGAATGGTTTCATGTCTCAATTTATAGTTAAGTAGTTTAAGTAGTATCTAAGGAACCGAAATAACATAAATCCAGCCTGTTAGAAATTCGTTTTTTTTGTATATCTCAAGAAAAACACAAAGGTTATTTTAAATTTTTTCCATTATTTTTGTCTATCGCCCGATTTCAGAAAAATTGAATGGTCTGAAGGTATAAATTGGTTTATTTAAAATACTTTAGAGTCTCTGCAATCATAATTTTGCATTTTTAAAGTGGTAGAAATTCGTTTTGCTGCAATACGTCGCCCAGAAAGAATCTCTGGAGAGATTTTTCTCACAAATTATTTGTCAGCTCCGCTTTATCGCAAAAACTGAGTGGTTTCATGTCTCAATTTATAAATAAGTAGTTTAAGTAGTATCTTTGAAACCAAAATAACATAAATCCAGCCTGTTAGAAATTCGTTATTTTGGTATATCCCAAGAAAATCATAAAGGGCTTTTTGAAATTTTCTCCATTATTTTTGTCTATCGCCCGATTTCAGAGAAACTGAATGGTCTGAAGGTATAAATTGATTTATTTAAAATACTTTAGAGTCTATGCAATCATAATTTTGTATTTCTAAAGTGGTAGAAATTCTGTTTTCTGCGGTATGTCGTCGAGGGCGCAACTCCGGAGAGATTTTTCTCACAAATTGTTTGTCTGCTCCACTTTATCACAAAAACTGAAGGGTTTGATGCTTCTATTTATACCTTAACAGTTTCCTTAGTATCTAAGGAACCGTAATAACTAAGATCCAGCCTTCTAGAAATTCTAATTTTTTTAGTATCCCAATAAGAAACATAAACGCGTACTGAAAATTTTGCGAATATTTTTTATTTCTTCACGTTTTCACTGCTATTGAGCCACGGTATTGAGCCATAATTAAGATATGTTTTAACATCTTTTATTGTCATAATTACTTACGGTCAGAATGTTCCCCAAAATAGCTTAGTTGTGAGGAGCTTATCTCAGAATATTTTTTGATGGGACAGTATTTCTTAATTCTAAATATAACATTTGGTCTTCGGTCTTGACCGTTTAATACCATTATAAATTTATTATTGCCATAGGCATTTTGTCGTACCTACTGGCTTATGAAAGACTTTTTTAAAAACGACCATTTTATTTGGTCGTGTAATAGTGTCAGCTATGTTTGTCAGCTAAGTTTGTCAGCTAACTTCACACCGGTCCTCACAAGCACGGAAATGCATCCAAATAGAGTCCATTGTTACAAATGTAGGGCGGCTCCCAGTGGGAATCGAGCCCATGACCTCCGGCATCGCAATCAGACGTGACACCGCTAGACCAACGAGGCGGACAAAACTTTTGTTCTACGAAATCCCACCGAATCCACTGAGTGCTCGATTTAATTCTAAATTTCGTTTAGCCAAGGTAAATACATCGTTTGTAGGCTATTGTGTTCGTTTTACAACAGAATTCCAGAACATGTGCTATCCTTGTCTGAAAATAAATCTGAAACTTTCATTAAGAAGTCGCTATGTAAAAAAGCTTATTATAGAATAGTCGAGTGTATGAACGATGTAAGCACTTGGTAGTTAACCAATTCCACAGCGATTTCATTTAGTTTTAAAGAAATGTACTGACGAAGTGATTGCATATTAATAACTATACCACACATTTTATAGCTGACAAGAACTCAATCTTCAGGTTGGCTAAAGGCCATTCGAATGGTGGCGTGGTGGCCGGGTCACCTATCTCCCTCTAAGATGGTAGAGACTGGTGATGGCTGACCCCTGCGTTATGCTCGGGAACGGGTGCTGTTCATGTGTCTGGCCGCAGCATTAATTTTTTTCCTGCTTTTGTAAGAAGTGTTAGGTATTTTGGCTTTTAAAGTTATTGGTTGCAATCACGGAATCATATTATATAGGCTTTGATGTATAAGTTTAAGATGATTTGAGAAAAGATGGTCAGCGTGGAGTTTTTTTTCCCGCTGCCTTTTTACTCCGCTACAAATACGGCCCGAAGGCAGCGGCTAACATAGTAACTTAGTACATTGACATTCTGTAAACAGAATGTAAATTCTTAACGTTTAAATAAATTATTGATTTCTTATTTCTAAAAAAAAAACCTATTTAGAGGCTAACAATTCCACCCATGCGGGGACTTATGAATACATGATTATACTATTTTTGTTGCACTAACCGGTGCTGAGGACAATTTTGCCCGTTAGCTCTGTTGGGAGAGCGCTGGTACGGTTAGCCAGAGGGTTCAAGTCCCGGCATGGGTGGAATTTTTAGCCTCTAAATAGGTTTTTAAAGTTTTCCTCAGCACGGGTTAGTGCAACAAAAAGAATATAATCCGTCAACCTTCTTGGCCACCATTCAGTGGCTACCAGTGCTCGATTCCATGGGCAAAATGTCTCAACTCGCTTAATAAAATGAAATGAGAAATAATTATTTCTCCTGAATCATTATTCAGTGTGTACCTCGCAAAATTTCGCTCGAGCGATGGGTCGTGTTTGTCTTTCTTTTCTTTTGAATTTCTTAATATTCGCTGGGATGGGAAGGTCGAATCATTTTCGTGAGTCGAAGAAATGTGTTTGAATATAGGTAAAACCGCTTTTTACCTTAAAATAATAACGGAACGGTTTTGTTTTGTACGGCCTATAGGACAACGCACTCAACCTTTACACTCATGTTAGAGATTGAATTTCGGAGTCACATTTATTTACAGCATTTTTTTGGCACAAATGTATAACTGTATAACATATGCCTAATATTTCTTCTTAAGGTACCTTGTCGGAATTTTTAAGATTTCTTTTTGAACATGAATTTGAAATATCACCGTGCTATGTCTTCAAAACACCAGGATCTCAAATAAGCGTAGCGCTGGCTTATACTCACGCCCTGATCACTAGAACGCTGAAAGTTACGTGTGCATTATCTGCTATAATTTTTTAAATAACCCGGAAAATAATCTAATTTCCCAGCAAACTATCGTGTGTAGAGCCATTTATTTTGGTGTCCAATATGCGTAGCTTTCGGTCGGTCGTTATCTTTTTAACACAAAACAAAATTTGACCAACCACGGCCAGTTGTTTTCACCTGTGTAGCCCATTTTACCTGAAATATTTGAATATAAAAGATACCATAGCAATCGCACGCTATTTAAACGCTACTTTGCTGAAGGGGTTAGGTGGGAAGAGTTTCATATATAGAAAATTGTTGTTCATTCCAAATTAGAGAAAACATTCCAAAATTACGCCATAAACTTCACACGTCATCGACATAAAGTGTCAAAAAATTGATGAGAAGCTAATTGAAAGTGTTCTAAGAGATTGAATTTGACTGATAGGAACATAGCTCGATGCAGCTCTGGTCTGCTCAGCTCCGCTCCGCTCCACTCCTCTCCTCTCCGCTCCTCTCCACTCCACTTCACCCCATTTCAATGGAAACACTTGCCACTTTTCACTGCTCTTCTCCGCTCCACTCCGCCCAGCTCCGCGTCGGTGGAAACGCAGTCTTAGACCGTACTTGCTATAAGTGAGCGGAGCGCTCAGGCGACACTTGGGTATTTCTCACTCGCCCGGGTTTTCGGTCCTTATTAATTATGAAATTATGTAACTAATTTCCTCGAGATGAAGTGCTTGATAATTGGCCCAAATATAATTTTAAAAGTTACCCATTGTACAATGTGTAATTGTAATACCGCAAAAACTGTTTCTTCGGAATAGATAATTAAATCACTTAACATCCTACAAATGAGAATTGTCTTATCTTGCCCTTTTCTAATACATCCCCTTTTTGGTCGAAGTATTTATATTTTACCGGCCCCGCCAACAACATTCACTCGATGTATTTCTTTCGTAAATTTTTCTTCTTTCATCCTCTCCATAATACGTCCAAACCAACGCAACATTCTTTTCACGATTTTAGTCACTACAGTCTCTTTCGGTTGAACTGTACTAATGTCGAAAACTAATTTGTTTTTGCGCGTTTAAACTTTAGCCAAATGTTTTAAATGTAGATAATATAATACTTGGTCGAATAAGGAGTAAAGCCCAGACGATTCTACAGAGACAAAGAGAGTCTTGGGTTAAGTCATCATCTTGTTAGACTGTGCCGTTTTGTCAGATGGTGAAGGAGTTCTAATACAGATTTACATGATAAACATACTTAGTTTTAATAAATCCACAGTATGTCACTTGCCGGTGAAATACTTTGGATATACTAAGACGGTGGTAGCCTAGTGGGTAGAACATTGGACACGGAAGCGAGAGACCCAGGTTCGATTCCCAGTACAATCACCCCAGCGGTTGATTGTGTAACGTGAAAACGGTAGTAGCACATATAATGAACTTAAAAGGAAAACTATCACGACTAAATAGGCTTAACTAGTTAACTTACAATGACTTCGCTGAAGTTGTTAGTTGTGTAAAGCAGATAAAAAAACCCTCTTTCTACGGAACCCAACCCTACAAAAATGGCCAAGTGTATCGGGTTGTATTCCTTTTAAGTACATTATGTTTAGCTGGAAGCCTTACTGTAACAAAAACTTGCTTTTTAAAGCTTAATATTTCGTAAACGGGCCGCTAAATAGAAAAATGGTGTCCTACACGCCCATTATTTTTAAACAACTAACTCAACGATACCCCACACTATGGTGTAGGCGAGAAAAATATATTGTATTCCTAATTTCGGTGTAGGAGAAGCATAATTTTTTTTCAATGATTTTACGCTACCGTTTTGTTGGCGCAATTAATATGTATATTTATGCCAAATTTCTGCTTTCTAGTAGTTGTCGTCTTTGTGCTACGCCGCGGACAGGCAGGCATAAGGATGGACATGGCGAAACTTTAAGGGTTTCTTGTTGACTACGGAACCCTAGAAAGAGGCACTTCCGAAAATCGGAAAGACACAAACATGGAAGACGCGTTTGTATATAATGGGAAAAGTACCACGCGAAATTTCACTTCACTTTGTGAAACGCTGCTCTGCTAAAATAAATTATAAAAGTTGAAAAGCACTATAAAACTCAGCTGCTCAGGCACGCTCAGAGTAAACTAGCTCATCGTGGAAGTGAATTTTAATAGCTTTTAGATTGCCCACTAATATGATACGCTCAGCTGAACGATAATAACTTTGGCTTGTTTTATACGATACATCGATTAACTAGATGGCTATTATGCAGCTGAAGGATCACGTAAATGCATCTAAATGGTTACAACTAGATTCACTATTACCACACCATACATAATAGTACAGCCATTGGTAACGTTACATGTGGCGTAGAATTAGATGATGCGGATATTTGCGAATATCCTTGATAATATAAAATTTCTATGATCCTGGGATGTTGAAAAGAGCTATCATTTGAACATCCCAGGATTATAGAAATTTTCTCTACAGACTTACCCCTAACCTACATTTACAATTATCCTTGGATACTCGCGAAGAGCCGGAAAATAAAAAACTAGAGAACTCTTTATCTATTATCTTAGGCTGATAGAAATATATAATATGTATATTATATATTATCTTATCGGTCGTACATTTTGTGTGTATTCTACTCAGTTACGTTACGGATAACCACATCAGAAAAAAAAAATTGGGTTGATCTGAAAACTGTGGGCCCAATCGCTCTGACTTCTCAAAATTATCTGAATTAGGAAAAAAAAATATTACGAAATTTATGTACAACATGGTACGTAAATTGTTGTTGTAATTTCATAAATCTCACCACACTAACCTTGGTATTAGTTTCCTATCCGGACCGTGTTTTGGCCATAATTAACCTCCAAATCAATAAGTTTGGTCAAATGGCACTTGCAATAACTACGAATGACATCAGCAATTTTCATGACATACCTGCAAGGCTATATTATTTGATTAAACACTGAGTTTAATTTATTTTGTACAGAACATACATATGAAGCTAAGAAATTTAAATTCATTGACAGCTTAGAGCAGCAAACCAGCGCGATCGTCACTTTGATATTGCTAAGTTTCTAACAAAAAAAAATCAGTATTCACGGTTCCGTAATACGAGATAGATTTTGCCAAATCTTTCGACTGTAAAGAAGGATGTTAGCAAATATCCTTTATATGTAACAAAGAAGCATACATTACATAAACTCACGCCTGTATCCGGAGGGGTAGGCGAAGACCAGCGATTGTCAGTTGCCACTACGCATGATCGATAAAGAAGCAATGCTGTAACATCCTAGGATATTCACTAATAGGTATCCGCTTTATCTAAGTACCCCACAACACATACAATCTGTTACTAGAGCGCCAGACACACATATTAATGAGCGGTTATGGCTGCGACATGTGGCCGAGTTTCCTTTGGGAGAAACGGGGATGGAATACAAGTAGGCAAAAGGTCACTTTTCGGTAGTTTTGCTTTGGAGAAGTTTTGGGGAAGATTGCATGGGGAGATTGATCGCATGGCTGCCTTGTTGATCTTGCCGTAAGTCTGACAAAGAGATAGGCCCATACGACGGGTTCACATATTTGTAAGGCTGATGTTACGTCGGGCATGCTGTCTCGCTCGCCCAATCTAACATTTTACATAAGCAGCCTATATACGTTCCACTGTAGGGCACAGGCCTTCTTTCAGAGAGAGAGTGTGGGTTTAATTACCACGCGTGTCCACCGCGGATCGGCAGTTTCAAACGCTGAGGTATGTGAACACATGAGACATTCCGATTTCCTCACGGTGTTTTCCTTCACAGTTAGCTAGTGGTATTGCTACTATAACTTCACCAATGTATATAACTTAGGAGACAAAGTCATAGGATCTGTTTTTACGTTAACTTTGAAGTTTGATTTTTTTACAGCTTGAAGGGACTGTTCTGTACTGACCTGAGTATATATACATCCTTTATGGGGCATTGTATACGTTTCTACAATAAGATCCCTGAGGATATAATAAGCTTGCCAGAAACGCGGTTCAAAAAATGTGTGAAGCACACTTTGTGCCAAAAAAGCTACTATAACATTAAAGATTATTTAGATGACAATGATGTCTGGAATTAAAGCCAGTTCAATGCATGAGTTTTAGAACATTTATATAAATCCTGTAAATTAAGGACTTGAAAAGACTAAGTTTGGAGTTTTTTTGTCCATTTTTTCTCCAAAATGATGTAGATTTTGAAATGGACACCTAGTTTAACTTGTAACGTTCATTAAGTCGCAGTTTCTGTGCTACTTTGAATAAAAAAAATTGATTTTGATTTTTGATTTTTTATGATTTAAATTTCAATCCGATACCTGCACGCGTTCCCAAGATAAAGGGTCTCGACAGACGGACGGATGGACGGACGGACGGACAACAAAGTGATCCTTTTAGGGTTCCTTTTGAGGTACGGAGCCCTGTAAATTTTTGATAAATGTGGTGTAAGGGGTTTGATAAATAATAAAATTTGCTTGTACTATAGAGTAGCGTTGTTTGATAGATAACTCTTTAAACCATTATGTGTTGAGCGGAACCGACATTCAACAGAATCGATATTCTCCTTGGTACAACAGAACAATAATTGATCAGCTGTTAACAGTACCTAACTTACCTTCATAAGCAGCCTATATACGTCCCACTGTAGGGCACAGGCCTTCTCTCAGAGAGAGAGTTGGGCTTAATCACCACGCGTGCCCACCGCGGATTGGCGAATTCAAGCGCTGAGGTATGCGAATAGCTCAGACACTCAGGTTTCCTCACGATGTTTTCCTTCACAGTTAGCGAGCGGTATTGCTACCATAACTTCACAAATGTACATAACTTAGAAAACAAAGTCGTAAGTACATGCCCGCACTGGGAATCGAACCTGGGTCTCCCGCTTACGAGTCCAATGTTCTACCCACTAGGCTACCACCGCTTACCTTACATTACAAAATTTTTTGAAAAACTTGTTTCATTGAAAAAAAATATATATTAATGTGGTTAAAGTACCTACGTAAAGTATAAGTATTTTATTAAATATGTATGAATATTAGAAGTAAGTCAGTTAGTTTGTGTACATTTTCTTCCCATATATTTCATGTACACCTACCTACCTACTCTCTTCATCTTTCAGTTCTATCCATCCTAAGGTTGTCTGGAAGAGATCGCTTTTAGCGATAAGACCGCCAATTGTATACGGCAAAACTTAGACATGTAAGCCTTTTAATGTATTTTGTTTTCTGGTGTGTACAATAAAGTGTTCTATTCTAATCTAATCTAATGTAAAGTAAATTTACTTAAGTATAAAAAACAGGTTATAAATGGACGCATTACAAAGACATAATCTAAGCATAACAATGACAACTTGTATCATGATTAGCTTATCATGCAGGATCTACCTTATTACACGCGGCATTGGGTCGAGAATTGGTTGAAGTCGTGTAGCAGCCGGTGAAGTTCAGTACAACCATTATTATCCGGTTATCCGGGCTATACTGTCGGACCATCTGGCGATTTTATGACGTCTGGTTTGATGAAATTCACTACGGAAACTTACACGGTGATTTTTCAACCGTTGGATATAATTGGCTCTTTACATAAGTGATGGACAATTATATTAATGACTAGCTGTTGCCCGCGACTTCGTTCGCGTGGTAATTTTGAGGTCTATTTTTCCGGGATAAAAATAGCCTATGTGCTAAGCCAGACTATAATCTATCTCTGTGCAAAATTTCATCCGGATCCGTTCAGCCGTTTTTGCGTGAAAGAGTAACAAACATCCGTCCATAAACTAACTTTATAACTTTCGCGTTTATAATATTAGTAAGGATTACAAGTAATGGTGAAACATTTTTGTAGTTATCAATTCGCTAAATATTAGTTAATTCCGGATTCATGTACTTGGTTTTTTGTCGAAAGAGTCCGACCACGCTCTGCGAACATGCGCAAAACCTGGGTAGCCTGTGTAGTCATCATCATCAAAAGCACGTCCCACTATAGGGCACAGGCCTTCTCTCAGGGAGAGAGTATGGGCTCAATCACCACGCGTGCCCACCGCGGATTGGCGATTTCAAGCGCTGAGGTATGTGAATAGCTCATAGCTCAGACACTCAGGTTTCCTCACGATGGTTTCCTTAACAGTTAGCGAATGGTATTCATGAAGTTCTAGTAGCAATACCATTCGCCAGTGTAGTGTTACGAAAGTTTTAACTCGAACATTCATGAATTATTGGATCGGCACCCGTTGGCCTGAATTGGAAACTGCCGCGAACCACCGTCAGAAGTGGAAATCTGTGGTCGGGGCCCTATGCTCCCCTAGGAGTTAAAGGACTGATGAAGAAAGAAGAATTATTTGTGATTTTAACGTTTAAATAAATAAAATATAATAATTTTATTTGCTTAGAAATGAGGGTTCTAAGCAAATCAAATTATTAGTTTGGTTCAGAAATGCTGAAAAGAAACTCGAATGCGACGGTGCGCAATATTGCGCACCACCACGCGCGAGTCCGCACCGACGAACCGTGGGAATTGCGGGCTTGCTCGTGGAAGCGCAAACGCGTTTGGCTCGGTGAGTCGGATCTAATGTGTGCCGTTCAAATATACGTTGTGGGCTCAATAGTGCGGACGGATACGCAGTAAATAAATAAATAACTTCCACACAACACACTCATTTGTCCTGGTCCTAAACTAGGATACTCGGAGCTATGGTGACATCACAAACAATGCAATACGCCAGGCTAAGGCCATTCGTACAAATGTACGGCGGCCCCTAGCGGGAATCGAACTCATGACCTCCAGCATGGTAATCAGACGTGACACCGCTAGACCAACTAGGCAGACAATATTTGTAGCACTTAGTAATTATTTTTGGTTGTACTATATTTGACCTTTTGTAGCTGTCGGCTTATTTGAAACGTCAAGCCTGGCTGGGAGAAATTTCTGTACAAATAAGTCCGCCTTTGCTGCCTATTTAAGACAATCCTGTATTTAAGTTTTTACCCAAATAAGTGCCAAACTATTGTTCTTTTGGTGATAGGATAGAGTAACTCACGTCACCGATAAACCAACAAAAGTTACACAATTGACAACATTTCATTTTTTTAGCATACGTATTTTATTGTCTTAAAGGAAACTAGATACAAAATAAAACGACCCATATTTTTTATTTTCTGAAACACCCACGTTTTCTTATATTTTTTAAATTTCAAAGTTTAAAATATTTTTACCGGAAGTGACGAAACAACGAGGCTCACAATATGTTTTCTTTTGCCTAACATCCTAAAAAAACATAATTACAAAATGTCATTTTAGTATTGCCAGGGCCATGTTTCTGTATTTTTTTAACATCTGCAAATATGTTTTTCTTTTATACAATTAAATCAGCTTAGTTCAATTCATCGTACCTTATTTATGTAGTTGTTCCTTTTTTTAAATGCACTTTGTGTTGGCAAAGCCTTTATCTGCGTTCGGAGTGTTTTTGCTGCCAGTTTGTTACTTTTGTAGCTACTTTTTCAAGGTTATTTATAATGGAAAGTATGGTAACCCTGATACTTATGTTGTGTGGCTTGCTAGATTTTTTTTTATCGTGGCACAGGCATGTTCACTGAGAGCCATGGTGTGACGTCATCAGCGTATTTTTGTGTTTTTACCATTTTCTCGGAAATGCAACCACAGAAAAAACTGTGCAATAAGTAATACAAAGCCAAATCTCGAAATGGTTTTCGAATTAGAGCTCCATACAATTTTGAAATGTTGTCAATTGTTAAATTCTTTGAATAATAAAGGAAAAATAAAGTGTAACAATCAAAGAATGTAGCAAACAAAGAGTGTAACAAACAAAGAGTATAACAAACAAAGAATGTGAATGTGTGTCTCCTGCCAAAAAACATTACACAAAACATTCCGTTTTCTTTGCGCAAAACATTTTCGTTGCTAGGGGTAGCAAAATAAGAAATATAAAATAACCTTTACATTTTTTTTAAGTAGCCAGTAACGTTAGTGAATAGGGTGGATATGCTGTCTATGACGCAGTTACAGAGTTACCGCCCTCACCGAGGCAACATGTTTTCGTGGCATGCGGTTCTAGCAAGTGAACCGAAATACTTTTCACGTCAAAGGCATCAAGCGCCTGAAACCGCAGTTATAAAGTTCCCATCTCTCTGCAAGCCCCTTATCACCGCAGCCGCCCCAGACCGGCCATTAGCCTCGCAAGTCCTAATTAAGTTGTAAAATGGCCCCTCAAATACCTTCTTCAGTTGCACCGCCGATAGTGGGTGTGGGGGAAGAAGGTTGAGTCTTCCAACAAACATGTTGACACTTGACTTTACCACAGAGTAATGAAAACATGCGCTCTCATCTGATTTGCTTTTACATCTGATTACCATGCTGGAGGTCGTGGGTCCGATTCCCACTGAGAGCCGCATGACCTTAGTCTGTTTATAATGTCCTTGCCTGGTTACCATAGCACAAGGTATCCTAATTTGGCACCAGTACAAGTGATTGTGTCGTGTGGAAATTATTTAGCTATTAATGACATTAATCTTTACAAAAGACAAGTCCTCCTCATGGATTAAGTGGGCGAATAGCAGTTGAATGGCGTATTTTTTTTTATAATAAGTTTTTGCTGTCGTAATAGAACTTGATTCATTGGACGGTAAAAAAATATTTTGTTTTGTTTTGTAAGTTGTTGTATTATATTAAATATATAGTATGCCTACCTACTTATGTATCATACAGAGAATAGGACTCTAAAATAGGAGTTTCAAAAGTATTTTGCAGAATTGTAATTTAACGCATTACATTACATTAACTCACGCCTGTATCCCGGAGGATTTTGCCTACCCTTCTGGTACCAGGGTTTGCCACTTGCCACAATCCCGACAGACCTCTGACACCTCTGATCTCTTGTTAAGAACAATGAGTCTTAATATGTAGGCACGAGCCTACAATTTAGAAGAGCATACTCCGTGTGCCTGCAGCAGTATGTTCGCCTACACACGGCCGGCCGGGGTAGCACAAACAGATTATGCAAATCCAGTTGCCAGCTTGTTATGACGCGCTGTTTACAGAGACCGGACTTACATTATTGGGGTCCGTACCCGACGTGCTATGGGGACTGTACTGTATCTTGGTAGGTACCTGAAGAGTATGACGGTATATACCATGCACTGTCTCGAACGCACACCGGCAGGCTGTTTGACGTTTTTGTATAAAACTAATCATAAGTTACCCTGTCATTTGGTATCACCCAATTAACGTTCACGTCGTCACGCATGGCGCACACAATGAACTAATCACAGAGTGATTTACTCTACAGCACATCCTGGGCTCATTTCGCTGGTACAAACTAGTTGAGAGGACATGGGCCGGCTTTGAGAGTGAATTTTGTAGGAAGAAATACTTCTATAGTTTTTTTATTCGTAGCATAAATGTATATTACTGATAAATAATTAATAATACTGTTTTTCAAAATGAAAAGAATATTATGGAATAGCTAACGATTCTAAGGTCACGCCGTAGTGTGGATATTAGAGAGCTTGGTGTATTATCATATAATAGGAAGTCGTTAGATCTTCAGTTTCATGATGTGAGTGATTGTACACAATATGTACTGAACTGAAAGTATGGATTTGAATGAGTTATGGTTTTTTACATTTATTTTTTTATTGTATAAATATTATCCAACAAAACAACAGAGCCGTTGTAAATGTAGAAATCTTATGATGAAGAAAATATTTTCTCTTTCTTCACAACAACTCCAAACAGTTTTACACCTACGGCTAAGTTTCCGGAAATGCCATATAAAAGCAACTTTTAAAAAGCAAAAGTACTCATAAATTTTCTTTCAGAAAGAAACGTTAGGCAATTTTATTATGTAAGATGTCGCGGTAACTGTGCCTGACCAAGTTCAAACCAACTTAAACTTTCTTGGAAAGGTCGCCCCAAGTTCAAACCATCTTGACCTTTCTTGAAAATGTCACCTGCATGTTGGACTGTTTATATTCTGGTGTGGCCACGGCTTTAGAGCTGCTGTGTTATTCCGGATACATTTACTTAAGAACTTGTATTTTTTCGGAAATGTTAGTAGACATGCGCTTCATTGAAGATAGAGTGATTTCGTTAATTTCGTTCAAAGAAGTAGTTCTCCTTAGTAGTTTGTAGTAGGTCATCATCATCAGCCATTTGACGCCCACTGCAGGACATAGGCCTCCCTCATGGTTTTCCAAGCTTCTCGGTCTTGTGCCGCCCGCATCCAGCGACTCCCCGCCACCGTAACCAGGTCGTTAGCGTTAGACCATCTGGTGGGGGTTGCTGCAAAAGTAGGTACTTCAGAAGATTCCCCCTGGAGACCGCCCTATTTAATTTGTACAAATGACCTCGGTCTGTGTGTATAATATCCATGTTTGTGATGTCTGCCTGGTTGCCAAAGCACAGGGTACCTCCTAGTTTGGGACCAGGGCAAGTGATTGTGTTGTACATCTAGAATCTTATTGCACAACATTGGTCTAATAGTGCGGCAAATTTCAATCAAATTTGTTCATACATTTATACATAGTAAAAAAAAAATTAAGTAGGATTCTGTATAAGAAACATCGCACTCAGTTAACTGACTGACTGTCTTTAGATTTCATGGTAAAATCTGACTCGACCCTGTTACCCGTGAAGCTCTAGTGGCTCCGACCTATTGTGAAACCACATTGGACTGTAGAAACTAATTGAAACTTGTCCATAAAGGCTCGAACAATCCCCCGATTCAAAGGGGTTTAAATTATATTAAGTCAACATAGTTAGGAAGGGCAAGCCTCCTGTACCGTATTCCGTTTGCTTGACTGAACTACGAACATTAAACGAGTGTAGCTATAGAATTATAAGGAGCAGAACCGCAGTCCAAGCTTTCAAAGAGAGGCAAGAAACTGGTAACCAAATGGGCATGCTTGGCGCAGCCATCGATAAAAAAAACCTTAGATACATCACTGCATACAAATTCCAACAGAAAAAGTGTCCGAATAGTAGGTGTGTCTCTGCTGCACACACACATTTACAACTAGACACACATTTGCATCGGACGAAAAGATGCACAGACAAAATACAACCTTATTTCACGAGAGATAACGTTTCATATCCAGTGAATTTCCAGTGCTATCATTCGTACGCTGCTTAAGAGTCTATCCGTATTGGAACAGGAGCGTGTCGTGAAAGACATGGAGACTCCTTCAGATTGTTCATTAGATTTTTAGTTTGAAATTAAAATGTTGGGATGTTTTTTTTTTATTTAGTAGTTCTTTCACTAAAAATTAAAAAGGTTTAAGTAAATAAAAACAATTTAGGTTAAAATAGAATTTTTTTTTAGTCACAGGAAGGAAAGGTACAATGTCACTTTTCGACGTCAAATCAAGTTAACTATAACTTCAGAGATAGTTCAATTCAATTCAATTCAATTCAAATATTTTTATTCATTGTAAAAACAGAATGTTTACTTAATGAACGTCAAAGTTGTTAGTTTCACAATTAATGGATTATGTGGAGAAGAAACTAACAAAGAAACTCCACATTTATTCTTTTCAAAACACGTTTTAAGTTAATTAACAGAGTTTTCAACTTAAAATATTAGTCATGAATGTGTTGAACACTAGTCACAATCGTCCTTTAAATAATATTAATCTACTGTTTAATGCCAAACATCTTTGTCTTCTAAATAATCCTTGATGTTATAGTAAGCCTTTTTGCACAGAATGTGCTTAACACATTTTTTAAATCGCGTTGGAGGTAACTCTAATATATCTTGAGGAATTTTGTTGTAGAACCTTATACAGTGCCCCATAAAGGATGTGTTAACTTTTGCAAGTCTAAATAGTGGAAATGACAACATAATATTTTCATAAATGTATTGACATGCAACTGTTAAGATGTTGGTTTCTTTGAAGAAATCTCTTAGCGAATCCCTACTACCTAACTTGTAAATAAATCGGATGGCTCTCTTCTGCAAGATGAAGATAGTCTCAATGTCTGCTGCCCGGTCCCATAGTAGTATACCGTAGGACATAATACTATGGAAGTAACTAAAATAAACAAGCCTAGCAGTTGCAACGTCAGTGAGTTCCCTAATTCTTTTCACTGCATATGCTGCAGAGCTAAGTCTGTGTGCTAATTTTACAATATGTGGACCCCATTGTAGTTTTGCATCGATTGTGATGCCCAGAAATACAGTATCATCTACAAATTCTAATTTTTCATGTCCAATTACTATGTTGTTCTCAACTACTCGTACGTTAGGTAAGGAAAACTTTATACACTTTGTCTTTTTAGAATTTAGCAGCAGATTATTTGCTGTGAACCAATCTAGTACTTGCGAGAGAGCATTATTTGCATCGTCAAGATTATTTTCTTGTCTCCTTATTTTAAAAATAAGTGACTTGTCATCACTATCAGCAAATAACACTATCTCAGACATTTTTTGTACCATAAACGGTAAATCATTTATATAGACTAGGAAAAGGAGCGGCCCTAAGATAGATCTCTGCGTTATTAATTAAACTTATCGTTGCAATAAAATTAAATATGGGATTTCAATTAGCAATACACAACAGACCAATACGGACATAGTTTTTTGTTGTTAAATTAAATATTTTTATGTCCTTTGGAATAAATTTAATTTATTATAAACTGGCCGTTTTGAACAGTTCTTTTTTTCTATGTTTTGCCGCCATTTTTCTCTTTCGATTTCATTTTTTGGAAATCTAGAATGAAAGTGTAAAAACGACAATAAGGACAATTAGAAATATTTATTTGTCAATATTGTTTTAAATATTAGGTTTAATAAATAATAAGCTACTCCATTCCTGTTTTGCTCCACTTTGTAAATCTTTCGTCGCCTTTTAACTTACACGTGTCGTAATATGAGAGAAAGAAACAACTGCGTAGGGCCAAGTTCAAACATTTGCTCAAACAATTTCTTAAAAATAATGTTTTTAGTTATTTTGGAGGTGAATTTAGCTACAAATGCTTCACTTTATAAAAGTTTTAATTATTCCTTACCGAAAATACGAAATTCTATCCTTTTTCAATGTATATAAAGTATTATTTTTGCATTTTTTCACGGAGCACTTCGGCATCTTAACTCGACAACTAGCTGCGCGTGACTGCGAGTGCAACTGTGCTTAGAATGAATTCAAGCACAGTTTGACCCGGGACACTTTTTGAGCGTTGATAGGATATCTAAGGTTTTTTTTATCGATGGGCGCAGCCGGTTGTCTGTGTTGTACTATTGATGCGAATGTGTTCGCGTCTACGAACGTCACTTACTACAACCCGCATACTTGTTACGTAAGGGTGTGCGTGTCGCCTCGCTTTTGAGCGAAATTTTGTTCGACCCACTGTCTCGATAGATTCAGATATTTTAAACAGTTCTTGGAATTATTGCCATTTCCACTATCTGGTTAGAAGTGGAGAAGAGCTAAAAATAGATCTTTGTAAAGTGAACTCTGAGCTTTTAGTCCCACACAAATAAATAGATATCCAACGCCTACGCTTCAAACAGCACCCACCTCTTTTTCGAACTACAACTTTCGTAAGCATTCCACATTATTAACTTGATTCCAGATTCACTTACTTGGTTTGGTAAGTAAATCCGGAATTAGGTTAATAATGCACCCACCTTATTCGATAACATTACATCCATGTACTCTGCCCTTTTACAAATATACTCCAAAGTTGGGCGGGATCTACTTTATACTTAGATACTGTTTACTGTTTCAGTAAGCACTTCATATTTACTTTTGTAAGGCCAATATTATAATGGGAATACTTTTTATACATATTTTTGACACCGAATGGACAGTGAGAATGCATGAAATTTTTTGACGCCATAAGCTTGAAAATAGTTGTCAATAAACGGGAATAGAATATGAAAAACATGAAACTCGATGTATATTAACAAAACTCCCGCGAAACGGACCTGAAATACCACCCACGTATAATTTGTACCAGATCAAAGTTCTCTAAATGAATCATCTTCATTCAGCCACAAGAAGTCCACTGCTGGACATAGGCCTCCTCCATGGATTTCCAAAAAGACCGGTTGGAAGCGACTTGCATCCAGCGTCTTCCTGCCACTTGGATGAGGTCATCTGTCCATCTTGTGGCTGGTCGTCCTACGCTGCGCTTGCCGATATGTGGTCTCCATTCGAGAACTTTTCGGCCCCATCGGCCATCAGTTCTGCGTGCTATGTGCCCCGCCTACTGCCACTTCAACTTACTAATCCGCTGGGCTATGACGACGACTTTCGTTCGTCTACGGATCTCATAATTTCTGATTCAATCTCGTAGAGAAATTCTGAGCATAGTCCTTTCCATAGCTCGTTGCGTGACCTTGAGCTTTCTTATGAGGCCCATAGTGAGAGACCACGTTTCAGTGCCATAAGTTATCACTGGTAACACACACTGGTTGTATAATTTTGTCTTGAGCGGTTGAGGTATATTAGAAAATCAATCTAAATCAATCATTCAGCCCTTATTCGTCCATTGCTAAATGTAGCCCTCCTCCACGGCACGCTACTTCTTTCTGTCCTTGTTTCTGTGAACTACACACTGTTACAGATTTCAGCGAAAAAGTGGGAGAATAAATATGTGAAGTCAAAAAAAATTGCTGTATTCATTTCTTGTTTATGAACATTTGGATTAGTCTATTGATATTTAACTATCATAGTATAAAATGAGTGATTATAATAAGCAGTAATTCACACACACACATACACACGCACGCACGCACGCACGCACGCACGCATGCACGCACGCACGCACGCACGCACGCACACACACGCACACACACACATATACGTATTATAATACGTAGCGTATGATAACGTGTTCCCTATCCGTACATAAAGCTTTTCATCTAGTTGAGGCCCCAGTTTTTCCACAAATACTACATTTCTGTTACCGTGAATTCATATTTTATTCAATCAATCACTGAGGCTCATTTATTCAATGTTGTATGAAACTGTAGTATTTTTATGTTATCCGAAAGTTCGTAAGGTAATATATTTTCCTTGTAATATATTTTCTTTTCATGAATACTTATGAGAATATACATTTTTTTCTTTTTTAAACAATGAATTTAATTTGTAACTCTTTCCATTCTTGTACTAACGTAAATTTTCAAAAATAATTGAATGTAATTTGTGGGCAGAAAACTAATAATTATCTTATCTTATCTAATTTTAAACTTGCTTGACAGATTATCTGTTGTGTAAGAAATAGAGAAACAGAACAAGAGAAAGAGAGAAACAGCTGGAAAGACATGGAAACTAATCACACATATTATCTATTTATACAGCCCATGAAAGACGCCCACTGTTGGGCATAGGCCTCTTCACCGTCACGCCAACCTCGCCGGTCCCCTGCTAATCTCGTCCTTCTGTCGCCTTCCTAATGTCCTCAACCTATCCAGGGGCCTACCCACCTAACGACGACGGCCAGTTCTCGGCAACCTCTTTGTGATTGCATTCGTCCACCGTCCGTCTTCTCGTCTAACCAGATGTCGCTGCCATCTCTACTTTAAGTCTGTTTTTTTTTATTTGATGCAAGAAAAAAAAAATACTGTCACTTTGACATGTGTCGGGGTCGTAAGCCATCACAACCCATTACATTTGTTGCCGTACTCTATGTGGACATCAATAAAAGTTTATTTTTAAGGTTGTGACAGACGACGGCTATAAATATATTAATAATTATGGTGTGCAATAAAGAGTATTAATCTAATCTAATATATTCGCGCGTTGTCTTGTTCTATACTAAATCCGACTGCAGTCATGTGTGGACGCGTGGAAAAAATATCGCATACTTATATTAAAGCCCTTGTCTGTGACGGCCATAAATCTAAGGTTCCAATGAAATACATGCCACAGAAACTTTTATTTATACAACAGAAAGCTCTTTTACATGTTGCATTACTCATGAACAAGCCAAAATTGTCGAAATCTCAAGAAAACACGGGAAACAACATTTGCGTAACCAAGAATAAAAACGGAATGTTTGAAAATAAATTACGTCTTCATGAATGTGTCAAACCTCACACCAAAGGTTATCTACATCCAAAAGTTGCCAATACGTAAAAACAAATAATTGTATTTTACTTCCAAATTAAATTTGCGTTTTTGCTACGTTAGTGTTTTTGTAAATACTTTTCTTTTATGGGTTACTAAATACTAATGTCTTTGATGCAATTAGGATTTCGGTCCCACGAGTCTGCTTTTTTACAGAAAACAAAAATCTACCGAATATGACGATATATCTTATAGTGGTAACACTGCTCCATTTTTTTTCATCGAATTAAAAAACAGACTAAGTTTTGAGACCAACTTATGCCGCCACACATTTAACAAGTAATCCGTTGAGTATTTCTCACACACGTGTCGCGTGGGCAGCGTTCACGTCATCGCTGTTAAGAGGCTAAACCCGGCTTAACCCTGGATTAGTTAGGTCGCGCAACCCCTTCTCTCAGTAGCGATGTGCCGTGGAAGCGTACACATACTGCTCTGGACAGCTGTCACTACAATCATTGTCATTGCCCTTTACATTTTAGTTCCGCAGTGCACTCGTGTTAAAGTTGCAGTTTTTGAAGTTATTTAGCCATTCCACTTGTATCTCGAACGCCCGCAATACCCTATCAGCAGATTTTTTTTATGTAAAGCTATTTTTTATCTTTGCGAGTCGAACTCGCGCACGAAGAGTTCCGTACCATTAGGTATCTATACAAAATTTGAATCAAGAGTCAAGACTTAAAGAGTCTACCTGTTGCCGTTATTAATATCAAGCAAAAAACGGCAAAAAAATCACGTTTGTTGTATGGGAGCCCCACTTAAATATTTATTTTATTCTGTTTTTAGTATTTGTTGTTATAGCGGCAACAGAAATACATCATCTGTGCAAATTTCCACTGTTTAGCTATCACGGTACATGAGATACAGCCTGGTGACAGACAGACAGACAGACGGACAATAGAGTCAAATAAAAAGAAATCCTTTTCACAGATACTTTTGAAAAGAAATCCTTTTTAAAGATATCTTTTATTTAATCATATTCACGATTTTGAACTGGTACGAACTATCTCTCCGAGCCCTGCACGCCGCATTACGGGTACTGACGGAAGACCAGCGCTGGGGTACCATATCTCCAGCTTATGCTGAGTCAGAGCCCTTTTTCATTTGCCACACCCACAGTACTCACACTGGATAAGGCATTGCTATGTGTCTCATTTGTTAATGTTTTTTTTTTTTGATAATTTTATGGTTTTTATTGCGTGTGTGTGTAAATGTAAATTAATATCTTAAATTAAATCTTTCAAGCATGTAAATAGTTAATCATGTTAGGAACCACGACTGAGACTCTAGGATCATGGACCTGATAGCATTTATGCCAAAAAAATTAATAATATCTAGTCCTAGGGTTTTGGCCTTAGGTTTTCGGTCGGTAGTCCTAAAGATTGAATAAAAATAAGTTTAATGCCATTCACAATCCAGCTTAAAGTAAGTAAGTACTTGAACACATTATGTTACATATTTATAACTAGTTTAGTGAGGCAACAGGGAATGACTCAGCTGGTGCTATCACGGTTGTTAGAGTGTGTAGCGCTGGTTTTCAGTCATTCCCTACTCCCAAAGGTGTTGTGTGGTGTTTTTAGCTAGGACACGTCTATACTTTGAAGTGAAAATATACAATTATATTAAATTAATGATAGATGTTAAGTGGTGATACAAATTAATAAATAAAATCTGATAAAGAAAACAAGGCAGTAATTGATAAAATAGTAATTAATTAAAATTACAATTTATAATAGATTTATTTATTTAGATGCCAGAGAAAAGGAGACCTGGGAGACCAAATATATCATGGCTATACGCCAGTGGTTTCAACAGAGTACACTGAGAAAAATGTCATTTTGGGGTAATCTTAAAATATCGTGACGTTGGTCTAAAATAGATGCATTGTCCTAAAATATGGAGATAATAGGTCAATATTAATCTATAATTTAAATTAATAGGATGGAATCGAATTGTTTGGGTAAACAATACAATAATAAGATACTTATCATCGTAAAAATTGGTCACACAAAATAATAGTATCTTCTTCAAATAATAACACTATGTAATAGAAAATGGCCCACTGTCCTTTAAATTTGTATGATATTTTTAAATACGAGTATAATTCTGAAACACAATGACAGTGTCACCGTATTTATATTTATTTCATTTAATATATGAAGAAGTATCTCTGAAAATAAGATGAAGTTCCCTAAAATGTAGTATGATAAAATTATGTGCTATTTACTTTTATTTTTTGAGTTCACATCATTTTTTATATTACAGTCACATTATTTTGAGTGAATCGTACTAAAATACGATTACAGATACTTCATATTTTTAGAGTAAGCATCAAAGTTTAATATTAAAGTAATATTATTTTAAGTGAATCTTACTAAAATACGATTACAGAAACTCATTTATGAGTAGCATCCAATTTTGTGTGATTCCTACAAAAATATGATGACAGCACCTTGTAGGTGCGGTTCGTAATTCGCTAATCCATGCAGCATCCCTCGCTTCCCTCCCACTACCCTTTGAGTTTGAGACGGACCGCGCCACGGTACGGACGGTTGTTCGCGTTGTTTCGTTGTTTGATGTGATTTTGTGAGAGTGCTTCTACTTTACATAATTCTTATTTGTGAATTTTGTGAATCATCGGTCAGAGTGTGTCGATAAGGGGGCGCAAGAAAGGATGGATCAAGCTACGCGGGACCTACTAACTAAGTGGAGTTTGGCCCACTTTATAGAACGTTTTGAAGGTAAGTTGACTAACCTAGGTTATGTTTCATGTTAGCATGGTTTCGTTTCGGGTTGAGCAAAATGCTTTCGTAAGATTCACAGGATAACACATTCAGTCCCTCACTCTTTGGAAACTTACTGGAGGGCGAATTTTCGAGGAGTCTTCCATTGGAGTCCCTGACGACACCATGTGATGACATAATCATAAATCAAGACATAATCATAAATCAAGATGGTGAAGCCTCTACAAACCAGCCTGTACGTACTTAGATAAAATACAATTACACACCTTTTGTGTGATGAACTTAGATGTTTGTTCTGTCTGCTGGGTGTTATGCTATGCCCATCTGGTCTAGTGGCTTGTCGTGATAATTTACAATTATTGGTAGCAGTCCGTCAATACTTTACTGTCATTTCCATTCTAAAATCATTAAGTTGATTCGATAAAATCAAGTAAATTCCTCAAACAAAAATAATTCTAAAGTATAGTATAACACCCTGAACTACCTATATCTAAGCCTCAGTTGTCTGTATGTATTGTGTGTCCTACTCTGCTGTATCTCTTGAACCATAATTGGTAGCCATGGAATTTTCACAGAATATGCGTTATCACTTCAGGGTTGGCCTAAAAGCAAAAGTTGTTCATAATACATACTTAAACATACATTTATACCTTTTATCATTAATATACCTTATTATTTGTACATTTGTTATACTGTGTCAACCTCAAATTAAATACTTTTTTTGTTTTAGGCCGGTGATCTACTAATGTACTCGTACATACCACAAGACTCGTCAGTGGGTGAAATTGTGTCTGATGAGTCCACCGTGAACAATATAGTAAGTTATTGCCTATTTACTACTTATTTGTGGAGAAGTTTACATTACTATTGAATATTTTTGACCCCTTACATAAACAGATGGGTGTTATAAATTTAACTTGTTTATCTGCATTTAGTGTAAATGTGTAAATTTGTTATTTTACCTCTTACATATTTAGATGGTAATACTATAATTACTATTTTGTATTTCAGGCGTGTACCATATTGAAATCGTCGGTCGAAGGAAGGCAAATAATAGATATTGGTCAGAAAACAGGCGCCTTACCATCTGACGTCCGTGGGCGACTGTGCAAGTTGCTTATGGAAAAACTCATAACTGCTGAGAACCCGGTGCTGCAGACTGACTCCCAGCTGTGCGCTCTGTCATATGACATCGGCAGATTATTCAAAAAAGAATCACCACCGCTATACTACGCGCCGTACCTGCCAGCTGACGCTTACCAGGCTAAGCGCAACACCTCTGGCTGGTTGGTCACCGCCAGAAGGGCTCGACGGCAGCATTTGGTTTCATTGGGGCTTCTGGAAAAGCCCAAATCACGCTCCCGCTCCAAGTCGAGTACTACCAGTCTAGACAGCCCTTCACACCCCGGCATTGACCTAACTGGACTTACAGCAGGTAACTCCCTTTTTAGATAGTGAAATTAATATGCGAATTAGCTCAAGCTCTATTATTTTAAAATATCTGAATCTAAACCATAATTATTGTACGAATTATTATTCTCCGTTTAATTTTTCTGTGCAGGTGACGCGGAGGACGTAGCGTCGGCGTTGGAGCAGCTGTCGCATCCATCAGCTGGTCCGTGGCATGAGGTCAGCACCCTCTGGCGGGAAACAGTGCGAGCCCGCCTCCGTTACTTGTACTTCGAGGAAGGGACGTTACAGGAGTACTTTAATAAGTACCCTATTCTCAAGTCCAGTGACGGGTGGCGGCTCCTGACGTATGACTACGAAGCACTGTTTCCCGACAAATCCGGGGGCCTCGACGTCCTGGAAGCTTCAGCCGAGAAAATCCACAAAGCTGCTCGGCAGAAGCTAAGAACCACAAAGGATAAATTTCTTCGGCAAAAAATTGCGGACACGTTGGCGATTTGTGACGGTAAGAAAAATATGATTCTGGTTGTTTTCGCGGGGGAGAAGATATTTGCGCATCAGATAAAAATCAAAACAAATCCTTTTAATATATCTGGCGCTAACACTGGTCTTTGCCCATTTGACAAAAAAAAAGATTAAGCTATCGAAAACATCATGAATTTAACTTGTTTAACTCATAAATATCTAAAATGTTGTTTTGTTCCCTCTCCCTATTTACTCAGTAAAAATGATGAAGTGTGTCAAATATGGTTATTATTTTCTTTAGATGAAAAACCGGAGACAAAAACAATAGCAGCTATATTGCTCCTCGGGTGTCTTTTTAACATTCCACCTGCACGCCGGTCTAGAAAAGACTGGCAAGCGTCACGAGCAGAGGTACTAGACGGTTTCGTGACGATTGTGAACACTGAAGCAGACGTTCCGGTGGCAGTTGAGGAGCGTCGCCAAAAGCTTCTAAAAATTGGTATAACCCTGCAACCATTCATAATTTGGTGCCGCGAGTCGGGTGTCTCCTTCACAGTTTGTGACAATACATTTTACAGGTTCACAACATTACCAGAAGCGGTTGATGTGACATTTAAAATATTTCATGCAACTGCGGCTAAATACTCCACCGAAAGCTTTAATATTTGGCTTATAATACAAATTGGTTTTTACGGAGTAAAAACAGCCTACGATCGAATGTCACAATCTGTGAAGGAGACATTAGTTACTCTCGGTGTCACAATTTAACTAATATGAAGTGTTACAATTGTAAACGGACTTTCCCCAAGTTTTCTTCCCTTATTACTCACATAAGGAAAGAATGTAAAAAAATTGATATTACTGGCGTTTTTAAATGTGGGGAAGTCGCATGCTACCGGTATTTCACGGACGTTAGACAGTTCAGAAAACATGTTAATTTAAAACATTTAAATATAATACATACTCCTCATTTGCCATCCACCTCAAGCGAGGCTTGCGTAGTCCCCGAGAATCTATCATCAACAATATCTATTGCTACGACTACCGACGTAGCAACAGAGCACATACAAATTGATTCTGATAGTGAACCTGAAGTCCTTGAAAATGCCGATAGTTTTATTCATAAAGAAGTTCTGAAATTTATGTCAACGCTATATACAAATCCCTCTGTATCTCGATCAGCTGTACAGGATATAGTCAGTAATTTGCAAACCTTACTTGACAATATCGCGCCGTCTTTGATGTCTGTATTCGGCTCTGTGCTAGTTGAAGAGGAAAGCATGCCTGGAAGCGAAATTAATGAACGACTTCATAAGTTGATGATAGCTTTGAAGGGCACCTTTTCCCCGTTCCGTTCAGAATATTTGAGATTCCAAGAATTTCATTCATTCGGGTCTTTAATACTACCGCACGAAGTAACCGTTGGTTACTGTCCTGACACTGCACAAAGTAGTAATACTTTAACAATACACACCAAGCCAAGTACAATGCAAGTAATTCCATTTCGCCATGTTTTGAAAAAGTTTTTTTCCATTGAGACTATTTGGAAAGATGTAATGGATTATTTGAACCATCTAAGGGGTAACTTACTAACTCGTGAAGAAAATCCGACGGGGCCAATGTGTCTAGAAAATGTAATGCAGGGATCTGTATGGCTTGCAATGTGTACACCGCAAACGTCACATATTATTATGCCTTTAATAGTATACTACGATGATTTTGAAATTGGAAATCCTTTAGGGAGCCACGCTGGGGTGCATAAGCTTGGTGGTGTTTATGTTTCGCTGCCAGCATTCCCACCACATTTGTTTTCATTGTTGAATAACATTTTGATGATAGCTATTTGTCATTCTGCTGACAAAGCTAAATATGGAAACAAAGCTATTTTTGACCCTGTTATTGAGGAATTGAATTACTTGCAAAACACTGGAATTTTTATAGAAGAAAATTTCTTTAAAGGAACCGTAAAATTTAAGGTGGTTGCCATAACTGGCGATAATTTAGGCCTGAATTCTATCCTCGGGTTTACTGAAAGTTTTTCAGCTAACAAGTGTTGCCGAATTTGTAACATTGACAAGAAAGGTTTACAATCTGCTCTATATGAAAACAGTGACTTGCTTAGAAATATGACTTCATACTATGCTCAGTTGCAAGACAACGAAATATCTTCCACGGGCATTAAAGAATCATGCTGTTGGCTTAAGTTAACTGGGTTTGATTTATTTCAAAATGTAGCAGTAGACCCCATGCATGACATATTGGAAGGTGTAGCTCGTTATGTAATGACTTTCGTCATAAACCACTTCCTTGCCGAAGGTCTTTTAAACATCTCAATATTGCAAAAAACAATAATTTCCTTTGATTACGGACCAGACAAGGATTCGAAACCATGTAATTGTTTAGTTGTCCAAGGTTCTAAGGTAAAATTAAGAACTTCAGCATCCGAAATGCTTACCCTTATTAGATACTTCAGCCTGATAGCCGGATATTACATTCCTTTAGAAAATAAAGTATGGAAATTATACATTCTGTTGCGGCAAATCACTGATAGGTTACTAAGCCATAGGGTCTTCAGTGACACCAATGTCCAACTCCGGCATTTAATAGCAGAATTCAATCAATTGTACGTG
The DNA here is from genome assembly GCA_947308005.1 of Yponomeuta malinellus. NCBI lineage: Eukaryota > Metazoa > Arthropoda > Insecta > Lepidoptera > Yponomeutidae > Yponomeuta > Yponomeuta malinellus. The sequence continues at coordinate 4,724,664 of OX371019.1, forward strand.
GAGCTTACAAAATCACACCTGCAGCCAAAGTTTCATTTTCTGACTCATTACCCTACCATGCTAATGAAGTTCGGCCCCGCGCGTAACATGTGGTCTATGCGTTTTGAAGCCAAGCATAGGATATCTAAGTTAGTAGCTAGAGCATCTTTTAATCGAGTCAATGTTTGCAAGACTCTAGCAATGAAATGTCAACTTATGCTCAATGACTTCTTTGTGAAAAATACAATTCCTACAACAATAATACTAGGAAAAAAATCTGCTTTAAATCCAGAAGACACTGTCAGGTTTTCTCTCGGCACTGGGGCTGTGCTAAAATACTCAGTTACTTCCGCTACAATAGCTGGTGCTATATGGCAGCGGAACTCTATTGTTACTGTAGATATAGATGAGCAAGAATTCTTACCCACTTTTGGCAAAATTGATGCAATTTTGTTAACCAATACTGATGACGTTTTTTTCCGTTGCTGTATGTTTGAAACTATTGAATTCAATTCTCATTACAATGCTTATGAAGTTAAACGTGGCAATGATTATCAGTGTATTCCATGCCAAAATGCTGTTGCTCCGCTTCCGAACACGCTTACTTTTATGCGAGGTAACACATCATATATTACAAGTAGATGGTACCTTGACTAAAAATATTGATAATTCTGTAATTAGGCATATTAAGACGACCGCGTGTGCGCGAGCTTCCATACAAAAAGCGATAACATTTTCCTACCCTTTAACTGAGGAGGCCTTTGCCCAGCAGTGGAACATAGCAGGCTCGTAATAATAATAATAATTAACCTTTTCCGATTTTCACTATTTTTTTACATGGTACTTACAAAAACAAAACGTATACGAGCATAGTTTTCTATTGTATCTTAAGCCCTGAGGTGCTATTTTTGAATCACACTTTTAGCACACTTTTTGCCACTGGTGCATAATTATGCTTGAGCTCTATCTGTGTATTTACTTTACTTTTACTCAGATTATACGTTTAGTTTTAAGTTTCTAGTTTTAGGAAATGGTGTGAGCTGAAAACCAGCGTTACGTGCAGCTCACTGCTACACGTAACACATGCTGAGCTCAAACCATTTTGACATCTAAAAACCTCAACCCTGAACTGTACTGTGTTTTCTTTTTTTCTGTATATCCTTGTGTTTATTTGTCAAATAAATATATTTCTATTTCTTCTATTTCTATTTCTACTAGCACAGATTAATAAATAGTTACGCACTAGCGACCGCTATCAGAACAGCTAAGTTGGTGGCATTGTATCGTTTCGTTTCGCTATCCTTAGCGATGTCACTTGTCTAGGCCCCCAGGACTTTAGATACTATAGAAAACGATGCTCGTACGTTTTGTGTTTTTTTAAATATTATGTATTACTTATATTTTTATATGTACTAGATAAAGTTCTTATATTTCCTAAAATATATATTATTTCAAGAAACATAAAATGTACAAGCATAGGTTCCATCGTATCTCAAACATGTAAAAAAATGTGAAAATAGTTACCGCTTTTTGTATGGAAGCTCGCGCACACACGGTCGTCTTAATATGTTTTTTTTTGGGTGTTAATTCCCCAAGCTTCTAACCTTATATTTTAACCATTGTATTAATGATGCTTTCTTTTTTCTATTGTACATGTAGCAAATAATTATTAATAATTGATTGTTCATACTGACATACAACGTGTAAATAAATTAACGCAAAATGTCGCTCTGATCAAATCGGTTTCTTAGTGGAAGTTGCTCGGAATGATGCCCTTAGCAAAGTAATTTCTTATTTTGCGTTAATTCATTTACACGTTGTTTAGATACTGTAATAGTTATGGTGCTATTCCGAAGTGATAGCTGAAGTGTTGACGTATACATTTCAACAAGATCTGAACAGCTCATGCATGAGCCATATTGCCCACCCTGTTTATTGTAAAAAGTAGTATTTATCGCCTAGAATTTAGAATAATAATTGTACCTTTAGACTGGATATACTAAATCAGAATGGGCGATGTAATAAACTTTATATTTCTAGGTACAGTCAGCCAAGCAGATAGCTGACCCACCGGACTCATTAATTCTATACCGACAGGGGGTCAGGTATATGCTTGCCTGACTGTGCTATCAATTGTTTACAATATATTTCATCAAGATCTGTACACCTCATGTGCCATCGTCACGTTCACTGATTTTGTTCGCCTTCGTTTCGGAATGTATTTGATAGAAATAGATAGGTACAAATCTTTAGTTTTGCATGTATGTCTATTTATGTTTCTAATCAAAACAGTCATCTTCTATTGTATAATTGTATAAATTATTAATTCATACTAAATAAATACCTACCAATAATTCGAATTGTTTTGTTTTTTTTTACATTGTCACATCCCGTTATCTCTGTTCGTCATATCTCTGGTTATATCCCATTACATTACGTGTTATTTATTAATGTACATTTATTACCTCGGGCAGGGATAGGATATAATATAGTCTATGGCCATATATAACAGAGCGCAGATCGAATGTTACTATCTAACACCAAGATCGCGCTTTGCTTAGAAAACTTATAAGTTGCCACAAAAATCCGTAAGCGTTGTAATCAACACTGAGTTATCATATCAGTGTCAATTACATCCCTTACGGATTTTTTTGGCAACTTATAAGTTTTCTAAGCAAAGCGCGATCTAGGTGTTAGATAGTAACATTCGATCTACGCTCTGCTATATATGGCCATAGACTATATTATATCCTATCCCTGCCCGAGGTAAGAGGATGTAATAATAAATATCATGTAAAGTAATAGGATATAACCAGTGATTTGAAGGGAAATGCAGGAAAAATTAAAGGACCTAACCCGAAATACTAGGAAAGTATATTATAATTGGTAGGACATAATTGGAGATATGAGAAAGTCATCAATAAATAGTAGGAAAAATATTAGGACCTAACCGAATATATGAGGAAGTCATCTATATATAGTAGGAAATATAATAGGTCGTAACTGGAGATATGAGGAAGTCATCGGTAAATAGTAGGAAAAGTAATAAGATATCACTGGTTATATAAGGATGTCATCGATAAATGGCAGGAAAAATATTAGGACGTAACTGGAGATATGAGGAAGTCATCGGTAAATAGTAGGAAAAGTAATAAGACATCACTGGTTATATAAGGATGTCATCGATAAATGGCAGGAAAAATATTAGGACGTAACTGGAGATATGAGGAAGTCATCGGTAAATAGTAGGAAAAATAATACGACATAACTGGTTATATAAGGATGTCATCGATAAATGGCAGGAAAAATAATAGGACGTCACAATGAGGTATGATGAAAGGAAATATAAATAGTAGAAAACATAATCATAGAATGTATGCTGGTAATACTAAAGCCATGGTGACACGTCATCTTAAACGCCGTTATCATCAGCAACAGTATTATCATCGTACTTTTCGGTGATGTCAGTATGCTCCGTACTTGAAGTGAATTCATCTTACTTTAAGCTGAATTCACGTCATTTATGATTGCCAGTTTTCTCAGTGTACCAGTTCCTTGTTTGTATTAGCAGTTCCGTGTGGCGCCGTATTAGGAATAGCGCCACTCCATTTCCTTCCGTGGATGTCGTAGAAGGCGACTAAGGAAATAAATTACCAGGAGACGGGCAGCAGCGTCTTCCTGAGATTCCAACTGCATACTGGGATCGCCAACCCGCTTGCCAAGCGTAGCGATCAGGGCAAAACCCCTCATGGTTATGAAAACCACGAGGGAGGCCTGTGCCCTACAGTGGGCGTCAAGTGGCTGATGGTGATGATGGTTAGCAGCCTCGAAAAGCAAGAAAGCCGAATTGGTTGCCAACCTCCTATAGGAGATGGCACATACAAAACAAGAAGAACGTCTAGGCTCAGAAACATTAGGGAATTGGTCGGATGTAGCCAGCGTCGAATACCTGTTTGGCTTGGTAAGAAATGTTAAAGAATATGGGGAGATGACGGCCAAGCTATATTAGTGAGGAGGCACAAGAAGGGGAAGAAGATCTAGGGATCCGAGATGTTAAAGAAACGAAGACAAGGAATATGTTGCCTTCTGTATCTACATAGTCTATGCTTATGACGCGGGTAGTTGTAAAGTGGTCTAGCCCGGTTCAGCGATTAATATGATCTATTTATAGTACCTATGTAAGAGAGGACGAGTTTCCAAGATGGCGGGTTTCTTTATTAAGTGCTCGTTTACCTGAAATTGCCGTGTAGTAGCGAAAGTGGAGAAAGTAAACTAGAATCAATATCAAAACTAATATTATAAAGAGGAAAAGTTTGTAAGTTTCATAAGCAGCCTATATTATACGTCCCACTGTAGGGCACAGGCCTTCTCTCAGAGAGAGAGTACGGGCTTAATCACCACGCGTGCCCACCGCGGATGGCGATTTCAAGCGCTGAGGTACGTGAATAGCTCAGACACTGAGGTTTCCTCACGATGTTTTCTTCACCGTTAGCGAGTGGTATTGCTACAATAACTTCGAAAATGTACATAACTTAGAAAACTATGTCGTAGGTACATGCCCGCACTGGGAATCGAATTTGGGTCTTTCGCTTCCGAGTCCAATGTTCTACCCACTAGGCTACCACCGCTCCTCGTAAGTTTATATGTTTGTAAGTTTGTGTGTAGGGGGTAATCACCAAAAGTACTTATCAGATCTTAAGTCGTTTTTTTGTAACACATACCTTACAAAAAAAAGACTTAATTTTTTTTTGGGACACCCTGTCCATCCTGAAGGTCTATTCTAAATGCTTCTTCTACGTCAAAGCAACTGTAAATTAAATTTCATTTAATTTGAACGACGGGAACCCGTGTCGACTTTCACTCCGTCGTCCCGGTACTAATTTATATGAGCGAGCGTGCATTAAATTACTAATGTTCATTAAAAGTTAAGTTGCCACGTTTATCATGCGAACGCAGTCGCCGGCTCTGCTAGTAAATAATACTTTAAAACTCTGAAAATACGCTTTTAAAGCACTTAACAGTAAAGCATGCTTTTGTCGGTAATTCTCTAAGTAGTAGAAAGTAATTTCCTAGTTTCGTAACGTTCAGAGGCTAGACCTCGGTTCCACGTACTCAAACAATCTGTGAACTGCGGCTTACAATTGTCAGTTGTTTTTTTTGCATGCACTTTGGCCAACTGATTATACGATTGTTAATGTACGCGCAATCGGGGGTAAGAAAAAAAAAATGTTATTATTATTAAGGACCGCTTAGGGCCGTCCCAGACGGACATACTTCGACCAAATAGGGCATGTATTACCGAAGGACAAGAAAAAAAGAACCACCCGTGACGTAAATGATCCCAGGCTTCTCGTACAGTGAACCGCACATCAGCCTTTACATTTTAGTTGTAAAGTCAAACGTTGTCAAAGTAGAGTGCACGGATGTAAAGGTTGATCTGATACCGACTGTACTAGAAATAGTGGGTGAGTAGAGTGCTCGAATGAAAAGGTTGATGCGCGTTTGACTGTACCTAGTAAATACGTTGTCTCCTAGGAGCTGCAAACGTTAATTTAAGATGGAACTCGAGCAACAGAGCGCCGTAAAAATAAATTTCTCCTTAATTCCCGACGGAGACAGGATTTGCGAAAATAAATCTTCCTTTCACCGGGAATTTTAATTCCAGCACCGCGAACGTTTGGTCTTATCTTCCGAGGTACGGCTGCTGGTAAACTTGGATAGACGCTAGAGAATAACTATTTAAAACACTGATTCTTAAGGCTGGGTTCTCGGACCGAAACCTCAAAAGGTATTTTAAAAATTAAATTTACTCTCTCTCTCTCTCTCTCTCTCTCTCTATTTCTCTCGGTCAGTATTCAAAAATTAAATATGTAGTATATATATTACTTTACCCGCTTAGGCACACACATTTAATTACTCGTACGTTAATGTGTGCGGGTCGCCTCGCTTTTGCGCGGAATTTTGTTTCACACACTGTCTTTCATCATCATCAGCCAATTGTTGAAATAACCATGAGGGGGTTTTGCCATATTCGCCACGCTTGTCAGGCGGGTTGGCGATCGCAGTATTATTTGTGTACAATAAAGAATATTCAATTCTATTCTATTCTATGTGGTTGGAATCTCAGGAAGACGCTGCTGCCCATCTCCTGGTAATTTATTACCTTAGTCGCCTTCTACGACATCCACGAGAGAAAATGAAGTGACGCTATTCTTAATCCGGCGCCACACTGTCTTTGCGTGGATCAAAGTCCACTTCGATTATTTTGTTGTTAGCAGGGATAAACGTACGATTTTAGGAAATACCTACAAGATCCTTCATATGCGCTGCAGAACCCCTCCGCGGACCACTCTCAAGGCTCTCACGGACCACCTGCGGTTGGGAACCACTGTTACAAGAAGTACATTTTATCCTTAGCGCTCGCAATGGCAGAGCCGCTGTGGGCGTGTGTGGGAACATACTCCCTCGTTGCGAGGCGGGCCGTAGGTATTCTGCAGATTGAGCCATGTTATCAAATAGGCCACTTGTGCTGTGTTTAAATATTGTACGATTTTAGGAAGTGATATATACGCGCGTTTGCCTAAAAGCATGACGTTGGAAAATTGTGACGTTGTAGTTTAGTATACTTAGTTTATGTATTACTAACTCTTGACCGCGTCTTCGTTCACGCAAAAGGGTTGATATGCATTTTTCAGGATTGAAAAGTAAGAAAGCCTGTGAGGCAAACTTCATCCAGAACCGTTGAGCCGTACTGGCGTGATTGAATGACAAATATCCAGGCATCCTTCTCACATGAATAATATTAGTAAGATTTTTTTTTTACTTTTCACGTAGACTCTATACCAAAGTCAATAAGAAAATATAGAATTTACTTAGTGCTCAAATTTTTTTTCAAGAAAGCGACCTTTTCGTCGCTATAGCCACGTATCCACGATCTTCGTGCATTCGGGTCGAGTAACCTTTTTTTACTACCCGTAAGCTATCGTGTACACCGGCGAGCTTAGCACAAAAAATGCCTGTTTTCCTCAGAGCGCACTAAGATCGTCGGCGTACACGATACGAGTAGCATCGGTCACACACAGTGACGAGTCGCTGCAAGTGCACTCGCCACGAATACTAGCCGCAGCGACAATTCGCTGCCTGCACGTCACACACATGACACACAGCGAGTTCTACACGAGAATTTCGACTGTGAGACTGTCAGCATTCACAGCGAGTAAAATTGAACGTGCTCAATTCTAGTCGCGGCTCGCGGCGAGTGAATCTATTCGCAGCGAATAGCCTGTCACGCACAGCGAATACTCGCGGCGGGTAGGCACTCGCAGCGATTAGTCGCTGTGTGTGACCGAAGCTTCAGCTAATCATTGTCACACGCACACTGTCTATAATAAATATTTTTTTTAATAAATAAGCCTTTGTTACCACTTAAAGGCACGTATAAAAGTTTTAACATAGTAGAAAGATGGACGTGGACAAATTTTCTTATTATAACTAATAGTAAAAGTTAAACTATAAATTTAAACTAAGACGGGACCCTCTACGGGTGAAGACCTCCTCCAGATAAGCCCAGCGGTCCTTATCTTTGGCTGCGCTCTCCCATGCTCTACCTGCGACAGCCACTTTGCTGACTGACCATCTCTTTTTAGGTCTGCTTCGTCTTCTTATGTGGCCTCGCGGGTACCATACCATTCATTCTTTTCTCGTCCATCTGTTGTCAGGTAGCCTTGCCGCATGACCTGCCCATTTCCACTTCATTTTTCGTGAGGTCTCTAGAACGTCTGTGACTACTTACTATTATCCTTAAGCACGTTTGTGGCAATAAATCACTCGCTCCGAGTGTACAGTCAAAAGCCCATCAACCTTTACACACATGCACTCTACTCAGATACGTCACGGGTGAAATTAAAACTAAAATGTAGAGGTTCACGTTCGACTGTACTTAAATCCTGAAAACGCGGCTTTAGGCGGCAGATCGGCAATCAAGTAAAGCGATTGAATTAATTCTTGCTCAGTCTGTCTGCGCTCTTGTCAAGGAAAATTAAAAACAATTCTAACATCAAACGTGCGAAGTTTGCAATCCTCGGCTGCTCGGAGATAGCGACAAAAGTTTCCGAATGCTACCATGGACGGTTAATATGCCTCGGATAAACCAGGCTTAGCTAAACGAAAGTTAACCTTATTTCTGAATGGATACGTTTCAACGCGACAAGTTTTTGGCTTCATACGATGACTAATATGATGTGACCAGTGGCCCATTTCACAGAACCACAATTCGTTTTTTATTTGTCTACTTGTCTGGCCGCAGCTTTAATGATTACTCTCTTTCTGAGAGAAGGCCTGTGCTCTGCAGGGCGACGTAAAAGGCTACATAAAAAAATTATGCTACGGGGACCTGTCTATCTTTAGTAAGTTAACTTACTAGTTCATCTGCCGTTGCATTTATTGTATTTCTGATGCCTTCAGAGCCCTATATCATAGAACTACAATTCATGGTTTAATATGACAATGCGATGTACTTTGCATAGCCGATTAATCCACAGATTAAAACGAATGAAGACTTTGCTACTCAATGGACATGGAATTGTCGTAAATAAACTATGCATTGTTGTTTTGTGAAACGCAGCGCTGGGCCCTTATTATGAAAAATGCGCCGTTATCGGAAGTAGCGGGATGGTCGCAAATCCGTATCTCAACGTCATTGGGCTAATAACAAAGAGCCATGCATTTCTAGGGTTTATTACTTACATAACATAAGCAGCCTAATACGTCCCACTGTAGGGCACAGGCCTCCTCTCAGGGAGAGAGTATGGGCTTAATCACCACGCGTGCCTACCGCGGGTTGGCGATTTCAAGCGCTGATTTATGTGAATAGCTTATTTTATTACTTAGTGGCAGGAAATTTTAAAACTATTCAAAACAATAACCGTATTTCTCAGTAGATTCTAATGAATTGTCGGGCTTAAGCGCGACATTGACGACCTTTCCGAACATATTGCGGCTTCATAATAAGGGCCCTCGTCTAACTTATTAGTTTGTCCGCCGCCTTTACGTTATCTGTATTTAAAAAAACATATTTTTTTCTGATGCAAAAAGCTTCAGAGATTGTCACACCACGGGCGAAGTTATAAAGACTAAACAATAACCTCTTTGACAGGTCTCGGATAAAAAAGTTAAAAAAGAAATGTTAAAAACACCATGGAGGTCAGTGGTAAAAAGGGGCAGGTTGGAAACAATGGCGATCAGATTAGTTAACTTTCCATTTTTGGCCGCATTCAGCCGAGGCTCTCCTTTGTGAAAGTGACGTCGATTGTTTTGAGGTATTTTTGTGTAATTTTTATAAATAAAGTTCCTCGGTTTTATGGCTGACTCACAATAAACTTTTTAATACAGTTGCTCAAAAAGTGGCGTATTGCAGGGACGTATAGCGTAGGGGATGTGGGCTATTACACACTCGTGCTTTTTTTTTACCTTTCCCGCACTCGTGCGTTCTCTTTCCCAACTGTCAAAATAATGTCTATTAAAAAGAATAACCAACCATGAAGTTTTTACTAAAAAAAATCATAGAAGTTTTTATGATTCATGCAAATACGTATATTTCTAAACAGAAACTACTAATTTGTTTCAATATCAGATTTAATTATTTGATTGAATGAGTTTGGTTAGGTTTCATTTAATTTATTCATCTCATTAAATTTCATTTTCATATCAATAAAAAACTTCTACTGAAGACTTGGCTGTATGGGCATAGTTCCCTTTGCCTACCAGAATGGGTGAAGAAAAAAAAAACTGCTTATATTCTACGGTTGGCGCCATTTTTCAGAAATTTTTTTGCGAGTTTAGTTGTTTGTTGCACAAGATGAGTAATTTCGACCCTAGTTTTTTTGAATTAACACCACCGGAACTCAGTATAATTGCACAAAATGCTTCGGAGAACATTTTACCGGAAAAGTCAAAAAGTCGCTACATATCTACATACGACGAATTTATTGCGTGGAGAGAAGAGAAAAAAGCGAATAGTTTTTCATTTTTTCGCAACTGTATTAAAAATAGTCGTTCAGTACACGTGCGGAACCGTCATTGCAACTTGTTCCGACTGTCAACCCTCGCCTTCGGCTGCGCCTCGGCTCGGGTAGACATTTGTCGGAACTCTTTGCAATGACAGCCTTTCCACACTTGTAATGAAATATACTATTTTAAGCTGCCAATAATTCTAGTGTTTTTCCGGTCCAAATTCATAAATAAATATGTACTTTATTGCACTTATTTATTTACTTTATTTATCTACGGATCTCATCATTTCGACTTTATAGCACACGAAACATTGAACAGGACATAAGATAAGAAATAGCATGTTCTAAGGCGAGCTTATCTCTGTAACAGATATCTTCCAGCAAACCTTGGAAAGTCGGAACAGCGGTAAGAAACGGGTCTTAATACGTGTACAAAATAGACTACATGAACTACAAAAATCCTTAACCATAACCAACATTAAGCAAAAAATTTATACACTACATAAACTAAACAGGTAAAAATAAATAAATAAATAAATAAAATATATTCTAAATAATACATAAATAAATATTCTTTTTTGTTTTCTTTTTTCATGGTATCTGAAAGGTACTTTTATGATATCAAATCTATTATTTATATCAAGATATTTGGAATTAACTCACTAGATAGTAACTTAGAAGATGCGCCGACACTGTCCCTTATTCCGAGGACGTAACCGAGTGTTTTCCTTCGCCAAATAAGCCTAAACTCTATTTCTGTCTAGTTTTCATGTCGGCTGTTTATTTTTCCAACACTTGCCACAATCCTGACAAACCTCATTCGCTTCATCAAAGTTCATTATTTCGGTTTCGTGTACTTCTTATTTTACCCTTCGCTAATGCATACCCTATTTGGTCGAAGTATGTCCGCCTGGCCCGTTTACCCACATTCACCGATATGTTTCTTCTGTCAATCGTTCCTCCTTAATCCTCTCCAGAAATGAAGATTGAAGACACTCGTGAACAATGTATTGAGATAGACAAGACAAAAAAACAAAAGTAATGGTTTGAATGAATAAGATTTTTCACACTTATACACTAAAAAACGTTTGAAACGTTTATTCGCGGAAACGGACGAATAATACATCGTACTGCGGCTTAATTTACCTAAATCAAATTCCAACATGCCCAGTCCTATTCAACAGTTGCCCCGGTAAACAATGGCGAGTGGGAAGGAAAAAAAACTGTTGCCTTTGTCAATTGTTACGCTTAATTGAAGCACTTAATTCATTTCTCCCTCTGGAGAACAGCGGGGAAATGTATTTTCACGGTTTATTTTTTTTTACGTTCCATTCTGTAGTCTTTACAGATTTTCTGCCAAACGATTGATAAATTTCAAGAGGCCATCCGGTACTACTAACTAACGGCACCGGTGGAAAAATCATATCACCATCAGCCATTTGACGCCCACTGCAGGATATAACCTTCCTCATGGTTTTCCAAGTTTCCCGGTCTTGTGCCGTCCGTTTCCAGCGACTCTCTGCCACCGTAATCAGGTCGTTAGACCACCTGGGGGCCTGCCCCACGCTGCGTCGTCCGGTCTGCGGTCACCAGGTCAGAACTTTTCCTCCCCAACGGCTATCAGTTCTCCGAGGTATATGCCCTAACCACTGCCACTTCAACTGAGGCAGTTCTTCGACCTAAATTAGTGACTCGGGTCCTTCTGCGGATCTCCTCATTCCTGATTCGATCACGCAGTGAAACTCCTAAGCTCTCTCCATTGCACATTGGGCGACCTTGAGCCTTCTTATGAGGCCCATAGTCAGCGGCCAGGTTGCACATCCATAAGTCATCACTGGCAACGCACATTGGTTATACACCGTTGTCTTGAGACACTGAGGTATTTTGGACGCGAAAATGTGTTTTTGTTTCCCGAACGCTGCCCATCCGAGTTGGAGACCTTCGAAATTATGAAGGTACCATGAAGATACTTCATCATCATAATCAGCTGGTGTCAGTCCACTGCTGGACATAGGCCTCTCTCAAGACACGCCACTGAGCCCGATCTAAGGCTCTTCTTTTCCAGTCACTGCCCACCGCTTTGCGAATGTCGTTGCTCCACCTGGTCACAGGGCGTCCTACGCTACGTTTGCCGATTCGCGGTCTCCACTCTAGAACCAGTCTTCCCCAACGGTTATCGGTCCTGCGGCAGATATGACCAGCCCACTGCCACTTCAGTTTGCTAATCCGTTCAGCTATGTCGATCACTTTAGTTCTCTGCCGAATTACTTCGTTTCGGATTCGATCCCGCAGAGAAACACCGAGCTCCCATAGCTCGCTGAGCGACTTTAAAGGTGGACTAGTCGAACCGTGAGTGTCCACGTCTCGGCTCCGTATGTCATGACGGGTAGGACGCACTGATTAAAGATACTTACCATAAAAATAATATACAGAAAGTATAAGTTTAATAAGTTTTTGCAAAAAGTGATCATCGTGATTCTAAATATCGGAAATAACACGTATTTATACTTTTTAACGCTGTTACCATGGGCCCTAAACTGTTAAATGGGGATTAGGTTTTTAACGACAATGTTTCGTCCACAAGTGGCTCCTTAAGCTACATTTTGGAAATGGTGCAATTTGGCCGTAGGCGTTAGTTTAATTTGGAACTAATTAAATTATCTGTAAAAAGTATGTTAGCGAATAAATATTTTGTTCAGCAGAATAAATAAATGGTCAGTAAATTTGGTAATTAAATTAATATTAACGCAATATTTTGGGATCTTAAAAACATAGGAAATTTCTGCTGATAAATTTTCTCACTGTTCAATTTTGCATTTACATACCTACTGCCGAGCGGTAGTTTCTGCTCAGACGACTTTAATTGCTGACAGAAATGATTTTATTGGTAACCGAAACAGTATATTTTTACAATCACAAGTATCCGAACGGTCTGCCCTAACGCGACGGTTGCTTAGTTGTTTGCTACGTACAAAACTGCGATGTAATTTGCCACAAGTGTACAGCTGCGTAGTACGTTGCAGCGATTTTCGCTGAAGTGAATTAAGTTGCAGCGAATGTACAATGTACATTGGAGATAAAAAAAATCTCTTTTCAAAAAAATCTGCCCACAAATCCTAACCTCTCTTATTAATAACTGCAACTAATTTCATCATACCTATAGCTTCAATGTTTATCGTACACTCGCTGCAACATACCTAATTCGCTGCAACGAACATCGCAGTTTTATACTTTGCAGCTACGTAGCGGAGTAATTTCAAAGCGCCAGAAAACTCACAGTCAGTCAACGTGTAAAGGACATTAGAAAAATAGAGGTTGACCCTTCTCTTCCAGAAATGCCAAGTGTCAATAATTCCCACTATATTTCAGCCGTAATTTTTGATAGGACAAACTACTTTGTATTGTTTAACTCTAACTTTATTTTAGACCCGGATTGAAATGCTCGCGCGTCCTTCGAAAAAATTTATAAGGTGTTGTGCGACCGAGACCTCAATGTAGTCCTCCGAGTTACAATGTTTCACATGGCCAAATATGGCCAGTTGCAATGTATGGTTGTAAAGCTTGGACCCTGAAGGAAACGACCTGCAAGAAGCGGAAGACATTAATTGAGATGTGGAGCAACCGAACTATGTTGAGTTTAAGTCGGATCTCTTCACGAACCTGTGCTATAGTTAGTATTGAATCACATGCCTTATCTAGGGCATATGCTTGGACACGATAGGTGCCTACTTTTTCATGTTATTTTGATAAGCGAAATTGAGGGAAGAGGTGCGATGGGAGAAGAAGGGCTCAATGGTTCAGAAATATCAGGGGACAGTTGAAGAATATGCATTTGCTTAGCATGCGCGTTTTGACTCTCTCGAAGTTGAGTGAGAGACTTAGAAGTACTTGCCGTGTCGAAAGTGTGAGCGTGGTAGCAGAGACTCGAGATGGCCAATAGAGTGCGGTCTTGTCTAACAAAAATTACCTTATTGCCATATTAAATAAAAGTGCTGTATTTTTGTCTGGCAACCCTGTAAAAATTGTTACCGGTTTTACCGACAGCGGAACATCACTAGAAAGTTACGAATTGCGTTTCATTTCTACGCAAGCAACGAGTCAAAACCATTTATTTTCATTCCAATTTTTTAATGAGCACACTTTAGAATAGTAGAACAAAACGCATTCCTGTCATTTTTTGTGTTTTCTTTTTGCTTGAACTGGGTTATTTTTAAAAGAGAAATTGTTCTATGCATTAAGTATAGAAAAAATTAAGAAACTAACATCAAAAAGGAAGTTTAATACATCGAAAACACAAAAAATATTAACAAAGTACTTATTTATTTTCTGTTGAATTCTATGATCTCGAAGTCTTGTCTTCAGCAGACATGTCTCGGTCACAATTGGTCAAAATTAGTGTCTAACTCAGTAATGCCGCCATGTTGCCGGTTGTAGACAAGTCTCGGTCTCCATCTCGGTCGCAGTCGCCATGATCGACAGATAAATTGACATTTTTGCATAGAGAAGGGCATTTCTCGAGCGTGGCTTGCTGAACGTACTGGTCTTGCTTGCCTAGAAACGAAGAAGGATATGGAAAGCTGAAAGATAACCTCCATTAGGATCTCTCCTACAGAATCAGAGGTACGGGTATAGGCAGAAATGGAAGAACTTTTCTTTACTGAAAAACTTATAATAAAATATAAGTATATAACCGAAAAATTACTGGTGCCAATAAAGTCCACTCGATATTGGATTTCATTGGTACCAGTATTTTTTGACAGTCTCTCCGGCGTTGGATCCATTGGCTTTGGGACTCAAAGGTCATGGTTTCAATTCCCGTAAGCTTAGTTCTGTGATAGGGCCTCAGTTGTCGCTATTATTTATGATATTATAACATTTCCTAGTACGGGATCAGCTGGCGGGCTGGATTCAGTCAACTGGTAATCCTGTAATACTTGTAAAGAAAGGTATTGCAGCACTTAGGATTTTTGGTGCGGAGACTTTATGTAGAACCGCTGGAAAATTTGTTACGTGTTATGGGTGACATTTCTTAATGTTTTATCTTTCCATTTCTTCCCTATAATAGCTTCACTTCGAATGATATGTGGGAGCTTTTTTCTTGGTTTTCCTTATCTGAGATTTTTCTGAATCAATTGTTAAAAAGAGAAAAAAAATCGCCACAAGATAAGGTAGAATATCTGGTCTACTGTGATAAGACAGGATATCCTGCCTTTTTTGGATATTTTATTGGGACAACGGTTTCAAAGTACCCGAGATCTAAGTCAGTGTTTAATTAAAATTATGCATAGCTTTCGTTGTAAGAGAGAATCTTAATAACTGAGTACTTTTCATGAATAAATCTTAGGAACATAAAAGCAATATAAAATGTCTACTATGTTAGTGAAGTAAATACCAAACAATTTATTTAATATCCTCGAGCAGCCAATATTAACTTACCTACCCGACAATATTTGACAATCAATATTTGAATTCCAACCAACGTTCCACCTTTTACAAATAGTGTTTTATGTACATATTGTATCTATAGGACTATTAATTAAGAAGGGTCTCTATAACTACTTGTCACTCGTTTACACAATAAAGATGGAAATATTGTATGTGTTAGGCAAAGAATTGTCCAGTCCCTTTCTTTAATTAACAATGTTGTATGCTTGTATGAATTTACGCAATAATTTATAACACATGTAAATATTTTTTTTATAACATGCAGTGTGTCACAATAAAATATAATTAATAAAATATACACTACTGAAATTTTTTGCTTATTAATATAAAGCAAATAAAAAGGTGAAATTTAAACGTTTCTAATAATTCTCGGTAATTAAAGGAACGCAAACCAAGGCCACAATTAAACGTACTCACCTGTTGTACGCCCTCGTCTATCTCACCCACAAGATCACCAGCAAAACTAATATAACCAAAGGAAGACAATTAATTATTGTCACAATTTCTCAACCCGAGCGGAGAAGCAAAAATTATTGTCTATGTAATTTTTTTTTTATTTGAATTTCGTTGCAGTTTTTTTCGAACCGTCAAAAAGTCATTCTGGCCAGTCGCTTAACGAGTTACCGATTGTTGATCTCTGCTGTAAACTTTTAAAATTAGCTGGTAATGATATATTTATGCCGCGGGTGAGGACCGCTCGTGCCAGCGCCGGGGGTAAGACTGAAAACTGTGGGCTGAAAATAGGGGCTGTAGTTACGTAGGTGTAGGTTGTGAGTGGGTGTCGAGGAGACCGAGAGGTAGTTATGGAGATACTGTCGCGTGTAAGCGAGACAGAGTCCCGAGGAAGGGGCACAGCGATCACGTAGTCATCTTTGTGATGTCAGAAGGAATTTGTAGGCGTTGGTAATTGTACTCCCTGATTGAGGCTTTCCGAATTTAATATGCTCTTCTGGAGGAGTCGTCAATCGCTTGATTTGTTTGTTCCCATGGAATTGGGGCGGCTGAGAGTTGTATTGTGATATCTGCAATAAAAATGTATACGTTGACCTGCTGTTGATTGTACACCTGCGGTCCCCGTACAGGAAACATCTTTTTACCGAACCTTTTTTGTTTTTGCTGTATTTTATTTTAATTTTATGTAGGAAACAAACGGTACAATAATATTCTGATGTAGACTATTTTGATAAACATAATCCATAAACTTTACAGTAAAAACGGCAATACATAAGGCATAAAACTTAGTGTGATTATATAGTGCATTTGCTGTAATATTGCAACTAATGGTACAAACTGGGCAAGTGTGAGTTGGACTAAAGGTCCCGAACTGAATGGAAGAAGAGACATGCTAAGTAAGACGAGTATAATTTATATTATATACGGAACCCTCGATGGTAGCGGAGCAGAGAATATTCTTTATTGCACACAAGAAGCGAGACATAAAATATGAAAGTTACAATGAAAAGTACAATGGGCGGCCTTATTGCTAACAGCTATTTCTTCCAGACAACCTTGTGACGGAAAGGTTTGCGAAGGAGAAAGGGAGACGGGTAGTTGGTGCAAATATGAATAGTACATACTTAAACTTAATAATAAACTTACATAAATCTTACTTAAATAATTGTTATATACTACTACATAAATAAGTTACAATATCAATATGTAAGAGGAAGATATAATGAATATAATATACCTACATAGAAAGAAAAAGCAATCATGTACTTATTAAAAACTTAAGATACGTACATTTGTGAGGTAATAGTAGCAAAACGACTCGCTAACCGTGAAGGAAGACATCGTGAGGAAACCTGGGTGTTCACACCCCTCAGACACTCAGGCTCTGATCTCCTACACCTAAATTAGGGATGCATTTTTTTTTCGCTTACACGATAGTATCGTTGGATTGGTCGTTTAAAAATACTGTGGGTGTAGAAAGATATTTTTTTAATTTAAGGTTCCGTTTACGAAATTTTTGTCAGAGTAGGGCGTCCCCTCCTGGCTAAACGGTTGACGGTAGAAACGTGAAAAAAAATCAGGGCAGTAGCACATATAATGAACTTAAATGGAAAACTATCAAGGCTAAGTGGGCTTTACAAGTTAACGAGTAACGGGAACTAACTTATAAAAGGAAAACTTCGTACAGAATCCATTGAAAATTACTTCGATGAAGTTGTTAGTTCAGTAAAGCAGATAAAAAACCCCTCTTTCTGCGGAACCCGACACTGCGCGTGGCCTGACACGCACTTTAAGTATAAGTATAAAAGTTTTTTTTATTATCAATAGAATAGGGCTTAGCACATAAGTAACAAATAACACTTTTCCTCTTAAGAATAACGCGTTATCTTAAAATTTAAATTGACAGCTTTGTCACTTTGATACACTAACTTGCACACTAGGATACGGTGGATGGCCGCTTCAGACCCTGAAAAACTACATAATGCCCGTTTCTTTAAATTTTTGCTGCTATGCTGTACTTCAATAGTTACAGAGTTTTATTATAGTTATAGATAGATAGTTATAAGTTTTGTTATTACTATGCAAAGATTTATGTACATATTTTTTGGACCTACCTACTAATTTTGCGGACCTACCTACTAATTTAGCTAAACAAACTTTTTTTTAAACAAACATAATATTTGCGCACCCTGACGGGTAAAGCATGCTTGTGCCACAATTTTAAGTCACCGCCTACATAGTTTGTAATCACCATGCTTTACAAATAAAATACAAATAGAAAAAAAATTGATAAGATCTCACTTTAGTAAAAATTAATTAGAAGTTAAATGTTGTGGGCGCCTGTTAAAGGGATGCGCATAAGACCTATAAATTTGTAAACCTTATTGTAAAAGACGTATTGCATTAAATAAATAAAATACAAGACAAACTCCACTTCGCTGCACAAAACCTGTTTCTTAACTTATTTGCGGTCTGCGATCTTCTTTTGTTTTACTCTTTGACTGAACCGTCCAATACATCACAGGAAATAACTAGGCTTATGTGACTACGTAGTCTAAAAATAAGTATCATCTTTCTAACGTATTATACGCGCCGAAATCGGGGTGATTTATCAAGGTTTTGGGGTCAGTGGAAGACCTTTTCAGGGACGACCCCAACTGCGGGGTCATTGGGAACAAATTGGTATTCCAAATTATTAATTGGCTTACGATTATAGATGTAGAGTAGGGATATAAAAATAAATAAAGTGTTTATTCTATAAAAAAAACATTAACGCGGTTTAAAGCACTTAATATTTTTTCCGCCAAACTAAATAATAATTAGTTTCTTGTTTGCACCGTCACTCACACTAGATGGGTGATGGACCACTCGGACGCTGCAGTGCCTGGGACATTGTTTTTTAGATGGAGTAAGCTTGCCCAGCACCTATATACCATCCTGACAGCTTAGTCGGCCTAGCCCACAGGAAGGACAAGTCAATACGTGCGAAGCCAACCAGGCGCGGGTTTCCTCATGATGTTTTCTTTCACAGTTAGCGTATGGTATTGCAAATTCGTATACGTAGCTTTAAAAAGATTTTGATTATAATTTACTACATAATTATAACAACTAACGTGGGGTGTTTTTTAGGGTTCCGTAGTCCGAAAAGGAACCCTTATAGTTTCGCCACGTCCATCTGTCTGTCTGTTTATCCGTCCGCGGCCTAGCGCGAAGACCGGTGGTACTAGAAAGCTGTAATTTTTTTAATGGTGGGAATAATTTTTTTTTACTTCAGAGTAGTAGCACATGTAATGAACTTGGAAGGAAAAGTGTCACGGCTAAGTAGGCTTTACTAGTTAACGTGTAATAGGCAACCAACTTGTAAAAGTAAAATTTCATACAAAATCCATTGATAATGACTTCGATGAAGTTGTTAGTTCTGTAATGCAGATAAAAAACCCTCTTTCTACGGAAACCTACATTGCGCGTGGCCCGACACGCACTTGGCTTGTTTTAAAAGCTATTAGACCCCCCTACATCATTGGTAAGATTTAGTGAGATGCGGAGGGTACTTTTATATATAATATTAGGGATCAAATTATGAAATTGCTAATTTATACTGAAAAATTAAAACTTGTCTGTTTTTAAGATGTAACATATTTATTTAGTCAAAATATTTGCCATCTAATCGGAAGTTCATTTATGTCTTTGCGATATAACTCTGGGGATCTGGGTGCAATAAAGTGTATGAAATCATTTTGTGCTGCTTTCCCAGAAGGGAAGAACATTTTTTACCACGTAGAAAATTGTCCAAATCACGAAAAAATGCTAGTCAGTTTTAGCAAGGTCTGGTGAGGATGTCGTAGGGTTTCTAACTGCAGCTCCTGTAGAGTTACAAGCGTTTCTTGTGCAGTGTGAGGTCTTGGTGAAGATAACACGACGAATCGATTGAGATCTCATTTGTCCAAATCTGACCATTACTTAAGAGGGGCTTAGAATCGGATATACTTCATCATTGTCATCAGCCATTTGACGCCCACTGGAGGACATTACAGGCCCCCTTCGTGGTTTTCATAACCATGAGGGGTTTCGCTTGGCAGGCGGGTTGGCGATCGCAGAATGCGGTTGGAATCTCAGGAAGACACTGCTGCCCGTCTCCTGGTAATTGATTTCCTTAGTCGCCTTCTACGACATCCACGGAAGGAAATGGAGTGACGCTATTCTTTATCCGGCGCCACTCGGAGATACTTACATCACAGAACAGAGAAAATAAGTGTTCTGTGACTTACATACATGCAAATACATTACCTACCTCCGCCGCAATTGGGTAAATAGAATCCATCAGAGCTTGGTCGCCCAGGAACTGATAATAACTGTATGTTCGGAACCCAGTACAATTATAGCTTTGTTTGCACTTGCCATCCAACAAAACGGGGATGACTGGGGTCGTAGATTGCTACGATAATCGATCTTCGATATGGCAGCGTTACGTGAGCTGAAAGTTTCGTTGGTTCGATTCCCACTGGGGGGGCGTATATTTGTACAAATGGTCTGGGTGTATTGCGTGTTTGTGATGTCCTTGCCTGGCTACCGTATGTATCCTAGTTTGGGGCCGGGATAAGTTATTGTGTTTCGTGGAAGTCTATTATTATTAACATTGGTCAACTTACAGTCAACAGCAAGTCAACCTTTTCCTTTTTAGTTGCAAAGTCACCCTTTAACGTAACATATAAGAGTGCACGTATGTAAAGTTTGATGATGTTGGAGGTTGGTACTGAGATACTCGTTTACTATTCGTTTATTAAGTACATACAAGTTAGTATTTTCTGAGGTTAACAAGAGCACTAGACATAATAAAACTGAATTTGAACGGATATTTACTCGTTTACTTTTCCATTTTACAATTTTTCAACGTTTAGGTACTTTTGCAAGTGCCGTGTTCTCAGTAGACTGAGGTGACAGGCGTCTTTTTCTAAGCATTAACTGTTAGTTTACTATCCTCGGCAAAAATTATTAAGTTACTTTCCAAAATATTTTGAAAAATTTTTAATTTTAAATTGGCGCTACAATCATTTTATATAAACTCAAAAATACTGATTATTTCATCGATGCTTGCACTTGCCCATTAGCTCAGTTGGGAGAGCGCTGGCACGGTGAGCCAGAGGTCGTGGGTTCAAGTCCCGGCATGGGTGGAATTTTAGCCTCTAAATAGGTTTTTAAAATTGTCCTCAGCACGGGTTAGTGCAACAAAAAAAATATATAATCATGTAGGTACAGCGATATCATTCCGATGTAAAAACCTAACTGCAAAGTGGGTTACTCGGGGCTGCAAGTGATGTAATTCACTTCGGCCAGATGTCGCTGCCTGTACGTAATACAGAGAAGTTTGTAAAGAGGCTCGAAGTTTCATCCTTGCTTGCACTTGCCCATTAGCTCAGTTGGGAGAGCGCTGGCAGGGTGAGCCAGAGGTCGCGGGTTCAAGTCCCGGCATGGGTGGAATTTTAGCCTCTAAATAGGTTTTTTTTTAATACTGATTATTCGTGATTGAAATTAAAATTAAAGCTACACTCACACTTCTAGCAAGGGGGTCTCATGCACTAAAGCACTGGCTCCCATGCTGTAGCTATGTTCCAACCACGATTTCTATTGAAATTTGGATGCCCGCGGATCTCTATTGCTTCGCGTATCATTCTAGGAAAGAAACGGTCCTCTCGGGCTAGAACTTGAACTTTATCAAAATGAATGAAGTGGTTGGTACCGCTGAGTGTATGTTTACTGAATGTAGGTCTACCAGAGCGCTTATGTTTTACGTTAATCAATATTTTTGAGTTTATATAAAATAATTGTTTTGTAAGTAGAATTTGAATTAAATAACTAATAATAAATATTTTTGAGTTTATATAAAATTATTGTAGTGCCAATTTAAATTTAAAAATTTGCCAAAATATTTTTGGAACGTAACTAAATAATTTTTATCGAGGGTAGTAAACTAACAGTAAGGCGATTATCACATTGCCACGCACCACGCTGCATGTTGCGTTTCGACGCACCTACATGAACGCACGTGGATGCATTTTCTGTGTGTTGGACTGCGCGTGTTTCTATACAAATGGAGGTACTTACAATCAACGTTAGAATACGCATTCACGCGCCACGCTGCGTGTTGCGTGGCAATGTAATAATCGCCTTAATGCTTTCAAAAAGACGCCTGTCACCTCAGTCTACCGAGACCATGGCACTTGCAAAAGTAAGGAAACGTCGGAAAATTGTACAATGGAAAAGTAAACGAGTAAATATCCGTTCAAATTTAGTTTTTAACCCCCGACGTAAAAAACGACGGGGTGTTATAAGTTTGACGTGTCTGTCTGTCTGTCTGTCTGTGTGTGTGTCTGTCTGTGGCATCGTAGCTCCCGAACGGATGAACCGATTTTGATTTTGTTTTTTTTATTTGAAAGGAGAATTAGTCGGGAGTGTTCTTAGCTATGTTTGATGAAAATTGATCCAAGCTGGCCGCCGCTACAAAATGGCGGAATATATATTTTTTAACAATCACCTCAATATGGGTATCAAATGAAAGGGCTTGAGTAGTAGAATACTATAACTATGACAAATTTCAAATCCAAGATGGCCGCCATCACCACATGATGAATAACTTACTTTTTTAATTAAGCTATGGTTAGGTCTTCAATCGAAGTGTTTAAATAGTAGAATAACGTACGCTATATTGGCATGGAATTGTAACTAACCAAAACTCTTAGATACGTTTGATGAAAATTAATCCAAGATGGCCGCCGCAACAAAATGGCAGAATACTTAATATTTTTCAAAGTCACCTCAATATGGGTATCAAATGAAAGGGCACATATATAATTACATATATAATACGAGTAATTTGAATTGCAGATTCACATATACATATACACATGAAATACCTACTCGTATCAAAGATAATCCTAATCAAATAGCTATCTTTGAAGTAGCTTACCTATTTGTACGAAAGTTAAAAAAATAAAGGAAGACTGAAATAAGGTACGAAACTGGAATAGTTAAAAAACAAAGGAGTCCTTACAAAAAGCATGAAATAAAAAATACTTAAATTAAAAATTTAAAAAACCCCCGACACAAAAAAATGCAAAAAAAAACCTAAAAAGCCTAAGAACAATTTAAAATTACTAGGTAATTAAATACCACAAATTTTCATCAAAAAAAGGTTGCCTTATAAACCCTATAAAAAGTCAAGAAATAAATTCGAAATGATGACCCTACTTAAATACAGATAACAGCAAGTCTAACTATCCACTTTGGACTTCCCTTATGCCGGAGGCATAAGTGCTAATATTGAACTCCAAGTAGTTACCTTGACCCGCTGTTGACCGTACGTATGAAATCTTTTGATCAAATGTTGTCGCGTCGGGGACCACTCTTTACCTATATTAAACACATAACTATCTAAATAAAATTACATTGAAATTACAACGAAAATGATAAACGGTATTAAGAATTTCAAGTGAATCTACGTAATAATAATAAAAACACAATATGTACACTGCTACATTACTAAATGAACCTTGAAATTGAGGACTTAGGATAAACTTCATAGGTAATTTACATAATATGTACTTAAACAAAATGTTAGGCTTATAAATTAGAGTGGTCCCCCGACGCGACAACATTTGATCAAAAGATTTCATACGTACGGTCAACAGCGGGTCAAGGTAACTACTTGGAGTTCAATATTAGCACTTATGCCTCCGGCATAAGGGAAGTCCAAAGTGGATAGTTAGACTTGCTGTTATCTGTATTTAAGTAGGGTCATCATTTCGAATTTATTTCTTGACTTTTTATAGGGTTTATAAGGCAACCTTTTTTTGATGAAAATTTGTGGTATTTAATTACCTAGTAATTTTAAATTGTTCTTAGGCTTTTTAGGTTTTTTTTGCATTTTTTTGTGTTGGGGGTTTTTTATAATAAAATAATACAAGTTACAAATTTGGAGTGTTTCTAGCACAGTTCCTGTTGCGTCTTACGCAATTTGTTCTTGCAAATAATTAAACAGCCAAGTCCGCTCGGGCCACGCGCATTGTAGAGTTCCGTAGTTGGTCGTCAAAATATACGAACCTAGAAGGAGGAGTTTTTGACTAATATTAGGATTTTATTTTACTTAACTACATACCTCATTTACAGAATTATCAACTTCACCAAAGTAATTTGCAATGAAATTTGTATAAAGTTCATGTTTTATAAGTTGGTCGACCATTACTCGTTAACTCGTAGTCTTCTTAACCGTGATAGTTTTCCTTTTTACTTCAATATATGTGCCACGTGCCCTAAATAAGTTTACAACTTGTACTTGCGCAAACAGGAACATCGACAGAAACTTTTTTGAGAAATTTCCATGAAACGTGTGAAATTGCTGAAGAAAACCTATAACTCTTACCTTGAGCGAGTAGTATTTCACAAACTTGTTTGTAAAGTAGTTGCCTAGTTAATTGAAAACTATTTTCAAGGAACCCTCTATTTCTGGTGGTCTAGACTGGAAATTTTTGCAAGGTTTTTATTTGTAAAATAGACTCGTCTACAAGTACAGCAATAAGCTCTAAACACTTAGGTCATTATTATTTATTATTGCAAGAAAAATAATTACATTACAGTTAAAACTATTGCGTAATTAATTGCATTAAACATTATTTACATTATACATATCACAGTCATTAGGTATATGAGATGATATTTATTTTAAACTAGCTGTGCCCGCGACTGCGTTCGCGTTGGATTAGAATATGGAGTGCCCTTGTCCCTTAATAAGTCCAGGTTCTATCACCGTTCGTCCCATGAGACTTTGTTGCGGTTGTATTAGTTGCCATAGTCACTAAAATAAGCAAGCTGAAATTTATGTTAAATGAATAAAATAAGAAAAATTAAAATAAAATTAAATAACTGTGGGTTAGTCATATCTGTCGAGGTACCGTTAACCGATTAAGTTAAAAGTTTTTATTGTCAAACACTGTTGTGTGTTATGAGACGCCCGCCACCTCTTTAGACCGACGATATCAGGAACACTGGTGACAGCTGGACAGTGTTGCAAACTCCAACCTGAAAGAAAAAAAGAGATTGTAAATGAAAAAAACCAGGAGACAATAATAAAAATCCAGAGGAAAATTAAGTACCTTTTTTCCCGAAATAAGCAAATACAAGTAGTATGTGCAATTTTGCATGTTAATGAAGCTTGGAAAAAAAATCACCACACACAACCCATGCATTTTAATGTGCAAACACAAAACATGAAATATGTGCAATTTTGCCAACAGAAAGGTTAGGTAAGAGCTTGCATTTCCCTATCATCATCATTTTCATCTTCAAACATACTCTTGTTGAAAAGGGACAGCATATTCTTATTTATTTCATGACTGAAACAGACAGATTTGTTTCACAACCTTTTGCTGTGCATTATGCCACACAATGTCTTGGTACTGAACGAGTTTCGCTGTTTTGTTTTATTTAAAATTATAGCGGAGAAAACACGGAGAAAACAGGAAGCCAGTCGAAATTATCACAGAATATGTGTTATTACGGCGGATTACCTAACAAACAATATTTTTTTTAAAATAAGGAGAGTCTCCATACAAGAAACGTTTTTTCCCCGTTTTTTTGTTTATGCTTTATCGTAAGAACGGTAATATATACGGGCATCAAACTTGACGTAATTGTGGGACTTATTATTTATTGTACGATACGTTTTTATATTGTAACGTTTTTTTAAATAGCTAAGTGCGAGTACGGAACCCTCGGTATTTTATATATACTTAAACAATAAAAAGGTTACACCCTGTATGAAGTTGACCAGCTATCGACTTTTCGTACTAATTTGTAAGAACAGCTGCTGCTTAATGTTTCCAGCGATAAGCCTCGGCATTTCGTATAATTTTTCATAAATTAAAACAAAGCAGAAGTTTCCCGTTTCTCCTCGAGAACGACTCATTAGCTAACTCCAGGAAGCAAGCGTGGGCGCAGGGGTTTAAACCCACTCGACCCAGTGATGACAATTTATTTTATCTCTATAACCCCTTGACGTAATAATTACTCTAATAGAGAAATTTCACTAAAACATGTTGTAATGGAATAGGAGTGGACGCGTGAAAAGATCAAGACGGTATTTTTTTTTCTCTGCGACTAATACTTTTTGTAATATAGCCGAAAAGTCAATATAGTCACGTGGTACTAAAACGCGCCATACAAATCGATCTTAGATAACAACACTCCCTATGACAACACTTCCTAACGTAACACCTTGTAAGTATGAAGCGTTTATAAATATTTGAGTTATCTCGTAAAATAATGTTTTTATGCATGTACACCCTTATAAGAAAACGTTCATAATAACAAAACGAAATCTAATAAGTTGTATGTTATTAGAGTAACTTTATTTTTCACATATTTTGTGACCCCTAGAACACCGAAAAAAAATTTTTTGTTTCATTTTTAAATTTTTCCTAGGTTTTTATATGATTTCAATGGTATAAAAGCAATGTCACTCCAATCGAAGTTAGACGCAAGTTCCCCATTCTTTTAAAACGACGTAAAGGTATTGACAAAAAATATATTATTCAAAAAACTTATGAAGAAAGTATTGGACCTAGGAACTTTCTTAGCTCCTATATTTTTTCTCAATTAATCTGGAAAGGTTTCCCAGTTTTTCTAGAAAAAATATTAATATTTTGTTCTTATAACCCCTACAATTACTCTTATTCTAAAATTACGTAAATGTCTCAAAAAAACTTACAAAAGAAATATTTGAACTAGAAAAGTAGGTTTTTCAGATTTACTTATTTGAGTAGATTAGGAAAGTCATAGTCGATTTCCTAAGTATGGTACCAGGTCTAAGGATTTCAATCTAATATATAAAAATCTCGTGTCACAATGTTTGTTATCAAACTCCTTCGTAACGGTTTCACCGATTTTTATGATTTTTTTTTAATATTTGGTAGACCAGGTCTGAGAATAGGCCTTTGCGTCTACGTAATGAGATGATTTATACAGCGTCCAGTGGCACCTTCACTCACACTAGATGGGTGAAAGGACTACTCGGATGCAGCGGTGCCTGGGACATTGTATTTTACATGGAGTAGGCTTGCCCAGCACATACCATCATGACAGCTGGGATGGAATCTCTGCTAAATTCATCAAATCATTGAAGAATAAAATAGTCCCGGCCCTTACACATGTGTGCAGAATTAGTCTCTCAAAGGATATTTTTCCAAAGGTCTTCAAGAGGTCGGTAATCTGTCCCATACACAAGGGTGGCAGCAGGGACCTTGTCTTGTTGTAATTACCGCCCAATATCTATCCTTCCTGCCATGTCAAAGATTCTGGAGCGTATAATTAACACCAGGCTCATGAACTTTCTCTGTAATAGTAATCTCCTTTCAGGCTCATGAACTTTCTCTGTAATAGTAATCTCCTTTCTGAACACCAGTTTGGATTTCGCCCTGGTAAATCAACAGAGGACGCAGTGCACGACTTGATGGACAGCATAGTGCGTAAATTAGATAACGGTGATAAGTGCTTATCCATCTTCTTGGATCTGGCGAAGGCGTTCGACACGGTCCCTGCCACACGCTTATTAAAAAAGTTGGAACTTATGAGAATAAGAGCCCTACCTCCTCAAAGACTATCTCTCGGATCGACTTCAGTGTGTCAGGATAGGTAAATATACTAGCTGTGACCTTCCAGTGACCGTGGGTGTCCCGCAGTGCAGTATTTTGGGCCCAACCCTTTTCTGGTTTTCATTGATGACCTCTCCAGGCTCTCATTGCAGGGTGGAACTACAGTCTCTTACGTTGACGATACAGCTTTGAGCTTCAATTCCAAAGATTGGAAAGAAACTTACCGCTTAGCTCATACGGGTCTTAATTTTGTCATAAAATGGCTGAACGAAAATTTACTGTGTTACTAAATTAAAAAAAAAACAGTTTATCTAACTTTCACAATGCGAAGTTCTACGCAACCTCCCCAATCGATGCATCTTATCGGTCACACTTGTCCTCAGTCCCGCAACGAAGGTTACCTTTGTTCCAAACTAAAAAAAGTTCGTGAGGTTAAATATCTTGGTATAACTATAGATCAAAACCTAAACTTTAACGCACATGTTCAGGGTCTGACTGGTAGGGTGCGGAAGCTGATTTACGTTTTCAGAAATCTGAGAGTTACAGCAGAACCAAAACTCCTGAAAACCGTGTATTATGCACTATGCCAGTCACTGCTTGGGTATTGCATTACTGTTTGGGGCGGTATGTGTAAAACACCTCTTCTGGCATTGGAGAGGGCCAAGAGGGCAGTTCTCAAGGTGAGCACATTCCGTCCGTTCAAATTCCCCACTTTTGAGCTTTACCAGTCTTGCGAAGTGCTATCTGTACGCCAACTTTTTATACTTCATAGTCCGTAAAAAGCATTCGCAAATTGTTCGGATACCCGAACATCGCGATGCAAGAAAAAAAAGAAACAACAAAATTTCACATAAATTTCAATTCAAAACATCCTTCTTCAGAAAATTCTTTCCATTTCTTGGCACTTTTCTATACAATAAACTGAATGAAGTATGTGTTATTTAGCTTCTCAATTTCTTTGAATGCAGGCGCAAACTTTTCGACTGGCTTATCACTCAAGATTATATTTCCACAGAGAACAATTTGTTTGTACTGGGCTAAATACGCACACACGCACGCACGCACGCATGCACATACACACGCACACACACACACACACACACACACACACACACACACACACACACACACACACACACACACAAACACACACGCACACATTTTTCATATTATTTTATTATTTTTGATAATTTCTATCTAATTAATTTGATTTTAATTTGTAACTTTCTTCCGAAGATTTCTTCCAATTATCTTATCTTATCTAGCTTAGTTTGCCTAGCCCGCAGGAAAGACAAGTCAATACGTGCGGAGCCAATCAAGCCGCGGGTTTCCTCACGATGTTTTCCTTCACAATTGGCGTGTGGTATTGCTACTACAAATTCGCAGATTTACGTAACTTTGAAAATAAACAAAGTCATAGGTACATGCCCGCACTGGGAATCGAACATGGGTCTCCCGCTTCCGCGTCCATTGTTCTACTCACTGGGCTGCCACCGTTTTGTGTGAGAATAGGTCGTAAGCTAATTAATTGGCTAAACAACGTTTGCCAAGTCAATAATTAACTAGTAACTTTTGGTTCTCTCCCCAATTCAAACTACAAATATCATTTAGGGTTCGGGCGGATGTTGCTGGAAGGGCCGGAAGGGGATGCCATACTTCGAGTAAATAGGCGATGTATTAGCAAAGGGCAAGATAAAAAGTGCCCAAAATAATGACTCAACTAATGAATTTTAATGAAGCAAACAAACCCTGGTCTAACCCAGGTCTCTGCCTACCCCTCTGGGATACGGGCGTGATTTTATGTAATATATGTAGACTACATGTTAACACGGAGCCCTCGTCACGTGAGTCCGACTCGCCCTTGACCAGTTTTAGAACGGTACAGTCAATAGCACGTAAACCTTTACATATGTGCACTGTAATGAGGTATGTCAACATCTCAGATACTAGGGTTTCCTCAAGATGTTTTCCTTCACAGTTAGCGGGTGGTATTGCTACTATAATAAATATTTACAAATGTACGTAACTTAAAAAGCAAATTCATTGGTACGTGCCGGGATTGAACCCACGACCTCCCGAATGTGTGCGCGAATGTCCCGAACGTAAGGCCAGTGTCCAACCTATGCTATGTTAGTCGGCCCAAACCCTTTGCGGTTTGTCCCAATGAAAAAACCAAATCCGGGCTCAAGCCGGTAATTAACCGCCACGTTGCATTAGCCCCATCTCGGCGTTCCCAAAAATAAACACAGTAAAGGTAGACTTCCGTGCATCGCGGCCGATCGCAGCCGCGCGCGATAGATCGCGTGCGACTGACGCGCGCGGCTGATGCGACAATAGTTATTGTATGAAAATGTATGGCGCCGTTTTTGTCGTCTGCCGCACGCGTCCGTCGCAGACTTTGGAAGCAGCCATACATTTTCATACAATGACTATTGCCGCATCAGCCGCACGTACGATCAGTCGCGCGCGGCTGCGATCGGCCGCGATGCACGGAAGTCTACCTTAAGGGACACTTTTTTCAACACCGAGATGTTTCCACTATTGGTTACTGGAACCAACTAGTAACCAATAGTGGAAATATCTCGGTTTTGAAAAAAAAAAGTCCCTTACTGTGTTTATTCTTGGGACAGCCGACCTGCTTAGCTGGTATAACCCTGTATCATCATCATATGCCTTTGCGTCCGTTACGGACAATTTAAGCAGTGCCTAAGAGTTTGACACTTTTCCAAATGACTAAAAAGTCCGATTCGAGAGCGGCAGGCCACCCAGGACACGTAAAGGAAGAGTCCGGAGTCGGGTCGGTGCGGATTCAGTGCCTCCTGGCTCTCTTGTCCGCCAGTACCGAGCACCATACTTCGTCGCAGGTCTTGCAGGTCTTGGTCTTAATTAATAACGCTGTATACAGTGTTTAACACTCGCGCAAACACGAGGAATCGATTGAATTAATTTTAATATTGACTCCTTTTATTACAGTGGGTAGCAACCTTCTCGGAATATTTATCAGATATTCCCGAAATAGCTTTAATAAAAGCCCTTACCATTAAAAGAGTACTTAAAAGATAAGTCTGTCTACGAATTTTATTAAATATTGGTACGTTAGGTGAAATTACTGCGCTATCCTGAAGATCGCAGCTAAGGGATTTTAAAATAGTTTTTTGTATTTTTCGCTTGTTTTCCTTTGACATATGTATCAAAGACTTTTAGTAATAGTTTATTTTATTTTTTAAATTGCTGCTGCTGCTGAACAGCCGGTTTTTCTGTGCCTTTATTGAACCTGCGCGCGCATCGAAAGTGCGGCGCGCGAAAAAAACCAAACTTGCTCACCATTTTCCGCAAATATTTGTTAAAGCTGCTGCTGTGTGGTTAATTACTATAAAAAATGTCTAGGTACTTCAAGTTACTAAAGAATACAAGTTTGGTACAATTAGGTATGCAACTCGTGTGCACTGATCATTACACACTCAGCTTCCTTACCGCGCTCGCTTACGGCTCGCGCTTATAATAATGCCTCGTGTGTAATGAGTGACCAACTTAGCACACTTGTATCATAATGTACTATTACAAGTTTGAACAGATTTATGTAATTAACTTAATTAATGCTAACCAATTAGGAACAGCGGGAGTTTTCCTGGCACAGGTAATTCTTACCTAAAAGGAAACTCCCACAAAAAATTGTAACATTAAGTTTGAAATTGAATATAAACATATTTTATTTATTATATTACATTTATTATAATCTATATGTTACGGCTAAAACCCGAACTGCGGCTACACCTAGTTTTAGCCGGTTAGAACTAGTTGTAGCCACTTACTTTTGGTTAAATCTAGTAAAAGCCGATAGTAAAACCCTTGCGGCTGATACTAGGTCTAGCCGATATCATGCCGGCTACAACTAGATTCAATCAAACCCTGGTGGCTATTACTAGGAGTAACCTATACAGATTGGTTACCTTATATATTACATACAATCAAGAGATTCTTAATCTATTTCCTAAATATGGAACTCTCTTTTTCGTTTTTTGTATAGTTTTCATCATCTTTTTTTGTTATTTACTTTTTCTTTAATTCTTTTAAATCTTCATTATTCGTTATAAATATCCTCTTTATTTCTTTATTCTTGATCGTTTAGTTTTTTACGTATCAGTATGTATTTTAAAAATACAGAATCAACATAAATTTATTTTTCTATTTATATAATTATTCTTGTTGTTATTACAAATTGTGACAGTTTAACATATTTTCAAAATTTTACTTTTTATTTTAATTCTCTTATTGACTATTTTTACAACTACATATACTACAAAACTCTAAGAACTTATCTCTACTGGTTTTATCTATTAACATGTTTCGTGAGTTTTCTTTACAGATGATTTCGTCTATTTGATTTTGCAGATCGTATCTTTCTTTGCCAAATTGCGGAAAGTCTAATATTATTTGTTGAACGCTGGATGCAAGCCGCTTCAACCGGTCTTTTTGGAAATCCATGGAGGAGGCCTACGCCCAGCACTGGACTTCTTGTGGCTGAATGATGATGGTGATGATGATGAACGGTTTCCTCGATATTCGGGTCGCAGGCACAAGCTGGGTTATCTTTAAATTAGAACCGTTATAAGTACTGTCCAAACCCTCTGGGACCGCTCATCAGTTGCACGAGCGTGCCTCCTTGCTTATATCTCATGTTCCACATACTCACCGTCTCTTTCCTAATCTCACGTTTGACATACGAGATAGGGCATTGGTCACAGTTGTCTTTCGTCTTTAGGTGCAGCTCAGCTTCTTCCACTCGTCACAGGCGTTTTCCTGTCGCTTTAGTATGTCTCATGTAATATATAAGGTATGTATGTTTTCTCTTACGGCCACTGCTAATGGGTGACATGTCTTCCGGTCTCTTAGCAACTCCAGCGCGGATTGAGCGTCACTAAAGACTTCCGGATTTGGATTCTTTATTGCCAGGTTTGTTGCTTGGTAATATGCATATATTTCAGCTTGAAATATGGTGCAGAAGCTTTCGAGTAGGAATTTCGAGGCTCTCATTTATTCTAAGGGATTAGACGCACATAGACGACACCTTTGCAAAAAGTGTTTGCACAGTCTCTTATCATGTCAAGAACTTAGAATTAGAAAGAAGCCGAATGAATTTAAATTATACGTTGTTTATGCAGGTATAAGAATAATATAGGTATAATTTGTGAAGTTATAGTAGCAATACCACTCGCTAACTGTGAAGGAAAACATCGTGAGGAAACCTAAGTATCTGAGCTATTCATATACCTCAGCGCTTGAAATCGCCAATCCGCGGTGGGCACGCGTGGCGATTAAGCCCACACTCTCCCTGAGAGAAGGCCTGTGCCCTACAGTGGG
Organism: Yponomeuta malinellus; assembly: GCA_947308005.1. Lineage (NCBI taxonomy): Eukaryota > Metazoa > Arthropoda > Insecta > Lepidoptera > Yponomeutidae > Yponomeuta > Yponomeuta malinellus. The sequence goes on from OX371019.1 coordinate 4,757,554, forward strand.
ACGTATATTGGCTGCTTAATATATAGAGATAGAGCGCTTCGCCAACAAACTGGTTTACAGTTTGGCGAAATTGTGTACTAAATATTAAGGTTTTTTGTTTTGAATAAATAAACGTATAAATAAAGGTACCATTACTGTCAAAAAGGGCCGATTTTGGCATAAATGCTATAAATAGCTAGGTTAGTGATCCTAGGTTCTTTGTCGTGGATCCTAAAAATCACTAGTAACATGATTGAGAGATTGTACTGACACTTTGCAAATATGACCCGTAAAAGAAGACATGATTTTTTTTTCATTGGTGATTCTAGTTTGTCCACTGGATCCCCTTAAGAGGAGTCGATACAGTTTTAAGTTCAGTGAAAATGGTTTTTACATTTTTTGTTTCTCTCTCTCCAGTTTCTAGTCGCTCCATTTCACGACAGTTAATGTTGTTCCCCGTATTGAAAATATATGATTCATAAATATTTCGGGCCACGTTATCGCCCCCGCCAAGGCGAGATAAGCAAAGTGTAAGGGCACTACTGCCTTTTCTCGAAGCGCTTCGCCGTTTGTTTGAACCCCTAAACCATACAGTGGGAGTATGAAATGTAATCCAATACTAGATTTTGTAGAATTTCCTGCGAAACACCTACGCTTGAACTAATCACAGTATGCTGCATTAAGGTCTGAAGTTACAAGTATGTTCTGTAGGTACCCTAGTGTGTAGTGGAAGTAAATATAGAGCTTTTACCAGGTAGATCTAACGTTCTATGCGCGGGCATTTCCCATCGCGCTCGTTTTCTAGGACCGGGTTCACGAAGGACGTTCAGTGATGCAAGTTGTTCCCGCTGAGATTTACGTTTGTTCCCAATGAGTCACACTCTTTACACAGAAGTCACATTGTTGGTCTTAAGGATTATATAAAACATATGTGTCCAAAATATCTCAATTTGAATTTTTTATCTAGTGTTGACCGCCGCTGAAGTTTGTATAAAAAGTTCGAGTTTGAAGATGAAAGTCTCAAGAATAAAAAAAAAATTGAGATTTTAATGTTTGCTAATTGGAAGTAGTTTACTGCTTCCGATTTCAAGCCCCGTTGAGAATTATGTTTGTTCCCAATGAGTCACACTATTTACACAGAAGTCACATTGTTAGTCTTAAGGATTATATTAAACATATGTCTCAAAAAATCTCAATTTTAATTTTTTATTTAGTGTTAACCGCCGCCGAAGTCTGTTTAAAAAAAAATTGAGATTTTAATGTTTGCTAATTTGTTTACTAAGGTGATTGACATAGCCTAAGTTGAAATAGCAGCGGGCTGGCCACATTTGAAGAAGAGATAATACTTATAATTTTAAAGAGAGACTAAAATTATTAAATGTACCGCATTCGATGTAAACATAGCTTGAATTGAAAAAGAAAGTTATCGAATGTGAATTTTTCTATTCAAACTGTCCAAACTCGAATATCTCGAAACGTAATAGAAAGAAAAAGTGTAAATTTTGGGTGACTTAATTGATATTATAAAAAAATCCTGACAGATTTCCTTTTTCTTGATAAGATTTAACTTCAAAGCTGCTCTGATGCAAAGTGGCACTTTTGTAGTTACGATGACTTACGCTGGGGCCGACGCATCGGGTGTCAGAAATCGCATCACTTGCGAACCGCCCTGGGCCAAATAGTACTCTATACTGCCTATAGCCCAACCGCCCATTCTGTAGTCACCAGTTGCTCTATGAATGGGTCCATTCAATACTTTGGGCCGCCGTGCGCATGCGCGGGATCGATCCGTCGCCCGGGCGCGGGGCAGGGGGGAGGGGTGGTCCATATGAATTGGAATGTCGAACTCCGGATTTTTGGATACTTTGCGGGTATTGCGTTGGCAGTCGCGTTGGGGCAGATCTAATACTACTGACCAAACGGGCTCTGTGGCGTGTCTTGGGAGAGGCCTATGTTCAGCAGTGCACTGATGATGATGACCAAACAAAGAGGGGTTTTCAAGGTCCATGTACGTGTGTGGAACAATCTAAATGCATGAGGTATTCACATACCTCGGCGCTTGAAATTGCCAATCCGCGGTGGGCACGCGTGATAATTATAATTATCAGGGCTTATAGCCCATTCTCTGTCTCTCTCTCTAAAAGAAGGCCTGTGCCCTGCAGTGGGACGTGTATAGGGTAGATATAAAAAACCGATCAAGTGCGAGTCGGACTCGCGCACTATCTATACAACATTAGACACAAAGATAAAAAAAAGCAAAAAAAACACGTTTATTGTATGGGAGCCCCCATTAAATATTTTTTTTAGTATTTGTTGTTATAGCGGCAACAGAAATACATAATCTGTGAAAATTTCAACTCTCTAGCTATCACGGTTCTTGAGATACAGCCTGGTGACAGACGGACGGACGGACGGACGGGCAGAAAGACAGCGAAATCTTAGTAATAGGGTCTCGTTTTTACCCTATGGGTACGGAACCCTAAAAAGATGTTTGTTAATTTCTTTATTTTACCATAACTTGTGTGTGGTGTCGTTAGAATCGTCATGTTATCTTGTGTCACATATCGCACCTAAACTGGCTGTTGGTTACTTCATATTTCCAATAATATTTACTCACCCTTCTGTGATTTTTGCGGTTGATATGTGTGGGTGGGGTTGGTACACCGCCTACACTCCCTCCCATTATATTGGGAAGTTATTGATGGCAAACCGTGAAATTTAATATATTTCTTAAATAGACTCATGGATATTCCTAACTGTACACCTGAAAATACATAAAATATCGATTGTCTCGTTTGTCTACCGATAACACGCTTGAATACCAAAAACAAAGCTCATGGGTTCGATTCCCACTAGAGTCTGCGTGTATTTCCATGTTTGGATTTCGTTATATGGTCACCACAGCATAGGATATCCTAGTCTGCGACACGTTATTGAGTCATACGAAAGTTAGTTATGATTACTATATTCTAAAGATACACGGTCTTATTTATAAAAAAAAAACGATTCCACTAAAACAGCCCTCAGCGAGGCTTATGACGGTCTTAAGACAGATCTTAATCCTAGTACAGTCCGTACTCTCCTATTGTGTTATTGTATGGGGAGGTGCATGCAAAACGAGACTCATAAAACTAGAGCGAGTACAAAGATCCATTCTTAAAGTCATGTTTTTTAAACCATTTAGGTACCCAACACAAGATCTCTACACTCTTAGTCAGTTACTTACCGTTAGACAGCTATTTATCTTAAAAGCTACTGTGAAGCAACACGCAAAGACGGAATATGACCCAATATATTATAACAGCTTAAGAAGAAAAGACAAAATTTGCCATACCGAAATGTCAAAAACTACCTTTTACTCTCGTTTCTTTATCTTTGTGTGCCCATTTTTGTACAATAAAATTAACAAACTCCTAGATATACATCCACTAACTCTGCGTCTATCTAAAATAAAACTTTGCAAATGGTTACTTTCCCTCAATTATCAAGACACAGAATCACTTTTCACTGTACTAAAGTAAAAATATAAAAACAGGACATGCATACTTGTAAAACGGGCTTACACACACACACACACACACACATACACACACACACACACACATAGATACACACACACAAACATTCGGCAGGCCGATAATTTATTATTTTTATTCCTTTATTTTGTTTCTTTTTAAATTCTTCATTAGATTTTCTTTAGCAGAGAGATAAAGTATAACGACGTAAAACAAAAAGTGCTAAATCTAAAAAGGAAGGAACTGACTCCTAAGATACAGGTTGCCCTAGTTTAGGAGTCAGGGACTTACGTTAGTGTGTAACTTAATATGTAACTTTTAAAATGTGATATGTCTCTGTAACTTATAGCCAATAAATTACTTATTACTTAATTACTTATTACTTAATTAAATTATCATTTATAAAGTCAAATATCCACATTAGTTAAGCTATAAGCCCTTCGAAACTAAAGTATCGTTAAATGTCCTTTAAACCTACTTTAAGCAGTGCCTTTAATCTGTGGTGTGCACATCTTTTTTTAGTCTGTGACTCTACACCACAACACTGAATGAATGTCCAACAAAAAAAACTGTTTCTGTAAGTGTTGCCAGATGAGGCGATTCTGGCGGTCAAAAATTGCAACTGCACCTACTTTTCTCCGTCTTAGGAGGTACATTTTCGATATTCTCCATGGTGTTTTAAGTTTCTTCAATTAAACTTCGAGTTTTCAAAAAAACCTCGCAAGACTTCGTCAATTCTTTTTAAGGAATTTACAACAACAAAACGTTTCTGATAGCAAATTTTTGTTACAGAAGACCGCCCCCCCTTGATTGTAGAGGTAGAAACGTGAAAAAATTCAGGGCATATAATGAACTTAACAGAAAAACTATCACGGCTAAGAAGGTTTTACAAGTTAACGACTAACAGGTGACCAACTTATAAAAGAAAAACTTTGTACTAATTCTGTATAGTTGGTACAAAAACCCCTCCTTCTACGGAACACTGTGCGTGGCCCGACACGCACTTGGCTGGTTTTGTTGTTTGTTTTTAAATTTATGAAATGTATATGTATCAAATGTGTTCTGTTTATTCGTTCTTTTTGTATATTGTGTTTATTGGTATTGTGCCGTTAAATAAATAATCTATCTAACTATCTATATTTGTAGAGCAGGGTTTCCTAAACTTACAACTCCGCGCAGCCCCTATTTAATGTCCCAGGTGATTGCGAATCCCCTTTCAGAGGCAAGACACCACATGTAAATTGTGTGTAATATTAAATGCATGGGGCAAGGTGGGGTACTTGCCCCACTCTAGCTTGAAGCAAAGACATGCTAAAAATTTTACAACACAAGATAATTCATTTATTACGTAGGTTAATTTTAACCTATGGGGCAAGTACCCACTCTGGCTTGAAACAAGGGGTAAGGGGTAATTTAAATAAATTACCCCCCAAAAATAACAGTTTCCTTTAGCAAATATGGAGAATTTAATTGGAAAAGTTTGTGTGCGAAGGTTTGGATGGGAAGGGTAGAGGAAGTGTCGATAAACGTTTTAAAGTAATCTAAAAAAAAATGTAATCTACCTACCAACTCTTTCCCTTACCTCTTGCGGTTGACTGGTAGAAAATGCTTATGGCATTAAGTCGGCCTGGTTACACGACCTTTGAGCCATATCTTTATTTAATAGTTTTTCGTATTTAACTTTCACTGATTTCACTATTATACTGTTTATGGTGTTTTTTACATATTTATACAGTGACTTGAAGGCACTTTTGTCTTTTAGTAATTGTTTAAGCGTTGGCGGGCGGGAGGATTCACTACTTTTTATCACTTCACTTATTTCACTTGCAAGCACTAGTCTGTCAATTAGGAAACTTTGACATTCAAATACCATGTGATCAACGGTACCTTCATTGGTTTCACAGAATTTACAAACATTGGAATGTATTATTCCAAGCCTGGCTAGGTGTGATGGCGCTCTATTATGACCGAATCTCAGTCGGTTAATAGTGGTGATATAGTCACGGCTGGCTTCTTTCAGATCATCGTACCACGGTTTTACTGGTAAGGTTTCTTGTATACTTCCATACCATTGCCCTTTCGTTTCTTGGTCCTTCTTCCAGAATTCTTCCCATAACTTATTTATTCTTAAACTTATAGGATACAAGTAGTCACTCATAGGAACATTCATGGCATGACTAACATCGAGGCTATTTATCCCTTTAAAGGCTACTTTGTCTGCAACTTCATTTCCTGTGATACCTTTATGCGATGGCACCCACATGAAAGATATGTCTTTACCATTGAGATAATGGTCAAAAATAATTTTTTTTAGTATATACAGGATAAAGTTACTTCTAAAACTAATGTTTATATGTACAAGACCCTGGATTAGACTTAAAGAATCCGTCACAATTAGAAAGTTTCTACAGTTATTTACATTACTTATTCTAATCAAAGCCTGATAGACAGCATAAGCCTCAGCAGTAAATATTGTACAGACATCTTGTAAGATAAAACTCTGTGCAAACTTAATTTGAGGGTCATATATAGCAGAGCGCACAAATGCCTCACCTTTACTGCCATCTGTATAGATTGTGTAAAAACTATACTCTGAGAGAAATTCTAACATTTCTATGTTGTTTGTTACTGTATCTAAAACATTAATTGGGTGAATTATACATTCATAAGGAAATGAATAGCAGGGCCATGGACACTGCTTTTTGATAAAAGAACAATTATTTTTTACTTCCAGAACAATGTCACGCAATGCCGGAGATCTGCCAGCCAAGAGGCACTCCCCAGATGCCAAAGGACCAGTGGAGGCATAGTCGTCAGGTAGAATTTTGTTAATTATTTTAAAGTTATTTGCATAAAACAGTTTGAGGCAAAACCTTTCAGCCAATAGAATTCTTCTTAGGATTAAAGGCATTATCTTGGTCTCAACTTCCATGGCCCTTATGGGAGTTGAACACATTGCGCCTGAAATTGTTCTCAAAGCCCTATTCTGTAAAACATCTAACTTGCTAATATGTTTACTATTTAAGTATGCTATGGAGCTGTAATCAAAATGACTTCTTACAATAGCTTTGTACAAAATTGATAAGGTTTTGGGGTCCGATCCCCAGAAGACACCAGCAAGGCATCTGAGTATGTTCAGTGCTTTCAATGCATTTTTTGAAATATACTTGATATGTTCTTCAAAGGATAGTTTTTGATCTATTATAACACCTAAAAACTTTTTGGATTTAACTCTATTTATAACTTCCCCACCATATACAACATCATTAGTTGGAGTGTCTTTTCCAAAGATCATTACACTACTTTTTGCTGCATTGATATTTAAGTGTAGGATATCATTATAATAATGGCTTAAGTGACATAGAGTCGCATTGATGTTGTCCATTGCATTCTGTACATTTTCTATTGCTACTGTAAAGTACAATGTCATCTGCAAATTGCAAGATATTAATATTTCCCATATCTACATATTTACAAATTTCGCTTGTATACAAATTATACAATAATGGTGACAATGTGGCACCTTGCATTGTGCCCTTTGATGCAGTTCTGGGGCCATGTAAAATATTATTGTGTTTTACATAAAGTGTTCTATTATTCAGAAAATCATATATCCATTTACAGAGTCGTCCAGGTACGCCTAGACTAGACATAATCCTGACGAGAATACCAGGATCTACACTATCAAATGCACCTTGAACATCCAGAAAGACACATACAGTGTGTAACTTTGATTTGTTTGCATTTTTCAGGTCGGATATCAGAGAGATGAAACTGTCAGCGCAACTACGTCCACGACGAAAGCCAAATTGCACATCGGGGATGATACCATTTGCTTCAACATACCAGTCAAGTCTGTTTTTAATCATATTTTCAAATAATTTGCCTAGGCATGAAGATAAAGATATGGGTCTGTAAGAATTAGCTAACTCTGGTGGTTTATCTTGTTTAAGTACTGGAACAACACACTGTGTTTTCCATGATTCTGGTATTGTGTTGCTAAGCCATAAGGCATTAAGAATATCAAGAAACAATTTCTGTACAGATTTAGGGAGGTGTCCGATCAAACTGTAGGGTAGATTATCCAAACCAGGAGTTGTGTTACGTCTAGACTGTAAACTCATCAAAAATTCATTCCATGTAAATGATTTGAGCAAAAAATTCGAATCTCCATTGTCGTTATTCGTATCAAAATATCTGTTCAGGTTACTAGTATCTGCCAAATTACTATTATCTGAAAGCTTATCGAGAAAAGGGGAAATGAACTCGTCTCTATATGATTTGTTACTTCTCTTGACACCTTTAAACATCTTAATCATGTTCCAAATTTTACTAATTGGAGTAGTTCTGTTAAATGTATTACATAAGTTATTCCATCCAGACTTCTTCTGTTCCAGAATTGTTCTCTTTTTTAGAGCATCTAGTTTTTTATAATTGATGTAATTTTCTATGGTAGGATCACTTCTATATAATTTCAATGCATCATACGAAGCAATAACACTTTTTTTACATAATTGATTCCACCAAGGTGTAGGGGTCCTACTAATAAATTTACTTGTTTTAGATAGTTTCGGAATTGTTATTTCCTTGAGATGGTTTAAGCGAGAGCAAAAATCTGAATATGACTCAAGTGGGTTTTCAACATTTACCGTAAAGTTATCAAATATGTTTTCAGACAACTCGTGATACCTATTCCAATCAGCTTTACTGAATAAAAACTTTTCAATGGGAGGGTTAATCTGATATTTGTCAATAGCTAAAGTTATTTCTGTAATTGTGGGATAGTGATAACTTCCCATAGGATCTTCATGTACAGACCATTGACAAAATGGTGTCAGACTTGCACTAGCAAAGGTAACATCAATAGCAGAAGGATTTTGTGTGGGGCGGTTCACAGTTGTATAATTTCCGTCATTCAAAATGCATAGATCATTTTCGTCAATTACGTTATATAAGTCCTGACCTCGACCTTTAGTCGACAAACATCCAAATGCAACATGGTGCGCATTAAAGTCACCGCTTATAAGAATAGGTTTAGGGAGATCTTTTATAATATTAGTCAATCTATTTATTCTGATATGACCACCTCTAGGTGGGCAGTACACACATAAAATAGTCATCGTACCTATTTCTGTAGACAATGAAATAGCGATAGTCTGTATATCCTCATAAAAAGCTGTATCTAAAACAGTGTATTTTAAGTAAGGTTTTACTAGAATGGCTACTCCATTGTGTTTATTAACCGCATTTTTACTGTAGATATTATAACCAGGGATTCTAAAATTGTTGTTATCTTTTAACCAGGTTTCATTAAGCAAACAAATGTCTATGTTTTCTTTTTGTAAAAAATTAATTAATAGTGGTTTTTTACTGTTAACACTTTGTATATTATATTGCGCTATGCGTAACTGTGGAATTGTTATATTTGTATGAGCCATTATATTTTAAGATTTTTTAATAGAATGTCTTTTATTGATGCCGTGGTAATGGGCACGTCGTCAGACTTATTGCCCAGCTGCACTAATGTGTTGACAAGGGCCATCAACACATCATTATTTTCTACAATTTGTGTTCTAATGTTTGTGGGCGAAACATTGGTTGTATTGTGAGCTGTAGTGACATTTACATCACTATATTTGTCAATCGGTTTGTCATTAACAGCAGACTGAGACTCCGTCTGGGGCTTAACAGTTTTGTTATGTTTTGTTGGGTTCCTTACAATTTGAGCGTCCAAACGAGGAAAATCTACTCCTATTTTTGAAGCCGCAACACTGGCGTATGTTATATTATTCTTTTTTTCCATAATTTTCCTCATTTTTACAGGGCATGTCCTAGAAATCGCCAAATGGGTGCCAGCGCAGTTAACGCAACATAGCTCATTGGGTCTGTCGCAATCTTTGTAAGAGTGCTCACCAGAGCAGCAGCTACACCGTTGTTTGCCGTTACAAATTTTAGCAGAGTGGTTGAATTTAAAACAGCGGTAGCACTGCTGTAATGGTGGCACATAATCAAACACCCGGTATGCGAATAGATCGTACTGGACACAATCGGGCAGCGAGTTAGACAAGAAGGTAATGCTAACTGTCTGCAGGGCGACACGAGTCTGCCCAGTGCCCAACTTTCTTCGTGAAGCGTCGGATGGCGACGATTTAGTATATCGATGACAGTTTCGAGTACAGTTCCTTGTTCGATATGTTGGTGGGAACAAACCGGATTATTCCGATTCGCTCAATTTGGGCAGCCGGTATGTAAGCCTTTAATTTGTACTTTTCAAGAAAAGTCGTGTTGCTGATGAAGTTGTTGGCCGTGTTGTATTGTTTAAATACCACTACAATTTTATTGCCATTGACACGACGAATTGCCACCACACGTTTTACTTCAGCAGAAAAAATGTGGTTGAGGTATATAGGGCTTTTATTCCCTAATCGTTCATTGTCCTGACTTTCAACAAACACTTTATACTCGGTATTAACAGAGTTTTCGGGATATAGTCTCTTATAGTTTGGTTTAAAGTAGGGTTTAAAGTCAATTTCCTCACCGCCTACGCCATCATCGCCATCAGTCTTTTGTCGCTTGCGAACCTTGGGGTTCGGGGGATTATCCCCCTCACCCTCGTTACCGTCCATTACTTAAGCCAATTATAACTATCCAAGAATTATTTACAACTACTATTCACAATAAAAATTAATTAAAACTTAGGACAGAAATTAAAATTGACCGCCTTTTTTCAAGTTCCCGCCAAGAATCTTAAGTGCAATAATAGTATCAATAAATAAACAAATAATCTAAAGCCACGCAAACCCTCCGCGATCAACTGACGTGCCCCTAGAGGTTCGCGTACCTCACTTTGAGAATCCCTGACGTGGAGGATGGAAGAGAGTCGCTTGGATGCAAATGGCCAAAGATACAAGGAGCGTGTCTTGAGGGAAGCTTGTGTCCAGTAGTGGACAAATGTTGATTGCATTGGATTACTAAATGTAGTTTCTCGCAGATGCAGACAGACCTTACAGAAAGACACTGAAGTCTAATTTATCTCAGTACACGACTGTTTGTTTATAAAATAAACGTCAACTATAATAGTTTAAGTAAGTATTAGGCTATTTGACAGTGTGAAAAAAAAGTATCAGATTAGATTAGAACACTTTAGTGTTCACACCAGAAAACAAAATACATTAAAAGGCTTACATGTCTAAGTTTTGCCGTACACAATTGGCGGTGTTATCGCTAAAAGCGATCTCGACGATCTATTAACTATATATACTCGCATAAATTATGAGTTTTGAAACCGATGTAAGGCATTTTAACTAAAAAAAATGGATCATTTATCCAGAAAACCAGGATAAATATTTATAAGTTTGTATCTGTAGCCATTTTATCGAAAACGGCCTGGATTGGCCGAATCTATGATGACGTCCCAGTTCAGTAGATATAGCATCTGTCAAGTTTAGAATCCCCAAAATGAGGGCTTTTCAAAGCGTCATTAAAAAAATAAACAGTACCGCAAGTTACCGATAGATGGTGCTGACGTCACATAATATGTCAAAATTGACATGACATCACTGTACCTTCTCTGTGGTTTCTTTCACGTTGCTCGCTTGTTTCGTTGACGAGATCAGAGGAGAGATGTTTAGATTATCACAGAGTAATAACGATGTACAACCTTTAAGACGTATGATGATATTTTGTTCTCCTCGCAGCGCCATCTAGTTTTTATTAATGAAACTCAACTGACTGCTGTCATTGAAAAGCCCTCATTCTCAAATTTTTTAAGGAATCCTAAATTATTATTCCAATTATTAGGCCATCTTACAGAACCGATCCCAGTCACTGCCGGCGTGAAACAGGGCTGTCTACTATCTCCGCTACTATTCTTAATAGTCTTGGACGACGTGATGCGCAGGGTAACAAGTGCAGGAGAAAGAGGACTCCCGTGGATGAATGATAAATCTCTGGAGGACATCGACTTCGCGGATGACCTCTGCTTGCTTGTGGTATCACGTGTCCAACTGCAATCTAAGACAAATGACCTCGCCGATGTCACTGCGAAAGAAGGACTATACGCATTAACTGCGCTAACACGAAAGACATGCGACTAAACACTCACGACGTCACGCCCATTGTCGTAAACGGTGAGAATGTCGAACAAGTCGAGAAGTTCACCTACCAAGGAAGTGTTGTGGACCGTCTAGGAGGTGCAGAAGCTGACGTGGAGGCGCGCATCAACAAAGCGCGTGCAGCATATGCGCAGCTGAAGCCCGTGTGGACTTCCTCAGTCATTACTCGGCGGACCAAAATCAGCATGTTCAACTCCAATGTCAAGTCAGTTCTTCTGTACGGACGTGAAACGTGGCTGGTCAAAAACGACGTAACTAATAGACTGCAAGTTTTTTTAAACAAATGTCTACGGCGCATACTCGGTATACATTGGCCACGAACCATATCTAATGCAAGATTATGGGAACTGACAGACCAGAAGCCCATCAATAAGGAAATCCTGCAAAGAAAATGGCGATGGATTGGACATACCTTGAGAAGACCCCACAACCAGCTGGCCAAACAGAGTCTAACGTGGCAAACTTCTGGCAAGAGACGGCCGGGCCGCCCTCGTAGTACCTGGAGGCGTTCCGTTGAGAAAGAGGCTGCCTCAACGGGACTCAATTGGAACGAGTTAGAAGTTGCCGCACAAGACCGCGAGAAATGGAGATCCCTTCTACGAGCCCTATGTCCCTGATAAGGGATAGGAGGAAATCGTCATCATTATTATTATTATTAATTCTTTTATTATTATTTTTAATTTTTATTATTATTATTTTTAATTTTTATTATTATTATTATTATTAATTAAATCTATAGGTATAGTAAACCTATTTACTTTTTCGCGACCTAATATTTAAATTGCGTTACAGTAAATTTTAGTACCCCACCTTTTCCTGTGGAGTCGACATTCTTTCTAGTAGTATTGCTCTGTCGAGTTGACGTTTGTTTGCTTACTGACCAGTGACGTCACTGATTCTTGTGCCACGCCATATTGCCCAAGATAGCGTTTTTTCGGCTTATTTTAAAAGTGAATTTTTATTTGCCCTTATTAGAAGAAACACACGAAATAATTTAAAATTACCATTTTCTGAGCACGCAACACCAACGAAAAATCTGAGACAGTTTTCAGTTTGGGAATTATTCACAATACATCATCATCATCATCAGCCGTGGTTTTCATAACCTGAGGGGTTTTGCCATAATCGCCACGCTTGGCAGACGGGTTGGCGATCGCAGTATGCGGTTGGAATCTCAGGAAGACGCTGCTGCCCGTCTCCTGGTAATTGATTTCCTTAGTCGCCTTCTACGACATCCACGGAAGTAAATGGAGTGACGCTATTCTTAATCCGGCGCAACACGGAACGGATTCTCAATACAACATTTTGTATACTTGCTCTAGCGAATGTATTCAAACAGCTGGGCCGCGTGTCATAAAAATACAATTCATAGTTTATTATGGGAATCCGTTGTACATTGCGTAGCAGAGTCTATTTGTTAATCTACGGGTTAATAAACTCTGAAATGTACATCGAATTATAATACTAAATCATATTTTATATGTCTCTATCTCTACAGCCCATGAAAGACGCCCACTAGGTATAGGCCTCTTCACCGTCTCGCTAACCTCGCCGGTCCTCTGCGAATCTCGTCCATTGTCCTCCTGCCGCCTTCTTTAATGTCATCGACCCATGTTTTACATAAGCTGTATTTTTTCGTATCTTCAGAGATTTAAGAGTTCGCCCCTTATACAAAGTTGTGTGCATTGATAAGTGAATTGATAATATGAATAAATAGGTAAATCGACAAAGAACTCATAAATGGTTCAGTGTAGAAAAACATGCTGAAACAATTCATATCTCTTAATAAATCTTATAATAAATGTCTTTCTTCTTTTTCTTTTTGTCTTTACGGTCTGCCTCGTTGGTCTAGCGCTATCACGTGATTACCATGCCGGAGGTCGTGGGTTCGATTGCCACTGTGGACCGTCGTAAGTTTGTGGGTATGGCCTCAGTCTGGGTGTTATTCCATGTTTTTGAGGTTTTCGTCTGGGTAACCTGGGTAACCCGGCAAGGAGTAGCTTGGGACCAGGACAAATGATTGTGTAAAAGTTATTCATTTATACCTAAGTAGGTATGTACCCATAGAATAAAGACTGGACCTGCTTACAGGGCATATAGCCCGGTACAAAAACGGAAAGTCTGGAGGCGGTAATGTTCGATAGACTTACGATAACTGAACTCAGTAAAGATTTTATTTTGTCTTTTAGCGGTGTGATCGGCGGTATTCTTTTTGTAAATAATGCTATAACGCGTTAAATTGCAAATCTTAAAACTTTAGTTAAATCTAAGGTTACATTGCTTTGAAGAGAGGGGCTTTTGCCGCTGTCTACGTTGTGAGTTTCAATAGGAGTCATAGAGCATTAACTGAGAATTCAGCAAAATTGTAACAAGAACCATGTAGTAGGTACTGAGAAAATGGCGTAGAATATATATATTTTTTATTATTATCAAATAAAAATAATTTAATAGACATAACATTGTTATTAAATCGGTGATAGCACAGCGGTAGAACGCCGGCCTCACATTCGGGATTTGTATCCCGGTATTTACCAAGGACTTTGCTTTCTAAATTACGTGCAGTTGTGAAGTTGCAGAAGCAATACCGATCTCTAACCGTGAAGGAAAACATCGTGAGGAAACCTGGGTGTCTGAGGTGTTCACACACCTCACACAGGTGATTAAGCTCATACTCTCTGAAAGAAGACCTGTGCCCAGCAGTGAGACGGATAGATGAAAAAAAGTTATCGAACACTTTTGAAACTCATAAGGTCGATAATAAATGTCTCTCTCGACATAATACAGTAAGTTTTAATTAAAATAAATTGTGATATATTTACGTTCTCTTAGTGTACGAGGGAAAGATGGGTATTTCCTATCTACGCTACGTTTTGAAATGAAAACAAACTCTTTTAAAATTTTGACATTAACTAAAGAAATATCTACGTCATTTCGTTAGTAAAATTTTCCTTTTACAATTTTGCTGAATTCTCAGTTACTCAGAAACTGAAAACGTCGCGGTAAATTTGTATGAAAAATTGTGAAATTAATACTTTTCCTCCTTGGAGTGGTCTAATTATTTTGCTGTAGGTACGATTTTCATGTAATTTTTCTATATTACACTATGCAAATAGCATAGCATAAAAAATACTGTTATTGTTCGTTCGGGCAGACTTGTAAACGCTCCTTCTTTATTCGGGCGTTCGTGTAAACGCTCCTTTTTTATTTGGCCAGTCGAGTAAATGCTCCTTTTCGATTAGTCAGTCGAGTAAACGCTGCGTTTTGGATTGGCCAGCCGTATAAACTCTCCTTTTTAGGGTTCCGTACCCAAAGGGTAAGGGACCCTATTACTAAGACTCCGGTGTCCGTCCGTCCATCTGTCACCAGGCTGAACTGTGATAGTTAGACAGTTAAAATTTTCATAGATGATGTATTTCTGTTGCCGCTATAATAACAAATACTAAAAACAGAATAAAATAAATATTTAAGGGGGGCTCCCATACAACAAACATGTTTTTTTACCATTTTTTGCTCGATATTAATAACGGCAACATATAGATGCTTGAAATAATCCAATGTTGTATAGATAATGGTACGGAACCCTTCGTGGGCGAGTCTGATTCGCACTTGGCCGGTGTTTTATTTGGACGCTCGTGTAAACGCTCATTGTTTTTGTAGCTAGTCGTGTAAACGCTCTTTGTTTTTGTAGCTAGTCGTGTAAACGCTCTTTTGTGTTTAGGTAGTCGTGTGAATGCTCTTTTGTTGTTTGGCAAGCCGTGTAAACGCTCCTATATAGTTCCTGCCGGTGGTGGTTTAAAAAACGGTTGGATGCGAATGCGATGCACTGTATTTTCGCGTCCGATCACCTCGGTATCCTTTGATATGCAATATCCCGATTTTCCACGTCACCTTTTCCCCTTCACTGCAGAGGCAACACGTGAAAAGCTGGGGGAAAGCGTTCTTGTCTCGGATGAAAAGGTATTTGGAATTTTGTTCTATTGTGGGATAGATATTTTTCATCAATGCTACTGAAGTGGAGGGTAAAAGGGAGGCCCGGAGTCTTCAGGTTTGAATGGCGCATGCTCGGGCTCCGGGTTAACATTATAATTCTATGGGTGCGGGTTATATTTTATTTACCTACATGATTACTTTTTTAAGGTTCCGTAGTCCGACAAGGAACCCTTATAGTTTCGCCATGTCCGTCTATCTAATTTTTTTTTTACTGTACCTCCCCTAACATTAAAAGTGGGGATGATTTTTTTTCTCATCTACATCTTAACGTTTTAAAAAATATAAATATAGGTCGTTAAAAAATATTGTGAATGTTAAAATGACTTCGACAAAGTAGTTAGTTCTGTAAAGCAGAAAAAAACCTCTTTCTATGGAAGGTTTTCTATTTAGATAAAGAAGGCTTGCCCAGCACCTATACCACCCTAACAGCTTAGTCGGCCTAGCCCACAGGAAAGACAAGTCGATACGTGTGGAGCCAACCAAGCAGCGGGTTTTCTCACTATGTTTTCCTTCACAGTTAGCGTGAATGTTAAATCGACTTTATATGAGGAATTTTAGTTTAATGCCAAATTTAAGAAAGTGGTGCAAGTCGGCCTTAAATTCTGTTAATTAAGGACCCGGAAGAATTGAAAAACGCAATTCCTTAAAGCACTCCTCAGAGAGAGTTTAAATAGCCTGTGGAAAAGGAAAAAACGTAACCAAGGACTATCCAAACTGCATCTGAGGAGTGTTTTAGAGGAATCGTTTTTTGTGCCGCAATCATGCTTTCACAACCACCGCTGAAGCGGTGATTTTCGAAACAAGATTTCTCAACTTAGTTTTTATTTTTACATCACTTCTATACCTATAAGTAATAGTCCAAATAGATGGTAGAGCTGGTAGCTACCTCGGTCAGCGTATCAGCCTGGCCATCCAGAGGGGTAATGCTGCCAGTATCTTGGGAACTCTCCCCAACGGCAGCGGTCTAGATGTCTCTTTTATATATAGATAATATTTATTGTAAATATGAATTTTGTTATTTTACTAGTTACTTAAATAATTTAAATTGCAATAAAATAATAATTTAAAAAAATAGATGGTATATTTAATTATTAAGTACATAACCGCGGCTTTCAAACCACCCAGATTTCAGCATGCATATTTTGGGAATCCCATACATACTGAAATGTGGGTTTTGAGATTTTTTTCACTTTCGCTTATTTGAAGTGGTTTAAGTATTGATATTGAAAAAAAAAAACGTTTTCCAGCGATTTCAGTAACACTTTGTGTACACATTCTCAGCAAATGATCTACAGAGTACTTACAAACCTCGTGCCGGACTAGTTTTAGATGTTCGTGAAAGGTCAACGCTGGGTCGCTCGTGACTTAAATGTGTCAATGTAATACATACGATAGTGGACGGTTAAAATCAGTGATTAACGTGTCGTCATGTCAACAAAAGTTTTACACTTCTCATGCTCTGAAAGTGCTTATTTGTGCAGGATCGAATTTTGTGCGCAAGTGCATTAACGTATCTACTCATAAATGTATTTGTATTAAGGCAAAGAGAATGAGACAAAAAATATATTAAAATTTAAATTCAAGTACGGTGGGTTATTTAATTAATTTAAGAAAATTGTTATTACGAAATTAATTGAATAGTAGGCTTTATAGGTCTGCAGCCCAAGCCTAATATCAATGTCGTAAGATTTAAAAAAAATAAAGCGGCGGGAAACAGCTCTTGTTGTTTTTTCGTGCGTATATTAATTTCTTCAATTTGCTAAATTATACTACTGTTTTATTTCCTTGCAATCGAAGTGAAAAGCAGAGTTTATAACTCGGACACAACCATTAAATTTTTATCCTCGACATTACTATCAGCCATCACATTCGGCTCGGGCTGCTAAAAGTCTCGGATAAAAATGGTTCGTTTTGTGCAATTCTTGTAAAATCTACTATTACGTTGTGGCAGAC
Source organism: Yponomeuta malinellus (assembly GCA_947308005.1). Taxonomy (NCBI): domain Eukaryota; kingdom Metazoa; phylum Arthropoda; class Insecta; order Lepidoptera; family Yponomeutidae; genus Yponomeuta; species Yponomeuta malinellus. The sequence goes on from OX371019.1 coordinate 4,775,105, forward strand.
GAAAATCGTTACATGTAATTAGGAATTACTGAACTTGTGCTGATGAGCTGATTAATGACGACGCACGTTTACTATGGGGAAAAATTCAGAATTAAAAAAAAATATCAGCTGTCCCCTAATATCATCGGAAAAACATCAGTTTGCAATAAACCCAACGTTTAAAATTCCTGTATTGTGTTTTAGATAGGTACATGTTTTTAAATAAAAATTTGGAAAACTGCTATTGTAACTTGTTTTGTTGTATACCACAATAATTTAACGACATTTGACTTATCTCCTTAAATCCGGCGACCCTAGACTTATAATGACATAGAGCTGAGAAATCGTAAATATTAATATTATTGGTCCTGTCGTAACCTATCGGTTTATCCATCTACCTACGTAATAGGCAGCATGAATAGAATTTAGGGAGGTTTGATAGTGACCCTACCCTAAATGGTTACCCTAGCCTACTAACAGAGGAAGTGTGTTCGTACTGGTCAGTAACAGACAAGACAAAGAATGATGAGACATAACGTACCCACCCTTGTAGCAACATAAACCTATTGACCTTAAGACCCATTAGCAAGTTCGTTGAAACATATTTACAATTTTTTTTATACTACGGCAACTTTGTAGCTTGCTGAAGAAAAAAGTTATTTGACATAAAATATGCCGAAATCCTTTGTGAATTCACCTCTCGCGCCATTTACGCGCGCGCTTTGATGCAAAAATTAAGCAATAGCAACTTATTTTTCGTTCGTTAATTTTTCAGTGTTTCAAATATCATCATCAACCCATTATGTCCCCACCGAGGGGCACGGGACTCTTCCCTGAGGAAGGTATAGGCCATACTCCACCACGGGGGCCAAGTCCGGATTGGTGGAGGCTTGTAGACTAGTGGCTCGTCTACTGTCAGAAGTTGTCAAGCCGCCCTAAGGCCTCTGACTTGGCTTAACGACTGCCATCTATCGACGGCAGCCGGCACCAACAGCTTAACGTGCCTTGCGAAGCACGGAACCGCTCGGAAAAATGCCACTAGCGTTAGGCATAGACGGCGACCCATCCATGCACTGAACGCGCCCAGTGTTGCTTAACCTTCGTGATCGTTTAAGATCACTCAGGCAGCCGGGGCTACGAGCGATTCGTTTTAAATATACCTCTTTGAAATGACACTAAAATTCTACAAGTTTGGATTATTCCATACAAAATTACCCAGTTTTCTGCAGCTTCCCATCCGGAGCAATAGTTAATATTTGACAAATATGCAAATACGCGTGTCCAAGTGAGGCGCCGGCTTTAGGAATGCCAAATTTTAGAAAGCAAAATTTAGAGAACCCCTATTCCTAAAATTGAGATTTCTAAAATATTGAATTCCTAAAGCGGGATTGCCTCACTTGGCCACCACTCGTATTTGGGTACCTATTTGGTAAATATTAACTGCCGGTCTTTCTGTTGAATCTTTAGCACTGATTTTGTAAAACCCACAATGTGTTATAAATCGTTGGTAAAAACGTAAATGCCAAGTGCCAAGCACCAGCACAGAATGTTGAATTCCTACGACTAAATTTTATTCCAAATTTTTACAATTCTTGCCTGCATAAAAATTTCTAGGGATCACTTAGTTTTGTTTCTATAAATAAAAAGGGGCACCTTTGTGATAGCACCTGGATGTTGAACAAACTGACGCCCCAATTTTTGGGAACAAAGAAAGGAATTGCTTTACGCCCTGAAGACAGAGTAGAAACCGGCAATAGATCGCTCTTATATCACGCGAACCAAATCCTGAATTCCTTCTTAAATAAGATAAATCCGTCAGGATTTGGTGGTAATATTTTTTTTATGTAGCCTTATACGTCCTAGGGTAGGGCACATACCTTCTCTCAGAGAGAGAGGATGGGCTTAATAGCGGATTGGCAATTTCAAGCGCTGAGGTACGTAAACACCTCAGAAACTTAGGCTTCCTCAAAATATTATCGTTCACCGTTAGCGAGTGGCATTGCTACTAGATAGAACTTCGCAAATGTACGTAACTTAGAGAATGAAGTTATTGGTATATGCCGGGATTCGACCCCACGTCTCCCGAGTATGAGGCCGGCGTTTAACCGCTGCGCTGCCACGTTAATATACGTGGTTATTTATAATACGCGCTGTTCCTGAAAGACTCCAATTAGAGTTTTCACTTTACAATAACTAATAAAATTGTATTATTCTATGAGTTTTTTATCAGATTGATATAATTTTTATAGTTACAGGATTTACGTAATTTAACTAAATTCGAGCTTTACACGCTATACCAATATCGGAGCTTTCAGTGAATTATTTTCCCACATACAATAATATCCGTTGTGTGTAAAACATATAGTTTAAAGCATTACATATGAAATAACGCCACAATAAAACAAAAACCACGAAAATTGGTAGTTTCTATTTTAAATCGTAAATTGAACAAAAACATTTTAAAACTGATTGAACCAAAGTGGTCGTAAATGTCATAAATAACGCTGAGTCTGAAACAGATCGACGGTGACAGCTGGATGACGATGGACGAAGACAGGAAGAAGAGGCGTAGCTTGAAGAAGGCTTACGTCTATTTGAATAAGTACGGTATTTGACACGATCAACAATAAATTATTTCTTATGCTCGATTAAAACAAAAATTACGAAATATCTCGGAAAATGTATCTCTTTTAGGGCCGGTTTCTGAATTGAGAAATTCACTAAGTAAATACTTAAGTAACGTTCAGTCACGCTCTTTTCTAATAAATTCGAAGAGACAGCACTACAGTTAACTATTTACTTAGTGAAATTCTCAATTCAGAAACCGGCCCTTAGTCAATTACTAGTTATTACAATTTTTAAATATATTAAACATGAAAAGAGTGCTGAAATGTGACGTCATAAGAAAGTATTTTCATACAAAATTCCGTTTTGAAAGTAACTCATTTGATATTTTGTCAAATACCCAATTGAATTGGGATCCAAAAATGTAGATGCCAAGTGAAACCGTGGCTTAACCCTAGCTTGCTTAGTCAATACCGCAAATAAACGAATGCCTACCCTATATTAGACTTCGTAAAGACCCCTCTTAAATAACAATAAAGGTCGTACTGTGTCATCATCAGCAATTTGAGGCCAACTGCAGGACATAGGCCTCCATCGTGGTTTTTATAACCACGAGGGGTTTTGCCATAATCGCCAAGTTTGGCAGGGCGGTCGCAGTATGCGTTTGGAATCTCAGGAAGACGCTGCTGCCCGTCTCCTGGTAATCTATTTATTTCCTTAGTCGCCTTCTACGACATCCACAAAAGGAAATGGGTAATAATAGGTAAAAGGTGCTTAAGCTTAGTTTAATAGTTTGTCAAATTAATGGCACGGTTTTGTTGAAAATTTACCATTGTTTTTTAGTCCACAGCACCTAATCTTTCATAAACTTTTAAATACATAACTTTGCAATAATGCAATGATAGTCAATCATTGGTTTGGTTGGTTCGTTACCATGAATTGTGTAAATTGGCGACGTTACCAATCGAAAAAGCTGATAAACTAAATGCAGATAGTGTTGATAGAAATTGTGGTAATTATCTTGTCTTATCTTAACTTTATTTCCAGGCACTGTTTTTAAAAAGTTTGAAGGCTAAAACAAACTTCGAATATTATACTTGTTATACTTTATTGTACACAAGAAAGAAATGAAATTTGTTTTTATGTGTAACATACACATAAAAACAAAGGGGAAAGGGGAAAGTTTTGCGTGGCAACGCCGAAAGCTATGGCAAAAACCTTGGTGGTAAATAAAATGACCATGTCTTCTGGATCACCTTGTATAATTAAAAGTCATAATAATTTGATATTACTTTCATTTTTATTCCTAAAAACTCATGAGGTAAACAACGCTAATCTATGCTTTAATACCAATAGTTTTACAAACTCAACCTTAGGTCCTTTAGAGGAGAATGGGCCAAATTGGATCAGTTAAAAAAAACAAAATATATTTAAACAATTTTAACAATGAAATACTATTGTTTTGCATAAGATACACACGTTACATTTTTGTGAAACATTCCTTTTTCTATAGATATAATACTTGTGCATAATAAAATACTGCTTTTAAGAAGTTTAAATTAATACTGTTAAACTAAATTTAAAGCTATACTACGTATACTAGAAATTACTATTTAAATACGCATGAATAACTCAATTAAATTAAGACTCAAAACTATTACAGAGAAGGGAAAACTTAAAAATGAAATCGCAGGAAAGGGAAACACGTTTAACGTAAAAATTAAATAACGTAACAATAGAAAAATAACAACCAATAAAAAAAGAGTCGTTGGAGAAATTTTCATTGAAACAATAATTTTAAGTTGATGCGACAAACAATCAAGGAGCTATGAAAATACTTAAGTTTGTGTTTAATAAGAAAAACTTATTGAGGACTAACGTTCTCAGGGAATTATGGCACAATTACAAAAAGATAATAAGTGGTTCTGAAGAAAAAACTATTTGACTAATTCGATCCAGAATAAACCTACGTGAAAAAAAGCTGCCTGTCACAAGGCGTTGAAAATAATAGGAACGAAAAGGGAAGAGCTTACTATAAAATACTGATACAAGCTAGGAATTGTTTTGATATAGTTTTGGTCACTAAAATCGATTGTTACAGTCGATGAGAAAAAAATTCCTCATTACTTTACACCTTTAAAATTCTCAGCATGCAACCGTTTCTTTTCAATACAATTAAAAAAGGGACGACCAAGGCAGCGTTTCATAAAAAAGCAATTCATAGTTTATTAAGACATCTCGATGAACATTGGGTTACAGACTCTTCCTACTAGTTAATTAATGGGTAAATTGTCATAGTAAACTATGAATTTTATTCCTATAGAACAGGGTCCAAGTGGTGTCTACCGACCATAATCAGTGTGGCTGAGCATTAATTTTCAATTTGCTTGCCTTGGTCGAGTCCCGGCTTGAAAAATGGAAGATTGTAAAGTCTAAAAGAAAACCTCTTGACTATTTGTTTCTTCTAATAAAATTTATATTTATCATGTAAAATCTAAAATGAGAATGGTCGAGCTGACTGAAAATTTGCGCAACGCTAAGTCAGCTGCCTTTTGTGGCAACTTAGACACACCACAGGCTGCATCTATGGACCTGTTTTATTTATTTGTTTTGTCTGTTGTGTATCTAGTTTTCTTTCTATTATGTTACTTATTTGTTTATTTTGTTTCTGTGATCTTGTTGGTATAATAAAGGTCTTTCTTCTTCTTGATTTCTGCACGCTGGGAATCGTAGTTAGAGGAATGCACGGTGTATGGATTTACTGATTGCACCTTTAATATAGCAGTGCACAGTGTCAAAAACTAAATGGTTTGATACATTACGCAGGTTGATTCGGTAGATGCAAAAACGTTACATTGTATTTACTTTTAGTGTTTCCTAGAAAGTTGCCTTTTGCACATAATAAGAATATAATATTTAAGTTTAATGATTTTAAAGTATATGGCATTTTATGGCTACCTCATGGATCACATTATTATATTAGCACTCAACATCATGTCATAATTTGTACAATATAGTAAGACCAATTTGTATTTTTACACTAATGTATATTTTTGAAATCGTATAACACTTATTTTTGTAATAAACATATTTTTTGATATATCTAAATCTAAGTCTTATTTACAATGTGTTTTATTTGTAGAATCGACAATTTTATTTAAATATACTTTTTTTTTATTTAACTCTTTTATTTGTTAATCTAAACTCGTTTGTGATAATTTCAAATATTATAGACTAAGTCTCAAGGTCTCCTGTATTTCTTCTGTTGCCTTTTGATATTACTATATGAAATTATCACAAATATATTGTCATGAATTTATATCCCAGGCACATGATGGTGTTCTAAACCCAATTTATATTGCCTTGCATTTTTGTTCTAATTTTAAATCTTTTACGAAATCTAAATTAATAATACTATTCGTAAAAATGTCTTTTCATGGGGGAGTAATAAATATAAATACTTTTTATGTATACACTATTTTCTAAGATTGGTCAGGATTTAGGAAAATACACACTTTCATATTACTTTAAATCGCAAATAAACATGCAAGAAAACCAAAATGACTGAACCACTCAATCAAATTTCCTTACGGTTCATTACTTGTCAAGCCATTTTATAATATTCTTATAAAATAGCTAAAATACACGCAATAATACACAAAATTAAACTTTATTCCCAATGCCGGTGACAATATTTGGAAACAAAAAAAATTGTATCTGATCTTATTTTTTTTTAACATAACAGTAGCTTTTATAAATCCTCAAATGTCACCGCCATTATGAAGAGTCTCATTAGTTTCATCAGCCACTAATCCGGTATAAAATAATTCTATTGCATTATGAAACATCAAATTTCACTATGCTTTGTCATGTCCATTTGGCACATTATAAATTGGCCACCAGAGTAATCCAGATCAAAAATCTAAAGGATACGTAGATTTAAGGCACAATTTCGAAGGAATTCTCTCTACTCTACTTCGGAATATCTACTTTTTGGAACTCAAAAATATCCAGTTTACCACTAAAATATTGTCACACCGAAATCGAACAACCTCTTTTTTCAACTTGCAACACTTTTATAAAAATCGTCTTTGTTAGCGCTCTTTTGACATCCGAAATTAACTCTTGATACATCTCGATAGAGTTTAACCTCGCTGTCAGTTGCCACTAGTCGAGGGACCCATATTCGCCTCCTGGTGCTTATACTTGTGTGACGTCATTTGGGATAGGCCTAGGACCGCAAATCCGCACTGAAGGCAGTGGTAGTGAGTCTGTTTCTTGCTGTGGATGCATTGGGCCTCGTAGTCGCAACCTGATATGAAAAATAGAATAGAATTCAGTAAAAATAATCACAACAAACATTTAATAAGAAAAATTTGTCATAAAAAAAATATTAAGTACAAAATGACTGTATTAATGTAAGACATAAAGAGAAATAAAAAGAAAGAGAGATAGAGAGAGAGGAATATAAAGCCCCGAGAGGGAAAGAGGGAGGGAAACGCATAAATGATAGACAAAAACAGATTTAGAGAGGGAGTCAATGATTGATGAAATATAGAAAGAGAAATAGAGAACACCATAGCCGAGAGAGAATGAGATTTCGGAACGTACCTTTACTCGGAGGAAACTTCTCGAAGCCGGCGGCCTGAATGGAGTCCAGTTTCTGGTGCTGGCGCCGATGAGCCACCACCTTATTTGTGTCCGTGCAGACGAAGTCGCACTTGAGGCAGTGAAAGTGCGACGCCTTGTTCTGTCCTGTACCTTGCCGGAAAAAACAGAGACTGGTCAGTCATACTAGTAAACACGAGACCGGCCGCGGCAGCCTTTCGTGAAGACTCCCACAAGGAGTTGAAACGTCAAAAGATCACAGCAAAAACGGACGCTTGGTTTTTGCATTTTTCTTAACACGATTCAAATTCTGGTGTTGCAATTATCTAAGTTATCCACTATATTAGTTATCTAGTACGCATGCCCGGGAACTATCCGTGTGTCGGTCGTGGTACACCTCGTCAGGTGTTTTTTCATGGTACAAATCATGGTACTAGTGTCAACGATCGACCTTCGTTTACCTAGGTGATCCACGAACACAATTTTTTGTTCGTGGTTCACTTTACTAGTTATGTGTGACCTCTTTCTTTAATTAATTGCATAATTATGTTTTCTTTTTATCTATCAATAATGATAGTAATGGCTAGTAATAGTAATAAATACACATGTTCTCAATGCCATCTGTCAATAAATCTTTGCGAGAAGAATATTAATACGTGACGCGTTAATAAAATAATTGATGTTGTAAGCTAGTTCAAATATTTTTGAAATATGAATGAAAACGAGGAGGAGAATCTTTTCGTTATTTTATTATAACTTTTAGATTTTTCACAGGTGAACCAAGAACCATACGTTTTTACGATTATTTTGTTGAAAGGAAAGGTAGTCCAACAGAAAAAACCATTAGTTCGTGGTACACATAGGTGAACTGACGCGGTGTACCATGACCATCAAGGGAAACTATCCACTTTTTCCTAATAACAGTAACTGCATAAAAAGAAATTGAGGACACGCAGATAAATTAAGGCGTTGTTGTACGAATTAGCCTCCAGTGCGATTCAGTTGTATAGTAAACAAAGTCATAGGTACATGCCCGCACTGGGAATGTTCGCACGCACGCAGTAACGCACCATTGTTCTACCCATTGGGCTAAAACCTTTGTGAATGTTCAAAGTTACGTACAGCTGTGAATTTGTAGTAGCGATGCCACACGCTAGCTGCGAAGGAAAACATCGTGAGGAAACCCGCGGTTTGGTTGGCTCCGCACGTATTGACTTGTCTTTCCTGTGGACTAGGCCGACTAAGCTGTCAGGATGGTATAGGTGCTGGGCAAGCCTAAACCATCTAAGAAAAACATGTCCCAGGCACTGCAGCGTCCGAGCGGTCAAAGGTGCCACTGGACGCTGTATAAATCATCTCATTACGTAGATGCAAAGGCCAAAGTTTTTGTATAGTAAACTTACCAAATGTGGAGGCATGAGGGCAGTCAGGTCGTTGGCAGTACACATTAGCTCTGTACTGCTGGAAGTCACCTCCCATTAATGTATCCAGTCTGGAAAGAAATATAATTATTAGATCCATTGTCATGCCCAAATTTTGTCCACTGCTAATTTCCAAAATCGGCCAGTCTCACGCTTGTTTAGCGCTCGTCTTATGTTTGTGAATTGTACTTGCGCAACATTTTACCCAACCAAGTATATTGATTATTTGGCAGATGTGAACACAGCCCACTCCTACGAGCATGAGCTTAGTAACCGTCTCTTGACTAACCTTTCATGCCTCGCCGTGTGTTGAACGAATCGGGTCTTGTCACAGAACGAGTACCCGCAATCTTTCCTCGTGCAGTGGAAGTGCGTTTGATGTTCCCTGCGAGTAAAAATACGAATAAATTAAAGAAATAAACCTAATGTTATTAAATTGAATTAAAATAAAGCATGAAATCAAAAGAAACAACCTTAGAGATATTTCAATTGTATGAAAGGCGGAGAATCCGTATAGCATTGCTTTTATTATTTTCCAAGTAACCATTTATTCCAAGTATTTGACAAAAGATTTTCTTATCCAAAAAGAATGAGGAAAACAAGATGAGATTTCCACAAGGGTTACTTCTCGGCTTTATTCTGTTTCATCGATGCGTTATGTCACGTACAATGTTTATTTCTTTTTCCTTGTCACTTTACTTTTGAAGAATTCGATGGGTATTGTTTAATGAGTGCAGTGCATATATTGTTTTTAATATAGATCGAAAAGGGGTGTTTGAAATATAACAACCAGCCAATGTGAGGCGGACTTGTCAATAAGAGTTCCGTACCAGAGTTATGCTTTGATCAAAATTGTTCGCCATTTCCGTCCGTATGTCTGTCTGTCTGACTGATTCATGGTCCCGATTTAGGGTTCCGTTTGCGAAATAGTAAGCTTTAAAGCTCAAATTTTTGTCCGAGTAGGGCGTCCCCCCCCCCTCTCCCGAGTAAACGGTTGATAGTAGAAACGTGAAAAAAATTAGGGCAGTAGCACATATAAGAACTTAAAAGGAAAACTATCAGGGCTAAGTAGGCTTTACAAGTTAACGAGTAATAGGCGAACAACTTATAAAAAGAAAACTTCGTACCAAATCTATCGAAAATTACATTGATGAAGTTGTTAATTCTGTGAAGCAGATAACACTCCCTCTTTCTACGGAACCTTACACTGCGCATGGCCCAACAATCACTTGGCCGGTTTTTAAATTAAGACTTGTGTTTTCTAAGTATCCTTAGCGGGATTCTGACATACGCCTACCCGGTTTTTAACATCTGTTGTCTGTCATATTAAGTATATAAATTACCCGAACCAAATTTAATGCTTCATAATCACCCTTTTTTAAATCGGAGCAAAAATACAGAGTCGTCAAAAAACATATTTGTTGAATAGAGACCACCTTAATTTTTTTTTATTTATTGTTGGGAAACCCGCTATTATAACACGTTTAAATGAGATACTTCTTACGGTTCAAGAGATAGAGCCTTTTAAAGCTAAGGCAGACGGACAGACACCGTAAGCTTAGTAATAGCGTCTTTTTGGCACCCTTTGGTAAGGAACCCTAAAAACAAATTATGTAACGTATTTCAAATTCCATGCCCTGATGTTGATTTTGCCCTTGATTTCTTTATAGAATTTTCCTGACCGTTGATTTTATAACACTCTTTCAAGAGCGTCTTAAATATTAATATCTACAAAGTGGCTTGGTTTTGCTTGTAATAAACATTGTCTTACAACAAGATTGTTTTAGGTAAATAAATAAACATAAAAGCGGTGGTATCGAAGCGAAAGAACGCCGGTATCACCTTCAGAAGGTCGTGGGTTCAGATCCCGGCATGTACCAATGACTTTGCTTTCAAAAACGGAGCCAACCGGGCCACATCTGCGGTGTTTTCTGGCGATGTTTTCCGTCACAGTTAGCGAGTGTCGTGTGGCCCTCAATACCACTAAATACTCTGTTTTTTCTCGAATTAGTTAAACTATAAGTAACGTAGTCGCACCTGTATCCGCAGTGCTGGTAAGCACAGTCCTCGTTGAACCGGAAACGTAGGTATCCCTCAGGAATGGGCTCGTCCTTCAGCACGCGCATGTGAGGACCCCGCGTGGTGTGGTTGCGCCTACTGCAAAAGATTCCGCGGTTCATAAAACTGTGTTATGAAATTCAGGAAGTTCGTCAACTACGATAAAGGTGAACGTACTGGCCGCAACGCACGCGCCACAGTCGCCGCAGTCATCGCTTTAATGGTCCCGCACACCTATCCGCGCCCGCAGTCACCGCAGTCGTTCCCATCACCGCCGCACGCATGCATCGTACTGGATCAACTAGCACCGGCCGCAGCGTGCGACGCGGGCGGGCCGGTGCAGATGACGGCATCAGCGTGGCTTGGGGAGTTCGGCCGCTTCAGGTATTGCAGCGACCGCATCGCGGTTGGGGGTGCGAGGTTGCACAGAATTTCATATTAAGAATTCGCATGCGGCGACTGCGGCGCGTGCGGTGCGACCATTCATGTTTAGTTTACTCAGTTTTTGCGGGTCACTTTGCAACGAAAATGTTAATTATACAAAGAAGACGAACTCCTGACTTGTCACCTTATGATCATATTTTGAATAAATGTGTGCACATTACGTCCATGATAAGGTCTATGATAAGGTCAAAGATGGATTACCTACTTCGATGCATATAGCAGTTCGTAATTTCATGTCCTACATCAAACTCGTCATAGCGTTCCCGCTTTAGGTCACATCCTTTCTACTTAAAAATGTCACACTAAGATTCACAGTATTTACTGGAATACACTGAAGAAGGATGCCAAAAGCTGCCTCCCAAAACAAAATATGTTGCGCAGCAGGATGGATGAAGATGGCCGAGGACAAAAACAAGTGCCAAGCATTGGGTGAGGTCTAGGTCCAATAGTGGACGCATGTGATCCGACAGGTGGAGGAACTTTAAGAGGAAGACGAAGAAGATACTTAAGTTGATAAACTTACGACTTAGCGATCATTTCAGCCTCCTTGTCCAAGCCTGGTGGTAGTCCGTGACCTTGCAGCAGACTCTGCTCCAGAAGTAACTCCGGTGGATATAGCATCGTGGGGTATAGCGGAAATGGGGAGCCTCTGCAACAGAAGCGGTGAATTAGTGTCGCACTTTAATACGAGTACTTATACCAGATTTGGGTGGAGGATCCCTGACTTTCGAAATATTTGGTTTTGTGTCTAGGAAAACGTTATGAAATTCACCTTGGCTAGATGGCGTGGTGATTTACATTGGCAGTTTATGGATTTTGTTGAAGATAGAAGATATGATTACAGGATCTACATTTTGAGATCTTGAATTTTAAATGACTTTTGTACGATTCTTGTACTATATTGCCAGTTGTATTGCGTGTTGGTGTTTTTAACTACTTATTGTACTTACTAAGGTGATTTGTGATTCATTAGCAGTCATTGTCATTACTATAAATCAGTCTACTACTCTAGGTTAAGCCTTCTTCGTGTTTCCAATACTTTGCATGGTACTGTGTCGTGTTCATCAGGCATAAGCATAAGCAGCCTATATACGTCCCACTGTAGGGTACAGGCCTTCTCTCAGAGAGAGAGTATGGGCTTAATCACCACGCTTGCCCACCGCGGATTGGCGATTTCAAGCGCTGAGGTATGTAAATAGCTCAGACACACAGGTTTCCTCACGATGTTTTTCCTTCAATGTTAGCGAGCGGTATTGCTACTGTAACTTCACAAATGTACATAACTTAGAAAACAAAGTCATAGGTACATGCCCGCGCTGGGAATCGAACCTGGGTCTCCCGCTTCCGAGTCCAATGTTCTACCCACTAGGCTACCACCGCTTACGTTCATCAGGCACCATTTTTTTTATTATCCAGACCATTAACTCCTGAACTGCCCTCGCGGAACGCAACGTATAGGTGGCCCATACTAAGTTGGACGCAGATCTGTGTCGCGGCAGACGAGTGGTTAACGGCATGGATAACATTTCAAGTCTGTCTATACTCACCCTTGCTGGAAGAGCGCCACGTGCGCCAGACCTGGCAGACCAGCCAAGGACGCTGTGTACTGCTGCTGCAACTTCAACTGCTCTTGCAGACTGCTGCCCTTCCGTCCACCCGCTAGGTACTGCTGGAGGAGCAGGCTGTGAACTGCTTGCACCTGAAAAATATATTTATTATGAGTTTTTCTTTAATTCAAACAGGTTACTATTTGACGGGGTGACGATAGGTCTGAAGATAAAGATACAGAGGATAGATAGATAGAATATTCTTTATTGTACAAAAAGATTACATTAACAGAACAGGATCTAAGATAATACGTCCTTGCTTGTTACCTGTTGTTCGTTTACTCTCGTTTTAAGGGTATCCAGGTTTCTGGAAGCGTCTGATATTCATGCGTTGTATAACAATAACTATTAGTTGAAGAAAGAAATTGAAAAACTACCTATTTGCTTCTCTCAAACACAATTTTACAGTCTGTGTTGCGTGACCGAGAGGCAAATACTTGTTTTTGTTCAGTTACTTTCTTTAATTAACCGTGCTGTAGTCATGTCACGAAACAAGCCATGAAATATGTATCAAATCCTTGTATTGTGAGGTGGTATATTTTTGATAGTGTAACTTAATCCGAATGATATATTCCTATTTATGTTACGGCAAGGTTTCCCACTCCTGAACCGTACCTATTATAGATTAAAAAGAATCCACAAGGTAGGCATTTCTGCCTTCCTCTATCTAGTCTAGTCTACTGAAGGCCTTTGATTGTCTTAGCGACTGTGAACGTTGCATTTACCTGATCAGCTGGATTCGGCGGTCGATGACTCGGCGAGGGCGCTTGTGACGACGAAGCGGTGGACGGCAGTATGGATATCTCTGGATACTCTCGCTCCAGAGTCTCCTGGGACAAAAGACGCGTTCACTTAAACACGTGTTCAACTCTCAGTAATCGTTATCCTAAGATATTAGTTGCAGGAATAAGAAGATTTGGTGTCCCAAAGTAGGTAACCAGGTGGGTAACTTGGTAACCAGACAAGAAAAAAATTGAATTGACTAATTTTAAAACCCTATCATTCTTGCTAAGAGATAACAACGATATTGATTAGTTATGTCATGTACCTTAGTAGCAGCCAATCCAACTGGTCCGGAATCCATAGTGTTGCTGTGCTTTTTCACCATATGCCCAAACAACAGCTTCAAATCCACATAGGCTTGTCCGCAGTGAGGGCAATGGTAGTGCAGGTTCATGCCTCCAGCATTCTTGTTCAGGGGACACGACTGATCATGGCATGACGGTGGTATGGTAGGTCCAGAGGGTTTCGGACTTTCATATCCAGTTTTAGGTTTTTGGTCGAAGTCCATTCTAGGTAGTTTGACGTCCTTTGAAGGGGAGGCGTCATAGAAGCTTCTCGGCGAAGAGGCGTTGCTTCGGAGGTGAGACGACGGGTAAAAGGTCCCGGCCGCTTTGACTACTGAAATGAAGAGATTTTGCTTTTAGTTTAGTTTATTTTGGTATAAGATTTTTGACCTATCAGACACAGAATTTAAAAAAATTTCTCAAATACAAGAATAAAAGAAAGCCAAGAACTGAGCATTTATACAAAGCATGTCCTAGAGGCATGCTTATCAAACTGGAATCCACTTTTCACTAACCTCCATGACATAGTAGGAACGGACGTATGGTATTTATTTTATTGACATACATATTGTAACATAACAGTAAAATTATACCAAAGCGTTGCAATATAACTCAGCACTACCTATCAAACATCTTCTAGTATTCTATTACATACCTTTACCCCACTTCCAATCCCAACCACAAACACATCACACTCTAGTGCTTCAGCACGCAGTTCACAGAGCAGCTGCAGTGCACGCGCGACAGGCGAGGACTGACTGACTGGTATGGAGGTCAGTGACCATATTGTATGTCAAAATTGAGTACTCACCGGCAACATTATCGCTTTCCCTGTCAAACTCGCTCTTGATTGAGAAATTCGGCACGTATTCATTCCCCTCATTCTTGACAGAGCCAACACTATCCACTGAAGCTCTCTCCTTCAGCGAGTAATCCTTCGCCTCATCGTAAACCCTTTCTTGCTCCTCACTCTTGATCACTGGAGTGCCTCTTCCGTGCTTGTGAGTGGCCAAAGCTGAGTACTGAGTCAGGATTGCTGGGCAATTGTTTCCTTGGGCACAATGGAAATGTGACCTCAGCTGATTCTTAAAGCAGCTCTTTCCACCGCATTGGTCGAAGGAAGAAAAGTAGTCAAAGCCCTCGACCAAAGGACTGATAGAATGAGATTCCCTCATGTGGGTCTCCATGATGACGTGCGTCTCGGCTGAGAAACTGCACTTGAAGCAGTGTAAGTGAAGGCGCGTTATGCGAAGTTGGCAGGCGGGATATGTTTGAGAGCAGGCATCCGGTGCTGTGTATACTTCAAAGTGCTGGAATTTAATGCGCTGTGAAGAAAAAAATATCATTAGTACTGATATTAAAGGTTGAATGTCAATAGCAGCTTGGATGTTGTCAAAGTTACTTACAGGAAATTCTTCAACAGTCGCAATGACGGGTGATTGAGGTACTGAGGGCAGCTGGTTACTTTTCGGGAGTTTGAACGACGTGAATATCGCCTGCGGTGTAATCTGAAAAAGACCACAACTTATTAGTTAAGTTGTCGATTTTAATTTGAGTAAGAGGTAATTTGCAGATAATGGTTCAAGAATAATATTATTGTGCTGAAGGAAATCTTCAGTAATTTACCATATCGGCCACTGTTAAACGACGTATTTTTTTTATTAATGAGCCGCTTTTGTTTATTATCAATCGATATGATATTCGTAAATGATAATTCTAGAATCTTTATGAAAAAAATTGTAACCAGTTACCACATATGATGAACAGACACATACACTTACATTATCAGTCCAGACTTCCACAACGCGGTTCTTCGGTGGTCTGCCCCGCTTTCGGCTGAACATCTCATCCAAGGAACTGGATGGGCTCGCATGTTGTGGAACTACGCCAGGATTTGGTCCTAAGTTTAACTGAGCTTGCAGATTTGGAGTCAAGCTTGGGGCCATTTGAGCCAGATGAGCGAGGTTGGGGGGGAGATTGGAAAGATTAGGGACCTGGCCTAGTTGAGCAGCCATATTGGGATGCAACTGAGCAGTCAGTTGGGGAGTAAAGTTGGGAGCAAAGCGTGCAGCCAAATTTGGGGACATTGGGCTTAAAAGAGCGTGCTGTCTATGATGCTCTATGCGCCGGAATGGGTGTTCCTCGGAAGACAGGATTACGGCGCCGCAGTTTTCCTGTAAAGAAGGATTACACTAAATTAGTTTCGTTCTGACTGAGAAAATTTGAAAATTGAAAAGAAAAATAAAATTGCCGTTTCGTGATTAGCGAAGACGTTCTCTGTCAGGTGCAGTTTGAAACGATAAATAGCTTTTTGCTGCTGATTAAAGTTCAAGGAATCATCTGGAACCTCACACTGCAGGGCACATGCCTTCTATAGAGATAAAATATTTATTTATTTATTTATGTATGGGTTTAAGGGGCTCCATAGCGTAACACTGACGCCACCAGGAGAAAAAATTATATAATTTTTTACAGATGGTGTTTGGAAAAAGTGTCGGTACAATTTCTCAGTCACATTAATAGTAATTTTTAGACCTATGGCCGTCAACCTGAAGCAAAAAAGCTAGGACTAGATGGCAATATCGCCAAGAACGGCCGCTTTTGGTATGAATGCTATCTAGTCCCAGGTTCTCTGTTGTGGGTCCTTAAAATCACTACTAACATGACAGAGAGATTGGACAGACACTTTTTGCAAATACGATGTGAAAAAAAGATATGGGTTTTGAACCTCGGTGGCGCTAGGGTTAATCTATGAATCCCCTTAAGCACCAAGCGTATCTACTGAGGATAAGAGATTTTAAGCGCTTAGGTTTAAACGCTGAGGCAAATCAAGTTGATGTCTAAATTCAGAAGTTAGTCATTCAAATTGCAGTTTTTGATGTAAACTTTCCTTACCCAAGAGCAGTGGTAGTGCGTTATATCCCGAATATGCTGACAGGCGGTGTTGCTGCAAGGGTTGTTCCTGGTGTACGTGAGGAAGTAAGCGTCGGTGACTTGGCTCTGTTGCTCGTGCTCGAAGGCGTGCTTGACCATGGTCTGGTGACAACTGAAAAGAAATAAGGGGATAATACTTTGAAAAAAATTGTCTTAAAGGAAGCCAAACATAGTCAAGACTTTTACCCCAGTAGCACGACAGCGCGAGTCGTGCATCTTAACGTCAAAAGCCGCGACTTTCCTGTACATTAATTGACAAATTCTGACATTTTAGCGGTTTACTAATGTATTGCCAAAAATCGTTTCCCAAAGTATTACTTCCCAAACTATTTTCCGCAAATTATCACTTGGCAAAAAAACATTTCTCAAAACAACTTAAAGCAAATAAACAGTTAGCAAAAGTTATTATGGCAAGTTATTGTTTACCAAATAAATACTTGGTCAAAATTCTAACCCACTTTTCTGGTAACAGTTCGTGTCTGTGGGGGTCGCATTTCTAACCTAACCTAACCCAGTTTTCTGGTAACAGTTCGTGTCTGTAGAGGGTCGCAGTTCTAACCTAACCTAACACACTTTTCTGGTAACAGTTCGTGTCTGTTAGCATAATAAACGTTTGTCTTAATAAAACTTGACGCAGTAAAATTATGCGAAATGATAATTTGACCAAATGAATAAAATGCGAAATGAAAACTTGCTAAAGTTTCATTTGGGAAATGAAACTGATGCCATAAGTTTATTGGGAAGTAAAATTTGGCGAAAAATACTTTGGATAAACGGCGGTATCCCCATTTTAGCGCGTGACTTGCGCCATCGTTCTACACATACAGGCCGTGCTTGCAGGCCATATGGCATCACTCTCGCTCGCACATTCTAATATCCTTAATGATTGTAAAATAATGCGTACGTTTTTGACAAATGTGACCTTGACGGACTAGCAAAAAAATTACGGGTTTAACTGACTACTATATGAGTTAATTTCGAGTTTAAAGAGAGAAAATAACTAGAGATGGTATTTTCATTCTAAAAGGAGAAAGAGTGAGATATGTTGAAATTTTTTAATTAGGCACATTGATTTCTCCATCCTCAAGTGACTCTATTGTTCTTCATATAAGGGTCGATTTTACCAACCTTAGATAAAACTTATCCATCGAATTAAGTATTACATAACAAAAATAAAAAATATCATTGCCTTGCGTTTGGTTTGACAGATGACATTTTAGATGAAAATTTATTTTTGTTGTGTAATACTTTATTCGATGGATAATTTATATCTGAGCTTGGTAAAATCGGCCCTTAAAGATGTAGCAAAACGCCATTACACCCTCTACTATGAGGAAAATATCCTGCTTCTCCATACATTCTGGTGCCGCAGGTAACTTTAGTATGTAATATATGATATTTTTCGCGATTTCTAAGTTTTTCTCCTCGCAAAAAATAGTCGTGTTGAACCCGTATGTTTGTAGGGCTTTTGTTACGCCATGAAAGCTTCAATTAGAGCAAGACAAACCTGTGTGCCATCTTGCATCCCTCCGCCAGACAGTGGTAATGCTTGTTGAAAGCGCTGCATTTTCCGCACTTGTCGTCAGCCTCTTTACCACCGTTGAAAGTTTCGATGTACTTGCGAGTCACTTCCTCGAGGACTGCTGTATTCTGAAAAGGGAGAGAACACGTTAAGGAAGTCCTAATAAAACTTGGTCTAGTCTCAAAACTGGTTTAAAATTAACAAATTAACAGGCGTGACTTAAGATGGATAGAAATCTATGTTACCGAAAATTGGCATTACATTACGGCAACCGTTGGTTGAAGTCACTGACCTATTTGAGAATGACTCAATTAAATTACCAGAAAATTTCTATAAACTGGCTTGTCGTATCAATTCGACTTGCCTATTACTGAACTCATAGTGGCTTCATTTGTGCCAGGCTGTCTCCTTTTTGGTATTATTAGGCATATCACCTCTATGTACACCTCCCACTCTCCTACAGGCATAAACTTTTGCTCAGACAAATGCACTTATTGTTCTGATCACTACGTGTGCTTCTGCGAATTGGTAAGTTTGATTGTCAGAAAGTCGAGATGGTATTGGGTGTCAGACCCGAAAGATCCTATACTTTAATATATCCCACTTACATAGTGATGCGGGTACTCGTCTCCAAGCATTGAGTTCGATAGGTCGTCATCACCGTGAATGTTAACTCCTGAGGAGTACATGGTCAGGTCCGTGGCTCCTTGCTGCATCAGCGCGCTCTGAATCACTGACGAGGGCAGGCTGGAAAGGATGATTGTTTAGTTATTTTCTGTTCAAGAGAAATACGTTTCTGCACACTGTCTTGTGGATCTGAAGGACGAGTAGATTGTAGACCGTCGACCCAATATGTTGCGATGTACCTCATTAACGCTGCTCTTACGTGAAGCATACTGCCTCGCTCGGACAATTGAACATTTTTAGGGTTCCGTACCCGAAGGGTGCCAAAAGGGACTTCACTATCCTTCTGTCTGTCTATCTGTACGTATACTTATAGGACATATACTTTAGGATTTACAACTGCGTCGTTAGTTTAGCCGCTAAGGCGCTTAGCTACCAGAACAGAGGTCGTAGGTTCGATTCCCACTGGGGGCCGCCATATATTTGTACAAATGGCCTCAGTCTAGGTGTATTTTCATGTTTATGACGTCCTTGCCTAGTTACCATAGCACAGGGTATCCTAGTTTGGTACCAGGTCAAGTGATTGTGTTGTGTGGAAGTTATTATTATTATTATTATTATCATCATAAAAACGAAGGAAACATTTTTTTTTTATTTTTACCGTCAAGGATCACCATGTATTGAATGTATACACTACTTACCCGAAGCTCATTTCTTGCTCCTTCCGTTCGTGCTTCCGTTTATGAGTAAAGATCTGGCTGCTGGAGTGCAGGACGTAGTTGCAGTGCGGCCGGATGCAGTGAATGTGGTTGCAGGTGCGACTGAAGCGGCATTCGCGGTACGGACAGGCCTCGTTTTTCATGTACTTCTTGAAACCATCCTTTGAGAGGGCCTCATCCTTTATGTGGTAGGTTTTGTGTTTTTCTGTGAACATACGAAAGGATTTAGCATGGGAACCTTTGGGGCTAAAATAAAAATCAGCGAGTCGGACACGCGTACGAAGGATTCTGTACCATTATCTATACAACATTTGAATATTTCAAGGGTCTACCTGTTGCGTTATTAATATCAAGCAAAAAATCACGTTTTTTGTATGGAAGCCCCCCTTAAATATTTGTTTTATTCTGTTTTTACTATTTTTTCTTATAGAGGTGACAGAAATACATCATCTGTGAAAATTTCAACTGTCTAGCTATCACAGTTCATGAGATACAGCCTGGTGACAGACAGTCTTATTAATAGGATCCCTTACCTTTTACGTGCGGAACCCTAAAAATGGTTTTTATATATTTGTGATGTTCGACTTGGCCTTTCTATGCCTCTCTGTCCTTCCGACTCTCCTTTCACAAAGTTTTCTTCAAATATAGTAATAACGATGATGTTACTTATGGTAAAAGGAAAATAAATAGGGGCTTGGAAAAAAAATTATGTTGGCCCCAAGCTACTTTGAAGGTTAACAAAAATTTTATGTTGGCTCCGAGCTACTCTGAAGGTTAATAAAAATTTTATGTTGGCCTCAAGCTACTCAGAAGGCTAATGAAAATTTCGTGTTGACCCCAAGCTACTCAGACGCCTAATGAAAATAAAAATTCTACTTTGTCGAGCGTACAATTGTAGGTGTTCACTTTTTTGGGTTGAAAGCATAGGCAGAACTGAATGTAAAAATCAAGTAAGTGAATCCGGAATTAAGCTAATAGAGCTGAATGTTTGGTATAATAAAGTACAATCACAATCTCTTACCCATATCCGCCTTGTTCTTGAAAGTGTAAGTGCAGCCAGGTCTCCGGCAGTGGAAATGCGTGGTCCGCTGACCAGCAAAGATGCAGTGGGGTGCAGAGCAACTCTCCGTCGCTCTGAAGCGCTGGAAACCCTCTTGTAGGATGGCGGAGTCCTTACGATGGTAGTTGGCGTGCATCTGGACGTCCGAGGTTGATATATATACCTGGGGAGATGTTTGGAATTAGAACTGGTACGCGGATTTGCAGAACTTTAAAGCATAGTTACTACATTTCTATAACGAAACCATGATTATGTGAATTTGTGAATAGATTTTTTTGATAAACTTAGGAGTTTTTCTCTGATTTTGAGATAAGTAAATTTGTAGCAAACCAAAAATGGTGACAATAGAAAGAAAGCATCACTAGGTGGCGCTTTCATTGAAAATCTTTTTTATGAATCCTGAATCGCACCTGCAAAGGCGTGTCCTGATTTAGACTGTTTTCGCAAAAAGGTTGTTTTAAGAATTTATAAAATATCTTACCTTATCACACCCATCTTGTATGCAGTGATAGTGAGTCTGACTACGGTTATGGGGGCAGTCACTGAATCGTTCAGAACAGTCATCCAGGGGAGAGTATCGCATGAAGCCGTGGGCGAGAGACTCGTCGCGTTTCTTGTGCCACTGTCAAGAGAAAAAGGCGCTATAAAATCGTTATAATAATCATAATAATAGTTTAAGAAGCCTCTATACACTGCGGCCCAAAAGTCTTCACTTTAAGATAACAACCTACTTTTGTTATGAATGATATAAAACACCGTTCGCTGAATGTGAACATGAGGAAAATCGAGATGAATTTCCATAGGTATCTACAGTTTGGGAAACCTAATGAACAATCTATTTGTTATTTCAAGTTTCCGACGCCAAAAGTTATAATTTTGAGAATGGGTGTTGTCCTTATACTGGGCAAAGGAAAATCACATATCATGTGGCCAGCGGTATTATCTAACATAAATGTCAAAGGTCTATTCTGGAATGACATTGTTGCAACTAATAATTCAGGATGATGCAAAAAAGCGTCTATTCTATAAAAAGAATATACTACCGCAGTTGATGATGCAGAAATATGACTAAATACTAATTCCAACTTTGAGAAGTCAGCTGGGCATTAAACACCCGTAGCCTATGAGCTCGTGTACGGTGACAAATGTTGAAATTGATGTACAAGAAGTGCTTATATCTTGCAGGCACCTGACGGGTTGCGAACCTTAGTTTTACCTGTATACCTGCATGAGTTTAAGAGACAAGTAATCTGGGAGGCCATGTAAGAGGCTCTAACCTTGAAGTGACGGATCATCTCTTCCTTCTTGCAGAAGACCCTAGCCGTGCAGTCCATGCAATGGAAGTGCTCCCGGTAGCCCAGATCTTTACAGTAGGATGAACCACATTCTAGAGTCGAGCTGTACCTGTTTGCAAAATGATTAGAGTATTAGACCATAACATGCACTACACACATATTTTCATGGTTTTTAATGCATAAGGGGCAAGCAGACATAGCAAATAATTGATGTAGTGTCAATTTATTAATCATTAAGATCCCAAGTGGTTTATTCGACATAAAACAATAAACTACACTGATCCACTTTCAATATCAAACAAAGTAGTGTCTATTGCTTCTAATACAATTTATATCGAATATCAACTGTATGCTGAATGTCAAACAAAATTCAACGGAGTTCGTATCAATGACTAGGCAAACCCCAAATGTCAACTTCACAAGTGAGTCATAGTCGTCTGTAACCTAGACACTAAAATGCTTAATTTTGGATGACACTTGAAGATAAAAATTCAGTGTAACACACGTGCAAAGCTTAACGGGTTTTCACGTGTACGATTCAATACGATTCGAGACATAAACAATGTCTCTATGAATAAAAGGAAACTCGCTCCTATCCAGAGGCCTCTATAAGCCAGTTGATAATTCCTCAGTCTTTGTGACAATCGATTTCTTCATAGGCCAAAAAAGCCGCTAAACCGGTCCTCACCTTTTGACGTATCTAGAGTAATCCACCGTGGTTTGCAGAGAGCTCTTCCTAGCTTGGTCCAAGTGGTTCAAAGCTGACAGCAGGCCTGTTGACAAAAACAGTGGTGGTGTTGAGGTTTGAGGAAAAAATGTGGTAAGTAAGTACTGTTATTGACAGCCAAAGATATCCGTTTTTGTTGAATACTCGCGTTTTGTACCTGTACAAATATGTTTGTTTTCTCAATCCACAAATCAAGTGCAATTTATATTGGTACGAATGGTAGATGCTAATAGTACAAATTGTGGAGAGACTGGAGGCTAAACTAGATCAGTGATCTGTATTTTAGATTTCCAAGCCTCCCAGTTCAAGATATTATTATTATTTGCTAGCCAATGATAGTCTCAAATAGCGAAGAGAAACTAAAAGCTAACTATGGCTGATACTTAACAGAAAATTTGTCTGTCAAGTGAAAAGTATCAGTCTCTCTCATAGGTTTGCATTCCTACTATGATAAAAAAATCTGAAAATCGTGGAAACAGGAAAGTTTGTGAAGGTGATTAGATGGATGTTTTTAGTTCGGCTGTGTACTAATAGGAACAAAAGAACCCTAAAAATATTCAATTTAAAAAACAACAACAATCGCATCTAACGATTTATTCAAAAACTTCTATACCCAGAAATGTATTCTTTTGTTTGGGCCAACCAAATCACCGAACATGTATCATATTCCACGGAACAATGTAGAGTTTTCATCATCTCCACGGTAAAAAAAATATGGACGAAAAAACAAAGTTACTTCATTCGTGCCCAGTATCTTGATCTGATTTCAAGAGTTGTTACTGCAATCTTGAAATCAGATTTTCTTAGCTTAAATAGTATTTTACAAAAACTCTTTAGACTCTGAAAAAAGCTAAATAGAATTAATTATATAAACACCCTATTGGATGGAATGGGGTCAATTTGAAGATGTAGGTTGTTGTTCATACCCTAGATTTGCCATTTTAATACGAAAAACATGAATAGATACCTACCCTATTGACTAAAAAACAACAGAATCAAAGAGACAGACCCAACGGCAATAGACCGCAACAATCTACTAAATTTAACTTGAACCAATTTTTATCCATTTAAAACTCTATTCTAATAAAGTTTTTAGGTCGAAATTGTGCTGTTGAAAGTTGGTCTAACAAGTATCAAGATCTGGTGTATCAAATAAATTATTATGGTAATTAATCAATGTTTTCTCCTAGTCACTCTAGAGCGGGCCATTGTGAGTGATCGTTGATAGTACACTTGGGACACGCAACGCCAAAAGTGGTTCACAAAAAACAAAGAAAAACTGCCTGAAAAAAGAGAAGAAAAAGAAGTTCCTAAGACACTGCTGCTCTTTCGCCAATTTTGACACAAAGTGAAAACGAAGCCTTTGATTTGGGATCAGTAGTAGACTCAGTAGTGTTGCGTAATTTTTTTAGCTAAGCTATATAGCTATATCTGTATAATTATGAAATATTCCCGGCAGTAAAATACAATTTTCTAACACTTTCTTTCAGTTTATGGCCCACAGGACCTAATCTACTGAATTATAATTATTCATCTGTGAAGAATAACGAAGAATCCATTTTTATATCTCTAAATTAAAATAATGTTAATTCTCCGCCACACTACTATCGTTTCAACTTCAATAATAGGTATTTCAAATGGTTTTCGTTTTTAAGAATAGCATATATTTTTTTGTAATTATGTGGCAACTTAGATATCCCACAGGCTACATCTATGTATTTATAAGTCATACCAAAGCAAAGAAAATCTCTTTTCTTTACGACTGTACAATCGCAGTCAAATCTACAGACATACACACACACTGCTCTCATTGCATTGAAAATTCAGTTTATTTGTGTGTATCACGTCTTTCGGATTAACTAGAACAATTTGTTACCAACTACACTCAACTACCACCTCATTGAAAGCTCTCAGTCTTATTCCTTTACACACAAGACCGGATTTTGCTCAAAAATTCTGTAGCGATATATTTTTGTCTGTATCCCCCGTGTGATGAAATACCTAAGGAGTTTTTTTTACAAAAGCGCTTGTTGAATGACGCATTAATACCTATACTTATGTAGATTAACGCCCGCTATCACAATATAAGTTAACGTACACGGGCTTTATAATTTTGTATCTCTACTGACCCCTGGCTTCTTTATCTTTGTATGAAACCAGGAACATCGTGATTGTGTTATGTAAGTTAACATGCTTCAATAGTTTATAATTATACTGGGATGTATTATTACCATTATGATTTTAGAGAAACGATGCCTGCTTGTCTCTTTTTTAGTCGGTCATTTCCGCCATTGTTTTAAATCGGAGGTCCTACGTGCCTTGAAGACTTTGGCAATATAATACTAGCTGACTCGGCAAATGTTATTTTATATTCTTTTTGTTGCACTAACCCGTGCTGAGGACAATTTAAATTTATTTTTAACCTCTATAAGGTTTTTAAATGTTGTTTTGCCATATTAATTAGCCTACAAACTATTCTCAGATCTACCAAATATACACAAAAAATCGGTGAAGCAGTTTCGGAAGACATCGATGACAAAACACTGTGACACGAGACTTTTATATATTAGATATCATCATCATCATCAGCCATTTGACGCCCACTGCAGGACATAGGCCTCCCTCATAGTTTTCATAACCATGAGGGGGTTTTGCCATAATCGCCACGCTTGGCAGGCGGGTTGGCGATCGCAGTATGTGGTTGAAATCTCAGGAAGACGCTGCTGCCCGTCTCCTAGTAATTTATTTCCTTAGTCGCCTTCTACGACGTCCACGGGAGGAAATGGAGTGACGCTATTCTTAATCCGGCGCCACACGGATTATGGCAATATTAGATATGGTAAATGTATATAAATGAATGGCAACTTTACTTAGCCTGGCCGTAAGCGCGCGGAAATTAGCAGAGTTGAGTGTATTTCCATAGAGTATTATAAGACGCATGTAGACGACGTTTTAATGTACGTTTTATTCTGAATTTTATCTGATCCGATTCTTAGCTCACAAGTAAGTGAAATTCCGATTTAGGTACTAAGTAACATTTGTTTTCCAGTTACGTAGGCGCTAACGCCATTAAATCTTCATTAACATTGACATATTCACCGGCTCACTGAATCCAGGATTAAAACCACCATAAATGGCACTACGAATGGAAACAAAAATCGACACAAAACCCAGCGAACACTAACGAACGTGTCTAGAAAATTAAATTGCAAAATGGAAATTCTTCATAACATCGATCATTAAACGTATTAAAACGGAGAGACAAGCACCAGTTTTTTGCTCCGACGAGATGTTTTTGAATGGACATTTACGGAGAGCTTTGTGGTTCTCACGAGGTTCTACACTCGTTGCCCTGCCGATTAATTTCGGCCTAAATGCCAGTAGACGCGACAGCACATGAACCTTTACAAGCGCGCACTCACGTGGTAGCGCAGCAGTAGAACGCCGGCCTCTCATTCGGGAGGTCTCGGGTTCGAATCCCGGCACGAACCAATGACTTTGTTTTCTAAGTTACGTACATTTTTGCAGTTGCAGTTGCAATACCACTCGCTAACTGTGAAAGAAAACATCGTGGGGAAACCCTAGTGTCTGATGTATTTACGTACCTCAGCGCTTGCTACGTACAATCGCCCAACTACGAGGCTGAGTGCGGAAATCTCTGGGGCCTCTTTCATAGACCTACATGGTCTTCTATGAATTGTTATATACATTGCAAAGTCAATCAATCAGATTAACGAGTAGACTCTGCTACTCAATCTACCTCGAATTTTGTCTGTTGTGTATTTAGTTTTCTTTCTGTTGTTGTGCATATTATGTTACTTATGTGCTTATTTTGTTTCTGTGATGTATCTTGTTGGTATAATAAATGTCTTTCTTCTTCTTCTGCTTCTTAATTGTCATAATAAACAACGAATTGTATTTTTATGAAACTCGACCCAGGTCTAACTAGAACTACACGCGTGCACTCTACTCACTTACTTTACGGGCGACTTTACAACAAAAATGTAAAGGTTGAACTACTGTCTTATTTTCACTCACTATCCTGTCGATTCTTTTCGGTGATACAAATGCCAGTACAGGCATTCGATTCTGTCTGTGCATATACTCCAACGACAATTAAACGGTCGGGACACGGGATTAAACGTCGTGTATTTTCATACCATTGCAGCCTAGAATGGTATGAAAAGGTTTGATACGTCAGAGTGTAGACTTGAAAGGCCAAATGAAATGAAATCATGCAATTGCCATTATAAGATAAGATAAGTATATTCTTTATTGCACACAAGAAACAAGATACATAAAATATGAACGTTACAATGAAAAAGTACAATGGGCGGCCTTAATGCTAACAGCAATTTAATAAGGCAATTATACTACAATTTATGAGATAGAAAGAAAGAAAGAAAAAATGGTGTTTAGATAGGTTCTTCTAAATATTTTGGTCATTCGGTCAATTTTAACGCGAGCTACCGAGCTGTGGCATAGTAGCACATTAAATTTAACCTTACTACCTTGAAATAAAGTACAAAACCAATGAAAAATTCATAACGGCTATACCCGTTAAAGGATTAACTTATTGAGTTAAGAAAAAAAGTGTTCCTAATCGAAAACTAAAGTTCTTCTAGATCACAAAAAATACATAACTGCTTAGCTTACTTTGAGATTTTCCAAGAAATGTTATAGACAAATTAATCAAAACAATCTGAATCTCTATTTCAAGCGTTTACCTGTTGCCGTTATTAATATGGAGCAAAACAAGGCAAAAAAAATACGTTTGTGGTGTGGGAACCCCCTTTAAATATTAATTTTATTCTGTTTTTAGTATTTGTTGTTATAGCGGCCACATAAATACTTCATAATATGTGAAAATTTCAACTGTCTAACTATCAAGCTTCATGAGATACAGCCTGGTGACAGACGGACGGACGGGCGGACGGACCGCGGAGTCTTATCCTTTGGGTAGAGAACCCTAAAAACAGTCGTTTGCATACGCTATTTTATAGCTCACGAGTGTATCCTAAAAACCGCGAATACGTATTGTTATAGGCCAATAAGCGTTCTCCAAACTTTTTCGGACAAGCTGTAATTTATTAGATTATTAGGATCGCGGCATTATAAAACTACTTGACGCTGACAAAACTGGTTCAAGTAACTATGAGGTTACGAAAGTTTCGTGTGTAGTAAAATAGCAATTACTTTGGATAATACGTAATTTGGGGTAATTTGTGCGTTGTTAACGGGTAACTATTGTGAGAAAAATCCTCTTTACTTTTTTTGCACAACAAAATGAAAATTTACTGCTTAACGCCGGTTTCTGAATTGAGAACTTCATTAGGTAAATACTTAAGTAAGTATCATCTACTTTGATATCTAAATATCTTAATCAGACACTTAGGGTCAGTTTCTGAATTGAGAATTTCGCTAAGTAAATAGTCAACTGTTTGCTAAGTAAATAGTGTCGGTTTATGAATTGAGAATTTCTCTAAGTAAATACTTAAGTAACATTCTGTCACGCTCTTTCCTGAGAAATTCGAAGAGACAGCACTACAGTTAACTATTTACTCAGCGAAATTCTCAATTCAGAAACTGGCCCATAGTCTCTTCGAATTTCTCAGAAAAGAGCGTGACAGAACGTTACTTAAGTATTTACTTAATGAATTTCTCAATTCAGAAACCGGCCCTTAGAGAACTACTTAGCTATCTACTTAGTTCTGAATTTTCAGATTTATCAAAAAAGAATGAGACAGAAAGAATGATGTTTAAGTTTTTGTTGTAAGTTCAAAGAAAGGACAACTACTTTCCTTTAGCTCATACAATACTGCCGTCTTTATTGTGTAAGTGAGAGGCAATTAGTCATTCAGTCCCATTCTTAAAGTAACCGTGCATTAGCAACATAATTTTTGCAGTAACATTACGGATAACGAGATCAATAAAAGAGTGAATATTGCGCGAATCGGTAATAAAACGGCACGTAACCAATTGCGGGTCAGTGATAATTAAAGCTCTACTTTTAACAAGATATTTGGCAATATACCATTCATATTTTGGTCTGCGTACTTACATTTTACGATTGACCGAAGGATTTTATTTAATTATTTGCTTTGATTTGACACTCAGCTTACGAAATAAATCACGATCGTGTTTAAAAACGAATAATACAGACCAGAAACGAAAAAGAACTTTCTAAATTCAAAATCTCGGAGAACAAGTAAGATGTAGTGTTTATTTTCTTTATTGACCTCTTTTCTTTTAAAAACAATAGGGCATCAAATCTGATAATGAATGCTGGCACACACATCTTCTACCTTTTTAATACGTATACGCCTTTTTTACGAAATTTCGTAAGATATTGTCCGAGTCCATTGATGCAAAACAATGGGGGTCTCATAATGTTCCACATAATGGCTGTTACCCATGTAAGAGATAAAATGAAACAGAAGCTTTGTTCGACTTATCATTCTTTATGCGAGTAAATAAGAAAAAGGGTTTCTCTCGGATGCCACCGTCTGGGGCCTGTTTCGTTCGGCCAGTTCATGGTTTATTATGACAATTCAATGTACAGTGCGAAGTTAATTAACCCACAGATTAACAAGGACTCTGTTACGCTATGTACCTCGCATTGTCCTAATAAATTACGAACAGTAGTTTTATGAAACTCGGCTCAGATCAATTTCGTGATAGAATTAACCTCACTAATAAGGGCACTGATGTTAAATTTGTCTGATAACTAATAATCAGTAAGGCCGACCATCGACAATTCCGTGTGGCACCGGATTGAGAATAGCATCACTCCATTTCCATCCATGGATGTCGTAGAAGGCGACTAAGGAAATCAATTACCAGGAGACGGGCAGCAGCGTCTTCCTGAGATTCCAACCGCATACTGCGATCGCCAACCCGCCTGCCAAGCGTCACGATTATGGCAAAACCTTTCATGGCTATGAAAACCACGAAGGAGGCCTATGTCCTGCAGTGGGCGTCGAGTGGCTGGTGATGATGATGATGAAGGCCGACAATTGTGTTTGTGTCTTTGTACATTTTTCCCTGTTATGCTCGGGATTCAATATTATTTATTGTTATATCTGATACAATAAATAATATTTAACCGAGCTATTCTTCTGGCATTGTGACTTCGTGTCATCTTATTTTTGTGTCCATACAGCGTAACTTTGTCTTATGTGATCGACTGAACCTTATAAAAACTGTTTTGTTTGACCTGAACTTTTATGCCATCATGTACCGATCGGCGGGTCACCAGACTTGCATCTTTATGATGGACATAAAATTAGTCCGATCATTATTTATTTATTGGCTAAGCTTGAATAAGTTGATTGGTTTAAGAAACAATGCTTGACTTTCTGAGAACAAGTAATCTTCGGAGGTTTTTTAAAAGTCATTTACAATTAATTAAAGTGATTTCCTTGAGCGATAAGAACGCGTGTAAAAGTCACCTATAAATTACAGCAGAAACAGCAATATTTCGCTTCGTGTTACCTATATGTTGCGCTAAAACATTAGATTCGAATTAAGATAAACATCAATCGATACCGAATAAAAAAAACGTACAGGAAATAAATCATCCACCAAATTTAAAGACAAAATACGTCGGAACCTATGGTCGGTCTGGTAAACACCCACCAGCACGCTTAATCGACGATCTGAGGCAGATTCCTGGCAGAGGTTGGACGGGGATGACCGAGGAAGGAAAGAAGTGGCGTGCCTTCGGGGAGGTCTATAATAATAATAACTTCCACACAATACAATCACTTGACCTGGTTCCAAAGTAGGATACCCTGTGCTATGGTAACCAGGCAAGGACGTCACAAACATGAAAATACGCGGACCCCAGTGGGAATCGAACCCACGACCTCTATTTCGGTAGCTAAGCACCTTAACTGCTAGACCAACGAGGCAGTCGGTCAACTGTGTCCAGCAGAGGACGAATACGGGCGGATTGATTGATTGATGGTCTGATTCGTATAACCTATGTGAAATAGCGAGTAAAGTTGTAAATCAAGAACGAGCAGTATCCCAAGAAAAGCCCTTAATATGAAATGAAATGAAATGAAATGAAACGAAACGAAACAAAACGAAACGATACAAAACGAACATAAACGAAACTAAACCAAACAAAACGAAAAGAAATGAAATGAAAACTTGTTTTCTTATATAAGTATTATCTTTCCAAAGGAAAGATCTCCGGAGAGGAATGTCGAAGAAATTATGAAGTAAAGTCGTCTGTGATGTAACTGAGCACGGAAGTAAAGGTTGATGTGCTGTCAACTGGACTTTATTTTACGTTACGACGGGAGAAAACCTGAGTTTCTGAGCTATTCACATACTTTAGCGCTGGAAATCGCCAGTGGTGATTAAGCCCATACTCTCTCTGAGAGGGCCGGTGCCCTACAGTCGGACGTACATAGGCTGCTTATGATTGTGACGAACGTTACGTAGATACTGTCATCGACATATCAAAATAACTTAGTATATCACAGCTAGGAAACATTTGAATGGTGACGATTATCATAGCAGAATTCTACTGTACTAACATAAAAACATCAAATGTAATCAATCACATTTGATAGTTTCAAGAAATAAAGCAATGCAATATTACTGGTCACCCACGTATTAGGTCAATCTTCTGTTGAGCTTTAGTTGCTTTACAAAGAAAAAAAAAACAGTTCTCGTACCAATTCGCTTATTCATCCCATTCCCACGTTTTTTGAATGAAGTTAGTGATCCAAATTATTTATTTATCAGTTAATACGCGAATTTGATCTTTCTTCTTAAAACGGTATGAGTGAAAAGGGTTATATCCTTTGGAAAGAGTCAAATTGACACTTCTCAATTCCTAATCAAGACACTTCTTTTTCCATGCTACTTGATGTTTTATTACCTCTCTGGATTAAAGATGACAGATTTACGACTTGTTTTTCATCTGTTAACAATCTGTTTACGAACTTTTAAATTTTTTCTGTAGGTACCTATCCCAAAGTACAATCTGAAAACTGTTTACAGTTGGTTATCATATTCGCATCCCACGGCAAGGACTGAGTTAATAACTTTTTGTAATCATATTTTTAACCTCTGGAAACTGAAACTCTGGAGCTAGAAACTGAGCAGGGATGCTTAAATACTCACCATGATCCGACCTATTTGCTGACCCCATTTATAATTTTTAAAAAGCAGCTGCAAATTTTCTTACTGTCACCTTAATGAAACCAAGAAGGGTACTGTAAAAACTTAATTTTCACAATTATATCTTAAGATAATAATACATTAGCATGTAAGTGATTCGCAGAAGTCTGTTAGCTTACTTGTGTAACTGCATAAATAAAATAGATTTATTTAGATGTTTTAATGTTAGAACTTTAAATATATCCTTTTCTTCTTTTTTTTTTCGAGCAGTCGCAGTAGAACACCATCTTCGATAGACACGTTAAGACACCACTGACATTACCTCCAGCTATTTCGAAAATGTCACTTCCTTCACTTTACTTAGGCTTTCTGTCCGTTCTGTAGCTACGAATTCAGTTTCTGGTTTTACATCTAGTCTGGCTTTCTGAATGATAAGGTCACCTTTGATTATGAAACTGGCAATTTCTCGATTAATTAATGCCAAAACAATAAGCTCCAAATTAACTCTACCAATTATTATGAAGTATAATGCGTGGTGAGAACGCGTGGATATTAAAACCTTTACTCTCTCTCTCTCTCTCTCTCTCTCTCTCTCTCTCTCTCTAGAAGAATATCTGAGCTCTGTCTGCAGTGGGACGTATACTAATAATAATAACTTCCACACAACAATCACTTGTCCTGATCCCAAACTAGGATACTCTGTGCTATGGTAACCCGGGCAAGGACATTACAAACATGGAAATACACCCAGACTGAGGCCATTTGTACAAATGTACGGTGACCTCCAGTGGGAATCGAACTACCTCCGGCATGGTAATCAGACGTAATACCGCTAGACTAACGAGGCAGTCAGATATAGGTATTGTAGGTTACTTTACTAATGCTTAGCTTTTACTGGATTATTGAGATTTATAGTATACTCTGCAGGAACTAAAAGAGTTTCCAATCCTCACACGCTGACTAGAGGAGCTCTAAACTTGCTACATCTATAAAGTTCTACTTTGAATTAATATATTCAGAATTATATTTTGTTGCACACGAAACATTTAACAAGACATTACGTAAGAAATAACGTGTACAAATAGCATTACCACCTCCAAGCAAGTAAGAAGCGACCCAACGTCTCGGTCAAGAACCTAGTTTTTTTTCTTAAAAAAAAAACCGAACACGTATATCTCCATACGTCATCTTAAAAATACCTCACAATCAATCGTGGCTGATCTCGATTGACATTTCTCTTGGGACAAGTAACCACAGAACAACCAAAGAGTAACTACCTTCTGAAAGAACAGCTTTACTTTACTTTATTACGCCTAAATTACGCCTAATGTACTATATTTCCTACGCAGCGTTAAACTTTTTAATACCTAAATACAGCAATGTCTATGGTACGCATACTACAGACTGCCTATTACATACATACATGAACTCACGCCTGTATCCCAGAGGGCTTGGCAGGGACTGCCACTTGCTACGATCCTGACAGATCACTTTCGCTTCTCGCCCTTTGCTAATACATCCCCTATTTGGTCGAAGTATGCCCGACTGGGTCGTCCCTTACCGGCCCTTCCACCCACATTCGCTCGATATATTTGTTTCGTCAATCTTTCTTGTGTTATCTTAAACGAGCTACCACATACGTTACTCTGTGATTTGGAAGCTAACCCCGAAAAGAGATTTATGTTGAAAAAGTACTTTCCAAGCTAAACGTAATACTTACTCCTGGATAAAAATTAATTAAAAATGAATGTTAATAATTTTATTTTGTGTAACGAATAAAAAATTACAAAAACCGGCCAAGTGCGTGTCGGGCCACGCGCAATTTAGGGTTCCGTAGAAAGAGGTTTTCTTTTATCTGCTTTACACAACTAACAACTTCATCGAAGTCATTTTCAATTGATTTTGTGCGAAATTTTACTTTTATTGGTTGGCTATTACTTGTTAACTAGTAAAGCCAATCTAACGATGCTCCACATGATAGGGTAGACGAAAAAAAAAATCCATCCCTACTTTTCATGGTAGGGGAGGTACAGAAAAAAATTTTATTACCAACATTTTATTCTTAAACTTTGTCGGCGTGATAAACACATACCAAATTACAGCTTTCTTGTACCACCGGTCTTTGCGCTAGGCCGCGGACGGACAGACAGACAGACGGACATGGCGAAACTGTAAGGGTTCCTTGTCGGACTACGCCCGTCCGCCAATGCCCGTCCACTGCTGGACATAGGCCTCTCCCAGAGCACGCAACAAAGACATGCTGATCTTACAGGGTTTTGCCCGTAATGACGGCGCTTGGTAGACAGGTTGGCTTGCAGTAGTTTACTCTACATCTATTGCTGGGCATAGGCCTACCCTACGTCACGTCAAGTCGGGCTACCCTTTAGAGGGTTTAACCCGTAATCAGGACGCTAGGCAGGCGGGTTGGTGATCGCAGTAGAGGTTGCTATTGAGGTACACGGCTGCTGCCCAACTCCTAAATTTCCCTCAGTCGCTTATTACGACATCCAAGGGATGAGTCGGAGTGGTCATATTTTTATTTCGATGGTGGTTACCATGTGATACCAGTACCTGCTTAATTAGTAAAAACTTATAGCCAATTGAATTTTAAACTTTAACCAGCTTAGGAATAGAATCAGTCCCGTCAAGTCCGCGTAATTAGCCTATTGAAAGTGAAAAGTGACAATTTATATTTGAATTATGTTTTATTTATCTTCGAATTATTTTCACCTGGATTACTTATGATTTAAATTAAAACACACTAAGTGGTAGGTTTTCATCTCCTTAAATTCCTACTCCTCTGCAGTAATTTAAACCACTAAATCTTCTGTCCACTTTATTCTGTGGCACAACTAACTTCTCAAAATGTAAATGCGGTTATTACCCACACATACAACTTCAAATCGACTTTTTAACCGTGACCTGTATTTATCTGATTTTTTAGTAAAAATGAGCTCTACTTAATCGGCTTTCGACTAGCCAGTTAGCTTTTTGTAGAGTACAGGAGTAAATGAGGTGGAGCAAGGAACTAAAATAATATCTACTAATATTGTGAATAAGGCATATTTGTTTGTTTTTAATTATTTTCTCAACACACATTACTTGTACGTGTCCTTGAGTTTGAGCTAGTTTCCATGATTTTACATATACTATTTGAGCTTCAAGATATTCATGTCTATTTAACGAGTACAAGGAAATATTAATGTAAATCCGAAATTCGCTTTTTAAATTAATATTTTCACATTGTGCCTATATGAGTGAGGAAACTTAAATAACTTAGACCGGACTTTTCAATAGACAGATAAAACTTAAGTGGACAATAAAACTGATGTTGTCACTTTCTTTTGTAAGAGTTAGACAGTGATAGCATGCAATTTATTCACCAGTTAAGTTTTATCTGACTATTGAAAAATTGGCCCTCAATCTTTTGTACTTAAATAAAATGACCAAATCAAATATCTATCAAATGTCGCGATTCACAATACATGTAATATTATAGGCAATTATAAGCAGCCTTCTCTCAGGGAGAGATTGTGGGCTTAATCACCACGCGTGCCCACCGGGGATTGGCGATTTCAAGCGCTGAGGTATGTGAATAGCTCTACACTCAGGTTTCCTCACGATATTTTCCTTCACCGTTAGCGAGTGGTATTGCTACTATAACTTCACATATGTACATAACTTAGAAAACAAAGAGATACAAACAAGGGCACTCCCTGTGCCCTACAGTGAGACGTATATAGGCTGCTTATGTTACTTGATGAGAAATTATATTTTTGTGAAAAATCTTGGGGGCTCTTTTTATGTAAAATTGAATTCTGCGTACTTCTCGATAAATACATTACGTAGGTCGGTACAACCGAAGCTGCATCCTATCTCGCGCGAAATAAGTGCGAGAGTTGGGCAATATCAGCCTGTGAGTATTTAATGGATTCCCGACAATAGGTGTAATAACAATAATTGAGAACGTGTGCCCGAGTATCCGTACAAGGCGGGGGCCACGACTCGATGCTGGCTAAAAATTCAATCTTCCTACCAAATACGAATCGGGGGACGATTCTCGGAGACCACCTAAGTCTATTTCAAACGAAATTTAAGTAGAATTTGAGGCGACATATCCAAGTTCATGACTAGTAACTTCAAGAATAGGAACTTTTTAAGAAGTATGATTCATTATGCGACGTAACATTACGTCAATGTAAGTTTTTGTTACATTTTAGACTAATATCCACTCCAAGGTTCACGTATTAATTGCAATTATTAAAAATAATGTCCTATGCAGCTTAGGCGCCGAGATTTGAGTCCATGTGCAAAACTACATAATGTCGAAATAAGAAACTGTGTCGGGACAAACAAGCTAGACTTAATGGTATTATAGTATTTCTGAGTAGATAAAGAGACAAGCAGTCCATGCGTCTTTATTATTATAAATAGTTTAAGATTCGTAGTCAAGATAAGGTCACAAAAACATGTCCTGTTTTTCATATTTTTATTTCATCGATTAGCTATTGTTACGCCAAGATTGGAAATATGTTTTAGCACTTTCCTGTTTGAGATGACGTCTTTTTGTATTGTTCACCTAAACCAAGGATTCTGCTATCGCTAGATCTTCGAATGCTCAATAACGCGAATGCTAATTTGTTTCTTGGGATTTCTATTTTAGATTTGCGTTTCCTTGGATACCGGCTTCGTTTACTATACGGTACAGATTCTGCTGATAGGTCAAAGTATTGTCGACTAGTCTTTAATTTGTGCATAATATTTATAAAAGTTGAAAGTGTATCACTATCATATCTATCAGCCTATTCTCGGCCGCTCCTGGACATAGGCCTCCCCCAAGGCACGCCACTACCAGCAATCTGCCTCAGATCCTCAGATTTAGATCTTTCTGTCGGTCCAGCGAGCTGATGGGCGTCCTACGCCGTGTTTGCCAGTTTGAGAAAATATATTTTGTTGAAAATATCAAGCGTTTTATGACAAACAGTCTCAAAAGATAACTGTAAACAAATCCTAATTAACATACTTAGAAGATGCGCTTCAAAAAGTAAACATTCCTAATTTGAATAATCGTTAAAACCGGCCCGTAATAAGCTCTGTAGTCTTCTGGATGTTTTTCCCCAGAAAATCGTACATTCTTTACAAGTGTCTGTGAAAACTGTCATAGCACTAATTTATTCTGTCACTAGGCTTTTTATGCTGCTCGGCTTGTGTGACGAAACCAACATTAACGGATAAGAGAAGGTTTCTGCTAACCGATATCAACACTAGAGATGACAAAAATGTTTCAAATGTTTCCTGACCTCAGACAAAAACCGGCCAAGTGCGAGTCGGACTCGCGCACGAAGGGGTCCGTACCATTATCTTTACAACATTAGAACACATAGATCAACAAAAAACGGCAAAAAATCACGTTTGTTGTATGGGAGCCCACTCAAATATTTATTTTATTTTAATTTAATTATTTATTTCTCAAGCTAATATAGAACTAAATATTCTGTGAATATTTCAAGCGTCTACCTGTTGCCGTTATTAATATTGAGAAAAAAACGGCAAAAAAATTACGTTTGTAGTTTGGGAGATCCCCTTAAGTATTTATTTTATGGGGTAGATGAGGTAGACGAGTTCTCGAGTGGAGACCGCAGATCGGTAAATGTAGTGTGGGACGTCCTCAGACTCGGTGGAGCGATGATCTTCGCAGGGCGGCTGGCAAGAGCTGGATGAGAGTAGCCGAGGACCGTGCTCAGTGGCGTGCTATAGGAGAGGCCTATGTCCAGCAGTGGACAAGCATAGGCTGATGATGATTTATTTTATTCTGTTTTTAGTAGTTGTTGTTATAGCGGCAACAGAAACATATAATTTGTGAAAATTTCAACTACCTAGATATCACGGTTCATGAGATACAGCCTGGTGAAAGACAGACAGACGGACAGGCAGACAGACAGACAGACGGACAGACAGACAGACAGACGGACAGTGAAGTCTTTGTAAAAGGGTCCCGTTTAGCACCCTTCGGGTACGGAACCCTAAAAATTACGTCTCAAGGGCAAACGTAGACAAAAGCCAAGTTTATATCTATAAATAAGGGTCGAACGTGAACGTTACGATATTTTTTTCTTTCACCAAACCTGAGATTATGAGGCATTGTATAAGGTTCTACAATAAGATTCCTCAAGATATATTATAGTTACCTCCGATGCGGTTTAAAAAATGTGTTAAGCACACTCTATACAGAAAAGCTTACTAAAGCATAATTATTTAGAAGACACAGATGTCTGGTATTAAAATAATGTTGACGGAGATAATTGTGTCTAGTGTAGCGTAACATGAAGTTGAAATATCTGTTAGGTAATTAAGTTAAAACTTGTGTTTTGAAAAGAATAAATGTGAAAATTCTTTGTTAGCTTCTTCTCCACATAATCTATTAATTCTGAAACTAACATCTTTGACCTTCATTAAGTTAACAGTTTATTTTTAAAGTTTTTTTTTTTACAGGCATATACATTGCTTCTGGCCCCACACCAGGATACCCTGTGTGAATAACATTTTTGAGTTTGATTGAATAGAGCGTATTTTATTCATGAAAGTTTTGTTGATATACATTTTATCAAAACTCGTTAAGTTGTACTGTGCAGTGAGTACTGACAAACTGACTTTCACACTTCACTGTTTATGTAGACGTTGTAATAGGGAATATTTTCGGTAATCTTTTTGGGTAGCAGCATGATTATCGATTCCTTACAAATATTGATTTAGGCAGGCGACTAGTCTTGTGCCATTGAACTTTGCCACAATTGTAATTAGATGCAAATGTAACTATCTTACCAGAATCTTGTGTGTGTGTCCCGAGGCACCTGGGATTTGTTAGTATTTTATTTACTTAACTGTATCCTCGACAGTTTGAAATCAAATATTTTGCATTTATCATCCTTCTCCACGAAAGAGAGAGAGATAAAAACAAAGACTGACCAGACAAAGGTGCCCCATTCAAAACCCATCCTAATCAGCTCGGGAGGCACGACCACTGTACCGAGCGTGACAACGCGATATATCGCCGCGCCATCTCGCTCTTACACGCTACATAAAGCAAGATGGCGCAACTATATCGTCCGTTAACGGGTTCAATACGCGACCGTGCTGCAGAGGTAGGTGGGTTGTGAATACAGTTGCTAGTAGGATTTAATGCGATGGATTTGGTTGGAATCGAAAGCTCAATTCTTCAGCTACAATTAGAAACTACATAGAAATGTAGGAAGTGAATAAAGCTGCATAGAATTGTTCAGAAGAACTAAGAGAACTACTCGGATACAAGTGTCCTGAGCCCTATTTTATAGAGCTGCAGTTCATGGTATACTATGACAATTTGATGTAAATTGAAAGCCGATAAAGTTACAGATCAACAAGTGTGAAGTTGCCTACGCACCACCACCATCATCATCAGCCATTTGACGCCCACTGCAGGACATAGGCCTCCTTCGAGGTTTTCATAACCATGAGGGGATTTGCCATAATCGCCACGCTTGGCAGGCGGGTTGGCGATCGCAGTATGCGGTTAGAATCTCAGGAAGACGCTGCTGCCCGTCTCCTGGTAATTTATTTCCTTAGTCGCTTTCTACGACATCCACGGAAGGAAATGGAGTGACGCTATTCTTAATCCGGCGCCACACTGGCTGCGCAATGTACATTGAATTAACACAATTAACAAAATTAAATAAAATAAAAAATATATTTAAAAAAAGTAAAAATAATAAATTTTTTGTTTTATGAAACGCAGCCCTGTAATCGCTTCGGAAGTTCGGAAACATTTATTCCCCGCTTGCA
The DNA here is from genome assembly GCA_947308005.1 of Yponomeuta malinellus. Lineage (NCBI taxonomy): Eukaryota > Metazoa > Arthropoda > Insecta > Lepidoptera > Yponomeutidae > Yponomeuta > Yponomeuta malinellus. The sequence continues at coordinate 4,814,691 of OX371019.1, forward strand.
GGATTGCAGTTTTCAATAGATTGAAATGTTCGTTTGAGAGAAGGATTGTATCTGGACTAACAACTAATATGCTGTTAGAAATTATTTGAAAACAAACAATATATTTCATCAAACTTATTGTCTTTACCATTGGAAACTTTGTGTGACATTTTTAATATATATTTTTTTTCAGTGAAATCGGATCACGAGATTAGGTTCTAACCCTTTTTTCTCGAATCGGCAAGACTCCAACCGAGTCACCGACAAAGCTTCACAGCCATTTTCCCTCACAAATCACCGCTTCCCTCTCCGGCGTCGATCAATCTAGTTTTAGGTAACAATGTATTCTATTCCCCGACTTCCCGCCCGGCCCCACACGTAATTGCTGGAGCCTCGATGCTCTAATCTCGCTCAATGGAGGCAAATTTACTCAATTGACTGGCTGGGTCCCTACGTATGGAGTAATAAAACGTGGAATTACTTGAGAGGAGCTCGCGTGTCGCGGGGCTCGGTTCTGGGTGCGAATTGTGGGCTCGTGGAAAAGTACCGCCCGTTTTCGTACTAAAATCGGCTTTAGTATTCGATTGCGTAGGCACTTACTATCTCAAGGCGACTAATGAGATATCATTTTGCCTTCAAATTATTAGTGAAAAAGTCGTTTCTGTAATGTCCAGCACTTAAAAGATTTATGTAATCTTGATGTTCTATTAATGATATGAGCGAGCATGAGATTTTTTGTATCTAATATGAGAGTAGACCGTACTAAGCCTGCAGTATTAACCCAGCCACTGGGCTGGGTTATTAACAGTAACAGCAATAGAAATCGTGTTCACTTATTTAGTTACTGATCTAACGATTCTGTTGCATGATGAATATCTGAGACCACAGATTTAGCGTCAGCCGACGGAGCCAACATAGGAGCTGCTGAAAAGCACGCCTTCTCTCAAAGTATGGACTCAATCACCACACGAACCTGCCGAAAATTGTCGATTTCAAGACCGGAGTCAAACAAATACCCAAAACACTCAGGTCTTTTTACTATACTACTCGTAGTTCCAGTTAACGAGTAAAATCTTTACTGCAAAATCACGAATGCCATGAAGAAGCAAATACCTTAGATATAAGTCGGCAGTCGATAACAGTCGATATCACTGAATCCGATGACGGTAAATGGTCGCCTCTAACCCCACCTCTAGTAAATAGGCAAATAGCGTATTTCCATTTACCGTATAATGGGAGTGCTGGGCTGGGGCGAAGCGTCCGGTCTCGCCGATTGCCGGATCATTGCCGTGCGACTCTTGCGCATGTGTGAGGCGAAATACGCGCCGAGAGGGGTTTCGAAATCAGATGGCACACTGACTAACTTTACCACGGTTACCAGAGAAGGAAAATACGGGCGCTGTCGTGGAAATTGGGGTAACATTGTAAAGGAGTGTGTCTGGAAATCGTTGAGACTGAAGGGTCCTGGAAACCAAGCAGTATTGGATACTAGCATATCTAAAGCAGTCTTTTTCTTAGCGTATCGATGCTAACTTTTAGCGTCGATACGAAGAACACTTCTTCGCTAAGAAGATACGCTAAGAAGAGGTTCACCAATCGTAGCGAAACTATTTGACAATCAGTATGAGGAGCTCACTGATTGTTGTCCAGTGTTTGCCAGTCGTACAGGGCTCGGTAGGTACGTCGGGTGGCTTATTTCATGCACCAAAGTAGTGATGAGGTTTCAATCAGAAATAATACTTCATTGTCTCGCCTGCCCGCTCCTAAAACGATACAGTTTGAAGTAATTCCGACAGACCAAACAACACCAAACATAGCGCGGCCATCAAGCTTCAAACTGAACACGGGTAACGATTTTCTTAGAACTTTGTGCACCGTCATACCACGTAGATTATCTTCCTTTGAATACCATTTTTAGTAACAATACAATCGAAAATAAAACTCCGCATACGTAGATGCTAAATGCACTAGTTGAGACCCCGACTTCAGCCCAACTGAACTTGTTTATTCAGGGATTGTTACGGTTTGCACCATTTCTTTAAAAAGTTCGTTCATTGTAAGGAGCTTGCCATAGTGTAGATCTACTATTAATATTTAGCTTGATTTTCATCAGCTAAGAGTAGTATTAGTATAGTATTGGTACCGGGCAAATGTAAAAAGGTGTAGTTGAAGAAATTGTGCGAAGCATTTCGAAAATAATTTGTCGAACAATGGACAAAAAACGACCCGGAAATAGAGGAGTTGCTAAGAAAGCTGCGGAAAAGACAGGAAAGATGGAGAAAACTCAACAAAGTGCACTGTGGTAAAATTTGGAGTAATAATGATGACATTATCATTATTAAGATTGTTGATTGCACAAAATACATGTTTGGTACAAAGGCCTACTTAAAGCTAAATAGCATTTTCTAGCAGTCAACCTTTGGTTTGTTCCACCAACCTTTGGACATTGTGTTTAATCTTTTTTAGCGTTCCGTATCTGAAGGGTGCCAAACGGGACCCTATTACAAAGACTTCACTGTCCGTTTGTCTTTCTGCCTGTCTATCTGTGTGTCTGTCTGTCTTTTACCAGGCTGTATCTCATGAGCTGTGATAGCTAGGTAGTTGAAATTTTCACAAATTATGTATTTCTGTTGCCGCTATAACAACAAATACTAAAAATAGAATAAAATAAATATTTAAGGGGTGCTCACATTTATTTGTGTCTATGCCTAGAAGTTTGCTTTTTTAAGATACATTAAAGGCTATTTTTTATTTTATGTATTTCTTAATAGACAAACAGACCGAACGATAGTTTTGTCAGTAGTAGAGCACAGAGATACATCTCCACACGTGCAGGCAGACACACAAACGTACGTGAGCCTTGCCTCGAATGGAAATCGATAAAACAATAAAGTGTTCTCGGAGATACAAAAAGAACCCATCGGGTTATTACTTGGTAATGATTATGCATAAAATAATGATATATCGAAACGAAATGTGCTGCCCCGACGTAAGAAAGATGTGGATGGGACGGAATATTAATATTAAGGTACTAGTTGTGACTTTGACTACGTGCGATTGGAAAAAAGGAGAAAATTTTGATTTTCCGAAATAAAATTTAGCCCCTGTGCTGTTCCGGCCCATAGTTTATGTCTGTGCCACATTTCATCCAGAACCGTTCAGCCGTACTGGCGTTTTTGTTACTCAATACTCAACGTTCGCATAGTAGCAGTAAGATTGCAAATAAAGAAGATATACGTAACACAAAAAAATGTGTTATTAATTAGATTGATCTGAGCAATTTCATTTTGTATATGTTTGGTTTTTTAATATTTGTTTTAATGTTTGCATTTGAAATTATGGAAAAATAGAGATCTATGTATTTAAACTATTAAGATACTATTTATATTAGCATTTAAATGACTGTTTACCTCTCAAATAAAATTAAAATAAAAAAAATTACGAATAAAAAAATCTGTACAGCTTATTTCAGCAAAAATGACTTGCGCTTGTAAGCTTTAGGACGATTTTTCATCTAAACTGGCACTTCCTGCAGTTATCTCAGTTTCTAGCTAAATGAATCATTGGTGGTCATATCCACACTGACCTTTCCTATACCATAAATAGATGGATATGACACGTCGATTGTTCGATAAAATCATCGCTTTTACTACCATCCTCTTTCCTCTCCTTAAACTTTTTGTCTTCCGTCTCCCTCCCTCAATGTATTCCATTCCATAACCCTTTTTAGAATTTCTTTTGTCGTTTTTAGTTCTTCGGGCGATAAAGTCGTAATATATTTATGGAAAAAACTGGCAATTATAGTAATTAATACATTGTTTTAATGGTAATACCGAGTTTATTACGTGTTTTATCTGTATTAGACTGGTTTCTGTTATTGTAGGTTTAGTTCGGCTTTAGTTGTAGGGTTTCGTGTTATTTTCCGTAGTAGGTAATATTAAATGATTTTTTTTTCTTATTATTTTGTACTTAACGCACCCTTAATCCAATACTGGCACTAGGCGAAAAATGTAAATTGTGCAGGAGAAGCTATTAAAGATTTTCAATGTGTAGAAATGTAAATAGTTCTGTATTATGCTTCGTTTTCCATCAACAGTTTTAAATAGGAATTTAAGTGAACTAGTCAGCGCTTAGCACTCAGCGTTACTTTGTAATATTTGCAATAGATGGCATTAAAACCAGAAATTTAGAGATTTTTGTTTAGTTACGGTATTGGATTAAGGGTACGATAAGTACTGCCGTACCCGCCCGCATGTGGCAAACCCTCTTCGTGTGGTCTCTGCCTAACCCTCCGGGATCCAAGTGTGAGTGACTAATATCGAAGTCCCATTTTAGAATATTTTATATACACTGTCTTTGTGCAATAAACAATTAATAATAATAATATTTTTTCTTTACTTTATTTTATTTATTGCATCACACAACAAATAAGTAACAAGGCATGTTATAACATCATGGTGAAAGCTTATATGTAATCTAGTTACATAGCCTTTAAGGATGTGATGACAGCGTGCTAGCCTGTTATTAAATTTTTAACCGACTTAAAAAAAGGAGAAGGTTATCAATTCGACGCGTATATTTTTATTTTTGTTAATGTTTTTTATTGTTCAATAAAGTGTAACATACCAAACAATATGGACGGGATCCAAAACGCAGCTAAAACAGCGTATTGTGTGAAATAATTAATTACTTTAATAAATTTATGGTTTCTGTAATTCTGAACCGATAATAAAAACATTTCGTTTTCAAAACACATCAAGCCACATATAACCAAATAGGACCACACATTACAAAGTATCGTGGACGCCCTACGCCGAACGGTCACACTCGGATATAATGTGGCTTTAAGTTTTAAATACTAACGGCCTTATTTAAAAAATCAGCCAAGTGCAAGTCGGACCTGCGCACGAAGGGTTCCCACCATTATCTATACAATATTTGAATATTTGAAGCGGCTACCTGTTGCCGTTATTAATATCGAGCAAAAAACGGCAAGAAAATCACGTTTGTTGTATGGGAGCCCCCCTTAAATATTTATTTTATTCTGCTTTTTTATTTTTTGTTATAGCGGCAATAGAAATACATCATCTGTGAAAATTTCAACTGTCTAACTGTCACAGTTCATGAGATACAGCTTGGTGACAGACAGACAGACAGACAGACAAACAGACACGCAGACAGACAAACGGACAGTGAAGTTTTCCACCCTTCGGGTACGGAACCCTAAAATTACGTGTCAAGGGCAAACGTAGACAAAAGCCAAGTTTATATCTATAATTCTAGGGGTCGAGCGTGAAGTTAACTAAACCATAAGTTTTCTTACGATATTTTGTTCCGTTGACCAAAACTGAGATTATGAGGCACTGTATAAGGTTCTAAAATAAGATTCCTGAAGATATAAATATAGTTACCTCCGATGCGGTTTAAAAAAATGTGCTAAACACACTATACAGAAAAGCCTACTTTAGCATAAAGGATTATAGAAGACACAGATGTCTGGTATTAAAATAATTTTGATGGGGATGATTGTGTTTACTGTAGCGTAACTTTACGTTGAAATCTCTGTTAAAACGTGTTTTGAAAAGAATAAATGTGGAGTTTCTTTGCTAGCTTCTTCTCTAGATAATCTATTAATTAGACTATCACGGTTTATGAGATACAGCCTGGTAACAGACGGACGGATGGACGGACGGACAGCGCAGTCTTAGTAATAGGGTCTAATACAACCACAGACTACATAAGAATGAATGAAATGCGTAAAAAAACAACAGCGTTTTAGCTGGAACTTCTTATAAATCATAGAAAGTTAAAACGCCCACTAAAGCTAAATAGTGTCGTACATAAAGAGACTCAAAAAGACTTACTTCATTTTTAATAAATAAGACCGTAAATCTGCCTATTCTATTGATTCATTGTCAGATTACGAAGGTATAGAGCCCTCCTCTACATTTTGACTTGCGCATTTCTGTTTAACTGGTCAATAGTTAACTCAGTTAACACTAATCTTCCGGTTGGACAAGTTTTTGTTTATATTTTGTTACGGTTTTCCAATCGTTTTTAGATAATTTAAAGTGGGTTGGTGCACGTTTGTGGCCTAATAAGAAGTGGTGTTATTGATTTATTCTATTAATTGATATGTGTCTTTTCCGATTTATTCTTTGGCAAGTACAAAAATGGCCTAATGATCGCTGAGTACAGTTTTAGAATAGGGCATAAAGCTTTACAAACACTTTAGTACTAATGTTAATAATAAAATTAATGTTGTAAACGTAACAGTCTAAACTCACAGGACGCTTTTCCGCGATTTTAACGTTTTCTCCATAGTAAAAGTTCTTCGAATTGACAGACCAGGGCTTACAATAGATTTTTTTTAACATAACATAAACTCACGCCTGCATCCCGGAGAGTCAGGCCGATACCAGGTTCTGCCACTTGAAACGATCCTGCCTGACAGATCTCTTTCGCTAGTCGTTGCGTACACGTACGTCGATTTCGGGTACTTTTTATGTTGCCCTTTGCTAACACATCACCTATTTGGTGGAAGTATGACCGCCTGGGATATCCCTTACTGGCCTTTCCACCGACATTCACTTGAATTTTGATATACCCTGTATTTTGTAATCTTATACCATCTAGCAACCAGAGTGCTTATAGTCTTTAGACGGGCTAGCCAGAGGCATCCTAACCTTTATGTCTATCTGTTTATTTTGTTTCTATGATGTGTCTTGTTGGTATAATAAATGTCTTTCTTTCTTTCTTTATCTATGTATCCAGTCAATTAATAGAGCTCATTGCTGGGCATAGACCATATGCCCCATCACGCCAACCCTCTGGGTCACCTGCCAATCTCGTCCACTATTTTTCCGACCTCTTAGTAAAGTTATCGAACCATCGGGGAGCTCATATGCCTATGGACCGTTCAACCAACCGAGACCACCACCCTACGACTGGCTTAGTCCACCTACTGCCGCCTGGACCACGTTTCATAAAACTACAATTCATAGTTTAGTAGTTAGAGTCTTGTTAATCGGTGGTACATCGTAATGTCATTGTAAACCATGAATTGTAGTTCTATGAAATAGGGCCCTAACCCTGGCCTTTCTGTAACACCCAATAACTTCCCCCCCAGCAATAATATGCAAAGCATCGGTATAAATCTCATCGAACCATCCGTTGGCAGTCATACATTGTCCTAGGACAGGCCGAGTATTTCACGAAAGATAAACCTCTTTTAAAACGCCTATAACAAATTACACATACGTGTCGCTTTGTAGCGAATACCTACACTTATTTTATTCCATTCATAAAAAATGCGATTCTGTGAAAAAAGAAACTTCTGAGCTCGACACTCCGCTGAATATTATGTAGTTGACGCCAATTTAAATTTCGACATTTGACATTTATAATTTACCTTCATGTGGAATACATAATATATTGCGAAATAATAAGCAAAGAATATCATATAACAGTAACCTAAATAATAAGCAGAGAATTTCATATAAGAATTTCATAGTTAAACTCCAAATGTAGTAGGAATGTAGTGCGCGTAATGAAACATTGGTCTTTCAGTGCGTAAGCGCAAACGTCGGCGTCTGAGACCCTTTTGTTAATTAACTTAGGCTCTATCGACCGTTGCTAGCTATCGCATGCTGTATCCCTTGCCTTACGGAATAGAGAATGGTCTGGAGTGGACACACGAATTAATTAAAATTTTGAATATCATGTAAAAGATGAAATGATTGTCAGTGCTTCAATCTTAAACAAAACAGTATTTCGTCGTTGCTGAGATAAAATCTCATACGTGTAAATTATAAGTTTGCTTGAAAAGCGATAAAAACTGTTTACTGGAAAAAAGTGTTAGATAGGTAAAAATTTTGAATATGCAAATTTATGTACAATAAAAAGATGGATATTTTTTTGAAAGTATTTATCAATAAACAGCTTCTGAAAAGGCTAAAAATTTTTTTTATCAGTTCCTCTGCACATAACAGGTTTGAGCTGCAAGATTTTGTTACGCAAGATATATTCCCCAAAAAAAAATTCCTCGACTGACTGCCTCATTGGTGTAGCCGTTAAGGCGCTTATCTACCAAAAGAGTTCGATTCCCACTGGGGGCCACCGTACATTTATACAAATGGCCTTAGTCTGGATGTATTTTCATGTTTATAATATCCTTGCCTGATTACCATAGCACGGGGTATCCTAGTTTGGGACCAGGTCAAGTGATTGTATTGTGTGAAAGTTATTATATTATTCAACTCTCGTTGTTATCAGCTGGAATTTTAAAATTTATCCATTTTAGTCGCATTAAACATAATTAAACATAGCACAAGAACACACAAACATGCGTGCTATTTGCAGTGACAATATGAGACTGCACTGAAGGTGGCCTTTTTGGCCGCAGGTATTTCGATTTTTTAAGAAAAAATCCTGCGAAAACTATGCATAGCCAGCCAAATGAGATCAAATAAGAGCTGGTATTTTCAACCATTTCAATGAAAATCGTGAAAATTATTATTAAATCCTCTTATGTGTCATTTCAGGTACGTGAGAGATTTTGTTTTACACTTACATTCAAGCTCACACATGGGATATTATAAAAACCAGCTGTAGGTGATATAATTGAAAAGATATGAACATGAGAGTCTTTGCAGTCGGTAGCCCTTGAAATTCTTTACCCGAAAATGCAAAAAATCGCGTTTTGACAAAAATTTCACATCTCCTCTGGGATACAGGCGTGAGTTTATGTATGTCACATAAGAGGTTTTATCTTTTCAAAGACGATTTATTTTTTCTACAAGGAGTTTTGCAGTCTCCTTTGAGTTCAATTAAAAAGATCGAACTCAAACTTTTCACGTTCGATTTTTAAAATCACATGCAGGTAAGATTTCTTTTTTATTTTGCAAGTTTTCTTTTGTTTCACTTGCGTAGATTTCTCGCCGGTTTTTGCCCTTTTGCGGCCATAGAGATGAACGCCAATGTTGGTTTTAAAACTATAATGAACTTTTGCACAAAAGATTTTCGTGTAGTCTTTTTGTGTACACCGCGCCTATGAAAGGATGAGTTAATAGCGCCGGCAAAAATCGAATGCACCGCGTTTTATATTAACATACTAATTCATGTTTATTGCTGAGACTTTGCATGTCTATTTTTAGCGCTACAGGGTGCATCATAATACTATTAGCTTCCCAAAACAGGGAATTTTACTCGACAATACGAATGTTCACTAAAAAAACAACTTTAAAATCGCCAAAAAAAACATCAGATGCTCTATATATTTTTGTGTAATAGGCATTGAACTTAGTATGGAACAGCTGTTAATATTTTTTGCGGTTTCTAAGTAATTCACGGTAAAAGTTGTTCGCACTGATGCAGATCCCCTGTTTTCGGAAGAATAAGGATATTTTATTCACCCTGTACTTAGTTCTATGAGTAGGTATGTGTTCATTTTGTTAACAGACACAACTATAAAAGAAAAATTAAAAATCTCACCTCTACGGATTTAATGCGCGTATAATTTCTTTGTGGCACCGCGCAGAATGTGAGCAGACGTCATAAAATATGCATTTCTTCGGCTGCTTGTGCGCATCGGGACTCACGCACACAAACAACCACACGCACACTGCCTCAAACTTCGATACAAGGGTGCGTGCATACAGGCGCATGATCACAATAACTCAATTCAACACAGACGTAAGCGCTTTTGCATATTCATCCGCGACTTGCAGTTTGTATCTTTGTGTAAAATTATAATGCATTATGTGACCCGGCCCAGCGCATCGCATGGCTGGTCGGTGTAGCACAATTTTCAAGCTCAGAGCTCTTCTTAACGAACTTTTATTATCGATGCAGACAACAGTTGAAGATTATGATACATACATAAGCAGCCTATATACTATATACGTCCCACTGTAGGGCACAGGCCTTCTCTCAGGGAGAGAGTATGGGCTTAATCACCACGCGTGCCCACCGCGGATTGGCGATTTCAAGCGCTGAGGTATGTGAATAGCTCAGACACTCAGGTTTCCTCACGATACATACAACATACGTACATATGTTAGAAAAACCATGTCATAGGTAGGTACATCCTCGCACTGGGGATCGAACCTGGGTTTCTTGCTTCCGAGTCCGATGTTCTACCCACTAGGCTACCACCGCTATGATTATCATTTAATTTTTACTTATTATTGTATTAATATTTCATAACTAAAAAAAACTGGTGCAAGTCGGAATCAGCCACCTAGGGTTCCGTAAAAAATTTGTAGGTATGTACTTAAATATTATAAATACTTCAGGAATCGAGTCTCGCAGTTTTTCCCGAGCTTTTCCCGAACTTCGAAGACTATTTTTTATGATTTAATTACAAATGTATCGTTTTCAGATTTTTTCGTGTACTTGTAGTATAAGACGATATTACTTGTCAAATTTCATAGTTCTAGTACCTATTAATCACGCCGAAAAAACGGTAGGCCTAAATCTAAATTGGGGACGCTTTTTTTTCTCGCCTATACCACAGTGTGGGGTATCGTTGGATTGATCGTTTAATAGGTGTAATACGGTCCCTTTGCAAAATATTCAGCTTTAAAGCGCTATGTTAGAGCAGGGCGTCCCTATTTAGAAATGTGAAAATAATCGGGGCAGTAGCACATATAATGAACTTAAAAGAAAAACTATCACGGCTAAGTAGGCTTTACAAGTTAACGATTAATAGTCGACCAAGTTATAAAATGAAAACTTCGTACAAATTCCATTGAAAATTACTTTGATGAAGTTGTTAGTTCTGTAAAGTAGGTAAAAAAAACCCTCCTTCCACGGAACCCTACACTGCGCGTGCCCGATACGCACTTGGTCGGTTTGCCTCTCTTTTTCGTGATTTTCCAACTAAATTCGGCTTTGATGACAAAGGCTATCGATTTCACTATTGTATCATTGTTCAATACATCTATATGTCCATACCTTTAAAAAAAGCGGTTAGTGAGTTTTTGCAGTAAATGACTTCTTGCAGTAAGCCGACGATATATTCTATTATAAATTACATTTAACAGTACACATTAGAGGCTACACGCAGGCTGGCACAGTGACGCATGTAAGGCGAATCTAGCCGGCCTGCTATCATGCTCAGGATGCTGTTGGAGCTATCCCGCATCCTGCTAAGCATCGATGCGCACCGCTTACGCATAGTAGCGTAGAAGCAGTCTACCCGGGCCTCTGCAAACATGCCAGATGCACTACGGAAGCGGGACAGCCCCATCAGCACCCTAAAGCCCTACTTTATTGTATGTATGTTATTGAATTTGATTTAATTCTTTAACTGCACCACGGCACGCACTCCGTAGTACAATTATGGGTTACCGTAGGCACTGACTGAAAATCAGCGCTGAGGGATCACTTCCTCGGCACAACGCTGAGTCAGCTGTCTTTTGTGGCAACGTAGATACACCACAGGCTACATCTATGGTCCTGTTTTATTTATTCGTTTTGTCTGTTGTGTATTTAGTTTTCTTTCTGTTGTTGTGCATATTATGTTACTTATTTGTTTATTTTGTTTCTGTGATGTATCTTGTTGGTATAATAAATGTCTTTCTTCTTCTTCTTCTTCTAAAGGCATCGTTGTACTGTACACGTTAAACATTGTACTATTTTTGCGTACATCTCACCCACAGGCTGCTAGTATAAAATGACGTACAGTATGCTCTGAATACTGTGATTTTCACATCATTGGAAAATAGGCATTACGTATATGCGTAAAGGAGTACGTATATTCGCGAAGAAGGACGTAGCACGATTTGTCAGCCTCGATACGGATCTCGTGCTACGCGGGCTGGTTTATGGCATGAAAGGATGTATAAATACGCGATAGGCGTCGCTGTCTGGGTCTTTTGTTGGCCCCAGCCTTCCTTGTGTCAGCGGGGGAATCTTAATCGTTTATTTATCGGTAGATACTTGGGTTGGAACTGGGCCTTTGGTGGAAATTAACTGAATACCGGATGAGGTCATGCTGAAAGGTGCACCGGAAGACAATTCAAGAGTTACTTTTTCTTTGAAAATAAATCCCATTTTTGTTTTTTTTTACCTCACATTATATAAACTCGTTTCTGTAACCCAGAGCGGTAAGCAGAATAGGCAAGGACCACAGAACAACAGCAAGGACCAAGGGTTTTATTTGTGTGTTTTTATAAGTGGTAAATAGATATGCAGGGTGTATCATAAAATTTTTTAAAAAAGGGGGCTTTTTATGGGAACTAGCAACTTTAAAATCGAAATTCAGTTACTCGTTATTTTAGTTATTATAATCACTTAGTTACGACTCGATATGTATGGAACAGCTTTTTTAAATATTGATACGTAAGTAATCAAACATAAGAACTTTTGCCTTTGCATTTATGTAATGAGCGGCGTCCACTGACACCTTCACTCATACTAGATGGGTGAAGGGACCACTCGGACTCTGCCGTATCTGGGACATTGTTTTTTAGATGGAGTAGGCTTGCCCAGCACCAACACCATCCTGACAGCTAAAAAACAAGCGCTTGGAATCAAACATAAGCGCCTGTATAAATTTAAATGAAAACTTTAAACACAGGTGGACCCTGTTTTATATTATCAATCGGATATTGAAAGTCGCAGGGTCAACCAGCATTATAGAAAATATACATATTATAAATACTAAATAAACATACATAATATGCTTTTGTATTTCTGAAAAGTCTATGCCATCTCACTGCTTCAAATTAATTTTATTCACGCAACTAACAAAGACCACATATAATTACAATTTATTGCCCATATTGCTTTATGCTTAGTAGTACGTTAACTGCACCACTAAGCATCGAACCTGGAACCCCCAGGTCTAACAACATCCAGTGCCAATGAGCTAGGCAACTAATCAGCCCTATAAATCCCTTGCGACAACAGTGATCTCGAATAATCGATAGCTAGAGCTTAAGTTCCGATTATCGCCGGTCGGTGTAATCGATTCATGTACCCATCGAGTTGATCGCTGAAATCTCGAATGTCGATTGGCGAGTCTATCCATCAATGTGTACTTGCGTTTATATTTTATTAATGAGGTATTTAGATTGAGTGGCCGCTTTTTGATACGGTTGTACAAAATGATTGCCTTCTGCTGTGATGATAGCATGCGTGAGCTTTAGTTCTCTGGAAAAGAGGAAAAGCTGTCCTTCCATTGGTTCATCGAAAATACTACATGAATTCAAAATCATCATGAATTCAATTCAAAACTTTCGAAAGACGACTGTCCTAAAATAAATATCCGACGCTAAGGTTGGTAGCCTAGTCGGTAGAACATCGGACTCGGAAGCCAGAGACCCAGGTTCGATCCCCAGTGCGGGCATGTACCTACTTGGTTTTCTAAGTTATGTACATTTGTTATGTTATAGTAGCAATACAGCTCGCTAACGGTGAAGGAAACATCGTGAGGAAACCTGAGTGTCTGAGCTAATCACATACCTCAGCGCTTGAAATCGCCAATCCGCGGTGAGAGAAGGCCTGTGCCCTACCGTGGGACGTATGTAGGCTGCTTATGTAAGGTTGGTTGGAATTTAACTCAGCGCTTGAAATTGCTAATCCGCGGTGGGCACGCGTGGTGATTAAGCCCACACTCTCTCTCTGAGAGAAGGCCTGTGCTCTACAGTGGGAAGTATATAGGTTGCCTATAATGTGTATCTTTCCTAGTATAGACTTTTTGCAATAAACAAATATGCTACAAATTACTCTACATTCACTTTTTCAAGCCAAACTCAAACCATTCAAACGCGAAATGCAAAAGGAAACGAGAAGACCGAATGATGCAGCATCATTTACTCAAATCAAAGTCTAGACCTATTAGGGGTGGGGGAGATGGAGGGGGGCAACATGCGCTCGCGCCGGCCGACATGGCGGCCGAAGACAGTGATCGCAACATATTGATCCTTATCGATCCCTGATGGATCCTGATTTCATCTACAGTCCGTTCCAATTGGGTTCTCAGATTAAGTAAACAGGCGAAAATAAATAGGTAGATAGATAAAGAACTCTACACAAATAATGAAATAACACAGACAAGTAGTAACTACAAAAGTGACGATCTCGGGTGTATCGGACCTTAACGATTTGTTAATAAACATTTGACGGTAGTCAGTAATTTTTTATACCTTTGTACTAAGTGACAACTGTTACTACAGCTAAAACAGCAACTTAACAAACTGTTCCATATTGGTTGTAACCATATTCTCTCTCTCTCTCTCTCTCTCTCTTTCTGACGGAATATGGTGTTGGCGTTGTCTCTAGCAATAAGGAGCAATCGATGAACTAAAGTTATATAATAATTATTATTCGCTGTTAAAAAGAAATGTCAAGTAGTTTGCTTTATAGACAGACAGCTTGTTGTGTTCCTCTATTGAACAACGCATGGGAACAGACTCTACTCTTGCACATTCATAATTACCTCCGCCTCTTTCATGGAGCCGACAGTTTACGAGCATGTCCGGAGATGTACGAAAGATGTAAACGATTCAAATCATACGTTCATTATTGTCTGTTAATTAATGGAGGGATCCGCTCGTGATTTTTGAGTTCGGCAGTAGGCTTTGGAGGACTGAAAGAGGAGTTTTTCTCAAGTAGAAACTAGGCTCTTATGGCACAAAGGTAATTTATATTAGTTTTGCAGTATTTTTCACTTCCAGTATTAGATTTTCATAGTTTTAATACCAAGAGTGAAATGGGAAATTGAATTAGGAGATTCCGTTTAAGTAATTAATCATTGAGCCTTTCTTTTTTTCTGATACATTTCTGAGCCACAATCCGCGCCCCTCGTGACTTAGAATTTATGAATTAGGTTTTATGTGAATGAAGATATTGTTCTCATTACCAACATCTGTCTATTCGAATATCTCATTTATGTTTGTTAAGCCTCTTTTCTCTAATGCACTTCTTTCTTTCCAAATTGTACGAAAGGAAGAGTCGAATCTCAATACGTCGCAGTTCACAGACAACTCAGAAATCGCAGGTTAACGCCAACTGCCGACGTCGGCACGTTAACTAAGACTAAACGGCGCGAAAGACGGAAAACCTGAAAACTGTCGCTAACTGGTACTAATTAAGTCTAGGACGAGAGAATCTGCTTGTTAGCGCTTTTGAGAAATGTGTGTCAGTTGTGAAAAAGGGTTACGGGGCCGGGTTTCATAAAACAACAATTCGATGTAAATTGCGTTGCAGTCTTCCTACTTGTCAATCTGTTGGTTAATCGAATTTGCAATGTACATCAAATAGTCATATTAATAAATCATGAAACAGGCCCCAGGTCTGGTTATAAAGAGCCGCGCACGTAGTCTTTCAACGTTTCAACGTCAACAACGTTTTACGATATACATAATAAGCAGCCTATATACGCGCCACTGTAGGGCGCAGGCCTTCTCTCAGAGAGAGAGAGTATGGGCTTAACCACTACGCGTGACCACCGCGAATTGGCGATTTCAAGCGCTGAGGTATTTGAATAGCTCAGAAACTTAGGTTTCCTCACGATGTTTTTCTTCGCCACTAGCGAGTGGTATTGCTACTATAACGTCACAAATGTACATAACATAGAAAACAAAGTCATATTTAGTCGCTTCCGAGTTCAATGTTTTACCCACTGGGCCAGCACCGCTTTCTCAATTATATATAATTCATAGCTTATTTTTACAATTCGATGTACATTACGCAGCCACTTAGTACAATTAAGTCTTTCTTCTTGGGTTGATCGGCTACATCGACCTGTCATAAATCGTGAATAGTAGTTCTATGAAATGGGAAATAGATAATACAGATATAAAGAAGTACGTTAACAAACTTCACAGAGAATGCAATTTTCTGGGCCGAACTCTTTACAAACTAAGCCATTCGGTCCTCGGCTTGCCTCTCCAAGATTTCTCCGAGCGAGCTAAACTAGCTCTCCCGGCGAGCTTCGTACCGCCACAGAATCCGTTTATACCACAGAGGAAAAAAGGTTTATACCACGTTTATACGGTTCTTGCACAACACCATCTATTTTTAAAACACAACGTTCGCTCGCACAACGCCATCTATTTTAAACTTAACTCCTAAACTAGTATAGTCTGTACTATGGTAACCAGGCAAGGACATCACAACTGACTAATGGTTAAAGAGTTACTAGGGACCATAGAATCAGACATACTCGTAGGTACTTACATACATACATGCATGCGAGCTTTATTTTGTTACCTACTATTGCAATTCATAACTACAAAAATATTCTCCTAAATTGACATAAATGTTATTTATACACGAATTTGTATAATTTTCTTAATTTGCACTAATTTAATTAGTAGCTAATTTAATTACTTATTGGATTAATTTTTAATTAGTAGTTTAGTTCTAAGTTTTTTTAGCGGTAAGCCCTACCTGCATGACACGTTTTCTTCGTTTGGCGTGGAGGTGCAAACGAAGATGAAAACCAGCGCTGCTGTTTCAAATAGAAACAGCAAACGCTGAAATAGTATCATTGTCACACGCACACTCCTTCATTTTCTATTATTGTATGTAAGCATGATTGTTTGTGGCAATAAATCATTTATTCATTCATCTTACCATCCCTTTTGGGCTCCGCCGCAGTCGGGGACATAAACATAAACATTTATATACAGGCACATACATCGATTAAGCCAAGAAGTCTGTACTCACCGCTTGCTTGCAGCTTTCTTTCTTGAGAGTCGTCACCGTCCATCATGTTCTGCTTTTGGAAGAAACCCTGTAAGAAAAATTTAAACACGTTGTGACATCATCATCAGCCATTTAACGCCCACTGCAGGATATAGGCCTCCTTCGTGGTTTTTATAGCCATGAGGGGTTTTGCCATAATCGCCACGCTTGACAGGCGGGTTGGCCATCGCAGTATGCGGTTGGAATCTCAGGAAGACGCTGATGCGTGTCGCCTGGTAATTTATTTCCTTAGTCGCCTTCTACGACATCCATGGAAGGAAACGGAGTAACGCTATTCTTAATCCGGTGCCACACGGACACGTTGTGTATTCGTGTAAATACAAATTTAATAAAAAGGCGCCTCTCGAGGTGATTCCCATAGAAACGTAGTTCGGTTTTAATTTACAAACGAGATGCAGGATCGCAATGAAACTTTAGCGATATGTTAAGAGGGCACGAGTCGAGGTTTGATCTTGCTGGGAATAAATTAATAAAAAACAAATTAGAGCCTTATGAACATTTTCATTGCAACTTATAAGCAATAAGGCCGCCAATTGTACTGCATTTTTGTAAACATTTCATGTTTGTGTTTTTTCTGGTACAATAAAGAATATTCTTATCTTATAACAATGCTCAAATTACTACTTTTCGATTAGCTTATTAGCAATTCTAAGCACGATCGAACCTCCATGTGTATCCTCTAAACATATTGGTAGAGTTTTATTGTGATATCTCTAAATTAAATGTCGTTTGAAAACTAAAGCCAAACTATATTTGTATGGGGATTACCGCTTGGGAACTCTATCCAAACGTACTTTAAAAGGGTGCCCTAAAGTACGCTCACCGTTTAAATAGAATTGAACCTATGTTTTCAGCGTTTGGCAGGCAAGCCGGATTACCTTCTTCATCATAAACATAAACATTTACATACGGGCACATACATTGCTTCTGGCCCCACACTAGGATACCCTGTGTCGTGGGAACCAGAAACAGCGATATCACAAACATGTAAACATCCAAGACCTGGGTTTTTTTTGTCCCCATCATCATCATCATCACGCTATCCTTCGCGGTCTCTCGCCATTCGTCCACGGGGCCCTCTGCCGACCTGACCACGTCGGGCTGTTGGTCTACCGGCTCACCGCCGGCCGGTTCTCGGCCGCCACTCCGTTACTGCTCTTACTGCCCTGGTACACCTGCCAGGTGGCCCGCCCATTGCCACTTCAGACTCGAGATTCGATTCCCAATATCAACCTTCGTCCGTCGTCGGATGACGACATTTGGTACTCTATCCACTAGTCTGAGGCCAAGCATGGCTCGCTCCATAGTTCTTTACCTTCTTACCATTTGTAAATTAGCCAAGTCCTCCAGGTTCTTCCTCATCAGCAGGCTCTGTTGTTCATACTCGGTGACGCTGTTGCCGGCGCTCGAGGTCGTTGACTGTTCCTGTGATGAGGCGTTTTTTTTTTTATTATACTTCATTGCACACAAGACATTTAACAGGACATTACATAAGAAATTACATGTACAAAGGCGAGCTTATCTCTGTAAGAGATTTCTTCCAGCAAACCTTTGGGTATAGGACTTCTCCTATACTGCTTCCAGTAGAAAAACGGGTCTATATATGTGCACAAAATAAACTACATAAACTACAAAAGGCCTAAGTAACAATTGATTTACACAAAGTAAAAAAAAAGGAGAACAAAAACTACATAAACTAGACACCAGAATACAAATACATACCTACTTCGATATAAATAAATAATACCTATATATATATAGATAGATAGCTAGATAGAGAGAATATTCTTTATTGTACACAAAGATTACATAAACAGAAATATAGCGTTTGGTAGCACAACATGTGGTGATCGACATAAGAATTAAAACGCATGGGCGGTTATTTATTTATTTTATTGCAGTAGCAATCCCACTGATCATCATCATCAGCCATTTGACGCCCACTGCAGGACATAGGCCTCCCTCATGGTTTTCTAACCATGGCGGGTTGGCGATCGCAGTATGTGGTTGGAATCTCAGGAAGACGTTGCTACCCGTCTCCTGGTAATGTATTTGCTTCGTACAATGGCCCAACTTTGAGGCTAAGTGCAGAAATCTCAGATCTAACTAACTACCTAACTGACTAGCCAATGTAAGAACTTATTTCTGAGGTTCCTCTAACCCTAGACACTTAGGTAAATATTCCAATATAAAAAAAATCCTCACCATTCCATCGCCGTCCCTGGAGACGCTCAGGTCCAGGGTCTGCTCTCCATCGTCTGAACCGCTAGCATCATCCTCTTGACTTTGACTCCTACCGAACAGTCGCAGTGACTGCTGGTTGATGATTTGGAGAGCTCTTTGCCTGTTAATAAAGAAGAGACACCTTTCCCAAACCAAAAAAAATATTTCAACGTAAAGAATTTAAATTCTGTCGAAGCGTCAAGGCATGAGGCGTCATGTTGGCCACTGCCGCGTTGGTGTGTATACGCTTCAAGTCGAGTTGTTGTGAATAAAATTGAGTCTGTGATTTCTAGGGCGAATTATATAAACTACTATACTCATTTCAAAGTTTGTACCTAACTCTCAAGACGTCATCTAGGTCTTAGGGCCCGTACACAAAACTGTAATGCCAACGTCGCATCGTACAAATCTGCGAGCTCGCGCGATACATCGCACATCACAAGAACTTGCGAATGGATTTGTATTTGCTTTCTTAATAGTAATAAATGGATGAACCCAAAATGTTATTTGTTTCCTTTTCCTGTATATTCTTAGCAATGACAGAAGTGAGCAATTCTTTTTACGATTCATGTCACGACCTAGTTTACAAAATACGTTCAATACGGTTGACGGTCGTCGAAGAAATGGTCACCCAAATCGTGGAAGGGATGCCTTGCCGCACGAAATCGCATCGCAGCAATTTTCTGCGTTGCGAATTCTCATCGCGCCGATTCGCAGTTTTGTGTACGGAGCCTTACGCAAACAGTAATAAGTTATTGGTAATGTAATTTACCTGTTTTTAGGGTTTCGTACTTCAAAAGGAAAAAACGGAACCCTTACAGGATCACTTTGTTGTCCGTCCGTCCGTCCGTCCGTCTGCCTGTCAATACCCTTCATCTCGGAAAATCTACAGTCCGTTGAAGTTGTGACAAAATCAAACTTTTAAGTTAAGTAAAAAAAAGTTACGCCCATTATGCGGCAAAAAACGTGTATGTCGACACTCAGGGGAATCAAAATTTATAGGGTACTTTCCGTTGCCCGAGAACTATGAAATTTGGCAAGTAATATTGTCTTATACTACAAGTACAGGGAAAATTTGAAAACTATACATTTGTAATTAAATCACAAAAAAGGATTAAGATCGGATCGGATGTAAGTTTTACAAATAAGTAAATCTTATCTTAATATCTCAAATTTCAAGATAAAGAAATTTAAACTTTAATTATGGTTCGGCTTTACCTATGACTGTACCTATGACTTTGTTTTCTAAGTTATGTACAATTGTGAAGTTATTATAGTAGCAATACCACTCGCTAACGGTGAAGGAAAACATCGTGAGGAAACCTGAGTGTCTGAGCTATTCATATACCTCAGCGCTTGAAATCGCCGATCCGCGGATCTCTCCCTGAGAGAAGGCCTACCCTACAGTGGGACGTATATAGGCTGCTTATGCTTATGCTATGGTTTGGCTTTAGAGCGGGTAGCCGGCCTCACATACGGGAGGCCGTGGTTTCGAATCCCGGCATGTACCAATTACTTGGTGTTCTAAGTTCGTGAAATTGTTGTAGCAATACCAACCGCTAACTGTGAAGAAAAATATCGTGAGGAAACCTGAGTGTCTGATGTGTCCACATACCTCAGTGCGTGAAATTGTCAATCTAAATCGAGCCCATACTGTCTCTCTCAGAGAGAAGGCCTATAGAGAAGGCGAGAGGAGGCTCCAAAAAATTGTTACATCGGAAGTGGTTTCATTCGGCACTGAAGAAACAGTTTTGAACAGTTTATATTAAGCTTTATATTAAGCGCACCAAATACTACGAATTGCTATCGGAAAAGTCAGGACTTCGAGAGGATTTGGTGCGCGTAATTAGTCCTCTCTAATTCATCTAAATCAATCAAGATGTAACATCTTGGCTTTGGTGAAGAAAACATGCATTTTTCCTACCGCACCTCTGAGCTTCGATATCATTATCAGGCGTCTTTGGCGGTGTGATGTTGGTGGAGCCTTCATCCTCCGTGGCAGACGAGGACCGCCTCTGCTCCGTGATGTCTCCTGAGTGGCGGCGCTTCAGGCTGCGCGGCAGTTGCGTGAACGGCTTGCCTGGTGGACAAAGAGCTGTAAGTAAAAGCAACCAACAAGACATGTACTAAGTACCGTCGACAGCACACCAGCCGTGACATTTTAGTGCTCTTGCGCGTACATCGCAAGCTCGTCAAAGAATTATTTCTTACAAAATTTTTGATTTTGGCGCTCGGTATTTTGGAAACGAAGAATGATATCAACAGTTTGAGAAAATGTCCTCTGGACCATTTAGCGCCACTTGCACCGTCCCACTAACCCGGCGTTAACCCGGTTATAACGGTTTAACCCAGTGTCAAATTGTACTGGTAACCATGGTAACTCCAGGTTTCACCGGTTAACCCCGGGTTAGTGAGACGTCACAAGTGGCGCTTAGTCAGCTACAATTTGAGCCTAAAACAAAGACGATCGGGTTAAGTGTTTGCCTAACCTAACCTAACCTTTTTGAAAAAGGTCAAAAAGTCAGAACATTTTTCACATGGCACTTATGACTCGATTCATCTCCAATGTGCTCGATAGTCGTGTGAGGCATGAAATCTGTGATTTTTTTTATTATCTTAAAAAAACATATTAAAAAAAGGTACAAAAACATCCGTAATTGTAACAGATTTATAAGTCTTCTCACTCTTAGCATGACTTTTCTTTCTATGCAGATTAAGGTGTCAAAAAAATTTTCGTGAGAAATAAATGAGTAAACTAACCTTGCAGAGCCTCTAACGCCCTGATCTGTCCAGTTATAGCATCAGCCACTTCATTGGAAGAGAGCCCATAGATGCCTAGTAGTTCTTTCATGGTATTCATCGCGTAATCTCTGAGGATTTTATTTGTAGTGGTATTGGCTTCACCGTTTGGATGCCCTTCAGCCGTATCCATAGCATCCTGGGCCTCAGCTAGTCTTTCATTGGCATTAATATCCTGGTTCCCTTTGTTATCATCGTCAGAACATTCCGAATCCCTTCTCCTAGGGGGCGAGTTAGTTTTAATAAGTTGGGAGATAGCAAAAGGGTTTTTGGCACAAAATTGCTTATTCTGTAAATTGCTAAAGTTCAGTACGGTCCTCTCACTATTCTCGCCATCCTGAGTTGTGTTTTGTAGACTATCTATGTAAGAGCGTTGAAATGAGTCTATTTTATTATCGTCTGGTAAACGATTTTGGTAATTCGCGTCTATATTCTCATTTGAATCAGTGCTAAGTCTTCTACTCAAATCCACGGCACCGCTTTTCAGTAAACTGAAGTTTTTGACGCTAATCTTCATATATTCACCACTGTCTTCTTTGCCTTCTTCGTTTTCTATTTGATCAGAAGTTGTTCTTTCGTTTCCGTTGACCAGACCATGAGCTCCATTGCCTCCGTTTGAGTCATCTGAGAAGGTTGTAGCATTTGGTGCACATCTAGGCTTGAAGTTTTTCCGCTTGTTCCTTTTTGGCATGTTATAGTAAGGTGAAGCCTCGGTGCTGAGTTCCTCCTGATGATCGCCGGGCTCCGTTGTCCAAGATGCTGCTCCATGGTGTAGATACAGGGGTTCTTCTGGGGTAGGCTGCAGTCTTTCATGTATGGCTTCCTGTTGGGTAGCCATTGCAGTAATCATTGCAGTTATTCTGGGCTATTTCCCGCGTCACGAGAACCATAGAGACGAGTCCACCCTGCCGAAACAAAAGAGTTGCTGTAGCGTGTTTTAAAATAAACACTCACGAATTTTTAATATCGAAAGAATACATTTGAAGGTGTCCAATCATAACAGTGATTCATCGGGTTCGATGTAAATCGAAACAATGTGTCCGGAGAAGAAACAATAGGGTCTTTTGTTGACAAGATTAGCTGAATACTGTGGAATGTTTTGGATTTGAATTTGAAGTTCTCTCTTCATTGTTTTTTCTTTTTAATCACAATTGGTTTACTTTGTTTACGTGAATAGGTTGTCAATGAACTTTGTTGGGTCAAACAGACATTTGTGTTTTGATTTGGGAACGCCTTGTTCAGTCCTTAACTGTTTGCAAATATTTAGCCATCAAGATATGAACTGTCATCAATCACAGCATCTATATTTAAAAAAAATATTTAGATGCAAAAAATTCCACCCATGCCGGGACTTGAAACCCGCGACCTCTGGATAACCATGCCAGAGTTCTCCCAACTGAGCTAATGCAGGTGCAGGCATCAGTGAAATTTCGAGCCTCTTTACATACTTCTCTGTATTACGTATAGGCAGCGACATCTGGCCGAAGCAATTTACATCACTTGCAGCCCCGAGTAACCCACTTTGCAGTTAGGTTTTTACATCGGGATGATATCGCTGTACCTACATGATTATATTCTTTTTGTTGCACTAACCCGTGCTGAGGACAATTTTAAAAACCTATTTAGAGGCCAAAAATTCCTCCCATGCCGGGACTTGAACCCGCGACCTCTGGCTATCTGTGCCAGAGGTCGCGGGTTCAATTTTTTAGCCTCTAAATAGGTTTTTAAAATTGTCCTCAGCACGGGTTAGTCCAACAAAAAGAATATAAGCATCTATATTTACTTATTTTGTGCGTTTTCCATGTAAAAACGATATAAAAACGATATAGTCGTACTTAAGATACTTACCGCTTACCAACGACTTCGTTATATTTGTGAAGTTATAGTAGCAATACCACTCGCTAACCTTGAAGGAAAACATCGTGAGGAAACCTGTGTTGAGACGTTCACACACCTCAGCGCTTGAAATTGCCAATCCGCGGTGGGCACGGGTGGTGATTAAGCCCGTACTCTCTCTCTCTCTGTCTGAGAGAAGGGCCGTGCCTTGCAGTGGGACTTATAGTATATGCTACATAAAAAAACAGCCAAGTACAAGTCGGACTCATACACCGAGGGTTCCGAACAAATTTGTAGGTAGGTACTTAGTATATTATAAATAGTTCAGGAATCGAGTCTCGCAGTTTTTTCCGAGCTTTTCCCGAACTTCAAAGACAGTTTTTTTATAATTTAATTAAATATGTATAGTTTTCAGATTTTTCCCGGTATTTGTTGTAAAACACGATATTACTTACCAACTGTCATAGTTCTAGATCAACGGAATGTACCCTATACATTTTGATACCCTCGAGTGTCGAAATATATGTTTTTTTGCGGTATAAAGGGCCGTAACTTTATTTTACGTTAACTTAGAAGTTTTTATTTTTTCATAGCTTCAAGGGACTGTAGACTTGAGTATACCGTTTTAATTTCAATTCATGATAAAGGGTCTTGACAGACAGACAGACGGACGCACGGAAGGGCGGACGGACACCAAAGTGATCCTATAAGGGTTCCCTTCTTCCTTTTGAGGTACGGAACCTTAAAAAGGAAAAGATACTTGCCGTGGAAGAACATTCAAGTAGATATCATCTCCAAAAAGTTGCCATAGTTTGATGTCGTATGGTAAAGTAGATATCAATTTTTAAGAGCAGTCGAAGGTCTTGCTCAACATCTGTGGACAAGGAGAAATAAATTGTGAAAATCACTATCATTTACACTTTGTTGATCGGCAAGATCCAGGTTATATTTATTTAATATTAAGTATGTAACTTTAAATAAATTATCCCTCCATTGGAATCTATTCAAAGGCCGGATTGGAAAAAATGCCGACAAAACAATATCAAGTTTCGCGTAAACCAATCAAGAGCAGAAATGCCACAAAAAATCTAACATTTTCTTAGAAGAATTGACGTAAGAGCAATTTAAAAGTAATGATACTGGCTGGCCGAATGAGGTGAGTAGAAAAAAAAACAAACAGCGGAGCGAAAATGTAACACGCATCGATCAAAAATGAAATTAATTACATAGTACACATTAGATCTATTTTCGAAAAAACGAGGCTGCTCGAGGGAACGGTAAAAAAACACGTATTCATGTTGAAATATTTAAGTTTCTGGTGTTCAATTACTTATTAAAATTAATACAATGAGGCGGCCTTGGTTTCTCAGGTCTATACAGTCAACTGCAGACAATTCTTTTCTTTCGATTCTCAGACTTATGTCCGGGTTATAAGCGTACAGTCGATAACTCAATGTGAAGGTCGATGTGTTGTCAACTGTACATTTTGTTTAACCACCTCCGATTTGACAAAGTATATTGGGTTATTAAATGTATAAAGTAAACCTGAGTACCTCTAATGACACTCTACATAAACGCCATAATCGTACAAAGGCGCTACACTTCCTAGTATTGCTTTCTGTACTTATATGATGTGGCTGCTAAACTTGTAGATTGGTGATTTTCCAAATGCGCCCAGGGCGATGTTAGAGCTAGTAATTTGAATTTGTGTCCAATTTTGTGAAATTAGTCTTGCCATGTAAACGATGAACTTTAAAAGTGCCTGTTGGTAATAAATTATAATGATACTGTGTACTATATCAACTGTGTAGTCCCAAAAGCCGCCATGTCACGCCACGAGAGGTGGGATAAGCTTGCTGTTGGAGAGGCCTGGAGAGAAGAAGTTCGGAAGGGCTGCAAGACCTGCGACGAAGTATGGTGCTCGGTAATACCGGACAAAAGAGCCAGGAAGCACCAAATCCGTACCGACCCGACTCCGCACTTTTCTAGGTCCTGCCGCTCTTTCATCTTATTTTTAGTAATTCCAAAAAATATAACTCTTATATAGGCATTCTCATCCGTAACGGACTACTTAAAGGCAGCGTATTGCTGGCGAATCTTCAGCACTGATTTTGTAAAACCTGCCTTGGAAAATTTGCCAAGTAAAACGCCAGCATAACTAAATTTCAATAATTTGGGAATGTCAGTCTCTTGTTTCTAGTAAAACTCACCTACACACACCCGGTTATTACGGAAAAAACAACTTTCTTCTAAGTAAGTGGGAAGGGCTTCTATCGACAGCTTGTAAAGATAATAATTAGTTATAATAGGAACGAATGAATTTATAAAATATAAGAGCCCGTTGTCGCTCATCGCTGTACAGTCAACGCCAAAGCTTGTAATTTTTTTCTTAATCAAACACGAGTCTGCCTCCTTGGTATAGCGGTAATGGGCTTGACTACACTGAGACAGAGGTCGTGGGTTCGATTCTTGCTGGAGGTCGCCATACTTGACTTGTATAAATAGCCCCGTCCTGGGTGTATTTCTATGTTTGTGATGTATGGTTGACATAACAAAGGGTATTCTAGTTCGGGACTGGGATGAGTAATTGCGTGTGATTATTTGTATAATCAATACCAATCCGGACTTGGCCCCCGTGGTGGAGTATGGCCTATACCTTCCTCAGGGAAGAGACCCGTGCCCCTCGGTGGGGACATAATGGGTTGATGATGATTTGTATAACGAGTGACACTGTATAGTACCTTATTTGTCAACATTGGTCGAGCCGTTTGGCCTTAAGTTGAAGAAACAAACACATGAAATACGCGCGAAAAACCGTCTGGTAACAGTCGGGTAAAAACACAGTTTCTTAGCGTTTAGGGCTCTATTTCAGATTGTTTTTTTGACCGGCTTTAAGCAACTGGGGGTCAACGAGCTCTATGAAGGGTCTTACAGGTCTGTCCACGTTACGACGTGCAGGTGGCACGATTGCAATAGATAGAAGATAATCTTTAACGGTCTTATTTATAAAAATACGATTCCTCTAAACCTATGGTTACGTTGTTCCCTCTATCACAGACTATTTAAAGTTCCTCTCAGGAGAGTTTTAGAGATTCGCGTTTTTATAAATAAGACCGTAAATATTTACGAAGTTAGAGACTAAATACAAGTTCAAGAAAGCTCGTCCCCATGCGTGCCCGTCCGCCCGTCAGCCGCACGCACTTGTCAGCAGTCTGTTAACGGCTTCTTAGCGTACGAGAAATCGGGGGCCAGCAATGTAAAATACTCGAACTTGTTACAATTTAAACGTTTTTCGGTCTCGAGTGTACCCAAGTCCGGTTGTCGGCAAGCCATGATGTAATTAGATCGTACAATTTGGGCCAGATGTCCGAGTTCCGTGATTGAGTGAAACAAAAACACTTTTCGACTAACAATCGTATTGCCGAGGCTTATAAGGCTTCAGTGCATGGATGGGTCGCCGTCTATGCCTAACGCTAGTGGCATTTTTCCGAGCGGTTCCGTGCTTCGCAAGGCACGTTAAGCTGTTGGTGCCGGCTGCCGTCGATAGATGGCAGTCGTTAAGCCAAGTCAGAGGCCTTAGGGCGGCTTGACAACTTCTGACAGTAGACGAGCCACTAGTCTACAAGCCTCCACCAATCCGGACTTGGCCCCCGTGGTGGAGTATGGCCTATACCTTCCTCAGGGAAGAGACCCGTGCCCCTCGGTGGGGACATAATGGGTTGATGATGATGATGATGATGATAAGGCTAACGATCTACAAGGTGTGACAGAATCTCCACATATATAAAAAATGAGGAGTTCCACTCGTCAATACGATATTTTTATACATCAGCCTATATACCTACATCCCACTGCAGGGCACAGGCCTTCTCTCAGATAGAGAGAGAGCATGGGCTTAATCACCACGCGAGCCCACCGCAGATTGACAATTTCAATTGCTGAGGCATGTGATCACCTCAGACACTCAGATTTCATCTCGATGTTTTACTTCAACGTTAGCGAGTGGTATTGCTACTACTAATTCATTCAACGACTACTACGGAAAATCTTAGAAATCGCTTAAATTGTCAACTATTCCGTACATTTTAAGTTTAGAAACATAGGAATAGTTTAGTCGTGGATGGTGTTCCATTGTGGATCAAGTAAGACATTGCATTAGGCATTGGGTCGTATCGATGCAAATCAAGGAACACACATTACCTTCAAAAATTTTAAATAAAAAATAGAAACCGACTTCAAGACACTACAGCACTAAAAAGTTAGAAATAAATAAAAAGAATACCTTTATACATGTAGGTATTATTTTATTTTTATTTATTGAAAGAAAACAAACAAGTAAAAAAAAAGAAACATTTGTCTTGATCATGAAGCTGGGCACCGCCTACAAATTATACTTCTACCATACGTACATGTATGTATACATACTTCTAATATAAGGTATTTAGGGAGTATGGGCTTAATGACCACGCGTGACCACTGCCGATTGGCAATTTCAAGCGCGGAGGTATGTGAACACCTCAGACACTCAGGTTTCCTCACGGTGTGTTTCTTCACCGTTAGCGAGTGGTATTGCTACTACAACTACACGTAACTTTAGAAAACAAATTCATTGGTACATGACGGCATTCGAACCCACGACCTCCCAAATGTGAGGCCGGCGTTCTACCGCTCCGCTACCACCGCACTTGACATTGAAGTATCAAGTGAATATATTTTTTGTGTGGTACACTCAATCCCACTCGATAAGTAGGAAACCTTCGAATTGAATAAAAGAATTCGGTTCAATGAGAACGCGCCATTGTTGAATTGAGATAAACAAAAACACTTATTTAGTCCATAGTTTTGACCCATTGTCTAGTGATTAGAAGTTAATTGGACTTTTAGTTAGAATACTTATGTTAAAGGTCAATAAAAGTAATTATTGGTATTATCTTTCAAATCAATCTCGGTTGAATCTCCAGTGCCGTAGTTATTGGCAATATCCATTTTGGAGAGGCTAGTTATTTCAAAATTTTGACAAACATAGATAGCAAAACTTGGGGTTAGCTGCTAGTTTTTTTTATGGCTCATTATCCAAAATATCTCAGCATAAGTTTAAAACTTTACACCGGTTTTCCATTTCACGTCACTAAGTACCCTTGTAGAGTGATTTAGAAAGTAAAATCTTGGCACAGTATTGTACATTATACATACAGTGGCCAATGAAAGGTAGCATTGTACACTGTTAAATGACTGAGACCTAGCATATAGCTGTAAGTAAATCAAAAGTTAGCATCGGTGCAAAAAATCACTAAACAGGTGACCCACAAAAATCCACAATTCCTGAAAACTCCCCTTTAGAGTTTGTGTTTTTTACAACAACCTTTGTTGTATGAGATTTTTCTCAGACATAATTTAGTAGTAATACCATGTCCCACTGCTGGGAAAAAGCGTCCCTCCTGCTTCCCATCTCTAGCTGTCCCTAGCCTCGCACCATCCCGGCAAGAATACCTTAAGGTCGTCCCGCCATCTTCGCCTAGCTCAAGAGTACTTACTAAGTACATAATATCTATAAAATTTAAGAAGGAATCCTTATGTCATCCTTGAAAATATTATCCTCAACTCAGTCAGTCGTGCCTTTTTAAGCCCGCGCCTTGATCGGAACAATGTCCAATAATAATTTATTAATAAATATAAAACGGACACAATTACATGCGCGGGCGCTTTATAAATATTGATTCCAAAACAAAATGGCGGATACAAGACGGCTACTGACACGAATACAATAAAAACAAAGGTATTGTCACTTCTCACGTTGGTGGTTCTTATCATGTACTAGCTCAGTTTAATTTCAATTCAATATTATATTGCTTAATTATTAATTGTTGGTAATAAGATAAGATACTAACCCCCAGTTTCTCGTACACTAACACGCTGTTAATCTACTGTTAACAGCAGTCAGTGGTTTTTTTGTATGCACTTTGGTCAATTGACAGCTGTTAACAGTAGATTAACAGCGTGTTAGTGTACGAGAAACTGGGGGTTAATCATTTATTCATGCCAACAATAGTTGCACAACATATTAAAATAACACACATGCTTGATATAGCTAAATTGTTGACAAACAAAGCGCCTAGGCTCAATAACATCACAGTACAAATAAGGTAATGTCACACTTAATGCTTGGAGGAATGTCAGCGCCGATTTTCATCCAGCTCCCGTTTCTTTTGAAGCTTAATACTGTAGGTACAGCCTTTCAGGTCAATTATTCTTGGGGTCAATTAAAATTGGACCTAGAAATGTGAAAAGGGGCCAAGTTTGAAACGTAAATAGGATAACTAATAACCAGCGAAATGCAGGATTGTTGGCTTCGAGAAAACAATTGCCTTATAAATGGGGCAAGTTCTTTACTTTCCTTAGATGCCGCAATTGATAACGTTAGTGTGGAACAGCTGATATTTTCGCGACTTCTCATTGTTTTAGCCAATATCAACGATCTTTTTACATGGAGACCAAAACTGAATGAAATAAAGTATATACTAGATTTAGATTACACAGTGGGACTAAGGGCCAGTTTCTGAATTGAGAATTTCGATGAGTAAATAGTTAGCTGTAGTTCTGTCTCTTCGAATTTCTCAGAAAAGAGCGTGATAGAATGTTACTTAAGTATTTACTCAGTGAAATTCTCAATTCAGAAACCGCCTCATACACACCTAGGACATATTCTTAAACGGAGTAAATTTTCTCAGCACCTATACTATCCTCTCAGCTAATAAACAAATAAATTAGCATTCTTGAGAAAGTCAAGTGAGACGGATAGCTGGACCATATTTTGCTAGTATCTAGGTGTGTCAATCTAGAGTTTTGCCAAATACTAGAGCTGTCAAAAACCGGCCAGATGTAACGCTTGGGGGGTTCTAATCTAGCTTTGACCGCTATTGGTTGAACAATAATCTGCGCAGACGCAAATTGATCGCCTTTAAACTGTTAACTGAGACCCGAGTTCACAGGAAGATAAGTATTGGCTTTATTTGATTCGGACAAGTACTTACAGAGGGTGTTTAGAGGGTTTAAATTGCTCTGACGGTGATCATAATGAACAAATTACAGATATAAGAAAAGATAAGTACTCTTCTGTTCTGTTTTGCATTAAGTTTTTCTTACAAATCAAATACGTTCCTCATGTACTTTAACCGATTTAAGAAAGAAAGAGGTTCTCAATTCGATTGTGACTCCAATTATTGTTTTTATTATGCGTTATGGTCGCGCATAACATCTTTGTTAATGAACCGAGCTTTTATAAACCCAGTTAACTGTCGTTTAAGTAACTGAGCAATAAACTGAGAAACATGCCAATTAGAACTGTATTATTATGTCACAAAACAAAATATATGTTACGGAAAATTAACAGACCGACATTTCGGTACATTTGGCCTCACTAATGCGTACAAACGAGCGTCGTATAGTGCGGTCAGCGAGGGAAAACTCAATATAAACTTTCACGACCTCGTGGCGCAGCGGTAGTGCATCTGCATACCATGCGAGAGGTCCCAGGTTCGAATCCCGGCTGGGGACAAAAAAAACCCCAGGTCTTGGATGTTTACATGTTTGTGATGTCGTTGTTTCTGGCTCCCACAACACAGGGTATCCTAGTGTGGGGCCAGACGCAATGTATGTGCCTGTATGTAAATGTTTATGTTTTATGTTTATGTTTATTCATTGTAGCGCATGAACATTACAAATTAAAGTTAAGTTACCTCCGTAAAGAACTATCTAACAATAATAATAACTTGCACGCAACATAATCACCCGTCTTGGTCCCAAACTACGACACAAACATTGAAACACACCCAGACTGGGGCCATTTGTATAAAAGTATGGCGACCCCCACTGGGAATCGAACTCACGACCTCCGGCATGGTAACGAGATCAGGCTGTCATCTAGAGCTTCATAATAAAAAGTTTTTATTTTTGACTTTATGAATAAATTAAAAAGATAAAAATATTGTAGCGCACAAACAGTGACTTAATGAACGTTACCAATTAAGCAAATTTGTCTATTTAATCATAAATCAACTTTTGAACTCCATACGTAGTCCTTTCAAATTTAGTACTTAGTTACTAAATACTAAATCATATTTAGAATAAGAATAAGAAAAAAAAGAGAATAAACTTTATTCGACAACATTACAAAAAATTACATACAATAGGTACATAATCAAGTTAATATAATTACACAGAACTACAAACAGTAGGTACATAATTAATTTAGTAAACTTCTACGTAAATTAAGTAGTATTTGTTCAAATACAATAGTAGCAATACCACTCGCTAACGGTGAAGGAAAACATCGTGAGGAAACCTGAGTGTCTGAGCTATTCATATACGTCAGCGCTTGAAATCGCCAATCCGCGGTGGGCACGCGTGGTCATTAAGCCCATACTCTCTCCCTGAGAGAAGATCTGTGCCCTATAGTGGGACGTATATAGGCTGCTTATGTATATGTGCAAATAACCACAAATTGAATATCACCGGTGACGAAGGAACATTTTTAAATGTGGTGGTTGCACAGATGGCACACTTTTTCTTAATAGTTATATTCATCATCAGCCATTTGACGCCCAATGAAGGACATAGGCCTCCTTCGTGGTTTTCATAACCACGAGGGGTTTTGCCATAATCACCACGCTTGGCAGGCGGGTTGGCGATCGCAGTATGCGGTTGGAATCTCAGGAAGTCGCTGCTGCCCGTCTCCTAGTAATTTATTTCCTTAGTCGCCTTTTACGACATCCACGGAAGGAAACGGAGTGACGCTATTCTTAATCCCGCGCCACACGAATAGTTATATTATTTGAAGACAAAGTGCCATTAAGAGCCAACCGAACTACAGCTCGGTGCCCCGAGGCTACTACCTATAAATTTTGATATAAAGTCACCGAAATTAAACTTTTAAGTAAAATCTTAACGTTTAAACTCGAAATTAGATAAGACATTCGGTACACCCACGCGGGTTACTTCAACTAATTTAATTAAATCGGATACTGGTTAGGCCAATTCGATTATGTTATCGAATTAAGGTCCGCTCCGATCGATAAGAAAAGTTTGGAAGTACTTATTGCAGGTACATTGTTTCAAAACGAATACGTAGATAAAATCAGAAATGGTATAAAAATGGCACATCTTTGTCATATTGCTTATGCACAATATGTCTCTTTAAGAAAGAGAGAGAATGTGCGTAATTATATAGACTTAGTTAAATAGACTCAGTTCCGCGTGGCACCGGATTAAAAAATAGCGTCAATCCATTTCCTTCCGTGGATGTCGTAGAAGGCCACTAAGGAAATCAATTACCAGGAGACGGGCAGCAGCGTCTTCCTGAGATTCCTACCGGATACTGCGATCGCCAACCAGCCTGCCAAGCGTGGCGATTATGGCAAAACCCCTCATGGTTATGAAAACCACAAAAGAGGCCTATGTCCTACAGTGGGCGTCAAATGCCTGATCATCATCATCATCATCATCATCAGCCTATGCTTGTCCACTGCTGGACATATGCCTCTCCTATTGCACGTCATTGAGTACGGTCCTCGGCTACTCTCATCCAGCTCTTGCCAGCCGCCCTGCGAAGATCATCGCTTCACCGAGTCTGAGGACGTCCTACACTACGTTTACCGATCCGCGGTCTCCACTCAAGAACTCGTCTACCCCATTGGTTATCAGTTGTTTGGATGATATGGCCGGCATACTGCCACTTCAGCATGCTAATTCGGCTAAATGGCTGATGATGATGATGATATATAGACTTAATCACCAGACGTGATCACCGCGAATTGACGATTGGCTTACTGCTGAAGTGTTCGTAGCGAGTGATCAGCTTAACATTACTTTCGTCTTAACAAGTAATTAACTTGCCGAACTTTAAGAATAAGGCATAAAAAATAAGTCATCATACGCAGACATATATAGTCCCACTGTAGGGCACAGGCCTTCTCTCAGGGAGAGAGTATGGGCTTAATCACCACGCGTGTCCACCGCGGATTGGCGATTTCAAGCGCTGAAGTATGTGAATGGCTTAAACACTCAGGTTTCCTCACGATGTTTTCCTTCACAGTTACACTCTCTCTCTATCTTTCTTAAAGAGATATATTGTGCGTAAGCAATATGACAAAGATGTGTCATTTTTATACCATTTCCGATTTCACTACGTATTAGTTTTCAAACATGAGTTAAGTCTTCATGCGAACTATGCCCAGAATTAATCACTCCTTCCAAAAAAACTACACACGAATAAGTCAAGTTAAAAGCTGTGAACCGCGCAAGTGATCATTATAGGTCGTAAAACTCGTAAAAGTCGTGAAGCTACCAATAAAAACGATTAGCGCCATGTCTGGTCTTATTTAAATATCGAACAGCCGATTCCGTATTCGAATGGATTTTTTTTCCATTGCTTAGCAACCGTTAGAAGTATCTAAGGTGTAAAATTTCTATGTATACCTACGTATTTTCATTTAGAGTATTTATTTGTTTAACCACGCGAAGTGGAGAACTTGCAAAACAATGTTTAGATCTCATTGGAGAGGCCATATTAAAAGATAAATAATCGTAATAAAGTTGTTTTTGTTCTCTCTCTCTCTCTAAGAGAAGGCCTATGCCATGCGGTAGGACGTATTAGGCTATATAGAATAATCGTAATAAAGATGTTTTTTTCTAATTCTATGTAAGTAATACTTTTTATAATAACGCTAGATGCAAACCGTTTTTTGTGGTATAACCGAAAACTTTCTTCAATTATTACCATCTGGAAATGTACAATGACACATATCGATATTTGCAATTCCCGATTTTGGGTAAAAAAATTGTAAATCACGTGAATCTTGTTAAATTAACAAAAAACACAATTTATTAAATAAAAAAAAACATGGGCAAACCTCGTTTGTAATTAATTTGTATAATTTTATTCCAATAACGGTGCGTATCTCGGAAATTAAAAACAAACTTCGTTTTCTCTCTATCCGAAAGAATGCCTCGCAAAATGCCCATGCCCCCTTTCTTGCAAAGAAAGAGGGTAACATAAAGCAATTATAAAACAAAAAACCGGCCAAGTGCGAGTCGGACTCGCGCATGAAGGGTTCCGTACCATAACCGTACCCTTTGTGTCTATACAACAGTAGCCTATGGAAGCCCCCCTTAAATAACAATTTTATTTTAATTTAATTATTTATTTTTGAAACTAATATAGAACTAAATATTCTGTTGTTGGTTGTATGGGAGCCCCTCTTAAATATTTATTTTATTCTGTTTTTCGTGTTATTTTTGGTTATTAGTTATTTTTTATTTGTTATTATAGCGGCAACAGAAATACATCATCTGTGATCAAATTTCAACTACCTAGCTATCACGGTTCATGACATACAGCCTGGTGACAGACGGACAGTGAAGTCTTAGTCTTGGGACCCCCCATTTGGCACCCTTCGGGTACGGAACCTTAAAAAAGCAGCAGAAGCGCTACGAAGGTCTACGAGTTTCGTAGCTCTATACTCGTAGACATGCGCGCGCGTAGTTTACCTTGTTAGCTCCCGATCGACTTACAACTGTTTTATTTTATAAGTTAATAGTCATTATCGTTATTAATTATAATTATTCGGCGGTTAGTTTTTTGGAGTCGTTAAAAATATTTTGACAAATCGGTTCGTGGGAAGATTTCGTACTTTTCAAATTTTTGGCTTTGTTGCTTGAAGTATTGATTTACTTTCGTTTTGTAATTAAAAAAATAATCATAGAAATGATAATAAATCGGAAAAAGCTTGTACATTTACGACGTTTTGCGAAATCGGAAGTTACCGCCTTTTTAATTTAGTGCGGGAAGCCGGAAGTAGATCACACTGTAATTCTAGATTTGAAGAAATTAGTATTTGAATGTTCGTTACGAATTAATCATCTAGGCATACATTTTTGACATTTCAATTATGCATGAAAATTTGGAAAATTAACAACTATTTAATTACCTAACTACGTATATGCGTTATCAAGCTGGAGGCAACGTAAAAGTTTAGTAACAATATAGAAATTATAATTACAGAAACCGAGTGACCGATTGCTAGTATAATTGATATCCTGGTATTTTATGGAAAAATTTCGATTAAAGAAAACTAGCATGTAAAACAACTTTGCACAGCAGAAATTGCAGCTCTATGCTTGTAATGTAAGAGTGTATAACAAAATACCTGTTGAATTCCTAAATTTAAGATGGTCGATGTTCAAGAGAGAAATGTATAATTGCCTGTGCCAAAAGTGCTATTATTCTATAAATGAATTTATGACAGATAAGGTTAAGTAAAGTGACATTTCATTTTTGACATTCCAGCTATTTTTAATTATTTAATTTTTTATTTTAATCTATTTTACTTAATTTTATTAATTCAATGCAACTGACATTTCAATTACTGTATTTGACTTGGACATTGTATTATATTAACATTGTAGATTTAGCACCTGACAGTAGATTGGACATTTGTAAATCATTAATTTCATTATGGTATTTTGACATTTCAATTACAATAAACTACAATTAAATATTTGCATTTTAGAACATATCTAACAGAATGTGAGCTCATATATAATATCATGCCATCCTAAGCAAATAAAATTATTTTATTTTATTTAGCTAATAATAAATTATTGTTGTAAAAGTCACTGACATAACATAAAAAGCATCGTAGTAAGTTCGAATTCAGCCATGTACCATTGTTTCCTAAGTTTTGTGGTAACAATGCCACTCGCTCAATGTAAAGGGGCTCCAGGGAGTAACACTAGGACCGTCATCCCCGAGGAAAACAAAAATTATTATATCTTTTTTTACAGATCGAATTTGCAAAAGGCGTCTCTACATTTTCTCAACCATGTTAATAGTGCTTTTAGGACCCATGGCCGTAAACCTAAGGCAAAAAACCTAGGACTAGATGGCATTAACGCTAAACACGGCCTTTTTTGGCATAAATACTATCTACTCCCAGGTGTGAGATCCTAGGTTCTTTGTCGTGTGTCCTAAAAATCACTATTAACAGGATTGAGACATTGTATGTATAATTTCTAGTTAGCCCACTGGATCCCCATAAAGGAAAACGTTGTGAGTTTTTGATTTTTCTTGAGTCAATGCTCTCTCATTCTCTGAGATAATACCTAAGGAGCCGTAGAAGCTTTTCTATGCCCCACCGCAGGGCACACGCCTTACTCTCAGAGAGAGGACCCAGATATCTATAATGTTTGTGTCTATTTTCGATGTTTGCTGCCAACGCACTTAAAATATCTCCTTTTATAATTTACATGGAATTATAACTATAGCGAAGTAGACAGATAGACCAAATGAAAATTACAAGAATATTTCACAATGAAAGTAATAATTTCCTCAGTTTTTGTATGGGAGTAAACAAAAAATTTCTTGAAATACTATTAAAGTCAAGAAATTGTTAACAGGGTTGATACCTTTTAATGAAATAATTGACCTAGGACGAGCAACTTTATAGACAATATGGTTTTTATTTTTATGCATTCCATCAATGGTTTGTTTACACGTAGACCACAACTGAATGAAGTATTAGACACTTAAGTATACTTTAGGGTCGGCAGGCAAAAGCACAAATTTATACACAAATAAGCAAAGCACAAATAAGTCCAAAATTTTAAGGTAGTAAATAAAACCTGAGCGGTGGCAGCCTAATTGGTAAAACATTGAGCTCGGAAGCGAGAGACCCAGGTTCGGTTCCCAGTGCGGGCATGCACCTATGGCTTTGTTTTCTAAGTTACGTACATTTGTGACGTTATAGCAGCAATACCACTTGCTAACGGAAAACATCGTGAGGAAACCTGAGTGTCTGAGCTATTCACATATCTCAGCACTTGAAATCGCTAATCCGCGGTGGGCACGCGTGGTGATTAAGCCCATACTCTCTCTCTGAGAGAAGGACAGTTCCCTACAGTGGGACTTATATAGGCTTATGAAAAAGAAACCTATTACGAAATTACTCCATTACATTTTTGTTGTCTTTATTATATTTAACGGAGAGCTGTCATGAAATAACGAATTGAACATACAT
Source organism: Yponomeuta malinellus (assembly GCA_947308005.1). Classification (NCBI taxonomy): domain Eukaryota; kingdom Metazoa; phylum Arthropoda; class Insecta; order Lepidoptera; family Yponomeutidae; genus Yponomeuta; species Yponomeuta malinellus. Next base: position 4,852,319 of record OX371019.1, read on the forward strand.
GTTTTCTTTCAAAAATTAAGGAAACTGCTATTATAATAAGTTTTGTTGCATAGAACAACAATTTAATGACAATTTGACTTATGTCCTTTAAAATAAGTCAAATTGTCCAGGACAAACATAAACATGCTTTAGTTCGATGACCCTAGTTTCAACTGGATTATGCTACAATAGCTTTCAACAGGAAATTAAATTATTTCCTGTTTATGATGTAGTAGAGCTACGTAGATAGATGTACATCCACATAAACATCTGAGGTAGAGACATCAAGTCACGGATGTCCAAGTGATGGTTACCATGACAACGGTCCAATACAATCACAATACGTTTATTAACATGACAAATCTTTGAAAAGTCCAAAGACACTCGATCTATAAAAAACAACATTCTCCGGTAAAAAAGGAATAAAAAGAAAAAACGAGCCAACGTTCCAAATTCAAAACGTGGTGTTCGAATTATGATTTAAAACGTGTTCCGGAGAAACTTGATGTTTCTAAAAACGTAACATCTAGCGGTCATTAAACGTATGAGTAATTAGTGAGCTTAAGAGTTGATCCGACATTTTCTTATAGCCCGTATTACCATTTTCAGGCAGACGTAAAGCATAATTATATTTAATACAGGGCATTTAATAATAATAAAAAATACAGGGTGTAAGAAAATACCTATGCATCCGACGAGATGGGAGATTCCTCTCGTCAGCATGAATAACTCTTAAGTCTTTTACTGCGGGATTTTTTTTAAATCATGAAAATTCATTTTAATGTTGAATGTACGAAATTTAACACGGGGGATTTTTTTACCCCTGTATACTTTTTTCAAGCATTTTAATTTTACATTGCATCACTTACTCAAATTAGTATTGCAGTCGTCACCAATTCAACAATTTATCAATTTGGATTTTCTTTGCAAACTCAATCGTAACCCAACTGAGTAGAGTACACTTTTTTAAAAGTTGACGTGCTTTAATGCCTTAATTTTTCAGCCAGTTAAATTGATGAGGGATCGAAATAAAAGTTTTTTTCATTTTGTTAGGTAGTTAGATAATTTCACAGAGTGAAATTGAGCATAAAACATGTCTGTGAGCTGAATGCTAACGACATCAGGCAAAAAGTGTTTAATGTACATATATTATCTACCTAGTCAAACGAAATTAAACTCAGTTAAGATGACCACTTTGCTCTTGTGTGAACGAATACCGTGTACTTTATAATAATATAATGTTACAAGGCTAACCGTTCTCAGCTGTCAATCATAATAAGCTATCTGTCTCTGTCATTCTTTGCTTGTAGATACACATCCATCTCTTTTCCTCTTATGAGTTCAATCGACCGCACCGCGGCTCAAAATTTGATTTTAAACGTGGAATGAATAAGCATTATCTTAAAGAATCCGTCTTTTATTTGAGTTTTTAATTTCTTTTTTCTTATAACTACTGGCTGGCTTAAAGACTTTTTTCCTCTTTTTATGGATTTTTGTTCCTAAAAGGAAGATTTATTAGGAGATGTAAATGTATTCAAAAGTTTTTTTTGTTCTCTTTGAATTGAAATGTTGGCCTTTGTGTAGAACTCGTATGTTCACAACATGTTTGTTGAAAAGACTCGTTCCTTATTTCTTTCATCCAAGAAAAACCACTTAAAAGAATCCAGTTCTTATCAAATTGTAAAAAATAGTTATAATCAAATAAGTATTTTTCAAAAGGACGATACACAATGTGTAAAACTTTGGCCTTTGCATCTATACGTATTGAGATCATTTATACAGCGTCCAGTGGTACCTTCACTCACACTAAATGGGTGAAGGGGCCACTCGAACGCTGCAGTGCCTGGGACATTGTTTTTAGATGGAGTAAGCTTGCCCAACACCTATACCATTCTGACAGCTTAGTCGGCCTAGCCCACCGGAAAGACATGTCAATACGAGCGGAGCCAACCAAGCCGCAGGTTTCTTCACGATGTTGTCCTTCACAGTCAGCGTGTGGTATTGCTCTTACAAATTCGCAGATGTATGTAACTTTGAAAATACATGTCATAGGTATATGCCAGCACTGGGAATCGAACCTGGGTCTCTCGCTTCCGAGTCCATTGTTGTACCCACTGGGCTACCACTGCTTCAAACCACCCTACTTCTACCACATACAATGTGAAGTAATTTTATTAAAATTCAATTAATTAAAAAGCAAAACCTGAAAAACATTCCTATACTACCTACTTATCTATAAATTGAACCACTTCCAATAAAAGCAAAAGTTAAACGTTGCTTTTTGTTCAGACACGATTCCTCTAAAACACTCTCCAATTTCTGTTGGTAAAGCCGTTCCCTTTACCACAAACTATTTAAACTGCATTTGAGGAGTGTTACAAGGAATCGTGCTTTTATAAATAAAACTGGCGGCGTGCATGCATACCTACAAGGTTACAAGTGATGTGTTCTCCACCTACACTTAACCCTATCTAACCACACTAAGCTCTACAATAACTAATTGTTAAAACAGTAACCCGACACCCGTTGGAACAATAAAAAAGATAAAGAAAGAATGCGATTTGGAGGAATTTCGCGCAGTCTGTCTTTGTAAGGCAACGCTCGGTGCACGCGCGATGCTATGCTATGTCAGCGTCTGGACGGTGGAAAACAGCTTTTGTACAGGGAATACCGGGGGTGCCACCTTTCGAATGATATCCGCACTTATGTCCTAGGTAACAAAAGCCACGGCGCCACTGGTTACACTACACTAATTCCTCTAAAGAGTTTCTTGCCTTATTTTCTGATCTTATTTTTTTCATCTAGTTGCTGAATCTCTGCTAGGATCTAGGCTTAGACTGATTAAACCCTAATTTCCCGTTTAATTAGAAAAAATATAGATAAGGCAATCGGTCTTTTTGGAAATCCGTGGAGAAGGCCTATGTTCAGCAGTGGAGTTCATGTGGCTGAATGACGATGATAATGATGAAGGCAACACCTCAAGGACTGTCGTACCTCCGCTAAGATACTGTTACGATTGGAAAAGCAAGAAAGATAAAAAATTATGTGGTCTTCAAAATCATTGGACTGTCGCAACCAGAACAAACGGTGGTAGGGGTAAGTAACCCTAACAAAATCATTGAATTGGTCTTTCTAAGTATCTTGCTAAGAGCATTTTTTCATAACATGGCTCAGTGTACCGAGAAATGACATCATAACCTTGACAATTAGAGTAACATAAGTGGGCTAAGAACTTGACACGTTGGCGTAACAAGAAAGTTTCAACTCTCAGTAAAAGTTCGTAAAATTCAATGCTAGGTCAGCGTTTGGTGTTTTTTTTTTCTGCGAGAACAGCATTAAAATTTATTTTACCGAGAATAACAGTTTGGGACTTGTAATGAACTTGGAACCGTTGCTTATTCTAGTTCGGCTGGAGATTTCCGCACGTACCCTCATAGTTAGGCCACTGTACGCAGCAAGCGCTGAGGCATGTAAATACCACAAACACTAGGGTTTCATCACGATGTTTTCCTTCACGGTCAGCGAGTGGTATTGAAAGAAAGAAAGAAAGACATTTATTAAACCAACAAGATACAACACAGAAACAAAATAAGCAGATAAGTAACATAATATGCACAACAACAAAAAGAAAACTAAACACACAACAGACAAACCGAATACTCGTAAATAAAACAGGACCATAGATGTAGCCTGTGGTGTATCGAAGTTGCCACAAAAGGCAGTTGACTCAGCGTTGTGCTACTATTATTATTGCTACTATAACTTCACAAATGTACCTACGTAATTTAGAAAAAAAGTCATTGGTACATGCCAGAATTCGAACCCACGACCTCCCGAATGAGAAGCCGGCGTTCTACCGCTCCGCTACCACCGCCCTGGAACAGTTGCTAGTCAATACACTTGGGAGAATAATATCTATCAATCCCACATAATTAAACATTATTTAGGTGACAAACATGTTTGCACGCGTATTGGTCTTCACAGTTATCAAACCGTGTGTTTGCAACTACAAATTCAGAAAAATACGTCGTTACAAATCATGGGGGCGTGCCTGGATTGAAACCCACGACCTCTCGAATGAGAGGCCAGCCTTCTACCGATGCGCCTTTCGCCTATGCGATATGTAGATATATGACTGCCTCGTTGGTGTAGCGGTATCACGTTTGATTTCCATGCCGGTGGTCGTGGGTTCGATTCCCACTGTAGGCCGCCTTACAAATGGCCTCTGTCTGGGTGTGTTTCCATGGTTGTGATGTCCTTGCCTGGTTACTATAGCACAAGGCATCCTAGTTTGGGACCAGGACAAGTGATTGTGTTACGTGGAAGTTATATTTAAAACCTAGACTATTTCGGTGTGACATAGCTGTGCAATTTAAAGTTTACGGTCTACCGCTGAAGTGCGCGTGCGCCCACATATTCGCGAAATGACACAACGCACTATAAATGACTCCCGATATTGTTTTTAATAAGAATCCGCCTATTTGCTATGCAGTGCATGTTAAATTGATGCAACGGCAGGCCATTCGGTAGCCGGTCGTGGCTACCTATCGATTGCAAAACTGGATACTGTTGTTTTAGAAGTAAAGTTACTCATCAATTCGTTAGCATAGGCAGTATGTAGGTAAAAATGACGCAGGTATACGTTACGGTATAACGAAAAATTTGTCCGACGGGCCAAGCTAAGAACATAATGTTCGTTAGACGATATAGAAAGTTAGATTAGACCTGCAATTCCACAGTTGATCTAATGTTAATAGCAGAGCTGTTGGTTGTTTTTATTTTCGTATGCGCTTATCTAACTGACAACTGTTAATAGTAGATGAACAATTTCTTGGAATACGAGAAACAGGAAGTTAGTCTCATCGTTGGGCTATTTGCAAGTAGGAAGGCAGCGAGACTACCTCAGCAAATCTCTCTCTCTCTATCCGTGAGAAACCTGTTCTGTAAATAGATTCTGGAGGTTCTACAAATCCTAGTGCTTCAATCATGGAAGCTTTAATAGCAGCGTCATAAGTGTAATGCCCGACCAATTATTTGATACTTCGCCTCGCCGTGTTTCCGGTCTCATTGTTGGGGGATGCGAGATGTGACTTAAATTAACAAAAAATATTAATCAAAATATCTTTTGTACCCATCGCAAACTCATTCCGACTGCGCAGATTTTTGTTCAAGTTATCTGCCGGGCTTTATACAAAAATGTTGCTGCAATATTTAATTAAAAAGGAATATTTCAACCTACCTACTTTACGTTACTCTAGCGTAACAATACACATAACATACTTTACCAGCGAAGAAAAATAACAAAAGACGATGAAGCGGCAGTGTTCCATAGAAACAGAAACCATAAAAGTGCGTTCCGATTTCAAATGTTTTCCACTTAAATTGTAAATCTCGAGTGCCAGTATTTTGATATCGAGCATTTCCAAGAAGTAACTACGAATAATCTGAGTGGGTCTCTTTGTTTTAATTGTAATAAACATTACGCTTCCGTAACTCTGCTAGATTGTTTTAGCGCTCGATATTGTCAACGCAGTCCTTATTAAATTAAACTGTATAAATATAATATATGTATATTATCGAGGTATGCACACAATTTTTCCTGTGAAAATATGAAATAGAAAGAAACTATCGAGCGTAAATTACATATTTTTAAAACAAAAACGATCCATATTTTTTCTGAGTATTTTACAACGCTAACACCGTTTACCGCAAACCTCGATACGTGTATCATAATAGGTATCCTTACAAAGTTTTATTTCCAGCTCTTATTTCAGAAATTAAAACCAAACTAAATTTGTGTGGAATTTTGTCGCTAAGGCTTCAGCGCTCACATCAAGTTTGTATGATTTTTTTATGCGAAATCTTCAGCGCTCAAGATTAGGCGTTGGCGTCGAAACCTCAAGCATTTTCGCCCGCCTTATGTTTTGTTTACGGGCGGTGTTCGGTTGCCGAGATAAGGGGATCTGCCGATAGGTGTCCTGCGTAGGATTTAGTTGTTTTATAATTGTGTGGTCCCCATGGTTCATGGTGGTCTTTCATATCAATTGGCTACGTAGAATAAAGGGATTCAGCCAAATTACTTAGTAAGCGATGATAGCTTAGTGTATAGACCAATGAATCCCATAACGAGACTGCTCCCACATTCAAACCAAGCAATTGGTTTTGTGGGGCATTGTCGTAACAATTGTGTAACATACTCTTTTATATTAATAAAACATACATTCAAATAAAGAAATATTTCAGCCAATAACTAATAGGCCAGTAATTAGAGGTTCAATACTAGGGTGTACGGTGCAAATGGTGGTGCAGTAGTTTTTATGATTTTATCTCGTGCAATTAAGTAAATACCAAAAGTGGTAACACGGGATATCCCGGAAAAACTTTTGGCAGCTAATAAATCTTGAAAATTTTAGACTTTATTTGGTTGGGGAGAAGTCAAAATAGTGTCAAAATTTCGAGGCTTAGTAGCTAGCTGCCAAAAGTTGTCCCGTTACCATTTTTTATATTTAACTAGTAGCACCCGTATCTACGAGACGGGCAGTAGCGTCTTCCTGAGATTCCAACCGGATACTGCGATCGCCAACCCGCCTGCCAAGCGTGGCGATTATGGCAAAACCCCTCATGGTTATGAAAACCACGAAAGAGGCCTATGTCCTACAGTGGGTGTCAAATGCCTGATCATTATCATCATCATCATCATCATCATCATCATCATCATCAGTCTATGCTTGTCCACTGCTGGACATATGCCTCTCCTATTGCACGCCATTGAGTACGGTCCGCGGCTACTCTCATCCAGCTCTTGCCAGCCGCCCTGCGAAGATCATCGCCCCACCGCGTCTGAGGACGTCCTACACTCCGTTTACCGATCCGCGGTCTCCACTTAAGAACTCGTCTACCCCATCGGTTATCAGTTCTTCGGATGATATGGCCGGCCCACTGCCACTTCAGCATGCTAATTCGGTGGGCTATGTAGGGCTATAGATAGATAGATAGATAGAGAACACTTTATTGCACAACCAGGTGAAAGATATTACAAATAGTTTCTTATATCTAAGTAGTGGTATACAATTGGCGGTCTTATCGCTTAAAGCGATCTCTTCCAGACAACCTTTGGATGGAGAGGAATGCACCAAGAATACAGTCGGTAGATGGATGTACAGCGAGAGATTACAAGAATATAAGTACTTATAATTACATATTGTACCAATAATATACTTACATGAATACCTAAAAAAAAAAATACCTACTACATTAAATATATATAAGCAGCAGTTTACATGTATATAATATACATGAATACCTACAAAATAAATACATAATTAAATATATATAAGCAACAGTTTACACAGTTCAAACAGTGAGGTAGTGAGATTTCACCAATGCCTTAAAACAAGACAAGGACTTTGCTTTTCTAACCTCCACGGGCAGGTTATTCTATAAATAGGGATATATATATAGGGATGGCGCTGAATAACTTCAAAAATTATTACATACCGGGACTCTAATCTAGAGTCCTACGTTCGTGGAGCAACTGATGGAAAAACAGGCGCCATACGCCAGCAGTAAGCAATAACTTCCACACAACACAATCACTTGTCCTGGTCTCGAACTAGGATACCCGATATACTCTTATCGAGAACTAATTATTCAAACTTTCTCGCTTGATATCAGATGAGGATTATTATAATAGCATATCGCAGTGGGCGGCATGACTGCAATTACCTGAAACAAAACAATAACTTTTTATATGCGACATTCTTTTGTTCTTAAATCAGTGTAGAATACAACGTACATAATGAAATTATTCTCTTAAGTTTTTTTTAACTGAGATCATAAATATTTACTTGTACACGGTATCGTTGTTTATATATTACTGAAATTATGAGCATTCAGTTCTCGAAAGACTTGTGAGCACTCGTATGGATGAGTTATGGCACGGTGAAGGAGTATCTTAGCGCTCCTACGACACACGCTGAGTCGAGGCCATATTAGTGGCCAATAAGCTATACCTAGTGACTAATAAGCTATTTTAGTTCAGGCGTGATTTTTATTTATGTAGCCTATATACGTCCCACTGGAGGGCAACAGGGTTTCTCTCAGGGAGAGAGTATGGGCTTACGCGTACCCACCGCGGATATGCAATTTCAAGCGCGAGGTATGTGACCTCGGATACTCAGGTTTCCTCACAGGGCTTTCCTCATGTGAAGATTTAAAAAATATGTATTTTATGATGCTCGCATTTTTTGGTGTTAAATGTATGTAAAAGTTATCCGTGTATCTGAATGTGTTTTGTTTCTTCTTTCTTTTTGTATCTCTGTAATATCTGCTGTAGATTTATGCTAAGGTTGTATTTACAGCATTGCACTATTAAAAAAATAAATGCCAACAAACCGTCGATGAAAATCGTAAAAATACAAAAAAAAAGTCTATCTAGATTTGTTTTATTCCTGGATCCTTCATTCTGTGGCCGAGAGGTAAATAATAATAAGCCCACTTTTTTCCGTAATCGTTTTTTGACGGACAACAAGACAGAAAGTCCCGCCGCAGACTTGAACAGTTTTGAATTTGGCGGTTTTTATTCTTTACCTTTTAGCCACAGCATTGGTCTCATCGGTTCGAGAAACAGCAGTCCTTGATTCCTATTCACTCACTTTATTTCAAAGGACAGTGTAATGACTTGTGAAACGTTTCATCATCATCATCAGCCATTCGACGTCCACTGCAGGACATAGGCCTCCCTCATGGTTTTCATAACCATGAGGGGTTTTGCCTTAATCGCCACGCTTGGCAGGCGGGTTGGCGATCGCAGTATGCGGTTGGAATCTCAGGAAGATGCTGCTGCCCGTCTCCTGGTAATTGATTTCCGTAGTCGCCTTTTACGACATCCACGGAAGGAAATGGAGTGACGCTATTCTTAATCCGGCGCCACACGGAGAATCCGGTGCCACACGGAGAAACGTTTACAATTACAATTATATATGAAGTCCCAATTTGCCTTTGTATCCGACACACATCAACCCTGTGAGGATGAAATGTCGTTAAAGCCACTTCGAATGCAGTTTTACTTAGTTCTGCAAGCTCTTTCAATCTGTATATTTCGTTTCCTCAAATTTGCAAAAAATTGGCTTGTACTACCTTGATTTTTTAACAGGCTTCACAGTTTTAAATACGCTGTAAACGACACTGATGCTACTAAATTTTTGTAACATTATAGTACAGTTTGTTATGGCTTATACTGCAATTATTTTATTGGTTGCAACCCAACTTATTAATAAATTTTTTGCTGTAAAAGCCATTGGATGCAGGTGTTCTTGTACTATAAGCCATGCTAACTTCTATACTAACAAAGATATTGAAATTAAAGTTGAGTGTGAATAAAACTCGTTACAAGTTTAGTTCTGTAATCAATGCATTAATACGCAATTTCGCCGATGCCTGTCCATTAGCTCAGTTGGGAGAGCGCTGGCACGGTTAGCCAGAGGTTGCGGGTTCAAGTCCCGGCATGGGTGGAATTTTTAGCCGCTAAATAGGTTTTTAAATTTGTCCTCAGCACGGGTTAGTGCAAAAAAAAAGAATATAGATATAAAGTATTTTTTATTATTATTTTTTGGTTTTCGCTCCCCTGTAAAATGGCTTTTTACTACATTTTTCATGTAGTAAACATTCAACTTTTTTTAGAAAATTTATTACAATGAAGCCTCTTCCTTCCCGTGTCTTGTGGGAGAAATATTTCCAGCAGTGGACGAATACGGGCTAAATTGATCAATTGATTGATTTATGAAAGTTAACAAGTACATCATCATCATCACCAGCCATTTGACGCCCACTGCAGGACATAGGCCTCCCTCATGGTTTTCTAACCATGAAGGATTTTGCCATAATCGCCACGCTTGGCCTGGCGGGTTGGCGATCGCAGTATGCGGTTGGAATCTCAGGAAGACGCTGCTGTCCGTTTCCTGGTAATTTATTTCCTTAGTCACCTTCTACGACATCCACGGAAGGAAATGGAGTGACGCTATTCTTAATCCGGCGCGGCTATTACGGAATAGCAAACAATTACATAATACTAGCAAACTACAAAGGCAGTGTTTCAATTTCAAGCGCAATAAGAGTTAGTTTAGATCCAGGAAACCCGTGTCTGGAATGGAATATACACTTCTGAACTCAGGTACCATGCTCAGACTCCAAAGATGCAAATTACCAACATGCAGCAATATTTACCGCCGAACCGAACCTAACAACTGGTAACCAGTACAAAAGATGAAGAAATTCCACGGCCCGCTCAAGATTACAATTTGGAGTGGCTAGATAATTCTCGATTAGCATACAAAGACATATTGCTCGCGTCCCGTACGTATGACACGGTACTTATTCTATCCTGTTGAAGGGAAAAGCACAGAAGGACGGAAAGATAATGCATTCCTGCAGACAATGCATTCTATATACACCATTTTGGGTGGTTTAAGAGCCATAGCAAAATGAACGGTTTTAACAATAGGTATCGAATACACTAGTTTGTTTTTATAGAAAAGGTATTTTCCAAAAATATCTCCACACAAACTATTTAAGAACCCTCCTTTTTTGGAGTCGGTTAATAAATAATCATCATCATCGGTCCACCGCTGCCCGTTGCTGGGTATAGGCCTTTTCCCCAAATGCCATCTCTCACGGTCTCTTGGCATCCTCATCCATGGACCCTCCACCGACTCAACGACATCGTCCGACCATCAAATCCTTACTAATATTATAAACGCGAAAGTTTGTATGTAGGGATGGATGTTTGTTACTCTTTCACGCAAAAACGGCTGAACGGATCCGGATGAAATTTTGCACAGAGATAGATTACAGTCTGGATTAGCACATAGGCTATTTTTATCCCGGAAAAATACACACAAAAATTACCACGTGAATGAAATCGCGGGCAACAGCTAGTACTTAAAAAATAAAGAATATGTACTTTAATGCATATCAGAAATGACCAAAACACGTGCACTTACTGTCGGCCAAAAAAACTTACGCAGATAAAACTTCTCAACCTCTCTATTCTGTGTCCATGTACTATACTTACAGACTCAACCTACCCGTGGAGGTGAGTACATAAGTGACTGTTACTGCAACACAATAGATTTTATTACCAGCGGCATAAGTGCGAGAACCGAACATAGAGGGGTATGTTCTAGCGTTGTAGGTTCCTATGCCACACCTCGTAGCTGTCATAAGAAAGTTTCTAATTAGATATGTGGTGAAGAAATTGTTGTCTTCTTCACTTTTTTCTTTAGTTTCTTAAGGGGTTATTCTGCTTATTAAAAAAGTAAAAAGTAAAGTAAAAAATTATTCATTACTAAAAAAATTATGTTACGTGCGTGTGAATTAATAATTATTAATCTTAGTTTCAATTTAACCTCCTCAGTCCTGACCTTGAAAATAACAATGGTTTTCAATTGTTATTTTCAAGGTCGGGACTGAGAAGGTTTAAACATAATTAACAATAATATTAAAATAAAATTAGATAGTAGTGGCCGTGTCCCCACACTAGGCTGAGCCTGTATTTAACATAAACAACTTTTATAATGACAAAAGCCGTTATACAGATTATTACACAGATTATATTATGTACTGCTTTTTTAATCCACATTTTACGTGAGCGAAGTTGCGGGATCAGCTACTGATACCATAATAAGATCTAACGAAATTGGCTCTTATGTAGATATGAGAAAGTTATGAAGTAGAATTATTGCAGCAATAAAATTTAAAAAACCGGCCAAGTGCGAGTCAGGATCGCGCACCGAGGGTTTCATACAAATTTGTAGGTAGGTACTTACATATTATAAATAGTTCAGGAATCGAGTCTCGCAGTTCCTGAGCTTTTCCCAAACTTCAAAAACAAGGTAACAAAAAGGTTGTCCCTTTGTCCCCAGAGTAAATTTGGTACTTTTTGGCTAAAACGATTGTCCTTCAAGCAAACCTTGATGGTTTTCGTAAAATTTCCTAAACTTTTCGATGGAAGAAGTGTGGTATGTCCAGGTGAAGGTTTTTTAAAAACTGATTAGTCAGCCTAATGCAGCTTGTTGAACAGTGTTGCCAAAAACCGAAAACAGAAATTCATTAAAATTGGACATTGGCTGTTCTTGTAAAAAGCGCCTCTTGTTAATGATTTAATTACAACTGCATCGTTGTATGGAATTAGCCGTTACTTTGCGGAAATCCATAATAGCATTAAAATGTGAAAATTAAACATAAACATAAACATAAACATAAACATAAACATTTACATACAGGCACATACATTGCTTCTGGCCCCACACTAGGATACCCTGTGTCGTGGGAACCAGAAACAACGACATCACAAACATGTAAACATCCAAGACCTGGGGTTTTTTTTTTTTTTTGTCCCCAGCCGGGACAAAAGTTTGCTAAATTTCGCCAAAATCCCTCAAGCACCGCCAAACTGTATAGTTTTCAGGTATTCCCTGTACTTCTAGTATGGGACAATATTACTTGCGAAATTTCATGATTCTAGGAACCCTAGAAATTTTGATTCTCTTGAGTGTCGAAATATACGTTTTTTGCGGCATAAACTTTTTTTTACGATAACTTAGAACTTTTATTTTTTCACAGCTTTAAGGGACTGTAGATTTAAATATATGGTTTAATTTCAACTTGATACCTTAATGCGTTCCCGAGATAAAGGGTCTTGACAGACAGAAAGACTGACGGACGGATGGATGGACGGACGGAAGGACGGACGGATGGACGGACGGACAACAAAGTGACCATAATGATTCCGTTTTTCCTTTTAAGGTACGAAACCCTAAAAATAAGGTCCTTTCCATTATATATAATATTTCAAAAAACTCTTTTATAAAAGAGTATCTAGATATCTTTTCCCAAAAACTAATGACAACTAATGACATTCGATGAATGAAGTAAAGATAAAGATAAAGATTATTTATTTGTCAAACATGAGATATAAGGTTGTTACATTGAAATACGTCCTGTACATGTTTCGCCCATCGGGAAATATTTAGAGAGAGCACCATCGTTTGTCATTAAAATATATCTCTATCACAAAATACTTTCCATACGAGCTATATTTACGTCAATTATGTTGATATTGGTAAATTCAAATGAAGTCCGAAAAAAAAAAAAAAATGAAATATCAACTTGTCAAATATTTAAGTACATTTCAAAGTCAAGTTTGTGTGTAGAAGAGTCAGTACATAGTCATTCAATAATAAATCAATCAGTTAGAAATTCTATTAGCTTATAGTAGCATTTTTCTAGTAGCATTTTAAAGTAAAAAGTTTTATTTTTTTATTTAAACATCTGGTATCCAATATTAAGAAAATAAAGCTCATTTTCTTTTCCTAGCAACAAATGGCATCTACCAGGAAGACAACCGCGCTGATGTACAATACAGCCAATCATTAAAATCCTCACACTTTCACATTTAAATTCATAAATTTCCGGTGCAAAACGCCTCATTCCTCACACGCGTCACGTTTGACCGATTGCTGCACACAGACATACAGACTTACACGCGCACAGTCAGAGATACGGTCTTGGGCAGATACTGGCAGAAGCTTTTTGAGACAAGTGTCTTAGGTTTTTCGATCAACTTTGTTGCTTACGAAAATGTAAGCCAAATCAAAATAATTTGTTGTTGGTTGATGATGTACTGGGTTTAACAAAAGTACCCATATCAATCCGGACTTGGCCCCCGTGGTGGAGTATGGCCTATACGTTCCTCAGGGAAGAGACCCGTGCCCCTCGGTGGGGACATAATGGGTTGATGATGATGACCCATATCAATCCTTAAAAGGATTGCAGTGGTCTATGCGAACAACTTTTACTAAACTTCGACCTCGAGAAAAAATATCATCTATTAGTTTTAGACCCTTTAGTAAGATTTCATCCGGTTTTTTGTAATTAATTTCCTGTTGGATAGCTTCTTTTTAGGTCAAAAGATTTAAAAAGAAAATACTTGAACTATTTAAGGAAAAATCAAAGAAATAAGTAAAAGGATTATTTTATTACGTCCAACTTCTTGCCTATGGAAGTAATTAACTATGGCATTTAACAAATTTTCAAGACAATACGCTAATAAATTGAAGACATTATAGTGATTTGCGATTTCCCTTTAAATAAATTTTTAAACGTTGTCACGTTAGTCATTAGAAATCGGCGTCCTAACTGGAAAAATCCTTTTCAGACTCGAATTTCATGTTCAAAGTAGTTTCACATGTCTTGATTTTTGTTACCAGTTCGGACAGCATTGTGTCCATAATGTGTATTCAATCGCAAAACTATGTGCGAGTAACTTCCAAAGGAAAATAACTTAATCGATAGATATCTTTAATTCTATTAGTTTGCAAAACGTGTCATTGCAATGAATAAACCAGCAGTTTTGATACATGGGAGTTGTCGGTTTAGTTTGCAACGGAGGTCAAATTAAGTTGGCATGTATTGTGCTTGTAACCTTCACTAAGTTCAATAATTTAGATGAATTCTGGACTTTATGTTAAAGGTGCCAAAGTCTATTCCAGTTTAATTTACTATTAAAAATGCCATTTGCCAAACAATAGAACACACGATTCAAAATTTAAATTTCGAAAAAAGAATAGCTGAGCGTAGGCACGCGTCGCGCGCGAAATTTAAATTTAAATATGGAACGCATTATATTCTGATTTCGCATTCGTATTAGGAATTGTAATTTTGTTTTTTTTTTTTCAATTACCGTGGGTTTGTTTTGAAGGCCTTTATCTTTGTCGGAGCAAGCAAAGTTACGAAACCTTTGAAGTGATATTGTGAATAGATTTGCTAGCTATGCCACCTACTGCGAAATGTTCCCGTCAACGTACCAAAATTCCATTTTAGTAACTAAAACCTTACCTAATCTAACTTGTCTAACATAAAACATTAACAATTATGGCAAAACAGACCTAGTTATTACCCAAAACTCATTTAGCACATTTTTCACGCTAACTACTTATTACGATTCAGCTAGATGGTCTAAACTTTTAGTCCAGTTTGGCAATAAAAAATAATATGATGCAATAGTTATATCTAGGTAATATTGCGTATTTCCTGAAGTCTATTGCAGAAAAGTTAATTGATAACATTCACTTTAGTGAGCACTTTACGCAGATTTAAAATAAAAACATTTGTATGGTTTCAGTATTAAGATTTTTTTTTACAAACTCTCTTTTATTAAATCGCATGTAGGTTAATTAATGTCACTTGGTATCGTTCCGACTTTTCAGATTCCTAAAAAACGGTTTCACCGCCCATCTCCGTATTATTCTGTCTCGTCAGACTTCTCAAAAAAAGAACGAAAGAGACATAATCATTACTAAGTTGAATTCTCGATTCGGAAACCGGAGGTTTCTTAGTGAAATTCTCAATTTAGAAACCGGTAGTTAGACTTCCAATCCGATATCAAAACTGAATAATTCAAGTGCTATAATCTTAAACAGCCAACAGTAAACCTTGTGGTTTTCGGTATAAGGTTGAATTACATTCAAATCTGTCAAAACCCCAAAACTAAGAGCCGAAGAGTGGTAAACAGAGATGTTATTATAATGTTTAGGAGGGAAAAAAACCATATACGTCGGGTCATCGAACCTGGAGTGTTCCCAACCACTCCACACTTTTATAGTGAAAACACTTCAAAACTTATATTACTATTTCCACACTTTAATTACGTACTTTCGGCCGCATGTTGAAGCTTAGAATGTTTAGGTATTTAGTTTTATTTTATTTATACAGTCATAGTGACAGTGAAAACATCGTGAGGAAACCTGACTGAATGAGGTGTTCATATCAGCGCTTGAAATTGTCAATCCGTGCCCAAGCTACATAATATAGGCTACATAAAATAAAACCGAAATCAATAATACCTCCTAACACAGGCGTAAACTTAAAATGAGGATTCTTCACCGATGTTAAGAAATTTAAAAATAAATAAATAATTGTGATTGTTTTTTTAATCCAACAGACACTTTATAAAATGCATTGAGCCTAAATTTAGATACGAGGTTGACGTAATTTTTAGAAGTAATTTATTGAATGTTTTTGTTTCTCTATTAAGGTTTTATGACGATGTGGCCTGAAATCAAATCTCTCTACAAAATTGTGAATTCCACAAAAACTATATCTATGTAAAACCTGGTGAAAAAACCGTTTAAAAACATAAAAAAGGCGAAAAAATACTATTATAAGAGTAAAAACCTGACTGTCAGTTTATGACACAGTCGACAGCACTCCAACATAAAACTCCACTTCGTGCACTCTACTCAGTTACGTTACGAGCGACTTTGTAACAAAAGTGTAGAGGTCTAGCTGCTGTTGACTATACCCTATATATTATTTTCGATGAAGTAAGGATTCTAACAACACTATACATCTATAAATCGGTCCAAATATTTAAATATGTAATAAATAGACAAACATAGATTACCTGAAAATATCACACTTTTTTATTTGTGAATTTGTTTAAAATCAAATTTTTTGAAGATAGTGAAATAAGGAAGGCAATTTTCCTATTTCACTATCTGTCTCAGTATACCTACACACACATGAACACTTATTTCACACAGACGCGGGTAAGTGAAGTAATTATAAGATAAACATATGTCTTTTTGATGCGAATGGAAGCAGACGATGTGTCTACTTCTGTGTGTTGTATTCAGTTATTTGTGCCATCACTCTACTTTTGTTTTGTGATTTTTCTGACTGCGAGTAAAACTTAAAGATGCTTCTGGAGTTTTTGTTAGCTTCTTCTTCCTTTTTTGATTCCTATAATTTTAAGACTTTTCCCAGAAAAATAATAAAACACAGTAGGTACGACACGATGTCTTTATCAATAAGTGAGATAGAAAGATACGTCATGAAGTAAAGTTTTATGGACAAGAAAACAATAAAGCAATAAAACCCAATGAAAACTCTATAATAATAAAATTGACTGTCTCATAATAATAGCGCATTGTATGACTAACTACGGAAAAGCGACGCATACGCGTAGCGTAACAGGAAAAAGAACTCGTTCCACATTCAAATTGGAATAAGAATTTGAATACACGATTGTCATTGGTTGACAATCAATCATTATAGTTTTTGAAATTCGAATTCTTCAACGTAACGGCCCTGATTCGATCAGTAACTGGCTGCTTTTTGTATTGAATACTTTATCTTTTGTTTTTTTTTTCAACATGGCGGCTACACATGTTAGAGCTTTTAAATAAAAATATGATTTGAGCAACAGTACAGATGATTAATGGTCGTGTGTAGTCGTGGATAAAAAGCCTAGCTAATACATTCTGTAATTGTTTTCATAATGCAGATTTAACTGATACCAGCGCAACTGTTTTAATTTGGAATCGGTATGTATACGAGCTAGCTACCGATAACTCTGAACGAAGTCCATTTACCATAGGAGTTGTGCAATCGGGAGGGTCGAATTACTTTTTTTTTCATCTTTATTTTATTTAGGGGCTTGGGCACCTTATGGACGCATGTCAGCCCCATTGTAAGGTGGTCGAATTACGTGACCGTAATAATTACTCGTTTTTTGTTCGCTGCATTGAGAATCTTTAAGATTATTAAGTAGTTGTGAATTAAAAAAATACCTCAGTACCTAAGCACAGGTTGGAATATTTAATTGTCTACTGAAGGGTGTTATTTTAAAGTCTTTAAGTTTCTCGAATATTTACTCAAATGCTTAATCTTAGAGCACTCGGTTCACTTCACGTTGAAGGTTCTTGAAATATTATTTTTTCCCGTTGACGAGATTTTTGTGTGTTTTGGGAATTACGTATGTAGGTATATTGAGTGATTGTTACTTAGAATAGTTACATTCTTCCTTTGTATCTAGTCATTGTAATAATATTTCAGAGTTAATATCTGTGCGTCTACCTTATTAATAAATACAATTTTTATTCTTGCTCTAATATTGATAAGTGAAATTTAAACTATCCTTAAGAAGCACAGACTAATATTAGAGTCAATTTTCCAAAACTCTACAGCTCGTTAAAAAATAATATGTTCACGTGATACCAAAGCTCTAGGCTGTCAATAACTATTCAAACATAAATAGAGAAAAAAAAAACTCGTCAAATATTCGTTTCTAAACGTAACCGAACATTGTGTAGTAGATGAGTGGGTACAGTAAACGCCGGGGGCTATGTTAGTTTCTGAACGTGATACCGAGATGATGGATCGCCACGGTTTGGGAAATTATGCGGACCGGACTCAATCAGCGATGACGGTAACTTGAAGTACCTACGTAGCAAAAAAAAAAACTAAGTAACAACATTTTTTTAGAGACAAAGTTGTACTTTGTTACCGTTTTATGTACTTACCCACACTTTGTCAGTCGAAAGCTGATCAACCTTTACTATTGAGACTTCTTGTTAAAAGCGTAGAGTCGATTGATCGGTACCTATCATATTAATAAGAAAGTATTGCTAGTGGAAGTAAAAAATATAGTTCTAAAGCGAACGCCTGTCCATCAAACAAGAAACGTGCAAGGAATCGAAAACAGAAGCGGTGACTTTAGATTTTAATCAATATTCTTAATACTATCTCTATCTTTAAAAGTTCCTACTACGTAGACATGCTCCGCGTAATAGACTGCGTTAACGGACAATATTGGTTTAATCCAGTGATAGTTAAAAACATTGATGTCTTAACTAGCGCAAAAAAAAGACCCACGTTCAATTGTGGGAAGGCGGGCGGGGCTTGTCAATTGTGTTACCAACCGGAGCTAGTTCAGTATTATCCGGCAAAATATCTATGCACCTGCCACCGTCAGACCGCCATCTTGCGAGGTACCTACATATTTCGACGGGTTATACATAATGAAGTCAATGGTTTGACGTTTTTGTGTAAAACCAATCGCACGTTACGCTGTCGTTTACTATCGACGAATCAACGTTCACGTCGTCTCGCATGGCGCACCGAATGAACCAATCACAGAGTGATTTATTCTACAGCACATCTTGCGCTTATTTCATTGGTGCAGAATAATCAAGAGGACGAGGCCGTTTTTGAGAGTGAATTTTGCAGGGAGAAATACTTCCACGGCTTTTTTATTCGGAGGCTTAATCCGAATGGTGATAAAGGCGTATAGTTCTGTCTATCACGCTTGGTACAGTGAACAGCACATTAGCCATAACATTTTATTTGCAAAGTCGCCCAGAGTGCAAGGATATGAGATTGACGAGCTGTCGACCGTACAGATCTCAAGATGAGGTTAACATGTGTGGCGGATGAACATTTGGTCTAGCATGTAATTCTGGTGCACAGTGGCGCAGTTGGAGTGGCACTAACAGCAAATGCAGCTTGGCTTGATAGTTCAGTTGACAAAAATCCCTTTTACACTATTATTTGCAATGTAATGGCGGTCAGTAATAGCTTGGCGAGAACACGTGGTACTTGTAGGTAGTGTCAGCAAAGCTAATTTGTAAGTATAATTACTAGTTAACCTGCATTTGGTAGATATTTATTTGTTATATAGCCTGTATACGTCCTACTGTAGGGCCTTCTCTCAGAGAGAGAGTATGCTTAATTACCACGCGTGCCCACCGCGGAGTGGCAATTTTAAGCGCTGAGGAGGTATGTGGACATCTCAGTCACTCAGGTTTCCTGACCATGTTTTCTTTCACCGTTAGCGAGCGGTTTGGTAGATATAAAACCATTGAAATTGACAATTTGAAACGCTGATTTGATTCACGGTGAGACCACCTTTCTTGGAGAAATAGTAACACTATAAGTTTATAAAGTAGCATATAAATACATAAATGTACCCATGATCATAAATCAATAAACAAAGTGGCTACCAGTCAACCGTGCGCGATCAACAATCAAAACTTTCTTTTTCGAATTGACAGTTTAAAAAATCGATCTAGTAATAGGTAAAAACACACACACACACACATGCACGCGATTCTAATCGTTAATACCAACATCACGACATGTCACTCTATGGGTATAGCAGAGCCGGTATATCTAACAAAACTTACATCACATTATTAGATGTCACGTCAACAAACAAAAATCTTTTCGATCGGTAGCGGACCAAATCCCGCGTGATCGATTCTGACATCGCATGAAATTAATTACTATATTATACCTTCGGCTATTGCTGCCACGTGTGTGCATTCAAAATGTACAAAACTGGGGATCACAGTAAAATGGTTTGGTAAAAAGTGTTGCAACGAGTTTTTACGCAATTGTTTCGCCGTTTTGCTGACGGTACTCGGATTTATCTTGGTCGTGGATCTGTGTTAGCATTATTTTGAGAAGTAATTATTAATCTACCCGCCTGTTACCGAATTTCAGGCCGGCACAGTACAGTGTGCAACAAAGAGCTATCGATTGGGAATAATAGAAAAGTGGACCGATGCCAAGTAGCCAGATCGTCGATGGCTGATAAATGATTAAATGCGTTTTCGGTAGAGACGTTTTTCGAAGCTAATTATGATGATGGAATGCACGGCTAGCCTACCGTAAGTACTTTCATTTCGACTGGTTTTTTTTATCTTGTATTTGTGCTGGTAAGTAACCAGATTTAGTTACCGTTCTAACTGAGTGGTGCTTGCGTTAATGCAACTTTCGTCCAAACTAGCGTAAAATAAAGGATATTATTTTGTTTATTTACATACATACATTTACACATTTGTTTATACATTTAGCTATATTGTGAAACTGTTTTTCCTTTGTTCTTAGCACAGAAATTGAAAAGGAATGGTCTTAAGACAGATGGGACTCCAATTTTGTATGCTTTATCTACCTATGTATTTTGTAAGCTTTAAGTTTCCTACGAAATAAAAACTCATCAACCGTCACCAGTTGGAACAACAGCTCTTGAGATTTTTTTATTATGCCAAAAGGAGTGAAATACGAGATCGTTAAAAACGATATTCCGCGCGGCAGGCGTAATAACCGTCGATGGACAAAAACCATCCAATTCGAGGTAGACAATGATTCCATGATTCCGGCGCGGAATTCAATTCCCACCCGAATTCGGCCTTTAAACGGAATCACCGCGAGTAAATTTGACAAAAGTATTTTATGAACGTATAAATTTCAAGATGTCTGCCGTCGGCCGATGGCGATCGGAACACTTCAATACACTGGGGGCTACTGAGGACCGACATTTGCATTTTGGCCTCCGTCGAAATTCACTCCAGATATTTTTTTTAATTGACGTTTGATAAGTTGTATGCCCTGTTCACCAAACAGGATTTACTGTTAAATGTCAAAGACAAAATCAACATTTCATATTAGAACCCCATTCATTTGTTGCCAATGTCGATGATGCAAATATTTCAGTGTGACCTCCTATAGTTGGCAGACGGCAAGTTCAAAGCTCAAATGTTTACGCATAAAGTTATGTTGAGGCGAGCTTTGTTCATTACCCTTTCCGGTCTTAACACTAAGGTTTTTTTTCTTATATTTTTATAAAGGTAATACGACCTCAGTGTCAACATTCACAGGGTAGAGGCCGTTATTTTAGCGAAACCGCGCTTTTTGTCGACCATCTCAACAATTACAAACCAAATTAATGATTTAAACACATACACAGCCATTCTGCTTACACAAATACACTCTTGCGCAGTACACGAAACGTACATACATAGAAGTACTTATCATATAGAGGATCTTACAATAGGATTACATTGCCATAAATGGATCGATATAACCAGTTATGAGCACTTATGATTCCTCTCCTATAGTTAATATCGTCGAAGGATTTTTACCTTTTGTTTAGAGACCTTGTAAGTACGCGCAATTAAATGTCCAGACCTTAGGACCCTGGCTTCGTTTACATAAAATTTACATACGAATATAATCTCATAAAAAAAATCGTAGTCTGATGAAATATAAAAAACTTAAATTTATCCGTAGCATTATTATGCGATTTTTTATATGGAAAACGTCTGAAACTCTGAACTACTTTAATTATATCTCAATTTCAATTTGAATCCTGTTTTATGGATTAAATGCCCCATTAAACGGAAGCCCAGAACAACTCGGAGTTATTAAAAAGATGAGTAAACGAATCGTGTCGAATTTAAAAACTATAAACGGACCGTCGAAAACGCATTAGAAGAGCCAATATTTCAAATTAAGAACAATTCAAATCAAATCTCCGAATTCTTGTTAGAGTAGGACGCATGTAGGGTTGATGACCCGATGAAATGTCAGTCTGTTTTTCTCTCACTCTAACTCGCAGCTGTCACGTATGTTCATCTCGGTCTCGGAGAGATGTTGATCTTGATACGTCACATTTTTAATAAACGAACTTCATATGACATGGCGCACGGAAATTTGTTTCGATGATTAATATGGCCGCTCTATACGAAACTAATTATGCTTTGTTTTTCAAACGTTATTAAAAATATTGATAGTTTCACGTCAATGCAAGATCAGACAATTAACGATTCGTGTGTAGAAAGTCGAGACAGCAAAATGTTAATGTGTAAAAGTTTTAATATTGGCACGCATTAGAGCTCATACGAATTAGATGAATGGATTCAATGAAAATACCTATTACAATTAAGGTTTTCGAGCTTTAGGTATTCCTAGGTAAAGTGCTCATAGTAATTTAGCAGAAAATACCTAACTGTACTAAGACATTATGATACGTTAACTGAAATTATCAACCATTCATTAACTTGTAATTAATCTACTATTAACTTTTTTACGCAAAATCATTTGAACTAGGGCATCAGCGCATCAACGAACAGTTAATCGACTTTAATAACATAATAAACCTGTCGCCGATGGCGTTATATTAGGTATTGGGGCTTTAATTCCAATATTTAATACAAAGATACTTTGAAGACGAAGAATTTGAATTTGACAAAACAAATTAAAGAACCAACTCTGAGATCCGATAAAAAACTTTCGTTAAGATGTATATTAGACATCATACTGAGCGACTTACATACAACTAGAATAAAACTTCATTATATGACGTTTAACAAATTGTTCCTTTTTCAAATTGACCAATGATACCATTGTGTTCGCTCCTAATGGCGTGTTCTATTTTCAAATCTCATTCTCTTTTCTCTCTCGAGTTGCTTTCAGATTCATTCGAATTTGGAATGCGTTGGCTGTACTAACGTTTTCCCACACGTCTTTTAAAAAGTTGTTTGTCTTTTTTGTTAAAGAGCTTGATTAATAGCATGTTTAGAGCGATGATTGTTCTTTGCAGTTTAAAAAATTACTCTAGTTTTCAGTTTAGAAACAACCATTCAACTAGATAAGTTGTATTTCATTGATCAAATATGACACACGGAACTAAGACGTGATTTATCATAAAATAAATTGGCGAAGCCGTGGATTAAAGTATGGGTGGCCAGTATTGAAAAGGTTTTATTTTTCTTTTTTAATCTAAAACATGCATCAGCAGCGTAGAGCCAAATGTCACTAGCGAAGCGGGAGATATTGCCAAACATCAAAGGGGTTTTTGTTGAAAAAAGATTTAAAATTTCGAAGGGCGCGTCCCTAGGCAAAATGGCGGCCAAGATTATAATAACGATTTTAAAGTCCCCTCGTGAGTTTTATGTATCGTGTATATTTTATTTTTAGTTTTTTAGGAAGGGTTGCGTGTAAGTGGACGCGGGGAAAATTGGAGGCCAACGCCGCTTCAGATCACAAATATGGTCCGGACTGGGGTGCAAGCTGAGTATGTTATTGTGGAGGACAAAAACTATAAAAGTAAAAATTATTTAACCATGTGTTTCAGAATTTCAGAACGTATGTTTCATTGATCAATTATTACGGTACAGAATGCCTCATGCTATTGATAAACCTTGCTATTGCGTGCAAAAGAAAATAAAATAAGAGATGTAAGACAAAGCATGATACCCCTTATATTACGGTCACATTTACAACTTTAACGCAGTCCGCTAAGAAGTTGACCTTTTCATTGAAACAGAAAAAAAAAATTACTCCAAAAGTAACATTGTCGTGTCATTGTCAGAATACTGAGAATGACCAATTGAACGCTTCCTCGGAAGATTTGTTTTTTATTGACAAAACTCTGAGAGATAACAATTGGAACGAATTTAGTATTGAATTGAGTGAATCATGCTCTGTTCCTCTAGATGACTTTTCTGGTTAAGACCACACTCATAATTAATTTGTGGTAAGTTTGGTAAGTAGAGGTATTAACTCAATGTCAGTATCACTGAAACTTTTGTTCTACAGTGTTTGAAAATATTTTGTTACGTTTTCCATTTTTATATTTTTTTATTTTATGTGGTTTTAAACTATATACTTAGAGGGATTAGGACCCAGAATGTACCTAGTAACGAATCCTTGCATGCTTTAATATCGGGAACACAAATAAATAAATAGTCGTGGTAAGAATACAAGATTTCTGTTAAGATGCAAAAGCCCCCAGAGTGCACAGATGTAAAGGTTGATTGCTGTCAACTGTACCTAACACGTATTTATGTTTATAAGTTTCATAATGTATTAATAGTCCCCTTATCTAACGACGGCCCAAACGATCGAAGTCCAAAATGCAAGCTAATTAATGTCAGTTAATATTCAACTATTATATTCACACATACGTACACATACAACGTAACCTAACCTTAAAATTTGAGGTGCAAAAATACCAATACCAATAAGGCATAAGTCCTAATAAAAATGGCATAGAAAGTTAAGGAATAACGATATATTTGACATACACACGATGGAATATTTTCACCGATACGTGAGCGGGATTGAAACACAGGACCTGCATACTGATGTCCACTGTGCGACTTTTCCGTGCGCGTTTCCGACGTCCCTTTTTCTATGGAAATATGCGCTTTTGCGTAACACAAGGGACGTGATAACGGCGCATGCGCATGTGCACGCTGCTCGACGAGAGTGGCTAATGAGCTGGTGTCTTTATTGATATAATTATCCTTAGTTTATTCTGATTTATGGCACATCTATGTGATTGTAATTCAAATTAGAAAAAAAAGTTTTTGAAATGGTCTTAGTTATAAGTAAAGGTTGGAAAAATATTTTTCTATTTCTGGGAATGTGATGATATTTATTTAATATAATATCTTTTTTAGTAATGAAAAAATGTTTTTGATTAAGTAACTTTTTTATATTATTCTGGAATTTGAAGATCGGCCAAAAACTCTGGAAATAAGTTTGTATGGGTGAACTCCCGATGGAAACAATGGTTTTGTTTCGAGACAGATTGTGTATCACCCTTCTGGCTTAATAAGGATATACTCGTAAGCATACCTCCATACTTAGAGGTGGTCAATGGTCTGCAAAACACGCCTAAATTATAACTTTTCAAATCTATAATAAAAATAACAATTGACAATCGATCGATTGGGTCACCGTCAATCCCGCGCCATACCGCCAATTGAATTCATTGTGAAACCTCCTATAACTAATGCGTAACCCGCATATTAAACTACCCACTGGAGTTCTACCACATTCTGGTGAACTCTGACTTCATACGTCGAATTTGCGAGCTACAAAACCAGTAGTAACATTGATTGTTTGTTACAACTATAGAGCGAAAACGGGGAAACAATCGACCGTCCCATATCGGAGTTCGGATTTCGAATATGGAACTATTTAAAATTTCGAATCCGTTGCGTTATCGCCTATACGTGCTGGCCTTTTCCGATTGTTCTTTTTTGTTTTTTAATTTAGCGGAATTAGAACGCGGTATGACCGTCATCGATATTCTTTTGGTTCTTGATATCCGCCGGTCTTCCTTTTTATTATTTTTGTGAGACGGTTCCAGTCTGTTACTTAGGATGTAACATTTTTAAATATTAATTTTTTTATTGTTCGTAGTGAATTTAGACTCTACGTTGAATCAAAGTTCCAAGCCGACGGTTCAGGTCGAAGAATACACAATAAATCACGTTTAAAGAGACATAAAAGGCGTTTTCAGAAGAAACCTCCCAAAACTGTCCTTTCGAAATCAGGATTTCACTGTATAAAGTTGTTTATCCATTATTCATTCGACTTTATTCATCTTTTGCAGTCTTAATGCGATTCCGATAAATTCTATTTAAGGTAGTTTAACCTTCCCGTTCTCCGTATGTAATACATCTTGCATTGTAGCATGTAAGCACGCATCAAAATTTCGAATAAAGAACGTTCGTTCGACACGTAGAGGTTTTTTTCTTAATTTTCAATCGCCCCATATCATTACCTGCCAGCATTAAACGCCTATAATGTCAGAATCATCGCGCGTTTGCACAATCGAAATATTATTTCTAAATTAAACGTTCTTAATACATTGTTGCTAGTACAATCGACGTCTGATCTCTTCGAGGAGCGCAATTATTAACGAAAATGATCTTAGGAAATAAGTTAAGAGAGTAAAAAAACGTTTTGAGAATACGAGAGGAGGCCACAAAGAGGCCGCGATAAATGCAAGTCACTTCATACGAATTACTTTTGAACTCTTTTGTTTCAACCTTGTAAGACAAAAACATAGGTTTTTGATACCGCGGCGCCGTTTCTCGATTGTAGTTGTTAGTAATCGATCGATTGTGATTGCGACCGAATAGAAATGCGTTCTAATTAAGGTGTCAATGCTTCCAGATTTGCCGCGCCGCGAGCGGCAGTTAAAAAGAAAAATATCCTTTTAAAATGTCACGTGTGTGGAATATTAAGCGTTTGAGCGGTTTGACGCAAACGTGAAATATTTAGTCGTCGTGCTGCGTGATTGTTAATGTGTGTTTCATGTTTGATTTACATTTTGATCCATTTTTGCTGTTACCAATTTGTTATATAGGTTTTGAGTCTGCTGTAAGAATGTTACTAAGAAGATATCTTAGTGACATTTTTAATTTTCACGAAAACTAAGGATTATTATTCCCCGCTGTGAGAGGAAAAAATATAGTCAATATATTTTCATAGTGTTCAAAATATAGAAGAGTCTGCGTCTGTTTCCCTGCAAACCAAATCGGATTATGAAAGGGGTGAGTCCAGTTTTATAGTCAATTATATTTGAGTACAGTCCACTACACAAAAAACACTCTAAAATTGATCTTAAAATGAAGGGAATAAGGACGACATTATTGCGGGGATGGGTTGACGCGTGGTCTAGCATGCGAGGAGCGGCTTTCCATTTTTTAAATAAACTTTTTTTTTAAATAACCCGAAGGGGAATGTAATAAAATTACATGTGGGGGAGTCTTTTTTGAATAAATCTCTAGACTGATTGTTGCCGGGACGAACGAGTGAGTGAAGTGAAATTTTTCGCTTTGAAAACGTTTTTAACTTGCCTAAAGCTTTTGTCTTGGAAAAAGGCGCACTGTTTTTTTGTATCTTCCAATATACCTGAAAAAAAAAATACTTTAACTTTCGTAAGCACTACACATTATTAAAAAAAATTCAAGTAAGTAAATCTGAAATAACCCCCACTTTCTCGTACGGTTAATCTACTATTTACAGCTTACAGTTGGCCAAAGTGTATACAAAACAAAAACAGCTGACCTCTGTTAATAATAGATTAACGTATGGTTAGCGTACGAGAAACCGGGGGTAAAGTAAAAAAATTTTGCTGTTATGTCAATATAATGCCAAAATACTAGGAGTATAAAAATATATCGGCCAACATGCTGACGGATCACATCAGAAATGAGACAATTCACTAAACAACTAACGTAATTGACATAACCTGTAATCATACTTACTTATAGTCGATGGGTACAAAGGTTCTCAAGCAAAGACCACGAACTGGCAAACGCAGCGTAACTCTGGCAGCGGTTGGATGAGGATAGCCGAGGAAAGAAAGAACTGGCATGCCTTGGGGAAGACCTACATTCAGACGGGACGAGTACGGGCCAAGTGATGCTGATCACGACGATGATGACGTGGGAATTCAATGACATCATACAATTCAAGGCCTCATTTCCACACTTATCGGCTACTGATACTAAAGCCGATGCCTCGACTGCAAGACGACAGTTCACGCACTCTAAATGAGTAACCAATAACGCGCATTAAGAGGTCACCCGATGCATGCCATGTAGCATACAGACATCCACTCGAGAGAGCTTTCCGTGAATAAAAACAAACTATCCCTTGAAATACGATCAAAGTTAAAAAGAAATCAGGGTCCTATTGGTTTGATCTCATTTCATGAATCAAAGAGGTCATTGAAGATCCTAGAACCGGCAAATACCCCAGTATTTCCAGCAAACAGCAACAATTTTTATCAACGGTTTGTTTACAACCATAGAGCTTATTTAGAATGGAATATATGAAAATCGATTTATGACAGTATGCATCATACTTAGCGTGTTAGGTACTTAGAAAAGACGAAGTGAGAAGTTCGCGGAAAAAAACTTTTGCGGACAAATTTGTTTGAAAATCGCGTTTACTTGCGTAGTTCTATTATTTTATTTAAGTAGCTACCCTATAAAAGTTATGCCTCAGCATATTTATAAGACTAAAATCTGTAGTATCGATGTGTCATATGAGTAGCTCCGCAAATGCCCGCTCTTACATGACATCAGGAGCAAGCGCAAGTCGTTGACCCTGATTTATGTAGTTGTAGATGGCGATGTTTTTTTAATTATGATACTCTTACATATTCTTACGACGAATATGTAGAGTATCATCGATGACGACAATAATAATAATAACCCTATACCAAACAACCATATGAGCTGTTAGGATGGTATAGGTGCTGGGCAAGCCTACTCCATCTAAAAAGCAATGTCCCACGCACTGCAGCGTCCGAGTGGCCCCTTCACCCATCTAGTGTGAGTGATGGTGCCACTGGACGCTGCATAAATAATGTCATTACGTTAATATGGCAAGGCCAAAGTTTAGTTTATAAGAAAGAGGAAATATGAAACACGAAAACTAATGTACGATTCCACTGGAATGGAATTCCAGATGGCCCTTTGCATTTCCCCCCAGATCTGAACAAAATCTGCCCAAAAATTGACATTTTCAAAAGAAAAACGTCAAAAATGTATTTTTTATAATTTCAAAGAATAAAAATAGAAAAATCGTTTAGTAGTTTCATTCAAATAAAACCCAAACTTTATTTAAGAAAAAATATATATCAGCCATAGCATCCGCCACATCGTGTCCATGTGTCGATTCAAGCGTGTCAATTTCAATTCCGTACATTTTTTTAAATTAAATCGTTGTAGCATTTGTGAAGACCACAGAACATATTATTTCTCTGTTCTGTGGTGGAGATGGAACCAAATTCGTGCATCTTTTAGGCATTGAGAATTGCGAAACAACACGAATGAATCATA
This sequence comes from Yponomeuta malinellus, assembly GCA_947308005.1. NCBI lineage: Eukaryota > Metazoa > Arthropoda > Insecta > Lepidoptera > Yponomeutidae > Yponomeuta > Yponomeuta malinellus. Next base: position 4,881,574 of record OX371019.1, read on the forward strand.
TACTTAAAGTACTCCATGGAACGAATGAAAATATATTGTAATTTGTGTGAATAGGATAGACAGAGAACAATTTTACATAAAAAATTGGAAAAAAATTCTGGAGGTTAATCTTTTATCTGCAAATTACATACATTCGAATATTGTAATTTCCAGATAAAAGATTAATCTCCAGCATTCCCCAAAATCGATTTTTTCCCTCAGAAATTCCCCCCAAAGAACGTTTCCCTCCAAAAGTCTCCCCTATGCCAAAAAAATGGAAAGGGAGGAAATTTCTCCCATCTGATAATACTGGATTCCACTCTTCATTCGTTCATTTATTTATAAATTCATTCATTCATTTATTCATTCATTCATTCATTCATTCATTCATTCATTCATTCGTTCATTATTTCTGGCTCAACGATTCAAAATGGATCTTGGCCTCCGCAAGTAAAAGACAAATCCCCATCCATCCAGACAAAGACATCTAAAGAACTAGAGTTGATTTAGTTGTTCTACCTACTACAAATTCATAATAACCCTTCTCTACCAAAATGCCATTGATTGAGTAAAAGAACTAAAAAATTATAAAACTGTAACAATAGAACACACCTTTGGATAATAGCATGTTACCTACCTTCTTCTTTAACAATAATAACCACTGGCCCGTATAATGGCTTCACTTAATATTCCATTTTCAAAAATATTTGAATCGTCATGCTTACTTCCTTTGTCCTGATCGAAACGGCAGCGATTCTAACGATATCTGATTTTAACTTTCGTATTTGTCGATCGACTTTAGCTCGGAAACTCATAAGTTTAGGAAATTGCTATAAGAAACTTATGACTTGAGTTCTTATCTTTCAAAACCACTAGACTGCTGATAATTTCTTACTAGAATCTATTTGGAGAGTTAGTTAATACAATGTTAATAAAACTAAGTAAAAACAAGACAAGTGGGAGCTTTACTGAATAATCAGTAGTCAACTAAACAATTTTATAGAGCACACCCGCACCATACACATTATAAAACATATCAAAATGAGAGTACCAGAGAACATCATTAAATTCAATATTTTTCGTTTAAAAAAGGACCCAGCATATCTCAGCCATTAATCACTAAAACTACCGACCTTCAAGGAGAACATCGGAATAAAATCGCCAATCGAAATAAAGCACTTAAAAACGAAACGTCATTATCGCAAAGCATAAATAAAAACAAAACGCAAACGTCGAAACGAAATCGAGCGCAAAAATTGAATATCGGATATACGATTTAAAACAGAATTCGTTAAAAATACGAGCGAGGCCCGAACTGCATTAATTAAAAATTCTCGGTAGAAAATTCAGAAATAGAATTCGCATCCGAATGGCTCCTTGTACGGTTTAAAAGTTTGGAAGGAACAAAAGAAGAACGCGGGAGCAACCCTTTTAGCGCTGATAATCTGTTCCTTGGCCCTGTTCGCTTGTTTTTTATTTATTTTACTTATTTCTTGTCACTTTTTTTCCTCCAGTCCAAGATTGTACGCAACATTTTTACTTCGAAACGAGGCTTTTTAAAGTTGCTCCCAAGATTTATTACTTTTTGTTCCCTTTAAGACCTGTCTTCGGCGTTGGAATTAATTGATAAACGGCTGAATATGTCAATATTTTTCAACCAAACTTGGATGTGTGTTATCATCATATTTTTAAATCCCAACTTCCACAGAAAAAATACTGGCCATGAAGACAAAAATAAGGATTAAAAAAGTTATTCTATAAATTCTCATTCCAAGTTCAAATTTTTTACAAAAATAGACCGCAATCCTTCCGCCCTCTCGTTTGGTCGTTTGGTTAGTGCTTTACATGAAATATTATTTTATGGAGTCAACATCTGCGTTCTTTCGTATGTGTGCGTGAACATTATCCCGGCAGAGCGAGGGGTTTATGTACACAAGTGAAAGAGAAACTTAAAAAATATATCGATTCAAGTGGAAGTATTTTTAGAAATCATGGGCTGGGTAACCACTTATTGAAGATTAAAGTACATGAAGTAATGGGAAGTAACTTTTTTGATTCGGTCTGGATATTATTACAGTCAGAGATGGAAATATATTCATTTAATGGCTTTGATGGTATATCTGCATCACAACTGTGAACGAGTTACTATCTTTGTAAGCTTGCAGCGTTTTGATTTATTCAAACTTTTTTAGAAAAACAAGCAAGTCAACAGCATAGTTTTTTCTTGTGTCTCGGGAATCATGTATTTATTGAGTTCTTTCAACTCAATTCATACATTTTTGGTTACTTCTAGCATACTGCCATTTCCATTGCAATCCATCTGAATCGTCAAATCACACGACACGGGCACATTTTTTAAAATTGGATCGAAAAGCGAAACCCTTCTATTTTTAAACTGTCATGGCTTCACCCTTTTGTGTGGCCAGTGTTTTGTGCAGCCGCGGATATAAAAAAAGTTTTGGATTGAAATCCAAAATACTTCGCTGTCGTTGTCCAAAACTCTTGATCAATTTTGCGTACCTAGGTATTTTGTAGCAGAAATCTCTTAAAATGAGCTCTTACTTCAGAAACTATCTCGTTTACTTACATCCGAAAACTGTTGTGAGACAGAGCTCAGCTGTGTTAGTTTTGGCATTAGGTTTTTTTCAACCCACCCTTCTCTTTTTAAATTTAACTCTTTCGACGATTTTAATATTTCGGGAACATTTTTAGCTTAGGGCGAGGGGTATGTGGGTGTTTTTTAGTTTGTGCTGCACGTTTGTGTGAGTCTGAGTACAATGGTTGAATTCTTCATGGCTGCTAAGGTACTTATAGCATGCGGGCGTTTTCTGAATTAAAACTCCTAAATTGATTGAATATGAATAATGAATGTATTGAATTGAAAGGGTTGTCTGTCTGTCGTGTGCTTTAGTTCTATTTTTATTTGAAATTGTATATCCCTTTTCAATTGTATGGATTTTACTATCAAGATTATTAGGCATAATAAAAATATGCATTTATTTTGTTAGGCATATACTAGGTACTTAAAAACTTACTAGTTGTTACTTCTTCTCAAATAAGTAGGTACTTACTTAGGACAGAATCGTCGAAATACAAAAAAGCTTCAAATAACAACAGAGAGTTAAACAAAAACAATTAAACGTAATGACTTGTCAACATTTCATTAAAAAAACATAACCCTCTCTCAATTAAACTCGAATAAAACCGGCGAGGAAAGAAAAAAAAAGGATGCTATCCCTTTTGTGGAGAAAAAAAAAACAGGAGTGAATGTCCTTGCCAGAAACAGCCAAACATATGCGCCTCGACCACAGAAGAAACCAAACCAACACATCACCAATGATTGATGTAGATTGAGCCATATTTGAGAGCAGCGACAGTGTAGATTCATACAAAAACCAGCAATGTAGGGTGAATAAGACGATGTTGACAGAATATCATGCGTTGAGGAATAAAGGGGATCTTTGTTAAAATTATGATGGAGTTCGCGTGTAAAGCATTTTTTGGAAAAGGAACGGAGAGGCAATGTGGGTTTTGAGGACTGTTTTTTTTTCCAAATATTGTAAGAATCTTATGGGATAAAATGCAACTGAATTTGAATTTTTCACTTTAGAACAGAATGGGGTGTGATGGAAATACTCTTTTAGCTCCATGTCAGGTAACTGTAGTTTTTCCGTAGTCACGCCGGTTTCGGGTACTTTTTATACGGTTGCCCTTTGCTAAAACATCTCCTATTTGGTCGAACAGTTAATCAACTGTTAACTTAACAAATTTTAACGAATGCTGTGTCGTGTAATGCAAAGATTATTCAAATTTCTGGACGAGATGCTGCAATAAACCAGCTAATCATCGAAAAGCCTACTATCCTGAATCCAATCAACGAACAGGCGTAGGTATGTATCGTCAAGTTGGCAAAAAAATTAATTCATAAAAGTATTTTTGTTAGTTCTCTGTTACTTTTAACAGAGAACTAACAAAAATACTTTAACGAATTTTATCTGTCTTTTAGCTGACAAATCTCTTTAAAATTGTAATAACAGATAAAACATGGTATTTAATTTATATATAATAACTGAAATGGTTAAGCTTACAAACAAAAAGATTTAAAAAGAAACAAAGGAGATTATTAACAGTGTCGACAGATTTGGAAACAAAAAAATATAGTGCTGTAGTAATCTTAAAATTGTAATAGCCTCAATTTACACATCTTAATAACTCACTAAAACAATCATAATAACGATCCCCAGTAACTCAACAAAATGTACGCCTCAGCTGAAAGCCAACAAGCGAAATGTCGCTTCAGTATTCCAGAGTGACAATGTCATATTTACTATACGACATGTTAGTTGAGCATAAACTCGTGGTAACGGTCAGTTTATGGCTCTACTGGCAGTAAAGTCTGTAGAATCCTCGGTTTATATGATTATGATGACTAGGACTAGATTGGCGTTTTCACTCATGTCGGGTCTGATACACCTACACCTAAGGTATTCAACCATATTACCTAGGACTAGGAGAGTAGTTAGAACGGAGTAAAAAAGGTAAATTATATAATAGAGAGTAATTATGGGCCCATGAGATGTAATTTGTGCAAAAAAGTGAAAATCCCAAAAGTGTCAATTACTGTAAGTGCAATTAGCAGGGCAGAATTGTCAACGTATCAGCCTTTAGCCTTTAGCAGCAAATCCACGCAGCGTAACAGTAAAGGGCATGGGTGTAAAAGTTCATGAGCTGTACCGGGCTTATTGTTACAGATGTTTTAGTGTCGAGAGTAGAGGTAGAGTTGAGAGAGTCAAAACATTAATATAGATATTTCTTAAGCTAAGAGTGTACAAGAGTGGTCGCGGAGTTATCATTACTGGACGAACGTGTAATCTATTTGTTTTATCTGTTGAGTAATTTTTTTTTTCTGTTGTTGTGCATATTATGTTACTTATCTGTTTATTTTTTTTCTGTGATGTGTCTTCTTGGTGTAATAAATGTTTTTCTTCTTCTTCTAATTCCGCTTCGCCTCGGCCCAAATACGTAAGTCCATCAGTGCCTAGTCGTGGCCAAGGCTTGTATGGAACTTTTCTCAAATAATGCGCGGAAATTAAAACTAATTAGTACCAGGCAGAACATTTTATTTGAAAATAAACTTACTTTTCAAACTCAATGACGAACAACAATATTTTTCCCCGCGTTGAAGTGTTTATTTGTTTTTTTTTTTCAACAGCTTTCTATTTGCAAGCCAGTTCGAAATTGAAATAAAATCTTTGATAAGTTACCTCATTTTTAAATTACACGACAGATATCAGTTAATTATGTAGTTTATTTAGCCGCTAACACACGCTATATTGGATTTTCATACAACTTTTGCCGGCCGCTGCTTGCATGTATCTGGCCAGTAAAGCAATTTCGATTTATCTCGAAGAAGGTTGTCAAAATAATGCTCATCAAGCATGTTTGAGAAAAATACAATTACATTATATACGAATTCCGACTCGCAATTGGCTAGTTTTAATACATTAACGTCCCAAAATATTCAGCCGTTGGTGCGAGTTGTTTCTGTGTTATAGAGTTCTCAGTTGACAATAATTTGTTACACTTTCCTTTAACAAAATCAGGGGCCTGTTCTTTGTTAGCCATCTCAAGGAAAGAGACAGATGAATTGTTTGCTAGTTAGGAGATGGCACATGTAGAAGAGGAAGCACCTACAATCAAAGCTCCGTCCCACGATCCTGTAAACATCGATGCTGGAAATACGGCGCTCAATAACGCAATAATACCTTTATATCGCAGACACTACGCCCTGTCTGGCTATTTGCGACTAAACAGCGTTCAATGGCTCTTTTTGTCATACCCAGCTTAACTACACGCAGTCCACTGCGTTCGGAGTGTCTAGAAAGTGCGAAGTGCATTCGTGTGAACATTTTACTTATGCTTTGTTTAGACTGTGTCTGAGGTCGCGAAGTGAATTTGTGTGAGCAGTGGCTCACGCGGTGACCTCAGTGGCAGTTTTGTACGGAATTCGGAAACGCAGACATAGTCAGTTGTCATAATAATATCTATCTTGGCATATGTGTGAGCATCGCGGCTCATTAAAAGTAAGTTTGAGTTGTTTTATGAAAACAGCGACGGTTAATCTCTGATTTTGATTGTAGTAATTGTAGTGACTGCCTCGTTGGTCTAGCGGTATCGCGTATGATTACCATGCCGGAGGTCGTGGGTTTAATTCCCACTCTGGGCCGCCGTAAATTTCTACAAATGGCTTCAGCTGGGTGTATGTCCATGTTTGTGATGTCCTTGCCTGGCCACCATAGCACAGGATATCCTAGTTTGGGACCAGGACAAGTGACTGTGTTGTGTAGAAGGAAGGAAGAAGTTATTGTGTTGTGTGTATGTTTGCATTGATTTGTCTTTGGAAACAAAGATTCGAGAAATATTGGTTTATTCGTAAGGCAAGATACACAAATTACTTTTTTTACACATATCTACAGTATTTTATTTAAAATTTATCGTCAAGCAAAATTGTCTAATGGTGGAAAAATCAAAAAATCGTGGCCGTGGTCGACCAGGGTACTGTTTCATGCAACTAAAATTCATGGTATACTATGGAAATTGATGTAAATAGTGAAGTCGATTCACTCACAGATTAACAAGCAGACTGCTACGCAATTTAATAAACTACGAATTATAGTTTTATGAAACTCGGCCCTGCTCGCCCTCTAGTCCGGCAGAAGGGAATGTAAGTGGGAGACCACACTTGCCTTTTTGCCCAGCTTGTTTGTTACTCATTTTGTCTCGTTTCGTCATACGTACACGCGGCCGTGTTATGAAATGGAAACGGTAACATTCTGTGCTGTCATGTGACGTTTAGATTCGCCTTCTATCATTTTGATAGTTGCAGTTTTTTCCCTTGAAGTACCACGGATACGTATAACAGAAATGACGTAGATCAATTCGAAAGTTCATTTCTCAATAAAATTGCCCGAAAAGTAACTACAAAAAGGCGCATATTTTATTTGCACCGAACTGTTACATTAATTAGTATAAGTATTACAGGAGTGTAATTACCGTCAAGGGCTACTTTCTGTTTTCACGACACCTCGTAAAAAATGGGCAAAATACAATAGATATATTGTCAGTCTTTACAAGCGTGTACCTACTCTAATCACTTACGTTACGTTTGCTGATAACTTTTAATATGAAGCATGGAAAGATATTATAAGACAGAAAAATCTGACAAGGATATAATATATGTAATTGTACAACCAGTGGCGTTTTCTATAAATTAATACAAGGACATAGAAATGAACAGAAAAATTCACAGTTATACTAATAACAACAGTCAAAGAGGAAATTAGTTACGTTTTCAATCTACTCTGTTAAGTAAGCAGTGATTTAGCAACAGAAATGTTTTATGAAATGTCATTTTTGACTTATTTTTGACTGTAGTACCCAACATATAAATAAATAAATGAATCATAATTAAACCTTAGTACAAAACTAGGATACCCTGTGCCATGGTAACCAGGCAAGGACATCACAAACATTAAAAGATACCCAGACTGAGACAATCTGTAAAAATCTAGTACAGCGGCTTGCAGTGGAAATCGAACCCAACACCTCTGAATATATGAAGTAGGTACCTATTCCAATTTCTAACTCAGGTAGAGCTTGGTACTTAAAGAAAAAACAGTGAAACTGGCGCTAACCCCACATCCTCAGATCCCAGCACAAAGCTTCGCACATTAAAGGATAGAGCAACAAACAGTAAATTACAATAATATCGTCCCAAATAGAAATAGAACGCGATTAATTAACCTGCGGCTGGAGGGGCGTATTTCATTTTAATCGGCGTTCTGTGTAGTGCGGTCCGCGTGCGACTAGAAGAGTCGCTTGTGGCAGACTAGAGGAAAAGTAACAATACGTTTCTACTTTTTACATTACAAAAACTCACGCCTGTATCCCGGAGGGGTAGGCAGAGACCAGGGTTTGCCACTTGCCACAATCCTGACAGACCTTTTTCGCTTCATCACCACTCACTCTTCTTCTTATTCGGTTCTTTAACTCCTAGTGAATCATAGGGTCTCAACCACAGATGTCAACTTCTGACGGTGGCGCACGGCAGCTTCCAATTCAGGTCAGATAGTGCCGACTTAGCCTCTTCAGCTATGAATCAAGGTGATCCTTGGCCGCCGTCTCTTTCGATTGCCCAAGGCGGGTACGTGAGGTCTTGTCTGGTCAGGCATCCCTTGTCAATACGTTGACAACACGTTGGTCAAACGGTCAGAAAATGGCCATAGACCAGAGTATGATCAAAAGAACGGAGGCGAGAAGAATAGGTCTTCGATTATTTTAATGCAATTGCATGAACACGTCGATTTAATTTAATTGTGCATGTATCAAACCTTCTAGGAGTCAATGGAATGAAGAAACATGTCACTTGACCCGTTCTGTCACTGTATTGATAGAATCAAGGCCCAGGTCGACATGTAAAAGATCAGTCCAAGCTGAGATCCAGCAGCTAGGACAAAATATGGGGCGCAGAGCAAGAGAGTGAAGAATGAAAGAAACATTTGTTGGCTTCCAGCTCCTCAAAGGAGTCATCAAATTAAGGAACAAAAGAAAATACACTTACACGTTAAATCTACTTGCGTACAAGTATTTTCAGTTGTGCCTAAAATATTGCTTAAGGTCCTTTACAAAATTGTGAAACTCGATTCTGCACTTCGTGCTACGCGTGCAGGTCTCCCCACGGACATGCGCTCACCCGCCGCCCGTGCCACATTCGCACAAGGCGCGAGTATGCGCCCGCGCACCTGTCGGGCACTTTGTTACGCTCTTACCGCTCCCGGTGATGATGCCGTTGTCTTTCGTTACGTTGTCCGTTTTTTCGCTTTTGAGAAATACCTGTAAGTAAGTAAGTACCAATTTTGTGGAACAGGGAAACTGTTTCCGCCATCTTGAAATTTTTAAAAGATTTTTATTTACACCGTATTGTTTTGGAAACTGATAGTTGTGGAGCATCGCAACCTCTAAATAAAGACAAAGGACAACAGCTGACTTAAATTGAAAATGGGGAAGAAAATCTAGATAGATAAAAAAAATCTAATTCTCAACAAATTCAATAAATATTATTATTGGTGTAATTTTTTTAAATAAAATTTATTTTAACTTCATCCAACTTATAGTTTTATCCTACTTTGTATTAATTGTTGTTAATGTACTTAAACAAATTAATGTAATAACTATTTTTAGAGTTCCGTACCTCAAAAGGAAAAACGGAACCCTTATAGGATTACTTTGTTGTCCGTCCGTCCGTCCGTCCGTCCATCCGTCTGTCTGTCAAGACCCTTCCTTTATCTCAGGAACGCATGGAGATATAGAGTTGAAATTAAAACACTCAGGTCTATAGTCCCTTGAAGCTGAAAATGTAACTTCTAAGTTAACACAAAAAAAAAGTTACGGCCGTTTATGCCGCAAAAAACGTATATTTCAATTTCGACACTCTAAGTACTTTCCGTTGACCTAGTACTATCAAATTTGGCAAGTAATATCGTCGCATACTACAAGTACAGGGAATCTAAAACTATACATTTGTAATTAAATCATACAAAAAATAGTCTTTGAAGTTCGGGAAAAGCTTGGAAAAACTACGAGACTACAAATTTGTATGGAACCCTCGGTGGGCTTCCTTATAGCTCCGCGATACCCAAAAAAGCCCACCCATATAGTCTTAAAATTGCAGTCCATAAACAACGATCGAGGACACCTTCAAATCGCCTAGACTGAATCGAACGCGTATCGCTTCCATGCACGCATCGAATAATAGACTACTCGGAAAAACGTCACAATAAATCGTCGAGCATTTTTCGCGAACGCACCTATTATTGAATCCAGCAGAAATGAGGAAACTATAGCTATTCCCTTTTCGCGCGCTAGTTCTGTCTCGGGCACGCGTTAGCGCACGCGGCGCTATTGTGTCTGGCAAGACTGGGCGAGGTCTATTTGTCTTGGTCTTGCGCGATATGTGCGTCTCGCTCTCGAGCGTATCAATGCAGTTTATTGTAGACGTTAATGGTTCTGATTACAAATGTAAATTTTCAGCGTCCAACGGGCGTTGGTTTGATTTTTTTTCGTTTTCTCTTTATAGTGTAAAATTGATCTTTTTGTTGTTATTTATTGAAAGGTTCAAGTGATCTATGATAACATAATTGCTAAGAATAGCACCTTATTTTTTTAATAGCGTGCAATTCTTATATTGAAGTGAGTTTTTCCCAGAGTGCCCGCGTGTAAAGGTTGATGAACTTACGAATGTAAAATCTTGATCATATTAGTCAATCTCCTTGCCCACGACAAGAGCGAGTGCGGAGTAAGTAACTCTGTCACTACCTAAGAGGTTGAGACCGAAAGTGAAACTTCACAAGTTATTTTACCAAATATACGCGTCGAATTTAGAACTGTCAGTTAACAAATCGGGTCATTTACTTCCTCTGTTTTATTTTTTATGAAATTTCTTTAGATTCTTTAGATTTACATCTCATGAACCTAAGTAAAATACATGACAATCAACAGACAAATACTTACTCTTTAATTTGTACTAATTCTAGCCAAACTTTATACATACCAGTATTTAAAGCAAAAACTAAAATAGTACCACTGACAATTTCTAATTACCTACTTAGTGAAATCTATTATTCTTCAGCATCTGTACGACAAATAGCCAAAATATGCTGTAAGCATTAGTTATATTTGCGTGTAAACAAGAAAAAGTCCACCAACCTCCGTACTACTTAGTATGTAAGTAAATTGTATCACGCACGGCAGGGTGATATCACCTCTCTAACACAAATTGATCCCCAATTAAAAGTTTTTGGGCTCATTTACTGTGAAACGGTAGACTATGGACACAGAGTTTTTTCCGGTAATAACAGATTTTTAAGGACAATGGCAAAAGGCCAAACCTTGGTCTCTGCCTACCTCCGGGAATCAGGCGTGAGTTTAAGAATATGTAATACGTATCCGACAATACCTACCCAATAACATAGAATCTCGAGGACATAAACTTGTAAACGGAACGTAGTTAAAACAATCGAAGATCTCCAAGATTTACACCAGGCCTAGTTAATCCGATCGATTAGTCATATATCTCGAAATCGCGATCGATTCGAAGCCAACGAAACATCGAATCGAAAATAAAATACGGCAACGGCCGACGATCGGCGACGTACGAACGCACCGACAGACTCTTACCTATTATTCGCATATCAGGGCACTTTATTTATAAAAGCGACCACTTTGCACTGAGCTGTTGACGGGTTGTGCTTAGTATTGAAAGAAAATACTGAAACGCAATTTTGCAACTCCGAAACTGGCGTGCCAAGGTTGATTTGGAGCTGGCCGTATTTTTGGCGTTGATTTGAATTTTAAAAAGTTTACGCTCATTAAAAACGCAATTGTATAGTTGACAGCGTTTAGTTGTTGCAATATAATTGTATTGCTCTTTAAGTTTTAACCTTTGAAGATTTTATTTCAACTAAAATTCTAGGTTTGAAAAGATATAATAATATTAATAAAACTTCAAGGTAAGACAATAACACAATTGTAACTCTAAAGATGATAGAACCAAGTAAAGAACCAATGCTTAAGTAAAAAATATCTTTAATAGGTATAAAGATGTTAAGCAGAACACAGAGTTTTGAATTGACCAGTCAGCAAATACTGTAAATCCGTTATTGTTAATTAGCGAGTGATACAGGTTATGCAAATATACGACAAACAATTTAGATATAAACTACAACGAAATATAGAAAAACCCAGCGAAAACAGCTAGCGCGTGCAATGTGCATGTGACAATATCTTAGTTAAAACATTATCTATTCTGTGTTAAAGCTCAGGTTTGGCTGGTCAAACCGGCGCGGTTTCCCAACTCCGAATACCGCCCGCAAAAGATCACAAACGGGTGCCAATTTTCAGAAAGACAGTGCTAAAATAATTGCAATCTCGCCCTATTTCGGGCCGCCTATACTGTTTGGATAGCTTTAATTCTACTGCACTATTATACGTATTCGAACACGCGTTCTAAGTACGGAGCTCTTGTGGGCAATTTCGGATTACGGCGGAGTTAGTTTTGTAATGCGGTAATTCTGGATTTCCAGTTTTTTGAGAAATTTTGCTGAAGATTAAATATTTCTTAGGTTGTATTGTGTTCAAGGTTTGATTACCTTTGGAGTTGTATCTAGTAAAAATCATTAGACACAAGATGACTTTTTTTTATATTCACAATTTTTATCCTAAATTGCTAGACTATCGTTGAATACCTAAAATTGTTAGTACATAAATAGTAATGCACAAATAGTGAAGAATCACATTAAGCAAAGAGTGCTTTAGGCAGGATACGCATATTCATAAATCTGCTCTCTCAGTAGGTAGAACATACACAATACATTGAACTTCAGAGAAAATACACTTAACCATCATATAAATGTCAGGGATAATAAACAAGTCAGCGATGATTTTGAAGCTGTCAAATAAGAGAAACAACACTCCAATCGTTTTAGCCGAGGTAACGCGCTAAAGACCATTAAACTATAGTAAACAAATGAATACTCTCGTTTGAAGTAGTTAAATTACGAGAATGAGCAATAAATCTGAAAGATCGAGATCAAAATTTGGCATCACCTCCACCACCGCCTGAGAGAATATTGGAACTTTGACATTTTCATAATCGACAATAAATTTTCCGTTTACTAGTGACAGTTTCGCAAAGCCCTTTAGAATCGCACGCAAAAAGTCAATTTATTGCAGCAAAAGTTTCCCAGTTGACGGTGTCGTAAAATCACCATAAAAATGCGCCATCGTTGTCATAAATGTGAAAAATGTCGACGACAAGCCCTTAATAACTCGATACAAGCGCCGTACGTCATCGGGCACGCATACTCGCTTCGGACGCAATCTTGCGTCGAAACTATCGCACTCTCACATTTACAGCAATAACCAGTCACTGGCAACAATTACATTTGCACACAATATCGCGGCCAGAAAGAAAGCAAAATAATCATTTTCTAAATTCGAATACAAAGCGGGCGTTCGAAATACGAAAAGGTAACGGCCAATAGCTAGGACTGAAGTGTATGCCAAAATGCCAGCGCGACACAAACAATTAGGAATGTGTTCTATTCCAAATTCAAATGCGAGTATCACAATTCAGAATTAATTAACTCCAACAGTAACTTGCTTCATTTACCGCTCTTATTTCAAGAATAATCCTTCAAATTATGCATGAGGAGCGTGAATATTAAAGTTTATACAACTAGGTGGGTGCGTTTATTTATAAAATCATCTTAAATGTCACGGTAACAATGAGTTGTCTGTAAAAGATTGATGGGTAATGAATGTATCTGTAGCAAGCAATGGAAGGTGGAAAGTCGAATTGCGCAAGGCAGCATGAGATATTTTGTACAGAGCGTATGAGAATGTCAGATTAGAACTGGTAACTGGTATTATTTTCGGTAAACGATACCATCTCATGTCCGTCTGGAGCCGACGTACCGTTTAATAGTTTAAGCATACCATAAGTCTGTGTGTCTGTTTGGTCTGTATTATTAACTGTCACTAATCTTGACTGGCAACTAAACGTGGCCTCACTTTGATTTGTTTTTATTTAATTTCAAGTTTATGACGTGTAATCTGTGAGATTTGTTCAATCTGCATAAAGTTTTGTCCAACATTCATCATCAAGGAGGCAAGAGAAATAATTAATACTAAAAAACGGAACGGGAACATAAAGGGGCCCGAAACAACAATAAAACAATACCGAGACGGCAAACCGAAACAAAACACAGAAAAATATGAATTCCGATCGCGGCAGGCCGCGGAAACAAAAGATGGCGGATTTAATGAAATGAAATAAATATAAATACCTCTTTTAGAGAACGAGAATTCTTACATTTTTAATTTAAGAGAGTGGAATGTGTCTAAAAACAAATTTCCGATTCATAAACGGGCTCTCATTGGGGCCTTTCGCGGATGTCTTTAGCGAAAAACGAATATTCATTTTTATCGAAAATTAATTCCGATATTCGCTTTGTTGTACGATTTTTGCCTCGCCATTCGCCGGCTTCGAACGCGCGCGCAATTTTGGGCTGCATTTATAGTTTTTCCCTGATGATGTATATGGATATAATTTTCGACGCTTTAAATGTTTGGTAATTCTTCGTTTGGTGCGTCCATAAAAATCTTGACTCCTCGTTTTTTGAGTGTGGAACCTCGGGGGCTTATAATGATTTAATGAGTTTTAAATTTTTCATTGACTTTGTCCTCTAACTTTGCGCGAGGACTTTCTATGGAATGAAGGTTTTATGTTTTCCAAAAAATGAATCTTTGATCGAATTCAAAATTAGGTATAATTTTGAGCCAGACGTTGCCTCGTTTAATTTAGGTAATTCATACACAAGACAAAAACACTAAAAGCATTTTAACTCACTGGCAGTATAAATATCAAAGCACAAAAAACCGTGTTCATATGGAGCCCTAATTAAAATTATTTCAAACATAAATGTAAATAATCTTCGACAGACTTCCATTTTATGAGAAAGAACAGACGTGATTCAAAGTAGCCTCAATCCAATAAGATGAGTAATAATACCGTTACCATTTCAATAACCATCTCGCGTGAAGAATTTGCTTTCAGAAAACATAACAATAAACAACCTGAAAATATACACGGAAAATAACATAAAAGACGGAAAGCATTCGTTGAATAAGTTATTTAGATGTGTTTACTAGCTGACTCAGCAAATTTTGTTTTGGCATACCTATTAATTAGCCTACGACCTACCAAATATACACAAAAGAAATCATAAAAATCGGTGAAGCCGTTTCGGAGGAGTTCGATAACAAACACTGTGACACGAGATTTTGAAACGACTTCAAAAAAAGAGTAAGTTATCAATTCGACGCGTATTTTTTTGCTATGTTCTCGCATGACTCTGTCAAATCCTAACCGATTTTGACAAGTATTTTTTGCTCGAAAAGATGTAACGTCCCATTGGTCCCATTTTAATTTGGTGAAGATCTGATGAAGACTTTCAGAGATGGAGAACGGAACTCTTCAATGGACCGAAGTAAATAAGGCCTAATGGAGCCCATCCTTTAGTAATATTCATATGTTTCATAAAATAGCGTAGTCCTAAAGTAGTCCTAAGGTAATTTGGTGATGTTCTGGTGCTGTAGCATTTTGAAGTAGGTTTTTATTTTTTATTTAAAATGTTTATACATTAGATATGTCAGATGAGGGAGGATGGTCCAAGACAGGGAGGAGCAGGAGACATTGTAGTCCCCCTTTGTCCAGCAGTGAAATACAAACACGGCTAACTAAGACTTAAAAATGTGTCTATACCTATAACAGATGCGCTGGGAAGATATTAAGTTATTGGTATTTACAACCCTTGTAGGGTTGCAAAAGATATCGCTGTTGTGATTTAATTTTTACCCTTAACCTTTGATTCATTTGTCATATTTATTACAAAACAGAGTTGAATTGTACTTAAAAGTTTACAAAAATAAAAATCAAATCGATGCTTTGTTTTCTAAAATATGTATGATCCCAAACTGGACAGTGAGTCAACAACTAAACTCATGATGAGCCGAGGATAAACGTTCTAACTCCAGAAGACTAAAAAGCCCCGAAAATAAAAGAGCAATCAAACAAAAATCTGTTACAAATCAAGACGGGCCAATGCAACATCTCGATCGACATTCCGAAATATCTCGGACAGAACATTCGAGGCAATAAAATCAATCATTTTGTTCGAAACAGATATGATTTTTTTACATTAACTCGTCGGATTCGAAAGAAATTTCTCTTAAAAATAGACTTTTGAGTGCCCCGTCTACTAGATAAGCAAGACGAATGCCGGATTCAAAACTTGGATTACGTTTCTTTTCTTCTTTGGAAGTTGTTACGGTTAACTCACTGCACTTAGGCATTAGTACTTTTGGAAATGGATATGTCACTTTGTAAATTACGATGGCAAATTAATTGAAACGTTGTCATTGTTAACCCCTGACACGTATTTGTGAGAGGATACCAAAAAACCCTAACACTGCCTAATTTTTTTTTACCCACGTGATTATCATAAATTAAAGGATCTGAATGCTTACTCGATACCCCGCTTTTCGTATTAGACCAAGAACGTTGGTTAAAACATCCTTGTATTAGACTCAATGCATTGTAACTAAATACTGCATAAAGTATAAATCAAATTACCAGGACCCTGGACTCAGTTGGCGTATATAGGGTTATTTTAGTCTGTCACAACTAATCCCACGTGTGCAGTATCACAATATCCTAGGGTGTGCACTAGACAATTCTGGGATGGGCATGGCCCACGCCTGTATCTTGGAGGGGTAGAGTTGGCCACTTGCCACGGTCCTGACAAACCTCTCAGATACTAGCACATACTACGGAGTGTATGTATGTCTAGGCTTGAGTTTATGTTGAAATTATCAAAACTTTCCAAATACGCAAAACGAGCTATTCAAACATTTTTTCAACCAAACGTACATTGACATTTCAACACGTACATCAAGAGGTCACATCTCAGAGACAATGCTCAATGAAAGCTCGGCAAGTCGTGGAGGAGGAGGTACAGTCTAAAGAGGAAGTACACCTATCATCCGATACTCCTACTGACATCAATAACAACTGCGTTTACACCCGACACACGGCTATTAGAAAGAGAGATGGTTCAGAACGCATGATATCGTTGTATCACGATTTGAGTCTGCGTGATATCTTCCAACTAAGCATGTTGAAAGGTAACTTCCTAGGTGTCACTGACTGTATGTAGAGGGGAGGAGGGGGCAGGGGGTCAGGTAATTATTCGACGCTAGCCCGAGAGCCACGCCCGCTATTGTCTTCGAAGTATTGCCTTTACGAACTGTTAAGATGTGAAACTACGCGCTGGGGACCAGTGATAATCTACTAATATTGTGATTGGAAACGTTTGTCCGTCTGTACGTTTGTCACTAACGGCTTGCTGATAAATACAACATGACATTAAATTAGAAGGTCAATTTAATTGGGATGAAAATATTGACATTTCTTTGGGCTAAGTCGTATGGCAAATATTATTTAAATTTGAGCATAAAATACCAAAAGATTGAAAGACAGATTAACTGGTGCAGATGCAAGTTTTCTTACGAATGGCTTATCTAAAAAGATGATGGTATTATCGAGTCTCAAGGTTATTATAGGTGTGATGATATTCAGCCTTGAAAGAACTGTGTCCAGAATTGGACTGCTGCTGAAGGATCACGCGTGATTGATGCCTTACTGAGTATGTTATACACAATAACAGCACGTACAGCCAAGAGCAAGAACTAGTCGATAATCAAGTTGACAATCAAGAGATCGCTCCACGAAAAGGAAAAGGCGGAATATAGATAAATAATTTTGACTCTAATGATTGTTGGGTACGACGGCTTAGAAATCACTTTTGATAGCTCTTTGGTTAAGGATGGCAGAGGACGTTCGCCAGCTAGATTAAATACGTCTATATGATAATAACGATGATCTAGGAAGTGCGGATATGGATGTACACAACATCCACGAAGGAGGCACGCGTAATGTTATATGTCATACTTTACTCTAATGTTCTGAAAAATGTATTTTCATTGCGCTTTTTGCTGAAAAAGCTAACAGAAAAATGTATAGTTACTCTTTCTTGGGCTTTCATAACATTTAGAATCTTTTTTGTTTCATGGGATCAAAGTGCCATTTGTTCCTCCACAGTTGATAATACTGCAAACTGCAATTGTGCACTATAGATGGTATGAGTTTCTTTGTAAAAAACATAGAAGGATTGATCAGGTGTCCTGTATGCGCCACAAAGATGACAATAAAAGGCGACACGCCGACAGTTGTCAAGTTGTCTTGGTCCAGTAAGTAAACCTTTATTCGTAGACCGGAAATCCTGCATAGCCTTTGGACATGGACAGTGGGGCAGTAAAAATGATTGGTTTCCCAAAAACGCGCTGTACACTAAGCGAACGCGAAAGAATGCGACGCGTTATTGCGTCTACGTGGGGCAAATTCTAATCGGTGGGGCAAATGCGAATGTGTAGGGCAAATGAGGCTCGTGCCGCGACACCCGCTTTGCGGAGATTTGGCGTAGAAGTCTAGTTCAACGATAGTTTAAGTTACGAAGTAGATAATTATAGTTTATTCTGTGGTCACTACGCTAGGTCAAGCTTGAGTTGTGGTGGCCATCTATATTATGTTTACAATAATGAGCGGCGCATGTTTATGATATAGTAATAAACTATATTGCTTTTGGCAATTCCTCACGATGTTTTCCTTCACCGTTAGCGAGTGGTATTGCTAATATAACTTCAGAAATGTACATAACTTAGAAAGAAAAGTCATAGGTACATGCCCGCACTGGGAATCGAACCTGGGTCTCCCGCTTCAGAGTCCAATGTTCAACCCACTATGCTATCACCACTTTCCGAAACTGACAGTCACGTTTTTTATTTCCCTTCAACTACCAGCGTAACTTATTTTTTTATATGTAGAACACTTTACGGAATGACTTAAATTGTACCACAGGTATATTTGTTTAGATATAAGTCCTTTTTTCTCTATTAAGTGACGTGCTCGGCTTATTTTGACCATAAGCATACTTCTAGTATTACAACTCTGTGACCGCCATAACAATGCCACCTCAGTTACGTAACTGAACGCACGCGAGCGGAATTTCTGAACTGCGATTTCTCTATCAATCCACCTTTCATACAATAGGTTTAGACAAGACAATTTATTTCGATAGTTAAACCGGCTGTCTAGACAAAAAAGGCCGTGAATCTAAATTGAAGTTTCGTTTAATTTGGTTAGAAAAAAATAAAATAAAATGAAGAACCGATTTCTTATCTTCAAAACACGACGTTCCGAATTCAAAATAATATATAAAGCAATTGAAAAACGAAGCGTAAGTTCATATTTCGAACGCGTGTTCCAAATCTGTGCGTGTTCGAAATTCGAATATCCAATGCCGCGAGATGGATTGTGACGAGAGTAGCCCTAGTCTAACTATGACTGACAGAAGTATATCAGCTACAGACTCTTCCTAATACACATAACATATTTTAATAAAAAACGTGCAAAATGCAATAAAAAGGTAAGTATGCAAATATTGTATAGTAACTTATATATTCATTCCTATCTATGCTATTAAATTATCAATTGCATTATCAATACATTTTTCGCAGTATACAGGACGAAATAACACCAGAGATAATATATTTAAATACAAAAAATGTTGGTATAAATAAAAATATACTACTATTCATAATATGCGTAACTATGTAAACTATTGTGAAAGCACTATTCATTTTATATTCTTTTTCATTAAGTCTATCATCACATACAAGGTTCACCCAGTAAATAAATAAATCATTCCTATGTATGTATAACATGACACGAATTTACTTTAGCAAACATTCATTCACGTTACATTACATTTTAATGAAAAAGAAATGACAGGGAACCCGACTTCCGATCAGCTACTACAAAAATTATTCGACCATAAAGTCAACTCTGTTGGTACTTAATCTAAAATAGTAGTTTATGTGACTGTCACATAATGAGGGTTATTAAAACACGAGCGAGATTTTAAAAAACGAGCCTTGGCTCGTTTTTTAAAATCTCGCTCGTGTTTTAATACCAAGTTATGTGCAGTCTCATACACTACTTTATCTACACTCATGTCTTAATCTTCAAAGTAAGGAATCAAAGGAAAACACGTTTGAGAAGCTTTGTACTATACATAAATCTACGGTTATTTTTGAAACAAAATGGCGCAATTTCGACAAAAGTATCTTGACATTCAATCGTCTGCACTCAGTTTTGCGCGCGCAATTTTAGGTATTTTTAGTTGCACTTTTGGTACCACGAAAATGAAATTAGGTTTTTTTATAGAGTCTACTTTAGACATTAAAAAAAAACTTAAGTTTTGTTCCGTGATCACAACAACACTTTAAAAAAAATAACTGTAACATAAAGTGAAAAATCTGACCTTTAATGTAACTTTATATTACACTTTTTTTTTTCTTTAAAGTTGTATTGTTAATTCTTAATTTGAGATTATGATATGAGTGTAGATAAAAACATATTTAGGTTGCTGTTTGTTTGGATTTAAATTATTGTTGTGTTTTATTTTTATGTATTTTGACAAAGCATACGTGAATTCGATATATTATATATTTTCATTTTATTACTCAATATCACGCAAAAGTTACGAAAAAAAAGAAAAAGACAGCTTAAACAGCTGCGCTACATCTTATGTTAGATCGTGCGTACGATAGCAAGGGAGTTCTTCTGTAGTTTTTTTTTCGAGAATGGCTGCAAAACGCACGTTGTTTTGATTTATTTCATTTTCTTCTGCCTCTAACTGACAACATCTATACTAAATTTATTGCTGTGTTTATTTTTTTAATTGTAAACCTCGAAAGTTAAAATTTGCAGGTAAACTAGAGGCGTCAATATCAATTAGTACCAACTGTTACTTATCTTTAAGGTAAATAAGTATATCTAATATTTCTTAGCATTGTCGTCATCGTAAACTGTCATATTGTAGACATGACATTTTTGACTTGATACGTTCTTGACATAAGAAATAGAGGCAGGAATGTTCGTTCAGCCGTTTTGTGCTGTCATTAATACGTAGGTGGCTCCGCTTGTATTTACATGTTTGATAAACAGTTTCCTATTCAACCGAAACATTCAATCAAATCTCGAATTTGAATAAAATATTGCCCGAAACTTTATAAAATCATAATCGTAGACAACGTTGCTCGTAGACGAGATATGGTTCTATTGATTGATGGGTGCTGCCTGTGGTATTAGAGAAACCATTTATTCTTGACTTCCGAAACAGTTCCCTTTTTATTCAAGTCGTAGGTCTTGGTAATCTGGTCATGTTAAGCTCGTACAGTATATTGACCCCACTCACCATAGAGCGTATACCTTATTTGACTTAATTAAAAAAAATCTAGAAGAATGTTATCCGTCAACGCAGCTCCGGCGATTTATTTGTGGGAATTGCTTTATTTTTTAATAATAGTGCGTTTGTTTGGTCGTTTCTCAAAGAAAAATACTTATTACTCACTTGTTCATTCTCGATACTGTCACTTAAGAATCCGCCTTGACAGCTCAACATTCTATTTTCAAAACGTGAAATTTGAATATGAACTAAAAGCTGTGTGATTCGTCCGTTTGAAAATCGAACGTCGTGCTCTTGTTTTGAATAAGGATGCTCTCGCGCATGCGTCTGACGGTTTAGTAACTGATGCATTAATGCTTCGAATGATCTCTTTCTTCGTGTTTTTTTTCCTCGTTTGCCTCCCGGAGATTGGTCATTACACATCTGAATATGTGCTCTTTACAAAAAAGAGGTGATCACGATTCGGTAAAATTGGTCTCGGACTGACTCTACCAAGGTTTTAGACCTGATTTTTCTGTAGACTATTTCCTAGAAGTGTTTTCTGTGTTCAGAACGTGTCGAATATGGATATTGAAGGCTAAGGGATTAGGATAGAGAAGGAGAGACTGCGTAACGGTTGGATACAGTCAACAGCATTTTAATACGCGTGCGCCTACTTCGTTATGCTACGGGTAACTTTGCAAACAAAAAAGTAAAGGTCGGCCTGCTGTACACTGTAGTACTAGTAACGTAATGAGTATTTAAAGAGGTGAGAACTGCTGCTTTTGTAAGCATTAAACATTGAAACAACGTGTAATTTAAGTAACGCAGAAGCCGAAAGTTTTCTACTTAATTTTTTTATTTTTCATATGATCTTTAAACTTGACGCTCTCAATTTAGATAGATACCTAACACATTTATTTGCATCTGCAGGCACAGAACAATTTATAATTTGAATTTTTATTCACTTATACAATTTTGAATGAATGTTAAAAAAGAAACATTATTGTCTTTTGCTTATTAACTTACAAGTTCTTAAAAACCTATTTAGAGGCTAAAAATTCCACCCATGCCGGGACTTGAACCCGCGACCACTGGCTAACCGTGCCAGCGCTCTCCCAACTGAGCTAATGGGCAAGTGCTGCAGACATCAGTGAAATTTCGAGCATCTTTACAAACTTCTCTGTATTACGTACAGGCAGCGACACCTAACCGAAGCAATTTACATCACTTGCAGCCCCGACTAACCCACTTTGCAGTTAGGTTTTTACATCGGAATTATTTTACTTTAATATCGATCACGAAGAAGCTGTGTTCAGGCCAAGTCCGACTCACACTTGGCCAAGTTCGAGTCGGATTTATGCTAAGAGTCCCGAGCTGAATGAAACACAAAAATAGTTTTGCTAAGTAAATACGTAATATTATAGTTTATCAGCTGACCCCGCAAAGGTTGTTTTGCCATATTAATTAGCCTACGACCTATTCTCAGACCTACCAAATATACACAAAAAAAAATCATAAAAATCGGTTAAGCTGTTTCGGAGGAGTTCGATAACAAACACTGTGACACGAGATTTTTATACATATTAGATATTTTAACCTGGAGTTCGACTTGCGCTTGATCGATTTCTTAGTAACTTTTTTTGCTGTTTTTTTGCTGTCGTATAAAAAGAAATGAGAACGCCCGATAAGGGGTGAATATCAGGGGGTTTTAGAGAAAAGTCCGAAAAGTCAATGTATACAGTCATTCGTGTAAGTTAAGTAGACGCCAAACGTGCTCTTTATGCCATCACAATTCGTAGTTTCCCGAGCGATTTGAAAGTTTTCAATACACATCACGCGTTACATTAAATTTTAATGAAAAATAAATGACAGAGAACCCGGTTCCCGATTAGATATTACTTACGAAATACATTAGATGAAAATTTGTAAGATTGTGCTGTTGTTATAAAGAGGCTTTCGTAATTTTGTAGCATTGGAGTTCATTTCGAATCTATAGATTCACGACAAAAATATTGAATTTTGGTACAATATTGAATTTTGGTTTTTAATAATATAACGAATCTGGATAATTAGTTTGGTGAGTAAGACATTAAAATTAAATGAAAACCTTACATATTTAGTTCCATTTAAATGTCTGTACTTTCGTTGACAATACAATACTAATAACGACCAATCCCTCCCATCAGTAGATTGTTTATCATAGCTGTAAATTAATCAATACATCGTAAAGAACTTCCCTTCCTTTGCAGAGGCAGATCATGTCATTGCGTCAGATGCTGTCCTTCTCTATACAGATTGATGTTTCTTTTGGTCACCTAATAGGACTAAATGGTCGCGGGTATACCGAGGTCGCCAAGATCTTTCTGCTACCGTAATAATTAAAGTCCACAATATTCCTTAAATATGGGAATTAACCCCAATTGACGGACCGCTCCTATTTAAATTACTTGGAACCATTTATTCGAGTTTCTGGAACCTCGGGAACCCATTAGTATTCTATTTTCTGCTACTGGCAGTTAAGTAGCGGGGCTATTGTTTATTTTTTTCGCGGACATTCCGAATTAAAAAAATGATAGGGCTGACGTTTGGGTACTGGCTAGCTCAATTTTTCTATTCTAATAAGAAAATTCTTATTGGACACATTTTTCTCAAGTGTTAAGTTCGGAAATATGATGACGACGTGTTAAAAACGTCAAAATAAAAATACCGACAACAACCTAGAGAGACGGTTGAGTTAAACCAGAGACCACATTTCCTGTTATGCCAATGAGTCATATTCTGTGGCTTTTGTCGAGAAACTAGACCGCCGGGATGGATATTCGTCCTCTGGACAAAAAGTATCGAAGAGAAAAAGCAAAAGTTGCATCACAATAGCTATCCCCATTAACATTGTTATTATTCTCCATACAAAGGGATAATAAAATTATCTTATTGCGGGCTACAGACTATTTCCCTACAGACACAGAGTATAATAATCGCACATTTGTGAGCCCAGCCCCGTCCGCCATCTTGAAAACAATGAACGTTATTGTCTCTTCTTAATTCCATTTTTGAAAAAATAATCCATTTAACATTTCATCGCGAAAGCCTCATTGATCAGCCTGCCTACTTAAAAACTAAACCATATCGTGCTAGCAACAAAGTCGCGTTTCGATTGTAACGTAAAGCGTAGAGCTTTGAGTCCTCGGAATGCTTTCAGTACTCTTGCTTACGCTATAAGTTACTTTATGTACATCGAAATAAAAGCGAGTATTGTTTGGTAATTGGATGATACCAGTCCCATATGTGAGATGTGCAAGAGAGAGACGGCAACTCATTACGTTTCATTTGTTTGAGGGTAATAATACGTAAGAACATTTAGTTGTCTTACTACAAGCATATTTTAAGAATAATTGGAACTATCAAGCTGCAAAGGTATCAAGTTTTAACCTCACAAAGACGGTTGATATGCTGTTGACTGTACTACTTTCTCGATTTCATGCAAAAAAACTGAAAATGTAAATACCGCTTTAAGCTATACGGCTACGTATGGTTTTGTTTGGTTTTAAAAGGCCTCAAATCTAATATGCACTGAAGTGTTACGCTGTTTTCATTTTTGTGCCACTCAATACTTCAGGGAATATGTAATTGTTCAACACGTTATTGAAAAAGCGCAAGGTCTGAAAACAGTTTTTTCAGATGCACTTCCTATAAAAAATAAGTTTAAAATTCTCAATTTATTTTTTAGTTTTTCGTAATAAATTCTACTACTAGAGCTCAATAAAGTGTTCTATCTTTATGTATGTCAGTAATACGACCGCGTTATGTTACAAAAATGCATGTAAAATGAAATAAATAGAATCGAGAATATTGAACTTTTGCCTATTGGAAGTGGTTTAATTTATCGGCACTGAAGAAATGTTTTTCACGCTTTCCATTATATCAATAAGACGTTGTATGTGTCTACTCTACTTTTATAAAACTCCGATGTAAGACTTGCTTTCATCAACAGGTTTACAGATCATGAAACAGAATAAAGAACCCGCTTATATATTTTATGAGACCCCCCACACCACTAGCGTTTTTCGAGCGTCGTCGTCGTGGCAGCGTCCGCACAGCGTCGACGAAACGTCGACGCCGCGGCGACGCGACGCCATCGCTGGCCGTCTACCGAACGCGGGTTTACGCAGCGCAGGTGTCGCGTCACGCGAGAGGGCGAGAGGGGCGCTGGTGGGCAGCGAGGCGAGGGGATCGCGTTGTGGGTAGTTGGTTTTCGAAAAAAACGCTACGCCGGCGTCGCGTCGCCGCGGCGTCGACGCTGTGCGGACGTTGGTCTCTATGAGACCCCCCACACTAGGGTTTTTCGAGCATCGGCTAAGTACTATAATACAATAGTATCCCTATGAGACCGCGAAATTTCCGAGAGCGGTGGTAGCCTAGTGGGTAGAACATTGTACTCGGAAGTGAGAGACCCAGGTTCGATTACCAGTGCGGGCATGTACCTATGAATTTTATTTATAACTTATGTACATTTGTGAAGTTATAGTAGCAATACCACTCGCTAACGGTGAAGGAAAATAGCGTGAGGAAACCTGAGTGTCTGAGCTATTCACATACCTCAGCGCTTGAAATCGCTAGTCCGCGGTGGGCACGCGTGGTGATTAAGCCCATACTCTCTCCCTGAGAGAAGGCCTGTGCCCTACATAACAGTGGGACGTATATAGGCTGCTTATGATGATGACGATGAGAACTTTCGAAATTACTAGGGATATAGGTATCTAGAAACCTAGCGGCATATTCAGCAATAAAGTAAAGGTCCTATTTGAAATTGTAAATAACGATTAATATAGCCCTTACAAGGGACCTATTGACGTGACAGACAGACGGACAGGCAGCTTGATGTACTGTAGTTACCCGCATATGGCCGAGGACTTGTGGATGGAACTTTGACTAATTAAATTAAATAAAAAGTTGTGCAATTACATTTATGTCGTGAGAAGTAAGGAGTCTCTAGTTAATTCTCCTTACTTGGTACTCCGCATGTTTTGTTTTGTGAAGCTTATATACGTCCCTCTGCACTCTGCAGGGCACAGGACTTCTCTCAGAGAGAGAGATTATGGGCGTGCCCACCGCAGATTGGCAATTTCAAGCGCTGAGGTACCTATGTGAATAAATACATCAGATACTCCGGTTTCCTCACGATTTCTTCCTTCACAGTTAGCGAGTGGTATTGCTATCTTAGTTCAGCATAGTGTCAAGAACTCCAAATGTAATTAGTATGAAAAAAATCTTGAAAATGCTGTGAATATCAGTAATTGGCTGGCATACGATTTTTTTGTGCTTAGACTAGAAAAAAGAATGTTTAAATAGACTAGACCCATAACTAAGCAATTGTGATATACTAGAGTACTAGACCCATAACTAAGCAATTGTGTAACGTATGTTATCCGTTAGTGTACCTTAAATAAAATATGAATAAACTAGTCACAATGATTTCTTTGTGCTTAGACTACAAAAAAAAAACGTTGTCTTAACACCAATGGGCAAGTAGGTGTGAAAATTAGTCATAAATAAATGATGGAAACCAACAACACAATCAAATAATTAGTTCTCAGTACTCTGTACTATTACTCTCCGATAAGAGGTCTGTTATCGCAGCCATTTTAGAAAAGTTTGCTCATTTTGAAAATGGAATTCGATTTTATTGGCGACCGTTCGGTCGTTCGATATTCAAGTTTGAATGAATCATATTGGAATGATTCGCTGCATTGTTCGCAGAGTACTGGGGGCCGATACTTAGAGGTTTCTTTTCATTCTTACTTCGATTGAAATAAAGTCTATAACTAAGGTAAAGTTGTGAACTACTGTGCCATTACTACGTCATTTAGTTGTAGAAATGTGTTTTTATTAGAGTTGTTTTCTGAATTTCAATTGGATTCAATGACACAGCAAAGTGTCCACTTAATAATTTGTTTAGTTATTACTTTATGTTGACTGTTTTTATCTATACTATAATGTTAAAAATATTGGAAGATAGGTTAATCTGAGCATGTAATTCTTCATAAAATGTCTAACATAAATAGAGAGGAGGAAGGAGGTAGTTACGATTGTATTAGGTCTTAAATGAACAGCCCCTAAGACAGCTAAAGATATCCCGTGATATCCCAATGACTTGATCCAATTTAAGGAAAGTTTACTTTAATACTTTACTTTACCCTTATTTACTTTACTTTATAACTTAGGTTTATTTATAAATACGTCTCTACATTAGTGTTTTTTTATACGACAGCCCAAACCTAAAAGAGTCTAATATTAGGGGTTAAATTATGAAATTGCCGTTTTATTGCAATAGGTTCTTTGAATTGACATAGAATCTTCATGGTTTGAGGTTTTCGAATGAAACTTTTTTCAAATGGTTTAAAACTACCCAGGAATTAGCGGCATGG
Source organism: Yponomeuta malinellus (assembly GCA_947308005.1). NCBI lineage: Eukaryota > Metazoa > Arthropoda > Insecta > Lepidoptera > Yponomeutidae > Yponomeuta > Yponomeuta malinellus. The sequence continues at coordinate 4,908,947 of OX371019.1, forward strand.
TTTAACGTTACCTTACCCACAATATTGACTCACTGCGTCAAATCAATAAAATAAAAAAATACGAAAAATGGGTGCCTCATAATCACTCGAATTTTCGCAGTATCCATCTTTCTTGTCTAAATTGAATAACAAAAACAATTGAAAGTCGATATTCAAATGTTTCACATTTTTTAAAAAAAGAACATCATAGAAACCATTTGAAAAAAGTTTCATTCGAAAACCTCAAACCATGAAGATTCTATGTCAATTCAAAGAACCTATTGCAATAAAACGGCAATTTCATACTTTAACCCCTATTATTTACGTACCTAGTTCAAGTATGAATGTTTTGTCACCTAATCATACTACCCATGCACTTAAGTTTCATATGATTATAACAATGCCACAATATGAATCATCGTATGGGAACCAGCGAAAAATTGATTATTTGTGTATTTTATTATTGCAAGACGAAATCTTAAACATTTCCCGGTTTGCATTGTTTTAAGGTAACTTTTAAAAGGTGAATATTTTATTTATACAATAATCACGTTCGACGCCGATTGTATTCGGCCGCGCCTATGACGTCACCTCCGGTAGCCTGATAAGGGCCACTTCCTGACAAAATCCCGCCCCGTGAATGAATGAGTGAATGAATGACCGAATGATGTTTATGGCTTGACCTCTGTGTTTGATTTATTGAGGTCATATTGATTCTAGCTGGCTGGATATTTTTCTTGTTATATGTCATGGGGCCGTGTGGCGCCGGATTAAGAATAGCGTCACTCCATTTCCTCCCGTGGATGTCGTAGAAGGCGACTAAGGAAATAAATTACCAGGAGACTGGCAGCAGCGTCTTCCTGACATTCCAACCGCAAACTGCGATCGCCAACCCGCCTGCCAAGCGTGGCGATTATGGCAAAACCCCTCATGGTTATGAAAACCATGAGGGAGGCCTATGTCCTGCAGTGGGCGTCAAGAGGCTGATGATGGTGTCATGGGAGGTCGTGGGCTCGAATCCCGGCATTTACCAATGACTTTGTTTTCTAAGTTATGTACTTTTGTGAAGTTATGGCAGCAATACCACTCGCAAACGTGAAGGAAAACATCGTGAGGAAACCTAAGTGTATGAGGTGTTGACATACCTCAGCGCTTGAAATTGCCAATCCGCGGTGGGCACGCGTGGTAATTAAGCCCACACTCCGTCTCTTAGAGACAAGGCCTGTGCCCTGCAGTGCGACATATATAGGCTACATAAAACAATTGTTCAATAACTATAGGTCGTTTCACCTTCCAACCTGCATGGTAAATAAAAATAAATACATTTTTACAAAAAGTGAACGACACAAACTCCATTAATTACTATAATATAGCTGTTCTATTTTTAGAACCTATAGCCTGGGACCTGGGGTCAATAACCTAGGACTTTAATCGGTTTCCACTGGAAACGGCCGTTTTAGGCAAAAATGCTTTAAAACCCTACCTTCTTGGACCTAGTTTCTAGGCGGTAGGTTCTAAACATAGCTATCACCGTGTCTGAGATTAATGATGTTCAATTTTTAGCGCCTGGGTAGCCCCTTAAGTTACATGGTCTTAGTATTTTAATTTGAAATGTTACATAATTCTTATGTTAAATAAATGCATGACCAGCCATACTTAAATATTTTTAAACATCAATCTATAAGTTCATGTTTATTACTCGAAGTTTATTTTTAATTTTAACTTCTGATATAATCATAATATTAACTTTGGCATTGACATTTTGCTACCTTTCCTAATTGAGTTGTAGATAGGTAAGATAAACTCCTGTTCAAATATTTTTTTCATGAGTTTGACGTCTTAAAACAACCGCCAAACGTATTGAATAATACCTCTAATTATATATTATCAGTGGCGGATTAGCCACGTAGCAAAAGCAGCAAATGCAACGGGCCCCGCGCATTTGGGGGCCCGCGCACTTTGACGAATATTGAATACGGTTGTCTCAAAGAGGTTGATACGAAAATTTCCACAATATAAATCCAGAAAAGTTAAATTGGAACAGTTTAGTTTTATTTATAAATGTATAACATTTGATAACTTAACGCAAACCAAGGGCCCCTTGATTTGCTACAGGGCCTGCGCTGGCTTAATCCAGCACTGGATATTATACTTATCTACTTTTAATTAATCAATTTTAGGTAACTACTTAAAATAATTCAATAAGTTTCGGTCATTGCTTTACATAATATTTATGATTTATTATGTCATTAGAATAATAGATTACCGCTCATATTTCTATTAATTTTGACGGACTGGGTAGTTTTTTTTTACAAACACGTAGGAAGCAACCACAGCTTTTTGTTTAAGCTTTAGGTAAAAACTAATGAACCTGTTGTAAGGCCTTTAACTGACGCTCCAAACGGTTTTTCCTCAAATATTTTATATTTAACGAATTTGTATTAATTGCAAGTTTAGCTTATAATACTATACAATACTGATACAATACAAACACCAGACTAATCAATCAATTTTTTTCAATGACTAATAATGAAATAATATAAAAGTTATTATTTTGTTTTGTTCTCCGGTGGGTTTTATCTGACTATTGAAAAACCCCGTCTAAGCAAAGTATGATTTTATGTGGCGGTTAAATGAAGATTTTTTTCATTTACATTTCGTTTTCATTCATAATGTACATCAGAACAAATTCCATAAAAACCAGACCAGAGAGATCACAAGACCAAGCAATTTGTTGGTTGTATACAATGTTTGGAATTGAGGATATATAAATATTTAACATTGAAGTTTAATGCTTCACTCTGAACTTGTCAGAAGTGAAAATCCTCAGTAGAGGCCCTAATTTCTGATAGGACATAAAATATAGAAAAACATAAAGAATATTTCAAGAAAACAAAATAACTTCAATCTACATACATAATCCCACGCCTGTATCCCGGAGGGGCAGGCAGAGACCAGAGTTTTTCCCACTCGCCACGATTTTTACCAACTTCTTTAGCTTCATCAATATTAATTAGTCGCTACAGGCACGCGCGCCGGTTTCGGGCACTTTTTATCTTGCCCTTCCCTAACCTACTTAGTTATTGCTATACTCCTTAGTTATTCATACTTACAGGACCATTCAAAAAACATTTTCATTTCTTCATTCAAAAAAACTGTTTTAACCAAAGTTATTGGTTTATTAGACATCTAATATGTTCAAAATGTTACAAAACGGTTATCGATAACTGTGCCTTGCAGTTTGACATCACCTTACAGGCTGGCCTCTGATCCTAGAATGCTAGATGTGAGCTGTGGAGATAACCCCATCAGTCAGATCTATTAGATCAGAGATACGCTCATAGCTTTGGCAGCTTATGAAGAGAATTTCTAGAATATTCTTAAGTTCTTCATATTATTAAGTTGTTACTTGTAAAATAATGTTAATAATATCATCGTTTCGAGAGAGATAAAGAGTTTTTATAGTATATTAGGTATATGATTAAATATTAAAATTAACGTAGGAGAATAACATCAAGTGAAAAATTTGCTATAAAATAATAACAGAACAAGAGGAGCTTCTACTATTATTAGTACAACCTATTTACAATAGCTTGATACCTGTAAAACTCTTTGTGGTTTTTTTAAACACTTTATAAAAACAGCGTTTAACAAACCATAAGTAGGTATATTTTATTTATAAATAAAAAATAAGCAATAAAATAAAAACAGAACAAACAGAGCTATTGTTATTAGAACAACCTATTTACAGCTTGAACCAATTAAACCTGTAAATATCTTTGTTTTTTTTGTACACATCTTCAAAAACCATTAGATATCTGAAGAGAAACGGATATATTTCTTAAAGTTTCATTTATACTATGAAAAATATGAAATATCACTTACCTCCTGCTGTGACATCCAAACTTAAGCCACTGTCAAGATCACCATAGTCACAAGTATGCAGATAATCACCAAAATCCAAAAGAAAGTGTCACAATCACCGAAAAAAAGCCTTAAACACTCTAAAAGCACAGTACAGCACAGTGTCCAACGAGCGTCTTTGTACTTTGCACTAAAAAAAGTTATGGCTGAAAAAAGTTTTTGTTGAGTTCGAAAAGAGAATTTGAATCCGCGCGGGAAATGTCGGCGGCCACAAAAAGGCGAGGAAATAATCGAACGCCGAACGCAGCCGCGCGCGATTCACACGCGACTGAAAAAATGCCGCAAACGCGTAAGAGTTGAAAACTAAATCAAAATACTCTAGCGGAGGGACGCGACGCGCGAAGCCCCTCCCTCGCCCCACCACGGCACGTCTACGCAAAAACATTCATAAAAACTCCGCGCTCTATCGCACCACGAAATTAGCAATTGTTTATTAAATAAAACCAGACAAATGCGAGCCCGAACTCATCTCGACGGAGGCCCTAGGACTTAGAACTCAAAACATTCAACAAATTAAAGAATCACACAATTGAATTCCGACAATGTCGAATTAAAATTAAAACAATACGCGGTTTAATTTGTACGGAGTCATAATTATAAACAGCGGCTACATTGTTACTCGAAGGAAAATATTTCGATTGGTTCCGTTGTTTTTGGTTCGGTTTCAAATTTTTGACGTTTCTTCTAAGTTCGCCGCCGAGTTTCCCGCGCTCCTGGGAATTTGAATTTGGAACGTTTAAGTATACGTGAGTAAGGAGCGACCGCGCCTCGCAGCCGCCTGGCTACGAATACCGCGAGCCGCGCCTCACAACTCGCGCCCGTTTTTTCTGCCAAAAAATGGAGTAAGAAAAGGCCCCTTTGTAATTTCTACTAAAGGGTTACGTCCTATGTCCGCTAGGAAGTGAGATTCTGAATACGCTCCGCGTATCGTGAGATCTTCTCGGATATTTGGAGTTGGTAGTGTGGTTGGTTTCCAATTCTGGCTATCCCGTGCTTTTTTTCTCCCGTTTCATTAAATTCTGCCTGATTGGATCTTAATTAAGTAGGTTTCTTTTTGCGAATTAATTTAGGTGGTTTGCGTATTTATATTATTTAGCGGTGCAACATATTAAAAATATGTATAATTTATTTTATTTGCATTTCAAATAATTAAAGCTTTACTTTATACACTTCATAATTTTTATGCGTTTACTCTTGTTCGTAAGTTTAACTTTTCGGGGGAAATAAAATAAGTTGAATTTTTTTCAACTACTTTTTTTACTTCAATTTACTTAAGCGTCTTTACATTTTTCCCTCTTTTTAGTGGTACCTAAGTATTGTCCGGTCCATATAAAATGCTTTGAATCATATTACATAAATGTAATGAATATTCTTCTAAGTAGAAACCTTATTTATACGGAGGCTGCAATTGTGGCAGCGCGCAGATTGTCATAAAGTTAAGTAAGCCCGGATATATCTAGAAAAATTTTAATCAAAGAGATTTTTTTACCTAAGAATACCGTAATACCTAAGTATTACGTAAGTTGTCGTGAAACACAAACTCATCTTTGACGTCCCAGGGATTGTGCATTTTAGTGGTAACCCTGTATAGGTCACACATCCTCCAGTGTGATCTCGCATAAGCATTCTCTCAGAGAAACAGAGAGCATAATCACCACACGAGGATTGGCGCTTTCAGGCTTTAAGTTATGTGAATACCTCAGCCACCTCATATACTCAAGATTGCTCACGATTTCTTCAATACCACTACAAATTCGTAAATGTACATACCTACATAAATACATAGAGGAAAAAAAACTGTTGAAAATCTTCAGTTGTGTAAAAGTCCATTTACAAAAAGAATTCTAAGAAAGTATTGGTAGAGTCGACAAAATAACTTAGTAAGCTTACATAACATTGATGGTTTTAATGGCTAATGCCATAAGCTTCAACATTAACTTTATCCCGATCCAAGCAAACTTTGCAAAACCGAGTGCACACACACACACAAACACGGTCCGATTCGAGACAAAAAAGATCGATTCTGAGTTCTCGCCTCGAAAATGTCACGAGTTATTTTCTGCGCACGCGCAACTAGTATTATGTGGAGACAGTGAGCTCTTGTCACACGAGTGTGCGTTTATTGGCGGTAGCCGCTATTTATTGTGCATTTCTCTAGGTTTAATTGCATTATAAGGTATTCGTATTAGTTTACTAAATTTTACTTTGGTTGATTAATTTTTATAAAAGTTATGGTTTGTGAAAAATGTTTAATTGTATCATTTTTCTGTGAACTGGTCTAAGACCTAAATATCAAACTCGTACAGTCTTATTTATAAAAACACTTTTAAGATGGTGATAAAGCCGTTTTATTTCATGAATCCTCCCATAAACCGGCTTTTAACACCATCTTAAAAGTGTTTTAGTGGGATCGAATTTTTATAAATAAGACTGCAAGTTTTTTAAAACTTAGTTTTAGGTATTTAGTTTCAATTATAACATAGGTATCGCACCTGAGGTTGCCAATAAAATCTGCTGCGATAAATCGACGCAAATCACGTTTCTTAGAATTCCAACTGTAATATTTGTCGTTCGTAGGAAATGGACTGTTTATTTTATACTTATTCCAGCAGTAGCATTCTCCAAAGTAATATTGTCATCATCATAACAATCACCCCATAACTTTCCTTTGGACAGTCAGTATTGAAAGTGGCTCTATATGGTATTATAGTGTTGTTTATGAAAACACTATCACTCTAAAACGCTCTTCAAATGTAGTTTAAACAGTCGATCCTAACGGGGAATAAACTGCTTTTAAAGATTGATTTTAAACATTAGTCTTTGCAACAAACCTCTATGTACGTAGTTTCAAACCGAAGATACGTTACCACAAAAAGGCGTAATTTTACCAATTTCCATAATTTAATCTTTTAGATACGATAAATAATGTTTTATTTACACAACAAAACACACATTTACACACTTGGGCAAAATTAACACATAAAACACCTGAAAAAATAAAAATATAAAAATAAAAAGACACTAAACACTAACGGTCCCATTTATAAAACACTATTTCTCCAAAACACGGCTTTACGCCTTTTCACATAAGTTCGGTGTTTAATTTTTTTTCAATCCTGTTTTTAAGAGGCGTAATTCGCATGTTATGGCGTTTCATCTTCGTATTTTCAAGAAATTCAGGTTACATGTTATTCCCCTAATGGGTATTTGTCAAAATATCAAATGAGTTACTTTTAAAACGGAATTTTGTATGAAAATACTGGTTTATGACGTCACATTTCAGAGCACTCTTTTTATGTTTAATCTATTTAAAAAATGTTAATCTATTTAAAATTAAAAATTGACTAAAAGAGATACATTTTCCGAGATATTTTGTAATTTTTGTTTTAATCGAGCATATGAAATAATTTATTGTTGATCGTGTCAAATACCGAATTTCGACCTAGATGGTAAAGCCGCTGTTATTCCCCAATTTTATTTTGTTGCCAGTTAAAAGTGAGCCACTTGTATATTCGTACCCGGCTGTACCGAACACCCAATAACGATAAGGTTTTCGATGTCGCGGCGCATAGCTCTATAGCTGCGTGGGCGCCGGTAGCCGGTGACACAAAACAAATACCGCCAACAGCCCGCCCCGCCACCGACAAAAATGACAAAAGTGGTGTATGGCCAACATTCTGCTTGTTACGCGGCCCGAAAGACCGACGTTGGCAAGTAATTGGCAGCAGTGCCCAAGGGGGTCATTCATTAATCATGTGAGGCTCGAAAGGAGGGGAGGTGTATCGGAAAAAATCATGAAATATCACTTTTTTTTTGTCTTTTGCAAATTTTATAATTACAATACAGTATGACTAAAACTACTACTACTACCTACGTGTATTTATTTCGTCGTGACCTGCTCTCGCCGTTGCTACGCAAGATTTCCCCGTGATTTTTTTTAAGATACTTTCTACCAAAAAAATACACGTGATTTTGGGTAGGAGGGAGGGCTCGCCACGTATGACCAAGGGGGAGGGAGGCTTAAAAAGTTGCTAAACAACATCACATGATTAATGGACGACCCCAAGGGAAATTTGCAGAGCTATCGCCAATATCTTTATAATTTTAGGAAAACGAAAACCTTACACTTAAGTAATACCCACTTACCTATATTCCAGAATAGGCAAAAACCAAGGTTTGCCATTTGCCATGAAAAAGAAAACTGCTTTAGTTGTAGCTCTATATAATATGTGTGCTTCGAATGAAAAAAACAAGTACAGGGAAGCCTATTTTGAAATGTGAAAAAATTTATCGCTTAATATGAAAAAAAACAATTGTCGACAAATACTATATGAAACTGTACAGTAATCTCGGACATATTATGAAGATATTTGGATATTTCCCGCAAGGTAAAAGTAGAGGAATGCACACAACATTCTTAAATTGCCATTCTAAAATTAATGACATTTTACTTTACTAATTTATTAGTAAAATGTCATTAATTAATGTTGTGTGCATTTCCTACCAACTCGAGTTTATTCCATGCTTGCCAATAGCATTATGAGCTGTCGGTTCACCATCAGTACTCGGGCGAAGTCAGCCTTTTAGCTGTATTCCATTTTGCATCAGTAGCCACTGGCCCACACAATCAAGTGTTATTTAAACAGAAAAATAATACTCTTGTCAACGTATCACCAACACGGCCCCAGACTAAAATGTTAAACTGTTGCACCTCGTTTTGTCTTGGTGATGATTGTTATCGGTTGGACAATGTAGAGACTGGTTTGGTTTATGGGGTAAATGCAGTGATAGTTAAAAACATAGATGTTAAAAACATTGAGACTATCTTCATCTTGCAGAAGAGAGCCATCCGATTTATTTACAAGTTAGGTAGTAGGGATTCGCTAAGAGATTTCTTCAAAGAAACCAACATCTTAACAGTTGCATGTCAATACATTTATGAAAATATTATGTACTCTAGAAAAAATATCAAAGACTTCGAAAATGTTGGTGGCCACCATAATGTTAATACTAGAAATAAACATAAATTGTCATTTCCACTATTTAGACTTGCAAAAGTTAACACATCCTTTATGGGGCACTGTATAAGGTTCTACAACAAAATTCCTCAAGATATATTAGAGTTACCTCCAACGCGATTTAAAAAATGTGTTAAGCACATTCTGTGCAAAAAGGCTTACTATAACATCAAGGATTATTTAGAAGACAAAGATGTTTGGCATTAAACAGTAGATTAATATTATTTAAAGGACGATTGTGACTAGTGTTCAACACATTCATGACTAATATTTTAAGTTGAAAACTCTGTTAATTAAGTTAAAACGTGTTTTGAAAAGAATAAATGTGGAGTTTCCTTGTTAGCTTCTTCTCCACATAATCCATTAATTGTGAAACTAACAACTTAGACGTTCATTAAGTAAACATTCTGTTTTTACAATGAATAAAAATATTTGAATTGAATTGAATTGAATTGAATTGAATTGAATTTAATTGAATTGAATTGAACTGTGGAAGGCGGGTGGGGCTTGTCAATTGTTTTACCAATCGGAGCGAGTTCAGCATAATCAGGCGAAATATCTATGCACCTGCTACCGTCAGACCGCCATCTTGCGAGGTGCCTAGATATTTAGACGGGTTATACAATATACATAATAAAGTCAATGGTTTGACGTTATTTGTATAAAACCAATCATAAGTTACGGTGTCATTTACTATCGCCCAATGAACGTTCACGTTGTCAGGCACGGCGCACAGAATGAACCAATCACAGAGTGATTTACTCTACAGCATATCTTGCGCTCATTTCATTGGTACAGACTAATCGAGAAGACAGGGACCGTTTTTGAGAGTGAATTTTGTAGGATGAAATACTTCCATGGTTTTTCTATTCGTGGGGAAAATGTAAGTTTTGGGGTTTAACAAGCTGATGAGTATTACTAACCTTTTCCTCGCAGGCAAATATCAGGACCGTAGCTCTGGCATACCAAACCTCTGTCTACCCACCCGAGATTCAGATTCCGCGAATATAATGTATGTATGTTATAACATATGATGACAAAGGAAAACACCTGGAATCGTATAAGAAAATGTAAACGGTGTAAGAAAATCCCCATATACACTCAAAAACGGCGGGTTCTAATACGAACGAATTTTACTATGGGGAAAACATAGAAATCATATCAAGAAAATATTATTAGCTCATCCATACTAAACTTACCACCTGCGGCGTCTAAATTTATGTTGGTAAAGTTGCATAATAGTAACCGCAATCGACCTTTCTTTAAGAAAACACGGATAATTCGCAAGTTACTCAATTGTGGTACAGTTTACTTATGATATCATAAAGAGGTACCTATATATTATCTACGTTATTACTTCTAAAGAGGTTTGCAAGTAATATCGCTGAATTTTAATCCTAATTTAAATAATTTTTAGTTTTTATTAGAATTAACTACAATTAAATAATTTTCTCGAATCGATTTATTAACAAAAAGATCGCACCGGTCGCGGAAGACATTTTGTTTTTATTTTAAAATGTTCAATTGGCGTAAATCTATCGAATTAACCCCTAAGATTCTAGGCAAGTTAGGTCACGCGAAAAATGTTTCCGTTCCAAATTACTGTGCAGATGATGAAACTCTTCTATTTCTTATTGAAGTGGCAACTATCCGATGGAAGAAACTCTTATTACTTTCTAATAGGAAAATGTAGGATCGTCATTGATCAAACTATGGTTCGCAATATCAATCTTTAATATGAAAATATGCTATATCAAACTCTCCCTCATTTTTTCATATACACACAATGGAAACAAAAGGAAAACCAGACTGCCAGCCACAAGAACCGAGATGAGTCGAAAAAATTAAATTGAAAAAGTAAAGTAGTATTCACATGTTCTGTCTTTTTCAATTTGCTCGCTTAGCAAACCTAAAGGACGGCATTGCAATGGTGTGCGTGAGGGAATGATATCTTGTGACTTTTCGTTGTGTTGTGGACTTTATTGCATAGGCAGTAAAGGCTGTGGAAGTGAGCCTCCGATCTTGGTTTGTGACGGAATGATACTTCACCAGATGTGAGCTGTTGTGCTTGTATGTGATAAATCATACAAATGTATTAGTGATCGAGGGATAGTGGTTGCTGCTACATTATATCGATAAAAAATGTAATAATCGTTTTCATTACCTGATCGCTTACTCGAGCTTTGTTCATATTCTACTCCGTAAAAATAAGAACTCAAAGTTGGCGCTGGAGGGACTAGAAAGTAATCTTTTCGTAAATTTGGTGCAACTGCCAATCATTAAATAATAATTCAGTGCGTCAATCAATCATTCAATAATCCACGAATCCACAATGCTAAAAATACAATTTTTTTCCATGAGTAATACATTTTTTCCGAATTTATTGTTAATTTACGTGTTTATAATTTACGTAGCTTAAAATACAGGATCATTCGTAGTTTATCGTAAGCTATGTTAATTTTCAATTGTTATGTACAGTGATTTTATGAATTAGAGATTGTCTTATTCACTAATATCTTTCTGCAATAACTGATTGATTGACTGATTTTCCAATACATGGTACCGGAAGATAGCTTATTACATTTAGAACGTCGCTTATTAAATTTTCCAGTAGTGGCGATTCATCATTTAGTTTGCTTTTTTATTTACTAGCGAGATAAAACAGCAAGGCAAAAGTTTAAAACTCAATCAATATTGTGGAGGCTCTCCACAGAGGTTTTATTTTATTTTATGTTTTTGAATTTTGAATTTGATTTTTTGTTTTATTCAGTTTTTTTCCTGTTTGTGGCGGATTATAAATATAGTTTCTACTAAAAATATAAAAAAACTGAATAAAACAAAAAATCAAAATCAAAATTCAGAAACATAAAATAAAATAAAACCTCTGTGGAGAGCCTCCACAAATATCAATTCAGGAATCAATCTTATAGAAAATCGGAAAGCTGCGACAAAAATTATGTAGTCAAGACATACAAAACGTTTTCATTTTATCGTTTACACTGAATCGATTAATTACTCGAGGCATCCCTTGCAGCTCACAATACAAGAGTTCACTAATATCGTCCGCTATGGTTGTGTGCGTATCGACTTGCATTTCTCCATTTTTATATTGTAATTTATTGGTCTGTAACCAAGTTAATTATTGCGATTTTTGTATTAAACGCTGGAAATTATTTATTTTTAGCGTCTCTGTGTGAGTATTACCGCGAAACTACTTACACAGATCGGAGGAATCGTTTTTTAGTACTCGATTGCATTTCTTCGATTTCTGATCGATGTAATTATGCTTCGCCGATGCTGGATGGAATTTTTGAATACAGCTTTTAAGAAAAAATATTTTAATACGAACGGTTTCATTTTTGAAATGCTGATATGAGTCGATGAGACATTGATTTAAGTTCCTTTTGTTTCTACCCAAGACATAATGGATAATTTTTATAAATATAGGTACTTGTTTTTTGAAAATAAACATTGTAATATATCTTATAATTCTCTTTCTCACAGAAAAAATAACTCAATCTCTGTTTAACCTTCTCACAAGAAATTCTTCCAAATACTTTCTGTATTCAAAGACTATTTTACTCCACGCAAGATCTATCAATAAATCCGCAGATAAAAAACACCAAAATCACCGGATCGAATTACGAAAATACACAGGGTTAAAAACCTAGTTCGAATGTCGAGACCTCATCACAAAACGGGGTCACCCCATTTTAACGATTTTTTTTAGTTAAAAAATGGATTTTACGCCAGAAAAAAAAAGTTTCATAAAGACAGCACTCCTAAATGATCCACTTTTGATGCTCGCCCTTAGCTTTTTAAAAAGATAACCCTAAAATTAGGGTGGATCGTGGGAAATGGTACTCGCTGGCAAGATGGAGGGTTGAGATCGCGATTTGTAAAATACTTTTAATTTAATATTCCGAATGTTTTATCCATCTCTAGTATTCTTGTTTTGTACGGAACAGTTAATGGTTAAGACTGCTAATATTAACACTAAGCTTACCCTAGGTTAAACTTATACTATCAGGGGCTTGTTTCAAAGAACTACAATTCATGGTTTATTAAGAAAGTTCGATGGACACTGCAAAGTCGATTAACTCACAGATTAACAAGTAGGAAAACAATGTACATCGAATTGTTATAATAAACTACGAATTGAAACTCGGCCCTGGTGTATGTTTAGTGTGTGTTTGTGAGCATACCAGTCGGGTGTCCACACTTTTCGTTAGACAATTGGAGGCGCTTTTAAATTGGCCGGCACCAACTCTCTGTGACTGCAATTATTATGAGCACATCTACTTAATCACGATGCGAACGAATTAAATTTACAATTATAAAACAAAAAAATATCCATATCTTGGCCACGTTAGTGAAGTAGGCTGCCAATTTAGTATGGAATACAGTATGGACCCAGTGTAAAAAATGTAAATACATAAGTAATTTTCGTTATAAATGATCGACAACAGCCTATAAACTTCTTACTGCAGAGCAAACTACTCATCTCAGAGAGAGAGAGAGAGAGAGAGAGAGAGAGAGAGAGAGAGAGAGAGTGGACTTAAGGAGCGGCCCGGAGCTAGCTACCGCTACAAATGAAAAAAAAACGTATCTTCTTTTATAATACATAGAATCGATAGCACATACGCCTTTACATGCGCGCACTCTACTCAGTTACGTTACGGCCTACGGGCGACTTTGCAACAAAAATGTCAAGTTTAACCAGCTGTCGACTGTACGAGTATTTGCAAAGAGTGGGACATTACAATAGTCAATAACGGCGATAGCTATTTTATTATTAAATGGTCGTTTTTAACAGATATAAGAATAAAGAAATTTTATTTAATACAACGTGTTACATTTCTTAACATGCTTAACATATGCTTACGTTAATTTAAGGGCTAAGTTTCTTGGCTCTAAGTTCTAGACTCTAGGTTCTACTAGTGTCTATTACCATAACTGTTATTTATAATGTTCACTTTTAGCAAAAACCTATTATTAACGTAGATTTGTTTTTTGTCTATCGATGGCGCTAGTTAGCTCAGAGTAATCCCTTAATCACTACCTACGAGTAGCATAGTGGATTAGCGATTGCACGGTCTCAGGTTTCCTCACGATGTTTTTCTTTGCATCAGCGAGTTGTATTGCTACTAAAATATTACAAATCTATTTAACTCAGTAAAGATACATTGCAAGCATTGCAAGGTACATTCTGGCATCGAACCCAAGACCTCTCGCATTTCAGGCCAGTGTCCTGAGTCTCCTACCAATGTTTCGGCACCAATGATTGTTTTGGCATCTTTTTAGATGCTGTAATCAGTAAAAACACCTTGAATTACATTTTAAAACATTTATTTTAAATGAGTGAAAACAAGACAACTTATGCACATACACACGTGTGAATCATTCATCGTTATAAATCGTACAACAAAAATCGCAATCACCAATGCATTCATTTTAGTGAATACAGGACAAATACGGTTAAGTTTTACCGCCACCTCCTTTCTTTGATAAAAAACGTGACACATCGGGTCCGAATGACCCGAGGTCACACACGTCTCACATTACACTCACAAAGAAACGTCAAATTCCAGAAATAACAACCAAAATCGAATCAAACTCAACAAAGATTGACCTCTTTTTCAAAGAAAAAAACCGAGGTCACCGGAATCAATAAGTGACCCTTTTTGAAAAAAATGCAGTCTTGAAATAGTACAAAAATGTTGACCCCAATGACTTCTTAACTGTTTTTTTGTGTAAGTCGGTCAAAAAGGGGCACCTCTAGCCACGATATTGTGCGAGTGGACAAAAGAATTTGATTGAATGTGAGAAGAAAAAATGGCAAATGAGACATGTCGGACTAGGCATGAAGAAATCTATTGTGCTCTCGGCCAACATTAAAAAAAAAACGTATGAGCGAATTTGTATTCAGAAATTGATCACGTAGTTTTGAGCAAAATTATCTAGACTTATTTTTATTTGACCTGTGGCTTGAAGTATTCAAGGCGTGCGAGGGAATAGTATTTTATCTACAAGCCACTATTCAGTCACCTTCACAGTGTAATCATTACGAAAAAAAATAAAACCTCTATAAAATGTTCTTCTTTATAAAATTCTCAAATTACTGCAAACAGTTATAAATCAAACGCGGAGAAATAAAAAAAAAACTTAAACTATCTCACGCGGCTAGCATCATCTGTTGCTTCCTAAAAGGGGTGAATTCGTCGATTTTTCAAACAAAAAAAATCTCAATAGGAACGGTACCTCCGCAAAACAGTTAGGCGAAAAAAACCACACGGAAGGTATCGTCTTTCGCGAAAAAGGTCGTCTTTTAAAAAGCGTATCTAACTCTTTCCCATGGGTCTTAACCTTGGCGAATGTTTTTTTGTCTAATTTCGAGACACCTTTGCCATCTTTCCGTTTTTTTAAATTGTATGATTTTTTTCCCGCCGAGTAAAGGGCGAGGGTCGACCCCTATTCATTCAGTTGTCCCGAATCATTGTGCTAATGTTGAGATGTAGCAGGTGGGTCATATGGACTCTTTAGATCCAGTTTTTGGGTTAAGCTAAAAAGAATAATTTACTCATTTACTCTGTAGTTACGTACACTTGAGTTTGTTCATAAAAATATCTACGGTGTTATTTATAAAAACGGGATTTCCCTAAAACACTCCTGCGATACAATTTAAATACTCTGTGGTACAGTCTTTTCCTTAACTATAGAGTATCTAAACTGCATTTGAAGAGCTTTTCAAGTCATCGTATTTTTATAAATAAGACGGCATTTCTTTAAATAAAACCCATGAAGGTAATTTCATAATGTTTGGACGAGAAGGAATCGATGAAAAGGTGTTCGTTAAAAACGGAAATACTTATCGATAATTAAACTCCCGTCAAAAAATTAAATTGTTACCGGTTTGCCAGCCTTCAAAACCGCTGGGCCCATCTCACATATTTTTGTACGAGTTCGTACGAGAAAATGCCGACAAAAAGTGGTCGATCGAAATAGGCATAATTACAGATATTTCGACTTAGCGATGGCCGAAGGATTTTCCAAAAATTACATAGCGACAAAAAGCAAGAATTTTCGTAAATTCACTGCGTCCAGCCGCTCCGGTCCGAGGTAGAGTGGTGTAACTGAATTTTTATCTAAAATTTTACTTGGAAATAGCTTTGTTCGTCTTCATTTAAAAGAAACGGTACAGGAAAGAATTGTTAGAACAGACTCGTTTGATTGATTTATTATTTAAAAAAATCTATGAATAACTAACTTCCACACAGCCCAGTCACATGTCCTAGTCCCAAACTATCCTAGTTTCCTAGTCTCCTGGTCCCAAACTAGGGTACCCTGTGCTATATCGTAATTAGGCAAGGCCATCACAAACATGAAAATACGCCCAGTCTGAGGCCATTTGTACAAATATTCGGTGGTCCCTAGTGGGAATGGAAGCCACGACCTCCGTAATCAAACGTGTTACGGCTAGACAATGATCATTCCTTTAGGATATAATAAAATTCATGAAATTTCCTTACATTTTAATTTAAAAAAAAACCTATTTAGAGGCTAAAAATTCCACCCAAGTGATGATGCAAGTAATGCTTCGGTCAGATGTCGCTGCCTGTACGTAATACAGAGAAGTTTGTAAAGAGGCTCGGTTCAAGTCCCGGCATGGGTGGAATTTTTAGCCTCTAAATAGGTTTTTAAAATTGTCCTCAGCACGGGTTAGTGCAACAAAAGTAATTTTAATTTCAATTTTAACATTTTGAGTTAGTAAGTTATCTCATGAAATTCTAAAGCAAAGTTACCTCATTTGGCTTCGAGCCTCAATGCATCCATCTCTTTTCCATGAAAGAAAAGTGTCAGCCGTTCCCCTCGCACATAAAGTCGCGTCGCGCTTCAAAAATGGAACACGCAAAAATGTCCGCCGCGCAAAATGACTGGCATAGTTGTCGAACTGTTCGCTATATTTTTGTTTAAATTTTGAAAATTAATAACGAGACGGCCTCCGCGCGCATTTCTGCGCGTCGCTGGCCCTTAATTAGATTTTTTTCAGCAAAATTAAATGTTTCTCTCCCATCTTTGAAATGATAGAAAGAATTTTGCGCTTTATTTATTTTGCACCCCGTGTTACTTTAGCAACGGACCTCCAGTCTCTGATGGATTCTTTAAATGCGTCAATGTCAAATATTTATTTTATCTTTTGCTTTTAGTTGGTTTTAATTTTTTTAACTGCATGGAAAAGAATGGGGATGGCAATACGAAACTAATTACCTACAAATGGCGCCACTCGCCCCGATAATGTTTTGTTTTATAAGTGTTGCTTATTTTCAGTTTTTTTTTCATGGAAATTCAACATTCTTGAAATGCTTTTGACTAAAAAAAGGAAAGCTATAGTTTATACCAAAACTGAAAAAGGAAAGTTTTCTACACCGCGAAAGGAATAGGTACAGACTTTTACAAAGGTAACCTCAAAATTTTTTTTTTACATTTCTTGCCGAAATTATCGCATACTCTTAATTAAATATATCTTTTCAGGCCGATTTATTGATTATAAAGTGTGAAATGTTAAATTTACTCAGGAAGGTTACTCAGAAACATCGAAAATCGTTGTAAAATTATCCACACTATGTACCATATAAACTTACTCATAAAATCATCTATTTCTTCATGAACGTTCTTAATTTTATTTCAGTTTGGAGACAAAGCGGCTTTATGAGCATACAATGATGCTGCGGGACTACTACTTGAAAGTTCTTATCACCAATAACTAATTTGTCCTATCAGAAGTATTGATATCTATTCAGATCTGCCCAGTTCAGCGCTATGGGCTGGCTTTGGGTAATTACTCGTAAGTGCTGCTGCTTACCTATTTTGAGATACGAGCTTAGGCCGAAAGAAATGCGTATTATAATGTATGAGTATGATTTTATTAAATAAAACCGATGTTCACAAGTACCCAGGAACATTAGATTACAGCAATAATAGATTGCTTTACATTTGCTAAATGCGTTGAATCATTGATATTAAGGCTTGCATTTCTCGTTTTTAGTTAGTTTTAGGTTTAACAGTCTAGGTACCTAAACACTGCCTCCATTTTTAACGATTGTGAAAGATGCGGACCTGAAAACAAACAGGAGTGATAAAACATAACTTTCAAGTATGATTCTGAATGTATTTCATTAGTATTATTTGTATTTACCTGCATGGAAACATTTTTTGGTATTTGTTTACTAGAATCATAACCTATAAACTTGTTGATAATCTACTTACTTCCTCCAAATGGTTTAGGAGCCACAGTGTTTCTATTGCAAACTGAGCAGTAAATGCGTAGGCACTGATTTTAAAAATAAAGACACAACACAATATCTGGGGTTTATAGTAAAAAAAACGGGACATCCTGCATTTTTAATTTTTGACAGTTGCCATCCCCATTGAGATGAAATTTAGGCTATACACTTATCAACTGCAGCGTTTATTAGCGGGCTAGGCATTCAAATGCTTGTTAGACATTACGATTTGCTTTATCTCCATATTTTCTATACTTTATTACATCTTTCAACCCTAAAAAATATCGATGTAGTTCACAGCTATTAACGAGCAACCAATGACGCAAGCTCCGTCTCTACTCGCCATGATTAAGCTCTTCGAATAAAACCTGGTCGGACTCTCCCGACAAAAATCCAAGTAAGTGATTCCGGAATGAAGTTAATAATTTTTTTTTTATTTTTTTTTTTATTTGTTTGTATAACCACTTAACTAATGTGTTGTGCTTACGAAAGTTTTAGTTAACAGCTGTTAACCTGTTGCCTTTTCGTTTTCAAGTCGCTTGTAACACAACCGAGTAGAGTTCAGGCGTGTAAAGGTCGATACGCCGTAGCTATACGCTACGACAGGACCGCTGCGCGGGAGTAACTTCCTTGAGCGGGTACAGGGAAATACGTGAGGTAACAAAATGGTCTGTGGGGATGAATATTCTGGTTGACGGTAGTCTATTTCAAAGTTTGTAGACGTCTAGACTATCCAAGTAATGGTGGTCTCTTGGAACTTAGATCTTGCTGAAACTCTCATCCAAGGAACAAAATTGTTTACGATTTTAAGCACCCAAAACCGGCGTGCGTGCACGCAGCGACATAAATTAACGCTTGCAACCTGAAGGGGTAAGCCAAGACCAAGGTTTGCCACTTGTCACGATCCTAACAGAGCTCTCTCGCTTCATTAACATTCAGCAGTCGTTGCAGGCACGTGGTTTTGGGTACTTTTCATCTTGCCCTTTGCATACATCCTCTATTGGGTCGAAATATGAATTTGGAAGAAAGTAAAGAGGTTTGTCAGTGACAAGCGGTAAACTCTGGTCTCCGCCTACCCCTCCGGGATGCAAGCGTGAGTTTATGTACGTCAAATCAGAATTAAATCAGCTTTATATCTGTAATTAGTATAAAGCCAAAGTGACATTAAAACGACTAGGTATATCCAGAAAACTCTAAATGGCTTTTACTTATTCTTCTTTGTTACATAGGTATTATAATTATTTATGTAGTAGTTTATAACAATTATTTAAGTAAGATTTATGTAAGTTTATTATTAAGTTCAAGTATGTACTATTCGTATTTGCACCAACTACCCGTCGCTCTTTCTCCTTCGGCAACCTTTCACAAGGTTGCCTGGAAGAAATTACTGTTAGCAATAAGGCCGCCCATTGTACTTTTTAATTGTAACTTACACATTTTATGTCTCGCTTCTTGTGTGCAATAAAGAATATTCTTATCTTATCTTATCTTAAATAGACCGAAAATAATTACGAACTTCCAGCGTTAACAAAAAGTTCGTCCTTTTAGGGTCAACTCCATCCATTTCTTACTCTCCCACATCGCAACTTTTCCTGAGATCTGTCGTTTTTACAACAATGTCGCTTTATTCGGTAATCCCTTCAGCTGGCTGTAACATGACGCGGCGGGTTTTGTCAAAATATTACACTGTCACGTTACTTTTTTACTCGAAATTACCCCTTTTCGTAAGATTTCGGTTACCTACAAAGGGTTCGTTGGCGGCATTTAATTTTTTTCTCTAGATTGGAGATACGTACAAGTAATGTTATGTTATAGTTTAACGAAACTCTCCTATAATAAGTAGGTACTGATTTACCTCAGGTTCTGTTCACGAAACTTTGTGTTCAAAAGTGAGTGCAGTCTCCGTCAAATTATTAATTACATAAAAGAATATCCGTTGTATTCAACATATAATATACCTACTTACCTATAGTATTAATTTTGTTTTTATTTTGTTTATTTCGAGAAAACAACAGCGATGCATTTAGGTAATGTTCTTAAAAATAAAATATAAATACAAGGCCGATTATAGATTTCTACTTTTATAAGCGTTATCTATCAGACAGTGCAAAGCAGAGAAACCGTAAAATCACATTTAAAGTCTCAAAAACACTCAAAAGTCTTGGAATAAAAGTTTAATGGACTTGTTTTAGGGATATCGCATTTAAAATAAAACGTGTAAACTGCTCATGTACGTGTTATGTTCAAAAGTAAGTTGAAATAACTGGCTGGAAAACTATAACAAAGACGTGAAACGTATCCAAAATTCATATTAGGAACGGAAAAAAGTGTAAAAGGAAGCGGACACAATCCGTTATTCTAATCCATATTTCGAACGCCGAACCGTATTCCATATTCGAACAGTTTCCTAATTCAAAAGAAGTATTCTCATGCCGGCCGCGTCGCGTTCTAAATATAAAAACTCTTTTTTGTCAAATATGGAAGGGTTAAGTTAAAAACATTCTATTTTCGAATTGTTAAAAAGTTCACATTGTATAGAATACGTCAAAACTTCATAGTGATGTTGTAGTAAACGTAAACTTTTGAGTATATTGGTGGAAGAGATATTTTCAGCCGTTGTGCATTATGGTTAACTGGTCATGAATCGAGCGAATGTGGGTGGAAGGGCCGGTAAGGGACGTCCCAGGCGGTCATAATTCGACCAAATAGGGGATGTATTAGCAAAGGGCAAGATAAAAAGTACCCGAAACCGGCGTGCGTGCATGCAACGACTAATGAATGTTGAGGAAGCGAAAGTGATCTGTCAGGGTCGTGGCAAGTGGCAGTCCCTGGTCTCCGCCTACCCCTATGGGATACAGGCGTGAGTTTATGTATGTATGTATGTGCATTATGTTTATGACGCAAACGTCTTAATGATATTGCCATTTTACTTTAAGAAAACGTTGTAAACACTGGTCACTTTGAGTCGGACTCCCTGAGGGTCCCGAACTTAATAAAAGAAAACCTATTTTTTTTCGTGTAATAATAATATTAATAATAACTTCCACACAACACAATCACTTATCCTAGTCCCAAATTAGGATGATAACCAGACAAAAACATCACGAACATGGACAAACATCCAGACCTAACCATTTGTAACCAGTAGATACGGGCGCCTCAAGCGGCAATTGAATCCACAACCTCTGTCTTGAGCTTTGGCGAGCTCGACCTCTGCAAGCAAATGCACGTGATACTGAAGACTGAACAGACAGCAAGTTTCATTTTTTTCTGGTGATTACGAGTATGTACTAACCAGAATATAATGTTGCCCTAATTTGAGACCCTAGGCACGCCACTGGCTATACTTACGGGGCAGTCAAGTAATTTGAGACCCTAGGCACGCCACTGGCTATACTTACGGGGCAGTCAAGTAAGTTCGTAATATAATGTTTATGGTGATACCTATGCTATTATGATTGCCTCGTTGGTCTAGCCGTTAAGGCGCTTAGCTCCCAATACAGAGGCCGAGGGTCCGATTCCCACTGGGGCCTGCCGTACATTTGTACAAATGACCGCAGTCTGGGTGTATTTTCATGTTTGTGACGTCCTTGCCTGGTTACCATAGCACAGCGTATCCCAGTTTGGGACCAGGTGAAGTGATTGTATTGTGTGGAAGTAATTATTATTTTATTAACTTAAATCTGGATTTACTTAATTGTAATTTTGCTGCAGGAAGCCAGGTGAATCTGTAATGCGTACAAAAGTAGTAGGGTTTTAGACAGTTTCATCTGCCGGCCTCGAGTTTACTACGGCAACTTTATTCCTTTTTCAAATGATACGAAAGACACAGGAAACGTTGGGTTTTTGTCACTTCCATAACGAGCTAGACCGACTCGACTATCTCCGTCCCTCCAGATTAAGGAGAAAAAGCGCGCGAGTGAACGGGAGAGGTATACGTCAATCTTTTCCTTAAGCTCAGGTGTGTTGACAAAAACAGATGTTGAGGCAGCGCGCGCGCATATTACACAATTACGATTCTATTTAATTATTTTTTTCTCGCGTCATTTGTTATTTGGGATTCGATGCGTGGGTGTGCGGTTACTCACTCCATGGCAAGAGACAATTGAAGTATCTTTCGTACACACGTCGTTGTGTGGAATAGTGCCGTTAGCATTGCCTATTTCGAAATTGGTTAAAGTTATTATATGAATCAGAATAGACAATACGCCCACTTACAAGCTAGGTAGAATGCGCAGTTCGGCTATGAGTGCGCTACGGACCCACTTATGTTTTTTTTATATATACGAGACGATTTATAAAAAAATATGCAATTTCTACTGCGGCCGGAATCTTTCCTAAATACTTTCCAAACTTTCAGATTTGTTAGTTTTTAAATATAAAAGATATTATTTAAATACGTGACGTCATGCCCTGAAATTATTTTTATGGTTCCTCAACAGTAGTACAATTTGACTTGGCCAATGAATCCATCCGCCATACCCCATGTGACATTGTCATGTGACGTTGGAATCAGTGATGTGTGACGCGCCACCTACGCCAATTTTCTAAGACGAAAAAGAGTATCAATTGAGGATTCGTTGTATAAAAATTTGTAGAAATAACAGTTCTTCAGTTTATTTATATAAAGAGGAGTTATGTGTAATATTTTAATCCCCACAAGAAAAAAAAATAGGACTTAGTTTTCGATGAGAAAAATGTTTTTCAAAGTTCTGAACTTCATAAACCGGATTTCCAGAGTGTATGAAGTAATACGTCTAAAGTGTCGGTTACTCTTAGTTCGAGTTTAGTCACTCTTATACAATAATTAAAAATCTGCGAGAGAGTGGGAATGCTGAGATGGTGAAATGAAATTAAATGAAATAAACTTATTTTGCAACCAAAATTAAAAAGAGTAAAGGTAACAAATATTTGTTAGGTGGTACAACTAAGAAAATACCCTGCGGAAAACCGACTCTATCATTCAGCTAAGGTAGGTCTAAGTAAAAACAATAAAAACATCCACACAATACGAGTGCAATCACTTGTCCTGGTTCCAAACTAGGTTACCCTATGCTATTGGGCCATTTGTACAAATATATGACGGCCCCCAGAGGGAATCGAACCTACGACCTCTGGCATGGTAATCAAACAAATAGGCACTTTCTGTTCGAAAATTTGTATAAAAATCCGAAAAACCATCCGATAGATGAAAAAAAAATCCAAGAAAGTTACATAAAACACGCTATTATTAAACACAAAATTACGCTAATATTTGACCAGAATGTCCTTTACAGCAATTGATACTTCCGCAGTCGATATGTAGTATAGTTTTTATGTTGAAACAACTTAGTGAATTAAGCTGATTGTATTCTTCGACATTTAACCTACGAAATAAAGTTACGTCGGAAAATTGTAGATGCTCAAAAACATTAAACAGTAAAATGCGACTCAAACAAGATCATCATCATTATCAGCCATTTAACGTCCAGTGCAGGACATAGGCCTTCCTCATGGTTTTCATAACCATGAGGGGTTTTGCCATAATCGCCACGCTTGGCAGGCGGATTGGCGATCGCAGAATACTGAACACAAGAAGATAAAAAGAAAGAAGACATTTATTCAAATGGTCACAGAAACACAAAGTAAACATGCAAGTAAGCAAACAATTGATGAGCGGTGGTAGCCTAGTGAAATCGCCAATCCGCGGTGGGCACGCGTGGTGATTAAGCCCATACTCTCTCCCTGATAGAAGGCCCTATGCCCTACAGTGGGACGTATATAGGCTGCTTATGTAAACAAACAAAAGAGATGATTGTTCCTCACGCCGGTATCCCAGGTGGGTAGGCAGAGACCACGTTCTCGTAATTATTAATAACTTAAGTAAAACATAATGATGATGCGGTGGTAGTAGCGGAACGGTAGAGCCGGTTTCTCCTTCGGAAGGTCTTGGGGTGGAATCTCGGCATGTACATTTATTTTCTAAGTTACGTACATTTGTGAAGTTAGTCTTTCTTCTTCTTCAATACCACTCGCTAACTGTGAAGGAAAACATCGGGACAAAACCTGAGTGTCTGAGGTTTTCACATACCTCAGAGCTTGAAATTGCCAATCCGCGGTGGGCACTGAGAATGGGCCTGTGCCCTGAATGGGCGTGCCCTATTATTCCCATAATATAGGCTACATAAAAATATATATAAAATATACATACCTGTTTGAAACCTGGTTTTAAATGTTCTAAGAGGTGACATTGACAAACTTGCTAATTATGTATCTGAACTTAGAACACAAAAAGAGCTTAAAAGCCACCATAAATCACTACTACACGTCACTGTGTCATTACACACACGAAAATGATTTAAACTAGACCAAAGCTCTATTTTAAAACTTCACACAAAAGAGCACGAAATACAATATCTCATTATTTAGAAAAAATCAATGAGAAATTACGAGATTTGACCCAAAAAAACTTCAACCCTTCTGTGTTAAAGGGTTGGAGAGAAAGAGAAAGCTATAATTTTTAAGGCGCAAGAAAGAGACAACGTGACTAACCCTTTCGCTGCACCTGGACCGCTTTTTATACTAGTTCTTTTTTTGTGTAAAATTTAAAAATGTGCGAAATTTAGTTTTGTTGAGGGTCAATATTGATTTTTCGATAGCGGCATAAAAGTTGGGACTACAATGCGAGTTCGTTAGTTAATGTGGCTTAAATGTACCGTTTTGTGGTCGTTCCTTTAAGTATTTAAAAAAAAAATCTAAATGGTACGAGATAGTCATTCACGGATTTTTTACGGACTACGTCGAGTCTTCACATCACCAATTCAACAGTCTCAAGACGAAAGTATTCAATCAGTGCGTCCTACCCGTTATCACATATGGTGGCGAAACGTGGACACTCACGGTGGAGCTGGTCCACATATTTAAAGTCGCTCAGCGTGCTATTGAAAGGGCTATGCTCGGGGTTTCTCTGAAAGATCGAATTCGAAACGAGGTGATCCAACAGAGAACCACAGTCACCGACAAAGCCCACCAAATTAGCATGCTAAAGTGGCAGTGGGCCGGCCTTATCATCCGAAGAACTGATAACCGATGGGGTAGATGAGTTCTTGAGTGGAGACCGAGGATCGGTAAACGTAGTGTAGGACGTCCTCAGACTCGGTGGAGCGATGATCTTCGCAAGGCGGCTGGCAAGAGCTGGATGAGAGTAGCCTAGGACCGTGCTCAGTGGCGTGCAATAGGAGAGGCTTATGTCCAGCAGTGGACAAGCATAGGCTGATGATGATGATGATGGATTTTTTTAAATTTATTTATTTAACATTACTTCCTCTTCTACTACTTAGGTAAGTTCAAAGCTATTTTTAAAACTGATGCTACCTAGAGGCAAGACGTAGGTGCTATCTAAAAGTCATGGCAATAAAAGGTATTGAATATTTGAGTTAATTATGCAACTAAAATGGTGTGGCTACGGCCTAATGATACCAGCACAAAAATGGTACAAGGTATAATTATAAAGATGTGTTCTCATTATAGATCCAAAGAGTTTGATAGAAAAATCATTCGCAAGTCACTACGGTAACTGGTCTCTTCCCTTCTTTGAGGTCTGGTACAGAAAGTGCAGAGAGGGGCGAGGTAGACCATTAAGAAATGAACGAAATTAATAAAAAAAGAACATGGCCACATACACGCACTCGCAGCCCACAGAGAATGACTTAGCACAATCGTGGATTCCTTATTCAAAACAGATTCTTATTTTAAAATATGAAATCTCGACGATGCGTTCCGAAGTTATAAAAGATTTATTTTTATTTTTTCTTTCAATTCTGACTGTCGATGAGTGACGCGACGGGTTGGAATGGGCTTTTATAGTGCCTACAAACGGTATGTTAATGTTCTGTAAGTAATTTTACACACGAAAGCTTGTTACACTGTTGCTTTGTTTTTACTATTTCACTTACGCCAAAGCGTAATTGTACAGTTGCGTTAACGTCTCAGTAGAAGTTTATTAACTCAAAAATAAGACATAACACCCAATTATATATTCGTTACGATCATGTCATAGAAAACACCTTGTTAATAGAAGCCATTAAATTGTTTATCATACGGCATCAACTCAACGTATATCTTAACAGTTTGGGAGCCCACACGAATTAATAGTCAATAAAACAGTAGCCCACGTCCGCGGTGTCTGGCCGCTCAGCTTCGTGTTCTCGCCATCGAAACGCCATTAACGGAATTAAAAATAAAGAATTAAACAAGACGAATACAAAAGTCGGAGAAACAATTAAAAAAGAAACAAAGTGGAGCGCTGAGAACAAAAAGTATCATATCTCCATTCCATATTTCAATATTTATCAAAAGATCGTTCGTTTTCGAACAAAATTCGAAAAGGTTTTATGCTTTACGACTTTTTGCTCGGCTCGATTCGTTTCCCTTTATTATAAACAAGATGAAACATTTTTTTAGAAAAAATGTTTTAAAAAGTCTTATAGGAATTTTGGTGATACACTTAAGTTTGCCAACAACGGAAACTGTCCAACATACGAACCTCTCGTGTCAATTTTATAATTTTTGTAGGTCCTTAATTAAGCAAATACTACAACCCCTAAAACAATTCCAAACGGAATTTGATTTATCTGGCGGCTTATTTTAGCTCCTTGAATTACACCGTGTGCTCTCACATAAACCACGAAGAAAATATGAATGATCCAAATAACTAGAGTTCAAGTTACCACGTAGCAGAAAATAGCAATAACATCGCATGGAATTAACAAATTAATTGGCATCGAAGTTTCGGAAATATCGACTCTATTGCCTTATTATAGAGTCTAATAGAAGTGAAAGAGTTATGTTTGTGACGTCTATACCTAAAGCAGGCGACGCGAACGTCTAAGCCCCGATTCAAGAGGCTCCGTTTGCACTATGACATCCTAACTAATATTTTAAATGTGAACGTTCGGATGTCTGTTACACTGTAAATAATAATAATAACTTCAACACACAACACAATCACTTGTCCTGGTCCCAAACTAGGATAGCATAGAATACAGGCAAGGAAACATGGAATTACAATCAGAATGAGCCCATTCGTACAAATCAAGAAAAGTGGCCCCCATCGCAGTCAGTCAAAACTGGCTAAGAGAAAAAAAATAGTTGCTATGTGCCATCTCACGATCTTTCACTTTTATACGTATTGACAACGTGAAGTTCCAACATTGTAAGAATTTGAAACTTCATCTTATTCGAAGGGGTTTTATTATTGATACTGAAGAACTGGTTTTCGAGTTTTGCATTTCAAGAATCAAGAACATTTTTTGTGAGCTTTAAAACAGAATCACCAAAACTTACCTTAACAGGTGTACTCACTTATATGCATGATGAAAAGAGTAACCAATCAGAATTATAATACCATTTTAAAATAAAAATCCTTAACTATATGAGATCGTCTTAAAAACTAAATAGCTATATAATGTAACAATTTCGACGTGCTGGTGGTTTATGTAGCTTTTGTGAGTATTTTGGTCGGAGAGTTCTCGTTGATCCTGATTACTTTCAAGAAGACACGTGTTTTAAATACAAATAAACATATTTCAAATATATAGATATATATAGCTACAATCCGGTATACTCACTGACTGACTGACTGACTGACTGACTGACAGATCATCTATAGGTTTCCTCGGAAACGGTAAGAGCTACGTGAAAATTTTGTATGAGAAAGTTGTAGGAAATGTATGATATACAGCCATCCTATGAAGCCGATTTTTGAATTTGGAACGCCTTCTCCCATACAAATTAGCTAACTTTTTTGTTTATTGGCCGATTTGGATGAAATTTGGAACAAGTGTTTGTTTCGTGATCTCATTTTGAAAAAAAATTTTGAACGTTCGAAATTCAAAATAGGGGCGAGAATATGGCCGCCCAAAAAATCGACCTCTGCGCAAAAAAGTCGGCAGCCAACTGGGCACATGCTGGATACGTGCCCTAAACGGCATCGGGTTGTCAAAGGACCCAGGTATATGAGAAAAATCGGACATTTTGGATTTTCAAGATGGCGGCCGAGATATCGATAATTGAAAATGAGAAAATTTTGTATGGAGGATTTGTACTGAAAATCGACTTTTAGTACAAAATTTTAAACAAAAATTAACAATTTTTCAAAAAAACGATTTTTCGAGGCCAAAGCCGGGATGAGGAACCTCGCCGTGGCGAGGCCGAAGGCTGAGCTCCGTTCAGGCCGAGGCCGAAGGCCGAGACTATACATTTTACGGCGAACAAGCAACAATGCAAAAGCCAGATGGGACAAACTTGCGAGGCCGAAGGCCGAGCTCCGCGAAGCGGGCCCCAGGAACACCGCCGCGGCGAGGCCGAAGGCCGAGCTCCGTTCAGGCCGAGGCCGAAGGCCGAGACCATACATGTTCCCACTCAAACAATCCCAACGTCAAGTGTCTAGCGAGGCCCTAGGCCGAGCGCCGCGGAGAGCGAAGCTCGGAGCGGCTGGGGGTTGGCGCGCGAAGCGCGCAGGGGGTTCACCCCCTAGTTTCAAATATATAGACACAGCACTGGTGGGATCCGATACTTTTCTTCAATAATTGCTAAAAAATCATGCTCGATTTTTCTAACGCTACCTACCCAAAAGATAGCTCTGTAACCAATTGTCACTACCCATAGCGTCAGGACTGCGGGCCCAATATCATAGTTTCAGACTCGCAGTAACTCGAGGAGAGACAGCATATCCAGTTGTAATTAGTCGTAAGTCGTAACCAATTCAGAGCTATCTTTTGGAGTAAGTAGCGTCAGCAAAATTATGCATGAGTTCTTAGCAACCCTCGTTTTTTTGTTCCCAATAACACTTTGTTAATAGAGAACCTGTTTCATTTAATTTCGAATTGGTCTTGCAGTAACTTTGCCAGCACGGTTTGGTAAAGTTCAAAATTCAATCCAAACTTAGACCAATATAAACTCCTACAAAGCAACGAATTGACACAAGTCGAGACACAATGAATCGGGCCGCCAGCGCGGGAATCGAACCCGAAGACACATGCGTTTTAAATCAGTACCGGCCGATCGCGCAAATAAACGATGCCCCAGGACGACGTAATAAAGTATTGTTAACGCGCGCACAGAAGTGTAGTGGAGTTGCCAGACGCAGGAAAAATGTCCTAAATATCTATTTCTATGAGAAGAGTTTTAATTTGACAATTTGACTTGATTTATTTCAATAGTAGCTTTTAATGATTTCCAGGTACAGAGTGATCGCAAACTCGTTAGCAAAATTTTAAGGAAGCATTCTGACCAAAATTTAGAACCAAACCAAAGTTTACAAAAATCAGCCAAGTGCGCGTCGAACTCGCCGCACATGTGTAATTCCTGAAACACCTCTATTTTACAAAAACTCTTGTTTTGTGACGTATTTCGCAAAATGTATTTTTCGATATTTCAGTTTTTTTTTTATTTGCTGTTTACAAACTCTACAAACGTCTTAGCCTCCTTAAAATACGTCGTCTTATATACAAAAATGTCGACTCTATTTACCACGTATGGTTTTCTTTTTATCAAAAGGCGCCGGATATAAAAAGATATAAAGCCCGTTATAGGTCACAAGATAAACTGACGTCGTAGGCATATTAATAGCGTCTTTTTCTTCGTCTTTAAATAACATTTTAATAACTTAAAATGTTTACAATATTCATAAAGTATTAAAATTATTGTCCAATGTCGTTAGAACAGCCTAGCCAGTGCTTGTGAACGTTCCGTTACGTGCTACTTCGCTTATTCGTACACCAAACGCGACTCCACGGTTTCTGTGTCTAGAGACCGGGGAATCAAATGAGATACGTAAAAATCAAGAAATGATTTGAAGTTACAAAACTCAGTTAATGCACGCACGCGGTTTATCTTGTATTTCGCGAATAAATCTGCGCATGGTTGCGCTTTAATACGACGGTAATATGCGGTGCCGTTTTTGAATGATTCATTAGCGATGTCGTTCTTTTCCAGTCTATAGCCACCTTAGATCATACAGGGTGAAACTTAATTATCACTTTAAACCATTATAGATTTGAAAATACGGGGCCCTACTCGTCAATATGAACAACTTTATTTGTAGAAACTTCGAAATTGCGAAAAAAAATCAGCTGTTCCATACTAGTTATATACAAGCGACAGCAAGTCAACCTGACATTTTTTTTGCAAAGTCGTCCGTAACGTAACTGAGTAGAGTGCACGCGTTTCAAGGTTGATGTGCTGTCGACTGTACCATTTGAGATATTAAAATATGGTATTATTTTCGTGTTTTTACCCAATTTTTAGGGTTCCGTACCCGAAGGGTGCCAAATGGGACCCTATTACTAGACTTCACTATCCGTCTGTCTGTCTGTCACCAGGTTGTATCTCACGAACTGTGATAGCTAGGCAGTTAACATTTTTACAGATGATGTACTTCTGTTGCTGCTATAGCAACAAATACTAAAAACAGAATAAAATTAATATTTAAGGGGGCTCCCATAGAACAAACGTAATTTTTTTGCCATTTTTTGATCGATATTAATAACGGCAACAGCATGAAATATTCACAGAATATTTAGTTGTATATTCGCTTCAAAAATAAATGATTAAATTAAAATAAAATAAATAATCTCTCCCTGAGAGAAGGCCTGTGCCCCGCAGTGGGACGTATATTGGTTGCTTATGTTATGTAAAAGTGTCGGCGCCCAGCGTAGTGCGCCAATCCTCTCGATTCACGTCGAACACCTTCCCGCATTACCATCTCCACTATTCGCTAATTGTATTCAACATTGTGGTAGGTATGTACAAAACTATATAACGCTATTACATCTAACGCCATCCCACTAACCCGGGGTTAACGGTTTATGAGTTAACCCAGTGTCAAATTGTACTGATAACCATGGTAACTCCAGGTTTACCCGGTTAACCCCGGGTTAGTGGGATGGTGCAAGTGGCGCCTAGACTCGAAGGACCATAGACAACTGTTGCCAATTTCGCTTGTTCGTGTTCCGTGCTTAAGATAACCAGTTATCTGCTGAAAAGCATCCGAGAGAACTGGTGATTTTCAGGGATTTCGTTTCCACGATGGTTGTCTATCGAGACAAATATTACTTGCTAGCAGAAATAAGATCGAAAGAGAACAGAAATAGGATCTTTGATATTATGCCCTCATTCGATTCTTACATAACTAACATGAAAAATAAGAATTGTTAAAGATTACACAGAATTAAAGAAACCGTCAAAAATTAATTGAATGTTAAAATAGCGTATCACCGTCCTGACTCGGCGGCGATTCTGACGAGAGGGCGCCGACAAAACACAACGATTTACGTAAACTCTGTTTGAATTCACAGTTCCGCGAAGGTACATAAACAAAGTTGTTTTATGAAAAGTCTGCGTAAATATTTAATGGTATTTTGAAACAGATTGTCCATGTTTGGAATGTTGCACAAAAAATGTTTTAATCTCATTGGAGAGGCCATGTTACTGTACTTTCCTGTGTCGTCTATGGTACAAAATAATGTCACTCCAATATCAGTTTGAATGTAAGAGGCTAGTTTCCCATTCTGTTTGGTTTCGGAGAGAACCATAGGGAGCAGATCCTTCATTGATCTCATTGGTTCAAGTAATACCCATGCGTGACTTCTATTTCTTGACTTCGATGGTATTTCAAAGAATATTTTGTTTACATCCAGGGCAACGGTGTCTGGAATGGAATAAACAGGGTTCCTCAAAAATGTGCAGTTCATGCAACACTTCAATTAGAGTTTGTCATATTACGTTTATACAGCTTTTCTTCTGTGACTTTTGTTTTTTCTTCTTTAATTTTACATATTTTCAAAACATATTGTAACGATACCTCTTCATAATAGCTGGCCAGCCAGCGCAGCCGTTTAGTTAGATTTTGAATTGGTTAAAGAGAAATCGTTACGTTTTGTATAATTTGGATGTCGGTCGATCCCTAGCTAGGCTTGGTGATCGATGAGAAAATGAGAATATAGAATGAAAAGAGTTATGGATTGGATTAAAATAAGTCGCCACAATATTCTTATACTTATTGTTTTAAGGTTTTCTGAGTTGCAACGGCGCTTTTTGAGAATTTTTTATTCCTATGTGTCAAATAGAATGGACATTCTTCTATGTAGTAAAATGTCTCGTTGGTCAAGCCGTTAAGGCAAATGGCCTCAGTCTGGGTGTATTTCCATGTTTGTGACGTCCTTGCCTGGTTACCATAGCACAGGATATCCTAGTTTGGGACCAGGTCAAGTGATTGTATTGTGTGGAAGTTATTATTATTATTATATTATGAATGATTAACTTAAGCTGTGATATTGGTAAAGCATGTAAAGAGCGATTATAACAAAATTGTCTAAGCCCTGAGATTGGGATAGCGGGATAAGAAAAACTCATAGAACGACATTACCTAGAACTTGTAAAACACAAACTCTAATTGAAGTGTTCAGGAACTGCGCATTTTTGTGTTAACCATGAATGGTAAATCGGTGCGAAAACGTACAAACACCAAATAATCGACTACCTAGGCTATAATAAGTCACAAGGCAACCTTCTCCCAAAAGCTTAATACGCCGAGGTCAATGCCCGCCCCATTGTCTTGGCCCCACAAAAGCCACGTTTTTTTAGGAAAAGGATTCCAATATTCCATCATTGTAAGGCTGTCATTGATCATTTTTTTTCGTTTACAAAAAGACGAAGGATTCCCGAGATTGGGTGTAGCTTGAAAAGGGTACAAAATGAGGGGATTCTGGTGCAGACAGCTGACTGCAAGTCTTGGGTAGTTTTTGATTATTATTTTCTTCAATGGCTTTTGGACGTTTCGTGCCAGATTATAATTTTAATCCTTTGAGATTCTGCTTGGTATAGTCGCAACTTTTCCTCTTCGTCGTGTGCTCATTCTATGTCACCTTCACTTATGAATGAGAACATGAAGCAGCGATATGTTCGGAAGGGTCGTCAACGTCGCGCTTGAGCCTTCAATTCGCAAAGACTATTTTTTTCTTGAGGGCTGAATTAAAAACCATTTCGAGATTAACATCTAAGTAACCATATTTTCTATATTTAAGATAAATACTAATATCCCTAAGGAAGATGAGCGTTATTTTTGCCAAAAAACAATAACCTTCATTTGACCTTCTGATGACGTCACATTTTAAAATAAATATAATATATAGCAACACTACGCTACTTATAAAAAAATACTTGCTGTCATCAACTGTCATGCATGTCAAACTTTGGTTTGTGTTTTCCCGTTTAGTTCTCCGTAGTTATTTCTTACATTATTTATAACCGACGATTTTGCATACACCCTGGACACCGATTTAAAATAAATAATTTATAATAATAAACTTATTGTTAAGTTCATCGCTGAAAAAATTAATTTAGTCTCTAAAAATTACTTCTGCTTTAAGAAAAAAATATAAAATAAGAACAAAATAAAAAATATTCTGCCCGAATTCACACGAATCCAGCGACAAATTTTGAATAGTTTCGATTATCTCACTGTAATATGGAAGTTACGAAACTACTCAAAAACAAAACCGTATTTGTCGCTAGATTCGAGTGAATTGTCATATCGCTGCTTCATAATAAGGGCCCTGAGGTAGGTGCAATCGACAGCACATCGACCTTTAGGTAGATCCGTGCACTTAGTTTCGTTACTGGCGACTTTGCAACTAAAATGTAAAGGTTGATGTACCTACTGTCGACTGTACCTACTGTTTCTTAAGTCAAAGAAGCGTTTACTTTTTAGATTATAGTGTACGATCTTAGCATTACTTGTTCATAAGAGGTAAATATGTACTAACAAGCACCTACAGTTCATCTACGATCAGTTTGCGTGTGGTTACAGGAGAAAGCAAGTGACAGCAGACGTCAAAGTCAATGCGGTATTGCAACATAAAGTATATTAATGTCTGTGAATATTCTTTAGAACTTTTTTGTTCTAATTTTTGTTCTTCTTTTGTTCTAAATTACCTGCGGCAACCTGAAAGTGAATTTTCACCTAGAATTGTACCCGTTTCCTAACCATTTTAATGTATGTATCAGTGACGTATTTCTTGGTTGCCCCAGTAACAAATAAAATAAAATAAGTGCCTACATTGAAGTCTAAGAATAAGTAGGGTAAAATGTGGTAATGCCGGTCACTTAAGGGAAAAAAAAAACAGTACATGTATAAATCAACATTTCTTTATTAAACTGCGATCAGACGAAAATTATAATATTCTTCTAATCATTGCACTTTAATTGAGATCGTTAGTAATCATAGTTTTGTCACAGTAAATGTTTTAAAAAAAAACGTCTTCGACCGGTATTACACGCAATGGTGGGTAAAACCAGTCAGCCTGTGGGTAATGCCGGTCAAGTCTAGTTTGAGCATAAATTGCATGTATACCCTTCAGCGGAGTCACGTCCTGAACACTCTGAGTGGGCCCAACTTCTTCACAGTATACATCTGTACCAGATTCATTATTCCTTCCAAAATCGTCACAAATAATGCATCTGTTCTCCACATCTTCGTCAAAATCCGTGTCATCGTCTTCGCGCAAATCCATCATCTCTATTTCTGAGTTGGAAGTATCATCTTCGTTCATGTTTTTGTCCTGTAATACTTTCCTTTTTACCTTTTTTACGACTTTGGCTTTCGTCTTTCCCCCATTTTTCGTTACTTTCACTTGTTCTGTACTTTTTTGTGTAACGTTCTTTCGTACTCTCACTGGTTTCTTTCCCTTGTTATTATCTTTTTTTTTTCAGCAGTATTTGCTAGTTTAGCCAATTTTTTCTGTTTCTTCTTTCTTATTTCTTCTCAAAAACCCTATAAGCCAATCCCTGCCTGCTAATTTCAATTAGAAAAATTGCGCTTGAGCTTATTTTTTTCGGCGTATTCATAAGCCATCTTGCGAATCTGGAGTGATGTGCAGCCATAGAAAATCTTTGCCTGGAACTTTACCTGAGAAGCCATTTCTTCTTCCTCATCCTTACTGAAAATTGTATTTCTTCCTAGCTGAGGAGTATCACTGTTGTTTGTTTTCAGTCTTTCTTGGAGTGTTGCCCGTAGACCGAGCTGCTTCTCTGATATTTTTTCCTTCTTTGACTAGACGAATAGCTTTGTTTAGATTGTCGTGACTCCATTTTACTTTCGACCATTTGTTACTTCGCCTTGTCGCCATTCTTAAATAAATATAAACAATAATATAGTTAGTTACAGAAAAATACGCATATAATAATAATAATAACTTCCACATAATGCAATCACTTGATCTGGTTCCAAATATGAAAATACACCCAGACTGAGGCCATTTGTACAAATGTACGGAGGCCCCCAGTAGGACTCGAACCCACGACCTGTTTTGGTAGGTAAGCGCCTTAACGGCTAGACCAACGAGGCAGTTAATATAGTGGAATTAACTTTGTTCTAATATACAAGTGCGGGTAATACCGGTCACTATGACCGGCATTATCCACCCTACCATATTTTGAGGAAAAAAATTGTAAGTTATAAACCTGTTGCACGTGGTATAAAATGTATAATTATTTCGGAAGCCTGATAACAACGCATCACTAATCATAGCTGACAAAGTGAGAAACACGATAATTCAAAGACTCACCTCTTATCTGCCAAGAACCAAAAAATCTAAGAGAATGGCGCGAAAACTATTAACGTGTGTTCTCTCCAAATGCGTTCTTGCAACTGAGCGGGGATGGGTTTCCCGGTGCAGGGTAGAGTCACGCCACCCAACGAGCATGTGTGCGTGTGTATAAACACCGTACAATCGGAGATAGTGTGGTGACCGGTATTCTCAACTGACTGGCATTAGCCTGTTTTACCCTACCTATCTTTATTAATATACTTTATTGCACACGAAATATTGAACAGGACAATACAGAAGTAATAGCATTTACAAAGGCAAGCTTATCTCTGTAAGAGATTTACTTATACAAATGCACTATATTATATCCTACTACTTACTACAAAACCTTTTAATAAAGATTATAAAAAAAAATACTTACTATCTTTACCTATAATTGTCAAAATTGTCATACTTCACTTGAAGAATACTTATCAACAAAAATTGGGAATATTTTATTTTTCAAGGTTGGAATCAATAATGTTTCTAAATATTTCCTATACGAAACACAAAACCGTAGCATGCAGCGTTAGGGTTTTTGTCCACTGCTCGATGTAGGTAGTGGCCACACCATATTTTTTATAAATCTGCGTAATTTCATGTCATACTGGAGATTATGATATGAAAGTCTCATCTCTTATAGAGCCCCACTCGAGACCCCTTTATATTGCCGGTCAGCAAGCTGGCGGGTGTCTTATAAGCGCACACTGCATCAGTTGTGTTAATACAAAGGTTGATAAGTATTCTAAATTGGCAATTATGAGCAAATGTAATAGCACGTTCACATTTACATGGTCTATAAATACCTGGAGAGCAATGACAAAAGGTGCGCGCGCGCGCATCTCGAGATCAGCGCCGGCGCAGGGCGGGGGCCGAGGGGGGTAGGCCTACAACAATGTTCTGTTCTGTTATTTATAAGTGAAATATATCGAACATCCGCGCGATTGCGCTCTGCCTTCACCCATACATATGGGGTTTATGAATCGCGGACAGCGGCGGCTGTGGAGTTGACTTCGATTGTCTTTAGGATCATATTAATATCCTCTAGTTTTAGGGACAGTTTTGTACCATGTTATCTGTGGAAACTTTTTATAACTGTCTGTTTTTATCTCGGCTTTGTAAAATTTTATTACTTTAGTCACTACTTTTCCTTAAAAATAATAATAGATTTTACAAGTGCACAAAACGAACCATTTTTATCAGAGACTGTTAGGCGAGGGCTGATAGTAATGTCGAGGATAAAATGGTTATGTGGAAGAGTTATAAACTCTGCTTTTCACTTCGATTGCGAGGAAATAAAGAGCTGTTTCCCGCCGCTTTATTTATTTAAAATCTTACGACATTGATTTTTTTATTTAAAATCTGCTTGGGCTGCAGACCTATAAAGCCTACTATTAAATAAATTTTTTAATATAATAATTTTAATAAATTAATTAAATAACTTACCGTACTTGAATTTAAATTTTAATATCTTTTATGTCTTAAAAAACACATAAGGTAAATAAATTAAAGTAACTATTTATAAAATAACAAATTCTATCTATGAACATCTTATTGTGTTTGGCTGTATGGCTCATTTTCTTTGTCTTAATACAGATTCATTTATGAGTAGATAGGTACGTTAATGCACTTGTGCACAAAATTCGATTTTGTGCACTCTATATCCTGCGCAAATAAGCACTTTCAGAGC
Source organism: Yponomeuta malinellus (assembly GCA_947308005.1). NCBI lineage: Eukaryota > Metazoa > Arthropoda > Insecta > Lepidoptera > Yponomeutidae > Yponomeuta > Yponomeuta malinellus. The sequence goes on from OX371019.1 coordinate 4,946,469, forward strand.
ATGAGAAGTGAAAGTATCTTTAATTCCTGATTTCCTGAAATGAAATTAAAGAGAAAAACAATACTAGTGTGTAGACGTCAAACACAGGTCCATTCTCTAACTTCAAGTGATTGGTAGGGCTAAGCTTAAAACAGTCTCTTATAATTTTAATACAGCATTACAGTAAACATTTGAAAGCAACTCTTACTTTGCAAGAAACGGCTCTCGTTTCTCGTTTTTAAAATATAAGGCGTCTCGCAAAACGGTCCAACCTTTTTTAGATCTAAGTGACGTAGAGTATACAGAAGCTTTAAGGTCTAACTCTACAGAAGCGTAGGTATGTTTATATTGTGTATGGCAATAAAGATTGAATTGAATTGAATTGTGCACCACATAACACCTATTTTCTGTGGTGTCGAAAATGGAAATGTTTTTCTATACAAGAGTTGCTATTTAAATTTCGAATGCGACTCTACCGTTGCCCGCGCATCTCCGCGGCGGCCCGCGGCGACTCGCATCGATTTATGCCGATACTCGATAATTAAAAACAATCCGCCATATTGCTTTTTGTCTCTTTTATTCCCGTTTTTGTGCGTCCCTCATTTGATTGTTGTATTTCTGCGTGGCCTTTTTTTCCTCGGCTCCGTTTCTGCATTAACGTCGCTATCTGAGCGCTCTCGCTTTTGTTTCGGGACGTTTTAATTTATATTTTTTTGGTTTACGGGCCTGGGACGTGTTTGGTTGAATTCTTACTATATGTTCGGTCGTGGTACACGCCATTGTTGCCTGCTTGATGCTTAATTCGACATCAAGAGCTCTTTTGGTTTCTTTCCCCGGCATTGTTGCCTTTTGTGTTTGATTGTATGCACGGATTAATGTCCTCGTATTGCCGTTTGTCGGTGATTATCGTTATCCTTTGAACTCTTAGTACTTAATTAAACTTTTTCGGGTATCGAGGTCCACAGAGCAATAAAACATTCATGTAATTTTTAATAAATACATAATAGTGTATTTCATAGATAATGCGGTCACAGGCTATAAATTAATTTATGTACAATTAAAATAAGTACAGTTAACTTTTATAATATAAAAATAGTTATTATTAGGTTGCGGTCGCTTCGTGCCGGACCGATCGTCTCGAGAACACTGCCTGGTGGCGCGAGGGAGTGTTCAGAAGAGGGTCAGCTAGGTCGAACGACCGAACCGTTGATTAACATTGAAGCTGATATTAAAACATCTGTTAGGTGACGACGATAATAATAAAGAAAAGGGAAAGGACAATAAATAGTAACAACGGATAATCTCTATTTAATTTAAACATAGGTAAATAGAATTAGAGAAACGTTAACAGTTGACTAGAGATTCGATCGTCCGCGAACGTAGTAAATAAATAAAAGCGACTTCTCATAGGCATTCGACAGGGTGTAACACTTAACTTAGCTCAATAAATAAATTAAATTATTATAAAAAAAAAACTCCTTTACACACTTAAGCCTCCGAATTATATAAAAAAACATTGTACCATTCCTTTTTCGCGTCACCAGCTGAAACAGATTGCAATAAGTTACTCGGTTGAAAAGATGTTTTGGTGGCTTTCCCGGTAACAAACACAACATATTTCCGCTGGATTTTCCTCAATTGTCAGTCAATCAAACGTCAGCTACATTCAAGTAGAAGGCAGCCAATGAGTCTCCCTTCGAACCGACGGCTCTCGCTTGGTACTGTCCGCTGTCGTCAGAGGTGCATTTGGCGATCTCGAAGCGGTACTTGGATGTTCCCTCCATGGTGAACCGGTAGCGGGTGGATGTCTCGTCCACTGGCTTGCCGTCCTTCAGCCATTGAAGTTGTAGCGGTGGCTGTGGAGTGAGGGTTGGTTTTAGATATTTAGGTAGAGAACATATTTTGGTGATGCTTTCGGGAGCTGGAGGTTACGTGTTCGATATTTGTATCCGGGACTACGAATAACAAACAACTCCATCGAAGTATTTCTTCCTACAAAATTCAAACTCAAAAACGGCCCCAGTCTCTCGATTACTCTTTACCAATTAAATGAGCCCAAGATGTGTTAAAGAGTAAATCAATCTGTGATTGATTCGTTCTGTGCGCCATGCGTGACGACGTAAACGTTCATTGGACGATAGTAAGTGACATTGTAACTGATGATTGGTTTTATACGAAAACGTCAAACCATTGATGTAACCAGTCGCAATATCTTTGTACGTCACAAGATGGCGGTCTGACGATGGCAGGTGCGTAGATATTTTGCCGGGTAATACGGAACTCGCTCCGATTGGCAACACAATTCACAAGCCCCGCCCACCTTCCCACAATTGAACGTGGGGTCATTTTTAGCGCTAGTTAGACATCTATGTTTTTAACCATCACTGATCAGGGATTTATAAGTCAAGAGCCTATTATGGTGATGCTTCATATCAATCAGTGAGAGGAACTCCTAATTATTTATTTATTGTAAAAACAATAGGATCACGCACTAGTTCCCACAGTAGAATTCCCCCGCGTAACTTATAAGATAAGATTGATTTATTCATTCGTATAGTTATTTCTTATCGATCCAGGGCTGGTAAGAACAACAAAAATCTCTACTGTCCTTATTTAGCTACTAGTAACGGATGACTGTATTCTTTTTGTTGCACTAACCTGTGCTGAGGACAATTTTAAAAACCTATTTAGAGGCTAAAAATTTCACCCATGCCGGGACTTGAACCCGCGACCTCTGGCTCACTGTGCCAGCGCTCTCCCAACTGAGTTAATGGGCAAGTGCAAGCATCGATGAAATTTCGAGCCTCTTTACAAACTTCTCTGTATTACCTACGTACAGACAGCGACATATGGCCGAAGCACAGGTTAGTGCAACAAAAAGAATATAATCATGTAGGTACAGCAATATCATTCCAATGTTAAAACCTAACTGCAAAGTGGGTTACTCGGGGTTGCATGTGATGTAAATTGCTTCGGCCAGATGTCGCTGCCTGTACGTAATACAGAGAAGTTTGTAAAGAGGCTCGAAATTTCATCGATGCCTGCACTTGCCCACTAGCTCAGTTGGGAGAGCGCTGGCACGGTGAGCCAGAGGTCGCGGGTTCAAGTCCCGGCATGGGTGGAATTTTTAGCTTCTAAATAGGTTTTTAAAACAGATGACTGGGCAACGGATTGACGTGCTTTTTTGCAAAGGGATGGCTCATAGATTAGCGGAATCACTCAATTACAGCTAGTGAATTAATAATGTAGGGTCTTGTCAAGCCTAACCGACTTTAGGTCACTTATTCTAGTGTGTTTGCTGGTTGTACAACTGGTGGCAACCGCGATGCGAAGCTGGGAACTCCGTGGTGAACTCTGTTTATTTGCCTCTCCCCCCCTCACTGAAGAGAGCTTCTTTTCCCTATCTCTTACCAATCTCGGTGTGGAAGACGGCGGGTTCAAGAAAAGCTGTGGCAGCAGAAACTAGGAAATCCGTGTTATCATCATCAGCCATTTGACGCCCACTGCAGGACATAGGCCTCCCTCGTGGTTTCCCAAGCTTCCCAGTGTTGTGCCGCCCGCATCCAGCGACCTCCCGCCACCGCAACCAGGTCATCAGACCATCTGGTGGGTCTGACGACCTGCCCACGCTGCGTCGTCCGGTCCGCGGTCACCGGGGCAGAACTTTTCCGCCCCAACGGCCATCAGTTCTCCGAGCTAAGTGCCCGACCCTCATAGGAACTCCGTGTACTGGGGTACAATTACAACTAGGGTCTGACCGGGCACTCAGGATTCTTTATTTTCTCTTTACCCCTCTCTCCGACCTTCCCCTTCTCTAACCTTATCAATCTCGGCGTGGAAGACAGCGGGCTCGAGCGGGGCCGCGGTGGCTGAGGCGGGGAACTCCGTGTACTGGGGCGCGGCCGGGGTCTCCCCGGGGACTCGCACGTACAGCGAACAGGAAGAGAGGGACTCTCCCGCGTCGTTGAACGCCTCGCACGTGTATACGCCTGAGGAATAAATGTTAAAGGTTAGATTAGATTAAAACGCATGAGATAAGTAAACTGGTCAGATAAATATATCTTTTTTATGTGTCCTATATACGTGCCACTGCAGGGCACAGGCCTTCTCTCAGGGTGAGAGTATGGGCTTAATTGACCCGCGTGCCCACCGCGGTTGGACAATTTCAAGCACTGAGGTAAAGAGTAAAGAGAAAACAATATTTCCTCAGCGTTAAATAACATTATCACTGTTCAATCAAGAAAGGTCTCATCTCAAAAGTCACCCTATGTAACTTTTCTGAATAACAATGGTTGAAAAACTTAATGATGGTAATCGTCCCCACGATACAGGCTAGGCCTAGGACACTAGTGTGGTGGTTCCCACACTAGTGTGGTGGTTCCCACACTAGTGTGGTGGTTCCCACACTAGTGTGGTGGTCCGCACACCAGTGTGGGGAGATATCTTTTTTTGACTAAACTGTATGCTAAACTTTTATTTTTATTCTTAACCCTTTAGTGTGAGTACGTACCGGCATCCTCCGGGAATATCTCAGCAATGGTCAGCTTGTGGATGTTGGCTTCACTGGAGTATTGGAAGTCCTTGGAGGGCTTGATCTCCTTGTTGTTGTGTAGCCATACCACGTCGAAGCGCTCGGCGCCGACGATCCTGTTACAAGCAAACAGATTAGGTGAGATTTTACGACTAAAATGAGAGTTTTACAACCAGAACTAAAGTTTTTAGTTAAAATTAGGATTTTACAACTAAAACTTTCGACTGATATATATACCAGTTTAAAGTTCTCTACACCACGATACCATCAAACTCAAGAAAGATAATATAAAATCATAGAAAGATATCTTTTAAATGACTTTTAGAATTTCAAAACATAACATTGACACGTAATAAATAATTACTAGGTGGATCTTTTAATAATTATGTCCTGCAAAAAGGACAAATTTAATTTAACTGCTATTTAAACTCGAGCTTACACTCGACACTAGTACGAATATTACAAATTCAGATATTAATTGTTTCTTTACTTATATCGACTTGTCATCTAGTCTAGAGTGTAAGCCAATGCTTAAAAATTTACTCAGTATTCTATGATTATGATGCCGAACTGTACGGACGATGAAGGAACATCTATTTAGCGTCTTGAGCCTACGCATTTAAAACAACAGGCTGAGTCATTTGCTAAGTGGAATTCGACAGGCGTTGCTTCCTTCCTCCAAGGAAGCAACGCTAAATGTGCTGAGATTATGAAACTTCAGTATATTTACTTGGCATTGTGTCCCATTCGCGTCTAGAAGGTGTTTGCTCTTTTATTGCCGACATTGCCTACATTGACATTGGAGTGTAATTCCAAAATAGGGCTCACGACCTGCATACATATTTTAAAAAAATTCAAACATTGTCCTGTCCAAATTTCTATAGTTTGTGATCGGTTCGCGATTTCCAATTTTTCTTTCCCTAAAAACCTTCTACGAACATTTAAAAAAATATCCAACTAGGCCCAGTCGCCCTCAAGTGACGCCCTCAAACCACCCAACAGTATTTGCCTTTTTTTGTGTAGATGAAACCGGATCAGTGTCCTAGAGCTGGGCAGTCCTCCTATTTACATTCCTCGTTGAAGACTTCTTGTTTCGGGTTACCTTTTGTCACATTAAGTTCATTAGATACCACACATTTTTACCCGGCATCAATTGTGAGACAATTCAGATGCCTCGAACCCCCTCAAAATAAACGCCTGGCTTCTTCACCTAGCAACTTTTAAGACAGTAACAGCTCCAGACTTTAGATTCTCTGGACTGGAGGGAGTTGGACACGCACCGCAAATACACCCCTGGCTTCTTCACCCAGCAACTTTTGAGACGGTAACGAAAGTTTAGATTCTCAGGAGTTTTGAACGCACCTGCACGTCAGCATGACAGCGTCTCCGTCGGTGACGATCTGCGACTTGGCGTGGTCGACGATCCGCGGCGGCTTGTCGCCGGTCTTGACGTGGCCAGTTGCCGGCGCCGCCGCCGAGCCGTCCATTGCTGTGGGGATTCGTAGATTGGGTTGAGATTATTGTAAACCAAAAAAGAAAAGTAAGAAATTGTTTATTCGATTAAGGTCTATATTTTTTTAGGTACTGTCTTGTCTCGTGTGCAGTTAAGAGCTCTTAACCACACTTGGAGTTAAGATAAGATAAGATAAGAATATTCTTTGTACCAGGAAAAACACAAGCATGAAATGTTTACAAAAATGCAGTACAATTGGCGGCCTTATTGCTTATAGCAATTTCTTCCAGGCAACCGACGAGAGAGCATTTATTTCAGTCTTTGTTTATTTGTAAGCAAGGCGTTAATAGATACGGAGACAGTAGATGATCAGCTGATAAAAGATTATCAAATAAAGTTATTATTAACTTTGGCTCTTTTTCACGAATTAGCAGTGGCAACACTGCTTCGTATAGTAAACCAAGAGCATCAGCCAACAAACTATTAAAACTCCTTGTGTACCTAAAATAAATAATATTCTATTTATCTTTACAGTTTGGCACAAATAAAATATCTTTAATATCTAAAGCAGGAATATCTTTTGTTCATCTCAATAAAATCTACGAACAAGCAATAAGTCTCGGAGACCGTGGTAAATCGTATCACTTACGTCGCACAGTGACAGTGCACTGCGTCTCAGCCTGTCCCTGGCTGTTGGTGGCACGCAGCACGTAAACGCCTTCGTCTTCGGGGAACACCTCGCCGATCGCCAGAGAGGCCACACCGTTCTTGTACTTCAGGTCCACGACCTGTGGAAGGCAAAGTTGGTTAGATTTCAGAGTCTGATATTACATACATAGGTACATAACCTTACGCCTGCATCCCGGAGGGTTAGACAGGGACTAGGGTTTGCCACTTGCCACGGTTCTGACAAACCTGTGTCGCTTCACCAACATACCGGCGTACGCCGATTTCGGGTACATTTTATCTTAGTCTAAAACGAATAGTTGGGCAACTTTTTTATTGTTGTATGGGCGTGAGACTACTTCAGCCTATGTTATTTCAGAAAGCTGTCAGTGTTTTGATATTACTGGCTAGCCTACTGGAGGTGCTATGGGGAACAAAAATTAATAACATCTATGTAACAATATAAAATAACTTCAACACTATACAGTCACTTGTCCTGATCCCAAATTAGGCTACCTTGTACATACCAATGTTAACCAGACAAGAACATCTCAAACATGGAAATGCACCCAGACTGAGGCCATTTGTACAAATCAGTTATGTGCGGGAGTCTCACCCACGACCTCTGAGCCCGGGAATCCCACGAGCCGTATGAACAGCGGAGCTCGCGTAAACAAAAACTTGCAAATACGTACCTCGGACGAGTGCAGTGGTTTCCCGTTCTTCAGCCACTCGACCCTGGGGTCAGGATCGCCGCGGACGGCGCAGGACAGGAGTAGAGGCGCGCCGTCCTTGGCGGCCAATACATCGGGCAGCGCGCGGGCGAATGATGGCTTGCACATTGTTGAGTCTGACGCTGGTACTAGAAGGGGAGGTCGAGGGTTAGTTGTGGTAGTAAATACTGATCATAAATTGTGGAGAAATATACCGGAAAGGGAGGCTGAGGGGGGTGATCAATATTGGTGATAAAATATGGAATGAGTGTACAGGAAAAGGAGTTTGCGGGTTAGTTTTGGTATTAAGTACTGATCTGTCTGTGTGTCTGTCTGTCTGTCCGTCCGTCTGTCCATCCGTCCGTCCGTCCGTCCGTCCGTCTATCAGTCCGTCCGTCCGTCCGTCCGTCTGTCTGTCTGTCTGTCTGTCTGTCCGTCCGTCCGTCCGTCCGTCCGTCCGTCCGTCCCTCCGTCCGTCCGTCCGTCCGTCCGTCCGTCTGTCCGTCCGTCTGTCTGTGTCTGTCGCTATAACAACAAATACAAAAACCAGAATAAAATAAATATTTAAGGGGGGCTTCGATACAACAAACGTTGTCTAAAGACAGCGCTCATCATCTAGTGGCCATCTATGTAACCTTCACAGCGCCGATGTCATGACGTTAAATGTCAATGTTAAACGCTTCTTGTTGGTTTCTCTTTGTCTAATGTTGTATAGATAATGGTACAGAACTCTTCGTGCGCGAGTCCGACTCGCATTTGGCCGGTTTTTAATTATTGTGAAAGAATGAGCATACTTTTGACACATGTTGGAAATGACAATAAGAATACAATTTTAGACGAACTTTAATGTTCATATCCTAGCTCTTGTTTTTGATATGGAAAAAACCGTCCAAGTACATGTCGGGCCACGAGCAGTGTAGGGTTCCGTAGGAAGAGGGGGTTTTATCTGCTATACTGAACTAACAACTGATCAAAGTAATTCTCAATGGATTTTGTACGAAGTTTTCCTTTAATAAGTTGGTCGCCTGTTACTCGTTAACTTGCAAAGCCTACTTAGCCGTGATAGTTTTCCTTTTAAGTTCATTATATGTGTTACTGCTCTGATTTTTTTCACTTTTCTACAATCAACCGTTTAGCTAGGAGAGAGGGGTGGGAACGGCGGGGGAACGTGCTACTCTCGTGCGCTTAAAAGCTTAATATCTCGTAAACGCATCCCGAAATAAAAAAATGGTCGTTCTAACAATATTTTTGAACGAACAATCCAACGATAACTTACACTACAATGTAGACTAGACGAGAAAAAAAATGCATCTCTAATTCAGGTGTAGGAGGCACCCTAAAAATTGCTTTCAAAATTTTACTCTACCGTTTTGTTGGCGTAATCAATATGTATATCTATGACAAATTGCAGCTCTCTAGGACTTGTCGTCTCTGTGCCAAGCCGCGGACAGACAGACGGACAGACAGACCGACGCACATGGCGAAGCTGTAAGGGTTCCTTGTCGACTACCGAACGTAGCCACACACGCTCTTAAGACACAGTTTCTTCGCAAATCTGAAAACTTTTGGACCTCTCCGCCGCATCCAGAGCAAAGTAGCAATCGCAGATTGACAAACACCGTCGCAATACTCACAGACCAGCTCCTTGGTGGAACTCCTCGACCGCGAGGAAGTGTCGGTGTCCAGTTTGGCGCCATACTTCTTCTTGCTGGCCTCCACCGAGGTCTGCGGCGAGTACTTGGGCCGCGGCCCGCCGTGAGACTTCACCGGCGGGTCTATTGTCACCTGCGGGACAAATCACCAATAGATTTTTTATTATTATTTTTTTTTAATAGATTTTGTTTTTATTATTTTTTGATGAAATTTGGGTGGTTTTAAAGCCGCGGTTATGTAATTAGTAAGTAAACATGCCGTCTATTTAAAATATTACTTTTAAGTGTGGACGTAAAATAAAAATAGTTGAGAAATCTTGTCGTGAGACTTAACCGGCGGGTCTATTGTCACCCGCGGGACAAATCACCGATAGATTTTTTATGCAGCCTATACATACTGAAATTTAGGTGGTTTGAAAGCCGAGGTTATGTAATTAGTACCTTAATTGAAATGCCGTCTATTTAAACTATTACTTTTAAGTATAGACGTAAAATTAAAATAAAAATAGTTGAGAAATCTTGTTTCAAACAAATCGCAAAGAATTAATACAGCCTCTCCGTCTATCAATGCGATGACCAGCGGCCACGCGGTGCGCAACTACCGCTCTGGCTGGCTACTAATGGCTCTCATAGATTCGAGTTTGTGTCAAGATATTTTCGGAAAGTGCCTTTTTCAAAAAACGTTTTTGATAGCTATTGTTAAGGCACGTTCAGTTTGCCATGGCTTTCAAGCCACCCAAATATAATGGTGTACACGTCCCACTGCAGGACCTAGGCAATCTCTCAGAGATTAGGGTTGTGACACGATACCTAATTACTATTCGGTCTGCCTGAATGTCCATCACTGGATAATCTTTTTTTTTTTTCGCAAAATAACACACTTCTCCTGCGTGATTTTTTGTAATCTTCAAAAGTAACGTAATTAGAACTTGTAGTTCGAATACTTAAAAAATTAAAAAACCTAGTGTATTTTATGTTATTTCTCAATAACTCAATAAACAATCTCAATAATTAAAACAGCAGGTTATTGTATAGGAGTACTGTTTTTTATTATTAATTTTTATGACTTGTGGATGTTTAATTAATTTTATGAAACTACAACTACTGGTCCACTGTTGGCAGACAATCTTTACATTCCCCGCTGACACCAGAATTTTGCTCGAATCAATCAAGGAGGGGACGTAATTTGGTTAATTTTTATTCCTTTCTTATTTGTAACTGTATAACTATAACTATGTACACCTCTGTGTGGCGCCGGATTAATAACAGCGTCAGTCCATTTCCTCCCGTGGATGTCGTAGAAGGCGACTAAGGAAATCAATTACCAGGAGACGGGCAGCAGCGTCTTCCTGAGATTCCAACCGCATACTGCGATCGCCAACCCGCCTGCCAAGCGTGGCGATTATGGTTATGAAAACCACGAAGGAGGCCTATGTCCTGAAGTGGACGTCAAATGGCTGCTGATGATGATGAACTATGTACTATGTAAATCTGTCACTGTGCAAAAATTGCAGATGTAACAAACCTTGGTCTTGGTGATGATCGGCGGTGGCGCAGGCTTCAGCGGTTTTTCAATGTACCGGCGGTCCCCGGAGTGTAGGAAATTGTGCGCCAACTGTGCCTGCTCGGCCGATATCACCTCGCCTGTGAAGAGTTAAAATTTATATTAAAATATGTAAGGGCCCGGAGATTTACCTGGGTGGCAAGAGTTGGCCAAGGGCAAGGAGGAATGGAACAATAAAGGGGGGGTATTTGCCCAGCAGTGAATGCACATTCCGTGTGGTGCCGGATTAAGAATAGCGTCACTCCATCTCCTAACGTGGATGTCGTAGAAGGCGACTAAGGAAATAAATTAGCAGGAGACTGGCAGCAGCGTCTTCCTGAGATTCCAACCGCATACTGCGATCGCCAACCCGCCTGCCAAGCGTGGCGATTATGGCAAAACCCCTCATGGTTATGAAAACCACGAAGGAGGCCTGTGTCCTGCAGTGGGCATCAAATGGCTAATGATGATGATTATAAATGCAAATGGCTAATGATGATGATTATAAATATTTGTTAGACAACTAGTCCAATGCAAGACGGTCTCTAAGCCACGGTGACCAGTCTGTGTGACCCCCACTCACCTTCAACAATGACGACGCAGGAGGTCTCATCCGTGCCGTGCACGTTGGTGGCAATACAGGTGTATTTTCCACTGTCCTCGGGCCGACAGTCGATGATCTCCAGCGTCACTACGCCGTCGGAATGCGTCATCGAATAGTCGTGCTTCGATAGCTCCTTTCTGTCCTTGTACCTGGGGGGAGGAGGTAGATTAGATCAGTTCGTATCCACCCTATTTAAGTAATCGGGTCGAGATTACTACAAGGCATGATACTTCTTAATAGCCGACAAGAGCGAGGTATTGGACTGATAACTTTTTTTATAGATCTCTTTTTTGTAATTTGAAGCAGCTCACAACTTTACCTACCATTGATAAAGAAGAATGTGTCTTAATTAGCGATGCTGGAAGTTGAAAGATAAATACTAAACTTTTTGGTATTCGAGACCAGCAAATTACAAATGAAATTAATGTTTCCAAAGAAATCTGGACATTTGTACGTCGAACATACCGACGTGGGCAGCGCAATACGCGTCACGCTGCCTACATCGGAAAGCACTCTTACTGTGTGGCGGCAGACAGGTTGCGGGACGGGACAGACCATAAAGGTCCAAATACAATGTCCTACCACTTGACGGTGGGCGTGGGGCGCCCGGAGCAGCTTACAGGCGTCACGCGCCTGCATGACGCTGGAAAGAGAAGGGAGCACGACCCCGGGGCTGAGGCTGGAGCTTACCACTTGACGGTGGGCGTGGGGCGGCCGGAGCAGCTTACAGGCGTCACGCGCCTGCATGACGCTGGAAAGAGAAGGGAGCGCGACCCCGGGGCTGAGGCTGGAGCTTACCACTTGACGGTGGGCGTGGGGCGGCCGGACAGGCAGCAGAGCAGCTTGCAGGTGTCGCGCGCCTGCATGACGCGCGGCCGCAGCTGGAAGGTGAAGGCGGGCGCCGTCTCGCTGCTCTCCTGCCAGAACGTGTAGGGGAGCGCCTCGCGTCGCCGCGGCGCCTCGGGCGCGTGCTGCCTTTGCACCTTGGGCACGGCTGTTGGGGAGGGTCCGTCGTTAGTCTTTGTTGCTACATGTTTAGGTTTTTAACCTTTGGTAAGTTGAAGAACAGATCTGGACCGATGAGATGATGAGAAACTTCTACACAACACAATCACTTGTCCTAGCCCAATGATGTTTAAAAAAAAATTACACTCACTAGTTACGAGCGCAATTTTTCCGAGTGGGAACGTCCACTTTATTGTCTTTTCAGCACGAATTGATAGCATAAAAGGGTTAATATAGGGGTACTATATCAATAAAATTTAAAGAGAAGGAGTTTATCAGAATAACAGCGCTGAGGTGGGTGGCCCACTCTAGCACATACTGAGTCAGAACTTTTTTACATTTGCCACACCCACAATACGTACTTTCTTTTTCATATTCATGTGTACCTATATTGTTTTTCTTTCTGTACATTGTTTTACTGTATTACTGATAATAAAAACTTAATTTGAACGGATATTTACTCGTTTACTTTTCCATTTTACAATTTTCCGACGTTCCGGTACATTTGCAAGTGCCGTGGTCTCGGTAGACTGAGGTGACAGGCGTCTTTTTGAAAGCATTAACTGTTAGTTTACTACCCTCGGCAAAAATGATTAAGTTACGTTCCAAAAATATTTTGGCAAATTTTTAAATTTTATTTGGCACTACAATAATTTGTTTATTATGTCTATTGCTAGTGTTAACCTCAGAAAATACTGTATTGCTGTTTTTTTATTATAATTTTTTTAGATGCTGTACATTGTGCAATTTTTTTTTTTTTGTTGTCACTGTACATGCGTATGTGCAAATGTGAATAAATTTTTCATTTATCTATCTATTTATTTACAGAGTGGCGGCGGTTTCTTTGCAACAACAAGAAGAACATTTAACTGTCTTTAAGTTTCAATACGTTGGCGTGCTCCGGTCGCTTTAGAATTAGTCAGTGAGCTAAATAATATAACATGGTTCACTAGGCTCACAAAAAACAGAAATAATTTAAAGTAACAAACCCTGCAAAAACTCTGACTTGGTCGTTCGGACAACTGTCTCAATTATTGAAGAAACACGAATTCAAACTAACACAATCACTGAGCTAGGCTTGTATCAAACTCAACTAACATACACTATTGTCTGTTTCAATTACGAACTTTGTTACTCTAAAAATAGGACACTTTAAATTACTCTTGACATAACAATAAAGAAAACTAGACTCTATTCTAATACGCTTAAGTACACAATCGAGTAACACGATAGTAAATGCAGGTGATATATTTATCCCGTGCTAATGAACCGAGGTTCTTCTAAAGGTTTGCCCGAAATAAATCGCTAGACGCATCGTTGACCTAATTCTTAGCGAATTGGCCATTATCAGCTAACTGCGAACTTTTTTAGGAGTGAGTGAGTAGGCTCTCTTCTCATTACTTGGTATAAAAATCTCAGCTATATACATTTCCTTTTGAAATGCTTTAATCTTAATTTTTCTATACAGACACGCGTTTTTGCGGTGACTGAATTGTTAGTTCTTCTTAATTACTAGTTTTAATATTTTGTTGCTATCAGTGGAAGCCTGTTAATGACTTTCTGTTTTCATATTTTTAAATAGTATTAAGTTATAAAAACAAAACTAAAAAATGTAAAACTAAATAAATAAATCATGTCAAAATTATTGGTATCTATCAAGTGGTTTATTACTTTGGGCTTAACGAAAGACTTTACGGCTGATTTAACTGCAGTAGTTCAGGAGTGATTACAGTACACTTTAACCTCCTAAGTCCTGACCTTGAAAATAACAACTATTTTCGACTAGATGACCCCATCAACTTCGTATCACCTATATCCATCTTTTTTTTTTGTTCTCACCTTTAAAACCTTCCCTGGACTTCCATAAATATAAAAAAAAGAAAAATTTGCCAAATCGGCCCAGTCGTTCTCGAGTTTTAGTGAGACTAACCAACAGCAATAAATTTTCATGTGTAAGAGAATAAGAAGGACTTTCATATTTGTCCAGCTACACATGAATAGGTCGACGTAGACTATACAATAGACTAAAAATTATAGGTATACTCATTCCTTTACAATTTATACATCTTTTATTTAATAAAAAATAAATTTCTGCACGTGTCCGAGGACGTTCCGATTTTAATCAAGTGGTGATAATTTTTTGTTCGTAATGAATGATCAGGGCGAAAACTTTCATTTATACAAACCTATCAATGACAATTTTCGGAAAATCCACAACAGTAGATAGCAGCCGTGCGAAAATTGAAATAGTTATATAACAACAAAAATACATAACAAAACACAATTCTTTTCTGATGCACTTGCAACCAGCAACATCATCCATGCCAACAGATCAGCGTCTGAAATTACTCCGGGATGGTGAATCTCTACGGAATGGCCGGACACAATCTTTGATTTTACCCGCGCCGAATGCAATTCGTAAAACAGCCTATTCGCATCTTTTGTTTATAAACACACGTCTCCATAAAAACACTATTACAGACGCTTGTGGTCGGAAGCCTTGTCAAGCTGACCAAGCTGAGCTAGAACCATTTCTAAGACTATCTATACGCTTTTCGTCACCACCAGGTACTCACGCTGTACGTTGAGGAACACGACCTCCTCGCGGAAGCCGTAGCTGTTCTCGGCGCGGATGATGTACTCGCCGCGGTCCTCCAGCCGCGTGCGGTTTATTATGAAGTAGTAGTCGTCGCCCGCGTATCTGTTGGATGGAGAGAGGCGTTAACGATGGTCGTGGAACGTCGGGACGTCCGGACCGTGTTGACCGACCGCGGCTGTTCATTGTCATGATGATGATGATGATTTTCTCTTATCCCTTATCAGGGACATAGGGCTCGTAGAAGGGATCTCCATTTCTCGCGGTCTTGTGCGGCAACTTCTAAATGGGCATTGTTCACCCCAATTTTTTAATCTAGAAATCAAAAATATAGATTAATATAACAAACTATTTTGAATAATTTCATAATTTTGATGTCATTATATTTTTATTAATTATTTAAAATTTCTGATAGCTTAGTAAGTATGACGTCACCACTGGCATAATTATGTACGTTCCTTTGCCTTTTTTCATGCTTTTTAAAAATTAAAATATGTGGACGTTTGACAATGACAAACAAATGTCAGTCAGTGTCAACTACTTTCCAATATTTTCTTTTCTAATCATATTGCCCATAACCAAGAATTGAATTGAATTGATTTTTTCAAGTAAATAACAAGCTAGCGTCTCGTTTGTAATAATTATTCAAATTAATCGGATATTTGTTGAGAATTGAGGTTATCTTCACTGTATCTAAGAATTTGACGCTTCTGACAGTTGCTGAACGAACGACTGTATTTATTTTTTATATTCGAAGGCAATGTAACTGCCGCATTAGAGCCAACGATGACATCATCGAAGGACGAATGACGGTTATAAATTTTTTGCGGCAAATATTAATAATCCGTCTTAATGTTACTTATTTAAACCCCTAATAGTAATCAGTATCCCTATTCCTCGAAACGGTTTTCACTTTACGACAGTCGATGTCTCCCGGAACAATGCCCATTGAGTTTATTTTTTGACCTACACTTGGAACCAAGAAACGTGATTGTGTTGTTTGTTGTTCGGATGTTTTTTTGTGTAGCTTGCATAACATTTGTGTCTTTATGGACACGGATGTTATGGACGTAACATAAAAAAAACATCCGAACAGCACACAACACAATCGCTTTTCTTGGTCCCAAACTACGATTCTCGGTGATAAGGTGATCAGAGAAGGCCGTCACAAATCAGGAAAAAGACCCAGAATGAGGCTATTTGTACAAATCAAAGTACGTCAAACCCCAGTTAATGACAGTTATAATTATAGAGTTAAGTTCACTGCTAGGCATAAGAGTGCATAATAAGATAAGATAAAAATTTCTTTATTGTACACACTAGAAAACTAGTTACAGAAACAATAGTTACAAAACAAGAGGTACAATTGGATTGCTGAGAGCAATTTTTTCCGGGCAACCCTACCTATATATTGGAAAGATTGCCGAAGGAGAAATTGAAATAATGGAGACCTTGCAAAAAAAAAATGTTTCAATAGAATAGGAGAGGACATGTCAAAAGATAAATAAACGTCGTATTTTTTTTTTCTCTGCGACTAATACTTTTGATAATATAACCAGTCGAAAAGTCCATATAGTCCATATAGTACGTGGTACTGAAACGCGGCATACAAATCGACCTTAGACTATGACGTCACTCCCTAAAGTAACGCCTATAATGTATGAAGCGTTTATCAATATTTGAGTTAACTTGTAAAATAATGTTTTTATGCACGTACCACCCTCATAAGAAAACGTTCGGAATTCAATAACAAAACGAAATCTAATAAGTTTTATGTTTAGACTAACTTTATTTTTCGCATATTGTGTGACCCCGAAATCCCCAAAAAATATTTATATTGCATTATTTTTAAAATTTTCCAAGGTTTTTATATGATTTCTATGGTATAAAAGCAATTTCACTCCAATCTAGTTAGACGCAAGTTCCCCATTGGAGAAATAATTTTCATGTTTCTGCACTTCCGCCATACGTTAATGACTTCTGACTGTTGTCACAACCATAGCAGATCTGTAACCATCTCACCTCTTCATGTACTTGACGGACTGCCTCAGCTCCTGGTTGTTTCGGCTCCAGGTGACGGTGGGCGTGGCGCAGGCGATGACGCGGCAGTACAGCTTCACCGACTGCCCCTCGTAGCAGAACGCCGACTGGGGCTTGATCACGAAGCGCGGCGCCGCTTGTCTGCGGTCTGTGGGGGGGATGATTGTCGTTATGACACTTCACATAGAAATAAAAACATCGGCTGAAGCCGACCAACTCTTTCCTCTGGCTCCTGCGGTGGACTGGTAGAAAATGCTTACGGTATTAAGTCCGTAGGTGCAATAAAACAATCAATAAATAAATAATTGAAGCGGAATTGGGACCCGTTCCTCGAAGAGGAATATATTTTTTAGAGACATTTTGATGATGATGATGATGATCTATTTTGCAGTACATACCGAAGTGAAGTTATAGTAGCAATGCAATTGGTAACTGTGAAGGAAAACAACTTCCTGAGATTCCAACCGCATCCTGCGATCGCCAACCCGCCTGCCAAGCGTAGCGATTATGGGAAAAACCCTCATGGTTATGAAAACCACGAAGGAGGCCTGTGTCCTGCAGGCCTGGGCGTGGGATGGCTGATGATGATAATGATGAAAACATCGTAAAGAAACCCTTATGTTTGAGATATTTACATGCCTCAGCGCTTGCTACCTACCATGGCCCAACTATGCGGCAAAGTTCGGAAATCTCATGTCTAACTAGAACTAGAACTATAGGTACATACCGAAGTGTCCATCGTATATCTTCCACTTCTCGATGAGGAGTTTCCTCAGCGAGCTGTACTCGCTCAGTCTGCCGATGGGCAGCGCGAACGATGACCAGTCCTGCAATTACATACACCACGTTGGTTGATACAATTATTGGTACAACGAGTTGAGAAAGTCACAAGTGCGAGTGGATTAGTTCCAGGTGCTAAAAAAGAGGGTTTTTATGTGTACTGTCCTGATACCTAACGGCTTTTTTTTTATTTCTCCGTTATGGAAATATGAGAAATTCACGCGGGTTGCAGTTGAAATAAAGTGTTCTGGGAATTCTATAAAGTGTTCTCTATGTATGTAATGGGGAACTTGCATAAAAATGTTTCATTGTAATCGAAGAGATCACCCATTTAAAAGATAAGTAGACGTAATAATTTTTTTCCTGTACGACTAATATTTTTCGTAATATGGCCTGTCGAAAAGTTAATATAGTCACGTGGTACAAAAACGCGCCATGCAAATGGGGCTCAAACTATGACGTCACAACTTGCACCTAACGCCATGTAAGAAAACGTTCAGATTTCATTGAAAAAAAAAAACTAAATCTAATAAGCTTTTTGTTATTAGAGTAACTTTATTTTTTGTGGACCCGAAAACCCCAAAAAGTTTATTTGTTATTGATATATTTTTTATTTTTCCTAAGTTTTTATATGATTTCTTTGGTATGAAAGCAATGCCACTCAAATCTGAGTTAGACGCAAGTTCCCCATTGTATAAGGTGTTCTCTATCTATCTAATTAAATTAATTTTAATTTCATTTATTTATAAAGAGTTTAAGAGTTTAGTTTCGCAAGCTTGCCATGAGGGAGGCCTATATCCAGCAGTGGGCATTAAATGGCTGATGATGATGATGATAATGATGATGATGATTTCTCGAAAACGAATCATTCGCCA
Organism: Yponomeuta malinellus; assembly: GCA_947308005.1. Taxonomy (NCBI): domain Eukaryota; kingdom Metazoa; phylum Arthropoda; class Insecta; order Lepidoptera; family Yponomeutidae; genus Yponomeuta; species Yponomeuta malinellus. The sequence continues at coordinate 4,964,906 of OX371019.1, forward strand.
AACTGCGCGGCAGTTTGTTGGCAAACTATAGCGCACTTCTCATTGGATTTATTGAGTGTGCGCAAGCTGTCACCTGGTACCGGCGGCGCAGGCGCAGGCGCTCGCGCACGTCGCGGTAGCGGCGCGCCTTACTTGTTTATTGAATGTGTGCAAGCGGTCTGTGGTGCCGGATTAAGAATAATGCCACTCCATTTCATTCCGTGCAAGTCGTAGAAGGCGATTGAGCAAATAAATTACCAGGAGACGGGCAGCGGCGTCTTCCTGAGATTCCAACCGCACTGCGATCGCCAACCAGCCTGTCAAGCGTGGCGATTATGGCGAAACCCTTTGTGGTTCGAAAACCACGAGGGAGGCATATGTCCTGCAGTGGGCGTCAAATGGCTGATGATGATGATGATGATAATGATGATGAAGCGGTCACCTGGTACTGGCGGCGCAGGCGGTCGCGCAGGTCGCGGTAGCGGCGCGCCTCGATGGTGGCGGTGCGCGCGGCCGCCGCGTCGCCCGCCAGCCAGGGGTGCAGCAGGCACTCGTGCGCCGTCAGCCGCTTCCTGCATGGGGTCACGAGGTGAACAGAGGTCGTGGGTTCGATTCCCACTGGGGCCGCCGTACATTTGTACAAGTGGCCTCAGTCCATGTTTGTGACGTCCTCGCCTGGTTACCCAAGCACAGGGTTTTAGTTTGTTTAGTTTGCGAGTGATTGTATTGTGTGGTAGTTATTCTTTTTCCTTATGCTATATGTATGTCTAAGTGATGGTAGCGGAGCGGTAGAACGCCATCTTCTCATTCGGGCGGTCGTGAGTTCGAAACCTGGCATGTACCGATGACTTTGTTTTCCAAGTTGCGTACATTTGTGAAGTTGTAGTAGCAATATCACTCGCTAACTGTGTGCAAAACATCGTGAGAAAAGCCTAGGCGCTTGCTACGTACGACGGCCCAACTATGAGGCTAGGTACAGAAATCTCAGGTTTAACTACAACATATTTAACCACGACACACTGTATCCTAGTGTGGGGCCAGAAGCAATATATGTGCCTGTATGTAAATGTATGTTTATGTTGTATTATGTCTATTCATATTCTCCAATATGAGGTTACCTAGAAGAAACTGCTTATAGCAGTGAGGCCGCCAATTGTATCGTTTCATTTGTAACTGGTGTTTCTGTAATTTTATTCCGATATACAGTAAAGAATATTCTTATATTACCTTATAGTCTGTGATACGATAACCAGGCAACAAACATGGACAATATGGACATACACCCAGACTGAGGCCGCTCCGTACGACAGCCTCCAGTGAGATTCGTCTCCCGTGTTTTTTTTCGTGCCGTAAAAATAATGGTTTCTTGTATAGAGATTTCTTTTACTTTTGGTAATTTTATAATATTTTTTTTCATTACTGGAATTTTTTACTATTGGCAATAATATTCTGTGAAACTTATATGTCATCACTACTTAAGCCTTACTTTGATTTAAGTTTTTTTTTTTTACGATTGCCTCATACTTTTTTATCTTTATCTTTAAAAAAACTTTAACAACCTTATTATGGTGCTAGAGATGAAGCTCTTTGTAGATCAAACAGCGTATAGGCGCGGTAGTACAAGAACTATTGGCACCCATCAAGTAACCAAAAAAAAAATATGATGAAAGATAAAGATTGCACTTTATATTAAAACAGTAGAGAACGCTAAAACGCTAATGCATCTAGTGAGGCTGGTCCGAAACATTGCCATATTTAGGACTATGCGTGCGAAAATTGTACGATCTTAACCTTCGACTCCGACCTGAATAGAACCGAAAGTCGAGAGCTGGTGGGGTTGCCTTCAACCTCCCCAACTTAATCCCATCTGGCTTTTGCCAGATGGTTGGAGGTCGTCGGCCCGCTCCAAGCTTCCCTCTACGCGGGAATCGGCCTCCGGCTTCAGGATATGGTCTTTCTCTTTCGTAAAAGATAGTTCCATAAAATCTACCCATTTTCTCAAAGACCAGTGCCTACCTTTAGCTCACTTTAGATAACATTTCTATTAGCTGGACGGTTCAATACATAACTTATAAACTTACTCTTTGTTCTTGACCAGCAGCCGTCGAATGAAGTCCTTAGCATCGTCGGAGACGTGTTGGAAGGCCTCTTCATCGAACTCCCAGTCGCAGGCCTTCACGTTCTTCAGGGTATCGATGTCATTGTTACCCGCGAACGGCGAGAGGCCGGAGAGCCTGGGTCGGAAAGAGATGACAATAAGTATACAATCCGTATGAGATACGAACAAGGGCCGATGGTTTTCATTGATTTATTTACGACGGTTTTATCATGTATGATGGGTTTCATTGATTAACATGAGTCTCATGTCAGGCTTGATAACCAAACTCTCACTTCAGCGTGGAATTTTTCTTTCTATGTGAAGTTTGTTTACAAACATGTTTAATTTTGCAGTAGATTAATTTTGTCATTAAAGAGAAATATGGATAACGCTGCGGGATGATTTGGGTTGTTTTTATTAGAAGAAAAATTGACTTGCAAATAGCAAATCTAGGAAGGAACTGATAAATAGCCAAGTTGGTCACAAAAAAAACTACCATTGCCGAACTTACTGGCTGTCTGATTTACGACAATAACGCAAATTTAGGGGATATAAATAGTACATTTAACACCGAGGGGAGAAAACGATCAATTTTTGTTGTAGAGTTTCCTTTAAGCCCTCTTGTTTTTGTTCTTCTTTTTGAAAATATAATGTAGATAGATAGAGCACACTAAGCCAAAGCCTAACGGTCTTATTTAAAAAAAAAAAAACACGATTCCTTAAAACGCCGATTAAAATAGTCTGTGGTGGAGATTTTACAAGGAAATCTCGTAACCATAGATTAAAAAAAAATTGCATTTCAGGAGTGATTTACAGGAATCATGTTTTTATCACAAAGGCCGTAAGCCTTTCTTTTTTCTGGCACGTCATTTATCACACTAATATCTTATATTTTAAACAGCACTCACAGCACGTATGACAGCACGCCCACGGCCCACATGTCTGTGTAGAAGCCGACCGGCTCGCGCTCTACGATCTCCGGCGCGGCGAACTCAGCTGTGCCGGTTGAGATCTTGACCACTTCGTTCGGGTCCAGTTTGGTGGCCAGGCCGAAGTCGATGATCTGCGGTTGTGAGAAAAAGGCTGGTAAATCATCATGCATGATCATGATTTCCTGTAGTTCCTTATCAAGAACAAGTACTTGTGCAAGACTATTGTTATTACTAGTATTATCCAGCCCATAAATAATAGAGCCTTCTGGTGGGCATAGGCGTATTTCCTGTCAGTCCCAGCCGCTCGGTCTCCTGCCAATCTAGTCTATCAAAGATGTGTGGTCAACCAGACTGACGGTTGACTAAGGCGGTCACAGAGTGGCGACCAAGGTTGGGTAATGGATAATCTAGGTAATACTTAGGGAGATCGACCCATTAAGTCAGTGATATTACTTCCCAATTTCTGTTCCAGTCTTGTTCTGGTACATGCCATTTTCAGGTGTGACCTCCAGGTGAATGTTATTCTGTTCATGCACATGTCGCACTCCCACGCACACTTTATCTGATGCAGTGTGCCGATTCAGACACGCTCTTGGACTAATTAACTTTAGTTTTGTTTTTGAATTTTTCTGTTGTACTGGGTTACTATGGAAGAGGCCTATGCCCAGCAGTGCGCTCTATTCATAGGCTACATAGACAAATAGTTTACTAGTTTATCCAGACTTACCTTGACGTCAGTTCCAGTCTTTGTTGTGCACATGACATTTTCAGGCTTGAGGTCCAGGTGAATGATGTTCTGTTCATGCATATGCCGGACTCCCTCGCACACTTGTCTCATGTAGTGCGCCGCTTCGGCCTCGCTCATGGCGTATCCTGGCTCTGTGATGCGCTCGAAAAGCTCACCTCCGGACAGGCTGGAATGGACCGTAGTGGTTAGTGAATACGGTCGGGTTTGGGTTCTGCTAAGAGAGGAGGGATGGGGTACTCTTTGGGAATTATAGTTTGAGGTTTTGTGTTTACTATGTTTGTGAAGCTAAAATTATTTGTCTTACTTATTCCAAGGCAAAATGCTTAGTCCATGATTAAGAACATGGAATTTAAGAAGACACAGACTACATATGTATTATTAGGCTTTAAAGTACTTGAGGTCCAGTACTCTTTTACGAGTTCACGTACAAATTTATGACTGTTTAGTGATAGGGACGGCAGGTAATTTTTGAAGACTACAGAAAGTGGAAATCTTTTATAAATTACTTTTGTCCTTGATGAGAGCGATAGGATATATGTCTGATTCCAGACACGCTTTCCCTCGATACTGAGAAATGAGGTCTAACAGGTTTTTTTTATTATTAAAGCTTAATAGTTTGCAAACATACTTATCAGCAAATCCCTATGCCTCTGATCAAATTGCTCCACAAATTAAACTGCATTTAACCCATTTTACGGCTTCCAATCAGTGCACAACAACACTCATACTCACAACTCAAAGATCAACACCATCTCGTCATCGTCTTCAAAAGCGTCGTGCAGATTGATCAGCTTGCGATGGTGCAAATGGTTCATGATGTCGATCTCCTTCTTGATGAGCTCCTTCTCCATGGCGCCGGCCACCGGGATGAACTTGGCGGCGAAGTAGTTGCCGGTGGCGCGTTCGCGGCAGCGGTGCACCACGCCGAACGCACCTGTGCCTACAACAGCCGTCACTACCTTATGCCACGGCATTGGGGGGGGAGGGCGCGGGGGCGCTGTGACTTGTATAAACAAGTAAGTATGATTTAACCTCTTTGCTGGCAGAAAATAGTAGAGCTACGAATTAATAAAAAAAAAACTCTAGAAGTATCTGCTGCGTACAAATTCTCGCTGAGCAACGGCACGAGCCCTGCCTGCCCTGACAATAGGTCTTGACGAATGAAATGAATGCAATATGTACAAGAAGTCTTTGCTAGCGGAAAAGACGCGATCTATGACTTAAGAAATCCTAGAATTACGCTAATATTGCTTGCTACAAATTCTCGCTGAATAACAGCGCGGGTCTGCCGATAAGTTTCGACTAATGAAATGAATGCAAAATGTGCGGTAGAATGAGTCACTCTGTGATCAGTTTATATTGTGTATGGCGCTCAAATAATAACCAATCACAGGGTGATTTACTTACGTGAACGTTCATTGAGTGATATAACAGAAGAAACAAATTACGATTGTTTGTAAAAATAATGATACCTACGAGTGCGAGTTTCCTACTTATGAGTGAAGACTGATCCTGACGACTTTTGCACGAGTTATGATGTTGTTCACGCATTATTTCACTGTGCCATTAGGCAACATTCTTTAGGTTTAACATTATTTCTTAGGTCGATATAGGAATTAAGAAACTTAATAGTTGAACAAAGAGGTTAAATCTTGTGGTGATACTATTGAATAAGGGCCGATTTCTGAATTGAAAATTTCACTAAGTAAATACTTAAGTAACGTTCTGTCATGCTCTTTTCTGAAAAACTCGAAGAAACATCAATACAGTTAATTATTTACTTAGCGAAACTCTCAATTCAGAAACTGACCCTTAGTCATTGAGCTGCGATTTTATCGTTAAAAAATACTGTAGCGTAAAATGTAATGTAACTTTGTCTTTAATAAAGTAGATAATATCGTGGCTCAAGATAGTGATTAAGACAGTTTACGCTACCACATTTCACATAAAATAACAATAGAATACGTAAAAAATAATTTATACTATACAATTAACTTTACTACACCTACGTGCACCTACAATACAGTTATTAAAACCCAAATACATACATAAATATTTAATTATGTATGAGCTAAATAGTGTCTGAAAGTTCCGTTAGTTAAAAATACATTGTATATTTACATACAATACACAAATACTCCAGTATACGTGTAAGTGAGATATCTAAAAAGATAGACAGAGAGATAGAGACGGCATGACATCTATTCACACACACACAGACCTCTGCCACCCTTCTGCCTAGAAGTACCTCTCACGAAGTCACCTGCGAAATGTCACCGTTTTAAACTCTACAGATGCTTACTCAATTTATTTGTTAGTAACTCTACGTTAAAAGTTAAGGTCTACGGTTTTTCTGTCGAACAAGCAACTTCGTGAGTGGTTTTAGTCTTAATTCGTTTCTATTCGTGCTCATTTTAATTCTAATAGTGTCGTGAGGGTCATTCCGTGAAAATTGCATTCCTGAATCGGTAGGAAGAATATTACTTTATTTCGAAGCTTGAAGTGCTTTAAAATTACCTCCAGACATACTTGCAGAAGTGATACCATGCCACCTTGCATACGCTTTTAATTCATGCAGTTTTAGAGGCGATTTTAGTCCTCTTTACAAACAAAAACTTATGCCGATTTTTAAAAGCATTTTCCAGACACTTTTCTTATAATGACTACACTACAGTATATTCCGTTCCAGATGACATTTCCAAGTAAACATTTTTTATTGCTTCCATTGGTATTGGAATTGGTATAAATTCTATAATTAGATAAATGAATTACATAGGAGGACCGGCAGTAATTTCTTTCCAATTTTTATCATCGGTCTATTCATACTTAGGGAAAGGTCATCTAAAATGGTATAGACAAATTTTATATACTATTTTCAACCTAAAAGTCAAGATGCGAGCATTCGACGCGAACACGTTGCAATAGGCAGATAGTTGCCCAATTAGGTAATTTCTGCAATTGACCGTGTTATATAATACGAGAAGCAAAAACATAATCCGAATTTACGTTCAATCTGTGATTAGACAGTTCACAATTCTTCATTGTTGAGAAATGCAAGACGCCGAATGAAACGATCTAACATCGTTGGATCTGTTCGTAATTAATTAATTAGTGGAAGATGCCGAGTCGCTCAATAAATGTATCAATAACTGCTGGACACAGGCCTCCCTGGTGGGAGCGGTGGTAGCCTAGTGGGTATAACATTGGACTCGGAAGCGAGAGACCCAGGTTCGATTCCCAGTGCGGGCATGTACCTATGCCTTTGTTTTCTAAGTTATGTACATTTGTGAAATTATAGTAGCAATACCAATCGCTAACGGCGAAGGAAAATACCGTGAGGAAACCTGAGGGTCTGAGTTCGCATACCTCAGCGCTTGAAATCGCCAATCCGCGGTGGGCACGCATGGTGATTAAGCCCATACTTTCTCCCTGAGAGAAGGCCTGTGCCCTACAGTGGGACTTATATAGGCTGCTTATGTACAGGCCTCCCCGCGGCACGCTACTTCTTTCTATCCTCGGACATCCTGATCCAGTCGCTGCTAGCAATCTACCTCAGATCGTCGGAAAACGCGGAATGAAAGTCAGAAATGAACGAATAGTGAACCGTCTGATTTCGCCTGAACGCCTCCACACTAGAGTTTTAATTAACCGTGCTATAATCTCTACTGTACAGAAAGGGGCTGAATAACTATTTATGTTATATACTAAAGCAAAGTAATCCAGCATGTATAGACGGCAATATTGCGCAAGCAAATAATTGGCCAGTCCCTTTCTTCAATTAACAGTATGAGAGTGAACAACAAAAGCCTGGGACCACTCACCAATCTCCTCGAGGATGTCGTATTTGTCGTATACGGAGCTGGTGCTGATGTCGACGGGCTGCGGCACGTACTTGCTGTAGATGTCGAACACGTAGCTGTCGTAGTCCTTAACGGGCCCGTGGTCCGCATTTGTGCGCACGCGCTTGCCGGTCTCGTCCACTGCGGGGAATTGCGGGTTAGACAGTTTATTTTTTTAAATAATAATGATAATACTTTATTGCACACCAAAAACAGTACGGGGAATATGACAATACTAAATTAGATGTACAAAGGCGAGCATGAATTGTAACAATTATAATTTCTGTGTAAATTAAAGAATATTCTATATATTATTTTATTTATTTATTTTATTTTATTTTTACATTTGGAGATCTTACAGCTTACAGTAGTAAAATACAGTAAGTAAATTAATGACACAAAAAAGCCATGGGTTAGTCTCGCAGTTAGCACTAAATTTAAAAGAGGGTTCTAATTTTGGTTAGGTTAATTGTTGCTTCTTCAATGTTTAAATTATTAATACTTTAAATTGATACAAAGCTAGATGATGTTACATGCAGATCGAGAAAAAAGTCTTGTATTTCTTACAGAGATCTCAATACAGGATTGTCTATCCAATATATAAAAATCTTGCAAATATCGGTGACGTAAGAATCGAGATAAAAATCGTTGATGCCGTTCCGGAGGAGTTTGATCACAAACACTGTGACACGAGATTTTTATATATTATATTATGCTATTTCAGCAATTACAAAATTTAAATGAAATCCTTTTCAATAACTTTTACTTACAAAACGCTGCCCAAACGAAATTTACCGGTAAGTGAAACATCATCAAACCCATTATGTCCCCACCGAGGGGCGCGGGTCTCTTCCCTGAGGAAGGTATAGGCCATACTCCACCACGGGGGCCAAGTCCGGATTGGTGGAGGCTTGTAGACTAGTGGCTCGTCTACTGTCAGAAGTTGTCAAGCCGCCCTAAGGCCTCTGACTTGGCTTAACGACTGCCATCTATCGACGGCAGCCGGCACCAACAGCTTAACGTGCCTTGCGAAGCACGGAACCGCTCGGAAAAATGCCACTAGCGTTAGGAAAAGAGGGCGACCCATCCATGCACTGAACGCGCCCTGTGTTGCTTAACCTTTGTGATCGTTTAAGATCACTCAGGCAGCCGGGGCTACGAGCGATTCAACAAGTGAAACATGCCGTCCATTAATGTAATATCGCTACCGAATTAGTGAAGTTTCAAAATGTATGGGTACTCGTTCCATATTTTAAAGGTTTCTTAATTTTTGGGTTAATAAACCTCCGATTTCTATACCTGGATACTCCTTCTTCTTGAACTCCTTCTTGATGATGGCCTTGGTCTGCAGAAGGTTGGTAGTATCGCTGGGGTCTGAGCGTCCGTAAATGTTTTCAGCGTAGACGCGGAACTCGTACTGCTTGCCCGCTACCAGGCCCGTCACCGCCATTGTAGTGAACCTATTAAGGCGGGAACGGGGTCTTAAATATTATAAGGGGCTTTAAGAAAGTATGTCCTACGCGTTAAAGTGTCTGTCGTAAGCGAAGTCATCTGTCACCATGTGACAGATATCAAAGCGGGTGATCTGTACGTCGTACACAGATGACTTGGTCACAGCGGCTGTGGGACATTGGCCATCTGGTCAGGTCCTCGGCGAAAAGATGCTCAAAGTAAGGGTCTGTATCAGACTATACAGCGTCTATTATCCTATGACAGATATCAAAATAGGCCATATGTTACCCTATGACAGATATCATCGCAGAAGTCAGCAGTGTGTTCTTTTCACTGAACATTTTTTCTGACCTGACCAACCAGTTCCTTTCGAAGAAAAGGACAGTCTAAAAGAGACATTCCACAAGTCCCAGTAACATGACAGTTAAAGTCACCTTTTGTCTACTTCTAAGCGGGACCGCAATGCTTAATTAAGTTCTGTAAGCTAGACTGCAGACTGTAACCTAACTGGAATTCGATGGATCCTGATGACTGGCAGAGTCCTTTCACTTTATGTTTCCGTAAATAACGTTCACTGCTCAGAGGGACTCACAGCTGAAGAATCATCCGCAGGAGGGTTTGGAAGACGATCCTCACCTGGTGTTCCCAACTCGGATCCAGCTGGACATAGGATGCTCCCGCTTCTCCACCAGGTAATTGGTGATGTCGGAACCGCCGTCCCACACTGGCGCCTTCCAGCTCAGAGCCAGTGAGTCCACGCCAATGTTATCCGCAGACGGGAAACGCGGCGGGTCGGGACGATCTGGAAGGGAAGGGTACCAGTTTTGTTAGTACGACTTGATGTGTTTTTCCAGACTTTGCTGCTGGTACTCCATAGAAAACGTAGAAAACTAAATGAACAATGACCCTGGGGATTTTTTTTCACTACTGATTTTGATAGGTGTCTCAAATACGTTGATGCCACAAAGATTTGATGTATTTGTGCGTGCGGACTTGAAGCGGTAATGCAATAAAAACCTCTGTTAAAAGGCAGGGTCTAGACAGTGGTTTCTTGCACTTTTGTAGTAACAGGATCTAGAACGATGGTTACTGGATGGCTTAAGCTCTATACAGCATCTGAGTGCTTACTGGTTGCCAATCTAAGCTTTTTGACATATTTTTCCTTTCGAAAAGGCTAGCAGCGCTTTAATGTCGATGATAACCTATGTAACATTGGTACCATACTCGGTTTCTATAGATAGAGAAATAATATCACCATCTCGTTTTAGTTATAAAGACAAGACTTATGACAGCAGCATATGCAGCTAAAGTATATTTTGCAGTGTCACAAGCAGGAAAAGCTAATGCACAGATATTTTTTGTACCCTTGGAATAAGGACCAATTTGAGTGCTTCTCGGGGCCGAGCCTCTGTTAATAAGGTAGGGCGACGCTTAAAAATAAGCTGTTGGTTTTGACTCCTGCGCTGGAGAAGAGGATCTCTCGTGCTGTGCAGCGCGGTATCGTTGCCAGTATTATGGTGACATTGGGTTAGGTGTTCTTTTTGACCGTTTTCTTTTGTATTTTCTTGGACGAAACGGTTGTGAATTTTATTTTATCTTTTTGAATAAATACATACTCTTCTTCTTCTACTTGAAAGAATAAATAGGAGACTTACCGCTAATCTCAACATTGATGATGGCGGAGTCTTGTCCCAACTCATTCTCGGCGGTTATTCTGTACGGGCCGGAGTCCATTTTGCTGGCGTCGCGGATCGTTAGAATCGCGTGGCGTTCTGGAAATTATATAACAGTGTGAGGATAGAGAATTAAGGACCTTAACAAAAAGTCTGACTACTTAAAACGAGAATGAAAAGCCAAATTTGGCTAAACACAAAGAAGAAAGAAGAAGAAAGCTGTAACTAAACAGCTGTTATCAAAACATTTTTATTTAACAGTTTTTATTAATTTTGAGTGCATTGCTTATCCTATATCATAGGTTACCTTTTTAGGAAGCAAGGTATCTACGTACTTATCGCTAAAACCATATTTTGAGATTTTTTTGTGAAATAAATTATCTATGTTCATGTTCAGTTAACTTTTGAGAACCTAATGAATAAGACCAATAAGTTCAGTCGTAGTAACAATACCTGCACATTACTTGTTTGCGCTTAGACGTGCTTCAGGTCACATTGGCAAAATAAAAAAAAATCGTCGCGTTTCTCTCACCTTTCCTCTCAACGTGATAATGCAGACCGGACTCGATGTGTTCACCCTCGCGCATCCAGGTTATCTTGGGCACCGGGTGGCCCGTGAAGGGGATCTTGATCACCACGTTCTCGCCCTTGTCGAAGTATGCCGTCACGCGGAAGCGCGGCGGGACGTTCAGTTTGGGCGCGGCTGTGGGGAGGAAACAGGCGTTTTTGACGATATTTGGTTGTCTTCTTGGCGCCGGCCTTGTTGACGGTGCGGCAGACGTCCAACACGGTCAGAAATTGTACGTGTAAAGGGTGTGGGTATAGGGAGTGTATGTGTAAAGTGTGTGAAAGTGTGACTCAGTGTAAGTGCCACTCAGTGTAAAGTGTGACTCAGTGTAAGTGCAACTCAGTGTAAAGTATGACTCAGTGTAAGTGTGACTCAGTGTAAGTGCGACTCAGTGTAGCTGTAAAGCGCGACTCACTGCAGATGAGCAGCTCGGCGCGAGTGCTCTTGGCGCCGGCCTTGTTGACGGCGCGGCAGACGTACTCGTCGGCGTCCTCGCCGAACACGTCCACCACGGTGAGGAAGTGCTTGTCGCCCTCGCTCCAGATGCGGTGGCGGGGACCGTTCGTTATCTCGCGCGCGCCTGCGAAGGACAGTCATGCTGTTAGTAAGTTTAATACAAGACGACGTTTGGAAAATAAGACCAAAGCCCTGCTGCACTTGTAATACGACTACCACGATTAAGGCTCGACCTTGTGTGGTAGTCTCTGTTCAATCATAACCGCTTTAATTATTATTTTCTGTCAGCAAATTAAACTTTATTATAATTTATTATAATGAAAATGGACAGCTTTACTGCACTGAAAACGACCGAATCTTTAAAACAAAGTTCGGGTGTTCCAGCCACCTTAGAGCACAGGCCAGGAAGCAGTGACGGTCGCTGTCGTCGAGCATGACGAGGATCATTTTATTACTTTGGTTGCTTTATTTTTTATTTATTTATTTCTATTTTTGTAAAAAACAGTCACAGTTTTGCAAATATGTAGGTACAATGGAAATATACTTAATGAAAAGACTTAGAGCCGGTTTCTGAATTGAGAATTTCACTAAGTAAATACTTAAGTAACGTTCTGTCACGCTCTTTTCTGAGAGATTCGAAGAGACAGCACTACAGTTAACCAGAAACTGGCCATGAGAGTGCCAAGAATAACATGTAAGTTGCGTCTTTTCCTTGTAAAATCTCCACCACAAACTATCTTCATCGGCGGCTATCCAGTGCCGACTAGCACCACTTTCTTAAATGGGGCTTACGCAGCATTTAACTATTTGTTTTCATAAAAAAGTCGATTTAATTGGCGACTTAAGTGACCTTTAAGAAGTGGTGCAAGTCGGCCAAAGTTTGGGATTATTCAAGAAGGGGAACACTCACCCTTGTACCACGTGATGGTGGGCTTGGGGTAGCCGGTGATGGTGCACTGGAACTTGGCGTTGTGGTTCTGGATGCAGTTCGCGTTCTTTAGCGGCTGCACCACCTCGGGCGGGGTCGGCGCTGCAGGCGAGGTTCGAGGGTTTAGTGTGCTTACAATCATTGTGTAAACTACAACCGTATTAAAGTATATCCAGATTCGGAACCAATTAAACGCTCAACAGAATATTTAATAATCAACAAAAGAAATTATTAGGTCAACCAACATTTAGTTCACAACTTGCTTAGTAAACTGTGGATAACGTAGTGGACTACATGTTTATAAATCTTTCAACCTGTTTGTTTTTAGTAATATTTTAATATGTAGTTGTTTGTTGTCCCAAATAAATAAAATAAAATAAAACAATTACTTTGGTTAGCAGATTGAAAAATAAACAGCAACACCACGTGTAAGGTAAACTACATTGTTCGTGGATTTTTGGAAACCTGTAAAACCCCGAAAAAAATACATTTTGTGGTTTAATTTTTTTCTGACTTTTTGAGTCTGATGTCTTTTATGGTATAAAAACAATGTCACTTTAAAATAAGTTTGAGGAAAGTTCCCCATTTTTCACAAACATTTTTTTTTATTTAGCTCGCGCGCTGTAGCTTTACCATGCAGCCAGTTACTTGTTCATACAATCGTCGTGATTGATCTCTTTGATGATTGGAAATTTTACTAGAAATATCCACATTCCAAATTCAAATCACTTTTCATCCCTATCGATCAACGAGCTATATTCGTCCCTGTTTACGAGGACTAAACTAGCTTTTTTTGAACAGATGTGATAAATAGTAGATTTTACAACAAGTGCACAAAACGAACCATTTTTATCCGAGAGCTGATAGTAATGTAATCTTTTCTTTTCTTTTGTCATTGCTGTTTCTGTAACATTTTTTCCGGTATACAATAAAGAATATTCTTATCTTATCTTAATGTCGAGGATAAAATGGTTTTGTGGACGAGTTATAAACTCTGCTTTTCACTTCGATTGCGAGGAAATAAATTAATAATTTAGCAAATTGAAGAAATTAATAAACGCACGAAAAAACAAGAGCTGTTTCCCGCCGCTTTATACAGCCTACTATTTTGTAATAATAATGTTTTTAAATTAATTAAATACTTTACTTGAATTTAAAATTTAATATGTTTCATATCTTAAAAAACACATAAGGCAAATAAATTAAAGTAAATATTATATAATAACAAATTCTATCTATGAACTTCTTATTGTGTTTGGCTGTATGGCTCATTTTGTTTGCCTTAATACAGATACATTTATGGGCAGCGTATGGGAAACTACGTCGAGTATTCACATCGCCAATCCCACAGAGTCTCAAGAAGAAAGTCTTCAATCAGTGCGTCCGGGTAGGACATGACATATGGTGCCGAAACGTGGACACTCACGGTGGGGCTGGTCCACAAATTTAAAGTCGCTCAGCGTGCTATGCAAAGGGCTATCTATGCTCGGGGTTTCTCTGAAAGATCGAATTCGAAACGAGGTGATCCGACAGAGAACCAAAGTCACCGACATAGCCCACCGAATTAGCATGCTGAAGTGGCAGTGGGCCGGCCATATTATCCGAAGAACTGATAACCGATGGGGTAAACGAGTTCTTGAGTGGAGACCGCGGATCGGTAAACGTAGTGTAGCACTTCCTCAGACTCGGTGAAGCGATGATCTTCGCAGGGCGGCTGGCAAGAGCTGGATGAGAGTAGCCGAGGACCGTGCTTAGTGGCGTGCTATAGGAGAGGCCTATGTCCAGCAGTAGACAAGCGTAGGCTGATGGTGGTGATGATTTATGAGTAGATACGTTAATACACTTGTGCACAAAATTCAATTTCGTGCAGCCTATAATATCCTGCACAAATAAGCACTTTCAGAGCATGGGAAGTGAAAAATGAATTTAACGACTCACCCTTAGGATCCTGCACCTTAACCTGTTGGCTGTTAGTGCTGGGCGGCGAGAGGCCGGCGTCGTTCTGCGCGATGATGCGGAACTCGTACTGACGGCCCTCGATGAGGTTGGAGCAGTTGAGCTGCGTCGGCAGACACAGGGTCGGGTTGACCCGCTGCCAGGTCGACGTGCCCACTTCGCGCTTGTCTACCCAGTAGCCTGTGTTGAGGTCAAATTGATGATGATTTAGAGGGAAACAAAAACGTCAGCTTTGGCAAATGGAATCGTAGAAATAAAACGAATCTTTATGATTTAATAAACGAGCGGATGTAGGGAATTTTGAGGCTGATCTTGCTAGGCCATATAAAGTTTACTGATTAGTTTAGTCAATAAGAAGTTTAAATTTTACTCCTTTAGTACACGGACTCCATGGACCGTGATATTGCGAAATGTCAATGGTACAGACATGAGATGTAAGACGGCGGGAACCCAAAATTCCATATTAGTGACTCATTGTTAGGTACGTCCGTTGGTTCAGCCTACTCCCTACTCTCAGCAGTCAGGATTGTTTCTTTTTACTCTGTTTTTTAATCTGCCGCTAATATACAACAAAATTAATCAAAACCGAACGATTGAAAAAATAACAAAACTCACCGTGAATCCTCGAGCCGCCATCGCTCTCGGGTTTCTCCCAAGACAGATGCACAAAGTCGCCTCCCACTTCCAGGATCTTCGGTAAGCCAGGGGCGGAGGGCGGGTCGAAGGGCGCCTTGGCCCGCACGGGGTTGGCGCCCTCTAGCGGCGGGCCCACGCCGTTGTCGTTGGCGGCGTGGACTCGGAAGTTGTATTCTTGGCCCTCGGTCAGTCCCAGCACCGTGTAGCGGGTGTCTCGGACTGAAGAGGCGATGGTTATCCAGACTGTGCCTGCATTGAGGAACATTAGTATTAGAGAACTGTCTTACGACTGGAGCCAAGCATGCTCAAAACTTATAAAAAATTTGACAAAGACTTATATCATGTTGAAATTACTCTGTAATATTAACTCATCAGGTGCTCAGTGCAAACATAATGTCCGCCCGCCCGCCATTTTTAGGTTATCGCAATTTTTTTTTTGTTTTATTGCTGTCTTTTCGCAATATTGATGTCTTTTGAATAGTGCTAAGGGCAAAAATAATTAGTGAAATTATACTCTTCAATGTAAAAGCAATAGAATTGGTGTTAGTAAAGTTTAAGTGGATTAAACGTGGAAGTGAAATATGACCCGTGTCAAAAAAGGTAAACTAAACAAATATCACATATATGGAACAACGTGTACTTTCAATGTCTTATTTTTAGGATAACACAGGCGCAGGAATTTTTATCTAATTCACAACGGTATATAATTTATGCTGCAATGGATAATTTTTGACTGCCTAGTACGGTATTTGATACAATCAAAAATAAATTATTTCATATGCTCGAATAAAAAAAAAATTACAAAATATCTCGGAAAATGTATCTCTTTTAGTCAATTACTAGTTATTACAATTTTTAAATAGATTAAACATAAAAAGAGTGCTCTGAAATGTGACGTCATAAGCAAGTATTTTCGAACAAAATTCCGTTTTAAAAGTAACTCATTTGATATTTTGTCAAATGCCCAATTACGGTCTTTCTTCGAGGGGGTCCGATGAAAATCGTTTCCGGATTTCTGTTGAGCGTTGGAGCTCTAGGTGGTGGTTCTCGCGCTATTGTTCGTCGTGCGGGTTAATATGTAATTTTAAGTTTTTACAGTAGTGTTGAATGTAAGTTTATTAGAATAAGTTAATAATGCAAGTGTGAATGCTGTGCCCAGTTGTAATTGGCACAAGCCACAATACTTTAAATTTAAGTCAACTTGTAAACTTGTTCGTGAACTAAAATAGAAGTATATGCGAATAACCTCTTCAGTCCTGACCTTGAAAATAACAATGGATTTCGATTGTTATTTTCAAGGCCAGGACTGAGGAGGTTAAGCGTAATCGTTTGAACATTCAGTTTCGCTCACTATTCACAAAAGGTGCGCCTCTACAAACATTCTCTCCTTACGTAGGACCCGTTTTCGAACTCAGTCACCGGAAATTTCGCAGCCGTTGACGACGCACCGCGTGGCGGGCAGTCCACCGGCTTTTTTGTCTGTATCCAAACTCCCACTCACCAGAAATATCGCAGCGCTCGACGACGTAATGCGTGACGGGCAGCCCTCCGTCGTACGCGGGCGGGCGCCAGGCCAGCGAGCACGAGTGGCGCGTGACGTCACCGGCCTCTAACGGGCCCTGCGGCGGGCCGGGCAGGCCCGTCACCGTGATCGAGAACGTGTCGGACGTCTCGCCCGAGTTGTTCTTTATGGTCAGCTTGTACGTTCCTGTTGAAATCGTGACTGTTATGAAAACTATCCGAAGAAAACAGATGCGGGGCCTTACGTTGTTTTAGACAGAAATTGACAGAATTAACTGGTCGAATGGCCCAAAAATGTTTAATGAAAGAGCCCAATATTTAGACTAGCCATAATGATACATGCATGTACGAATAATTTTAGGCCAGAATAAAGGGTACGAACTTTTCAAATGGGTTACAAATGTAGAACAAAAGAGCTCAATATTCAGATCTTATTATACTTTATTGCACACACAAGAATAGAGTACAGGAAAGGTAACAAAAGAAAGTACATGAACAAAGGCGAGCTTATCTCTGTAAGAGATTTCTTCCAGCAAACCTTGGGTAGTCGGAGCGGAGGTGTGAAACGGGTCTACGCACGTGCACATGATATAATATAATATACTACATACATATTTACACAAATAACAAAATAATATTAATATAAATACCTACCCAAAAATACAAAATATATATATGCCAATAATGAAAAGCCTAGCATAGCGTTACAGTAGGTCCAGCTGACGAGGGAAGAAAACATCCAAAAATTATGCCCTCTTTTTGTATTTCGACAGTCTGCAAGTGTGAAAAAAAATATGCTTCATTTTTGAGTTTATTTTATAGCCATTTGACGCCCACCGCAGGACACAGGCCTCCCTCAAGGTTTTCATAACCATTTAATTACATTTCCTCCCGTGGATGTCGTAGGAGGCGACTAAGGAAATCAATTACCAGGAGACGGGCAGCAGCGTGTTCCTGAGATTCAAACCGCATACCCACCTCCCAAGCGTGGCGATTATGGCATAAACCCCCTCATGGTTATTTTTGAGTTGTTATTCCTAAAATACTTTAACTTAACAAAACTGCTATGAAACATATTCCAACTCCATTACTCCAGCGTAGTGACTCACCCATATCATCCTTGCTAATGTCCTTGATGAAGACCAGAATGTAGTCGTCGAAGACGGTGAACTTGAGATGCGTATCCTCTTTAATCTTATGACCGTCGCGGGTCAAGGTGACGTCGACGGGCTGGTCGCCCGTGTACAGGATCTTGATCTTTGTGTTCTCGTGCTCCGGAAGGTGTAAGTCGCCTGGCATGCGGGTGATGCGCGGCGGGCCTGGTGGAGATCGAATCGAGATTGAAATACTGTTCAGGGCATTTAACTTCACAAGCAGTCCTCACAGAAAGTTCAGGAAGGGAGAAATACACTTCGTCCTTCAAACCGAAGCTTTCTAGGGCGAAGGTCAGCTGGAATGGTTAAAGCGCGAAGCTAGAAAGAACCGCACTGATCCAACATACGCTAAGCACGTGACGTGACGTGAGACAGTCGGTGTGCAAGTCTACCATAAAGATTTGTAATTGCCGGTGTCATAGGCTACTTGGCAGTGTTAAAAAAATATTATTGATAGTAAATATATTCGTATAAATTAAAAAAAAAATGATCATTTATCCAAAAAACCAGGATAATACTTGATAATTTTGTATCTCTAGCCATTTTATCGAAAACTGCCTGAATTGGACGAATCTATGATGACGTAACAGGTCAGTAAATATAACATCTTTCAAGTTTAGAATCCCTAAAATTCTCAAATTTTTCAAGGAATCTTTAGTTTATTTGCTGCTAGTACCTATTTGCTTTTCCGCGCCCTAATATATAACATTTCCTACTCTGGGGCACACACTAGATGGCGTTACAGTCAATTTTACAATTTTAGTGAATAGTACGCTACTTTTTTCTATGGAGTCGACATTCTTGGTCGAAGTATTGTTCTGTGGAGTTCACGTTTGTTTGCTTACAGAAAAGGGACGTCACTGATTCTTGTGCGACGCCATACTGCCCAGGATAGGTAGCGTTTTAGTGGCTTATTTTAAAAGTGATATTTTATTTGCTTTTTTAGAAGAAATACACGAAACCATTTAAAATTACCAGTTTCTCAGCAGTCAATCAAAATCAAATCAAAAAACCTGAGATGGTTTTCAGAAACCCATCAAATAGCCTATTGTCGGTGTGCACATTTGTCTACCATAAAGATTTGTAATATGGTAGCGGAGGGGTAAAATTAGTTTCCCTAACAAGTCAAAAGAAAGGCTACTGAATAAACAATGTTACTCACTTCCAATCTTCAGATGACCAGTGCAGTAGATGAAGCCGATATTGTTGATGGCTTCGCACGTGTAGTCACCGTCGTCGGCATCCGAAGCTTCCAGAATGTTCAGGCGAAGCGTGCCTTCGCGGGACTCGGCAATGAACCTGATTTGGAAACAATGAGTGTCATAAACAATAACAAGGAGGTTCAGTCTACAGATCAACCAGTTACTCATGCATCTATCAGGGGACGAATAAATGCACGGAGCATCTTCGTCGTCCTTCTAAAAGAGGACGAAGGTAAGTAGGCAGACCAATAGTCCGTCGGTTGGACGATATGCGGAAGTTTCGTGGCTGCGGACGGCAAGGGACCGTGAGAGATGGCATTTGGGGAAAAAGGCCTATAACCAGCAGTGGGCAGCGGTGGGCTGCTTGAAGATACCTCGCTCCCAGCACGAGCTCCCTGACATTTTTCAGCTACCTTCATGTGGATACAAAATCTAACCTAACCTAAATGTAACGATTCCTCTTTATAGTAGCTGGCTGGCAGAGCCTTCTCGTCTTATTTTGAATATTTTGAAGGGAATCGTTACGTTTTGTTTTAGATGTCAGTCGATCCCCAGCTAGGCTAGGGAATCGATAAAAAAGACTAATAAAAATATATATTGCCCGTAATCCGCGTATTAATAAAGTAGCGTGCGGCCGTCGCCGTCCGTCGGTGAGTGCTGGTTAGGTTAGGTGATCCTTCTATGATTTTCCTACGCTTTATTCCAGCAGAGTTCAACCTACCTAGTTCCCAGGACGATCTCTCTGCCGTTCTTGAGCCACCTGCCGGTGGGCACGGGGTTCCCGGTGGCCACACACTCCAGGGTGAAGGGCCGGCCGAGCGGGGCACACATGTGCGGTGGCATCTGCTTCAGCCACTCGGGCTTGGTGCCGCCCAGCTCCTCGCCGGTCCTGATGGGCGTCGTGCAGCTCGATGGCTCGGATTTGCCTGGGGACGAAGGGGGTTTGTTAAGGCGTGGTGGCTTGAAAGATGTAATGATTAAACATTTGTATACATAAGCAGCCTATATACGTCCCACTGTAGGGCACAGGGCTTCTCTCAGGTAGAGAGTATGGGCTCATAGACACGTCGCTAGGCCAATAGTTGTATTCGGGCGTTTGTAGTGACGTCACACGTAACATCTTAGACCTCAGCCTTCCTCAACCATCCGATAAGACGGACAGGTACTCGTACATAAAAAATAGTAGATTGTTTACCCAGAGAGCAAACAACTACTTTTAAGGCGAGTATAGTAATAAATTAATGCAGTGAGGCCGGCCTTAACAATTTATTTTTAACTAAATACACTAAATATTATGAGACAAAAATATATATTTTATACAGATAAGATGGATGTACTCCTATACTATGGAGAAACGTTTGATATTAATTAGTAATTTTTCTCAAGTCAAACATCGTAAATGGCAGTTACCTTTTTCAGATTTTTCAAATTCCCACATGACCGCCCGTAACTGCCACATACGATTTTCGAAATTGAAATATCTAATAAACAAGGAAATATTTACAAAATAGGTTTATAGCGTCTAAAGGAACCTCAAATATTATAATAACCCACAAAAATTTATAATTGTGCGCCTAAAATTCAGGGAGTTATGTCCATTTTAGTGCAAAAAAAACCGTAAACGGCTCTCCTGTAAAATTTGTGTTTTTAAGATACGAGCTTATACTTATGGACCGTCGAATTTACTGACCTGCAGCGTTGACAGCGATGATCCTAAACTCGTAGTCAGCCTTCTCGATGAGGTTCAGTGACGTGAACGTAGTGTCAGCGACATTGTAGTCGTTGCACTTGACCCAGACCGAGCCGCCGACGTCGCGACGCTCGATTATGTAGCCAGTTACGCGGGAACCTGTAAGTAAGCCGGTAATTTACAATGTTTTTGGAAATTGTTTCATTCAGCAGTGAGCAAAACCAGGGAGAATTAAAAAAATCAAGACTTAATACACAGCTTGTTACAATGACAATTGAATTCTAGAGTGTATTACTAATGTGAACGAGTAAACGCTAATGCTGAGAGTTCGTTCCAGTGGCTCAAGACACTCTTAGCTAATAAGACAATAACCGATTGAACCGGATTTATGACAAGCTACGATTTAGCCAATATCTGTAGACCTTGTTACGATAGAAAAGAGCAAACCAGCGCAATCAATCACGATGGACCAAGTAAATTTGATAACGGAAAAAACGAATTTGATATCAGAAGTGGACCAACGCGGCACAATTGCACTGTTAGACATTTATTTTATTTATTTATTTTATTTTATTTAGGACACAAACAGTCAAACAGGAAAAAATTAAAAGTATATGTAAACAAAAATAGACCTGGAGGTCCCTTAAGTAAACAAAATTATAATATTATAAGCATGCGATCTTAACCAGTTTTGATTCTTAGTATCTGAGACTTAGTATTGGTTACAGTAAAATAAAAGTATAAGTATGAGCCATTTTAACTTAATTGTATTTGAGCAATAGGCTACCCGCCTCTTTTTTAAATTCGTTTAATGTACCTGTAAAAATATCAATGTCTTGCAAAAAGTCATTAAAACATTTAGGGCTGCGCCTGAAAAGCTTATTATGAGCGTGTTGAGTGCGAACTATATGAGTATAAAATAATTGCCCAGAACGTGACGAGATGCGAGGTACTCTAAGTGATATTTTTTCTAAAAGTGTGGAGGAGTCGATATTGTTATTTAACAGTTTGAAAAGAAATGTGACATCAATGAGTTCACGGTGTCGGTAGGTGATGGCGCTCTCCACTCGTCGCATAATCAAGAAAAGTTTCCAGTTCGAAATTCCAGTGCTCTGAGAAACTTGTGCTGTATCCTCTCAATGCGGGTTTTGTGACATGCGTACTGAGGACTCCATACAACAGAGGCAAACTCTAAGATGCTACGAACAAAAGCAAAATAAAGCACTTTATAAGTAGAAGCGTTCCTGAATGGTTTGCCCAGGCGAAGGATCATACCTAATTGTTTAAAGGCTTTTGTGACTATGTGATCAATATGAAGGTTAAAATTCATTTTCGTGTCCAGTATGACACCTAAGTCTCGTATCTCATATACGCGATTTATGTTTTTTCCGAATATAGAGTAGTTGTAAATAATGGGAGATTTACGTCTCGTAAAGGAAATAACATAACATTTGTCCACGTTTAGCATCAAACTAATGTCCTCGCAGAAAGTACAGAAATTATTTATATCAGCTTGGAGTGTGATGCAATCGGACTCATTGTTAATTATTCTATACAATTTGGTATCGTCTGCGTAAAGAAGAAAGTTGGATGAATTAATATATTTATTCAAGTTAGAAAGTAAGTATGGCAAAATAAGTTTCAACAAAGCAGAAGCTGCATCAGAAGTGGGATTCACACTAGCAAGTTTTGTGTTTTTTCACAGCAACTCACCGCCGTCGCTCTCGGGCGGGTCCCAGCTGAGGTCCACATAGTTCTTGCCGACGTGGACGACCCGCGGCGCGCGCGGCGGGCCGGGCCGGCTGTGCAGCGGCTTCACGCGGAAGCGCTGCGAGCTGGCCGAGTACTTGCTGAAGCCGGCCGCGTTCTTGGCGCGTACGCGGAACTCGTACTCGTGGCCCGCTTCCAGGTTGTAGGCCTGCGCAGGGGAGTGGGGTGAGTGTTACATTCTATTTCACGGGATAAGGTCTCAGACAGAAGGGAGGAGAAAATTATTTTACTCTAAACGAGTTGGTTAAGACGGAGGTATTTAAAAGTTTAGTATAATGAAGTAAGCTCTTTTTTAGGAGGTGCCTCAATCAACATTTGGATAATGAATGCTCCGATAGTGAAACTTTCACCGGTTCGCGAAATTACTCCAATATTGTAGGGCATATTTGCACTAATGAACAGTATTGCAAAGCGCAAACGAGTGTGACTAGCATTGAAACTCACCACGTACTGTCAATCCTTGGCTAGGTAATGTGCGGAGTTTCAAACTCAATTTTCAAAGTCACTGAAATCACACACGAGCCGAGCCGATGAGCCGTCCCGGCTCTTGCATCTTTCAGACCACACGAGGACTATACTGACCAATTGCTGAGATTGAAATTCAGACAGATCGATGCACCGATAATACTTACCTATAGCTAACATTGTATACCGAAGATGGCAGCGACTGGCAAGCTAGTATTGTCTGGCAAGCTTGCATTTATTGCTGCGGCTTGTAAGATTGCAGCAACTGTATGAAGTAAACTGTGAAATCAGTATTAACGAGAAAAGCCACTCACGAGATACTGGCAGTCCTTGACGAGGTAGTCGGCGGAGTTCCAGACTCCGTCCTCGACGTCGCGGAACTCCAGCTTGTAGCCCTGGATGCGCGCGCCGCCGTCCGAACGGGGCCGGTCCCACACGAGCCGGGCCGACGAGCCGTCCCACTCCACTACGCGGGGCGCGCCCGGCGGGTCCGGGATCGTGAACGAGAACTGGACAGTGGATACACGGTTTTGAGCAATATTCAGGAAGCCACGGGTCGTATTATACAAGTTACACATATAGAATGATTCAGTTTAGAACGTAATGAAAAGAACATAACTAGGACAGACTGCAAGCGGGCCTAAATTAACCCTGATAACAAACAATGCCATAAACAACAGACGAGGATCATGGCAGAAACAGCATTTCCATTAAAACTCTTTAAAACAAATGCCAGATAGCGGCTAGAGTTCGAGGTGGCGCATTTTGTTGAAGTGTTGATTGGTGGCACTTCGCCAATCGTGGGCGCGCGTGGTAATTAACTCCATACTTTCTTTTTAAGAAAATGTCTGTGACCTGCAGTAGGTCAAATAGGCTGCTTATGTATGCATAAGAGTTGAAAATTCATCTGTCTTTCGGAGTTCTGACGTCTTTCATACGTCCCTATGATATATGTGTAGTTAATTTGTTTGTGTGCATTTTATGTGTGCATACAAAGTATAGTATGTACAGAAGACGTACCTTGGCAGTGATGGAATCCTCCATGGTCAAAGGATCAGACACGCCGTAGTGGTTCTCGGCGCGCACGCGGAACGTGTACTTGCGGTTCGGTTCCAAGCCCATGACATTGTAGTGGCAGTTGCGTACGAATGACGAGATTTTGGTCCATACCTTGGGATAAAGTAAGAAATGAGACAGAGATGTTAACAAAAACCTCTTCCATCAAGCTGGCTGATACAGATATTGTAGATCTAATTTTCGCTTTTTTTGGTCGGTCAGCCAAACGGCAGTGGGCTGTATTCATGGAAAGAACGAAAGAAGACGTTTATTTAAGTTGTCACAGAAACACAAGGTAAACACGAAGGTGCACAAACAAAATGGCCTGGTTAGAGAGAGATAGATAACAATATGAAGTCAAGCGTGAAATGGCAGCTTTTGGAATCGACCACGAGAGCTGGGACAAGCTTGCTGTGGACAAAGACGCCTGGAGACAAGAAGTTCGGAAGGGCTGCAAGACCTGCGACTAAGTATGGTGCTCGACACTGGCGGACAAAAGAGCCAGGAGGCACCAAATCCGAAGTCTCTTTGGCTCTGGAGTCTTCCTTTGTGTCCTATATGCTGCAGGGTCTACTGCTCCCGAATCGAAGTTATTAGTCATTCCAAAAACACTAAGGCACTGCTTAAATCGTCCGTAACGGACGCAAAGGCCTACGGTGATAGGAATGTGAAAATACTCACTCCCATGTTGTCCATCTTCTCGACCACGTAGTTGGTGATGGGCGAGCCACCGTCGTCCAGCGGCGGTTTCCATGACAACGTGCACGTGTCGGGCGTGATGTCCGATGCCTCTAGCGGGCCCACCGGCGGGGATGGCCGGTCCACCACTAGCACCTGTTGGGGGAGGGGGAGGTCATAATGGATTCAAGGAAAAAATATATATATGTATATTTCGTTTCATTTAACGTTTTCCTGGGTAGAAACTTTTTTAAATACTAACAAAATTAATATATGCATACCAGAATCGCGATTCAAAAATTCTTAAAATGGGTAGTGGATAAACTATGTATATGTTTGTGACTAGTGGCGCCTCCTAAATATAGTTTTTATTAATATTTTAAAGAGGCGCAAATTTCTTCACATAATTTCAGCGACATTTTTTTTTATTTGAAAATATTTGATGTACCATGTATAAGTTTATGCCACAATGCCATAAAAGTAAAAGTGTTTATTATCATAGCGTCTATGATTAATATCTATAGCTCTTTAGGTGTAGAATAGAAACGCCAATCGAGATTTTCAATTAATAAAGTCAATAAATCCACCAAGACTGTTTTATCAATTCAAACCTGAACATAAATTCTTATCGTAGCATCGCAGACAGGCAGATGTAACCATAATGTTCCGTCATACGCTACGCACCTGATGCCACGTGCGATCTGACCCCTTGAATTAGAAACACACTTAGTCTACGCTTCTTTTGCCACGCATCCGACGCGAAATCCGATCTGCCTCGCTCGATCGGCGTGGAAAGGTCGAGGGCGTTCCCTCGGCTACGCTGTCCGATGCGTAAGACATTGTGTGGTTCTAGATCTTACGCGTGTGGTGCGTCAGATACGATCGTTTTAGCTTCAAGCCAACTTACCCTGCAAGTAGCGCTATCCGAACCCTCGCTATTCAGAAGCTGTATCGTGTACGAGCCGGTATCGGACCGCTTGGCGTTCGAGTTGTAGAACACCGTGTCTTGGTCTGAGGTCACGAAGCGGAGCCGCGCGTCCGGGAACACTTCTTCGTTGTTTACGAACCACGAGACCTGGAGCAAGAATGGAAGGTGAGAAAAGCAAGGAAAAAAAGTGTATTGGACAGTACGTAACTCCTATGAACGCTAAACAGGTGAAGTCACTCAGATAATGTTGTGCCCGCGACAGCTTACAAAGCAGCACCTTTACCATCCTGTCATACTTACAGATACAACAACGTAGAAGTCCGATCGATAAACATTGGCACTATTTACAGTAAATCTACAATAGAAAGGTCTGATAAAGCAATTTTAGAAACAGGAGAACAGATAGTTCCAAGTTAGCTAAGTCATGATTTTCGATGCCTTGAAGGGTGGCATCTAGCATATGCATATAACTAGCATGTAACTACAAAACGAAATTTTAAAAATCCTCACCTTAGGCCTCGGGTTGCCAGTGAACGGCACAGTGATCTTGATCTCTTCCCCAGCGATGACGGTGATGTCCCTCAGGCTGAGGTCGCTGGTGATCTTGGGGCAGTTGGGCGCGGCGCAGGCCCTGATGACGTCAGAGCTCTGCGACCACGGCCCCTGCCCGGCCGCGTTCACCGCCGACACACGGAATTCGTACTCGTGATTCTCTATCAGACCAGTCACTTTGTAAGTAGTATCAGGAATATGAGCGTGAGACGCTCTGGTCCACTTGTCTTCAGTTATGAGGCGCTTCTCGATGACGTAGCCGGTGATCGGTGAGCCGCCGTCATGACGAGGCTTCGTCCAAGTGAGAGTGATGGACGATTCGGTGGTTTCCACCGCCTTGGGCGCGCCTGGGGCGCCGGGCGGGTCGAACGGATGACGCGCCTTGATCGGCTCAGTCGTCTGCGCCGGGTCAGATTGACCGTACTGGTTCTCAGCCATAACTCTGAACTCGTAGTCGCGTCCTACGTTCAAGTTCTTAACGCGTAGGAAAGGCGTGGTAACATAGCCGGAGACTTTAGTCCAGGTCGGAGTTCTAGCCTCGCGTTTCTCGACCACGTAGTTGGTGATCTCGCCGCCGCCGTTGTCTTTGGGCGGGTTCCAGTATAGCGTCAACGCTTCGCCTTCAAATTCGTCCGCACGCAAGTTCTCCGGTTTACCCGGTCTGTCTAGCACGCGCACGTTGATCGTAGCCGTGTCGTAGCCAGACGGGTTCTTGAGTTGAAGCCTGTATTGGCCGCCGTCGGAGCGTTTGGCGTTCTTGACGACCAGAGAGGCGGATTCCGGCGTGATCTTCTGGAATATTCTCGAGTCGCCTTCGACGTCCAAGAGGTTGTCCTCGAAGAACCACGAAGCGGTCGGCTGAGGGAATCCGGTGTACGGGACGTGGATGGAGAAGTCTTCTCCGGCGCGTACAGTGATGTCGCGAACTCCACCCAAATCCATGCACGGTTTGTTGGCTTGCTCAGCGATCTTAATGTCCGCTGTCGGCTTGCTGGGGTCGGAGCGACCCACATCATTCACCGCGATAACCCTGAACTGGTAGTCCTCTCCTTCCTTGAGATTGGGTACCGTGTGTACCAGAGAAGGCACCGGGACATCGTTGACATCCTTCCAGTCCTTGTCGCCCTTGCCCTTCTGCTGGATGATGTAGCCCTTGATCTTAGCACCGCCGTCGCTCTTCGGCGGCCTCCATGATAGGGTGACGGAGTCTTTGGTGACCCTGTCTGGTTTGGGCGGTTCGGGCGCGCTGGGCTTGAGTCTCTGCGTCTGGGCCGTGATAGGCTCAGTCGGCTTACTGGGCTTACCGGGGCCGGCTTCGTTGACGGCTATGACGCGGAACTCGTACCGGTTACCTTCCCGTAGGTCCTGGACCGTGTAGCAGGTGTTCGGCGTTGGGTAGTTGGTCACCTTGACCCAGTCACCTCCGCGTTCGCGTTTCTCCACGTAGTAACCAGTGATGGGTTTGCCGCCGCAGTTCGCGGGCGGGTCCCATTCCAGGGCGCAAGTGTTTGAGCTGTAGCCGGTGATCCTTGGCGTGTCTGGCGCGTCTGGCGGGTCGAACGGCGACTTGGCGATAATAGGCTTGCCCTCCAAAGGATCTGACACTCCGTACAGGTTCTCGGCCCTTACTCTGAAGATGTACTTCTTGCCTTCCGTGAGGTTCTTGGCCGAGAATGAGCACTTGGGGCAGAAGCCGGCGATCGTTCTCCAGTCGTTGATTCCGAATTCCGATACTTCGACGACGTAGCCAGTTATTTCGCTGCCACCGTCGTCGGTAGGTGGATGCCACGTGAGACTGACGCAGTCGTGTGTGACAGGCGTGCAGATAAGTGGTCCCTTAGGTACGCCTGGTTTGTCAACGACTATGACTTCGATATCAGCGGAGTCCTTTCCGTGCGCGTTGGACGCGGAGATAGTGTATTTGCCGGCGTCGTCTCTTGTGGACTTCTCAATGGATAGCTTCGTCTCGTCGTTCTTAGTCTCAGTGGATAGTCTGTGCGATGCTAACAAGGGCACAGATCCCTTGGTCCAAGAAATTGTAGGTGTGGGTGCACCGGTGATTGGAATGTTAATGTTGATCGGTTCACCGGCACGGACCTTGATCTTGCGACCGATGAGATGGTCAAGCCATAACTTGGGCGTCTCCTTCATCGGTTTAGCCACGAAGACGTTGGAAGCGTCAGAAGGCTGGCCGGGGCCAGCCGCGTTAACTGCGGATACCCTGTACTCATACTGGTGGCCTTCTTGGACCCTGTCGTCTTCGTACTCGTTGAATCGCTGAGGCTCCTTGTTCATCTTGATCCATCTGCCTGTAGCCTTGTCCCTCCTTTCGATGTCGTAGCCGATTATGTTCGACCCACCGTTGGAGATCGGCGGCGACCACTTGATCTTAATGTGGTCTTTGTCCGCGGAAACCAGCTCTGGTTTACCAGGCTTGCCAGGCACCGTGTACTGGTTCTTGGCGATGATTGGCTTGTCGATGGTCAGAGGCTCAGAGCGACCTTGAAGGTTCTCGGCGAACACTCGGAACTCGTACTTGTTGCCTTCGGCTAAACGAGGTACCGTCGCGTGGTTGAACTTGGGGTTGATGTATGTGACGGCCGGTACCCAGCCGCCTCCGTGAGTCAAGTCGCGTTTCTCGATGACGTAAGCAGTCAGCTCGCTGCCGCCGTTATCTTTAGGCGGTTTCCATGACAACGTGACGCTTTGAGCGGTTATCTCCTCGTATTCGAACGGAGCCTGCGGCGGTCCAGGAACGTCCAGGACGATCAGGTCGAAGCTTCCCTCGTCCGACCCTGAGTCGTTCTTCAACATCAGATGGTACTTGCCAGCGTCGGAGCGCTTGCAGTTTACAGTGTGTATAATAGTGTGATGGCCGACAGATGTGACGGTAGTCCTCTCGTTGGTCAGCACTGGCTTGCCGTCACAAGTCCACGTGACATCTGGGAAAGGCTCCCCGATGAAGTTGACGTCCAAGTGGAAGATGAGGCCGGCCTTGATGCGGATCTCGTGCAGCGGCGTGATGATCTTGGGAGCGACGAATCGGTCCTTAGCCGTGATCACGTCAGATGGCTCGCTGGGCTCGGATTGACCGGCCTTGTTTACGGCGATGACTCTGAACTCGTAGTCCTGGTTCTCTGTCAGATCTGGCACTGTAGCCTTGTTTTTGTTGGGCGGTACGTGGGCGGCGTTCACCCAGTACGGGCTTCCCTTCTCCTTCTTCTGTATGATGTAGCCAGTGATGGGCGAGCCACCGTCGGACTTGGGCGTGGTCCATTGTAGGTCCACGTGGTTCTTGCTCCAGTCCGTGGCCTCGGGCTTGCCAGGCGCGCTGGGCTCGTCAAACTCGTTCTTGGCAACGATGGCCCTGTCGAGTTCTAACGGATCAGACTGTCCGATGGCATTGACGGCGCTCACTCTGAACAGGTATTCCTTCATGTGAATGAGTCTCGTCACTTGATGAGATAAGTAAGTGCTCATTCCAGCATCAGACCAGGTGCCTCTGGTCAGGTCCATTTTCTCGATGATGTAGTGGAGGATCGGTGAGCCACCGTCGTCCAGCGGGACCTTCCACGAGAGAGAGCAAGAGTCCTTTGTAATATCGGACACCACCAATGGTTTCTCCGGCCTCGAAGGCTTGTCAAGGACGGTAACTTGGGCGGTACCAGAGCAAATACCCAGGTCGTTCTTCAGTGTTAGCTTGTAAACGCCTCCGTCGGCTCTCACAGAGAACGGAATGTCCAGAATGACCCTGTTGTGTAGGACTTGCACGTCGATTCTGTCCGTCGGGTGGACCACCTTTCCGTTGATCTGCCATTCGACCGTGGGCTTCGGTGCAGCTTCGATCGGTATCTCGTACTGTATTCTCTGACCAGCTTTGACGGTCTTGTCAGCCAAGAGCATTTTGTCGAAGTGGGGTACGCAGAATCTCGCCTTGGCCACTTGCGGTGTGGACGCGTCGCTGGGCTCCCCGTTGCCGGCTTTGTTGACGGCGATGACCCTGAATTCGTACTCCTCTCCTTCTTGGAGGTTAGGAATGGTAGCGGTGGTCTGGTTTCCAGGGACCGTGGCCGCCGTCTCCCAAGGCCCGTACCGTTTCTTCGCTTCCACAATGTAGCCAGTGATCGGTGATCCGCCGTCCTTCTTTGGCGGCACCCACTCAATGTCCATGTGGTCTTTGTCCCAGTCCTTGACGACTGGTGTTCCAGGTTTGTCGGGGGTGCCGTAGGGGTCTTTAGCGGTGACAGGCTCGTGGCCGATCAGCGGCTGCGACTCCCCTTGCTTGTTGACGGCCCTGACGCGGAAGTTGTAGTCGTGTCCCTCGATGAGGTGGTCGATTCTGGCGGTGCAGCTTTGGACTTCACCGGCGGGCGTCCACCTGAGGTTTTCTTGGTCCATCTTTTCGACGACATAGTGGGAGATTTCGCTGCCACCGTCATCCTTAGGCGGCCTCCACCTGAGCGTGCAGCCAGACTTCGTGATGTCGTCAGCTCGGAGCGGTCCCTCTGGCGGCGAGGGTACGTCTAGGACCGTGACCTTGATAGTGGCGGAGTCTTGTCCGTTCATGTTCTTGGCTTTGAGGGTATAGCTGCCGGAGTCAGCGCGCTTGGCGTCGACGACCCTGAACTTGGTTCCGTGGTCGTCGTTTACGATCTTAACCCTGTCGGTGTTGATGACGACGTTGTCGCCGTGCAGCCATTCCTTGGTGGGCGTCGGCTCGCCGGCGACGGGCACTTCTAGGTCGAAGTTCTTGCCGGCGCGGATCTTGATGTCGAACATGAAGTTGCGGTCGATCTTGGGCGCCAGGTTCTTGGGCCGGGCCAGGTGCGGGCCGGTGCCGTCGCTGGGGATACCCTTGCCGGCCTTGTTGACGGCGCGGACGCGGAACTCGTAAGTGTTGCCCTCGATGAGGTCCGGCACTTTGCCGGTCGTCACGTCGCCTTCCACCTGTGGAAGGGTTGGTTATTAGATGGGACAGCAAGAGGAACTACGTAAACCGTTATGACTACTGGAAACTTTCTTAAGAAATTATATCTAACTTTTGGAGCAATTATACACTGCATTCTCTGATTTTTGATGAGCAAGAAGAACAGACATGGCTGTCTGTCTGTCTATCTATTCCAAAGAAAACCATACCAAGAAACATACCGTTCCCAGCTCTTCCCAGTCGACAGAAGAGCGGTTTATTTTCTCCATAACATAATCGGTGAAGGGCGTGCCACCATTGGACTCAGATCAGGTCCACTGCAGCTCCACGAAGTCCTACATCCCTTCATCTTTGCCACATTTTTTTTAAAACCTATTTCCATTTTTTTTCCAGAAGACGGTCTCATCACCATCATTAACAGCCTACTGCTATATACTGCTCGTTATAAGCTTTTACCATACACAAAATGTCTGACAGGTAAATACCCAGTCGCAGCCTAATCTTAAGAAAACCTTATTAATTCCTTTTGGTGGCGTTTGGGTTGTTTTCGGGTGAAGGAAAATAGTATCTCAAAACCGGCCAAGTGTGAGTCGGACTCGCGCACGAAGGGTTCCGTACCATTATCTATATAACATTTGAATATTTCAAGCGTCTACCTGTTGCTGTTATTAATATCGAGCAAAAAACGGCAAAAAAATCACATTTGTTGTATGGGCCCCCTGAAATATTTATTTTATTCTGTTTTTCATATTTTTTGTTATAGCGGCAACAGAAATACATGATCTGTCAAAATCTTAACTGTGCAACTATCACTAGGCCGCCAATTGTACTGCGATTTATTTAATTTCAGTTAATGTAATCTCTGTGTACAATAAGGAATGTTCTATCTATGTATCTATCTATCACGGTTCACGAGATACAGCCTGTTAACAGACGGACGGACGGGCGGACAGCGGAGTCTTAGGAATAGGGTCCCTTACCCTTTGAGTACGGAACACTAAAAACGACTAGCTTCGTACACACGATACGAGAAACATACCGTAGCGCACTCCTCCCAGTCGGGCGAGAAGCGGTCCTTCTTCTCGATGACATAGCCGGTGATGGGCGCGCCGCCGTCGGACTCGGGCCGCGCCCACTGCAGCTCCACGAAGTCCCGGTCGAAGTCCTTGACCGCGGGCGTGCCGGGCTTGCCGGCCACGTCGAACGGGTTCTTGGCTTCGGTCGAGTGGGGCGTGGTCAGCGGCTCGGACTTGCCTTGCCTGTGGCCGGTTTGTGGGGTGATTAAAAAGGAATCATCGTGCTGAGAGCTTCTGCGAGACGTGCTATTCGTGGGACGGGCGAGCGACGATCTTTAGACGTAAGTATGAGCATCTCTTTCGGTTTGAAGCACCCGAAAGGGACGCGTATACTTTGTACGTTATTGAATTAATATACTGTTTTTTCCCTGCGAATCAACATTGTAAAGATGTTTGGTTGACCTAGAACTTAAAGGGTTTTGATTTTTTCATGGATTTGGAATTTCTGATATTTGGACAAACGTTCTCTTATAGTTGGCTACACGTGATATTGGCGAAATCTGTAAAGTCTATAAAGCAGAATTGAAATTAATTACTATACGAATGACGCGCGAATTCCTTCTCTAGGGCGTACATATTTTAAAGTAATAACTACAATATTGTGTGATGTGAATCACCCTAAGTTCTTACCCTACGACAGTGAGAACGAAGAAGAAGAAGAAGAAGAAGAAGAAGAAGAAGAAGAAGAAGAAGAAGAAAGACATTTATTATACCAACAAGATACATCACAGAAACAAAATAAGCACAAGTTTTCTATTTGCCAGGTTGTTTGGACGGGATCTTATTTTCACTGAGATACCGTTTTGAACCTGTACTTGCTTGTATTAAGTACATATTAAGCCCTCAACAGCCAAGGTCGTTTCTGGACGCCGTCGATGACGGCCAATCGATCTTGAGAGAGAACTTGAACAACCGGATACAAGTGATTGTTCCCATCAACAGCCAAGTTTTTTTCTGGGTCGTCGGTCTCTCCGGCATTCGCCCACTGTCGTCAATACGCTCCACAACGAACTTAAGCCTACATCCAGTCTAACAATAATCCGCAAAAAATATATTAACCTGTTTACAGAGCGCACTCTAAACTTGTACTTGTATCCGGACGTCAAGCCGTCGACGGCCAAGCTCGTCTCAGGGCCGACGGACCCTCTAGCCTGCACCCATTGGCCTGCGGCCTCATCCATACACTCCACAACGGACTTAATCCTACATAACTTCTAGCAACGAGCCGCAAAGAAAGTATATTTACCGATTGACAGCGCGCACTCTGAACTTGTACTTGTGTCCGGGCGTCAACCCGTCAACAGCCAAGCTGGTCTCCGGGCCGTCGGTCTCCCCGGCCTGCACCCAGCGGCCGGTGGCCTCGTCCATCCTCTCCACGACGTATTTCTCGACGGGTTGGCCGCCGTCGTCGGCTGGAGGGTTCCACGAGAGCTTGGCTCCGTTCGCGTGTACGTCCGATACCTGGGGTCGGATAAGGGTTAAGTTTTTGAAGTAATGATAGTTGACTTGGATGAAAATACATTGACATGAGTAAAAACACAACTACGGGATACGAATACTCAAGTCTGTCGTTGTATGCAGGATCCAAATCTAGGGTTGCCAATGCTGGACGTAACTTGCCGAGACAATTTCGGTGTTGCAAATATGAACTACTGCCGCCGTTCTTAAAAGCACTGTTGCCTGAGATACAGGTCTAGTACTTAGTTCAGGCACAGAAGAGAATTGTTTATATTATGCAGCTTCGCATTTTGCCTAAGATATTGTAATACCTTCGAAAAACATGTAAACAAACCACTGTTTTTAAATCTTAAAGAAATAAAGATAATTATAATTACAATAATTAGGTATAAGATAAGTGTGTCAAGGTGGTCGGTTGTTGAATAACCAGGACGAAAACCAGCCTGTTCTGGTGGCTGGTGGCGGTCAAGCTGCTCAGCTATGCGGTTCTTAATTACTATAATTAGAATTTTATAGACGTGGGATATCAGACTGATAGGCAGATAGTTGCCTATATAGCTGTTGTCGTCTTTTTTGTCAAGAAGTATGACATTGGCGTCGCAGATACTATTCGCTATTCTCGTGTAAAGGATGGCATTGCATTGCATAGGTTTGCTAAACGCGGCAGTAGTTCATATTTGCCGGCTTTAAGTTGCTCCTTCTCAGAGCCGTCCGAATTCAGCGAAAAAAACTGGCACGCTGTTCAAATCACTTCGGTTTCTTCGGGGCTAATCCCCATTTTCGGGCAGAATCCAGAGGTCAAACTACCTACTACCCTGACTGATTATATAGAACTGACGATCGCGATTAGACCCATTAAATGTATGACTATGAGCATCACGAGTCATTAAAAAATAGTAACCTTGAGAGGTCCTCCAGGTGGCGACGGGACACTTAGCACGATGACATTGACTTCAGCCACATCCTTGCCGTTGCAGTTCTCAGCGGTGATGGTGTATCGGCCACTGTCGGCCCTAGTGGCCGCCTTGCAGTTGAGTTTTGTGTTGTAGTCCGAATGCTGGACCTTCATCTCGCCGCCAGACTTCACCTCGCGCTTGGCCAGGAACCATTTGGTCTCGGGCATGGGCTCACCGGTCACCTGGGGGAGTAACGGGCTGAGATGATCATGTTTATTTCGAGTATCATTTTAGGAACTAATATTAGTTATGTAGAATATTTCAGTTTTTTTTGTCACGCAATGAAGTACACAAGGCATAATGGATTTGATGCTACACCTGGCCAAAAAGCGGGTTTTTCTGCACGCTACGCATACGGGAAAACCCACTTTGAGGCCAAGTGACGACATAAAATTGTGTACGCAACACGGACTGTAAAATAGAAAGCCCTCTATCGCATACTTATGACCCTCGCCTGCGGCTCGGGCCTTAAACTGCGATGTCGGCCTTTCTTTATTTTACGGCCATATTTATTTAATGTACTATTACAGATCGGCCATGTTGTGGAACAAAATACTTTCAATTGAATCGTTGTCAATATAGAATTCTGTTCGAATACCGCTTCGGCTGGGAATTTTTCTTTCTGCGTGAAGTTTGTTTGAAAAGTAAGTACCAATTAAGCACTGTACTGCAGAATGGAATTGAATGCACAGTTAACACTTAATGAAGTTAGCGAACGGCTGTACTGAATCAAACTGCACCAACGAAACAACAGTCTGACAAAAATGAAAATACGTTCTTCTCACCTTGACGTCAAAGCCGAACTTCTGTCCGACCTTGATCTTGATATCTATGAGGTTGGTCCTGTCGATCTTGGGCGCCAGATTTCTGGGCTTGGCCACTATTGGGTGAGTGCTGTCGCTGGCCTCACCTGGACCGGCCTTGTTCACAGCGCGGACTCTGTGAAGGATAGCTGAGCTTGTAGATAGATAGATACAATATTCTTTATAGCATGTACACCAAGAATTACATTTGAGACTTAAACAATATAACAGTACAGTACAATTGGCGGCCTGCAGTCTTGGCTAATCATAAGAGTTGTAGAATGGAAGGTAAATTAGAAAAAAAGACGCGTGTTGGAGACATAACCACCTATCTAGTATTAAGCTCGCCTTTGCACAAGATTGTCTTAGTGCAAAACTATTTTTTCATTAATTCATTCATAATAATAATAACTTCCACGCAACACGATCATTCGTAATGGACCCAAAATAGGATACCCCGTGCTATGGTAACCAGGAAAGGACATCACAAACATGGTAATGCAACCAGACTGAGGCCATTTACACAAATGTACGACGGTCCCCAGTGGGAATCGAACCCATGACCGCCGGCATGGCAATCAGACGCGATATCGCTAGACCAACGAGGTGTATTAGGGAACGGCTATAATTCAATCCACTGGAGACGATTTATACAGAGTTAAGTGGTACTTTTAGTGCAATGTGACTAAAACTAGTTAAGTGGTGTTGAATTCATTGATGTTCTACTCTTCTGTCCATACCTGGAGTCGTAAGTCTGACCCTCAATCAGGTTGGGCACAGTGCAGTTCGTCTGGTCAGCGGGCGCCTCGAGAGCCTTCTCCCACTCGCCAAACTCGTCCCTTTTATTTACTACGCAGCTCGCAATGGACATACTATCCTCGACCAGTGACTTTTTGGGACCTCTTGGCAAGTGCAAACAAAAACCAAGCACATCAGTCTTTACCCAAACTCGTAAGTCTGACCCTGAATCAGGTCCGGCACAGTTCAGTTGGTCTGGTCAGCTCACACCTAGAGCGCCTTCTCCCACTCGCCAAACTTGTCCTTCTCGACGACGTAACTCGTAACGAGCGCCTCATCATTCTCGGGGACTCCACCCACAAAACCGTGACCTTTTTTCTCCATTACGCCAGAGACATCACTTTTCGAGACCTCTTGGCAAATGCAAACAAAAACCAAGCACAGCAGTCCTTACCTGAACTCGTAAGTCTGCCCCTCAATCAGGTCGGGCACGGTGCAGTTGGTCTGGTCAGCGGGCACCTCGAGGGCCTTCTCCCACTCGCCGAACTTGTCCTTCTTCTCGACGACGTAGCCGGTGATGGGCGCCCCGCCGTCCTCCCTGGGCGGCGTCCACTTGAGGTCCACGTGGTCCTTGTCCCAGTCTGTGACGCTGGGCGTGCCCGGCGCGCCTGTGGAAGGGGGTGACGAATCAGAAGTGGGATCGAGTTTCGACTAGTACTGGGCCTCGATTCTCGATTATACTTTACAGTAAAATGACAAATACACGATCGGGTTACGTAACGTATTCTTTCATACCCTTGATTCCTAGAAGGTTGGAAGGTGCGTAGAATTAAAGCAGCAATGAAATGAAGTCGCCACGTTCATGCAGTTGTCATTGTGCTACAATGCTTTAACAGAATCTAGGCCCAGTTTACTTAATCTCAACGCATGAATGTGTTTTGTAAAAAAGGAAGCTATCTATGTAGAGATCCCCTTGTAAGATCCCCTTTGTAAATAAGTCCAGCCTGAACAATGATCAACCCACTCACTGCAGGACACATGTCTTCTCTCAGAGAGTCTGGAAGACATTTTTTTCTGACTTAAAATACAATAAATTTGCTTCATCTCAGTGTCAAGATAAAAATGGCGGAAACCTTGTGCCTTGTAGTGAAACGTGTCTATAAACTTCCTGCAGGTAGGAATTCAGTCATGGGTGCGGAATATAATATTGAATAGTCCAAGTTTAATTTAGAAATGTTCATACTCCAGTAATAAAACCAATATGCAGACTTGTCAACAACGACTCACCAGGCTCGTCGAAGGGATTCTTGGCAACGATCCTCTCCTCTGAAGTCAGAGGCTCGGACTCGCCTTCGGAGTTGACGGCCGACACCCGGAACCGGTACTCCTTGCCGGGCGTCAGGCCCGTCACGTCACATTCTGAAAGGTTCGGGATGTGAATGACAAGGCTAGGTTACGGTGCTACGGTATGCAGGACGTTGGACAATACATAATGGTGCTAATAGATGACGCTACTTTCATTGAAACGATTTTTGGCTAAGATGATGATGGAGCCGAGTAGCTCGGTCGATAGAGTGGTACTAAGTAAGCCGAGGTCATGAATTACGATTCATGATCTCGGCTATATTAGTTTGTAGTACTCGATATGCTTAGTAGAACTAACTAGTACAACTAGTAAAATCAAAGTTACTCTACTCACTGGGCTCCTGCGAGCGCGCGCACGGCACCCAGACGCCGGTGTCGGTGTCCAGCTTGTCGACTTGGTAGTACTCGATGGGGGCGCCGCCGTCGTCTTTAGGCCGCTTCCACTTGAGTGTGGCGCCCTCTTTGTGCACGTCCGAGATCTGATGGCGACAAGCAGCGTTGCTATGAAAAACTGTAGGTTCCACAATGTGCCTTACCGAATAGTGTGCTATCGAATTTCTATAGCTATGGCCCATTGAGGCTCGGAAAAAATTAGG
Organism: Yponomeuta malinellus; assembly: GCA_947308005.1. NCBI lineage: Eukaryota > Metazoa > Arthropoda > Insecta > Lepidoptera > Yponomeutidae > Yponomeuta > Yponomeuta malinellus. The sequence continues at coordinate 5,003,106 of OX371019.1, forward strand.
AAATATCATGAGCGGAAAGGGGAGTGTAGGAAGACATCACGTGTATTTTTTTTTTTGTTGAACGCGTAATTTATAAAGCGAAAAGCGGCCCGTGAGCTCGACTCGCCGCTGCCGATTTGATAGTGTTGAAGAAAGTTTCACTAATCGTTGGACTGTCTAGACATTTTTTTAGGGGATGGGGGGGTATTTCTAAAACCCCGCCACGTATCACCAAGGGGGAGGGAGGGGGATTTAAAAAATTGCCAAAAACATACGACATTAATGGACGACCGCTTACCTGTATCGGTCCTTCCGGCGGCAACGGCTTGTCTGTCACCAGCACGTTGATAGTGACAGTATCCTTGCCGCTGCTGTTGACAGCTGTCACGGTGTACTCGCCGGTGTCCTCGCGTCTGACAGGCCGGACCACCAACTTGGTGTAGTAGTCCGTGGAAGTGTCGATTGAGACGGCCTTGGACGGGCGCAGTGGCATGTTTTGGTATCTGTGGGTAAGATTAGATTAGAACACTTTATTGTACGCTCCAGAAAACAAAATACATTAAGGGCCAGTTTCTGAATTGAGAATTTCGCTAAATAAATACTCAACTGTAGTGCTGTCTCTTCAAATTTCTCAGAAAAACAACGTGACAGAACGACTTACTTAAGTATTTACTTAGTGAAGTTCTCAATTCAGAAACCGGCCCTATAAGGCTTACATGGCTAAGTTTAAGGGAAGAAAATGAAAATGAAAAATGTTTATTTCTAAAACAAAATTTTACAAATATATTTTACAAGGTTGAGACCTGCTTTTAAGTTTATAACACGCCAGGAGATTCTGCTCTTCTACAACTATACATATTAAGTTTTAGAAACTATATTTTTATAACACATTAATTGATTGTGTGCGTAAGTATGATTTGTAAGGCATTCAAATTAAAGTTCCTCGGCAATCCTCATCCAGCCACTGCCAGCAAACTGCCTCAGATCGCCGGTCCTCCGCTGCATTTGCCAGTTCGTGGACAGTAGGAAGTGGCGTGTCCTGGGAAAGGCCTATGTCCAGCAGTGGACGCGTGTGGGCTGATTGATTGATGGAAATTAAATTTCCAATGGCCTTTACATCTGCTGCAGATGACTCATGCACTGTTTTTGAGTCTAAAAAGTCCTATTCTTACTGGCTTCCGAGGGCTTGGTTACGACCAATTTCTTTATCTCCATCTTGCTCTCTCTCTGTCTGTCTCTCTCATACTTTCTCTACTACGCAGTAAGAATCGCCCATTCCATAGCTCTATTAATCTAAATCACTAGCACAAAATCAAAAGCACTTTTGAAATTTCGGTATCTTACCTCCTAGTTCTAGTTACCTGTTATTTCCGCACTTAGCCTCATAGTGAGTCATCGTACATATCACCGCTAAGGTATGTAAGCACACACTCAGGTTTCCTCACGATGCTTTCCTTCACAGTTAGCGAGTGGTATTGCTACTAAAACTTCACAAATGAACGTAACTTGGAAAACAAAGTCATCGGTGCATGCCGGGATTCGAATCCACGACTTCCCGAATGTGAGGCCGGCGTTTTACCGCTGCGCTACCACCGCTTACCTTACCTCCTGTTCACCAGAAACGCCCACCTCCCAAGCCCGTAGCCTAAAGGATAATTCACAGCACACTGTGTCGCGACCAAAACCGGCCAAGTGCGAGTCGGACTCGCGCACGAAGGGTTCCGTACCCATTAGACAAAGATCGAATTTGAGAACAGCGCCATCTATAGAAACAAACAAGAAGCGTTTAACATTGACATTTAACAACATGACATCGGCGCTGTGAAGATTACATAGAGGGCCGCTAGATGATAGCGAGCCCTGTCTTTAGATAACGTTTGTTGTACGAGAGCCCCCTTAAATATTTATTTTATTCTGTTTTTAGTATTTGATATTATAGCGACCACAGAAATACATCACCTGTGAACTGAATTTCAACTGCCTAGCTATCACGGTAATGAGATACCGCCTGGTGACAGACAGACGGACAGTGAAGTCTTAGTAATAAAGTAATGCCGTTCGGCACCCTTCGGGTACGGAACCCTAAAAAGTGTACTGTAGATGTTTGACCGTGCCCCGGCCGGGGCCCGGCCCGGTCGCGACAGGGTGTACCGTGAATTATCCTTTAAACAGTGGATGGTCTCACCTCCATTCAACGGCGGGCGCCGGCTCGCCGGTGACGGCGGCCTCCAGCTTGAGCGTGGAGCCCGAGGACAGCGTGACGTCACGCAGGTGGCGCCGGTCGATCTTGGGCGCCAGGAAGCGCGGCTTGGCGATGAAGTTCTTGCTGGCCTCGGACGGCTTGCTCTGGCCCGCCTTGTTCACGGCTATCACGCGGAACTGGTATTCGTTGCCTTCGATTAATCTGCGGGAGGACGGTTTTAGGTTACCGACTTGACTTATTAACAACCGACAAACCCTGTTAGAGTAGGAGACTCTAATACGGGGCCCAACGTTCAACCTCCGCCGAGGAGTAAAGGGATTGAAAATATCTCGGAAACGGACTGCAAATGCAATTTTTCTTAAGCCTTGTTTATACGAAGCCAGCACTGGCATGGTATTGGCCTTGTATAAACAGTCTTTCATGGCAAGCCAGCGCTGGCTGACAGCGCTGGCGAGAATAAAGCACCCGTCTATTTTTCAAGCCAGTGACCTGAACCCGCTAAACTCTCAACCCACGCGCCAGCCATGTGCGTTTGTTTTTGTTTAGAATTTCTGCCACAAAATGCAGGCTGACTGGCTTCATCTAAACCATACGCGCCAAGCCAGCGGTGGCTCGTCAGTAGTACTGGCGCCAGCAGACTGGCTTCATATAAGCCAAACGTTAGAGCTAATTGTATTTGTCTGTTTACATGACGTTGTAGCCAGTGATCGGTGACCATCCGTCCGATTAAGGCACACTTATTACTTCCTCTTCTTCTTTTGGCGCCATCTCCTATCGGAGGTCGGCTATCATTGTGGCTATTTTGGCCCGTGATGTTGCGGCTCGGAAGAGTTCTATCTTTGTAGTTTTATACCACTCTGCAAGATTTTGGAGCCACGATGTTTTTCTGCGGCCAGGTCTCCGTCGTCCCTGGATTTTGCCTTGCAGAATGAGTTGCAACAGAGTATACTTGTTACTGCGCATGATATGACCAAAGTATTGCAGTTTTCTCTGTTTTATGGTCTTTAAGAGCTCTAATTCCTTGTTCATTCTTTGCAAAACCGTGTCATTAGTTACTCTATCTGTTCATGATATTTTCAGCATTCTTCTATATACCTACATTTCGAACGCTTCTAACCGTTTACTTAGAGTCTGGGTTAGAGTCCAAGCTTCTACTCCATATAGGAGTTATTACTTAGAGATTAGTTTACCAACTTACCTGGACGCTGGCTCCCCAGAAGCAACGTGTCTACTAAATTTCTTACTTTAGGAATGTGATTGAGTGCAACTCTTAGGTGTAACACAAGAATCAAAAGAGATACATTTTTTTCATTTTTTCCGAAGAGTCCAACCAATTTCCGCATTGTGTCTTGGAGCTTATCTTGGTGAGTAGAAACTAGTGAATAACGTGTAATCCGTACGATTTCAGTTAGTAAAATTTACTTCCTTACTTGCATTCTATTCTCCATTTAATCTCTAGAATTCTAAAGGATCCGATCGGGCCACCATGACAATGGTTTTTAATTGTTTTTTTTTTTCAAGGTCATAAACATAAACATAAAACATAAACACTTACATACAGGCACATACATTGCTTCTGGCCCCACACTAGGATACCCTGTGTCGTGGGAACCAGAAACAACGACATCACAAACATGTAAACATCCAAGACCTGGGATTTTTTTTTGTCCCCAGCCGGGATTCGAACCCGGGACCTCTCGCTTGGTATGCAGATGCACTACCGCTGCGCCACGAGGTCGTCTAACAGGTTAAGGAATCTGCTTAGCTATTCCGTTTATATTAGAAGACGACAAAGTCCAAAACAGCTTACCCATTGACAGTAGCGCTGGGCGTAGGCGTGTGTGTCTCAACAGCCTTCTCCCAGAGCGGACTGTATTTGTCCTTCTTCTCAACGATGTAACCAAGGATCGGTGACCCGCCGTCGGATAGTGGCGCCTCCCATTTGAGGTCCACGTGGCTGGCCGACCAGTCGTCCGGTACAGGCGCCGATGGGGCGTCTGGGACGGCTGTTGAGTGGTAAGTTTTGTTTAATACATGGATAGAATAGCTTGTATAGGCAGCTTATATGTCCCACTGCAGGGTGCACGCCTTCTCCAGAGATAGAGAGAGTAAGAGGAAATCTTACTGCCAGTGAAATCTCTTAGCTTGCCAGACAATGGAGAACTTGCACAAAAAAAAAGGTTTTAGTATAATCGGAGAGGCCATGTCAAAAGATAATAAACGTGATTAATTTTTTTCTCTACGACTAATATTTTTCATAATGTGACCATTCGAAGTCATTCTAGTCACATGGTACAAAAACGCGCCTTACAAATCGGACTCAAACTATAACGTCAAAACTTGTACGTAACACCTTGTGTATGTATGAAATGAAGCGTGTATCAATATTTAAGCTATCTTGTAAAATAATGTTTTTATACATGTAAATCATTTTTAGAACACGCTTAGAAGTCAATGAAAAATCGAAATCTAATACGTTTTCTTATTATTAGCGTAACTTGATTTTTCGTATTTTTGCGATCCCGAAAACCCCAAAAAAAATATTTTTAGGGTTTTATTTTTAAAAAAATCTTGATTTTTTCTGTCTCCTATGGTATAAAAGCAATGCCACTTCAATCTAAGTTTGTCGCAAGTTCCCCATTGTTTAATTTGTGTTGTATTTCAATTATTGCGTGTTTTGGCAATATATTATTGTCGGCCCCGCTGAAGCCGAGAAATATGTCAAAATGCCATCTAAAGGGCAGACAATAAAACGGAAAGCAGGGTTCAATTTATTTAGGCCTAATATAAAAGCCACTATAAGGGCTATAGCCACCACATAAAATAGGCACAAAGTTGCCATTAGACACTACTACCCATGGTCTAGTGATGATAATGATGAGGATGATGATGATGATGATGATGATGAAGAATACTTACTGAACGGATCCTTCGCGATGATGGATCCGAACGTCTCCAGCGGCTCCGATTCTCCTTCCTTGTTTAGCGCCTTCACGCGGAACTTGTACTCGTGGCCGGGGATCAGGCCGTCGACCTGCCGAACGAAAATACGCTTTAGATACATTGGGATACGGTTGGAAGTGCGGTGTATAGTGTACAGGTCTGTAGCTACTAAAAACTAAATTCAGTGAACAATTTTAATTTAATTTAAGAAACGTAAAATTCGCTGATATTCTTACGATCTTTGCGTATCGATCTGCATGACTGTAGAGTCAGCATGCATTTATCATAAATAATAAGTCTAAATACTGCAGGGCACGTTAAATTCCTTCTCTCAGAAAGATGGTAAAGGCTTATTCAACTCGTGGATTAGCGATTTCAAGCTTGAGGAAACCTGCCTGCTGTTTGTGTTCACATATCGCGTCAGAAATCGCCAATTCGCGGTGGGAACGCGCGGAAAATCAGCATAACGACATTAAAAGAGTAACTTTCTTGTGCATAGAATAGTCTACAAAAAATATGTAGTAGAGAAGTATGTCGAAATGACATCCTTATTAATATCTTCATTCTCTAAAGCCCAGACAATAAAGCCGAAAGCAGAGGTCAATTGATTTAGGCATAAGATCAAACTCTAGGAGCGCACCGTTCTTCCGGTGTAGTCAGTAATTTTAGCGAGAGCCAAAACCGCTTGATTTAGTCTCAGGAATATTTCCCAGGGTCTCGCCGACGGGAATCCAGGTCAATTTTCTCGTCCAAACTGGCCTCGATCGGCTCCCCGCCGTCGGCCTTCGGCTTATTCCAGGCCATCACATTGCAACTTAGACCCTAATACCCATAAATGTACGCCTAAAATATATCTCTAGTTATAAGAAAATCGCCTGCACTCGGCTTCAATGTTTACTAAGGAATACAACATACTTATCTAAAATGACCGGAAACTGCTGTAGCCGCCATCTTTGAACCTCTATGATTTAATCCATTGCTGGATTGTTACTGTAATAGACATAAAGGCCACTCTCCAGCAACCTGATCAGTCACTCACCTCCATCTCGGGAATATTTCCCAGCGTCTTGCCGACGGGCATCCAGGCTCCCGTCTCGGGGTCGAACTTCTCGACCAAATAGGCTTCGATGGGCTCCCCACCGTCGTCTTTCGGCCTCTTCCAGTTGAGCTTGCAGCCTTCCTTGTGGATGTCGGAGACCTCGAGAGGGCCTTCCGGTTTGTCGGGCTTGGCTGTTTGGAAATAATTTACGTAGCGGTTTAAACATACGAGTCGCGTGCAAAACGTTACTGGCCTGATACTAATAATAAATTCCACACAAAACAACCACTTGGATGATCTGTGCTATGGTAACCAGACAAGGACATCACAAACATGGAAATACACAGCCTGACTGAGGTAATTTGAACAAATCAAGTACGATGGTAGGTAGCGACAGCCTTAAATAATATTTTGACAAGTATCACATCGTCCGACATATTTCTTTCGTCACTCTGTCCTCCTAGATTTATTTATTTATTTAATATTTAGGAAAACTAGTGACTAAAAAATATAATATTACAAAGCCGAGATAAAAACTGACAGTCATCCCCTTCATTACGTCCAAAAAACGTATCATTCCGCCTTTCATTCTAACTACTACATCCTCTTTCAGCCCCTACCACTCTCTATACATCACAATCACAGCGTACACACATCAAAAAAAGTTTGCGATCACTTTGAAAAACTGAAATCTTTTTTGTTACTGTAGATTATATTATGATTTTTTCTTCTTTTTAGATTCTTTATTTAAATATTTTAATAATAAATTGTTGTTTAAGTTTAATTAAACAGTATTTTTCTTTCTATGAACTTTCTATGAAATGGCTCAATTTTTTTAAAATAAATAATAATAATAGTTTTATATTTTAATTTCAAACAGGGTATTCCTATTTAAAGAAAGCATACAACATAGATTTTTCTTGATAAAGTTAAATTTAAACAATTATAGGAGCTTATGCTATTGATCACAAATTTTTTTTTATGTGTGTACATGAAAAAATGACTTTTCTTACTTTCTTTCTTTCGTACTTACAAGTGACAATAATGGTTACTTTATCCTGTTTTAGTCAACACAGTTCTGCTACTTACCACTGCTACACTACTGCCATAGTGTACCTAACTAAATATCTGTTCTTCCTTCCTTTCTTTCGTACTTACAAGTGACTATTAATTCATTAATTTCATTCATTTAGTTCATTTCGTTCATTTTGTTCATTTCGTTCATTTTGTTCATTTCGTTCATTTCATTAATTTTATTTGGTTAATGGTTACTACGTCCTCTTGCAGTTAACACCGTTCTGTAATCACTGCCACACTGCTACGCTACTGCCACAGTGTGCTTACAAGTGAACATTAATGGTTACTACATCCTCTTTTAGTCAACACAGTTCTGTTATCGCTGCCACACTGCCACGCTACTGCCACAGTGTACTTACAAGTGACCATTAATGGTTACTACATCCTCTTTTAGTCAACACCGAAGTGACCATTTATGGTTACTGCATCCTCTTTTAGTAAACACCTTTCTGTATCAAATAGAATTCTTTCTGTATCACCTTTCTGTGACAAATAAAGTATCTGTATCTGTATCTGTAATCACTGCCACACTGCCACGCTGCTGCCACAGTATACTTACCAGTGACCATGAATGGTTACTATATCCTCTTTCAGTCCACACCTTTCTTTAATCACACTACTGCCACAGAGTACTTACAGGTGACAATAATCTCCAGCTCTGCGGTGTCCTGTCCGTACTTGTTGACGGCCTGGATCTTGTAGGTGCCGGAGTCCTTGCGGCGCGGAGACGAGTGCTGGTACTTGCTCAGGTATGGTACGTTCACCACTGGCGAGAGAAATTGTAAGTTAGTTTAAAAGACAACACTTACATTGTTATTTTGATAATTATAATAATTATTCACGCAACCAGTGCCTTTTGTAAAGATTAATACAATATTTTATGAATTTGTATTAATCTATACAAAAGGCACTGGTTTACATAATATATATCATCTATGTAAGATTTTCCTGACCTGACTAACTGTATTTTATGACCGTTTGTTTTCTATTAATTAATAAAAAATGAATAAATTAACGGATAGAAGTTATAGGTTTTTTTCAATAACGAGATAGCTTGCGGAGATCATCACATATTTTGAACAAAAACTAATGAAATTCTGGCAATGTGCGATAGAAAGAAACAACTTTTAATTTTCAACCTTGGATCTTAGTTTGATTTTGAGGGACATTTCTTTTTTTAAAGAGGTTATACTCTACTGAATTTAAAAAATAACCTGGATATAAAAAAGCAGGATCAGGGTCTCCAAGGATCGTCTGCAAATCCTGGTCTCTGTTTATACCTCTAGGATATAGGCTGAGTTCATTTATGTAAAGAACAAAACATATAAAACGACCTTAGGAGGTATATAAAGGTACAAGTGCACTTTTGGTCTGTTTTGAAGCAAAATAGCATGGCCAGCCACCACAAACAATAACACTATGATCGCTCACGCTTGAATCCGTTCCCGCCGACGAGCTCTTTCCGGCTGTCTATTTGGTAATTTTCCATTTATTTTTTGTTTTGTATACGTGTTATTATTATTACTAATACGTTTATTGCACATAAGTGAAAAATACAATGGCAATGTGGCGGACTTACTGCTATAAGCAGTTTTCTACCAGTCAACCACAAGTGGTGCAAGAAGTTACCGTTAGTTACGTGTGTGTGAAAATGTAAAAAAAAACATTTTACATAATCATCTATCTATAACTCACGCTTGAGCCCGTTCCCGCCGACGACGGTCTTCCCGGCCAGGGTCCACGTGACGTCGGGCGCGGGCTCGCCCGTCACCTTCACGTCCAGGGCTATCGGCTCGCCCTCGCGCACCTTCATCGTGCGCAGGTTGCGGCGGTCGATCCTCGGGGCCACTGTGGGGGGAAAATAGAGCTTAAGATAATAGTACAGGATTAGGGATAACAAAGCAGGAGCAGGGCTATCGATTGGCATAATTATTATTATATTGGTATATCTTAAGGTTCACAGGTCCATAGGGATCCGGTCTTTTAAGGCATGCGTGGGGCCGAATCCAACAGCACAGAAGAATTTCATCTACCCAGAGATAATCTCCATCAGATACAAGAACTATTGCAAAATAGTATTATTATTATACTTTATTGCACACCTTTTATTATAAATTGTACTTTTCTTGCTGACTGTACCAGATAAAGAGAGTGCAGGATTAGAGCTACCGATAGGCATCATAAAAAACGGCACGTTTCTCGCTGACTGTACCAGTTAACGATGGTACAGGATCAGAGTTACCGATTTTAAACACAAAAAAATGTACTTTTCTCGCTAACTGTACCAGAAAATACAGGTAGAATATCAGAGCGATCGATTGGCATTATAAAAATGGTTATTTTCTTGCTTACTATACCAGAATATCAGAATACTGCAATATCAGAGCTATTGTAATTTTCTTACTGACTGTACCATATTTCTCCGAAAAGAATGACTTTCAGTAGCTGCAAAGGGTCTGGCAATTCCCCTTTTGATTTATGTCAGAGTTCTGTGATATCAGCACAGCAATTCGAATTAAGTATGCACATCGCGCGGAATGCTGAATTAAGTTGGACGGTTTTGCACTTGAAATGAGATTGCTCTTGCTCTCTTTGAGATACATATTGTAAAGTGTACTATACGTACACTTCCTGGGCTTGCAAACGACGCTCTTGCTGGCGTCGCTCGGCTCCCCGGGGCCGGCCTCGTTGATGGCCTTGACCCTGAACTCGTATTCGGTCCCTTCGTCCAGGTTTGGCACGGTCGCCTTCTCGTTGTCATTGGGGCCGACCTGATGACAGATGGGATTTTAATATTAGTTATATATTTTAACAATTTTTTACATCTTTACACCGAACCCTTATTTATTTTAGAAGCTGAGCTTACAGCACAAAGTAACATTTTCGATGATGTTGCATTTTACGTTTGAAATTGTGATGGGGATTTCATCGTTAGATACGTGACGTTAGCGCCACTTAGCGTTCATTTTAAAAGACTAAAAAGAGTAGTTGTAGTGTTAAAATTTATAGAAAAGAGATAAATTAAAAATAAATGAAGGTAAAATCAATAACCATGTAAGTTTTATTCAAAACAACACATAAACTGTGACTTAATGAACGCTACAAGTTAAACGTTCGCCATTTCAAGAGATCTCGTCTGCATCATTTTGGTGATGATACCACTAGAACAACGTAATAGTCATTACCTCGCAAGCCTTGACCCACTTGGGCGAGCCCTTCTCCCTCTTCTCGATGACGTAGCCGGAGATGGGCGCGCCGCCGTCGTTGACGGGCTTCTCCCACTTGAGGTCCACGTGGTCGCGGTCCCAGTCCACCACCTCGGGCGTTCCCGGCTTGCCGGGCTCGTCTGCGGAGCAAGAGGCTCATTCAGTGGGAGTAACAATCTGAACGGGGCAGTCGGTAGACCAACAGTCCGATGGTCGGCCGATGTGGTCAAGTCGGAGAAACCACGAAAGATGGCGTGATGGGAGAAAGGCCTTTAAATAGTAGTGGGCAGAGGTGGGCTGATGACGATGATGACGATAAAGTTTTGTTAGGAACGGTAAGAGAATCTTTCTAAATCGAATGGTTCACTTTTCGTTCATTTCCGTCTTCGATTTCGCATTTCGATTCATTCAGAGTGAAAATCCGCATCTTTCTCTCGGCATTCCATTGGAATCATAACTGCATGTAGAATGTATGTATCACGAGTGAACAGATCCAACGATGTTACAACAACTTTTCTTTTAGTGACTTTTTAATTTCTTCTGCTAAATTTTCTAATTATTAAATTCTATTTTATGTGTTGCAGAGGTGCTGTTTAATAATTATTTCCTAAAAACAATACGTGTAAGATAAAATGTTTTTTTTTATCAGCATAGGATAATGATTTACTAAAGGCAGCGATATTGTTACTGCAAACGCTTATTTCATAAAATTATGTAAATCCTGACAATTCGAAAAATATAAATCTAAGAACAAAATAGTAGAACAAAAGTTATTTTTAAACACAAACTTTCATTAACGTGTTTTAGGAATTCATTCATGTAATTATAGGTTTCGAAAATAAACCAGCACATCAGAAATTTTAACTCACCGAAGGGATTCTTAGCAATGATGGAGTGGTCAGCCTCCAGGGGCTCCGAAACTCCTTCATTATTGACAGCGGACACTCGGAACTTGTACTCATGTCCGGGCACCAGGCCTTCGACTTCACCCTTCGGCTCCTTGGTCTTGAGAGCGGGCAGCCAGCGGCCAGTCTCCGTGTCGAGCTTCTCGACCAAATAGTGGTCGATGGGCGCGCCACCGTCGTCCAGAGGCGGGTTCCACTTGAGCGTGCAGCCTTCTTTGTGGACGTCGGAGATCTGAGAATACAAAACTGTGATTAGATTCCTTACAACACAAGGCTAGGCTGTCTAGATAGTGTTTAGTGGACTGTATTTAATGTGTACTAGTTCCTTGTCTACTCCGTGGGTAAACAGTCTTATTTTTGGTCACTAATCAGATGTAATCACAAGAAGAAAGAACATAGATAGTGTTTAGTGGACTGTATTTAATGTGTACTAGTTCCTTGTCTACTCCGTGGGTAAACAGTCTTATTTTTGGTCACTAATCAGATGTAATCACAAGAAGAACGAACAACAACTAATAAGAATAACTTCCACACAACACAATCACTTGTCCTGGTCCCAAACTAGGAACGGAAGTATAAATTATGTCAATACCAATGAAACTATATGATGCGTAGAGTATACAACACAGATTTTAAAGAAGTTACAGTATGTACAAGTTAGCGGTACAGACTGGTTCTCCCAATTTATTAAATCTGCTGGTCATCCAAATTTATCAATGACTGGGTCGCAGAATCTTTGTTGCAAGATCGTAAACCTATGCAGTCAGCTTAATGTTATGGGGGCGGTAACTGAGTTAACTCTGGAAAGAGGATATACCAGCTAATTCTAAGATAATTCACTACGAGAGCGTAAACAAGGCTGTCCCAGGTATCAGAAGTGGGAAACTTTTTTTTTACTCTTTGAAAATCGCCACACGTTTGCTTTAAAAACAAGAATCTTTATTAACTGAAACTATTTCCGCCAAAACTACAAACACAAAGTGCCATACTTTAGGTGAATAAAGAATTTAAAGGGTGATTGACGCAACACAAAAAGATGGCGTCTTTTTATAGTCTCCGAGTCAGCTAGTACAAACGAACATTTACCTTCAATGGTCCTTCAGGCTTGGCCGGCACGTCCAGTACATTAATCTGGATGGTGGCTTCATCCTTTCCGCTGCTGTTTTCAGCCTTCAGTACATAAGTACCGCTGTGCTTGCGTGCAGCAATGATGACAGACAACTTGGTCTTGTAGTCTTCGGCATCCACTGTTAGGTCGTCGCGAGTGGCGAGACGCTCTTTGTTGTGGAACCTGGGGTAAGAGTATGATATAGGTTTGTCAATGCCGGTCGAGGAAAACCGTAGTCCCACTCGGAGCATTTGGTTTCGTCTAGCTTTAAGTTAAGGGTTAAGGTCTTAGTTCGCAGCGCCATCTTGCCTTACGCAGTGTAAAACAGGGGGCTGGTCTTCAGGTCTCCAGAAAGAGACTATCCGAGGAACTGATATGTTTTCGTCTTAAAGTGCGTGATAGATTTATGAACGGAATATTACTATCGTTAACTTATTAAAAACCGTGCGTGCATGCAACGACTAACGAATCTGACAGTATCGTGGCAAGTGGCAGACCCTGGTCTCTGCCTACCCCTCCGGGATACAGGCGTGAGTTTATGTTATGTTAACTTATCAAGTCTTGTGGTGTAAAAGTAAATGCTGAAGAAGACCAACTTACCAAGTCTTGGTTGGCGGCGGTTCACCGCTGACTTTTACGTCCAAGCGGATGTTCTGTCCAGCCTTGATTGTAATATCACGCATGTTGGTGCGGTCAATCTTTGGCGGCGCTGTGGACAAAAAATCAATTTATACATTCAATATGTACAATTCTTATTGCTGATCGAATTACTAAATGATAAAAATTGAACGGGCTGAATATAATAATAATAACTTCCACACAACGCAATCACTCGTCCTGGTCCCATACTAGGATACTCTGTTCTATGGTACCCAGGTAAGAACATCACAAACATGGAAATACACACAAATTTAGGCCACTTCTCCAAATCATCAATCGAATTAGCTATATATTCCACACATAATAATAACTTCCGCACAAACACAATCACTTGCCCTGGTCCCAAACTAGGATGCCCTGTGCTGTGGTAACCAGGCAAGGACATCACAAACAAGGAAATACACCCAGACTGAAGCGGTTTGTACAACTCAGTCCGACGGCCTCCAGTGGTAATCAATCCCTCGACCTGTTATTAACTTGGGAAACAATTTTATTAATATAGTTAATGGGGTATTTATACATCACTTACCAAACCTATCCTTAGCCAATAGGTTCTCCGAGGCGGCGGACGGCTTGCCGGGGCCGGCCTTGTTGACGGCCTTCACGCGGAACTGATAGGTCTTGCCCTCGATCAGGTCCGGCACGCGAGCCTCGCACTTGTTGCCGGGGACCTAGGGATGAAAATTACGTGAAGGTTAACTTTTTATAACTTAGCTCAGGGTTGCCAATAAAAACACAATTCTTTAAAACACCTTCAGTTCTCATTAAATAGTCTATGGAAAGACTTTTCCGCAGACTACTTAAATTGCATTTGAGGACTGTTTTAGAGAAATCTTTTATAAGTAACACCGTTAGTACTCCGTGATGCTTTTGTGGTATGTGTACGACAACAGACACAGAAATTGAAACGTTGAAAGTAAGTTTAGCTTCCGGAGAAGATAAATTAGAGGCAGGGGCCTCTTTCACAGCACTAAGATTAATGATTTACTATGAAAATTCGATTTACATTGCAAAGTCGATTTACTCACAGATTATTAAGTAGGAAGACTCTGCTACGCCATCATGTAAAGTTTTCTGAACTTTTATGAAACTCGGCCCTGGGGGCGCACACTTTAGAACGCCCCGCCATAGATTGTGAAAAAATATGAATAGGAGTTTGAATCTTTTTAAACGGCCGACAAAAAATACGTTTTTGTTAAAAAATATTATTTTTCCTGTCAACAATAAGTCTCAAAATCAAAATCAAAATCAATTTTTTTTATTCAAAGTAGCACAGAAACTGCGACTTAATGAACGTTACAAGTTAAACTAGGTGTCCATTTCAAAATCTAGATCATTTTGGAGAAAAAATGGACAAAAAAACTCCAAACTTAGTCTTTTCAAGTCCTTAATTTACAGGATTTAACCAGAGTCTGCAACCAAGTGCAGCAACTGATAGTCGGCAGAAAATCCAAAAAAAATCGAAATCGATGAGGAGGAATTTCCGATTTTTTAGCTTTCAAATTGTAGTATAAAAAAACGCTGACCATGTTTGATTTTTTTGATGACCACGTGTTGCGGCTCATTTATTTATACTGCTGACCGAAATAATTGTCAGCTGATCGAATCAATATCTATTTTGCCGATCGTTTCATTAGTTGTCAATCATTTATTTGGAGACAAAGTTTCATAATTAAATCACTTATTTTATTATGAAACTTTGTATGGAATTTAAACAGTCAACAGCCGTCAACACAGCACATCATCCGTGATCCGTCAACGTCTACTCTGTTACGTTACAGGTTTGTAACAAAATCTGTTGACAGTACCTATCATTGGTAAACTGTTACTTAGCTTTAGGACCAAAATAAAAGACGATTCCCTCACCTCAGCAGCCTTAACCCACTTGCCGGTGTCCCGGTCTTTCTTCTCGACGATATAGGCCGTGATGGGCGCCCCGCCATCGCTCGGAGGCTTCTCCCACTTGAGGTCAACGTGGTCCTTGCTCCAGTCCTTGAACTCGGGCTTGCCGGGCGGGTCCGGCTCGCCTGCGGGAATATGGCCGATTAGTATGGTTCACACGAAGCCAGTGCGCTGGCGCCAGTTCTACAGACAAGCCACCGCTGACTTGGCTCGTGTTGTTTAGATGAAACCAGTCAGCCTGCATATTTCTTGTGGTGTGCACCCGTCAAGATGCGTACACGTGTATGCAACGCTGGCGCGGGGGTTGAGAGGTTAGCGGGCGGGGGTCAATGGCTTGAAAAATAGACGGGCGCTTCATTCTCGCCAGCGCTGTCAGCCTGGCATAAAAAACTGTCTATACAAGGCCAATATCAAGCCAGCGATGGCTTCGTATAAACAAGGCTTTATTATTAGAGGTATAGAGGTCAGGCTCCGCACGTATTGACTTGTCGTTCCTGTGGGCTAGGCCGACTAAGCTGTCAGGATGGTATAGGTGGGCAAGCCTACTCTATCTAAAATACAGTGTCCCAGGCACTGCAGCGTCCGAGTGGTCCCTCACTTATCTAGTGTGAGTGAAGGTGCCACTGGACGCTGCATAAATCAACTCATGACGTAGATGGTATGAGGTCAAGTGTTTCATAAATAAATAACTTAACTTTCACACAACACAATAATTTGTCCTAGTCCCAAAATAGCATACCCTCCTGTGCTAGGGTAATCAGGCATTACACACAAGGAAATACACCCATACTGAAGACAATTCTACAAAACAAGTACGTCGGTCTCCAGTGAGAATCAAGCACACGACCTCTGGTTTGGTAGGCAAACGTGTTAACCGCTATACCAACGAGACAGTCAACTCGATCGTAACGAATGTGCACTGTTGTTTAGATCTACCTAGGTTATTCTTTAATGCCTCGTATACGTTTATCGGGTACACTTTAACCATCTTGCTTTACGAAACTAGTAAACGAGTTATCGCTTTATCACGTTCAATACGAGGTGTCGCCCGGTATGCAGAATTTAGGTACCTCCGTCCGGGATTTCACGTACTTTTTTCGATTTTATTTCTTAAGCAAGCTGTTCTTATGCGCAAAGGTTGACATTTTTTTCTCAAGCGAACAGAATGAGTTCATGAATGAGTCGTTAAAGGAAAAAAGTTCTTGAATGAGCGGTTCCTGAATGCCATTGGGTCAATTTTGTTGTAAGTTGTCATAGATAGACGGCGCCACTAGTAGATTTCAATATTCACGCGCGAATTCCCAGGTTGGAGCTTATAACATACATACATATCTACATACATACATACATACATATGTATCTACATAAACTCACGCCTGTATCCCAGAGGGGTAGACAGAGACCCAGGACTGCCACTTGCTACGATGCTGACGGATCACTTTCGCTTCCTCAACATTCATTAGTCGTTGCATGCACGCACGTCGGTTTCGAGTACTTTTTATCTTGCCCTTTGCTAATACATCCCCTATTTAGTCGAAGTATGTCCGTCTGGGTCGTACCTTACCAGCCCTTCCACCCACATTCGCTCGATATATTTGTTTCGTCAATCTTTCTTTGAGCTTATAAATGAGCGGTGAAGTAGTTTACCATAAGGATTCTTGGCGGTGGTGGCGGTGTCCGTGACCAAGGGCTCACTCTCGCCCTCCGGGTTGACGGCCTTCACGCGGAACATGTAGTCCTTGCCCTCGTTTAGGCCCGTGACGTCAGCCTCGGGCGTCTTCGTCGTGCAAACCTGGCGGACAAGGTAGATAGATAGAGAACACTTTATTGTCCGTCCGTCCATTCGTCTGTCTGCCTGTCTGTCTGTCTGTCTATCTGTCTGTCTGTCTATCTGTCCATCTGTCTGTCTGTCACCAGGTTGTATCTCATGAACCGTGATAGCTAGGCAGTTGAAATTTTCACAAATGATGTATTTCTGTTGCCGCTATAACAAAAAAATACTAAACACAGAATAAAATAAATATTTAAGGGGGGCTCCCATACAACAAACGTTGTTTAAAGACAGCGCTTGCCATCTAGCGGCCATCTATGTAACCTTCACAGCGAAAATGTCATGTCGTTAAATGTCAATGTTAAACGCTTGTTGTCGGTTTCGATAGATGGCGCTGTTCTCAAATTCGATCTTTATCTAATTTTGTATAGATAATGGTACAAAACCCTTTGTGCGCGAGTCCGACTCGCACTTGGGCGGTTTTTACTTTTATTCTACGTCAATTGGTGGAAGATAAACACATAATTATTTTGACTTCCAAATAGCATGGATAGTCAGCGTGCTGAATGCTCAGCAAGGCGCAAAGTTTTTGATATTCTTCAAGCTATGATTTGATTAATGATATAAAATGTATGTTCCAACTGGCGACGTGGTAAGTGACTGACGGGGACAGTCCAAAGCGATAGCAGTACTTTGACAGAAATGTGAAACATTTCGGGAATGAAAAATAATCTGTTTGATTCTTCCATACTAAATTCGCTGACTATTTCCGCTGTTTCCGACCTCAAGAATGTAATGAGTAAATCCTATGAATTTATCAAAACAGGGATTATTATCAAGGAACTGCAATATAATTAACTTTTCCCGAAAATTCGCAATAGACAGAAAACGCCACGGTGGAGGAGATGGTTATCTTCTCCCGGTTTAAACATCTAGCACTTAACGAGTACAGGTCAAACCAGCAACCTGCGTTACTAAAGGTAGTAAGTACTAAGAGTCGGTTGCCATCCATTGCGTGAGTAAACTCAAAAGCTAACACAATAAGGTTGAAAATGCAACTTACGGGCACCCATCGTCCGGTGTCCGTGTCCATACGCTCAACGACGTACGCTTCGACGGGCTCGCCGCCGTCGTCTTCGGGCGGCTCCCATTTGAGCTTGCAGCCGTCGGCTTTCACGTCCGACACCTGGGGGAAGGCAGACGTCACAGTGAGGAAACCTGATTTTTTTAAGGCAAGTACTGACTGCTCACTGCTTAACAAAACCCCTTTTGGTATTTTTTGTGCAAAGTTTTACTATTAAAGAAAGTCAAATTAGAAATTTTCAATAATTTTATTAATTTGATTAAGGTTAATGCTGTAAAATTGTATTGTTTCATCCACTATTTTTACAACGCCATTCTAGCTGTGGAAGACCGGTGTCTAATGCTACAGGTATTTTTATACTTACTAGTAGATACCGTCAATGTACGTAGTCTAAGATGTAGTGGATAACTAATTGATAATTTTGTATTTTGTAAATCAGTTTGAAATTACACAACTAGGATTAAGTTTGTGCAGGAATAAACACACCAATGCGGTGCCGATGGTAGTGCAGACAAACGTCTATATAAATACTACTGCAGTAAATGTAATATGTATGGACCGCTACCGCCACCGCGTCGGTGTGTCTAATCCTTTAGTCGTCGTTCCAAATAATTTCAACAAGGCCAGTTTGATCCGTTAAGGTCACAGTGGCTGTTATGCAACAACCTATGCAGTAGTCAAAGTTCAAAAGAGATTTATGGCCGTTTCTTACCACCAGTCCGTTGATACTCATAGGTTAGCCTATCAGCAAATAATATTTGACAAACGGTAAAAAGACCTGTTGTATTTCAGCTGTAAGTAGTCTTATCTATCAACGGCGGATTGTTTATACGAACGTCCACTAGACAACATTTCAGCGAATTCCAAACGGATATGAGAAAAACATGGGAACTTTCACCGCTGATTTAGTTATTTTTTTCTCGCGCACTTTAACAAATTTTCAAAGCTCAAAAGACACTCACCTTCAGCGGTCCCTTAGGCTTGCTGGGCTTGCTAACAACATCGACTTCCACCTCCACCTCATCAGTGCCGGAGTCATTCTTGGCCGTGACGACGTACTTCCCAGTGTCGGCCCTCGTCATCTTCTGCATGTTGAATGACGTGTGATAATCCTTGTTCTCGATGGTCAGACGGGCGTCGGATTTGAGAGTAGTCTTGTTGAAGGTCCAAGTGATGGTCGGTTCTGGCTCTCCCTTGACGTCGGCCTCCATTTTGAGGGCATCGCCGACCTTGATCTTCCTCTTTTGAAGGTTCTTGCGGTCGATCTTGGGCGCCACTGTGGATGGAAAATGATGAGTTAGTATTTTGTTTTTTGTAAGGACGACTGTCGACTGTCTGTGACTGGCGAGGACTCTGCTTTTTCCAAGGTTTACAGTCTTGAGTCTGTTTCTAGCTTAAGGAATTTTAGCTTTACCGTCTCATTTGGCTGTAGACCAAATACAAGTCTACCTCTGCTATATTAGCCCTACAGAATGGAATAAGTAAACTTTTTATATTTTCAGCTGTTTTGGTTTTGAACGCTATGACACATAATATCTTGCCGCGTTGTATGAGGCGGATCATTAGCTCTGTAGTGAACACATAGGGCATAATCCAGCCAATCCTAAGGGGCGATTGGTTGCTATCTAAAAATAAATTATTTTAAAAACCTATTTATAAACCTAAATAATTTTTACTATTGATATGCGCTAGTTAGCATCGGTTTCCTCTGTGGCATTTGGTAGACCCTTAATGGCTCACTAGGCTTATTTTTATTATTGTGTGTATTACAGGTGTTTTAGTGTTCCGTACCCAAAGGGTAAGGGACCCTATTACTAAGACTTTGCTGTCCGTCCGTCCGTCTGTCACCAGACTGTATCAAAAGAACTGTGATAATTACACAGTTGAAATTTTTACAGTTTATGTATTTCTGTTGCCGCTATAACATTAAATACTAAAAACAGAATATAATTAATATTTAAGGGGGGGCACCCATACAACAAACGTGATTTTTGCCGTCTTATGCTCGATATTAATAACGGCAACAGGCAGACGCTTGAAATATTCAAATGTCGTGTAGATAATGGTACGAAACCCTTCGTGCGCACTTGGCCGGGTTTTTCTAGTCTGCTTTTGATCAGGCGTGTATCTAAGGAGGATTTCACAAATCTCAGTTTGAACTCGACGCTTTCATCATCAACCCATTATGTCCCCACCGAGGGGCACGGGTCTCTTCCCTGAGGAAGGTATAGGCCATACTCCACCACGGGGGCCAAGTCCGGATTGGTGGAGGCTTGTAGACTAGTGGCTCGTCTACTGTCAGAAGTTGTCAAGCCGCCCTAAGGCCTCTGACTTGGCTTAACGACTGCCATCTATCGACGGCAGCCGGCACCAACAGCTTAACGTGCCTTGCGAAGCACGGAACCGCTCGGAAAAATGCCACTAGCGTTAGGCATAGACGGCGACCCATCCATGCACTGAACGCGCCCTGTGTTGCTTAACCTTCGTGATCGTTTAAGATCACTCAGGCAGCCGGGGCTATGAACTCGACGCTTTATACTCACGGAATCGGGGCTTAGCGATGACGGAACGGGACGGGTCGCTGGGCTCGCCAGGGCCGGCTTTGTTGACGGCCAAAACCCGGAACTCGTACTCGTGGCCCTCCTCTACGTCCGTCACCCGCGCGGTCGGCCTGTCTGTCGACGTCTTGAGGCAGTCTTGCCATGACCTGCGGGGCGCTATGAGATTAGATCTGGAGCTTTCAGGCGCAAAAATCATAGGAAGACACGGGTACGCACGTACGTACGCGCGAAAAACGTAACCCTTTATGCTATCTCAGATGTCAAGGTAGATTTATCGTCTACTGTAGTCAGAAAAAATGGCAAGAATTTTGAATTTATTTTTTAACACTGTCTTGGGACTCAAACTAGCTGTTCCTGCGACGATCGTGAAAAGGTACATAGACAATTCTAAAAAAAACTGCTGCTCCGTAGCTACGTCAAAGAAGGACAAGCAAGATTCTTCCTTTATATGCCCTAAATACAGTAGGGCCTGCCGCTCCCGAATGAAACATTTTATTCATTCGAAAAAGTGCAACTCTTAGGCAATGCTTAATTTATTTGGAAACTCACAGCTTTACATTGAAAATTAACATATATACGATGTTATTTATAAAAAACATAATTCTTCAAAAACACTACTCAGAGCTAGTTTAATCTAATCTGTGTCTACGTTTTTCCCTTTACCACAGACTATAAAAACTGCTCTGTCATAAAAAGTGATTTGTCAGGATCGTGGCAAGTGGCAGTCCCTGGTCTCGGCCTACCCCTCGGGGACACAGGCGTGAGTTTATGTATGTATAAAAATGTTTTAAGCAATCGTGTTTTTATCAATAAGACCGTTAGTGTACAAGCTAAAAAAGGATGAGGGGTGACTCACCGGCCGCCCTTCTCCCGCTTCTGTATGACGTAGCCGGTGATGGGCGCCCCGCCGTCGTCCTTGGGCGGCGACCACTCCAGCTCCACGAAGTCCTTGTCCCAGTTGCGCGGCTCCGGCCGCCCCGGCTTGCCCGGCTCGTCTGCAGACAGCACAGTGGTGAGAACGGGCTTGAGTTGGCTCCTCAAAGCCAAAATAATGTGAATGTGGGATGTTACACACCATTTTTCAATTAGTGAGAAGGGGTCAACGAGTTTAAATTGGGTCCCGTAAGCCAAAAATATTGTGAATATAGACACACCACTTTTCAATTGGTATTACAAATCACTTTTCAATTGTACACTTTCGCGTTGTTTTTACAATACTGGGTGTTTCATAAAAGTCCGGCGAATCTTACGTCGGTTATTCTACTTATCAATACTAATAGCTCTAGTGAGTTGATATAGCAGGCGGACAGGTTGCGCGGCCTTGGTGCGGTGACACAAAAATGTATGGAAATCTATAGAACTTGCGCGGGCGCGCGCCCTGTCCGCTTGCTTTATGAGACCAGCTGCGAAATATCGAAAAAGAAAACATTAGTACTGTTCCATGCTAAACTTTCATATTGGAAAATGAAACAGATGATATTTTCTTGGATACTTCGGAGTCGCTGACGTAATAAACATTGAGTAGAATAACTCCCTCAACCATCACCGTCCCTTTCTAAAATAATCTTCATAGGGTCAGTAACAGACCTTTTATCCCAACAAAACACGCTGAACTCACCGAAGGGATTCTTAGCGATGATCGGCTTCTCGGTCTCGAGTTCCTCAGACTCTCCCTCCTTGTTGACGGCCTTCACGCGGAACTTGTAGGGCTTGCCCTCCTGCAGGCCAGTGACGTTGGCCTTACAGTCCTTGGCCGTGCCGCACGGGATCCATTGGCCTGGGCGAGGAGAAGAAATACATTTATTTATTGCCACATAGAAGTTATAAAAAGATCGTGAAACAATAAAAGCGCCTGTTCCAAACTTAACTCGATGTAACTTTATGCCATGTTTATTTGTAAGATCGTAAAAAGAAAAGAGAAAGCTAAGTCAACGGCCAATATCCATAAGAGAAGTAGGTCTCCTTATAAAGCTTAACCACTCGTCTGCCGCGACACAGGAGCTCTATTTTTGAATCACTCGTATCGCGTCGAGCGCTCGATTTCTACTGATTTTCGTTCGACATCTGAAATTCCGTATTTTTGAATCACTCGAACTGCAACGAATGGTCCTTACCACTCGTCTCGCATGGCGATCGGTAGATTAATTGTCAAAAAACGATTTCGACATTTCGTTAGAACACAAACCAAAATGACAGTAGTAGTGTTTTGTTTGTATCAAAAGACAAAGATTTTTTATTTAAACAGCCAATAAAACAGTGTTTTACGTTCCGTTTCTGTTACGGTAGTTTCCGGTTTTTTTAATTTCTGCGTGGAATGGATAAAATACAATACTTCAAATTGTACTGGCAACACTTCAGGCGAACGATTCAAAAATACGGAAAAACGACATCATGCGACTTAGAAGACGAGTGTGACTTAAGTCGCATTCGACGATACAATTTCATACGAGTGATTCAAAAATAGAGCTCCAGATCTGTGTCCAACTTAGTATGGGCCACCTATACGTTGCGTTCCGCGAGGGCAGTTCAGGAGTTAAATCTATCACCGTTCAAACTGTTTTATTCCGAATTATTGAAATACTATCTCCAAATAGATAGATAGACAGAATATTCTTTATTGTATGTACACCAGGATTACATACGAGAATTAAACAATAATATAGTAGAGTACAATTGGCGGCCTTATTACTAAAAGTAATTTCCTTCAGACAACCATTTACAGACAGATAGAAACTAATATTAAACGCTTCGCCTCTCTGTAAGCCCCCTAACCGAGAAGATATACACTGCCTGAAATATACATAATCATACTCACCGGTTCACTCTTTAGACGCTCATCACAACCAAAACTTCAAAATCAAAATTTCAACACCAAAATTTTGCAAACAATTACCAGTAAGCGGGTCGAGTTTTTCGATCTCGTAGTAATCGATGGGAGTGCCGCCATCGTCTTCGGGCTTCTCCCAGGTGAGCGTGCATCCGTTCTTTGTGATGTCGGCCACTTCCAATGGTCCCTTGGGCTTGGATGGACGGCCTGCGAAGTTACACGGTTCGATTATTTATTTTGAATGAACGAAATGAACAACGCAGCGTGGGCAGGCCCCTCACCAAATGGTCTGACGACCTGGTTACGGTGGCGGGGAGTCGCTGGATGCGGGCGGCACAACACCGGGAAGCTTGGAAAACCATGAGGGAGGCCAATGTCCCGCAGTGGGCGTCACATGGCTGATGATGATGATGAACGAAATATTGTTAAGTAAATGAACCGATTCCATTTAGTCCTTTGATGATTTGGGCTTGAATGGTCGCCCTGCGACGTTACACAGTTCGAGTGTTTATTTTGTATCAACGAAATGAGGTTGAACGAAATGAATCATCCAATTTAATTCAGTCTTTTTTTACTTCGCAACTATGTTTTTCTTTAGAGAGTTTATCTAGAATGGGGTGTGGAGTACAGTGTGGAATGTCACTAAATTTAATGAAATTGCCAAAGGCTAATTGGGCCACGCTACAAGATACCAAGAATACAAAGGACTATCATTACACGCTAACTGTGACATTCTGCTCGTAGGCAGGTCACATTTAGGATTGATTGTCTCTTACGATGTGACCATCGTAGAAAATCAATACCGTGACGTGAAGATAGCAAAGAATTCAATAATACGACATAAGGCTCTGGGGCACGAAGATATGAAGCGGCGGCGACCCGACGAAGGGGCACTCCTTATAGTGTGGTGAAGTTGGGTGGTGCCGTCTGGGCGTACTAGGGCGTACTTAAATTAATAAGGCGCCATTCTAGGGTTCTTGACATGAGTGATAAGAACATTATTTGCAGAACTTCAATAAAGTGGTTTTATTTCAATGATAAAAAGAAGGCTTCGATCAAAAACAGAATAAAACTTGTAGGCAAAAGTTGAAGTGGCAATGAAAATCCGAAAGAAATCTAGAATGGGTGACGTAATTTTAAATTTTGAGTTTAAGATGACCGAATGAAATAAAATAACAGAAATGGTGTAAGAAGGTGTGCACCGTTACAAGGCTAACTCACCAAGCACTGTAATCTCGAGTTCGGCCTCGTCCTCGCCGACCTCGTTCTTGGCCTTGATGACGTATTTGCCGGTGTTGGCGCGCTTGCTCTTCGTCATGAGGAACTTAGTGCTGTAGTCAATGTTCACTATCTCCAGGTTCTCCGGCTCGCCGGTCTTCACCTGGGGTGAAAGAGGTCAAGGTCACTGATAGGATTTTAACGATGCTTCTTTGTACATGTGGCCGACGGCCTAGTTCGACGTCTGCGCCGTCTGCGCCGTTTTGGACGGAAGAGAAATAGTTAGTTAGTGTTTTAGGGGTCTCGGAATCGGATAGGATGTTAAAAAGATAAAAAAAATTAGTTGTCTGCTAATATCGTGTTTGATTTAGTTTCTGTTTTTTAGGTTATAGATAGATACATAGAAAATGTTTAAAGTAGCTTTTTTAAACAGAATATTTCAGTGATATTGACACCATTGTTTTGCGATCTCCGTGTAATATGGTTTGACACTCCTTTGTTTACGACGGGAAGCTGATAGATAGCCATTCCCATTTTTGAAAGATGGGAATGGCCATCTATCAGCTAGTTAAAATTTATTTTATTGCGTCTGAATTCGATTTCTCACACGAAATTGTACCTTACGCCCTTGCAAAAAGTAAACACCATGAAAGTTAAATAAATGACATCTTTGTCCTGAAAACACTCCGTTACGATTACAGCCGGCTAGCCGAAGAACTTTAATTCCAAAGATACTAGGAGACTAGACTTGACCACGAATTCAGGATTATCCAGTTGATTTCTCACATAAAATTTAACACTTACGATTGCTTAAAACGCCGATTAAAATAGTCTGTGGTGGAGATTTTACAGGAAAAACGTCGTAACCGCAGGTTAAATAAACTGTCACCTAATAGTGCTTTAGAGGGATCGTTTTTTATAAATAAGGCCGGTATATCTTTGCAATAGCTATTAGCATGAGGCTAAGTGCGGAAATCAGGTCTAACTAACTATCTTTGCTATAAAGTCCAAATCCAATAAAAATACTACCTCCTTGTCTTTGAAGAACCACGTGACGGTCGCCGGCGGCTCGCCGAAGACTTTGACGTCCAAGGACACCGGCAGACCAGCCTTCACCGTGATCGGGTTCAGGTTTGTGCGGTCGATTCTTGGTTTCACTGGGGGAAGAAGAGAGAACATTATAATTTATTTGTGTTAGGAATATTAGTTATTGTTGTGTTTTTAAAGTTATTTGTACCTGTATCTAGCATTAGGATTTAAAATAAACTAGAGCACATTGAAAATTTACGCTTACATATACCACCGAGCGTTATGCGCAGGATCACGAAGGATATTCTTTCTATACGAGCTATGTGTTATTTTTAAGTATTGCACGATTTTTGGCATTGATAAATGATTATATTACTCATTTGGAGGATCCGGTGACAGTCTGTTAGATTTCGCACCCCGACCTAATTCACCTAGGTGAATTAGCTCAGGTGAATTAGGTTTACGCCAGGGTTTGGACTGGTTGCAGTCCAACCATATTGGCCAACAAAATTAATGTTGGCCCAATAAACGTCGTAACACCTTTACTACGGCCTAACCTAACCTAACCATTTAAAAGATGGGGAAAAATCACAAAAAAAATATTCTAAGATAGTAACGATGTTTCCTGGGTCAGCTAGTTTGCTCTCTTCTGAGATTAAAAAAATAATATATATTTATTTCGAAAGGTATACATCACACACTTAATTGTTGGCAACAATTAAATTAAACGTTATTTTTTACCTCAATCGGCTTCCACCCATGAGCAAAACTGAGACACTTACAGTGATAAATAGGAGGTGAGCAATAAAGTGAATTGAATTGAATTGATCAAAGCTTTTGCCCGCGACTTCGTCCGCACATAACGAGTAATTCCGGGATGAAAAGTATTTCATGTCCTTCCCCGGGACCCAAACTATCTCCATACCAAATTTCATCTAAATCCGTTCAGCCGTTATTGCGTGATTGAGTAACTAACATCCAAACATCTTCACAAACTTTCACATCCTACTACTAATCTTATAAATGTGACAGTTTGTGAAGTAGTTTGGATGTTTGTTACTCAATCACGCAATAACGGTTGAACGGATTTACACGAAACTTGGCGTACGGATAGATAAAGACCTGAATTGAGACATAGTAATGCATTCCCGCAGGATAATCTTTATTTTAAGTTTAAAACAGATGGCGTTGTGCAAGCGAACGTTGTGTTTTAAACATAGATGGCGTTGTGCAAGAATCGTATAAACGGATTCTGTGGCGGTGCGAAGTTCGCGGGTTTATATTGGCGGAATTCTACTCACAGAAGCGAGCCTTAGCCGTGTGCCAGTTGGTGTTCTCGGAAGGTTCAGACTGGCCCGCCTTGTTGACGGCGCGCACGCGGAACTGGTACTGGTTGCCCTCTTCCAGCTTCGGCACCACGCCTTGGCACACGTTGCCTTGGACCTCTATCGCCTGGAGGGGGGAAGCGGCCCGTCTTATGAAGGTACTGAGTTGGCATAAAGGGTAAAATCGAAGACACATAAGCGCAGCACGTTAATGTGGGCTAACGTGCTGTGGGCCCGTACACAAAACTGCGATGCGACGTCGCATCGTAAAAATCTGCGAGCTCGCGCGACGCATCGCAAGAGCTTGCGAATTGATTTGCATCGGCGTTCATAATAATAGTAATAAATGGATGAACCCGAAATCTTCTTTGTTTCTTTTTCCTGTATCATCTTAGCAATAACAGAAGTGAGCACTTTTTTTACGATGCATGTCACGACCTAGATTACAAAATACGTTCAGTACGATTGACGGTCACCGAAGGAATGGTCACCCGAATCGTGGAAGGGAGATAGATGCCTTGCCGCACGAAATCGCATCGCAGCAATTCGTGTCACTGATTCGTAGTTTTGGGTACGAAGCCATAAACAGAGCCCACTGTTGGGCATAGGCCTCTTCTCTTTCACGCCAACCCATCCGGTCCGGTTAATGTGGGCTATTATCAGCACATGGAGACGCAGCACACAGGTGTTTAAACGACTAATAAACGGCTAATGTCTCTCTTTTAGCACTGGCTATTGACCCGAAAGCAAGTCCTTTAGTCTGCTTTTTAGAAAATTACGCCATATTTTTGTGATGACCAACTGCACCGCTTTCTCTGGAAACCTTATCTTTTATGCCCTATCAAATTCACTGGAGAAAACATTAAAAAACATAGTTATAAGACAAATGAGTGTCTGAGGTGTTCATAAATGACAGCGGTTGAAATTGCCAATCCGCCGTGGGCACGCGTGGTAATTAAGCCGATATTAGAGCTCTGAGAAAAGGCCTGTGCCCTGCGGTGGGACATATTAGACTACATAAAAAAATGGTACATTTAACAGGTTTAGTAGCGATTATTTGTTAAATAAACTAAGGGAATTAATCTTAATTCCCGACGTTTTGGGCAACGTCACAGTGGTGTCCCATTGAATGTATAACTTAAACAATACTATGTATTAAAAGTCGATACAAGGGATATCTCACCTTGACAAACTCCCCACGATCCCTGTCCATCAACTCGATGACATAACCCGTAATCGGGGCACCGTTGTCCCTTATAGGCGGCTCCCACTTGAGCTTCACCGACTTCTCGTCCCAGTCGACGATGTCGGGCAAACCGGGCGGGCACGGCACATCGTATGGGTTCTTTGCCAGGATAGCGTGGTCCGTGTCCAGTGGCTCCGACTCTCCTTCTTCGTTGAGAGCTTTGACACGGAACTGGTACGTGTGGAGAGGTTCGAGACCTGTTGAGATGGGGAATTGGTTAGTCGGTCTTAGGTCTGAATGAGTGGCTAGCATTTCCAAAAGTAAAATTACGAGGATCAATATTGTGCTGGTCAGTGCCTTGATATACATCTTTTTACGCATAAAAAATGTACCCAAGATTTGCACAAAGTCAATATCTCCACTTAGGCTCATCGTGGCTACGTAGATTCAAGTCACGCTCAAAACAATTTTTGTTTCTTTTCTAAAATAACTAGTACTGTTCGTGACTGCCGCACGCAAAAAATATATTATATATGAGAGTTCACAATTCACTCGGATCAAGGAGAAAATGAATGAAAAACCACGGAGCAAAATTGAATGATGCCGAATGAATCCAAACGTATATTCATTCTTTGTTCACTAATGAATTAATTCGGCTTCGACGTCCACTCTGTGTTTTGAATTTACATGTATTCTGAGTTCACTAACGAATCAATTCGGCATTCGACGTTGATCCTGTGTTTAGAATGTACATTCATCATCATCAACCCATTATGTCCCCACCGAGGGCACGGGTCTCTTCCCTGAGGAAGGTATAGGCCATACTCCACCACGGGGGCCAAGTCCGGATTGGTGTACATTCGTCCTGTGTTTATTAATTAACTAATTCGGCATTCGTCTTTCATGTCTATGTTTAGATGATTCATTCCGAGTGAAAGACAGATATAGAAACAAAAATTACCCGTCTGATTCGCATTTTTGCTTACCGGTGACTTTAGCCTCCAGCTTGTCAGGATCCACGGTGCCAGCCGGCTGCCACTTGCCGGTGAGGACGTCCATCTTCTCGATGACGAAGGCGCTGAGCGGTAAGCCACCCGTGTGCTTCGGCTTCTGCCAGCTCAGCTTCACGTGGTCGGCGTGGACGTCCGACACTTCAAGCGGGCCTTCCGGTTTACCAGGCTTGTCTGTGTGATGAAAGATAATAATAATAGAATAGAATATTTATTGGGCAAAATATTAATACAGAGCTTTACCATAAAATGTTACTTAAATGCTACACAAAATTAACGATTAGCTTCTGTCGCTGTGCTAGGTTAAAAACCTGTTTCAAGCAATCAGTGCCAATTCCCCTGGAAATGGAACTTGGATTGTAAATAATATTAAGTTCTATTTGATAATAATAATTTAAATGATTTTTTAACGTAATAAAATAATGCCTCTGTGGTTGTTACCTGTAAATTTGCCTCTTAAATAAATAAATTACTTTCATACAACACAATCACTTGTCCTGATCCCAAACTAGGGTACCCTGTGCTATGCAATGCAGATGTAAGATGCGTTTGAAGATTGTGGCTAGCGAGTTGGGTGTTTGCGCGCGCGAATTTGTGACGTCTGTAATGGCAGTAATCAAACAGCTAGTCTAGTTATAGAAAATAAAAACGTGTTCTAGAAAATTTGGGCAATGAATGTTTTTTTTTGTATGGAAAGGCCAAAGAGCACCGCAATCTCCACTGCGGTCTCATGTCACCTTGAGTAGATGCCGGCATTTTTCTATGAAGAGTCGGCGATGATCAATATGGTGTTGGAACCCTTGCTCTCCCCGCTTGTGAGAAACAAAGTCTAGCACAGTTATCTCCACTGAGGCCTCATTAGTTCCAATTTCTAGTGCCAATCAGAGAAGAGAGTTCTTCCACAAGGAGTCGGTTAACGTGTCAGAATTATCTTTCTCACATTTACTTTATATTGCCATGTAAGAAACACAATAAAACTCACCCAGCACGGTAATCTCTACTGTGGCCTCATCAGCTCCCACCTCGTTGGTGGCCTTGAGCGTGTAGATCCCGGAGTTCTTCCACGAAGAGTCGGTGATAGTCAACTTGGTGTTGTAGTCCTCGTTCTCGATTTTGACGCCGGCCTCCAGGCTGCTCTCCAGGGTCTGGTGGTGGAAAGGATCGGTTAATGATCGCGTCTGGTATTTACATGCTCTGTCAAAATCAACGAATCAGCCCGTACGCGTCCACTGCTGGACATAGATCTCTCCCAAAGCAGGCCACCTATCTCTGACCTCGGCTTTCCTCATCCAGCCGCTGCCAGCAATCTGGCTAAGATCATCGGTCCAGAGACCTGGTGGGCGTCCTGCGTTGCGTTTGCCAGCTCCTGTTCTCCACTGGAGAACCTTTGTACCACATCGACTATCAGTCAACTTTCAACATTGCCATGAACTAATCTGTTCCCTTCTTTATTAACACTGTGCAGTAAACAAATTAATTTCATACTTGACCAAATTATAATACATAGAAATTATATAATTATAACACTTACATATTGTACAATCAACATGTACATCTTTTATAGACCCCAACATGGTACTAGACTCAATCAGAAAGAAGTGAAATGACACTAAAGCATAATTAACTCTCATTCCAACCGATAAATTGAGACAGGTCAGCCGAGTCGCAATGAAAATTTACGCCAAAAGATGGCGCTTAACGCTATATAAAGCGTTGTGATAAGCACAGAAAGAGAAATTTCGCAGAGTCGGAGCGTGGTCCGCTTGACTTAGTTGACTTAGCAGAAACTTTTGTTGTTTAAATTTCTTTTTACGTCACAGTTGCAACTTTTTTCGTTCAAAAACGTACCTTATTGTCAAAGACCCAAGCCTTGGTTGGCGGCGGCTCGCCCTTGATGTCGACGTCCAGCTTGATGGTGATGCCGGCGCGCACGCGCACCGCCACCATCTTGTCGCGGTTGATGTGCGGTTTCACTGCGGGGAAATAGACCTTGTTAGAGAGGCCGTAGGGTCATTTTTACAATGCCAGTTAGGACTTTTATCATCCAGTAAGTCACAGCCGAGACCAGCGTTTAGACGCCCAGGTTTGGTCCCAGTTTATAACTTGAGGGACTCCTACTTTTACATTAGATCCTGAGGATTTAACTCTATTAATATATAGGAAAGTTTTAGAGTTATCTAGTAGATGTATGGTGTGCATAAAAGAGTATTAATCTAATCTAACTTATCTTTACGTGAGAATAGATAGATAGATAACACTTTATTGCAGACGAGTAATCTGGCTGACAATACTTACAGAACCTAGCCTTAGCCAGGTGCGGCTGTGTAGGCTCGCTGGGCTCCCCCGGGCCGGCCTTGTTGACGGCGCGCACGCGGAACTGGTACGTATTGCCTTCCTTCAGGTCCGGAACGCGCGCTTTGCATTCGGGCGTCTGTTGGAACATACATGACAAATCTTCATAACCAAGAATAATACTGCAACCAATACCAGGGAAAGCGGGTAGTGCAACTTAAATGGCAGTGGGCAGGACGACGTATGTCGCCAGGAAGATGGAGGGTGGAGCCGTAAAGTCCAATAACTTGTTCGATCTTATGATGAGTTTTAAAGAAGCCATAGCAACAAGATGAATAGATTAACGAAAATCGTCAATAAATAAATCCACAAAACCACCACTTTAATAGCAAATCAATTACACTGAAATTTAGATTCTTAATTTATTAAGATAGTAGGAGATTCTCGCCCAGCGGATTAGTAAGTTGAAGTGGCAGTGGGCGGGGCACATAGCACGCAGTACTGATGGCCGATGGGGCGAAAAGTTCTCGAATGGAGGCCACATATCGGCAAGCGCAGCGTAGGACGACCAGCCACAAGATGGACAGATGACCTCATCCAAGTGGCAGGAAGACGCTGGATGCAAGCCGCTTCCAACCGGTCTTTTTGGAAATCCATGGAGGAGGCCTACGTTCAGCAGTGGACTACTTGTGGCTGAATGAAGAGATTCCCGCCATGCATGCCCGTTTACGTGCACGAGTCTCTCTCACTTAGAAAATGCCTATTCCCTGTGTAGGACTTATGGGACAGAACGCTTACTTATCTAGATTTAGGGAGCAGCATTATGCTCTCGATCCGACTTTCGAGTGTACGTTTCTCCTATAGAAAAGTTCACACGGCGGCTGCACTCACATTGGTAGTGACGGCCTCTTGCCACGAGCCGAACTTCTCCTTCTTCTCGATGACGTAACCGGTGATGGGCGCCCCGCCAGTGTTCTTGGGCGCCTCCCATACCAGGTCCACGCGGTTCTCGTCCCAGTCGTCGATGACCGGCGTTGAGGGCTTGCCTGGCGCGTCTGTCGGGGGAATACGGGGTTAAAAGGTCTAAGCATAAGATATTTAAGATAAGCTCGCCTCTTTAAATGGTATTTTTGTATTTAATGTAACATTCAATTTTTCGTGTGCAAGTGTAACTATTTAGGGGGTCCAACAGTAAAGTTTACACTGAAGAACTGGGGTGCGCCTCGGATGGCAAATCGGATGAACGACTCGGATGGCAAACTAAAATTCATCAACTAATATTCTGACCCAGATAGAACTTGAGGTAACTTGCAAAATTAAATTTAAACTTGAGGCAAGGGGGACGCCGTACATTTGTACAAATGACCTCAGTCTGGGTGTATTTCCATGTTTGTGATGTCCTTGCCTGGTTACCATAGCACAGGGTATCCTAGTTTGGGACCAGGTCAAGTGATTGTGTTGAGTGGAAGTTATTTATTTATTTAATTAAAAACAAACTTGCAATATGCCGCTCGGAAAATACCGCAGGGATTATTAGCAATGCTTGCCTTGAATTCTTAATGACTAACTTTTTAATTTTAAGTCTATTTTCATCCTGCAGAAGAGAGCCATCCGATTTATTTGCAATTAGGGGATTCGCTAAGAGATATCTTTAAAGAAACTAACATCTTAACAGTTGCAAGTAAATATATTTATGAAAAACGCACATAATGTTAGAAAAAATATCAAAGACTTCGAAAATGTTAGTAGCCATCATAATTTTATTTTAATACTAGAAATAAACATAAATTGTCATTTCCACAATTTACACTGGCAAAAGTTAATACGTCCTTTATGGGGCACTTTATAAGCTTCTACAACAAGATTCCTCAAGATATTAACAACGCGGTTAAAAAACTCTGTGCAAAAAAGCTTACTATAAAATCAAGCATTATTTAGAAGACAAAGATGTTTGGCATTTAACAGTAGATTAATATTAATTACAGGACGATTGTGACTAGTGTTCAACACATTCATGACTAATATTATAAGTTGAAAACTCTGTTAATTAAGTTAAAACGCTTTTTGAAAAGAATAAAAGTGGAGTTTCTTTGTTAGCTTCTTCTCCACATAATCTATTAATTGTGAAACTAACAACTGACATTCATTGAGTAAACATTCTGTTTTGTAATGAATAAAAATATTTGAATTGAATTGAATGAATTCTTTACCCTAACCTCGTACTCCCCAACTCTTGGAAAACCTTTCTCTAAATCTCCATGTTTGTGGAGATTCTTATCAAAGACTAGATACCTAGACTAGACCCCGTGAACTTCGTATCACCGACGTCAACCGTTTTTTTTCTTCTCACCGTTTAAACCTTCCCTGGACTTCCACAAACATATAAAAACAACAATTAGCCAAATCGGGCCAGCCGTTCTCGAGTTTTTGTGAGACTAACGAACAGCAATTCATTTTTATAAATAAGATTATTAACACATCACAAGGATTCTTAATAATGATCAAGTGTCTTGAGAGGCCCAGATTCGTCCTTTTCCTTGACGGCCTTTAGCCTGAACTCGCACTCCTCTCTTTTTTAGAGAACCTTGATCTCCATCTCGGGGTTCCTACCAAGATACTACAAGGATTCTTAGCAACTAACCATGAAGATTCTCAACTCACCATAAGAATTCTTAGCGATCATAGAGTGGTCCATCTTGAGGCTTTCGGATTCGCCTTTCATTATCTTTCACCTGGTTGTGCAATAAAGTGTTCTCTATCTATCTATCTATCTTTCTCGTTGACGACCTTAACCCTGAACTCATAGTCCTCTCCTTCTTGGAGAACCTTGGTCTCCATCTACGTGTTCCGATAAAGATACTACAAGGATTCTTAGCAACTAACCACGGAGATTCTTAACTCACCATCGGTAATTCTTAGCAATGATCGAGTCCGAGAAAGACAGATTTGTCTTAAGTGGCTCAGATCGGCCTTCCGCATTGATGGCTTTTACCCTGAACTCATATCCCTTTCCTAATTGGAGACCCTTGATCTCCATCTCCGTGTTCTTAGAAAGACAAGACAAGGATTCTTTCGCGACTCACCATAAGGATTCTTAGCAATGATCGAGTGGTCCGTCTTGAGGGGTTCAGATTCGCCCTCCTCATTGACGGCCTTAACCCTGAACTCGTACTCCTCTCCCTCTTGGAGACCCTTGACCTCCATCTCCGTGCCGTCGGTCTTCCCGACCGGCACCCAGCGGCCCGTCGCTTTGTTGAGCTTCTCGACCACGTAGCCGGTGACAGGTTTGCCTGGGGGATGGGGGTAAGGTAGGTAAGTATAATCTGTGGTGTGCAACAAGATTAGTGACAAAAGACGGACTTATTGGCCGAAAAAGAGCGTTAAAAGGACATTACACTAAAGAAAAGAAAATTCATACATAAACTCACGCCTGTATCCCAAAGGGGAAGGGAGAGATAACAAGTACTAGAAAACGGCGTGCGTGCACACAACGGCTAATGAATGTTGAGGAAGCGAAAGTGATCTGTCAGGATCGTGGCAAGTGGCAGTCGCTGGTCTCTGCCTACCCCTCCGGGTTACAGGCGTCAGTTTATGAGTTTATGTAATAATTTTTTAAAGGACTGTCAAATCTCGAAAAGTGTCCACTTTGCAAGCTCGTTCAATTTCAAGTTCCCATTAGAACACTACGGTCAATTTGACCGGGTAAGTTGGCCGAACTGTCAAAATAACTGCCTGACCTTAAAAACCTTTCAACATTTTTTGTTTGTCTTTTTTTATGTAATTGTGTGTGTCTCTGTGGTTGTGTCTCTGTGTGTGTGTGTGTGCAAATGGTTTATGTAACTATCTATCACAAAAAAAGGCTGAGACTCCCGTACCTCCATCATCCTCTGGCTTCTTCCAGCTCAGCTTGCAGCCAGACTTGGTCACATCGGCAACCTTCAACGGGCCAGTGGGCTTGCCCGGAGCGGACAGCACTGTGATCTCCACAGTGGCCTCGTCAGAGCCATGCTCGTTGGTGGCGAGGATGCGGTAAGTGCCCGTCATGGCGCGGACAGCCTCCTTGATGTCTAGTTTTGTGTTGTAGTCCACGTTAATGACGTTTTCAGTCACCTGTTGGGTGAAGGGAATGATTGTGGGTTGTTTATTTAGTAAAGGTCAAATTCAGTCAAGGCAGAACCTTTCGTAAAGGGTCTGAATGGGGAACTTGCGTCAAACTTAGCTTGAAGTGGCATTGCTTTTATGCAACAGAACACATAGCAAAAGTCAAGATTTTCTTTTTAAATAAAAATTCCCAAAAAATGCGAAAAATCAAGTAACTCTAGTAAATCAAGTTTTCTAAACACTTGTTTAGATGTGCAGATGCGTAAAATGATAAATTTACGAGATAACTCAAATATTGATAAATGCTCCATA
This sequence comes from Yponomeuta malinellus, assembly GCA_947308005.1. NCBI lineage: Eukaryota > Metazoa > Arthropoda > Insecta > Lepidoptera > Yponomeutidae > Yponomeuta > Yponomeuta malinellus. The sequence continues at coordinate 5,038,844 of OX371019.1, forward strand.
CATTATAAGGCGTTACGTTCAAGTTGTGACGTCATTAGAATTTCGCTAAGTAAATAGTTAACTGTAGTGCTGTCTCTTCGAATTTCCCAGAAAAGAGCGTAAAAGAATGTTCACAAGGCTTTTACGTACAATTGTAACTTGGCATACTATAAGCAATAAATAAATTCATTCATATATATATATATATAGTTGATACAATTATATTACAATTACAATGCTTACTTGACTCTAGAATATACTGTGAATAATGATCCATGGTATATTCAGAAACGTGGTATATACGTCATTAACTCACACTAACTCTCTCTTCTTCTCCCTTCCACTCTCTTCTTCCTCTGAAAAGTCAGACTAGGATGTTCTATGCACAATTTAAGTAACTTTGGTCAGTTTCTCACCTCCTTCTCATCGGCCTTCCACTTCTGGAACCACTGCACCTTGGGCGCGGGTTCACCCTTGACGTTGACGTCGAAGAAGATCGGCTTGCCCGCGCGCACCGCCACTGCCTTCAGGTTGGTGCGGTCGATGCGCGGCTTCACTGAGAACATGCGACAATGGTTAGCTCGGAATAGAGTAGAGTACAGTGCCACAAAGATCTGACTGAACGTGGTCGAAAACGGAACTAACGTCGCCATTTTGTAAAACAAATCAAAGCAAAACCTATGGTGCAGGACCTCTTAAACATAGGTGTCAATTCCAAGCAGAATCTAGATTGTTAATAAAGCAAACAAAAGACCTAGTCCAAGAAAGGGGTGTTTTTTGACTAGCAGTTCGACACTATAGAGGCTACGTAAAAATATACCCCTGGATGTAAGCAATTTTAACCCTAAATGTCACAGCAACGCCCTCGTTCAAACGTCACCCACGCTCATAAATATCCTTGTAGCACTGTAGAAAATACTGTATGTAAATAATGTAAACAAAAACTACTAGATGGATGGAGTCTACTAGGTGGCGTTGGGACCGCCCAACAAATGTTGGAATAGAAGGCGCTACGCTGAGGCAACGAATCCAATCTCCCTAACATTTTCTCGCGATTTCAAAGTTTTTCTCAGTAAAAGTTGTTCGTATCGACGTGGAGAAACCCCATTTTCGAAATTAATTATTTTGTTATACCATGTACACTTACAAGCCTTGTGCCTGATCATGGTCATCTTGGTAGGGTCCGAAGGCTCGGACTGGCCGGCCTTGTTCACGGCGATCACGCGGAACTCGTACTCGCTACCTTCGGGCAGACCCTCCACTTTTCCAGAGGTCTTATCTCCGGGCACCTGGTGGAAATGGAGTAAGTTTGAGGATTAATGCCAGCTGCTGCTGTATTATACCACCAGCAGCTAGCCGGTGGTAGAGTTACTGTGTGGTCATTTTGACGGTAATTTTGAATAACCATTGCGAATGTGGGAGGGGCTGCCACAACGGGCAAACCCTCTTCCGTTTCATTAACACTAACACTATGTTTACTCATCCATGGAAAACATTCACTTGTTAAATGAGGTTGCTTTTCAACCAGCCACATGGTCAATCTATCTTGTTGTGGATGTATTTCTGGATGAGAGCACCACCTTCGCTTTTGGGTGGGCAGCACTTAATCTTTCAGCCCTCTGGGCTGCGTTTTCAATTCAAATTTTATTATGACAATTCGATATGCATTGCTATTTGTTATTCTGTGGGCAATCGACTTTGCAATGTATATCAAATTGTCATAGTAAACTACGAATTGTAGTTCTAAACAAATGTTTTTTTTTCCTTTCTACGAAAGGGTGTCGTGGTTTACCGAGCTTCTCCAAAAGGACAAGTTGGTAAACTAGTTTCTGCCTTACCATCTGGGTGAGACGTGAGGTTTATGAGCTATACAGGGCACCAAACATACCTCAGCAGCAGTCTCCCAGTCAGTGGCGCCCTTAGGCCGCTTTTGGATGATGTACTTCTGGATGGGGGCGCCACCATCGCTCTTGGGCGGGTCCCACTTGATCTCGGCGCTCTGGTTGTCGTGGTCGGCCACCACGCAGTTGCCGGGCTTGTCCGAGATGTCTGGCGGGGGGAGGAAAAGTATTAGCCCAATTCTATTTTACCTTAATTTTTCTACGTGTCATCTTCAGCCATTTGACGCCCAACTGCAGGACATAGGCCTCCCTCATGGTTTATATGTGTGGTAACTTATAATTGGCCACCTGTTTTTTTAAAGGTCGTGTTACTGTGTTATGTGCTGTCAGTTTTCTTAATCTAATATATAAAAATCTCGTGTCACAGTGTTCCGAAACGGCTTCACCGATTTTTATGAAATGTTTTTTTTTTTGTGTATATCTGGTAGGTCGTAAGCTGATGAATACGGCAAAACAACGTTTGCTAGGTCTGCTAGTATCAAATAAAATTCTTGTTCTATTATAAGGATTGGTCTTATAAACTATCCATCGAAAGAAAAGGCTATTGAGAAATCAAATTTGGCAGCCTACTGAAGGACCGGTTAACGGTATGGAAACGGCCATAAATATTTTTTCATTTTATAAAATATTTCCCTTATAAAAAGAACTTTATCCAGTAGCAATTAAACCATTAAACTGCCACCAGTCCTTACCGAACGGAACTTCGTGGTTAGGTTCCAGCCAGCCTACTCTGTAACTGTCCACTGTATGGGTTATCAATTTTGAAGTATCGGAAGTGTCAAAATGTGTATGTATTTGACAGTTCGGAGTAGGTTAAATCGAACGAGTCTGTACAGCAGAGGAGTTACGAATTAGCACTCCAGGCCAGTGTCAGTACGCTCAGAAAATAGATTGCTTGATTGATTGTAACAAGCAATGTTACTATAAAAGCAATGTATGTAAATTGAAGGCTCTGTTAATTAAGTACCTGTCTTGAAAAGAGTAAATGTGTCGTTTCTTTGTTAGTTTCTTCTACACATAATCTATTTTTCTGAAACCGACAATACTACAGTTGTTAGATTTTGACGTTTATTAAGTCACAATGTATTGTAATACGATAAATAAAAATTAGTACCTATTAAGCTCGCCTTTGTACAATAAAGAATGTTCTTTTCTAATATTAAGTTTAAGTTTGTAAAGTAGTTTAAGCTTTAGAAGTAGTAAAGTGTCTCTAATGTAAGCTTTTAGTGTAACAAGTAGAATAAACAGCAATTCCTTACCGAAGGGATTCTTAGCCAGTATGGCGCGTTCGGCCTCCAAAGGCTCGGAGTCTCCCTCGTCGTTGACGGCCGTCACGCGGAACTTGTACTGGTGCCCGGGCTCCAGGCCGGTCACCTCCATTTCCAGGGGCTTCTTGTCGCCCGCCACTCTGGAGGGAGGAGACAGTCAATGGTGTAACGAGTTATATACGCATTAGCGTGATTGTTTGGCATTCTCGTTATTATACCTAAAGAGAATGAAAGGTGACTGACAATTTCGTTGACAGTAACGTCGTTACCATGCCGGCGGACGAGGGTTCGATACCCTGTACATTTCAATGAAAGAAAGAAAAGAAAGAAAGACATTTATGACATGAAGGCATGACAAGTAACATCCCATCCTATGTCCAACATGACTGCAATAAATGAATATCAATATGAATAGTAAATACAAAGGAAAAACAAGTTAGATAAATACAAGATAGGACAAGGCAAAGTCAGAGCGTCAGAGTGCATCCTGTGGTGTACATATTGCCTCAGTCTAGGTGTATCTCCATGTTTGTGATGCCCTTGCCGGGTTACCAAGTCGCTGTGTTGTTTGTGTGAAAGTTATTAGTGACCCCCATTTGATAAGTAAAAATTGTTACATATATATGCTACTGACTTGATTCCGATTTATTTATTAAAACGCTGTCGCATAAACCGTGGCAAACTACGAGTGTGAGAGCATCGTGAACCATTAATAGCTGCTATCATATTATCAATAGTAATCTCGGTAGAGCTGTGGTAGCGGAGCGATAGAACGCCGGCTTTTCATTTGGGAGGTGGTGGGTTCGAATCCCGGTACTTTGTTTTCTAAGTTAGGTACGTACATTTTGTAAAGGTATAGTAGCAATACCACTCGCTAACTGTGAAGGAAAACATCGTGAGGAAACCCTAGTGCCTGAGGAATTTACATACCTCAGCACTTGCTACGTACATACGTACAATGGCCCAACTATGAGGCTAAGTGCGGAAATCTCCAGTCTAACTAGTAATGTCGGATTCCTCACCTGCCCACGCGCACCCACTTCCCGGTGGCCATGTCCATCTTCTCAAGCTCGTACTCCTTGATGGGCGAGCCACCGTCATCGTCAGGCTTCTCCCACTTCACCTTGCAGCCCTCAGCGTGGATGTCGGACACTTCCAGCGGGCCTAGGAAGTGGAAGTTTAGTTAGGTTTGGTAGGGAAAAGGGGTGAAGTTTGCCGAAACCGATATGCCGGCGTCTTGTGGCACATATCGGTCTAAAATAATCCTTCAACCTATAAGATTAGACTACCTGGAGAAGATCGGTCCGTCAGCCGTCACGGGGCCACGCTTTTTAGGGTTCCGTAGTCGATAACGGAACTCTTATAGTTTCGCCATGTCCTTCCGTCTGTCTGTCTGTCTGTCCGCGGCCTAGCTCAGAGACGATTAGTACTAGAAAACTGAAACTCGGGATAGACATACATATTAACCACGCCGAAAAAACGGTAGAACAATAACTAAAAACAACTTTTTAGGGTACCTCCCCTGCACCTACTTTTTTGTCTCGCTCATACGGTCGCTTAAAAATATTGTGGGTGTAGGAAGAGCACTTTTCGATTTAGGGTTCTGTTTGCGAAATATTAGGCTTTAAAGCGCAATTTTTTGTTCGATTATGGCGTCCCCCCGTTGATTGTAGAAACGTGAAACAATTCAGCGCAGTAGCACATATAATGAACTTAAAAGGAAAACTATCACGGCTAAGGCTTTACAAGTTAACGAGTAATAGGCGAAGAACTTATAAAAGAAAAATTTCATACAAAATCCATTGAAAATTACTTTGATGAAGTTGTTAGTTCTGTAAAGCAGATAAAAAAACCTTCTTTCTACAGAACCTTACACTACGCGTGGCCCGACACGTAATTGGTCGGTTTTTTGGTCTCGTATTCTAGTCTCTAACCTTGTAAGTATAAGGAATGTTTCAATTTGAATTGTTGCGTTCGCACGTTTGCCTCTGTTGACGACCTCTTTAGTTTTTAATACGGTAATAACGAAAGGGAAGTCGTAGCAGAGCAAAAAGTTAACTAACTTTGAAATACGACATACTATCTATCTACCTTCAGGGTCTGATGTAGTGGGTTTGCTAGTCTAAAAGAGACGTTTTGACTAGTTTCTAAAAAATAAGTATCTAGATACTTAAAGGATCTGGGTGATATCTGCTCAGCGGTGTCGCAAATCTAGTGCCACAACATAAAGGTCTCTTACAAAACCTATCAGTCAAGGCTAACATTTGTTTGTAATTAGCTAAGACCAGCTTATACCCTGATCTGATACCTTGATTGGCATGTCTCGGGGAGGTCTGAGTGTATTGTATTGAACGTAGCTTACCCTTTGGCGAGCCGGGCTTGCTAAGCACGGTGAGCTCCACAGTCTCGGTGTCGAAGCCGTTGCAGTTCTCCGCGCGCAGTGTATAGGAGCCGGTGTCGCGTCGCACCGCGTTCACGATGGTGAAGTCCGTGTGATACTCCTTATTCTCAATCTTGATGCGCTCCGTGTTGACCAGCTTAATGTTCTCGCGCCACGACCTGAGTGGTTTAGATGGGGGTGAAAACGAGCTTTTAACTCACAAATCACGGAACATTGGCACTAAATTGTGCTAATACTTGGGGAGTTTTAGCGCCCAAATGACGCGGTCAATATGATATCTACATAATCTTTTGTAGGTACAGGCAGTTTAAGACTTCTGGAATGGTACATCTTCAGGAATTATTCCACAATAAACTTACCATGTCATCTCTGGTGGTGGTTCACCGGTGACATCCACAGACCACTTGTGAGTGCGGCCTGCCTTGATGATCACCGACTTGAATGTGCTTCGCTCTATACGTGGCTTCACTGTAAGTATTACAACACTTGTGAGTTTTCCAGTACAAAAAAAGTCAGTAAGTAGTATTTTTGTTTAAAGTTGTGATCGGTCTTACGATCACAAGGGGTTTTTTGGATGAAAATGGGCCTGTTTGGTGCATTATTGGTTTGCCCTAGCATAATGTAGCTAACACACATTCCATGTGTAGTGTCTTTCTAAACGTCTAATGGGGAGTGAATGGATAGATGGAAACAGGTGAATGGATTAACTTACAGTTTTTATGCTTGCACAGGTGGTTGTCAGTGGGCTGTGACGCCTCACCGACTCCAGCCTTGTTGTAAGCCTTTACACGGAACTGGTAGATCATCTTCTCCTTTAGCCCCTCCACCTTGAACTCGGTCTTATTGTCTTCAGTCTTGGCAACCTGATGGAGAAAAATAAAATACTTACTTTATTCGGTATAAAGTTCATAATATGCAGTGCTTACGGAAGTTTTAGTTCAGAAAATGGCTTGTCCACATTTCTATTTAAACTTCCCTGATTGACTGGTGAAGTTATTTGGCTAGAGAGTCACCCTTTCTGTTCTATCTTCTCCAACTCACCTCGGTCCAGTCAGGCGAGAACTTGTCCTTCTTCTCAATGACGTAGCCAAGGATCGGTCTGCCACCATCATCCTTTGGTGGCTCCCATTGCAATGTAACCGAAACATTGTCGTAGTCAATGATGTTCGGCTTGCTAGGTGCCTTGGGCGGATCTGTTGAGTGAAATTGGTGTAGTAAGTATAGTGGGTTTCTGCACCACATGCTGTAACTTTACTGGACTGAATAAATATGTTTTGTATTTTGAAATTTAAAACTGAAATTTAATAAACAATAAAAAAAATACTTGACTGCTGGCCATGAGATGCTAACTTAGCAGGATCAACATAGATACAATTCAAATTCAAAATTATTTATTTATATACCTAACTAATCAAATAAATAGTGGTTGGGTATCCCCATTTAAGTTTGAAGAGCTGAATTCAGAGTCACAATATTGAATTTGGGTCCCACCAGCTTAGTACTTAATGCTAAAAATTATTTTGGGGGGGAAACAACCAAATAGTTTCTGGAAAAAGAGGTAAAACACCAAAAACCAGACATCGAAGAAACTTTCGCTGACAGTTTCTTTTCCTTCCTGTTTACAACAATGGGCCATTTTGCTGTCGGTTCAATGTCTTTTCCATCAGAGAAAATGCATCCAGTGAGCCTCTCTCATATGTTGCTGTTGAATCTAATCTTCAGGTTGGGATACTGTGCCTCTTCAATTGTGGAAATTCTACACTTCGTGTGCCTTCGAATTTGGCCACCAGTTCGTTCACGTGTTTCGAGAGCCCAGTTTGGTATTTTTCGCTGTATTTTGCTATCTCTTGTCCGACTGTGTCGATTTTTAGGTCCATATGGATGTATTTGTTACTTATGAAGTACCTATGTATGAAATGTCCTGATTGTCTTGTTTTGGAATCTCTCCAGGATTTCGCACATTTCTCACATTTCACTCAACAAGTAAAATCGCAACCTATAAAAACATACTGAAGCCCATTTGGACCTACTGGATCCAGCTCGGTACCGCCAGAAATAGCAATCTCGAAATCTTGGAGAGATTCGCCGACAGTGTTTTGTTTTTGTGTGAAAATACGTAGGTAAGTCGGGTTACGTTTCTTTTGCAACTTAAAAGTCTTACATGTTTCATGTTATCGGTCGTGGATTAACAGTAAAAAGCAATAACTTTTATTAAAAAACACAAGCAGTGGAACAAAGAATTCGCTGACCGATTTTGATCTTGTTTATTTGTTTACAAACAAACAAAAAATAGCGCGTTTGACACTGACAGCTCCAGTTGCGTTTCGATACTGTACACGTCAGTTTATAACACTATCCCGCAAACTTTCTAACGAAACGCATCAAATCCGAATGAGCCTTCGAAATTCCTCCTCACCGTAGGGATTCTTTGCCAGGATGAACGTGTCTGTCTCCAGAGGCTCAGACTCGCCCTCCTTGTTGACGGCGCGCACGCGGAACTTGTACTTGTGGTTCGGGGTGAGTCCCTTGACCTGGAACTCGGTCGGCTCCGGGCCGGTCTCACCGCACGGCACCCAGTTGCCGGTATCCTGGAAAGATGGGAGCTTAATTACAAATTCTCTGACAAAGAAGTAAAGGACTTACCTACATAATTAATGTAATCAGCATTGATGCTGAGGCTCCGACCATTTCAAAAGTGTGCTAAATTAAATGACTCTTATGTTAAGAAGCAAATTTGTTACTTTTGAATAAAGTTCTTTTTCATTTTTTTTTATTTTTATAAACTCACACCTGCACACCGGACACCAGGGTTTGCCACTTGCCACAATCATGACAAACTTCTTTCGCTACTTACAAACTGTAGTATAACGGTAGTTTCAAAATTTGTCTAAAAGTAGGTACTTACGAATCTAAACCAATACCTATTTTCATATATTGATACCGCGAGTTTCCCGTACGCTAAGATTCTGATAACAACTGATAGCTTTTACGAATTGTTGACTTACGAGAAATCGAGCGTAATATAATAGCTTTACCTAAGGCAAACTTACTCTCACTATCACGGTCTACAATAGAATGATTCCAACTTTCGGCTTAGTTACCAAAATACCAGTTTTCATGCTAAAAATGTGGGACTAAGTAGATAGTGGAGCGGATCTACTGCTAACTGTATACACTTTAAAGGTAACCAAAGGCCTAATCATAACAGAAATAACGTTATATCTAAAGGCAGCAATGCTGTTCAGTAGCAAACGTACCTGATCCATCTTCTCCAGCGTGTAGCCGGTGATGTCAGATCCCTGCCAGTCGTCTGGCTTCTTCCATTTGACAGTGGCCTTCTCGGCACGGACATCCACCACCTCGATGGGTCCGTTGGGACGGTTGGGTTTGTCTGAAATGAGGTGATAATGTAAAAAACATTGCCGTCAAAAGCCAAATCAACCTTGCAAGGTGCTTACATGGTTCAAGCCTCTATTTTAAAATGGGTTCTTGTAATACAATAGTTCTTTTAGTTGTTTTAATTCTGCCATCGTGATGCTTTAAAATTATGAAAGTTACTATTATGATAGATCCTGGTGAGGCAGGTGGACCAAGTAACGGAATGCCATAACAGAGCGTTATAAGTCAATTCATGGTTTACCTAGGTAATAAGCCTTTGACGAAAAATGTGAATGATTTTACACCATCAAACATCCATGAATCACGATCTTATTGTACCCTGTGATATGGTAACGAGACAAAGACGTCACAAACATCGAAAAATACCCAGACACAGCCCAAAAACATCATCGCTCTAATTTTGGGCTTTACCATAATCGGATGAAAAAATTCTGAGACATCGAAAACCATTGGACTGGAATTAATGCTGACCCAAAAACTAGTGCCTAAACCGTTACTCACCCAGAACCACAACATCGGCGACGCTTTCGCAGGTGCCCGACGAGTTGGTGAGCACAAGCTTGTACTTCCCGCTGTCGGGCCTGGTGGTCTTCCGGACGTTGAGGACCGTGTTCTTCTCATACTTGTCGATGGTGATGCGGTCACCGTCGTCCGTGATGTCCTGGGCGGTCAGAGTGAGTTCAGAGGCTTGGACGGATATGCGCTCTACCATTAAAGTTAAACTTGGTTTGCCACTATCAGAGCAGTCCTAAAAAGTGGAGGGCCCCGATTCTACTAAATATCTATCTATCCATTTTGTGATAATAGCACGGCTGTTACTTTATAAACATTACTGGCAGTCAAGAATGACAATTTTATCTTACTACTACAGCGGTGTCATAGAATATCATTGGTTAGTGTCAATAACCACATATACACATAAATAAACTCATGCCTGTATCCCGGAGGTGAAGGCAGACACTGGGGTTTGCCACTTGCCACAATCCTGACAAACCTCTTCCGCTTTACCAGCATTCATTAATCGCTACAAGCACGCAAGCCGGTACCCTTCGCTAAATACATCCCCGCGCAACTACCAATAGTGTCAAAAAAACATTTGCATTGCTATTATCACTCTATTGAATCATTATGCTTTCCGCAGACCTGAGGCACTTATTTAAGGCCGCTGTTACGTTAAGCATGCTGCCTCGCTCCCACGATCTAACATTTTCGGTGATTGATTACCGACATTTTAACTACATTTTAATTATCCTGCAAGTAAGTAGTTTTTAATAAAGAAAAGTTGTTAATTAAAAAAATATTTAAACTTGGAATCAAATATTCTCAACTAAAACTAGGTAGGTAGGTGTCTACAAGATAAAAAAATATGTCTTGAATGTCCGTATTTATATTATCTATCAAACCTTCAGGCCACATTTATCAAAATTGTACTCGTTTTATTGCAGTCACAAAAAAATATATATTGTGCGAGCGAGACAGCGTGCTCGACATAACAACAGCCTTAAGGAGCTCCGAGATCAACATTGGCATATCTACGCGTGCCTAACTCAAAATCTTGGGTTACTGTTAATGATAAAGATAAAGATAAGAGATTTAGAAAGGTGGTATTAACATATTTAGTTTAGCATGTTTTGCAACATGCACTGAGTGGCAGGTCATTGGTTTTCAAGGCTAGGCCTCCTCCCCCTTGAAAATAACTCTTGATGCGCCAAAGGAGCTCAAGCTTGTGACAAACCGCATTTAGATTTAATGGTAAAATTGGTAGTAACGCTCTGGCGTGATCAAGGTCAGCTGATTGATTCAAAATTTTGTCTTTTTCGAACACTTCCATAATGAAGTATGGTTTATAAAATATAACGAAACAAAAGCTGGCGTAAACTCGAACAATAAATGTTATGAGTTTGTTGAGCGTTTCGCTAGATTTTGCGCAATTATTCAGGAATTAATCAGCACGTGATCTTTGGTTACGGTAACAACATATAATTTGTATTAGACACTTTAAAAAAATGGCATAAGTAAAATAAGTACATACATAATGACGTTAAGTAACATTAATATAAACGGTTAAAGAATTATGGCAGTATTTCATGGACTGCCAAAATATTAACATTAAGTAGTTATCGGTTGAGATACTTATTAGATATTCATTCAATAAGAATAAAATAACTTTTAAAAATATGATATGAAGGATAAAAGCCATGGTTTTAACTGTTCTTAATTCACCATAACTTTTATCCCAGAATCAAAATATCAGATTTATACAGTGAAACGAGATATACCTACTCGTACCTACATGACCGGTGCAGTGGTCATGTTCGTGATGGATGAAGTTGGAATATCGGAACATGACTTCGTGTATCATGGCTGTATGTTGTGGTTGCGGTTTGCTATTTATTAACTGTGTAATGTGAAGGAAACTAGAAATTCTAGAGTGAGAACTAATTTTCAAAATCAGTGCTGCTACTTGATCTAAAAATCTAGGGCTCCAAATAGTGTCTACAGAATGTAATGTAAATAAAATATTTTAAATACAATAAAAACAAACCAGAATGTGTTAAGTGTATTGTGGCACAACATTTAAAGCCAATTTTTACAATATTGAAAGCAATAAAGTGTAGCAAAATTTTGAAGAAACAGAAAATACTTAAAGCAATTTGGCCACTTCATGATTTGTTCTAATCGCTTAAAATCGAGAACACACTACCTACCTCCATAACTGTCCACTATATTGAGTTATCCAATTTGACGTTAAGTCGGATGAGGCTATATAGTGGAGAAGTTACGTAAGCCCCTGGGGGTTTATTCTGTTAAAATTAAAAGTGCAAAATCAATGTAAACCTTTGACATAATTATGTATTTTGAAATAAATTGAAAGACTATTTAGAGTTTGTGCGTGTGAACTTAAAGAGGCTAGGAAATAAAAATATATGTCAGTAAAATATTTTTTGCACTTTTGCTTTAGCAGCATTTAAGGCAAGGATAGACTCAAAATAGAAAGTGGCCAAACCGCGTTGATGTCTTTGTGAAGTGTAAAGTCATTTTGTTTGTGTGTTAGCACATTTATATATGTATAAAGAAAATGTGTATGAGTAAATCAAAATTAAATAAACATTATTACAAGTAAACGAAAGAATATGTTTAGTTTCACCCAACTATCTAACCTGTTCCCGAGTCTGCTTGCCGCGTTTCTTTTGTTGGAAAAAAATACAATAAATATTAATATCTTCGTCATCATCACCTTCAAACGACTCTACAATGGTTGAGATGAAGTTTCATTTGCATTTGTAAATTAGACAAATTCCGCTTCATCAACCAGTCAAAACTGAGAACCGTTGCGCCTTTTATGGCATTCACTTCCAGTAAATAAATACACTCAGTAAGTATTTACCTCGTCAGATTTGCTCCATTTCACTTCGGGTTCTGGCTCTCCACCATATTTGATGTCGTAAGTAATGACCTGGCCCTTTTTCACGATCAAGTTCGTGAGACCATCGCCAATAATGAAGGGCTTGACTGCAAACAAAATTCCACTTTGAGCGTTTTACTTCTTGTCATAGTACAGATTTATTTACACCCAGGTAAAAGTTCATTCTAAAATCATCCTAAAATCTATGTAAATCTACATAAACTTATGTGTGAGCATTGGAAATGATAAACATGGGAGCCTAAAATTATTTTTCTGATTACCTAGAACATTTCATAATTTCTGGTGTGCAAGAAAATGTTCAAAGTGAACATTTTCTTGCATGAAGTGAAGTGTGTAAATGTTAAACACAATAATGACTCATAAGCAACCTATATAAGTCCCACAGTAGGGCACAGGCCTTCTCTATTTCTAAAAAATCAAGTACTTCCCCAAATGTTTACCTACTTTTAAAATGATCGCAATATAAAACGATTTTCTTACCGAATCTGCACTTAGCCACAATCGGCTTGGTAGTGTCGCTGGGTTCACCAGGACCAGCTTTGTTGATGGCGCGCACCCGGAACTCGTAGGTGCCGCCTTCCTTGAGGCCATCCTGAGTCACCGATAGCACATCGCCGGGCACCTCCTTACCCTTCACCCAGTCTTTACCAAACTTCTCCTGAGAATCACAAAGAATGAATAGTTGTAATAAGAATAGTTGCAATAGAATTCGGATAAAATTGTAACATGGTTTCAGTATATACAAACGAAAACCTAATTGTCGATTAGTAAGTAGAAACGAAAACCTAAAGCACAAAACAAAAACCATACAAAATCTTGATTTTCGTAAACTGCTTAATTTAACGGTACATAGTATCTGGAGCCACCTTTTAAAAGTCTCTCACTTTACGTTTCACTTTAAAGTAAATTTAGAAAATGACCATAGGGGAGTTCATTTGTTTTCTTCGAGAAATAGCTTGACCGTCCAACCGATGTACTGGGTAGATTAGCAGGTGTTAAGACTAAAAAAAGGGAAAGAAGGCTTTACCTTGTATTCAATAACGTAGCCGGTGATCGGCGCTCCACCGTCATTGTCCGGCTTCTGCCACTTGAGGTCCGCGTGGTCCTTGTCCCAGTCCGTTAGCTCCACATTCTTGGGTTTAGATGGTTCATCTACATAGAAAACAACCTCAAATTAAGTTCCTGCTTTGAGTAAAATATGTAGATACTTTACAAATTTTCATCTGATTCATCGACTTTGCGGGTTCTACAAATTTTCATCTAATTCATCGACTTTGCGAAAATAATATACAAATATACAGTATAGTTTGCTCTACAAAATAGTAAGTATCGTAGTTTTACGCCCAAAGTTTCTTACCCCAAGGATCCTTAGCCAGCACCGGCTTGCCAAACAAGCCAGGCTCGCTGGAGCCAATCTTGTTGACAGCACGGATCCTGAATTTGTACGTCTTTTTGGCAACTAAGTCCTCGACCTTGTACTTGAGAGGTTTGCCCTGCTCGACTTCGCCTACGTTGTCCCAACCGGCCTTCAGAGACAGATCCTGAGGAAGTACAGTTGTCATTGAGTTCACTGACATCAAAAACATCCAGAAGCATTTTTATGTTCTTAAATGTCTGTTAAGGCCACTTAAATCTGTTTCAGTTTAGTAGTACCGAAAAGTTACGGAGACGTCCTTACCTGTCTCTCAATGACGTATTTGACAATAGCCGATCCACCATCATCTTGCGGTGCCTTCCACGACACCACGCAAGACGTCTGGAAGACCTCATCCACCTCCACATTCTGGGGGGGTGTCGGGACACTCTGCATGTTAATTGTGACATCCTTGGAGTCCTCTCCCTGTGCGTTGGAGAGTTTGATCTGGTATTTTCCAGTTCCTTCTCGGGTGGGTTTCTTGATCTTGAACAAGATTTTCTCCTGTTCGACCACAACCTCCACCTCCTTGACGGGCAAGGCTTTCCCATCTTTGAACAGCTTCGCTTCGATCGGTGTTTGACGGGTGCCAGTGACTGGAATGTTTTGATAAGTTCATGACAATACTGAATTCTTAGAAAACCTCTTGTTTAATAGAGTGTTGAGTATCTATATTTTGCTAGATAAAGTTAGACGAAATTAGTATGAAGAGGAGAATGGAGACTGACTATCTTACTTCAATAGTTGAGATACACAAAAAGACAAAGATAGTATAAAAACCTTTACACAATTACGTCGTATTTTGACTGTACGTAAGATATTAATTATTTATCCTGAATTTTATTGTTCTGTTGGCTTAACTCCTGAACTGCCCTCGCGGAATGGAACGTATAGGTGGCCCATACTAAGTTGGCCACAGATCTGTGTCGCGGCAGACGAGTGTTAACGTATATTTCTGGCTTTATTTTTATAATACACTTACCTTTATAAGGCACCTCAATGACAAATGGCTGGCCAGCGGGCCCATTGAACTCATCAGGGCATTCAATACTTGGTTTTGACTCTCCCTTCTTAACAGTCAGCTTACACGAGGAGCTGAGCTTGCCCGACTCGCAGAGAATCTCGCCATCGTCTTCCATCTCCAGCTTGTTGAAGATGAGCTGGTGCTTGCCTCCGCCCAGGTTCTTAACTTCGATTCTGAGTTATAGTGAATAGAACAGTTAGGATTTAAGAACAGTTAAAGTTAAAATTTTCTGGTATGTTAAAATTTTCTAAAAGATTGACTGAACAATAGAGATTTTCTAGTTTGGTGTTAAAATGAAGAAACATACACACAGTCCACATGTAAAATAACAGCCTTATTTTACATTGTGGACTGTGTGTATGTTTCTTCATTTTCCAGTCCACAGAAAAGATAACAAAACAAGAAAGCCAAGAAAGTGACGTACGTACTGGACTACCGTAAATAAGCTCTCACCTGTCGCTAGGCACAATAGGCGCGCCATTAAAGGACCAGACTGCTTCAGCGGTCTGGTCCTGCAGCTCAACCTCCAGCACCACTCTATCCCTCTCAATTGCTTCTGTGTCCTTCAACTTCTTGTTGAAGCGATTCGAGTCTGTTAACAGGAGGGATATGTTTAAGTCTATTTGGTATTACACAGGATAGCACATGAATCCTTACACTGGTGATCTGAATTGAACTAACTTTGCTCCAATGTGTAAATTTAAAATCGTTGTACTTTCAAGATATATGCACAAAATTGTACATACAAATTAGTGTAGGTGATTTAAATAAATAACTTTTTGACCGTACAAAGGGTTTTACGTAGAAGTGAGCGTGAGGGCGGAATGATAAGTTTCACGAAAAAAAATAGCTAGGTACATATATAGAAAAAAATAATGAACGTTACCTATTATCCAAACTCTCTTACTCAGAGAAAACATTTTAGTTCATTAGTTTTTCACTTACTTAGAGAACTTTACGTAATTTCTAATGAGACTTCTCAAAGCTTTGAAGTACACTTTCAAAATGCCCATCCAAGACAACGTATGGACCACGAAAGATTATGTTTTACAATGCTGTCTAGACAAATATTGATAAGTCTTGCTTGAGTAAGCACAGACAATGCGTTATTGACTAGCCCATCAAACAATCTAGACTCATCGATGATGATGCAATATCAGTAAAACATGATCTTTATAGACCCCAAATTTGCTTATTTATGACTTGGACGAGCACATGTTATAGAGCTAAAAGATACAAGTCAAAGAGGTAAATCTCGTAAATAAGTTTTAAAAATCTCGAGTCCTTTCATCACTATAACATGTAACAAAAGTGTGTGATATTAAATAACAACGCTTACAATTGACGATCAATTCGCAGGTAGTCTCATCGGCGTTGCTGACACACTTAAAGTTCCCAGCGTCGGTGACCTTAGCGTCCTTGATGACGACCTTACGTTTGCGACCATCCTTCACTACTGTGATGCGCTTGTCAACGACCAATGGCTCGTTGTTCTTGAACCTGAATAAATTCATACATAAACAGACTCACTCAGTCACGCCTGTATCTCAGGGGAGTGGCTGCAGACCAGGGTTTGCTATTTACCATGGCTTTGATATAACAAGCGATAGTAACTAAGAACTATCAAACAGTCGAACATAGCATTTATTCAATAATAATTGAACAATTGATAATGGCGTACCGCTGTCCATCTGCGCTTGAATAATTGTTTGCATTTGCGGCTGTTCCCTGAGTTTTTAGTTACATAATAACTTTCCTATTTATTGACACCTCCAGTTGAACCTCAATTAAGCGCACTTTTGACATCCCAACTTCAATTGCCTGTAGTATGCGCTACTAGCGCAGCGCACAACTTCAGTCTATTGTTATTCAAATTGCTAATAGTTCGATTAGATTAATTGTTTATCAAATAAGCATCCGAATTTAATCAAATCAGTCGATTACTTTTTTTTTCAAACTATTGCCTACTAACCTCTATCAACTGTTCCACTATAAAAAGTGCTGAAAGAGCTAAATTTGCCAAGCACATGTGATCATATGCACCTGACGTAAAACATAAAACGTTTCAAGAAAATGTAATGGGTTCCAGCGTGGCTCTGACGCAGAGGTTTTGCTCGCGATATTTCGCTCGGAAAGTTATAAATAAAAATTGCTATGAAGTGAGTTAAGAGCCTACATAAACCGCAATAGGTTTCAAGTGTTTTGAATTACAAATACTATTTCACTACTTACCACTTGACTTCACCACCAGCATCGTCAAGCTCACAGAGAAGAGTTATGGTGTCTTTCTCAATGGCCTGCTGGGACTTGAGCACCTTTGTGAACTTGTATGGGTACTCTGCAAAACAATACTTTTATCAATATCTTGGTCATAAGTATTTCTCATTCTAATCGGAAGCATCAAATCTTTTTTCGGAAATATGAAGCAATGAAGTTCTTCTTTGATGGCTTTTGAAAGAATCTTTCAAATTCCAAAAATATGGATCAATTTTTTTGTAGACTCCAGTTTTATTAAGTTACACTTACCAACAATTTTGACTTCAGTCTCAGACTTGTCTGGTTGCTTCTCAATTTGACATCTGTATTTCCCAGAGTCCTCCAGCTTGGAGTTCTTAATCGTCAATCTGCAGACTCCAGAGAGCTCCTTGGAAATCTGGAACTCTTCGCCATCTTCCAGCTTCGTGTCACCCTTCCACCAGGAGATGATAGCCAAACTGTTGCTGATAGCACATTCTAGGATGGTTTCATGAGCTGTATAGCCACTTGTCACCTTCTTGAGATGTTTGGTGAATGTGTAAGTTGGGTCTGGTTCGTCCACTTGCAAGAATGCAGTGCAGGTCACGCCACCGATCTCAATGGTGATTTTGCCTGTATCTTCAACCTTAGGGCTGTTAATTATGAGCTTGTAAGAGTCCTGCTCGTTTTGGAACTTGTACTTTGAGCCCGCAAAGAGTTCCTGTAAGAAAAGGTTAGACGCATTATGTTGTTCTACCATTAAAATATTTTTCAATGCAGTTGCTCGTAAAGTTTTCTTTTTTGTGTAACAAAATTATGCGGAAACCGACTCTTTATTTCACGCGTGAAATAAAACAGTACTGAAATCCTTTATTTCACGCGTGGAATAAAGTAATTTTTTTAAGTTTTTGACTCTGTGGTGCATGGTGCAAGTCATAAAATTTAAAAAATTACAAAGATGCAAGGAGGTTTTGCTGTCCAAAAAAAAATACTTTCAATTTCAACAATTAATTTGGTATTTATAATAAATTTTCTTTATTATACTTATTTTTTTGTTGTATTTCCTCGCAAAATGCATTGAAAAATGTTGTAAGATACTTGAGCGTAGAAGGTTTTTATCCGAATGCGTACCAATGAAAACACTCGCTGCGCTCGTGTTTTCAATTTGGCACTTATTCGCATAAAACCTTATTTTCCGCACGTGTATCTTAAATAACTATTACGGCATCAATTTTGATGATTTAATATTTTAAGAAATTAAGAAATTTATTGTGTAACGAACGTATGTATTCATTGGCTTTATTTACTACTTTCTTACTTTCTTTATATTTTTGGACTTTTAATTATTGCGGAAATTGGTGGATATTGTGGAATACTTACATCCTTACGGAAGAACCATTTTGGTTTCGAGTTGGGCTTAGTAAAGATGGCTTCAAACACCACCTTCTTATCCTTGCCTTCCTTCGCGAATTGATCTACGAGAGGTTTTAAGAAAGACTCTTGTTTCTGGAAATAAAGCGCGGTGAACCATTAACAGGAGGATTTGAATTCAGGTGAACATCAGTGCAATGACAAAACAGTGCTTATAGCAATGTTGTAAGTAAAAATCATTATTGAAATCAATCAATACCTTGAGAAAAACCTTTTGTTTGATCAAAACCAAAGACACAAAAGTTATGCACAAATAGACATACAAAAAAAAAATTGTTTGTAACCGAGGCGTTAGACTCAGCGGTCATTCTTTCATCATAGTCACCAAACAAAAATCATGCCACTTTACATTTACAACAATATAGTGACTTTTCAAGAAGAACAGAGTGTGCGCGGGTGAACAATATAGTTGGAACAACGTTTATCAACAACGATTCAAAGCCGAACAGTGATTTTTATAACGCTGATGTCTTATATACGTTTCTTCAAGTGAACCACAATTTTGAAATCTTTGACATCAACGTGCATATTCTTAACACCTTGTGCAAAGTGCTAACTAAAATAAATATAGTGCACATGAAAGACTTTAGAAGGAAGAAGAATCTCAATAGAGGTGCCGTCTATTTATCTAGCAGTGACCCTGGCTGCTTTTGTAGATTCAAATGAAGTTTGAAGGCTACAAGAGATCGGAAAATGTGGAGATGTTTTACATATCTAAGACTTTTTGAAGAAAATATTAATTCTGATGAGAACACATAATAAGTGGTAAGGCTAAACTTCTCCAAATTTTCAACGGTTTCTCCGTAGATAACATAGATTTCTTGTGCGACAACTATTGCAATTGAGTGTTTCATAGACATGATGCTCGTGTCATCTATAGACAATGTGTAGGTCAGAGCCGGTGTCAAACCTCGTTTTTTTTGAACGAGTGGAGCGTTGGCCAGTCGGGGATGAGATCGGCAAGGGATGGTCTTCTATTATGGATTCTCTATAAAATATCCATGACTCCTTAGATAAGGCAACAAATCGTCTTTGTGATCCCTAATGTGATTCATAATTATGGTAATGATGAAATCAATTCTATCTAATTGGTGTTACACAATCAATACATATTTTGATAAAATCACAAAATGTGCTTAAATGTTGTAGGTAAAATATTGTTTCAAAATAACTACATTTTTGTTGAAATGCTGTTATTTTGAATGCATTCTTATTAAAATATCGATGTTACTCAAAGTATAAATGCAAATATTGATCCGAAAACATTTAAATTTGCACACAAACACATTATAATAATACATAGATTTTATTAAAATCCAACATCTGCAAACACTGGATGCATCAGCTGAAATTAATGATGATATACGTGAAGATCAAGATGTAAATTAAAAACATAATGACGTGACAGAAGCTCTTCAATCCGACGTCACAGACACCTGAAAAAAGTATAAAAGGCCAGCAAAAAAGATAACAATACTATTCATTCCTCTTACATTCCCTGGAAACACATATCCAGTTAATCATTTAATTGTAGTGGTGATACAAAAACCTTGTGCCAGTTAAGTTGTTTTATTATTTTAAAATTCAGTTTATGCAGATTAAGAATTTAATTTAAGCCACACTGAAAATTTTGGCAACAAACTTATCCAAAGCTAATCAGACGTGAACACGTAAGCCATGAGCTAATATGCTAACTATTGAACAATAAATGATTGTTACAAATACTTTCAGGTGGTAATAATTTAGTTGAAGAGATTATCCAATCTTCTAAAATTAAATCTCTCTGTCGCTATTTCAATATATATATCAGTTACTTCAATTAATTTTCACATCTCTTTAATTGCAGAGGATTGGCTCTCTTATTTCGTTTAAGTTTGGTTTTTACACCATTCAGTTATATCGAACCTTAACTTTGACTGTCTCCATCAATGTTGGCCAGTCGGGTATCATTTCTTGGAGAGACATGCGTCTCTTTATCTGATATATACCCTACAATTTATTTAACAAGTTATTTATTTTATCTTTTATTTATGCTAGTATTTGAAGAAGCAATTTTTAACAAAGTACAAAAGCTTGGTTGCAGTATAGCGTTAGAAAATTAAAACCAGAAGGTGCTAAATGTGTGATCAAAGTAAAATGAAAATGTAAATGTGAAAATAGGCTTTCGCACATGTTTTGCAAGACGATCATTACTAAATGAAATGAAATAGTATACTTAAGCACTTCAATGTTCTTGTTTTAAGTAATCACACAAATCATGATTTTCTTTGCTAATGATTTTCTTTCTAATTAAAGAAATTTTGATACCTAATTGCATAATGTACAATATAGAGTTCAAAGTTGAACAGAAATTTAACTAACGTGTTAATGTGAAAAATTTGAGTAAAAAGGAACTCAAGTTACAACTGCTTGAGTGATAACTTTTAAATTAAAGTAAGTACTAACATGGAACAGCTTTCGGCATATCCAAGATGCCATGTTTCTTAAAATTGCTTGTTATCCTGTGATAAAATCAGTCAATTCAATTCTGCTTTATGAACTCACTGCACTGATTGTCTAGTACAACTTCGCCAATATCACGTATTAGATCATAATATCGGATAATTTCACAAAATAAAACACTTTGTAAACAATAGTTGACATTCAAAGTGCCTCGCTTTCGATTTTTCCTATTTTAGATTGTTGCAAAAAGGGTATGTGAGCAATGAGGTTTTACTGATAAGTGATGTAACAAATTAGAAATGTAGGTGTTGTCAATGTGGTACTATTAGACTTTATTTTGTTTGTTAATTTATATTATTTCGTAAAGAATTCAGCTGAAATATAATCATTTATGTAATATTGAGTGTATTACCAGTTTTTCTGCATAAAGACAATAGAGGAAAGTGTATTTTAATTTCAACTAGCAAAATATTACCTATGTTTATTTCAACTGAAAACTGTTTTCATTTGTTTTAACCAAAGAAGCGTTAAACATTTTGCTTTATCTTTAATATTTTAATATCTATATTTTAAAAAATCACTCGTGATGGCAATGAAAGATGGAATGAACGATGTCAGTGTTCACATGATATTGTGTCTAACAATAAAACAGTCTAGTGCACTGAGGACCTTGAACCAAGACCAGTTTGAAGAGCTCCTGCGTCGGTCTGCCGGGAACCTACACATCTCGACACCTTCGGAAACGACCACAATGAAGCCGTCTTCCTCGAAATAACCAGTCTCTAACCCCTGTACCAAGGAACCAAAAGCAATTCACGCATTACCACCAGAAACATCAACGACGAAATTACTTCCGCCCAACTTATTCTGCTCTTAAGCTGGAATGATCCTAGCTCCAATAGAGTCGGTAACCAGACAAGAATACTATGTAAGTACGACATTCATCTTCTGGGAATCGAACCCGCGTTCAAAGTCCAACTACCTATAGCAAGGAGGCAAGATATAACTGGCATTTGGCCAAGTGTGCCATGTTTTCAAGCTTCCTGTCTCTAATCTACCTATATAAATATTTCATGTATCTTTAAAGATATAAATTTAATTTGCCAAGCGTTCGTGTCAATAACGTTGAGTTTGAGAAGTATTCTTACTTACACTGAAAAAAAGCGTAAAGTTTAACCATTACCTAATTTGTATATGACCACGATTGAGCTACGTTTAAGACGTATTTTTCCACAGCTATTAAATTTTTAGTGCTTTCACCATCAACGTTTTCTTCTACTTGTTAAGGCCAATAAGGAATAAGGCTATAGTATGATTGAAATACATGTTTTTCAGAATATCAGAAAAAACATGCTAACGTTACAAATAGGAGCAGATTTTCAATAATTTCATAGTATATTTAAAATTAAGAGCTGTTATATTAAGACTTACCCTTTCGACCTTCTTTAGAGGTGGAATTGGCTTTTCGACCTCCTTCAAGTTGTACTCCGGCTCTTCCTTCTTCTCGCCCCATTTGGCGTACTTTCTCTTTTTGAGCATAGCGCGGAAGTCCATGCCACTGGAGTCTGTTGGGTTAAAAATTCAATTTGTGTCATGTATTTCAACTAGTCCTATGGTTTTCTCTTCTCGTTAACATCAGCAACTCAATTAATTTCTGTATCGAAAAACATGTTTAGGGATTTTTGCGTACCATCTGCTGTCAAAGCTTAGCTATATGATCACAAATGGTGCAGCCACTATCAAACACAGAAGGATGTAGCGACTATCATTTAAACATTTTTAAAACAAATTTATATTGGTATGTGTTGAATTTACATTCTTTTCAATAGAAAATTTTCACATAATTAATTATGTTTAAAATTAAAATATTTTCTCACCGGACACGTAAAGCTGCATCTCAGCAGAGTCCTCTCCGTGGATGTTGGAGACCACGACCTTGTATTTTCCCTCATCGTTGGGCTTCACCTTCCTCATGCAAAGAGTGATCATGCCAGTCTCGCCATCGGTGATGAACTTGAAGCGGCCACCCTCAATGATCTCCGTGACACCTTTGTAGAACTTGAATGTCGGTGGGGGGTTGCCCTCGACTTGCACGGTGAGGTAACCGGTTTCCTCTGTGTGATAGTAATAGATTGGTAAGTGAGTTACAGTTTTAATAAAAGCTGAAAGATTATCTGTCTTACTACAGCTATGGTGTAGTTCAAAACAGAGTAGGCAAGAAACTTTTGTGAAAATAATTTGTAAGGTTAACCTAAACAGAGACTTCGATAAGATAATTTAATTACGAAATAACTCACCCTCCACCGCGGAGTTGCTTTCTTGGAAGTCAATAATGACTGGCGGCCCCTCATTGCCCTTTGGTTTCAGCGGTACTGAGGGCTTATTGATGAGGTCCTCCAAGTCCTGGATGGACGGCCTCCTGGCGTCGCCTGACTTTCGTCGCTATATCATTAGGTTTAATATCAGTATATTGTACGTTTTAGATGCAAAATAAAATTTGTTAGCACAGGAAATGTAGCATCGTGACATAAAATTTGTTTATTATGCTGGATGAATTGGCATGGTTGATTCTTGCAATTCCGAACGCGTAATTAATTATTATAACAATTTAAATTAATTGCTATTTATTGCCACTCAAGAGTAAAATATTGCGTAAGTCCTGTAGATAATAATAAGTCGATTATAACAATCCATCCGTCATAATTATGACTTCGTTGTGATGACAAACATGACTGCGTACATACTATAATTTCTCATTAAGGCTGAGAAAATCAAAACAGAATCTATTATATTTTCGCAGTCATATTTATATAATCCACGTAATCATTCTCAATCGTGGTTAATGTCAACTCCTGACATTTTACAGGCTATTAAATTACGTCATTGTGATCGTCGTCAATTATCTCAACAACATTAAAAGCTTCTGTAGTGTTGCACAATTAATGTTAACTGATATAAATTATGTATAGACAAATTAAATTCAATTTATTTATTTACAGTCAACAATGTAATCTTCTGACAAAAAATCAAGTTAGTGAATCCGGAATTAAGGTAATAAAATGTTATCTAGTGTTACGCTTTAAGTCTTGTTTAATGCATGAAAAGTACAACGAGATAAGCATCAATAAGTGACAATTTTTCTAAAATAAATAATTTGTTGAAGTGAGACATACCTTTAGGTAAACTGCAAACCTATTGTCGCTTAAGCCCTTTGCGTTTCATGTATTGAAATGTATCTCTACATTCTTCAAATTAGCCAATGTGGGCCTTCGAAATAAACCGTTGCCAACCCGAAGAAAAGTAATCCAATACACAAGTAACATTAGCCAACGGGTAGTTATGACAGTTGTAGTTTGTCAGTAGCGTTAGCCAAATGGGTGACGTCGGTCCTGGAGCCCGAGACAAATGATCCATTGGTGGTAGGCCAATGCGTTCCAAACTAATGTTAGTAGGAGTAGATACCGATTAATAATTCTGTGTCGCACAGAGTGAAATGATGACATTTTGTTAATGTTCGGGAAGAATTAACGCAGGTAGCTAACTAATTACTCTGGCTAATAACGAGACGACACCTGCGGAAAAGTGTTTGATTCATTTGTGAAAGGAATTTACTATTCTCGGAACGCATAAACAATTTTTGTTAAGAATTATCTGTTAAAATACTGTGGCATTCCGATTACTGCAATTACTGTTTGTTGATGAAAAATTCAGGCATGTATATTTAAAATAACCGACCAATTGCGGGTTGGACTCGCATACGAAGGGTTGCGTATCTTTATCTATACAACATTAGACAAAGATCAAGAAAAAAACGGCAAAAAATCACGTTTGTTCTATGGAGCCCCCCCTTAAATATTAATTTTATTCTGTTTTTAGTATTTGCTGTTATAGCGGCAACTGAAATATATCATCTGTGAAAATTTCAACTGCCTAGCTATCACGCTTCTCATGAAGTACATAAGCCTGGTGACAGACAGACAGACAGATAGACGGGTCCCGTTTGGCACCCTAAAAAAGAGTTATCTATCTACATCCATGCCCATACCGATATCTTTACCTAATGATATATTTATTTTTACGTCCGTAGAAAAATTTATATCAGTCCTTATTTTGTATTAGAAAAGAAGAATGTTTTGACAAATTTTTGAACAAAAACTTTCGTAAGCGCTAAATATTTTTAACTTAATTCCGGAATTAATTATATTAATTCTTCGAATAACCCGAAGATTCCGGAATTTTTGACAAATCTTTAAAATATTGATTTAAAATTTTTACTGGCAAAAGTTTCTAAGAGCTATTTAGAACTAACTGGTGCGTATTTCGAAGGCTCTTTCTAATCTGAAGAATGTCAGACAAAGGTACTTATAGCTAAAAAACTTACCGGATCAGGCTTTGCACCCTTTGGTTTAGGCTTAACTGCAGTCGCCATGATTATAAATCACATATAAAGCTCCGAAAGTGCCACAATAAATACCATCAGCAAAGATAACAACAACTTATCTCAAACGAGAAGTTTATAAATCACAGATAAGTAATATCACAGTTCTATGTACACTTTATATCCTAAACTACGTAAATAAAAATAAATGGTCTTTAATCGTTGCTGTAAGTTCTCCTCCATTGTTAATTACTTATTCTTAAATGCTTTGAAATTCTTTCTTCAACAATGCTGTTTTTTAAGTGTCACACCCTGGATTTATATATAGTTTATTATTTATTGTAATTATGTCGTACGGATTTTCGATTTGGGTTTGTTCGTTGGTCGTTCCATCTAAAAATGGGCGCGAATGTCAAAAGACTGAGCAGAGGGTCGGCCAGAGATGGTCGCCTCACGAGGGTGTAGCGGGGGGAGAACGTGTCTATTTGTGTTTCGGCACAAATCAGCAGCCCATTTCAATTAATTATCAGATTAAGGTGAGCTATCCGTGTAGCGCTGAACGTGATCTTGAATGTCTCTGCTAATATATGCGATTGGCGTCAAATGCGCCGATGGCTAGTTGAGTCTGTCAGCTGATTCAGTTATTTTGCTTGATTCAGACTTGCATTTTATATGTATATGCTTTCGATGTGTACTCATTTGCTAACTAAATGTTTATTAAATGAATCCCGTGTTCTCAAATGAGACATGATTTTTAAAGGTATGTATTCATTGAAACACTTCCTTTTAATAAATAGTTATTTCGCAACAAGTATCAAGCAGTTAATCCAGATCATCGCTGTCGCTGTCGCTATCATCAAATGGGATGCGACAAAGTACCTTTACGATTTTATCTACAAAATAATCGCTTCACATTTGGCACCTCGTTCTGTAGCCTTTGTAACTTCTTTATCGATGAAATCGTCAACGGCAAAATTCAGCTGTCCAAAGACACGTGTGTCTAGGCCTTTTATTGTCTCGATTCATAAATTAATGAAGATTGAGAGGTTGCGCAAGTGAACGATTGGCACCCGGTTAAAACGAATATTAGTCAAGTGATTGTCACAGATGGTGAGATCATTGAAGACAGATGGCGTGCTCAAAATACCAACATTGTTATCGAGGCGTCAAATTCTGCAGAAGTCGTCGACAGGTTGAAACGATCGTTTCTATTTTTGTATGCATGTAGCTTTTGGACTTATCTAAAAACTATCTTCTACTGTTTAAACAGAGACGTTCCGGAAGTTTCGAAGCTATTTTCGTTGGTGACATTGCCAATGATCGATTTAGAATCACAAAATTGAATCCATTTCGTCTGTCACCCGTGTATCACCCACGCTGGTATTTCTACTATCTTCACGATTAAGTGTTGTCAATCAAATGGTGTATTTAAAAACGTCCCTCATTTTGATCTTAATTTTATCGCTTTGACCTACAACAGCTGTATGTAACTGCTACAGCTGCAACATCATTTCTTATTCATATTATTATATTTCTTTGAAACAAAGGAACTAATTTTAACCTAAGATGAAGAGATAAGAGAAGATCTCGAATCTTTTATCTTTTCATCTTAGGTAACAAATCATTGCTTTATCAGACGTATCATATGCATGTCGCTTGTCATCTTAAACAATTGTTTGTTTGTTCAACAGATTGTCATTTAAGTGGTTGTTCGTGATGGCTGACTTCGCCGCAAGACGAATAACATTTTAACAATATATACAAGCGGGATAATAAATCATTAGATCTGGCAACATCAGGTAGTTAAAGGGTGCAAACGTTTCATGAACACGTACGCCATTCTTGGCCTACTTGTTGCAGTCATATTTATAAGAATGGTTATCAATCATAAGAGCGTAGTCCGTGTCCTGGCTCGTGCATGCTCTGTTCTCTCTGCCTCATTACGCTAAGGCATATCATCAGCTAATTCTTTAGCGTCATCAATATCAACAGGTGCCGCTGAAGTATTTTGGCCCAACGATATTTTACCTATCCGATTTGATTATACATACACATTTTGACGACATGTTTCCTTAATATTTCAAATTAATTAATTTACAATATTCAATTTATACTGACGTCAAAATTATAGTATCAAGCTGGAATGTGTTTGGGTTCTGAAAGTAAATGGTCACTTGCCATTTTGCTTCACATCGTGTTTGTGCCGGGACAGATATAGCAGTTTTGGCTCCAAGTGACGTTCGTATGTCGATAATTTTAGAATCTTTGTTTAGCTTCCGCAACTAAATTCGGTCTAATTGATTTATTGTTGTTCGGGTAAGCCAAAATTAAAGTGTGAATCATTATGGAATTCGACCGCATGCGGTTCATACCTAATTCATTATGCATTAGTTATTTAGGTGTACGACATGTTCTCTTCAGGATTGGACGGTTTATTATGGCATCTTTGGACAAATTTCAACATATTTTTATTTCCATAACTACCAGTTATGCGTAGTAGTCTAACATAACATCAATGCGTAAATAAGCTTGTTTGGTGCCCGATGCTACATTGATCAAATAATAAAATAATGTATTAAAATATATATTTTTTAAGTTTTTGTTGGATAACCCATAATATTTAGCAGCATGCTATGAATTCTGATTATTACAATAGAAATCGGATTACAACATTTTGTGTCATTATCTTGGTATTTGAAAAATATTCTTATTCTTGTTGCAAAAAGTTATAATCCTATTTCCTGCTATAGGTAGTAATAGAAAATAAATTATGCTAGGTCTTGTTTTTGTTAGCAAGATCAAAAGTTAGTGCACTAAATCTAATGGAGGAAACGTTATAATTTTTTTTTAATATTGATTGCAGTGATTTTTTAAAGTTTTGCTTGATAGTATTGTCTCATCTTCCGTATAATGGACAATGCAAAATCTTTATTACATTTTTAGATTATTCACGATTAATGAATGTCACATAATGATTAATCACTGTCTATGGTTAGCCACTTTCTATTTTTGTTCTATAACATGTAAAATCTAACATATAGCTTTCACACATTATATACCTTTTCTTCTAAAACACCAGGCCTGCCCCGATTCTTTTTTAGAAAACAGAAGAATATTTTTTTAAGTTACACGATTTAATAATATATTTCTTATTTTAATATATTCAAGTAAGTATACATATAATAAGTACGTTACTGATCCCCTTTTTCTCTTGTACTAATAAGCTGTTAATTTACTTTCAACTTATGTCAGTTGACCAATTTGCATAAAGAAAACTGGCAGTTGTGAAAAGTAGATTAGCAGATTGTGTATGTACGAAAAACGGAGGGGAAATATTGCTTAAAATTAAAAATGTAATTAAGGTAGTTAATTGTGTGGGGAAAATAAGAAGTAATCATGTATATTATCAAATCTTTCTCCCTTTTGGTATACCTAGCGTTAGATAGTGCAAAATAACAAAATAGTTAACACATTTTTCGATTATTTACGACTAATGGATGGCTAAAGATTAATCACTGTCTATAGTTAGCCACTTTCTAATTTTGTTTTATGAAATGTAAAATCTAATAACTTTCATTATCAAACATTATATAGGTACCTTTTCTTCTATAACACCAGGCCTGCCCCGATTCTTTTTTAGAAAACAAAAGAATATATTTAGTTATACGATTCAACAATATTTGTCTTCTTTGAATATAATAACTTGCTAGTATATTACGGAAAGAAGTGTCAAAATTATAGTCTATTATGTTTATAATTTTAAATAACGTATGTGCTTTTAATGCTTTTTGTTTTGTTTTCTGTGTGTAATAAAATGTTCTAATCTAATCTCATCAAGTCGTGTGTGTGTGAATGTATGAGTGTATTTTTTATAATATGCTTTCATGCTCAACTATGCATATCTTAATGAAATCTAGTATATTTTAAATATTTTAGAAAGTTAGTTGAAATCTAAAACTAAAATCAAGCATTAGTCACATCAGTATTTGTACAAAGCGGAAATCTAATTATGCGATACTAAAAGGTTTTTCTAAAAGCATAAAATGAAAGAGCTATCTATAGACTTATTATTAATTTTAGGTTAACTAGTTTTATTTATTAAGAAATATACTGAATCCTTCTATTATACTAAATATATATATATATATATATGAATATTTCATTCACAATTACCTAAACATTAAAGCAATAAAAATCACATGTTGGCAATCCCAATTTGGTCAAAATTAAAAGTGAATTGAATTGAACGATAGCTCTCTCATAAAAACACATAAAAGAACAGCACCCAGCGACATCGTCTAGTGTTTTCCCCGCTGGTCAGCGAAGCAAAACTAAATTTACTGATCAAGAAAAGGGTACAACTTCTAAAGAATTGTAGAGACAGCATGTAGGAACATAATTTGTGGTGAAATGGATAATAATTGGTTTTAATTTCTTTTTCTGGATAAGGTAAAACTAAAATTATTTCTAAAGAAGAAAGTTGTAAAAAGTTGAATACTCTTGTCTGTGTGTGACATTTAAGTGATTAATAGGCCATGTTGTTAGACGTCCAACCATTTTGGTAGGTTGTGGCGCCTTGAGGAAATCAATGTGAAACTTGGGTCGTTTTGTGTTTGGACGGAAATTCATACTTGGTCGTAAGTGTCCTAAAACTTGTACGGTGTAAGACAAAAATATAAAAATAAATAACAATAAAGTCAAAATGCTTGGCAAAGCTTGCAGCGACCATCAAAAAAGACCAACAAAGGTCTCTTCTCACCTTTTTATCGTCTAACACTTCTCCTGGACGCAATTTGCTGACCTGTTTGTTAAAACAACCATTTGAAATCAACCCCTTTTCTATTTTCCCTACCTACTATTTGCCGAACCTGGGGTGCCATACAACCTAACGTCACTATAAATATAAAGTTTGCCTGGAAGATCGTTATTTTGTGCGTTTACATCATATTCAGCGTGTGCAGAAGTTAAAAAGTTATAGTTGGCGCAATTTCAATATTTTTTGTTATTGTTATCTTTGTGCATTCATGTTTAGAACAATTCACATTGCGTTTAGAGTGAAGGAAAAAAATTGTGTAATGCTCTTTTGGTGGATTAGATGTGTTTCGTCTATGGATATTTTTATTCTAAACATGTATGAACTTTACTTTTATCCTTTTTAAGAAGTTTAAGCTTATTTTCGAGTCTTATGCCGAATTCAAACCATCAGCGCTCGGTGCTCAAGACACGACATGAGTTTGGTGCATTATCGTGCGATTTGAAGCTGTGCTGCGCAGATAATAATATCCACTTTTATGTGTGCAAGCCTCACAAGTGTGTGCTTAACAATATGTGTGCTTTGAAATACGACAATCGATATTTTTCAAACGATTACTGTATATTCGCAAACAATTTAGAAAATACTTTTTGTCGCTTGAGCACGTAATCTTGACGGATAACATTTTTGTGAATATACAGCATCAGTTATTTTCACTGTGAATAGAAACAAAAATACAAAAATTGTGTATAAACCGCGTCAGATGCAAATGCATTAATTTTATATTCGTCATTAATATTTTCACGGCAATAAATAACGAGTAGCATACACTGTAGCGTTAATGCTTTTACCTTCTTTTCTTCGATCACTTCACCAGGTCTTAGTTTTCTATTTTCCTGTGGATTTACGTTTTCGAAGTCTTAATTTTTGCACTAAATAACCATGTAAATAAAATTCCCAAATACAAAAATGTAAAACTTCTAGAAGCAAGGATATATGAGGAAATAAAGCATGAAATTCTACTGAACGAAGCTGTTTTACTTGTAAACTAAACGAGTAACAAATTCTTTCTAGGGACAAAAGTACGAAAATGGGACAAAACATAAAGTTAAGGGTTCGGCTTGAGAGGAAATCTACTCTAATCTACTAAAGGGCGGAATATAAACTAATTGTACTAACTAGATTGGACGGCACAAATATAGACTAAAACATTCACATAATCATACCTCTACAAAATCTTGATCGATAAAATAATAAAAAAACATGGAACAAAAAATTTTTTTTTAAGTTTTCGTAAAATCTTAATTTTTTACTATATTTTTTTCATAGTAAATAATAAAAAAGTGATATTTTAGTCGCT
This sequence comes from Yponomeuta malinellus, assembly GCA_947308005.1. NCBI lineage: Eukaryota > Metazoa > Arthropoda > Insecta > Lepidoptera > Yponomeutidae > Yponomeuta > Yponomeuta malinellus. The sequence goes on from OX371019.1 coordinate 5,070,256, forward strand.
TTAGAACCGATTTTGTGTGATACGGAACAATTACGAAAAGAAACTTACGTAATTGTAGATTTTTAATCTAAAAAAAGTCTTTACAGTAAACTTTATGGAGATAAGAAATATGTTTATCAAATAACAGAAAAAATTGACAAAGCCACTAAAATGTCATCTGTGCCCGACGATTTTATCTAGTCTTTATGGCACGTACCTCGTCGCTGATGATGAGCGATGGTCGCCTGCCCATCTCTTCGGGAGGTGGGATCAGAGAGCCGCGTCGGGTCTGAGGTCCAGCAGGTGCCAAGGATGGTTTCCTCGGCACCTCGACCTTCGGGGCTTTCTCGCGAATGACCTCAATCTTCGGCGCAGCCACCGTTTCTGGTGCTTTGATCTCTGGCACTTTTGGTTTCTCCGGCTGGATAAAATAGAAATGCTGGTAAGATAAGAGAGGTCTGGAGGCGGTAGTGCAGATGAGCTGCTGATAAGCTAGCCAGTCGCTTCACAAGTGTGAAATTGGTTTGAATCCCGGCATGCACTAAATCACTTTGTTTCGTAATTCACGTTCGCGATTAAATAAAACGTATGAGAAACCATAAGTGTGGGAGGTGTCGCGCTTAAGATTGGCACTCAACGCGTGGTGATTAAGCCTTAAGAGAAGGCCAGGTGCCGTGAAGTAGGACGTATAGAGAGCTTGTTGAAGACCTGACATTTCTGCACTTAGCCCTATATTTGGGCCATTGTGCGTGGCATCTAGGTAGCTTTTGCACTCTATTACGGTTTCACCCACCTTTTCCTTTTCAGGTTTCTCCCTGACTGATGGAGTGAAGTCAGATGGCTCATATTTTTCAAGTTCCGGCCGCTCATAATCAGGTATCTCAGGAAGTTCTTCAGCCTTCTTCTTGACTGTGGTCTTCTTGGCCTTCTTGGCCTCTTCCTCAACCTTTACTTCTTTGACAGCCAGTTTCTGTAAGATTAAATTTTGTTTAGTTCTGGTAGACACTGAATTTCCCGTTATTTTCGCTATCAGACGAATTTGAAACTTAAAAATAATTTTGTTCTCGTTACAACAGATGTTGTAGAGCCGAAATAATGTTCAAATGTCTTTTAAATGATGTGGAGGAATAGACTCCTATATTTAGATGGACTAAATCTCAAACTGGTGATTCTTGAAATGGAAAATTCTACTAATGCCTATTTCGTAAAGTAGCCAATTCTCTGAATGTCTACTTCTCCGTGCTAAAATATTTTATGTATACGAGTATAAAGAGTGCACAATTTTCAGGTTTAATAAAAAATGACAGAAATCTTGCCTAAAAGAGATTTATTATTAAAGTAAGTTCACTTACCTACCTCGTTTTAATTACATCACCACGTATTTATCTTAAATCGAACTAAGCCAGTCAAAAATATAACATGCATATTAGAACAAAAGGCACGCTAAAGGCAAGTCTGTAAAATACATAATTTTCAATACTCTTGGGTAAAGGAAATACCATTTTAATTAAATTTTACGAGTTTTTTAAGGAATCGTGTTTTTTTAAAACAACTACGAATTTATTTCTATAGGTATAGTATCCGACAGACAACTTGAACAAAAATCCGTGCAGTCGGGATGAGTTTGCGATGGACATGTGATTGTGGTCTATTTAAACTATTCCTTAAGAGCAAACTACACTAAAGTCCAAAGAATTCTAAGTCACATCCCGCGTCCCCCATCAAAGCGACCCGAAATACATCGAAGAGAAGACAAAATTTTTTGTTCAAGTTATTTGTCGGGTTGTAGTTTTAAACCCACAAGCTGCAAGAAGCATTTTGAAGTTTACTGGGTATTTACAATATTTTTACAACTTGTTATATTATCCATGCAATTGTAGGTACATGCAAACTATACAAAGTTATTGTTACTATTTTTGTACATTTTTACATGTGCTACTCCTAAATTGGTGCAAAACTAACTACTTGAAAGAGTTATCTAAAACTGTGCATAATTCTAAGGTGTGCTTTGCTGTTCTTTGGGTGCCAAACTCTATGTGCAAAGTGATCAATCCATGTTGTGCAGTACTACAACAGTTATGGCAGTATTTCTTGCCAATACCTCGTCATCTACTACAGCTTGCAGTGGTATTCCTAGTGTTGGTGCACTAATATCGTCTTTTTTCGCTGTCGGATCGGCCTACAGAACAAAAGGCATTAAACTACATATACTTTCCCTTAAAAATAATAAGGTGATATGATTTTCAATGACATCCTTTTTTGATCGGTCGTAGAGGTATCACCAGCAATGTAATTCATGCGTAAATGCGTATTGCGTACATGTTTTAGAATGTATACAACCTTCGACATCATTTTGTGTATATTTAGGTGGGTGATGGATTATTGTATAGTGTCATAAAGTACCTGAGGAGACCGAGCTCTTCTCCACGGCGCAACAATGTCAGGTGTATCAATAAGTGTGGGTCTGAAATTGTCCTCTGCATCGGGCGTTTGTTCAGCCTAATGTAAAATTTGGATTTATTGCATGAAATAAGTAAGTAAATGGATGTTTGTCAATATAAATAACAAGAATACAATATTCAATACCTGCGGTAATTCAGGAATGACTTGCCAAGAAAACGGAACTTCACTTATTTTTGGCTTATCCTTAGGTGTTGGTACCTAATTAACAAAATTTTTTACTTTTATTTACTTTTTCATGAACATCAAGAGTGTGTGCAGTGTGCTATGTGCTCTGACCACAGCCAGTGAGATAGTCGTGCAATGTTGTGTGCAGAGATAGATGACGATGATCATAACTTTGAAAATGAGAGTGCAAATATGTGGAAAGTTGTGGGTTTTCAATAGATGATGACATGTGCTCGATATTGAATTTGCTCAAAAAGATTGATGTAATTATGTAATTAATGTTGAGTATACCTCAGATTTTTGTTTCCTCCATGGATAAATTTCATGTGATATAACATCAACTAATGGAATTGCATTTGCTTCTACGAGTGTTTTGGATTCCTATCGAAGAACAGGTTTATTTAATTATTTAATGTAAAATTGTAATATCTATTGTTATAATTTTAGCAGACCAAATTTTACCTCAGATTTAGATGGTTTACGCCATGGATATGCTGATTCACTATTTTTTTCCAAGACTGATACTGGATTTTCCAGTTCACTAGGTTTATCAACTAAAGCCTCTGTTGTGTTAGGTTTCATGGGTGCCTATGATAAAAGAACACATTAATAAAAAGACTTTTCAGAAATTATAAAGCTATTTCTCAAGTGACACTATTATCTACCTCTTCAGTTTTATTAGACTGGCGCCAAGGGTACGTGCGCTCTGACGGATGGTCAATAATTGAGGATGTTTTCTCACTCTCGGCTTTTTCTGTTATCTTTGTTACCTCAACGACTTCCTTTTCCTCCTGTTTAAAATTATCGATATAGTTATTATTTGCATCTCAGTAAGAACAAATTCCACAACAGTTCATAATTCTATATTATTTTAAAATAATATACCTGAGGTTTGCTTTGACGTCTCCATGGATATTTAGATTCAGTTGGCGATTTAGGTGTCTCTTTAGACTGATCTTTCGTAACTGTGGTATCCTGATTTAAAAATTAAAATTGAGGAGGATTACTATAATAATATTATTTATGAGCAAATACGTGTAGGAGTATTGTGTTTGTATGTGTGCGTGTACCTGCGTGTCTGATTTCGAAGGTAGTCTTATATCCATAGGCTTATTGAATGATGTAATTTGTTCTGCTACAGTTCCTTCAGTATCACCCTATTTTATAAAAAAAAAAAGTAATAATTAGATTCTCAACTTGAACTCGTCAAATATGTTATTGAAGAGTGAAGGTGGCACCATATTTACAAATTTATAGGAAGTCTTATGTACCATTGTATTTAACAATACAGAGTTACCTCAAAAATCTGCCATACGCAAATAAAATTACACATAGAACAAAAGTTGTTGCAAATCACGAACTCAAATTTCAGTAATTGTTCATTTTATAGGTAAACCATATATACAACAAATTAGCACAGAATAAACTCAAGAATAGGAATATTAATTACATAAAACTAATTTAACACAACATAATAGAAGAGTGAAATATTATTAAATATTTTATATACACAAAAACCATTATAATAGAATAAATATTATATAATTAAAAATGACACGTAACAGAGAAACAGAAATTTTACTGTATGTAAACTGTAAACTTTACGTCAAAATAATTATTGACAGTCTTAATAGTACTGAATGAACAAAGTAAGAGATAAAGTAAAACATGCACAGGATCTGAAAGCAGAAGCGACTTACCTTAAGTTTGATCTGGTCTATCTCGCTGGGTTCAGGTTCCTTAATGGTGGGCTAAAATTACAAGTTACAAGGATATTAAGCGTGAAGAGGGTTTGCATCTACAAGGTAATAAATACTACTTCAGGAAATAAAGGACTAAATAAATTACTAACTCTAAAAATCTTTGAAAGTAGGTTCAAACAGGGGTAAAAAAATAAACATCCACAAAGCGCAATCTCTTGTCCTGGCCCAAACTAGGATACCATAGGATACCCTGCAGTCAGTGGCAAGCAAACATGACAAACTTGAAAAACCACTGAGGCCATTTGTACAAACCAAAGTACGGCCGAAGCGGGAATCGAACCCACGACCTCTGGCGGACAGCCGCTAGAGGATCTTCAATGACTGTTTTTTAAATTCTTAAAACATTTTTTGGTAGTGTTTCTCCACTAACAATTATTATAAATAAAATATTTTATATCACAACACGGGACTGGGTCAAGGAAAGCTAACCAAATTATGCCAAAAAACTACTTTGAAAGCTCCGGAATAGAAATTGCTTCAAAATTCAAAATTAAAGCTTCCTGCGTAACTATTTAACCTGAGGATATTTTTTATCTTGAATACCTTCTGAGCAGTAGTCTTCTTGATTTGAGACACCTGTTGCTGTTCAGCAACTGATGATATCGACGATTTCCTGCTCTCGGCTGTCTCCTTTGTGAGCTGTTAAGACATTTTCTTTGGTCGTAAATAATGCAGCTTTGGTTTGTGAATAATCAAAGTAATAGAGAAGTATGTGCCCGTCTATCAATAATACAACTAATAAAAGTGAAGAAAATGGTTGCTGATCTAAAATTTGATAATGAGGTTTGTGATTGATTACAAATAAGTAGTATCTAATTATCGAAGTATTAACTCTTGAGTTATTATTATCAGTACTAACAGAAAACTAAGTATTACCTTTGTAAGACCTTTGTTGTCAACGATTGAGCTCTTACGGCTCTCAGACTTGAATTCTTCTTTGGTCTAAAAAACAGAAATGTCTATGTAAGATATGATTAGCATAAAAATGAAGAATTATTTAAATGTTGTCGAAATTACTAACCTCACTTTGTATTGAAGTACGTCTGCTCTCCGACTAGATGAAATAAAATACGTATTTTATTAGCAAAATATTGCATATTACCTACAAAATAATAGTTATATACATGAAACAACAATATGTTTCCTCATAAATTATCTGCTTTCTTACCCAATTTATCATGCATTTATGTCAAACGACAAGACACATTTTATCAATCAAAACACATAGGCGCTAGATATTGGTATCAATAGAAATCGTTATTCAATCAGGATACTGCAGTATTGCAGTCATGATACCAAACTACAAAGGTAAATTATAAGGGGAAATGGTTTCATGCTAAATAATTGGGATAATTGACGAATCAACTCCTTTCTACCTTCACTTCAAGAAGTTGTTGCTGTTGGGACACCATTGCAACCTGTTCAGTAAGTTATATTGAATACTATGTAGGTACTTCTCTTTAATTAATTTATGACATGATTCCCATGTTATACTTGATAAAAAGAATTTTGATATGGAACGAAAGCATTTCGTGCCTAAGCGGGATTTTGCAGATAAGCGCCTCCCACATTGAAATAGTATTTGAGCCAATAAGAAAAGAAAATTTCGTAATATCAACGAGTATTAGTATTTCTTCATCTCTAAGATCAAAACTCACCTTAGTCTCCTTTTCTTTCTTCTCTCGTTGAGTTGGTGTTGGTGTCACCTTCTCATATTTTTCAAGAACTGGTCGCTCATAATCGTCAACGAAGTCCAGTTCATACTGAAATATGATATTTAATATTAGCATACTTGCAAAACCTCTGTTTTTATTGTTATGCGTAATCGAACTAAAAACAAAATTTTGCCGTCAAGTGCACAAAACAGGAAGTGACGAATATTGTTAGTCGTCGATACGCTAAGAAATAGTGGGAAAAGATTTATGAAGAAATACCTATAGATTTTTGTATTTCGTAACTACATAATTCACAAATTACAAATGACATAAGTATTTTTATTTATTTCAAACATAAAATAAGAGACTTAATTAATATATAAATGATAAAAATGACATAAAAATAACATAGACATAAAGCATGCAAACATTTTACCTTGACCCCGCAGAAATTAACAACGAAGATAAATCTTAAAAGCAACAAAAGAGTACAGCATAGACTCTGAAAAATAACTCAATGGAAACGAAGGATGTGGTAGTGCTAGAAAGGAAATATTTCACTGACAAGAGTAAAACAGTAAACATCAGTATTGATGCAAAGGTGTGTGTCGGGCTTTGTAGTGTATATGCAGAAATATTAGAAGATAATAAGATTAATTATTATCGAAGTGATAAGGAGTGCAGAACTCAGATATAACATAAAAGGTTTGGTGTTTACCGCATCTGCGTCACTCTCTTTAGTACCAGCTGTGCCCTTCTGTGGTTTGTCTATTCCTTTCTTGACAGTTTTCTTAAGGTGGGGCTTTTCAAATTTACCATCCTGAACGGTGAGTGGCTCCTAAGAATGCAATCAATTCACTGTGAATACAACTAGCTACTAAAAGCATTTATAATGTTCACCAAACGGTGCATTTTGTGATATAGTTAATGTGGAGTTGTGCTTTGAAAACAATAAGAAAACTGTGATGTTAATTCAAACCAGGTTAATCTAGTCTAAGAAGTGAAAGTTATCAAAAGGTAAGGTAGGGATTTCTTTATTATCTCAGCGTATATTCTCAATGAGTCTAGGAAGCATTTTTTTCTTCATATTTTACCTCCGCATCTTCTTCAGGCTCGTCTGTGGTTTTTTTAACAACTGCAGGCTTCTTAACCTTAAGTTGTGCTGCTTCAGTGCCCTCCTAATAAACGATATTGTATTTAATTATATAATAGGTTTTTTTTTATATATCATGTTTGTATATTAAAAACTTTATAAAAAAATATTTTATTAACATAATATTGTACATACAATAGTTTTGTCTAGATCTCGAATAGGCAAGCGATAAAAGCTAGCCTTTTTAATAAAACGAAAAAAAGAGTTTACTGAGATAATAAAGAGAAGAGTAAGAAAATAGTACCGTGGGCTTTTTCTTAGCAGGCGTCTTTTGTGTCAGGGAGGCCTCTTCAGGGGAAGTGGTGCTGGTTTTAGTGCGTGGTTTTGTCAGGTTGACAGATTCCTCGGTATCCTCGCCCTGACCCCACACACAGTTAAATACAAACATAAAGAGTGCTGTACAGGTTCATACGTATAACAGATAGAGAAAAAAAGTTTAAAATAAAAGAAGAGTCATTGATGTTTGTTGAAATAAATAACTCTTGCAATGACCATTCCTTTTTTGCAAAACACTAAATAGAGATATTGAGTCAATTACCTACTGAGCCACACTAAATACATTTTCTCTATGTGTTAAAGAGAGAAGTTTAAGTATGGACAGAAAATAATCAGAGAATAAAAATTGTTGAGACGAAACATGTGTAGTGTTCTTAAAATCTATACATTTATTGTGATTTCCATGTGCTTTACAAGGGTATGGTGTTTTAGACAAGTAACCAATATCACATTTTCTTTAATGTTAATAATATCGGTTGAAAAACTAAATGATGTGGAAATATCACTATAAAATCTGGGTACTTTAGAGACCGCAAATAAGTTACATTGGTTGTTTTTCCAAAACATTTTTCCTTTTTATGTGCTTTAAATTTCTTGGTGATGTCAATCTAATTCGTGATAGATGACTATTAAATATTTCACTCCTAAGCCTCACCAGAAAAAGTTATACCTTGATAAATACTACAACTCGCTTTAAAACAGGAAGTTTCGCAAAACCAATATCAGTATCTCTTATTTGTTCCTGTGATAGAAATGACCGAAATGACTGACTTATAAAGCACAAAAGTTTAAACGATATTTTTGTATCTTAAATGATAGACAAATAATGTAAAATATACCTTTTGTCCCTTGACCGACGGTCGTTTTAGTGTCTTTTCTGTGACAATTTCAGGTTTTTTAACACTGAGTTTGGCTTCAGCTTCATCCGCCTAAAGAATATCATATTTGTTTGTTACTATTTCATCTATATGTTTCAGATTCGTTTACTAAGTATTTTTTTAGTATTTCCAAGAAGGTAAATAATTACTTAAATTCATAAAAAGGATTAGTTTACATATAAAGTGAAAAGTGTACAAACCGTAGGCTTGATTTCAGCTGGAGTTTTGTGTGTAAGTGACACCTCTTCTGGTTCCCGTCCTGGTTTGGCGGGTGTCTTGGGCTTAGACAAACTGACACTTTCATCAACGTCCATTGCCTAAGGAATAGTTTGTGTTAAGCATGATATATTGTAAGCTAACTCATTTCATAAAATTTTTAATATTTTTAAGTTAAGTTTTGATTAACATTATTGACGAGGCTCAAGAATCAAGACAAGGTGTTTTTAGTAGCTTGCGCTGCTCATACATAATTGTACATTTAACGGTAAATAACTTTATCTTATTGCGAATATACGCGTTAAATATATAATTAGTATGTTATGTAGTGACAGGTCCTTAAATTAATGTATCATTTATTTACCTCAGGTTTAGTTTTGTCTTTAACAGAACGACGTTTGCCTATGGCAGTGGCCGAAGGCACTTCTTCCTCCTCGGGCTTTTTCTCGTCCTGGTGAGTAGTGTTATGTTTGTTAGGTTTTGTCTAACATAAAGTAACTTGCTGTATGGCTTTTAATTTATGAGGAAAGTGTGTAATGTACCTTCTGCTTTTTCTCTATTGGTGTAGGTGTGATTTTCTCATATTTCTCGAGAACTGGTCTCTCATAGTCGTCAACGAACTCCTCCTCGACCTATTGAGTAATTGAACATGGTGAGTATCAGAATAGGGGTGGAATGTTTATAAATGTAATTTTTGTCGTTCATAACAATTTACCTATTCACAGATTTATAAAGAATGTTAATAACCGACCAATTTTACAAAGAAACCAATACAAAATTTGGATCTGCCTATTAATTGTAGAGACGCTGAAAATAAACTTATTCTAAACATAGATGAAGCTAAGCATTGTTACAGCATTGGCCGTGCAATTTTGAAGCATCGGATTAAAGCGTTGCTTGCTACTTACTTTTTTATCTGAAGCCAATTCAAGAGCTGAAAATTACAAAGAAAGTATCCAATTTCGAGAGATTTGAAGAAACTAATATGCCTTGATCGTAAAACGAGTGTTAAAATGTAAGTTTTGTAACTTGGTGGTGCAAATATACAAAATTAAGTTTGTGTATGTAAAACCGTGCATGTGAAGTGTTATGCTAGTTTGTACCTCTTTATCTTTGAGAGAAGGTCGCTTTTTAGCCACAGGCTTTTCTTTGTCTGCTGGCTTTTTCTTTGGCTTCTCCTCCTCTTTAGGTGTTTCCTCCTAAATTTACAAGAATGTTTATTTAATTTCGTTCATAAAGAATTAATTTTACGTAAATTTATTTCGCTACAAATCTACCTTATCTTTAGCGAAGGATCGCTTCCTAAGAGTAGGAACCTCTGGTTCTTCCTCTGGTCCTTTCGGTTTGATTTTACCAGTTATCATGTCTGGAGTTTCCTATAGAAAAACGTAATGATTTTGGTTAAGACTCATACTAAGACTATAGCTAATTTATTTTTTTATATTTTAAAACAACTCGTAGATTACCTGAGATAAGCTGGGATGCTTATCTTTAGGTGTAGGAGTGTATTTTTCGTACTTCTCAAGCACTGGCTTCTCGTAATCATCAACGAATTCTGGAGCAGCCTAGAAGTTTAGAATATCGTGTTTGTTTACAGTACACTATTTTCTTATTTAGATATTTAATATTTTTGCTTATGGTCCGTACGGTTCTGACTATTATTTAAGAAGTATATAATACCTCAACAACACCATTTTCTTTTTTGGTCCTCTCGCTTGGAGTCGGTGTGACTTTTTCGTATATTTCAAGCTTCGGCCTTTCATAATCGTCGACAAATTCTTTTTCTTCTTGTGGCTTTTAAAAGAAACATTTTTATTAGTGCACGATCTTGTTTTACAGAAAAAAAATGAAACTATGATATTGATAATGATTTACCTTTTTCACAGGTTTCTTTGTTTTAGCGGCTTGAGGTTCGGGAGCTGGCTCCTCAGTCTGTTTAGTCGCTGTTTTCGACAATTTGACTTTAGACAATTCATCTACGGGTTCCTCCGGCTTCGGGAGGCCCTTTTTGACGCTGAGTCGTCTAGGCTCTAGCTTTCCTTCTTCCACCTATTGAATTTTTATTGTTTAAAAACTAATTTTGGTATTCAAGAAATAAACGATCAATATTTGTATTTAATCTTCTAACTTCTTATAATGTTTCGTTAATCTGCACTTTTATTACATTTTTATATTAATGATTTGTTATAGAAGTAAAGTCTTGTTTTACCTTTTGCTTTGGTTCAACTTTAGTCTTTTTCTCAGGAGCTGGTGCGGCAACTGAAACCTCCTCCTCACTTTCATACGATTCACTCCGTATGCTCTCTGATATGGAGCCGCGCTTAATCTGAATACCGAATAACATTATTAGATGCTAGTTCACATAAATCGTATTCTTTCTGTCTCTATTTCATCAAAATGGATTGGGCATTGATTATATTATCACTAATTTGTGAAGTGTTGTGGGTGTAAAGTGTGTTTACCTTATCCAAATCTTCTTCCTTGGGTTTTTTAGCGAGTGGTGTGGGTGTGATCTTTTCGTACTTCTCCAGTACTGGTCGCTCGTAATCATCGACGAACTCCATTTCCTCCTAAGTTCGGAATAAGTTTAGCACAATACATGGACAACATTGTTAACACAACACAACATTTTAACAACAGTCAATCACCAAAAAAAATTCACAAGTAGTAAATCACAATAATTCTAGTAACCATAGGCTCTAGAAGGAACTATGTATTTACTTTATTTTATAACAATGGAAATCTACTAGAATTTCATAAAATAGCCATTCCAAAGAATACTCAAGCATTTTTTCCCTCGCCAGTAAATATTATTTAGCTGTTCGAGGTTGCTCACAATTCTTTAGAATTATTCACAGTTTTGTCTAATAATGAAAACTAAGCGTATTTACAAGACAACGCGTGTGAAAAGTGAATCAATCTCAGGTCTACTTACGTCTTTTTCTTCTTTTTTAGTGCTAACACTCTTTTTGACGAGCTTTTTCTTTTCTGCGGTCTTTTCAGTCTTCTTCACAGCTTCTTTTTTCTCTTCAACTGGTTCTTCCTTGGGTTTGACTGGTTTTAGTTTTGGAATGCCTTCAATCTTAGCCTCCGGTTCAGGCTCTTTCTTTTTTTTCTCAAGTTTTTCGAGGAGTGCCTTCTTTTCCTCTTCAGTTTTAGCTGTCTTCTTCTCCAGGATCTTTTTGGCTTCAGCAGCCTCAAGTTCTGCCTTCTTAATCTCTTCCTTTTTAGCTTCAGCCTTAGACTTCTGAGCTTCGATCTCTATATTTTGTTCCTTTGTTTCAACCTTAACTTCTTCTTTCTTTGTAACCTTCTTCCCTGATATTTTCTTGCTTTCTTCGATTGTTTTTTCTTCTTCTTGTTTTCTAACTTCTTCCTCCTTCTTTAACAAATAATTATTACAAAAATCGGTGTACTTTACCATAAATAAGGGACTTACAAAATTACAACATACCTTCTTTTCCTCTTTGACGTGGTTTTCCTCGATTATGGATTTCTCTTCCACGATCGACATCTCCTCTTCAGACTCTTCGATAACTGTCTTCTCTTCCTCCTCTTCTTCTTCCTTCTTCTTTTTCTATAAATTTACAACATGTTAACATTGTTTAGCCAAGCATGTTAGAGCGCCGGTAGAATCAACACGACGTGAGGCAAACGTGACTGTATATCGGCCTTTATATGCCTGCACTCTACTAAATTACCTTTACAGTGGACTTAATAACAAAAAAATTAAGGTGTGAATTTGAAATATGTATTTTTATTTGTGGTAGCTCTCTCACTTAAAGTGAAGGAATACATCACCATAAAACCTGAGTGTTACAGACATTAGTCCGCGAACACCTGAAATTGCCAATCCATGGTGGGTACGCGTAATGATTAGTTCCATATCACGGACCGATATTACTTACTACCTCTGTGAGATAAAAATCAAATCAAAATCAAAGTATTTTTTTATTCAAAATAATACAGAAGCTTAATGAACGTTACTAGTAAAACTAGATGTCAAATTCAAAATGTAGATCATTTTGGACAAAAAATGCAGTTGCGCAATTGTCTCCCCTATAACCTTCCACTCCTCCCTTATGTTATGCTATGTTTAACCTATGGTATGAGAACACGGGCCAATATCACAAACTTAGCTTAATCATGGTCGTCGATCAAACTAAATGTAGTGTAGGTACTTTTAAGAGTTCAGACTCTTAGACCAAAGTCATAGCGTGTTTTTGAAATAATAAATATGCAACAATATATTATGTTATTATAATTAAATAATAATTATCATAAAATAATAACTCACGGCGTATTATTATGATACCTACGTGAGACTGGAGGGACCACAAAAACTTACTTATGCAACTACCGTTACCTTTTCCTCAGTAAGAGTCAAGTCAGCGCTCGACTCATCTTCTCCGAACTCGTTCTTGATCACCACACGATAGTTAGCCACGTATTTGGAAGAAACCTTCCTGATGATCAGGCGGGAATTCGTCCCGTCAAACGAAGTGATGCAATCTGAAGAGTCCCGGATGACTGTAGAGTTCTTGTACCAGGTGCATCTGCACGACTGGTCCGACGTCTTGAGGACGGCCACAAACTCGGCCTCCTCGCCTTCTTTTTTAGCCTGGAGTAATAAATTTTGCGTCATTTATGAGCTTCACATTTTCTTTTATCAGGTTTTGAATACGATTGGAAACTCGCAGCTTACATAGATGGACAGAAACTTAGTGCAACTATAAGCTACAAATAAGTTTCCGCAAATAGTAACTAAGTGGTAAAGTATGTTTACACTACACTAAAGTTTAAAGTATGTTTACACTACACTACAGCACCGAGAACGCGTCCTGAAATGTTCATAAATTGAAAAAAACAAATCACCTAGAATTTTTTGGAGATACCTAGGAGAATACTCCTTGTTCACGCGTCAGGAAGAGAACCGAAATTATGTTTCACGATTTTTTTGCCTTACTGTTGTTATGTTTTAATTAAATAGAGCAATGTCTAAACTATCAGTTAAGAAATTAAATACATTACTCGCTCATGCAAAGAAGCTGTTTTGTCTATATTTAGTCTTTGTAACGGGAACTTGCAATCTCAGTGATCGCCGTAAACTGGAGGTTGCAGGCACAACAATTTTAGTATTAGCTAGTAATTCAGGGCTCTCTATGGAACCATTGGCTATTTGAAAGAGATAAATGAGATCGGTTACACTACTACGACCCTGTAGCGTTAAGAAATGTCTGACGCAGTGAGATCATCATCATCAGCCATTTGACGCCGACTGCAGAACATAAGCCTCCTTCGTGGTTTTCATAACCATGAGGGGTTTTGCCATAATCGCCACGCTCGGCAGGCGGGTTGGCGATCGCGGGTGAGATAAAGATTCTTTATTCATTTTATTTTTCGTTATTCGTTATCCATTCCATTGATATTGGCATTCATGTTCCACAGGTACCTACTTCTGTTTGAATACAAAAAAACTGTGTTGCATAGAGTTAGCGAGAAACCAATTACTACCATTTCAATGGTTCATAAATCGCTCGAACAGACCCGTCGTTTCGGGATACCTATTATGTCTATTCAGATGGTGAGACTAGTAAATTTAACGTGCTCTTCACTTACCAAGCTTCTGAGATGTTTGATGATGGTAGGCTTATCACCTTTTTCCTCTGGTATGTCTGTGATCTCAACTTGTTGAGATATCGCCTCGCCTTTCTCGTTCTTGGCGACCAGTTTATATGAGCCTTTGTCTTGTTGGTTAACGTTGGTGATTTCCAACTTGACTGTGAACTCACCCTGGAAATTTGAATCATTGTTAACTTACTTGAATACTGACTTTGTATGATTGAAGCCTGATATAAAGTTTGCATTATTTTGTTTGTAACTTTTGCGCTGATATCAACTAATCATGCTAAGCCTACGTACCTCTCTGACTGGTTCAATAAGGACAGTGTGTCTAGAACTTTCTTTCACGGCACTAGATTCCTTGAACCAAGTGCATGACGGTGCAAATTTACTTAATACTTTACATTCAACGATAACAGTCTTCTTCTTAACTATTTTAATGATCTTTGGTTTTTCTTTTATTACTGGAATGACTGTGGAAGGAAAATCAAATTATTAGAGAATATTCAATTTTGAAATGTGGTTTTGGTTATATTTTTTGGCTTACTTTCAATATTGAGCGTAAGATTCGCGTTGAGCTCTCCAAGTTCATTTTTGATATTGCATTTGTATAATCCGGAGTCTTCAATGCCAGGATCGATTAATTCTAGTACGATTGTGTAAATATCATCCTTGACCTCAACCCTCGTTTTGATCTTAGATGAGTCCTTGACTTCTACGCCCTCGTGGAACCACACAATCGTGGGTTTCGGGATTGCTTTCACCTTGCATCCCATTGTTACTAGTTTTCCATTATCCTTTGATTGGATTGTAGGTTTTTCTACAAACGTTGGTCCTTCGCCCTCAGGCTCTGGTTCAGCTTCGATGTTCAAGTTTAAGTTTGCATTGCTCTCTCCGTATTCATTCCTGACATAACAGCGGTAGGCGCCACCGTCCGCTGCCGTCGGATTTGACAGGAGCAACACAAGCTCGTAGACATCTTCACCTATCTCTGATGACTTGAGCTCGATCTTACTGCTGGCCTTGACGACCGTCGTGCCTCGGTACCATATGACCTCGGCCGCCGGCTTTGCCTTACAGACACACCTCATTGTGATCAGTGTGCCATCTTCGTTGGGAATGATTCGAGGTTTTTCAATGAACGATGGTGCAAAACCATTCTCGTCATCCCCACCTAAAGTAAAGTGAACGTTTTGATTTAACTCATATTAATTACAACGGTTTCGTAACTAAATGCTTCATGCAACGCTCAAAGCGAAAAGCCTATGCATGCGATACTGCTACTGTATGCGTACTGATATAATTTAAATTTATACCTTGGAAATTGAGAGCAATATTTGCATTACTCTCGCCAAACACATTGAAGGCATTACACCTATAGTTGCCACCATCCTCTCTTGTTGGATTTAAAATTTCTAACGTTAGATTATACGTGTCTTTCGCCGTGGCTTTTCTTGACATCTTCATTTTGTTGCCATCTTTGATTTCCTTTTCCCCATGATACCAAGTAATATCTGGCATGGGGTAAGCCTCCAGTATACATTCCATTATTAACACTTCACCTTCTTGCCTAATTGTGGGCTTTTTGGGGAATCTAGGAGCTTTACCATCGGGAATTCTGTCCAGAAGAGAAGATACATTCGTAAATGTTGTCTATAGTATTAAAAACCAAATTAAATTGTACGAACAGTTCCTTACTTAGGTTTGTCGCCTCCTTCGAAATTAAGATTAATTTTAGCTACGCCTTCACCTTGTTTGTTTTTTGCGACAGCCCTGTATTCTCCTTTATCGGAGTCTTCAACGCCTATGATTTCTAGTCGCGCCATATGATATAGCGTTTGGTCCTCTTCTAATGAAATTTTGTATCTACTACTTTCTTTTATAATTTTTTTACCATGATACCTGTTAACACCAAACTTTCATTAGTATTATTGAAATAATTTTGAGTGAGTTAATGTTTCTGGTACCGTTTTTCTTACCATGCGATAGTTGGTTTCGGTTTGCCAACACATCGACATTCGAATGTGATTTTTGTCCCATCGTCTGATTGCCTGATCACTGGTCTCTCCGTAAATGTGGGTTTGATTGTGTCGTCGGGTACGGGAGCCTCATCGCCTGAGGCATCAATGAATTAAAATTCAATCTATAATCGTATAGCTTTTAGATCTTTTACGAGGATTTGCAGCTTCATTTATGTTTTTCTCTTGTTCGGTAGTTATAAGATGTTTTCATATAATATCGATTATGTTTTTATTATAATTGTACGTTAAAATTGAGTTAGATAATTCAGGAATGTATTAAATACAAATATACATAAAATACATATTTATGAAAAGTGCCTGTTGTCATAATTTACGCTTCCATGTCTTACTTGTTTAAAATTTCCTGATTTTATACTTGTGCATGTGAAAATAGATGCAAGTCACAAATAACACTCTGTGATTGGCTGGCTGGTTACTTGCGCCTATGTTCACAGCGATCAACAGCCTCTAGCATCGTAGTACGCATGACAGTTGCTTTTGATTCATGTTAATATTATTTGCCTCTGCCAAAGCGAAATATGCTGCATAGTACAAATGCTCTAACTACAAAATAATTGCAAGGAGTTTGTTATATCGTGTTAATAAAAGCGTAAACTACAGCGGATGTTATTGTGAAAATTATATGTTCATGAAGTTACGTCATAACGCATGGTGAATGGTGCATTTGAGTTCAATTTTTTTTTATTGTATTGATGTGTGTAGTATGCATGTGTGTTTGTGACAAATAGTTGTGAATTGTGATAGAAAATGTGAAATAAAACGAATGAATAGATAAAATTTTGAATCGAACGTAGAAAACATCTTAAACTGATGAACATAAAAAAGGTTAAACGTCACAAAATGCTGATTTCTTTCAGTATGTGTATTATTTATGTTGAGTATTCTATATTTTGACAAAGGGAATTAGTTTTATGAAATTGTACAAAGCATTGCTGCAAATTCTACGTTTATAAAAAGACAAATTTATTACTTCAACTATGAACATAAAATGGATTAGGTACACACAGTAAAACAAAACTAAATACCACAATAATTTAATTATGTAAACAAAGACTCAATGGAAAACATACCAAAAGTAGCCCAGTGAATATTGATTAGAATTTATAATAAACTTAAAAAAAGATAAAACGCAAAACACTTCATTAAGCCTACATGTTCCTCTGCGGGACACAAGCCTTTTCTCAGGTATTGGCTTAATCACCGCGGATTGGATGTAAGCTATTCTGATTAGCTGAACTTAACTCAACTTCCATAAAGTTTACTTTCTATGCACGGCCAACCTCAGGTTAACTAACTCAGTTGTTTTCCCCATTCAAGTCACAGTCGACTCACCTAACACCGTTAGGTTTTATCACCATGTTTTCTGCTTCTTTACAGCTAGAAATTTCTACTGCAACGATTTTATTGCAAATAGATGGAGTTACAACACTGTCATCAAAGCCATCTACAGAGAATATTAAAAGACAGGAATGCCAAGACTCACTGTCGAAGTTCAGGCTAATCGTCGCGTTGCTCTCTCCGAGCTCGTTCTTGGCCGTGACCCGGTACTTGCCGGCGTCCTCCACCGTCACGTTGCTGATCTCCAGCGAGGCATAGTAGGATTTTCCCTCCTTGTTTACCGTCACCTGGCGGCATAAAAGAGAAAGAGAGCAGATAAGCATAAATTTTGTCAGAAACTAGATTGTGACCTGTGGTAGGAGAAGTGAGAAAATCAAGTAGCAATCAATGTTTATTCTAAGAGTCATCGTCGACGATGAAAGAGTCAACGAGTTGATTTCTTTTGTTACAAGTGAAGTATTCACAGGAATTATAAAAAGCCAATCAGAAAGTATTGCGAAAAATAGATTTTATGTATTAGAAACTGGCCATTTGAATGAGTATTTATAATTAAAAATAGGTAGATACGTCCCAATTGCAAAATTTTCCGCCACATTTTTTGCGAGATAATTTAAATTATTGTGTCTCATTGCAAATGGATCTGCGCCGGGAACATTATGTGCTATGATTTTTTACGATTTCAAGTGTGGCCTGAAACCGGACAAATCGTACGATAGACTTGATACGGCATTCGTGGATGAAAGCCCTTCCAAGGCAACCGTGTATCGTTGGTAGTTATAACGAATTCAAGCGCGGTCGACTAACTTTGGGGGATGAAGAAAGAGATGGTTGCACATACTGTAGATGGGGATCTGGTCCCGTACAACCTCACCGAACGCTCAGAAGCTGGCCCAGGCTCCGCGGGCTAAAACGACAACGCGCCAACGGACTTTCTGGACAGCACGCCGGTAACACTCCTGGGTCACCCTCCTTACAGCCCTGACCTAGCACAGTGTGACTTCTTTTTATTTCCAAAAATAAAAAATATGCTTAAAGGGATACAATTTTTGTCGCCGGAAGATGCGCTGTCAGCGTTCGAGCAGGCTGTAAACGAGGTGTCTGCGGCGAAGTGGAAAAAGTGTTTCGAAAACTGGTTCAGATGCATGAAACTTTGTATAGAGGCTGGTGGAGAGTACTTTAAAAGGATTTAATAATTTTTTTTTTTTTTCAAATAGAACACTTTATTTTATTTTCGCAAAACTTTCTGAGTGTCCAAGTATTATAAATAGTTCAGGGATCGAGTATCGCAGTTTTTTCTGAACTTTTCCCGAACTACAAAGACATTTTTTTATGATTTAATTACAAATGTATACTTTTCAGATTTTTCCTGTACTTATAGTATATTACTTGATATTACTTGCCAAATTTCATAGTTCTAGGTCAACGGAACGTACCCTAAAAATTTTGATTCCCTTGAGTGTCGAAATATACGTTTTTTGCGGCATAAACGGCCGTATCTTTTTTTTACGTTAACTTAGAAGTTTGATTTTTTACAACTTCAAGGTACTGTAGACTTGAGTATATTTTTACTTGATACCTCCACGCGTTCCCGAGATAAAGGGTTTTGACAGAGAGATGGATAAATTTACAAACATGTGATGAAGATTGAGATGCCGACTTAAACTCTATTCTTATTTAAAAAAAAAAAGAAATACTTGTTTAATCAAAATGCTTTTTAAGCCCTAAATAGCGTTTTAAGTTATTGTGATGCCTATCCTCCTCAGTCCTGAACTTGAAAATAACAATGGTTTTCAATTGTTATTTTTAAGGCCAGGACTGAGGAGGATAAAGATTTTATTTTATAAATCATGTTTTAATAACAAAGACCGTCCCAACTCTTTATTGAGAATGTTTTATTAGAGCAATCGACTTTTAAAATAAGGTATATCGTCGGCTTACTGCAAGAAGTCATTTGCTGCAAAAACTCACTAACCGCTTTTTTTAAAGGTAAGGACATATAGATGTATTGAACAATGATACAATAGTGGTGTTTTAATATCAGGCATTATTTTAACGATGTTATAGGGAATAAGGAAGAGGAAATACAACCATTAACTAACATGAACTAAAAAGTCGTTTTTCTCCCAATAGTGAATATGTCGGTTAATGAGTTCTTGCAATAAGCCGACGATATGGTCATTTAGTGTGCTAAACCGTGATAGGTCAGCAAATATTATGTTAGTACGATAACATCATTTTGAATAACATCTTTATCTTAGTTGACCTCAAGAAAAATAAAATTTTTAGAACTAGTAATTTTGACTAGTTACTGATTAAACAATGATTCAAATGAGAAACAAATCTGTACAAATTTATATAAAACAGTACTGAAACTAATCCGAAATAGAAAAAGCAAGAGCAAAAATCTGACAGGTAACAGACAGAATTAGGCCGTGAGGTCATCGCTTGGCACCTGGACGACGTACTCGCCAAGCCCAACCGGGTCAAGGCCATCTTTGAGTACTTTTAAAACTTAATTAGACCTACTTAACGAAGATACTACCAAACAAACAAATCGTAAGGAACCAGGGTTCATCTTGCTGATGAAAAACCATTTAAAATTTTTACTTTTGTGCCATATGATGGACATCCATAATTATTTTTGTCGCTGTGCCAGACTGTCAAAGCTTTTACATAAGAAGTTTCAAAAATAATGTTGACTTTTTTATGACTATGGGAAAGCTCGTTAAGGTAACTGACCTGACCTGACCCACAACGGGTAATGTTGTTGACATATTACTCAACATATGAACGGAGAAATATTAAACTGACATAGTACGTACCATGATACCAATGAAAACTTCATAGAGTACTTAGGTAAACATAAAACCTACCCATATGTTGATAAGTGCAGACATTGATAAAGAAATAAATTTGTAATAATTATGTACCCATTGCACTTTTGGAATGGTATAATAAATCAATAAGATATACATTGTACAGTGAAGAGTTTAAAATAAGCTGTCAGAATAAATACGACACACTGCAGGGCCAAGATGTACTGACAGGAAATTTAGTAAGGCATGAAATAGTGAAGACATAAATAAGAGCTTGACAGTAATTGATGGCAGCACGCAATTTTAGACCCCTTTTCAAGAGCATGCATCAAACGCATTGCAAACGATGATGACATAAGTGGAGCAGAACATGATTTAACACGATGGTTCCGATATCTATTGTGACGGTTACAATATTGATCGTTTTCTAATAAGACACTGACAAGATAAAAATAACATAGTAACAAAAGACTGGATCAATATTCAGAGTTGCTCGAACAGTCAAAATACATTTTTTTGTTGTTAATCATCAAACATCACTTTCATCACAACAAGGGCAAAGGAAGTAGATACAGCAGAAACAGATCAAGGTAAAACAAACAAAGTAGAAACCTAGGTATCAGTACATAGTACAGTTTTTTGTAGTCCAGCGGTCAGACCGATGAGACTTTCCCATCTCAGTAGTTCGGTGATGCTACCCCGCTGAAATACTGAGCCTTGCAGTCACGGCACCGGTGCGAAGTACCGAACTTTCCGGCTCTGTAATCCGGTTGCAGAACTAGGGAGTCTGAAAGTTCGGTCGCCGGGCTAAACAACCGAACTGCTGATACAACGGCGTGGAAACAAGTCGAGCAGAAACCGACCTTATGCCTCGCTCCGGGTGTGACCGCGAGCGTGTTGTGGAACCAAGAGACAGCGGGCAGTGGCTCGGCCTCGATGCGGCACTCGAATATGAGCCGTTTGCCATCGTCCTCCTGTCTTATAGCTGGCTTGCGCGCGAATGTCGGCGCCTTGCCGTCCACTTGTCTGGAAACGGAAAAGGATGCAAGATTAATAATGCTCAGGGCGCTACTACATAAATTCTTCACTGAATGGCCCCGTGAGATTTACCCTCAGTTTCTCGTACACTAACAAGCTGTTAACAGTAGATTAACAGCTTGTTAGTGTACGAGAAACGAATTTAGGGTTAACCTACTCGGAACTGTCGGAAACATACATATTTTATCACTACATATTTCGAAACGTCAAAATAGTCAGCAATAGGCAGGTAGGTGGTCTTTCAAATTATTAGGTGATAGTGACTAGGCACAGAACAAAGGTACGGTAGACAATTTTGGTGATTCGAGGCTCGTCGGAGCAAAATTGGAATGTAACAAGATGGATAAAGTAAAGTAAGTAAAGTTACCCAGTTCTATGCAACATTTTGACCATAAGAAAAGAGCTGAGCTGATTGTGAGCTGAGTTTCTCATTACTTGTAAGTACGTAGAGTACAGTAAAGTAGAATATTATTTAGGCACACTTTTTGAGTCTGAAGAAAATAACCTTATGGATGCGTTGGGATCCTCAGTCCGTTGCATCTGAGCGAAACCTGGTCGCACTCTTCCGGCAAAAAATCAAGTACCCAAGTAATTCCGGAATTAAGTTAATAATGTATAGTGCTTACGAAAGTTTAGTTCAAAAAAGTTGCAACTAGATTGCAACACACTGTTTTGACAAGGAATTCATAAAGTACACAGTACGTCAATACAAGCCCTGCCCTAGAATGTGTGGAACAGCTGATAACTTATACACGATTTCGAAGTTTAGTTTTCGTATTATTAAATTGTCACTCAAAAATCCTGTTACGAAATAGGTGTGGGTGTATTGAACTTTGTGTCTTGAGAGAATGCTAAAGGCAATTAGATTATGGCTGGGTTCCAAAAAGATCCCATGTGTGTTCCGCCAATTGTGAATGGAAAAAAAAATTTGGCGTCATTTATGGCATGAATGGTATGTATATTACTAACTGAGCCTGTAAACGTTGTTTTGCCATATTAATTAGCCTACGACCTATTCTCAGACCTACCAAATATACACAAAAAAAATCGTAAATATCGGTGAAGTCGTTTCGGAGGAGTTCGATAACAAATACTGTGACACGAGATTTTTGTATATAAAATATGGCACTATGGCACTGCTTGACTATTAAGTAACTGTTTCTGAAATGTTGATGGGTGATAATAATAATAATACTAAAATACTTACTTCTGCTTGTCCTCGTCAGCCGCTGAAAAAAAAAAGATAATAAAATTATTATCCGGTTCAAATGCTGTTAGGATAAGACCTTTTTGAATGGAGCGGCATACGACGTCAACTAACGCCGTTCAGTACCGTTAGCAACGCTATCGGGAAAGCGCGTGACACGTGACAAATACAACTTTATTGGAAGTATTTCTTTTTAAATTATATTTATTGGTACTTTTGTGACAAAAGTGAGTGCTAAGAGAAGATGTGCTAAGCAATCGTGCTCGAGAAATGCTTACGAGTGTGAACGATTTTGAAAGAGAAAAAAATCAATGCAAAAACATTTTAAAAACATTGAATTCTCTGTTAAAAGACAGTGTCGTGATGATACTGATTCTGAAATTTCAAACGAAGACATCTCAGAAAGTGATGGGGAGGCTATGAGTGGAGTAGAAGAATTAGAAGATCAGTTTTATTTTTATTCTCATTGTGTGCCTTAGTTACTATCTTTATTTAATATTTTAGTCGCCTAGATACTTGCAAAAAAATAAATTAAGTGATTAAGTTTATTCATCTGTGGTCCACAAAGAGAGACGAGAGAGTGACGACACTGACGAGAATGTGACCGAGTGGATTGATTGCCTCCCTTTCGTACTTTAAGCCGCTGCATGCCATACGCAAAATAAATAACAATCTGACTGTTTTTCTGACCCTAAAAGTCATCACTGTCGCATAACGCAACTTCAAAAGGTCGTATCCTAACAGCATTTGAACCGGATAATATCATATTTTTGCCAAAGTGCATAATTGTTTGCATTTTGGCAAATTGACAGCTGTTAACAGTAGATAAACAGATAAATTAACAGTGTACCAGAAACCGGGGGCTAGTCCATTTACCTAGAAATATCAGTATAGTGCATACGCACATATATGTTTACAGTTGAACCCGAAACAGCATGCGCTAGACATAAACATCGATAGGATTCGGAACCAATGATAGCTCTGAAAATAACTCTCAACTAGAATAATTGGCTGTTGATTCGAATCTGGTACGCGGTGGTAGCCTAGTGTGTAGAACATTGGACTCGGAAGCGGGAGACCTAGGTTCGATTCCCAGTGCGGGAAAAGTCATAGGGACTTTGTTTTCTAAGTTATGTACATTTGTGAAGTTATAGTAGCAATACCACTCGCTAACCGGTATGGAAAACATCGTGAAACAACCAGAGTGTCTGAGCTATTCATATATCTCAGCTCTTGAAATCGCCAATCCGCGGTGGGCACGCTCATGATAAAGCCCAACTCTCTCTCCAAAAGAAGACCTGTGCCCTAGAGTGGGACGTATATAGGCTGCTTATATCTTTTCACCGAAATTTGTATTTTATGCTCTGGTGATTTCGATTGAGAGAACAAAACTGAAACTAAACTCACAGATCTAACAATAAGTATAGGTTAGTAATACGTTTCTTAAGAATTTAAATAAATTAGAATATCTAAAAAAATCTTGCCATTATATCCTGATAAATTGTGTAGACAAAAATGTTCCTGTTAGATATCTTTGCCCACGTAAATCTTTATCTTTTTCGTTACTAAATTATTGGCCCAAGATATACCTATCAAAATTATCACGATTTTCGAATCTCTTATAAAAATTATACCTGCTAAAATAAACGCCGTACTTTTCAATATTGTGCATTTTAACGCTAAAGCTGTTAACCTAAACTGAACCGAGAAAAATACTTTCATCCAGTCCCATCAATGTCATTATATTTTCGGCCTTCTGACTCTGAATACCTGCTGCAACATTTCAGTCCACAGGACAAATAACATTTAAATCGTCACTATCGTCGTCTTCACACCACGTTTTGCAAGTTTTTTTTTTTGCCAACCGCCTGTCGTCATTTAAGACTACGTACACTGAATACTTTGTGTGTTAGTGTTTTGAACGAAATTGGCTCAACCTTTGGCGTGTGTAACTGGTCCAAGCTATTTTTTTGTCATATTTATTTCAGTTCGTGACTAATATTGTTATTTATGATGTTGTATTTATTGGAGCAGTGTTGGATTACGGCAACTTGGAAGTTTTCTTTTGCTCGTGTGTCTTCATGTTGATTGATACCAAACGCTGATGGTGTTAAGACGTCCCGGGAATGTGGGTCGGTTGAGTTTATTTTAGAGTTGTTACTATTAGAGATAACGACACTAATTTTAAAGCATCTCTTCCTTCTAAGCGCTGAAAACACTCTGTAACTATGACCTGCTAACAGAGGTACATCAGACACATTTTGCAGAAAGTTATTTGAATCGAGTAGCATCTGAACTATATTATGTTTAGATTCAGAGCCGAGACTATTCTTGGGACAGCCTGAAAAGACCAAAGCCCACTTCTCGTTTCGTTTCTCAGTGGAAAGAAGGTCAAACCATTGTAGTTCGTTTTCTCTCCATTATTTTTTCTTAGGTTGAAATATCTTTATTCCGACAAAGCGGCCAGTATGCTGATTCTTAAATAATCTGAAGCATAACAGATTTATATTATGTTTTTTTTAATTAGGACAGGTTGACACTTTACCGCAGTTACGCCTGATGGTAAACGAAGACGGGATCTAAGATGTTTGACTCTAGTTTGAAAGACACCCAGGTTATAAGTTACTGGAAAAACAGACGACGGCAACGCTTTCCACATCTTTGCCGTACGCTTGGTGCGAATTCGCGGAATTTGAGACAGTTAAGCAATTAAAAAACTTGTGAAATTGAAATTGTGAAATTGACAACAATACTTACGGCTGAAGTTAAGGTTGATGGAGGCGGCCACCTCGCCCATCTTATTCTTGGCCTTAACTTTGTACAGCCCGGCGTCGGTCTCGATCACGTCGTCCAGTTCGAGCACCACCAAGAACTTGTTGTTGGCGATGCTCTGGATCCTGCAAGATGAAATATTTAATTAGCAGCCGTAAGAAGAATGTCCAGCAGACCACATGATCTTGGTCTACCATTAAAGTTGAGATGGAGTTGTCATTTGGTTCGCTGGGGAGACGGGTGGCGGACGAAAGCTGTTTTGTACTGTAATACGAGTTTTAAATTCTATTTTTATTTGTTTTCTGACAAACAACACATTCTGGAATGGTTCGCGTATTTTAGATAATAATTTTTTTTTGTTCTGGTGACGATCCGTGATCCAATCTAAATACTCGCACTGGTGCCTTCCGGGTGATCGTCGCGCCCCTATCGGCGACGTGGCACACCTTTTGACATTGATGAAAATTAAAACGTGAGAGGAATTGCGCTCTATGTGTTTCTTCGTGATTTATACGTAATCATTCAAAGTCGAAGACGTTAAATGTACCAACGAGTTTCATTCAGCCCTATGGACGTTGAAGAATAATTTGTGGTGCCTGGAAAACGCCCAACAAGGACTGACGCAGAGCAGCGAGCCCGAGCGCGCTAGAGTTAAGGTGCGGAGACCGGTGAGTTGCCAGGCCGATACAAATTCTCTTTAACAAAAGCAGTGTACATGACATTGTCAAGGGAGCTGGAATAGTGTGGACAAGATTGGCAAAGGACCGGATGGGTGAAAAGGAAATAAAAAAAACCTATAGATAGATAGATACATAAATCGGAAAAGTATTTCACAGTAGACCATGCGATAATTTTGACAAAATGTATGTAGGAATTTAAAGATTTAACAAATAAATTGTGGGTGAGTTAACTTTGTCAGACACGCCCGAAAAATGTGGACAAAGAATAAAAAGAAGTGATTCCAAGTAATTGCGTCTTAAACTATATAAATTAATTAATTACAGTTAAAGGTTGAAAAAAAGAAATTCCATTAAAAATTGCAAAACTTCGGCAATAAAAATATTATACTCATTGCCTGGACTGCCTCGTTGGTCTAGCGGTATCACGTCTAATTACCATGGCGGAGGTCGTGAGTTCGATTCTCACTGGGGGCCGCCGTAAATTTGTACAAATGGTATCAGTCTGGGCGTTTGTCAATATTTGTGACATCTTTGCCTGGTTATCCTAGTTTGGGAACAGGACAAGTGCTTGTGTTGTGTGAAAGTTGTTTATTTATTTATAATAGTAATGATAATAGCATTGACACAAGGGACCACACAACCACTTGTCCAGGTCCAACTAGGATGCCCTGTATTATGGTAACCAGGCAAAATCACAAACATGGAAATATACCTATTTGCACAATCCACCTACGGTGGCCTCCAGCGAGCACTACCACTATTTTGGTAGTCAAGCTTATTATCGTTACCAATGTTACCTATGAGGTAATCGCATATAAACTTAATGCAGGGTCCACCGACCGTACCTACCCCTAGAACAGGTGTTTTAAAATGCAATTTTACACTCTAATGGTTGTTATTTAAAACCAAAAATATATGTAAGTACTTTTCAATGTCCCATCTAGGGCCGTCGGTTATATTATTATAATTTTTTAAGATTTACTGCATCAAAAAAAAAATCGGAAATGTGTTTAAAGTACAAAATATGTACCAAAACTATTATCACTGAACGTGTTTGTGACGTTGGTCGTCAAAATTTTACTAATTTGATGTGCTTTTCTGTGATTTCACAAATGCCTACTTTCCCTCAACTATTCGCTGGCGCAGCACAACAAGCCCAAAAAAATTGAGCTCTCAGAATCTATGTAAAATTAAAAGCAAGACCAATAAATGCATGCAGTATCGACTTCATGGGGTCTATGATATCAAGACTACAGGCTATAACATAGGCCGGAGTGTATTTTTAATATGGAATCAAATCATTGATTAAACTTTAACTTTATGTTTTCATTAGATGGGTTCTAAACAGTCATTTGCAAGTAATTTAGTTCAAAGCCGTCTATACGAAACGTATTTTTTTAACCTATCTGTCTACTCGGCCAGTAAACAGAGCCCATTGTCGGACTTAGGCCTCTTCTTTTTCACGCCAACCCATCTGGTTCTGTGCTAGTCACCTCCAATGTTTCCCAGCCACCTTAAGAAAGTCGTCGGCGCACCGAGCTGGTGGTCTGTGTACCGATCGTTGACCCGTTCTTCTTTACCTTAGTCCACCGACCATCTTCCCGCCTAACCAAACGCCCCGCCGATTTCCATTTCTTTACCTATGAAAACTTTAATTTCTTTCTATTTGGTTTCCTTTTCTTAATGACATTTCAAAATCATTTATTTGCATTGGAAGCCGATTAATGCAACCAAGTTAACGACTCGGCTTTGATTCACAAGACATCATGAATAATTTTACTTTTCAATCACACCATATTTCATCTTAAAACAAAATTAATATGTCACAACAACCCACCCCACAATAATAAAGTCAAAAGATTTATAGGCGTTGCCAAATTTAAACCTCTGGAGCCATACCAGCCTACATTAAATCATAACGAAGGCCCTCACAATCTAGCTGGCCATTTTATGATGCACGGTCATTAAATCAAAGAAAATGCAACCGATTGCCAAGTGGGCCAGATCATGCTCCGTGTAGATGTTGTTGCAAGCGCGAAGGTCGGAAAGTATGGGTGAAAACAAATAATACACCAGGGTGGTCAGGCCGATCTGCCTGAGATCGTTGACCCAATAGAGTGTTGGCACAGAGGCTCGACCAGTTTGAGCTTTTTGGCAGGTTTTTCGATCAGTACCAGATGTGAGTCGAGCGATGAACAAGCAAACACGAATTTGCAATTTAGTTGCAAACATTTGAATGGGCTAACAGTCTGAAGACAGAAATCTTTCGCGTTCAGTACTTTCAAAGTTAGATAATTTGGCATACGTTAACTATGAAAAACTCAAGCAATATGATGCAGAATATAGTTGAAAAGGGGACGTTTTTGTTATCGAGTCGCGAAGTGAACCGATGCAAATTCAGGGGATGCATTGCGTTAGCAGAAGAGGAAAGTTGTAGCTAAAGTCACGCGTTTCGAGAATGATCGGAAGTAACCAAAGTTGAAGACGCTACAGAAAAAACCGGCCAAGTGCGTGTCAGGCCATGCGCATTGTAGAGTTCAGTAGTTGTCCGTGAAAATATGCTAACTACGGGGTTACAACTTCGTAATTTTCAATTGAATTTGTACGAATCTTCCCTTTTGTAATTTGATCGACTATGAGTCGTTAACTTGTAAAACCTAGTATTTTGTAATAATGAAAACTGAATTGAGCGGCAATCCCAAAAGTACCGAAACGTCGGAAAATTGTAAAATGAAAAAATAAACGAGTAAATATCCGTGTTTTTATTTGTAAAGCCTACTAAGCCGCAATAGTACTCTTTTTAACTTTATTTTTTATCACGTTTCTACAATCAACCGATCAGCCGAGAGAGAAAGGATGGCCTTTAACAAATATTTATAAATATCGACTACATTAACAAATATTTGCGCTTTATATTTCGCAAACAGATCTCTGAATCGCAAAATGGTTTTCTTACTATTCCCATTAAAGCTTATTAGATCTGGCTGTAACAACAGGCAGAAGTATAACTTACGTATTTAAAACTACGTGTCACCATTAGGAATAATTAGAAGTTGCACTTTCACTTACTTAAACTTTGTCCTAGTATCCTCCTTGAGTTGCTCATCGCTCCTGTACCAGCAGATCTCCGGTTTCGGAGACGCCAACAGCTGGCACTCGAAGATGAGTTTGTTCCCGTCATCCTCCTGGCGCAGCTGAGGCTTCTGCGTGAAGCTGGGGGCTAAGTCGTCGGTTACCCCCATCGTGCTAACTCAGGCTCATCACCAAGGGGCCGCGGCCAACTCGTCAGCCACGCGAAGAACGAAGAGAGCTGGTCTCTTCCGCCTGTTGGGAGAAATGAGAAAATATTAGAAAGATCATAAAGGCTTTTTTATATCTATCTAGATGCTCTTCAGAAAGTTCGCGGTGTCTGTGACAAAGTGTGGTGCTCCTTACTAATCGAAGGAAGGCTGGGATACATAAATCCCATGAAGAGGTCTCGGCCTCTGCTTTGCTGAACACGGTGTGCGTTCCGCCCCAGAATAGGGCTAAGTCGTGACCAAATGGAATGTTCATATTTTTATCACTAGTTAAATCATCCGTCACTGATGCAAAGGCTCTTGGTGATGATATACAAGGCAAGATAAAAAGTACTGTTTACTGGCGAGTGCACATGCATTAATGAAGCGAAAGAGGTTTGTCAGGACAGATGTAAACCATCGCCTCTGCCTGATCAGTGATAAGACCGCCGATTATATACAATTTAGAACTAGATATATAAACATGCTCACTGGCGTGCAACAATGTTGATTTGATTGATTTTTAAGTGCTTTATTAACATAAATTGGTAACATCACTAACCCCCGGTTTCTCGTACACTAAGGAGCTGTTAATCTACTGTTAACAGCTGTCAGTGTTTTTTTTTTGTATGCACTTTGGTCAATTGACAGCTGTTAACAGTAGATTAACAACGTGATAGTGTACGAGAAACAGGGGGTTAAACCCAGAGTTACTTAGTTTTACGAAGAGGTATCTTATGTTCAGGTTCCAAATCGGAGCCTTTTATGGTAGATTTTACAAGTGCACAAAACGAACCATTTTTATCCGAGACTTTTAGCCCGAGCCGAAGGCGAGGAATATTAGTAATGTCGAGGATAAAATGGTTTTGTTCACAAGTTATAAACTCTGCTTTTCAGTTTACATATACAACAGTAGTATAATTTAGAAAATTGAAGAAACACACGAAAAAACAAGAGCTGACATTGATATTAGGCTTGGACTGCAGACCTATACATACAGCTTACTATTAAATTAATTTCGTAGTAATAATTTTCACAAATTAATTAAATAACCTACCATACTTGAATTTAAATTTTAAAGCAAATAAATTGAAGTAAATATTGTAAAATAACAAATTCTATCTATGAACTTCTTATTGTGTTTGGCTGTAAGCTGTATGGCTCATTTTCTTTGCCTTAATACAGATACATTTATGAGTAGATACGTTAATACACTTGTGCACAAAATTCGATTTTGTGCAGTCTATATCCTGCAAAAATAAGCACTTTCAGAGCATGAGAAGTGCATAATCCTTTTTACTTACAAATCAAAGAATTAATGTTTTTCATCTAGCATAAGCGTATCCTTACTAATATTATAAACGCGAAAGTTTGTATGTATGGATGGATGTTTGTTACTCTTTCACGCAAAAACGGCTGAACGGATCCGGATGAAATTTTGCACAGAGATAGATTATAGTCTGGATTAGAACATAGGAAATTTCTTATCCCAGAAAAATACACATCAAAATTACTACGCGAACGAAGTCACGGGCAACAGCTACTTTAATAATAAAAGTGTGTATACTTTGTTAATAACGTGTAGCAAAATTTTGATGTGCAATAAGTAACATGTGAGTTAAGTATTAGGGATACGTTAATATGGTCGGTTAATTTTGAGCTTCGTAGTTGTAATGGTTTCTTTGTGGATTTACAACTATTATTTTGTTCTACCCTGAATTGTGGCCTAAAATACAAAATACAAACTTGAGAATTAAGGAAATCTCGGATGGACAGTGATGTCTAGAACTGCTCCGTATTTTCCACTCTGTTACTCCGGTAGGAAAAAAACCTCAAATCTTCATCAGTACCTAGACACTGATAAGGATTTTAGGTTTTTCTTCCCTCTCGGAAGCAAATCTATTGAAGTAATAATTTTAGCAAGACAATACAACGTGTTATTAAAATAACGCAAAACCTGAAAACCATCTCTTCTATTAACACCTGGAATTATAGAAGACGTAAATCATGAAACCTGACTGCCGAGGTTTTGAATGTTCATAGTAAATCATAGGAATCTCGTTTCCTTACAACTGTAACGTGATCCCTACAATTTATTTGTTGGGTTGCAATTACTGACACCATTGTGTTTGCAATGATAACTAAATCGTTGTAAATCTTATTACAATTCTTCGGACTTTAGTTTTGCCCTTTCATATCCACTGCTAACTCAACCAGACTGCGCGGGTTTTGTATAAGTTATCGTCGCGAATTCCTGAGGTTGAGAATAAGTTGATGTTAAGTTTTTGATACCACATTATGTCGACGGCGATAAAAGGTCAATGAAAGATAATTAATTAAATACCTAATAATAAACATTAATAGCATTTATTCAATTTAGCAATAACGTAGGGTATTAGCGTAGTATTGTTGTGGAATTGTTGCCGAAATTCAATAAAGCTGTAGTAAATATTCAGTCAGTAGGTACGTAACAAACAGCATTTTCAAGGGCATTCAGCCATAAACACAAACTTTAACGTGGTGGAACTAAAACGTGTTAAATTTACATGTTTATTAAATTTAACCATACGAATTACCTAACTGAAATCCTGCACAAGCAAACAAATTCCATTACCTAAACCCGGCTAATAAAGTAACCAAAAGTTAAATAAAGCTCTGTTCAAAGTCTAGAGTCTACTCGATTGATTTCATTACAATCCCGAATTCAATGGAGCATCTCAAAATACATTTTATATCTGCAGTCATAAATCATTGCATCATTCAGCGGTCATGAAACAAAACCCTTGAGTGGTATTACATTATCTCTCATGCAGCGCTCAACACTCGCAAGCTCTGACTCAGAACTGCGGTCAGCGCCATCTTACGACAAGGTGAAGTGTAAACGTGTAGGTGTCCAGTGTTAAAACTTTCATAAGTAGTTGAAGCTCAGCTATTTCTGTAGCGGAGGCCTTCAGCCGCGCGGCGCTTTGGCGCAAACGGCAAAATAACTCGGTTTGACGCAGATCCTCAATAACTTGCAACAGTCGTAACTTCCGATTGTTACCCAACACCTGACCGACTGCTGGTATTTTAGCGATTCCGTAACAGACTTTATCGCTGCCGCCGATGATTGAAATAGACCGAATGTTACCTAAAGATAAACACACAGTTGAATAAATTTCAAAAAAACTCAAGCGAAATAGTTTGAGCCATAGTGGTGTATTGTCAGACCTAATGTATTAAATTTATCTTTTGTTTTACCAACAAATTATGTACCTACTTTGCAAATTCCTTTAGAATATGTTAATGTTACATTTAATTAACACTACAAACGTACCTATTACACCAAAAAATAATCCAGTAAGTGCACTGACCACAATTGAAAACACAACACCAAGAGAACAGAACGGGAATCGAGAATTTGCAAGAAACCGTTGATTCGGCGGGTATTCGGACGATGTAGCCGGCGGGACGCGTCGGGTCGTTTTCGAAATCGTAACTAAACTACAGAAGTGTTGGCCTGAAGCCGAGGCGAGCGCTGTGTGCGTGGGCGCATGTGCAAGTCTCACAGATACGTGACGCGTCGATGCAGAGGTGTTTTCCGCCGAAGTTAGCCTCTGATCTAATGAGTATGAGTATTTGGTACTATTGTCGTCCGCATTACACATAGATAGTCTAAGCATGATGTAGGTAGGTAACTTTATTTTTTATTAATGCCTCTTCGTCACTGTATTGTCCAAAGGCAATTTTATCTAACTATACCAAGCAATTACTTAACTTTATTGATACAGCTTGTATGTAAAGTAGTGCATTTTTTTTTAATTTGTTCTCAGTTTGAACTTCCTTTTTTCTTCCGTCTTTGTTTATTTTCTGGCGATACTTTAGTATCTCGAAGAATTTCAATGGCCTATTATTTATTAATGGTCCGTTAAAAATTGGCAATCAGCAACCTATTGCTCAATTACATTTTAATATAAGGATTTGTTATAAACCAAAAAATATCTACGCAAAATCATCCCATTAATGGGACGATGTATCTTCAGTTTTGTTCCATAGTCATACTTAGTGTATATTATATTCTTTCTCATTTCATGTTTTTATTCTATTTATGTTATTAGTATTTACCGGTGATAGCTTTGCTTATTTTGTTAGCGATTTTTAGAACACTTTCATTTTATGCAAGTATCGATGTGATAAACTGAAACTGGATTCCAATGTTACATCGCTCATTCGCACAAACAATCCGTGGTGAAGCAAAATATTCTTGGAGTATTTTTACATTTTATTAGTTCCTGTAAATCAGAGTAGATCGTAAATTGTTTAGATCATGTGGCGGACTGATGGACTGTGGATCTCCTTGGCAACAAGGCGTGGAAAATAGACGAACTTCTCACATGTGACATAAGTTTTGAACAAGCATCGTTTGCGTCTGATGGAATCTTGAATGGGAAGATTAGACATGGACATCTTTCCTTACACGCCAAACAACTCGGACTCCTGTCAATCTACAGATTACACTACGAATAATACATAATCGTACTTCCTACTAATATTATACATGTGAATGTTTTTGAAGGTTTGGATGTTTGTTACTCAATCACGCAATAACAGCTGAACGGATTTACATGAAACTTGGCGTACAGATAGACAAAGACCTGAATTAAGACATAGCATACTTGATATCTCGGTAATGCGTTCCCGTGAGATAATATTTATTTTAAGACAAATAGATGGCGTTGTAGAATCGCTCGTAGCCCCGGCTGCCTGAGTGATCTTAAAAACGATCACGAAGGTTAAGCAACACAGGGCGCGTTCAGTGCATGGATGGGTCGCCGTCTATGCCTAACGCTAGTGGCATTTTTCCGAGCGGTTCCGTGCTTCGCAAGGCACGTTATGCTGTTGGTGCCGGCTGCCGTCGATAGATGGCAGTCGTTAAGCCTTAGGGCGGCTTGACAACTTCTGACAGTAGACGAGCCACTAGTCTACAAGCCTCCACCAATCCGGACTTGGCCCCCGTGGTGGAGTATGGCCTATACCTTCCTCAGGGAAGAGACCCGTGCCCCTCGGTGGGGACATAATGGGTTGATGATGACGAGATGGCGTTGTGCAAGAATCGTATAAACGGATTCTGTGGCGGTTCGCCGGGACAGCTAGTATAACATCAGCTCGAACTCATACACATAGAATCTTGTACACACACAAATACGCTCACGCACACACTTACCTATGCCCACACACCTTCACACGTATGTCCAAACCTATAATAAGTATAAAAATTAAAAATAACAATTATTCCCACTTTGAATTTTTAGCACTTACAACATAGAACATAGGGTCAATAGCCTACAATAGAACTTTAGCTTCGGGCTGCTTAGCTCCGGGTAGTAGCCAATATTCTTATAAATTTTGTAACCTAATAATTTTTAATTTTCTTATATTTTTACTTTATTTTCCAATAATTAAAGTCAAAGTCAAAAGTGAAAAATTTTATTCACTATAAAAACCAAATGTTTACTTAATGAACGTTCAAAAGCCGTTAAATTCACAATTAATAGATTATACGGAGAAGAAGCTAACAAAGAAACTCCACATTTATTCTTTTCGAAACAGGTTTGCTTAATTATCAGAGTTTTCAACTTAAAATTACGCTGCACTAGATACAATCGTTGCTGTTAACATTATTTAAATGGGTCATTCTACAAAAATAAAAATCGAGAATCAGATTTTTTTTATTATTATTTCGACAGTATTTTTATTTTATTATGTAACTTACAATGTTACAAATCAAACGTGCCTAGTGCCCGAGATCAATTATTAAAAGGAAATGAGTTTTTGGCTTAGTTTTAAAATTCACTTGCACAGAAATTACTAAATCCTCTCCGATGAATTGATGTAACTAAAAATTATCAAATTGTGATCCGAAAAAATACTTAATCTTAAGGTATTCATCAAAAAAACAATCTTAGACCTTTTAAAAACCCAACATCCGCTAAACAAAGAAAATTAAAATAATATGGTGCACAGAAATGACGTTCATTCCTGTGACCTTTTTCTCATAGGAACTATTTTATTTACTCATAAATTCTATGTAATCAGTCTTTTGATCAAGTCTTTTCTTAAAGTATTTCCTTTGAAAGTCTTTTGTTAAATAACTTCTTTTGACATAAGTGCGTATCTGGTGCACAGAAATGATATGCACAAGAATGACGATTCTTTCTTTGGACAAACTTGGTAACCGATATTTTGACGTTATGTTATCGCCGATTCTGTTTGACGAAAAAATTTTGGAATGCCTATTTGAACATATAACTGTTATAATTTTAAGCTTGCTACATACTTTCGTAATCCTTGCACAGGATTGACACCTTCGACAACGTCGCAGCGCCTATTTACTATATTTCCTAACATTTTTGCCACTGTAGTAACATTAGAACGAAACTCTTGTTTACTTTTAAGTGACTAAGTGAAATAGAGTTGCCAGCGTAAAAAATATACTAGCCGCTCCCATTGTTGCCAGTATTTAAAACGTAAAATATCACACTGCACAGGAATGATGCTGGACTAAGTAATATTTTGTTTTAGTCATTTTTACCCGTTTGCTAAAGGCCAATATTTTTTTTATTTTACATACTATAAAGGGATTATATAAGATGTATGTGAACCGAAACTATTCGTTCAATTATGACTATTACTATTTTTTGTAGTACCGTAAAGTATACAACTTTTACATGGAGTAACGATGCACAGAACATGACGTTCATATATTTGAATATTTTTTTCCCGAGAAATGAAAACAATTTTATATAATTGTTTATGTGGCACAAATGTTTCATAAGAGTTGCCAAGGTTTCCTCATAATTAATTCCCATAAAATGAACACATTTTGTCATAATTAGCGGTAACGCTTTTTTACTTGTATCGTATAATGACCCAAATACCAGACATCCTTGTCTTCCAAATAATCCTTAATGTTATAATAGGCTTTTTTGCTCAGAGTAGATATGCTTAACACATTTTTTAAACCGCGTCGGTGGTAACTGTAGTATATCTTGAGGAATCTTATTTTAGAACCGTATACAGTACCCCATAAAGGATGTAACTTTTGCAAGTCTAAAACGTGGAAATGACAATTGATGTTTATTCCTATTCTATTCCTATTCATTGTGATGGCTACCAACATTTTCGAAATTGCTGATGTTCTTTCTAACATACATTATGTTTTCATAAATTTATTGACTTGCAACTGTTAATACTGTTAGTTGCTTTAAAGAAATCCCTTAACGAGTCCCTACTACTTAGCTTCTAAATAAATCAGATCGCTCTCTTCTGTAAGATGACGATCGTTTCAATGTCTGCTGCCCGACCCTACTGTAGTATATCGTAGGACATAATACTACGGAAGTAACTAAAACAAACAAGCCTAGCAGTTGCAACGTCAGTGAGCTCTCTAATTCTTTTGACTGCGTATGCTGCAGAACTAAGCCTGTGTGTTCGTTTTATAATATGAGGACCCCATTGCAATTTTGAATCGATTGTGGTGCCTAAAATTAATTCCATAATTCTAAAGTATCTTTAGTAACTTTAAGTGGTTTTTAGGTCTATCCAAGAGCTTTTGCCAAATTATGTTTGAGTTTAATTAGTCATTCAGAGATAAAATCAAAACTATAATCAGTGAGTGATCTTGAAGACATGATGATGAAAGCCAAAATGTGACTTTGAATCTCGTGACTGCTTCTTATAATTTTGGTACCACGATTTATGTTCGATTTTTCCCTAACTGGTCTGGTTTTTTGGCTCGCTTCATGTAAAACGAATGGGTGATGAAAAAAGATGTAACAAAATAGATCCTTTGGATTTTGGATAAGGTGAGTTATAATTTGCCTGAGACTTAAAGAAAGATTTGCCTTCTGCAGGTGAATCGCTATGCAACAGAATGGTTCAAAGTCCAGAAAAAGTACCATCTAGGACTGTGTATGCCAACAGTCAACTTAGTTCAACTCCTAAAAAGTGGCAACTGGGACTGTGCAGTGGATGCCAACAGTCGACTTATCTAAACACTAAAACAGTACCTACCAACTAAGACTATGGATGCCAACAGTCAAATTATGAGCTAATTTTTACTAATTCTTAAAAAGTACCATCGAGGACTACGTAAGCCAACAGTCAACTCCACCCAACTCGTAAAATGTACCAACTGGGACTGTGCAAGCCAAAGGTCAACTAAGCTCAACTCTTACTGGGTGTCTTGTGGGTGTTGTTGTGTTCTAAATTGTGCCATAATTAACTGGAATATGTCCGAAATAATTTATTTATTATTTTGCACGTTGTAATGACGTGAGTGAGTTAAATATTTTCGAGCGAGTTCAATATTATTAAATTGTAAGCCATTTTTAACGATGCTACTTCTCTCAGCGAAACCTTTTAATTGCTTTCTGTTTCTACCTTTGTTTAAATTGTTAGGTATCGTTTATTTGAATAGCTTCAACTTTTCTTATTAAAATAAAATAAACAAATCCCACACGAAAAATGTCGCCGTCACAACTGGTGTAATATAAATTCAGTAGGTATTAGAATTGATGTATTTTAAAACACACCAGAACTAACACCACAGTGATAGGTGGAAGTAAACAGGAGAAGAGGTGTCTAAACAAAATGTCTTGTTCTAAGTGGCAGTCGGGTAAACTTGGCGCTATTCTTGTTTTATGTTTTTATTATTTGTTAGCCAAAAATATTATTTTTTCTTGGGTATGTGTATTGTTAAACTAGGCTAGGCTAATTTGCTAAGGCTACATTGTGGCTTAATTTGGTGTGGAAACGTCATGAGCACGGGAAAAAAAGGGTGTATAACCCTGTGCTCGTAGCATGAGAACGCGGGACCTCGTTTGTCACGCACTTAGAATGCTTTTAAGATGAAAAAATATTAGCGTGGAAATTTAAGGAATTCGGTAGCTAAACTAGTGTATCATTTTAAAAACTTGAACCCGCAACCTTCAAGCGGGTTCAAGTCCCGGCATGGGTGGAATTTTTAGCCTCTAAATAGGTTTTTAAAATTGTCCTCAGGATGGGTTAGTGCAACCAAAAGAATCTAATGGTGTATCATTGCCACATCATTGCTAAAAATTTGTTTAACAAAACCGTATTTTCTTCGTTATTCTTTACAAGGTACGAAGAATAATTCGGCTGATTTGGTGTGGTGAGCCAAACAGTGGCTTGGCTGAATTTTCCACAACACTGATGAGCTTACAACCCTAAGCACGGAGAACAACGTTTAGGTATTTCACTCATTTTGACAAAGTCTCGCGTTGTTATGCTATGACTACTGGAACGGTAGCAGGGTAGCAGCATTTTTATCAGAACGCTGCTTATCACTAAATTAACATTGATATTTTTTGACGTTGACGTATATTATCTTTGAAACTTTTTCCAACTTGATAGATATAATTTAATATTCAACTTGATTTGTTGCCGGGTGGCGCCAAATTAAGAATAGCGTCACTCCATTTCCTTCCGTGGTATCGTAGAAGACGACTAAGGAAATAAATTACCAGGAGACGGGCAGCTGCGTCTTCCTGAGATTCCAACCGCATACTGGGATCGCCAACCCGCCTGCCAAGCGTGGCGATTATGGCAAAACCCGTCATGGTTATGAAAACCATGAGGGAGGCCTGTCTCCTGCAGTGGGCGTGATGATGATTCGACTTGATGGATAAGATGTCGTGAGCAAGTGTGGACGCCTGTAAACTCAAATTATTAAAAACGCGCTTCTATCCAGCAACTACTTCACGGCTATTTCCATTCATTAAACCCAACCCACCAAACTCAATTCACGTGACCAACCGTAATTCCAAAACCTACGCACCTACCCATTTTACATAATCAAAACAAATCTCACGTGATAATACAAGAATGTCAAATCTGTCATATATATCCAGCCCCCATAAAGATTAATAATGCCACAAATAGTAATGATTAATTTGCCGGCGAAATTTCGACTAATTGTCGGACAATTCGGTGGTGAGTAACTCGCCTGCGCACGCGTTCCTGTGCCAAATCACGAGTTAAAGCGATAATTGATCACTTGTTTGTATGTTTAGCGCATAGAGAAGATTTTAGGCTTTTAATGCCGGGTCTTTGCGGTTCGATAGGGGACGATGCCAATGACCTCTCAGATACAACAGCAGGCAAGACCCTTTCTTCATTCTTATAAAGTTATAACCATACAATTTTTTTTACTTTTTATATACATCTATGTTATGACTGTATTCCGGAGGGGTGGGATGAGACTAAGATTATCTACTTTATTGAAGTTAAAATTTATCAAAAATGTTAACCAAGGAACATGACACCATTTGGCTGCACAAATTAAAAAAAAATTGAATATCACAAAGGGGAAGATAAAAAGTGCGCGATGAAGTGAAGTTTTTTTGTCAGGATCACCGCAAGTAGCTAACACTGGTCTCTGCTATCGCTCCATTAGACTGGCGTAATTTTGTGTACGTATTTTATGTTTTATCTATTAAAATAATTCCGCGAGGAGCAACTCAACCAACTAATCGACTGATCAACCATTAGGTACAAATGTAAGCCACGAAAAAGATTATGCAAAAGAAAAACTTGAAGAAAAGCGCTGAAAAGCAATACTAAATGTGCCCGCGCGTCCGAACGGGCTTACCCCCGTTTTCTCGTACACAGTCTGTCAACTTTCTTGTCTTTCAACGAACTGACATCTGTCAGCAGTCTCACAGAAGACTACGTTCTTGTTACTAAAATCCATGACATTCAGTCATCCTGCTTAGTAAAAACAATTTAGTAACTGGGCGAGTGGCACTGTCAATAACGTATAAAAGTGAACGCTAATTATTGAATTACGCTGGGAGTATATAAATTTGGAATATGGACTTTTATTTATTTATTTAGTTTAACATAATATAGTAGTACAGGTTAAGTGCATTCGGACTTCCTAAAATGTGGAGCCTTGTCTCGAGGCTCCACATCCACAGGGTTGGAGAGAGAGAATTCTGTGTATGTGAATGACAATGTGTGAAGAATGAAGGTGTGGGATGTACGTTTCCGTTTATTTTCACATGTTCGGATGTCAAGTCTAAACTTAGTAACCTGACAAATTTTCAGTACAATAAAACCCACCATGCCTCCAACCTAATTGCATTATTGGCAGCTGATATCAATTCATAGGCGATTAGGAATGCTGATCATTTTCTCTCTGTGACGAAATGGATAGCAGACATGAATGAAATTATATTTTGATCCCCATGTCAAAGTATTTAAATTATTTTAGTCATTTCCTGAAGTGTAATTACGTTTAGTGATAAGGCCACCATCTGCAATTTTACTTAAGAAATATCTGTGTCTTTTCTGTCTTTTCTTTTGTTGGTCTAGCCGTTAAGGCGCTTAGCTACCAAAGCAGAGGTCGTGAGTTGGATTCCCACTGGAGGCCGCCGTAAATTTTTACAAATGGCCTCAGTCTGGGTGTACTTTCATGTTTGTAACGTCTTTGCCTGGTTACCATAGCACAGGGTATCCTAGTTTGGGACAGGGACAAGTGATTGTACTGTGTGGAAGCTATTATTATTATGTGCTTTAAGGAAACCTGAGTGTCTAAGCTATTCACACACCTCAGCGCTTGAAATCGCCAATCTGCGACGGGCACGCGTGGCGCTTAAGCCCATACTCTCTCCCTGAGATAAATCAAGCGGAGCGGTAGAACGCCGGCTTCTCATTCGGGAGATCGACGGTTCGAATTCTTGCATGTTGACTTAGTTTCCAAGTTACGAACATTTGTGAAGCTGTAGTAGCAATACCACTCGCTGATTGTGAAGAAAAACATCTTGAGGGAACCCCATTGTCTGAGGTATTTAGATACCTTAGCGCTTGCTACGTACATTGGTCCAACTATTACGCTAAGTGCGGAAATTTCAGGTCTAACTAACTAACTATACACCATTCCACGAAACCAGTTCCAGTGAAAATCGTCCATGTGAGCCCATTGGTTAATGCGCGTGACCTTCAATGGCCACTTCAATAGTGGACCGTCTTCGCTTATTGTTTCGCTTATCTCTAGCCGCGCGCATTGACCAATGAAATGTCCTAGGAGTTCGACTCGTGGAACGGAGTATATGTATGTGTGACGCTATTGTCGAAGAGTAGCAAAAAAAATCTTTGCAAAGGTTATTCTTGCCAACAATAAATCGAGGATTGGGGGGGGGGGGCGGTTTAAATCCGATTTTTTTTTTCCAAAAACGTGTATAAACGGAATCAGAAGATTGAGTCACGCCCATTTCAACTATCGACGTCTTCGTAGGCAACGAAGAAAATAAATAAGTTTTTGGCATCAAAATTACGCCTCAGCTGTCAAAGATACATCTCTATTTCCTTACTAACTAACCGGTAACGTATGTTTACAACCGAATTTACGCTTTCTGCAGTAATTATAAATTATTTTGCGATTTAAACGAACATAAATTTTTCATATTTCCGTTGGCAAACATTTTCAGGTTTATTACTAGGTGTCCAATAACACGTGCTTCCGAACGGTAAAAAACCTCAAGTTTAATTGGATATATTAAATAGATATCATCATTGGCCAAGTAATATGAATAATAAAACTTCTTCTTCGTCAGGTGTCTCTCCGACCAGCGAAGGTTGGCAGTCTGCTCAGCATATCTCTCTCTGTCTCTCGCTAAGTGAAAAAGTTTTGCTGCACTTGCAATTTCAGTCCATTCGCGTAGGTTCCTTAACCAGGATAATATGCCTAGTATGAAAGTAATATATAGATATGTACATATTGTCTTATTTTCATTCGGTTGGCACCAAATTGTAATATACGCGTCAATTACCGCAGGCACTGACTGAAAACCAGCGCTGAGAGCTCACACCCTCAGCACAGTGTTGAGTCAGGTGCCCTTTGTGGCAACTTTGACACACCACAAGATGCACTCTGACGCTCTGACTTTGTCTTGTATTATATTGTATTCATGTGACTTGTTTTTCCTTTGTACTTGTTTATGTTACTTGTTTTGCCTTTTTTTCTTGTGACGTGTTAATTTGTCCCAATAAAAGTCTTTCTTCTTCTTCTTCTTCTAATATGGGCAGCCTTAAGTAGGTACACGTCTACCTCCTTGGTCTAGCGGT
Source organism: Yponomeuta malinellus (assembly GCA_947308005.1). Taxonomy (NCBI): domain Eukaryota; kingdom Metazoa; phylum Arthropoda; class Insecta; order Lepidoptera; family Yponomeutidae; genus Yponomeuta; species Yponomeuta malinellus. The sequence continues at coordinate 5,112,725 of OX371019.1, forward strand.
ATCAGGTACAATTACCATGCTGGAAATGGATTCGATTTCCACTGGGGGCTGCTGTACTTTTGTACACATGGCCTCGGTCTGGGTGTATTTGCATATATGTGATGTCCTTGGTTGGTTACTATAGCACAGGGTATCCTAGTTTGGGACCAGGACAAGTGAAACATATGGTACACTGCTCTGCCAGTAATTCCAACCTTGTAATACTTCAAAGGTTCCAACAAAGCACTGAGAATAATATCTGACTCCACATGATATACAAAGAATTCTGAGATACTCGAAAATGGCAACTATTAAAGAGGATGTAAAGCGCTACATGTAAAGAAAGACTGAAGAAAGGCTAAGGACCTGATAAATAAGGAAAGAGAAATCAACCAGCTCAAGCTATGGAACATCCTTGACGTTGACTAAAGAAAATGAGTATTGCGTTACATGAACATGGGAATGATGGTCACTGGACTATGAACCAGCTTAACTCAAAACGTCTGATTATAACTCGTGGTGCCGATTTCAGATTAGCAACTGAGAAGAAACAAAAACATATACTGCTGTACAAACATGAATATTTTTCCAGGTGTTTTTGAAGTAAAAACCTAGGATTCACCGATTGCCCGCTTGTAAATGCCCGAAAATTACCATTATCACAATACAATTATTATTATTATTAATACGTTTATTGCACGTAAGTAAAAAATACAATGGCAATGTGGCGGACTTAATTCTATAAGCATTTTCTACCAGTCAACCACAGGTGGTGCAAGAAATTAACTGGTAGGCATACGAAATAAACGGATAAAACGAATTACTTTAACTAAAATTACATAAGAAGACGAATACTCAACAATAAATAAGTATATATATACATATAAACATATAAGTATACACATAAATATACACACATAGACTATAGCAACATAAGTAGATATAAAAATATAAGGAAGAAAGATAGTAGTGAGATTGCAATTACACAGCCGAGATCCTCCTCGCGAGAGGCAATTCAATTCGAACTTTTTCACTAAGACTCGACTATCAAAGTCCGGATTGTTATGTGACAAGAGTTATTTTAGGACATTTACAAGCGGGCAACCAGAACCACGTTGAAAAATATTCATGTCTGAACACTTTTGACATATTATTACTTCACAATGATGATGATGGCGACCTCAAGTATTGGTAAGTAGGATGTGACTTGCGAAGCCCAGCCTATTTTTGAAAGTTCGGTTACATTGGCTACAGTGAAGTTCACGTAAAGTCGGCTGATAGCACCTGCGCTACAAGGACGTCCTTAAAAGGCATCTGACCGCTACCGCGATTGCTCCCGAAAGCTGAGGAAAAGCCGCTCATAGAGGCAGCGAGTGGCGCTCCGCCAACCACAAGAAAGTGAGAGATTTCGAAGGTGCCCGGCCCGAGCCTCGACTCCAACCGACAGCAGCGAAAAACCCTTCCGAAGCCCAATTCTCTTATTGCTTCACAATAAGGTTACTTTCTATTCATAAACGAATTTACAATACCAACAGATTAGGCAAAATACAGCTCTAACTTAATATGCTCGGCTAATTAGGTTTGTGACAAGCAAACTTTAATTTTCCTTCATTTTATTTTACTGCAAAAAATGTTCGTAGGTAACTTTAAGTGAAGTTTATTTAGTTATCTCGTTATCATTAATAAATACTTTGGAATTGCTTACTTTGCTTAATTCGCAATACCAACATTTACCATTTAGAGACCATTTACCATTTAGAGAGTATTTGGTAATGGTAAAATTTGGAAATAATTGTCATATTTCTTATCAATCCTTACTCTACCAAGTCAAGTTGGTAGATCCTGGGATTTACTAGTAAAAACTAACATATGGATCGTCAAAAAACTGTTTATTCAGTATTGGTAATTAAACCAATCGTGCGTGATTTTTCCTTCACGATTAACGTGTTAATGGTTTGTGGTTTACATGCTGAGATTCGAACCCAGAACCTTAGAATATGAAGCAACTAGTCCATCTACTACGCTGCCATCAATCTAATATTAATATAATACGTACTTGTTTATCTACAGCAGCAAGCAAGCGCCGCAATGAATTCAACCCCTATTACAAATTACGCGAAAAACTCTGACTTCCAACAAATATTTGTCTTCAAAATTAGAATCCATATTTCGTAAGCCGAAATGTCATGACTGGTAGCTGGCACAGGTCCATGCGTGAAAGAGACGATGTTACCTTCACCCGTGAGTGCGAACGGGACAGGTGATAATCTGTGTGAAAAATATTTATGCTAAGGTCTTCAGTCGCTATGAATTTGTCTATAAATAAACTCGGGTTAGTTATTCTTGTTTCTACCATACGAAGGTTACTTCGGATGGGGTTTAGAATATTCTGGTTTAAGTATCTCAGTAACTGCTGCTGCTACATATTTAACCCCTACTTTTCGTTCACTATGGTTTGACTGTCTGTTATTCTGCCGTCCACGACCTAAAATGCCGTTATCGACCATCCAGTCGATTTTGACTTTTTGATGACATCTTAATCAGAAAAAGAAAATCTCTATCGATCACTCCAACCCAATTTTTCCTAGTTTTTATACTTCCAGAGATAAAACTGACAACTGCCGTTATGTTAGTTTAATTATTTAATAATTAAATAATAATTGTGTGTAATAACGCTAAAATATATTTTTGTTAAGCTGATTTATCGTGCTAATTAAAGTTAAAGCTATCATAAAGTATTCAATATATCTTTCGGTACCTAAGTGTAGTCAAATTATGGTTTCTTGCGCATAACTCGAAAGTTGATTTTTGGAGCTAACGGCGTTTTAGCTCGTGGACGGCAGAATTGTACTGTTAACGTTATATACAAAAAAAAATACAAAATGTTTTATTAAAAAGAAAAACATTACAAGCATGGCGTCGTTAGTTACCCAAACTTGACGTAAATCTTTGCGGTGGTAACCAGGAGAAGGTTTCACATTATGATTAGTTAGTGCTTACCGTTAATGGTTTGTTTTAGTTACGTTTTATAGATTAATGGATTGTTTGAATATGAACACAAATTTGTGAATTTGTAGTAGCAATATCATTTCTTAACACTGTGCAGGAAAAGATATTGAGGAAACCTGAGTGTCACCTACATTCATGAGGTGTTCACATACCTCAGCGCAAAACGCAAACCGTGGTAAAGCGTGCCGATTAAGTTCATACCTAATCTCTGCCCTGAGAGAAGGCCTATGCCCTGCAGTGGGATATATACGGCTAATTACAGCCCTATCGCACTAGAAATTCACGAGCGATTTGAAAGCCGCGGTGACGCTGGGCCGGTCGCGGCGACACTTTCGACGCCATTTCATACAATGGTGTTCGACAGTCCGCCCCGCACTCGAGTCATATCAAAGATACGTTTGTAAGCGAGTAGAGGTTCAATCTTAATTGTTACAATGGATGCAAAGTTATTTATAACAAAAATTCAAAACAGTTCAGTTATACGGGATACATCACGGATACATAGTAGTCGCTCTCTCCCAGTCGATTGCTTGATAATGAATCCTCCTAGATTTGGCGTTGACTTCTGTTTTCGTTTCCTGCGTCTTCGAAGTAACAAAGCCAGCAGTAGTGTTTCCTCCTCAGATCAATCCATTTTGCTACTGAGTGTCCAAAACGCGGATCGCACACCGCGATCTCGCCGCGATGGCGACGCTACGCAATCGCATCGCTTTCAAATCGCTCGCAAATCACTAGTGTGATAGGGCTGTTATAAGTCTACCCGTAAGCACGGCCACAGCAACGTTTTCGAAACAGTGGAAACTAAGTTTAACTTGGAACTAAACGAATAACAGGGCATGTAAGCTGATCGCGCATCGAGGGTACCGTACCAACAGAAATTGTCTTTCATTCAGTACTGCCCCTCGACTCTCGAATCTAATTATAATCGCGTTATAATGGGGAACTTGCGTCTAACTTAGATTGGAGTGACATTCCTTTTATACCATAGAAATCATATAAAAATCGGTCTAGCTGTTCTTGAGTAATAAAAGATGTAACTCACTTTCGACTTTCCAACAAATCCATCATTTTGTACAGGGTTATTTGAAAAATGCGCATTTCCTGAAACAGTACAATAAGAGTTTGTGTCTTACAACAACTTTAGTTCTATAAGTTTTTCTCAGATTATATAAGTCCTGGCCACCGCGAATGGACAATTTTAAGCGATGAGGTATCTATGTTAACACTTGAGATACTCAGGTTTCCTCACGATGTTTTCCTTTACAGTTAGCGCGTGGTATTGCTACTACAACGTCACAAGCGTACGTAACTTAGAAAAGATTCGAATTCCAGCATGTATTGGCATATATTCCCTTAAAACATTGCTAACGATTTCAAAACACGCTGCAGAATTATTTGTTGGACAATCCGCTATAAGAACATATATTTTGTGCAAATTTCAACTAGCTTCTTACGGTTCATGAAAAGCCTTCAAAGGTAAGACAGACAAACCGACATACAGACGGGCAGCAAATTCGGCTGCATGCCACTGCTAATATAGAGTCTCTCATGGTTATAATTATAACCACCAGACACAGTCGAAAGGAACTGTCAAATGTCACTCGAATCTTGGAAGAATCTAATTCTAAACAAAACCAGCCACCCTTAGACGTATGGTGACCTCACCGCCACCTACGCCACAGAGGAAAAACCCGTGCCACGAATACCGGGCTCGAGCAGCGGAGGCAACGCATTACTCGGCGCGCGCATGTAGTCATGGCAACAAGGGTCAACGGTGAGATGCCGGTAAAAAATGCTTTCGGTCATAGATTAAAAATAAATAGGACAAGTCTTCTCTCGGTTTTGCTAAAAGTTTTCTCTTGTATATAAATAAAATAATTACTCTGGATCATCTTCGTCTTTAATATTAACGCCAACACCAACCAGCACGCCTACAGACGTTATGAAGCATCATATTAAACAAACACTCCTGTAACACAAATCAATGCGTCCGCACTAATGGGCGCTAGAATGCCAACGGCATTAGCTTTGAAGCGTCGTTGCTACATATCCAAAGTTAATTAGCCTGAACAGGTGTTGTAGGTCTGTAGGTCAATGGACAGCCGATTAGGTATTTATAGACTAATGGAACGATTAAACTTGGACTCGAATGTCAGAGGTATGTCCGACAATTGGAATCCATGACAAAACCACTCTTCTGTCGGAGTGGATATTATGGCGTTAGGCGCACATATTTTGGACTAATTGAAAGTGTCGCGCTCGCTTCTAGCTGCCGTCGGTAGAGGGAGAAAAATAACAACCGTGGACAGTACGACACAAATTTATTTTTCGTGGATTCACTGAATATAATGCCTACACCCGATCAGTCACTTTCCGGTTAGCACAGGTAGGCACTCTCCTGAAGTCGAGGTGGGTGTGCAGCGTGACCCGTGATAGTGCAACCCGCGGGAAAGGATTTCCTCCGTAGTGGCCGGTTACTTGTAGTCCAAGGCAGCGCGGTGATAGTGGGCTTAACCTCGGGAACGGGACGTGGCCCAAGTATGTATGGCCTGGCAGGTGTTTGGCCCGGAACTTAGGTCCCAATAGCGGGAGATAAGTTTACTCGATTTTGGAGTATAGTAGTACTTAATCCATTTAAAGGTTTATAAAGTATAAAGACCGTTCAGAGCGGTCCCGGAAATATTGTGAGCCAGCAGAGGCGTGTACGCGCAGCTCTCAAAGCGGTCCGTGATCGAATGCTCTGGTGACGACGCGCAGCAAGACCATGGCGGCTATCGCTAGGCAGGTTAGAGAACAATAGCCTTCCTAACGACTAGTGATGTAGGCGCAGTCGATAATTGTAGTTTATCGATTGTCGATAATTTGTTATCGATAAGTCGGTAACCAATCATCGATACTTGCTGTTTTATTAGGCTTATTAATTAATAGATTAAGGTTTAGATTTAAGTTGTAAAATAGTATGAAGTTTAATCTTGATTAACTGTTTCTTTGTTAATACATTTTTTTTTTTTTTTGTTAATTTAGTCTCTTATTTATTATTGAGATAATAAATAACGCTACAAAAGTAAATTAAACCAAAGTAAGCTAAATGTACCTTCCTCAGGGAAGAGACCCGTGCCCCTCGGTGGGGACATAAATGGGTTGATGATGAAGCTAAATGTTTATTTTAAAAAACGGCCAAGTGTGTGTCAGGCCACGGGCAGTGTAGGGTTCCGTAGAAGGAGGGTTTTTTTTTGCTGTTTTACAGTATTAACAACTTCGTCAAAGTAATTTTCAATGGAATTTGTACAACGTTTTCCTTTTATAAGTTGGTTGCCCATTACTCGTTAACTTGTAAAGCCTACTTAGCCGTGATAGCTTTCCTTTTAAGTTCATTATGCTACTGACCGGATTTTTTTTCACGTTTCTACAATCAACCGTTTAGTCGGGAGATGGTGAGGGACGATGATTCAGTCTTCGGTGCGCGAGTCCAGAGTTAAATAACATACGGGCAAGTGGGCGCGTGGCCTGACACGCACTTGGCCGGTTTTTCGATTTAGGGTTCCGATTGCGCTATATTAGGCTCTAAAGCGCAAATTTTAGTCATCGTTCCCACCCTTCACCTCTCCTGGCAAAACGGTTGATCGTAGAAACGTGAAAAAATACAGGGTAGTAGCACATATAATGAACTTAAAGGGAAAACTATCACGGCTAAATAGGCGACCAACTTATAAAAAGAAAACTTTGTACAAAGTCCATTAAAAATATTAATTAAGTTATTTGTAAAACAGATATAAACGCCTCTTTCTACGGAACCCTACACTATGCGTGGTCAGACACGCACTTGGCCGGTTCTTTTATTATTAGTTAATTACATACAGAGGAAGCATTATCATTATACTAAGTTTTGCACTTGTATAAGTTACCGTTTTTTCGATAGAGCAAAAACAAAATCCTTAAAGTCTTTAAAGGAAATCCTTCGTGTCGTATATGGGATTGCCGTTTCTCTTATTTTGTATTACTTACTGGGCCATCCGCCATAATAATGCATGCTCTGTGAACATTAGATAATCTAGAAAGCCCTTTGTAGATTATAAATCGGATGGTTTAGAACCGTAGAAAGGTATAAAAATAAATAGATATATACATTGGCTTATTGGCTCTTACGTCTTATGACTTAAGAAATAATTTCACTGACAGTTATTTGGTGAAACGTTTTTTTAAATTTTTTTTGTAGCTTATATACGTCCCACTACAGGCCTTCTCTCAGAGAGAGAGTGTACGGGCTTTATCACTACACGTGCCCACGCGTGCAATTTCAAGCGCTGAAGTAGGTCAACACCTCAGGCACTTAAACACAATAAAAATAAAAATTTATGTAAAAATAGTTAATGAAATGCAAGTTTTCACTTAATTGTGAAATCGCTGTAACGTCGTGAAAGAGTCGCAAATAAAAAATGCATACTAAAAACAACAGTTAACAAGATGCACGCTTTCGCTAAATATTGACGTCTAAAATAGTAGAAATTGTTAAGAAAATTTGTGGCTACTAATGCCTAATACTAAATTTATTTCAAAATACAAATGCGTTTAGGATCATTATTTGGCTTTCTGGAACAACGACGTAACTCTTATTACATCTAACATAAAAGCGAGTATCGCACAAAACTGGGCATCATCGCATGTCACTTGCCAAAACAACTAGGGCACAGGGTTCGATGCCCGCGACGTCATCGATCAACGTCTTCCGATAGATACCCGGTTCGGTTCCTGGTGTACCAGATTCATTCTGATAAATGAGACACTGATGTGACAATTAGAAAGCTGTAGCGATTCCTTTTGCTTCTTTAATAGAACTACAAATTGCTGGGAATATAGAAAAATCGTCATCAAATAACTTACAAATAAACGTGATTGTCAAGAAGCGAAATTCTTTCCACGGTTTACCTTGGCATGACATTCGTTTATGACATGATTTATGGTGATGAATGCTTATTGCCTAGGGTACTTTCTGGCTGTACTAGATTTGATATATTTTTTTTATTTTTCTAGATGCAGCCTGTCTGTCCGTGGCCTAGCTCAGAGATTAGTATGAGAAAGCTGAAAATTGCATATTAATTACGCCGACAAAACGGAAGAATTAAATCTTAAGGATACATTTTTTTTCCCGCCTCCACCATAGTGGATCATTGGATTGCTTGTCTAAAAATATTGGGAGTGTAGGAAGATAAGTTTTCGATGTAGGGTTCCGTTTGCGAAATAATAAGCGCAAATTTTGGTCAGAGTAGGGCGAAACTCTCCTGGCTAAACGTTCGAATGTGGAAACCTGAAAATGTTCAGGGTAGTAGCACATATAATGAACTTAAAAAGAAATCTATCACGTCTAAGTAGGCTTTACAAATTAACCAAAGATAGGCGACCAAAACTATGAAAAGAAAACTTCTTACAAAATCCATTGAAAATTACGTTGATGAAGTGGTTAGTTCTGTAAAGCATATAAAACCCCCTCTTTCTACAGAACCCTACACTGCGCGTGGCCCGTCACGCACTTGGCCGGTTTTTTAAATATAACCAATACTCGCTAGCTTAGAGGGACACTTGAGTGTCTGAGGTGTTGGCATACCTCAACGTATGAAATCGGAAATCCACGGTGGGCTCACATAGTTATTAAGCCCATACTCACTTTCTCTCTCTCTTTGTAAAAGAAAGCCTGTGCCCTGCAGTGGGACGTATATAAGCTGATGCACCTATCAGTCATGCACAGCAATAGAAAACAAATATTTAAACAGTGATACTTAAAATCTTCTACGCGTACACCCTTGAAATGTTATACAACGTGGAAAGTTTTATTTTGATTGTAATTGGATCTTCATTTTGGATAAAAGCACAATTTAGCTTGGCCATAACATGCTGTAAGTTCAACAAAATTTATGTTACGGTCTAAATATCTCTTAATTAAAAAAGATAGCAGAATCTATTACAACTGACAACAAGTTTCAACCCGTAAAACTGGGACGAATTTTTCAATATGTTACTGAGCTTTAATTTTAGTTTTTTTATTGTAAGCAAATTACGCTCAACTTATATAGATTTAACTATGATAAGGTGGAGACGGACCTACGTAAAATTCACAATGTTAAAATGTATAGCGTAGCAGTCTCTGCGTCAGAGCTACGCGCTACGCTGACCTCACGGCTACAAAAATCGTAGCAAGCGATCACTACGGCGTAGCACGCATTACTGCCTAGGCAATGGTGTCTGCATTTCATACTTACTTAGTTTTTATTTGTCAAAGGTTGTTTATTTTTTTTATTTTTATTTTTCTTAAAGCTTACTATTTGTAGTTGTTTCATTAACTACAGAAAACGATGCGTGTATTGAATCAACACTTACACTGAATTAAATTTTATTACTTGTTACGCTACAGAAAATATGCTGCTAATTTGCAACTTCCTTCAGTCACATCCTTAATGGTTACCGTAAAACATCCGTTGCTTTTGCGTTAATTTTATGAAGCGTCACATTTTTGTGGTGTTTAATCATCATCATAATCAGCGACGGACGTGTCGGCGTTTAGACAGAGCGAGCAAATGTTCGCATTTAGCCCTGAAATTTCTTTATTTTTCTTTAGATGTCTTCTCGGGAAGAGACAAGAACAGTGGATTCACAGCGTGTATTTACTTATCCAGTCTAAACGCACCATGAGCCATAGCCTTACTGAACGGTGGCCCCTCCACGTCCTCATACTGAATGCATTAACTCTCTACCGCAGTCCGTCATCGTGCAGTAAGACTTCGCTCACGTCCGATCCGAAGTATGTTTCAGCGTGAAAACGTTCATCCACAAATCGGCGGCACGTCCGCCCAGCGCGGGCGCATCGGGAAAACAAGCCGACTCCGTCAGGCGGCAGGCAACGGTTCAAAAATAACCCGTCGTCGCCGGCCGCCGCGCGCCTGCATACATAAGTGGACTGCCTGCCGGCCAACAAGTCGGCTTATCAAATTTCCCTGCCCACACCCGAGCTGCCCACGCGCCGCAATACAAGCCCCACACAGTTAGTAACGTTATACGTAAGCTCGCTCACTTAACTGTCACTCCGAAGCATTAATTAGGTAAAAAGCACTCCGCAACTTACACCTCGGTCCTTAGGCACTAGTCAACACTGGCCGGAAACACTACGATCGTTCGCGAGTTGCAGACTCGTGCGCACCGATGTCGACGGTAGCCACAGACACACTGCTTGCCGCACTGCCGGACCGACGCCGCGCCCGAAATACACGTTATTGTGTATACATTCTCGACACTTATAATACCTTTTCGTGTTATAATACTGTATGTAGTGAGGGTTATATTTAGGTGCCGGTTTAAAAACCGTGTCGGGTAGAATTGGACGGTAACCTAAATGTACAGCCAGCAGGGTGGTGGCAGGTGATAGACATTGGCTGTAGAAAGAGAAAGATAGCTTGATCGGTGTATTAGATGCGCAGGCTAAAATGATTCAGACAGCACGTACTCGTTGAAAAGAGTATTATGGCGACTGACACAAACTTATTAGAACTTTGAGCCTTGAAATGATGATATTGCGAAGTGCAACATGTTATCCTTTGCATTTTTGCTGTCAAATTACAGAGACATAAGCCGTAAAATCTGAGCCAAGATTTATGGATACTTCTTCCCTGTAAAATTAAAACGTATGCAGAAGACAGTATACGTATAAACATATTTTCTTCTTCATGGTAGGAGTGTCATGACTATGGGAAGTGACTAAAGGCTAGCTTCCGCCACGAACGCTCTCTACTCAAGGCATAATGTCGTCCAAATCTCAACATATAGTAATGATTTTGTTTCATAAGTTAAAAGAAGAAAAACATTAAAAAGAAACCCGAGTGTCTGAGGTTGCTACGAACAATGCCCCAAATATAAGGCGTGCAGAAAATGGCAAGAAGTATTATAAGCTTCTTACTCCATATTTCCTGATCGAAACGAAGTATAAGCGCCACGGTAAAATCCTGGTCTCACATTCGACAGGTCTTCAGTTCGAATCCCGGCATGTACCAATGGCTTTATTATTATTATACTTTATTGCACACAAGACATTTAACAGGACATTACATAAGAAATTACATGTACAAATGTAAAAGGCTTTGTTTTCTTAGTAACGTACAATTGTGAATTTGTAGTAGCAATACAAATCGCTAACCGTCAAGGAAAACATTGTGAGGAATCCCAAATATCTGAGGTGTTCACTTACCTTAGCATTTGAAATCACCTATTCGAGGTGGGCACGCGTAGTGATTAAGCCCATACTCTCTCCCTGAGAGAAGTCCTGTGTTATACAGTGCGGACGTAAAAGGGACCAGGCATATGTGATGTGAAAATATGTCTAAAATTACCGTCATTAAATTTTCTAGTGCCACGTTTGCAAAATTATATCTTACTAGGCTATCTTGGCAAACGTTGTTTTGCCATATTAATTACCCTACGACTTATTTTCAGACCTACCAAATATACACAAAATAATCGGTGAAGCGGTTTCGGAGGAATTCGATAACAAACACTGCGACACGAGACTTTTATCATCATCATCAGCCATTTGAAGCCCACAGCAGGACATAGGCCTCCCTCATGGTTTTCCTAACCACCAAGGGTTTTGCCATAATCACCACGCTTGGCAGGCGGGTTGGCGATCGCAGTATGCGGTTGGAATCTCAGGAAGACGCTGCTGCCCGTCTCTTGGTAATGTAGTTCCTTATTCGTCTTCTACGACATCCACGGAAAGAAATGGAGTAACACTATTCTTAATCCGGCGCCACGCGTTGCATTAGATTATTTTACAATCATTAAACATGTTAGAATGTGAGAAGGAGAGGGTTGCCTAAAGCAAAAGCAACAGGAAAAATCAGCTTATTCTAACGAGCGAGAGTCAGTTCTAAGAAGAGCTTCGTGCGATCCAATTGAATTCTAATAAATTAAGTGGTGAGCTGCCAGTTGAGATTACGCCACGGCTAATGATTCTGAGATTTCGCTGAAAGTGAATCGAAACTGTTTCCTTAAGACAATACGTTGAACTGATGTCAAAGACCTCGGATTCGTAGACGACTGCCTCGGTGGTCTAGGGGTTAACACGCTTGACTACCAAAACAGAGGTAGTGTGTTCGATTCCATCTGGAGGCCGCTGTACTCGATTTGAACAAATGGCCTCAGTCTGGGTGTATTTCGATGTTTGTGATCTCCTTATCTAGTTACCATAGCACAGGGTATCCTGGTTGGGGACCAGGGCAAGTGATTTTGTGGAGTGGAACTTATTACTTTCAACTTGGAACCACTTCCAAGAAACACAAGTTTATTTTTCAAACAAATTGATCGACTCAAATTGGTAAATATTTAAGAATGTTTTTTTATGTAGCTTTATTCGTCCCACTGCAGGGCAAAGGCCTTCTCTCAGAGAGTGAGTACGGGCTTAATCACTACGCGTGCCCACCGCGGATTGGCAATTTCAAGCGCTGATGTATGTGAACATCAGCGCTTGAGACTTGTGGTTATTTAAGGCAGTGGTTTAATTAATTGATACTGAAGTTATTCAGTAACACACTATGTATACAAGGCCTAACTAAATTCCCACATACATCCAAAGGTAGTGGATTAGTACCAAAGAACATTGGGTCATTGAGACAGTCTGGAAAGTTGAAATGGAAGTGGGCTACAAGGATAGTCGATGGCACGAGTCACGCGCCTTACTTACACCCGCCTATTGTGCCTTACTATATTGAAGACAAATAAACAATTTCGAGAATCGCTCGTAGCCCCGGCTGCCTGAGTGATCTTAAACGATCACGAAGGTTAAGCAACACAGGGCGCGTTCAGTGCATGGATGGGTCGCCGTCTATGCCTAACGCTAGTGGCATTTTTCCGAGCGGTTCCGTGCTTCGCAAGGCACGTTAAGCTGTTGGTGCCGGCTGCCGTCGATAGATGGCAGTCGTTAAGCCAAGTCAGAGGCCTTAGGGCGGCTTGACAACTTCTGACAATAGACGAGCCACTAGTCTACAAGCCTCCGCCAATCCGGACTTGGCCCCCGTGGTGGAGTATGGCCTATACCTTCCTCAGGGAAGAGACCCGTGCCCCTCGGTGGGGACATAATGGGTTGATGATGATGAAACAATTTCTATTTCTATTTTGTATTTCACGCGTTTTGTGGGGCTAAAATGTCAGAATTTGACAATCAATGTACTGGAAAGTCGCGCCTTTTGACATGTAAAACGCGCGGCTAGCGTAGGTATCCTACTACCCGGGCTGGTCGCATCTGCCAATGAACTGATAGCAAGCAGATCGGTTCCAAAGTTATTGAGTGAAAAATACCAACTGGGAAAAGCAGCATAGCGCTTGGCTGAGGATAGCCGAGGACGGAAAGAAAGAGCATGCTTGTGTCCAGCAGTGGACGTATACGAGCGGCAAGATTAAAAGTACCCGAAACCGGCGTGCGTGCATGCAACGACTAATGAATGTCGATGAAGCGAAAGAGATCTGTCAGGATCGCGGCAAGTGGCAGACCCTGGTCACGGCCTACCCTCCGGGGTACAGGCGTGAGCTTATGCTATGTTGATTGAATGAATAGTTTTCCATAAGTTAGAACGAGAAATATGGAGCCCGGCTCGGTAAGAAGAACGGATGTGGGAGCGAAACTATCGTATTTGTAAGGCCCCAATCAGCGCCGCGTTCACCTGAACGCATCGCTGATTTGACAAGAATTAAAGAGCGCAAACTTTACCCATAAGCACATAGGAAATATACTCTATAGTATTGTTACAACATATGGTTAAAACAAAGTATTGACTGGAAAATGAATTCTACAAGTAGATTAAGAAGATAATTTCCATTTTTGTGAACAATAAAGTATTCTCTATCTCTATTTCTTTTATGTCTCAAGATTTTTTCGGTGTCAAAATGAAAAAAATTCAGATGCACAATTTTTTTTCTTTTCATCACAAATGAGTAATTAGTGTTGCATATCGATGTAACCAATCAATTTATCCTTTTTTGTCCGCTTTTTTTTCTTATTTTTGTCGATCTGCCATCAGCAATCACACGGTGCCTTTATTAGATTTTATCACTTCGAGTCTAAATTGAGAAGGTGATGTCCAGCGGCATCAAACTTTATTAAACCTTACCATTTTTGGAAAAGCTTGGAAAAGGAAAATGTCATAGCTATTTCTAGAAACTAGTAGTAAAACATTGCAAAAAAGGCTGTCTTTGCAAAGTCTTCAAGTTTTCCGAGGCACGCCAACTGGTACAATCGCGGTACACCAGTGTGGTAACACTGGATTAAGTTACCACACTTTGCGAAACCCAGGATTCAGCTAACCTTCAAGTATAAAACAACTGGAAATCAGTCGTTTCAGCTTCACAATAGGCATCCATCGTTTAGTCACGGCACTATTCAGAATCCAGCTCAAGCGAGTAAATGTGGCCGTTAGTGAGTTGCGTAACCCGCCCGAAAATAACACGCCAGTTTCATTAAAATAATTCTATTGCTTAGGGAAACGATTGAGGTTTGAGATCGACGTTTCGTCTAACCGAAGACGCATCTCACTGCTGACTTGTCCCTTGTTTCTCATACGTTCCCAAACTGGGATACCCTGTGCTATTGTAACCAGGCACGGACATCACAAACATGGAAATGTACCAAAACTACGGCGGCCCCCAGTGGGAATCGAACCTACAACCTCCAGCCAGGTAATTATGTAACACCGCAAGACCAACAAGGCAGTCAACAAGAAATCCTTTTCACCATGTCGGTCCGCCTGTCCGTCTGTCTGTCCGCGGCTCAACTCAGACACGCTTAGTACTAGCACAGCATAGATAAAGCATAATAATCGGCCTATATGCGTCCCACTGTAGGGCACAGGTCTTATCTCAAGAAGAGAGTATGGGCCTAATCACCAAGCGTGCCCACCGCGGATTGGCGATTTCAAGCGCTGAGGCATGCGAATAGCTCAGACACTCAGGTTTCCTCACGATGTTTTCCTTCACCGTTAGCGAGTGGTATTGCTACTATAACTTCACAAACGTACATAGCTTTGAAGCAAACTCATAGGTACAAGCTTTAAAACGCAAGCTTAATCACGGTGAGAAGAGACGGAGCTCTAACGTCAGAGACGAGCAACCGACGACGCGAGCTCCGTCTCTACTCACCATGATTAAGCTCTGCGATCAGAGCGAAACCTGATCGGACTCTTCCAACAAAAAATGAAGTAAGTGAATCTGGAATTATGCTACTAATGTTTAGTAACTACTTACGAAAGTTTTAGTTTGAGAAAAGCTATGGATTAGTTTAGATTGGATTGTGTCGAGAGCAGACAGACACAGTTCGCTTTTTGGGTTTTTAATTTACTTTACTTATTTCTTCCTTGGTAATTTATTGATAACTGAAGCAATGTGGTAGTCAAACAGATTGTTCTGCTAGAGAAATAAATCTGTTTATATGGTTTTTACGGCATGTCGACGGGGACTTTAACGAAAATGTACGACTAGGAAAATAGAGAGTCACATGTTCGCAGTTGCTACACCGCCAATTTATTTTATTGTGAACATTCTTAAAAATAGCGGAGTCAATGATAAAGTGGATCTGAGGCTTTGTGAAAATAACGTCTTGGATTAGTGGGTGTCGGCTACTTATTGTGCCCCTGATCTTGAGTTCTATTAACCTTTTTATCTCTTTGCTAACAATACGTGGCTAAATGCGACCAATGAAGAATTAACTGAGTTCTAAAAATCACGCAGTATTAGGTTTCTATTATTTTCAGGTTCGTTTTTGTGCTTCATAAATATCCTTTCACCAAGTTGACTGAACTAATTCAACCACTTCCAATAAGCACAATGAAACGGTACTAATACTAATAATAATTTAATACCGGATATGAATATTTCTTTCAAGCGACAAAGGTATGTCAGTCAGAAACGTGGCCAGGTCTTGGATGTTTACATGTTTGTGATGTCGTTGTTTCTGGTTCCCATGACACAGGGTATCCTAGTGTGAGGCCAGAAGCAATGTATGTGCCTGTATGTAAATGTAATGTTGTTATGTTAATTTGCAAACCCTGGTCTCTCCCTACCGCTTTGAGATACAGACGTAAGTTTATGTAATTAATGCATGTATATTTATTGATAAATATCGCCTAGAGGCGATATTATAATAGCGTAGCAGGCATTTTCAAATAAAATCATACGTAATCCAAGAAGTCAGAAAAACATCTTCCTCATATTGAGGAAGGCCACTGCTATACATTTACGTTTCATCGGACATGATCATTTTACCTTGAGACATGCCTTTTCAACACTATGCATATTAATTACCTAATAAATATCCCAAAAAAAAACAGAATGAGTATTTCTTTTATTATAACGTTTCCCTTTTGTAACAATTTTCTCCGAAAAACATGCTGGCAACGCAAAGAGCGGTGGTAACGTAGTGCTAGGACGCCAGCCTCACATTCGGTAGGTCGTGGGCGCCAATCCCAGCATGCACCAATATCTTTATTTACTAAGTCACGTACATTTGTGAAGTTGTAGTAGCAATACCACTTGCTGAAAGTGAAGGAAAACTTTGTGAGGAAACCCTTGTGACCAGCTTCTTACGTACAATGGCCCAGCTATGAGGCTAAGTGCGGAAATTTCAGGTCTAACTAGAACTAGCTGGTAAGGTACACAAGTTAGAACAGAAGGTTGTGCGTTGAGACATTGTGCTCATCGTACTATTATATAAGTACAATATTTATAAAGATATTACAATTACCACAGAGGAATTATTAATTAGGAACTATGAAATAAAGGCATAAGAAAAACGTAAGTATATTTTCAAAAATAAAGGCCTAAAATAGCAACGCAAATCCCAGTAGAGGAAAATTTTGAAAATAGATACATAGATGAAAATGTATTCACGTGTACAGAAACAATACAAAAAAAGAAAAAAAAACACTGTCTCGCTTCTTGTGTGCAATAACGAATATTCTTATCTTATCTTATCTTAATAGAGAAAAACAATGCACAGAAAGATAAACGTGTGTATAACGCGAATATTAAAAATAAAGTACAATAAAACAATCGAGCATTGTGGGTGTGGCAAATGTAAAAAAGTTCTGACTCGGCATGTGCTGGAGTGGGCGACCACCTCAGTGCTGTTGCTATGTCAGTAACAATAATAAAAACTTCCCCACAACACAATCACTTGACCTGGTCCTCAACTAGGATACCCTGTGCTACGGTAACCAGGCAAGGATATCACAAACATGGAAACACACCCAGACTTACATAATTCGAGCTAACGAAGTGATGAACAACAAAATATTTAGATAATAAGTTTAGACAATATTCAATCACACATAGAAGACGGGAATTTTCATGGAAATCAGTAGGTCCACTGCAGTCGCCGTCAATCATTTCTTTCTTCTCTACTTTTCGCCGTCAATCTTTTTTACGATCTTTTCTTCAATTTATTTATTGTAGCCAGAATTTTTTTGGTTTTTGTAGTTTATTTTGTAAACATATTTAGACCCGTTTTTTACCGCTGTTCCGACTCTCCAAGGTTTGCTGGAAGAAATCTCTTACAGAGATAAGCTCGCCTTTTAACATGTTATTTCTTATGTAATATCCTTTTCAATGTTTCATGTGCAATAAAGTATATTATACCTGGTTCGTAGCTCGTCCCTATTCTCGATGAAGTACTTCTGCACGAGGCGACAATTTTCTGCTGGTTACCTGTCTCTTCCACGTACAAATCTGTCGTCAACATAATCGAGTTGTTGTCACCCTGCCACGTAAGAATGTACCGCGCTGCCAAACACGGAGGTAAGTAGAGATACGGAGGTGACATTGTAGCGCCGACTGTTTTCCTGCTAGGTTCTGGCTACCATAGAATATTCACCCCCGGTTTCTCGTACATTAGTTTGTTAATGTACTGTTATTAGTTGTTTTTCAATTCAATTCAATTCAATTTATTGCGATAAATTACAGTAAATAGGTCTTAAGTAGGTATTATTCATACAGTTGTCAGTGTTCTATGCAAAAGGCATTGTTAACAGTAGATATGCAGTACGAAGGGGATTGTAAGCATACAGAAAATTGGGGGTCAGGGTCGATTCGTCCTTTTTGTTATGTACCTTTTACTCTCATAACATTTTATGTTCATACTGATTATAAAACAAACAGTTTAGAGCTACGGTTAATGCAAATAATATTTTATTGCTTCAAAAATATCATTGTTAACTGAAGTCCAGATTTACTTGCTGGAAATTTTGTGACCATTATGATCATAAATCCGAAAAAAATGTAAAAGAAGAATTAACCATCCAATATGGAACAATTGATTTATTTTATTTAATTTTGAAGTTATAAAATTTGTAACCATAGTAAAATTTATTTGTATTGAGGAATAACCCCCTCCCCCAAGTGTTCCCTTCCGTTTTGGGTAGATATGGGGTTTTATTACAACCTATATAACTACACCTAAACGAATGACCCCGGAAACCTGGAGGAAACCTAGGTGTTTGAGCTATTCACATACCTCAGCGCTTGAAATCACCAATCCGCGGTGGGCACGCGTGGTGATTAAGCCCATACTCTCTCTCTGAGAGAAGGCATGTGCCCTACAGTGGGCCGTATATAGGCTGCTTATGAAACGAGTGATGTGATGACCATACCTCGTCAATAGGTACATACAATGGCCCAACCATGATGCTTAGTTCAGAAACGTTAACTAACTAGCTAGCCACGCCTACTCCACCGAACTAGTACAAATTTATACATCCATGTTTTGATTTGATTCCCGAGTAAAATCACCGAACATTTTCCGCATGAATTGGGTCACGAAACAAAGAACCATCTTGATGCCACGTCCGCTGCAATCAAGCGTTTTCAGGAGACCGAAGTAAATTATTTCAAATAAATCGACTTTATGAAGCAAGTTAAGCCAGACGAATGGCCGGATGAGCCCACATGCTATATCTGGACAGAGATTGAGTGGGTTTTACTGAGAAAATGAAAGCATTCTCTAATTATACTGCACTTTGAGCATAATTACTTAACAATATCTTATCATTTAAAGCGGTATATTGTTCAAACCTTGCAGATAGCGAAATAAAACAATCCAGCCCCTCTACACTCGAAGTTACTAAGTCAGAAGTAATGACTAAGAAAACGTTTTCATCATCATCATCATCAGCTATTTGACGCCCTCTGCAGGACATAGGCCTCCCTCATGGTTTTCCAAGCTTCCTGGTCTTGTGCCGCCCGCATCCAGCTACTCCCCGCCACCGTAACCAGGTCGTCAGACCATGTAGTGGTGGCTTTCCCACGCTGCGTTGTCCGGTCCGCGGTCACCAGGTGAGAACTTTTTCGCTCCAACGGCCATCAGTTCTCCAAGCTATGTGCCCCGCCCACTGCCACTTGAACTGAGCAATTCTTCAAGCTATAATCAGTAACTCGGGTTCTTCTGCGGATCTCCTCATTCCTGATTCGATCATACAGTGAAACTTCTAACATAGCTCTCTCCATTGCTCGCTAGACGACCTTGAGCCTTCTTATGAGGCCTATAGTCAGCGACCAGGTCTCACATCCATAAGTCATCACTGGTAACACACATTGGTTATACATCCAAAGATGATCTTGAGAAAACGTTGTCATCATCATCAGCCATTTGACGCCCACTGCAGGACATAGGCCTCCTTCGTGGTTTTCATAACCATGAGGGGTTTTGCCATAATGGCCACGCTTGGCAGGCGGGTTGGCGATCGCAGTATGCGGTTGAAATCTCAGGAAGACGCTGCTGCCCGTCTCCTGGTAACTGATTTCCTTAGTCGCCTTCTACGACATCCACAGAAGGAAATGGAGTGACGCTATTCTTAATCCGGCGCCACACAGATATCCGGCGCCACACGGTCTTGAGAAAACGTTTTAGTTGTAAGAAATAGCATTGAACTTATTCGAACTTCAGAGCGAATCTACTCGAAATCTACTCGATTGTAACGCAAGTTGGCTAGATTAGCGTCGAGAGTAGAGGGGCTGATGCGCATTGTCAATATTAACTGTCTTCTACAATGTTATTAAACTGTGAGCAAAAAGGTTATCAAACGAAAAGTTGGCTGTAAAACAGCCTTCTTATGAGGCCTATAGTCAACGACCGGTCTCACATCCATAAGTCATCACTGGTAACACCACAGAACAATGGGTAACACACATTGGTCACACACACATTCTATAATAATATAACAAACACCACTGTGAGCAAAAAGATTATCAAACGAAAAGTTATGTACCTAGCTCTAAAACATTATTTTTCAATTCAGTCGAAGAGGAAAAGTTATCTCTTTATAAAAACAAATCCAGCGTCACCTTGACGGAAGATCCAGATCCAGACAAACCATAGAGACAAACGCCAAAATTCTAATGTGACGTTTTAGTAAAATAATAATAAAAAATTGTATAAAAAATGCAAAAGAAATGGGAAAAATTCTAAAAATACGAGTGTCGTGCCTATGCTAAGGGCGGACCCACCTCGGCTATGCTAAGCGCCAGAGCTCTCCTCTTTGTGATGTTCGGCAGCTCGTTCATCATCGCTTTCTTGAGCCTGCCAAACCCTGCGGCGGCTCTGCAGGGGTTGAAGCACTGGTCCAAGAAAGCTCTATATGCCAAGGTCGACCTTTGCACGGAGGCCTGCTACAGTCAGATCCTCCCGGGCCTCTACCTCAGCAATGCCCAGGCAGCGAGAGACCGGAACGTTCTTGAACATCTTAAAATCACCCATGTCCTCACGATTGAGGCTCACCGTCTGCCAAAGTCAACTTTTGAGGGTTCCAACATTAGCACCCTCTTCATTAGGGCCTATGACCTTCCTTCCACCAATCTGTTGCCCTACTTTCCAATGGCCAACGCCTTCATCGAGGAAGGCCTTCAGAAAGGGAACGTGCTCGTGCACTGCCACTTTGGAGTCTCCAGATCTGCCACACTGGTGATAGCCTACATTATGCAGAAGTACAACCTGACTTTCGAGCAAGCGTACATATTTGTGAGACAGAGGAGAAGGTTTATCAATCCGAATCATGGGTTCTGCGAGCAGTTGAGGGACTATTATAAGATGGGCTTCGATGTGAGTGGTCTGCAGAGACTGGAGGCATTTGTGAACGTACAGGCGAGAAGGCATAAGTATAAGATCGCGTCAGCTGCCGCTGCAGTTGTCGGTATATTGGTGCCACTCGCTGTTCTGGTGAGTTTTTTTTAGAAATGACGAATACAAAAAACTTAATTTAATCACCTTTCATGTGATATTTCATACTCTAATATTCAATTACATAGGGTTTGAGTAAATTGGATCAGAAATAAGGAGATCCGCAGAAAAACCCGAGTTACTGATATAGCTCGAAGAACTGCTCAGTTGAAGTGGCAGTGGGCGGGGCACGTAGCTCGGATAACTGATGGCCGTTGGGGCGAAAAAGTTCTGACCTGGCGACCGCGGAACAGACGACGCAGCGTGGGAGCCCCCCCCCACCAGATGGTCTGACGACCTGGTTACGGTGGCGGGGAGTCGCTGGATGCGGGCGGCACAAGACCGGGAAGCTTGAGGGAAAACCATGAGGGAAGCTTATGTCCTGCAGTGGGCGTCAAATGGCTGATGATCATGATGAGATTGGATTTTACAAACGTAATTTTTAAGAGTCAGAGTATTGTAGGTGTCTTGAGTACCGAAAATGGACTGTGTGTAGTTGTTTGTTTGCCTTTTCAGGTGGTTTTATAACGAAGGCAAAGACTCATGCATATGACAAAACATTATAACAAGTCCTTTTTGTTCTGTGTCCAATACAATTTATTCAACAGTGACTCTCACTGTATCATTTACTCGATTTTTGTCCTAGTTACGAATAAAGAGAAACATTATGAACAAGATGAGAATACTTATTCATGTACACATATTAATCTCTCGCCTATTTCTTTGCAACGTTGGCCCACAATAACTTGTCTTCGCGAGGACCACGCCCGCTCTGTTAGCTTAATGCCAAAGAAGTAGGTAAGTAAGCATGGACAATGTAAAAACATAATGTAGGTAGAGTCCTGGTTCCAAGCCTGGGGGCCATTAACCGTGCCGGGGTAAAACTGATTTTGGAGTGCGAGATAGATAAGACAGATAAATAAAAAGTATTTATTGCCTCATCAAAAAAAAACTTAAAACAAAGTGAGGCTTAACTAGTGAAGACATAAAATAAGGGAAACGGTAGTGGCTCAACTGGTGCTGACCCGGACAGTGCTTGTTTTCAGCCACTGCCTTCTCCCTGAGATGTTGTGCGGGAGTTATCTTATGAGGGCTAAAATAGGCAACTAAAAATGTTCTAGACATCGATTAACGAAACGAAACAAAAATGAATTAAAATATGAGAAGAAAAACAATAAGCAATTCTTCTTGTTATTAAAAAAGGAAGTTAAAAAACGCTCTGACCTGGCGACCGCGGACCGGACAACGCAGTCTGTCTACCCATCATTTACCCAACCTCGGCCGCCATTCCGTGACCACATTAGTCCACCGAGCCACCCGCCTTGATGCCACATACCACATTGCGATTATTGCATTTGATTTGCTGACTGTTTCATTTATTTGCAGCTGTGCACATAGTTCTGCTTGTTATTTTTTCTGCTGACCGAAATTATTATTGACTAGATGACCCCGTGAACTTCGTATCACCGACGTCAACCGTTTTTTTTCTTCTCACCGTTTAAACCTTCCCTGGACTTCCACAAATATATAAAAACAACAATTAGCCAAATCGGCCCAGCCGTTTTCGAGTTTTAGTGAGACTAACGAACAGCAATTAATTTTTATTATTATTGAACAGCAATTAATTTTTATTATTATTTATGACCTACTTATAGGCTATGAAGAAGAAGAAAACAGAGGTAGCTAGAGTATTTCGCACTTAGAATGTGATGCGTACCACCAAGTCTCCTTCAACTTATCGTAGAAGCCAAAACTTCAGGAAGAAGGAGACCTGGGAGACCTTAGATATCATAGCTACGCAGTTTACGACAGTGGTTTCAATAGACCAGTTCCTTGTTTGTATTAGCAGCCTCGAAAAGCAAGATTACCGAATTGGTTGCCAACCTCCGATAGGACACGGCACTTGAAGAAGAAGAAGAAGTTATAGCTACCTTATATCTGCTGTAACGAAGGACAAATCTGTCTAACTTCATATTTATCTGATATGTCAACATCGTACTACATGTGATCTATTAGAGGACAAAACTAATGTAGAGAACAAAGCGTGAGCATTAATTCTAAACAGGATTAGTTTTAAGCTGATTTAATCGGGAACGAAAGTCCGTCTCTTTTGAAACAAATCGTCCGATACGATCTCCCGTCGGTAGCCAGCTTCACTTTGTTATTTTCTCCACGAGCGCTATTAATTGGCGATGTATTTCTGTCGCCGCTATATTTAGCGCTGGAGGTTACACCGCAGGTGTCTTCGCTTCGAGTGGTCTTCACTCGTTCAATGCATTGTTTCATCTGTACAATTCTAAACGACAGGATCGGGCCACCATAACTTTAGTTCTTAATTGTTATTTTCAAGGTTATAATGTAACAGGTTAAATGCTCAAGTAATAAAGATAACATTACGATTCATAAGTATTTATTGCCTCATCAAAACTAACTTAAAACAATGTAAGGTTTAACTAGGTTATGACAGGTGGGTGCTTTAACGCCACCTGTAATTACCTATATACCTATATGTTGGGAGTCCGGTCCGCGCCAGACATACGTTCACATTATTCTGTCACATCAGTGTGAAGGATAAGAAACTTTATTCCTTTCACACTAGTGTGAACGTTGGGAAATAGTAGATTGTACAACAAGTGCATAAAACGCACCATTTTACTCGAGACGTTTATCCATCCGAGCGAGCTTGCGAGCGAGGATAGATATAAAGTCGAGTGTAAAATGGGTTTTATGGACGAGTTGTACACTCTACTTTTCACTTCGATTGCGAGGAAATGAAACAGCAACATGTAAATCGTATTTGCAATTCGCGCCTTTTTTTCTTTTTTTTGTTGGTGTTTCGCGCGGTCACAGGACACAGTATTTCAGAAAAAAAAGAAAAAAAAGAGGTGAGTTTCGAACAACAATTCGAATTTCGAATTGCAATGCGGGGCTTCTCCATAGTTTTCATGCGAATTTTGACATTCTAAATTCAAATCACTTGGTCTTCGACGAAGATTTTACTTTATGCTCTAGAGCATAAAAAGCGACTTTATGTCGCCTACGCACGACATAAAGACGAACTTTTAGAGCATGAGAAGTGAAAAGATTATTCCTTACAATTACCTTTTGCTTTCACACTATAAAAGAATATTTGTTCATTCCTTTTTTTTTTTCATGTAGCCTATGTACGTGTCACTGCAGGACACAGGCCGTCTCTCAGAGAGGGAGTATGGGTTTAGTTGTCACGCATGCCAACCGTTGATTGGCAATGTCAAGCGCTGTGGTGTGTGAACATCAGTCTGAGACACTCAGGTTCAAAACAATCCATTATTGTAGACTAATCGGCTTTTAAACATTAACCTTCAGAGGTATCAGCGAGTTTAGATTAATACAAAGTTTAGCTACAAAATTGGCTTTCTGGCTTTTAGATCGATGTTAATTGTACAAAATTAATAATTTACTTTCGGAAAATCTCGCTTTGTTAGCTTAATATGCCATGAAAACGTGAGCTATAGTTAGCGACATCACCAACAATCTGGGTTTATTTTGAAGATTGATTGCGATTTGACTCATGTTCTCCGATTGATTACGTAGCCTATCACCGTGGATTATGACTAAACTCCAAAAATGACGATTTCCTTTACTTTTTTTTCTTTTTATTTAGGTTACTGCAGTTGTTTACTTAAAGTACAGAAAAACATTGTTATTGCTTCTAAACTTTGAGATCATTGAGATCCATAACTTAGTCCAAAAATTTTAACAAAGAGATGCATAGGATAAAGTTCACAAATTATATCAGCACGGCTTACGAAACACTGCAATTTAGTACGTAAACTATGTGTTAATTTCTTAAAGAAAACAATTCTAATCAAAACAGTTTTGTCTCACTAAGTTCTTAAACAAATCGTAGGAGTGAAAGAAAATATCAGCATCTGTGATATACTCATTATAAAAAAGAAGCACGTCTGAAAAAAGAGTTTAGCATAATTGGTACCAGAATTGGGTATTTAAAAAAAGTTTGTTTACGATTAATTCAAGATCTGATCGATAGTTGTCCGTGTGGTGCCGGATTAAGAAAAGCGTTACTCCAATTCCTTCCGTGGATGTCGTAGAAGGCGACTAAGGAAATCAATTACCAGGAGACGGGCAGCAGCGTCTTCCTGAGATTCCAACCGCATACTGCGATCGCCAACCTGCCTGCCAAGCGTGGCGATTATGGCAAAACCCCTCATGGTTATGAAAACCACGAAGGAGGTCTATTTCCTGCAGTGGGCTTCGAATGGCTGATGATGATGATGATGAATTCAAGATCTACAGCACATTTTCGATCACTTAAGATCTCTTAACCAGTGTAAACTAGGCATTAGCGTAGGTACCGGTAGCAGGATGACGTATATTGACGTGTTCTGAGCTGTAATTGATACTGTTTGTGTAAGCAGCTTGAGATTAGTGTCTAATGGATCGGGTCATGGTTCAAGATTAAGTTAAAAGTTATTTGCATCATACAGTTACACCCGTATTCCAAGACGTTCCTCAAGGTCTCCTCGACTCAATACTCAAGGGAGGAGTCGAGCAGAGAGTGGAGGCATTACCTGTCATATGCTCTAGTGTACAATAAAGAATGTTCTTATCTTATATTATCATCAGTCAGTATTTCGAGTGTACTCGAGTGAGTCACAATGCAACCAATCAATGTTGTGTAACTCGGTTGAGAATTTGGTTTTTTATGTTGGCAATGGCGATGTGATTTTAAAAAAGACCTATTTAGAGGCTCTTTAAAAAGAATCGAAATCACTATTAAAATACTGACTCGTGTGGTTTTTTTTATTCTAAGGCAATTATTCTTTTAAGGGTTCCATACCACAAAAGTAAAAACGGAGCCCTTATGGGATCACTTGGTTGTCCGTCCGTCCGTCCATCTTTCTGTCAAGACCTTTTATCTCAGAAATGCGTGGAGGTATCGAGTTGAAATTAAAACCATATACTTAAGTCTACAGTCCCTTCAATCTTTGAAAAAATCAAACTTCTAAGTTAACGTGAAACACGATAAGGCCGTTTATGACACAAAAAAATGTATATTTCTACACTCAAAATTTATATAGGGTACTTTCCGTTGACCTACAACTATCAAATTTGGCAAGTGATATCGTCTTATACTACAAGTACAGGGTACAATCTGAAAACTATATATTTGTAATTAATTCATAAAAAAAATTGTCTGTGAAGTTTTGAAAAAGCTCCGAAAAAACTGCGGGACGCGATTCGTGAACTGTTTATAATATGTAAGTACCTACAAATTTGCAAGATTCCTCCGTGGGTGAGCCCGACTCGCACTTGTCCGGTTTTTATTTTAGAAAATACACTATAATCAATATACAATGCACAGAAAATCATTTCCGTCACTATGTAAATTTTACATCTTAAAATGTATCGGTCGTCATCACTGACATCGTCAATATTATGTATAAAACAGATCAACAGATTGGTATACGAAAACTTTTGAAAACTTCGCAAAACACCGATTTTCTTTCTCGAGAAGGTTTCAGGGTAGGTCCTGAGAAACCTTAGCTTTGACAGTTCATTACTCAACTCGAGTGTTTGCTCGAGGGGAGGAAACCTTTGACGTTTAATAATACCGTTTTCCTCAGGCGAGGAAGAGTGGAGTCGAGGAGACTTTGAAGAACATCTTGGAGTAAGTCCCTGGATAAGTAAGTAAATATATAAATCGTAAACTGGGATAACCAAATAAATAGCTGATTGACAGGGTTGTCAGTCATACTAATTATCTATGGATAGCGCTGAAAATGTCATGGTGCAAGATGTTTTCGGACTTATTCACTGGATAGAGCTTAGCCCTGGATAAATAAATTAGTAGTGCTGTCAGATAGTGTTGGCGCTAGTCGGCCTTAGAGATGGGCCGGGATAATGTTATAAATTGTGAAAAAGTGATGTCTCGATTCAATTAATTCCGCTTTGTGTAATTTTGTGGATTTGAGTTTACTGTAATTGTTTTCAATAAAGAAATAATTTCTAGTCGAACATTACATTACATTAACTCACGCATATACCTACCACCCTGTACCTTGGAGTGGCAGTTAGAGACCAGGGTTTGCCACTTGCCACGATCACGACGAACCTCTTTTCATCATCATTGTCAGCCCTTTGACGCCCACTGCAGGACATAGGCCTCCCTCATGGTTTTCGTAACCGTTTTCGGAACCCCATTTAACCTTCGTTATTCGTTGCATGAACGCACGCTGGTTTCGGATAGGGCCTTTTTATTTCCCATTTTATTTCCCACTTTATATCCAGCTCAGACGGCTCTCAGAGTTGGTGAGTTGAAAGAGTTGATGAGTTGACAGAATGCATCCGATGTTAGACGAAACAAACTGCGAGACCGATTCCGCATATCCGCGATTCCGTATCGCGCGTCTCGCATCTCATTCCTATGGTGTTTCGTACACTGTGTAAGTGAGTGAGGGAGTAAGATTGAGTTTATATCACTGGGTTATACCAAACAGACACAAATGAGGTGGCCAGAGGCCTAACTCCACCTCAGGATCCTGACGACATTTTAAAATTAGTATGGAATTTGACAGTTAGACGATTGGAATCGCTCAGGATTTCGTACCTGTAATATATTGGAGCAATTCCTTTCGTCTAACTGTCCGTGTCACATATAGTTACTCAAATCTAAATATAAGTGTATTTTAATACTCTATGTATAGAGACAGTTTCTTCATCACGTTTTCTATCACTTTCGCGAAACTTACGCAACACAAGCGCTTGATAATAATTTCTCCTCATTATTATCAAGCTCAAGCTCACAGTGATGGTTTTGATATAATCAGCTGGCAGCCTCTCCAAAATAATTTGGCTATTTTCAATACGCGTGGTGACGTGGCCACCAGGAATGTGCGCCGCGATGATTTTATTTTTGCTTCTCCACACTCTGGGAATGACCTGATGGTGAGTGTTTCTAAGGTTTCTGTATATCTGGAGAGTGTATGGCCACCACCCTAATCTCGGCATTTGCTAATCAAAGTTACAATACGCTAGTTGTCACTTTTGTTCTTATTCGAGTCGTGAACGTCTTTATCCTAATATAACCTATTGAACAGTAATTTTATTCACATCGTACCATACCCAAACTAAACAAGTAAACTAAAAAACGCGCAAACTATGATGTAACAAGTCGCCTTTATAATTAACCATATGAAGCTTTTATCATTATTTGAGTTGTTTGGTAAAACAACGTATTTATGTGTCTACAAATCTACATAATTGTTAGAAAACCTTCAAAATTAATGGAAAATCTACAAAAAAAAACACATAATATGCAAAGTTCCTATGCTGCGTTTGCCATTTCGTGATCTCCTCTCGAGAAGCTGAGTCTGAGGCAGATTAGCAACGTCTGTATGAGGATGTCCGAGCACAGAAGAATTGCGTGCCATGGGGCAAGCCTATGTCCAGCAGAGAATGTGAGATGATTTATTGATTGAATTATTAGGGTTCCGTACCGAAACGGTAAAGGACCCTATTACTAAGACTCCGCTGTCAGTCCGTTCGTCTTAAACAGTTGAAATTTTCACAGATGTTGTATTTCTGTTGCCTCTATAACAACAAGTACTAAAAGAATAGAATAAATATTTAAGGGGGGCTACCACACAACAAACTTGATATTTTTGCCGTTTTTTGCTCGATATTAATAACGGCAACAGGTAGACACTTGAAATATTCAAATGTTGTATAATGGTACGGAACCCTTCGTGCGCGAGTCCGACTTGCACTTGGCCGGTTTTTTAAATTTAATTTCGATAGACCAGACCAGTGCCTTGTAGAGGCCTCTTCAACGTACACACCACACTTTTTACGGTCCTGTGCCATATGCAACTAGGCTAAGGTCGATATTCAGAAACGATTTTGAGCGTGAGCTCAATGTGAGTCCGGGTCTTCCATCTGTCAAAATGAAAGTCTCAGGGATATTTTGTATTCACAGTTGAGTTTGAGATAACAAAAATTGAGCGCAAGCTAAGCTGAGACTGAGTAGTGGATTTCGGCGACTTAGCTCAGACTCAAGGTGGCAATGACGAAGAAAGTAGCGACACCTGTAGGCAATTCGAGAAATCTAACTAACCTGTGGTGAAGGAGGTAACCTTTTTTTTTACTCACAATTTGACATTTTGCATGCTCATTTTCCTTCAAATAGTTAAATTGTGTTTTTAGCAAAGACCTATTAAACATAATTATGTATTTCATTCCTCATTGGTTTTTAGAGTAATGAGAAGTCAAAATAAAGTATAACCGCGCGAAAAAGGTTCAATATTCGTTGCCATCTCATTCAATCCTGTGGATAATAATCCATACAATAGTATGCCTTTCATGTAAGTAGCGTTAACAGATAATATAGACCGGTAAAGTCGAAAACTGTACCACAGATTACACGCTCGAGTAAGTTTAGCTTGAGCTGTGGCTTAGCTGAGTTCGAGTCGAGATATTGACTTGAATACAAAATTCTTGAGTCTTTGTTGAGATTGCTCAAACGATGCTCAGCTTAGTGCACGTTAAGTGTAGCTCAACGCTGTGTTTCTGAATATCGGCCTAAGAGAGCGCGCGCCAGAGAGAACATGGCTCATATTACGCGTACTATATCCTGAATGATTCCATTCGTCTGTCAAATTAGTAAGTATGGAATTTTTCAGTTAGACGTTTGGAATCGCTCCGGATTTGGTGCGCATAAATTAGGCTCCTGATAGTGCACTATCAAGGGAAAAAGTACTTTATACTTTATTGCACACATAAAATTACATGAATAAAACAAAACATTTACAGAATTAAAAAGTGTACATGGCGAGCTTATTTCAGACGTAGATTCAAGTCAGTTGTCTTTCCGTTGTTGCCCTCGTCCACCGACTATCAATTCGCCAACCTAAGCAGTGATTTCTAGGGTTTCGTAGTCAACAAGGAACCCTTATAGTGTCGCCTTGTCTGTCCGTCTGTCTGTCTGTCCGCGGCTTGGCATAGAGACACAATAGGGAGGGGTATCGTTGGATTGGTCGTCTAAACATAATAAAAAAAAAAATAGTAACCATTTTTCGATTCAGGGTTCCGTTAGAGAAATATCTCCTGGCTAAACGGTTGATAGTAGAAATGTGAAAAAAAATCAGGGTAGAAGCACATATAAAGGAAAACTATCACGCCTAAGACTGACGAAACTATTATAAGGTAATAAGTAATAGGCGACCAACTTATAAAAGGACGAGCGAATGTGGGTGGAAGGGCCGGTAATGGATGACCCAGACAGACATACTTCGACCAAATAGGGGCCGGATGTATTAGCAAAGGACAAGATAAAAAGTACCCGAAACCGGGGTGCGTGCATTCATTAGTCGTTGCATGCACGCACGCCGGTTTCGGGTACTTTTACTACCTACATTTTGCAAAAAAAAATTCTATCTCGATGTGGCCGTACAAAATTAATTCCGCAATATGTATGTGGAAATTTTCAGTGTATTAAAACATATATAATTAAGTGAAACATGACTGAGAAACGTGGTGCCGAAATGCGGTGGTAGCCTAGTGGGTAGAACATCGGACTTGGAAGTGGGAGACCCAGGTTCGATCCCCAGTGCGGGCATGTACCTATGACTTGGTTTTCCAAGTTATGTACATCTGTGAAGTTATAGTAGCAATACCACTCGCTAACGGTGAAGGAAAACATCGTGAGGAAACCTGAGTGTCTGAGCTATTCACATACCTCAGCGCTTGAAATCGCCAATCCGCGGTGGGCACGCGTGGTGATTAAGCCCATACTCTCTCTCTGAGAGAAGGCCTGTGCCCTACAGTGGGACGTATATAGGCTGCTTATGATTATGATGACTGAGAAACAGACTTCCCAGTTTGCCCCTGTAGTCAGCCGGGTGACGACCGGGAAAGCAATTCCCAGCTGTCACCCCGAGGGACAAGGCTAGACGGGACTAATGAGAACAATCAGACTGATTTACCCCTTACAGTTCAGTTGCGATTTTTCTGTATATTACTACGAGCAGGTAAAGTACACACGTGTAATGTGCTGTATGTAGTAGACTACGGTATAGTGTCATCTAACACCAATGAACACCTGATACGTCTTAGTATCCATAATAAGTGATCAATACTTACTTACTATGACTTTATTCATACGAACACCTATTCGTGTACTTATATTTGTACATAAACTCACGCCGTCCCTGTACATCAGTTAGTCTATTTCAATTTTGAAGAATTTCTAAGTCGAGAGGAAGATCAGTGGCTTACATTTTGTAACCTAGATGTGAGTGACGTGACTTATAAAATGGCATTGATATTATGTATAGGCAAGAAAGTTAAAAACGCTTTTAATGTCTTAGGAAATTTTAATCAATAATTTCGTTCGCAACATGATTGTTCATAGTTTTTGTTTAAACAAGTCATTTACAAATGATTTTAAACAAATAATTTACTACAAAATAAATGTTCTTTACTATTTTACCGTTGTGCGTTGAAGTTGCATTTTAAATAAAATAACAATATTTTTATTTAATAAAACTTAAGGGCTAGTAATCTCATGTAAATTCTAACAACTAAAACTTAAAAGAGATTCTATTTCTCCAAAATCATAATCCTTATTGAATAATCTGTAAATCTATAAACTAAAATATTTATAAAACTAATTTTTGTAACACAATAATTGTGTAAAAATTCTAAAAAACAGTTTGTACATTTTTATAAGTAACAATCTCATGCGATTTTAAGAACTAAACACATAATTACTAGATTGAAAATAAAAAATGCAGTCTTTAACATTAATGTTCTTTTTCGGGTTCCGTAGTCCGTTAAGGAACCCTTATAGTTTCGCCATGTCCGTCTGTCTGTCTGTCTGTCTGTCGGTCCGTCCGCGGCCTAGCGCAAAGATTGGTGGTACTAGAAAGCCGTATTTTGGTTTGTGTATACATATTTATTAAGCCGAAAGATTTAAAGAATAAAATATTGGAAATATTTTTTACCGTACCTCCCTGTCAGCATGAAAACTGGGGATGATTTTTTTTTCTCGTCGCCCCATCATATTGTGAGTGTAGGAAGACCATTTTTTGATTTAGGGTTACGTTAAAGCCCAAATTTTTGTCCGAGTAAGGCTTCCTCCTCCTCTCCTGGCTAAACGGTAAATTGTAGAAACGTGAAAAAATTCAGGGTAGTAGCACATATAATAAACTTAAAAGGAAAAGTATGAGTAATAGGCCACCAAGTTATAAAAGTAAAATTTCGTACTAAAGCCATTGAAAATGACTTAGATGAAGTTGTTAGTTCTGTAAAGAAAATAAAAATAACCTCTTTCTACGGAACCCTACATTGCGCGTGGCCCGACACGCACTTGGTCGGTTTTTTTGAGTTGACAGAATGAGACTCAAAATTAAATTCAATAATTCTTAACAAAAAATATGTCTACTAATAAAAATGCTTATCATAAATTAATCTACTTATTTTAATTTAAAAAGGCACCCTTGAATTTCCTTAAAAATTTACTGACCTACAAAGAGCATAGCATCTGAAATCTTATAAGTTTTTACATAAATATATACAATGTTCATAGAGGCACCAGTAAATTTTGCGTTTTTTTCCATAACATTGTACTTAAAACAGTTGGAAGACATTTAGGAAATTTTAAAACGTGAAAATTGCTATATGCAATCTTACAATTGTATATTTTTATAACTTTGCTAAGTTTGTAGAAAAATGTACATTTTATATTTACTGTATTTGTGCGTCTTTTCATCATGAAGATAATCCGTACTGTACTTTATTAATATTACCTAGACCAAAAACAATACTTATTTATTTTAAATTAAAAAATAATCAGTCTCTATAAGAGATTTTTCTCGTACAACCATTGATTTCTGCACCGTTTCGAAAGATATTCTGAACACAATTTTTAACTCAAAATTGAGATACTAAAACACTGTCTATTTTGGACTTTATGCAAGACTTACTTAATAATAATAATGTCTTATTTCTGCAAACTTATTGATTCATCTGCAGATATTGGTTCTCTTCATAAAACGATGACAAGGAAGTTTGAAGATCATTTACCACCATGTTATCGCCACCTTGCAGCGGGTGCGTGCTACTTGAGACCATCTCGGAGCTCTTCCAATTTTCACAGTTCTCAACATACTCTAGCGTCCTCTGATACGTTTCCTGCCTCATGCCTGCCGCGTGATTCTGATTCTTCTTTCTTCCATTGCTGGCTTCTGTCTGTGACTGTGAAATGTCCCACACTTGGACGTCGCTTGGCTTCTTCCTCCGACTTTTTAAACTGTTCATGCTACAATCTGTCTGCACGACATTCTTGTTATTAACCAAAGAAGCTCTTGCATTACTTGTTGTAGGCTTTTGACTCCCGGTGGACATGTTGACAGAGTTCTGTATTGATTTCTGTCCTTGAGCGTTTCCGTTGTGTTTATTGAACTGGTTACCAGGGTAGTCCCATTGGTTGTAAGGCCGTTGATGGTTATAATATTGGTTATTATTCATCATCGTTTGATTATATTGATGATTGTTCTTGGGCGGTGGTGGTCCCATAACGTTTGTGTTCACGACAGAGTTGTACGGTGGAGGCTGAGGGTAGTTATTTTGGGCGTATTGGGTTGGCATTTGAGAATACTGTTGGTCGCAGTAGCTGTTCAGAGTTCCCCGGCCAACGCTGGCGCTGTTGTCTACACTCATAACTGAGGACCTTGACATTTGCATTGCGTGCATTTGGTTGGGAAGATTCGGATAATTCCCGGGAGGATAGTGCATCTGGTTATTGTAATTTACATTTTGGCTCTGCGGCATATTAGCCATTGGATTTTGGCTGTATTGCTGCATCAATTGATATTGCTGCATGTTTTGAGATCTCATGTTGATGTTTGGTTGATTTTGAACAGGGTAAGCTGCTTGGTTGAAGTTCTGGTTCTGATATTGAGGTGGGGCATTGTTGAAAGGTTTAGTCGGAGTTTTTTGGTTGCAATTCTGTCTCGATCCGTTGTTATAATTTGGCGGTGGCTGTTGGACTTGTTGGTTCAAGTTGTTTATATTCATAATCATGTTCGTATTTGGTCCATTCAAAGGCATGTTTTGAACCACAGGGTTAGCCATACCCTGGCTCATAGGACTTTGCATGCCCGGATGCATCGGACTTGGCATGCCATGGCTCATGGGACTGGCCATATTTTGAGCCATAGGGCTGGCTATGTTCACCATTGGAGACGCCATGTTTTGAGACATGGGGCTACCTATGTTATTATGTCTTGGACTCATTATAATTTGGTTCTGCATTTGATGTTGCGGGCTCATGAGACTCTGTATGCTTTGTGGACTGTGGTGTTGCGGACTCATAACACTCATTGCACTTTGTGGACTCATTACATTATAGACGCTGGGCGGACTCATAACATTATGGTTCATATGTGGGCTCATGACGCTTTGCGGACTCATTGCACTGTGTGGAAGACTTCGTGGACTCATCATGTTATGAGTCAAACTTTGTGGGCTTAAGACATTCTGTGGGACGCTCTGTGGACTCATGACCATGGTTTTGGGACTCACAGGCAGGTTTTGCTTCTGAGGAAGTGGATTAGCATGATTTCCTCTCATTCTGCTAGCTTGATCGCCTTGATTAGCTGTCATAGATTGCAATGACTGCAGCGGATTATTTTGGGTAGCATTGCTAGTTTGTGGTTGAGTGTACTTTTCCTGTTCGCATTTCTCAACTGGAGTTTCAGGAATGACTTGTTCTTGCAGCGGTGTGTTTTTGGCATCTGATGACTTATCAGCCAATAGAGAGCCACTGTTACCAGACATACTAACGTCTAAAGATCTTAAATCGACTGGAATATCACTTAACTTGAGATCACTTCCTATGGCACCTAGGTTCTTGAGTAGTGAATCGTCACTAGTTGTCACATCACTGATCTTGTCGCTAGAATTGTTAGT
This sequence comes from Yponomeuta malinellus, assembly GCA_947308005.1. NCBI lineage: Eukaryota > Metazoa > Arthropoda > Insecta > Lepidoptera > Yponomeutidae > Yponomeuta > Yponomeuta malinellus. The sequence continues at coordinate 5,147,916 of OX371019.1, forward strand.
GTCACCGGTTCCTTTGTCTTTGGTTGGGGGGTCGTTGGTATTGGGGTCTGGTTTAGCGGAGTCAGTGGTGGCTGGCGGTTCGGTTCCCAATATTGATTGGTTAAGATATTGCATCATTTCGTCTGGTATCACCAGTTTGTTCTCCACCATTTCTCCTTCGGCGACCTGAAAACAGAATTCTTCTATGAAATATTTTTTTGACAGAACGTGACATGACCTCTATATTCCGAACATCTTTATCTATCTAAAGTATGTAATTCGCTCTAGGATCGTTGAAATAATATGGCTGGATCGGCAGCGGTTGGATTTGGCAAGCTAATATTACATAGTTTGAAATACAAAATGAAATGACATGCTCAGCAGTGAAAAGATGTGGACTTATTATTGATAACTGAAGGTAACGCACCTGTTCAAGATTGACCTCCTGGTTGGGGTGATGAACCTGCGCTGTGGTGACGACCGTATTAATAGAATTAGATCGAGATTCCTTATAGTTTCCAGCGTCCTCCATGGCCTCAGTCTTGAAGGGGAATGGAGCATCGCCCTGTAAAAATAAACTTAATTTCAAGTTCAATCGTTTTAAAAAAGAAAGATAGAAAGAAAGAATGAGAAGAAGAAGAAGAAGAAAGACATTTATTATACCAACAAGATACATCACAGAAACAAAATAAGCACATAAGTAAGCAATAATATGCACAACAACAGAAAGAAAACTAAATACACAAGAGACAAAACGAATAAATAAAACAGGACCATAGATGTAGCCTGTGGTGTATCTACGTTGCCACAAAAGGCAGCTGACTCAGCGTTGTGCTGAGGAAGTGATCCCTCAGCGCTTATTTTATTTTAGATTCTAGGAAGACAATTGGCTATTGCAAGGTGTATTATTATAAAACATAGAAGAATTAGGACACACTAAGCCAATTAAAAGTCTTCACAATTTACATAAACATTTATATTAAGAAGACATGCCGTATGTACATAGATGTGTGTGGAAATAAATAAAATAAGAGCAGCAAATCTCACCACATCATCATTGCCGCAAGGGTACGGCTGGTAGGCCTGCGCCGGGTCGCTGGCGTTGGACTGCTCGCTGAGCCGACGAGCCTCCTCCTTCACCTGCACGTTGGGGTCCAGGCCAAGGGCCATATCCTCGGCGCGAACCTCCGAGCAGGTCACACCTCGCAGGAGGACCGCCTGCGGGGAAGGGAAGTTTAGTTTAGAATTATGAGAGCGAGGGACGGCGTTTAGTTTAAAATTATGGGAAGGGAAGGGTTAAAACCTAAAATTCAATAAAAAGAATTCAGGTGTCAAATTTATTGTAGTGGAGAAGAAGCTGCCTTTTTCTTTACTAAAATCTCATAACATTTCACATTGACATTCAACGAACTGAATGTAATAAAGAATTTACGTTCAAATATAATCACTTTTTGATTTCTTGATTTCAGCATTCTGTCTCTCTCTCTTTCACTCGTGTCTCATCAGGAACTCAAGGTATCCGATAAATGTTCTTAAGTTACCTATACCATCATCATCATAGGCCTTTGCGTCGGTTATGAAAGATTTAAGCAGTGCCTAAGCGTTGGACACTTTCTCGAATGACTAAAAAGTCCGATACGAGAACAGCGAGCCCTACTGCATGAAGGATACATAAAGGAAGATTTCGGTGTCGGATCCGTACGTATTTGGTGCCTCCTGGCTACTTATACCAAGTTATGTTGATAGCTATATATAGATGAGTTATGCGTAAAATTGTAATAAGGAAGAAACAAAGAAGCACCTTCAAATAGTAATCAAATAGGACAAACGCGGGATACCTCAATAGAATAGGTACCCCATACAACAAAAAATCTTATCTGTAGATATATTCCATAAACGGCAGGCGTCGTTTGTAATATATATATATTACTCTGCTAATTAGATATATATAATTAGCATGTCTAATTAGCAGAGTAATTGGTTCACGGCGCAGCCACCCAAAACCCACCCTTCAGATGAATGCTAAGATAAGCAGTGTTGCAAAAAACCACTAACATAATGTTATCATTAAAAACATATCTTCTTACAAGTATTCCACCGCAACAAACGTACCACCAATATCACTGACTTGCCCTCGGTTTCTTGTTCGCCAGCAGTCTGCTAGTTGTTTCTTCGTAGCCTAGTGACAGCTGGGGCGGTTTGTTGGTGTGGAAGAAACAGGGAGATTAGCACCGCTCTATTATGTTATGCGGTCACTTCAGGACCCCACATGAAGATTGATTAAGTCCTAGTTTAGTTACCGTGTTTAACATTTGTCGCATATTATTACTGTAAACTAATTCGTGTATAATACTCTTCATAAATTACTCAATACCCGCCCTCACCTAACTTACTCATATTAAAGTACTTAGTGAGATATATTTTTGGATGCATGTCTAATACATATAATATCATCGAAGTTTAGAATAAGTGGCATGTTTCTCATCTTGGGATTACCATTTTGCTTTCATAGCGTGATACGTACTTGGTTCCCCTGGGAAGTTCGAACAGCTTGGACGGCAGCGAGGGCAGAAGACGGCGTCGGCGCGTAGCCTACACAGGAAACTTGACTAGATCTGTAAAAGAACAACCAAACGGTTAATGCAGTTGGATATTTTAATTTCGAGAGTATTAAAGTAACTCAATTAATTAAAAAAAAATCACAAAAGATTCGTCCACAATGTCAAAGTAAATATAAAAAATAAAATAAGTATAAAAGAAACAAAAAAAATAAAAAATTATCACACACCATACAGTACAGTCAATTTTACATAAACCGGCCCGAGACATATCCGACCCAAAGGTACCCATGACACTGGCAGCATTACCGCGCTGCACAACCGAGGGATATCCGTTGCATCAAAAATGTCCCTAAGCGGTAGTCAAAGCCACGGTTCCTGAGACGACGCCCTATCTCCTTAATAGAAACTTTCCCCTGGGTAGAAAGAAAGAAAGATGATAATTGTCACAGAAACACAAAGTAAACATAAAGGTACACAAACAAAAGACAGGAACGTCAATAAAACAGAAATAAAACAAAAAAAAAACAAACCCCCAAACTCCAGTAGTTTCTAAGGCGAGTGGCACAAATCGGATATTTTAACTTTAATGTTTTTTAGGCAATAAATAAGTTTATGTTCCGATCTTCGCAAAACGTGCTTTATATAATTCCATTATGTAAACAGACTCAGCCAATCCGCGGTGGGCACGCGTGGTGATTAAGCTCATACTCTCTCTTTGAGAGAAGGCCTGTGCCCTGCAGTGGGACGTATATAAGCTTATGAAACACACTCAATCAAAGTAAAGTTTTGCTTCGCGTCATAACGCCAGAGTGTGACTTTATTATTTTGATTATTCTGATGTATTATCATTAAACAAACAAAAGTTTAGTATTTTCTGAGGTTAACACGAGCACTAGACATAATAAAACTGAATTTTAACCGATATATACTCGTTTACTTTTTCATTTTATAATTTTCCGACGTTCCGGTACATTTGCAAGTGCTGTGGTCTCGGTAGACTGAGGTGACAGGCGTCTTTTTGAAAGCATTAACTGTTAGTTTACTACCTTCGGTAGAAATTATTAAGTTACGTTCCAAAAATATTTTGGAAACTTTTTAAATTTAAATTGGCACTACAATAATTTTATATAAACCTAAAAATACTGATTATTAGTTATTGAAGTTTATATAAAATATTTTTTTGTGGATTGAATTTTAACTTCAATAACTAATAAATCCACAAAAAATATTTTATATAAACTCAAAAATATTGATTATTAGTTATTGAAATTAAAATAAAATCTACAGTCACACTTCTAGCAAGGGGTTCTCATGCACTTGAGCACTGGCAAAAGTAAACGAGTAAATATCCGTTAAAATTCAGTTTTACTAAACAAAACTTTTAAAAAGAGCGGGTAGATTGATAGTTGCAGTTGACCGCCATTTCGATACTACGTAACTTACATATTTAAAAGAACGGTTTTATTACGAGTCTACTAGTACAACACTCGTAAAATTACTACTGTAGTCCAATTAGTTTCGTAGGTGGCTGAAATAACACAAACAAAGTATTTTTAGGAAACCATTTACGTAGGAGGTTAAAAAAATCCTTTCAGGAAACCAGTTTCCAAACTTCAGTTTCCTTAACGGCCGAAGGGTTAAATTTTTCATGTATCTTTATAATGTATGATGTGCAATAAAGAGTATTAATCAAATCAAATCTAAATAAATAAAATACCATCAACACAATACAATCACATGGCCTGGTCCCAAACTAGGATCCCCTGCGATATGGTAACCAACCTCGCGAACATGGAAATACACCCAGACTAAGGCCATTTGTACAAAGCAAGTACGGCGGCCTCCATTAGGACTCGAACCCACGACCTCTCCTTTTGTAGTCAAGCGTGTTAACTGGTAGACCAACGAGGCATTCAAACTACTGTTATCTACTGGAAACTTCTGTTATGGTGTGTAAAGGTGCCAAATAAAAATATTTGAATAATGCACCAACATTTCGTGACAATTATTGGATATCACGTCATACCTGTGTTTGTAACGGAAATATATAAAAAAAATTAAAAAAAATTACTTCCACACAACACAATCACTTGCCGTGGTCCCTTCCACAGAACTTTAACAGAACTGACCCTTATTCGTAAACCATCCTAGGCGGGTAGGCAGAGACCAGGGACTGCCACTTTTGTTTCCTATTCATTAGTCGTTGCATGCACGCACGCCGGTATCGGGTAAGATACAAATCTTGCCCTTTGCTAATACATCCCCTATTTGAAAAACGGATTGTTTTTTTATCGTTTACGCATATCGGATGACAGACTCTTAAGCAGTTAACATATTAGAAAACATTTTTCAACGTTACGGTACTTTCTACCACTTTGAATTTGGATTTACAGCTTGGAGCCACAGGTCGGAAAAGACGAATATTTACAAATACGAATACAAAGAAATCATTAATAATACTGTTTTTCACAATGAAAAGAACTTTTCATCCCCCCATCTGGGAAAGTGTACTTTTGCTCTTCGATATCTGAGTGCAAAAGCCGTTTTTATCCGCTAGAGGATAAAGTAAATTGAATTTAGAACATCGAGTGCACTAAGTTTGTAAATTCAAAATATCATTAAACCTATTTACTTCTACCTCCATGGTGCCGAATTTATCATACTACTTTTTTTAATTTGTTATAAACTCAGACTCGGAACCTCCTTTGTGTTTTTTTGCATTCAGGTAGTCATTTCCTCGCTGAGGTGGGATGAAAAGTTACGTGTTGCACTCGAGTGCAAAGATTTTTCACCTCGTGCTCTTTTGATTCCCTCGCTAACGCTCAGGATTTTAATTTTAGAATCCTTCGCTCGCTCTGTCATCAAAATTGAGCACGCGGTTTAAAAGCAACTTTGCACTCTTGTATAGCAAATAACTATTCCCTCAAAATACGGCGAACGAATTCAAAGTCACCTGCAGATAGGGCGCCCAGTGCAAGATTCCTTCCTACCCACATACACCAACGGCTCGGGCTCGCTCGGCGGCTGAGATAAAATACATTCGCGTTGCTAATTCGACGATTCCCATACAAATGATTACTTCCAAATATGTTAAAAAAATACATAATTATACACTGGAATTATATCTGTCTGCATTAATTAAGATTTTTATTTGCGCCAATATACCTACACTTTCTTAAAAAAAAAACACTGGTTTAATAGCTTAAATGAATTCGACAATTTAGTTTAGTTTAGTGTAGTTAATTAGTGCAGACAGACATAATTCCAGTGTACAATTATGTAATTTTTTTTAACATATTTGGAAATAATCATTTGTAAGGGAATCGTCCCACCTTATTGTGATAGACATACGTGATCGTAGGCTATCTATAACAATGAGACTCGCAGCGTTTAGCTGGGTATATGGCTATGAAAATATGAACAGATTCAATAGAAACATTACATTATTAGCTTACCCATTTTGGACTGCCAACTTAGATAAGCACAATTGTCACAGTAATATGTCCAGATTAAACTGTGTGTCTCCAAATATAAATTCCGAAATTTCTAAAGATTCCTCTCTCAGCATTACGTTGCAGAAAGTGACGTCAAGGTTTTTCTAATGCTACCTCCAGACGGAAGTAACCGTCTGCTGCCTACCCTGCGGTAGGATAATATTATAGCTGCGTTCAGAAATCTTAAACGGAGTAAATAATTAGAGTTGCCGCGAGCACATAACACTACTTAAGACTGTTCTTACGTGGAGCGAGACAGCATTCTCGCTGGCACAATTTGACATTTTTAATTTTTATAATAAAATGAGTAAATTTCTGGGAAATGCGTTTATGCGTTTCTGGTTTGATGCATATTTAAATGACGGAAATTTAAAATATATTTTTATTTTCCGATACGTAGATTTTAATAAAGAAAATTTGTTTCCAAAATTAATAATTTTTAGTCAAATTTTCTCAATGATAAACTTAGTACAGGATAAGAAAAATATACCTTGAATATCCGCAATTTAATTATCCATCTAACCCTCAGACCACATTTATCAAAAGTTTACTCACATTCTTACAATATAAAAAAAAAATATGCTAGCGAGACAGCATGCTCCACGTAAGAGCAGCCTTATCACGGGCGAGCCAGTACGGGCAAGTTTCAAAATTGAGAATTTCGCTAAGAAAATAGTACTGCTGTCTCTTCGAATTTCTTAGAAAAGAGGGTGACAGAACGTTACTTAAGTATTTACTTAGTGAAATTCTCAATGCAGAAACCGGCCCTCAGTCACTTGCACGCATATAAGAGTCTGACTTGCTATCCACTGCATTGTACAGTACAGTGCTTCTTCTTGCATCATGTTCGATTACATGCTTAATTTTGCTATTATTATCTCCATTGTGTCGCCTTATACAGCAGTGGTAGCCTAGTGGGTACATTGGACTCGGAAGCGAGACTCAGGTTCGATTCCCAGTGCTTACATGTGCCTATGACTTTGTTTTCTAAGTTATGTTGTTATAGTAGCAATACCACTCGTTAACTGTGAAGGAAACCTGAATGTCTGAGCTGTTCACATACCTCAGCGCTCCGAGGTGGGCACGCGTGATGATTAAGCCTTATTAAGGCTGCTTATGTTATCCTCATTGTGATACGTTTGCTGTATGTACCTAAATGTGCGAGTGCAAATAAAGAATTTTCAATGCAATTGCTCGCAAAGCGATCTTTTTTGTGTAAACACATTGTGCGGAAAGGGACCCTTTAGAGCACGCGTTAAATAAAACACTACTGAAATCCTTTTTTTCACGTGTAATTTTTTTTATTTTCGAGCAATGACCAAGTAGGTTTTTTTTTCCTTCGTCATTGTTTTGCCTTGCGCCACGCAATTTATGTAACATGGAGTTTGGATACAAAGAGATTTTGATATTTATAAAATCAATTATTCATAAGCAAACGCGCTTTATAAGTACCTAATTAGTAACAAACTAAAGCACACGAAAAAAATTTTATTTAGATTTTTAAGTATTTCATTTAAAATTACGCATTAATTGCTTTACTGCCAAAAATATATATTACACATAACCTGGCTGTATGAACGTACACCATTGCCTCGTGTATAAAATCCGGTGTAAAAAAAAAGAAAAAAGCGCGTCGTTTCAAAAGTGCTTTCACTTCAGTGAAAATTACTATAATTGTGCTTTAAAATAATCTCATAAAATGAGTTCTGGCGAAGAAATGGATTTAACTCCTACGGATATCGCCAAAGAAGCTCAAATAGCAAATGAAAGTACTTTACCGCAAAAATCCAGAGATAAGTACCTAGAAGAATATGAAAAAAATGTACAATGGAAAATTAGTAAAACCTGTGCCTCGTTTTCGGTAAACGTTCTTTTAGCGTATTTTAAAGAATTTTATTTCCTCGCAAAATACATTGAAAGATGTTGTATGACACGTGAGCGTAAAAGGTTATTCCGAATGCGTGCCACTGAAAATACTCGCTACGCTCGTGTTTTCACTCTGTGGCACTTATTCGTAATAACCTACTTTCCGCACGTGTATCATAAGTAACTATTATCTATCTATAATTTTGTAATTTATAGTGCATTACATTAGATAAACTCTTTATCCCGGAGGAGAAATTCATTCTATACACTACAGGGATATTTCTAAAATGCGCAATTCCTAAAACTTGGCGATCAGAGTCTGTCATTTACAACAACTTTAGTTCTACGAGTTTTTAATTTTTTTTTTTTAATTTTCGTCCCGTTTTTAGAAAAAATAATTTTTATGAATTCCCGAGGTTCAGACGAACCTAAAGATATTATATTCATTTGTAAATGGAAAAACACTAAATTATTTAAGGAAACAAACCTTCCCTAAAACTCTTGACGTAAAAATAAATTAGCTTTACCCTTCTCATAACTACAACTGTATTCAAATAGTCCCTACGTATCACCGATAAAAATATATAATCAACTACCTGACAACATAAACTATGAAACAAAAGACTTATCAAAAACTGTTATTATAATTTAAATGAATATTTACTTGACCCTCAATCTCGTTGAAAGATTATTAAGTATTTTGCATGCTTGTTACTTATTATTTTGCATATAAGAAATCAATATCTAAATAATAATAATAATAATTTAATTTAACGCTGTGTCATAAGACTAACTGTATTGCAGTGCCCTGATAGGGTATCATTTACTTACCTACAAAAACTAATACCACCTGTAATTATAACTGTGTACGTGATTTGGCAATAAATAATATGAATATGGTACAATAATAAATATTTGCTCTGCATGTTTTGTCATCGTAAACCTACAATGTTTTAATAAGAGAGAGCACGAAAGTGGTGCTTTTTGATGGATAATGCCTGAAATCACATGAGTTGCTTAGAATGGACATTCTTCAATGTTCGTTAGCAGCACATTTTCTGTAAGGGCGGTCCGGCTGTGGAATGAAGTGCCAGTATCGATAAGGTGCTCCCCATCTCCTGCTATATTTAAATTCAAAGTAATAGAATTCTTTCTCTCCAAATAAGCGTTTTTTTTCTGTAATTATTAATTTTATTTTTGTTTCCTCTATATGTAGGTTATAACAAGCATGATAGGATAGTAATGTTTACGTATGTTTATAATAGTATTTATTTAAGTATGAAATATGTAAGTTTATTATTATTATGTATACATATGTATATTAATATTCGAATAGCACCTACTACCCGTCTCAATTTCTCCTTCGGCAATCTTTCTAATAGAGAACATAGGTTGTTGCCGAACACAAATTTTAATTGAGGTGTCTCAAGAATTGTGCTTTTTAAATAACCCCGTGTATGAAAAGACAAGTCTGTTGTTATTTCTTCTGTATTCTTCTTCTTTCTTCTTTTAGTAGACGTTGTATGGTTTTATTTTGGTAATTTCAAGTGTTTACATGTGACATCTTTTTCTTTAACCCTTAATCAGTCATGGGTAGTAATTTGTCATTGGTTTTGGCCTTTTTTAAAGGTGAAGTTTCAATTTTAAATGGGATCTATTACACCATGACCTGGTTAAGGGTTAAATAAATATTTCTCTTAAGAATATTACTTAGGTACCTCCGGCTGCTGTCAGGAGAAAGCTGGTCGTAAGCCGCAGTGTGCTGGGACACAACACGTTGAGCGCCGGCCACCGTGGTCGCCACTGCGCCTGAGACCACAGAGGCTTGGCTGCTCTTCCGGGATATGTCCGATGATCTGAGGAAGACCCACATCTTCCGAATTACCGAATGGCATTTGCAAACGTCCACACTCGCAAGGTCAAGGTCATATCCCGCATGTTTGCAATGGTCATTCGAATGGTGGCGTGATGGCCGGGTCACCTGTCTCCCTTTAAAGTAATAGAGACTTGTGATGGCTAACCCCTGTGTTATGCTCACGCAAAGGTTCTGTTGTTGTACATTAATGTTTTACTACTTGTAAGAAAGGCAGGTTACTAATGTTTTGGCGTTTAAAGTTGTTGATGGCACTCGTGGAATCTTATGGAAACTGATGTTTAATATGATTTGAGAAGTGGAGCTTTTTCGATGCCTTTTTCTCCATTTTAAAATCGACCCGAAGGCACCTTACATTACATTGTATATTTAACAAATAAATTGTAACTGTAAGTTGTTTAAGTTGAAATAAATTTCTGGATACTGATTTTTGCACGCTGTAATTCGGGAAAAGAACGTACGAAACTTATGTTTCTATAATAGTAATAATAATAATTGTCGTCAACATGTACACTATTGAACATGCCTAACAACCCAATCCATTTGACAGCAAGTCAACCTTTACATGCATACAAAACATGTTGGTTTGGACATGTGGAGAGAACGGAAAAGGAAGATTGACGAAACCAATATATCGAGCGAATGTGGGTGGAAGAGTCAGTAAGGGACGTCCGAGACGGACATACTTCGACCAAATAGGGGATGTATTTGCCAAGGGCAACATAAAAAGTACCCGAAGCACGTGAATGCAACGACTAATGAATGTTGAGGAAACGAAAGTGATCTGTCAGGATCGTGGCAAGTGGCAGTCCCTGATCTCTGCCTACCCCTCTGGGATACAGGCGTGAGTTTATGTATGCATGTATGTGTACAAAACATGTCCGGTGACCCTGCGAATCTGTGCTGCTGATGTAGCCTGCAGTAACTTCTACCTATCTACTGTGGTCGTTCAATAATTCTGGCTTACCTGGCGCTGTACAGACTGCTTCCTGATGAGATGCCGGAGTCTCGCCTCGTGTTGGGAATCGCCACCTTCAGTTCTCCAGCAACAGAGGTGCCTAACTCGGTTCTGCCCTGGTTCTGGCCTCCAGGTGCTGGAAGAAGGAGCGTTTATTATTAAGTAGTTTTGCCAATCCAGAACTACAAAAAAAGTGAATGTATTCTAAGAAAACTAAAACACGTCTACAGTGCATTTAATTTCCCTGTGACGCCTCATATAAGATTTCGTCAAAAACATACTTACTACCCCTCCCTTACCCATTTGAGTACGGAACCCTAAAAAGGAGACACATACCTGCACCCATGTCATGGACACACGGTGGCATCAGCCTGCCGGCGAGGCCCATCTTGTTGCCGAACCGCGGCGCGTGGTGCTGCGCGCGCGGCTCGCCGATCGCCACCATCGCGCGCAGCATGAGCGGCAGCTGGCCCACCTCGCCTACCACTTCTTGCTCCACCTGGGAAGAGAAAAACCTCACATAAGTCACATCAAATAAGAGAGGGCCGGCCGAGAACAGAACGGTGGGCAGATCAACAGCCCGATGAACGGACGAAATCATCAAGCAGGCGGAAGATCCGTGGACGCTATGGTATTTGGGGACCTATACTCAGCAGTTGTAGTAGCAATACCACACGCTAACGGTGAAGGAATACATCGTCAGGAAACCCGCGGCCTGGTTGGCTCCGCACGTATTGGCTCGTCTTTCCTGTGGGCTAGGCCGACTAAGCTGTCAGGATGGTATACGTGCTGGGCAAGCCTACTCTATTTAAAACATTGTCCCAGGCACTGCAGTGTCCGAGTGGTCCCTTCACCCATCTAGTGTGAGTGAAGGTGTCACTGGATGCTGTATAAAACATCTCACTACGTAGATGCAAAGGCCAAAGTAAGTATGCTCAGCAGTGGGCAGCGGTGGACTGATGATGAAGTAACACCCACACAACACAGTCACAACTTGTTCTACCGGGCTATGGTGACAGGCATAGACTCGACTTTTGTCTACTCCTAAGCGAGATTGGCTAAAAAGAGGCACAATTAAAGACTGTAAGTAAAGTGTTTTAATATACGTCTTTCATCTCAGATCTACTGTTCCCAAACTAGGGTACGCTGTATTATGATGAGCATGAAAATTCAGTCAAACAGCGAAAGGTAACATTTATACAGGTTCTCAAATTTAGAGCACAAAATAATATGCTGATGGAGCAGAATACGTTAGCTCACTAGAATAACAATATAAAACAGCTATCTGCTTTGATTGTAGCTAAAATAGGGTGCTTGCTTACACACAGCGCTGGATAAAAGCAAGTTGGTAGATCGAAACATTCGCTAAAGAAAAGAGTCTTCTTATTTGAGTTCCACACTATGTAGTGAGTTTAATTGGTGTTTCAGATTTAAAAAAAATTGTTGGACTTACGTCTCCATCAAGCCTGAAGTAAGGAACGCCATTTTCATCGCTAAAACCGCCAAGACCAGCTCCACCGAAGTCGATCTCACCACCACATTGAGCAGAGAGCTACAAAGAAAACGAGCTGTTAGTACCCGTGAAATAAAACTTCTGTTAACTGGGCTTAAGAAAAAGATGTTCAGACCCACTGGACTTTTGTACGAGTTAAGCAAGCTTAACAAACGTGATGGGCTTGGGACAAACACTTTGAAGAATATAAAGACGTCTCACTGTTTGAGCTTCTTTCAAGGATTTTTTTGTACAGAAGTTGGTGATCGCATCGAAAAGACATGCGAAGAGATAGAATGGCCCTACAGTCATCAGTTTCATCATCAGAAACTCACTTGCACCAGGACCTTTCGAGGACTGGATCAATGAAAAGTATCGTTCTTCGCTTTATGTTTTAATTTTGCTTATTGTATCTTGATGCCGCAAAGTATGTGATGCTTACCTGATGAGCAGAAGTATGCATGCCATGTGGTATCGGCGACGCTGGGCTTTCGCTCTTGACGGAGGCTGACGAAGTATGTCCCCTGATGCACATAGGGACGCCTCCCTCTTCAGACCTTGGCGAGGAGCCTGCACCTCCGCCTCCGGACTCCGCCGAGTCATCACCGCGACTGCATCCTGAAAGGTTTAGGGCAATGCTTGTAGGACAACACTAATGGGTAATAGTCTATATATTTAATTTCTCAGCACGATTCCCACCGGCTCGCTGACCAATGATCTAAACCAATGCAAAGAAGAGGAATATAGATTGATAGGTTTTTAAATTAATGATGATTATAATAACTTCCACACAACACAACCACTTGTTCTGGTCCCAAACTAGGATACTCTGTGCTTTCGCAATCAGGCAAGCACATCAGAAACATGACTCAGCCTGACTGACTATAAACTTACAAAATAGGTACGTGAATACCGTAACAAATAAGAAAAGACTAGAACCTTTGTGCTTCTTGCTGGCGTAGAACTCGGCGCCATGAACGGTCTTGACGTGTTTCCTTAGAGATGAGGGGTCTGTGTACCGCTTCGTGCAACCTGGCGCCTTGCAGACGTAGGGTTTCTGGAAACAGACAGTAATTAAAGTTTGTAATGTTAAGTTAGTATACACTTCAGTTGCCTTGATCAAGGTGGTTTGAGTTGGGAGTTTTCGGGTTAGAATTAGTTCGGAACCAATATTATCTCTATCATTTACAAAATGCAAAAAAAATATGACAAAAATATTATTTCGAAATATGATGACATAGGTTCGAGACTTACGAGTATGTTCGGTTTACTATCCTTTCAATACTACTCGATATTTATTATTAAATCCTTTATTGCATTTAAAACAGGCAGTTTTGCACATAGGCGAGCTTAATGCTACTTAGCATTATCTACCAGCTAACCTAAGTTTTGAAGAGAACATTAGCAGGTATTGCAACTTACTCGTAAAATATAAAATATAATAGGTGGGAAATATTATACAAATACAACATAATAATAAATAAATACTTGATACAATAAATAAATACATAAAACCTACAGATTTAGGAAAGATATTGTGATATACTTATAATATAATAATTTAAGACAAACGCTGGAGATTTAGGTAGTGGCGATATTTGGGTTATTCATTTTAAGCATTTCTCAAATTCATCAAAAATCTTACCTCATTACTATGCGTCCTGTTTTGGTGCTTCGCCCGGTCACTGGCGTTGGAGAAGGCTTTGGCGCAGCCAGGGTATTCACAAGTGTACGGTTTCTCGCCCGTGTGACTCCGGAGGTGCGTCTTCAGGTTCTCCAGCCTGGAGTAGGCTTTGCAACAGCCTTCGAACTGGAAACCAGAGAAGATTCAATTGAGAAATCAACCAGATAAATCTTTTAAAATAATGGCAAAAATATGGTATTCAACGAACTCTTTACCATCGATACGCTAACAAGAAGAACATATCTTGTCCTGTCTACCCAATATTCTGATATTCGTTGACCTTGAGCTGGCTTTCTGTATCTATTAAAGATATATATATATCATCACCACTAAAACGAAAACCTGTACTTACGGTGCACTTATGAGGTTTCTCCCCTGTATGCCGCCGCATGTGAACGACCAGCATGTACTGGGCCTTGAACGGCTTCTCATCCCTGGAGCATCCGACCCAGCGGCAGACGAAGGCCTTCTTACTGGCGTGGATGTGGTCCGTGTTGATATGCTTCACGAGGTCGTCTTGCGTCGGGAACTCCAGCTTGCAGTCCACCTGGAAGATATCCTGTTCTTGACAATCGCATCTCCAGTTTGAAGTGAACCCCCGCAGCCGTAGTATCACAGTGCGCTACTTCATTTATCAAGCGTTTTATCGCGCAAGTTTGTCAAAATGTGCATCATGACATTGTGCTAAGGCTCTATTAATGCTCGAATTAAAATGCTTTACCAACGAAGTGCCAGCACTTTTGCTGTGCTACAGTTAATAGAATCAGCAAGTAAAATGGGACAATAATGAGCAACTGATATTTAGAGGGAGAATGACAAGTATGACCACCAATACGCAATTGTGTCGCTTAGACAGTGCAGACGTGAATCCGGCTTGTGCAGTATTTTTAATCACGACACTCAAAACTGAACCGTGAAATTCTCTGATCAGGGTCTTAAATAGTTGTACTCTTTTTACTACGCGAAAGCATAAAAGTGTAAGCGTGCCGCGAGTGTGAAAGGAATGTGCATGGATGGGTCGCCGTCTATGCCTAACGCTAGTGGCATTTTTCCGAGCGGTTCCGTGCTTCGCAAGGCACGTTAAGCTGTTGGTGTCGGCTGCCGTCGATAGATGGCAGTCGTTAAGCCAAGTCAGAGGCCTTAGGGCGGCTTGACAACTTCTGACAGTAGACGAGCCACTAGTCTACAAGCCTCCACCAATCCGGACTTGGCCCCCGTGGTGGAGTATGGCCTATACCTTCCTCAGGGAAGAGACCCGTGCCCCTCGGTGGGGACATAATGGGTTGATGATGATGAGTGTGAAAGGAACAACGCGTAGGGCCGACTCATCGCGGCCCAATCATTATCCAAACGCGATAGCTACTCCCGAGTCAGAGCATAGTATACGCAAGAAAATCACATGATGTCCACTCCTCGTTCTCCACCTCTTGCGAATAGTTCGAATGCTTCTGGACTTAGGAAACGCAAGAATCCGGAAAATGAGGATTATACAGACTTCTGCAAGGAGATGAAAAAACTTCTAAAAGATCTCCAGGAACAACAAGATGCGAAATTTGACACACTTAATGCAGCATTGGAAGCTAACACACTTCAAAACAATATTCTTCTGGAAAGCAACGCTGAAATCTAAAAACTTCTTCTTGAATACAAAAATGAATGTGTCGTCCTGAAAAGTAGAGTGAAGACTCTTGAAACCGAATGTGCAAACTCTCAAATCAAGATAAATAAATTGGAAGAGTAGTTGGCGGACTTACAACGGTTCCAGAAAGGAAATATGCTGGAAATAAGAAATGTACCAAAAGAAGAAAATGAGAACCTGAGTGAAATGTTGGATGTTTTCATGAAATCGCTAGAAATCGAACGTACAGTAATGAAGTCAAGCAAATCTACTGCCGGGGTAAGGAAAATGCTCCCATTATATTGGAGTTTCAAAACTACGATGCAAAAAATGAGGTACTACGAGCGGTAAAGACCCTTCGCAAGACAGGAAAAAGGCTCACCTGTGACAAGTTTGGTCTCGCGAATAACAACGGGCCTTTCTACATCTCGGAAGTTCTTACTGCAAAGACCACAGCCCTTTTGCACTCGGCTAAAAATATTGCAATTGGAGGCCATTTCAAATATTGCTGGGCTTCAAATGGAAGGGTTATGCTGCGAAAGGACGATGGTGAACCTGCAATCCGAGTTACATCATTCAAGCATCTTGAAAGCTTAAAGCGTTCCGACCCTATAGCGTGACTAGGTAACCCCATATCACTTAGACCTGTCATCAACCAATTTTTCCAGTTATACTACATAACTGTTGCTGTGCTGGTAAACTTATATATTTATGTTATATATTTCCATATATCGGTATTATATCGCGCCAATATACTACAATATAGATAGATAGATAGATAGAGAACACTTTATTGCACAACCAGGTGAAAGATATTACAAATAGTTTCTTATATCTAAGTAGTGGTATACAATTGGCGGTCTTATCGCTTAGAGCGATCTCTTCCAGACAACCTTTGGATGGAGAGGAATGCACCAAGAATACAGTCGGTAGATGGATGTACAGCGAGAGATTACAAGAATATAAGTACTTATAATTACATATTGTACCAATAATATACTTAAATGAATACCTAAAAAAAAAAAAAAAATAGCTACTACATTAAATATATATATATATATATCTATATATCTACTATATATATATATATATATATATATATATACTACTATATATCTATATATATATATATATCTACTATAAAGCTTCGCATAGAAATTATTATTATATTTATACATTGCTCAATTATCTTACAACCTGCATTACTTGCTACATCTCTTCATGGGCCGGCAGACTAGAGAAATCAACAACTCTTCTAAACATCGAATAAATGACATCTCTACTATAAGAGATCAGCGCTGACATTGAATCCAATGTCAGAGCTGGAGAGTCGTTTCGGTTTGGTGGCCTTGAGGAATGCAGTAATGTCTTGGAGCAGGTTCCCAACAACCTAAAAATCTTCGTGCAGAATATACGGAGTATAGACCGTAATATTGATGACTTTATGGTACATTTGGCTATACTAAAAACAAAAATTTATGTCCTGATTTTTACAGAGTGGTGGTTACCCCATTTAAACACCCTACCTGTCTTACCTAACTATACTAGTTATGCATCGTCACGACACATTAACCAAAATAGCGGTGTTGTTGTCTATGTTCACACTTCTTTAGATATAGATATTAATATTTATGAACCTAACATCCGGGACTCTACAGTCTGGTAATTGAGATCGGTAAAGAACTCGCTCTGGTTGCAGTTTATAGAACTCCGTCGATAAACAATATAGACAATTTCCTTGGTTCTCTTGACACAGTATTGACAGAACTTGAAACATTTAAAGATATTGCGGTCGTCGGTGACCTTAAAATTGACATTAAGGAAGGTAATAATGATACTCGATCTCAAGACTAACTGTCTCTCAATGCACGGCCTACTCCCGAGTCATACGTTCCCCACGCGCAACTTAAACTGCATTGACCACAGTTTTCTTAAACCTTCGCTTAAGTCATCTACAGTGGTGTGTGAATCGACAATTACAGACCATTCTTCTCTCATACTGTCATTGAATCGAAAAGTAGCTACATCCAAAAAGCATAAAACGTTTTCAAGAATTCATTATCCAAAAGCCCTTGATGACCTAAAGAGAACAAACTGGACCATGGTACTGAATTGCAACGATATCGACCTTGTAACATCAACTTTCCTGAATGTTGTAGCAGATACTCTTGCTAGACATACGACAGTTCACAAGATACCAAATAGGAAACACAATGTCAAGCCCTGGATAACACCCGGGCTGATTAGATGTATAAAGTGGCGCGACAAACTGCATTCTAAACACAAGAAAAGACCAGACAGCTTAATTGCACTCGTAACTTATAAAAGATATCAAAATCACTGTAATAATCTATTAAATAAACTAAAAATTGAGTATGAATCCGAAATAAATAAACATAGAAATGACATTAGGAAAACGTGGAAAACCGTCAAATCTAGTAAAGCACCGCTTGAACTGTTAAAGGTCAAGGACACTTATATGGCTTCAGTCAATTTTGTTAACGAATTCTTTGTGAATGTCGGTAGCAAACTTGCGAATGAGATTCTCCTGAAGACTGGAAAAGTAGAGACTGATCTTGCAGCTGACCAGAGCAGTTGTAAAAGTCCACCGAATTCGATCGTACTACTACCTACTGACCCATCGGAAATAAACAAAATTATCTTGTCACTCAAAAATACATCTTCCTTTGGCTGGGATGGATTATCCTCAATCTTTTTTAAGAGGGCAGCGACTATATTGGCTTACCCTATCTCACATTTATGCAATCTATGCTTTTCAGCAGGTGTCTTCCCTCATTTGCTAAAAAAATCTGTCGTTATACCGATCTTCAAGTCTGGGGATAGAGGCAGTGTCAATTGTTATAGGCCAATCTCACTCTTGCCAACCTTGGCAAAGATTGTAGAAAGGGCTCTTAACTCAAAACTCGTCAGTTATTATTATTATTATTATTATTATTTATTTGGGAAACTTGCAGCTTACATAATAAATGGACAGAGACTTAGAATGACTACACATAAGCTAAGAATAAGTTTCCGCATATAGTAACTAAGTGGCAAACATGTGCAAGTGAATAAAAAGTTTAAAGTAAGTCTACTGCACACTTACACTCTACAACACCGAGGGCGCGTCGTTGAATGTTCGCAAATTAGAAAAAGAAAGTTCACCACTGCCATAAGACCAAATTAAATAACTAGGTACCTATCTCCAGAGAGAATACTTCTTGTTCACGCATCAGAAAGGGAACCGAAATGATGTTTGACGATCTCTTGCCTTACTGTGGCTATGTTTGAATTAAATAGATCAATGTCTAAACTATCACTTAAAGAGTTAAATAGATTACTCGCTCGTGCAAAGAAGCTATTTTGTCTATAGTTAGTCCTTGCAACGGGAACGTGCAATCTCAATGATCTCCGCGAACTGGACCTTGCAGGCACAACAATTTTAATATTAGCTAGTAATTCAGGACTATCTATGGAACCATTGGCTATTTGAAGGAGATAGATGAGATCGGCCACACTCCTACGAACCTGTAGCGGTAAGAAATGTTGTCTTACGCAACGCGATAGATAATCGTTATCCATTGTATTTGATTTAAATTGTAAATATCTTAAGAATCTCTTCTGGATTGACTCAATTCTATCAACATAGCAAGCGTAACGTGGGTTCCAAACCTGTGATGCGTCTTGAATCAAATGAGTTTTTCTCACAACACCAATATGGATTCAGGGAGGCCATTTCCACGGCAGATGCTATTGACGATTTAGTTGTTCATACAGCTAAAAAGCTAGATATGAAAAATAAGTGTTTGGGCATTTTTCTCGATCTGGCGAAGGCCTTCGACACTGTCTCTATCCCTATTCTGCTGCGCAAGTTGGAGTGTGCGGGTATACGTGGTGTACCCTTGCAACTTTTTAGGAGCTATCTTTGCGACAGGACTCAGTGTGTTAGGATTGATACCGTGCAAAGTGAGTATCTAGCTGTCAACTATGGAGTGCCGCAGCGATCTGTGATTGGACCAATATTATTCTTGATCTATATCAACGATCTCTGTGACACCGAACTTAAAGATGCATGTATCATAACTTTTGCTGATGACACAGTTTTGCTTTTTAATGCACCCATCTGGGCTGAAGTAAAGCATATTAGCGAAGAAGGATTTCGTGTTATTTTGGACTGGCTTAATGCTAATGTCCTAACACTTAATTTAGAGAAAACAAAATATATAACATTTAGTATTTATGACAATGCACAGCCACCTGACCTTATTCTGAAGGCCCATAACTGTAATAACCCATCTCTATGCAAATGCCGGGTACTATCTTCAGTTCCACATATTATTATCAAGTACTTAGGTGTAATAATCGATCGCAATCTCAACTGGAAGCGCCAAATTGAATCATTGTGTGGCAGAACGAGGAAGCTTATTTGCATTTTTAGAAAAGTAAGGAGCATTGGAGATGCCAAAATCATTAAGGCAATCTATTACTGTTTATGTCAATCCATATTGTCATACGGTATTCTTTCCTAGGGTGGTGCTAAAAAATTTAACTTTATAAAAATAGAAAGAGCTCAAAGAGCAATCATCAAAATCATTAATTTCAAAAATTTTCGCTATCCCACTAAAACCTTGTATTCCGAATGTTCAGTTCTAACGGTTAGACAACTGTATATAGGTGCCACCATTGTAGGACAGCATAAAATCATACCCCCAAAATCAAAATTATACCCACTATATCAGATAGACGG
Source organism: Yponomeuta malinellus (assembly GCA_947308005.1). Taxonomy (NCBI): domain Eukaryota; kingdom Metazoa; phylum Arthropoda; class Insecta; order Lepidoptera; family Yponomeutidae; genus Yponomeuta; species Yponomeuta malinellus. Next base: position 5,168,188 of record OX371019.1, read on the forward strand.
AAATACGTTATATATAAAATCCCACAGTGTAGAACTTTATTTGCTCAAGGTTTCTCTCACTACAAAGGCCCTTATCTATTTAATAAATTGTGTAAATATTGCGGTGATTTGAGTAAAAAATCAAGATATACCTGTAAACATCTAGTACTTAAGTATTTACTGCAACAAGATTACAACTCCACTGAAAATCTATTAAAATGAGCAATGTGAATTATCATATTTAATTTCAATGTATAATATATTGAAATGGGTACATAAATATTACAATAATTATTTTAAATTGATATACTCACAAATATATTACATATATTATTTCGCTGTATTTAGCGTAAATTTAGTTTAAAGTATGTTTTTTTTTTGTTTCGTTAAAACTCGGGCGCACAGTATCTGGTTAGGTCCTAAGTACATCTGTATTGCAGTACTGAACTTTGTAAGAAATTGTGAAAATACTAAGTTGACAATACCTTCCAAGAACTGTGGAAAAAAATTGTGCTAACTTTGCCCACATGTTGCATGCTAGCTGTTTTTGGTCATATCTGTATTTCTTGCATATACTACGAATTTTATACGAGGCGCCCAAGTTGCCTGAACTCTGCTTTCCTTAGAACCAATGTACTGTACGGGTCAGCAAAGTTGGTTGCGTTTGGCGATGACTCCGACTCTGCCGCAACACTGTTTTTTAACTAGCGCGGAGGGTAGTTGTTGCTGTTAGACTGTTGCCGCTTATTGTTAGACTTTGCAAAATATGTACCTACTACCCTGGAATGAGTCATACTTTGCTATGTAAGTTTAAAAAGGTATCCTAGCGCATTAAGTCTTATAAATGTGTAACAGTATGACATAATTCTTACACCAAATAAACTATTTGTATTTGTATTTGAATACAAGCGATTCTAACTGGTCATATTAGTATGACATGTCAGTATGACCACCAAGAAACGTTGGCCGCAAACTGGACAAACTCCAGTGAACCTTTAAAGGTACTGCAGTAACCTTCTACTGACTTCAGTATTTTCACTTCCTATGCTCAGCGCTCACCGCATCACTTTTCTTGCACTGTTCTTTATTATTCTATTATTCTTTATTGCTCAAAAGGAAACGTACAAAAAGTGGACTTAATGTCATGTCAGATTCAAAATGTTATATGCTATAATCTGCTTACCCAGTGGCAGTTCGTCTCAATGAAGTCTCCAGGCTCGTCCTTCGAGTCCAGTCCGTCGTGGACGGTGCTCTCAGCCGCGGCTGACAACGGCTTATTGCTGTGCATGCTGTCACGGTGCGACATCACGCTCTTGGGGGACTTTCGGTGGGTCATGCCGGACGTTGCGCTGTAGGGTGAATGGGGTGGGGTGGTTGAGAACACTAATAAGTGTTTACTTCTAATAGACCAAAAGATTTCAAAGGTTTACGCTGTGGTTTTTCCGTTTGATTTTGTTTTAACCGTTTTCAATCTCAGTGCAGGGTGAATCTTCTCGAAATTTTCGCCGTCATTATCCTCGTAACTGTCACAATTTATCGTTGTCAGAGCAACAGGTACTAAAATTATTTACCGATATTAGAGCACTTTTATAATTGTATCAACTATAACTGTATATTTCTGTTGTGCTGAGAACTGTGTGAGCTTATTGCGAAAAATTATGTACTGGCGACGATTCGAGGAAATTCGGCCACAGTTGCTTTTTCATTGAAGGCGATTGAAGCTGTTTTTTTTCAGAAATGAATAAAATCAGAAGATGAGATAGTATCGGGTCAATCGTGTTGAACAAGCCGTCGACAGATGGCAGTCGTTAAGCCAAGTCAGAGGCCTCAGGGCGGCTTGACAACTTCTGACAGTAGACGAGCCACTAGTCTACAAGCCTCCACCAATCCGGATTTGGCCCCCATGGTGGAGTATGGCCTATACCTTCCTCAGGGAAGAGACCCGTGCCCCTAGGTGGGGACATAATGGGTTGATGATGAAGCCTTACGGACGAATTTTAGAATTATTTTTATGAAGTCCCCGCGCCGTTTCGGGCGAATTTGGATTTTGAAAATTTGGAAGACTCCCAATGATTTGTACGGTGTGGAAAGGCGAGTGTTCAAGCGCGGATCCAACGTTCTGGGCACGATGTGCATGCCCACAACCCTAATAGAAGACTACCGAACCGAATTAGATTTGATGTTGAAAAAACTTTCATCAAAATTGGTTCTGTAGTTAAGAGTCTAAGGACGACTTGCACCACTTCTTAGTGACGTGACGTACACTTGAGTCGCCATTTAAATCGATATTCGTATGAAGATTTAATATTTTTGTTGAATGCAGTTTAAGCCACATTTACGAAAGTGGGGCAAGTCCGCCTGTACGTGACATTGTAAACACACATTTACTTCTGTAACTTTCGTGCGCGAACTAACATTTTACAGGTTTATCCACTTACTAGTGTTTGCCCAGTGGGGCATAGTTCCACGTGGGCAAAGCAGTGGCTTTACCCACGTGGAACTTTACACTGTACAAAAGCTTGGTCAGCGTGTCAATTATATTTTGTAAACAACTCCTTTGAATGAATGCACCATATTGATTATGAGCGAGTTCATACTCCGTCTCGCACTAGGCTGATTTTTGGGTCGCTGTGACCACAACCTTTTCTGAGGGCTGGATCCGCGCCTGTGAGTGTTCTCCTCAATCGTCAACATAGACCTCACCTGTCGGCCTCCATGATGCTGGTGACCTCGGGTTGCTGCGGCGGCTGCAGGTGAGGTGGCGTCCCGTCCAGCCCCATCCCGGGCCGGACGTCTACTGACGCGCCTATCAGGAACTGTGTCGGCGACGAGATGTGAGATCTGGAAGTTGGGAAGCCGTGGTGAGAAAAGGTATCAATGAACAATATTTATAACTTTCTTTTGATTGGCTTTCTTTTCATTGCAGTTATCGACTTCTAATTGAATTCTCTTTTTGTAACCACCAATCTAGAAATAACGATGGCCCTCAACTTCATCCGCATACTAAAATTAAAATAGTTCTTTTTTTTCGAGATACTTACTTCCTCTTTCGGTAGGTTAAATGAAAGTCTCTGGTTTCTCTAATCGTATTTCGCGTTTGCATTTTATACCTATTGATGTTCGGACACCTATTTGCAAAGTAACCCCGGAATCCAGACAAAACGATAACGGAAAATCTTTATGATTTTACTTTTGCATTGAACTTTTTATTAGATTTTTGTAATTAAAATAAAACGTCATTCTTGGAGTGACTGAATTTTATATACGTTTATGTCTCTTGTTTATATTTGTCAATATGGGTCTTGCAATCTGAAATAAGTCGGATAATTTGTCATGATCACGTTCCCAATATCATCGTTTGAAAGCCCCCACTAACCTGTGTATACCAGCGACAAGATGCGCGTGCGCCGCATGGTGCGCCGCCGCGGCCGCCGCCTGCTGGTGGGCGGGGTCGAGCAGCACGCCCCCCGCCAGCACCCCGCTGCCCCCCCGCGCCAGCAGCTGCTGTGCAAGCGACGCGTGCGACAGGGAGAGCGCGGGGGAAATAGCGCCTAAAGGAAAGAGAGAAAAGTTAAAGAAAAAATGTTTAAACCATTCTTGTAGTGTGCAGAATTCATTAAGTCTTTGAGTTGAGTTATGAGAGGACTTAGTATTTTTTAGCGGTCTCAAACAAAGATAATTGAAATTGAAGGTAACAATTTCTTCCTTAGCAATTTAAAGAAGGAATAGTCAATTTTAAGAATTGGAAAACATGTTACTTGAAACTGCTTACATTCTTTACAAAACTATAGAGCTAAGTTGACCACAGCTACCTGGCGCTCAGCCAGGCTGGCGGATGAGGCCTTGAGGCCGGCAGCCAAGTCCAGCAACTTTATTTATCTCCCCCATAGAACCAGCCGACGGTTGTCACGAGGTATCTTGCTTTCGGTTCAGAGAGGCCCAGACGATTCAGTTACTGGTCTGAGTCTTAATAGATAGCTTTGTCTTCTTTACGTTTCTTTACGCGACGACCCTCACCTGCGCTAAGATGCCCATAGCTCCCCGTGGAACCAGCTGACGGTGCTCTGACGGCCAGGCTGGCGGGTGAAGCCCTGATGACGGCAGCCAGGTCCAGGGATTCCGCGGAGTAGGGACTCCAGGAGACCGCCCGCTTCCGGTTCACTGAGGCAGCTATGGCGCCTCCGGAGAGACGGAGGCGTGTTGGAGAGACTATTCGGGATCCTACGGATTGAAAATCGTCATCATCAAAAAGAGATGACGGGATGGGTGTAGTGTAGAGTGCTCTCCACCTGTCTGTCGTTCGCTGCGTGAACCGCCTGGGGCGAGTTTCATTAAACTACAATTCATAGTTTATTATGACAATTCGATGGACATTGCGGAGCTGTGTCTGCCTACTTTGCTATTATGTGGAATGTACATCGAATTGTCATAGTAAGTTCAATGAAACAGGCCCCTGGTGCTATTTAAGCTTAGTTCCCTCAGAATAATTAAAAATAGTGGTAAAAATATTTCTGAAAAACACACGCCAACATTCTAAATAGATTCATAGTCCTCTCCATAGTCCATAGTTCTCTTCAAAGTTTTCCCTGGTTTTTAATTACAGATCTTAGAACGGATATCCACAACATGAAAAAAATTAAGATCAAATTACTAAAAAAAATATATTTTTCTAAACAATGAAGTTGGACACGAACCATCTAAGCTAAGCTGGAAATCCTGGCTTGTGAGGGGACTCCCCGCGTGCAGTTCCGGGTGTAGACTCCTTGCCGCACTCAGGTACTCCAGACCTACCGACAAAACAAATAATTTGTTCAGAAAAATACTGCATATCCACACCTGTCTCTTTTCCACAATTTATGATCAAGTGGCTAAACCATGGGAATTTCAATCAAAACAAAATTGAGACTTTACGGGGTGTAACAAAATCCCGAATGTCTATCCGAGAAAATGGTTTTTTTTTTTATACAAACAACTTTTACATTGGGAAATTAAAAATTTCAGTTTTTCCACACTAAAATTATTATTATTATTAATTCTTTATTGCACAAAGATAGTGTACAAAAGGTGGACTTAATGCTAATGGCATTTTCTACCAGTCAACCTGCAGGAGGTACAGGAGAGGCAAAATTTGAGGTAGGCAAAACAGGAAGAGATAAAAGTACTTATAAGTACCTAAATGTACCTGCAGCAGTAAAATGTATGGGAATGTATTACTATTTTTTTAACCTTCATTTTCCATTTCCGTGAACCCTGCATTTTCCTACGTAAGTATATATGGATTTTATTACAGGCTAAACAGCCTCAGGCGTCTTTAGGTTTCGGAACACATCAAAATGCATCGGCGCATTAAATGCACCGATGCACCGATCACTTGGTCCCAAACTAGGATACCCTGTGCTATGGTAACCAGGCAAGGACATCACAAACATAGAAATACCCAAACGAAGTTCATTGCCTACAAATGTACGGTGGCCCCCAGTGGGAATGGAATCCACGACCGCCAGCATGGTAATCAAACGTGATACCGCTGGGCCAACGAGACAGTCTTGCACCGAGACTGTCTCGTTTGGAAGTAAGTCATCACTATTGCTTTCGGATGTACTTATTTGGGGATTTTGTTACAGCGTGTAGGTACATGCCTAGGCGGCTTTAGGTTTTAGAACACGTCAAAAAGCATCGGTGCATTTAATCTCCGGGTGTCCACATTACAGATTGACATTTCAACGGTTTTTTGTGGGCGTTTTTGTGCGGAGCTTAATAGTCCGACAACTTTTCGACCAGGTGACCTTAAGTGTCCATATTTTACCAGGGTCCACGACTTCCTATAGCTGCCGTTAAAACTTTAATAGACGCATTAACTTTGTTCGATTTTTATGACGCCACAAATCAGAGTTACTTAGTGGTTGTATCTGTAGGCATAGAAAAAGGAAACTAGGTATTCTAAACCAAGATTACGGCTCTTTGTGCCAGCCCAAAAGTAGAGGCATGAAAAAGTAGTAAAAATCTGAAAATATGCGTTATAGCATGAAAGGAATCAATTTAAAAGTGCAAATAAATTATCTACAAGACATGTAGAAGCGAGCGAGATGGTGCCCACCAATCATTGGTAATTTCAAGCGTTGAGGCATGAAAACATCTCGTACTGCAAGTTTTGTCACGATGTTTTTAGTTGTTTAGCATATTTTTTGCAGTTAGCGAGTGGTATTGCTACTACAATTTAACATTATTGTAGTAAAATAAACTAAAAATTTAAATTAAAAGAGCTGTCTAATTAATTATTGTATCAGACATTCTTAGCTACCTCTCTGACTTGATTTCACTTTGAAAAACATTCTGATTCGGTTACTCTAGTGTCAGTGCTGAAGAAATCATCTGATGTATATGGACCTGTAGTCGTAACATTAGCGCTGCCGATTGAGATGTCAACAAGACGCCGCCATCTTGAATATAAACTGCCCACTTAATGCCTCGGGTGATTAATACTAGTCGCCCATCTTTTACGACGCGTCGCAAGCCTCTCCGATTTTATACGAACTAAATTTGGATGACTTGATGTCCCAAATATGACAACCTACACTAATTAGCCAGTGGTACGCATTGTGGTTCCAAAAAAGGCCACCTATTTGCAAGATACTAGCAAAACTGGCAAATTAATCTTGCATAAGTAGCCATATCCCTAGTAGTACTAGATACACTAGATTAGATTAGTACTAGATTATTACTCTTTCTCCCGGATAGAGAAAACAAGAGAAAATAAATAAATAATTGTTTATTCTGTAAAAGGTGCGTACATTTTTAAATAATCCCATTTCCGCCAAACTAAATAATAGTTTGTTGGCAGATTTCCTCTCAATTTAGTTACTTAAAATAGGTACCTAACAAATGACTTAAATTAAGTTTACATAGAAAAGTAAAAGAAGATACTTAACATTAGGATAAATTTATGGTACTGGTTACAAACCGGTTCATTAATTCAGAAGCCACGCACTTTTCATAAACAATTTTACTAGCATATTGTGAGGATTTTACTTCCACTGACATTTCATTTAGTATAGTAGGGACTAAGTACTGTCTTGTCCTTTTTCCATAACAGTTGTTTACTGGTGGGACAGTTAACTTTTGATTTTTTACATTCCTAGTGTTTTTATTGTAAATTACAGGATTTTTGAATAAATTATTATTGTAGTTTTCCATTAAAATTGCAAATTTTATTTTATACTTAATTGGAAGAAGATTACATATTTTGAACAATTTATCGTAGTTTCCTTTACAATTACAATTACAAGCTTTACAAGTAGAAGAACTAGTTGGATAAGCAATAATGGAAATCATCAACGCACTTCGACAAAGTTACAGGCAATATGATCGGTCAGTTTGACATGGCAAAAATTGTTAGTTGTTGCACACCGAACCAGTGATATAAAGGCACAATCGACACGTTGAATCGCAACGAAATTGGCACAACAACAGCTTCAAACGGCGTGAAACGACCACCGCATCCGCCACACTCGCCTCCCATTTAGCCGAAAACAAACAAGGTACAGCCATACGAAAAGCGAGCAAAAAACGCAGACCTGCAATATCGATCGACCTCAGCCGGTGTTCCGGCCGAAATGGCCACTTTGGCCGCAAAAATAATAGGCTGGGCACTCAGAAAGGCGTGATTGGACGCCAATTTAGCCATCGCGATGTTACCCCACAAGAAAGGAGCATTCCGCCAACGTCCAAAGCCCCAAATAGCGTGTGTGGTACCCCTTTGACGCGCCGCCGCCGCTGACTCGCGCCGAATTTTTAGGCGGGATTTTTATGTCTTCATCTTCTGTGAGAATCGGCCTCGGAAATGTAGATATTCGGGCCCACTCGAAAGAAAAAAAAAACCTGAGAGACCCGTCATCGATTCGAATCGATATGTTTAGCTTCGGATGCCATTAGCCCATAGTCACCCTAGCGACGAGATTGCTGTTATGTACCTGTACGCAAAAAGAGTTCCAAACCAATCCGGCCTTTGTGCTCTTTTTCGAATAGCTTAATTCTGATCTTGTTTGTGCAATCTCTTCGGGCGTTTTTTTGTCTCCCTATCCTTCTAATATCACGAGGGAGATATATTAATTTTTATCGTTGTCGATTGGGCGTAAAATTTGTGCCGTCAACTCGTAGTGGTTTCGTGGTCACGTTTTGCGTTAAAATATGGAGGCGGGCAGCTTTGTCTTAGCGGCTTTAGGCCTCGGATAGAGCGACAAGAGACAGCGGTTGTCCTATTGCAGCCATCTCAGATAGTCAGATTACATCTCAGATTAGATCAGGCTATATTAGTGCACTTTATTGCACACCATAGATTATGAAACAACATGAAAAATCTTAAATATCTAAGTTACATAGTATACCACCGGCGGTCTTATCGCTAAAAGCGGTATCTTCCAGACAAAAAAAAGATGAAAATATGCGATGAGCCGTGGTAGCGGAGCGGTTGAACGCCGGCTTCTCATTCGGGAAGTCGTGGGTTCGAATCCTGGCATGTACCAATGACTTTGTTTTCTAAGTGAACACCTCACATACCTCAGCACTTGAAATTGCCAATCTACGGTGGGTACGCGTGAGAATTAAGCCCACAATCTCTCTCTCTCTCTAAGAGAAGGCCTGTGCCCTACGGTGGCATGTATACAGGCTGCATTATAATAAACACTTTTCATCATTTATGTGCGGAAATCTTCGGTTTAACTAAATGCTTCGGTCACACACAGCGACTAATCGCTGCGAGTGCCTACTCGCCGCGAGTATTCGCTGTGTGTGACAGGCAATCGCTGCGAATAGATTCACTTGCCGCGAGTTGAAGTCGCCGCGACTATTGAGTGAGCGAGCATGTTCAATTTCACTCGCTGCGAATGACTTACTGACGGTCGAAATTCTCGTGTAGAACCCGCTGTGTGTGACTGTTCCGTGGTGTGACAGGCAGGCAGCGACTTGTTGCGACTAGTAGTCGCGCCGACTGCACTCGCAGCGACTAATCGCTGTGCGTGACCGAAGCTTAGCTAACTTGACTCCGGCCGCTACCGCCGCCGCCGCCGCTTGTCGTCCTACCCGCATTTGCCTCAGCGACTTTGTAGCGGCGAAGAGGGTATACTAATGAGGTGCCAGTAAATTATGAGTTTGCCTGTTGTTCGAACGAGCGGCAAGATCAAGGCGCACAGACGAGCTGAATAGTAATGGAGTCGCATTTTACGGTCTTCAGTCATATTGGGCGTTAAAGGAGCGCTAGCTGTACGGTTGACCATGTTTATTCATGCATGCTTGCTGGTGTAGTGGTGCGGTGAAGTAGGTCCTGGCCTCCGCACCTAAGAGATAGAGAAAGGGTAGACTGCTCCCTTGGTCTAGTCTAAAGATAGAAGTCGTGGGTTTGATTCCCGCTAGAGGCCGCCTTACTTGATTTCAAGCGGTGAGGTATGTGAGCATCTCAGACACTGGGGTTTCCTCACGATGCTTCCTGTGACCAGGGCCGCGATTCTGTTAGTGCATTGTAGTATAATGACCGATACACTGTCGGTTCACGTGACGTGTTTTTTCATACCATTGACGCCTAGAAGGTTTGGTACTTGTGCCCGCGTAGACTTGAAGCAGCAATGAAATGTAATGACCGTGTTCATGCAGTTGTCATGATACTACAATGCATTAACAGAATCTAGGCGCAGATTGAAATTCCGAGCTGTTTCAGCGACATGTAGAATTTGTCCCTTTTCTCTGGCGAGTTCTTGTTTATCTTTCGATTCGCTACACTGTCTATGTAGCGATGTATTGCTTGCTAGCTTTTTCCCGCAACCTGGTTCGCGTGGAAATTTTCATGTGTATTTTTCTGAGATAAAAATAGCCTATTTGCTATACCAGTCTATGATCTATATCTGTGCCAAAGATCCGTCCAGCCGTTCTGACGTGATTGAGCACATCCACATCCATTCCAAACTGTAGTATTTATAACACGACCTTTACATTTTTATTGCAAAACCGCGCGTAACGCAACCGTATATAGTGCACATGAGGCCTGCGCAGACGATGGACTTGTCCCCGTGGGCTGAAAATCCCTGAATCGTGTAAAAAAATCTCCACTGCCTACTTGTCACGGACTCAACGCATACGGTGTGCGGTCATTTATTGCCCGGATACGTACGTCACTATCGAGCGCTCAGTGCAGACTAAAGAACGTTGTTGTGGTTGTGTGCGTGCGTTGTTGCGCCTAGTTACGTTAATTAAATTTTTCGGGGACACCCCTGTACTTTTGTCCAGTTCAGTCTCTCGGTGTCCTAATTTATAAGAGATCTATATCGATTGACAAAAAAGTACTCGGGGGAGAGTACCTTTTAAGATTGACGTGCAGTCGACTGTACACAGTAATATCAGTAATATTTCAATGTGAGACACCGTGCAGTCCAGACTACGCTGGACTGATAAGGGCAGTACCTAAAAAAACTAAGGCGTTTTGCAATGCTGAGTGCCAAAATTAGTAAAACGGCAAGGAAGGACATTGAGGTTAAGTGGTAATAAAAGTTTTAAGGCTTCACAGTGGGCTGCGTTTTGTCCTCCATAAAACGAGCCAGAAAAAAACGGTCAAGTGCTAGTCGGACTCGCGCACCGAGGGTTCCGTATCACTATAAACGTAATGTAGACCGGGAAGCTTGGAAAACCATGAGGGAGGCCTATGTCCTGCAGTGGGCGTCAAATGGCTGATGATGATGATGATGATAAATTTAATATTAAGTATTTAATAGGTATTAAGTGATTGTGCTGTGTGGAAGTTATTTATTTATTTAGCAAAAAATATTTTTCTTTCAATCAGTTCCGAGTTCAGCTCACACTTGACCGGTTTTTATTATTCGTTGTCATTCTATAAGGACTGTTCAATTATTATAATGTGTGTATACAATATACATATTACCGTTTATAAAATAGTGCAGCACAAAAAATAAATAAATAAACCCTTAATTTATTATTGTTTGTTTTCTATCAAAATTTCACTACCTATTATAGTTCAAGAGATAAATCTATTTATAGGAAATACAAACAGTCAGACAAACAGTTGTCGCAGGAATATTAATAGGGTCCCGTTTAGCACCTTGTGGTATGGAACTCTAAAAACTAAGTTAACTTCAACTCAAAATCGGAAAATTAGACCCACAGCTTTATCAAGCCTGCCTTAGTAGAGACACGTAGAGGTTTGTATGGGTTGATAAAAATGCGATCGATTTAGGAGTACAAATAAATTAATACACTGCCCTAATTACTTGGTTAAAGGGATAGAGAATAGCATGCATCAGAAAAGGCTTACAAAAAAAATGTTGTGCATGTCATTCCATTGACGGCTTAACACTAAACGATAACTGCAACGACAAGACATATAGTTGCATAGGTTTCGTACGACTTAAGTACTGAAAAACGTCGCCAAGTTACCGATATCGTCCAATGTCAATCAATCAATCAGCCCGTACTCGTCCACTGCTGGACAGAGGCCTCCTCCAAGGCACGCCACTTCCTACTGTCCTCGCCCATCCTCATCCAGTCACTGTCAGCAATTTTTGTATTACTCTCATAATTTTATTCTAGCACTACCCCATCGACTCTCTACATCAACGTAGGTTAGCTGGAAGAAAATACTACCTAGTATTAAGCTCGCCTTTGTACAAAATTGTTTTGTTAGTGCAATAAAGAATTTTTTAATCAATCAATCAATCTGCCTCCTATAGTCCAGTCTGAGACCGTCCAATCAATACGTCGAATTGTCATAGAAAACCATGAATTTTTCATGAACCATCCATAATTCTATTAAATAGGGTTCTGGGCCCTTATTCTGAAGCAGCGATATGTTCGGATGAGTCGTCAACGTCGCGCTTGAGCCCGACAATTCAGTCGAATCTAGTATATACAAATACGTTTCTTTTTTTGAATAATTTCGAAATTTCCCTTTCCTGGCAGGAAATTTCAAAAGTATTCAAAAAAAGGAAAAAATACGGTTCTATTTTTGAATAGTTTCTGAATTTCGCTTTCCTGGCAGAAAATTCACATGCCGATCGCACCCTCACTGTAACACCCGAAACTACGAATTAAGAGCGGTCCACAGTCCGAAATCCAAATGCTAGCCAGCTGTCAGTTGAGCCTTGGCCTTGTCACACCCAGCGAGTCAGTTTAACCGAATGTCCGACCAAATCATCATTGCCAGTTTATTAAAGCGTCACTTGTAATAAAACGATTAGAAGCCGTCAGAATTTTATTCTTATCCTCACACAATTTGGAACAAAAAACGCGTCAGTCCGACTGTCCGCCTAACGAGCGTTTTATCTAACTCTTTTGTGTCTCTTAAGGACGTAAAGTCGATGGACGTATGGCGTATAATAAATGTAGAGACTCACAAATTTTTACCAAGTCAAAAGAAAATTCTTGTCTTATATTTGGCAATTTGACATGAAGCTTATAGGCATATTTATTTATTTATTTACTCTTTATTCCTATCATATCTTTAGTAATTTGACATTAGGCTTAACTTTGGCCTTTGCATCTACGTAATGAGATGATTTATACAGCGTCCAGTGGTGGCACCTTCACTCATACTAGATGGGTGGAGGGACCACTCGAACGCTGCAGTGTAGGCACATTGTTTTTTAGATGTATAGAGAAGAGCGGGTGATCGTGCTCTTCCACTATAAAGGGAAATTTCCCGCCAGGCAGATCGTATGCCTGGGGACGGCCGGTCCGACTGATGTTCGTCAGACGTTATATTTATGGTATGTCATGTGAAACATTTTGCTTGCGCGATGCAGGAATGTTGGAGTTTATAGTGCGCGCGCAGAGTTGACATGTGCTCGCCACAGATGGAATAGGCGGGCAACAGCACCTATGCCATCCTGACAGCTTAGTCGGCCTAGCCCACAGGAAGGACAAGTCAATACGAGCGGAGCCAACCAAGCCGCGGGTTTCCTCACGATGATTTCCTTTAAAGTTAGAGTTAATATACTCTATAATAAGGTTAATGTCAAATTAACAAAAATAAGATAATAATATTCGTTCTTCGCCAGGAAAAATAAAAATTGCCTGTAGGGACGACATCTATTCATGTTTCTAGTATATTGTTGCAAAATCACCCGGAAGATAAGTGAATATCTAGCACGGAAGTAAAGAATATACTGAAGTTTTTATTATGCTAAATTGCCACTTCAGCACGAGTACAAACAAATACTAGGTACGTTAAATTATAAGTGAAATCCAACGAAAAAAAACTGCTGTTATTGAGATTTCGGTTAAAATACTTTTAGTAAAAACGAATTAAGAGAGAATAAAAATGTTTTTGTGATAAGGCTTTGTGTAGCTTATCTTAGCTTTTATATTAACACTGTCTATCACGCTTTTTCAGTTTCAACTACTGAGAAAAGAGTAGTTTTGATTTGAAAGTCTAAATTCGAAGAAATTGTAATTCGAAGTAAAATCTTTACTAATATTAGACATTTATGTAATTCAAGAGAATCAAAAACACCATTCAAAAACTCCTACAGTCTAAAGTGAGATATAAAAATTATTCCAGCGAACAATTATACAAGTTTATCCTTACAATCATTATCTCATTATGACACATCATTATAACAGCCTAAAATAGAAGGAAAAAAACCTCACCATGAATACATCAATATCGAAGACGAAGCTCCGCTGTTTAACAACATGGAATTATACATTTAACAACTTAATTGGGCCTTAAGGGCAGTGTCTAGTTAAGTCCCAGTATCACGAGGAATAATTTGCGAAGCCTGGCGTCCGACTGAATAGATGGACACAGAAGAAATATAAATAAAATAAAATGCAATACTATCACTTTTCCTGGTCCCAAACTAGGATACCTTGTGCTATGGCAATCAGGCAATGACATCACAAACATGAAAATATACCCAGACTGAGGCCATAGGAGTGGTAAATATTTTGTCGGGTCTAACCTAATACGCTTGGACGGAAAAGTAATCGCCATTAAACCCGTTAAAAATAGAACTATGTTTAAGACCCAATCGCGAATTTTTAATATTAGGTAGTGGCTAAACTGCTGAAGATTACTGCGTAGACTTGGTGCTGAGCCTCGAACTTTTCTCTTAATATGTCAATAAATGCTTTCTAAATGGTAAAACTTACAACAAATAGAGTATTTTTCGTTGAGAGCTACGCAAATTATTGAGAGAACAGGAACGAACCAACGATGGGGAGGAACTACATAAACCTCAATAGCTACTGAGAAAACGTTCATAGAGACCATTTCCAAATTTTAGAGCAATGGGAGATAGCGCTGAACTGACTACGTTACCAGCCGAACGTTCCAATTTGCGACCGTGGGCAAACCTGAACGCACTGCAGATCGCTTACATACTCAGATTAATTAATAGAAAACGTTTAAATTCAACACAGTTCAATGAGGAAGCCATTAAAGTCGTAGGTTCTTGCTAATTTCGCATACGAATCTTCGATATGAACAAACGAGAAGAAGTAATGCTGTCAGTACGTTTCGTTTTATGATCTCAGACTACATCCAAGTGAATTAATCAAAAAATAACGTGGCGTTCCCTTCCTTGCAGTAAAGTACCAAGTGCAGCGCCATCTATCCAGCGACTAGGGAAGAAATTAAAAAAAATAAAACTTAACACTGCAAACGGAATTTAAGTTTTGACATTGGAAATGTCTTTTCGTTCGCTCCAATGTAGGCTCCGATTTCACGAAAAAGTGTGATCCCCTTATATCTCGGAGAGTTGTGAAGATATGACATTCAAAAAAAGACTCAAAAGACGTGTATTCACGAGAGTAACTTACAAAAAGAATTATTCGAAAAAATCAAAAACAAAAAAGTTATGGCCGCAAAAGCGAAAAAAAATTATAAATTTCGGACTTTTTGATTTTGGCGCTTGATATTTTGGAAACGAAGAATGATATCAAAAATTTGAGAAAAATTCCTTTTTATAATTTAGTCAGCTACAATTTGAGCCTAAAACAAAGTCGATCAGGTTAAGGGTTTGCCCTGTAGCCTAACCTTTTTGAAGAAAGTGAAAAAGTCAGAACATTTTTCACATGACATTTATGACTCGATTAATTTCCAATGTGCTCGATGGTCGTGTGAGGCACGAAATCTGTGATTTTTTTGGAAAGATGTACCGTCAGCAAGAGAAGTATAATGAAGGTTCAAGTAGTTCAAGGCCTCATTTCATAAAACTACCAGTCATGGTTTACTGTGACAATTCGATGCATAGCCGATTAACCCACAGATTAAAAAGTAGGAAAACAAATGTTGTACTTATCAGCTAGACAATTTTACATCATCATCATCAACCCATTATGTCCCCACCGAGGGGCACGGGTCTCTTCCCTGAGGAAGGTATAGGCCATACTCCACCACGGGGGCCAAGTCCGGATTGGTGGAGGCTTTACATCGAATTGTCATAATGATTATGTATTTTATTTCCATGTCACCTTGATTTTGTCATTGGCACTAGGTAGTAGTTACTTTCTTTTGTTTCTTTTATTTTTTTAGTTGGTACCGGTGCTCCACCTATCTTGTACATTTAATATAATCTACATTATTACCTGTAAGATGCAGATCAGCGCTGTAGGATGCCCAGAATATCAGCACAGGCTGAACGTCAGTTCTATTGTAAAGGTCTTCCACTTTCAATCTTGTTTAAAATAATACGTAAGTAATTTAGTGTATAAGTATGAGCAATCTTTGTTCTTGGCAATAAATGGTTATTATGCTTGGTGTCCAATTTTCCATTACAAATTACCACTCTTTGAGCTACTCATATCGATCTACATACATTACTTAAACTCACGCCTGTATCCCAGAGGGGCAGACAGATACCAGGTTTTGCCATCCCGATGGGCCTGTTTCAACATTCATTAGTCGTCGCATGCACGCACATAAAGATCTCGACTGAAAATATAAATTGAACTGTGGCTAAACAACACTGTCATTCGCCCATTTCCTGTTTGAGAGATTCTCGAGCGAGATTTCTGTATTAATCTGTGACGAGGTTTGTCCGACCCCGTTTGGAGATTTATTCATAAAATACGTTTTCTCGGTTATGCACTTTTTACCCTTGCTTTTTTCTTGGAAGCGCGCTCGAGCTGTGATGTGGGCCACTACTGGATTTATTAAATGGCTTATTTGTTTTTTGGGTATACTTGGCAGCAGATTGATTAGTCTCCCTCCTTCTTGTGGTGCTTTTTGGGCGATCTGTCATGTATCTATCAATATAGCTTATCAATGAGATTGGAACAAGAAACAGGTGATTTTCGGAGATTCAGATGCTGTTATTAGATGATATTACTTTTTAGGAACAGAATATGAGTGCTATTCCCTCACAAAGTACTGCGTTAATGCATTATTGTAAACCCAATACCTATGCTTGCCAGTACATTACATAAATTTACGCCTGTACCCTGGAGAGGTAGGCAGAGACCAGGGTTTGCCACTTTCCACAATCCTAACAAACCTCTTTGGCCTCATAAACGTCATTGCATCATGACATATGGTGCCGAAACGTGGACACTCACGGTGGGGCTGGTCCACAAATTTAAAGTCGCTCAGCGTGCTATGGAAAGGGCTATGCTCGGGGTTTCTCTGAAAGATCGGATTCGAGAGGCCTATGTCCAGCAGTGGATGATGATGATGATGATGAGTCATTGCATCTACGCACGCCTGGTTCGAATAGTTTTTACCTATCATCATTAATACAAAAACTGCCCAATCGACGAAAATATTTAGTCGTATTCAAAGAGCCTTGTTAGTTACAGACTAGTCTCAGACCTAACACTAAACCTGGGCTTAAATTCCTACGCACAATTAACATTCCCTGCGTTGACACTAACTCCCTAATTAAGAGGCATAACATTGACATATGTTTTGAAAGAATCCGCTGGAGTCAGAGCTAAATATGTGATTATTGTTTCCAATTTCCAACTTTTGTGCGCCATTTTCTGCTCTATTGCAACTCGATAGAGTGGTTTTTAATAAAAGGGAAGTAACTGTAATTATAGTGGAAGAAATTGAACACCGGCAAGCTAGGAGCATATGTCCTTCCGGTTATTTTCATGTTAATTGCTTGTTAAGAGTCGAATGGCGCTCTAGCAATGTTTAAACTCTGTGTGAGTAAAAACTAGAGCTTATTTTGTTGAATAACGGTCCTTTTTCGGTCGGTTTTGGTTTGAAAATCAAAATCAAAATCAAAATTTTTTATACAAAGTAGCACAGAAACTGCGACTTAATGAACTTTACAAGTTAAACTAGGTGTCCATTTCAAAATCTAGATCATTTTGGAGAAAAAATGGACAAAAAAACTCCAAACTTAGTATTTTCAAGTCCTTAATTTACAGGATTTATATAAATGTTCTAAAACTCATGCATAACTGGCTTTAATTCCAGACATCATTGTCATCTAAATAATCTTTAATGTTATAGTAGCTTTTTTGGCACAAAGTGTGCTTCACACATTTTTTTAACAGCGTTTCTGGCAAGCTTATTATATCCTCAGGGATCTTATTGTAGAAACGTATACAATGCCCCATAAAGGATGTATTAACCTTTGCCAGCCTAAATTTTGGGAACGAAAGTTTATGTCTATTTCTAGTATTTACATTTGTTCCTTACCTTGTAGGTAAGTTGCAATAACAACCGACTGGTACTTTCGTAGAATATGTTAAGTGATTCAAGAGCACACTACCAGTTGATTATTTAGGGGTTTTATTTACCTATGAGCTAACGTAGATGTTGGTGTATTATTTGCAAGTGCCCAAACCAACAATTTAATGTTTTAAAGCTTCATGTAAGTGTGTTCTTGTATGTTTTTATAAGTTATTCACCGGTTGTGCCCACAAACCTCGGCATATTGATTTTTAACACGATATTGTTGCAGCAACACCTATCGCTAACAGTGAAGGAAAAAAACGTAAAGAAACCTGAGCATCTGAAGTGTTCAAATTACTGTGCTTGAAATCGCGGATTCGTGGTGGGCACTCGTGGTGATTAAGCCCATACTCTCTGTTTGAAAAAAGCCTTGTGCCATGCAGTAAGACGTACGCAACAGAAGTGTTTAATGTGTGACATACTTCGACCAAATAGGGGATGTATTACCAAAAGGCAAGATAAAAAAAGCGAAAGTGATCTGTCAGGATCGTGGCAAGTGGCATTCTCTGGTCTCTGCATACCCCTCTGGGATCTCAAACTCAAACGTTTTGTTCATTATAGCACTGTAAATTATGACTTGATGAACGTCAAAATTTAATAACTTTAGTGATTATGTGAAGAACTAGGCTACAAACAGCAAAGACTGGCTTATACAATTTTTTTTTTATTTCGGAACAAGTCCATAGTGCTAGTAATAATAAGAATATTAATATTACACAGATTATGGCCTCAGCACTGTCTTTGTTAATAAAAGTATAATCTAGCTGTATTTCCAAGCCAATTGTAAAATTTTCGTGAGTTTGGAAATATTCACATTGCATTGGCACGCTGACTTTACCATCGATCAGCAAGCGAGATCTTTGGCAAGCACGTGTGTTAGGAAATGTTGGGGCAAAAAAGGGCATGACGTGTTAAGTTGTTAATTACGTTTCCGAGAAGCGGCAGGGACAGAAATACAAGAAACAAGATACCAAAAGCTGTCTTATACCTCGCAGTTATAGTTATTTTGAAATGTATACCATTTTAAATCTGATACTCATATTTCTGAGCAGTCTCTTGCTGTCTTGTAGAGATTTTATGTAAAATTTTTATTTTGGTTTTTGCTTCATGCTAGAAATATGAATAGGTCTTAACATAACTTGAATGGGCTTAACAGTAGTTAATAATTATTTTTTTGTAATAATAAATATAGCTTTACATATCTAGCAGAAAAATTGTTTAATTATTGTAAGATTTGTAAATGGAATCGAGTTATGAATTAAAAGATTACTACTCTTTCAAAAAATCATATGACTTATATAGCAGATATAATACTTTTATTACTTACGTAGAAAAAAATATATAATCATTCTTCTATCACAGGTCTTATTTATAAAACGTAAGTTAAACTAAGAACTATTCTAATTCTGTGCCTGTTATTGGGTACCTCGTAGATACGGTAAAATATTTACTTCGCTCCAGAGGGTTTTCTGTACTTTAACATTCACCAAAGGACTTGTTTGAACTTCGAATCTTTCGGTAAGTTTTGATTTATGTATCCTTTGCCGTGCGTCGTTGTTAACAAGGTAATGAAATTGTTCTAATTATAGAAGTTTCTTGCGAATTTGAAAAACAAAACTGCTTTTTTGCTTAGTGAGCAGCCTATGCCCAGCAGTGGGCGTTTACTTTTATGGACTTCACTGTTCGACGAAGTTTTTGCCCCAATGACTTTTTGTTATAGATCGGTTATATTTTATTCTTCTTATGTTTTCCGTTACTTTGGTATTTTTATGGTGTTTTGTACATAATTATATCTGTTGGTGTGATATTTCTGTTCTCTTCTAAATATATTATTTGTCTATACTGCCGTCTGTGTCGTGTGACTGAGAGTATTTTCTTATATATTACTAGCTCACTCGGCAAACGTTATTTTGCCGTATTACTTGGCCTACGACCTACTCTCAGAACTACCGAATATACACAAAAAACTAATACTCGCAGGAGTTCTATAACAAACACCGTGACACAAGATTTTTTGTATTAGATTTTGATGTATTTCTTGAACAACTACTATTCATGTTAAACAAATCTGCATACCAACATAGCAATATGATCGAGCTTTCAAAACATACCAAGTAGAATACCAGTACGCTGATGGCTAATTGTGTTGTTACTTAGTGTAAAAAAATCTTTAGGTGCCTTACACACTTGTAGTCAATCAATAAATATTTAAGACGGCTTTTCAGCTTGTTAAGGTCCATTTGTATGCGTGAATTTTAACGTAACATAGTAGTTTATGCTTCGAAACTGGCTTCTTCTCTAACGGCTCAATTTATTTAAAAAAAATTGAAAACGGTTAACACAAAGAACAGAAGCTGTGATCGCATTTGAAATAATGTTTGAATACTTATAGCGGTTACAGTAGTTATATTAAACGGGTCTAATTTATTGGGTAAAATTTTATTACCTTAATTCCCGACCTTTACCTAATAAATAATCGCGATCAGACCCGTTTAATATATAAATGGGCATAGGCATCGCGAGTTATAAAAAGTACGGTTGTATTCATTTCGGCATATTCTTCTAAGCTCCTGCCTGTGTCTCTGTCTATCTATCTCTCTTTCCTTAAGTTTTACAAGCCTTCTTATTATACAATATTGCACACGAAACATAAAAAAGACGTTACATAAGAAAGAAAATGTATAAAGGAGAGCATATCTCTGCAGGAGATTTCTTCCTGCTCGGAGCAGAAGCAGTCAATAACGGGTTTATAAATGACGTGCGACCTACATAAACTAAATACCTGTATAAAATCTACATCATTAAAAAATGTAGAAAAACATACAACATCCTTAAGGAAAGAAGCTTTACTTAAGTAAACAGACAGGTCAGAGATTTTTTTCAATAATTGACCTTCTGTGCGTCTGTATTTTGTGAAAACAGGTACAATTGCAATTCTAACAGATTTCGAACAGTTTAATAGCTTAATTGGTGGTACAGAATTGATTTCACACGTTCGAATTGTTGTTAATTCGATTAGTTATAAATGGTTAGTCGATTACCCTTTTGGTGTAATTAATATGTTAATAGTTGAAAAGAAAAAAAACTATATTCGTTGGAATGGAGTAGTTGGAATTCGAACTTCGAATTATGTAGTTCCAATTAGAATACTTCTGCAACAAGGTAAGTTTCAAAATATACATTCTTGAAACCACCAAGAACAAAGACGTAAAAACCGGCCAAGTGTGTGTCGGGCCACGCGCAATGTAGGGTTCCGTAGAAAGAGGGTTGTCCGCGGAGGGACAGACAGACAGACAGATGGGCGGACATGGCGAAACTATAAGGGTTCCTTGTCTGTCACGGAATCCTAAAAATTATTTAACGTAAATGTCGATTTTAATTTAACCCTAGAAGTATTTTCAAGGTTCGGATTTTCACCTTTTAGTGTATTATTTGCAAAAAAATTATGAAACCCCAGTGAGTCTTACCCGCGGTTTCTTGTGCACTAACAATATGTTAATCTGCCGTTAACAGCTCGGCTTTCCTAAAAACAAACAGAGTAAGGGACTTTTTTTTTCAGAACCGAGAAAAACCCCTATTGGTTACTAGTTGGTTCCAGTAACCAATAGAGGAAATATCTCGGTTTTGAAAAAAAAATTCTTTCGGGACAGCCGAGCTGTCAGTTGAGTACATACAAAAATAAAATCTATTAACAACTGTTAACAGTAGATTAACCTATTAGTGTTGAAGAGCGGGTAATCCAACTACACCTAAACGCGCTCTTTTTATTATGATAATTGAGCCAAAAATTTTTTTCTCTACAAAAATTACTACTGGACCAATAAATTTTGTCTCCGTCTCAGTTTTAAAACCTTTTTTCCGTTCTTAGTTTTGAGCCTAGTCACTTCAAGAACATCCTGTTCCAAAGAAAAGTCGGGGTCATAGACCTCTATTCAACAAAAATACGTGTAAAGGGACGTTAAAAAATTTTTTGTAAAGAAATCCTATTTTCATCGAATGTAATTAAGCAATACATTTATTTTATGTCTAACTCGGCGCAATATCAGTATATTTCCTGTGAAAGAATATTAGATAGACATAGGCGTTAGAGCTGCGATGAATAAGGGTATTTCCCAAAGCATCCTCAAAACAGACAACAAAGAACAGAAAGGGAGACGGAACAGAAAAAAGTGCAGAAAAAAGGCCGTTATCCCTGTTAAACTCTTTTCTTAAGCATTCTGATGGTATTACGTCACTCTCTAGTAACGTCACTCTTGGACGTCTCTAATGGACGGGGGAGAATAGTATCGCTATTTATATTCCCACTCAAAATCAGAAAAAAGTGAATTATCTTTACTGAAATGATGTACTCAATTATTACTACGTACAGAGTATATTAAGCCTAACTTTGAAGGAAAATATCGCGAGGAAACCCGCGGCTTGGTTGGCTCCGCACGTATTGACTTGTCCTTCCTGTGGGATAGGCCGACTAAGCTGTCAGGATGGTATTGGTGCTGGGCAAGCCTACTCCATCTAAAAACCAATGTCCCAGCCACTGCAGCGTCCGAGTGGTCCCTTCGCCCATCCAGTGTGAGTGAAGGACGCTGTATAAATCATCTCATTACGTAGATGCCAAGGCCAAAGTATAATAATGTACTATAAACTCAGTACATACATATTTGTGTATTACAATATATTTCAATCATATTAATCAACCGTATTCGTCCATCACTGGACTTGGGCTTACACCAATCACGCCACTTCTTTCCATTTCTTTTTATAAAAAGTCTTGACATAATATAAGAATGCAATGGGAAGACACCGGCTAGATGAAACCTGTTTATATCTTGGTCGATGTCTCAATCGGACCGGATCAATCGACGCCGGCTGGTTTTTTGTGTCCGTTGGCCCAAAGGGGATGTAACATTACTCTCGTATCATCTACAGATAATAATCGTGGAATACCTAGGACAGTCACGTTTTAGAGTCACAGATTCGCGAGCTGATGTTATAAAATACTATATTAGATTGTATGGTAATGAACACAAAATGTGTCTCTAAATTTATTAATGTTAAAACTAATGCTGTTGATGAAGCGTAACAAACTTTTTATGATTGTGGCAAGTGGCAAACTTGGTCTATGCCTACCCCTTCAGGGTATCGGCGTGAGTTTATTAATGTATATATGTTTATGTGTGTAGGTATGTATGCTATATGTATAGCAAAGGTCAGGGAAAACATCGTAAGAAAACCTGCGGCTTAGTTAGCTCTGCACTAAGCTGAGAGGATGGTGCAGGTGGTGGGCTAGCCTATCCATTTATAATCACTACATGTTTGAGTCCCCACTTCACCTCTCTAGTGTACATACGAGTTTTTGTATAAATCAAATAGCAATAGATGTAAATGACCCAAGTTTTAATTCCATTCATTTAAGACATTCTAATTTAGAAGAACTAGTTGATAACACAACATTAAACAAACCTAACATAAATCATCATTTAATTTTACAATGTTAAATTACATCATTACCATTAACACAGGACGAGTTAATGTGAAGATATAATGGCCATTACTTTCGTACACTTAATAAAATCTAAACCAGGTCTTCGCAATCCTTTGTGTAATGACAATAAGGGTCTTAATTCAACTGCAGGTGTAACTTGGGTTTAAAAGAAAATTAATGCTCGTGTATTTCAAACGCAGCGGGCGATAGGATACCATAGTGTGCTTGAAATGACCCCGTTCAATCATTATACCGTGAGTCTCGTGATAATGGTGGATATGATATAATTGTATCGTTATGTCGGTTAAATAGATGGATGGGTGCTTTCAGCTTTCAACACGTAAGCAACAAGGTGATGAATATCAAGATGTATATTTGTCTTTACGTTGAAATACATTTCTGTTATTATTTGCATTATTTTTTTTTTCATGAAGAATGTACTGTGCCCTTTACGGGTTCCGTACCCGAAGGGTGCCAAACGGGACCCTATTACTAAGACTTCACTGTCCTTCTGTCTGTCTGTCTGTCCGTTTGTGTGTCTGTCTGTCACCAGGCTGTATCTCATGAACTGTGATAGCTGGACAGTTGAAATATTCACAGATGTACTTATTTCTGTTGCCGCTGTAACAAAAAATACTAAAAACGGAATAAAATAAATATTTAAGGGGGCTCCCATACAACAAACGTGATTTTTTGCCGTTTTTTCTCGATCTTTGTGTCTAATGTTGTATAGATAATGGTACGGAACCCTTCGTGCACGAGTCCGACTCGCACTCGGCCGGTTTTTTTATCGTTGCATTACGTTACACTGATGTCTGTATTCCGGAGGGGAGGGGTAGGCAGAGACCAAGGTTTGCCACCATTCTGACAATCCTTTTTCGTTTTTACATTTATGTAAATAAAAATAAATAAATTAACTCCTTAGATCTGACTGCCTTTAAAAGGAAGACGAAATCTACTCCAAAGGGGAAGTTAAAGTTAGGATTGTAGAGTTAATGCTCTTAATCATTATTTCGCTAACTGCGAAGAAAACTGTTAGTATGCATGTGATGGTTGTACACAAAAATAAAAAATACATACATACATACATAAACTCACGCCTGTATCCTAGAGGGATAGGCAGATACGGGACTGCCACTTTCCACGATCTTGACAGATCACTTTCGCTTCCTCAACATTCACTAGTCGTTGCATGCCCGCACGCCGGTTTCGGGTGCTTTGCTAATATATCAGAGTATGTCCGCATTCGCTCGATATATTTGTTTCGTCAATCTTTCAGATAAAAAATACAAAACCAATAAGACTACACATAAATATTATAGCAACTTGGTTATTCAAAGTCTATTTTGTTCAATAGTAAAATTAACTTAAAAATTAAAAAACCGATTAGAGAACTTGAAATTTTGACTGACGTGGTGTATACGTTCTATATCTCTCTTCTCAATTCCTGTTACAGGCATTGGGGCATTAATAGGAAGGTTATTCGATTAAAAGTTTATCGTTGGTCTCTCTCTCTCTATATGCACCTAAATCACGCACCCGCTTTTGCACCCTTCAACACGATCCTAAAAAACATTCCAAGGAAAAAGGAGCAAAAACCGTAAATTAAAAAGGCCGAGTTCAAAATTAAGCCTTCTTCGTTTAAAATGCATTAATCCGGTCACTAGTCATGCGCGGGCGCGTTTAACCCGAACGGTGTTGGGTAGAGACCGCTTTGGTCTAATTGTTCATCCCAGTTTTAAATGTTTAGGTCGAAACATAACCAAAAATCAGTCTTGCAATAATAATATACTTTTTATTATTAATGTTATGTAATAAGTTTTCCTATGTTATATTAACGTATCCTTTGGTCTATGTTTGTTTTCCATACTTGTAAAAAGGCCACCGTCAATTTTATCCAGGTCCTGGACCACTCCGGAAGATGTATCTTAGGCCAGCCTCGACTTCAATGTCAGTCTTGTGGAACATACCACGCTCTTGTGGGACCTACCAACATCTTGTGGGTGCCACAAGCAATAACAATACTAACGGAATCCCACTACACAAAATCACGGGCGGAGATGGATTTCTCAATAAAGGTTCAATAACACAGTACTAGAGAGAACAAAACTCCTTGAAAACTCGTTCCGGTCCAGCCTATCAGTCCTTTATTGA
Source organism: Yponomeuta malinellus (assembly GCA_947308005.1). Taxonomy (NCBI): domain Eukaryota; kingdom Metazoa; phylum Arthropoda; class Insecta; order Lepidoptera; family Yponomeutidae; genus Yponomeuta; species Yponomeuta malinellus. The sequence continues at coordinate 5,193,489 of OX371019.1, forward strand.
CAAAGATTAAGGAGCAGGACTCCCGAAGCAGACTTTGACGAAGGTACAAAAAAGGACACGGGCGAGTGACGACGATGTCACTCTGACAACGTGGCGGGACGTGATGGTCGCTTAATTGAGATTCTGGATTAATCCAGAGTTCAGATTTATCGAAGTTATCAATTATGGAGCTATGGAATTACCTATAATGTGGTTTACAGGTAAGAAATTAGTTTTCTGATTCTTTGAAAGAGGTGTATCGGGTATTTTGGTAAGTAGGTATTGTAGACATTGGTAGTAAGCTGAGGCCGTGCCGATATCAATCTAAAAGAATCCTTATGCAGAGTTACCTCATAAATGAGCAATTCTTAAAACACGTCAGTTACAGTTTGCCACTTAAAGAGTTAAATAAAAGTAGTCAAATTCAAATCTCCGCAAAAATTGGAAATAAACTTGATAGGTATATTAATTTTTGTGTTACAATTAATTTAATATCAAGTTTTATCTTTATTTTTGCGGAGATTTTGTCTTAGCGTCAGTCAAAAATCTCTCAGAGACAATCGCGTCCTAGCCAGATATTTACAAAAGCTTAACCTTTCAACCCTTTGACACTTCACACGTCTGCTATCCCTTTCTTACAACTCTTTCTCCTTTTTTAATCCGAACATAACACGAACACTCAATCTCTGAATTACTTGCCATTTTGGTCTCGCCTCTATAATCCTTGTTGGCTCCGGAATAAGTGTTAGTTTAGCTTGGAAAGTTAAGATCGATGTAAGGCACAGTTTTTACGCTCAGTTAACCTCGAGACTGGGGATAATTTACGATTTTGGAAAAAATAAAGACATGAAGATAACCTGTTGGGTGTATACTCTGTACAAGATCAAGTGTCTCTTGATGTAAACATTGTTTTTTTTTAATATGACCAAAGTGAAATATACAACAGGAATGGAATAAATTGTCAAAATGAGAAACTTGTTAAACATAAAGATTAAGATAAGACAAGATAAGAATATTCTTTATTGTACACAAGAAGCGAGACATATAATATGAAAGTTAAGGAAATATTTCCATGTTTTTTCCAAAGATTTGTATCAAGTTTTTTCCTTGCTTACATCGAAGGTACCTGCATCTCGTTCTGAGTATACGTACACACGACAACTGCTCAAGACTTATCTTTTTTTTTATCGCAAAGACACAGAGTTGAATTTAGAGCATCGATGTAAAGATTAGCGTACAATCGATTCTACATTGATCTTTACATGCGTGCACTCTAGCCAGTTACGTTACGGGGGACACTGCAACAAAATTTAAAGGTCGGGCTGCTGCTGATTGTACCGAAGTTTCTTTTTGAATTATCTTCGTTCTTTGATTCGTTCTTATCTAAAAGCTATCCAAATTTTGCTGACTTAATCAGGGCGCAGTACAAAGCTCAGGCCGGAGACACACAGAAAGGACGTGGGGCGAGGGCGCGGAAAATACGCGTCGTCTTTCCAATTCACTTTCATACAAAATGTACTGAAGGGACGGGACAAGGCCCACACAGAGGAGACGGGGCGAGGGCGCGAACTCTATACAACGCGCCGCCTATTTTCCGCGCCCTCGCCCCACGTCCCTTCTGTGTAGTCAGGGCCTAAGAACTGCACATATGCTTATTGACCATTTCTAATAATTAGATTAGATTAGATTAGAACACTTTATTGTACACACCAGAAAGCAAAATACATTAAAAGGCTTACATGTCAAAGTTTTGCCGTATACAATTGGCGGTCTTATCGCTAAAAAGCTATCTCTTCCAGACAACTTTAATTATAACAAAAATTATACGTTATTTAGGGGTGTGTTCCCTAGTCGAAGTTATCAAATTTAAAAGCATGCGTTTGTCTACAGATACAATTTTCACCCAGATCTCTAAAAAACAAACTAGAGCGGTGGAAGCCTAGTGGGTAAAACATTGGACTTAGAAGCGAGAGGGTCGCTAACTGTGAAGGAAAACATCATGAGGAAAACTGAGTGTCTAAGCTATTCACATACATCAGCGCTTGAAACCGCAAATCCGCGGTGGGCACGCGTGGTGATTAAGCCCATACTCTTCCTCTAAGAGAAGGCCTGTGCCCTACAGTGGGACGTAGGTATATAGGCTGCTTATGAAACAAACTATAGTTCAGTAAAATCGCGCCACTTTAGGTCCAAGTGGGCGGAGCTTACCGATCGAGTCTCGCTCGCATGCAAGACTGAAATAATTAAGGCTGTCATTATAATCAGCCCAATCACAGCAACGCGTCACACCACACAATAACATTATGAACCAATCGCAGTGGGTTTCGCTCTGGCTGTCTAGTTTATTAAGGGGAGTTTTTTGTCTGACAGTTTTGGTAGCTTTCTGCGACGGTCAATTGATGACGTTGTATCTCTATAATGTGAAAAGTGCGAGTGTGTTGATTTGCCCTTCTTACACCCAACAATGGAGCTCCAATTTATGGATCAGGTCAGGGAGCAAAGTAGGCTACATTGTAGCACGGCGAAAACCTTTGTTTTACACCTGCTATTCAGAAAAGATCCCTTGATGCCCTCAAATGAGGGATCAAAGTTGTACTTTTCTTCCCTGATATTCTAGTTTTTTTTTTATTGCCCTCAGCATGATCCGTGTGCAGATTTTCACAAAATGTAATTCCAATTCGATTTTTATTTTGTTGCAATCGATCATAAACTTCTTTCGATATCTTAATTGTGTTTGATTTAAATTTTCCTTATAGCAGGTGTGAAAAGCAGTATGTGTCACTCGGTAGCAAAATTATTTCCGTCTTGGGCGTAAACACTTGAATACCTCGCTACGCTCAAGATTCTACTTTAGAATCTTTCGCTTCACTCAGGATTCAATATACCGCCCTCGCCGTAAATATATCATTTTGCTCCCTTGAGACACAATCTACTATTGTAGTCCTGTCTCCTACTACATAATGTAACAAGCTAAGTTTCATTAATTTTTAGGGTTCCGTACCTCAAAAGGAAAAAACGGAACCCTTATAGGATCACTTTGTTGTCCGTCTGTCCGTCCGTCCGTCCGTCTGTCAAGACCCTTTTTCTCAGGAACGCGTGGAGGTATGAAGCTGAAATTTATATCAATTACTCAGGTCTACTGTCCCTTGAAGCTGTGAAAAAATCAAACTTCTAAGCCAACGCAATCAAAAGATACAGCCGTTTATGCCGCAAATTTTCGACACTTGCAAGGGAATCAAAACCTACAGGGTGCTTCCCGTGAACTCAGAATCTTGAAATTTGGTACGAAGCAACGTCTTATAGCATAGATAAAGGAAAAATTACGAAAACCATAAATTTTTAGTTACATCACATAATATATATTTTTTTAATAATTTTAAACTTACTACCCATTTCCTCATAAACGCGTAGAGGTATTAAATTGAAATTCATACCAAATACTCAGGTCTATAATACCTTTAAGCTGTAACAAAATCTAACTTCTATGTCAACGCAATCAAAAGAAACAGCAATTTAAGCTGCATATTTTGAAACTCGCAAGTACTCGCAAGGGAATCAAAACCTAAAGGGTACTTCCAGTCGACCTAGAATCTTGAAATTTGGCATGAAGCAACGTTTTATAGCACACATAAAGGAAAAATTCCGAAAACCTTAAATTTTTAGTTACATTACAAAATATATATTTTTTAATAAATATAAACTTATTACTTTTTTCCTCATGAACGCGTAGAGCTATCAAGTTGAAATTCATATCAAATACTTAGATCTAATTGCCTTTAACCCGTGAAAAAATGTTGTTGACATTGCAGGTTTGTACGGAACCCTCGGTGCGCGAGTCCGACTCGCACTTGGCCGGTTTTTAAGTACATTGTGTACTGGGCAAAATAAAATATATTTTGTATTTACATTCGTATTCGTATTTGTAAGTAATTTGTATCTGTATACTGTATTTATCTTTGTATCTGTATCTGTATTCCTATTTGTATTTGTATTCGAATATGATGCAAACGAAGCCGTGGTCACTACTAGGCGATTAGCGGGAAATAATATGCTTAGTTAAATGTTGACGAAGCAGAAGAGGTTTTTCAGGCAAGATCATCGTGGCAAGTGACCACTCCTGAACCGCGTTTCATAAAACGGCAATTCATAGTTTATTATGACAATTCGATGTACATTGAGTAGCCGAGTCCTCCCCCCCCCCTCCTCCCCCTCCCCCCGGATGCTTACGTAAACATTGGTGTATGCATTTTTCTTTTAATGTACCTATTCAAATCGTGAATCGTACCGAAACGAAACAATAAATTGGCGGAAGAAATTTAGACAAGTGAATAGCGCGCGGTAATTCCCCTAATCGGCTCTAACCGAGTACCTGAAAATGCGTTTCGTTTTCAAGCACAGACAAGTAAGGTTGCCATAGGTGTTGAAAACAAAACCGACTATATTTTGTAGAAAAAAAAGTAAAAAATAATCATCTATTGCTGACGTAATCACCATCCAGACCCCCCACCCCCTATGTCATCAAAAATAAGCAAAGCTAAGATTCCCTCACCCCTCCGTAGTGCACTATGTAATACTTGAATGCCCCCTTAATCAACTTTGCAATGTACATTGAATTGTCATTGTAAACCATGAATTGCAGTTCTCTGCCTACCCCTCCAGGATACAGGCATGAGTTGCATTACCACGCCAGAGTTCGCGGGTTTGATTCCCACTAGGGGCCGCGGTACATACCGCCGTTCTTTGTACTTACAAATTGCCTCAGTCTGGACTTCTGGAGGTATGTCCATGATTGTGATGTCATTGTCTGGTTACCATAGCATAGCGTATCCTAGTTTGGGATCAGGGTAAGTGATTGTGTTGCGTGGAAGTTATTATTATTATGTATATAAATCAATTATGGTTCACCCGTGCACTGTGAAGCGCTGCTAGATTTTAGTGCTTTTCCGTATGTGTACTCATTCAGCGACATCTGTAGGGATAACTTGGTACTATTTTATTAGAATTCGTTAATCGTTTAAGTTCTGTAAAGAAGTGGATTTAAACATCAATTCATTTCAGTATTTTTTTCTGTAATATCCCACGAATCGCAATAATCAACCCTGCAAATGCCCGCAATATAAGGAGCACCATAATTATAAGTTTTCGGTATATTGGACCGATTTTACGACGCGCCTCGTATTAGGGCGCAATTCGAAGACGAGTTTACGATTGCCGCTTTACGACTGCCCGTCGTCCCAACTGGGTATATTTGTATATTTGGAGCTTTGGAAGTGTCATCGTTGTTGGGTCGTTTCAGACTAGACAACAGCTTGCAGTTACCTTGACATATTTTTCGTGCGACGGCGAGCCAAGTGTGGTTTTATAGTGCCGCTTGAGCAGCGCGGGTGGTAAGCGTCGCGGGCCACGTGCGTCAAGTGTCTTGGATCGTTGCATAGTAAAACGCTGGGCCCGCGCTGATGGCAATATGGCTTACCACCCGCGGTAAGCGTCACTGTAAAACCACACTCAACCCGTGGTAAATGTATGAAAATTCATAAGTAGTAGATAGGAGACATCAGCGTGGGCTGAGCCTACCCCAAAATCTTCTAAGACCATCTCAAGATGTTAGGTTACTGCATACAAACATGCATTGGGATTCCGTGTAATAAACCATTGCTTTTCAGGGGCCAAATTAAATAACTGGTTACACTCCTGACTACGCTTGACTACCAAAACAGAGTCCGTGCACAGGACAAGAGTGTTTTTTTTTAAATTCCTTATTCAAGAAATTCCATAAAATACATATTTTCGTGCTAAAAGCCTAACTGTGTCCCAGTATAGGTTTATCTGTGAGATGAGATTGTGCTGTGTGCAAGTTATTTATTTATTTTGGTCACGCCTACTGACGGTTGAGTTCATTTAATATTTTGGCCAGTTAGGACGATGGGCACCGGGTTAAGTATTGCAAATTAAAACCATCGCCTGATTGCGCCCCGAACGTGTAGTCTAATTGTCTTGTTCAATTTACGTTTCGAGGACTTCAACTTGTAAAAGCGAATCCCATTCACCCCGAACATGAGCGAGCGAATGCGGTGGTGTCTCCATGGGTAGATCGATCGATGGACGCATATTATTCGGTTCGGGTTCGGTTCTAGACATGCACTGATGCCGGGAAACATCTTGAGCATAAACGAGGAATGAATTGAATATTAAACAATATCGGTTTCTCTGAGGAGGACTGCGAAAGTAAAAATATATTCAAGAAGAAATTAAAAAAGGTTTTGTTAAATAAATTGATTGATCTATAATACAATATAACCGAACTAAACATCTAATTTAAAAATCTTTTTGCATGTAACATTTAATGTTTGTTAAACTGCCCCCCTGTCTGTAGCACTGTTCCGATCACAAGCCGCAGGCGCAGGGCGGGCAGGGGGTTAGTCAAACATAGAAGTTAAGATAAGAAGTGCGCTATAATTCGCCAACAAACTGCCACGCAGTTTGGCGAATGATTTTATTTCGAGAAACAGGTATTATTATAAAAAAAAAAGAAAAGAAACTCTCTCTGAGAGAAGGCCTGTGCCCTACAGTGGGACGTATATAGGCTGCTTATGAAGTCAACCAATTGCATAGGCTCTTCTTAGATTTCTTCTTAGACTTCTTAGATGTGAAATATAACGTGATAAGTTTTTGAGCTATTTCAATAACACCTTATAAAATCTGGGCGAATACCAACCATTTTAGTCTCGCAATCGTAAAGCGTAGTGCATATTCCGCTTTACGTTTTAATTAACCATCGTTTTGGAACTATACAATTTTTATCACTCTTTTTCTCGTATTTAACAGCTTATTTTATCGTTTGAACCTGGAAACTAATTTGTCCTACTCGAATTATAATAAAGTTTATAACAATATTTAGATAATTTAATCAAATGGCAATAACCACAAAAGATATTATAGTCAATTGAAACTATGAATATTTTCCTTATAATCTTGATAAAATTCCTCGAAAGGCGTCCCAAGAATATCAGATTTCCAAGCACAGAAACAAGAAGTGTACAAATTGAGTGAAAAACTGTCCCAATGATGCCTTTAAATTGTCTGCCATATATGAAGACTATTCTCAATTTAACCCCTCAATTAACGTCATAACTAATCCCACTTTACACTTGAAATATCAACTTTTTATCTCACATAATAAAGCCTCATTTTCATTGTCAGCGTAACTGATACAATGTCTTTAACTCCGCCGAGTTGCGATTGTGAAAAGTAGTCTTACAGGATTATTCACCCCAGAAACTACAACTCTATTCCAGCGACAGTAAAGCATGTTATTGTCTGCTGCAGAAACTGCATTCAATCTCGGCCCTTTTGGCGCACTTTATACTTTATTTTCACAGTTTTAAGGAAGGGTTTTCTAAAGGACCAGCGCTTTTGAATGAGCAGTTATTTGTTTTAAAAGAGACTTTATAGCGGCGTGGTCGATTTGAATAAAAATACGATTTATATGTGTCGGAGGCTACTCGGAGTAGGGTTGGGGAGCCGGTTCGGCCCGGTTGGGTTGCCGGTGCATTTCTGAGTAAGTTATTAAGTTTCGGACCTGTCACTTTTGGCCTGCGAACGTTTTGCAGCTGGGTGCAGTTCGGTTAAAAAAAGACGGTGGAAAATTGGGGTACTGCCGTTGACAGCGGGCCAAGTACTACTGCTAGGCGGCAAAGAGGTTCCACCAAGTAGTGGAAGGTTGTGGTAGTGTAACGATACCTCTTTACAGTAGCTGGCCGGCGCAATCGTCGGGTTAGATTTTAAATTGAAAGGGAATGGTAACGTTTTGCTTGAGGTGTCAGTCGACGTCTAGCTGGGCTAGGAAATCGACGAGATATGGAAAAAATAGAATAGAAAAGTTATTATATACCAACATTTGAGCGATGGTAGCGGAGCGGTAGAACACCGGCTTCTCATTGGGGAGGTCGTGGGTTCGACCACGGCCGGCATGTACATCCCGGCATGTACCAATGACTTTGTTTTCTCAGTTATGTACGTTTGTGAAGTTATAGTAGCAATACCACTCGCTAACTGTGAAGGAAAACATCGTGAGGAAACCTGAGTGTCTGAGCTATTCACATACCACAGCGCTTGAAATCGCCAATCCGCGGTGGGCACGGGTGGTGATTTAAGCCCATATTCTCTCCCTGAGAGAAGGCCTGTGCCCTTCAGCGGGACGTATAAAGGCTGCTGTATTTAGGCTGGGCGTATGTATGTAGCGTGTTCTCTACTCTGAACTCAAATCAACCCATTAAAAGTCAGACTAAAAAACACTATAGGAAGGGACAGTACTAAACATCAACATACTGCACAGAGGCACTAGACGGTGACGTCCGGCGCAGTAGACTAAACGCGACACCTTGTATAAACACCGTGACACATTTCTGGCTAACCCGTCGGGAGGGGTTTATGCAGCAGGGATACGTCAAGGTCGAAGGATCGCAGCAGAGGTGAAATAAAAGCAAAGAAGTAGCTACTCCAGTAATAAAAGTTAATTCATAAATATGATGTACGCAATTTCATCTAAATCCGTTCAATTAATTATGGGTGAATATCATAATTGAATGTCTTAGTCGTAGAATGAATTTAGGCGTTCTGGCGTAAAAAAAACAACCAAACATAGATGCATACATATTTTGAATTAGATTAGGTTAGAACTCTTTATTTACCCTTTTGTTAGTTGGGCAAGCGTGCGTGCACGCAACGACTAATGAATGTTGAGGAAGCGAAAGTGATCTGTCAGAATCGTGGCAAGTGGCAGTCCTTGGTCTCTGCCTACCTCTCTGGGATACAGGCGTGAGTTTATGTATGTATATAATTAGTTGGGCAACGAAAGTCGAAACACAATTTGAGTTTTATGATAACATAACATAACATAAACTCACGCCTGTATCCCAGAGGGGTAGGCAGAGACCAGGGACTGCCACTTGCTACGATCCTGACAGATCACTTTCGCTTCCCCAACACTCATTAGTCGTTGCATGCACGCACGCCGGTTTCGGGTACTTTTTATCTTGCCCTTTGTTAATACATCCTCTATTTGGTCAAGGTATGTCCGTCTGGGTCGTCCCTTACCGGCCCTTCCATCCACATTCGCTCGATATATTTGTTTTGTCAATCTTTCTTCCTTCATCCTCTTCACATGTCCAAACCAACGCAACATTCCTTTCTCAATTCTTGTCACTACATCCTCTTTCATATTATGATATTTGACAGTTAATCTATTTAAGCTAAATACCATAAACATGGCCAGCCCAGATCTTGATTAAAAACGATTAAGTTGTTTCCATTTTCCTCACTTTTCAATAAATACTTAACTACAACTTTAGAATAACAACAAGATAGTATGTTAATTATAATTATAACACAATAATTATTATAATTACTCGATCATGAATATGTTTTTAAATAACGCGACTAATTGGAAAGGCTGAGACAACTTTATTCGAGTTCGTTAAGACATTCGTCAAAAAACCATAGCACGACGATGTTACAATGAAGCCATTTTAAAGGGAACTATGTGATTCTTGCATAAAATTACGCCAATCGCAAAATACCTCGTTCGGAAATATGCGAAAAATGCATTTTTTGTCACTAATTAAGTCTGGTTTACCTCTCGCTATCCAAGCCTTGGATGCAATTATTTGCCCCGTTAATAGCTTATTTTATGTTCTGGAATTTTCGTTGTTTTTTTCCCTTATTCGCGTTGTAAGGAAAGGTATTTTTATTTAGTTGTTAAACTGAAGGTTTTTCTGGCCACATTGCTTGAAGCACTGATACTTTAATTTCATGTCTTGTCTAGGCACGGTTAATGTGATAGAAGAGCCACAATATCATTAAACTCTTAAAGTGAGAAAACACACTTTGTACCATTTTCTTTTTTGAAAAAAACAAGCTAAGTTATTCAGTCAAATACTTAGACAATATTTATGAGTATTAATACTTATGCTTAAATAATTGCTTATGAGCATCGCAAGTCATTAAAAACCAGCTAAGTTTGAGTCGGACTCGCGCATGGAGGGTTCCGTACTATTATCTATACAACATTTGAATATTTCAAGCGACTTCCTGTTGCCGTTATTAATATCGAGCAAAAAACGGCAAAAAATCACGTTTGTTCTATGGGAGCCCCCCTTAAATATTAATTTTATTCTGTTTTGATATTTATTTTATTTATATTTATTATATTTATTTTATTTTTTGTTATAGCTGCAACAGAAATAGATCATCTGTGAAAATTTCAACTGTCTAACTATCACTGTTCATGAGATAAAGCCTGGTGACCGACAGACAGACAGACAGTTGAATCTTACTAATAGGGTCCTGAACCTTAAAAATACTAAGCTAAGTTCTGCCTATGCGATTCAAACTCAATCACATACTTAACATAAAATTGTTTTTTCTATGGTTTTCAAGTACAGAGTGACAAGATAACTTATTAATTTTTTAAGATTATCTAATCTTACAGTCCATTAAATTAAAAAATTAAAGCCCTATCACACTATATTGGAAACTGCAAGTAAAAGCCCTTATACGAAAGAAGCGTAGTAGAGGAATTTATTTGTAAAACTAACTATGCAAATTATGGTTAACAGTGTAAACTCCGGTTGCACACTCTTGAATGAACTCGTCCGACAAAAAATGTCACAAAAAATCGGGACCTAATTGAGCGTGCACCAAATGAAAGCCAATCTTGTAACCCAAAACTTTAGGAGGCTATGCGATTTTGTTTTTGTTTTATTATCTGCTGTTTTGTTTACCGTTTTGGGCGGTTTTAAAAAAGTTACATGTTTCTGGAAGGGTTTGGTTACCGTCAGGTAACTTTTATTTTGGAACATGATTATGTTGGTTTTCCTTTTGGGCAAATTTAAGGATTTTTGAAGATTCAATAGAGGACCGAGTGTGCTAAAAGACACGTGAAATGGCAAATTTTATCCAAATCTCTTCAGCCGTTTATTCATGGTTGGGTGACAAACATCTAATCATTTGCATTATTTCAATAAAAGTCAAATGCCATATGTATGACAGATCATCATTTGCTCAACAGATTTGGCAGTTTTTTTTTTGTTGTGTTCGTAAGGTTTGTATAAAAGAAAAAAATCTACTGTATGGACAATCGTATGGTTGTATTGGTTGTATTGTATTGTGAATCCGGAATAAAGCTAATAATGTGTGGACAGCGACTATCAGGTCAGCTAGTTTATAATTTGTAATAGTGGGATTTACTGCAAAATTAACTAAATACACATTGTAAAGCAAAAACCAAGATCATGACTATTACGTAGTTTGACAAAAATAAAAATCTTATATTTTTTTTGTAATAACAGAAAAATTCAAAACTAAAATTAATTTAATACAATTCAGGGTTCCCCAACCGCTTAAAAGCTATTTTCTCAGCGCAGCGCGTTCCGTATGCAGCGCAGAACTAAAGCTCTCTATTCCCACTGCAGATCGAATCGCTAATACGCGCCGCATGCGCCCGCGCAAGTTATGGTCTCGCTCGCGGTAGGTTCATTACACTCGAGCTATGGTTATTGTGTGTACAATACGTACAGTCGACATCACATCGTTCCTTACAGTAGGGGTTCCCAAACTTTTTTACTCCGGGTAGTTCATTCGAGGTGCCGAGATGGGTGAGGCCTCTGGCTATTTTTTTTAACATCGATTTGATACCTAAACCTATCATAATGTCAACTTTTTCACGAGAACTGGTATTACGTGATATGAATGTATGGGATTTGAAACCGGCGGATGGTGAACAAAACATAAAGTATAGGTAGATAGAATATTCTTTATGGTATGTACACCAGGAATTACATATGAGAATTAAACAATAATATAGTAAGGTACTTACTAAACGTAATTACTAAACGTAATTTCTTCCAGACAACCATTGATGGAAAAAATTGAGAAGCTAGATGTCGGGTAGGCGGTGCAGTGCAATTGAACAATACTAAGCAAGATATTTCTATATTGAACCTGTTAAATTATGACCTTGAAAAGGACAATTAAAAACCTTTGCTATGGTGTCCCGATCGGGTCCTTTAAAGTTCTACAGATTAAACACATACATAAACGGTACATAAAATAATGAAAGTACTGGAACTGTACGACACGAAAAAGCCAATATTGAAAGGTTACTCACAAGATGAAAGCCTCCAACATGTCTCAAAGGAGAAAGAGAAAGAACGCTAGCCTTCTTCAAGAAACTATCTCCAAACCACATCTACCTCTAAAAGCGACGTCTTAATTGCCCACAGTTCACGAGCGTTAACCCTTCGTTGCAGTAAAATCTATGCCAATATTAACCCGTGACTTAAAACTGGACTGCATACCCTCTAATAGTGCCTTTTACGTATCTGTCATCGTTGCCATTAGCCCACTCGAAACCCGACTCTAATGTCCTTCAACTAAGGCGTATTTCCGGCCGGTTGTGAGTCTTTCGCAGTCGTGAGTAGGGAATCTAATTAACACCTAAGTGTACAGATAAATTTGGCCGATAACAGTGTATGGTTGGTCGGGGCGAGTGGTTTAAAGGAATGGTGATCGGTTGGAATTTGGTGTGCGGTACTAGCTAGGCGGAAAGAAGTGAAACTTCTGTTCACAGACAGCAGATTTGTTCCGGACTTTTCTAACTAATTTAAAATGCACAATGTTTGGCATTCGATTAAAAAGTTTATGTAGCTACAACGTGTTAGGGGCCATTCATCATCATCATCATTATCATCAGCCATTTGACGCCCACTGCAGGACATAGGCCTCCCTCAGAGTTTTCATAACCATGAAGGGTTTTGCCATGGGTTGGCGATCGCAGTATGCTGTTGGAATCTCAGGAAGACGCCGCTGCCCGTCTCCTGGTACATAATTGATTTCCTAAGTCGCCTTCTACGACATCCACGGAAGGAAATGGAGTGACGCTATTCTTAATCCGGCGCCACACGGAACCACACAGGGGCCATTCATCATCATCAAGCGGTCTTCTCACACTTCCCCTTGGGAAAGTGGAGGGTCGGGGTCAGGGCGGGGCCCTCTTCCCGAGGGATCTGCCGCTGTCCGCAGCTACGGACAGGTCTATGGGTGGCCTTCCAGGCGGTGGTCTTCGCTGGGGGTCGCAGGTGGTTTCTTCAGTTGGAGTTGGCCGTGGACTCGACCAGGCTTCGGGGGAGGGGCTTGGCGCGGCCGTCGGGCGGTCGCGCGTGCAGAGGTGCCAGCCCACGCAGATGCTGCAGCTGCGACCGGTCCGCACGCGCGAACATGTCGGTCGCCAGCCGCGCCACGAAGGCGTCCAGCTCCTCCCATCTGAGGTCCCTCGCGATCGTCGCATTCCTCACGTAGCGAGGCGCGCCGACGATGGTGCGCAGGGAGAGGTGTGCCATTCAACTATTACGTAAGCAGATATAATACAGTTATTTATCCCCCCGTCCCCCTCGTCAGCAAAAGTAAGCAAAGCTCTTATTTCCCCCACCCATGCTTACGTAAGCATTGGTATACGCATTTTTCTTTTAATGTATTCTGGTTTTAGCATTGATTCACGAGCAGCAGTTAAGTCTAGAAATAAGTAAATAATTTTGTAGAAAATCCGAAAAAATAAACACCATCCAGACCCCCCACCCGCATGTCATCAAAAATAAGCAAAGCTAAGACCCCCCCGGCCTCCTTTAGTGCTTACGTAATACTGGCCATTCAGCCTTATTGAAACAATGTAAAACCTTAAAAAATATTAGTTAAACCACTTTCGATAAGCAAAATTGTAATATTCATAATTATTTTTATTTTTCATACCATCTTGAAACTTGACGCGGTCGGCCTTAATGCCAAAAATAAAAAAAATACTTCTGCTTGTTATTGGAAAAGTCATTAGTTTAATAGTAAAATCTGAAGATATTGTTTTCAGGTTTCAATAACAAATTGTATAAAACGTTTCTTGAAAACATAGCGGGTATAATTATTTTTGCTATTTTCAAGTGGTACTCCTAGCAAAAATTCCATGGTAACGAGTAAAAATCCATTTTTCGGGAAGGTAAGTTAACTTCGATACACTCTGTATGTAAAAATGTTATGTTCCTACATCAATTAAACATTTCAAAACAAAAGCCATTCACCTTCAAAGCTGCAATAATTTCACCTCGTAAAAAACGTACCAAACTATGCACTGAGATAATTAAAAGAACATAACAACGCCGGGAACCGAACCCGAGACCCCGTTATCGATGCAGCTAACGAGAATGTAACTCTAAACCGCAGAACCATTGCAACTAGACTTGCGCAAAGTGTGTCCTTAGAGGGAGTTGTTATATCTCATATCTTTGCTCACCGGGACACACTATATATTATGTATCATATCTGGATCACCACTTGTATCCTAGCTCATACGACATACAATCGAGTGAGTGTGTGTGGAAACAAGAGCCGTACGACACAAGTGGTGAGAGAATCTAGTCTATCTGTTTCCTACTTTATCCAGCTCACGCGCTCTTTTTTATACTATCAGTCTATTCAAATAAGAGTTCAAACCAAAAAGAAAATGTATATCTACTAATTAACTTTTGACACTTTATGTACGGTCTAATTTATAAAAACACGATTCCTCTAAAACACTCCTCAGAGGCAGTTTCAATAATCTGTGGTTGCCTGTTTCCCTTTACGACAGACTATTTAAAGTGCCTCTGAGGAGTGTTTTAAGGAATCTTTTTTGTAAATAAGAAGACTTTTGAAACTACGAAATAATAAAAAAACATCGGCACGCCAAATCGGATAACACGAGCTACCGTGACCTTCAATTGCAAACTAAGTATGTACTTTATTCAAAACGTAAACAATGCATTTGCACGTGTAATTTTTTTTCTTTTTTAACTTCTTTTACTTTTATTAAGACTACTTTTGACTTTCCTGTGCTTTGCACCAAACAAAGATATCAAAAAGATAACGAAATCGACAGGTCGTTAAATAAAGCGTGACAAATATACATGATTACCGTCTCTACCGTTCATCTTATTAGTACGAGTACAGCGACTGAATGCCCGATGTTGACCGAAGAAGCCACCCGTACCAATAGCGATCAAAAAGATCACAAAGTCGATACATTTGTAGGTATCTGGTGACCCCTTTCTCGTCGCTCGTTTATTACTACGACGAGAAATGCGGCCGAACGCATCCGATTTCAGCCGATCGGTCACGGTCTCGCTCTCGCACACTGTTTGTGAGCTAGATAAAGTACCAGGAGCTAGGTAGGTAGATGACTACCGTACTGAGTTGAGAGCATGTGTGAGGGAGCCAGATATAGTTGGCATCCCTGGGATATGAGTGGGACACACTTGACGGCGAGGGAGATGTGTATCCTCTCATATCTGGCTCCTGAGTTACCCAAGGCTAATTGCAACGTGCAATCTACATTGAGCATACCAACACTTGAGCGACCACAGCCCGGTTACTATGGACACCGGTAAAAAGTGCAAAGTTGCACTTTCATGAAAGTGCCAGAAATGTAAACAAATTATTTACACTGTGCAACGTCGAGCACGATGACAATACATCTACCATAATTAGCTCTGCGGATCAAGTTAAACCTGGTTGGAGTCTTCCGAAAACATTAGCACAAGTTCCTTCTTCCTCTGTGGTACAACGAAGTGGATACGAACTTAAGACAATAAACATACATAAGCAGCCTAATACGTCCCACTGTAGGGCACAGGCCTTCTCTCAGGGAGAGAGTATGGGCTTAATCACCACGCGTGCCCACCGCGGGTTGGCGATTTCAAGCGCTGAGGTGTGTGAATAGCTCAGACACTCAGGTTTCCTCACGATGTTTTCCTTCATCGTTAGCGAGTGGTATTGCTACTTTAACTTCACAAATGTACATAACTCAGAAAATGAAGTCATAGGTACATGCCCGCACTGGGGATCGAACCTGGGTCTCTCGCTTCCGAGTCCGATGTTCTACCCACTAGGCTACCACCGCTCAATAAAGACAATAAACATGAAATACGCTTATTACGCCTTATTGCACACAAATAAAATTAAAAACTTAAATAGGTAACAGGTAAGTTTTGGTGTATGAAAGCGGACTTATTTCAAAAGAAATTTCTTCCAGCAAGCCCAAGACACCTGTCTTAGGCTAAGGATATATATATATATATATAAAGATAAGTTACATAACCAAAAATAATAACAATATTACTTATAATATAATGGAAAGGAAGTGCTCTTTCAGTTTTACATGGAACTGTGACACAGACGGACAGTCTCGGATTTCCTTAGGCAGTAAGTTCCACTGGCCAGCAGCACGCACGGAGAATGAGGTGGAGTAGAACTCAGTGTTGCAGACTGGGACTCGCAATGCTCTGATATCACACGCTCTCTGTGGTCTGGTTTGCAGATCGCAATCCAATGAATCAAATACGACTGGAGTCATTGGATTTTTTTTGCAAATACATACTGTCGAAAACTTGCGTAGGTCGATTGCTGATACAAAACACCTTTACATTTGTTTTGCATAGTCGTTTGCAAACGTAACTGCCCAGAGTGTGTAGTCCGCACAAATCTTTTTGACGGAACGTCTTTAGTGTATGTGTGAATAATTGACTACTTTAGTAATTGACTAACAGTATTTTAGTACGCATCACGCTACGTCAATTACTCACACATACCTACACTGTAAAGACAGTAAGCGATGTGCAAACGATCTGTGACTATGTTCACGTTACCGCCAAAAAGATCTGTGCGGACAAACAGATTTGATGTTGAATCGCGATACGATATCGACCGGTCGTTGGTTGAGGTTGAGGTTAAAACAATTTATTTATTCTATTATCACAGAATATTATGCGGAACAGTGAAACTAATATATTGCCCGAGTTTGCGAGAAAATCCGGGATGAGTTAGCGATGGACACGTAAGAACATTTTTCTTGTTTATTTGCTAAACAAAAGTCCGAAAACCTCACGTACGAGTCACATCCCGCGTTCCCCGCATATGAGACCCGAAATACGTACCTACATGCGGAGTCAAATTCATTTATTTGTCGGGCACTTTAATGATAAATATTTATTTTGGGAAACAAGGTAATTTATTTTACACTGGCCCGGAAAACTTTATATCGCCTCAGAATAAATAAAAATAAATCTTACTTTTTTCTTTCATAAGAAAAAAAAAAAGATTTTTTTTTTCTCCTCCTGACAATAACAAACAACAATAAAAGAATTAGCGAAATTGGTCCAGCCGTTCAGGCTTGATGCCGTGATCAAGGGAAATAGGGATTCATTTTTATAGTATAACTAGCTGTTTCAGAGGAGTTCGATAACAAACACTATGCCACGAGATTCTTGTATATTAGATATACGTAGATTACGAAATTAATAATTAGAATAGCAACATTCGTTGTACCGTTTTGTAATCATCATCATCATCATCATCAGCCATTTGACGCCCACTGCAGGACATAGGCCTCCCTCAAGGTTTTCTTAACCTTGAGGGGTTTTGCCATAATCGCCACGCTTGGCAGGCGGGTTGGCGATCGCAGTATGTGGTTGGAATTTTTCAAATTGCCGTTAACGTTTTTTTACGTTCAGAATACGGCTAAAGTCAATATTAAACGATATTCATTACATCATCGGAACGTCTGGTAGACCCAGTAAAGCCAGTAGCCAGATGGTCGGCATGACTGGAATGGAAACACGGAATTATTGATTGCATTGCAACTTCCAGTTAACCTTTACTGAGTTGAGTAGATATAATAAATAAATAAGGATTCTGTTGACATTTTGGTTAATTTGCTTGGACGCACTTTAGTTTTGAACGGTTTGATGTGCATTGGCACTTTGTAATTATTATATGTGCGAGTAAATCGGAAATGAGATGACAGATTGTGAGGGCGATGAATCACCTCTGCCTTTTTCAAAAGCCATCAAAATACGTGCGTAGTTTTGCCATATTTTGATGTAGGTAATTCAGCTTTTCTCTACATGTAAACAAACCTTTGATAACATTGGCCGCATATTCATATACTTCCCGCGTCAGGACTCAGGCCTTCTTTCAGAGAGTTTAGGCTTAATCACTACGTGTGCCCACCGCGGATTGACGATTTCTAGCGTTAAGGTATAGAAACACCTCCGACTCTCGACGTTTTCCCTCACGTTGGCGAAAGGTATTGCTACTATTATATTCACAAATGTACGTAACTTACAAAACAAACTTACTGTTACATGCTGGGATTCACACCTACGACCTCTCGAATGTGAGGCCAGCGACTACCATGGTTCATAGAAGTCATGGCGAGTCTCGAGGCTGGAAAAGAAGGGCGTGCCCTGTGGGCGGAAGTCTGCTGAACGTTCACTTACCTCTCAAGGTGTTGGCCCCGTACAGGGGATGGTCGTAGGGCACGGGTCGGTACGCGGGGTGGAGGGCAGCGAGGTAGCTCAGCTCGCTAGTCGCCCCCGCCGCGGCCGCCGCCGCTGCAGCCAGCCTGGGGAGAAGAAACCAGCGTTAGATGGCACTTGAAGTCTATGGGACTGTTATACCCTTACCGTCTATACTATATTGCTGACAATTAGTCATCCTTCCTAAACCAGCATTCTCTCGCACTCAAATCCTTCAGGCATCTCGTCACACCAGTCTCATTCCATACTCCTTAACTTTTGTTATAGTTTCCTAATTCGTGTAGTCAAAAACTCTTTTGTTTTAACCCAAATCCGAGACCTCTTGTAACAGAATGCTGTGGGATGACGAGAGAAGAGAACGAGTCTTAAACAATCTTTGTAATTGGCAGATGTGCTGAAGATCGAAGGATCATGTAAGAGGCCATAACTGAACTATGTTTCTACGAAGACGATGTCTCGAGAGGATTGACTATATATAAATATATTTATCTAGTAGACAATCATAAATTAATAGTATTCACTGTTTATAATTAAAAATAACTAAATATAGAAAACTGTGCCCATATCGCCGCCTCTGGGAAGGGTACCCAGTATGCTGGCAACGTTAACTCGTTGGATAGCGAGACTTATCCTCTGCCCGAGGTAATAGCCAGCCCAGGGGTCCCTGGTCATGTCGATAGTTCTTTGAAGAACAGTCGCGCCTCGGGCCCCCATGGTCCGAGTGTCTCGACACCAAACGGCACAAATACGTGACTGTGCTAGAGTCCTGTACTTGCGCCGCTTCTAGTAGACAGATGGATGGATACTGAATGAAAATGGAAGAGATCAGAAAGAAGTGGCATGTCTTGGAGAGTTCAGAGTGGACGAATGTGGCCTAATAAATTTTATTTGAAATTCAGGGAATGAGCTTTGGAATTCCTTGTAGCTTTCTTGCATATAGAAAATATAAGAAATAAAATACTTTGACGCATATTTTGTAAATGGAAGCTGAAAGCAGAGCAAAAGTATTACCTTAATAATCGAAATCGAAAATTGAGTTTTCCAGAGCACGACCAAAGGACACAAGACACAGCGAATTATAAGAATAACAAACAAGATTCAGGTGGTCCTATTCAAGGCAGCCGAGGCATTTTGTGGACACGACCGTGCCAGCTTCAAGGACTAACAATAGGGTTCCTGCAGGAGCAAAAAGTGGTCTGTCGCATACCCTGTGACGTCAGACCGTCTGGACGCTCAGGTGGGTTCACTTTTGGAACAAGAACACGGTTTCGTGGACGATTGCAAAGGTCCAATGTCCGTTGGGCCTGTTTTGGGTCAAAATTGTTGGTGATGTTTAGATTTCTGGATGAAAGACCGAAATGAACTTGATCTATTAAAAGATCTTATTTCTTAAGAGCTTGTGAGGTGATGTTGAAGATATTTCAGCTTGTATGTCCCTCTCCATTTATAATGTAAGCTGCAAGTTTCCCAAACAAATAATAATAATAATGACTCTGTCCGATATAAGATCGGCATTTTGTTCGATAATTATGACATGATCAATAGGATTAACGAAAGTTTTAAATTAGGAGGTGTGCAGATAGAACCATTACTCACAAGGAACAATAACACGAAATAGAACGTAAATCCAGAAACAAAAGCAACTAACCCCACAGACCGTACAAATGAAAACAATACCGCAGGCCGCGCGGCTCATAATAAAATTATTAAACAAATCAACTTCATAACATAATGCGGGGCCGAGAAAATTGTCGGGTGGGCCCTGACTGAATAAAGAAATTATCCAACTAAGGCAGGAGGATCGCTCGATCCTACGAACAAAGACGTAGCCCAAGAGGAAGAAAAAACGAAAAAAAAAGATGGCGGGCAAGAAAATAAACAAGTGAAGCCACTCTCGCGCCCCGGGTGACGTCTTCATGTAACCCGTCCCCTTCGCGCGTGGATGCTGTGAAGCGACTCGTGTAGGTGCGACAGGGATGGCGGTAGTCGCCGCGTTGGGTCCGCGGGTCGGAAGAAAGTTTTCGAAACTGTTCGCCGCTGGGTGCTGG
This sequence comes from Yponomeuta malinellus, assembly GCA_947308005.1. Lineage (NCBI taxonomy): Eukaryota > Metazoa > Arthropoda > Insecta > Lepidoptera > Yponomeutidae > Yponomeuta > Yponomeuta malinellus. The sequence goes on from OX371019.1 coordinate 5,213,911, forward strand.
CTGGAACGAGTTTTGTTAAAAGGATTTGCGCGTGGTTTTTCGAATGTTTATGAATAAGTAATTGGTGTCTTTTGGGTTTTCCTTGTTAAAATATAACTGTAACACCGAAAAAATATTTTTGACTGAGCAGGTAAATCAGAATAGGTAAATCTGAATACTTGATCAAATTACTTGTAAATTTTATTTTTAACATTGGTATTTTGGATAAGCCGATGTCATAATCAAATAAATAACAATCAATAAATCAAAACAAATACCGAATGTCAGCGGCCTAAAAAAACAACGCATGATCCACCGCTTCGCGAGCCCGTCCAGAATTGATTGTTTTTTTGCTTTGCGCATACGCATGCATTCGCAGCCCGGAGCTTATACGCACGTGTGCATTTCGTTTGTTCGAGTCTCGGAACGTACAATAACAATAATTTATTTAAAACTTAATGCACAGAACCGACAGGTACACACAGAAGCTCTTGACGAGTTGGTGTAGAATCTACCGACATTCTATTAAGTAATCCCTAAAACCCCACATGGATTCAAGCGCTTCTCATGACTTACGTAGATACAAGATGAAGTGGCTATACATTGTTTTAATAACAATAATAACTTCCACACAATGCAATCACCGCGTATAATAATTATGTTTTTAAATGTTTCTTGAATTTCAAATTGAATTTGTTTTTTTTTTTAAGAAAGCCTCAATAACAATATTTATTTATATTTCGTCGTCATATTTCAATATACATATTGGAATATTTTTAATAATTTGCTGAGTTTTCATGAGTAGGTATAAAAAACAGTGTATTTAATACAGCGCAATTATGAATATAAACGGTGTTTTGGTAGACGAAAAACAAAATGGAATCACGAAAGGGTAAAAGAGGACATGTTTAATCCGGCCCCGGATAAAACAATTTAAAACAATAGGTACAGGTACACTTTATTGCTAACAAAACATATAAAACGAAAATATGTACAAACACGAGCTTATCTCTGCAAGAGATTTTATTCCAGAAAACCTTGGGAAGATCGGAGAAGCATTTAAAATGGATCAATCTTAAAATTCAAAAAATTCAATTCTTTTCTGGTTCTGCAAAGTGTTTTGTATCTAATTCATCAACAATTTACATCCGTGCACTGTAAACGCGCTGTCGACTACACTATGGATTTCATAATACCGGGAATCTGTATTCTTCTGCCGTATATATTTTGTGCTCAACGTCTGGGGATACAAGACAGCTTTATTAAAAAACTGTTTCGGAATCCTCTCGTATTGTTTATTCGCACCGGCAACAATGTAACGCCTATAATGTACATTTAAGTGCAACGACATAATGACACATATTTGCAAACATATACTTAATGTCTAACGCACTGTTATTAGTAAGAAGGTTTTAAAAATATCTGTCTAACCTTAAACCGGTAGTTTTAACCGCGGACAGTTGGTTTCATACACCTACTTACAACATGCATTATTAAATCTTTCTACCCCTTGCACTATCCACATAACCCAAGGTTAGCTGGAAGAAAATACTTACTAGTAGAATAACCTCGCCTTTGTACAAACACCCCTTTTGTGCAATAAAGTATTTTTGAATTTGAATTATAACATTGAGTAAAACACAATCCAAGATTCTACCCCTGATACCAACTGTCGTTCTTTGACAAATAACACTAACCAATCACGTTATTGCTGTACGATGTACAAGTGTGTGATAAAAAAAAACTGTGCAAATACTTTGGTAGAAAAAAAACTGAGGAACTATGTCGTCGGGTGGCAATAAACACTCACAAGCTCAAATAAAGCCGCAGAAGAAACTGTTAATTGATAGCAAAAACTAAGCAACGCAATGTAGTTAATGCAATCGCCCCGCGAATACTGACAGCCGGTCATTTTCGATTCTGCCCGCGTCGCACGGTGGCAGCGACTCAATCAGTAACAACCACTTCATACATGTTGCATGAAAACCTGTACCCGGCCGAGATAGGGAATGACCGAAGATCCGTCGCGACTTCGCGAGCCGCTGAAAGCTTATTCTGATGAACGAAACACTACCCCCTCGGTATACTTACTGGGTATACGTAGGCCTAGCTCGTATTCGAACACTACCCAACCAGAATCATCATCATCATCATCATCATTCAGCCACAAGAAGTCCACTGCTGGACATAGGCCTCCTCCATGGATTTCCAAAAAGACCGGTTGAAAGCGGCTTGCATCCAGCGTCTTCTTGCCACTTGGATGAGGTCATCTGTCCATCTTGAGGCTGGCGTAGGAACGCTGCGCTTGCCGATATGTGGTTTCCATTCGAGAACTTTTCGGCCCTATCGGCCATCAGTTCTGCCAGAATACTTACAGTTTATACCCGGCAAGAAATGAATATACGTGTTCCACATACATATATAATAAACTCGCGCCTGTGTCCGGGAAGAGTGGCTGAGACCAGAGTGTGCCACTTGCCACGATCCTCTTTCGCTTTATCAAGATTCGGAGCCGCTGCATGCACGCACGCCATATTCTTCCACTGCTGGATATAGGCTTTCCCCAAAGCTAGCCACTTCTGTCCTCGGTAATCCTCATCCATTTCATTTTGTACACCGACTCTAACAATTTAGCTGGTTTGAATTCACAGAACAAATATACGAGTAGAAGTCACAAAATGAGTTTTAAAAGAGTTCTAAGTTACTGTTCTAAATATCACCAAACTCAGTTTAAATCTGGATCAGCTCACTGAAACAGTATCTAGTCTAAGACTCATGCTTCTGTGTGTTCTAATTTCTGCAGTGAAACTACTTAAACCTATAATATAAATGATGGTCTCCGCAATTTAACCACCAGGCGGCGCTACTGGGCAGGTAGTTTGTTATTATTTTGATGAGTTGATTTAAAAAGCTATCAGACTTTTATGAGCCTCATTCCTTATTATTTTATCACAAAAAATGACGATTCGATTTTCAGTCCCGTGTAACCAAGCAGATTAAATTCCTTGTTCAAGAGTCAAGACACATCGGTCGAAGTATACCGAGTCCTTTATAGTAAGTCCAGCACTTGAGCGAAATACGGCGATGTAAAATACGTTACTGATTGACTGCTGGCTCTTTGAAGAAATGTCCAATTAATTTTTATTGCCTGCAACACAATGTTTTCTGTGGCGCACTTCGTCTTTCTTGGTGCACGAGTTGGATTCCTTGCATTCTATCCAGGAGATGGATCTGATCTACAATTCGCATTACTAGACTCTTTTCCACTTTTTCAGGTAGGTATGCATTTGATTTTCTGTCACGCTCGGGCTCACGCTGTGATTCCGTTTCAACGAGCACTAATGCTCCTTGCGTCTTTTATAGCCGACTGCAAAAGCAAACGAGGGTTATGATTTTCGCGCGTGTATATGTATGTTTGTTTCTGACAACTTATAAGGTTGACGGCTTCAACCGATTTTGGTAGATGTGGGATCAAATAAAAGGTACCTATCAGTCAGCTGTCATATTGTTAGTAAAAGAAAACACACTAAAACAAAAGAACATGTTATAAAAACAAAAAAACCGACAGATAGAAATTCTTAAACAAGGCTTAGATGAGCCTGTTGAATTTTCAACCTTATCAGGCGGGACTAAATTACCTACTTACTTACTTACCTACAAGGAATCCAATGAGAGGCCTAGGCTTAGTGAAAGTCTTTTAGAAGTCGGGATTTTTGTTTTAATATCATGTTTTTTTTTTGTTTGAATTAAGTATAAATACAGGCCTGCTTTGCTAAATACAAATGTTTATTACATTTTAGCGTTTTGTCTTAGACATTCGATCTGTTTTACAATATGTGGCAGCGGTAGTATACCTAAGTATACCTTTTAGACTGTCTACTGCCCGCTTCATGCTACTACTTACGATCAAGTTGAATCACTGAGCAAAAATTTTCATTTAGTCTTACGACGTCTTAGCTCTGCCTTATTTTCGTCTGTCTGACGTTATTACTCCATCATGTGGTGTGATTTATTTTTTATTTATTCTAAAAGTGTGGCATATTGTCTCACTTAAGGCGGCGACGGTGACCGGTGTCGGGCAGAAGCGATAAAATATAGTCATTTTACAATAGGGGCTGTACGTGGAGCCTCCCGCGGCGAGCGTCTTTGGAGAGGTTCCCAGAAAGGATGGAGTGAAATCTGCAGCGTTCACGCAAGCGTATACAGGTTGTTTCAGATGAGGTTCGTTATTATTGAATCCTACTAATATGATAAATGAGAAAGTTTGGATAGATTGATGTTTGTTACTCAGTCACTGCAGAACGGCTGAACAGAACTGAATGAAATTTGGCACAGAGATAGATTATATAATATATAATCTCTGTGCCTCGGCCGTCGCTGAAAATCAGCAAAATATTTGTTTTATGAATGCGGGTATTTGTTTAATGCTGAGATACGGTCTTTTTGGGCTACTGTGGCACAAGTAGTACCGTATGATTTTACGAATTAGGTATGTAATTTGATGGAATGTAATTGGAGAATTTTATTTTTATTAATTGTTATAATCTAAGTTGCATGTAAGTTGTAGAGATTCGAAATTTCGCCGATGCCTGCACTTGCCCATTAGCTCAGTTGGGAGCGCTGGCACGGTTAGCCAGAGGTCGCGGGTTCAAGTCCCGTCATGGGTGGAATTTTTAGCCTCTAAATAGGTTTTAAATGTAATTTGCGAACTTTTTTTTAATTAATTGTTATTATTTATTTTTGTCACGAATCTATCATTTTATGGTATCATTTTCGTGTTATGTGTGTGCGTCTCAAAGCGCAAACAAATGTTTTATTTATCTATCTATCTAATTACCTATAAAATGTTATTGGTTTGCCAAACGTGCAAATGATAACCTTATGTTTTTAAGTAGCAGTCAACAAAAAGTAGTAGTCAACAAAAAGTTGGCACTTCCACTGGCCCTCGGATGATTGAAACAGTGACCGTAAAGAAATAACTTTCAACAAAATGAAGACATTTTTTAACGAAAATTTTAGGCTATAAATCGCCGCACGCTATACCGTTTAATAAAGCGTAAAATTCCGGCCAACCGAGCCGCTTCGAAAACAAAAAAGCAACACACTGTAAATAAGCCCACCATTTAAAGTTTCATCGTGTTAATTCTCGCCAAATGGGTCCAAGGAGCTTGTCCTTATATTTTTTCCTCTCATTTCAATCCCAATTTTGGGATGGCACCTTAATAAATCTGTCTAGAGCCCATTCAGTGACTTGAGAATTAAGCTTCGGTATTATTGGCCGCGCTAAAGCCTGATGAAGCGGTGTGCGGTGCCGGTTGAAATCGGCTGAATGGTTGGACGAGGATACAAGACATTATCGGGTTATAAATATTGGCATTGGCAGCGAAGGTCAGCGGGAAAATCTAAAGGATACAAACGACACATCTGTTAGGTCCGATTGTAAAATTGTATTTGTGGAAATGTAATGTTTAAGGATTACCATAGTTACGTTTACCGTGGCTTTCTTTGACTACCATCGTCCATGGAAGCCCTGGTTGAATTAAAACTACAATGAATTGTTCCGTGTGAACGCACCTTGAAGATACAATATGTCAGACTAAAGAGGACACGCATTTCTTTAGCCAACTTACGCGAGGACAGAACCTAGTTTTAGATGCCCGTTTGATTATTTATTTCGTGTTAGTTCAGCCTTCTCATAACAGAGTAAAATTCCCTAAAGGTAATTTAAATAACTCCTCAGTTACTCGGGCAGATGCGTCTTTTTGTCAACCTGCACTGGTATCGTTATTGATGACGTCACCCCATCAGATACCGCAGCGTCGGACAACATTCCCTGCGCTTGCGCACGCCCGCCACAGTCATGGGCGATAATTGGGCGTCATCGATAATGTCTAGGACTCGGTTGTAATTAATAATGTGGGGAAAAAACAAGTGTTCGTGTAGATACGTGGTGGAATTGTTAGCAGATGAAAAGAGGTTGAAAATTGATCAATTTTGTTAGTATCTACATACCTACTTAGCTGATTTTTGTTAACGCTTGAGGCTAGTTGACAGTTCAGAAATAAATAACGCTCAAGAACAAGACAAATATATCGTTTAAATTGAAGGTAAAAACCGGTACAAAAAATAAAATAGCCTAAAACATTATTAATGAGAAAATATTTATCAGTAAACATCTTTAGCATCATCATGCTATACCAACAAGAGAATATTGTAGAAACTCACTAACAGGAAATACTAATTGGGACACTATGACAACAAAAAAAAAAAAGAATAAGCCCTTAGCGATATGCCCTACTCACTATCACATTTCTGTAAACAATTTCTTCCAAATTGTACGGAAACTAAAATATCAATCCACGCCCACATCTAACGAACACAAAATTAAGCATCAAGAATAGACCATAGACCAAACAACAAAATACACGTACACACACAATAAAAACACAGCCATTCACAATATAAACTGCAGAGCACGCCGTAACGAGCAAGCCGGAGCGGTTGTTCGAAAGGAATTGTCGACAGTAAAACATCAGTAAACAGTCAGTTTCCGTGGCCAAGGGTCTCTCGTACATTATTCAAGCCGTCCGCCGATTGACATGTTACAAAAAGACCGGTTTCGCGAAGACGCTGCGGCGATGATGGGCAGTCGTTTGTTTTTGTTTACATTCAGCGATATGGTCTAAGCAAGTATGACTGAATTAGTTAATGGTAATGTTGCTGCATTAATTTACCTTTGGTCGTTGTTAGTCCAATAGGATAAAGATGACAACTTAGGACACATTGGCGTGTTACCTCTTTCACAGAGAGAGAAGAGAGAATTCAGCAAGCTTCATTATTATCCTTATCTTATCTTAATAAAACTGTGCTGACTAAAGCACAATTGAATGAAACTTGCAGATTTCGGGCTTAGATTAGTAAAAAAAACGCTCAATTACAGGGAAATGCAAAATATACAAAATAAGATAAAAAAAGATAACATAAAAAGTATTTATTACCTCATCAGAAAAAAAAACTTAAAACAAAGTAAGGCTTAACTAGTGATGACATAAAATAAGGCAAAAGGTAGTGGCTCAGCTGGTACTGACCTGGGTCAGATCTGGGCAGCGCTGGTTTTCAGCCACTGCCTTCTCCCTGAGATGCTGTGCGGGAGTTACGTTATGCGGGCTAAAACATTCAACTAGGCATCTACAAATGTTCTGAACATCGATTACAAACGAAACAAAAATGAAATAAAATATGAGAAAAAAAAACAATAAACAAAACTTCTTCTCATTAAAAAAGGAAGTTAATAGACCTCGTGGCGCAGCGGTAGTGCATCTGCATACCATGCGAGAGGTCCCGGGTTCGAATCCCGGCTGGGGACAAAAAAAAACCAGGTCTTGGATGTTTACATGTTTGTGATGTCGTTGTTTCTGGTTCCCACGACACAGGGTATCCTAGTGTGGGGCTAGAAGCAATGTATGTGCCTGTATGTTAATGTTTATATTTATGTTTATGTTTTTAAACGTGAAATGATGAAAAACAACCTTTTAGGTACATCATATTTAAATAACTAGGAAGGTGAAGAATTTCTTATTAGGTACTTATTAAAATAACTTTGAACGTGAAAGGCACTATTATGAGACTCAGCAGATGTATTTGTTTTGTGTGTGTTTGTGTGTGTGTGTATGTGTGTGTATGTTTGTGCGTGTATGTTATCATGGTGTGTGTGTGTGCGTGTATGTTATCGTGCGTGTGTGTTATCAATAACTTGTTCCTCTTTTAAATTTATTTTTAGAGCAGTCATGTCAGTATTTTTATAACCCCAAAACAAATCGTAAATTTCTTTGCTTATAATCCATGCATCAACGGGCACATTTCAATTCAGTTTCATCATCGCACCGAAGTTTTTATAATTCATAACAATAAAACCGCAGGCGTTAAAAATCTCACGCAATCATTTAGGATTTGGTTAAGGGGAAGAACCGTCCGAGAATTAACGACAAAGCAAATAAACTGTTTCAAGAATTTTTATATGGTGAAGTTCGGCGTGAACGTTTGGTCCGCAACTATTTCTCTTGAAAACTAATAAGTGGCTTCGCCTTAACATCTCAGAAATTAAAATGGACTGTAAAACTCAAAGGCTCTTGTTAGTGAAATAGTAAAACTCTAAACTAGAGTTCGTTAAGACTAAATAGGGACACGTGCCCCCTGTTTTACTGTTTAAGGGGATTTACGATTGACGTTTCACAGTGCAGTAATTATTGTTGATATAAGCAGTAATTGATAACCCTTTTGTTGCACGAAATAACAAAATAAAAGTAAAATCACTTACGTAATTTTATCACTAAAACCTATTTCTACCCACCGATGCCAATAAAAAGGTAAATTTCCAGTGAATGTCTAAAATAGTGTTTAATTAGTAATAAAAAACACAAGTAATAAAAGCCTAAAATGGATTTTTGGAGCTTTTAATCCATATAAAGGAAAAATAAACAGGAGCGCCCAATGTAAACAATCACGGTGAAAGTACACCCACTAGTAAAGTTGGGTATAGGTAACTATTAGACCAAAATGTTCTAGATGAACTCGGTTCTCTGTTGAGATACGAAAATTTTAATACAATACTTTTTTGTTGCTTTTTTTACGATCTACAATTAAGATCCTTTATATTTTTCACCTATCGTTCATCGTAATTTAAATATCGATCAAAAAAGCCTTCAACTCTAGTAAAATTCGAATTACCTACCCAAATATCTTTGACGAAGAAAAATCGCCAGTAAGAGTCAGAAAATTACGCTGAAACGTATCTTAATGGTGTTCATGTTCTTCGGACTTGGCCATATTTCTAAATTCAAATAAAGCTTGCAGAATTTAAACGCAACCTAATATTGAAGCCTCTTTGGAAATATGTCCAATTCCGTGAGTCAAAATTATGAAACTAATCCCAATATTTTAAATATTTCCACTCGTGGCAGTGGAAGAGTTTCTGCCTCGCAATCGCTACTTCGAGAAAAACAAAGTATAAGAGAGTACTCATAGAACACTTACACACTAGAAGATGATATAAGATAAGAATACTCTTTATTTTACATACCAGAAAATAATTACAGAGACATCAATTACAGAGAAATCAGTTACAAAAGCAAAGGTTCTTATCGCTGATAGGAGTTTCTTCCGGGCAACCTTATATTGGAAAGATTGCCGATCGAGAAATTGAATAATAATAATTATAACATGCTCAGTCCTGACCTTGAAAATAACAATCATTTTCTATTGTTATTTTCATGGTCATGACTTAGGAGGATTATATTGTCTAGAATTTAGACGAACGACAAACGTTCCAGGTTCGCTTGCGTGCGTACGCGCACGATATTGCCGGTGCGCGCTGAGTAACGGGCCCAACTTTACATTTGCCTGGCGACTGTTTACAAATAAATCATCTCGTATTATTTTATTGCCCCAGCCAGCCCCAGCTCTCGACTCTCGCCGACTAGTGTACAGTCGGCTAGAAAAGCCTTTGGGTTGATTACGGGATTAATTACAAGGGGAATCATCGAAGTTAGTTAGAAGAAGCATATCATTCGTATTTACACCAACTCTTTCTCCCGTTTCGGCACGGTTACAGGGTTGTCTGGAAGTAATTGCTGTAAGCAGTAAGGCCACCCATTGTACTTTTTCACTGTAACTTTTATTTATATCTCTTGTTTCTTGTGTGCAATAAAGAATATTCTTATCTTATCTAGCTCGGGAAAATGTGAACAGGCATGTGGCCTTTACATTTATAATCAAGATTTCTGACGAAACACGTATTAAAGGAAGACACCGTAAAGACCGGAAGAGACCTGATTGTCTGTGGTAGACAATCTATCTAAGAACTATCTCTCTGTCTCTCTCTACAAGAAGTGATACAACCTACATTAGCAAGTCTTAGGTAGAATTTCCTAGCTTAAAAGTCAGGGCTTGCTGCAATTTTATTACCACTACTGTATGCAACATCGTGAGAAAACCCGCGGCTTAGTTGGCTCCGCACGTATTGACTTTTTCTTCCTGTGGGCTAGGCCGACTAAGCTGTCAGGGTGGTATAGGTGCTGGGCAAGCCCACTCAATCTAAAAAATAATGTCCCAGGCTCTACAGCATCCCAGTGGTCCCTTCACCGATTTAGTGTGAGTGAAGATGCCACCGGACGCTGTATAAATTATCTCATTATGTAAATGCAAAGGTTAATGTCCGCAATAGATTAGATTAGATTAGATTCTTTATTGTAGAAACCAGAGAAAAACATAAAGATTTTTGAGTTTCATTTTTTGTTTTGTTATTTTATTGTTACAAAGCCAAGGTGAAGTTAACTTCAGGAACTCTACCTATTAAATGTTAAAAATCACTGTTAGGCTGTTGATTTGTTGAAGCATCACATAAAATGATCATTTGCATACCCTTAAGCTCCAAGGCAGCAAGGCACAAAATCGCTCAAAGTTGCCCCGTTGACTGTACTTCCGTCGGTTTACCGGGTCAGTGGACTGCCTCGCTTATGTTATGTTTAGACCATGGAATTGTTGACTATTTCTGACAAAATCACTTTGTACTTGCACCGTGCACCTTGGTGTAGTCTTCCGGTATTTAAAAGTAGAGTAAATCTTGCAGCCAACTGTAATTTTCTGCCGCATTTCGTAAACATTATATTGGCAATATTTATACATATGTATATTGACGACCTGGTTAGGTTGGCGGGGAGTCGCTGGATGCGGGGCACAAGACCGGGAAGCTTGGAAAAACATGGGGGAGGCCTATGTCCTGCAGTGGGCGTCAAATGGCTGGTGATGTTGATGATGATGATATCGGCTATAAGCATGAATTGACGGAAGACGTTTGTCAGGATTGTGGCACGTGGGAAACCGTGGTTTTTACTTATCCCTCCGGGGTGTAGGCGTGAGTTCATAAATGCAGTCTCTATTTTTCCTATTTCTACCCAATTATAATCGATTTCAAACTGAGCTATGCCATCCGACTGGTTCCACCTTTGGTGAAGGTCTATTGAAATCCGCTTCAATACCGGTTTGCACCAATTACTTTGTTTTGTAAGTTACGTACATTTGTGAATTTGTAGTAGCAATACCACTCGCTAACCAAGAAGGAAAATATCGTGAGGAAACCTTAGTGTACTCGATTTCCACATACTTCAACGCCTAAAACCGCCAATCCGTGGTGGGCACGCATGGTTATTAAGCAAATAGGTACTCACTCTCTCTCTGAGAGAAGGCCTGAGCACTGCAATGGGACCCTTGTAGGCTATTTATGACATGTCATCAAGGTCTGATGGAGACAAAAGTTTCAAATTTTTATAGCACCATGTAATTTAAACAACTGTCAATACTTAGAAAGTTAAACAACTGTCAAAAGCTGTTTTACACTGGTTTTAGAGAAGTTGGCCCTCAGCTCTCAACCCAATTATCGACTAACCGTTTATTTTAACAACTTAAATGGCAGCGGAAAAGCTAAATTGGCGTTTCCTTTTCAATGTTCGAACTCAATAAAATATACCTTAATTTATTAGTCGACTGCTTTTGTTTAATAAAACTATGTTCTGAAGAAGAAAATGTTATTTAAGAGGTCTTTTACTTAAATAAGTAGTCACGACATTTGTCATAAAAAGTCGTAAGTGAATAACAGTCATTACATTAAAATTTTACAATCATTCAGAATATTATGTTGCCCGAGAGAATTCCTGGGCTCTTATCTTGTGCGGGTCATTCCACGATAACCCTTGATACAATTCTGTAACTAAATAACCAATTAACAAGTTTACAATGGCCCCTTTAAGTTTATATTATGTTGAGACATTTCTGAGATATTTGTGGGCATACTTTGGCCTCAAAAATATGAATGAAGAAATTTGCTGGTTTTGTTAAAAAAAAAACCAGGCGACCCAGGCGGACATACTTTGACCAAATAGGGGATATATTAGCAAAGGGCAAGATAAAGAGTTCCCGAAAGCGGCGTGCGTGTATGCAACGATTAGTGAATGTTGAGGAAGCGAAAGTGATCTGTCTCTGTCCACCCTTCTGGGATACAGGCGTGAGTTTATGTATATATGTATGATAAAAAGATTAAATAAGAAGATCTTAAGGTTGCAGTTACATCTGGTATCGGTCTCGCTCGCACATTTTAACGTTTTTAATTATTAAAAAAAAATCTTTTGAGAATTGTGGTCCGAGCCTTAAGTAAATAATAATATAATTACAAACATTCAATACATACTTTTCTTATCCTATTCATAGTTTGGATTGAATAAAATTGCTACTTACTTTTGGAAGGAAAACAAAAATATATTTCAATTATCTGTAATTTATTACACAGCAAAGCGTCAAACAATTTTATTAAACGTATGTATTTTTTTAATGATCCTGAAAAAATAAGCAAGTATCATAAGCAGCCTATATAGGTCCCATTGTAGGGCACAGGCCTTCTCTCAGAGAGAGAGTATGGGCTTAATCACCCTGCCCTCCGCGGATTGGCGATTTCAAGCGCTGAGGTATGTAAATAGCTCAGACACTCAGGTTTCCTCACGATGTTTTCGTTCACTGTTAGCGAGTGGTATTGCTACTATTACTTCATAAATGTACATAATTTAGAAAACAATGTCATAGGTATATGCCCGCACTGGGAATCGAACCTGGGTCTCTCGTTTCCGAGTCCAATGTTCCAATGTTCCACTAGGCTACCACCGCTCTCCAATAATTACAATAATTACCCGCTCTCCAAGCAAGTATACTTTTGACTAATGTGGTCTATGGCGGAGCTAGATATTACGTAATGACATACATTTAGTTTTTTCTAAATTGCTACGCTTTAATTCCTGAATTTAACTAGTTATATATTAAACTTTAAATTTTATTTCTAAGGTTTCATTACCTTAATATTTACGACGTATGCGCACCGCGAATCATTAAAAAACACTCCTGAAGTTACAAGCAAGACGTAAGTAAGCGATTACGAAAGAAGGTGCGAGCGTAACTTTCCGTGAGTCAAAATAACTGTTGGTAATTTCACAATCAATATGTGAAATCCGAGAAAGATTCCAATTTCAAATAAATTACAAAAACAATATCGGAACAATAACGCCGCCCGCCGGTTGGTTGTCTGAAAACCCCTGCTCGAATATATTGAGTGCTATAAATCGAAAAGAAATCACATGAATGTCATATTTCTTTCAAACAAACTTCAATAGTGACAGACTAACCTTGATTCAGAGTTGTTTACGACCTTATGCCATTAAAAATAACCAGTAAACTAGATTGGCAGCCCTCGACCGAAGCACTTAGTCAATATACCGATCCATCGACACTTGAGTTCACTGACGTCATTATAGTAGAAAGTTGGGTATAGATAAATGTGGTATAGTCTTGCTGAAGTGACAATTATCGTTCAATGCCGGAAGCCTTGATTGATTTACAACGAGTTCAGGAAAAAAAATAAAGATGGGTGGGAATCTGGTTTGACCATAGGGAGGATAGTGGACGGAGGTGGTCACAGTATGATGGGTAGGCCCAATGGGTTAGCGAGATTAAGAAGGCTAGAAGAAGGCAGTGGACAAGACTGTTAGCGGTTCGGGGAGGATTGTTGTTACTGGTAAGAAACTTTTGATCAACAGTGGGCGTTGAATGTTGTGTGAAGTTGTGCATAACAGTCTGGTAAAAGTGGATCTGTTGCTCTTTTTTCCATTAAATATTATACAAAATAATCAGCTTTTAGTACGCAAAACATTGATTTTTTTGTGTTCCGTACCCGAAGGGTGCCAAGCTGGACCCTATTACAAAGACTTCACTGTCCGTCTGTTTGTCTGTCCATCTGTCTTTCTGTCTGTCTTTCACCAGGCTGAACCGTGATAGCTAGGCAATTGAAATTTTCACAGATGCTGTACGTTTGTTGCCGCTATAACAAACAATACTAAAAATAGAATAAAATAAATATTTAAGGGGGACTCCCATACCTCCCGTAACTTTTTTTGCCGTTATTAATAATAGCAACCGGTAGACGCTTGAAGTATTCACGGAATATTTAGTTCTATATTGGCTTCAAAAATAAATAATTAAATTAAAATAACATAAATATTTAAGGTGGACTCTCATACAACAAACGTGTTTTTTGCCGTTTTTCTCGATCTTTGTGTCTATTGTTGTATAGATAATGGTACGAAACCCTTCGTGCGCAAGTCCGACTCGCACTTGGCCGGTTTTTTTTTGATTGAACAATTTATTTTTTCACGTTTGTAAACACGCATACCTATGTAAATAGCAAGGAAGAGAACACCTTGAACAGTTTCACCAAGACATAAACTGTGCAGTGTATCAGCGTGGAATGGGTCTAAATTTACATTTCGCACAGTGGTGCGCTTGTCGCAATGAGGGACAAGCGGGGTCAATCAGGCCGTTGACAGGGCATGTGTGGACCACTGTGCAGGTTCTGTGATAGTGCTGGCGAAATGACTTCCGCTTTTCTGAGTTATTGGGACTCGATTTATGGGCTCCGTCTTCGAGACGTGATTTCAGTTTAAGTCACGATTCCAAACAGGCGTCAACCCACCCTCAACTAAACTCTCACCATGAGTTGTCACCTCGTGAATTTCGGAGTGGTAGATTCACCCAGGGTGATTGTAGGTGAAATGCTAACTGCAATATCTTGGGGTGGTTAACCCTAGGTGATTGAGAGCGCCGGCACGGTTAGCCAGGGGTCGCGGTTTCAAGTCCCGGCATGGTTGGAATTATCAGCCTCTAAATAGGTTTTTAAAATTGTCCTTAGCGCGGATTAGTGCAACAAAGAATATAAGAATGTAAATTCTTTACGTTGAAATATTTTCGTGCTTTCTGATTTCTAACTGCCAGCATCGCATTTGTTACCATTAAAGGTCAAACGCCCGGACAGTCGATCGTTAAAGAAGAGCAACTCAATAAAAAAAACCTAAAGAACCACTGTCGATGATGTTAACGACGCATTTTACGTTCTATATCCACCTCTAGACTCTATACATAGATATCTATACATGTTTACGTACATTAGTCTCAAAGTTTTAATGCACGTTAAAAAAACATTCTCGACCTTATTTCAAAAGAAATACGAGTCTAGATGAGTCCACGTGGACAGTTCAGAGTAAACAATAAACTTAAATCTGTTTTACTGGCCATGTGCAGTGAGAACAGATTTCATGCTTATTTTTTTCCACTAAGGGAATGATAGATCGACAACTGACAAGCCTTTACATTTTCGTTTCATGTAGAGTTTGCTGTCGACAGCACATGAACCTTCACCATTTTGTTGCAAAGTCGCGTGGTCGCCCCTAACGTAACTGAGTAGAGTATATGAATGTAGAGGTTAAATGATGGCGAATGTATATGAATCGTGTGATCTTAAAACAACACATGTCCTTTCATTACAACTTGTCAGGATATAGAAAAAACTGTTTTATTCAAATACTAATATCTACAACAGCAATATTTTAGCATATTATGTTAATTTCTGTATGAATGAACTACATTTTTTTTTTAATGTAAATAATTTAATACAATAAAAATGGACAAGTGTTATTTTAACAACACAATGTGACTTGTGTTGTTTTAAAATCACACGATTCATATGAGTTTGATATGCTATCGACAGCAATCAAATTGATAGGGCACTGTCCAATTACAGAAAACAAGAAGTTTAAAACAAAACTAACCGAAAAAGTTCCTTCAAAAATACTGCTTTAATGCGAAAAGGTGTCTTGTACATGGTCCCACTTATATACAATAAAATCCCACTTTGCATTGCGGAAATGAATTTACAATTACTTAAATTTAATTGATAGAAAAATGTTATTACATGACAATTTAATAGTATAATTTTTAGTTTTATACTTTCTTGACATGAATTTAAAAACATAGGGTATCCATAAAAAAAAGATTTGAATTGACATTAATTGACAGTAGTATTTCATTTCTAATAATTTGTTCGCATACCTTTTATTACCTATACTTATAAATAATACTGACACAGAAAAAATGTAAATAATATGTATATGTTAATATATTTCTGGTGTGTACAATAAAGTGTCCTAATCTGATCTAATCTAATCTCACTATCGAATACACTGCATGACAAAACTGCAAATAATATGCAATTTTCATTTTTAAATTGCTTGCATGCATTGTACCGTATAATTAAATACTAGCCTATAAGATATTTGCATGCCCTGTGGGCAAAACATAGCGTCCAATGTAATTCTGCCAAACATCTGTTGACAATACCTATGTTTATGACAAATTAAAATATTTGATTTGATTTGATACTATAAACTTCAAAAATACAATAAACTTCGAAAATATCTGCATATAAAAATATAACATTTTGGGTCCATACAGCTAAAACGACTGTTATGGCGTTCGCTGTATTTAGTTCACTTATTAAATCAATTTCGAATCCATGTACCATGTAGTACCCCATACCCACTTTTGGCACCAAATGCAGTCGTTAGCCGTAAGTGTATATGTGTAAAGCCTAAAGTTTATAGCCCGTGATACGGGTGCCTTAAGCACTTAAATGAAATTGTAAAAACACACTTTTATAACAAAATGCACTTCACGATAGGGTGCCCAAGCTGCAGAAATTCTAAATTGATACATTTAGTAAATCAAATTTAATTTCTGTTTTCGTGAATTTTGACAGTTGCAAGAGTAGTTATACAAACGCCAACGTAGCGGACTTAATACTATAAACATTTATACCAGTCAACTGCAGGAAGTGAAATAAAATAGCTGTTAGACGTACAGAAAAAAAAGAAAAGAAAGCGTGATATATGTATTTAGATTAACACATTTAATTGGCATGTTATTTACATTTGATATAAAATAACATAAGTTCTTAAATTAATCGTAATATTTACAATAAATATTAACTGTATACGAGTATATTGATTAATTAAATGTATCTCTTTTGCAATGGATATTTTCCCAGTATACGAGTAAAGCTTAGTAAAAATCGGTTTAAAAACTCAGTATTTCTTCTTCAGTTCCTGAAACAAGCTCAACCTAGTGGTCACCGTACAGATAAAAACTCGAATAATTTGAATCGAGAATGCAATTGCTGTGGGTGTAACGTTTTTATTAAGTTTTAGCGGAAACCCGACACATCTTGAATAACGGTACCTCATCGGAATTGCACGAGAAGGCACAATAAAAGTTGAAGTTTTGAATCGCTGTAAAGTTTCGTGGGAAATTCTTCTGCTGCGGTTTTCATTGAGAAAAAACATCATCACATTAATGTCTCTCAGCTTAACACAAGTCATGGTTTCTCGTACACTAATAATTTGATAATTATACTGTTAACATCTGTCAGTTGCTTTTTTGTACGCACTTTGACCAAATGACAGCCGAGTTCTTTTTTTTTTGTACGCACTTTGGCCAAATGACAGCTATGTTCTTTTTTTGTACTCATTTTAGCCGAATGAATTCTTTTTTTGAACGCAGCACAAATGAAATTTTGAACAAATGAAAGCTGTTAACAGTAGATTAATAGATTAGTATACGAGAAACAGGGAGTTAATGGCCGGTTTCACATTGCACGATAACCGTAACTCCACAACATCGTTGGACTAGTATTCATGCGACGCTCACACAACGTTCGCCTTAGTGAATGTATGAAACTACGGCTCTGTTTCATACACATCAAGAAATCAAATATTTATTTCAACGCAAAGAATTTACATTCTGTTTGTTAAATGCCAATCTACAATGTTAGCCACTGCCTTCGGGTCGTCGACTTATAGCGGAGGAAAAGTCAGCGCAAAATACTCCATCTTTTTTTAATTTATTTATTTAAACCAAAACAAACGGTCTCACAAAAGTTATGTCCAGTAGTCTTAAAAATGAATAGACCTATAGTTTTCCGAACTTACAATTTTTTATATAAATCCTTAAAAATTATAACCAATGCCTGCAATATTCACCCAATTACCCGACTTAAGAAACAATAAAAATTACAGGAAACAAGTTACAAGAAACAAAATAAGTCTGTAGCTTAACTTCAGCCTAATAACTGAAGAATATTATTTTTAAATGAGTTTAGTGTACTACAAAAAATATCAATTTCACTCAGCTTATCATTATAAAGTTTACAAGTGCGTCTAATAAAACGATTCTGTCCACTACGTGTGCCATCACAAGATAGTGAAAAAAGGTCTGTTTTGCGTGAACCCCTACGGGGAACTTTAAAACTTATTTTATTCAAAAGAGATGAGGAGTCAATAATATTATTTAGAATTTTAAAAAATAATTTCTCAAATCCTTGCTACCTACATGATAAAGATTTCATGATTGCCATCAGTAACTTTAAATACCAAAACATTAGTTACTTTTCTTACAAAAGTAAGAAAAACATTAATGCTGCGGCGAGACACTCGTGATTGGGTCTTATCGCATGGGAACAGTATGGTCTCGGCCTTCGGTCTCATCGCGGCCGGGTTCCTCGGGCCCGCTTAGCGGAGCTCGGCCTTCGGGCTCGCAACTTTGTCCCATCTGGCTTTTGCGTTGTTACTTGTACGCCGTCATGGTACAATTTATGGTTTACTATGACAATTTGATGTACATTGCATTTACTACGTATTGTACAATGAATTGTCATAATAAACTATTAATTATTGTATTTTTTTGAAACGCAACGATGTCGCCCAGTTACTATTATCATCCAATGTGAAACCTTTTAATTTAATAGAATATATGCCGGATTGTTTACGTCAGTAGATAGATAATTTCTTCGCAAACACAGTTGCGCGTGTGAAAAGGCCTTAAAATTACCAGCATCCAATTGAAACTTCGTTCCTAACAGTCCAACTTGTTAGAGAGCCTCTGGCAAAAGTGGAGGCACCGTACATACGGTAATGTCCAACGGAGGTTATACTATTCAGATTTCTTCGAATGTGCCCCTTAGGCCAATGCTGAAGTGGCTATTTTGCAATGGCTGAGTGTACGAAACAATTTCTATGATAATAATGATATTTTGCCGCACTAGGTTTAACAGGACTGGTTACCTGAGAATGGGATAAACGTAGATTAAATATAATCTAGGAACTATTAGAAGGGCATTAGAATCCCGTATTTGAAGGCAAAGTATTAGTTAAATTAAACTACGTAGCATTATCAGGAAACCTGAGCGTTAAGCTCTAAATACTGTTAAGACAAATGTACCTTAAATTGATGAAATAAACATTTTATTATTATTAAGTATACGTATTTAAAGTTTGAAATAAATATTTTCAGAGAGACTGCTGTCTAAGCTCAATTTCTCAAATGTTGGATTAAAACATAGAAATGTCATTATTAAAATAGTATTTACACCACTTGTATTTAGTAAAACTTCGTCCAAATAGGGAATGTCATAGCGAAGGTCAAGATAAAAAGTACCCGAAACCAGCATGCGTGCAAACAGTCGGCGAAGCGAAAGCGGTTTATCAGGATCGCGGCAAGTGGCAAACCTAGTCTTTGCCTACCCCTCCTGATTACACGCCTCACGGAGCAATTCCCATTCAAACATAGTTTGATTTTTATTCACATTACAAATGTCATGCCAGATCGCAATGAAACTTTACCTATACGTTTAGAGGAAATAAATCGAGGTTTGATTGCTCTCAGAATTGGAAATAAACTTATCAAAAATAAATTATAGCCGCGTGTGTGAACCATTTCTATGAAAAGTCTTATGAGGCTGTAATTATTTTTTTAATCTGTTATTTTCAGTTGTAAGCACGAGAAAACCTTGATTTGTGTCCTCTAAACATATTGGTAAACTGTCACTGAGATCTGTGAACTAAAACAAACTACGTTTGTATGGGAATTGCTCCTTGAGGGTGCACCTTAAGTTATGCATTTAATAATCATATTATTATACTCTCTATCCAATTAACATCTGATAAACTCTTCATTGTCATTATCTAAATTGAAATGTCAAACTACGCCACAAGTCTCTACGTCTTTAAGGCCATAACGTAGGATGCTCACCACTAATTAGGCATTTTAATAAAGTCAATTAAAATGTACATCGCCTCGCAGTGTTGGTGTCATACAAAGTTGTAATTTTATGGCCGCGTGCGCAGGTCGCGGTCTTTTTGCCAAGTGCGGTTAAGAAAAATGGCGATGAATGAGTATTTTGAGTATCGCACATGGAATCTTGTAAGGAAAATAATTGTACCTATATCCATATTTTCCTAAGTCGTAGATCGTGGCACGTGGCAGACTGTGGTCTCTGCCTACCTCTCCGGGATATAGGCGTGAGTTTATGTTATGTTGTGTCATATTAAGGTATTTACCCATTTTCAGCTTACAAATTAATTGATATCATGATGCCCACTATAATTTATATTTTTGAAAATAAAAATGATTAACTGATTCAACTAAATACTAATGAAATGGTTTTAGTTCATGCTGAAATCTAATTTAATTTGATATCTCTTATTCATCGTTTGCAAACAGCATAACAGCATGGTTGAACAGCATAACATTGTTAACATAACAACAAGTCCACATTGTCCCCGGCACAAAAGACAAAAAAGAAATAGAAAGAACTTAAGCCTTCTGTGTGACAAATAAAAATAAAAGGCTCACACGTCATGCAACGTTGCGTGCGCAAGCGCATAGGTAGTCGCTTCGCTCGCTAAAAACAATATGGGATCGTGTGCAGGCGCCTTAAAACCAGTCAGCAGGGTTCATTAATACCATATTGCGTGTTGGGGTACGAAATTAAGGCAATGAAAGATTTAGGGCACTTATACACGGGCGGCACGAGTGCCATCGCCAACTGCAGCCGTCGACACTCGTCGACGCGCCGACGGCAGTCGCTGACATGTCAGCCAGTGTTGCCAATTCTACGTCTTTTTACGTAGATCTACGTACTTTAGGCCTTTCCTGCAAACCTACAAACTTCAGTCCCAGAATCTAAGTATTTTCTATCGAATTATACAAATTTTCGAAATAATATAACTCATTAGGC
The DNA here is from genome assembly GCA_947308005.1 of Yponomeuta malinellus. Classification (NCBI taxonomy): domain Eukaryota; kingdom Metazoa; phylum Arthropoda; class Insecta; order Lepidoptera; family Yponomeutidae; genus Yponomeuta; species Yponomeuta malinellus. Next base: position 5,234,888 of record OX371019.1, read on the forward strand.
TGAATAGGAATAACTTCCTTTTCATTCGCGAAAAAAAGTTAATAAACGTTCCGTTTCATACTAGCGCACAGTTGCCTCGCCATACAACACTCCTTCCTTTTTATAAACAAAGTTACCATTACATAGAGCTATGTCTGTGTAAAACGAAACGTCTCGCCGTGAAGAGGGAAACGTAACTTAAAAACATTTCAAAGGAGTTGGTTTCGATCAAATTTCGATATTTTTCAGATTTCTGCTTATTATTCTTAGGGTTTTACCTACCCTACCCTCTTCATTTCACTCAGAAAAAAGTACGTAGATCTACGAACTTTTCATACGCGAGTTTTACTAATTCTACGTAATTTTCTAATGTGACCTACGCCTTTTTCAAAATTAGAGTTGGCAACACTGATGTCAGCGTAGTCTGCGTGGCGGCGGCTGCCACCGTCGAGCCTAAGGCCGATATTCAGAAACGATTTTGAGCGTGAGCTCAATGTGAGTCCGGGTCTTCCAACTGTCAAAATGAAAGTCTCAGGGATATTTTGTATTCACAGTTGAGTTTGAGATAACAAAAATTGAGCGCAAGCTAAGCTGAGACTGAGTAGTGGATTTCGGCGACTTAGCTCAGACTCAAGGTGGCAATGACGAAGAAAGTAGCGACACCTGTAGGCAATTCGAGAACTCTAAATAACCTGTGGCTGTGGTGAAGTAACCTTTTTTTATTCACAATTTGACATTTTGCATGCTCATTTTCCTTCGAAAAGTTAAATTGTGTTTTTAGAGTAATGAGAAGTCAAAATAAAGTATAACCGCGCGTAAAAAGTTTCGACATTTGTTGCCATCTCATTCACTCCTGTGGATTATTGTATGCCTTTCATGTAGCTTTAACAGATAATATAAACCGGTAACGTCAAAAACTGTACCACAGATTACACGCTCACGTAAGTTTAGCTTGAGCTGTGGCTTAGCTGAGTTCGAGTCGAGATATTGACTGTGAATACAAAATTCTTGAGTCTTTGTTGAGATTGCTCAGCCGATGCTCAGCTTAGTGCTCGTTAAGTGTAGCTCAACGCTGTGTTTCTGAATATCGGCCTAAGTGCGGAAATCTCTTACTAACTAACTACATAAGAAATAACATGTCGAGCTTATAATTATCTATATGAGACTTCTTTCAGCAAACTTACTGCTTATTGTTAGTAACCTACTTATTATCGAATACCGGCTGGGGACAAAAAAAAACACCTCAGGTCTTGGATGTTTACATGTTTGTGATGTCGTTGTTTCTGGTTCCCACGACACAGGGTATCCTAGTGTGGGGCCAGAAGCAATGTATGTGCCTGTATGTAAATGTTTATGTTTATGTTTATGTTTTTGTTTATTCTTGGTTTTGAACTGAGTCCTGAAGAAAAGCTGGCTTAAGCAATCTGGGTCCTAGATTATTTTCACTTCAACCTTGGCTAATATTCATGAGTTACTTCAGATTTTTTAAGCTTATTGAATTAAAAAGCCTGACCATCGTTGCAGGCCATAAAAGACCTAACCATAATTTCACATCAAGACTCCCACAGCCTTTTTCAATTCCATTAAGGGTAGTTATACACGGCGCGACACGGTCATTTGCGCGACACAAACGAGCGACTGTCGCGCGTCAGTGGCAGTTGCAACACGAGACGAGGCCCTTAAGAGGCTACCTGGAGCTAACTAGCACCCCAAATCGAAAAAAAAAACATATTTTCTTTTTTAATACATTACCAAAGTATAAAGTCTAGCCTGTAGGGGTAGGCAGAGACCACGGTTTCTCACTTGCTACGATCCTGACAGACATCGTTCGCTTCATCAACATTCATTAGTATTTGCATGCACGCACGCCGGTTTCGGGTACTTTTTATATTGCCCTTTGCGAATGCATCCCTATTTGGTCAAAGTATGTATATCTTATCATAAGCAAGTGTATCTTATAAGACGTTTTTGCAAAAAGTAATGTCATGAACGAAAATATGCGTCTAGCAATTTTTAGAATCTACAGCCTAGATCCTAGTATCAATAATCTATGACTTTAATCAAGTTGCGCTCGTTCTGGAGGTTTTTTGGCAAAAGTGCTTTAAAATGGGTTCTTGAGCCTAGTTTCTAGGCTGTAGGTTCTAAAAATAGCTATCTCCAACGGTGCCATTTATGAAGTTCACTTTTTGCAAAAACGTACCATGTATAAAAGAATATATGGCTAGTTAGCTCTGGGTAGCCCCTTAAGTAAAACATTATAATGCGAGGAATAATACAATGGTGGGGTCTTGCAAGGTAAAAATATTGCTTCGTTTGTTTGTAAGCTTCGAGTCGACTATCAGGATAAGCCTTGCTTATATAGTGTTTTTTAACCTGGGCAGTCATTTCACAGTTCATGACAGAATAATATACTATATAGTTCCTATGGTTGATGATGTACAGTCGACAGCACATTATCCTTTACATTTTAGTTGCCAAATCACCCGTATCGTAACTGAGTAAAGTGCATGGATGTCAAGGTTGATGTGGAAGATTTGATACCTGAAAATGTAAAATGCTCTTTATTTCATTCAGTGGTTAGGCCATGTCACTTAGCAGAAATCTCTTCATCATCATCAACCCATTATGTCCCCACCGAGGGGCACGGGTCTCTTCCCTGAGGAAGGTATAGGCCATACTCCACCACGGGGGCCAAGTCCGGATTGGTGGAGGCTTGTAGACTAGTGGCTCGTCTACTGTCAGAAGTTGTCAAGCCGCCCTAAGGCCTCTGACTTGGCTTAACGACTGCCATCTATCGATGGCAGCCGGCACCAACAGCTTAACGTGCCTTGCGAAGCACGGAACCGCTCGGAAAAATGCCACTAGCGTTAGGCATAGACGGCGACCCATCCATGCACTGAACGCGCCCTGTGTTGCTTAACCTTCGTGATCGTTTAAGATCACTCAGGCAGCCGGGGCTACGAGCGATTCTACGAGAAATCTCTTATTCGATTAATATTCGTTAATTTTTATCACTACGAGAATTTAACAACCCTTTTTTCATCTATTAAGTACCTGAAAATTGTTTTAGAAAGTCTCTAGACCTAGAAAAATCTGAGATAAGAAGCAAAGCAAAATCCTTCATCTTTATTTTCTTCATCGTCCATATGTCCAAACAACTAATAAACCGCCCCATACAAAACAATTAAAAGCCCCAAATTGTTTATTTCGGTCCCAGTAACACTATCCGCTATCAAACGACTCGGGATACGCTCGGAAACGTCACACCTGCCGACGTGTTTACTGAAACAACAGTTTCTGAACGGAGCTGTAAAATATGGCCATGCGTGGAGATTCAAAATAGGTGACGTGTGAAAGGGTTACAGACTAAATTATGGATTGATGAATTTATAAAAAAAAATGTTTTAAGTAGTAACATGGTGAAGAGACCTGGTCGCTAACTATGGGCCCTATAAGAAAGCTCAAGGTCGCCCAACGAGCAATGGAGAGAGCCATGTTAGGAGTTTCACTGGGTGATAATCATGAAAAAGGAGATCCGCAGAAGGACTTTTTGATTGATCACATGAAAATCGAGAAAATTCTTCAAAACACTAAAGTGATTGACATAACCTATAAAGATTAGCAAGTTCAAATTGTTTTACGTGGTCACATGTGCAGAAGTACCGATAAACCGGTAAAAAGGATCTCGAGTGGAGCCAAACTCAGCGTAGGACGACAACCAGCTTGACCGACGATCTAACGCAGATTGCTGGTCACGGATGGATGAGGATGACTATGGATGAAACGAAGTAGTGAGCCTAAGTTCAGCAGTGGATGAATATTGGTAAAGGATTGGATTGGATGAAAAAAACATTTAAAAAAAAAGAAACCTCTGTCTTAGACTTTTGACAATCTTCCAATATCGATTCTTCGATTCTTTGTTATAAGAATGACGTGTTCTAAATTTGATCCACAGCATATTTAATATACAATATATTCGATTCTAATATTCCATAATCTAGTTTTAGGTTGGCTTTATTTAACGTTGTATTTATTAACGTAATACAACAATGGTCGTCTAACACGGCTATTTTGAAAACATAAAACTGACTTTATTCCACAAAACTCCGAAAGTGTTCAAAGCATCAATTTCCTGCACATTGATGGCATTAGAACGCATTTTCCTCTTGACTTATCTCTGATGCTGGGCGTCAGCCACAAACTGGGTTAATTAGTCACCAGTCATCGTTTGCCTTCTGTCCACTCCGCTAAATATAAGCGGAGCTAATCACTTTGCTACTTTCCGACGTTCATTTGTAAGAAAAATCTAAAATATTCGAATAGTTCGTTGTCAATACCTACTCATTAAAAAGAACATAGAGACACATGATCTTTTACAAAGTAAATATTTATCAAAGCGATTAATTCGCACAACGTGAAGAATGAATACGCAAGACTATTTGACATTTCTGTTTTTTTTTTATAATAGTACACAATTCAGAACAGCAATCTTAAAGTAGAAATCTGAACGTGCTAGAATAATATAGGTATAATATAGGTATAATATAAGTAATAAGTATAATATAAGTATTCCGTGTGGCGCCGGATTAAGAATAGCGTCACTCCATTTCCTTCCGTGGATGTTGTAGAAGGCGACTAAGGAAATAAATTACCAGGAGACGGGCAGCAGCATCTTCCTGAGCTTTCAACTGCATACTGTGCGATCGCCAACCCGCCTGCCAAACGTGGCGATTATGGAAAAACCCCTCACAGTTATGAAACCCTAGAGGGAGGCCTGTGCCCTGCAGTGGGCGTTAAGTGGCTGATGATGATGATGATGATGATAAGTAATAGTATAAAAATTAGAGCGCTTCGCGAACAAACTGCTTTACAGTTTAGCGAAAACTGTGTAGGAAAATTAAGGTTTTTTATTTTGAATAAATAAAGGTATATAAAGAAAGATACCAATTAAGAATAAAATGGGTCCCAAATTACTTCCTTACGTCACCCTCATGGCTTGACCAGGCCCAATTCATAAACCCAACCTATTATATGGCTATAAATCGGGATCCGGTCATAAATTGAGCTGACCAACATCCGGGGGACAAAATAGAAAACACAAAAGGATATCTCCAGGCTTATTTCAAACTTCATCCATTGTAGTGGATCCTTAAGTTGACAAAATTTTACCACCAGGGCTACACATTTATTAATTTTCATTTTATCACTGCATAGCGTGCATAGCAAAACAAGAATTTTTTGCATGCAATAGTTTTAATCCACTTTAAATATACTAAACTGTTTTAAGATATAGCTAATACAATTCTAGATGCATTAGCGTTATTTTTTAATAGGTTTTTACAAGTACATTGGCATTCAATGAGTCATCATCATCATCAAACAAGCACCAAAAGTTACAAGACTTCTGATTGTTTTTATTCTTTGATCCGTGGGACAAGCGGCACCATTCACACAATGCTTTTTCTAAATAAGGCGGGCGTTTGTGACAATGACCGGGAAGATGTTAAATTGCAGGTAGCCCACAATTCGTTCGCTCGGGGGTTGGTTTAGTGTTAGCTATGTTGTCAGTTTGGAGATTTTTTACTTGTATTTTCGATAGATGCTGTAAAAGTGGCAGATTGCTGCGAGTTTCATGGATTACCTTAAATTGTTCCATTAAATATTTTGAGGTGTGACTGGTCAAAAGAAGCTATCTACATCATGAACGATTTTTCATAGTAAAAAAAAACTAGTTACTAATTCTGCAGTGTTTTTCCAAAAACTATGATTAAATCTTTAGGTCGTTTATGAGCATATGATAAGATGAACGCATTTTATTTATTTTATTCAGGCCCTATTATCCCTGTAATTTAGATTTTTACAATTACTACTTACTATTTTTTAAAACATTTGTTTACTCACCTCTTGTTCTTTCCAATCACGATGCGTATGTTTGTTTGCAAAGTGTCTAAAGCTTACTTAAGTGAACATTTGGTGTTGAATATTTTCTTCCGCGAATTCTATTTAGGACATGCATACATAAGCACTTCGTCTAGAACAGGCCGCTCTGTTTAAATTCGAACAATTCGAAGAATCTGCATTTCGCATAAACATTTCTACTCATTAAGGGCAAAGCTTACGATAAAGCTCAATAGACAACCGCGAGGCACATATTCAGATTTACGAGCACTAACTGACATTTTCCACAGGTTGCTCCACTATCCAATTATTCTCGGAATCACAAAAACTGACAGTCAGAACTTAACACATTTCCACTTTGAGTGATTTATCGTCTCCACTTCATAGAGTAGACATGGACAGCGAACAAGCAAACGTTTGTTCAAAATTTATATCTAAGAAGAAAAAACGAATAAATGAATAACGCTTACCCCCGGTTTCTCGTACACTAACACGCTGTTAATCTACTGTGAACAGCTGTCAATTGACCAAAGTGCATACAAAAAAAACTACTGACAGCTGTTAACAGTAGTTTAACAGCTTGTTAGTGTACGAGAAACGGGGGTAAGCCTGATACAACTAAGATAGGGAATATATAAATAAGGCAACGTCTGCAACCGACAAAGCGTATAAGATATCCCGATAAAACCGTTTCAACATTGAAATGAACACCTGTATTATATTTACAACAGTCGATTCCAAACATGATAAAGATATTGCACCTAATTGCTCGGTACACATCGTGTTATATCGTTTTATTCTAGACAATGGTTGGCCACACACGACGGCCAATCATGGCGCGATTTAACGTACCTTTTGTCTTTATGCTTCGATATAATAATGCATCTTCAAAGGCCGATGATTTGTGAAGACAGGATGTCGACAATGCGGCCTACTCTAAGCAATGCGGGTCGAAGAATGGCACTTTAACACAAAAGGTTTTATGTGCATCGACAACACAGTCTATGATGAGAATGGGGATAACGTCGTCAGATCAACTGAAGCGACACTTGATGAAGCAACCAAAAGGAAGACCACAGGATTAATGGCTAAAGAAGCACGCGTAACCGATCAATCAGTTCAAAGGGTATCAGTTAATGAATCAAGCGACGGGCGTACAGCAACACCTCTTTTGTCGCCGGACAAAAATGACTTTGACGGAGCGAAAGGAGCGAAAATAGCCGATCGCGTCTAACCCATTGTGAGTGCTATAATTAGAACGGTGGATAATAAACACGTGGTGGCAATTATCGAGGCAGCAGGGTTAAATGAGGCACCGAGAGCCGTCGTTAATGGCGCAGCCGGGACGGCATCCGGCGAAGAAAACCCTCTTATCTCGAGTTCCGTGGCTAAAGGATTACGGGACTTCCGAGAAGCACTAACGTCTTTATAGATGCTGCGGGAATCATCTTCCGCCCAGACTTTCTAACTTATACAATGTATTGCAAATTTTTAATTTACATTGAGCAAATTACTTTGAATTATGATCGATGTAGCTGTTAATTTTCTTTACTAGGTTATGGAGTAATTAGTTGGTTAGTTTGTCCTGTAGTTCTGCACTTAAGCTCATATTTGGGCAAGTATACGTAGCCTTACGTAGTAATCCCTCAACAAATATTTAGAGGTACGAAAACATTAGATTCCGGCTTCAAATTCTAAGTTAGGTTCTAATTTATGGTCCAGTACAAAAGCCTATAAAATAATCTACAACTATGGTAGCTCGTTCATCTTCTTCGCCGAATGATTTAGTGCCAATCTCGAGCTAAGACTTTACAGATGCACCTTGCTGGTTCACAGGACAAAGGGCTTTATTGTACCTGTCTGAAGCTTATGGTGCAAAAATAATAAAGTTTAAAATACGGCGAGCGTGGCAGGATAATTACGTATTCACTTTTGCCTTTTAAAGTCGAGAATCTATGAGCTTTTGTTTCACTGAGTAGTTTAATTGCTGTTCTGATTATGGTATGGTCAGAACATATTAGCTGAAGAGTTCATCTACATAGACATGTAATATATAGCAAGGGATTGTCAGCCGGGACACTCGGGAAATTCGTCATATAACTACATAGGTATATCTATCACTGGTTCCTTTGTTACTAAAACCACTTCCTTTCTCATCGACAAAAGGTGCATCCATTTCCTGTATTTATTTGTCAATTTTATAAGAGTGCCCGGTTACACAATGATTAATGCTGTCATCAAAATAACCCCGACTTACGTGTCGGACGCGTTTCACAATAAATTATAATTAAGTAACACCTTGTCTCGGTCTAACCCGGGTTTATGGGCCAGCCGGCCGTAAACCACGGTTGGTTACAGCGCCTAATCTAATCTGAATTCCTTTACCTGCTCCCAGCCAGACCGATATAAATTTCCCCATAACAATATAGACGTAAAAACTCTTCTAAAAAATTTCATACATATTTAATGGGGTGTCTTCATTAAGATGGGAGCAAATAGTTTATAGCCGAGATAAAGAAAAAGGACACGGGCCTCCGTAATTGAAAAGAGCTTTTAAACAAATTTGTTAGTGGCCGTCTGCAAACATCTGCTGTGATGGAAATTGCTTATTAATATTGGAAGTAGATGGAATTGCAAAATGTACAACATTAGTAATTTTTAATTGCAATTGGTTTCTGCAACTGTGCATTCGAATAGTCAAATTAAAAACGCCGTTCCTGTAAAGACTTACACTGAAATGCACGATGGATTAACAACGACGCGACGAGTTCAAATTGACGCGCATGTTTACAAAATTGTCTGACAAAATTTGGGGATCGCGTGAAATTTGAACAAGACGAGCGCGTCGACATATTATATTAGCCAAGGCGTATACTGAACGAGCGGAAGCAATGACCATAACGCAGCCATTTTGAATTTTCATTTTCGAATATCTGGTCTATTAGTTATGCTGTCAAACGTTTTAGTCCATTTCGCAATCCAATTAACATAGCTGAAGTGGAAATAGACCCATTTCTGCCCGGCTAGACCAAGTAAATATTCAAATCTATAAAGTGCATGGAAAATTAATTAATGTTAAACGCGGTAGTGCTATTCGTCCAGTCCATATAGTTTTTTTCTCTTTTAATTGATTTGAAAACTAAGCCTTATATCTAAGTGAATGAAAAAAAAACCAGCCAAGTGTGTGTCGGGCAACGCGCAGTGTAGGGTACCGTAAAAAGCGAGGGTTTTATCTGCTTTACAGAACTAACAACTTCGTCAACGTAGTTTTCAATGGATTTTGTTCGAAGTTTTCCTCTTATAAGTTGGTCGCCTATTACTCGTTAGCTTGTGAGGCCTACTTAGCCCTGATAGTTTTCCTTTTATGTTTATTATATGCGCTACTACAAGCAGGAATACGCTGGAAGCAGGTCTTTTTGGAAATCCATGGAGGAGGCCTACCTATGTCTAGCAGTAGACTTCTTGTGGCTGAATGATGATGATTTTGATGATGTGCTACTACCCTGAATTTGTTCACGTTTCTACAATTAACCGTTTAGCCAGGAGAGGGGTGACGTCCTACTCGGACAAAAATTGCGCTTTAAGGCTTAATATTTCGCAAACGAAACCGTGAATCAATAAATTATCTTCCTACATCCACAATATTTTTAAGCGACCAATCCAACGATACCCCACTTTGGTGAAGGCGAGAAAAAAAATTGCATCCCTAATTTAGGTGTATAGGGGTCCCCTAGCAATATTTGATTTTTTTTTAAGATTTTTCTCTACCGTTTTGTCGGTGTGATTAATATGTATGTCTAAGCCAAATTTCATTTTTTTAGTACTAATTGTCTCTGAGCTAGGCCACGGGCAGACATGGCGAAACCATAAGGGTTCCTTGTCGACTACGGAACCCTAAAGCTGGTATTCTCTTGGTGTGCAGACTGTGCCCAATGGGTATATAATATGAAAAAATCTATGACGACTTTGACTCATTGTCAAAGTTGGAGTGACTTTGACCATGAGTCAAAGTCTTAAGACTTATTACCTTTTTGCCTCCCGTATTGACAAGGTCTGTATATGCGTCTCGCACACACGATATGGATGACAATATCTGTGAGCAAGTTGCAAACACATAGTTGTTCAAATACTTTTCATTTGGTCTAACACGACCGTCCATTTTGACCATGTCGTGTGATCGAAGAATGAACGAGTCGTCTGACTTTGCCTTAAACAGCGCTATAAACATATTCTTTAATGCAAATCATAAATTAGAAAATTAATTACATAGCATTGCTACAAAGGCGAACTTATCTCTAAGAGAGATCTCTTCCAGCCAACCTTAGAATAGGGTGTTTAATCTGAGGTAACGGGATGTTATTATGTTTTTAAGCCACTCCGGAGACATTAAAATGCATAACCCAACGCAGTAGATACACACAAAATATTATTATTATTATTTTAATTCTTTGTTGCACTAACTACATTGTAAATGTAAAAGGGCGTGCTTAAAGCAAGAAGCATTCTCTTCCAGCAAACCTGTAGAGGCGCTGTTGACGGGAATATACAAAATGTTCCTATGCCCTAAAGGGTCCATAATGGTACTTGTAACTCAATCAACACCTTCTAAACTTATGGTTGCAATAAATAATGATGATGATGATATCAGTAGGTACTTACTGGGCATGGTGGTGATAATGCGTCGCGTGGTGCATGGCCGTAGCACCAGGGCCGCCAGGGGCCGCGTGGAAAGCCGCGAAGGCCGAGGGGAACTGGAGGGGCAAGAACCCTCCGCTGCCGGACCCTGGACCCCCAACTGAGTCCCTATCTGGCATTCTTTAAACGTAACAGGCGAGCATAGTCCGTGCTCCGTCCGTTTTGTAACACTTTCACTGGGTGTAACACTTTTTCCTCTAACACTTTTTTTTACACAAAGTTTTAAGGCACTGAGCTTGGAAAGCGTCGACCGTCAAGTGAACTCGAAGCGAATTTCGTACATTCTAGGTTTTCTTCGTTTTGTTGTTAGTTTCTTGCGGTGTTTAGTTACTGACGGTTGCATCGTTAGTGTTGACTTGCTCTGTTGCTCTGTGGCGCTTAACTTCGGGATCTGCTACCTCATTCTTCTACTAGGCTTTTTCTGAAACAATAAAATAGAACCAATTAAATTTGATTTCTACGGCAAATGTTTTTTTTAAGGTTTTTAGTGTGCGGTCAAATGCCCGCATTTACAAAGTCGATTAACCCATGTGTCTACTTGTTAGACTCTGCTACGCCATGTACTTCGAATTGTCATAAAGTGCAAATTGTAGTTTTATGAAACTCTGCCCAGTCGTTCACTTACAGATTACTTGGTTTGGATTTATGACCTGCCCTTTGCACGCCTACCAATATTTCTTCTCCCCCTGCGGTTGACTGGTAGAAAATGCTTATGGCATTAAGTCCGCCGTATTGTACATTAGGCTAGTGCAATAAAAGTATTAAATAATAACAATAATAGTAATGTTTAACTCCCATTGCAACAAAGACATTATCATCATCATCTTCAGCCATTTGACGCCCACTGCAGAACATAGGCCTCCCGGTCATGGTTTTCCAAGCTTCCCAGTGTTGTGCCGCCCGCATCCAGCGACTCCCCGCCATCGTAACCAGGTTGTCAGACCATCTGGTGCGAGACCTGCCCACGCTGCGTCGCCCGGTCCGCGGTCGCCAGGTCAGAACTTTTCCGCCCCAACTGCCGTTAGTTCTCCGAGCTATGTGCCCCGCCCACTGCCACTTCAATTGAGCAATTCTTATAATATAGCTCTCCTCATTCCTGATTTGATCACGCAGTGAAACTCCTAACATAGCTTTTTCCATTGCTCGTTGGGCGACCTTGAGCCTTCTTATGAGGCCCACAGTCGGCGACTGGAAGTCATCACTGGCAACACACATTGGTTACACACCTTTGTCCTGAGACACTAAGTTTTAGTTTCCCGAACGCTGCGCATCCGAGTCGGATTCAACGAGTGATCTCTTTCTCGAAGTTGGACTTACCTACCTGGAGTGTAACAAAGACATATTATATTCAATTTACGTTTCCGTCTTCAAATTCAGAAGCCGTGTTGCAGCCGTGTTTAAGTAAATTACTAAATTAAGGAACCTCTTTGTCGGCAAGGCAAAGGTCTTTACGTTGTACGTAATTGCCCGTGTTTTTGTTTTGTTGTTTATGCCAATTATGTTAAGTAACATCGTGTTGACGATGACGATGATGAAAACTTCTTTCCTTGAATCTTCGATGCTCTTGTATTTGTTTCCTTTCCGTATTTTAATAAGTGGCTGTCGCAATGGATTTCCTCGTTCAAACCTGGACGCAGTAATAAGTAGCTTCAAACCTGTGGCTGTCCCGGAGGCAGGCAGATGATGTGCATTTCGAGAAAAATACGTTTTCGAAATTATGTTGACCAGAACTGAAACTAACGTCTGAAAGTGTTGAAGGAAGTGTTGAACAGTCATCACCATAATGAGTGATATTTGACTGCCTCGTTGGTCTAGCGGTATCACGTCTGATTACCATACCGTAGGTCGTGGGTGCGATTCCCGCTGGTTGCTGCTTACACTCGTACACATGGCCTCAGTCTGGGTGTATTTCCATGCTTATGATGTTCTTGCCTGGTTACCATAGTACACGGTATCGTGGTTTGGCACCAGGACAATTGATCGTGTCGTGTGAAAGTTATTATTATTATTATTTTAATAATTTTCTGGTTTCTTAATGTGGTATGAATTATAAAAAACCTATTTAGAGGCTAAAAATTCCTCCCATGCCGGGACTTGAACCCGCGACCTCTGGCTAACCGTGCCAGCGCTCTCCCAACTAAGGTAATGGGCAAATTTCGAAACCTCTACAAACTCTCTATATATTAAGTAAATTACGGTTGTACGATCGGTAAAAATACCACTAACTGTGAAGGAAAACATCGTGAGGAAACCTGAGTATCTGAGGTGTTCACATACCTCAGCGCTTGATATTGCCAATCCACGCAAATCCAATTGCTTTTTTTTCACATATAAGTAATTTGTAACATACATAAAGTCACGCCTGTTTCGCAGAGGGGTGGGCAGAGACCAGGGACTGCCACTTGCCACGATCCTGACAGATCACTTTCACTTCCTCAACATTCATTAGTCGTTGCATGCACGCACGCCTGTTTTGGGTACTTTTTATCTTGCCCTTTGCTAATACATCCCCTATTTTGGTATTAATAATGTGACTTTGCTCTAAGCGAGTGTTTAATGGATACGAAGCATATTTTTAATGTAATACGGGTAATTACGAACGCGGGTATCTAATTAAGTATTCAAGTTGTTACATTGTCAAGTTTTAACGACTGTTATTTTGCAAAATTGCACAGCATTTTGAGGTTTTATTTGTTTACTGTAAAAACTGCACTTAGGTACCTACAATGTTAATGCAGCTGCTCGGTTATGATATGATTATTTTGAAAGAGTTTTACTGTTTCGTTCGCTGAGCAATCATGAATTATGCATGAATTTATGTAGACACTACAACATACTCGTATTAACCTTTACGCCCCCACTGTTCACTTGAATAAATGCTCTGGACGGGTTTGCACTAAAAGTGTAAAGATTGATAGCGCTTTTATTTACCTTCACATAATTATTGTATGTCTAGTTTAACTGCTTGTCTGCCTTGTCAAAGATCTTGAAAGCCTAAACCACTTTGACATTTTGCTTGTTCAGTTAAATCGGGGATTGACTGAACAAGCAAAATTTCAAAGTAGTTTACGCGCACCAAATCCTTAACGATACCAATCGTCGAACCGTCAATATCCATACTAATTGCTATTGTAAACGTCAGGATTCCGACAGGATTTGGTGATATTTTTTTTATAGTTTGACTTTGAGTTTTATGTCAGAATGCGCGAGCGAAAGGAATGCCAGAAGTAAAAGCGGCCGTAAGAGTTTAAGTAAAGTGGTATACCTGAACAAAGCCTTGAGCTAAAGACGCGTACACAAAAAAACTTGACAAATAATTACATTACAATTAAGGGGGCATCGGCATAACTCAAAAAGTCGTTAATTATTCAACGGAGAAGCTGTACCCGAAATCTCGAATTGTCGAAAAGCCATCCGGACAGCAATCCTGCCAAGAAAGCTCCGCAAAAAGTCCGCTAATTGACCCCGGGTTATAGAACCTTTGCTCAAATGTAGACTTTGTATCCCCGCGCTCGCCTCAAGATATTTAGTTACGGTGGAAAAAATATGAAAACAATGCAATAGTTTGCTTCGCGACAAAAGATGCTCTTTTATTAAATACGGAAGCAGGGTTTCAAGTGTATGTTTTTTAATTAATTTGCACATAAAGACACGATATATTTTATAAGATTGTATCCGCGACATTTTTGAGTTGTATCCGTTATTAACTGTGCTGGATTTTATTTACAGGCTAAAGATTATCTAAACTCTTTGTATGAGTAAAATATTTTTGGCCTTATTTCTTTAGCAGTAAAAGCAATTAACAATTAATACATTAATTAATATTTTTCAATTAAGCACTACCTATTCACATACCTCAGCGCTTGAAATCGCCAATCCGCGGTGGGCATGAGTGGTGATTAAGCCCATACTCTCTCCCTGAGAGAAGGCCTGCAATGGGACGAATATAGGCTGCTTATGTAATTAATTAATACAATACAAATACCTTTATTGAGAAATACAATTTGCCACTGTGTTTGAAACCGTTGCTCCCAAACTAGGATTCCCTGACCTGTGCTTCAGGAGCAAGTGACTTCCCTTAAATATATGTACAGTACAATGCAAATTAGTGCAAAATAATGGAGACAAATCAAGATAAACTAGGTACACAAAAAGAACCAACAAAATCAAAACCAAGTAGTTTAGTAGGCTATAATAAGGTAACAATAGGTTATTTTGAAGTTTCGAAGGTTAAGTTAAATTTAATAAGCTTTAGCAATAAATATTTTATAAAAACCCTTAACTTTTTGAGTGGTTTGTGGGTTTACTTCCATAGTGAGGCTGGAGTTACAACCGTAGGATCCCAATCTTCGTCGGCCCAAAAAGGTCTTCTGCGGTGCATTCCGGTTGTAATTTAATGAAGATGTGATTGTCTCCATTGTAACTCGAGCGTGTCCTCTCAATTAGGAAACTGTTTTAGTGATGAGCGATGTTATCGATGATTAAAGTTTTAACGATATAGAACAATTAAACAATAAAGGTCTTATTTATAAAATCAGGATTCCTCAAAACGTTCCTCACAGGCAGTTTATTTAATCTGTGGTTTCGCCTTTTCCTTGTAAAATCTCCACTGCAGACTATTTTAATTGGCGTTTATCGAGTGTGTTTGGTTGTGTAGTGAGTGAGTGTTTTATAACGCCGTAAAAATTTTGCAGTGGTGCATTATAATGGCACAGAAGGTGAGTACAAATCAATGAAAGTATTAAATGCAAAAGGGAAATCCGTTATGCTAGGCCTGTCACCTTTAATATGGACTACCATTTTACGAGCTTGGTCGAGTGTTGGATTTCTGTCGACTGTAAAACAATAACAGTTATTGTTGGCGGGGTGAAATATAATTTAAAGGCGTAGAATGAAAATCCATTATTTGAAAATATACTACCTATTAGAATATTGGAACAAGTTCAGATAATTTCTGCAACAACCTGTATAAGCTTGTAATGAATCGCTTGAAATTGAACATCTTTGAACGTTTAATTTTTAGGGTTCAGTACCTCAAAAGGAAAAACGACACCTTTATAGGATCACTTTGTTGTCCTTCCGTCCGTTCGTCGGTCCGTCCATCCGTCCGTCCATCCGGCCGTCCACCCGTCTGTCTGTCTGTTCGGAACTGTGAAAAAATCAAACGTCTAAGTCAACGCATTGAAACGGAATTATGTTGCATATTTTGATACTCAAAAGGGAATCAAAACCTTACTTCCGTTGACGTACAATCATGAATTTTGGCAAAAAGCAAGGTCTTATGCTGTTAATAAAGTAAAGAAAAAAAAATAAAAAAGGTTAATTTGTATTAACCCAATTTAAATCCAATTACAAACTCTTAGCAGTTAGTTTGTATGTATACACATAAATACATATATATACATTTCAATTGCCAAGTTAAGTTTGTAATTGTTCAATCCGAACCTTAAGGGCGCGTGCTATGCGCAGTAGTCCCTGATTTTATCGAAATTTCATCGACACTTTTTCCAACCCTTGGCCGAAAAATTTGTGCACCAACATTGTCGGGGCGCATGCCAGTTTCTTTAATATGCTCCTTAATTACGTTTTAATTGTTTTAGTCCGCGAATGATTGCGATTGTTTCGGGGAAACGCTTTGGGATGAGAACTGTTATGTTTTCACTTCGGTAAAATCAGATGATCGGCTTCTTTGTACAAATGTATGTATTGTATAGGTATATAGTTGTAAGTTCAATCAATCTACGGCGGTAAAATTTAAGTGTTCTTACGAATAAAATGTATTATAGAAGCTCATACGTTTTACCGTATTCCGCGTGGCGCCGGATTAAGAATAGCGTCACGCCATTTCCTTCCGTGGATGTCGTAGAAGGCGACTAAGGAAATCAATTACCAGGAGACGGGCAGCAGCGTCTTCCTGAGATTCTAACAGCATACTGCGATCGCCAAGCCGCCTGCCAAGCGTGGCGATTATGGCAAAACCCCTCATGGTTATAAAAACCATGAAGGAGGCCTATGTCCTGCAGTGGGCGTCAAATTGCTGATGATGATACGTTTTACCTAATTTCAGAGTGAATGCGTTTTGTTATACAGGTTGTAAAAAAATCTTTCCAAAAAAGAAATTTTACTCATCAATACCAACCACTTTCACTATCTGGGGCCTGTTTCATATAACTACAATTCATGGTTTAATATGACAATTCGATATACATTGCGTAGCTGAGTTGTCCTACTTGTTAATCTGTGGGTTGGTCGACTTTGCAATGTACCTACATCGTACTGTCATAGTAAACCATGAATTGTAGTTCCATGAAACAGGCACCTGGTCGTAATTTTAGTATTAACCCACTGTTAATTCTATTGCGATTTTGAATATGTCCCCAGTATAAAAGTTCGGAAACACACGGAGATTTTGTTGCAACCTGGGGCCTGTTTCATAGAACTACAATTCACGGTTTACTATGATAATTCGACGTACATTGCAAAGACGATTAACCCACAGATTAACGAGTAGACTCTGCTACGCAATGTACCTCGATTAGTCATAATAAACTACAAATTGTAGTTACATGAAACTCGACCCTGTTATTATGAATCGTCGTCGAATAGGTTCCAGCCATTTTCATGCCTCTTCACTCGGAATGTGGTAAACTGTATGACATTTCATAATATGCGCGCATGCGCTTGCGCGAGGGGGTAAATTGTTTAATTACAAAGTTCTTATCATGGGTAATGGAATTAAGTGTAGTGCCGCACACAAAGTGAGTCATTTTGCGAATATCAAAGTGACTACATGTTTGGTAGACGGGGCTGGATTATTCATTATGCATTGTAGGCAAGGGGCCTAGGGGCCCCGAGCCACAACATTCCTTTAATTGAAAATATTTCTTGGAGTGAAAATTTCATTTGATCACCTGTAGTAACAATCCGTCAATAGCAATATTATTGTCTTATTATAATCTTTTTCATTACATCGTATCATCATATTATTATTATATTATTATAAAAGAATGTATTATAATTTTATTTATTATTTCATCGCGGTGATACCTTCTTAATTTACTAAAAAAAACTGGTTAATTATAAATGAATTTGCGCTGTGGCGCAAAAAATATATTAAAGGTAAAAGGGCCCGATACGTGCATTCCGTACGGGCCTCGACATGGTTAATCCGGCCCTGTCAGTAAACTCTTGCGGCATTAATGAATAGACATATTTGTCATACTTGAACTAACTGGCACGTGTGGTAAAAGGTAAAAACTATAATCGTTGCGTGTTTAGTTCTCGTCTCGGCTAATTAGATGGCGGGAGGTACGACTAAATAACTACATTGACCTTCAATTCATATGCGATTTGCGACTGTTGTGTCTATTTTATTCAAATGTGAGCGGTGATAAGGTCATAATGATTGCAATTATGAGGGTGTTATTTTAATAAAAACATGAATCCTATAAAACACTCCTCACATGCAGTTTAAATAGTCTTGTGCAAAAGGAAAGACCATTTTAAACTGCATTTAAGAAGCGTTTTTTGTAAATAACTTCCATAGAATTTCAATATATGTATTTATAAACCAAAATGAAAAATGTGTGTTTTAAATGACGGATACAGTTTTATTTTAGATTGACATTTATTTAATATTTTGCTCTGTGTAACGCCTACGAATGTGTGCAAAATAAAGTGTATATAATTATTCGATTTGATTGCGTAATCGTGGTAGCACTATAGGGTAGTAGATAGGTAGCGTGGTACCTAGAACAATGGACTCGGAAGCGAGAGATCCAGGTTCGAGTCCTAGCGCGGGCATGCTACGACTTGTTTTATTTTCAAAGCTACGTACATCTGTGAATTTGTAGTAGTAAATACCACACGCAAACTGTGAAGGAAAACATCTTGAGGAAACCTGTGGATTGGCTCGCTCCGCACGTATTGACTTGTCATTCCTGTGGGCTAGGCCGACTAAGCTGTCAGGATGGTATCGGTGCTGGGCAAGCCTACTACTAGCTGACTCGGCCAACGTTATTTTGCCATATTAATTAGCCTACGACCTATTCTCAGACCTACCAAATTTTATACACATAAAAAACATGAAATTCGTTGAAGCCGTTTCGGAGGAGTTCGATAACAAACGCTGTGACACGTGATCGCGAGTCATTAAGAAAACACTCAAGACATGAAAACAAAAAGTAACTTAACCAGAGGTCGCGGGTTCAAGTCCCGGCATGGGTAGAATTTTTAGCCTCTAAATAGGTTTTTAAAAAGTAACTTTTCAAGTCCAAAAAAGTTTCCTATCGAGTAAGTGGATTAATTCCTCTTCTTCTTCAGGCCCCTCTCCGAAAAGCGAAGATGGCAGTCAGCTAAGCATATTTCTTTCTGTCTCTCGCTAAATGAAAAAGTTCTGCATTCCAGTCCATTCTCGCAGGTACCTTAACCAGGATTTCCTTCTTCTGCCCAACAAATCTTGAGCATGCGTCGATAATACCATATTTCGAATGCAGAGATATTTCATAATTTCAGAGATATTTAAATTATTTTTTTGATTGAAAGACTATCTTGGCGTCAACCTTCACACATACACAATGCGACAATATAATTAATAACGAATATTAATAACAGAATTACAAAGAACATTGCGGAAGAGAAGCCTCATAATCCATATGAATGGTGTTATTAGATTTATTAATCACCAATTTAAGGGCTCACGGCCACTCAAGTGTACTATGGCACGCTACTGAAACGATATTAGCCAAGTAAAGAAACTTTTAAGTAATCGCCAGTATTTTTTACTAAAAGTACATTATTTCGAGTTGACGAATTATTAATAAATAAAACATTAATAAACGTTTTTTTATAAGGCCTATAACGTCTCACTGCAGAGCACAAACCTTCTCTCAGAGAGAGAGAGCACGGGCTTAATCTCAAAGCGTGCCCACCGTAGATTGGCAATTTCAAGCGCTGAGAGGTGTTAACAATTTATTAATAATTGCTTGGAAAAATTCGTTCACGCGGATGTGTTGATGCTATCAATGGGCGATTCCCAGAACTATCTGAGTATTTTGAGTGTCAGTTTTGGAGTGAACGAAGTATTATTTGTTTTTATATACATATAGACTTTAGACATGTATGTATATAAAAACAAGTGATTTCTACGAGTGAAAACTCGTAGTTGGCTCTCGGTTTTAATATAAATTAATGTAAGTATTCCTACGAAAATAAATATTCCATCAAAAAAAAAATCACTCAATTTGCGATTAAATTCTTGATTTGGAAACTATTCTCGGAGTTAACCCAGCTATTAGTAAGCTGAGACAAGAAGTGTGAAGGCGCCCTAACAGTGCCGGACGGGCACGTCCCATCACACCTCTTTCGTCCAAACCCGCGTCATTCGCGCCCTTAAATGCACACCTGTACGGTACAGTTGAAAAAGCAAGTCGTCCTTTAACTCACGGCCGCAGATCACGCTTTACACTGTCGACCTGAATCTTAACACCAGAGGCCTGTTTCATAGTTTACTATGACAATTCTATGTACATTGCAAAGTCGATCAACCCACAGACTCACAATCAGGAAGACTCGCCCACGCATTATACATCGAATTGTCATAAACTATGAATTGCAGTTTTATGAAACAGGCCACAGATGATGAAATCTGTGATTCTACATCATCCTCAGTGATAAGAACAAAGGTCAGATTGATTCTTTACAAAGTCGAGACAAAGTACAAAGTTGACCTTTTTCCGGGTATTTCGTACCGTACGTTAAAAAGTATTAAATCTGATTTATTCTGTCCGGTGTGGGGCGTAAAGAATAGATAACCTGAAACTTTTTTCAAAGAATTTTTGGAAATCTAATAAACAAAAATCTCGTGTCAATGTTTGTTATCGAACTCCACCGAAACGGCCTCACCGATTTTTATGAAATTTTTGTGTATGTTTGGTAGGTGTGAGAATAGGTTGTAGCTAATGAATATTGCAAAACAACGTTTGCCAGTTCAGCTAGTATTTTTATACAAACATAATGTTATTATTCTACACACACCTTTTCTGGTACTTTATACTTAAAAGGGAATCCCAGCAAAAGTGTATAGAATTGGTTGGATGAATAAATGTTTTGTATTTTGTTTTTGTACCTTTTCTCCTACAACCCGTTAAAATTCGAAAAAATCTTGCTATTTCCCTGTTCAAAACCGAGGAATTCAATTTATCTCATAAAATAGGTACTCAGATTTTCTAATCAATCAAACACTGCGAATGTTCTTCCCTACATTACCAGACTAGCTGCTTCCTTTTATTTTCGTTTGTTTTCCACGTGATTTCCATAGCTGATTGTACCAGCTCATTGTAATTTATGGATGTCCCTCGGCCGCGACGTTCGAATACTAAAACCTTTGATAAAAGGATTAACAGCCGGCCCCTGGTGGTGTGTAGAATTACGTAGCGCCTCGCGGCGTTTACACTATGCTCACTGCAACTGGATTGAAAAGGAAAGCGATCGGGCAAACGTGACCGAATGGAAGGGCTATCTCTTCAAATTCCCAAATATTGTTACTAACTCATAAAAAAAGTTATCGATATAAAAAAGCTGCTTCTATACGTCCCAATGTAGGGCACATGCTTTGCCTTGGAAAGAGAGTATGTGCTTAATCACCTCGTGTGCCCATCACAATTTGGCGATTTCAAGCGCTGAGGCAGGTATGTGAACACGTCAGGCACCCAGGTTTCCTCGCGATGTTTACCTTCACGGTAAGCAAGGGGTTTTGCTACTAAAAATTCATAAATGTACGTAACATGGAAAACAAAGTTTCTGGTACATGCGGACACACCAAGGTTCGAACCCACGACCTTTCGAATGAGAGGCAAGAATCTACCGACCGCTTACCACCGCTCCGCTTCCGATTGATATAGCCTCCAATTTTCCTATATAGATTAGATTAATATTCTTAATTGCTTACCATTTAAATACACTATTTAATTTATTTCTTACATATACCATTGTTTGATCGGGTCAATTCTATTTGGCAAACGATTCGCCAAACACCCTCTATTTCGGGCAGTACAGAGACTACAAATTATATTGTGAAGTAAGTGGCTGCAAAGTACGAGTAGTAGGTACTAGTGGAAGAAGTCCATGTAAACGCGAGGTACCTAATGAAAGTTTTGAATAATCATTCACAATTTCCGAACACGGATAACGGTTCGGGGGTCTCGAATTGGGAATGCTAGCGTGATTGTCTTTTGTCTCTCTTCTTTGTGAAAACGTCCAGTTGACTATCGACCTGTTAATATGAACTGGAGTCTATCCAGATAAAATTAATCCCTAAAATCAGTAAAATCTACACTTCCTACAGTAATATTAAAAAGAGGAAAATTTTGTTTGTATGAAGTAGTATATCCGAAACTACTTATCCGATTTCAAAAATTCTTTCACCAGTATTTGAATGGACCTTCAGGAATGATATGGGCGATGGGCTAATACGATTAACACGCGAACGAAGTCAAGAGTACTGCTTTTACATCATCACCCTGCAGCCTCCCACTTGCAATATTAAGGAATCCTTACTAAATTGACGAGTAAAGGATAAAACACACCAACGCGGTGGCGGTGGCCGTCCATGCAAAATACTACTGTCACCGCCACTTCCACCGCCACCGCCACCGCGTTGGTGTGTGTCATCCTTTACCGATTTCATTTACTCATAGATTGATTGATCCAAGAAACCAAACTATCATAAATATTATACTTTTTACACTTAGCACCTACAAATAGGTACTAAGCAGTCAGCAAGACTGATTTACCCACAAATTGAAAGGCAATTTAGAAGCAAGAGAAGAAGACAAACGGACGGTCTAGCTCAATAAAATTCGCACCTTTACGACTCACTGTAAGTCTCCGAATTTGCAACAAATGAACGGATATGTATGCACGGCGCGCACGCGCTAAGCAAAGGTCGTTTCTAATGATGGTTTTGTATTGACACATTCGATCGTAAAGAAGGCACAACGTCTGCAAACCTACAGACGTCAAAACACGTGTATCAAGAAGTAAGTATGGACGATCCTTCGTTCGTTCCTAAAGGCAGCGACAGAGCTGACCATTCACCTGTAACAAAACAACGAGCATTCGCCGTTGTCCAACAGCACTACAAACAGAGCCAAGCATAGAGCCACATCGCTGCGAATATTTTCACGATGATTCTAGCAAACGCTCTAGTAAATCCTCGTCATACTCATAAATTATGAGTCGAAATGTATTAAGATATCAGACAGCGAAACAATGATAAAATTGCTCGGCTCGGCAAAGAGCTCTAAGCACATTTACTCTCGTTTAGCTAGAACGCTCGCTAGAATGCTCGATAAAACGTTTTTGTTCATTTTGTGAGCTTTTAATTTGCTAGAATGCTTATTACAAGTGAATGCTCAAATCTATTAGCAGCCAAAGGCTGAAAAATTAACGAAAGAAATATATCGGGTAAATGTGGCAGGCAATGCCGCTAAGAAACGCCCCATGCGGACGTACGGCGACCAAATAGGGATGTGGTAGCAAAGGTTAAGATAAAAAGTATTCGAAATCGGCGCGCACGCATGCACCGACTAACGAACATTGATGAACCGGGAAAGAATTGTCAGGATCGTGGCAAAACCTGGTCTCTGCCACCCTACCAAGATACAAGCGTGAGCTTATATTTGTATATGTACGTAACTGCTACAAAGTCGGACACTTTGCCCGGGCCAAGATTTAGTTAATGTAGTGCAATGACAACTGTATGAACGAGCCAAATTCATTTCATTGCTGCTTCAAGTCTACGCGCGCACACGTACAAAACCTTCTAGGCGTCCGTGGTATGAAAAATCACGTCACGTGACCCGACCGCCTATCAATCATTGTACTGTAATGCACTAACAGTGGCCTAGTTAAGCGCACCGAATCTTGTTGGAATCCTTAATTTGCAATAGCAATTAGTATGAAATTAGACAGTTAGGCGATAAGAATCGCTCGGTAATTGGTGGTGCGCACAATATATGAGCTGAATCGAGGCCCAGGTAGACACATGTAGAAGGCAGTTAAGTCACTGTAACCCCCCTATATTGAAGTATTGTTTTCTAAGACGCGTTCGTAATGTTCAGCGCAATGAGTCCGTGAGGCGCGACGTAAATTGGTCGGTTACGACAAAGTCGGTTGGGGCTTCGTAGACGCTTCGGCATCTAATGCCAAGGCTAACAATATTGGAGACGTGGAATAGACCTTTCGGTTCATTTATTCATTAACTATGTAAAAAATGCAATATCGGTAATTGAAAATAGTCTCATCGAGTGGTCCAGATTATGGATTAAATGTTTAAATTTTTCCACAATAATTGCTGCCTAATGTGGACCAACCCTACAAAAAAAAGCACTGAATTGCATGTAATTTGTGGGGGTACATCCAACGGTATTTGGTGACGATAGTGGAAGGAATATTTTAGTATGTAAATCGCATCCTACTGGGTGAATTACTGGAATTCTGGAGATGGTATGAAGTTGCTATTTGCACGTAAAAATAAGGCTTCGCAAGTACTTTAGAAACACAAATAGATTCAACTAACATGCCAAATTTTGGAAGCAAAAAATCCGATTTTCACGTGCTCATATCTGCTAAACTAAACATACTCGGGTATCATCTATTTGAAATGATATTTTTTTTTGCTTTATGCGATAAAAATTGGGTCAGAACACACTGTGGTGCAACCGGTCGCTCTATTAATTACATAATTTACACAAACAGATGGATGACGGATTAATCACATACGTACATAAGCAGCCTATATACGTCCCACTGTAGGGCACAGGCCTTCTCTCACGGCATGTACCTATGACTTTGTTTTCTAAGTTTTGTACATTTGTGAAGTTATAGTAGCAATACCACTCGCCAACTGTGAAGGAAAACATCGTGAGGAAACCTGAGTGTCTGAGCTATTCACATACCTCAGCGGTTGAAATCGCCGATCCGCGGTGGGCACGCGTGGTGATTAAGCCCATACCCTACATAACATAACACACTAACTACATAATTTAAGTAAAAGGAAACGCAGCAACAACTCACTTCAGCCCATTCAAATTCGTAGACCGCGCTACATTCGACTAGACAAAGTCGTAAAAATCACAGAACTATAAACTGCCACCCAATAAATTACCTAAAAACACTACCTGCCTTTATAAACAGAAAGGTTTCACCTAACAATTTTATAGCCACCAACGTAAGCCATTGCAACAGAAGAACCAATCTTCACCACTTCACTTCACCATCATCAGCCTTTGATTCGACAAGACGCCGTGGTCTGTGACGCTATTGGACCGTTTTTTAAATAAGAATAAACTTTATTTCACAACATTACAAAGAATTACATACAGTAGGCACATAAGCCAATATCCTTACAAAGAATTACAAACAATAACACTTGCGTTGTTAATAATTAATTTTTTTGGGGCTTAAAAAACATTTAACATTTACATACAGGCACATACATTGCTTCTGGTCCCACACTAGGATACCCTGTGTCGTGGTAACCAGAAACAACAACATCACAAACATGTAAACATCCAAGACCTGGGGTTTTTTTTTTCCCCAGCCGGGATTCGAACCCGGGACCTCTCGCATGGTATGCAGATGCACTACCGCGCGCCACGAGGTCCACAAAACTTCATTTTTAAATACAACTCTTCATAGACGGAAAAAAACGCCCAGCGCTAACTCGCTCCACCAATAGGAAAAAAATCAATTATCTTCTTTAATAATAAGTTTTTGCAAAACCGGGTTAGGAATAATGAGAGAACTGTATTTAGGACAATCAAAGAATAGAACATTTAGAATAAAACTTTTGCTCGTATTCCATCAGCGCCTGTTTTATACGCCCAGCCAGATTTATATTTTACTTCCTTAATCGTGCGTAGAATTTGTCGGCCAGACTGTTTGGATGGAAAAGTAATAAAAATGGGCCCAATATAAATAAATACACTGGTGAATGAAGACGCGCTATTGTAGAGGCGACGGCACATTGACCTTTACAATAGTGTGCTCTACTCAGTTACGTTACGGGCTATTTTACAACAAAAACCCGCCTAAGTGCGAGTCGGACTCGCGCACGAAAGGTTCCGTACTATTATCTATACAACATTTGAATATTTCAAGCGTCTACGTATTGCCGTTATTAATATCGTGCAAAAAACGACAAAAAAATTACGTTTGTTGTATGGGAGCCACATAAATATTAGGGGTTAAAGTATGAAATTGCCGTTTTATTGCAATAGGTTCTTTGAATTGACATAGAATCTTCATGGTTTGAGGTTTTCGAATGAAACTTTTTTCAAATGGTTTCTATGATGTTCTTTTTTTAAAAAATGTGAAACATTTGAATATCGACTTTCAATCGTTTTTGTTATTCAATTTAGACAAGAAAGGTGGATACTGCGAAAATTCGAGTGATTTTTGAATACGAGTTCCGACGCGGAACTAACGCGGCAGAAACAACCCGCAATATCAATGCTGCGTTTGGAGAGGGGTCTACTAAAACGGAAATTTCATACTTTAACCCCTATTATTTATTTTATTCTGTTTTTAGTATTTGTTATTTGTTATAGCGACAACAGAAATTCACCATCGGTGAAAACATCAATTGCCTAGCTATCACGGTTCATGAGATACAGCCTGATGACAGACAGACAGACGGACAGTGGAGTCTTAGTAATAGGGTCCCTTACCCTTTGGGTACGGAATCCTAAAAAGACTAATTAGCTATCGCAGTTGAATTGAAGCAATTAAGCGAAAATAAGTCATTCCTTGTGCAGTCGGAATTTTTTTTATAATTGATAGTAGGAATGTAGTTGTTACCCTATAAAACTCCTTGTTAAAATGCTTTAAGAGCTTGTTTATATATCTGTACTATAAAGTCATTATATCTTAATTAAAAAAAATACTGTGTTTGCTCAAGGACAAGAATCCTTTATTTAAATGTGCCATATGTAAATTAATAGATTTTATTATACACTGGCTGACCCGACAGTCCAATCATGTCCATTTAAAAGTTCAAATAGATATTACAAACATAATTTTTTTTTTCATGCAAACCTTGTCCTGACAATTACGAACGCCACAAAAATACTTTTTTTTTTATATAGGCATATACATTGCTTCTGGCCCCACACTAGGATACCCTGTGTCGTGGGAACCAGAAACAGCGACATCACAAACATGTAAACGTCTAAGACCTGGGGTTATTTTTTTTTGTCCTCAGCCGAGATTCGAACCCGGGACCTCTCGCATGGTATGCAGATGTACTTAATTATTGTGGCGTTCGTAATTGCGCTTTCGTAAAATTTTGCCTTCTCGATGTGAACCGGTTCACGTGCATTTCTAACTCGTTTTTTCCGACCTAATAGCTGTACTATCTTAGCTTTAATCGATCAATGAACAAAGCCATTTCGATATAATGGAGAACTCTTACAAAAAAATGTTTTAATACAATCGGAGAGGCCATATTAAAAGATAAATAAACGTGGTAATGGTCAAATCGGAGAGGCCATATTAAAAGACGTATAAATAAACGTGGTTATTATTTTCTCTACGACTAATATTTTTCATAATGCGACCTGTCAAAAACTCATCTGGTCACGTGGTACAAAAAAGCGCTATACAGACTATGTCACAACTTTCAATCTAAAAAATAATGGATATGCACTCTTTATAGAACGAACGCAAAACGTTTAGAATGCAATGAAAAAACTACATCTAAAATGTTTTTATTACTCGATTTTTCCGCATTTTTTGGGACCGCGAAAACACCGAGAAAAATATTTTTATGACTTTATTTTTTTATTCTTCGTGAGTTTTCTATATCTCCTATGGTATAAAAGCAATGCCACTTCAATCTAAGTTTGACGCAAGTTCCCCATTAAGGTTTCCGTGTCCGCAACTATGTACTCGCAGCTACACGACAGTTCACGAATTTGCACTAATAAAGCTTCAGCTGCAATAACGTGAAAACAACCTCCAGGGGCACTTTAAAATATACTCGGAGGAGCTCACAGACTAATAACACGTTTAATAATAACGTGTATCGCATCCATCTTAGAGTCGAAGACAGAATTATAACGAGACATCATGCTGTATGAGTGTTATTCTTGTCCTCTACTCGTCTACGTCGCGTTTACACTCAGCGAATACACCGACAGTTCGGCTATTTTCTTGCTGCGTTTAGTCTAAACTTGACCACAATGTTAATTCAAAGAGAAGTATAGAACGAGCTTACCTATGTGTACAATAAAGAATATTCTATCTTATTATCTTATCTAATCTTTTATTGTGGAGAAGATGAGAAAGAAAGATTGACGAAACCAATATATCGAGCGAATGTGAGTGGAAGAGTCGGTAAGGGACGTCCCAGGCGGACATACTTCGACCAAATAGGGAATGTATTAGCAAAGGGCAAGATAAAAAGTGACCCGGAACCGGCGTGCGTGCATGCAACGACTAATGAATGTTGATCGACTAATGATCGTGGCAAGTGGCAGTCCCTGGTCTCTGCCTACCCCCCTGAGATACAAGCGTGAGTTTATGTATGTATGTATGTATCTTATTCCCAATGGGCATTGTCCTAAATATTGACTATAGTTACAAATGATACTTCATTATAAGGTCAGTAAATATAATGTTACAATATAAGTTAATAATATTCACTGATTTCTTGTATTTTTGTGAATAAGTGCGTGATTGAAAATAAGATTAATATTTAAAAAAAAAAACACCAAGACAAACAAATCTTTATACAAATATTTTTTACGTTTGCACAGATTAGAAGTCTTTTTAGTTTTGTTTATTTACAGAGTTCTTGTATCGAGTCACGGTATAACTAGAAACTGACAGCTCGTAGGATCTCAGTTCATTATGTATGATGTGCATGACGTACTTCCGGTTTCGTAGACTCTGTTTTTTTTTTCGCTTTAAAATCGCATCGCAAATCGAAATATTCAGCCCAGGCTCTCGAGGTTAGTTATTTTTTCCAAAAAAAAAAAGTAAAACAGAACTTAAAATTTGTAGGACAATTCCCAATCATTTTTGTTGCAAAGTCGCCCGTGACGTAAGTGGGTAGAGTTCATGTGGGCATGTGAAATTCGATATCCTGCCGACGGTACAAAATAAATATTGATACCTTCTTAGTGCTTGTTTTGAAGTCAGCTTTTGTTTTTGTTTCATTGTTGTCATGTGCACGCTTGTCCATAACGCTGTTAAGAAATGTAGGGGTACAAAAATGACGGAAGGCAGACATTGATATAAAGGGTGTGAAAAATCCCCGTATACATCCTAAGTGCCCTATTCGTGTTCTACTCGTCAATCATCATCATCATCATCAGCCATTTGACGCCCACTGCAGGACATATGCCTCCTACGCGGTTTTCTTAACATGAGCGGTTTTGCCATAACCATCACGCTTGGCAGGCGGGTTGGCGATCGCAGTATGCCTTTGGAATCTCAGGAAGACGCTGCTGCCCGTCTCCTGGTAATTGATTTCCTTAGTTGCCTTCTACGACATCCACGGAAGGAAATGGAGTGACTATTCTTAATCCGGCGCCACACGGAAATCCGTGTGACTCGTCAATACTAGAAAAACTATTAAATCGCAAAAAAATATCAGTTATTCATACATCGCAGCTGATATTCGGATCTTTTCCGATGTATATGTGGTATACACTGTATAAGTGAAAGTGAAAGTGAAACTGTTTTTATTGCCAAAAAAAATTAAATAAAGTACAG
Source organism: Yponomeuta malinellus (assembly GCA_947308005.1). Taxonomy (NCBI): domain Eukaryota; kingdom Metazoa; phylum Arthropoda; class Insecta; order Lepidoptera; family Yponomeutidae; genus Yponomeuta; species Yponomeuta malinellus. The sequence goes on from OX371019.1 coordinate 5,264,240, forward strand.
TAACTGAAAAAATCTTAAAAACCAAATTCGGCCAAAGGCCTCAAACACAACCGTCAGGAAACATGCTCTACTGCCGACGCTGATTTTCAGCAAAAGCCTAAATAATATTTGTTCTGACGGAAAACATAAGAACATCATCGTTTTCCAAAGATATGCAGGTAAAAAAACAAAACACTACATTGTGTCATTATTAAGTATGTATTAGTTCTTTCAAATAGCTTTCATATTTGGCTGGCCTCCATGTAATAATGGCAAAACGTAATAAAAATATTCCTCTCTGTTATATTTCAATAACTTTCAGCAATAACGACCTTAGAATTCCAGGAAGACGTAGGAAAACGGGAGTCTAAAATTAAACTTCATTTTGTTGCTAAAATGTGAAGTGGCTTTCTTGACAACATCATTTTGATTCAAAGCTTTTCCATTTTATTAAATCAACTCAGGAAGACTAGGTTCTGAGGAAAATAGGATGGTATTCGAAATTGGAAGCGTTTTCTAAGAAACTTGTTTATTTTGTACCTCGCGTTTATTTTGTATAGTATCCACGCTTCCTAGTGATAGTAAATTGTTCGTAACACTTTTCTAAATGTACGTGAAAATATGACGGATTTTGAAAGTAGACAAAGGTACTATTACAACTGTAAATTTTATTTGTTTGAAAAATATTTTTCCAAACGGTTTGAAACCCTACAGTTGATTTCAGAATTTAAAGTTGATTTCACTGGCAGGATCCTGGCAAGTGGCAAACACTGGTCTCTACCTACCCCTCCAGGTTACAGGCGAGAGCTTGTCAACTTCTAAATTTCTTCTGCTTATAAACGTATGGTTTCTGTAATCCTGAACCGACAATAAATGGATTTAATTTTTTTTTTCTATAAACTGAAACTTTTATGTATAAACGTAGGTATGTATAAACTTTTTTTGTTTATAAACATCTAACATTTCTTTACATATAGGATTTTTTTACTCATACAGATATATAGATGCTTATGGCATTAAGTCCGCCGTATTGTACATTAGGCTAAGTGCAATAAAAGTATTAAATATATATATACACCCAGTATACTGTGCATCTTATTTACACGAGCGAGCATCCTAGGGCTTGAGACATACAGAAAGGACGTGGGGCGAAGGCGCGGAAAAGACGCGCCTTTTTCCAATTCACTTTCATACAAAATGTACTGAAAGGACCGGACTAAGCCCACACGGAAGAGACGGGGCGAGGGCGCAAACTCTATACAACGCGTCGCGTGTTTTCCACGCCCTCGCCCCACGCCAAAACTGTGTGGCCAGAGCCTAGAGGTCACATAAAACCGCAAACAATTTACACTGCATGCGCGCACGCAGTCGTTTGTGGCCACAAAGCGTTATAGATTGGTTTGTCTTGATTTTCCACTTTCAGCCTTATTCTTTGATTGCGATAGCTGCAAGGAAATGTCGAGGAGTCGATATTATGTCTCCAGTTGTTGTAATAGTGTTAAGAGATGTATAATTAAGTAATTTGGGCACTTTGGGTTGAGAAGAATCCGCATAATCTATTAATTGTGAAACTAACAGCTTTGACGTTCATTAAGTAAACATTTTGTTTATATAGTGAATAAAAATTTTTGACTTTGACTTTGACTTTGAAAGCCTGTTTCACTTCCAACACCAAATTTTCTTAACCAAAAAAATTTCCCTGATTTTCAAAACTGTCAAGTAAACATTGACGGTGTTATTTATAATTATTCCTCTAAGCCACACCTCAAGTACCGTTTAATTAGTCTGTGGGTCCCTTTATATTCCCTGAGCAACTGCTCTTGTTTTAGATAACTCATTTGTCGAGGGTCCATGAATCAATCCGAGATCCGACAATCGAGTGACTCGATTTCTTTTTTTTTTTATATAAAGGCAACTAACCGTGAAGTTATAAAACCGCAGCTTCAATTGAACTGCTTGTTTTAGAATTATTGTCAAGGGCTGAGCACACCACTTGGCTCGCGTAGGATTTGGAGATGAAGCGAACTGTCACTCTATAACCCCATACACTACAGGGTTGCCTCAAAAATGCTGCGCAATTCCAAAAATACGCATCGACATGGCAAAGTGTAAAGTTCTAACAAGTAACTTTTGTTCTAAGACTAAAAAAAAATCCATCGCATTTTTTTAAGCCCATAGGTTCTAATCGGCGGGAAAAGTCCAGAGAAATATCTAAGTTATGACAATGATATTACAAAATTTCATGATTCAAAACGCCGATACCCCTTAACAGGTAGGCCCCGATGAGCAGCGGATCGGTATGCGCGCGCGCACCCCCCGAGTGCTTCTCGGAAACGGGAGATCAAAACGTACCGTCAGCAATGCCCTGAAGTGTCCTTTCTTTCGATAATAGCACTTACGACGGGAAGTATAAGAGCTACCTGGATTTAGGATGGAGTGATTAAGACCCAGAGCGTTATGGAGACACGCGAGGAATTTATTGTGCTTTTTGAACGTGCCATGTGCCTTTTTCTCACAGGGTGCGCCGTGCCTTAAATGGAAATAGAGGATGTTGGTAAAATAAAGATCCCCAATAACATTGGGGAACTCGACTCTCGAAGTTGTAGACGAATACTTAGGACAAACAGTCCAACTAGGCCGGTCCGACTTCGTGAAAGAGGTCAATCGTCGAATCCAACTCGGCTGGACAGCATTCGGGAAACTTAGAAAAGTCTTTTCGTCTAATATACCTCAATCGCTCAAGACAAAATTATACAACCAGTGTGTATTATCAGTGATGACTTATGGCACTGAAACGTGGTCTCTCACTATGGGCCTCATAAGAAAGCTCAAGGTTACCTACGCAACGAGCTATGGAAAGGGCTATGGTCGGAATTTCTTTGTCGATATAGCTCAGCGGATTAATAAGTTGAAGTGGCAGTGGGCGGGGCACATAGCACGCAGAAGTGATGGCCGATGGGGCCGAAAAGGTCTCGAATGGAGACCACTGTCATATCGGCAAGCGCAGCGTAGGACGACCAGCCACAAGATGGACAGATGACCTCATCCAAGTGGCAGGAAGACGCTGGATACAAGCCGCATCCAACCGGTCTTTTTGGAGGAGACCACATTCGGTAGGTCGTGGGTTCGAATCGCGGCATGTAACAATGACTTTATTTTCAGAGTTACGTACATTTGTAAACGCGACACCTTGTATAAACACCATGAGACATTCCTGCCAACCCGTCAGGAGGGGTTTATGCAGCAAGGTCTCTCTCTCTCTGAGAGAAGGCCTGTGCCCTGCATTGGGACTTATATAGGCTATATAAAAAAACCGGAAGTGCGAATTGGACTCGCCCACCGAGGGATCTGTACAAATCTGTAGGTACTTACATATTATAAATATTTCAGGAATATTTTGCCGAACTTCAAAGACTACTTTTTATGATTTAATTATATCGTCTTAAATTTTTTCCTTGTACTTATCGAAAATATTACTTGCCATATTTCACAGTTCTAGGTCAATGGAAAGTGCCCTATAAATTTTGATTCTCTTGAGAGTATCAAAATGCGGCATAAACGGCTACAACCTTTTTTACGATAACTTAGAAGTTGGATTTTTTCACAACTTCAAGGGACCAGACGGACGGACGGACAATAAAGTGATACTATAAGGTTATATTCTTTTTGTTGCACTAATCCGTGCTGAAGACAATTTTAAAAAACTATTTAGAGGCTAAAAATTCCACCCATGCCGATACTAGAACCCGCGACCTCTGGCTAACCGTGCCAGCGCTCTGCCAACTGAGCTAATGAGCAAGTGCAGGCATCGGCAAAATTTCGAACCTCTTTAAAAAATTACTTCAGCCAGATGCTGCCTGTACGTAATACAGAGAAGTTTGTGAAGAGGTTCGAAATTTCGCCGATTCCTGCACTTGCCAGTTAGCCAGAGGTTGCGGGTTCCAGTCCCGGCATGGGTGGTTTTTTTAGCCTCTAAATAGATTTTTTAAGATCCCGTAAGGGTCCCGTTTTTCCTTTTGAGGTACGGATCCCTAAATTTACACTATTTGATTGATTGAATAGATAACATCATATCGTTTTCTCTCATGCGATGCGTGACTTCGCCTTAAATTCTAGAGTCCAAGCAATATGTATTGTGGACGCATACCATAATTTACAGGATTATCATAATATGATATTGACAAACCGTACTCTTTTTCACGTTGAATGGTATAAAATGTGAATAAAAGACATATCTATCCACTTTAACCGAAAATCGAGTTTAAGTGTGACACTAATTGATATGAACGACGGGAACAGTTTTGGAATTTTATTTTTTTATCAAATTACCTAGGATTATTTAAATCCGTACAAATCATCTGTAGGTTATATTTTATTAGTTGGTCGTTTTGTCAAATCTTTTGTATTTTTAAGCAGTCTTCTTTGTAACGAAATATTTCGTGAGTGTTGAGGAAGCGAAAGTGATCGGTCAGGATCGTGGCAAGTGGCAGTCCCTGGTCTCTGCCTACCCCTATGGGATACAGGCGTGAGTTTATGTATGTACGCATGTATGTATGTATATTTCGTGAACAGTTGTGTATTTTACAAAGCATTTACGTCCCTTAGTCAAACACAGACTTGCTCTCATATAGAGGGATGATAAACATACTAACAGACATGCTATAAGTCTGCCAATCGTATACGGCAAAACTTAGACATGTCTTTTCATATATTTTGTTTTCTGGTGTGTACAATAAAGTGTTCTTATCTAATCTAACAATAAGAACTTGTATGGGTATAACAATCAGGTATGTTCCCGCATCGTCTAGCGATTCCAAGAGCTGAGGATACTTCAGACTTTCAGGTTTCTTCACGATGTTTCCTGCACCGTTAGCCAGTGCTATTGCTACATACATACATGTAACATAAACTCATGCCTGTATCCCAGAGGGGTAGGCAGAGACCAGGGACAGCCACTTGCCACGATCCTGACAGATCACATTCGCTTCCTTAACATTCATTAGTCGTTGCATGCACGCACGCCGGTTTCCGGTACTTTTTGTCTTGCCCTTTGCTAATACTTCCTTTATTTGGTCGAATTAGCTACTAATAAATATACGTAAATTAGAAAACGATTTCATTAGTACATGCCGGAATCAATCCCAGGACCACTCACATGTAAAGCAACCGCTCTACTAAATCACGGCATATTTTAAAAAACATCTACTTTATTATCCTTGCATGTTAGCAAGCATTGAACCCTACCATGTAAACTGTTGATAAACAACACCCGAGCATTTAGTAAATAAACCAATAATGCTCATTGCGCGTGACTTATTCCGCTTTAAAATATTGCAGTATATTACGAAGCTAATAATAACTCAAAACGCCTGGAAACGGCGGTACAGCGCCTACCACCCTTACTTTGTTTCCAGAGGGCTTTATAAGTAAACAGTCGTTTCAAACAATGACCAATAAAGTTTGTGTGCAGGGAGTAATTTTTAACTTTACCAGTTACAAAGTAGGTACCATGGAACGGTATAATAATTGTCCAAACAATAAAATAAGGTCGATTTACATCAATCTGTACTCTACGATAAGTACCTTTTTGTCAGCCGTGTTTACCCGACTACGGCGGAGCCTAAAAAGAGGGTATATCCGATATATATGATATATATATGATATCATATACATGATAGCATAAGAATCATGGGATCAATGTGTTCGAGGACTGGTGGCTCAGCTGCCCCACAGACAACCTACGAGGTTGTTTGTTTCAAACCACTCAAGCTTACTGATTAGCCGCATAATTAAAGGGTCCAATTAGCGCCATGCGATGCGCGTGCGCCGACAAAGAGTGCCTATTGAGTGAAAATGCGCAAAAAAAGTTTAAAATATGCAAAATAATGCAGTTCTTTCTGCGCGGTTAGCATAGACGTTGACTGATTTTGACAAGTGATGGCAAGTTAAAAGCTGCAGATTATAATTTCAAAGTAGAGCTTCCATAGTATTTATTGAAAATGAAACACCGTGCATGAAGCTAGTAAGATTGTGGGTGTTGCCAAGATCGTGGCAAGTGGCAAACTTTAGTCTCTGCCTACCTTCCTGGGATAAAGGCGTGAGGTTATGTATACAACGTGTTGATTTTTAAAGTAACGCCCGACTCAGGGTACTTTCTACTCATCAACACGAACAACTTTTACTATAGGGTCGACCTCAAAATCGCGAGAAAAAAAACAGCGGTGCCATACTAAAATTCGATACTTACTGAACAAAATGTATGGAACAGCTGTTTTTTTTTTTAATTTTACAGTTGGTCCCATAATAAAACTTGTTCGTATTGATGAGTAGAAAGTGCCCTGAGTCGGGCGTTACTATAAAAATCAACACCTTGTATTCAAGGCGTCCTACGGCACTACCACATGGAGGGAAAGTACCTTGAATATTGTAGATGGAACGTTTTAATGAAAGAAGACATTATTTTAAGTTATAAAACAATTTAAATTACATACCGATCGAAAGGCTTCATCATAAGAATATTTTTTTGATACATAACTTAGTGTTGGAAATAAAAGGAAGACCATTCTAACATTTTTAATTCAAAATTAACCAATTAAAATGGCATCGATTGTCAAGTTTGAAGTTTCTCAAGTTTATTTGACACGGGGTTTTTTGGCACCGTATGCTATCAACTTCATGCAGCCTGCACACAAAAATTAAAACGCACTTACCAGGTTTTTTTCGAAGGCTCGTGTTAATAACATCGTCACAATCTGTGGACAGAACAAAGAAATCAACTTTAATGCCTTTTTAATTGTTGGATACATTAATTTTTTACTTTCTTCAGAATTAAATACCAATTGGCGGTGTAGGGCAAATTCACAATTCATGTTTTTGTGTTTTTATTATGCAATATCTCCATGTCATTCTTATTACTAATACATGAAATAATTTTAATCTAAAAAACCTTAAAACACAGTTGATAGTAAGGAGTAAAAATAAAAAAATGGAAGGCCATTTAATTGTTTAGTAATATTTAATAGGTTTTATCCACTATGCTACCACCGCTTGTGACCCCGCCGCACGCTAATGAAAACATCGTGAAGAAACCCGCGGCTTGGCTAGCTCCGCATGTATTGACTTGTCTTTCCTGTGGGCTAGGCCGACTAAGCTGTCAGGATGGTAAAAGTGCTGGGCAAGCCTACTCCATCTAAAAACAGTGTCCCAGGCACTGCAGCGTCAGAGTGGTCCCTTTACCCATTTAGTCAGAGTGAAGGTGCCACTGTACGCTGTATAAATCATCTCATTACGTAGATGCAAAGGCCAAAGTTTTAATATTCAATAAGTAATATATATACGTAGAGCGCGCACACTGCTTTGCAAATTTTGCGAAATTGTGTAATAATATTGAGGTTTATATTTTAAATAAATAAACGTATAAAAAATAAGTTAAGTTTAACTTTTATTGGTATTATTATGAAAGTATGTAAGCAATTAGTTCATGTAATAAATCAACATATTTTTTTCACATTACCTAAGGTTAGCTGAACGAAAATACTGACATGAGTACAAAATTATTTTGGTGCAATAGCAATTGTATCATAAGGGAGCAAAATAATATTTTTACGGCGAGGGCGCTTTTTTGAGTCCAGAGCGAAGTGAGGGATTCTAGAGTAGAATCCCGAGCGCAGCAAGGAATTCATTAGTAGGATACTCAACGTATCCAAGGATTCAATGTACGTCGCCCGAGCCAAAAATATATTTTGCGCCCGAGTGATATACACTTTACTTTTCATCACCCGCTATCAGAAAATAAAAGGTGCCTCTTACATTTCTCCATTCAATAAAATTACTATAGGCTTTCATATATTTCTCCCGGGGTTTTGCAGGTAATAGATTATCCATCACATTTCTTGCGTCAGTTCTAATACTTTCAGGAGTTAATTCTATATGTACTTTCACTGTCACTTGAAGAACCCATGAATTGAATTCTAACAATCCGTGAAAATTTACGAAAACGCGGGCTGTAGTTCGCGCGTTTTTAATTTGATTTCTTTTTTTTTATTCAGCCGGGCGGCGCGACTATGGGCCGTCGTACCAGCCAGGCTTTATTCAACCAATTTTTGCGTTCGATTTCTTTGGCGCTGAACATTGAGATGTTCCAAATTCAAAAAGTGCGCGGCAAAAATAATTGCGACGCACTTATGAAAAGGTTTAAAAACTCATTGCTGCCCGCTAAAAGTTTCGTATAGAAAACCCCACATTTGGGTGCACTTAAAGGCGAACCAAGTCGTCCTTTTCGAACAGATGGGATGAACAAGATTTTTTATACTACACCTGCTTGGAAAGTACCTTGATACTTTATCAAATTTACGGTAGAAAGTACGTCATTGCATATCGAACAAATATGCGGGGAGAAAACGCATCTGAGCGGGAGAGAAAAGTGTATGAAAATCCATTTCTTACGTGGTTTTTCTTTTTTAATTTTGGGTAAGACTATGCGCCGGTAACCTAAATATCAAAAGCCAAAAAGTTTTTACAGTGAGTTTTTATCTCCAAGTTCGTAAAATGACACTGGCCACTAGCTGTGTGTTGGATGGTGTCGGGCTGGCAGTGCGACCCTGCGGCGGCAGGATAAACAATTTGAAAAAAGAACATGTGAAAATTGCAGACGCCATTGGCGCCATTTCCAATTTGTGTGTTGTTTGAGGATTCAGTTTTCGTAGAAAGTAAAATAAAACTATCAAGCAGGTGCACTATGTATCACTCGAGAGAAACTGCGATTCCCGATCTCGGGTGTTCTAAAGCCCTCGCCTACGGCTCGGGCTTCAAACGACACCCTCGACGGTAATCGGTCACTTTCTCCTCTCGGTGAACAATGTACTATTTTGCCAAATAGGGGACGTATTAGCAAAGGGCAAGATAAAAACTACCCGAAACCGGCGTGCGTGCTTGTAACGACTAATGAATGTAGAGGAACCGAAAGTGATCTGTCAGGATCGTGGCAATTGGCAGTCCCTGGTCTCTGCCTACCCCTCTGGGATACAGGCGCGCATTTATGTATGATTATTTTTTATTTTAATTCCTCATCCTTCCAGCTGAATGCTGTAAACTCTGTCAGAATATTTTACTCTGAAGCATTTTTTGTGGCAGCTAAAGGTACTTATAAGGATAAATATTGTTTTGCGTTTGCAGATGGTTTTTGTCGAACACTTGTACTTAAGTCAAGACAATAAGACATACTGTGCGGTAACCTCAATTATCGTCAAGTGTACATAGGTAGGTGTGCGTTAATTTTATCAACCAGTCTGGCTGCATCCTTATTTGGTGGACTGACACCTTTAATTTCGAGTTGAAATGTAAATATATTTGCAACCTTTTTACGATTTCGGCAATCAAATTGTGACCATAAATTTAAAATAAGTACCTACTCCTACTACCTACCTTCTGAACTCTTAGCAGATGTACTGTTATTTTATTAACTATTTGGCCAGAACTTCATCAGCCATTTGACGCCCACTGCAGGACATAGGCTTCCTTCGTGGTTCTCAAACCATGAGGGGTTTTGCCATAATCGCCACGCTTGGCTGGCGAGTTGGCGAGTATGCGGTTGGAATCTCAGGAAGACGCTGCTGCCCGCCTCCTGGTAATTGATTTCCTTAGTCGTCTTCTACGACATCCACGGAAGGAAATGGAGTGACGCTATTCTTTATCCGGCGCCACGCGGAGCGGAAAACGGAATTTCATAAGGACACAAATTTACTGAAACTTCAGCAGTCTCTTATTTGTACTTAATCATTTAATCGTACAGTCGACTGCACATCAATCTTTACATCCGTGTACTCTACTCAGTTATGTTACGGGTGACTTTGCAACTTACATATAAAGACTTCATTTGTGTGAGATTAAAAAGAATCAAAGAAATAAAAAATTGAGATAAAAAAATCCTATGTCAAAACATAAGTAAGGATATATTATTTTTTCATAACTCGCGGTACTCATACATCTCTGTTATTCATGTAGGTACCTAAATTTAGTGGTTCCAATCGCGATTGTTTACTAGATAAACTAATTACCTTAATTCCTGCTTAATTACATTCTTTTTGTTGCACTAACCCGTGCTGGTTGATTTAATAAAATCCTGATTATTTACGTTTACCTTATTGTTTAAATTAAGGATGCCCAATTTTATCCATATCAGATCAGCCAATTGTGCGTTACGAACATACAAAATCTTATGCTTACTATTCATTATCTAGTGAGCCTATTATCATGAGTTTCACCTACACCTGCTGTGATCCCGAGCCAAACCGCGCATTCATTACTTTCGTAAGGTTAGGGCTGCGCGTGAGTGGAGCGAGACAAAAAGCTGCGCTCACGCACTCTCATCAGCACGGTTCGTTCGATTATTCATACGCTATGCTGTCGTTCGACTCGAATCTGTAGAGAGCCGATGAACCGAGAGAGAGCCGAGCTTTGTATAGAGTTCGACTGAAAATATTGATTGAAGTAAAGTAAGTAAGTATAACTAAAAAGTTCTTTATTAATAAAAAAGGTTACATACACAAACAGTTTTGTGTGGTCGCCACGCTAGGTCTAGCTTGTGTTGTGGAAACCTTCGTATATGTTAACATAAAGATTGGCGCATGTTTATGAAAAATAATAGGCAAAATTTGAAAGAACTTGTTTAGAACTTAAGTATGTACCTAGGTACAGGTAATAACCTAAATAGGTATGTAGTTAGTTAAATAATAGAAACAGTTCTATAAATTAGACAGGAGATTAGATATTTGAAGTATGTAGAAAAAACAAACAGAAACGTCATTTGAGTTTTGAATGGTACCTTATACGTATTTCTGTGCCTTAGTTTCTTTGTGAAACGTTTTGTTTAAGTACACAATTTAGTTTAAAAAATTATGTGCTGTTCACATCATAGAATGAATAATAAAGTTAGATAAAATTAAAACCATCGTTGCTAAATAAAAGCTCGAAATATTGTTCTAGAGATTTTGTTGATTAATTCAGTTAAGTAGCAATTCCAATATAACCTGTCTTTTAATTACGAAACAGTGACACACATAATAGTTACTTACAATGTGACACAACTGTATTAAACATAATGATCGCAGCACAGTAATTACAATAATTAATCATCCAATAAAAAACAACTTTGTCAGCGATAAATTAAAGGCAGGTGCTTTCAAAACAGACTCACAATAAAGTTGTTAACTAAAGTGTGGTCAATGTCCCTAATAGATGTTAGGGCTGCAACACACTTGCGACTACTTAATGTGCGGCCAAATTCCCACGTTTATAGAAAATGTCCTGATATTTGGGCTATAATACATACACAAGGTTATTGCTAAAATTCTGAGATAGAGTTTGTGTTTGGCTACAACTTTTCTACAAAATCTGAAAAACTAAAACTTCTGTAAGTTTTTGTTTGGTTTGAAAAGGAAAAATTGTAAAACCCTTGAATTTTTGTTACGGATTTTTTTTTCATAAAAACATCTTATCTAGAGTTGTAAAACAAAAATAAATGACAAATTCTAATCGACATTTTTCAGGAATTTTATTCACCGTACCCTTACGAGTGCGTTCAGTCCCTAAGAGCTTACAACTTTGTACATTTCTATTTGTATCTCCTCTTTTTCTGACCACCTGCAATATCGTCAACAACAAAACAACGTAGCGACAAGTTTTGCCACAACAAGACTTTGTAAAGTCAACAGCAGTTTGACCTTTACAATCTTGTTGCAAAGTGGCATTTATCGTAACTGAGCAGAGTGCACGTATGTAAAGGGCCCTAAATTTAATTTTGGTCGATGTAAAGAATATTCACATAGTCCAGTGGCAACTAATACTCGTTAGGTGAAATGGCCAACAACAACATTTTACTACATTATCCCGAGATCTGAGGCGGTTAAAGAATGGTTACTTTCTAGTTTCACTTTGTATTAGTTAGTTCTGAAAAACATCGTGAGGCAACCTGAGCGCCTCGGCGCTTGAAATCGCCAATCCGCGGTGAGCCCATACTCTCTCCCTTTCTCTCTCTCATTGAGAGAAGGCCTATTGTAGGCAACTGTTATTTGCCTCTATTTGGTAGTCTACTAAGCAATAGCAGTACAATTTCATTCTAATGGTATAACCAGCGCAAATTAAATGCACATCGCTCGCGAAGACAATCGTATGTCGCGAGACGCCGGGTTAATTTGCACCAATCGTGCCAATGAAACATTATGCGTTTTGGAGACTCGCCTCCCAGATCAGATCAGAGAAAGACGAAGGTACAAATACAAAAAAAGGTATGTGAAGCTCTATACACATCCCGTGCATAATCGAACGAGTCTTGCTTGATAGAGTCCGTCGGGATAATGACATCTTGTGGTAAAAACTCGGACACGAGTTGTTTATCATACGATGTTCTGGTATAGTGGGGGTCCAGTGTCTTCGACAATTCAATCCAGCAGTGTACTTACATCCACCCCTGGACGCAGGCCTGCCCTCGTCCATCAACATACTCGCTACAGGCAATCTCATTTAGATTCTCTGTTTACTAGTTCCCAGTTCAGTGTTAACATTCAATTCTGTCCAACTATTAGATTATGGGTCTTATCTAAGAATATCATCAAAAATTATCTGAGAATAAATGAAGAATAAAGCAATGTCAGACATGATGTTGCCAGTATGAAAGAATAACATTTGATCTAAAAGAAATAATAGGACGATTTTGCTGCAAATTACAAATTGTAAATTACTGAAACTAAAGATAAATCAAAGGCAAAATGTTTGCGTTTTATAAGACTACAATTCATACTTTATTATGACAGTTCAATTTGATGTATGTTGCGTAGCTGGTTAGTAGATACAATAGTCTTCCTACTTTTTAACTCTGTCGATTAATCGGCTAAGCATTCTACATCGAATTTTAATAGTAGAAATACGGCCGCCAATTGTACTGGTGCATCTTTGCAAATTTTTATATCATGTTCTCTGGTGTACAATAATAGTACATTGTTCACCGAGAGGAGAAAACACCCGAGATCGGGAATCGCAGTTTCTCTCGAGTGATACATAGTGCTTTATACTACACCTACAAGGAAAATAATTTACTTTCTACGAAAACTGAATCCTCAAACAACACACAAATTGGAAATGGCGCCAATGGCGTCTGCAATTTTCACATGTTCTTTTTTCAAATTGTTTATCCTGCCGCCGCAGTGTCGCACTGCCAGCCCGACACCATCCAACACACAGCTAGTGGCCAGTGTCATTTTAGGAACTTGGAGATAAAAACTCACTGTAAAAACTTTTTGGCTTTTGATATTTAGGTTACCGGCGCATAGTCTTACCCAAAATTAAAAAAGAAAAACCACGTAAGAAATGGATTTTCATACACTTTTCTCTCCCGCTCAGATGCGTTTTCTCCCCGCATATTTGTTCGATATGCAATGACGTACTTTCTACCGTAAATTTGATAAAGTATCAAGGTACTTTCCAAGCAGGTGTAGTATAAAGAATATTCTTATCTTATTTAAGCCATGAATTGCAAAAATCAAAAATATCTAACTAGCATGGAGTTGAGATGCTATACTCCCATTATTTGAACTCCGCGCATGACCAAATTACCAGTCGGGTCTCGTAAGTGTGTCGCCACCTTTATAAAGTCATTTCTACACCAAGGGTGCATTTTCGACAGTTGACATTGGATTCGCTGTTTTTGGTTGACGCTAATTGACGTAACGACTCCAGAATGCCTGACGAATGTCTTTTAAATGTGTTCATGATGGTAATTTATTCGTGAGGGAACCGGTGAGCCTGTGAGCTCCTATTAATGTGTAATTGAGCTATAGCGATGATAGACTTGCTTCGATTTAAGTTCAATATCGGAAAATAAATTGAACTTAAATCGAAGATAATTATTTTGTACAAATTAGGGTTCGTTCTTCCTCTTGCACTTAAATATTAGTCTACGATACTATTTAAATAATGTAAGGTGTATTTTCAAGTGTCAAAATCAGAAGTAAGTTTTGACATAAAATCTCAACCATAGTTACTATGGTTTATTATGTATAAGCAGCTTAATATTATGTATATCTCATTTCAATCAGCTTTGGTCTACATTTATATGGGTAATTGATAGAAATCGTTAAGAAATACGCAAAGCAATAATGTCTATAAAGTTGTTTGCTCGTCCTAGTTCATTCATTGATTTAAGAAATATCAACCCCTACAGTTAATTTCTTGACTTCGTTTGTATTAAAAAAACGAAAAAAAACCTAAATCCTTACTAATATTATAAACGTGAAAGTTTGTATGTATAGATGGTGTTTGGTACTCTTTCACGCAAAAACGCCTGAACGGATCCGGATGAAATTTTGCACAGAGATAGATTATCGTCTGGATTAGCACATAGGCTATTTTTTATCCCTGAAAATCACACATCAAAATTACCGCGCGAACGAAGTCGCAGGCAACAACAACAACAACATTGCTATAAGAATACACAGACGAAAACTGATAAGTATATTATACTTTTAAGCGCTGAAATCGCCAATCGCAATTGTGAGCACCTCGGACACGCATTTGCTCAAAGCGTATTATTATTAAATTTTTCACGAGAGGCCTCGGGTCAGAACGTCGCAACACGAATTGACACTTTATCGTGGTAAGTCTGCTCCGTGTAGGTATAATTATAAAATAAATCAATACACTTCTTCAGCCTACAATCTTGTGACAGCCAACTGTCAGAAGTCTTAGGGTACCGTGGAAAATATCGGAAACCAAACCATGCCCAGTTTCAAAATCATTCTCAATGGGTTCTCAAACACAAGCAAACATAAATCGTTATTACAAAATACATAAAAAGCAAACATAAATTTGTTTGAGTACCGAAAGGTTGGACTTGGTGCAGTCCTTCTCCAATGTATTAGTCCAGTCCATCCAAAGGTTGTCTGGAAGAGATTACTTTTAGTGATAAGGCGGCCATCTGTACTCATAGGTTAAGAAATATCTGTGTAATTTCCATTTTTTATGTACAACAAAGTGTTCTCTATCTATCTACAGTCGACAGCACATCAACTTTTACATAAGTGCACTCTAATCAGTTACATAAAGGGCGACTTTGCAACAAAAATGTAAAGGTTGACCCAACTGTCGATTGGGCATGAGACGTGGATATGTTTCTATGTAGTTAACGATCTACCGGACTCATTGGTATATTTTATTTTAATTTCGTAAAATTCTGGAAACCTCTGATATTCTGAAAAATATCAATCGAAACTCATAGAGGAAAAGTTGTAAAACTCAATGAGTTTCAGGAATTATGAAATTTGAAAACAACAACGTACTTATACTATTCTCAAGTTACGCATATAAAGCGCTTTTCTTAGGGATCAGATCCTCTAGTATGTTGCCAGGATATTTACAAACCCGGAACTGGGTATGCTTCATTTTTTCCCTTATTTCACGTGGTATAACGACCTCGCTACCAAGTTCACCGTACTTAAAGGTGCAGTTTTCTATAAGATTGATGGAGCTGTCACTCAACTATATGTAGATTGGGCGGGATTTAACATCTCGCTACATATCAAGAAGGAACCCTGTCAATTTATATCATAAAAAATAATCCTGCGTCGACTCCCTCAAAGAACTAAACGGCTACGATATAAGGTCGAAAATCCAACGCCTACGTCGTACGTAAGTAAAATGCAATCCAACGTAGCATAAAAAGTGTCGCGCAATAAATCAACTGCCCCTTAATTAAGTGCCAGCACAATGCCTCATACGTGTTTAAGGCGACGGGCTCACGGTAAGAGGCTAATCTACTGCGATAGGCATCTGGGCTTGCGGTCCTGTTATCTGTGGTCAGCGGGTAGGTAAACTAGTTTAGGCTGGCATAGAAGCGCCTACTTCGCCAGTAGGCTTCGTGTGGGTAGTCGACGAATAATAATGAAAATCCGGCCAAGTGCGAGTCGGACTCGCGCAAGAAGGGCTCCGTACGATTATCTATGCAACATTTGAATGCTTTAAGCGTCTGCCTGTTGCCGTTATTAATATCGAGCAAAAAGCGGCAAAAAAGTCGCGTTTGTTGTATGGGTTCCGTACCTGAAGGGGCCAAACGAGACCCTGTTACTAAGACTTCACTGTCCGTCTGTCTGTCTGACGTCTGTCTGTCACCAGGCTGTATCTCTGGAACCGTGATAGCTAGGCAGTTGAAATTTTCACAGATGATGTATTTTGGTTGCTGCTATAACAACAAATACTAAAAACAGAATAAAATAAATATGTAAAGGGGACTCCCATACAACAAACGTGATTTTTGCCGTTTTTTCCCGATATTTGTGTCTAATGTTGTATAGATGATGGTACGGAACCCTTCGTGCCCGAGTCGCACTTGGCCGGTATTTTAGTATTTTTTCTAACGGCATGCATCATCTTTGAAAATTTAAACTGTCTAACTATCACGGTTCGTGAGATACAGCCTGGTGACAGACGAGCGGACGGACCCTTACCCTTTGGGTACGGAACCCTAAAAATCATCATAAGAGATCCGTGCGTTATTGTAAACTCGGGAGCTGATATTTATAATTTTGTTGCGAAGATGCCCGTAACGAAGAGCGGTGGTGGAACTAAGCGAAGTGTATAAATAAAAGTGAACAAAAATCCAACCAATCTTTCCTGTCAGGCCCATCAGGTATCTATTTAAAACAGAATAATCTAATGTATAAAAATCTCGTGTATCACGGTTTGTTATCGAACTCCTCCGAAAGGGCTTCACAGTTTCTTTTTTTGTGTACCCATATTTGGTAGGTCCGAGAATAGGTCGTAGGCTAATTAATATGGCAAAACAACATTTGCCGAGTCAGCTAGTTACTTACAAAGATTTAATAAGTGTTTGCGAATGTGTAAAATACCCAGTTAGATTTTTTTAATTTTAAGCATAACAACATTACAGATCTTTCTAGGGTCTAATCGCACTTGCAGGCATTTACCAGCAACACTTTTATAAATTCTTCAAATGCAGGCATTTGATCGCACGCTAAATAACCGCTGTACTGCATTTGGCCCTTGCTGTGCACAAAAACCATGGCCTTATTTATCATCATCATCATCATTATCATCAGCAGCCCACCAGCAGCCCAGCGCGGCCAACTGCTAGGTATAGGCCTGGTCTCCTAAATGCCATCTGTCATGTTCCCTTGCCATCCGCATCCACGAACCTTACGCCGACTCAACGATACAGCCCTACCATCCGGCTGCTTGCTAGTCTGCCCACTGACCGTCGCGCGTCGTCCCTTTCTCCGCCGCCACTCCGGCCTTATTTATGCAGCGAAAAAATCGGTGGTGCGAAAGAGAAACGACAATCAAAACTTTCGCCACCCTAGGTCATCGCACGCGCCGGCGCGGCACAAGAAAAAGTAAAAATCCACCATGGCTGTGGATCCTACAAGCAAGACGGCTCTAATCAATTTATTATGCACAATAAATTATCGTACTCGAGGCCGAGAGAAATTAACTTATAAATTGTCGCGCCGGCCGATACGATTCGATACGTATCGGACGCGATACGATGCATATCGCGGGGGATAATCGGCGTATTCTCGCTCAGTGTATCAAGGCGAGATAGCATCGACGACCACACGGGAAGATCGGAAAATGGGGTCTTAAAATTCGAGAAAATTCCAATAAACTGGGACGATATTGTGTCTGTTGTAGTGTACCTTTCGGGACATGGCCGCGCACATGACAGAATGTCCAAATTGTTCGATTACCTATGTGTTAAACAACACAAGAGTCAAAATGAACAAGAGACATATAAGACTATTGTTTGAAAGAAGGATTGTTGATATGCATTACTAGTCCTATAGATAATTTGTCACAACTACCTATTATCAAAATGAACTAGTTGTTACAAAGTGAAAGTATTAGAACGATCTAGAACAGATATGAGACATTTTTTTTTCAACTTACGAATTTTCATTCTGTTTGTAGCACGTCAATGAACAATGTTAGCCGCTGCTTTCGGCCAGTAATTGTAGAAGAAGGCAGCAGGAAAAAAACTCCATTATGACCCCCTTTTCTCAAATCATCTTAAGCCTAATACATCAATCGCTGCCTATGTGATAAGATTCCAAGAATGCCTTCAACTTTAACTTTAACTTGAAAACTCTGTTAATTAAGTTAAAACGTGTTTTGAAAAGAATAAATGTGGAGTTCCTTTGTTAGCTTCTTCTCCACATGATCTATAAAACTAAAACTAACAGCTTTCACGTTCATTAAGTAAACGTTTACGGTCTTATTTATAAAAACACGATTCCTTAAAACAAATGCAGAGGCAGTGTAAATAGTCTTTGATAAAGGGAAAACCACAGATTAACTAAACCACCTCTGAGGAGTGTTTAAGAGCAATCGTGTTTTTATAAATAAGACCATTTGTTTTTATAGTGAATAACATTTTTGAGTTTGAGTTCGACATTCTATGTCGTATACACGTCTTATAAAGAACATGATAGAGGGAAAGAGAGATAAAGGGAGGTCATGGCGAAGCTATTTGGACCGAATTGACGAGAAGGCAGGTCCAGCGAGCCTGGACCTACCAACGAGCTGGTGGGCGTCCTACGCCACGTTTGCCAGTTGACGGTCTCCACTCGAGCACCCTTGCACCCCATCGACCATCAGTTCTTCGGCGGCTGGATAAGGATGGCCAATGACAGAAAGAAGTAGCGTGCCTTGAGAGAGGCCTATGTCCAGCAATGGACAAATACTGGCTGATTGATTGATTGAAAGAGAAGGTGGTGAAGGAATTGGCTGGCCAATAAGCACAAGGTTATGTAAGGCCCTACACCCTCTCTTAGGGCTTTCATCATCATCAGCCATTTGACGCCCACTGCAGGACATAGGCCTCCCTCATGGTTTTCTAACCACGAAGGGGTTTGCCATAATCGCAACGCTTGGCAGGCGGGTTGGCGATCGCAGTATGCGGTTGGAATCTCAGGAAGACGCTGCTGCCCGTCTCCTGGTAATTGATATCCTAAGTCGCCTTCTACGACATCCACGGAAGGAAACGGAGTGACGCTATTCTTAATCCGGCGCCACACGGAATAGGGCTTTAGTGCTTGCAGAAGCGGTGGCAACTGACGGAAGACCAGCGCTGGGGTATCATATCTCCAGCTTATGCTGAGTCAGAGCCCTTTTGCATTTGCCACACCCACAGTGCTCACACTGGGTAAGGCATTGCCGTGTGTCTCATTTGTTAATGTTTTTTTGTAATGTTACTACCGTATTATTGTTTTTATTGCGCGTGCGTGTAAATGCAAATAAATCATCTAAACTGTAAAGTCACAGTCTCGTTATTGTACGAAGCTGTTATCAATATTTTAGTAATGCTTTCATTTTTACAGTTACTGTTGATGTCTTATCCTGTATTGTAAATGTACAGAGGCGTGCTTAGGGCAAGACGCAATTTATTTGTAGACACCTTTATAATACAACGTTCATATTTTATTGAAAATACTTTTTGCTTTTTTTGAGACCAGAATAAGGCTGACTTGCACTACTTCTTTAATGTCACTTAAACAGCTATTTAAATTGATTTTTGTATGAATAATTTTAGTTAAATGCTCCTTAAGTCACATTTACGAAAGCGGTGCAAGTCAGCCTAAATCTCTATTATTAAATATATCGTGAGTTTTGTATTTTATTTGTGATATAGATATAATTTATCCCAATCTAATTTTATAGCAATTGCCGTATTAGCATTTAGCATCTAGCAGTACCTGGGTAGGTAAATTATATTAATAAAGTTCAAAGAATCCACGGACCACTTTGAAGGTGTCACTAAAAACCGTAATAGTGTTGGGAAGCACAATAAAATATCGTCACGTGTTATCGATAAAATATCAACTCGCGAGCCCACACGTATCGACTATCGTGCGCATGCGCACCTCTATTAACCGGCGTACGATTCAATCGCACCGAGAAATAGTAATAGCAGAAGGTTGCCTCTTATTTAAGGATGTTTGTATTTTTATCTTGGACCAGATTTGAAGGTCAAATTTATAACCGGACCAATTTACTTAATACCAGACATACTTTAAAAATATTTAAAAAAAAATTAAATAAGATGTTTTGATTTTTTTTTCGTAGCAGGCAATTAAATTAAAAAAAAACGAAAATTAAAAGCCGTTCAAGTGCGAGTTGGATTCCCGTACCGAGGGTTTGGTAGCTACATAATAATTTCTAGCAATGCAAAAAAAACGTTTAATTTCCTTCACATAACTTAACTTGACAGACATTTGTCAGTAAACAATTCACAATGCGTTTCAAAATGAACTCACAATTGTCACGTAATGTGTTCCATAAAGGAATTGTGGTGACCGGCAGTAAACTGACAATTAAGCAAAATGTCACGATTTTTCGTTTATGAAACGGCAGTAAATTTAAAATCATCACGATTAGTAGAAATTCAATGTCAATATTGACCAGCACGCGAGTGCCTGTCACACAGCATATCGAAATTTTACTGACACAAAGAAAGACGTGTTTCAAAATTATTATTTTTTGTTTTGCGTTTCAATAATATTTACATTTCTGCTTTTTAATTTTATCACCTAGAACACTTTTGTAGTGGATTTGCTTTACATTTTAAGAAGAAAATAAAAGACATTTGAATAGGTACTGAAAACGTAGCTGATTTTAAAACAACAATACAATATGGCCGCCACCATCCCGCAATCTAAGCATCCAAGCGTCGACGCATGTTCGACGGTTCCCAGGCTTCTCTCGCTTTCTTTTTCTATTGGTGAACCATGCTATAGTTTTACTTACCACCAATAGATGGCGCTAGGTGTACAAAATATAACTGAAAAGCTCGATTTATTTATTGCATTCCCGGCGATTTTGTTGACCAATCTTGTGACAGTAGACTCAAAGTTATTATTATTATTGAAACGTAAAACAAACACTATTCTTATTCCGGCGCCATCCTCCGTGTGGCGCCGGATTAAGAATAGTGTCACTCCATTTCCTTCCGTGGATGTCGTAGAAGGCGACTAGGGAAATCAATTACCAGGAGACGGGCAGCAGCGTCTTCCTGAGATTCCAACCGCATACTGCGATCGCCAACCCGCCTGCCAAGCGTGGCGATTATGGCAAAACCCCTCATGGTTATCAAAACCACGAAGGAGGACTATGTCCTGCAGTGGGCGTCAAATGGCTGATGATGAAAACAAACAAAGAAGTATATTTGTGAATGCATTATGAAGTATTTGTGGTGACAGGTCCTACGACATGTGATTTACATACAATTGTGAGTAGAGTGATGAATATTAGTTGTATGAAACATAGGTAAGGCGAAAATGAGTGCCAATTATAGTTTTATTACGATTTGCAGCTTTATCAAACAGGGCCCTGGTTGTCGTAGGCTATGCTGGTAGTAGTGTAACGTTTGGCACCCTCCAGGTACGACCGTCGTTCGATAATCGCGGACTGAAAAGGCATGTCTGTTAAATGTGAAATCTAACTGTCCTATTCAGGCTGACATGGCTATTCATGAAACAGGGCCGGAAAGTTTTTTTTTTTGTGACAATCGATGTACATTGTGCAGCCGATAAGTGCAATTATAAGTCTTCCTACTTGTTAATCTGTGGGGTAATCGGCTATGCAATGTACATCGATTTGTCATAGTAAACCATAAATTGAAGTTCTGTGAAATGTGACCCAACAGCGGCTGCGGCCGAGTCATGTGTAATATCAAACCACTCCTATGACACATATTTTTATTAGATTGACGACTCAAAGATTTGATGCGTTTGAGCACACGGATTTGAAGCAGCATTATAATAAAATCATGTTACAACATTTAGAGCCGGTACTTCTGCGTGGCTTACATTAAATGCTCTCTGTATATTTGCTATATTTCATTGCAACCATTCGAATGTTTGAATAGAGATAAACACAACGTTCCGTCGCGATTTATGCGGTTTTGTTTTATTATTGAGATATTTGTCCGTATGCTTTGAATGCGAATGGCAATTATCCGTTTTATGGGTTTGATTTAGTTGAGGGTAATTTCAGATTAGTATTGAGAAGATATCTGTTTTGAGTTATAGTTTTTTGGTGTATGAAATGGTTAATTATATACTTTATTGGTAGCAGCTTCCGCTTACTTGTCACAAATCAATTACCGCGGGCACTGACTGAAAACCAGCGCTAAGGGCTCACACCCTCAGCACAATGCTGAGTCTGATGCCCTTTATGGCAACTTTGACACGCCACAGAATGCGTTTTATTTATGTGACTTGCTTTTCGTTTGTATTTATGTTACTTGTTATGTCTTTTTTCTTGTGATGTATTAATTTGTCCCAATAAATAGACATTCTTTCTGAAAGTAACTAAATTAACAAACTTGATATTAAGATTTTTTTAGTTGCACATGTTCAGTTATTCTGTAAATAAGAAACATATTTCTACTGAATTACACTCTGAACCAATCATCAGATTTTTTCGCAAGCTGATATTTGCTTCAGTCAATAATCTACGTGCATCTTTATAAAAAAAACACCTCCCAGCCCTGTAATCACACGGCGTAAAATAAATGAATCGTGTCCACCAAGAAACCAGCTCCTAAAATAAGAAATTTCAGCAATTATCCGGCAAATTCACGAGAGATGGCTGTCATTACTTGCGGCCCGATTAAACGAACACCCATGATGGATAAGTAGCACTTAACAGGTCATATCCAGGCCCTCAGTCCGTTGAAAAGTGGCTTAAATTGTGTATTCTTATGTCTCGGGTAAGAAGAAACCACAAATCGATGTAGGCCAACACTAGTTACAAAGAAAAATCACACCAAAGGCGCTGTTCAACCGATCTTCGCCACCGTTTCTGCAACAGCCCATTAACTACACGAGAACCGTCTTCCTGCCGCAAAATTGCCCAAAAATAGGACACGTCAGTGCCAAAAAAACTGCCCAATTCGCCCCCATAATTGCGTAATAAGTCTAAAAATCGATTATCCGGCAGATTTACATCGCGCGCGCGGCCACGGCGCGCGTAACGGAACGGGTTACACGTCATTCGGGCGGTTTATGTCGATAGCAATTTCTGCGTTCGGCCACCGAGTTGGTCCGAGACTGCGAGTGGTATAATGAAGCCATTATTGGGTGAAACAAGGCCCACCGAGGGCAACCACTTCGGATGGGCCGAGAGAGAAAAAAATACGAGATCGCCCGGAGGAACTCTGGCCAGACATGCTGTCTTTGTAGCGCAAGAAAGAGGAAAAAAGTAAGCTGCCAAGTGCATGTTTGATTCGGAACGGGCAAAGTTTTGCATCGTGCTTTATTTCTGTGAAATGAGCGGCTGCTTTAATTTCACAAATGGTAAATGAAGAAGGCCTGAACAAAATCTGATCCAAGGCAAATTTTCTTTAGTGGTGTGAAATAAAATCTGGGCTTTAGTGACTTTTAGTAAATATGACAAACAGTCTGAAGTATAATAATAGTTTGTGGCATTGAGCAAAGTATTTGAGCGTACACGTTCGAATAAAGTTTCCGATACGGAACCCCAAAAAGAATACATTTTCAAGTTCGTTAGAGACCAGTTTCGGAGCCTCGCGTCCAATTTCGAATGTTTAGATTCTGCACTGTTTTGTTTTGCAATTAAAAGCTTTTAACTGGCCAAACTGGTTAAGCGAGGGCTAACGAAGAGATATTTAATTGCAATTACTCGAATTGTCACGACACAGGCTCAAGGTTACGCAACGAGCTGTGGAAAGGGCTATGCTCGGAATTTCTCTACGAGATCGAATCAGAAATGATGAGATCCGTAGACGAACGAAAGTCGTCCACATAGCCCACCGGATTAGTAAGTTGAAGTGGCAGTGGGCGGGGCATATAGCACGCAGAACTGATGGCCGATGGGGCCGAAAAGTTCTAGAATGGAGACCACGTATCGGCAAGCGCAGCGTAGGACGACCAGCCACAAGATGGACAGATGACCTCATCTAAGTGGCAGGAAGGCGCTGGATGCAGGCCGCTTCCAACCAGTCTTTTTGAAAATCCATGGAGGAGGCCTATGTCCAGCAGTGACTTCTTGTGGCTGAATGATGATGATTATGATGATGACTCGAATTGTTAAGATGGGGCTTTTCACTTTGTGACTGGAAAAGAAAGCTCCCATTTTTAATAGTAAATATCTTCTATTAGCTTAACCCTTCGGAGCTATCAGGCGTGAAAGTATTTTCGTAGTGGAGTTCGCTTCCATGTGTTAAAAACTTCTGAAAACTCCCTTACAAATCTCTCGGCGACATAAAAGACAAAAAATACAATTATTCCATTCATACAAGCGAGTTTTGTATAAATGAAATACAAAACTCACTTTTATAACTCAAACCGAAGAATTTTAATTAATCTCTAACCATTTGATATCGTGAAAGTCCATACATTTACAAAGCAGTAGATACAGAAAAGGTAACATTTTAATTAATCCCTTAAAGATTGGGATGTAACACACATACCTACACACTCACGTCATTAGCATTGGTGAGCCCTTCCTATGACTACATTATCAAATAGACGATGACGAGGCATCTCTTACGCTGCAAGAAACATGCATTTCTTTATAATGAAAGGCTGCATCCGTTAGATGCATGTAGACGGGCATAGCGGCTAAAGGTGTAAACATACAAGAGTTGTGATCGCAACTTTTTCAAATAAAGTGTTGGACGCACTGCTGTATCCAGCGCCAATGAGTAAGTCTATTCGGATTCTCATGAGTTAAGACAACATCTGGAAGTGCTGTCAGAGGTTCACCTATTAAAAAATGTGATGGTGTCAGTGGTAAAGGATCCGTCGACTCGGAACTCATTAGGCAGAGAGGCCGTGAATTCAAAACCG
Organism: Yponomeuta malinellus; assembly: GCA_947308005.1. Lineage (NCBI taxonomy): Eukaryota > Metazoa > Arthropoda > Insecta > Lepidoptera > Yponomeutidae > Yponomeuta > Yponomeuta malinellus. Next base: position 5,289,094 of record OX371019.1, read on the forward strand.
CTTCTATTTGGCATATGAGTGTATGCATCTCATCATAAGTTTGAGTCCTAGTACCAACTACTCTATACAAATGGTGTTTGAAGCTTTTTGTTCCGTCAATGGTGTCTGGAAAAAATGAATTTTAGTAATAAGGCCGCTAATTGTACTGTATTCTAATATTCTATCTATCGATCTATCTATCTACATCCGATAAAAATGCGACATCCAGTGAATACAGTAGAAAGTTACTGCAATTGCCAAATAGAAAACGCTATTTAAAAAAATTCACGGGGCGCAAACAGAACAATAACCCCCGGTTTCTTGTACACTAACAAGTTGTTAATCTACTGTTAGCAGCTGTCGGTTGACCAAAGTGCATACAAAAAAAAAACACTGACAGATGTTAACAGTACATTAACAGCTTGTTAGTGTACGAGAAACCAGGGGTAAATGTAAGTAAGCGTATGACGAAGTATGAATCTACATAATTAACTTTGGGCTTTGCATCTACTTAATGAGATGATTGATATAGCGTCGAGTGGCACCTTCACTCACACTAGATGAGTGAAGGGACCACTCGGACGCTGCAGTGCCAGGGACATTGTTTTTTAGATTGAGTAGGCTTGCCCAGCACCTATACCACCCTCACAGCTTAGTCGGCCTAGGCCACAGGAAAGACAAGTCATACGTGTGGAGCCAACCAAGCCGCGGATTTCCTCACGATTTTTTCGTTTAGCGTGTGGTATTGCTACTACAAATTCGCAGATGTACGCACTTTGAAAATAAACAAAGTCGTAGGTATATGCCCGCACTGGGAATCGAACCTGGGTCTCCCGGTTCCGAGTCCATTGTTCTACCCCCTGGGCTACCACCGCTTCTTAAGACTGTGGACTGTGTTGCATTTAAGAAATATAGTTCTAAACATTAATTTATCGCCACAATACTAAATTAATAGCTCCTCCTTCACGGTTCAGGCAATCCATTTATGGAATGAACTGCCCGTGGAAGTGAGAAAAGCAAAGTCCTTGTCTTGTTTTAAGGCATTGGTGAAATCACACTACCTCCCTGCTTAAACTGTAAAACTGTGGCTTATATCATCATCATCATCACCCATTTGACGCCCACTGCAGGACGTAGGCCTCCCTCGTGGTTTTCCAAGCTCCCCTGTCATGTGCCGCCCGCATCCAGCGTTGCTTATATCATCATCATTCAGCCACAAGAAGTCCACTCCTGGACATAGGCCTCCGCCGTGAATTTCCAAAAAGACCGGTTGGAAGCGACTTGCATCCAGCGTCTTCCTGCCACTTGGATGAGGTCATCTGTCCATCTTGTGGCTGGTCGTCCTACGCTGCGCTTGCCGATACGTGGTCTCCATTCGAGAACTTTTCGGCCCCATCGGCCATCAGTTCTGCGTGCTATATGCCCCGCCCACTGCCACTTCAACTTACTAATCCGCTGGGCTATGTCGACGACTTTCGTTCGTCTACGGATCTCATCATTTCTGATTCGATCTCGTAGAGAAATTCCGAGCATAGCCCTTTCTATAGCTCGTTGCGTGACCTTGAGCCTTCTTATGAGGCCCATAGTGAGAGACCACGTTTCAGTGCCATAAGTCATCACTGGTAACATACACTGGTTGTATAATTTTGTCTTGAGCGATTGAGGTATATTAGACGAAAAATCTTTTCTAACTTTCCCAAATGCTGCCCAGCCGAGTTGGACGTCCCACTTGGCCGGTTTTTATGTTTTTATTCATAATTATGTTGGAGGTAAAGAAAGATGTATTTTTTTTGTTAATAAATGTTTTGTGACGATAGTGACAAGGATTGTCCAGCTACAGCAATCGTTACCTTCTATCTAGGTAGCTAAGCGAGTCTACACACACCTTTAGACGATGAACAAAAAATGGTTGAACGAGAACCTTGAAAGCCATGGCGCGGCGAGCTCAGAAACAACTTAATCGAGAAACATCGAGTGCTTTTCTCAGAAAACTCAAAAGATGCAGATGTGTTAGGTGTAGCTAAATTTTCTATTCTGTGAACCTCTATAGTAAATGAATGTGTGATGTGAAAAGCTTCAGGTTATGCGATAGATATACCAACAATATGCAAAAACCAACTGAAGACTGGACGGAAATTAATAACTAGTTAGTTAAGAAGCTTATACAAGACAATGTGAAAACATTAATATTTAACAGATCTAAACATAGAACGCATTTTCTAAGCCGATTGTGTTCCAAAGACAGTCAGCATGCCAGTCATCCCCACCGCATTATATTAGATACTGGCCATCAGAACATGTTAATCCACGATCATTACTGTGGATAACGACATACTGTAATTACCTTACAATGCGAGACGAAATAAAAGAAAAAGAAGCAAACTCCGACCCTTCATCAATTCAAGGGGATCATAAGAAAGCTGCGCACGCCCACAATCCGGCTCGAAGGACCAAATAAATGGTACCACGCGGCTAATTATTCAATTCGGCTTCGTCACACTGCTTTGGTTTTTTGTTGTTTAATTATTTAAATATTCATACGTGCGCATAATATTTCAAAAGTGAGACGATTTGTTCTTCGGTTAAATTATGTTATACATTATAATTTGGGCTTTCCCTAAGATCCATATATTATACTATTTAATTTTTTACGTATTACTATTTAAGTTTGTTGTGAATATAACTTCTTATAACACTTCGACCTACACTGTTCGGAATAAAAAACCTTAATATTTAGTACACAATTTCGCCAAACTTCAAAAACTGCCAAACTGCCTTATTGGAAATTATCTCCACTATTCGATACTTGCAACTATGGAAATTTGTCCCAACTGTAAGGTCAGCGACCTTTTCGATATTACATAAATTATATCATTTGCCACCCCATTGAATGACATAATATAGAATGTAATGACCAAACGAATAAGTGACAAAAAGCTACTAAAAAACCTGACGGAATAGTCACTCGTCATATCAAAATATCATTATGCGGTCCGAAGACTTCTTTCTCATTTCAAACCAGAGGTGTACAAACTTATGGAAGGAAATTAGCTTTAGAATACACAGAGTTTTAATCCCGCTTTCATCCGATTTTATTATATAATTAACTTTCCATGTTAAGTTAGTTTATCATATCAGAGGTTTAGTGCAACAAAAAGAATATATACACCTATCTGTCTATGCAGCCCATAAATAGAGCCAATATCTACAAATAAGCACTTGACCTACCAACTTGTACTTTAAGTTCCTAGGTTAGTATAATTTTAATTGTCGAATGTAATCAAAATTATACCAACCTAGTGTATAATTATGTTAGTCATAGCATTATATCAAAAAGCAATGATTAACATAATAACGAAGCTTTCTAGCTCAGATTTTCATCTCACTCAGAATCTGTAGTATAGAGAGAACAATGATACTCATTACAAAGAGAACATGATAAGTTTGAGAGCCTCTGGCTTAGATTAACGCCCCATACTCGTTTATATCTATAAAGACGCGGCTCGAAAGCCACTAATAACTCAATCTGAAGTTCCGAACCAAATTATATAGAGCCGAAAGCCAGGCACTGTCATTAAGGAACACACGAGCGGAGGAGATAGGTTGCTTTTGATAGTTAAGGAATACACCGTCCCAGAGTGCTAGGCCCAAAACGAGGTTTGCTACGATTCTGACATGCTCTTTCACTTGAATGAATGAATGACTGAATGAAAATGTATTTATTTATCGGTTCAGGATCACACAATAGGCTATTTTTATACTAAGAAAATGCGTATTGCCCTGCATGAATCACAAAAAGAAAAATACTTCTGTTTTATCAATTAAATTATTATATAAAAAACGAGACAAGAACAAAAAAAAACAACGTTGCCCTGTTGACAGCTGATCACTTTGATTTGTAACTTGTACTTCAAGGACATTGAGTCGGCGTGCACTGTTTTGACATAGGAAATGTCTTTTCGTTCGCTCCAGTGTAGGCTCCGATTTCACGAAAAAGTGCGATCCCCTGATATCTCGAAGAGTTGTGAATATATGATATTCAAAACAAAAGATTATAGCTCTCGCGAATACGCGTCACGGGAGCTATAAGGTGCAAAAAAGAGCCTAAAACAAAGATGATCAGGTTAAGGGTGTGCCCTGTAGCTTAACCTTTTTGAAAAAAGTCAGTACGACATTTTTCACATGATTTTATGACTCGATTAATTTCCAATGTGCGCAATAGTCGTGTGGGGCACGAAATCTGTTATTTTTTTTCTTTCAGAAAGCGCGGCTTTTAAAGTAGGTTCATTCATCATCATCATCATCAGCCCTTTGACGCCCACTGCAGGACATAGGCCTCCCTCATGGTTTTCATAACCATGAAGGATTTTGCCATAATCGCCACGCTTGGCAGGCGGGTTGGCGATCGCAGTATGTGGTTGGAATCTCAGGTTTAAAGTAGGTTCATTACGCGGCCTAAATTCAGAGCTACACTAGCTTGTCAGTGACATACAACTTGCCCTATGTTCCCTGACACACTGGAACAGGAACCAGGGCCGCGTTGTACAACTTATTTATTATACAACTTATTTTGTACAAGTTATTGAAAGTTTTTTTTCTTGTAATAATTATGTTGATATGTCTATTATTTATATGAATGACGGCGAATTAAAATTTGAAGGGAGATAAAACTCGATAAGCGGTTTCATGAAACTATCGACAAAAATATAGAATCTGCACATCACTAACCTTAGAAGTGTTTACGGTCTATTTGTCTCCAAGTTTATCGTCGTCTCATAGTAAACGGAAGACAAAGTAGGGGTTATAAAGTTTCATAGTTGTATTTCACATCAATTAAGTGCTTTCGTAGAGGGTTTTCTAGATAGTTAAGTTGCCGACTACACTATGCAACCAGGGCTACGAGAAAAAAGTTTTAGATAAGAGAAAATATTTACATTGTCATTTCTAAGACTCACAATTCCTGAAAAGTGTCAGTAACATTTACAAGAACTTTTGTTCTATGACTTTTGATTTTTTTTGTTGATATTTCATTAAAAAAAATGCAGTTTTAATGAAGTATATATTTCTTAACCGCATACATATGTATTACATAGAAAGGATAGCGATAATTACTGTAAGGTACACGATTTATTGAATGGTGGCGTCATATCATTGGTAGAGCGCGCAAAGCGCGATTTCAATAAAATTATGTAAGCCCTGATATTTTGAAAAATATAAATCTGAGAAAAAACTCGTAGAACAAAAATTGTTATAAAACACAAATTCTAATTGGGGTGTTTCAGGGATAACCGTGTATTAGCCGGGTTTTTTTCTTGAGTTAAAATAATAAATATTTATTTAGTCAATGCTACTGAGGAGGTACAGTAATAAAGATGCATTTGAAAACTTAAAAGATACAATTAACAACAATTCCGTCTTTGTTTAATTTACTTTATTGTGTCAATTTCTATTTTTTTTTAATTTGTTCAAATAACTTGCTGCTTTTCTTTATTAAGACGCTGTTTTTGGCGCTTTTATTATAAAAACAACTTTTACGGACTTTAATCACAACACATCAAAACTATAACATTCCAAGCAAACAGTGGCCAGTAGAGCTAGACGCATTATTACAGCGATTTCTTTGAGCAAACATGTAAATATTGGCGTGGGGCGAGCTCGTCGTGACGCGTCGCTTCGGCTTACTGGTTGGGACAATATTGACACTGGCAGCGTGCGCGCGCGCAGCCAGGGCTGCCATTTGCCGAGAAATAAAAAAATATTGACACTTTACTCCACTTCATGCAAATAATTCACTATCGGGAAATGAAAAACGCTATTCAAGTTTAAATAATACACGAGCAATTGTTTTCAGAAGTTTTTCGTAATTTCATTTCGTAATTCATGGTTCGCTTTGACAAGTTTTTGCTAATACATCCCCTGTTTGGTCGAAGTATCCTCTATTCGACTTCGCAATATAAATCGGAATGTCATAATCAACTATGAACAATTTTTTTAAGAAGTGCTTTTTCTATCTTTATTAATTAACGGAGAGCTATCATGAAACAACGAATTGAACAAACATATTTTTTTACAAAAATTAAGCAAACTGCCATTTTAATTACTTATGTTTTGTATAACAATAAATTAATGACAATTTGACTTATGTGCATTAGTCCGCCGTCCCTAGAATTGTAATTTAATAAAAGGTGGCCCCGAACAAGACAGTAAAGAGTACCAATTACACTATAGGGCAACATAAACTTTAGTGATATTGACCAACACTATGCTGTCTACTTTTAAATTTGATCCATTTTTTATTTCAATAAAACATTAATATTTTCAAAATATAATGACAGCCCTGTCTAACACTATTTGTACAAACTACACGCATTCTCAAAGTACAAACTCCGGCGAAGGAAATTTCGAAAGTCCACATTTATTGTTACTTTTCCATTAATCTCGCTCCTTGTTTGCCTTTCTGGTATCTGTTTGATGATGATACGCAAATACTCGGGCTGGAGGTGGATATTCTGTTAAGGATACAAATGTAACAGCATACTAGTCTTACCTCATCACAATAATAAAATTTGTAAATATTGCGGTAAATTTGGTCACGGTATCACTATGAAAAATTTATTTTCTATCTACATTTACGAGTTTAATATGGTCCGCTCAATGTAACAAGAAAAATATTTGTGGGCTGATGGGCCGATGCGAGACGTCCCAGGCGGACATACTTCGACCATCGCTTATTTGGTTATTAGCGCAGGGCAAGATTTAAAGTAGTCGAAGCCGGCGTGCGTGTATGCAGCGACTAATTAATGTCGATGCAGCGAAAGAGAATTATCAGGATCGTGGCAAGTGGCAAAACTCTCTGCCTACAATAGAAACTCCCCCACCACCACTAAGTACCACCAACGTCCTATTCTAGCTTGTATTAGTAGACCCTATTGACTCATCGTCCGCCCAATATTTACCCTGGCCACTAGCAAGTATCCCAAGGACCAATAAGCTACTGTAGTTGGGCCCCTGGCAAATAACAATATGTGTTCTTTTAAAGCTCAAATTCTCGGAAACACTTTTAGAGTTACGGTGAGAGATTGTGGTGCAAAGTTTGACGCTGTAGCCGGGAAGGACACGATAATAGCTTGCCCGTTTCGGGAGGATGTTTGATTGGTTAATTTCGAAAGAATTTTTACTTTTCACAGTGGTATCTTTTAATTTTGTTATGTTCTTATTTCAACAAGCTTCAGGCTATTTGGATTCTTTCTAATTTTACTTTAATGAAATTAAGACAATGAATGACAATCTGATGACACATTTCCTCGCACACTATTCCATGCTAAACTGTCCTAATAATGTCCTACCGACGATCTGGGGCAGATTGCTGGGTGAGGATGGCTGAGGACAGAAAAAAGTGGCGTGCATTGAGGGAGGTCTACGTCCAGCAGTGGACGACGGCTAATCGATTGATTGATTTTCCTAACAAGCTGGATAATCTACATAAGATAAGATAAGAATATTCTTTATTGCACACGAGAAACGAGACATAAAATATGAAAGTTACAATGAAAAAGTACAATGGGCGGCCTTATTGCTAACAGCGATTTCTTCGAGACAACCATGACCTATTAATCAAACCTATGCAAAGCGAACTCTTTCACTGCCAAGCATGGAAGTAGTATATACTACTGCCAAGTGACCAACAAACAATATCGCAATTTCTATTGTTATGGTTACAAAAAAAACCTTAGTCTTTGCATCTAATAATGAGATAATTTGTACAGCGTCCAGTGGCACCTTTACTCATACTAGATGGGTGAAGGGACCACTCGGACGCTGCAATGCCTGCGAGTTCATACGCTTTTACCCCCAAGCTCCCGCAAGTCTCCATGATTTTCAGAAAAAAATTACAACTACAAATGCGCGAGTTTCAGTCCATTTTCATACCTTTACAAATGACCGCAAACTAAGCAACCCTTAGTACATTTCAGCTCTCAGCCTTCAGTTATTGTTTGACAAACTTCTTATTATATTCATCAAACGCCCTGTTTCCATCAGAAACTACGCTTTCCAAAATCAAAACTCACACAGGCGCGTGCAAAATCGCAACCAGTTCTGGTCTAGTCTATGCCATTAATCATCCGCTTCGTATGGTGTCATTACAAGTGACATTTGAGTTTCCGTCGCCTCTGGAGCGTTGATGACATTACCTCATGCTCCAGCTACTTTGTATGTGCCTTAGAATATTTGCGGAAGGTTTACACATAACCGTTTACCTACATACGAGTAGATGGAGGGTATTGCCAGCACAGAGCATTTTTAGGCGTCTCTGTATAACACTGAACACAATTCTTAATATTTTATTTTTATTTTATTTTATTATAATAGGAATACTTACAGCTATGAAAAAGATACATTACAAATTAAATAAACACAGAGAGCCAATGACAAGGTATCACTGGTAGAAATATTATAATATACATACAGGAGACAATATTTCACTCACTTCAAAACAAATAGATAAATAGACACACAATACACATATGGCTAGAAGATAAATTATCTACTGGCTCTATTTCATAGAACTAATTGTAGTTCTCTTAATCGTCATAGTAAACCATAAATTGTTATGGTTTACTATGACGATTAAGAGGATGAAGGAAGAAAGTTTGACGAAACAAATATATCGAGCGAATTTGGGTGGAAGGTCCGGCAAGGGACGTCCCAGGCGGACATACTTCGATCAAATAGAGGATGTATTGGCACAGGGCAAGATAAAATGTACACGTAACAGGCGTGCGTGCATGCATGTACGGCTAATGAATGTTTAGGAAGCGAAAGTGATCGGTCAGGATCGTGGCAAGTGGCAGTACCTGGTATCTACGTAACTCTATGGGATACAGGCGTGAGTTTATGTATGTATGTATGTATGTATGTATGACGATTAACCCACCGATTAAGAGGTAGGAAGACTAAAGCCAGCTTGCTCAAACGCTATCTGACAGCACTATCTACCGGTTTGTCGCCCTTAAACATAGGAGTTGAAAAAAAATCTCAATTACACAATGACAGATGTGGGGAACGATTTCCAAGAAACACAATTCTTTAACAAAACCCCTGAATGATATCCGCTAATCCCCACTTTTACCGCTTTGTGCGAGCAACGTTTAGGTTGTCATCCTATTCAGAGATTTGAAAGGGATGACGATGAAATGGATAATTTGGACGCAAGTGGGTACTCGAATGTGATGGTTTTGCGGACACTTGTTACAACAATGGGTTTAGGTTTTTGGGATCGAGAAAAGTTATTATGATTTTAATCCCAGGTAAAGGACATTTTTAGTGGTTTAACGGTTAACTTTCAAAATGACATCCCGTTATGTAAGACTAGCAATGTCCGTGACTACGTTCGCGTTGTTAACAGATTACCCAGCACCCACCCTGAAGGTCTGTTCGAAATACTGGTAAAAGTAATTTTGAAATCAGGTAAGTACTTACGGAGAATACCCGCTACACCCACACACCCACCCACAAACACACACACACACACACACACACACACACACACACACACACACACACACACACACACACACACACACACACACACAAACACACACACACAAACACACACACACATACACACACACACAGCTAAATAGGTCTATTCTAAACTTAACTTAATTTTAATTAAAAACTTTAAACTTAAAATTATTGGAATTAATGAAAGCACATTATCATAGGTACATATTACAATCAATTGTGACAGTTAAAAATAGTGGCCATTGCAGTATCAGGGATGGACTGACACGTAAGATACAGGTTACCCTAGTTTGAGAGTCAAGACATTACGTAGTATTTTAAGAAAGCTGTATACCATTATAAATTGAAATTTACACTGTATGTATTGTCAAAATAAATTATTTACTTACTTATACAAACATATAAAATTACAAACTTTTCCTCTTTATAATATTACTTTAGAACTATGTATAGATAGATATAGATGTGACAAATGATTGTTGCTAAGAACAAACAATTTGGTAGTTTTTCACCGACTTCAAAAAAAGAGGAGGTTATCAATTCGACGCGTATAGGTATATTTTTTTTGACTATGTTCCTCCATAACTTTGTCAAATCTTAACCGATTTTGACATTTCTTTTTTTGTTCGAATAGATATAACGTCCCATTGGTCCCATTTTAATTTGGTGAAGATCTGATGAAGACTTTCAGAGATGGAGAACGGAACTCTTCAATGGACAGCAGTAAATAAGGCCTAATGGGGCCCATCCTTTAGTAATATCCGTATGTTTCATGAAATAGCGTAAAATTAGTCCCACGGTAATTTGGTGATGTACTGGTGAAGACTTTTGGCGATGGAAATTGTGATCGTAAAATTTTAAAGCAACGAATTAAGTAGGGTAAATTATGTTTATAAGGGACTCGTATATTTTTCTCCCGCTCCCCCCGCTAAAAATTTTTAAATAATAAATAAAAACCGACTTCGAAACACTAAAAAGTTAAAAATAATTTAAATAATTAGAAGTATGTAGGTGTTGTAGAAGTATAATTTGTAGTCGGTGCCCAGTTTCATGACCAGCACATAGTTTGGGCACCGACTCAAAAATTATACTTCTACAATAGCTACATGTATACATACTTCTAATTATTTAAATTATTTCTAACTTTTTAGTCTTTCAAAGTCGGTTTTTATTTTTTATTTAATTTTTTTTTAAGATTGTGCACCACGTCATCAATAGTTACTCCACGGTAGAATATGTTATTCCATGCATGCATGAACCTAATAGTGGCATTCAGCAGCATGAAATACCATCCTAAAGTAGTTCTGTAAAACAAATCCATACTAATATTAGGGGTTAAAGTATGAAATTGCCGTTTTATTGCAATAGGTTCTTTGAATTGACATAGAATCTTCATGGTTTGAGGTTTTCGAATGAAACTTTTTTCAAATGGTTTCTATGATGTTCTTGTTTTAAAAAATGTGAAACATTTGAATATCGACTTTCAATTCTTTTTGTTATTCAATTTAGACAAGAAAGATGGATACTGCGAAAAGTCGAGTGATTTTTGAATACGAGTTCCGACGCGAAACTAACGCGGCAAAAACAGCCCGCAATATCAATGCTGCGTTTGGAGAGGGGTCTACTAATGAACGCACCGTGCGATTTTGGTTTAAACGCTTTCGTGATGGAAATTTCGACTTAAAGAACGAGCCACGAGGAAGACCGCCCACACAGGTGAATAACGATGAATTAAGAGAGATAGTGGAAGCCGACCCTAGTCAAACTACCCAGGAATTAGCGGCATGGTTTAAGGTTACCTTACCCACAATATTGACTCACTTGCGTCAAATCAATAAAATAAAAAAATACGAAAAATGGGTGCCTAATAATCACTCGAATTTTCGCAATATCCATCTTTCTTGTCTAAATTGAATAACAAAAACAATTGAAAGTCGATATTCAAATGTTTCACATTTTTTAAAACAAGAACATCATAGAAACTATTTGAAAAAAGTTTCATTCGAAAACCTCAAACCATGAAGATTCTATGTCAATTCAAAGAACCTATTGGAATAAAACGGCAATTTCATACTTTAACCCCTATTATTATAAACGCGAAAGATTGTATGTATGGATGGATGTTTGTTACTCTTTCACGCAAAAACGGCTGAACGGATCCGGATGAAATTTTGCACAGAGATAGATTATAGTCTGGATTAGCACATAGGCTATTTTTTATCCCTGAAAAATACACCTCAAAATTACCACGCGAATGAAGTCACGGGCAACAGATAGTTTGTCATAAAGTACCTAACTTTATTCACATTAAAAACACCATAGCTGTATTGTCTACCTACGTGAAAGACAATAAATAATAATTCCAAGTTTACTATATTACAATATTTCACATCGATTCCTTACAATTTTCAACTTATTTTTAGGCGATATAAACTTTATTTCTTGCTGGATAAGGACTTCAGGTCAGTGACGTGGTTGCGGTCATGTGTATCGATTTGCCCATAAATATAAGAGCGGTAGTACTTAATATTTAGCTCGAGGCTTATTGGAAAGTAACGAAGCCTCAACAATATATTATTATTTTGTAGGGCTTTATTTAGTACTTGTTTGTGTATTGTGAAATGTAGAAACATATGTTATTTAAGGTAAAATATTGAAAAATATTGCCGGAAAATTGTTTATCAGATTTTTTGTTTTAACTAGTTTACACTGGATTTTTCTTTGTCAAAAACATAACATAAACTCACGCCTGTATCCCGGAGGGTCTGCCACTGACCGCGGGTCTATCTAAGACGGAAAAATACTTATTTACCATTTTCCAAACTATTTGCAGCCTATCTTAGGTACTTAACATTTTATATTGTCAATTCTTTCTCAACTTAAGCTCATGCAAATGAAATTGTGTGTAACCAATGTTGCCTCCATAATATGGGTGTCCCGCGGCCGGGCAAAGGCCTTTCAGACCGAGATTTTCGGTCATGTGCCACCTCTAACAAGAACAAGGCAAGAACTCGTCGAGATCATCCCGTCATCCAATGTTTTCAATTTTTTTTTTGCAGCTTGGTAACAAACTTCACACAAAAAGAAAAGTACTGAGATAGTATTACCATTACCTATTTATGTATTTTGCTTTCTAATCTAAGGCTTAACTTATGTACTTGTGTGTCACCTTTTCCAACACATAGACCAGTCTTAGTTCCCGCTGGGGAGTACATAGCCAGGCAGGTTGGTGCGTCTATACGTACAGGTGATAATGTCGGTTTGTCCCGTCAGTTAGCGGGATAGCGCGAGCTACCAGCCCAGCGTACGTGGCCTAATGTCAGTGTGTTTGGAAAGTACAGTCAGCTCGGCAATGGGACTGTCCAAAAAAGTGACTGACTGTTTTAGGTGATATTTAAAAAATATCGGTGACCCGCTCGAAGTCAGGAAACTTCCTTTGTTCTGTTCTATATTGAAGCCCGTTTCATCAAGGAGCGGAAAGTTCTTCCTAGTAATTTCTAGTACTTCCTAGTACTAAAGTAAAGTACTTCTAAGTACTTATCGGTCTAGTATTTTCTAAGGTTACCACGAGCACTAGATATAATAAAAACTGAGTTTTCATGGATATTTACTCGTTTATTGGTAGACTACCGAGACCACGAGACATGCAAAAGTACCGAAACGTCGAAAAATTGTAAATTCAAAAATAAACGACTAAATATCCGTGTAAATTCAGTTTGTATTGCTTATCGGTCTGTGATCGATATTGACCGACAGTTAATTGACCATAACAAAAAAAAATACCATAAAATGACGATAGCCGAAGACAAAAAGAAGAGGCGTACTTAGGGTATGTCAGCAGTAACCGCTCTATTTAATTTGTGAACGAATCCGGGCAGATGAATTTTATGAACTAGCTAGAGTGAAAAACTCAAAAAAATACAGCTCCCGGTATTTAAGCTACTGCGCCTCCGCTAAGCGACGCGCATACGCAGCCCAGTGTTTACTCTAATATTGTTTCTCCGCTTCTGTTTGGACATTATTATTATCTTGACGTTGATTTAGGTCTCGTGAACGCTGGATTAAGGTTAACGCTGCCTCTGCTAGACTCGAGTTTACTTAGGACGAGGCTTAAGAGTGTCTAGTTAGTAGGGGAAGATACTGGTAGGGGACCGAGGGAGTTGACGTGCAAAGACATCTAAGATCAGCAGTTGGATAAGGCTACATTTTTTTGTAGTCTATACGTCCCACTGCAGGGCACAGGTTTTCCCTCAGAGAGAGATAGTATGGGCTTAATTACCACGCGTGCCCACGGCGGATTGGCACTTTCAAGCGCTTAAGTATGTGATCACCTCAGACACTCAGGTTTCCTCACGATGTTTTTCTTCACGGTTAGATACATAGAGATTACATAGATATAGAGAAATAAAATCCCATAAAAAATAATATGCAGTCTGTATCCTACCACTGCAGGGCACGGACCTACTCTCAGAGAGAGTGAGAGAGTATGGGTTTAATCAGCACGCTTGCCTAAAGCCGTTTGGCAATAGCAAACGCTGAGGTATGTAACACCCACCTCTTAAATGTGAGGCAAATGTTCTACCGACCGAACACGCTATTTAATTTATAATAAGAGACTACGAGCTTAAATTATTCTACGGATGCTCCTTCACAATCAGCAAGTGATATTACGACATATTCACAAAATGCAGGTAACTTAGGAAAACAGCCAAGCGCGAGTTGGACTCGCGTACCGAAGGTTCTATAAGTCTGGATGGATTTCCATGTTTGTGATTCCTTGGCTGGTTCCCATAGGACAGGGTATCCCAGTTTGGGACCAGGACAAGTGATGGTGTTGTGTGGAAGCATAAGCATAATCAGCCTATATACGTCCCACTGTAGGGCACAGGCCTTCTCTCAGGGAGAGAGTATGGGCTTAATCACCACGCGTGCCCACCGCAGATTGGCGATTTCATGCTCTGAGGTATATGAATAGCTCAGACACTCATGTTTCCTCACGATGTTTTCCTTCACCGTTAGCGAGTGTTATTGCTACTATAACTTCACAAATGTACATAACTTGGAAAACAAAGTCATAGGTACATGCCCGCACTGAGAATCGAACCTGGGTCTCCAGTTTCCGAGTCCAATGTTCTACCCACTAGGCTACCACCACATTGTTATTATTACAGACAGACGGACGATCGAACAGCCGGAGTATGCCTAGTAACAGGGTCCCATTGGCACGCTTTTGGTACGGAACCCCAAAAACCAACTCCTATACCTGGGATCGAATCCAGGCCTGTCGCATGGGACGCAATCATTTCACCAATCGCCGCCGCAGCTTCCAATAACTTTAGTCTATGACCGTGAGAACAACAAAGACTTCTCCTGGACCCTTTCAGAAGGTACTTAACGCCTAACTGCCCGTAAGCTTTAATAGGTAATCCAGTGTGCTTTGGCTAACACATTCAGAACCAGTTTAACTAGAGCGAGGGTTCTCAACCTACAGAGCGAACCGTGTTTCCGCCTAGCGCATAGGCCCATGCGGTGGTAGCCTAGTGGGTAGAACATTGGACTCGGAAGCGGGAGACCCAGGTTCGATTCCCAGTGCGGGCATGTACCTATGACTTTTGTTTTCTAAGTTATGTACATTTGTGAAGTTATAGTAGCAAGACCACTCGCTAAAGGTGAAGGAAAACATCGTGAGGAAACCTGAGTGTCTGAGCTATTCATATACCTCAGCGCTTGAAATCGCCAATCCGCGGTGAGCACGCGTGGTGACTAAGCCCATACTCTCTCCCTGAGAGAAGGCCTGTACCCTACAGTGGAACGTATGCTTATGCTTATGCATAGGCCCATAAACAGTTAAAAAATATATATATATTTTAACTGTTATTAGGTACGCTCATATATAGGGAAGGCTCGCGCGCATAGGCATAAAGTGGGACAGTCCTATTGTGTGTGTGAGAGAGAGTGAGTGAAACACAGAGAATCCACCCCATTTCATATAAAGGAAAAGTAAAAAAAATCTATAAAAAAGTAAAAACACACAGTGAAGGAAAACATCGTGAGAAAACCTGAGTGCCTCAGGTGTTCCCATACCTCAGCACTTGAAATTTCCATTCCGTGGTGGGCACGCGTGGTGATTAAGCACATACTATCTCTCTGAGAGAAAGCCTGTGCCCTATAGTGGGACGTATATAGGCTGCTTATGAAGCTTGGCCAGCATCTAATTAGTAAATAAATTACTGTCTAAAGACATTTATGTATAACTACAATACATGGTTTACTATGATAATTCTATGCACATTGCATTGCCTTTTAAGCCAGATTAACAAGTACGAAGACTACGAAGACTATTTGTACTATTCGGCTACGCAATTTACATCGAATTGCCATGATAAATTATGTAGTTTTATGAAACGCGGCAGCATAAATTATTTGTCTCCTCTACACGTGGGCCAACATAGGCTTTAGCCCGGTAGAGTCGATAGCAAATCAACCTTTACATACGTGCACTATAATCTGTTATATTAAGGGCGACTTTGCAACAAAAATGTAAAGTCTGCTGTCTACTGTACATAAACAAAGGCAGCATTTTTATTATTTCACTGTTGATGATACACAAGATTTTTCTCCCGATTTCTGATTTTAGAAATGACAGCTTAAGCGAACGTATGGGCCACCTATACGTTCCATTCCGCTAGGGCAGTTGAGGGGTTAAGTTAATCTTAAACTAGTTTTTGAGAAAACAGAAATGCTTAAGTATTTAATTAGTGAAATTCCGAAATCAAAAACTGATGGTTTGTCCGGTAGGTCTTAAGGTTGGGAACCCCTGAACCAGAGGAATGCGAGTGGGCGAGGGTTCGATTCCCGACTGTGTTTGCCCAAGAGACGTTTCGGACAATCTATCGGGGAACAATATTGCTGTTGGAATTGGGAACTGAATTTATCGCTTTTTTGTGATTAATTATTTTTGGTTTTTGGTTACATTTAGGTTGTTTTTTTAATTTTTTTATTTTGGTATTTTGTAAGCATGTTTCACAAATATACCTTGTGTTAACAAACCTTGTCATACGAATCTTTAATCTAATTTCAAGTGGATGCAAACGTGAACCTTTAGATAAATGCAGGACACTTTTTTTTTAAACTTAACAGGTAATTTACCAGCATTTTTTCCTATTACAAGAGTACAGACGGCGCTCGTATGACTAAAACTGATTTCTTTCAGGCAACCTTTGAATTTATGTAAACCTGTTCGGTAGGTATATCAAGACCGGGGCAAGCGGCAAGCCTTCATCTCTGCCTACCCCTCCGGGACACGGCGTGAGTTTATGCATGTAGTTCTTCCTGTCCGATGGATAAACTACAAGTTTTATTTACAAAAACACTCCTCAGTTTAAATTTAGTCTGTGGTAACGTTTTTCCCTTTACCACACACTAATTAAACTGGATGAAAACGACGGAACCTAATGGACTGTATGAATGATCAAAAATAAAGTTGTAGAAATGCCCGTAATATTACGATTTTTATTAACTTAAAAAACATGGGCAGCAAGAGAAACTACGTGACAGCTCTATCTGTCGTACAAGAACAATTTGTCTTTTGAAAACCTAGGAAACCGCAAGAAGTTCGCGACACTGGATTTGAGAGGTATTTTAAGGAATCTTTAATTCCATCGGACTAACGTGGGAAAGTCGATCCTCAGATTTGATTGTAATAGGTCTATAAAACAACTGTGACCGGGACAAATCAGACAGTCATTAAGCAATCAGTCCATTTAATATTGGTTGAGGGCACGCTCCTACTTCCAAGTTAAAACCTCCTTTAATCCCATTTTAATCCAGACAATTTATGTGGCCTATATAATATACGTCTCACTGCACGGCACAGGCCTTCTCTCGGAGAGATATAGTATGGGCTTGATTACCACGCATGCCCACAGCGGACGTGCAATTTCAAGCGTTGAGGTATGTTAACACCTCAGACACTCAGGTTTCGTCACCATGTTTTCCTTCACAGTTAGCGTGTGTTATTGTTACTACAACTTCACAATTATTCGTGGTTTTCTAACACAAAATATTGAAAGAAATATTTCGACCGAATGTGGATGGGACGTCCCAGGCGAACATAATTTGATCAAATAGGAGATTTACTAGCGAAGGGCAAGATAAAAAATACCCGAAACGGGCGTGCGTGCATGCAGCAACTAATAAATGCAGATGAAACGAAATAGGTTGTGGTGATGATGATGATGATGAACTTAATTCCGTACTTACTTGAACTTTCGTCGGAAGAGTCTGAGCAGAATTCTGCTGTTATTATGGCGAGTAGAGTTACAATATTCTTGAAAGGTTTAATTTTTTTCACTTCTCATGCTCTGAAAGTGCTTATTTGTGCAGGATATAGGCTGCACAAAGTAGAATTTTGTGCACAAGTGCATTAACGTATCTACTCATAAAGACAATAAGAAGTTCATAGATAGAATTTGTTATTTTATAATATTTGCTTTAATTTATTTGCCTTATGTGTTTTTTAAGACGTAAAAGATTTTAAAATTTAAATTCAAGTACGGTAGGTTATTTAATTAATTTAAGAAAATTATTATTACAAAATTAATTTAATAGTAGGCTGTATAGGTCTGCAGCCCAAGCCTAATATCAATACGACATATATCAATGTCGTAAGATTAAAAAAAAAAAAAAAAGCGGCGGGAAACAGCTCTTGTTTTTTCATGCGTTTATTAATTTCTTCAATTTGCTAAAATTATACTACTGTTTTATTTCCTCGCAATCGAAGTCAAAAGCAGAGTTTATAACTTGCCTACAAAACCATTTTATTCTCGACATTCTCAGATAAAAATGGTTCGTTTTGTGCACTCGTTGTAAAATTTACTATGATTGTAATGTTATGTTACGTAAGTGATTTAATGTTAATTTTTTTAGCAACATAATGGTACCTAGTAACAAAGGGTTCTACAAAATATTCTATACTTACACCGGAATTCAGGTGTAAGGTTGAGAATTTATGTATGTACCTGGGCGAATGTACTCGCATTGTATCATTTAGAATCATTTAGCTGATTCATCATTTTTCGTAATTACAGTTCTCAGCGCATGTATGTTAAATAGATCCATTAATATGAGTGTCAATCAAATCCTACAATCATAATAAAAAAAATTAACACCTGTTGCGCTGGCAACGATGAATTGTGAAGGACAATGACGGCGACAATGTCGAGGAGAATCGCCCACCTACCAATTAGTCCAGTCAAATTAGCGAGCAACCCCGGAATGAGACATAATAAGCTGAATTTTACCCCCTACCCGATGCGTTGACGACATTAAGAAGGCGGCAGGAGGGCAATGGACTAGATTAACAGGGGACCGGGCGATATTGGCGTGACGGTGAAGAGGCTTGTGCCCAACAGTGGGCGTCTTTCATGGGCTGTGTAGATAAATAGAATTTAGATATAAGCTGAATTTTCGTCAAACAGGAAAAAATAAAAGGTATATGTGTGCAAAAATAGGCATGCAATCTTAACCAGTTTTGATTCTTAGTATTTTAAACTTCATTTTGGCGCTCCAAAAGTTGTCTCAAAAATGAAGGCACGTATACGAAAATTCAGCTTACTATCTCTCATTCTGAGGTTGACCTCTTCTTTTTGCATGCTACAGTTACTGGACGAAACCGCGTGCTACACCTACCTCGTGACGTTATTTATTACACACATAACCAGATTAACTTAATGTTTGATTTGGGATCCGTCCGTCAGAGCTGCCTGTCTGTCCGTCTGTCTGTCACAGATTAGATAGGCGCTGCTTAAGCGCTGTTTAACTTGAGTAGCTCTTGATTGTTTAATGTGGGCGCAGCCGGAAACGGCGCGGCTCAGATTTAGAGGGCTCAAGTGATAAGTTTAATCAAATATGCGTCTGATGAGTTGGCTAGGAGTTAAGCAGCGCGGGGTGCTTTTGACGTTGAAATTGAATTCAGTTGGGTATTTGACAAAATATCAAATGAGTTACTTTTAAAACGGAATTTTGTATGAAAATACTGGCTTATGACGTCACATTTCAGAGCACTCTTTTTATGTTTAATCTATTTAAAAATTGTAATAACTAGTAATTGACTAAAAGAGATACATTTTCCGAGATATTTTGTAATTTTTGTTTTAATCGAGCATATGAAATAATAAAAAACCGAATGTTTGCTTAGTGAACGTCTAACTTGTTAGTTTCACAATTAATAGATTATATGGATAAGAATCTAAGAAAGAAACTTCACATTTACATGCACACATAAACTCACGCCTGTATCTCAGAGGGGTAGGCAGAGACCAGGGACTGCCACTTGCCATGATCCTGACAGATCACTTTCACTTCCTCAACATTCATTAGTCGTTGCATGCACGCACGCCAGTATCGGGTACTTTTTATCTTGCCCTTTGCTAATACATCCCCTATTTGGTCGAAGTCCTTTACCGGCCGTTCCACCCATATTCGCTCGATATATTTGTTTCGTAAAACTTTCACTCCACATTTACACTTCTCAAAAAAGTTATAACTTAACTAATAGAGTTCTCAACGCAAAAATAGTTATTCACTAGTTGTCCCGGTGAACTTCGTACCGTCACAGAATCCGTTTATACGATTCTTGTACAACGCCATCTATTTTTAAAACACAACGTTCGCTCACACAACGCCATCTATTTTAAACTTAATGTAAATATTATCCCACGGGAACGCATTACCGGGATGTCAAGTATGCTATGTCTCAATTCAGGTCTTTGTCTGTCTGTACGCCAAGTTTCATGTAAATCCGTTCAGCTGTTATTGCGTGCTTGAGTAACAAACATCCAAACATCTTCACAAACTTTCACATTTATAATATTATTATATTATACATTATATTAAGTAGGATGAAAGTGTTGAGCACTAAACACAGTCGTCCTCTAAATATCTACTCACATTAATCTACAGTTTACAAAGAAAAGAAGATAATTTCTTAAATTTCAATCGAATCAGTCGACAACTCAATTCTATAGATGAGGCCACGGCATTCGGACTGTGTGACTTGAGAAAACTATTGGAAAACGGGTAAAATGTAAACGAGCTCTATCTCTCTAACCTGCCATAGGGTTATGTACGTATAAGTATATATGTATATGTAAGTATATTGTCCTGAGAGATCACTTTCGCTTCCTCAACATTCATTAGCCGTTGCATGCACGCAGCAAGATCGTAGCAAGTGGCTGTCCCTGGTCTCTGCCTACCCCTTATGTTATGTTAAGTATATTATCTTATTATTACTTATTTATCTAGTTAGAAATATTTCTCCCTTCTATCGTTATCTCAATCGTTATCTCAATTTAAACACCCTGTGCTAAGGTTGACTGGAAGAGATCTCTCTTAGAGATAAGTTCGCCTTTGTAACAATGCTATATAATTAATTTTCTAATTCATGATTTGCAATAAAGTATATGTTAAAATGTAGTGGAATCGTGAAAACGCAAAAAAAATGGGTGATGACAGGAGATAATATAAAATAGAAGTAAAGCTATGCGCAACACGGACAAAACAAGTAGAAGTCAGTTACCAAGGCACAATTGAGTTCTCTTATCTCTTACTTCGTAAACCTTATATCAACTTTGCAAGGCTTTCGCATAACTTCTTTGAATATCATACAAAGTTATAGTAGTACAAAAGGTGAAGACATTGGATTAAGTTGCCACTCGGCGTTCCCTGACATCATCTTTTGACATGTTTATGAAAGCAAGAATGTCAACGATCTAATGAACCATCAGTCCTTGAATTAAGTGAGTGAGTTATTTATTAAAAAACGTGTTAGGCGGAAACTGTTTTTAGAAATGTAAGTATCTTATATTATAAATAACACACTCATTTGATTCAAGGATAAGTCACTGTATTGACAAGTAAATACTTCGATGAAATAATTTTTCCAAAACTTGCCATTACGGAAACGCTGCGCATTGTAGGCAAGCTAAACTAACAAATCGAATAACCCACCTACCCCAATCCAACGACTAATCGAAAGTGTAACGTCTCACGAGCGTGACAGCCCCGGAAAATGGTGACAAAATGGAAGGGACACAAAATATTTGTACAGTCAGCAGAGCAATAAACACGGGTAGCGTATCGAAAGCCGGGCCTTGTCCAAATAAAAATGTCCGACGACGGAATGAGCTGAGCGCGCATGTAAAAAAACCGAAGCCGGTAAGGGTGCGCGTGGACCCGGCGAAGAAGTAGAGGAATTGCGGTAGCAACTGATTGTCAAGCGAGAGGCCCTCGGTTTAAATTCTGGAAGTGACTTGCTTATTTCGTTAGTTTTAAATTCTAGTCGAACAATATAATGCTTCTTCTTCACATTCTAACCTACCCTGGAAGCGCAGGGACTATTTTGAAATAGAGCCTTAATCATAACTCTATTTTGTATTAATTTTAGACCATTTAAATCTAAGATTTTTCTATTCTAACACGCGGCATGAAGATAACTTGAAAAAGACAATAAATAAGAATAAGAATGCATGTGCCTTAATAAAATTAATAAATAGTCTGCTCGCACCTTAGCCGCCGAAAGAGTCGTCTTTCCAGGGTAGAACTAATTGGGCAGTGGTTATAGTTAAAAAAGTTATTTGTTATTTCACCGACACTCTATTTTGATAGATTCCCCCGGGCCGAAACGTGATTAGGCACCGGACGAAGAGGAACATAAAAAAGGTGATTTTTGATTGCGTCGTTTCTTTTTTCTTCCGACGCTACGTGTTGGAGGTAACGCTTCGACCGTGGTTAAGTTTTAAACTAAACGCGTAATTAGTCACTACCATCATGCCTATACAGACGTATCTACCAAGTATACACTTGGTAGAATTTGGTGGAAGATTAAAGTTCTCAAATCTAACTTGAAAACAAAACAGTATGTGTGGAAAAAAATGGTTATGAATTTGATTATTTTAGTAATAAGTTAGGCTTGATTGATGGTTAGACAAATGTTGTGGGCGCCCGTAATAGGAGCGCATATTATTATAAGATTTATAAGCTATAATACAAGATATGAGATAGATAGAAAAAGATAGCAACATTTATTTAATGGCACAATACTTTGAGTAGTGTGTTACATAAATTCCGTTAAATAAATGTTACTCGACATAAACATTCTTTATACATAAAACAACAGAAATATGCAAAAAATTTTTGAGTTGCATGCAAGTGCACCGTATTGAAACCAAACATTAGAACTTCAAAACTTCAGTTAAAACTTCATGTTTCATACAACAGGCCGTTTCGCCTCGCAGTTTCGCTTCACCGTTAGCGAGGGCATCGAAACTAATTTGATAGAGTCATCAATTACAGACAAAACAGGTGTATCTTTGTATTCCATAACCGGCGATGAAGCGATACAGCCACGACGATTTGGGTAACACCTGTAGGACCTCCTATCTACCCAACTTATAAATATGTAGACCCATTGTCCTCTGGACCGAGATACGACATACGACTAACAGAAGTACAATCTCAGCAGAGGCAGCGTTATAAACACGGGAGGAGAGGTTACAGTCGGCTGTGCGATCGACGGCTGATCAGCGACTCCATTTAACATATCTATTTATTTAAATGAACACATGTAGAGGCTGGTGTGCTGAAGAGCGTACCAACGGATTGGTGGGTGATCGCTATTTTTTCGGTATCTACCTAGTGTGCCAAACCGTCCATAAGCTTTTTTAATTTGCACCTACTACAAAACTTATAACACTAAAGAGAACGATCGCCGCTTTCAGATAAACCAAATTTGGCCACCATAACAATGGTTTTTAATTGTCCGGAATCACTCACTCGTGATTTTGTTTCAAGAGTCCGACTAAGACTTGCTCTGATTCGATGTGCTGTATTCACACCATGATTAAGCTCGAGGACAAATAGTAGTAGGAAAAATTCAGTAGAAATGGGGTCCTTGGGACATATGTCTGGTGTTACTTTGAATGACAGGACACGCAATAATTTGATTAGAGAACGTTG
This sequence comes from Yponomeuta malinellus, assembly GCA_947308005.1. NCBI lineage: Eukaryota > Metazoa > Arthropoda > Insecta > Lepidoptera > Yponomeutidae > Yponomeuta > Yponomeuta malinellus. The sequence continues at coordinate 5,312,614 of OX371019.1, forward strand.
TGGACTGAAAGAGGATGTAGTGACTAGAATTGAGAAAGGAATGTTGCGTCGGTTTGGACATATAGAGAGGATGAAGGAAGAAAGATTGACGAAACAAATATATCGAGCGAATGTGGGTGGAACGGCCGATAAGAGATGTCCCAGGCGGACATACTTCGACCGAATAGGAGATGTATTAGCAAAGGGCAAGATAATAAGTACGCGAAACAGGCGTGCGTGCATGCAACGACTAATGAATGTTGAGTTAGCGAAAGTGATCTGTCAGGATCGTGGCAAGTGGCAGTACCTGATCTCCGCCTACCCCTCAGGGATGCAGGCATGAGTTTATGTATGTATGTATGATTAAGCTCTAATCATGGTGCGAAGACAGAATATTGTTCCGTCATCTGAATTCGACTCTATGGCTTCATAAGAACGGTGCAATGTAAAGTTTGATCAGTTGTTGACAGGACAACAAGAACGAGAACACCATGCGCTGCTTTGATAAGATATCAATATGTTAAGTAACTATGAAACTCTAAACTCGAAAAGACTACAGTTTACAGAGGCAGACCAGAAATCGCCTTTCTTTCAACATTGCATTCTGTGATGACGTTCTAAACTGAGAACTTGCTAACAAGGGTAGTTTTTTTCCTGCATCCTCAAGTTCGCCGCGTTCAAGGCTTTTGGTGAACAATGCCTGAGGAAGGTGGAGTCAGGTAGGTAGAATAAATCCCCTATTGTTAGACGTCATTTAGACTATAATGCCTTTGGAGTTTCGGCGGTGGTGTAGGCCCGAAATTTCGGACAACAGAAGGTTTCTTGAATTGCATGCGACAGTTGCAGGACATCGCTTAAGTTAAGATCCTTATTCGTTAGCAGAAACATTTATTTATCTGTAGTAGGTTAGACGGCTTTATGAAGTACAAATCATCATCATCAGCCGTTAGACGCCCACTGCAGGACATAGGCCTCCCTCATGGTTTTCATAACCATGAGGGGTTTTGCCATAATCGCCACGCTTGGCAGGCGAGTTGGCGATCGCAGTATGTGGTTGGAATCACAGGAAGACGCTGCTGACCATCTCCTGGTAATTTATTTCCTTAGTCGCCTTCTACGACATCCACGGGAGGAAATGGAGTGACGCTATTCTTAATCCTGCGCCGCTACAAGTACAAATACGTGGAAGGAAAAGCCATTACGTTTTGGTTTTGAAGTGGTATGGAAGGCCACACTTTGGCTGCTGTAGAAGCTTCAATTTGCTAATTATCTATCAATCTAATTTAGGCTACCAAGTGGCAAGAGCACGGCCGGGACAGGATCGTCGTCATCAGACAATCATATCTAGGTATATAGGGGTAATATAATAAAAACAAGCGGTGGTAGCCTAGTGGGTAGAACATTGGATTCGGAAGTGCGGGCATGTACCTCTGACTTTGTTTTCTAAGTTATGTGTATTTGTGAAGTTATACTAGCAATACCACTCGCTAAAAGTGAAGGAAAACATCGTGAGGAAACCCGAGTGTCTGAGCTATTCACATACCTCAGCGCTTGAAATCGCCAATCCGCGGTGGGCACGCGTGGTGATTAAGCCCATACTCTCTCCCTGAGAGAAGGCCTGTGCCCTACAGTGGGACGTATATAGGCTGCTTATATGATAATAAAAGTTACAGTGAAAGTCAATTATTCAATTTGAAAGAAAATACTGATATTTTTTTTCTCTTGTTTGAGTTACTTTTTGTTTCGTTTTTAATCGATGTCCAAAATTTTATTACTTATCTAGTTGTTAATTGTTAAAGGCCTCTTAACATTCCTCCCGCACATCTTAGAGAGTAGGCGGCAGCTGAAAACCAGCGCTGCGCGGGACTGACCCGAGTCAGCACCGACTAAGCCTTTTGGCTTATCACTACAATATCATCACCTTGTTTTATTTTGGCGAGGCAATAAATACTTTTTCATCTTTATATGGCAACAGGTAGCCGCTTGAAATATTCAAATGTTGTCTAGATAATGGTACGGAACACTTGGTGCGCGAGTCAGACTCGCACTTGGCCGGTTTTATTTATCTTTATATGTTATGTGTCCATCGTTACGTTACCATCCCTTCGTAATTACGGGCGTATTTTTGTCCATCCACTTAGTACTACTTTTTCTGGTCCGTTAAAAGGGGATGTTCTGTTTATTCCTTGTTTGTGGAATCTGGCTCGGTCGTGTAGTTCGGTAACGCAATCGTGTTCGCACAATGGAGGCCCTTCGAAGGATCCGGGTAAGCTCACTTACCTGGGTATAATAAAATAAATCCGTCGCATTATTACCGGTAAGTAGGTAAGTGAAATAAAGTACACACGTGAGTAAACTTACGCCTGTATCCCGGAAAGGTAGGCAGGGTTTGCCACTTGCCATAATTCTGATAAACCTCTCGCTTCATCAACATTCGTCTGTCGCTGCGTGCACGCATGTTTGTTTCGGTTACTTTTTATCTTGCCATCCTCTATTTGGTCGACACATTTGGTCGCCTGGGACGTGTCTTACTGTCAGAAACAAAAGTAGGTAAATGGACAAAGTTTTTTGTCAAGTTATCCGGTCCTTTATAAGGATGATATAACATCTTCAATCGTTATAATTTAACCTATCGTAAATTAATTTTGGAATCACTGAAAGCCTCAAGAATGAAGTGCTCAGATAAAAGGACCATCTTGTATGGAAAACAAATAAAGACACGAGAAATAAAATTAAAAACATATGTATCTACCTGCCGACAAAAACGTAAATCTTAAGTTACCTTGTAGGTGCAACCAATTTTATCTCTCAATCAATCGCTACAGCAAAATCCGAGCCCAAATTATTTATTCCAAAATTATTATATTATAAATCCACTCATGATTCTCGTTCACCAAATTTAGAGATGCAGAGGAACGCAGCCAAAAATCTTGTCATCATTTTAGCCCACCACTTTTCCCGCAAATGTCATATGTGATAAAACAATATCTATTTAAAAATATACATTAAATATTTAATATTTTAATTAATACTTTCCATCGTCGGTTGCCTGGAAGAAATTGCTATAAGCAATAAGGCCGCCAATTGTACTGCATTTTTGTAAACATTTCATGTTTGTGTTTTTCCTGGTACAATAAAGAATATTCTTATCTTCTTATCTTATCTTATTTCCTTTTGTATGTACAATAAAGTCTTCTCTATCTCTATCTCTCTATCTACATTACATATCTATTTATTTGTAGAACATTACTCAACACTCCAACCTCATGTTTACAAAAGTGCTTAAAAAGTAGTGCTTACAAAAGTTTTTGTTCGAAAATAGTCTATATTGTAATATATAAAAATCTCGTGTCACAGTGTTTGTTATCGAACTTCTCCGAAACGGTTTCACCGATTTTTATGAATTTTTTTGTGTATATTTGGTAGCTCTGAGAATAAGGCAAAACAACGTTTGCCGATGCAGCTAGTATACCAAGTGCTTTTCTTCTTCATTTTAGGGTTCCGTACCCAAAGGGAAAGGGATCCTATAACTAAGAATCCGCTGGCCATCCGTCCGTCCGTCCGTCCGTCACCAGACTGTATCTCACGAACGGTGATAGCTAGACAGTTGAAATTGTCACAGATGATGTATTTCTGTTGCCGCTGTAACAACAAATATTAAAAACAGAGTTAAATAAATATTTAAGGGGGGCTCCCATACAACAAACCGGATCTTTTTGCCGTTTTTTGCTCGATATTAATAACAGCATCAGGTAGACGCTTGAAAATTCAAATGTTGTCTAGATAATGATACGAAACACTTCGTGCGCGAGTCAGACTCGCACTTGGCCGGTTTTTTTATACAGGATCCTCTAATTCCTCCTTATCTGGTCCTGATTAAGCGCTGTCTGCTGTAATTATGACTTTGCTCTCATGTCAGGTTATAGTGTTGTTCGTACTAATCAGTAAACTTATCTTTTCGACCCAATGTAACCAAAGATGTCTTCTATACCACTCCATCTTAGGCTGTTACAAAACAAAATTAATGAATCCCCTAACCAGGGTGCCGCGGAGCAGGGGGCGGGGTCTCTACCTGTCCAGTGACGCATTTCGACTCTATTTAGACATCAAATACACCTTTTTGTCCCGACAATCTGTGAAACTAGCTCCGCGAACACAAAACAGACCCTCTTTGTGCGTCTTTTAATGATTTTCGACACATTTCTCGGATAGTTTCCGCGAATGGGCACGGTGAAAAAATAGCGGCCGCTCCGGACTGCTTCGGGTTGGTTCCGTAGCCATAGTAAAACTATGATCAGTCTGGGTGCCATAGTACAGGGTATCCTAGTTTGGGACCAGGTCACGTGATTGTGTTGTGTGGATGTTATTTATTTATTTATAATACACACAATACCACGAGTAATCTATTTTTGGGATATGATCTGTGTATCTCTTCTCTAGCCCAATCAGCCCAAATTTGGCACAGGCCTACTCTCAGAGAGAGAGTGCGGGCTTAATGACCTCGAGTACCCAACACCTCAGACACTCGGGTTTCCTCACAGTTTTTCTGTCACGATTAGCGAATGGTATTGATGTTATAGATTCTAAAAAATATAAAAAACTAATTCATTCAGAACCCAGCACTCTCGAGTGCGCGGCCAGCATTCTACCTATGCGCTACCACCGCCTTGTCTACGCTTGCTGTAGAGATATAAATCGTTATCTTGGGCAAGAGTAGATAAAAGCAGAGTCTACGGCTGCGATGTTAGGTCTCTGTAGCGCCGAGACTGGGAGGATATACAGTCAACAGCATATAGACCTTTACACGTATGCACTCTACTCAATTACGTTGCGGACGACTTTGCAAGTCGCTTTAATTTTGTATAGTGCAAGTACGCAATATACAAAATTAAAAGGCTTTCCTGGTGTAACAAAGGGACTCTAAAAGGCCAGTTGCTGGCAGAATAAAGTAGAGTAATTTACGGTTTCTCAGCTTGACGCAAACGTGACAAAGCCCATACAGGTGTACCTATGGATTTGAAGGTTATTTACAAGAGTATTGTATAAAAGTGGAAATGGAGTTTAGGAATGTAAAATTTTTCAAGATTGTGGCAGATGTAGTATAAGGAGCTAACGCAATCACAGATTTTGAGAATAACACCTTCGGATGTACTACGCATTTGAATTTTTAGGTTTCAGTTTACTTCTGCTATTCATCGAAACCAATCATTCTGAATTTATGAAAATGTGTATGCTATAAAAAATATCAGAAATATCAAAAATATCGGTGCCAATCATAATGATAATACTATGAATAAACATACAATGTCATTTACACGATTTAGGGCCAGTTTGAATTGAGAATTTCGCTAAGTGAATAGTTAACTGTAGTCCTGTCTCTTCGAAATTCCCAGAAAAGAGCGTGACATTCAGTGAAATTCTTAATTCAGCAACCTGCCCTTAGACTGTAACGGGTACTACAATAAGATTCCTCAAGTTACCTCCGACACGTTTTAAAAAATGTCCTAAGCAAACTCTCTGCCAAAAAGCCTACTATAACATTAAGGATTATTTAGAAGATAAAGATGCCTGGTATTAAAATAATGTCAAAATAACGATTGTGTCTGGTGTTCAACATATTCATAAGTAATAACTTTAAGTTGAAAACTCTGTTTCTCTGTTAGCTTCTCCTCTACTTAATCTGTTAATTTCTGGCAAGAGCTGGATGAGAGTAGCCGAGGACCGTGCTCAGTGGCGTGCTATAGGAGAGGCCTATGTCTAGCAGTGGACAAGCATAGGCTGATGATGATGATGATATATACATAGTATACCTATATATTATTATTATTTTTTCAATTTTGAAGTTTTGGCTCCGTCCAAGAACCATTTTCAAGGAGCGAACGGTTTCGCGCGGCCGCTTCCCGATTTCGATGAAAAACAGACTCTCTTCATTTAATACGAGCAGATTAAATGAATGAGGGTGGAACGGCCGGTATGCGACGTCCCAGGCGGAGATATTTCGACCAAATGGGGGATGTATTAGCAAAGGGCAAGATAAGAAGTACCCAAAACCGGTGTGCGTACATGCAACGACTAATGAATGTTGAGGAAGCGGATCGTGGTAAGTGGCAGTCCCTGGTCACTGCCTACCCCTCTGGGATACAGGCGTGAGTTTATGTATGTACGTACGTGTACGAATAGACCATTGTTTATTGTCCAGCAGAAAAAACAAACATAAATGTTTACAAAGTTACAGCACAATTGCCAGCCTTATTGCAATCTGTTTACACACTTCTCTAAGAAGTTTGGGATTGTATGGCCCAGAGTATAAAGAAGAGTTTAAGGAACTTTCGATAATAATAATAATAATAACAATAACTACCACTCAACACAATCACTTTTGTCCTGGTGCCAAACTAGGATACCCTGCGCTATGGTAACCAGGCAAGGACATCACAAACATGGAAATAAACCCAGACTGGGGCCATTTGAACAAATGTATGAATGACATACGAAGCGAAGGCATTGCGAGCCCAAAGATTATGTACAATATGGTTTACTTTCGACTTTAATTAGTAATCCTTTTTTACTATCGTGTTAATTTGTATCGTATGTATTTTACTATTTGCTTACAAACAAACATGTTTACGATCCCAACTTTCCCAATTAGAGTTAATTTTATATAGACAAATTAACACACTGTCTCCTACAATTTTCTATAGACAACTGTTTATCACGGCTCTTCAAAATACTCAACAAAAAGGCAAAATAAGCTACAGTTTCTAAAGAAACTGTCTTTTCTCAGCAACGCGTTAATTTTGTAAAAAAGAAGAGTCGTCTATTCGATTTTTTTCAAATAGGTACATCCGTCTTAAGATGCCTATGGATCTGTTGAGCAATCACTCGGTAATTGTTCCTCTTAGTACTGTTAGAGTTGTTTCCAACGAAGGTCATCACAAATTCCGGTCGAACGCTCGTTTCGCGCGACTATATTTGGAGCATCTACTAATTCCGTTCATTGACAATCCAATTTATGTTAAGCAAGTGATTGTGGGTGAGTATTTTCAATTCAATGCCATTCAATATTTTTAATTCGGTTCAAGCTATGGTAGCCTAGTGGGTAGAACATTGGACTTTGAAACGGGAGACCCAGGTTCGATTCCCGGTGCGGCCATGTACCTATGACTTTGTTTTCTAAATCATGTACATCTGTGAAGTTATAGTAGCAATAACACTCGCTAACGGTGAAGGAAAACATCGTGCGGAAACCAGGGTGTCTTACGTCAGCGCTTCAAATCGCCAATCCGCGGTGGGCATGCGTGGTGATTAAGCCCATACTCTCTCTCTGAGAGAAGGCCTGTGCCCTACAGTGGGACGTATATAGGCTGCTTATGAATTCGGTTCAAGTCCATAGTGTGTCCATGGTGTGTGTATTTGAATGGATGTATGTATATATGCACACACTTTCCCATACTCGGAGATTAAAATTATTTTATTACTCATGTATAAGTACAAAAGAAAATTAAATACTATGATGTAGCATTACGATACCAAACGTAAAGTCTACTTTGAGTATGGTCGAGGGCAGGAAATCGAACCTTCAAGCTAAAGGATAGATCGTAAATTCGTGTCCTAGTCTAATAAAACTGGGTTGATCTTTAGCATTTGAATGGAATTCATCTCGAAATCATTATCACGGTTCCAGTGGGTACCAACCCAATCAGACTTAACGTTATAATTGATGAAGCCACAGAACATGCGCCGGAGTAGAGGTTGCCGGCAATATTGATGACTCCACGCGGTGAGTCCTAGAGACGAACATTCATCATCTGCGTGGAGGGATTGTAGTATGATACAACTGTTGCAACGTGTGGTTACAACTAGATTTTAAATAGCCATAGGTAACAGTTATAGGTAGCGTGAAGCATACATACATACATACATAAACTCACACCTGTATTCCAGAGGGGTAGGCCAAGACCAGGGACTGCCACTTGCCACGATCCTGACAGATCACTTTCGCATCCCTTCCTTAGCGTGAAAGTTTTGAGATTTTTCTGTTTGTGTTTTTTTTTTGTTTTTGTGGTCAATGATTGGAGCTTTGAATCTTTATTGGTGGATTTCAGTGGTGTATACTAGTTTTTTCTATCCGTCAAATGTCAAAATGCAGCAAAACATAACATATACAAGATATCCTTACTAGTATTATAAACGCGAAAGTCTGTATGTATGGATGGTTGTTTGTTACTCTTTCACGCAAAAACGGCTGAACGGATCCGGATGAAATTTTGCACAGAGATAGATTATAGTCTGGATTAGCACATAGGCTGTGGAATCTGGGATAGTACCTATAGGATGTGGGACATGATAATGATTGTGATAGACATGCTTGATTAGGATTCGAATTACCAATCAGGCAGGGATATATATCACAAACGTGGAAAACACACAAACTAAGGAACTTTGTACTGAACCAACTACTAAATTAACGACGCAGATAATGAAAGTTTATGTAGATATACCGCAAATAGCTTCATAAGCATTGTACAAACCAGCAACCTTAAAAAGTTAAAATAATTTCAATAATTTCAAATAATAAAACAAAGCATATTTGTATTATTTATTCTTATTTCCAACACAGTTGTGAATTCATAGTACCAGTACCACTCGCTAACCGCTAAGGAAAACATCGTGAGGAAACCTGAGTGTCTGAGGTGTTCACATACCTCAGCGCTTGCAATTGCTAATCCGCGGTGGGCACGCGTAGTAATTAAGCCCATACTCTCTCTCTGGGAGAAGGGCTGGGCCCTGCAGTGGGGGCGTATATAGGCTACATTTAAAAGAAAATGGGATAGCTCCCTAATCTGCGTGTTTATTGTTTTCGATTCATTTTTAACGTGAAAAACCCCGGTTCAACCCTCCCCGCCCAATAAATAAGTTGCTCACGAGCAATCAGACATTTCCCAGCGATCGCGTTGAATGTCTTCATCTAACCCGTGACCGCGCTTGACCCCGGGGGACCAGCTTACATCGGCCCGGCTGGGGGCCTACTTCATTGAACTGCAATTCACGGTTCACTATGATAATTCGATGTACATTGCAAAGTCGATTAACCCACAGATTTACGAGTGCCACTTGTTCCACAGGTTCCCGACATCAACATAAAAGCAAGTAAGATTAGATTTGACTTTTATTTATTTACCTACAGACTAATAAGTATGAGTGTACTTCGATTCGATGTACACGGCTAAGGGCCGGATTCTGAGTAACAGATTCTGTCACGCTCTTTTCTGAGAAATTCGAAGAGACAGCACTACAATTAACTATTTACTTAGCCAAATTCTCAATTCACAAACTGGCCCTAACCAATGTACATCGAATTATCATAATGAATTGTACTATTATGAAACAAGAGCGGGGATATCGCAACGGTACAACGCTGGTCTAACATTCGGGAGGACGTGGGTCCGCATCCCAGCATGTACCAATGACTTTATTTTCTAAGTCACGAACATTTGTGAATTTGCAGTAGCAGTGCCACTCGCTAACCGTGAAAGAAAACATCATGAGGAAACCCTAGTATTGGAGGTGTACATACCTCAGCTCTTGCTACGTATAACGGCCCAACGGTGAATCTAACTAAATCGTTGGCTTATTGCAAGAACTCATTAACCGACATATTCACTATTGGGAGAAAAAGGACTTTTTAGTTCGTGTTAGTTAATGGTTGTGTTTCCTCCTCCTTATTCCCTATAACATCGTTAAAATAATGCCTGATACTAAAATACCACTACTGTATCATTCCACAAGTTTTAGGGTTGTTACATTTTAATAACTTAACTAAATATTACACACATAAATTTTGTAAGTAAGAGTTTTCGTAAGGGAAATCGGTCGGCGCCTGAGAAGTCGTGGGTATGACCATCGTTCCGGGGCATACCTGATGCAAAGGATTTCCCTGGCGGTGCAGCGGGGGAACGCTGCTAGCGTCATGGGAACTTTTGGGTCAGGCGTGTCCCGGGGCGGTATATTTAATTAGTTTAATTTAATTTTTAGTTTACTGTATCATTGTTCAATACATCTCTATGTCTATAACTTTAAAAAAAGCGGTTAGTGAGCTTTTGCAGTTAATGACTTCTTGCAATAAGCCGACGAAATACTGTCTGATGCGACGCGAAATTGTAGAGCGTAAAAGCCGCGTCCGTACGTCGCGACGTACGGACGCAGCTTATACGTAGGGCTGCCACCTTCAATAAGTCAGATTTCGAAACAGTCGTTTGTTATATTAACCCCTCACCGCACGTTGTGTGAAGCACACTTTGTGCCAAAAAAGCTACTATAACATTAAAGATTATTTAGATGACAGTGATGTCTGGAATTAAAGCCAGTTCAATGCATGAGTTTTAGAACATTTATATAAATCCTGTAAATTAAGGACTTGAAAAGACTAAGTTTGGAGTTTTTTTGTCCATTTTTTCTCCAAAATGATATAGCTTTTGAAATGGACACCTAGTTTAACTTGTAACGTTCATTAAGTCGTAGTTTCTGTGCTACTTTGAATAAAAAAATTTTGATTTGATTTGTTTTATTTTTACCAAAATAAAGATATGTTAACGAAACTTTAAATTAAAAAACTTTTTCATTTAGGTACTTGTAAAAATTAAAAGAAAACACAAAAACCGTCTGCAAATAAGACACATGTCAAACTAGATATGTATTTTAATATATTTTCATTTACCTTACGTAATGTAGGAAATGTTCTCCGGACCCGGAGAATGATATGTTAACCCGGAGATACGCTATTGAAACCCCTTAGGCTCCGGGTCAAGTCCGGAGAGGTGGCAGCCCTACTTATGATCATCATCATCACCAGCCATTCGACGCCCACTGCAGGACATAGGCCTCCCTCGTGGTTTTACAAACCATGAAGGGTTTTGCCATAATCGCCACGCTTGGCTGGTTGGCTTGGTTGGAATCTCAGGAAGACGCTGCTGCCCATCTCCTGGTAATTGATTTCCTTAGTTGCCTTCTACGACACCCACGGAAGGAAATGGAGTGACGCTATTCTTAATCCCGCGCCACACGGACGGTACGCCCTACTTATACGCTCTACAATTTTGGGTACTTACAGCTGGCTTTGGTTGTTCATGGATTTATTTCGGTAATAGTATGTCGCCGCACGGGCTGCAGACGTGCGAAGAGTACAAACCAGTCGACAGCACATCTACTTTTACACTTGTGCACTATACTCGTTTACGTTACGGATTATTTTGAAACTAAAATGTAAAGGTTAACCCGCTGTCGACTGCACCTGAGGGATGAATGTTTCGTTTACGAGACGGGTGATTGTGCAACTCAAATGTAAAGGTTGATCTACTGTCGACTGTACCTTAGGTATGAATGTTTATACAGGTTATGTCTAAAATGCGCAATTTCTGAGGGAAGTCAGTATGTAGAGTTTGTAATTTGCTATACTTTAAATACTTTGGTTTTTTTTTGGTTAAAATAGAGGGCCTAGCATTGAAGTAAAAAAATAATGTGGGTGACAATTTTTGAGGAAAAAATAGCTATAATAACGATGTGTCGGATGAAAAATGTAGGGTGACGACAGCTTTTGATTTTACGGGAACCGTTTTGCAAAACAGGGATGGGAACAAATCCGTGAAAAATTAAATTATCCTTGTGGTGCCGGATTAAGAATAGCGTCACTCCATTTCATTCCGTGGATGTCGTAGAAGGCGACTAAGGAAATAAATTACCAGGAGACGGGCAGCAGCCAACCTGAGATTCCAACCGCATACTGCGATCGCCAACCCGCCTGCCAAGCGTGGCGATTACCTATGGCAAAACCCTTTATGGTTAGGAAAAACCATGAGGGAGGCCTATGTCCTGCAGTGGGCATAAAAATGGCTGATGATGATAATAATGAGAAAAAAAAATATAACTGATCCGAACGTAGTTTCGTAAGTTCAAAAACCATAGTACAGTGTAAGTAGGTTACATCGGCTAAGACCATAGCAATCGCATATATTATGTTCAATCTTTAGATAATTGAAGCCGGTATTGCATCGACCATCCTCTCTTTCACTTGCCTCTAACAAAAGCCAAATTTTAAAAACCTATTTAATTATATTTTGATATTATATTATATTTTTTTAAATGTCCTCAGCACGGGTTAGTGCTACAAAAAGAATATAATAAGCCTAATTGTAAAGCACAAAATTCTAAGATAAGCCAAAATAGTAGCAATGATAAACAAAAGAAAATATAAATATAATCAGTCCATCCTAAACTGCTAAAGACTGTTAGCAAGAAAATATATCTAATTTAACCTAAAATAAATCTAGCAACCAACCACCACCATTTTCACACACCATTAGCCACAAACCACAAGAAAAAATAAAACCGCTCAATAATCCAACCGCTGCACTTAGCAGTTTATTCTAATGACAAGTTCGGTATTATAATCGCTCAATCAGCGTTCGATCGGGAATCGTCGGGATCTATCGGGTTGGCGCGGCGCAGTCGACGACCGCCCGCGCATGCAGCGGGCGATCTAGGGATGCGTAGACAGGGTGTGCTGCGAAAATTAGTTTGGTTGTAGTAGAGTTGATTTGAATTCTGGCTTTGAGATTAAAATTAAGCTACAATAGAATTGGAGTTGAATTTCAATTTAGATAATATGATATACTTAATTACGATTTTGCAGATAGGTTACTTTGCAAATATTATATTCTGTGAAATCGTGATTAAGTTAAAAATAAAAACCAGCCAAGTGCGTTTCGGGCCGCGCCCAGTGTAGAGTTCCATAGAAAGAGGGGGTTTTATCTGCTTTACGGACCTAACAACTTCATCAATGTAATTTTCAATGGATTTGCACGATGTTTTCTTTTTACAAGATGGTCGCCAATACTCATTAATAGAGACCGGATTATATGCACCATAACATGCCCAAAATATACATGCAAATATGCAAGTGAAATAGCTAAAATATGCACGAAAATCCTTAAAAAGGGCCAAAATATGCATACAATTAAACAGGAAAAAATAAAAAGTAATATTTTTTAATATTTTATTTTATTTTATAAAGGCTTGTACTGAAAATCGTATTTGTGAAAAAAACTGTTACAAGATATACCTACTTAGGTAACAATTAAATTTAAAATTTACCTTTAAAAATATGCAGTACTAAGTACTGTTCTAAATGTTCTGTAGACAAATTGTGTCTACGATCGCTTAATAAATTTTTGTAAGCGGAAAAAGAGCGTTCTACGTCTACTGAGGTTACTGGGCAGAATTTAAATTTGGGCGGCAATGTTTGGGCTTACTGTGCCGGGCAAAATTTCACCCATCCCGTTGATGAAACTATCAATTTCACACAAGGCTTCAAACCCTGGGTTGTTTTTCAATTGTTTCCTACTATGAAAAGCATCGAACGATGAGCGAGATCGAGCGTAAATATGCAATATATATTTTATTTTTCTAAAATATGCAACTAACGCTGAAAAGGTACTAAATATGCAAAAGCATATGCAATATGCATTTGCATATAATCCGGTCTCTACTCATTAACTTATAAAGCCTACATAGCCGTGATAGTTTTTCTTTTATTTCATTATTATGTGCTACTGATCTGAATTTTTTCACGTTTCTACAATCAACCGTTTAGCCAAGAGAGCCCTAAATCAAAAATGATCTTCCTACACCCACAAAATTTTATACGACCAATCCAACGATACCCCACACTATGGTATAGACGAGAAAATAAATGCATCCCTAATTTAGGGTACCATAAAAAAAAGTTTTTTTTTCTACCGTTTTGTTGGCGTTGGCGTATCTATCTATGCCGGATTTGAGCTTTCTCGTACAAATCGTCTCTGAGCTAGGCCGCGGGTAGGAGATGTATAGACGGACAAACAGACAAACAGACGAACGGCATGGCGAAACTATAAGGGTTCCTTGTCGACTACAGAACCCTCAAAACCGGACAAGTGCGAGTAGGATTCACGCCTTGAGTGATATAATTACAAACTTATTTTTGTAGTTAAAAATAATAGTTTTCCATACTGCAAGGTAAGTTTGTAATGGTAAAAAAATATGTGATACAAAAACAAATAAAAAAATTTCAAATATTTTTTCTTTACTAGTGCTTTTTTTAAATTTTTGTTATAGGTCTTTGGTGCCAAATTAAAATACTAGCAGGTATAACGTTGACTTCCTATTTATTCAGATTCTTTTATTTATTAATAATAAATGTGTATGTAACGAGCTTATGTACAAATCGTACTTAATAGAGTTGTTTTTTTTTGGCTGCTGCACACATTTGTATCCTAGACAGTTCTATTTGCCAGTCCAGCTCTATGGCGGCGATTATGATCGCACAAACAAATCATTACTTTATCCAATCGTGATCGGCCGATGCGCTCGGTATTTTCCGAATCGACCTTCGGGGCGCTTCGGGCCAACTCGTGCGCAGCCCGAAGTGGGCAAGACCTAGTGAAGTTATTATTTAGTGTAATTGTTTGTTGGTACTTGTTACTTTGTGCGGAGTCTTTTATTTTTCGTTTTCGAACTGGTTTTCGTTGGGAAACTAATTGGTTGCTTCAAAGAATGAAAATATGAATACAATTTTGGTTGTTTAAGTAGAATTCAGGATAATATGACTAGTTTTCAAGTGAATTCAAACTCGCTTCTTAACATATCGCAATATGGGTTTTTTTTATAATTGGCAAACCACAGTCTGTCAAGAAAGTTTCGCGTTACACAAAGTGAAACAAATATCGGCTGCGCTAATTAACAACGGGCCCTAAACTTGCCTACGTCAATGTGCCCATATTGCCCCCGCTTTCCATGTTGGCACTTGTACAACTGTGTACTTTCCGTCTCTTCAGGATCGTCAACGTCTATAGGCACCACATTCTTGGCGATCGGAAGCATCTGGTCCGAGGTAAAAGGCTGCGAACTTGAAGACGAATTTCTTAGTCAGCGCTGAACATCTTGATTAATCTGATACTAACTGGTTCGATTTTCTTGAGCTTTTGTTTAAGTTGTAACGATCGTCTCAGTCACAATTTATGCGTTACTTTCAATAAAAACATTTAGGGCTTTGATTTTTTTCTTTATTAAACGGTAGTGTCAGTTCTTTTCCACAAACAAGAGTGGTGTGATCGATCGCAAATGGAATTTAGACTTAATTATGTTCTTTCTCTTTTCGCTGTCGTAATTCCCAATATTCCACTTTCCAATCGTTCACCACAAATTAGTTTATATCGCAATTGTAAATAAGTTATGTCATTACAAAATAATGGTTATACTTTTTTCTATGAACCACAGATTAATTTGTCTCAAATGGACAGTTGCTCGCTAACACACTTCTTATTTTTTAGAGCTATCATTGGTATAATAGGTAATGTGTGATCATCGTAGTTACTTCGTTTCAGATATCGCAGATAAGCAGCAAACCTGGTCTCTGCCTACCCCTCCGGTGTACGTGACGGGTAAGTAGGCGTGAGTTATGTAATGCAATGAATGAAATGAATCTATTGTGTCTATGATTCTCATAACAATAAAATCCGTCAATAACTCCTCAAGCAGTATGAAATAACGGTAGTTACATAAGACAAAAGCTTTGGTATTGTATCAAAATCGCAATATATTGTTCTATCGTCACTACCAACGACAAAGAGAGCAAAAATGCGCCCCAGGCCTTCACAATTTACGATCAGGCCTAACAAAACAAAGTAAGTTCTAAGTAGGTAATGTTTTAACATCAGTTATGCACAGCGTGTCTGAGGAAGACGGCTGGAATAAATCACCCTGGGCTAGGACTCTCGTGAAGACTACAGTGGGAAGGTTGAAGGTGCTTCTATTCTCGGAAGCTGTTCCATAGAAGCTCGTGTAGTTAAGTAACTTTGACATCTGTGGGACTCCTTTTCATTGTAACCATAGAATATTTACCATATTTATTTTGTTTGACCCGCTGGCGCGTGTGAGAAATACAAAATGTTCTAGTTCAGCAGTAAACATTGTTAAGTACGTTCTTGAAATAATTAGAATAGAATAGAAAAAGTTTTATTCACAATGTTTTAAGTTCATGTTATCCAGTTTTACTAATTCAAATACCGATTATACATTAGTTAATTCTATACGTTTCAGGTTAATCTTCGCGGTTCGGTCTTAAATTGGGATTTACCGAAAGCCTGCCAAGCGTGGCGATTATGGCAAACCCCCTCATGGTTATGAAAACCACGAAGGAGGCCTATGTCCTGCAGTGGGCGTCAAATGGCTGATGATGATGATTATCCTCCAGGTCTATTTTTGTATACATATACTTTTTATTTGTTCCTGTTTGACTGTTTGTGTCCTAAATTAAATAAAATAAAATTATGCAACGTGTTATGGTAGTATCTAACGCAAATCCTGAAAACCATTTCCTCTTCATAGATAACTAAGTCACTTCCATAAGCAGACAATTAAATTTTATAATTTTATCTTGCAATTTAACACGGCCAATTTGTATGAAAATTAACCCATTGGAAGTGGTTTGATTATCAATACTGAACTAACGGTTTTCAGGTTCTGTGTTATTTTAATAACATTGTACATTATAATAACGTTCTTTGGGCCCGATTAAAGCGAATACATCTATGCTTAGTTTTCTTTTTGAAAACCCGTTAATAACACGATATTCACTCCATAACCCTAATACCGTGATACACACAATCATACCGGTATGATATTCACTACCTTCAACCTTTCTCTACCTTTATAAATATTTTTTTATAATCTGCCTACCGTCCGCGCGACCCCCACGATACAGGCATGCATGCCTTGTGTAGGCTGATCGCTATGCAAAAATACCAACTCTTTCGCGAAAACTGTACCTAAACATAGTGCAAAAATTAGTTTTACGGTGTTAATAATGCTTAAAACGGGTCGACTGACGACGTATATATACTATTATACTGGAAGAAAATGCTTATGGCATTAAGTCCGCCGCTTTATACGATTTTTTTTTCATATAAGTGCAGTTAAGCATCAATAAATAAATTACCAGTCCCAAAGAGAAATACCGCGTCTCCTTATACCGTGGTTCAGCCTAGTCCGTTCTTTGGCGGGATTGTCCGTGAAACGCGAAAATTATACAGGCCCTATATTAGCGCGGTTTTCTGACGGATTTTTGTTTTGTCCCACGTATTGTTGGCGGTGTAGACACAGTACTGGCACTTGCATAGCGTTTTCTTCGGTGAATAAGAGTGCACTGGTTGGCAAAAAGGAATTTGGAATAGACCATAGGCAGTGGGAATAGAATTTAGTACTGAAATGTTTTTACCTATTTTAAGATTAGATTTGGAAAAAGTCTTATATTTGAGTAAACATTGTCAAAAGTTTTATTTGTAATCTGTAAAGTTCCGTGAATTTATTTTTTTACATTGGAGCAATGCACTGTTGAAAAGTAAACCGATAATATGTCGTGAGCTTCAAAATATTAAAATAAAATAGTTTTTATTAATCAATTTCTATTTGTGGCGATTACGGCAAAAGTCTTCATGGTTAAAAACCATGATGGAGGCCTATGTCCTGCAGTGGGCGTCAAATGGCTGATGATAATGAATGAATTTCTATTTTAAATTAATTATTTATGAAAATATTTTTAATATTTACATGGTGACTATAAGATATTAGGTTAGCTAATTATGTAATAACTTAAGACAGAAGGTCCCTTAAGTAAAGACTGAATAAATTAACCTCCACAAATATTTTTTTCATTTAAAGAATAAAAACAAAATTAGGTATGTTTAATTCAAATAAAACTGAAGACAGTTCAATAAATTAATTTACCAGAGCTGCATTCTGTAAACACAACTCCGGCGCAGGTAAATAACATAATATTTGTTTTATTGAAATTACTTATTTTGTTCTTTTAATCGTAACTCTTATTACCGGGAATCTCAGTACAGTTGTAAAAGTTTAATTTATTTGATCGCGTAATCGTCGCCGTCGGTTTTATTGAGGTATTTTGATTGGTTTTTTCAACTAATAAAACCCTTTATTTTATGCTCTGAAGTGCACTTTTGTAGGCACTTCAGGGTTTTAGCAGATAGAAGGAAATGTAGTTTTAGTTCAGCCGTAAGTTGCTCTGACTAATTAAAATAGTTTTTAATCAGGTAGGTACTGACTTAAATAGGAGCATAAGATTTGATTATCAAGTAGATATAAATTACAGTTCAATTATAAATGCGAAAGCTAAGTTACAAGTGTAATAAATAAAATCCCTGACGTTTCCAGGAAATACTGAGAACGTGACTTAACTGCAGCGCTGCGTCTGCGCAGTCCCCGTCGCCAAAGAATTCTTTGTTTTTAAAGATACAAAAAGTCAGCCCCTTCTCGGTTTGACCGTAGCAGGTACAAAATGTTCTGTGGGCCACATGTTAAAAGCTTTACAGGGCCCACAACATGTCAATTTTGCTAAAAACTAGCAATAATTTTGCAGTTACGCCGGATGATTTGTAAAATGTTACAATCAAGTCGAAAAATCGGCTTATGATATTATTATCTGTTTTTAGTACGAGTTGGGACCTACAATAAGGTATGTAGATAAATAATTATAATAGGTACTCATCTGATATACCACCAGCTTAAAACAGACTGCTGCGTGTATATAATATCACTGCACTTGATTGTTTATTGATAATCATAATACTTTTACTTGGACAATATAAATGTCCAGGTAAAGGTTTATGTACTCAACATATTCACTCATAACATGAAGTGAAATGAGGGTACCTTTCCTATTAATTACAAAGTAAAAAGAAATTAAAATAATGATAAGGAATTAAACGGAGCTTACATCTCTTTATCTCCGGCTAGGTCATCGCGTGTCGTTCAGTATCACTGCCGCAGAAATCCATTTTCAATTAAATACTCAATAATAATTATCAAAATGTAACACAAAACACTGGCGCACTCGCAGATGACAATTAAGACGCTTCAGCAAATACCAGAACACTACTTTTTTTTCCGAACAGTCCACTGTCACAAAAGCACACGAGTCCAATGTCACTGATTGATTTGTTGCGGTCGAAATCAGCGTTTATTTGCTATTGAAAGTTTAATGAGCGGAGTTTGGCAGCAGCACGTCCACCGCGGTCGCTGCCCCAAACGATATAGTTACCGCGCGCGATGTTCGAACGCGCTCGCGGCGATTTCATCTCAATCTAGCCCGTCGAAACGAGAAGGTAACATGACAATAAACGATTGTAAAACGTCAAGTGGGAAAGGGATGGAGAGATTCTCATTATGCGCGCGTCGAGCCTGACATTTCAATCGCCCGTCCTGCTCCCACGGGAAAATATTCCCGTACAAATCGGCCGGGCTGTTTGTTCGCTGTCCTTTTCGTGCGTGGATAGTGCTAACCAGATAATGTCTTAATCACATTTTCTTAGCGCTACGGCTGACTGATGCACTAACATAAACAACTGATAATTCATGGATTTGCATTGAAGTATAGGCTCGTTTTTTTAATGACTCAGCAAGTGGGGCATGTGACGCGATGTTGGTGGCCTCCATTTCTGAAATTGCAGTGCGGTGAGAAATGGCTTTTCGTCAATGAATCAACAGATTGCAAGTGCAAGCCGTGTTACTGGCAAGACGGAAAAGTTGAACTGTCTCGAAGTGACTAGTTTTTATAATAATCTTAATATCCACCTCACACCATCACAGCATTCACAGCCTCGGCCCAAAGAAAGATACCCAACTAGCCAAGAAAAACCAAGCATTAAAAATTACCTATTTACCCAGAAGTTAAATAATCGATCAACTATAAAAAATCCGGCAATACTAAGACAGAAAAATATGATATCTGGCATGATCAGCGTCTAGTAGATCATACTATATGCAGTGACCTGCATAGTTTTACCTACCAGTGAAATAAAGTTTCGAATAAGAAAAAATAATATTTATAAAAGAATTATCAATAAAGAAACGTAATTTCCGAAAGGAGCTACTTCTGACGATAAGTCAATTAATAGGACATCCTTGGGAAAACAAGTAAAGATGGAACTATAGCCAGTTCACCCAGGGAAGAAAATTACAGAAATAGTTGTCAGTGAAAAAATGGCACCGGACTAAATAATTATCTATCTGTGAAGTGGTGGGCAAACACTCGTCATGCCCGACTGTTTAAGTCACTGGTCACTGGGCAAATGTTTGCTCTCAGTTGACAGCCGACTGACGACTCAAGCAAGGGAGTGAGCGGAAGCCGTTGGGTCTATGATTTTAATCCAGAAAAACATCTGGATTCTGCTGCTGATCTTGATCAGTTAATTCTCAAATGTTATAGTAGTCTTTTTGGTGCAAATTGAGCTTTAAACATTTTTTGAACCGCGTTTCTGGCAAGCTTATTATATCCTCAGGGATCTTATTGTAGAAACGTATACAATTCCCCATAAAGGATGTATTAAATAACCCTTGCCAGCCTAAATTTCCACGGTAAAATGTGCACAACTATGTGTCAAAATACACCAGGTGACTCTATTCTAAAAGTAAAGAAGGTGACCATGTACCTTGATTTAAAACATGAGCTCTTGACACAAATATTTCAACGGCAAAATTTACCCAACTATATGCTATTCACATACCTCAGCACTTGAAATCGCCAATCCGCAGTGGGCACGCGTGGTGATGAAGCCCATACTCTCTCCCTGAGAGAAGTCCTGTGCCCTACCGTGGGACGTATATAGGCTGCTTATGATGATGATATGCTGAAACAAACCAGTTTATAACTCTATTCTAAACGTAGAAAAGTAATTTCCAGGTTTGTTGAAACTTCGCACAAGAGACGCAAGATTCGTCCTGCTTTCCCTCGAAATTTTTATTTGCCAAACTTAGGCATTTGTATAATATGTTTTTATTAAGATATTTATTATTACGTCCGACACTAAAAGGAGGTTACATATTTTTGGACCCCCAATCGTATTAAAGTCCCATAAAGATGGCTCAAATTGTGTAGTGAGTTGGAACTGAGATTTCAGCACTTAGCCTTAGGTTGGCGACACCTCAGACACCCGGGATTCCCCACGATGTTTTCCTTCACTATTAGTCACTGGTACAAATTCACGAATGTACGTAACTTATAAAACAAAGTCATTCGGGATAACAACCGACGACTTCACACACACAAAAGTAGGTATTCCAAAGGATCAAAAAGTGGGACCCCGTTGACTACAGCGGTGGGGAGTTCGGGCTTTTCTGGGAATCACGGCCCGAAATGTCATTGTTTGCCCAAAAGCGGACTAGTTGCTGCTACTGCGCTTTTTCAAATAGAATATTTACATTGCATAGCATAGCAGTGATCAGTTTCGTTATCACGTTTTATGATTATATAATGTTGTTGTATAATGATAGTCAATGATTTAACACAATGAAAGACAGCATTTTCATTCCGTACTGAAACGCGTTTCTGAAACTAATGAAGCAAATCCAGTGCCTACGTCTTAATGTGTCGCTATAAAAAGAAGAAAGTCCATCTCGCATCGATACAACTTGACAGTTACATCTTTACGAAAACTATTAAAATAACCTAACTTGTAGGAACAGTTCATGGGATATCAAGGCTTATCGGTGAAGAGATAAATTCCAAAGTTGCGAAAACGGATACAAAGCTAAAATGATCTCTGAATCGAATCCAAGTTTCGTTACGAATTAAATGGCCTGAGAAAAGGGACGCAGCTACAAAAAGCAATCGTGGTTAAAGTAACTAAACTCGAAAGCTCAAAGGATTCTAGTCGTATTTTGTTTTGTCCGAGCGAGATAACTTGATCATCAGCCCAGTTGGTGAAACGTCTAAAACCGGTCAATTAACTATAGCTTTAAACCTAAGCACATTGGAATAAGACCTAAGAATTTGTGAGACAAAACCACTTGGGCCCTTTTACAGCTAGGAGGAACGTAAAAAGAACAATTTACAAGTACGTCTGGAGCAGAAAGGGATGAAGTATCGTCACCAAGAAGGTAAGAAAGGGACGCAAGACTGCCATGGACCGACGCTGAGGCTGTGTATTTTTTCTGAGTTATTATGCCGGTTTTGGTCTTTAATTAAGACATTTTGTGCATTTATAATGAAATAACAATATGAGTCAACGTTGCCAGCACCTTCTAAGCCAAACGAGTGTCTGACCTTACAGTTGGGATGTTTTAAGGCTGTTTAATCTCGTTAGGGTTCTTCAGGTAGCCGGGGCTCCGACCCGTTGAGTCGAGCCTCTAATTTGAATGGGAGCCACCGACTGGTTATATCTAGTTTTGCTCCGCAAGTTCATTTTAAGCCCTCCTTTAAACAAACAAACATCGAGTAATTAAGATGTTACTTAAAGTGACATAATTAGTTTTCACAGTAAAATAAGAAGAATATGGAGGCGTAAGCACCAATTTATGTTTTTGAGTATTGTGTCGTCAAAAGGCTGATGATGATGATGATGATGAGTATTGTGTCGTCAAATGGCTAATGATGATGATGAGTATCGTGTCGATAAATAAATCTATTATCTTCTTCTTCCTCTTTATATTTGTTAACCGACTTCAGAAAAGGAGGAGGTTATCAATTCGACGCGTATATTTTTTTTTATTTGGCTATGTTCCTCCATAACTCCATCAAATATTAACCGATCTCGACAATTCGAACAGATATAACGTCCCATTGCTCCCATTTTAATTTGGTGAAGATCTGATGAAGACTTTCAGAGATGGAGAACGGAACTCTTCAATGGACAGCAGTAAATAAGGCCTAATGGGGCACATTCTTTAGTAAAATGCGTATATTTCATAAAATGGCGTAAAAGTAGTCCCAAGGTAATTTGGTGATGTTCTGGTGAAGACTTTCGGAGATTTAGAACATCCAAATTTTAAAGGAACGAATTATGTACGGTAAATATGATTATAAGGGACTTCTTTATTTTTCTCCCGGTCCTCCACTAAAAACATAAAAATAAAAAAAAATTATAAAAAATAAAAACCGACTTCGAAATACTACAGCACTAAAAAGATAGAAATAATTTAAATAATTAGAAGTAGGTACATGTAGGTATTGTAGAAGTATAATTTGAAGTCGGTGCCCAGTTTTATGACCAGCACATATGTTTTGGGCAACGACTTCAAATTATACTTCTACTATACCTACATGTATAAAATAAATACATCTAATCATTTAAATTATTTCTATCTTTTTAGTGCTGTAGTGTTTCGAAGTCGGTTTTTATTATTTTTTATTTAAAAAATTTCTATTATGCTATTGTCCCAGATATCAGAATAAAAATAAACTTTATTGGGTTATATTGATGGTTACTGGCTCCCAAACTATGGTTCGCTGTTTATTTTACCAGGATAGTCAAGCTACTTCCAAATTAGTTTTACAATAGTATACAATACGGCGTCCGTGTGGCCGGATTAAGAATAGCGTCACTCCATTTACTTCAGTGGTTGTCGTAGAAGGCGACTAAGGAAATACATTAGCAGGAGACGGGCAGCAGCGTCTTCCTGAGATTCCAACCGCATACTGCGATCGCCAACCCGTCTGCCAAGCGAGCGTGGCGATTATGGCAATACCCCTCATGGTTAGGAAAACCATGAGGGAGGCCTATGTCCTGCAGTGGGCGTCAAATGGCTGATGATGATACAGCTATAAACCGAATTTGTTTATAAGTATCACTTACAGAGTTTCAGTTATGTATCCAAAATGACTGTTTAAAACAGAACCCGCATTATTTATTCCAAAAAACAAGGTGTGTGCGTGAGACCAAGCATTTATGGAAAAAAAAATTTTTGCTCGCAAAATACACATTATTATTAACGACCGCACACAAACACATTTTAGTGGTTGATGGGTCCTGCCTGATCACTTACGACTTTATTATAACCATTTAAATATGCGCAACTTGTTTAATTTATTGTTCGTTTTTACTTTTCCATTTAAAGCTATGAATATAAATGGGGATAAATGGTGACCGTTGAGCGTGGTGATTACTTGAAGAGGTGTGGTAAATGAATCCAGTTTTTTATTACTTAGATATCACTTAAGAACTGAGGTAGATGACTTATTTTTAAAACAATCTGATGTTATTAGATCTCTGCGTCAAAAATATACATATATACATTTATGTATCACGCCTGTATCTCAGAGGGGTAGGCAGAGACCAGGAACTCAAAATTCATTTGTGAAAAATATAGATTTTTTTTAATACCGACCTTTAACGAAATTGGAATTATGATTCAAGAACAAACACTTTTTCCAGGCATTCTTTACTTTGACAGTTTCGCCACATATAGCAATAAATAAATAAATAACTAATAAATAACTTCCACACAACACAATTACTTGTCCTGGTCCCAAACTAGGATACCCTGTGCTATGGTAACCAGGCAAGGACATCACAAACATGGAAATACACCAAGACTGAGGCTTTTTGTACAAATGGACGGCGGCCCCCAGAGGGCATCGAACCCACGACCTCTGTCTTGCTAGCTGCAGCATTGGTTAATTTAATCTCTCGTGCTTCTACAAAAATTATGATTCTATAAACACCTGCATAATATGTAGTCCACAATGCTTGCTAAATCACTGGTGCACATAAAAACATGCACCGAGCATCGTGAGATTACTGAGATTGCAAAAAACTAAGAAACGCGACACTGCAATTGAAAATGTCAACGTCAAGAAAAAGCACCGACTATAATAACGGTCTAATCTAAAAGTAAAGAAACATGAGTGTGCGAGGAGTTCACGTACCTTAGCGCTTAAAATTGCCAGTACGCGCAGGGCACGCGTGGTAATTACGCCCATACTCTCTCTCTGAGAGAACGCTTGTGTCCTGCGACGTACCATCATCATCATCATCAGCCATCTGACGCCCACTGCAGGACATAGGCCTCCCACATGGTTTTCATAACCATGAGGGGTTTTGCCATAATCGCCACGCTTGGCAGGCATGCAATATGCAAATATTGTTGCAAAAATTTATGTTCACGATATCGCCAAAAAGATTTTTGCGAACTATCAGGTTTTTAGTGTACGGGAAACCGAGGGTACTTTTGAAAATGCTAAAAGTCTGAAGGACGCAAAGGCCTGTGATGATGAAAGGCGATAATGTGTCGCCACAATTAGATTTTTATTTACCCTAATAAAGTAACAAAAAGTAGGCGTTAGACGTACGGTTATTAGCGGGAAGGTCTCTATATTAACAGATATCGCATCGTCCACCGCGATAGGGTGAGAAGCCGACAATTAGGCGGAAGTTGCTTCCACTTGCGGCCGCACGCATGGACCTATTCGTTAGCCTGATCATAGAGTTTAGTCACGAGAGCTGGGAGTGACGAGCCCTATTTCTTAACCCTAACGAAGTAAGCATTTTAAATAATTTATTTAGTAAAATACTTAAGGGGCTTCATCAGATTAACTAGCGCCACCAATAAAAATAAAACAATGTACTTTTACTTTTATAATTTTTAGCATAAATGAAACAATTATAACTTTAAATTTGTAATCATTTACTACATAAAACTACAATGAAATATAAATTTACTATGTGCTAACTAAATATGGATGCTATGGTTCTGAAAAAAATATAATAAAATTAATAAATGCTGTACAGTCCAGGATCTTTGATCATAGGTTCATAGGTTATTACAATCACAATTTACATGATTGAAAGATTTTTAAGACACCATTTGCCAAAAAAAAGATCTGTATAAGGTTTTGTTTTTCTAGTAGCGCTAGTGACCCTCATGTAGCCCCTTAACCCATGTGGGTTTATGTAGGTTTCTAAAAAAAACTTTAAGTATTAACGTCATACATATTTTGAAATCAAAAACTAAATGTTTTTTTCGCTCACAATGCAGTCATACACAAGCCGTCACCAGCAGATAAACAGTTATAGTAGTCTATTTAATTGCTTTATTTCTATAAGAGCCGAGATGAGAGAACCAGTGCGGATCCCACCTTTCTCAGGTCCCTAAAATAAGATACTTATGCGCGCGTGTTTTTTACCAAAGCCCGATTAACATAAATTCCGTGGAGGTACCTGCCCCGTGACACGTTATTCTTATCAAAATGTTTATTTTTTTCCAACCTTTTCCTTTTTTATTTCTTCTTCTCTTCTTTCTTAATAAAATTGATCACTTATTTCATGACCGGCTTTATCGATTAGACCACTCGGAGTGGACACTACAGAAGCTTCACTTCAGATAGATAGAGAATACTTTATTGTACATAAAAATGGAAATTACACAGATTAGCGTCATAGACAGATAGATAGGTAATACTTTATTGTACAATCAGAAGAAAGAATTAGAATGAATGATTTCTTAAATCTACGTAATGGTATATAGCCTTTTACAGCAACTTTTACTGCAATAATTGGCTTTTACAGGGATGTAAGCATGAGTAGATCTCGATCAGCGATATAAAGATGATACAGTCACCTCGAACCACTAGATCTATCTGTCACTCACCAGATAGGTAGATGATTGTATCATTGTATCTTCTCTCACAGACTTCTTCAAGTCGATCCGAGTGAGACGCGTAAATGCGAAGCTATTGTGTGATAGAATTATCTTTCGAACTCGGACACTTAACAATCTCTCGGAGCCACTGAACACTGCGATTAAGATAGGAGAGGAGATAGGATTTGAAATGTGTAGAAATAACGTTGATCCATTACGAATTCTCACGGTGCCTTCACTATATGTATATGAACTATGCGTATTTGTAAAAACGAATCCTGATCTATTTTTAGAACTATCTACAGTACGCAAACAACCAATACGCTCTCAATACAAAGGGAAATTGTCAATACCAAAATGCAAGACAGCCCTAATGCGTAAGAGTGTTCTGTATATGGCTCCCCGTATATACAAAAAACTCCCACTCCATATTACTGAAATGAACTTGCCGTTGTTTAAATTTAAGCTGAATAAGCTATTAATTGATAAATGTTATTATTCGGTACAAGATTTCCTGAACGACTTGACTATTTAACTGCATAATTCAAATCTTTACTAATTTCATTGTATATTTGACATTTGTTTAATCTCTTTATTAGTAAGTATATTAACTATTACATTTATTTAACTTCGCTGACAAATCTTTTTAAACATCTTGACTATTGCCTGTTTGACATTTTTTATATTTTCATTGGTAAATTGACATTACGATTTATATTATTTAATTTTGTTTTCAGAGATTTAAAAGATTTGATATTAATTATAAATTCAATGCATGCCAGATATGTTTTAGACCTAAAATATTTGTATGCCCTGTGGGTAAAACATAGAGATACAATTCACACTCAAGACCTGTAATCAACACCTATGTTTATGACAAATAAAAGATTTGATTTGATTTGATCTAAGCAATTAAGATAGAATACATATCGGGGAATAAAATGATAGGTAAGTATGTCGACCTTATCAATTAATAATATACTATTTGTGCACGCCTACGACGATTATGTATAGGGAGATGTTGGGCCAACACGCCCACCATTAATTATTTGTTACTAAATACAACTGGCTACGTATCACTTGATGATTGAAATCACCAACTCGCGGTGGGCACGCGTAGTGATTATGCCCATACTCTCTCTCTCTGAGAGAATGTCTATTCGGGGTACTGTGTGCGCATATAATTGAGACGGATATGACGTTCGCCGTGGCATACATCCCACTGCGGAGCACAGGGACCTAATATTGTATTATTGTCTCGATGACCCCACTGTCATTTTAAAATGAAATCTTTTCTTTTATGAAGCTCTAGTAAAATTATAAATAAAATCAAAAAAATCAAAATAAATTTTTTTTATTCAAAGTAGCACAGAAACTGCGACTTAATGAACGTTACAAGTTAAACTAGGTGTCCATTTCAAAATCTAGATCATTTTGGAGAAAAAATGGACAAGAAAACTCCAAACTTAGTCTTTTCAAGTCCTTAATTTACAGGATTTATATAAATGTTCTAAAACTCATGCATTGAACTGGCTTTAATTCCAGACATCATTGTCATCTAAATAATCTTTAATGTTATAGTAGCTTTTTTGGCACAAAGTGCGCTTCACACATTTTTTGAAGCGCGTTTCTGGCAAGCTTATTATATCCTCAGGGATTTTATTGTAGAAACGTATACAATGCCCCATAAAGGATGTATTAACCTTTGCCAGCCTAAATTTTGGGAACGAAAGTTTATGTCTATTTCTAGTATTTACATTGTGTTGGCTACCTACAGTTTTAAAGTCACTGATATTTTTTCTAACATACATAATATTTTCATAGATATACTGACTAGCAACTGTTAGGATGTTGGTTTCTTTAAAGAAATCTCTTAACGAATCTCTATTGCCTAGCTTATATATGAATCTGATCGCTCTCTTCTGCAGGACGAAGATGGTCTCAATGTCTGCTGCCCGACCCCACAGTAGTATACCATAGGACATAATACTATGGAAGTAACTAAAATAAACAAGCCTAGCAGTTGCGACATCAGTTAGTTCCCGGATTCTTTTAACTGCGTATGCTGCAGAACTGAGCCTATTTGCCAATTTTCCTATATGAGGACCCCATTGAAGCTTTGCATCAATTGTGATACCCAGAAATACAGTTTCTTCTATAAGGTCTAGTTTATCATTCCCCAATATAACATTGCTGTCAACCATTTTGACATTTGATAGTGTAAATTTTATACATTTTGTCTTTTTTGAATTTAATAATAAGTTATTAGAAGTAAACCAATAGAGTACCTTAGAGAGAGCATTATTTGTATCCGCAAGGTCATTTTCTTGTCTCTTAATCTTAAAAATAAGTGACGTGTCATCTGCAAACAATACTATCTCTGACATATTTTGAACCATGAACGGCAAATCATTTACATATACGAGGAAAAGGAACGGCCCCAAAATAGATCTCTGTGGCACTCCCATCTTAACCTCCAACCCGGATGATTTAGTCCTGTTTATGTCAGCTTTTTGAACCCTCCCTTCTAAATATGATCTCATAAGTTTTAAGCTCAAGTTGTAATCAATAGGTACCTTTGAGCACAATGCTAAGGCTGCCTACTTGTACATCATTAGTGTAGATGTTTTATATTTTATGTAATTGTGTACTTGTGTGCAAATATAGAATACTAGCTGTGCCCGCGACTTCGTCCGCGCATGCATTTGGTTTAGTTATAGACATTATTATTTGAAGTGCTAAGAAATGGCCAGTACTTCAACATTATCAGTGGAGCTGTAAATACTCATAAGTCCTCTTGTCCCCCCTGATCCCCTACAGTGGACCTATCAAGACTTAAAAATCCTTGTGGCCCCAGTGGTGGATATAACCGATGGAGCCATCAGTCCGGAACGTAATGGTCTATCTTTTGAATGTATTGACGTTTGAAAGGTCCTGACGAAATACAGACTGTATTTATTTAACACGAGCTGTCATTGAAAGTGATAGGTTAAATTTAGTCTGAAGTTCGTCAGCACCCTTTCAATTTGACGTTTGAAAGGGATCCCGATAGATTCAAAAGATATACAATTAGGCCCCAGGTCTTCTCCTCTCAGCTGTTTATTATTATTATAATCAGTTATTGGTTAAAACTAGTTAGGATTGCTGTACACTTTTTACTCTACACGGTTTTAATAAAGAAAATTTGTTTTCAAAATTATTCTTTTTAGTATCAAATTCTCCCAATCAAAAACTAGGTACAGGATAAAAAAAAGTATGTCTTGAATGTCCGTAATTTTATTATCTATCAAACTCTCACATCTATCAACAAAATTCAACCCTCAACAAAATTATCAAAAGTATCGTTTTTTTTACAATCATTAAAAATGGACAACTTCTTGTGGGAGGAGTAAACTCTTGACTTTCTGTTTTTTTAAGATCTGTATCAACATAGAGAGGTGGTTTCGGCCGCAATCTTGTATTCGATGAAGAAATTAAGGCTTTAGGATTTCCTAGACCAATATCAATATCATCTGACAGCTGATTAGATTTTTACGTTCAATTAAGTCACAGTCTTGTGTTAAATGCAATGAATAAAACATTTTAATTTGAATTTATCTAAGACATAAAATATGTATAACGGCATAGACTTCCGCCCCTACTTCGGGGCAGGGCACATGCCTTCTCTCAGAGAGAGAGAGAGAGAGAGAGTATGGGCTAAATCACGCGTGGGCACGCATGATGATTAAGCCCACCATGGATTTGCGTTTTCAAGCGCGAGACTTAAATATTAATATATTACCGGAGGTGGTAGTATATCAATGTATACCAGCGCTAAGGACTCTATTAATAAACCGCTCTCACCTCTGATAGCGCTCTTCGCGTGCGCTGTCAATGTGCTGTTTTGTTGCAAACAGACATCTTAAAATGGGCACTTGAGCAAGACCGGTCTGAGAGGTAATAGAGTTTCAATAATTTGGCCCTCGTGAGGAAACTTGAGTGTCTGAAGAGTCCACATACCTCAGCGATTGAAATTGCCAATACGCGGAGAAAGAGAAAGAAAAGAGAGAAAGCCTGTGCCCTGCAATGAGACGTATATAGGCTACGTAATATGGCCCTTAGTCCCGGTTTCTCGTACACTAACAACAAGTTAATCTGTTAACAGCTGTCAGTTGTATTTTCGTATGTAGTTTGACCAACTGCAGGTGTTAACAGTAGATTATCAGATTGTTGCTGTACGAAAAACAGGGAGTTAGTGTCATCATAAAAGTTATTAATTACTTAGTTACCCTCACTGACAATATATTTTTCTTCCGCGGGTTAGATCGCCAGACAAAACCCCACTGCCAATAAAAAATAGAGTTTAAATATACCCTTGGTTCTTTGGCTTACGGCGAAACTAATTTCCGAACAGATTCACTAAAAAATACTCAGGTCTGTAATACTGTGGTAATACCCTGTTTCAGGCAAGAATCAGATTCTTGGCACACACACACATTGTACACATTTAATTCACGTAAAGTAAGTCAGTTAGTTTATGTACATTTTTTTCCCATATATTTCATGTACACCTACCTACCTACCCTCTTCATCAGTTCTATCCATCCTAAGGTTGTCTGGAAGAGATCGCTTTTAGCGATAAGACCGCCAATTGTATACGGCAAAACTTAGACATGTAAGCCTTTTAATGTATTTTGTTTTCTGGTGTGTAAAATAAAGTGTTCTAATCTAATCTAATCATACACATTTATACTGCATTCCAAAACATATACTTTCTGAACATATAATTTTTGCCGGAGTTTCCCGACGTTCCGACGCTCTATTGAGAAACGTCAAGGAATAATTCAAATTCCGACTTCGTCGAGGAATAGGCATACTCGTATTGGCACTAGAAGGGATTCATGGTTCAGAAACATCAGGGAATGGAGGGATGTAGTCAGCGTTGAAGACATAAATATACAATTTTAAATAACATTAAACGCCTGTAAGACAGGTCTGTTGCCAAGCGTAGGTGTCTAAGATAATACAGTTATTAATGAATTTCAAGTCTTTTTTTAATTTAAACCTGTTTCGCTTGGCAAGAGACGGAAAAGAATATGCATACTATAATATCCAGCGGAGAGGTGCAACAAGAAGAAGGAATATTTGACCGTTATGCAACTCAACAAAAATTATACCAGTATGTTCAGTTAGCTCAGAAATAATATTGCAATGTTTCGATGCACCTGTAGAAGATCACTTTACTAAATACTCAGAACGGACCATAGAGCGTAGTTTCTCATAGAGTTGAGGTCGTTTTTCTAAAAGTGAGATGAAGCTCTCTCTGAATGAATGCCTGCGCCCAGCTGTGAGAAGTATATTTTCTTCTGATGTATGTTTATAGTATGTGATAGTACGGATACGTACGGATCGAGAACATAATTAAATTAGTAGTTTACTGTCGATTTCCTAGCCTTCCACAGACGTAACATGTCTTTCACCTCTAAATCGCGATGAAACAAGAAGCGACCAGCGTAATTAGAGCCCCCTCTCCCTATCTGGTCTAACTGACAGTCGGTTCTCTCCACATTGATGATCTCAGCAAGAAAGCCAGTGACCATCACGTCGTCAATCCAGAACGCGACAATACTTCGCAATATACATACATGCAATTGTCGTAACGAAAATCCAATCTGTAGCTAAGCCCTAGACACTAAGGTGATGAAGTGAGAGCTTCAGAAGATAGCACAAGAAGGAATAGATATTGCCTTTTGGTTGCAGATGTCAAAATTTAATGTAGTTCGCTGAGCCAGCGAGAATTAATACAAGAAACAATTTGATATCTGGCTCACATAATTTTTCAATAGCTTTTGTCTGACATTTTTTATGTGTGCCAATAAACAATTATAAACCGACCATTGCGTCAGAACGTAAATGGAGACGAGATTCAAGTTTTGACAGTCATCTACTAAATGTTTGTGACATAACGTCACGTAATATTTATAATAGCAAACAGTCTGACTTTGACTTTGAGTTGGCTTTACTCAAAGTCAAGTATAAAAATGATGTATCGCAGAAACTGGGAACACTACAAATTAAAAAGAGGTGACAATTTCAAGCAAGATTTTTTGGGAGAAAAATGGTCAAAGAAACACTTTGTGAGCTAGTTACATAAAATACAGAAGAGGATTGGTTTTACTGGCACCGTAATCGTTCGTGAGATTTTGAAGCATTCCTGTTCACTTGAAAATCTGGCAGTACGCAGCAAAATATGATGTTCCTCGTTTCCCAAGGTGATATATCACACACCAGAATCTTCACCAATACATCAACACGGGCCGCCACATCATCGTCGAGTACTTCGCTGTAGCACAATGATGTGCCAGTGCCATAATATGCTTAATACGCATAGCACGATAATATGCTTTTAAGTCGTGTTACGGTAGGCATCCAGAAACTCCCTCTGGACTATATCCTGATATCAAGCACGGTGCATAACACTTTACTTCCATATGTGAACGTTGAGAGCTACGCTATCTGGTATCTCCATGAGAAAGACTACTTTGACAGCGTCTGTCACCTGTGCCCACGTTTCTCTTATCACCTCTCTGTTTCTGTGATTTTGAGCAGCAAAATTCCTTCACGATACTCATGGCACTCACGCATATTCGAGGATTTAGCAGGAAACTGAAGTTGTCGATAAACTGGCTGTATTCGTCTTCCACTTGTGGGATCGCCTCGTAGGAAGGTGCATCAATGTGAATTGAGGGTTCGGTTGTAGGATTATCTGCTTTTGGTGATGGTAGATGATGGCGTTTGTTATAGTACTGACATAGGACGTGTAAAGTGTAAATACCTACTATATGTAACACATTTTCGACGTGAAAATGGATCTCTATTTTTGTGCTACTTCTTTTTACATTATTTTTGATGTTTCAATGCTTGCTCACTTGGTCATAATCTGAAGGGACTAAATATTTTTTTCATCTTGAAACCATCCGTGAGATTTTCAGTAGTCCCTTGGGTATAATAAAAACGAATCTCCTTTCAGATCTGAATCCACACTGATAGTGTTGTGAAGTAGTCACGAAACGCAATCTTAGATATAACTAAACGTTGGCAGGTACCGACGACGCGGTGAAATTGCCCGAGTCTCTAATATGCACAAGCCGCCACATGTAGATAGATACAGACGGAAACTAGTTGAGTAACATAATATAAACAATTTAGCATGACCATAATTCTCTTCCCCCGCTGACAGATAAAGTGATAAGGTGTGCTCTCTGAAATGATTTTATAGGCGACTAAAATACTTGCCAACTGAAGACATTCATTAAAAACCGGCCAAGTGCGAGTCGGACTCGCGCACCGATGGTTCCGTACAAACCTGCAAGTTTCGAGATTTTATTTGATTAAAACCAAATTTCGAGATTCTATGTCAACGGGAAGTGGTCTTTAGGTTTTAATTCCCTTGCGTGTAGTTGCGTGTTTCAAAATATGCGGTATCAATGGTTGTACTTTTGCGTTTTGCGTTTTTGCGTTGACTTAGAATTTTTTTTTTTTCACGGGTTAAAGGCAATCAGATCTAAGTATTTGATATGAATTTCAACTTGATAGCTCTACGCGTTCATGAGGAAAAAAGTAGAAAGTTTATATTTATTAAAAAATATATATTTTGTAATGTAACTAAAAATTTAAGGTTTTCGGAATTTTTCCTTTATGTGTGCTATAAAACGTTGCTTCATGCCAAATTTCAAGATTCTAGGTCGACTGGAAGTACCCTTTAGGTTTTGAT
The DNA here is from genome assembly GCA_947308005.1 of Yponomeuta malinellus. Taxonomy (NCBI): domain Eukaryota; kingdom Metazoa; phylum Arthropoda; class Insecta; order Lepidoptera; family Yponomeutidae; genus Yponomeuta; species Yponomeuta malinellus. The sequence continues at coordinate 5,346,815 of OX371019.1, forward strand.
TCCCTTGCGAGTACTTGCGAGTTTCAAAATATGCAGCTTAAATTGCTGTTTCTTTTGATTGCGTTGACATAGAAGTTAGATTTTGTTACAGCTTAAAGGTATTATAGACCTGAGTATTTGGTATGAATTTCAATTTAATACCTCTACGCGTTTATGAGGAAATGGGTAGTAAGTTTAAAATTATTAAAAAAAAATATATTATGTGATGTAACTAAAAATTTATGGTTTTCGTAATTTTTCCTTTATCTATGCTATAAGACGTTGCTTCGTACCAAATTTCAAGATTCTGAGTTCACGGGAAGCACCCTGTAGGTTTTGATTCCCTTGCAAGTGTCGAAAATTTGCGGCATAAACGGCTGTATCTTTTGATTGCGTTGGCTTAGAAGTTTGATTTTTTCACAGCTTCAAGGGACAGTAGACTTGAGTAATTGATATAAATTTCAGCTTCATACCTCCACGCGTTCCTGAGAAAAAGGGTCTTGACAGACGGACGGACGGACGGACAGACGGACAACAAAGTGATCCTATAAGGGTTCCGTTTTTTCCTTTTGAGGTACGGAACCCTAAAAACAATACATATATATTGCCAAGACGGACACTGACAAGCAAGAAAAACACTAATAATCGATCACACACAAAAAACCTTTAAATTTTAATGCATGAAACCTCAGATACGGCAGTGAGTTTAATTACTTGATTCGCGATGCGTTCGATATCAATCGCGGCGGAAATCGACCTTCGTCTTTTTTATTTCATCTCCTCTATCTCCAAAGATTTGAAGATCAGTGCAATCGTCAGTTTCATTTTGGTTGTAAAGTCACCCGTAATGAATCCTTCGACTAGGCTATAACTGGTCCAAGGATTTAATTAATCCAGACTATGCATAAAGTAAAGTGAACTAAAGTAAAAATTATTTATTTAAAAACCACGCAAAAGATAAAAAATATTGTGTTCATTCAATACCACAAACATAAACACACACGCACGCAAGCACGCCGCGCGCACGCACGTACGCACTCACGCACGCACGCACGCACGCACGCACGCACGCATGCACGCACGCACGCATGCACGCACGCACGCACGTACGCACACACACACACACACACACACACACACACACACACACACAAACACACACACGTACTCACATGAATCTGTACACTCTGCAGTCATGACTAGACATCTAATTCTGATCTTCTGTTTAGCTTTATTTTTTATTAAGAACTTAATTTTTTTTGTTAAGAATTGTAAGTAAGCCTGTAGTTAGTATAAAGTAAGCCCTTAATTGGCCTATGATAAATTTATTTTTTACTATGATTATATTATGTAATTAACTTGTGCTGTGGGTTTTGTCAATAAACAAAATAAGAAATTTAAAAAAACATTTCAATATACTACAACCACTACAACCTAAGGTTTAGGTTAAGGTTAAGTAATTAAGTTGATCTATAAGATAAGGATATTAATGATAAGACTGCAAATTGTATATAATTTGAACTAGAACTTGACGCGGCCTCCACTATTTAGCTTTATGGATCAAAATGCTTCGTCGGACTTTTCTGCCGAAAGCAGGTAATTAAGATTAATGATAATAATAATAAGGCGATTGGAACTTCGTGTGGGTATGCTTCCGGCTATCATGCAGAAGACGGTGCTGCTTGATACAGCCCGGATAGTCCGACGTTTCCTCTCGTTGTCCTCCTGACCTCCGGCCGCTTGGACTCCTCAGCCGGAGGGCGTCCGTCTGGCCATTTTGGTCAGACGAGACTATTATCTTTTTTATTCCCTCATAATAATAACTTCCACACAACACAATCACTTGACCCAAACTTGTTAATATAAGATAATTTGGGGCTGTCGGTTAGTCCCATGGTGTGGAGTGGAAGTGTCGATTCAGTGAGCAGTGAGCTTCTAAGTCCATCATAGGGTACCGTTGACAGCTGAACAAGCTTAACAATTTTTTTTTTTTTGCAAATTCATCCGTTATGTAACTGTACAGATGTTTCTCACACTGCTCTAACACTTTCCTAACTCTATTCCCTACGGCATATCTCAGCATGCAATGTTCGCCCTGTAACAAACTACATGAAGCTATTAAACGCGAACACAGGCTCATCTAGAAGTCGTTAGCTTCGATACTCTATTGCCATCGACAAAAAAGCGGTGGTAGCCTATTAGGTAGAACACTGGACTCGGAAGCGAGAGACCCAGGTTCGATTCTCAGTGCGGCCATGTACCTATTTGTTTTCTTAGTTATGTACATTTGTGAAATTATAGTAGCAACACCACTCGCTAACCGTGAAGGAAAACATCGTGAAACCTGAGTGTCTGAGCTATTCACATACCTCAGCGCTTGAAATCGCCAATCCGCGGTGGGCACGCCCTGAGTGAAGACCTGTGGGTCCTACAGTGGGTCGTATATTACGAATTGCCATCGACAACCGACCTTGTCTATTGTTCTGTTGTAGTTATCAACGACTGTTAATTAAAGAAAAGGACTGGACAACTATTTGGTTTCGCTCGCTCAAACAATTCAGTATTTGACACGATCAACAATAAATTATTTCATATGCTCGATTAAAACAAAGATTACAAAATATTTCGGAAATGTATCTCTTTTAGTCAATTACTAGTTATTAGAATTTTCAAATAGATTAAACATAAAAAGAGTGCTCTGAAATGTGACGTCGTAAACCAGTATTTCCATACAAAATTCCGTTTTAAAAGTAACTCATTTGATATTTTGTCAAATACCCAATTGCCGTCTATTTGGTGTGAGCGTAAGCCAAATAGTTATTCAGTACCTTTGTTTAATTAACCATGCAATATGACTTTTGAAATACCTACTTACGTATGGTGTGCAATAAAGAGTATTAATCTAATCTAATCTAATAATGGATGGATGGATGGATTTGTGAATTTCCAGGGAATAACTAGAGGGTTCGAATCCTGGAATGTACTGCTTGCTGTTCCTGTGTCTGGCCGCAGCATTAACGTGTTTCCTACTTCTGTAAGAAAATTGACTAATGTTTTGACATTTAACGTTATTGATGCCAATCATGGAATCTTATCATATAGGCAACAACTGACAAAAATGGTCAGAGTGGAGTTCTTTTTCCCGCTGCCTATTTCTCTACTACAAAAACGGCCCGAAGGCTGCGACTAACATAGTACATTGACATTCAGCAAACAGAATGTATCTAGATTCTTTACGTCGAAATCTGCGGTTGAAATAATCTTTTGATTTCTTGATTTCTTACCAATGACTTTGTTTTGTAAGTTACGTACATTTGTGAACTTGCAGTAGCAAAATTTTTTTTTAATTTATTTTTTCTAAAACACACGCTAACGATGAAGGAAAACATCGTGACGAAACCTGAGTGTCTGATGTGTTCACATACCTCAACGCTTGAATTTGCCAATGCGCGGTCGGCATGCGTGTTGACTAAGCCCATACTCTCTCTCGGAGAGAAGGCCTGTGCCCTGCAGTAGGACGAATATGGGCCACATTAAAAAATGAGCGAAATTAATTGAACGAAGAAACGATCTCGCCATGCGAGAACATTTTACTCGGCGCATCTCTAAGACGAAGTCTAGAGTAAATGATAAAAACCTCCCCATGTTGGTATTCCCGTGTCGGGCCTCCGTAAGCCCTCCTATAAAGCCTATCCGATATTTATTGCCATTGCTTTCGATTCGAGGTAGGTACAGTTGAGTGCGCAAGTGGTTTTAATTATCAAAGGGTCCACCCAAGAGCCTCTATTATATAAGTCTTCACTCCACTGAGTTGAGTGACGCCGACTTTTATTTTTAGGGTTCCGTACCTCAAAATGAAAAAAACGGAACCCTTATAGGATCACTTTGTTGTCCGTCCGTCCCTCCGTCTGTCTGTCAAGACCTTTATCTCGGGAACGCGGTGAGGTATCGAGTTGAAATTAAAACCGTATACTCAAGTCTACAGTCCCTTGAAGCTGTGAAAAAATCAAACTTCCAGAATAACGCAAAAACAAGCTACAGCCGTTGATGCCGCAAAAAACGTATGGCAAAATAATGGTAAAAAAAAATGACTTTGATTCCCAAGTTACGTGCATTTGTGAAACTGTAGTACACGGAGTACACCACTCGCTAACTCTGCCGTCCACAAGCTAAAATACCGTTATCGACCATCCAGTCCATTTCGACTTTTTCAGAAAAAAAATCCCTATCGATACCGCCAACCCAATTTTTCCTAGCTTTTATACTTCCAGAGATAAAAACTGGAAAATGCCGTTATGTTAGTTTAATTATTAAATGAAGAACTGTGAAGGAGAACATTACGAGGGAATCCGAGTATCTGAGGAGTTCACATATTATACCTTTGCGCTTTAAACCGCCAATCCGCGCGGCCACTCTCTCTCTCTCTCTCTCTCTCTCTCTCTCTCTGAGAGAATGCCTCTGCCCTGCAGTTGGACGCATATAAGTTACTTATATGTATAAGTATGATCCAAACTCGCACCTAGCTTATAAACTTGCTGTAAGTTTGAATCCAACTTGCCAGTTTCCTTCGAGATGTGGTGTTACCAACGAATGCTCGGAATCCGCTGGACTGATAGGTGTCGAAATCCTTACACGGTGGCACTTGTTCTCATCAACAAGCAGCGAAAAGTAGCCTACATTGAGAGTTTCTGGGCTCGAATCCCGGCATGCACCAATTACTTAAATTTCTAAATTTTGTTCAGTTGTGGAAGCAATACCACTCGTGAGGAAACCCGAGTGCCTGAGGTTGAGGTGAGGATTTTTCTTTGCATCGAATTAAAAAACAGACTTCCAGCTACTTAGACTGTCTCGTTGATCCAGCAGTATCGCGTTCGATTAACATGACAGAGGTTGTAGGTTCCATTCCCACTAGTGGCCACATCATAACCAGATTGTTAGCGTACGAGAAACTGGGGAAAAGTTGTTTTTCTTATGCACTTTGGCCAATTGATAGATTGTGAATGTACGGGAAACAGGGCTTTAGTTAGCAACGCTAGTTTATGGAATGTTGATAAAGCGAAGGAGATCTGTCAGGATCGTGGCAAGTGGAAAACCCTGGTCTCTACTTACCCCTCCGGGATACAGGCGTGAGTTTATATATGTCCGATGTGTAAAATAAAATTACTTTGTGACTACCATCTTCTTCTTTCGTGTCGAAAGCGTCGACTCCTCCTCAGACATCTCGCTCCCAAAACCGTGCCACTGCAATTGCCACTTATTTTCTCTGTTCTGTGGCAATTGCGCTGGGTGATGCATGCCTCCATAATTCCATAATTCAGTCAGATGTGTTTTTGTCCCAAACTGTACCCATCCAGTACTCAATACATTTATACTTGTACTTCTGAATATTATAGAGTATTTTGTAGAGACCTCTTCGATATCAAAACCAAAAAAAACATGTTATTCAAGTAGTACCCAGCTGTGCGATATTTATGACTTTATACCATACGACTATCTCCATCACGCTTAGGGAATCTACGTGTTGCTGTCACTGTTTACGTGTGACCGTCCGATCTTGTCCATGATATTGTATGCTTTTTGGTTTCACGTTTGGATTATTACTTATTTTGTAAGGATTTTGTAAAATTAAGAAAAACGCTTGAGGGAGAGAGGAGGCGATTATCTAGCAGTGGGAACAGGCGATTTGATCGCATGATGCCTACTATTGCGCGATTTAGATGAAAATTCGCATGAAACGGACAACTTAAGTACATACTAACATTAAGAAACACAGTAAAATATACAGTAAATAAATATCCTCTTCTCTCTTCTTTAAAAAAATGTGTCATACCCGCTATGTATACCTAGAGTACAAAATAGGAAGTTATAAATATTAGCGCCACCTATTCCTTTGATTATGCACCACTTGGACTATTGCCACATATTGTTTAGTTCTCGAAACATTTGGAACGCTTCTACTTTGGAGTTCAAATTTGTACATTTAGTTTTCACTAGATGGCGACTTACGAAACTAAAATTAAAAGTACTGAATAGAGGCACTAGATGGCACTGCTTATTAGCCACCAAAATTAAAGATGTAATAGAGTCTAGTAGTTTAATTTCTAGTTCAGACCATATAATATGGTCGGATTTTCGCAAGTGCAGCCTTTGTCAAGTCAATACGAAAGATGCAAATGGGGATGCCTGCGAAATTGAAATTTGCCAGTTTATATGCAAAATATTATAACTATGTGCCTACATTGATCACGATTAATTTTTTTTTGCAATTCCCAAAACCAAGTTTAAGTTTTAGAATAGATTTTTTATGTGATTTTTTCTGAACACAAAATATTTACTAAAAATGATTACCTACAAGTTATATCATGATATAAATAATAAAAATTAAATAATATATTTTTATAAATTTGCATGCATAGTACAATAGCACGAACATACTTTGTTCTGCTCTAAACAGGTCTTTTGCAAATAACTAAATTTTTTACTAACGTTCGCAGGCAATAAAATAAATCAAATAAACTTACGAAAGTAACTAATTCACTCATTGAACTTTGTAATGAAATAAAAACGTAGAAATAAGAAACGTAGTAAACATCATCATTTAATCTTAAAACGACGGGCAAGTTTTGTACTTTTATGAAAACTTTTGCTTAGCGCAGCACAAAAAAGGCCAAATACGTGTTGGGCCACGCACATTGTGGGGTTCCGCAGGAGGGGTTTTTTGATTGATATAAGAATTTTAACAACTAACAACTTCATCAAAGTAATTTTCATTTCTATGAATTTTTCCTGTTAACTTCTAACTTCATTATAAGTGCTAGTAAAAACGACCGTTTGGCCGGGAGAGGGGGGGGGAGGGGGGGCGCTTTGACAAGAAAATGCACTGTAAAGCTTTAAATTTCGCAAACGCATCGTTGAATTGGAAAATATTTTCCTACAGCCATAATATTTTCGTGTTTGTTTACATTAATAATACGTGATGTCTTGACGTATTTACAGAGGTAGGTTTTTTAAAGGAGGTATTCTAAACAATATCATGGCCAACATCATTTTCGTAGTTAAAGAAGTCAAATTTATAAAATTATTTTTAATTTTTAGAGCATAAAAAAATCAATATTTTTTTAGCTCAACAGTTAACAACTTAAAACGTAAGTATTAAAAAAAACCGGACATATGTGAGTTAGACTCACCCACCGAGGGTTCCGTACAAATTTTTAGGTATTTACAAATTATAAATAATTCAGGAATCAAGTCTCACAGTTTTTTCCGAGCGTTTCCCGCACTTCAAAAACTATTTTTTTTATGACTTAATTATAAATGTAGAGTTTTCAGATTTTTCCTTCTATTTATAATATAAGAAAATATTACTTGCCAAATTTCATAGATCTAGGTCAGCGAAAAGTACCCTATAAACTTTAAATAGTTATAGGTGTTTTTTTTGCGGGCTAAACGGGCGTATCTTTTTTTATGTCAATTTAGAAATTTCATTGTTACTCAGCTTCAAGAGACTGTAGACCTGAGTATATGGTTTTAATTTCAACTCGATACCTCTAGTGTTCCTGAGATAAAGGGTCTTGACTTGACAGACAGACGGACGCACGGACGGACGGACAACAAAGTGATCCGTTTCATCCTTTTGAGGTACGGAACCCTAAAAAGGTCGAATAGTGTATTAAATGTGCGTTGCTTTACTGCAATTGAACATTATTCGCAAACGAACAGCTCCGTCTATCAAACCGCCAAACGAACGACGTGGGGATTACGGCTTTCAGCCCTGGCAACCCAAGGTTCACTGAATGAAAGAATACCTAGATGGTATAAAAAAAATCATGCATGACAGTTGGTTGCTCGGCGTTGGTGTTTCGTGTTGTATGTTTCTGCCGCTCAGTGAAGAATTAACGTGAAAATAACAGTGCTATGCGTTTTTTAAGCCGATTTTAACTTAAATGTGATCTTAAAATTTCAATCATTCATCTGTTGTGCTCTGTGAGAGTGTCTGTTGTGTTTATTAGTGAACAATTTTGGTTTAAATGTGAGTTGAACGCCTTGTAGCCCTTCATGCAAGTTCGCCGGCTCTGATCTTTGTTTTGGTGAGTTTCTGATCGATATTTCGCTCCATTTTAGGTTCTAAAGTATTCTCGCTACCTACCTTAACACATGGTGACAAGCATCGAGCCATTTTGCGAACAATATACCGATTTACGGGCACGATTTCTTTTGGTAGGTATTTGCTTCCGTAAACAACCATTTGGGTAAGTTTCTCGGAAACCTTATTTTTCACTGTCCTTATTTTTAACCTTATTTTGGGAGGTTATTTTTTAATTCTTATTAGAACTTAGCATAGTCGGGAGACTCCTAGGTACCTAAGTAGGTACCTTTGGCTGACTGGCTGGCTTTGACTTGTTTGGTGAGTAAATTTATAGATTTTGTGAACATTACATTATGTATAGTAAATTTTTAAATTTATTTTTATTTCATTTTCATTAAATTTATCAGGCACATACTAAGGTGATTTATTTATGTATTTTTTTTGGTGCATTCAGTCATTCTCTTGTCTAGTCTTCCTACCTCAAACTCATTACAATTTGAAACCTCTTTGGTGAGTTTCTACTTTATGACAAGCCATTTGCCCAAAGAAAAAGCTAAAGAAGAAAAAACTGAAATAACATTTTTATATTTTGTCAGGGAACAAGCCAGTATACATTACAAACTCCACCAAAGAGGTTAATTAATGACATAGAAAACTTTTTTAAAATTTGGTACAATCAGTATGATAGTAATCAGCAAAAAAGCACATTACTTAGTCTAGTTTTAAGTCTTTTCATTTTTCTAAAATATAGTTATCTTCTTAACTTTATAATGAAAAAAATTACAACTTAAATTTTCTTTAATTTAGATGTAGCCATCATCAAAAGACTGATTGCAACGATAACTCACAGGCAAGTTCCCGTTGACAGCTGGGCTTAAAATAGACGGTGAAAAAATATGCTCCCCTCTTCTCTGGCTTATTTGTTTTTCAATGATACATGGCGTTAAAAATGTTTGTTCTAACACCCTGTTGTTCAGAGGATGTGATTCTTTAAAGCAAATTGGAATGTTTTTTTTTGTAGTTATAACATATTATTCAGTAATGCCTTTGTCAAACTACTAAAATTGTATTGGGACTTGGGAGCCACGGAATAGAAAACTTTGTTTCCCATTGTAGAATCTTACACTTAAACGGTGGAGTTAGCGTAAAACTGGTATTGGGTAAAGTGAGATTTCTCTAAATTTTCAGGGTTCAATTGCCGATAATAAAAAATTATCAACCAGACATACAAATGGCAACCCATCGTAACATAATTGGAACTTTGTAAAATGCACATTCTGTTCTATGTGAACAATGACATCAGATGGGTGGCAGATAACAGAGTCATAATAGAAATGGCTCACATAGCCTTGCATGGAACTTGTAAATAACTTATGTAGCTTGTTTCTGACGTCATGCATTATTTTGGCTTTAAACACCAGTCGTTTGCTAAATGTGGTTATAAATTTTAAAATTCTTGTGTTACCTGTGATTTTGTGTTAATTATGATGACTGTTTGTCTTCAGTTGTTCACAGTGCAAAGTTCTAACAGTTTAAGTCAATGGGATGGCCAAGAGTCTGTACTGTTTGTTACAGATTCACCAAATGGCTGTGTTTTATTTGGCTTCTAATTATGTGGTTGTTGCCTCCCAAAATTCGATCATGACGATTTGGACACAACAAAAACACAACACTATATTATGTACAGGGTGTGCCATAAAACCGGAAAACCATCTCTTCAGTATCGAAATAGACCAATATTTTAATTTTATTTTTATACTGCCTTGAAACTTGATGCGATCAATTGAGATATTAAAAATTTATTTAGAATTCAAAACTTTTGCTTATTAGATAGAAGTGGTCAAATTTATCGGTACTGAATGAACGGATTTAACATTATCAATTCTTTACGCCACACTGCATAATCCATCCCATTTTGATCGCATATGGATTTATAACACAATGCATATTTTTGATTTGCTGCAGTGACTCATAGGAGGCAAATTGAGACTCTGCACAATATAAATATAGATGAAACCATTAAAGCACAGTTTCTGAACCAACATGGAAAAAATAAATCAGAATATAAATTGCATAGTATGAAATGCCACTAGTGTAATCCATTCTCAATAAGAACCAACCAAACAGATGAAGTTATTTACGATATTCAAGCAAAGATGTGTGCCTAGCACGCATTTCTTCACAGTTGTCTCACTAGTACCTCTCCTCGTTACATGCCATTGCTTTGTAACTCGGGGAGAAGGGTACATGCCTGCCATGATGCTGCTTTTGTCTTCGCTTGCATACGTCTGTCGCGTTAGTGAAACATAACGTAATTTGCGTACCACGCGTACACCTCGACTGCCTCGTTGGTCTAGCCGTTAAGGCGCTTAGCTACCAAAACAGGGGTCGTGGGTTCGATTCCCACTGGGGGGCCACCGTACATGTGTACAAATGGCCTCAGTCTGGGTGTATTTTCGTGTTTGTAATATCCTTGCCTGGCTACCATGGCACAGGGTATCCTAGTTTGGGACCAGGTCAAGTGATTGTGTTGTGTGGAAGCTATTTATTATTATTATTATATCTATCAGTGTACGGTGGTTTCTAAATACTATGCACATTATTCTATAAAACCAATAAGTAGTATGAAGTGAATAGTTAATAGTATTGTAGTGAATAGTATTTACTAGTATTTTATAGAAATACAAACGTTGATAGAAATCTTTTAAATATGGAAAGATATTCAATTGCATCGTTAATTAGGCTACACAGTGTACATCGAATTGTCATAACAGATTTTGAATTGTAGTTTTATGGTACCTACGCGGCTCAAAGGGCAGTCTCTTCACTATTTCTAACTATGTATCTATTTATTTCATCTGTATCTTTTTATTTCAGGCAAGGAATTTGTTTCGAGAGCACTTTGGCTGCGTGCTACACCAAATAACCGCGTCACATCTTACCCACAGCGGCTTATAGCCCGGGCAATGTCCTACCCCTTTTTCGTTATAACATATTTTATTCAGACCGTGGACCCGCGTTAAGGCAGCCCCACACATGCGTCTTAACCGCGCTCGTTAAAATCGGTAACAGACAATGCTATCTCCACATCTGGGCAGCGAACTGACTCACAGCGTGACGTCTCACAGCGCGGGGAAAGGAAGAGTGCTGGGGTTTTAACGTCTTGACACTGGGCCCTTATTATGAAAAACTGTGACATTGTCGGAAGGAAGGGTCGTTAACGTCGCGCTTGAGCACTCGAATCTAGCGACAAATACGGTCCACCCTACATCGGGCCATGTCGATGGACTCTGCAAAACTCTGAACTTCAAAAGCTACATTGGCGTAGCATGGCGCTGTTGAGAACTTGCAAAAAAATAATTTGATCTCATCCAGCAAATTGTGACGTCACAAGTTGCTAGTGACGCCTTATTATGTACATATAATTAATAATAATAACTTTTTTATGTGTCTATAACCCTTATTTTGAAGTTAATTAAAAAAACCAAAACCAATAAGTTTATATAATTAGAGATATTTGATTTGTTTTTACTTTTTAGACATCGAAAAATTTATTTTTCTATTAAATACAGTGTCATATTATGGCGTGGCGTATTAGGGGCTCGGCTCACCTCCTCGCACGCTCGACTTGAATGATGTTCTTATTTATCTATTTATTGATACTTTTATTGCACTTAAAATCGTACAATGCGGCGGACTTAATGCCATAAGCATTTTCTACCAGTAAACCGCAGGAGGTAAGGGAAAGAGTTATATATCAAGTATTTTTTTGGGACGAGAAGTTGGCCAGTTATTATATTTATGTTTTGGTGGGCTTTCATGACTTTTTGTTAAAAATTATGAAGTGCATAATAGTTTAGAAACGAGTCATATGATCTAGAATGGCAAATTATATTATACCTAATATGGAAAGAAAATAGTTTAATTTTATTTTCTGTTTATCATACCTCTTAACAAAGCTTTTTTCTACCGAACCTATTACCTGATAGCACCCAATATACTGTCTCAACTTACGACCCTGTATAAAACGTTCGAAGTCATAACAAGCAAAAAGAAGTTTTGGGAAGTATACGCAGAAACTCCGCACGAAATAAGGCTACGCCTTTATGTTCAGCTGCCAGGAGGGTACGTAAAACCGGCCAAGTGCGAGTCGGACTCGCACACGAAGGGTTCCGTACAACGTTTACAACGTTTGAATATTTCAAGCGTCTAGTATTTGTTGTTGTAGCGGCAACAGAAATACACCTGTGAAAATTTCAACTGTCTAACTATCACGGTTGAGATAAAGCCTGGTGACAGACGGACCAACGGAACGAACAGCGGAGTCTTAGTAATAGGCTCCTTGACCCTTTGGGTACGGAACCATAATAAAAAGGCTTATGACCTCATATTTCATGCCCCCTTACAAAAAATCAATGCGCCAATTTCCCTTAAAGTTCAGCCAGTTCACTGACACAGACTTATTCGGACCAACACTTAATTTGATTGCGGCTCGCCATTAGCGATTTTTATGGCGAAAAAAAAAACCTGAAGGCGGCAAGGTTCGGCGCTAAAGGATCGGTGAAATCGGACCGCGCCTTGCTTCCGCAATAGACGCTCATTTTGACTAGCCTAATCCATAATCGGGAGTCCTACTCGCGGAATAAAGGCAGCGGAGGAAAAAATATTAAAGATTTATTTGGGATAACATCGCCGTTCTCAGGTGACAACAATTTATCTCAACAATTCGTCACGCGCAAAGAGAAATTTAAGCTCTGACTGACCTTTTAATATCTCCAGCCTCTTTCAATATCAATTTTCTTACTTTAAAGAGGTCACGGCGAAGGAAAACATCTTGAGGAAACCGCATTGTCTGAGGTGTTCACATACCTTAGCGCTTGAAATTGCCAATCTTCGATGGGCACGCGTGGTAATTTTAACCCCATACTCTCTCTTTCTCTCTTTCTGAGAGAAGGCCTGTGCGTTGCAGTGCCACGTATATTATATAGAAAGAGGTCATCAGTCATGTGAAATACAATTCAAGATCCACGGTGTGTGCAATTGGAGTCACGATCGAGATCGGAGGAGGTCGGGTCCATTTTAGCACATTAAATTTGTAACGCGTTGGACGAGACCGCTATACGGTCCATCCCCAATCACACTGGTGATCTCGATTTCCGTAAATTTTACTTCAACATCCGGTGCCCAAAAGTTCTCACGTGTAACTTAATGCTTGGTTATAAATTCAAGTCGCATTTGGAATTATTCACGCACGGCTTACTCTACTTGCTAGTCGGCTGCAAAGATAACTAAACCTGAACAAAAATTGGCCCTGGATACACCTGCAACTTTGAAAAAGAGAGCCGTGGTAGCGCATCGGTAGAACTCGCGTTGACGTGCCGTGGAAGGTCGTTGGTTCTAATACCAGCATTGTACTAATGACTTTTTTCTAAGTTACGTACATTAGTGATTTTGTAGTAGGAGTACCACTCCTTAACCGTGAAGGATAACATTGTGAGGAAACCAGAGTGTCTGATGTGTACACATACCTTAGCGCTTGAAATCGCCAGTCCACAGTGGTCACGGGTGGTGATTAAGCTTAATACTCTCTCTGAAAGAATGCCTGTGCCCTGCAGTGGACATATTGTAGGCTGCCTATGTTTATTTATTTGTTTATTTCAATCTGTCACGTCCTTCTCCATATTACTTCACCCTGCAGGTCTATTGTTTTCCTCTCAATAAGCAATTCACTGTTAGGAGACATGATAAGATTTTGTTTTTTTTTTTCGTTTTAGGTCACGCCTTTTTTTTAATAATCAGTAACATCAAATTAGGTTCCTAGACCTAAAGGTGACTCAACATTACCGTGCTGGGGATCGCATCATCGCACCCTCACTTTCGCACCTAAACCCGCCGGTTCTACTAAAGAACAGAGAGAACTTAAACTGACGTTGCCAAAAACAATGTAACGTTTGCACAACAAGATAAGAACCGGCAGAAAGCAGACGCGGTCATGGGAAATAACAATAGAGTTAAGATTGAATCCGGTATCATCGCGATAACCTGACCCGTGTGATGTGATGGGAAACGGGCCAAGTTTGCGACCGAACGGTGACTTAAATCGACCACGACAACGTGACATATCAATCTTAAGTCTTCTTAAAGATACGGGAGCGCAGATTGAGGTGGTCGCTAGGAACAATGGCCATGTAAGCGTGTTTAACTCGCTTGATGACGGTTAGTTGAAGCATTGACTTGATCGTAGTTGCATCATGGTAATGATGAACGATGGTCTGTGTGTTTACTATGGAGGTAATTATGCAGGGTGAGTCACAGCGTTTTACTCCATGTTTAAATGGTAATTTGCTCTTTGCAAGTAACGTCTATTTGAAAACGTATTACACGTTTGTTTTTTGTTTAAAAGAGCAAAATTCATTGATGTTTTTGCACAGATTTTCTTGTGGCACCTACCGATACTTGATGACAATTCGCAAACGTGATCAGGAATATTTCCAAGCAGAAGATGGACTGATAGATTTAGCAGACACAAATAAAGTTACTGTCTGATTTATTATCACTTTCACTCAAAGACAAATGCTCCCAATTGGACTGGTCCAGTACAACAGTTTGCTAAATAAATTGCGGTCAATGAATGCACGCAATGAGCAATGGTCTAACGTAATTTTCCCCAGTGGTGGACCACAGCGATGTCGCGGTCAGGGCACTCGGTCGTTTTAATACTCAGCTGGACAATTATGGCACATTATACCTGAAGGCTTTGTTTGCATGTGGCGTTGTAGGTTGCTAGAGCCGCGTTATGGTTAAGTTCTTTGAATGTGACGTAGCAGTTGTTCGGTCGTGGTTACTTTCACTACACGTATCTTATGTTCTGGTCTTTGACAGCGGCTCGGTCTTCAACAGTGGTTTGCCGCTCCACATCTTGGAATTTTCAAAATTAAAATATTTTATTAATTGTAGTAGAGCAACTGTAACTTCATAAGCGTTCCATTTCAAGCAAGATCTAGATTGTTATTGAGAAAAAATTGAAAAAAAAAACGCATACTTAGTCTCAGTCAAATTGAAGTGACTTCAATACACAGTCCGTTGACTCCACGACCCGGAGAAATTATTTGCATCCAACACAAGACCGTTGCCATTAGTTTACTATGAGGCTATTTATATAGATTTTGTTTTGCCCTGTATCTTGTTAGCACACATTTAAAGCTACGTGTCACCAGTTGCCCTGAGTTGTCAATCCCGTCGTCGAATTTTGACGCCAAAAGCAATAACACATGCGTGAGGACGACCTGTGAATGTGCACCAGAAAAATAAACAGAAAAACCGAAGTCAGCAGTTACAAACAATCCGCCATTTTACTTCATAAAGACAGAGAGAAGCCTGTTATTACATAAGTAGCCAATTTATTACCCGAACAAGTTACAGGGAATAAAATATGATTCCGCCAGAATTTTCCTCCAAAGCCAACATGTTTTCCCGTCGCCTCCTTAGCGATGCGTCTTTATTTCGCTTGAAAAGGGTAGTTATGATGGATCTGGACCAATTGCTCTGTGCTTGGTAAGGCTACGTGTGTGAAAAGGAATTTCTGTACGTAGATGACATGATTGATTGCAGGTGGAAAAGCCCCTTAATTAATAACGTCCACACAATTACTTGATGGATCTTGATCTGAGACCTTCAGCGGCCTGTTTCATAGAACTACAGTTCATGGTTTACTATGACAATTTGGTGTACATTGCAAAGTCGATCGACCCACCACCACCGATTAACAAGACTCGGCTACGCAATGTACTTCGAATTGTTATAATAAACTATGAATTGTAGTTTAATGAAATAGGCCCATTGAAAATGTAAAGCAGACGACAGCGCATGAACCTTTACATTTTTGTTGCAAAGTCGCCCGTGTGGTGAACTTAGAGTCCACGAATGTACACATTATTTTGATGTCGACTACAGGTACTTGGATGGTTACCAATTAAAGACACAAAAACTATTAAGTTTTCAAATATCGAATTACATATACATGATCAAAACTCACGCCTATTTCCCGGAGTGATTGGCAGAGATCAGGGGTTGCAACTTGCCACGATCGAGTTAAGGATTGGCCAAAGTGCATGCACGACAAAAAAAGTCTACAGCGGATTAACAAAATGTACAATAAACCGGGAGTTAGTACGTCACCATAGAAGCAGAACTACATAACCAGTTATCTAACGCCGAAATAAACTGAGCAATAAATTGTGAAACACCCTAATTCGTCCAATGTCCGTGTTTTTGTTGGGATATCGGGTGCACCGACAGACTTGTACAGACAGCCTATATCCCCGTTAAACTTCCAAAATGAACCTTAGATCCGAGCGGGTTAGCGACAAAATCCTGAGCCCAACAAATCCTGTGGATGTGTGTAACCGTGTCACAAAGCGAAAAGGGTATTGAACTGGATTTATTGACAGTATACTTTATGTCAGAATTGGATTGAAAGGACACAAGAAAAAAAATGCCGAACGTCAATAAAATTCAGGCTGCTTAACGTAGCTTGAAAAATTCAAATATTTAAAAGGACGCGCGATAAATGAAAGAAAATGGTTTACAGAAATAGTTAAATGCTCGTTTTAAAATGGGGGATTCAACTGCATGGCCGGGGCCTTCTTTCAGAGAGAGAGTATGTGCTTAATTACCACGCTTGCCCACCGCGAATTGGCAATTTCAAGCGCTAAGGTATAGAGGAACCTGATGGTCTAAGAACACCTCGGACCATCAGGTTCAAGTTTTACTGCAGGGAAAACTTTGAAATCGCTAAAAAATATCAGCTGTTCCATGCTACAGTTACCACCTTGTATGACGAGTGTGTCAAAATCCCTAGTAGGGAAAAAACCCAGTCTACCGCATGAATTTTGGGTGGTTTTTGAAACGCATTTTTCAAACAAGATTTCTCAACTCGAAACATGATAGCTCATTTTATTTTTGTTTTGTGTCTATACTTAAAAGTATAGACATTTACTTCATCATCATCATCATCATCATCATCATCAACCCATTATGTCCCCACCGAGGGGCACGGGTCTCTTCCCTGAGGAAGGTATAGGCCATACTCCACCACGGGGGCCAAGTCCGGATTGGTGGAGGCTTGTAGACTAGTGGCTCGTCTACTGTCAGAAGTTGTCAAGCCGCCCTAAGGCCTCTGACTTGGCTTAACGACTGCCATCTATCGACGGCAGCCGGCACCAACAGCTTAACGTGCCTTGCGAAGCACGGAACCGCTCGGAAAAATGCCACTAGCGTTAGGCATAGACGGCGACCCATCCATGCACTGAACGCGCCCAGTGTTGCTTAACCTTCGTGATCGTTTAAGATCACTCAGGCAGCCGGGGCTACGAGCGATACCCGGGGCTACGAGCGACATTTACTTAATAGGTTTCATTTTAAATTTCTAACTTTCATAACCGCGGCTTTCAAACCACCCAGGTTTCAGCATATGTATCCCAAAACGGGGATTTTGTTAAACCTTGTAATAGTGGTTTGGTTTGTGAATTAGAATGTAAACGAAAAAACCTTTTAACCTTTTACTGGTAGATCAAACGCATAAAATCTAGAAGATGGAAAGAGTAATAAACAAAGAGTTAGCGAGGACCGAGTAGCTAAACGGACCCGGAACTAAAATGAATATTTACTAACTCACTGGGAGAACTTTTAAAAGGTTTCCACGAGTTAGCTCTTCGTTAAAGAGTAGATAAATATCACAGAGAATGTGGAAAGATTGGAAAATGTCGGGCAAGTTTCCCTGAATCATTTGTGAACGGGAGTTATTTTGAAATTTTTTATTTTTCTATTTAATTTAAGTTTAAAAATAAACGAACAGGGTAGCCCGCGTTTGTCCGTCTGCATTATATAATGCATATATATAGCCTACTCTCAATATCATGTCAAAGCGGGTTTTTACAGCAATAATAAGGAGTTTTACATTAAGATGTAAGAAATGCTATCTATGTAATGTAATAATAACCTACTAGATAATAAGGAATAATAACTTAGTGTCACCAGAATCGGCCCATTCTATCAGAAGGTATCCGTGGCCGTCGGGTAGAAGTGGATAAGTCGACTCATACGTAAAACCTGAAATTGAATTACGGACAATTTTCGGGAATTCACAATTTAGCTACATAAATAACTATGGATGCAATTTAAAGTACTTAGTAGTAGTAGTAGTACATGTAAAACCTAACTTTATATGAAAGTGAAAACTTTAAAATCGAAAATAAGAATTTGACATTTTTAACATAATAAATCAACTCCGGGGTCGGCGGACTAAAGACCAAAACACAAATATTTGAGGAAGTGAAAAATTTTAAATGTTTCTTCATAACATTTTTACTAACTTTATTACAATAACGAAGATCTATCATGAAACAATGATATGAACATACATGTTTTTTCGCAAAAAATAAGGAATCTGCTATTTCAATAACTTCTGTGATATAAGAAAAACTAAATTTGCATGGATATTTACTCATTTATTTTTTATTTCATTTCATTTTCTGCCGAGGCCACGGCACTTGCAAAAGTACCGAAACGTCGGAAAATTGTAAAATGAAAAAATTAACGAGTAAATATGCGTGCAAATTCAGTTTTTTATGTCTAGTGCTCGTGTTAATCTTACAAAATACTATTCTGTGATATCCTTACTTCCTTACTAATATTATAAACGCGAAAGTTTGTATGTATGGATGGATGTTTGTTACTCGTTCACGCAAAAACGTCTGAACGGATCCGGATGAAATTTCGCACAGTGATAGATTATAGTCTGGATTAGCACATAGGCTATTTCTTATTCCGGAAAAATACACATCAAAATCACCACGCGAACGAAGTCGCGGGCAACAGCTAGTAGAACAATAATTTAACAATTCAACGAACAATTCGACTTATGTGCTTTAGTCTGCCGACCCTAGAACTTATTCCCGGCACGGATATCATCATCATCATCAGCAGCCATTTGACGCCCACTGCAGGACATAGGCCTCCTTCGCAGTTTTCAAAGCCACGGATATACCAATCCCAAAAACGCTTTTTTGAAAGCAAAGCGCAACGGTCCAGAACCGATTACCGAACAAGTGTCTCAATCACTTCCGTATTGAAACTAACTGTCCCTTATTTATAGTTATGTCTTTCGGGACCAGCGCACCATGACGTGTTTCATTCCCATCGCCACCGCTGTTCCTGTGATTATAGAGTTGTCCGGTCGTTGACGCAAGAGATGCCTTAAAATGGGAGTTAAATGAAATGGAAATAGTCCGTGAATGTAATAGAAAAAATATTGAAATTAACTCAATGCAATACGACAAGAGGACGAAAATTATATTATGATATATTTTTCAACACACTTGCTCATAAAATGGCTCTAATTTCACCGCAATTAGGCACATAATGACACCTGTAATCAAACTGTGACTAGGATATTTCTATTTTATTGGTTGAGTTGCTTTATTCTTAAAAAAGTTGCATTAGTACAAATAAATTAATGTATCTATTGCTTGCTCATGTCATGTAACTTCGTATTTAAATAGATAATGTTAACTTGTACGTTTTTAATAAATAAAACTTTCACTCAGATATAACTTTTGTTTTCTCTGTAATAAAGAAAACTTAGAATTCCCTATTTTGTACGGGGCTAAAAAGTTATCCGCGAAAAGCCAAAAAAAGGAAACCTCATTCTTTTACTCTATGGTCGATCGCCATTGTTAGATGCATGCGCATAGGAAAACTAATTATTTGTTCCCGCCATTTCTAAAAAAAATTCACAACTCGTTTTCACTGTTGAAATTATAGTTATTTATTAATTAAAATATCTACAAGTACCTACTACTTCGTTATGAAGAAAGTGATTTTTTAGCATTATTTTCTTTACAAGTGTGTCGAAAAACGTCGTATGATACACGTGTGTATTGATGATTACCGTCTTCGGCTCTCTTAAGACCCTTACCTAACGGCTCGGGTCTCAATGGCGCCTCAGTGGTAATCACCAACATTACACACCTGTGTCATAATGTACTTAAAAGGTACGATAACCTAAGCAGATTTCACTCAATGTTCTGCCCCTTGCGTGCACGAAATCCTGAGCGATTCCAGTCGTTTCACTGTCAAATACCATATCGCATACGTCAGGATTCCGTCAGGTCAATAAATGTGGTTTCTCCTTCTTCTTCAGGTGCGCATAATTAGGCTTCTAATCTGATCGGTAAACAAAGTTCTTACAAACGGTTAAATTGTAAATTTCATTTCATTCAGCTTTTGTCTATTAATCTTGGCTTGATTGTAATGGTATAAACAATCAAGCCAAGAAGTTAATAATGAATGACCTAATTTTATAACGATTTCTTTCAACGCTTGGTTTACATGAAGACAAAAGCTGGATAAAATGAAATACAGGTCGCTTCTTTCGAAGTAGAAAGCGGAAAATGAATTCTAACGAGAGACAACGTCTAGCGAGGACGTGATAAAAATCGTAAATTACTTTTTTTTAAAGGAGATTAGTTTCTTTTTCTACGGGGCACTCTAAAAAATATGCTTTCAGCGTCATGGAGTAGAAAATTTGAGGGGAATATACGAAAGGCGGGATACGTTATCGAGCTTTCAAAGTTTTATATCAGAAATTCAACTGACTTTGAAAAGTTTGGCTTTTGACTTAAAGAACCGTTTTAAACCCAATAAATTAGATACGTCCTCGCCCTTGCGCGAGAGCACTGGCCGGCCGTACACAAACGTGATTCATCCGTAAAGTGCATCGGGATGCGCTTGCGCACACGAATGCCACGGAATTAGACGGTGCCGATAACAAACAACTTAGAGCCCGGCCTATTTATAAACACGGCGCACGGCGATGTTACGAATGTGCCCCAGAGTATTTGGTGTAAGCATAACCACCATGTTTTGGTTGGGAACAAGGGCCGGAAAGCACCCGAATACTTTGACATTGCCTCCTGTTTTGGATCTAGAAATCGTTGTAGGTTTCAAAGGCTGGTAATCTACGATTTATCATTTTACTACTATTGTAAATGCGAAAGTTCCGATAAATGGATGTTTGTTACTTAATGATGCCAGAACGGCTGAATGGATCTGCACGAAATTTGGCAAAGAGATAGATTATAGGCTATGCAAAAGGTCCCGAATAGGCTACTTTTTATTCCGGAAAATACACTTAAAAATTTCTTAGTTGGGAGCTAGTTTTGCCCCTATATTACGCAAATCCTGAACGATTCCAATCGTCTAATTGTCATATTCCATACAAATTGCTCTCGCAAATGTCAGGATTCCGAGAGGATTTGGCGCGCATAATGAGGACCGTGATATGATAACAAAGGTTAAAAACTTAAATTGATTCCTGACTTAATAGGGGTCGAATAATCCTTAAAATCCTAAGAATAAACGAAAATCAGTAGTTTATATAATTCTCAAGAAAAATAGATAATTTATCCAATGACGTTTTACGCTGAGATGCGTCTGGCTAACAAATGAAGACAGAAGAGGGTAGGATCAATGAGGCGAAGGAGGCCAAACAAAAATGGCCACGATCTATTGTTTTCATTTAACGAAACGACTGCGGATTCCGACTGAATTGGTGCAATACATTCCGATATAGGGCGCTTAGTTTTTTATCGGGTCCTTGGCGATTTATCGTTCTCAATATTCTGAATAGTAAAATGAGGATGACCGTCTCAAAATTACCTCCAGAAATTATTGCCTTCCAAAACATCATGGAAGCTAGAGTACCTGCGACGTACCTAGGAACTGGGTACCTGCGATGAAAACTAGAAAAGCAAGATCGTAAGTAATGAGACCTGCCCCTATCATGTTGGCATTGGCAGCGACAACATGACAGGGGCATGTTTAAATCGAGGAGCTTTACTTTTAAAGCTATGTACGATTAAATATACCTTATAAACGACAAAGTAATCGGTTGCAAAAAATAAACGAACCCACGAAACGTGAACGTTTTAGGCGCTATTGAAAACCAGGGTACCGCTTAAGACCCACCTGCTATGAAGAACCCTCGTAGGGCTACCGTAATCGAAACAGTCAGCCCCGCAACTCGTTCAAAAGTTTTCGCTTTTTGAGGGCAGAGCGAAAATTATTATTTTAATTGTTGATCCCGTCTGTGCGTCGCCAGTTAAGCTTCGAGGTCAGATTTTAACTGAACCAACTAGAAGTTACTGGATCTTGACTTCGGGAGTAGGGTTACTATCTGACCGGATATATCCGGTCTAGATCGGATTTTAAGGGTATAGACCGGACTCCGCCAGGATTTCATTCGAGACCGGCTTTTTAGTCATGCCAAACGTAGAAAGGGTTTTTTCACTTACGAATTCATAGTGGACGAAGGAGAGGTACAGATTGTCTGTTGAGTCAATAAGAGCAATACTACTCACACAATATAAATTTTAAACATCAGACATGTCAAGAATTTTTAAATGAAATTTCTTCAAAAAAAGAATTCTATTTTTGAAAAACCGGATTTTTTTACCGAAATCAGGATTTCTTAACACTTGCAACCGTTTTTTTGATATAAACCCCTGGTAACCCTATTCGGGAGGGAGAGGCAGACTCCTCTCAGAATGGAGGCCTCTGCCTGAAATAATTGAAACTTCCACACAACAAAATCTCCTGTGGTTCCATACAGGGTTTATCAGGCATTAGATTCCCACCTTCTCAGATGAGACGAAAACTATTTTTATCAATAACTTAGTTAGACCTTAACAAAACTGTTGAGTGCCATAATTTTAACCAATATGTTTCAAAATGGCGGTCGAATTTTGCCTCCTGTTTGTTTGGTGAAATAGGCCAATGACAGTTATTTTTGGCAATGTCCATTTTGTGCCCAAAATCTCGAGTGGTCCAACACAACAGCTGTGTACACGTATCTCTGAGTCAAGTCGACGGGAGCGAAGAGTTCTAAATGCGGACGGCACCAACGCGGCGATTAGATGTGAATGTTTCGCGAGCGGCTCCCAGTGGCCTTTCTGAAGAATACCATTAATAGCTGGGATATTGTCTTTTTGTTCGTGGATTGTGGAAGATTTGGAGGCGCTTGATGACAGATTTACTGATGCCGCATATCTCAAATTGAGTACGGTTGTTCTTACGAAAAATGAAGATGAAATAATGTGTACCTGTCAAGTCAGAAATATATTCAACAAAATCTTGATATGTCAGATGCTAGTGTTGTATCAACAAAATAATATACAAATTTAGCAACCAAATGACAGCTCTACCAATGAGCGCATAGTCAAAATACTTTGATATTGTGTTGGAAATATTGCTAAGGCCATTCGACAAAGTAACAATACCACATTGTTTTCAAACAGCACGCGAGTTTTGGCAAAATATTTGCGAAACAAGTTAATGTTTAAAATTTTACGATCCGCTTCCTCCCACAAACCTCTATGTTTTTTCATGTCGTGTATCTTTATAGTCTCCAAATTCAAACAAACTTTTACGTCTAGGTAAGTAAATAATTATTTTGCATCAACAGTCTTTATCGTGGTTTTGAAAATGTCCCGTTTTGGGCTTTTAAAAACACGTTCATTAACACCTAGCCTTAGATACCTGGTATCTCACCAACGCTGAAAGATAGCGCCGTAAAAGGCGTCTTCTTTTCCAGCGTTGCAGATTGACTCAGACATTATCCTAATCAGATTTGAAATCCGCGACACCTATGCATTCTATTTAGGTTGTTAAAATCGGTCAGCCTAATAACCGAATTTCACGGTTCGCTTGGCCATTTGACACGGCTTCGTACGATGCGGTGTTCAAATTATGCGGTCAGCTCGGCCGTCCCTAACTTGAAGGAGGATCCGCGACCAAGGACGCTCGATGCTACGGCAAGACTAAAATAGAACACCAAAGCGTTTCGGAACCTCACTTTGCTCAGCCTTTTCCGGGTTTTAGTTCAATTAAGGCGCAATATAGTGAATTCGGAAAATTCGTGGACTTTATTTATAAACAAGGATCACTCAAATTTTAATTTCCAGTTTCACTTTCAATCGGAATATGTAAATACCAACTAAGTACCCAAATTATGCGCTTCTTATATGGTGCGAGGCGTTTCGTATTTGGAAGACAAAACAACCCTTGGTCACAACGTTTAATTGGAATTAAATTCGGGATGAATGAAACATAACAGATGCTTGTGATGAATTTGTTTTGTTTTGTTTCGTTGTCATTGTTCTCGTTGGCCTTCTTCTTTCAGTGCCTCTCATCTATCAGAGATTGGCCATCACCTCAGCAATTTTCTATCTTCTCTTTTCCTGGGTAAAAATACTCCCCATTCAAATCTTTGGAGTAGGGATGTACGAATCTTATGTACATCACGCGTCGATGTTTTCGAAAAAGTCTTCTTAATTAATAGTCTTCATTAGCCCGTAAAACACTTACTTACCACTATGTAGAATTACTTCAACAAATTGCTCAAGCGCATAAACGACATTTAACGTTAATGCTACTTAGTTCACATCATCAAACAAAATTGCGCGCGCTGCCATAGCGTTGCACTAAAGAGCTTATTACTCTCATTAGGGCACTAAATTCAATTTAACAGCGCTAAGCAGATATTTAAGGAACCATTGGCGGAGATTATGAGCAACAAATTGGTCTCGTAAAAGGTAAATAACTGTGTAGGGCGTCCGTAGGTCTGATACAAATATGACGTTGGAACTGTCCATGTTACGAAAGACACTGTTTTGTTTTTCTTTATTCGAAAGTTGCAGATGGGGGTCTTTTGCTATGCCTGCGACGTCTGTCTGTCTGACCTAAATATAAAAAAGGGCTTTGTCTCCTGAACCGTAATTAGGTAGCTAGTTGAAATCTTTACCATTTTCACGATTGCACAATAAGTATTAAAAATATGTACATTTACTTTGTATAGCAGTTAGCGTTTGTTAATTTCTTAAATATCGATCTATTGTATTGTACCACAATAACTTGATAACAACTCTTATCTTAGATCATAGTGTTCACTATTTTACCTTGTAGAAATTATACGTTTTCCAGCAATACATATCAGCAGACGCTGCATAGTTATCATCTCAGGTGCCAATTTCATCGCATCTGACTTTGCGTATTAAGCGTGCGTGGTTTCTAATTCATCATCAGCCATTTGATGCCCACTGCAGAACATAGGCCTCCTTCGTGGTTTTCATAACCATCAGGGCTTGGCAGGCGGGTTGGCGATCGCATTATGCAGTTGGAATCTCAGGAAGACGCTGCTGCGACATCCACGGAAGGAAATGGAGTGACGCTATTCTTAATCCGGCGCCACACGGTTTCTAATTAGAGTTTCAGTAATACACGGTAAATCAGTGCCCAGTGGGGTGAGCTCAGATACGCTTCACGATAGAGCTAGCAATATCGTTTACTGATTAATTGATTGCAGTTTGTATCTTAAGTTTCAAGATCAGATTTATGTAGAGAAGAAACGACAACGATATTACAGTTTCAAAATTGGAATTGGGACAGTTTAAAATGTTGTTGTGAGAATTGGATTGAAATTTATACATAGATTAAAAATTTTATCATCATGGTAGATAAGTAACCGATAAAACTCCACACTTGCATGATTGTAACTAGCGTGTAACGAAACAAGTGCTTGAACGCGAAATCTATCAATAATGAATATTCCATCTATCTATCCTATGTTTCCATATTGTTTTAATCAATCAATCAGTCCACTGCTGGACGTAGGCCTCCCCAAGGCACGCCACTTCTTTCTGTCCTCGGCCATCCTCAGATCATCGGTTTCAATCACTATTAAGAAATACTTCAATTGAGGCAAGTTTGGTTAGCTAGGAGTATTCTGTTTGATCGGATTCTCTCTGAGACAGCGTAGACAAATTGAGTGCTCTTGCCTAGCGTTTTGGCTTTTGGGTTGCTATTTGACCACTCAGTTGATATTTGTCGTGCAGATTAGACTCTACAAAGAGATGGCACTTAATTTGCGATCTTCCTTTGGGATATTATGCCCCAGTTTCTCGTACACTAACACGCTGTTAATCTACTGTTAACAGCTGTCAATTGACCAGAGTGTATACAAAAAAAACCACTGACAGCTGTTAACAGTAGATCAACAGCTTGTTAGTGTACGAGAAACCGGGGGTATGTGTATTGTGCAAGTATGTCTCAACTAGTATCGAGATACATTATGGATGTTATTCCGGTAACACTTAGGTTTACACTGTAGTATGATTCGCTTTGTACCCGCTACAAAGCCAAGTTTCAAAACATTTGCCATGCTGCTTCATTTTGGTGCCACCCTGGAAATTAAGAGTTTTGTTCTGCAGGCACGTTAATTAATTACCAAGACGGGATGCCTTGAATATATCCGAGCATCTCAAGAGTCGCTTGAGACAGAGCGAAATGTTGCACAAACGCAATTTATTTGTACTATAAACGAAATCTGCAAATGCGTAAATGGAATGCCTTCCTACTTTTCTCGAACTAAAACTTTCGTAAGCATTACACGTTATTAACCTAACACCGGATAAACCAAGTAAGTTTATCCGGTGTTAAGTTAGTAATGGAATGCCTTCCTTGCAGAATATGTGGGGTAAGTCGTGGTAATAAGCATTTTTGTTGCAGATTAATGTTATCGTTAAACTGAATAATATGTTATAAGCTTTTCATTTGCAAGTACAGATATTCAAAACTAAAAATAGATAAGCACTGCTTCAAAGAAAGTTCATTACTGAACATTTCTACATAATTTACGTTGTAGAATTGAATCAATAAATCAGCCTGCATTCGTCCGCAGCTGGATCCAAGCTTATTTCTGTCGTCGGCCATCCTCATCCAGCCGGTACCAGCAGAGGTGGTTCAATGCTGGACGAATGCAGGCTGGTTGATAGATTTTGCGTTTATTAGTTTAGGTGTATTACCACAATATTTCTTACTACAGGTTTGTCAACTTAATATTATTCTCGATCTTAGTTCAAACTAAAATACCCGAGTTACATAAGAACTTTACAACTCTTCGCGCTATCATCCGTTCCAATCATCATTATCAGCCATTTGACGCCCACTGCAGGACCTAGGCCGCCTTCGTGGTTTTCATAACCATGAGGGGTTTTGCCATAATCGCCACGCTTGGCAGGCGGGTTGGCGATCGCAGTATGCGGTTGGAATGTCAGGTAGACGCTGCTGCCCGTCTCCTGGTAATTGATTTCCTTAGTCGCTTTCTACGACGTCCACTGAAGGAAATGGAGTGACGCTATTCTTCATCCGTTCCAATAAACTTTTATAATGTTGTAACCTTTATAGGTCCCAAGTCGTTTTTCCCGGGCCCAGTAAGCCCAATGTCGTACACAAATATCTAAACAAAAGGAAGGAAGCAAGGCTTTCCTACTTTGGAACCTAATTACGGAGTTAATACCGCAGGCGAGGCGCTTTAAATTGTACGTGAAACTTTGTTTCGTTTTTTTTTAACGGTAATCGAGATCTCTTAAGTTATTAACTTGATTCCTGATTCACTTATGTACTTGCTTATTGTCGGAAGAGCAAGTATAAGTGAATCCGGAATCAAGTTAATAACTTAAGCGATCTCGTGTAGTGCTTACGAAAGTCTCAGTTCGAAAATATTTTAAGTTTTTCTCTGCGTATTCATCGGAGAGAATTTGAGTTGGCATATTCTTCTTTGCTTTGTTTAACTCATTGTGCAAAATTTGATAACGCAAAATACTTATTCCAGTTCGGCTGCTATTGACGTTGTAATTTTATTTAATGGTGTAATGTAATGTGACTTTATAACCTAGGAAATAGGGTTACTGTTTAATTATTACGAAAGTTCTGATAGAAACGTCCCTGCTGGTATCTCTTCATGAGACTGAGCGAAACCAAAGCCGCGTTTCATAAAACTTCACTTCATAGTTTATTATGACAATTTGATGTACATTGCGTAGCCGTCCTCATGCTTGTTAACCCTTTTCCCATTAACTCAACCCCATTTCATAGGTTTACAATGACAGTTGGATGTACATTGCATAGCCGATTAACCCACATATTAACGAGTAGGAAGACTTATTGTACCGTTACGCAATTGTCATATTAAACCATAAATTGTAGTTCTGTGAAATAGAGCCCTTGGCCGCGTTTCATAATACTACAATTACAGAGTGGGTACAATTACAGAATTAATCTGTGGGTTAATCGGCTATATGCAATGTACCTAAATCGAATTGTCACAGTAAACCTATGAAATGGGGACCGTATTAACTTCATTTTGATATCACATAAGTACGCCACTTGAGACATGATATTTTATATACAGGGCGTCCCAAGGCTGTGCCACATGGAGGGAAAGTTTACTGAAAAAATACTTTATTTTAATTTAACAACAATTTCAACTGCATTCATTTTTAAAAATTACATGATTGAACCGGGGTTCGAACCCGCTACAGGAGAAAAAAATTACCCTGTAGCTTTATCATACCGATCGAAAGGCTTCATCATGAGGATTATTTTTTGCTAAATAACATAGTGTCAGAAATAAAAGGAAGACCATAATGTCTTCTTTCAGTAAAATGTTCCATCTACAATATTCAAGGTATTTTCCCTCCATATGGCATAGCCGTGGAACGCCCTGTCATACAATATGCGTCTGACTGTTGTCTATGTACTTCCTAGAGGGGGGTGGGGGGTCGGTCACCCTTTTCCAGGTAATTGAGCGAAGCCGCTTTGTCTGAGGCCAAACAATGAATTGTTGCCGAATCGTTCGTTCGGGTCGGTCTGCTCATTCTAAATGTTTTGAAATTGTATCAGTTAGTAGATACTTTGGGTAATGGCTTTGAATTCGGCTACCGCGTTTCCCCGTTTTTCCTGCGGGCTTATTTTCCTGTGAGTGGTCCCGTTATCAGGTGGAGTTTGTCCGCTTTAAAATAGGCGTGTGTTTAAAATCAGTAGACAAAATATGTCACTTGCTGTCTTCTTTCTTTGAATTAACTGCAAAATCTATAAATCAATTGTGAACGGTCATAAATCAAATCGTAAAAATTCGGCTCTAGAGCGCTTTGTAGCTTAGTCACCTTTTTAATGTCCTTCCTTATATAGTGAAGAGAAAGGTAAACTGCTGGCGTACGTATTCATATTCGTCGTCCTATTTAGGAAGTAACCTATGTCCGGAGATAAGATTGCTAGTTTTGTTTTGTTATTTCTTTATTTTTCGTACAAATTGACCGCGTTGAGTTTCAAGATTGTATGAAAAATAACATGGAGAATTTAATAATTTAGTTATTGGAAGTGGTTTACTGGTCTATACCGAAAAAACGGTTCTCAGGTTTTGCGTTATCACAATACCTCTTTTTATTATATAATATATTTCCGTGATACACCAGTAATTTGCAAGTAAAGCATAATTCAGATCTCCCTTATCTTACCAGTAGCGGACATTATACCAGCTACTCGTCTATGAACGCGCCAGTCGATCGTAATTAGTCATAAACGGATTTATAGTCCGAGATATTCCACGTCAGGTGGTTAAATCAGTACTAAGTTACAATCCATCAATCAGTACTAAGATACGCACACGGGGATAGTAGTTACAATCTCCTCACCGTAACGGCAAAAAAATATACAATAGTCGCTGTTGTACCGACTGAATGCAATGGTTGACTTAAGAAGTAATTTTGATTTTTAAAATAGGTTTTTGTTAACTATTTTGAAAAATCTTTAATATTAAAGAAGCTCGCTTTTCAAATGGTAGCTGTCGGCAAGTAAAAAAAAAAATTAAGGGTGAAATACAATTTGGCGCTCAAGTAGAAAACTCTTTATTGTACAACCAAAAGCATTTTGCTTGAGATAAAGAAAGTACCTAATGCATTATTTTAAACACCTACTAATTTTTACGTATCGCAAACGTAACCGATCAATGCGCGGATGCAATGGCGGGATGACCTCACGCTCGGAGTAGAGAGCTAGTAGGAACTCCTTTTCCTAGCAGTGGGACACAACTGTTGGCACAAGGCTGGCAATTATTTGGAGACAATTGAGAACACTGAAGTACCTAATAATTTATCTGGCACGTTCACGTTGGTGATATAAGCCGGTTCTATCTCGCTGCGACATGGCCTATGATGCGGTGCCGTTATATATCCTATCTGAAGGATGCGTTGCATTGCATTGAGTTAACCGCCTGTACTTGAGCTTTCTTATTTACAGTATCTGAACTAAATTATTGCTCAGTAAAGCGTTCACTGGGAGCATGCGAGTCTTGCTGTTTATGGCTTAACTATTTACACTGCGATTTAAATTGGAGAAACTGTGGTCGTCTATTCGGGCTATTGTTGGTTTCTTAGACGGTCGTGTAAGTGAAGAAACTACGTTAAATTTATGGATATATACTCGTTCACTTCATGCGAAGTGTCAAGCAAAGGATTCCCTTACAAGAGGCAGGAGTATACAAGCTTGACTGTGAATGTGGTTCTTCGTACATTGGTCAAACTAAGCGTACCATAGCTGAACGGGTGAAGGAACATATCGCGGACGTGAAACATAAGCGCTCTGGTAGATCTGCAGTCAGTGAACATACACTAAACGGGACTAACCACGTTATTTTATTTGGTTGGGTTTTGTAATGGATGACAATTATTGCACTTCACTCTTCATTAACTTCATCTGCTTTATATTGGGTAAAATTGTTATTGTCATCTTCGAGATTTTTCTTCTTCCTATATGGGACATGTTGTGAATTGTTGTCTTTTTTTGACGCCACTGCCAGGACTTGACGAAGATGCCACTTTTTCTCCTACCATAACGGCATTACCAAATAGGAGATGTATTAGCAAAAAAAGGGCAAGATAAAAAGTACTCGTAATCGGTATGCGTACATGCAACGACTAATGAATGTTGATGAAGTGAAAGTGATCTGTCAGGATTGTGGCAAGTGGCAGTCCCTGGTCTCTGCCTACCCCTTTGGGATATAGGCGTGAGTTTATGTATGTACGTATGTATGTCTAACGGCAATTTTAAACATCCAAAATAGAACGCTGGTTTTGGGTACTTTGTTTATTAATAGGTTAAAATCCAATATTCAGGACAAAAACGCTGCAAACAGCCACAATCCGGCTTAGAATAATATATTCATATTCGGCCTGCCCGTAGGTAGTCAAATAGTCGTTTTGTTTGTTTCTTTCTTACGCTGTATTGAACAATATTTAAAAAAATAAAACACAAGTAACATATAAGTATAGATGTACAAAGGCGGACTGGTATCAATGATGCATCCATTAATTTCTTGTTTACCGAACCCTGGCTAGCTATTTCCTTATAATAACGAACATTTCTACCACATGAGTCCACTGAAACTAATGCAGGTGCATCTATTTTTCGAGCGATGAAAGATCATTTCTAACAGCACCTGTTATGATTGTCTTTTTCTGGTTCTTTTGTTTTTCTGAAAACATCATTGTTCTCTTGATCCATTTCATTTAAATTAATTTCGTTCGAAATGGACTTGGTCGATGACAAATTGTGTTGAACCCAACGCCGAACTCCAAATATAACATTCCGAAAATT
This sequence comes from Yponomeuta malinellus, assembly GCA_947308005.1. Classification (NCBI taxonomy): domain Eukaryota; kingdom Metazoa; phylum Arthropoda; class Insecta; order Lepidoptera; family Yponomeutidae; genus Yponomeuta; species Yponomeuta malinellus. The sequence goes on from OX371019.1 coordinate 5,378,430, forward strand.
TTAGCTCTATCGATCCACCTCACCCCCGGTGCATCGCTTGCAGCAATTTATTGTGAAAGGGGGCGCTTAAATTGTCCAGCCAATACGGCCTCTAAACCCCAGGGAATAAAGTTGAAATTAATCAAACATTTATAGCCGTCTGAGGGGCCGGATTAAGGGGGTTCGCAGTTGGGCCCACGTGTTACATGCATTATTGCGTGATCTGTATTACTGTGCAATGGTTGTGCCTTTGAATTCAGTTTTTGGATTTCATTGGATGTGGTATTAGTAATGACCAGCTTCTACTTGTTGTGATGTCATACGCAATGTCATAGTCGTTATGTTAAAAATTTCATCTGATAGCATAGCACCAATGTTACCACTTCTTCATTTTTTCTACTTTGATCCGTGTTAAAGTGGTTCAGGGGAGTTCTGTTGCCATGCCATCTACATTATATAGCATCATTTTCGTCTAGTATATGTCGAAATCCAATCAGTTTTATGTAATGTAATTTATTGTTTGAACCTTTTCATCCATTAAATGATTTAAAGCAAACAAATCGTCACTTTGCTCACTTTATTCCTGATTCCTGGAGCGTCCATTGTAACCCGGCATGAACTTCATTATTTGCTTAACTCGATTGTTTAATTGTGGCTGCGGCGGATATTATTCTGTTTATCTCCCTTATTGTCCACTTGTTTCGCATGTGTTCGATGTCTGACTGTGTTATGCTGTTTTTCCACGTCTACAACTATATTGTGTGTGCAGTATCAGAGCGCAGCGTACAATAGTGCGGACTCTTGAAGACTCTGAGAGAAGTAAAACAAAACTGTAGGTTAAAAATCTGTTATCTTACGAAACATCATTTCGGAACGTTTGTTGGAAAATCTTTATTTAAACTGAACTGGCTTAAATGTATCGTGTCCTTAACGTCAATTTAACCACTGTTTTCGATTGTTTCTGATATCCATTGCACTTGCATGAAAAACAGGATTTTCTCGTGGATTTTTTTTTAATCTAGAGCAATAGCTACTGCAGCGGTGTGGCACATTCTATTGTCTTCTCTGATAGGGTCTGCCAGATAGAGTCATGTTTAAACACCGTCGGCTTTGTCGAGCCATCCAGCATTGTAGGGATTCATTTTGTGCCTGTACCTTTAGCTTTATTGTCGATTCCTTGTTTATGTTAGATTATCCTTTGAAGCGTATTAATTTTATATTGTTTTTGTTTCAGGGAACACTCGTCCCAATTGTGGTGAGTTGATGTGAAAGCTGTATGCCACCATCGAGGATTTATTCTGTTGCAAATACAAAATAGCTTATTTTAATTTGCATAAATAACGCGTGTTCGAGACAGTCTAATATGGTATAATAAAGTAGAGAAGATAGATGGAAAATGAGAAGGTGGATGATTACCTATACCATCAATTTCGTAGCCACATTATGCAAACTTAAATAACAAATTGACAGCGAAATAGCGCTCGAGATTACCAAAACTCTGTGCGTACCTTCCATAACTGAATTGGATAATAATTAACGTTGCAAAAACAGCGATCTTGCCACGGCGAACCTCATTTAACTTCCATTAATAAACAATAAACAGTCAGTGTTGTTACCGACAACGACTCTTGAGTTCTCAGGGCTTCTACTTGAGAATATCTTTATATCAAACGCAGACTCGCACTTGGGGTTCTTCCAATCCGTTGGCTGTTAACGTAAGTCGAACGACCGTTTCCTGTTAACATTTACGGAGAGTGGGAAAGCAGGGAAGATTTACTTCCCTAACAAGTGTCAAACTTGGTGTGATTATAGTGTAATTTAGCAACAACTAATAAAAATCGCCCAAGCGTGACTCGGCTTCCCAGTAAGAATCCCGAACTGAATTGAAGAAAACAATTTTTATGACGTCTCAAACGGAACTCGCACTTAACCGGCTTTATTTTTATGAATGAATAAAAAACTGACTCTTAAAAAGTGAAACCTCATCAATGTAGCTAATTTCAGCTAAATCAAATTAACATTCGTTTTTTCTTTTTATCCCACTTAATTTTGCCCAGGGTATTCATTGTTTCAGTCAAAGCACCATCCCTATATCTCTTACCGTTTTGTCACGCAGTTGGCCATGTCCATAAACGGCTGAGTGGATTTCCATCAAACATGGCTAAGAACCATCTCGATCAATCTAGCTTTCAATTAAATAAAACAAATCGCTTGATCCGTTTGACGCTACGACGGAACGTACAGCCGGAACCTCTTTGCGTTGCGTCGGGGGTTAAAAATGAATGAATGAAGATTTTTCACACTTATGTACTAAATTACTTACGTATTATTTTAAAAAAGATTTAAAGTTTCAAGATTCGGTTTCATTAAAATTTAAAGTGGAAGAACTTAACAATAGGACTGACTGTATTCTTTTTTGTTGCACTAACCCGTGCTGAGGACAATTTTAAAAAGTGTGAAGCTGCAAGTGATGTAAATTTGGCTTCGGCCAAATGTCGCTGCCTGTACGTAATGTATTACACAGAGAAGTTTGTAAAGAGGCTCGAAATTTCGCTGATGCCTGCACTTACCCATTAGCTCAGTTGGGAGAGCGCTGGCACGGTTAGCCAGAGGTCGCGGTTTCAAGTCCCGGCATGGGTGGAATTTTTAGCCTCTGAATAGGTTTTTAAAATAGGACTGACGTTCAGCCTGTGCTGAGAGATGCCGGGCATCCTACAGCGCTGATTTTCAGCGAAGCCCGAATCTTACAGGTAATACTGTAGGTTATATTGAAGGTAGAAGGTAGATAGTACACCGGTACCAACTAAAACAAAAATGAAACAACAACTGGTATGTATTAATTACCTTTTTTTCCTTTTTATGGTTCCGTACCGGAAGTCACCAGGCTTTATCTCATGAACCGTGATAGGTAGGCAGTTGAAGTTTTCACAGATGATGTATTTCTGTTGCGAAAAACAAAATAAAATAAATATTTAAGCGTGCTCCCATACAAGAAACGTAATTTTTTGCCGTTTTTTGCTTGATATGAATAACGGCAATAGCTAGACGCTTGAAATATTCACATAATATTTAGTTCTTTAAAATAAATAATTAAATAAAAATAGAATAAATATTTAAGGGGAGCTCCCATACAACAAACGTGATTTTTTGGCCGTATTTTCTCGATCTTTGTGTCTAATGTTGTATAGATAATTGTACGGAACCCTTCGTGCGCGAGTCCGACTCGCACTTAGCAGGTTTTTAAAACATATAAGTTAGTTTCTCGTGTGTTAGTAATTTCTTTTTTTAAAAGTAAATGTTTTACATTATATTTAAGTAAATGTATTTTTTCTTATTGATCTGCAAAATTTTGGCCAAAAAAGTATTTGTTCAAAACAAATACTTTGTCTTTTTTATCTTATTTTTACATAGAACGTAATGACAAACCGCCCACGAAAAATTTCAGGGCCAGATTATTGTATTGTAATTGTCGTGTAATGTTCTAAGTGCCAAGAAATAAATAGTTAAACTATCCCAACTGGAAAAATTAGTTGCGTTAAATTAGAAACGTTCGGCCGCAAAATAAGGTCAAATAATGCCTAAGAAAGACTTTTTGTGTGGCGCCGGATTAAGAATAGCGTCACTCCATTTCCTTCCGTGGATGTCGTAGAAGGCGACTAAGGAAATCAATTACCAGGAGACGGGCAGCAGCGTCTTCCTGAGATTCCAACCGTATTCTGCGATCGCTAACCCGCCTGCCAAGCGTGGCGATGATGGCAAAAACCTTCACGGTTAAAAACCATGAGGGAGGCCTATGTCCTGCAGTGGGCGTCAAATGGCTGATGATGTTTGTGGACAACACACGGGTTTCCTACGCCATTTCGAAACACTATTTATGGAAAGATGTTTCCCGAATGACATTAAACCGACCGATCACCTAATCGAATATTTGTTTTATCAACACCCATTTTCTCGATGATTCGTTTCACCGAAAACACTATTTATAGAAAGATGTTTCCCGAATTACACCAACCGATCACCTTATGCGCCCCGCGCTTTAATTCGGGAGGTTGTAGGTTCAAATCTCCATCTCGAAAAAAAAAAACAGAACGTTTTTTTTATCAAAATTTAATTTATACATCTTTCAGTGTAGCTTATAATGCGTCCCACTGTAGGGCACAGGCCTTCTCTCAGAGAGAGAGAGTATTATGATAACCACCGGGTTTGGCGATTTCAACCGCTAAAAGCAACAAGCAAGCGAAGCGTGGCGATTATGGCAAAACTCTTCATGGTTAGGAAAACCATGAGGGACGGTGTTGTAATTTTAATTTCCCGTGGACCTATGGCATTAGGGATTGTTCCCTGGACTTCTGACTATATCGATAGAAAATGAAAAGCAGTTACCTACATACAATAAAGTTTATTCAATCATAAGCGAAATGCCATAAATAATTCCATCCTTGGGCACAAAAACATACTTATACCAGAACCAATATTGAAAATGATGAATTCATAATCGATAGGTACAGTACACACTAATGACTTATGTCTCATAAACTATCTTAACATTTCTAGTGGATATCCAATTGATATTTCACCTGTAATTAATTCCATTAGTGTACCTGTTATGAATCCATCATGTTCTATTGTTCTGGTTTTACCTGGACAATTTTTTACGTATATTATGACAACATGAAAACCTCTTAGCTGCTATGTGCTCCTAGTACTTTTCGTGACTGGCTAGGTAGTCCGGAGAGGACTAGCCGGAGCAAAAATTCAATATCTCATATTTCAAATTGTATGTAGCTGATTTTCATTTTCTATCGATATATCAGAAGTCCAGGGAACAATCCCTAATGTCATGGGTCCACGGATAATTAAAATTAGATACCACGGGTAAACAGTGATGAGGGAGGCCTATGTCCTATGGCCTATATACCACTCTCTCAATACACAACTGTGAAGTAAAACATCGTGAGGAAACCTGAGTGTCTGAACTATTCACATAACTTAGCGGTTGAAATCGCCAAACCCGGTGGTTATCATAATACTCTCTCTCTCTCTGAGAGAAGGCCTGTGCCCTACAGTGGGACGCATTATAAGCTACACTGAAAGATGTATAAATTAAATTTTGATAAAAAAAACGTTCTGTTTTTTTTTTTCGAGATGGAGATTTGAACCTACAACCTCCCGAATTAAAGCGCGGGGCGCATAAGGTGATCGGTTGGTGTAATTCGGGAAACATCTTTCTTTAAATAGTGTTTTCGGTGAAACGAATCATCGAGAAAATGGGTGTTGATAAAACAAATATTCGATTAGGTGATCGGTCGGTTTAATGTCATTCGGGAAACATCTTTCTATAAATAGTGTTTCGAAATGGCGTAGGAAACCCACAACACACACACACACAGTACACACCAGCAATGCGAGCGGAGTTGATCCTTTTTTGTTGCCACGGAGAACACACATAGTGTCCTTTTTGTAAGGTTGTGTTTTTTTTTCTGTCTGTCTGTCCGCGGCTTAGCACAGAGACGATAAGTACTAGAAAGCTGATTACGCCGACAAAACGGTAGAATGAAATCTTGAAAATCACTTATTTTTACGTACCGTCACCTAAATTGGGGATGCAATTTTTTTCTGCAGCTAAAGCCATAGTTGGTGGCATTGCTCATCCATTCGGGGATAAGGGTTTGAGGATAATTGAAAGAGTGTACACCCTACCTTGGTCTTGCCCCTGAAGCATAGCAAATTGTTGCTCTCGGAATGTTTATTCGCGATGATGGCATACGTTTAGAACAAGACAGATCTATGCATTCGTCCTCTTCAACGGACCATAACTCTTTGTTCGACGATATAGGGGCGCTATTGGCGTGCAAAGATGGTATAGGAAAGTTTGTTGACGCGTACATAAATTTTGCCGTGAAACCGCTTGAGGCCGATGCTCATTTCACGTTATGATATGAACGCCCCGACGGCGGTCTAGTATACAGGGTGTCACAATCAGATCCTATCGTACTTCAGTTGCTATTTTATGGCGTACCTACCACCTACTATACTCTCACTACCTAAAATACTAAGCCATGGGTTAGTGTCACTGCGAGACTAACCCAGTGGCTTTTTTGTGCATTATTTTACTTACTGCATTTTATTTTATTACTATAAGCTGTAAGATCTCCAAATGTAAAAAATAAAATAATAATAACAAAAGGCACCAAATGTAGTGCTTGATTTTAAAGCTGGACTAAAGGTCCAATGTTTTACTTTGTTTACTAAAATCAGTTAAAGTATCTACATGAAACACGTATGTATCACTTAAATTATATAGTCGCCGAAGTAATACATTTAGGGCTCTATTATGTTAGTTCAGTTACAATTCGGATTTTCCCTGAGGCATTAGACCTTTTTCACGTGCTATTCTACAAAGAACCGAATTCTAGATCCGTCCCTGGTTAGAGTTACAATTTTGGCATAAAATCATTGATTTTGTCCGAATAGTGTTCCAAAATTAAATCGAAAATCCCATTCGAATTTTAAAATGTGTTGGTTGTTTTAGTACAGTTTTTGCTCTTATTTGTAGGTATTTGGAGTATTTGTTAATATTTCCGTACCCAAAGGGTAAGGGACCCTATTACTAAGACTGCACTTTCCGTCTGTCTGTCACCAGGCTGTATTTCATAATCCGATGATAGCTAGACAGTTGAGATTTTTATAGATGACGTGTTTCTGCCGTTACAACAACAAATGCTAAAAACAGAATAAAATGCATATTTAAGTGGGGCTCCCATACAACAAACGTGATATTTTTGCCGTTTTTTGCTCGATATTATTTAACGGCAACAGGTAGACGGTTAAAATATTCACAGAATATTAATAAAAAAATAAATACATTAAAATAAAATAAATATTGAATGATGGGGGCTCCCATACAACAAACGTGATTTTTTGCCGTTTTTGCTCGATATTAATAAGGGCAACAGGTAGACGCTTGAAATATTAAAATGTTGTATAGACAATGGTACGGAACTCTCCGTGCGCGAGTCCGATTTGCACTTGGCCGGTTTTTTATTTAAGCCAGGAATACTAAAATAAAAAAAGTTTTTTACTAAATATAAGTCAGTATCCAGACGCAAAGGCAAAAAACCGGTTATGTATTATGTCCACACATACCGCAACCCTGATCCTAGCAGGTTCACGGGAAACGTACGGCCTCCTGGATGATTATGCAAAATAGTTGCTGAAAAGTGAAATTAAATGAGGTGCAGAGCGTGCATAATTTTGGGGAATGTGGCGTTCGTTTAGAGTTGTCAGTGTTGTTATATTTGCATTAATTATTCCGTTTGTAAAATTCAGTCGGTACGTAATTATGTAACAGTCGGGAAATGGTGCACTAGGAGATTTTATTAGGTTATCATTAAATTATTAAATAATATTTTATGTTAATGTTTTTCCTGGTGTACAATCAAGAATATTCTTATCTTATGTTATTTTACAAGCGGTGGTAGCGTAGCGGTAGAACGCCGGCCTCACATTCGAAAGGTCATGGGTTTGAATCCCGGCATGTACCAATGACTTGCTGAGTTGCGTCGTCTGCTCTCTCTCTCTCTCTCTCTCTCTCTCTCTCTCTCTCTGAGAGAAGGCATGTGCCCTGCAGTGGGACGTATTAGGCTACATATTTTTTTAAATAAAATTATTTTACGACAGGCACGTTTTGAATGGACTGACTTTGATTACCACGCTAGAGGTTGTGAGTTCGATTCCTTCTTGGGTGTAGCCTTACTTTGTGCAAATGGCCTCGTCTAGTAACCATATTACAGAGTTTGGGACCAGGGCAGGTGATTGGTGTGGATGTTATGTTACGCATCCTTTCGACTCCTCACGGTCACGTGACATTTTACGACAGTTATTAAGTGATGATTGTCAATCAAATACTTTTAAGCTCAATAGATTTGAGCAATCAATTTTAACTTCAGTCAGATATAATCATCTTATATCATCTTATAATAATCTTTACGTCCAAGTACTTTGAAACCATTAAAGTACGTCGAATTCAATGCATTGCATATCGGTTCGCTGCACCAACCTTTTATTCCCTGACACTAGAATTTTCTACTCCACTGAACTTCGAATGCTCCCATCCAGTTACTAGACAGAGTGGATCTAAAATGGTCTGTCTCTATAAAAACTCAATATTGCCTTATTAGTCGGTGGGAACAAATCTTTTGAATTTTATTACATTCTACAGGGTGATTTCGAATTCGTTTGACAAATTTTAAGGGGACCATGATTTAGAAACGTATGACGTTAGTTTTGCAAAAAATGGGGCGTATTTTTTTAATTTTTATTTACCCAAATTTATTTCACGTAAACGTTATAGATAAACAATATCTGGACGAAAAGATACAAAAAACAACCTATGGGTCGAGGGTCTTAAGGTCAGCTCAATTGTTCTTTTGTGTTTTACGCATATCGGAGGTACTGAAGTACTTCATGTTCTGGTACCTCCTTTCACTTAGAATTTGGATTCACAGTTTCGAGCAAGAGGGCGGAAATCACGCCTATATACAAATGTGTTTTACCATTACCGATAAGTCATGAATATTGCTGTTTTTCACAATTAAAAGAACATTCCTCTAAAATATTGCTAACGATTTCAAAATCACCCTGTACTGTAGTGATGGTTTATTAAGTTACATCTTTGTTTGTCTCAGTTGTTCTCTCGTTTATCACCGTCAATGTAGTTTCCCACATCTAACTGCTATCAATATATTAGCCCATATTCGTCCACTGCTGGACGTAGGCCTGCCGAAATTCAGCATTTGCCTCAGATCGGTCTTTCATACTGTACCTACATAACTCATAGAATTAAAATAGAACGATCGCCGCTAACATAATAAACCAAATTGGTTTCCGAGAGCCGCTAAATAGACAAGAAACATGTTTGTGCCAAACGCTAACTTCTATCTTATTCTTTTTATGATGCCTCTCCGACTAGAAAACTGCTGTTTTTTTAGTTTAAAAGAAATTGGTGGTGCAATTTTCATAACCAAACTCATATTATTCCCTATTTTAGTACGGCCCCGAATCGAATCGTAGACTAAAGTAACACAACCTTTTTGAATATCGCCAATACAATATCAATAGTACATCGCTTAGTACTTAGCACGATCACTTTTGCCCGCGGCTACGTCCGCTGAGTCCCTCCTAAAGCGAAACTCTGTCTTCGCCTCCCTGCATAAATGCATTTTTATAAACAAGGGGGCCTTTTCCATGAGTCACTACCCCGGGGTGTCTCGATTAACATCTACTGGTGCCATTGCCGCCTAATCATATTGCCAATGTGCGGAAGTAAGTGATTTTCCCGTGCTGTCTTTGACATAGAGGCTAGTGTCGTCTGCGTTTCTCGCCTCGAGGATTTCATATGGAAACGTTTTGTTTTTTAATTTTCAAACATAAATGGAAGCTCAAGCTAATGGCGATGGGTTTTTTGAAATAAAAGTTGGTAGGTGTGTTTGTTGTTTTTGTTGCATCTTCAATACACAGAACTGGTGACATTAAGTTCACCGATTAAAATTTTTTCAATCAAAAGGAGTTTAGCCAATTGTTCAGTCATAAGTTTTTCTTTGGTGCCATAAAGAATGTTTCATTCATAAATTTATTCCAGCAGTGGATTTTCGTCCACTGCTTGGGATCCCACCACTTTTCCTTACATTTGATCCTCGTCCACCCGCCGCTGGCAATATGATCCAGATCTCGGTCCAATGAGCTGTCTGGCGTCCCCGGTACTAACTAACATTATAGTGGACGGACGTGGGCTGACGGAGAATTAATTGATTTACAATATAAAGTAAATAATATTAATATTAAATTGTCCTCAGCACGGATTAATGCAATAAAAAGAATATAGTAAATAATATGCCAGCAATTATGACACGTATCGGCACATCAAGGTCCTGTCCACAGTAAAATATCCCTTACTGACGCTTGTTACGAGCTAGGATTTTTCAAAAAAAACCCTTACGTGTCAGTTGCCTTCACTAATTGGATTGGATTCCCTCGCTTTGCCCGGCTACGGTGGGGGGGAAGGGTTATGTTTTTTACGGGGTGACTCGAAAAGGTCCTGTTAGAGTTAGACTCATGCATCAATACGAACAACTTTTTATAACTAAAACTTCCTACCTCCAGGCTGTATTCGCTAACCACATGGCAATATTGGACACTGATGGTAGTACTAGTTTGTCTATTTAAAGGCGTGCAGCGTTCTACGGAATGGGCTAACCTTGGAACATCTTTAATTGATCATATCAGGAACGAGACTATCGCCATAGAATCACCAAAATCGTGTGAGATATGTTGAGCCTAAGGGCCAGTATCTGAATTGAGAATTTCGCTAAGTATAGGTAAATAGTTAACTGTAGTGCTGTCTCTTCGAATTTGTCAGAAAAGAGCGTGACAGAACGTCACTCAAATATTTGGTTACTGAAATTCCCAATTCAGAAACCGGCCCTAAGCGAGCGAAATATTAATTAGCCATTAACTACTGTCGATTATAATCAGGAATAATCGGGATTGAATCGTGCTGATATTGGAATAGGCACACTAAACAGTATGGATCGATTTATACATACTTTAGCAGTCATTAACACCCTGTACATCGGCGCTTTGCCCGGCATAACAAAGAGTGCGAGTTGTAAATCGTATGTCAGGATTTTCCGTGAATGTCATGCATTCGTGAGTAATTACTGAGCCAGAGGTGTTGAAAGCTATGACTTGTTTATGTAATTGCAAGTCATGTAGGATGGATTTGGGAGTCCGTCCACTCGCCCGACGACGCCTCATTAGTGTGATTCTGACGAATAGTGGTCTAGCTTCTTTTGTCCCGTTTTTACCCGCGGAGCCCTAAATTAGGGTAATGTGTATGGCTCGTATGCTTGTATGTATGTATGACCGATTCTATGTTCCCTTAACTTCTCAACCAATGGTCAGATTTGACAAATAATATGTCGATCGACTCGTCATGCGCGAGTGTCATCATAAAAAATCAAATCAGATCAGAAAATCAAATCAGCATAAAAAAACAAAAGAAAAAACACTAGAAGGTTAAAATGTAAACTAAATAAAAAATATCCGACAACCCGACTACTGAGTATTTAACTACTAAGCAGGCGGGACCTAGGTTGATTCCGCCTGCTTAGTAGTTAATACACAGCAGACGGGTTTTTGGATATTTTTACAGTTTTTTCACTAGGTAGGTTAGTTAGTTGGTTAGACCTGAGATTTCCGCACTTAGCCTTGTGGTTGGGCCATTGTATCTCGTTCCAGAAAGCCAGCAGTGCTCGAATGTCACTGCAGGTCTCTTGAAGGGATCCCAGCTTCCCAATGATGGCGGTCCGTTGCTTTTCCATGCCTTCACAGTGAATGGTCACGTGGGCGGGTGTTTCCTCTTCTTTGAGGCATCCCCGGCAAAGCGGGCTGTCAGTTAGTCCCATGTTGTGGAAATGTCTATTCAGTGAGGTTAAAGTACCGGAAACTGTCAGAATCGTGGCAAGTGGCAAACCCTGGTCTTTGCCTACGCTTCCGGGATAGAGGTGTCAGTTTTTGTATGTGGTTGTCCAGATTTTGATTGTTGGATGCAGTTACATTACAGCTTTTCTCTACGTGGGTGGTTATCTGAAATTTGGTTAACTTGCTGTTAGCATCAATTTTCACAAAATTATAAAAAAATATCCAATATTTGAAACTACTAAGTGATGTTATAAAGTCCATTTAGTTCGGTCACTCATTTTGATATATATCATAATATTCTTTATTTCCAAAAATTGGCATTTCTTACTCCAAATATCAGGCCCTAGCCATGTAAGATCTCCCGAATTTAGTGTTCATTTCAATGTAATTATAATTCTATAAGAATAATTTTATCAAACTCTATTGAAATTCGTTTACTATTACATTACTAACATTGTCATTTCGATTGAATAATTAATAACAATATTTTTCATCACATTATTTCAAGTCAAAAAGTGTAAGCGATAAAAATATCAGGCCCTAGTCATTTACGGAATTCAAAAATACGCGGCATCCAAGCATATGGCTTTTTCATAACTCACTCAATACGATAGCATCGGTGTGAAGTTAGTAGCAAACACGACCCAAGCCGCGGCAGCCATTTTGTTATTAGTGCGGTCGCCGACTTTGCTGCGAAATACGTGCTGTGCCAGTCAAACTCTCAGGCCCTAGGTAAGTCGTTTTAAAGATAGTTAATTACTAATTGATCTCATTACTTATTGTAAATATGAGTTTGGTCTGCCTTGTTATTTTGAACGCCTAAATGGTTTTGATTTTGATTTTAAATAATAGGTTTCATTTGATTTTGTTTCGTTTCGTCAGTCCCTAGACCGTCAGGCCCTAGTCGTAATAGTGACTAGGGCCTGACGCCAAATCTAGGGACTGATGGTCATACTGTGTGATGCATGGTTTTAAACATAATAACAATGTGTTTGTTGTAGAATATGGCACCTAGAAAGAAAAAACCATCTGAGTCACTTACAGAAAAGGATGCAGTTATTCACATGGACTTCTCGGAAAACTACACAACTAAATGCAACCAAGAAATTCAGTCGTATCATTTTGGCGGCTCCAGGACTCAAATTTCTTTGCATACAGTGGTGGTTTACACAAAGGATAAAGTAACATCTTATTGCACTGTGTCGTTAAATTTATCTCACAACGCTGGAGCCATTTGGGCACATTTACAGCCTGTCCTCATAGGATTGCCATCCTCTGTAGAAAACCTGCATTTTTTGAGTGACGGTCCTGTAACCCAATATCGAAATAAAAACAATGTTTTATATTTTGGGTTGCAGAATCCACGATTTCTATCCACTGGCTATGAAATACACGTGGAATTTCCATGAGGCGGGACATGGGAAAGGGGCACCAGATGGAATCGGCGCTACATGCAAACGTACTGCAGACCAGCTCATAGCTCAGAGAGGTGACATCACAAACTTGTTTGACTTTGTAGCTGTGCTTCGAAAAAGGTGTCCAAATATACAGATCTCTGTTATCGAAGATGTTGACATAGAAAAAGTTAACAAAATGATCAAGGAACATGAGAAAGATCAGAAACCGTTTAAAGGAACTCTCTTAGTGCATCAAGTCTCGGGTCATATTTATAACCCTAATAAACTTGTCTTGAAGTCACTAAGTTGCTTCTGTGATAATGTTGGTTGTAATCATTATAACTTGGGGACTATAACGTACCAAACCAATACACAGCGGCTTCATGTTTCAGATATTTTCACGGATTCTGAAGATGATACGCCGTTAGCAAGTATGAGCCACATTGCGCAAGAAAAATCTAAAACGAGCTATGGCAGTGGAGATTATGTTCTAGTTAAGTTAATAATGAGAGGAAAAGAATACCGATACGCCGCAATTTGCTCAAAATATGATGACGAAGATGGAGAGCTGACAGTTACATTCCTTAAAGTTTGCAATGAAGATGGCACAGAATTTAAAATAAATGATGAAGATATCGCCGACGTGCCTTACGAAGACGTTATAGAAAAACTGCCAGTTCCTAATCTAATCGTCAAGAGAAATACAGTATTTTACAAATTTAAAAACCCATGAATGTTTACGAGAAGTGAAACAAATAGTGATAAAACTAAATACGAGGTACTAGTTTAAATTTGAAATATTTGTGATTCTATAATAATTAATGAAAGTCTGAATATTGTGTTCAAATTATAATTAAGTTGCTCAGAAATTTAAAAGGCCGATTATATAAAATAATTGTTAATTACTTAAAGACTATTAGTTTGTAAGTATTAAACTCAAAGTACAATTTAATTGTTAAGAAATATTGATACATTATTTTCATGTGCATAGTTAATGAAATAAATCTTGTGATAATAGTTCAAAAATTTGTGAACTTAAGAGATAATTTGTTGTTTCAATTGATTTTGCAATAAAAAATGTGATTTGACATAATAACCGTGTTTGGCGTCAGTCCCTATCACGTCTCGTCAGTCCCTAGGACACTGATTTTAAAAAATCATTAATTTCTCTAAAAATATCAAGTAAAGTGACTGGCCCTTTTAGTTGCAGCAAAGTAGATGTTATACCCTCAGCATAGAATATAAACTTTTCTGATTTTTAACTAAAAACACCAATTTCAAAATTACATCAGAAGTTAACCAAATTTCAGATAACCACCCACGTACATATTATCTCATAGAAAAAATTTTAAAATACGGAAAGCTTTATAATTCATTAAAACGTCCTACTGTAGGGCACAGGCCTACTCTCAGGGAGATAGTATGGGCACGCGTGCCCACCGCGGATTGGCGATTTCAAGCGCTGAGGTATGTGAATAGCTCAGACACTCAAGTTTCGTTGCGATGTCTTAAGATTTTTCCCTGTGCCGATGACCTTGAGCGTTTGACACAGGTGTGCAGCACTTCAACATTTCGCCGCTAGATGACACGACTGAATTAATTCCTAGTAGTAATCTCCATAGAAAGACGCTCGCGCTGCCGCACACACACAGTCTCATTCCCTTCGCGTAAGCACACGCCGCCAAACGCACACATATATAGCCGAATTTCGAACGCGTCGAGCGAGCCGAGCGGTTTCTACTTTTCTAGCCGGCTCGCCAGCCCGCCCGCGTACGCGTAGATTGAATAGACTTCAATCTAATGCCTTCTTGTATAGCATGCGTCATTACAAACAAAAAAGATAAAGGTAGGTACATCTCTTCAAAACTTATCTATGCTTTGTAGAAAGAATAGCTTTCAAACAAAAATCACATGTTTAGTAAGTGCGTATTTATTTACCTACCTACTTATGAAATAGTACATGTTTTTGCACAACAACAGGTTTTTATGTCAAAAAGTGAAAAAAAATCATCTTATCTTTTTTCAATAAAGTGAATTTGACTTTGATTTCACATGGATGTATTTCGGGACTCAGTGGCAGAATTGGAACGTAGGAAGCGACTTCCCAATATGAAATAAAAAATATATTTCTAATGCCAATTCCATGGAAAGTAGAAATTACGACCATTTTAATTGTTATCCGGATTTTACGTCGTTAGGGTTGTCACGCTCTCAGATAGTAATTTATAATCCGGATCTGATTTGATTTTGAAAAAAATATGTAAATACCTGGTGCCGTTATTATTGATATTAATTAAAATAGTAACATGATATACATCGCATATAACAACTTTATGTACACGGTGTGACGTGAAGAATGTATATAGGTACATAAAGTTGATCAGCGAAAAACACCTAGATAAAATTGTTGTCCCATTTTGATATTACTAACTTGAAATTTTCTATACGATTAGTTTTTTTGCTAAAACCGACGGAGAAAATCGAAAACTTGGAGAAGCTGGTCTCCATGAGTTTCTTTTTTTTCAACGGCTTGGGATAATGGTAACACTTAGGGGTGGTCTTTTAAAACAACATAAACTCGTTGCATAAACCCTAGATAGGACGGTGACGTAAATTAATTTTTATGGCAAATTTAATAGTGCCGATTGAAAAGTAAAATTGCTTAAATTTTCAACCAACACCTAATGCAGGTTTTGCCACCGGGCCCCGCTGGTCTAGCGGCTGGACTAATATGGTATCAACTTTATAGTCACACAGCGTTTGAATGCTAAAATAACTAGACGTGTGAAAATTCTTGAATTTTTGGTTGTTCTAATTTCGGTCTTATCAGGTGCTAAAAGATTTCCAAGTTCCACATATGGTGTAAACTTGGAATTTTCCATCCTTACAGGGTGATCCCTCAAACCGATAAGAAAAATCTGACTTGGAAAATCCGGTCTCTACAGCTTTTTTGTCAAAGCCTGAGAAAACGGTAACATTACGGGGTAGTCTTGTCGAACAAATGTTGAATAAGACCTTGGGTTGGATGACAACGTTAACTTACTTTTTACAAAATGGCGTAAGTCAAATTTCAAGCTGGCTCCTAAAAATTTAAAAATTCTGATTTTTATCTCTGGCTCCGTTTTTCTATGAAAATTAGTATTGGAGGTTTTTGTGGTCGCTGATGACTACTCTGCGCCATGTATTGAACGCAGGTTTGATGACTTCCAGCCTTCCGAACAAGCCGGTTTCCGAAAGGGCTTTAGTACCATTAGACCACATCCACACGTTGCGGCAAATTATACAGAAGACTGAGGAGTATAATTTGCCATTATGCTTTGCGTTTGTGGACTTTGAGAAAGCCTTCGATTCGATCGAGTTATGGACAGTGCTCGAGTCTCTCCAGCGTTGCCGTATTGACTATCGGTATATCGAGGTGCTGAAATGCTTGTACAACAGTCCACTATGACCACAGAACCACTATGTCGGTCCGAGTACAGGAACAGAATTCGGACGCAATTCCATTGAAAAAGGGCGTAAGACAGGGAGACGTTATCTCTCCAAAAATGTTCACAAACGGACTGGAAGATACCTTCAAGCTTCTGGAATGTCAGGGACGCGCGGCATCAATATCAATGGCGAGTACATCACTCACCTTCGATTTGCCGACGATATAGTAGTCATGGCAGAAACGATGGAAGACCTCGGCATAATGCTCGAAGACCTCAGTCGAGTTTCCCAACGGGTGGGCCTTGAAATGAACATGGACAAAACGAAGGTCATATCGAATGCTCGTTTTGTGCCCACCCCAATAACATTGGGGAACTCGACTCTCGAAGTTGTAGACGAATACGTCTACTCAGGACAAACAGTCCAACTAGGCCGGTCCAACTTTGTGAAAGAGGTCGAATCCAACTTGGCTGGGCAGCATTCGGGAAACTTAGAAAAGTCCTTTCGTCTAATATACATCAATCACTCAAGACAAAATTATACAACCAGTGATGACTTAAGGCACTGAAACGTGGCCTCTCACTATGGGCCTCCTAAGAAAGCTCAAGGTCACGCAAATAGCTATGGAAAGGCCTATGCTTTCTCTACGATATCGAATCAGAAATGATGAGATTCGTAGAGGAACGAAAGTCACCTTAGCCCAGCGGATTACTAAGTTGAAGTGACAGTGGGCGGGGCACATAGCAAGCAGAACTAATGGCCGATGGGGCCGAAAAGTTCTCGAATGGAGACTACATATCGGCAAGCGCTGCGTAGGACGACCAGCCGACAGATGACCTCATCCAAGTGCCAGGAAGACGCTGGATGAAATCCGCTTCCAACTGGTCTTTTTGGAAATGCATGGAGGAGGCCTATATCCAGCAGTGGACTTCTTGTGTTTCCATGACTCGAGAGGTTTCTTTACAAAAGCTGCTGAAAACTTAAAATATAGTGTAAAAATACAGAGGTTTTTATAAATATTTTAAAATAGTGGAAATTTTGATAAATTTGAAGCTTGGATTAAGATTTTGGCTCAAAATCTTTGAATTTAAATCATCGACTTTACGCATTTTTTTATTTTATTTTACACTACGCGCATTCACTAAAGCGGTTTCAAAAGGGTGAATATGTGTCATCGCTATCGTGCCTGTGTGGCCAATAGTCCATTGAGCAAATCTGACTCGATAATTTTTTTTCTATGGTATAACACAAACAAAATTATAAAAATTTTAAGAACAAAAGCAAAATAATTAATTTTTTACAGAAGAAAAAAAAACATTTCAAAATGGATATTGACCAAAGAAATAAAACAAAAATTATGAAAATGGAAAAAGACTTCGTTGCTAAGGATGTTGGTAAAAGAGCTACAAATGGATTTGAGTGCTTATTTGGCCTGCATCCTTGTTTCAGCACAAAGACTGATAAATATAATTATTAATCAACAGTGCCTCCTCGTCTTAACTTATATTGGTATATTATAACAGATTAATCTGTTGATAATCGTATTAATAGTGTAATTCATACCATTTCTATTATTTCATTCCAATAGCACAGGAAACATACAGCATTTAAGTGATTTTTGGCGTTAAAGCTGATAGTTAAAAACTATCTTTACTATAGTGCAGGGAATTCTAGTTTGATTGCGTTGTGTGGACGTTATTATTATTATTATAATTTTGGAACTCCCCACCGACGAATATTTTCAAGATACATTACACTATTCATTGTGACACTTAAATAAAAATATGTAATATCGGTAAACCAGGAACGCAGATTTTTGTTTAATCTACTGTGTGATACAGTACTTCTATTTCTATTTGGTTACTTTTTGTTACACTTTTCCTTTTTGTTAAGGTTTCAGTTGTTTTTTTTTGTTACGTGTACAAAGAAATTACCTACTTTCTTTTGTTGTCATTATAATTACGGAACCCAAAAAATATTATGCGCGTTAAATTATATATTTAAATTACGTTGTACCTAAAAATGAGCACCGAATAAATCTTGAATAAAAAAAACCCGGATTTTGTGCCAACCCTAGCAAAAACAATTGAATAGGATCAACTTATACATGTCATGGAAG
Source organism: Yponomeuta malinellus (assembly GCA_947308005.1). Lineage (NCBI taxonomy): Eukaryota > Metazoa > Arthropoda > Insecta > Lepidoptera > Yponomeutidae > Yponomeuta > Yponomeuta malinellus. The sequence continues at coordinate 5,396,835 of OX371019.1, forward strand.
TGTGATTTATATTACATGTAGGGAAGGTAAAGAGCATAATTATTGCAGTGTAGATAACTTATCCCAATACAGCGGAATTTCGAGAAAATAAAAAACTAAAAACAAGTACCTACACACGTATATAAATTATAATTCCTACAAAATTTTGAGCATTACGCCATTGATTCTTCTAACAATACTTCCGCATGTACAATAAAATGCGTGATAAAAATATACAGCGTTTTATTTTATTTAAAACAGAAAAACATGTCAGGCAGATAGAAAAAAAATTCAGAGACGAAATCTACACAGATTCGTTTTGTATGTTTAGAAAAGGTTCTAAACATAACATTATTGACACAATTCATATAACTACATATGTAAAATATTTTTCTATATATCCGGATGGGAACGACCGAGCCGAGTTCGATAGCGCTATCTTCTTCTGTCGCTACGGAAGTGAGCGGTGCGGAAATACTAAGTAGGTACTGTAATTCGGCTTGGTTCACTCAAAGGTTATGAATCAAGTATTATTCGTAACGCCCCAATCGAAATTATTATTTACCGCCTATGTACCCTACAATCTAACGAGGAGGCGAAGTGCGAGCGCAAGGAGTGAAACAAAACTCAATCAAACTAAAATGAACTTTAAATGCTAGTAATTAGAGACTACAAGGCTCGAGCAACAAGTCTGGCCGCATGCGGCCGACCTAATCGCGACAATAAATGGATTATAATACATAGGTAGTTAGGTTTAATTTTTAATGAACCTCACTTTTACCGTGATTTAGGCACAAATAGTAAAACGATGTTTCGCTTAGGTTGGTAATGTTACAATAGCTCGGATGGGAAGAGGCGTCCCTTGAACGGCAGAGAGCTCTTGGTTCGAATACTAGTAAATGATCGGTTTCCTTTTTACTTTTCTTTTTTAGTTATTTACTTAAATAAAAAAATACAAGAATTGGGATTTTATATTCTATGTTTTTCTAACGATTGAAGCTCGATCACTACTACAAAAATCAGTTGCCGTGCGTTGGTCTTGCAAACACTCGAAAATGTCTCCACCGATTGGACTAATAGCTATATAATATTTTTTTGTTTTGTTCGGACATGGGACGTGGGGCGAGGGCGCGGAAAAGACCCATCCCTTCAGGAGCCTGTTTCATAGAACTACAATTCATTGTGACTATGACAATTCGATGTACATTGCAAAGCCGATTAACCCACAGATTAACAAATAGACTCTGCTGCGCAGTGTACTTCGAATTGTCATAATAAACTACGAAATTATAGTTTTATGAAACTTGACCCAGTACATTTTGTACGAAAGTGAATTGGAAAGATGCGGCGTCTTTTTCGGTCCCTCGCCCCACGTCCTTGGCCTACAATCGGTAATTTTGTATGAGAATTGCTACTTTGAATTAATTTCACTATATGGCGCTCGAGGTGAACTTTGGAAGGTTGATTTATGATTGATAAATCACTTATGAAAAGTTACAATGAAATCAATGGTGATGCGAAGAGCGCCTGTTCACAGACAACAGGCAACGAGTAGGCTGGGCGTTCCTCGTAAGGCGTAATGTGATAAATTGATGAAAACGTTTTTTCTGAATGAGTAACTATTGTTCCTGTTAGTTTTAAACATTAACATACAAGATTTTGATATTGCCCGTAAGACTGTATAAGCTTAAACGTAATCCACTGCGCATTTAAAATTGTATATAAATTCTTAGCTTTTTTTTAAGCATTCTTACGGAATATATTTACTCATAGAAGGCGTAAGGTTATGACAGTTTTCAAACATCCAATAGGGAATCAAGGAGTTAAATTATATCATATATTAATTTCAACGGTCTGCCATGCTCCTAGAGGATGTCACAAGCGATTCAAAAACGTTTGCTAGCCAGTTCCAGCACACTGTAGCCCCTTAAGACGCCGTTAACAACCCAAGTAATTCATTATACATACGTACATAAACAGCCCCTATATACGTCCCACTGTAGGGCACAGGCCTTCTCTCAGGGAGAGACACCGCGCGTGCCCACCGCGGATTGGCGATTTCAAGCGCTGAGGTATGTGAATAGCTCAGACACTCAGGTTTCCTCGCGATGTTTTCCTTCACCGTTAGCGTGTGGTACTATAACTTCACAATGTACATAACTAAGAAAACCAAGTCATAGGTACATGCCCGCACTTGGGATCGAACCTGGGTCTCTCGCTTCCGAGTCCAATGTTCTACCCACTAGGCTACCAACGTTTATATACAATTCATTAACGGAAGTTATTTTCTTATTCAACCCATGGCTACCCAATGCTGAATTAAGGATACTTATAAGACATATCATTCGTTGCAATCTTGGATTTTCGTATCAAATCTTTTCCTGCCACTTGACCAGGCCGTTATTCCACCGCGAGACATTTTTTTTTTACATTTACATACAGGCACATACATTGCTTCTGGCCCCACACTAGGATACCCTGTGTCGTAGGAACCAGAAACAACGAAACATCACAAACACGTAAACATCCAAGACCTGGGGTTTTTCTTTGTCCCCAGCCGGGATTCGAACCCTGGACCTCTCGCATGGTATGCAGATGCACTACCACTGGTTGGTTTGTAAACATAACATAACCTCATGCCTGTATCCCGGACTGGTAGGCAGAGACCAGGGTCTGCTACTTGGATTGGTTGTCTACTCACATTTCTGCCCTACACATGTGCGAGAAGCCTATCAAGAATCTTAAGGTTAGTTAGTTACAGTATTTACTAGCCGTTAAATGGTGTAAAAGTCCATAAGTCATTATTATAATTTCTGTGGTAGCCGGTGGTAGGCGGTGCAGCGGTGGTAGCCTAGTGGGTAGAACATCGGACTCGGAAGCGAGAGACCCAGGTTCGATCCCCAGTGCGGGCATGTACCTATGACTTGGTTTTCTAAGTTATGTACATTTGTGAAGTTGTAGTAGCAATACCACTCGCTAACTGTGAAGGAAAACATCGTGAAGAAACCTGAGTGTCTGAGCTATTCACATACCTCAGCGCTTGAAATCGCCAACCCGCGGTGGGCACGCGTGGCGATTAAGCCCATACTCTCTCCCTGAGAGAAGGCCTGTGCCCTACAGTGGGACGTATATAGGCTGCTTATGTATAATTTCTGTCTGACCACATAGTTCTTCGTGTTGGGAGATATATTGTGGGAGAAGTATGTGTCTATCTCGTACGTTACTATACTCCATTCCAAGAAACGAGCTCCCAAAGAAAATCGTCCATTTGCGCCCATTGGTTAATTCGGTGACCTTCAATAGCCATAATAAAGTAAGCCTACCATATGAAGTGGACCGCCTTCGCTTATTGTTTCGCTTATCACTAGCCGCGCGCATTGACCAATAAGATGCAAGTAATTGTTTCCCTAGGAGTTCGACTCGTGTAACGGAGCATACATGTCGACAGTCTTTGCCGTATAACGACACTAGTTTACTCTGCTTTAATGTCCTTTTGTCCGCAATTAACTAAGAGGCACATTTCTCAATTCAAAACTTGCTCAAAGCCTTTGCTGTTTCAATCACCCCTTAGTGCTCCCAATGCCAATCGATGTCTAGTTTCCATAAAACGCGAATCGAAATAATTGAAGTGCCCCCGCCTAGGGTAAGCTGGGCGTGAGGGTAGGTCGCGGCGGTGTGACAAATAGCCTTCACCGAACCGAGGGTGCCGAGGGCTTTAAATGCTAAACGTGCAGTGATAAAATCCTGGAATTATCTCCCTAGAGTGATTGCAGCGATGATGCAGCTGGATGGTTGGTCTGATAGATGACAGTTGACTTCACTAACTCAGTCACTCTCTATAAGCAGCACGGGATAACGCGCATGACACCTTTGAGGACTTTGTGCATCACACCTTGATCCTTGTCTGAGAGAATACCTTATGGTAGCTTTCCATTCGTCCCTTTCTGTGTGATTATGTATGGCAGCTTGCCAGGTCCCTCCTAGAGATTACCTTGTTGTCTCGTCTGTCCATCGCATTAGCGTACACAACTTTCATCTATGACTTCTCCATCACAGAGTCAAGGAACACGTCTATGCCCAGCAGTGAGCTTTATTTTTAGGCTGAATAGATCTGCACAGAAATTTTGCTATTGCTCTTCATAGCCCTCGATTAAAACCCACTGTTTTACCCGTCGCGTTCCAAAGATTTGGGAATTTTCCGTGACACATACTTCTCTCCAGAAGTGGGCTTCATTCCAGCCAGAGCATCTATCCATTGATACGAGTAGATAACTTTTCCCACAGGTCTACCTACTCTTCTCCGGAAAAGATCACTTGCCCCTCTATGCAAACGCACTTCACTGGAAGATATAAGGGTCCCTTAATGCCGGGGGCGTAGTTTTTCAACACCGATCTCGTATATTACATCTCCCTGTCAAATGTGAGTAGAAATGGCACGTTTTTTGTTGGACCTGCAATATTTCAACGATTTCGGTCGCTCATGACAAAACTCAGGCCTTGGCGTCTGCAGATGATTTATATTGGTTGTTGTACAGCGGTTCTCATACTTAAGATTATACCAAGAGTTCGTCGGGAAATATAATTTGTTCTGAACTACATATAGTTAACCTGTTGAAGTTGATTCTATTATAGTCTATCTAAGACTAGTTTATCGAGCCCCTAAAAGCATCAAAGAGTCCTATCAAAGCTTCTGTCATTATGTTTAATTGTTAAAATTTTGAATCGCAGAACAGCGTCTGTTGACTTTGGAAACTTTATTCCTTAGTTAGAACATTGTTTATTAGTTCTTTGTTTACTTCACTTGTTGTTATCAAGACGCTGTGTAATAAACAGGGTTTACGATTGTTTGCACGGCGTGAAATGGGCTCCTACTAGCTTTAGGTAGCAAATAGGAACCCAAAGACTAACAGATGCAATGATGTTGAAAGATTACATGCAAATATTTATTTGTTATCAAGCCGTATAGATTGATTGACCTTATAGATTTTGCTTTCTCCCAATCAGTTGACCTAAGATGACGAAATATCTTGGTTCAAACCTCTATGGTATTCGTGCTATTCATGTACGTTAAAATTCAATAGGTGTGCCATAAAGTATTCTCTATCTAACTTTTCGGTTTGTGCAAAGAATCAATTAATGTACCTTTTATTGTAAACACTGGAGCTCCCCTACTCTTTGACGAATACAAAACTTCTTCGAGTGTCTATAGAGTGCAAGTATACTTGAAAGCCTTAAATCCAGGTTTAACTGACTATAGAAGTCTTGAATCCGAAGTAGGTGCTCTTTATCGCAAAACAATGCCCACAATGCTCAGACGAACGTTGCGCCTGGCTCAGCCTTCCCTAAGTCAAGTTCTCATATTTCATGGCCTTAGCCTTACTTCCCCTTCAGTACTTAGAGAGAGGCCTACGCCGTTACCACTATGAACTCCAGACCTCGACAGTACCCAACCGTAACTCTCGTAGATAAAGGTTATTATCCGTTAACAGTAGCAGCGATACATTTGCAAAGGAAGCTCATCTTTAAGGTAATGAGGTTTGGTGTGTTTTTGCCTTAGCTGCGGTCCGGTAATGGAAATTGGTTTAGGTGCGGCCCCACGTCGGGTGCCAGTTTACTAGGTGTCTTGGGACGATTTATAAACGCTGAATGTTTGTTAACACTTTCCGGCCTTGGTTTTCCTCCCTTTTGCTAGAGAAAATGTTTATTTGAGATACTCCTACTGAACTTTACGAGGAATGTTTCTTTCAAAAGAAGCTTTCATGTCAGGCAAATCATTTCTTATATCGTCTCAATACTCCTGTTATTATTACAACTACTCTCACTTTCCTTTGAATGTAAGTAAGGTTCTAAATAGACATTTCCATAACATGGGACTAACCGACAGCCCGCTTTGCCGGGGATGCCTCAAAGAAGAGGAAACACACGCCCACGTGACCACTCACTGTGAAGGCGTGGAAAAGCAACGGACCGCCATCATTGGGAAGCTGGGATCCCTTCAGGAGGCCTGTAGTGACATCAAAGCACTGCTGGCCTTCTGGAAAGAGATAGGCTGGCTGGAGTGAGCTCACAGCTTTGCTACGTACAGTGGTCCAACCATGAGGCTAAGTGCGGAAATCTCAGATCTAACTAACTAATTAACTAAGATTATAAAGTTAGATTGTTGTTCCCTGCGTTTTGCATAGATAATATTAAGTTTGTCCCAGTTTCCACTTGTTCAAAGCGGATTTTTCCACTTTTTACTGCCGCTATCTTGTTACATATTTAAGAGGTCTGTACAGTCGGAGGTTCGATGGCGTCGTAATCCCACGACTTATTGTCGGATCTCAGTGATATTAGTTTCCCTGTCGAGTTTGGGGGATAGTTTTACGAGAACCGGGTTGCGGGTTGATTATCCGAACTGCCCGCACGCGGCGCTAGCACTATATTCTCTACAGAATGTTTACCGAGAAAGATAAAAAAGCTTTTAACTTACTTTTCTTCATTGTGAATTTTATTAACGCGCATAACCAGTTTTTTTTAATTTACTTTTTCTTTTTTGGCTTGGTATCTAGACTTTTGAGCCACCATGAGCGTAGTCTGATACTTAACTATTTTAAACACAGATTTGGGGGGCATAGGCCAAGATCTTTGTTAGGGACCTGAGCCGCCAATTGAGGGACCGGCTTGACTGCCGCTCTTAGCCAAAGGATCTCTTTGGTGGTACAGCGTGGCAGGTCCTTTGGTTTGTTTGGTTCTGTTTTTTTTGTATGTGTTTGTTCTGTATTCTTGATAATACTTTTGGTGGGTATTGTATTGGCGCATGTTTTTTTTTTTATTTTCAAATTTTATATGTGACATGTTTTTTTGTGCCGAGTATAACGCAGCTCAGTTTACAAGGAAGTGAGGGAGGAACTGTAAAAGTGTTGAGTTGATCTCCTAATATTGTTTGGTACTGTTCTGTTTCGGTCAAAATTGCTTTTTGGCGTGTCCATCTGAAACTCGCAATGGGGGTTCTATTTTCTGCCTCCCGTGCGTTTTCTATTTGGTTTGTTGTCCCTTGCTGCAGTTTTCCAAATGGATGGATAAGCCTACTGGCAGTTAATATTTGAGTCTGGAAGAACAGTGAAATTTTAAGTGTCAGTAGGCTTCCCTATTGGTGTGTTGTCTAGAAAGAGGCCAAATGAGAAGGGCCATGAAACACCATAAATTTCGTTCAGATAACAATACCCTGGATGTTAACAATTAAACTGGATGTCTACATGTCTCACTGCAAGGCATAACACTTTTCTCAAACACAGATTATTTACTAATTATCACGTACCCTTTTATGTAACATAACATTATTTTTTTTTAACCAATCTCGAACTGTCCTTCGTTTGATTTTACAGTCTGGTAAAATTATTGTGACGTATTAGTATTAAAGAGACATTCTTCATCTTGGCAGCAAATCAAGTGGAAATACGCACGGTTTTCGAAGGGCTTCATTTATTAATCAGTTTATTCCAAGCAACTGATCAACCGTTACATTTTTATTGCAAAGCAGCCCGTATCGTATTTAAGTAGAGTACATGGCTGTTTTTAGTTTTTTCGAAGGATTATAGTGTATAGTTCTATTTGTGAATATGGTTTTATAAGTCATGAAAATAAAGTAACACCTACGAGCGGTCAAGAAAAAGTGAGCAAACCGTCCCAAGTCCCTAAATTACATCTGCTCTAGAATCCCTATCTGCATACCTATTCAGAACAGTTGATAACGAAAGCCGCGAAATTTCCCAAGAGCCTGATAAGATAGGAATCTCTTGCAAAGCCCTTTTACTCATTACGGAGTGGGATTCAAATTAAAATGAGCCGAGGAATATAATTTGGAGCACAAACAGGCAGTTCTGTTGTGGGGATTAAACGGCATAACCAAGGTTTCTTTAAAAGTTTCAGTTCAGTGGAGAGGAGAGAACGGCATTGAGGTAGGTACTTGTAGTGCTCAGTAAGATTTCCGTCTAAACATATCACAAGAATTACAGTGTCTGCGTCGTGTTTCATAAAACTACAATTAATAGTTTATTTGGACAATTCGATTTACATTGCTTCCTACTTTTTAATGTGGGTTAATCGAATTGTCATAGTAAACCTCGAATTGTATTCCTATGAAATAGGGCCCTGAAAAGGAAATATTATAACTGTGCTGGTCTACTCCCACAGTATGGCTGAGTGCCACTAGACGCTCACTAGACTCCTCTATATAATAGGCTTAAAAGGCCTGTTTAATTAAACTTGGCAGCATTACATGAGTTGGATCTGCCTATGTAGTGCTGTAATCGTGGAATGTTTCCATGTTTTTAGTTTTACGAGCTTTTAGCCTCTGCCGCCTGTCATAGACGCTATTGAGGCTTTTTATGCAGACGAATATTATCTGTGGCCATTAGGATACAATTATAGCTCGCGATTGCTCTTTTCTATAGTGGCAGTGGAAGCTTGAGCAATAATTTCTTGGTCGCGGACGTAAGCACCCTTAAGGCGAATTTCCATGGTGCGCGAATGCGACAATGCGCGTTGGAGTCACGCACTGCGCCGAGCCTTCTATCCATAGCTGAACGACTCTGAACCCGCTAGCAAGCGCGCATCGTGCTTTTCAAGTTACCTTCTCCTATATTACGCACACCAAGTCCTGAACAATTCCAATCGTCTAGCTGTCAAATTCCGTAGTAATTGCTATCGCAAACATCAGGATTCCGAACGGGCCGCACGCGTCCGCATTATCACGAACGTCCACGAGCAAGCCCCTACCCACGATGCGTTGGTGCGGGCGCGCGCGTGCTGGTAGTATCGCGCGTCAAGAGAATCCACCTTAAATGGAAGCCAGATTTATGAAAAATTTCGCTCGACAGAGTAAAGGTTTTGCCACGAGAGGTGCCGATGTTGCGTTTTGTCAACATGTCTTGCAAGGCCGGTCATAAAATTGCGGCGGATTTGAGCTTGCCAAATATTTTGTTACAGCTTCAAAGAGGATATCATTCACGCGTAATGGCCATGCCAAAAGTTGAGTTCCGTTGAAGTTACGGTGTAACTCCAAATATTTGTAATTCAAAATATTTAAATTGACTGAGATCCAGTTATTTTGCTTATCCAAGCAAGATTTTGACTTTGGCAAAATTAATTTTTATTTTACACGCAGTTTTAAATTATTATATTGGCTGAATGACAGTCAAAGGGCCGGAAAATAAATTCTCCTGTAGTTTTTTTTTCTTTATTATCCATGATGATGATGCCATGTCCTGTTCACTCCTTCATTACGAAGGGGATATTTAGATAGATAAAAATTTTCATAATTTCTAAGTACCTATTTCTTGGAATACTTTGGAAACAAAATCTCATTCCAATTGGAAACGAACTTTATATTCAAAAGCGCAGAGGCCAACCATAACGTAATTTAAAGTTGGAACACCGACAAGAAGGTAGTTAGTATCGAGCCGAGAGCTCTAAAGATTTCACGCTCAAAACGGCAAAGTCGAGCGAAGGTATTTTTCCACGACCTTTTTGCTAAGAAAATTGCTAGTTTTATGTTCTGCAGCGTGCTTTTGTGACTTTGTAGCTCAGGTATTTATGGGTTCACGGTTTTGTAAGAAAGGCGAAGAGGTCATATCGGAATAATGGGCGTGTTTTCAGGCCCGTGCGTCGCACGAAAGAGACGATTTGTGATATTGAAGAAATGGAATTTATTTGATGTAAGTGTATAAGTATAATATCTAGAATTGAGACAGGAATGTTGTGGTGGTTTGGACATATGGAGTGGATAAAGAAAGAAAGATTGACTAAAGAAATATATCGAGCGAATGTGGGTCGAAGGGCCGGTAAGGGACGTCCCAGCCGGGACAACCGATAGTAATACTTCGACCAAATAGGGGATATATTAGCGAGGGGCGAGATAAAAGGTGCCCCTAACCGGCACACACACGCGTGCATGAATTAATGAAGTGGTACAAGTTTTTCAGGATCGTGGTAAGTGGCATACCCTGGTCTCTGCCTAACCCTCCGGGATAGAGGCGTGAGTTTAATATTTATCACCTGCGGTGGTACTTTATTTCATTGCGGTAATTTTATATATTTTAAGTGTAAATGAGAAACAATTTATTTTGATGCACAAGGCTGCCTACGTAAAGGTCAACCGTTTTTCTATTTTTATTTTTTTCAACTTATAGCCGAGTTTCTGCTGACAGCCCCCCTTTGTTCGTGTTTGGTCCAATCCAGAAGATTTTTTTGATCAGTTAACTATCTTATCTTATCTTTCTTTAGTATTTTTCAATGACTCGCGATGCTCATGCATAGTAATATATTGCACGGGTCTAAGCGCGATTATTTATTAGGTAGACTTAAGACCTTAGGTGGAACTAAGAGTAACTTGAGGGTAGACTACCTACCCTCACTACAATAATTGACTTTACTCGCCACTTCGGTCTACCCGTGACCACGGCAGCTGCAACGTTGCCGAAACGTTGGGAATCAAAGGTAATAAAATTTTACCTAATAAGTAATCGCAGTTAGGCCCGTTTAATATAATACTATGATCTTTCTTTCTCTCGTGATCGAAACAAACAAACTGAAACAAACTTAAATGTATGTCTTGACCTTACAATCGGTGGCCATGTATGGGTTTAAACATATTTTTTCCGAACACCGGATACATTTATCCGATAAATATGTTAAACTCTTCTAAATTGCAATCAATGTTCAAGGATCCGCCCACTGCTACAATTGTTAGCTCGTTCAGAACGTTTAATAACCAAATGTTTACGCCTACGTCAGGTCACGGTGGTGGAGATGATTTCATACATCTTCATTATATGTTTTAATTATGATCGTCCATTTAAAATCAATGGACCCAAATGTATACTTTTTGAAATCACAGTAATGCAAACCTGTTTTTCTTTTAAAGAAAATCGTTTACGATTTTCATATGTACGACTTCGGTTGGAGAACGGAAAACGGTTTGACTGGACTCTACTCGACTCTCTACCCTCTGCCACAAATCGTCGTAATAGTCTAACTATATCAAAGAGCAGTTATACTTATTTGTTTGCTGCTAAATTCACGCCCATTAGGCGCTCGGCAAAACGCTGCAAGTCCCCAACTTCCACCCCAACCGCTCAATGACCCATATTACTTGTGGATGCAGACCAGCCAGGCTTTATATTGATTTTTCCACTCCCACGTGTAACGCCTTTTTAATTTCCCACACATTTATAGCGAGTTGGCTAACCAGAGGGCTCGTTATTTGAACTAAGAGCGCTTGTAGGAATCTCATTATAATAATAACTTCCATAGTAATAATAAAAATAATAATAACTATATTCTTTTCGTTGCACTAACCCGTGCTGAGGACAATTCTAAAAACCTATTTAGAGGCTAAAAAATCCACCCATGTACGTAATACAGAGAAATTTGTAAAGAGGCTCGAAATTTCGCCGATAGACCAACGAGGCAGTCGATATTGGAGAGAATACCTATACGCACAGTCTACGTGGGTTAGGTATTTTAAACTGTGACCCGGTTAAGATACTTACCCCCGGTTTCTCGTACACTAACAAGCTGTTAATCTACTGTTAACAGCTGTCAGTGGTTTTTTTGTATGCATTTTGGTCAATTGACAGCTGTTAACAGTAGATTAACACCGTGTTAGTGTACGAGAAACTGGGGGCTATTCTCTACGACGTTCAGAGTTTTATTTACAAAACCTCCATTCATTCATCCATCATCTAGAAACAATATTTTCGTTACGTTCTCATTCATGTTACGCTCGCTCCGCTTACTGTCTTACAAAAACACTTTCGTTCTCGTCAACCTTGACTATCTCAAAGGCAATTTGGCTCATTCAAGTTTACCACCCACCTACTGGGTTACTTAATAAAAACCAATAATACGACCAGATAGAGTGCCCGCCCGTAACGGTAATAGGTGTGGCTTTTTAACCATCAAGCAGCGCTGTTGAAATTTATTCTTCTGATTAGGTACATGTCTAGCAAAGTGTGTAGGCTGCACGCCTACGTTTCTTTTCAGGTTTCGTTAAACTTGGATAACATATGCCATTTGCAAACAGCAGTTATTGTTGTAAAGGAAAATTATTTGAAGGAAAATTACTTCAAGCACACGCTGAAAAATACATACATAAACTCACGCCTAAACCTCAGAGGGGTAGGCAGAGACCAGGGATTGCCACTTGCCACGATCCTGCCAGATCATTTTCGCTTCCTCAACATTCATTCGTCCTTGCATGCACGCACGCCGGTTTCCGGTACTTTTTCTAATAGATCCCCTATTCGCTCGAAGTATGTCCGCCTGGGACGTTGCGTTTTTGGCTGCTATGTTTTCCAGTCAAACACGGTAAATCTTCTGAATAGCAGGAAATAAAAGAACTATTGCCGTTTCTAAAGGCTTGTCCCTATGACATCAGAGCTCAGCTGTAGTGGTCTTCTTTGATTGCTTTACTCCTACGCAGATTTCGGGGCTAGCAGCTTCTTCCATTCCATGATTCTGTTAGTGCATCTGACGTTTTTCTTGCCATTGTCGCCTATAATGTTTGATACGTACGTGCGCGTGGACTTGAAGCGGCGATGAAAATAAATCGACGCGTTCATGCAGTTGTGATTGTACAACAATGCATAATTAACAGACCAGGGGCGTAATTGTGTATCTTTTGAATCTGTCGCGATCCCTTTCAATTTGACGTTTGAAAGTTTTTTTTTAATGGCAACTCGAATCGGTCCTGTTTTGGACGACTACTTCTGCCAATGACGAGTCAGTCATGGAAGTGACACAATTACTGTTGACTGGTTATTTGAACTGTAGCCGCAGGCCGGTGGGGAACCCAAAACCAAAGAACAAACATATACCAACAAGTTGCTGACGAAATTCAGACTCGATTTATTTGACACGAACTGTCATTGAAAGTGATATGGATAGGTTAAATGCAGTCTGAAGTTCGTCAGCACCCTTTTCAATTTGAAGTTTGAAAGGGATCGCGATAGATAAAAAAATAGACAATTAGGCCCCTGGGCCTTGAGTCTGTTAATTATGCATTGTTGTACAATCACAACTTTGTGTATCAATCTTCATTTCTTCCATAAACATAATCTACAGATAAAATCATCCATTGATAAAATTTATCCTGAAATATCTTGAATGCTGTCGGTTTATCAAATGACGTTCAAGATAAAAATGTAGGTACTTTTCACATTACGTTTCCTTTGAACTAAAGTTGGGTTTATCAATGGACGATTACAATGGATGCCTGTACAGTGAGTTGTTGAGTCTTATCAGTTCCATTTAACTATCACTCAACCGTCACCTAGTAAACGCGATAAGGGTGTAGGTTATGTATGATGTTATAACATAGGCTTGGCATTATTAGGTAATGTAACGACCTATCTAAATGACAGAAAGGATTAGAGTCAGTTACAAAATTGTGGGCTGCCTCCTTTTCTACCACTACGCCCGAAGCGTGCACAAGTGTGCCTCGCGATCGGATAGGTTTCGCGGTTACAGTAGACGTGCGTTTCATTGAAAAGAAAATAGTGATATAGTAGTTCTTCTTGGCAGTTCATAGTTCTCGGTCTAGCTCTCGTATCTTTCTATGCGCGTTAGTTCGCGAATGCCAATGAATGAATGACTTGTTAAATGAATGACTTCTCGATTGCCAATGAATTAATAAGTTGAACGTCGTTAATTCATGACAAATAGAGTCCTAAGATTAGGACGAAAGGAACGTTTACATTATAGTTGCTTAAATTGAAATGTTGTTAGGCTCTTTGTCTATTACGAGCGAGAGAATAGCGAACTATTAAGGTGAAGGAGATACAATAAGATCTGCAGTGAAGAAATGCATTGTTTAACAAAGTTAAGTCCTTCGCTTGCGAACTACACATGTCCACAGAATAGTTGAAATAAGACCATACCTCCGGAGCCAAAGCCATTATACGACAAAGAAGCTCGTGGGGCGTCATATGAGTGCTTACCCGAGTAGGAAAGTCGCGTAGAGACTAAGCTAGGACTCTTGTAGGAAAAATAAACAAAGTTACCTTAATCTTGTCTTTAATTTAGACAGGGCATTACAGTACACGTTGTAACGGTGTTATTTATAAAAAACGTGATTCAGTAAAACGCTTCTTAAATGCAGTAAAGGGATGACATTAAGGTAATCTTCTCTTTAATTTAAAAAGGAAGAAAGATTAAGGTAATCTTCTCTTTAATTTAGATAGGGCATTATTTATAAAAAACGTGATGCAGTAAAAGGATCTTTTAAGCAATTGATTATACTCTATTGCATACGAAACATTTAACAGGACATGAAAGAAATAACATTACAAAGTAAACATTTATATCCGTATCCTTTATGTCCTTTAGAGCTCTACTCTCATCTGTTAGACCTAGGTATTCCTTGTTTCTAACTCTCCAGTCTGTTTTGTAGTTTTCGGGCTTTCCAATAGATTAATTTTATCGTTTTATATTTATTTTATCGCACTCATCTCATGATAACACACCCATCAGACGAATCTTTTCTACCGCCAACATTTTCATTTGCAAAACGCATGACGTAATTATAAAGTCTCCTCTCTTGCTGATTAATTTCAATCCCACTATCAACAAGCCGCAATCCACAGTCGTCTGTGATTGCATCTCGTTAAGCTCGCCACCAACTACAGAATCACAGTCGGAGTCAACGTCAGGCGGTTAGTTTCTGACATTTAAACGGAGACCCTACTGCGGATAATGTCTTAGCTGTATACATTTTAAGCTTCCTTCAGAATCAAAATATTTTTATTCAAAATAGCAAAGAAACTGTCACTTAAGGGGATCCAGTGGGCTAACTAGCGCCACCGATGAAACAAAATCAAAAAAGTGTCTGTACAATCTCGCAATCATGTTAACAGTGATGTTTATCACCCACGACAAAGAACCTAGGATTCCGAACCTGGGACTAGATAGCATTTATGCCAAAAACGACCTTTTTGCCGTTAATGCTGTCTAGTCCTAGGTTTTTGGCCTTAGGTTCACGGCAATGGGTCCTAAAAATCACTATTAACACGATTGAGAGACTGTACAGACACGTTTTGCAAATTCGATCTGTAAAAAAATATGTGTTTTTTCCTCCCTGGAGCCCCTTTATGGATATAACCAGCTAAACTAGATGTCTATTACAAAATGTAGATCATTTTGAACCATCATAGATGGATAGAGAACACTCATCTTATTTTGGTCCTTAATGAAATAATAATAACTTCAACACAAAACAATCATTTGTCCTGGTTCCAAACTAGGATATCCTGTGCTATGGTAACAAGGAAAGGACATCAAAACATGGAACTGAGGCCAAATTAATGGAGTTTAAATTGTTATTCGTAAACTTTTTACCTCAAATGGGAAAACGAAGCCCTTATAAGATATCGTTGTTGTCTGTCCGTCTTTCAAAATCCTTTTTCTCGAGAACGGATAGAGTTACTATAAATTCATATTTTCTTCACTGTCAAGTTATTTTCAACGCTGTCAACACGAATTATTTGTGCAGATTTCGGGACCGTCTGAGGCATAGTGGCCTGCTTCGTGTCATGTCGCGCTCCATCGTTAAAGTTCGAGAGTAGAGACCAAATCTCAAGTGTTGCGCGTCCGCTTCTGTTTCAACTGCACGTGCTCTCATAAAACCGTCTACAACCACAAATTACGTCTCATCTCTTGATCCTTACAGCGATAGACATAAAGACTGATATGGACGCTAGTAGGTTTGGTACACTGTGAATTGAATGATTGTACTCGGGGTCATTCTAATTGGTCGTTTATGCGTTTAGCGGGCCCACTCGACATGTTTTGGCTGAGTTGCTTTTCTCAATTGCGCTGTTGACACAACCGTTTGCTTCGGCTACCTTTAGATTGATAAGTGGCACTTCAGGCACTCCACGACTGTTTAGAAACAGTTAACAGCGTCGAATATTTGGTGGTTCTACAGGATTTTCTTTGAATTCGTTCACATTTTTAAGGGGACTTACCATGATTTAGAAACACTGCAGAATTTTACTATTTAGAAACATTGCAGTATATTAACACTGAATGATCCAACGATATCAATGAAGCTCTTTTTATACTAACCAAAGCTGACTGAGAGACAATTGACCGTCGATCAATTAATTATGTGATTGTGTTAGCCTTCTGCTCGGTGGTCATGGCTAAAATGCTGCACAAGCGTGGTAGAGCAGCTCGCCTCATGTAAGAAACGAGAGCTTACATCTAAAGGCACTAATGACTTGCCAGCTCTCGAAAAGCCCGTCTCGTTTGTACTTATAGTTAAAGAAAACGCTGCATCTGTACGAGTGAAGTGAGCATCTGTCCTCGGGCGTGGTGTGTTCGGTTTTGTTTTAGCGTACAATCATTTTTCACTGTTATTGAGACTTTGTACGAGAACATTTTCGCACTGAGTTTTTTTTTCTATAAATAGGGATATTCAGAGTGGTCTGAGGTGGCCCAGGATAGAAACTTCTTTACCGAAGTGGGGGATTTACACCCGTATTCCAAGACGTTCCTCAAAGTCTTTCTCGACTCCACTCTTCCTCGCCTGAGGAAAACGGTATTATAAAATGTCAAAGATTTCCTCCACTCGAGCAAATTTCTCACTCGAGTCGAGTAATGAACTGTCAAAGCTAGGGTACCTCAGGACCTACCTTGAAACCTCCTCGAGAAAGTAAATCGGTGTTTTGCGAAGTTTCGAAAAGTTTTTGTGTACCAATCTGTTGATCTGATTTATGTATAATATTGATGATGTCTATGATGTCAACCTTTATATATTTTTAAAGATGTAATAATTTTTATAGTGACGGAAATTATTTTGTGTGCATTGTCTATGTAAAAAAGAATAATTGCCTTAGAATAAATTTTTTTTCACACGAGTCATTATTGTAATAATGATTTATAGCCTCTAAATGGGTCTCTTTTGAAATCACATCGATCACATCGCCCGCCAGTGCCAACATAAAAAACCAAATTCTCACTCGAGTTACTCCACAGACTGTATTGGTTGCACTTTCTCGAGTACAATGAATAGCGGGACACTAACATAGTCGTTGTCGCGCTTATGTGAGTCACGACTTCATCTTTGGATCTGGATAAGAATTTGCGTCTCAGGAAGAACGTAAGACGTGCTTTTAAAGTGTTTTTAAACACGTGTCGTAAACTATTTTAACAATATTCTATGTAAAACTTGTTTTAGCATAAAAATCACCAACTCGGCGCTACACAATATGAAAGTAAGAAAAGAAAACACAATATGATCGTCATCACAGACAACCTGATACACATCCTGTGACAGGTTCATGCACTTACGGGTAATCAACTGGCGGTTGTAGGCTCACTTAATTATGCGGTATTATGTGAATCATAACATTTAAAGTGCTTGGTTACTTGAGTATGATACCAGCACGACAAACATGTTCGGCGAACACAACACAGCAGATTTTGTCAAATCAAAACCAATATATCACCTGTCAACACAACAGATAAGCCCATCGCCTGTCACCTGCCAATATTTCGGCGCCTCCGCCTCGGCCCGCGCAGCGCTCGCGCACCGGAAGTGACGTAACGGCGCCCGCTGCCATAACTGACGCGGGAGTTGTGCGACAGAGTACAGAGTCACAGAGGATTTATCATAAAAACCCTTTTTTTTGTAAATAACTGTGTTAGGCTGACTTGCACCACTTTATTTGTGGCTTATGTAGCATTTAACTAAAATTCTAAAGGCCTGTGATCAGCAGTGGGCTATGTTTTTATAGGCTGGAGAGAGCCACTGTTTGCAATTGTCAAACTCCCGCATTTATATAAAGAAAGAAAATTTATTGAAGCCGTGCACTTGCGGTACGATTTTTTTGTTTCATCCATCCGCGCTCGCACAAAATTGCGGATTTGGGCCCGAGAGTGCGTTTCGTTCCTAAATCCTAAGTCCTAAAATGTGAAACAAACAAACATAAAATCAATGCGCTGAATAGACTGGCTATTTTGACCAAACTGCAAATGTAAAGGTTAAGATAAGATAAGATAATATAAGATAATATAAGATAATTTATTCAAGGAACATTTTACAGTGACCTTATCACTAAGGCAGTGGTACCCTGCTCCCTAAAAAAGGTTAAAACCTGTGGTTTAGGATAAGCAGTGCTCCTCCGAAAAACATTTTACATTTTCAAGGTCAATACACTAATTTACACAATTAATGTACCTTGTTAATATATTGATATTTAATGAAAAAACTTAAATGAGGTTAGAACTAGGTAATAAAAATGCGTTGTGTGTGTGTGTGTGTGTGTGTGTGCGTGCGTGCGTGCGTGCGTGCGTGCGTGCGTGCGTGCGTGCGTGCGTGCGTGCGTGCGTGCGTGCGTGCGTGCGTGCGTGCGTGCGTGTGTGTGTGTGTGTGTGTGTGTGTGTGTGTGTGTTAACCGTTATAAAGTCTGTTTTGCGAGCTCTTTGTCCCTGGTGAGGGATAACAGAAATTATGTGGGTTATTATTATTTTAATTCCTTATTGCACTTATTAAAAAAGTGAGCGAGAAACCTGTATTGTGGCGACCTTCTTTTCCAGCGAACCTGTAGTTCGTTTCAAGTTCAGTTGCTTGATTTGGTGCTCATGCATGAGTTGGTTCTTCCGTACGTTTTAGTGCCAGTCAATGATACTTAATGTATCATGTCGTGATGGCTGCGTGGACGCAGGCGGACGTGCCGAGGCGAGAATGGGGGTACACACTACTTTTATTACCGGTGTAAAAACAAAGTGTTTAATTGAAGCCTTTACAGTTGGAAATGCTAAGTTAACCCTTTTACAGTCGACAGCACATCCACCTTTTCATGCACATAATACCTACTTAATGATAGAGCTGTGGTAGCGCAGCGGTCGAATGTCAGCCTCACATTCAGGATGTAGTGCGTTCGAATTCCGGCATGTAGCAATGACTTTATTTTCTAAGTTACATTTGCGAAGTTTTTGTGGCAATACCATTCGCTAAGTGAAAGAAAACATTGTGAGGAGACCACAGTGTCAGAGGTGTTCACATACCTCAGCGCTTGAATTTGCCAATCCGCGGTGGGCACGTGTGGTAATTAAGCCCACAGTTTTTCTCAGAGAAGACCTGTGCCCTGCAGTGGGACTTATATAGGATGTGCGACCAAGACGACATGCCAGACGTAACAGCAGCCTTAATCCTTGTACAGTCGACAGCACATGTACCTTCTCATGCGTGCTCTTTACTCAGTGACGTTACGAGTGAAATTGCCGCAAAAATGTTAAGTTTGACCTGTTTGCAACTGACTTTTTAAGTACCGTAGAAGAAAATTACCTGTCAGTGTTGTGACTAAATAGTTATAAAAGACAATGAAATATAATGTCACCTAGGCAACAGTCGACTTGATTAAGAGGCCCTTTCTGTAACAGGCTAGATAGATGCAAACTACCAGTAACTTCATAATTCATTACATTTCTCTCGTTTTGAGACCGGCAGGTTTCTTCACAAGTCAAACAAACCTTTCTTGAAAGATGTGAAGGCCATGTTTACAAACACTCGCTAACTCGATTCAGTGCCATTGACCTATTACGCCCACGTTATTACCGTATTGAACGCAAAAAATGTGTGTCATTGATCGTTGTAGTGTGTCAAGTATGGCTGTGTCGCCCACGCTAACTTGCTAACGTAAGTTTAAAAATATCCTTGGTAATAGCAGACTTTCGCTTTGATGCTTACTGGACTTTAAATTGGCATTGAGTGGCTTGTAAGGGACCATTACACACATTTCTTTATATTTTTATCCGTTAAAGAATGTTTAGCCTAACTCCTGCGTCATTTATCGATTTCTTCTCGCACTGGAAACGGTCTTATCAAGTTGCCCAAATAAGTCTCAGTGTTTCCATCCTTACTATCCTTACTAATCCTTATTAATATTATAAACGCGAAAGTTTGTATGTATGGAGGGATGTTTGTTACTCTTTCACGCAAAATCGGCTGAACGGATCCGGATGAAATTTTGCACAGATAGATTCTAGTCTGGATTAGCACATAGGCAATTTTTTATCCCGGAAAAATACTCATCAAAAGTACTACGCGAACGAAGTCGCGGGCAAGAGCCCGCTAGCAGCAGCTAGTATGTAAATAAAGCTACAAAGGGATGCTCATTACTTGAGTTGTACCTACAGTCGAAAACACATCAACCTTTACATGCATGCACTCTACTTAGTTACGTTACAGGCGACTTTCTAACTAAAATATAAAGGTTGATGTGCTGTTGAGCTACTCTAAGTTTGGTACTCCGTAGTCATTTTAATTAAACTCGCGAAAGATCCCGAAGAGACTTTCGAAGAGCGTTTGCCATTTGTTAAGGTCCTGACAAACTCCTGATCCTAATTAAAAGTATTTTTAATATGTATTACGAAATTTGACGACCATCGAAACAACCCTCTTTTAAGTATTGGCTAACTAACCGGACTAAACATTTACAGAAAGTCACGCCTGTATCTCCAGTGGTAGGCAGAGACCAGGGTAGGCAGATGTATAAATAGATGAGAAATAAAAAAAAAACTGTTCATTTCATATGTAAGCTTGTACCCAAGATTGTAGGAAACAACCTTCGATATACGCTCAGCAATATCCCGTAATACCTATTTTGGGAATACTACGGACGATTTAGCAGGTAAATCTCTGGGTCGGGGTGACTACAAGTTTATCAGTAACTTTGGCTACAGGTTAATGTGCACCCATCTACCTGATCTGGTTTTTTTAGGGAAGCTTTAAAGTCTAGGAAGCTTTCTATCGTTGAACATGGCGGATCAAGCTTCAATGTACCAAGGACACAGTCTTGCCGCTTTCAGTCCATACACACACACACACACAAATACACACACACGCACGCACGCACGCGCGCACTATCTAGTATTATCCAGACCAAATTAATAAGGCTTTGAAAAATAGGACAAAACGCTTCGAGAAAACATAGGTAGGGTCTTTATCTGATATTGACAGATCAGCTGTGTCGCTGTCAGCGGTTTTCGTTGTTGTTCTCGTGCAACAGTCCCTACACTACCTGTGTACTGTCACGGTATAAATCTACTGCACTCGCGGCGTATTGTACGCGAAACCTCGCCGCGGATCCCGTAAGCCTCGTCAAGGACCAAGGACTTTGCGGCCCTTACAGCCATCCGCTTCCAGCGGTTCTCGATTCAGGGCAGGGCTACACGATTGTTTCGTGTCTGAGACGGTTAAATTTGATTCTCTTTATAAACCCCATGGGATTGATTAATTGTGTGCCAATGTCTCCTTTGCGTACATTGTCGCGACAATCCCGCCTGATACCCGTGCTTGAGGCGGATTTTGCGCGGAAACTCGACGCGAATCCCGTAAGTCTTGTCTGGGACCAAGGATTTTGCCGCGCCTCTTTCAGCTCTCCGCTTCCGGTATACCTGATTCAAGGCTGCGTTGCACGATTGTTAAGGTTTTATGGGCCGGTTTCTGAATTGAGAATTTCACTAAGTAAATACTTAAGTAACGTTCTGTCACGCTCTTTTCTGAGAAATTCGAAGAGACAGCACTACAGTTAACTATTTACTTAGCGAAATTCTCATTTCAGAAACTGACCCTAAAACGTTCCAAAGTAATTTTTGAGGCCATTCTACAGGGTTACCTCTAAAATGTGCCCTTCCTGAAACACGACGATTAGAATTTAACAGCTTTGGTTCGATGAAGTTGTACATTTAACGGGTCCCATCTCGATTATTTATTCGGTAAACTTAATGGCCTTAATTGCCGACGTTATAACGTGTATGTAAGAGTATCGCGAGTCATGAAAAAATCTTTGAAGATTTTCTCGGTTATTTTCCGGAATATCAAGGTTTACATAAATTTATGGAACGCGCTTTACGCGCTCTACCTTGCCGCAGCCTCCTGTAAATAATTGTCCTAAATAGAATAAGTTATGTACATTTGTGAAGTTATAGTAGCAATACCACTCGCTAACGGTGAAGGAAAACATCGTGAGGAAACCTGGGTGTCTGAGCTATGCACATACCTCAGCGCTTGAAATCGCCAATCCGCGGTGGGCACGCGTGGTGATTAAGCCCATGCTCTCTCTCTGAGAGAAGGCCTGTGCCCTACAGTGGGACGTATATAGGCTGCTTATATAAATAGAATAATGTCTATTATATTTAACCGAACTAGTCTGAAATAAGTTAATCGCGAAAGTTATCCGTTCTCCTTTGATCTTATAAGGGATAAACATTTTGGTTTCTTTTCTCTGTTATGTCAAAAAGACGTTGCTCTGACGCTCAGCTCAAGCTGTACGTTCATTGGCAAGCGTTCGTACCTTTTTCCTGTACTTCAGTCAGTCTCAGCCATTTCCGGTGCTTCAGACGTACTGTTAGAGGCATTCCTTTAGAATATATTTTAGAGGCTTTATTTCCCACGGCTTAAGAGCTAGTATAGCCTGTTTGAAAAGTCAATCGACTTCTTACGGCGAGCGACATAAATTCTAGTCTCGTGCCTTGGGGGAAGGTATAGATATGTACTGTGGAGTGAGTTCGATTAGATTTTTTTGCTGTTGCTACCCTCCAAGAAACTAGATTTTCTTGAATGTTAAAGGCCGTGGAATCTGATTAAAACGGCTAACTTGGATATAATTATAGAGAAACATGGTAAAACTTTTTGAATTTACGCTGAAATTGCCATTAGAGACGCCTTGGGCGCACCTGAGACCTGATTACGCAAAAGCTTTTGGGTAAAGGCGCGTACGTATGACGAGCTAGCGTAATATTATGATAGCTAGCTTGGATAATGCGGCTTTTTAATTTGTTTTCTTACATTTTTAGGCCTCTTGTGCCTGAACTGTGGCATGTATACTTCCTTCGCTTTTCTTGCACAATGGAAAATAATCTCTTTTACTCAACGACCTAGTCAAGGCGTAAACTTATAACCGATATCACATAAGTTCTTCGATTAAACAGCAGGTTGGCGTCGCTTATAATGTTCGTACAGTCGTTGCTGGATAACAAGTATTTGACAGACGTGTTATATAGTAACATAATAGGTGATATAATAATAACTTTCACACAATACAGTCACTTGACCTGGTCCGAAACTGGGATAACCTGTGTAACTAGACAAGGACTTCACAAACATGAAAATACACCCAGACTGAGGCCATTTGTACAAATTTACGGCGGCCCCCAGTGGGAATCGAAGCCACGACCTCTGTAGCTAAGCGCCTTAACGGCTAGACCAACGAGGCATTCAATTCTGCATTAATTGTATTTATGTCGGGGTGCTAACGTGCAGCATATGTGGTCGCACATTCTATGCCAATATTGGCTATGTCTCACCTGAGACCACAATTGACGAACATGAACGTCACTCTCGATAGTCAGATCCCAGTCGCCTGTGGCCGAATACGGTCGGGATATTATATATCTACATATTATATTATAATAGGGGTTAAAGTATGAAATTGCCGTTTTATTGAAATAGGTTCTTTGAATTGACATAGAATCTTCATGGTTTGAGGTTTTCGAATGAAACTTTTTTCAAATGGTTTCTATGATGTTCTTTTTTTAAAAAATGTGAAACATTTGAATATCGACTTTCAATTGTTTTTGTTATTCAATTTAGACAAGAAAGATGGATACTGCGAAAATTCGAGTGATTATGAGGCACCTATTTTTCGTATTTTTTTATTTTATTGATTTGACGCAAGTGAGTCAATATTGTGGGTAAGGTAACGTTAAACCATGCCGCTAATTCCTGGGTAGTTTGACTAGGGTCGGCTTCCACTATCTCTCTTAATTCATCGTTATTCACCTGTGTGGGCGGTCTTCCTCGTGGCTCGTTCTTTAAGTCAAAATTTCCATCACGAAAGCGTTTAAACCAAAATCGCACGGTGCGTTCATTAGTAGACCCCTCTCCAAACGCAGCATTGATATTGCGGGCTGTTTCTGCCGCGTTAGTTCCGCGTCGGAACTCGTATTCAAAAATCACTCGAATTTTCGCAGTATCCATCTTTCTTGTCTAAATTGAATAACAAAAACAATTGAAAGTCGATTTTCAAATGTTTCACATTTTTTAAAAAAAGAACATCATAGAAACCATTTGAAAAAAGTTTCATTCGAAAACCTCAAACCATGAAGATTCTATGTCAATTCAATGAACCTATTGCAATAAAACGGCAATTTCATACTTTAACCCCTAATATATATTATATATCTATATATTATATAGCCACAAGATGGACAGATGACCTCATCCAAGTGGCAGGAAGGCGCTGGATGCAGGCCGCTTCCAACCGGTCTTTTTGGAAATCCATGGAGGAGGCCTATGTCCAGCAGTGGACTTCTTATGGCTGAATGATGATGATGTTGATTATATATCTGACTAGCACTCTATCTGACCAGTTCTCACTGGAGCCACGGCCTAAATTGCCCCGGCTGGCTTTTGAGCCCAAGCCACTCATTCAGAGGACAACACGTGGGCCAAAAGGGAGAGCGCTATCAAAAGAACTGGAAAATTTCCCTTTGTGATCATTATTACGTTTTCACAAAACGCTTTTGTGTCAAGAGCAATATTTTGCCCGACCTGCCTAACCGCCGAGGGTAATGTTTTCGCCAAACGGTATAGAACTGATGTTTAATTCTAGGGTCGGCAACTAAAGCACTTAGTAAGTGAAATCGTCATTAAATTTCTGTTCGTCACAACATCAATAATTAAAATATAGTAGTTTGCTTAATTTTTGTAAAAAAAAAGTATGTTCAATTCATTGTTTCATGACAGGTTTCCGTTAATGTAATAAAGATAATAAAAATGTTATAGAGAATGTTTATAATAGGTTTTTTCACTGCTTTAAAAAATAGTGTTTTGGACTTATGTGCTTTAGTCCGCCAACCCTAGAATTTATATGTTAGATTTTGCTTAACCAAAGTCACAAAAAATTGAGCCCTGGTACATATTCTTCCTCATCAAATATACTCTTCATCTTAGCTACATAGCTTAGGGCGACATGCCTCAAGTCACTGGATAAGTAAATAGATAAATTGGTATCCAGGGACAAACGAATAAATAACTGATTGACAGAGTTGTCAGTCATACAATTTTTCTATGGATAGGTGCAAATGCCATGGTTCAAGACGTTTTCGGATTAATTCACTGGATAGATCTTAGCCCTGGATAAACCGTTAGATAGTACTGTCAGATGTGTTGGCGCAAGCCTTAGTGGATGATTATACGAATTAGCGGAAAAAAGTAAATGATAATAAAAAAACCGGACAAGTGCGAGTCGGACTCGCTCACCGAGGGTTCCGTATAAATTTTTAGGTACTTACAGTAGGTTCAGGAATCGAATTTCACAGTTTCCCGAACTTAAAAAACAATTTTTTTTATTATTTAATTACAAATGTATAGTTTCGGGTTTTTCCCTGTACTTGTAGTATACGACGATATTACTTGCCAAATTTCATAGTTGTAGGTCAACGAAAAGTATCAATTTTGATTCCATTGAGAGCGTCGAAATATACGTTTTATGCAGCATAAACGGCCGTAACTTTTTTTTACGTTAACTTAACCCTTCACCCTTGAAGCTGTGAAAAAACCCTACTGTAGACCTGAGTATATGGTTTTAATTTCAACTCGATACCTCCACGGGTTCCCGAGACAACGGGTCTTGACAGACAGACGGACGGACGGACAACAAAGTGATTCTAAAGGGGTTCCGTTTTTCCTTTTGAGGTACGGAACACTAAAAACTGAGAAAATTAAGCTGAAGCTTTACCGTGTCTATTTCTCTTCAGCGATTGGGTAATTTATTTTTTTAATTCTTTTTGTGCATAATTTCTCTTTGTATTATGTAGCTTTTGATCATAGTTAATAACAGATTCTTCTGACTTGTCGTTATTATAGCAATTGAAATAATATTTTTTAAAGGGATTTCCTTAATCTACCATATCAACGTTAAAGATCAGACTATGAAAGCAAATTACTCTGTCAGGCACAAGTCACAATCCTATTCATCCGCAAAGAAAATCTCGTCCAGACTTAACCACTCCATTTCGCTTTTGCATTTCAAATCGGACTTGCAATTTCTCATCCAGGTCAAATCATCGAGTGTGTGATACAAAAATATTGTGGGATATCATTTAGGCATAACAAAGAGACTAGGTCATTGTTCGTTTTTCACCGGTGCATGCGACAGGTGCAAATTGGATAGCAAGTTATTTCAATGCACGGTGCGACCGAACGATACGATTTGTGAGTCTTTTTTTAAACATATAATCAACCTCATCATCCAGATACAAGAACTGCTGGACATAGGCCTCCTCCATGGATTTCTAAAAAGATCGGTTGGAAGCGGAATGCATCCAGCGTCCTCCTGGCACTTGGATGAGGTCATCTGTCCATCTTGTGGCTGGTCGTCCAACGCTGCGCTTGCCGATATGTGGTCTCCATTCGAGAACTTTTCGGCCCCATCGGCCATCAGTTCTGCGTGCTATGTGCGCTGCCCACTACCACTTCAACTTACTAATCCGCTAGGCTATATCGACGACATTCGTTCGTCATATAAACATATAATATACTATTTTAAAATTCAGTCAACTGCTGTTTAACCTTTACATTTTTCTTGCATATTCGCCATGCAAGACTTCGCAGACTACTTAATTTTTGTTGCAAATACGTTAAATTCTGCTATCCACTGTGCTAAATAACAAGTTTTCCTCATTAGTTTCATTTAACTAGCAAAAGACTTTCAAGGTGGCACGCGTACCTCATCCAACTATGAACGTAAATTGTACCTGTGACAGGTAATAGCCGTTCTTTATGATTCACTCGCGGTAAATTAGGTATTCAAAGCCATATATGCAAACGTTTACGAGGAATTGTGACCAAAATATCTGATACCCGTCTCTATTTAAAAAAAAAAACAGACTTGTTCTGGTTACTAAAGTTAAACATTTTGCAGTACTTGCATGGTATTTTGAATCATCAATGCTGGTAGATCTTTAGATTGGTCAATGGTTTTCCGCCTTTTGGGTAAACAGAAATGTATTTGCGTTGCGTCCTCAAGGGATACAGCAACATAGATGCACTTTCAGAAATCTCAAGTCTAACTTACCTATTTATTTTTCTTTAATAAGTTTAGATACACTTATGCAAATAGAATACTACTAAGTTCATGTCAAAATTATGTACCTAATAATTTTTTTATTTCCTATTAAAATTGCTTAAGTTTTAGCATGACAAACAAAATTAATATAAATTAGGATACATAAAAGTAGAATATTACTATTGTCACTTTTTGACTTTTACTGATCTCATTAACCTCCATGATATAATCAACGAACCTACAAACGTACTACAGTTCATCTACGATCACTTTGTGAGAGCTGTTACTGGACCTGCAGTACAGAGATGATGATGATGATGTACATTTTATTTCTTATGTAACGTCCTGTTTATGTTTCGTCGTATGCAATAAAGTTTAATGAATCAATTACTGTTTTTACGTTAAAAAAACCGACCAAGTGCATGTCGGCCCACGCGCCATGTAGGGTTCCGTAGAAAGAGGGTTTTTTATGTGCATTACAGAACTAACAACTTCATCAAAGTCATTTTCAATGGATTTTGTACGAAATTTTACTTTTATAAGTTGGTTGCCTATTACTCATCATCATCATCATCATCAGCCACTCGACGCCCACTGCAGGACACAGGCCTCCTTCATGGTTTTCCTAACCATGAAGGGTTTTGCCATAATCGCCACGCTTGGCAGGCGGGTTGGCGATCGCAGTATGCTGTTGAAATCTCAGGAAGACGCTGCTGCCCGTCTCTTGGTAATTGATTTCCTTAGTCGCCTTCTACGACATCCACGGAAGGAAATGGAGTGACGCAATTCTTAATCCGCCGCCACACGGAACTATTACTCGTTAACTAGTAAAGCCTACTTAGCCGTGATACTTTCCCTTTTAAGTTCATTATATGTGCTACTACCCTGATTTTTTTCACATTTCTACAATCAACCGTTTAGACAGGATGATGGGGGGGCTAATCGGACAAAAATTTTGCGCTTCAATGCTTAATATTTCGCAAACGGAACCCTAATAAAAAAATGGTCTTCCCACACCCACAATCTTTTTCAACGACCAATCCAACGATGCCCCACATGATGGCGTAGACGAGAAAAAAAATCATCCCCACTTTTCATGTTAGGGGAGGTACAGTAAAAAAAAATCCAACATTTTATTCTTTAACGTAATCGGCGTGATAAATATCTATACACATGCCAAATTACAGCTTTCTAGTACCACCAGTGTTTGCGCTAGGCCGCGGACGGACGGACAGACTGACAGACAGACAGACGGACATGGCGAAACTATAAGGCTTCATTGTCCAAAAATTTTAAATGCTCGGGCTGGTCAAAAATAAGTATTCAGTTCACTCCCCCAAAACGAAGCGACTGCTCTCTTTAAAGTTAATTGGCCTAACATGTTCCACACGCAGCGCTGTGTTGTGTTCGCTGAATATTTGACATAATAATTAACGTGCCCATCTGCCTATGACGTCACCGTAATGGAAACGTGGGGCGGATTCAAGCGGGGCCCGCGAGATGTACATCATCCTTGAAACCACCCTAAGCTGATGATATGCATCTATAACAGTATCATCCCACTGAAATTAATAACCTACAAAGATTATCAAGCTGTCACGTTCGCCGAAATATCGATGTACAATAGGGCAAAAAGTTACTAGAGTGACGACCACGTAGAGGTGTGGCCTTATGCCTTCCTAGACCGATGATGTAAAGCAGATTACCTGTGTTGGTTAAATAGAGATGACTGACGACCGAAATTATTGGCGTATCTAAGGAAAGGCCTGTGTCAAGTGATACATCGTGACATGATTGTATTGGATGGATAAATTGGACCGTGTTACGTGTCAAACACATTCCAACCCACAATGAGTATTTTGCATTTACTCGAAAGTTAGGTACTTACTGATGGTTGGAATGTTTCTGCGTAACACAATTTTGCAGGTGAATTTGCCGTTTAATTCTACAGACCAATATGATTCGGCCTAGTAAGCTTCCTAATTTAATAGAATAATGCAATTTAGCATTAGTGTACGTTAAACATTATGGATACTCTTACGACGGTTATCTTAACTAACACGATCTAGCTCTTCAAGCCTTCAAATCATTGTATCATCCGCCTTATACTGAAAACTGGGCCATAAATAAGTGATTCAAGTCCCAAGATTCTAATTCTGTGCTTTATGCATCCGAAATTCAGCCCTGTACTCCAAGCCTCTAACACTAAGTAGCTAAACGCAGAAAGTACCCACTCAGTTTTAAATTAAATTCACCTACGGTGGGTAGAAGAGAAAATAAATATAAAACAAAAAACCGGAGAAGTGCAAGTCGGACTCGCCCACCCAGGGTTCCGTACAAATTTGTAGGTATCTACATATTATAAGTAGTTCTTTTATGCAATATACGAATGAAATGTAATATACGTGTTTTGCTGCTTAAGCGGCCGTATCTTTTTTACGTTAACTTAGAAGTTTGATTTTTCACAGTTTCAAGGGTCTGTATACCTGTGAGTATATGGTTTTAATTTCAGCTCGATACCTCCACGCGTTCCCGAGATAAAGGGTACTTGACATACAGACGGACGGACAACAAAGTGATCCTAAGGGAGTTCCGTTTTTTCCTTTTGAGGTACATAAGCAGCCTATATACGTCCCACTGTAGGGCACAGGACTTCTCTCAGAGAGAGAGTATGGGCTTAAAGCGCGGATTGGCGATTTCAAGCGCTGAGGTATGTGAATAGCTCAGACACCCAGGTTTCCTCACGATGTTTTCCTTCACCGTTAGCGAATGGTATTGCTACTATAACTTCACAAATGTACATAACTTAAAAAGAAAAGTCATAAGTAAATGCCCGCACAAGGAATCTAACCAGGGTCTCCCGCTTCCGAGTCTAATGTTCTACCCACTAGGCTCACCGCTCAGTCCTAAAAATAAGTTTTTTTTTTGCCAAATCACAAAAACATTTTTTACATTATATTTTTTTGTTTATACTCTATCTTATGAACGGCAATACGTTGCAAACTTGGTGTCACCATTAAAGTTCTAGTGTGGTGTAAACGTGTGCGGTCCCGTTGTATTGGTATACTGAGTGTACTCTCTAGTATATTATTCTCTCTTGTCGACGTAACTCGCCTGCATAATACAGCCGCCCCTATTCAGCACACTGCCTATATTGAAATAGTGTTGATTGCATTTGATGAACAATATGCAAGACCCACTTGCACAAAGTGAATTGCTGATAGAGTTCAAGTTCAGATCGTGTTCGAGATTGGAACTGTGTGTTAATTGAGTAGTTAATGTGTTTAATTTGGTTGTTTATAACACAGTTTACTTGTTTAAAGACAAGTGTTGTTCAGTAATTATAGATTTTGACCCGTGAATAATCAGCTCTTGGATTTTCTTTTTGTAGGTCCCTCGGGAGGGTCACTGGGAGTGTAAATATATATTCGAAAAACGGTTTTTCATAAATGACTCTGCCATTTTTTATTTTACAGTAGAACCGTGAGGACAAAAATCTAGAAACATAAACGTGACGCTACAGACTTTAATGATGGGTAGAAAGGATAAAAGTATTGTTTTTTTTTTTTCAAAATAAGTAATCATAAATTTTATCTATGTTTCGGCAAGTCTTCATCATCAACCCATTATGTCCCCACCGAGGGGCACGGGTCTCTTCCCTGAGGAAGGTATAGGCCATACTCCACCACGGGGGCCAAGTCCGGATTGGTGGAGGCTTGTAGACTAGTGGCTCGTCTACTGTCAGAAGTTGTCAAGCCGCCCTAAGGCCTCTGACTTGGCTTAACGACTGCCATCTATCGACGGCAGCCGGCACCAACAGCTTAACGTGCCTTGCGAAGCACGGAACCGCTCGGAAAAATGCCACTAGCGTTAGGCATAGACGGCGACCCATCCATGCACTGAACGCGCCCTGTGTTGCTTAACCTTCGTGATCGTTTAAGATCATTCAGGCAGCCGGGGCTACGAGTGAAACAGCAAGTTCGGCAAGTCTAATTTTATCAAAATACCCAAAGCCGTGATACAGGCTCGCCTAGTTTTGTTTTCGATGTGAAAATATAATAGTACAATCACACCTACTGAGTTCAATGTATTTTTTGTGCAGACTTTCGTTGCACAAACAATTTCTTATTCTTAAATATGAAAATAGGGAAAGATTGTTTTCATCACGGCGTGGTCGGGTGTCACAACCGCGGAAAAATTATTTAGAATTGCACTGATCTAACAATGATGTCCAGAGCCGACTGCCAGCAATAAAATGCAATAGATGAGAGCCACTTAGAAGAACACAAACGAAGGCTGTAATGATAACGTTGTTGAATAATTCCATCTGACCTAACAATGCAAATTGTTTAAAGCTTCCGAATTCCATTGCGCCTGTCACACCCAGCAACAAAGCCGGAACAATATCACAATCCGGGGAGAGTGAATACTTATAATTACTTGGACAACTGCAGACGATTTGTAAAGAACAGCTGTTGTGCAGTCGACAGTACATCAAACTGTACACTCCGCTTCTTCTTAGCGTGTTGATGGCTAAACAAATTTTATTAAAGTCTTTATGAAACAGAACTGTGCGAACTGCGTTATCAGTTGCAATCATTAGGTCTTCCTGAGTGCAGGTGTTAGGGCACGCAGGGCACGATGAAAGATTGTCTGAGAAGTACCGTAAAAACGGTACAAATTATCGTTGCCCCCAACAGACGTGTTACCCTTGCTTCGGCCGACACGAGTCCGCAGCCGCTTCAGGGTTCAGTTCACTTCGCTTAGTATGGGACTTAATAAAAAAGTAAAGGTAGCTTCAGAACCTCAGAGTAGATCAGTAGACAGAACATGACTGTATGACGCTCGTTCGCTTTTCTGGACCGAAACCATGTCAGAGTTATATGATAAGTTTTGTATCGAAAGCGTTTCGATGGTCTGGCGTACCCGACCAAACCACGGCGGCATGCATTTAGGAAAATGCCGCCGTGGTTTGGTCGTTTAAAGGAGGACGTATTTCAACAGAAATTTCTTGTCGTCAGCCTGGACATTTCGGAATGTTAAATCCTATCCTACTAATATTATAAACGTGAAAGTTTGTGAAGATGTTTGGATTTTTGTTACTCAATCACGCAATAACGGCTGAACAGATTTACATGAAACTTGGCTTACAGATAAACTAAGACCTGACTTGAGACATAGCATACTTGATATCCCGGTTATGCGTTCCCGCGAGATAATATTTATTTTAAGTTTGAAATAGATGGCGTTGTGCGAGCCAACGTTGTGTTTCAAAAATAGATGGCGTTGTGCAAGAATCGTATAAACGGATTCTGTGGCGGTACGAAGTTCGCCAGGACAGGTAGTAGAGAATATGCGTTAAATAAGTAGCCGCCACCACCAATCGTAAAGAAGAGTATTTAAAAATAATCTGTGTCATTTCTTAACGTACTTGCTGTATGTTTTAACGAATCCTTCTATTTCGACATGGATATAAGGGATGTAGCTGTATCATAGAAAGTTACACAAACAATTATAGCTGCGGTATAGCAGCGAAAGATTTAAATTCGGACACACTACAATGGCGTGAAATTGTCCAGCTAATCCACCGTATTATGGCCAACAATATTAGCCAAACAACGACCTTTCCAGCCCAACTAATAGTTTGAATCCACTGGTCAATTTAAGTGGTCGTCATCCGCAGAACCGTGACCCATCTGGTCAAACGTTTAATATGGTTTAAGAGGTCAACCTAAGTAGCCATGTCTACTTGTCTAGAGGCGGCAAATTGACGTGACTAAATAAGTTTGCATGATAATCAATTTGAGAGACTTCGTTGTGGTCATTAGCGTCACAATTAAAATATTTACGTGATTCGGTGTCAGTCTTTCAGATAATTTTTTGCTAGTATGTAACTCAAGAATTCTGTCATAATTTCTGTGATGCGTTTTAGAACTTCTACGATCATCGGTAATGTTGGTTCAGAAAAGGCCTCAGTCTGGGTGTATTTCCATGTTTGTGATGTCCTGGTCCGGTTACCATAGCACAGGGTATCCTAGGTTAGGACCAGGACAAGTGATTGTATTGTGTGGAAGTTATTTCTAGGATGTTTTTCTTAGCTTCACATCGTGAGCGAACCCGCGGACTAGTTGACTCCGCACGTTATTGACACTATCTTTCAAGGTGAGAGGATAGCATGATTGCTAAGTAAGCTTTTTTTCGGCTGGCAACCCCAGACCGAACAGCTGACTTCAAAAGCAGCTCAGTAGTTTTTATTTATTATAATTGATATTTTTAGTGTATTTCGAGTCCAGTTGAACGTAAATTCATTTAGCAATACATAGTAGTGAAGTGTGAATCAAAGTTCCTAGCGAAAATCAAAATAATACCAGAAAAACGTACTATAATTGTACCGAGCGGCCGAACTGTCAAACGGTTCGAATTGCAACGACTAAATCGGGGAAGTATTGTTTTAATACTGTATTTTACGCCTCATACTACACTTAATACTGCTTAAACAAACTGTAAATAACCTCACGTACGTGAGACACGTCCCATACAAACACTTCGGCTCGGTTTTGGCTCTCTTTACTTGACGAAAAGTGGAAGCGAAGTTGAGACAAAACAACTAGCCTCAGCCATCACAAACATACACTCAACACCTATAAACGTGCCATCAAATCGTCATCAGTCAATATCATCTTACACGGTCAGATACTGACACCGATTCCCGGTTTTTTTTCAGGTAACAGTAGCATGCTGACCCGAAGCAAGATGACTGCACGCGATATGGAGCTGAGGCTAAAGGCGACCCTGCTCGAGCTCAAAAAGAGCAAGGAGCTGTGTGACTCGCTTCTTCAAGAACGAGAGGAAAGTGAAGAGGAGATCCATAAACAAAATAAAACCAACTCAGCACTGAAAGAAGAGCTCAATGAATTGGACATCCAGTGCCAGGACTTAATTGCCCAGCGGGATGAGTTGCAACATCAAGTGAAATCATTTAACAAATGCCATGATGTCCACGATGTAGCGCTACAGCGCATACGCTCGCTTGAACACCAGCTTGCTGAGGCACATCACGAGCTTCAGCAAATAAGTGAGCAGGAACAACACAAAGAGAGCGCTAGAACTATGGCTCTATATAATGAAGTTATGAGTGACACAGGGATACCAACTGTCGACCTTACCACAGCCAGTGATAAGTCTTGCACTATGCAGAATAGCAGTAGCATGAAAATGAACAGTGTAAACAAAATCAAGAAGTATATTAAAACAAAAAAGTACATTCAGAAGGTACAGAAACTAATTAAACGAAGCCGAAGGAGTTTAGAAAGTGTACCAATTCACCGTCAAAAACTACAGTTAGAAACGGAAATGGCTGAATGTCAGAAGGAGTTATTCACCAGCAACGTGGACCACGAGCTAGCGATGGCTGAACTACAACTACAAGTCGAAGATCTGCAGTATCAATTACTGGACATCACCTGCAAGTACTCGGCTACGCAAACTCAGTATAATGACAGCATTTCAGCGATGAATGGGTTGATTGCACTCAGCAAAAGCAATCTGGAACGTGTCGAGTCCAACTCTATCCAGGATTTGGAAGACTCAGAAGACAGACCAAGTTTGTTACCACTGCCACTAACATTGAATGTGCTTACACACTCAGCCCCTATACAGCTGAGCTCCATGCAGCCTCGGAGCAATGGAACGGGCAGTCAGAAGCCATGCTTGTCTCCACTATGCCCAGTGCCCGACACACTGGCCCCTTTACTGCTGGATCTGGCACAACAGCATGGAGGTGAGCAAAGTGGACCGCCTGCACCAACAAATGCGACAGTGGAGACCAATGTGCCATCAACCTGTGATGCAAAACTTGATGGACAAGCCACGACTAGATTGACCAGAAGTGATGATGCCTCTTACAAGACGATAATTTTTTCAGATAAGATAGGTGTAGGTTTAGGTAGCAGGCTGCAGTTCAATTTAAAGCAGCATGTAGAAAACATATGTATGCCTAATGCCTCTTATATGCAATTAGTCAACGCTTTGCTCAGCAAACAATATGATAGAAATACTACTATTGTATTATTAATGGGGAACAGCACAGGGATTCAAGAAAGTGACTTGATAAATTACTTTGAGTCCATATTAGTTTTGAATGTAAGGAAAATCATTATCTGTGCTTTTCCCTATTCAAAAACGTTGTCTGAGACACAGAATGCCCGGATAGGTAAACTTAACCGGCTATTGTATAACATGACCTTTGGTCATAGAGACCAAGTACTTTATTTTGATACGAATAACTTTATTCGAAATTTTATATTGACTAGGGACACAATGCATGTGCCCCTTTCTTCAAAGAGACAGATTGCCAAATTGTTGGCATTCAATATTTACGACCCAATTATTGTTAAGACAATAAAACAGGTACCTGTAGTCAATACAAACTGTAGAAAAAGTTCTACTAGTAAACCTCTGTATTCGGAGGCTTTAAAAAAACATAGCATAAATAAGTTAAGCTTGACTGCTGATTTAAACTGTCAGCGCAGACCACAGAAAAGCCCCCCCTAAAGAAATTAATTTTAGCTAATCAGAACATACAGGGTGGCTTTTCTGGAAAGTTACTAGAGTTAGAATTATTTTTAGAACAACATGAAGTTGACATACTTTGTGTCACAGAGCACTGGCTACTAGAGACTCAAATGAATTTTACTGTACATAACTATCAAATAGCCAGTTGCTACAATAGAAAGTCTTTACTGCATGGGGGATCTTTAATACTAGTAAAAGATAGTTTAAAATTTAAACAAAGGAAAGACATTTGTAGGCTTTCTGTTGAAAAAGTAATTGAGCTGTCATGTGTTGAATTGTCTAAACACATTGTAGTAAGCTTATACAGGCCCCCTACCAGCGATTACAGTATATTCGAATCGGTATTAGAGGATGTATTAAAAGTAGCTTCCAGTAGTAATAAGAAAGTTATAGTGTGTGGTGATTTTAATATCGACCTGCTAATAGATTCCCCTTTGACAACTAAATTACAAATTATTTTTAAATCATTCAATTTAGTCCATATTTTTTTAGAGCCCACCAGGATTACTGAAACTACTGCTACTTGTCTCGATAACGTCTATTGCGATTGCAATTTTTTTGATTACTCCACAGTGAATTGCTTAAAGTCAGATCACAGTGGTCAAATTGTAAATTTTGAAATAGATTCAGAAAAATCTAAGCAAGTTATTCTATGCAGGCCCATTACAAGTAAAAAACTAGAATCATTTAAATTACATCTTCAAAGTAGCTTAACTGCTCATAAAGGTAAAACCCTAAATGCTAACGCCCATTACGAAGACTTCTTTAGAGTCGTTTCAGTTCATTTTGAAAATGTTTTTAAATTAAGAGAATTACCTAGCAATGAAAATAAAGTAGGGTTTAATGAATGGGCCACTGCGGGCATCCGAAAAAGTAGAAACACACTGTATGCATTGTATGAGAAAAAAACATACACATATGACCACAGTTTTATAGAGTATGTTAAACTATATTCTAAATTATTCAGGGCCGTCTGCCACAAAGCTAAATGCGAACATATAAAGAAACAAATCCTCCAGTCTTCAAATAAATCTAAAACAATCTGGACTATTATAAATAGGGAAACTGGTAAAGCCAAATCAGGAGATCGCGAATTTTCTCTAAAGATAGATGATAAAGTAATAACATCAAATGAGGACATTGCTGCGGCCTTTGAACAATTCTTTACAAATGTTCCAATTGAAACTACGGCTCCTTTAGATTCGTCTCCTGATCTTGCTGCAAGTTTATTAAAAGACAATGTCCCCTCGTGCGGTTACGAGTTTTCGTTCGACTTCATTAATCCCCATAGCGTAATTAAAGCGTTTAAACTATTAAATCTTAAAAAAACGGAAGATTTGTGGGGAATGTCAGTAATCATAGTTAGTTCAGTAATAGATGTCCTCGCTTCTCACTTAGCAAAAATTTTTAACAAATGTGTAGGTGAGGGTACATTCCCTGACCTAATGAAATACAGTAGGCTCGTTCCGTTGTTTAAAAGTGGCGATAGGCATGATCCCACAAATTTCAGACCAGTCTCGATCCTACCCGTATTGAGCAAAATATTCGAAAAGATTGTTTTAGTTCAACTACTTACGCACTTTAATAATTATCAACTTCTCCATAACCAGCAGTTCGGCTTCACGCAGGGACGGTCGACGACGGACGCTGGTGTCTTGCTAGTTAAACATATTTATAGTGCATGGGAGGATCGTAGGGATGCTATAGGTGTTTTTTGTGACTTGTCAAAGGCATTTGATTGCGTGGACCACGAGACACTTTTGGTAAAACTAGAGCATTACGGAGTAAAGGGGAAAGGTTTAGAACTGATGAGATCTTATCTAAAAGGAAGGGTTCAAAAAGCGGACATAAATCGTATAAAATCCACAGGTTCACAAATAAAAATGGGAGTACCACAGGGATCAATTTTGGGGCCGTTCCTTTTCCTTGTATACGTAAATGATTTGCCGTTTATGGTACAAAACATGTCCGAGATAGTATTATTTGCAGATGACACGTCACTTATTTTTAAAATTAAGAGACAAGAAAATAATCTTGACGATGCAAATGATGCTCTCTCGCGTGTGTTGGATTGGTTCACGGCAAATAATCTGCTTCTAAATTCCAAAAAGACAAAATGTATAAAGTTTACCTTACCAAACGTAAGATTAGTTGAAAACAACATTGTACTCGGAAAAGAAAAACTAGAATTTGTAGAAGATACCGTTTTTCTAGGCATCAC
Organism: Yponomeuta malinellus; assembly: GCA_947308005.1. Taxonomy (NCBI): domain Eukaryota; kingdom Metazoa; phylum Arthropoda; class Insecta; order Lepidoptera; family Yponomeutidae; genus Yponomeuta; species Yponomeuta malinellus. Next base: position 5,434,728 of record OX371019.1, read on the forward strand.
AATCGATTCAAAATTGCAATGGGGTCCTCATATTGTAAAACTAGCACACAGGCTTAGTTCTGCAGCATATGCAGTCAAAAGAATTAGAGAGCTCACTGACGTTGCAACTGCTAGGCTTGTTTATTTTAGTTACTTCCACAGTATTATGTCCTACGGCATACTACTGTGGGGTCGGGCAGCAGACATTGAGACGATCTTCATCTTACAGAAGAGAGCCATCCGATTTATTTACAAGTTAGGTAGTAGGGATTCGCTAAGAGATTTCTTCAAAGAAACCAACATCTTAACAGTTGCATGTCAATACATTTATGAAAATATTATGTACGTTAGAAAAAATATCAAAGACTTCGAAAATGTTGGTGGCCACCATAATTTTAATACTAGAAATAAACATAAATTGTCATTTCCACTATTTAGACTTGCAAAAGTTAACACATCCTTTATGGGGCACTGTATAAGGTTCTACAACAAAATTCCTCAAGATATATTAGAGTTACCTACAACGCGATTTAAAAAATGTGTTAAGCACATTCTGTGCAAAAAGGCTTACTATAACATCAAGGATTACTTAGAAGACAAAGATGTTTGGCATTAAACAGTAGATTAATATTATTTAAAGGACGATTGTGACTAGTGTTCAACACATTCATGACTAATATTTTAAGTTGAAAACTCTGTTAATTAAGTTAAAACGTGTTTTGAAAAGAATAAATGTGGAGTTTCTTTGTTAGTTTCTTCTCCACATAATCCATTAATTGTGAAACTAACAACTTTGACGTTCATTAAGTAAACATTCTGTTTTTACAATGAATAAAAATATTTGAATTTGAATTTGAATTTGAATTTGCTACATCGTTAACAAAGTTTTGTGGCGTCTGAGTGGTCACTTCACTTACATATCTAGTGTAGGTACCACTGAACGATGTATTCTAACATAGCTGTAAAAGTTTATATAGGTTTTATTTGGCGGATTCACGTAACTTGAACTTTACTTCCATTGCTCGCAAAATATGGCATAGACTAAGCAACGACTATAGAGAACAGATACTGGCACTCTGCTGGTAAATGTGTCCCACCCATCCGTTACACTGAACAAAAACAACTTTTCTTGAGAATTGTGTGTGTGTGGTCTTTACCAGTTTATATAGAGTGCTCCGCTCCAATAAAAAATCATAATAATATGCTTAAATAATAATAATAATAAAAGGGCGTCCTTTCTTGCTTGTTTTTGGGGTTCCGTACCCAAAAGGTACGGGACCCTATTACTAAGACTCCACTGTCCGTCTGTCGGTCTGTCACCAGGCTGTATCTCATGAACCGTCATAGCTAGACAGTTGAAATTTTCACAGATGATGTATTTCTGTTGCCGCTATAACAAAAATTACTAAAAACAGAATAAAATAAATATTTAAGGGGGGCTCCCATACACCAAACATAATTTGTTTTTTGCCGTTTTTTGCTCGATATTAATAGCGGCAAGAGGTGTACGCTTGAAATATTCAAACGTTGTATAGATAATAGTAAGGAACTCTTCGAGTCCGACTCGCACATGGCCAGTTTTTTTGTTACACTTTGTTGAATAAAATACAAATTGTAGCTCTTAAAAGAACAAAATTGTCTTCAATTGCGTGCGATTTTTAAATCTAGAAGGGAGAGGAAAAGATATTCTCATGTGACATTTTCAGTAAGACACCGAGAATTCTCTGGCCTCACGAAATTCCTTGGTGTCGTCTGAGGTGATTGGCGATGTTGTTAACATTCCAACTGAACTTTTGAACGTGAAATATGCGCGCTCCAGCAATCTCCTAACGTAGGATACTGAAAAGACCAGTTTTTAACATAAAGGTAAAAAACCCCAAATCCCCACCGAGACAATCCAAAATTCATAAACGAATTTAATAATTTAACGGGCCTAATCGCGATCGTTTATTAAATACATAAACTCACATTTAAGGGGTAGTGAGAGTCTAGGGTTGCAGCTTGCCACAGTCCCGGCAGACCTCTTTCTCTTGTTGTTTATTTCGGTAACATGTATAACTAAGTCTTAAATACTAATCCGAAATCCATTTACCACGCGCGATGACCTTAGTAATCAAGTGCATGCGGTGGCCATCTTGCATGGTGTCGCGCCAGGTGCGCGCGCGCATCTGCTGTTTGCAGAAGACGCGGCGCACGTGCACTGCAGATATAGTGTCTGCTATGCGCACGTCGTGAACCCGTGAGGGTTTTGTACTTAGAACAGTCAGAAGCGACGGATACTAGGTACGAGTTTAAACTGCTCTACTAAGCTGTCAAATTCTTGATCTGGTGCCGTCAAAATTGAATCGAATTGAAAGTGTTCTGTGGAGGTTATTGGTTTGTGTTTTGTTTGCTATCGGTAATGTTTGTGTCTTGGAATATAATTATTTTTTATTTATTAGGAGATATTATGTCTATATCTACCGCTTCTGCTAGATCTTGGACTCTCTTACGGTAAAGGAAAACATCGTGAGGAAACCCCGAGATTCTGAGGTGTTCATATCTTCATAAGTTAAAGGAAATAACAATACAATTTAGGACCCCTAAATTGTATTGTTATTTCCTTTTACTTTTTGCAGCGTTTGCGGACCCACTATACGTCGCCGCTTAAAACTACACGAAGACTCAAACCTATTGTATAACAGCGCACAGTTTACACTAGCCACCCGATATTGTTGTCATATTGCATAACCTCTTGTGTGTTCGTATAATGGCCTGTATTTGGTCTGCACTGAAGTACAGCTGCGTTCCTATTGTTACAAGAATACGGAATAAGTCTGCTGTGTGCCCTCCTTCCACTTTGATCCACTGTATAGCGGACTGGGTTGTGGGAATGTATGATTGTACCGGTTCCCTTATATTTAATTTTATGCTAAGGTTTTGCAGGTCTAGAATTGTGTATTGCAGTATTGAAGAATATAAGAGTAATGTTGTGTTGTTTTTTCGAGATGTTCACATTTAAGTAGTTTTAAAAGGTCTCAAAGCAATTTAATTTAATTTAAATTGAATTCGAATTGAATTATGTGTAATTTTCTTTTTTATGTACAATAAAGTGTTCTCTATAAATCTTAATTTATTTTCTTAACATAGAACTTACAATTGAAATAATTAAGTTAATCATAAGTACAAGCAATACCACATGTGTTAAAATCTCTACAACACCTAGGTTAACTGGAAGATACTGCTTTCATCATTAAGTTCGCCTTTGTAATGATTAATCAATTCGCAGGGCACAGGAAAATAAAAGGGTCGGTTGCTCTGTGATCTTGACGTGAGGTGTCAGGATATTTGTACCACAGTATTATTTTTTATTTATTTGTCTATTTGACTTAGTCCGAAGAATTCTAAGTCTCATACTAATAGTATTTTCTGAGGTTAACACGAGCACTAGGCATAATAAAACTGAATTTTAACGGATATTTACTCGTTTACTTTTCCATTTTACAATTTTCCGACAGTTTACCTCCCTCGGCAAAATTGTTAAGTTACGTTCCAAAAATATTTGGCTAATTTTTAAATTTAAATTGGCACTACAATAATTTTATATAAACTCAAAAATACTGATTATTAGTTCTTGAAATTAAAATTCAATCTACAAAACAATTATTTTATATAAACTCAAAAATATTGATTCTTAGCTATTGAAAGTATAATTAAATCTACAGTCACACTTCTAGCAATTCGTTCTCAATTTCTCATGCAATTAAGCACTGGTCCCCATGCTGTAGCTATGTTCCCACCACGATCTCTATCAAAATTTGGATAGCGGCGGATCTCTATTGCCTCGCGTATTATTCAACAGAAACGGTCCTCTCGTGCTAGAACTTGAACTTTATCAAAATGAATGAAGTGGTTGGTACATAGTCTCATACTAATGTGACTGTAATGTAGTGGGTGACTCAAAATATGACCAATAAGGTTTAACGCAGCAGCAATCGAGATCAGCTAGAGATCTTCTCAGCTATCAGGATCAAATTAGGTTCGTACCAATAAATGTATCAGGTCCACTTTGTTCTTATAATTCCATCTTCTGGTGGCTATGAAAAGAGGGATAAAACATAAATTCAGCATTCCACAAAACGCCATTTAACTCTCAACCGTATCGGCGGGGAAGAAAAGTGACTGCTTCTATAAAACAATTGCGGATTGTTTCCTGATTTGAATTTCAAAGAAGTCACGATCCAATTCCACTTATAAGGAGTGACGTCACAGACACCGCAAATCGTCGAGAACGCGACACGTCTAAACCTTATTAGTTGTAACCTAACACAGAACGAAAAGGTAGATGAAACAGAAGTACCGTCAGTAAAAAAGCGGGAAACATACATGGGTATTAACACGGCAGAGAGGAAAGAAACACATAATTTTAAACGTTCTGTACCCGAAGAGTGCCAAACGGGACCCTATTACTAAGACTTTACTGTGCGTCTGTCTGTCTGTCTTTTCACAGATGATGTATTTCTGTTGCCGCTATAACAACAAATACTAAAAAGAGAATAAAATAAATATTTAAGGGGCTCCCATACAACAAATGTTGTCTAAAGACAGCGCCCGCCATATTACACGGAACAGTCCTGTGCCATATTATATACAGCGGCCATCTATGTAACCTTCACAGCACGGATGTCTTGTCGTTAAATGACAGAGTTAAACGCTTCTTGTTGGTTTCTCTAGATGGCGCTGTTCTCAAATTTGATCTTTGTCTAATGTTGAATAGATAATGGTACGGAACCCTTCGTGCGCGAGTCCGACTCGCACTTGGCCGGTTTTTTTTTTTAATTTAATTTTTTTGGCAAACGCTGCTTAGTAGATAAAAGTAAACTATTCTTAACTTTGTTCCTGTTCGAGTCATTGATTTCTTGATATATTAATTTAACTCCTTATTGTCATCAGTTTTGTGACATTAAAAGCTGAAAAAAAGACGGAAAGAATAAATTTTACGAACTTTTCAATATAACGTTTAGTAAGTAGACTACCAGTGCGAATAATCGATCAGTGACTTATTTGTTATGGATCGATTAATAACAAAATTAAATCATAGACTTGCACAAGGTTTAAAAAAATCAATGCTGGGTGACTATTCTCGGATTCTCATTCTGAATGTGACTCGATTTTCACAAGTCTCACAATATCGAGTCTTATTCGATCACCTTCAAGGATAGGCCCCTCGCATAGGTGTTCGCCTGTCTGCTATCAATTCCCCATCTTGTTTGTAGGTTCAACAATTAAGAGCCGGGTCAGTGACCCGAGGGCTTGGCCCTTTTGACGGACATGAAGAATAATGTGAAATTGACAGGTTGCCCTCTGTATTTTGGATGGAATGATGGGTGATAAATGGTTTTACTATTAATAAAAATTGATGTGCGAGATCAAATGTCATTCCTTTAAGTACTGTGTACCTAAACTCCGGTTTCTCGTACACTAACAAACTTAATCTTCTCGTCAGCTGGCCATAGTGCATATGTCGTAGCCATATCGTAGATTGTGCCATATCATGATGTGGTTAGCCATATCACGAAATGTGTCCTTTTCATGAAAAGGCCATGTCAAACTGGCCGTATCATGAAATGGCTTAGCCAGATCAATGAGCGACCGACGTTTGACGATTTGAATAGCGAAATGCATGACTATTGCATGATGCGGCCAAACGTTAGCGGCCATATCGTAAAATACTTCCATTATCCACCGTTAGAGGCGCTGATGTTAGTTTGTTGTATATTTCTACCATGGAGGCGATAGAAAATATTTCTAGTGACGGCAATATTCCCGTAAATACTGTGCGAAATGAGGAAAGTAGGGCAGCAATCTCATTTTGTTGTAATCATTGTACCGCATTGTATTTTACGAGTGATAAAATATAAACTGTTGCTTCTTTTATTGGTATTTTATTCAACCTATAAGGTTCAAATGCACCAAAACACTATACGTTAGGCATCTTCAATCTATTTTTCAGCTCAATGCAGTAAATATGTCAAACTTAAATCAGGTTGGTGCATGGAAAAGTCGTGGGTATCCTACATTATGATATGGCAAAACGTAGATTGCCATATCGTCAAACGTTGATGCTTAAACGATACGGCCAGTTTGACTTGGCCTTTTCATGAAAAGGACACATTTCGTGATATGACTAACCACATCATGATATGGCACAGTCTACGATATGGCTACGACACATACAAAATGCACTATGGCCAGCTGACAGCTGTTGGGAGTATATTAACAGATTGTTAGTGTGCGAGAAACACGTGGTAAGTGGGTACCACTTAATATTATGAAGAATTGTTGGTTTAAATATGCTTTTCAAATTTTACTTGAAAAGAAAATGTTTTGGGAAAAATGTTTTTGAATATAATTCAAACTCGCGCCTCGGATCGCGCTTTCGGAAGCGTATACTATTTACAATTAATCGAGTCACACAATTAAGAATCGAATAGCGCACGCAATTGAAGTTGTGCTCTATTGGCAGTGCGTGCGGCTAAGATTGGCTACGCGGTGTAAATACAATGCTATGTGCCTGAGTAAAAACATTGGGTGTTGCCTGAGTATGCGGTATGCAAACAGTTAAGTTTAAATCGGGCGCAACGGCTCGCTATACTATCGAATGTACTGTTATTATTCGATTATTATCGATCATTCGAATGTTGCGTATTCGAATAAATTCTATTTTTTTTTAAATAACTATCACCAAACGCTACGAAACGTACTTTTGATTTACCTGCCAACTGCGGTAGTTCGGCTGTGGTTATTTGTATGGTTATTCCACCATTTCGTTTGCTAGAGCCTCGAATAGTGAGGTACTAGATGTGGGGACGTTGATTGCACTAACCACTAGATCATCTAATGATTAATGGTTTGTACCACGACACTTACCCAAATTCTTACTTTCGCGGACCATTAATCCATGTCGCGGAGCGACGTCGCATTCATTAACATACAACTTCACATTTTGAGCGTACATCGTCCGAAGTAAACCCCAGGGCTTAAAACAAACTTGCTTTGTCTTTGTCTGCGCCTTTTGACACAAAAAGGGCAGTAATTTACCAGTGTCATGTGAGAAATATACGTGTGAGCAGTACAATCACAGGAGTACAACAGCACAACTTACAAAACCTGGTACAATAGAATTAAGACTGTTCTTACGCGTTGTTATAAAATAAGTAAACGTTTAATAAATGTGGTGTGAGGGTTTGATGCATAAATAAATTACGGACATTTGAAATATATTTTTGTTTTACTATACATAGTTTTTGATAAAGAAAGTTGTTTCCAAAATTGCTAATTTTGGAATCAAATTTTCTCCATCAAGAACTAGGTGCAGGATAGGGAAAATGTGTCAAGACATTCAAGAATATCCGCAATTTTATTATCTATCAAACCCTCAGATCACATTTATCAAAAGTAACTCATTTGATTACAATCACTAAAAATGTTAACTTGTGCGAGCGAGACAATGCTCGATGTAACAACAGCTTTAAGGATCCCTAAAATAACAGTTTTAGGGAACTCATAATTCCAATAAGTATCGACATTAATTGTCCTCATCCTTCTTTTCAGAAACTGATGTATGCTTATTATCAACGATAAAAACACAGATCAAGAAGGATTTCGTGTATGTATAAATAAATAGTGAGAGAGCCAGTGAGTGATTCAGTAAGTGTGTGAGTGAGTGAGAGTAAGTACATAAATTAAATAATTACACATCACGTAAACGTTATATCAAACGTCCACTCCACTCGTTACATTAAAGGCGACTTTGTAACACATGTGTAAAGGTTGATCGAATCTGTAGTAGTCTGTGTAACTAAACGGTTCTGCAGCATTCAGCGATTCTTTTTTCGGATTAACAAACAGCCAACGTTTAATAATGATATGGGTATTCTATTTTTAAATTTAATATTTTCATCACTTGCAACAGATACGTTCAGAAGAAATCTTTTCTAAAAGATAATGGGCCAGTTTCTGAATAGAGAATTTCGCTGAGTAAATATGTCTCTTCGAATTTCTCTGAAAAGATCGTGACACAACGTTACTTAAGTATTTACTTTGTGAAATTCTCAATTCAGAAACCGGCCACATATTTGTAGCTGAGACGTAAAAACTAATAACCGCCACATTTAAAGTTTTTCACGACAAGCATTTTAGAGTCTACGGCGGGACTTTTTACTGTGACTTCATCATCATCATAAGCAGCCTATATACATCCTACTGTAGGGCCTTCTCTCAGACAGAGAGTATCAGCTTAATTACCACGCGTGCCCACCGCGAATTGGCGATTTCAAGCGCTGAGATATGTGAATAGCTCAGATACTCAGGTTTCCTCACGATCGATGTTTTCATACACAGTTAGCGAGTGGTGTTGCTACTATAACTTTATCAATGTACATAACTTAGAAAACAAAGTCATATTACATGCCCGTACTGGGAATCGAACCTGGGTCTCTCGCTTCCGAGTCCAATGTTCTATCCACTAGTCTACCACCGCTATTACTATGACTTAAAATTATTTAATTCTGATTGATCTTTTAGTAAATGAGCAAGCAACCACCCACCCTATGGTGGTGGTACGGTGAGCGACAAGTTAACTTACCCATGCACGTTTGATTGTCGCACTTATACCTCGTCGATAAGAGCTACCGTGAAGTAGACACGCCTCTCGCTCACTGTTTCTATGAATATGGACAGATAGAGACACCTGTCCACTTGATTTTAAAATATCAAAAGTCTCGTCCAGTCATAACTACATCACTTAGGTACTGCACGGAGTTTGATGAGAGACTGATTTGAATTTCTTGAGTACTTAACTTTGAGCTTAACCCTCGGTCAGTCAACGTCCATAGAGATGAAAGTAATTAAAAAAAATAGTGCACGATTTGTTATGCATTTATTAATTCGTTCACCCCACTACTCTGACTTCCAACTTACTGGACACAACTGGTTATACAAGAAGTCTCAAGAGGCCTCAAGTGCTAGACTCATGAGAGAGACGCAGACAGTGGTCTGACCTCCCAAACGCTACACAATCTTTGAACAAATCTTATTAAAGTCTGGCGACTGATTAATTAAAAGATCGCTCTGAAGCTTGAAAGTGTAGTGTAATAACCTAATGAGCAAAAATGTTGTACCTAATGTTGAACCTAACATTTTTTATTCGTCCCAGGCATACTTCGACCAAATAGGGGATAAAAGCAAAGGGCAAGATAAAAGTACCCGAAACCGGCGCGCGTGCATGCAATGACTAATGAATGTTGTCAAGTGGCAGTCCCTGGTCTCTGCCTACCTCTCTGGGATACAGGCGTGAGTTTATGTATGTTACATACACATTCAACGTAAATACGACGGCGACAACGACCAAAATGCAAAATCACACAATTTTTTTATGTCCTGATGTGTCGATATAAACACCGTGAAATAAATGTATCCACATTATGTGCTCACCGTATTTGCAAGTGTTGGTAGACATTAGGTGACCTTATTATCTCGAAAATGTCACATATTCACGCACACCCTTTATCCCTCCAAAAATACCTCTCAAGTCTCAACACAATGGAGTTGCAGGTAGTTCGCAGTGCCCTATGTACGCATAACACGCATTTATACGTAACAGGGGTGAGAGGGGTTTCCGTCGGACCCGAGGTTAATGTTTTTTAAATATCTTCCAGTGGCATCATTTAAAAGGACACATTTTAAAAGCCGTCGTGCCGTTTTCGACACTTTCAAAATCAAATCAAAATGTTTTTAATCAAAATGACACAGAAACTGTCACTTAATGGACGGTACAAGTTAAACTGGGTGTCCGATTCAAAATGTAGATCACTTTGGAGAAAAATGGACGAAAAAGCTCCAGGTGGAAAACGTTTAGCGATCGAGTGGTAGTGTGCGATTTCCAAAGCCCTACAAAAGTAGGAGCGGAGATGACGAGATGAGCGCTACTGTTTTGTGAACAAATTACACATAGTGCTCTCATCTTTCCATTTTTTTCCTTTCAAATTTTTCAAGCGCTCGTCGTATTTTCTGAGGTGCGTAAGCGACACGTCACGGTGACAATGAAAAATCGTTTGCCCTTTTTGGCAGAGTCGGGTCCCATGCAGTCGCGTTCAGTTTTAATACTTAATTTGGGACCCCAAAGTGAGGGCGCTAATTTTCAGATGGAGAGCCTTTTCAGGGTTAATGGTGACGGGAACCTTTTTGCTTCTGGCATGTTGAAGAAGGATACGAACTGTGCAGCGAGATAAGTGATCTAATTTGTGAAAATAAAATAAAAACATCGGTCGTACTTGGCGGAGACTTGGTTTGGGGCGGTGTTCAGAATAGTACAAAAACCACTGCGTAGTTAGTTCATTTTCCTTATATTCTTTTTAACTACACTATTTTTGAAACTCTTCAAGGAGAAAAAGCAGTAAAAAACTCTTTACGGACATCTCTTTCTTGGATCTTTCAGAAATTAATACAGAGAGTTCTTAACCACTACACATCTTATCAAATAGTATCAATTACAGTTACACTCGGTAATTACACTGTAATTAGGAACTTGGAAACGCGGCAAGTTTGACACGGACCTTTCTACAATTCTGTTTGATACCGACCCAAGATTAAGGCCTACTAGCACCACTTTAATAAATGTGGCTTGTACAGCATTTAACTTAAATTCGCCAACGAAAGTCTATTTAAATGGTGACTTAAGAGTCATTTAGGAACTGGTGCAAATCGGTCTAAGACTTAGAATAAGAATTAGAATGAGAACGCTGTTCGATTCAATCATCGCTTCCCTCGTAAGCTCTGGAGAATATCAGTTTACGAGAAAAAATAACCAAGCTAAAATCGTCATGGTTGATCCACTCAAATAGCCTTGCCAACCCAAAAAAAGACGAAGTCATCGTGAACGGTCAATTTAAATAGGCTTGCTAAGTTTACAAAGTTAAATTAAACAGGCTAACCAACCTATCAACTCCATAAACTAAAAGTGTTGCCAGCACTATGAAAACCCAAGACGTTTTCAAAACATTGACTAAGAGAGGACCACGCGCGCTTAATCGTGCACGTCTATTCATCCACGTACTAAGTATTGACGTTTCTGACCATAAACTGAACTCGAACACAGCACAAACTAACTAACTCAATCATAACTGTCAAAGTATAATTTAAAAGTGACATTATTCAAAACTACCTTTAATTAACTGAACTGACAAACATGATGCTTATTACAGATTTGGATCAAAGAGTAAACAATCAAAAGTAGTAAATAGCTATTGTCTGGTAGAAGGTATTGACCACGCTCCGACAGACTTATATTTTATTAGGTGTTTTATTTTACTTATATTTTATTTTAATTTTATTAGCCCTCGACCTCGTTCGCGTGTAAATTTCATTTATGATCATATTAAATATCATATTCAAATGTGCATTTAACGTAAATTCGTCCAACAAAAGTCTACTTAAGTGGTGACGTAAGTGACATTTAGGAGGTGGTGCAAGTCGGCCTTAAGCTAGTATCACAGGGTATCCTAGTTTGGCACCAGCCACAGAAGTATGAGCCCTTCTCCCACACGCGGAAAATACGCAGAATCGCGCGACGTAAGAGCTCATGCCGTCTGGACAAGTGATATTGTTTTGCATTGCTGTATTTTTTTTGAATAATTTCACCCTGCACCTTGAAGAAGTAGGCTGAGAGTGTTTTCCACATAAAGATAGAGTTGACTCAGTCAGAGCTACGTGTAACTTTAATTTACAACAACTTGCACCATCCTCCCATTGATCTGGGCCTAGATTCTGTTGATGCATTGTAGTTTAATGACAACTGCACGAATGCGTCGATTTCATTTCATTGCCACTTCAAGACTACGCGTGCTTACGTTTCGAACCTTCTAGGCGCCAATGGTATGAAAATACACGTCAAGTGACCCGACCGTGTAACTGTCATTGTACTATGAATTAATGCACTAACAGAATTGGGGCCCAAGTAATGCGCTCTATACCGTGAGTATTGTCCGCCAGAGTTGCGTTTCCTTTGTGTGATCTTCACATGGAAATCAGCTTTAAGAAGTCTTCATCTAAAGCCCTCCTAACCACCAAACAGGTGTACCTTATAATGAAGACGGAGCTCTGAGACACCTTAGTGCGCACGCCAGGAACCAGTGCCGTTGTCGTCGGTCACAACGAGGAGGCCATCATCATCATCGTGATCAGTAGTGCGCAGAGTGAGCTGCACCTTTGCAGTGCCAAAACGAAGCGCATAAAAAAGATAAAGCCGGCTTCACGTGGCTTTATAACATCTAGTACCTGAGGCTTAGTCTGTTTAGATATTCCTAAGAAGTGTCCCAGGCAAAGTGGAAAGGACTTAATGGTGAGCGAATCCTGACTGTCGGCTTAAGAAGATCACGTGTATCGATGCGTAAGCCAATAATACCTATGCAGAAGTTTATAATATTTAATTGATTTTTTTTTGTTTTTCATGCAAACTTGGTTAACCGAATTTGAAATCGTGTTTGCATGCATCAACAATAAATTCATTCATTTATTTATGTATTGTAGTTATTCATTATCTTATAAGTAAATCTATGTAATTTAAAACCATAGCCAATAAATATTTGAGTAGGTGTAAAGTACATATCGACGGTTAAAAGGTAATAGGGGATAAGCGACATTTTGGCCTAAAATGAGTTTTGAATGCCATCTTACTTAAAAAAAAATTCTGCGTCGAATGCGCTTACTCTCACGGCTCTACAATGACTTTATTGTCGCTTGATCCCAAGCAAAAAACTGCGTTTTTAAAGGTCGTTTTGGTGTAACCGACCGAGTTTTAGGCTTTTTTTTTACTTAAAGGCGCTTTTACCCCTGTAAAAATGGCATCATTTTTGGCCTCTAGTCGGTAAGGTATTTTTACTTCCTACTGGTGTAGAGCTTCTGGGCGCTTACGGTTCTTTACCATAAGTACCTATTTTGAAAGTTGGAACTAATGTCTCTTTACCTTTGTCGTCAAAAAAATTAAGCATCGGTTATATCTTACTACCATTTACAAGTTTACAATACAGCTGTCGCTTATAGGCAACTACTAAAACCTAATTAATATTGAACTGTTGGTTATACCCTACTACCATCAACAAGTTTACCATACAGTGGTCGCTTATACGCAATTACTAAAACCTAGCTAATATTTAACTCTCGGTTATTCCCTACTACCATTTACAAATATAATACAACTCTGTTACTTATGCCGTATTACTTTACAACGACAATTTATTCATTGTAGCGTATGCCATTTTGTATTACCTATTCAGGTCTTTATTGTACTCAGTTACCTGTTTAGCGAGTCGCTTATCCCAAAATCAGTCGGCCGCGAAGTCACTGCTTTATTTTAATGTGGTACCTACCTACCACATTTTGAGATCGATTATTGTATTTTTTTAAGAAATATTATAATTATTATTAAATTTCAAAATAAATTTCGTCATTGTTAGTAGCTTAATTAGTTGTAAGTAAAAGTAAAAAAATATTCAAAATTATATAACCTCCTCAGTCCTGACCTTGAAAATAACAATTGAAAACCATTGTAATTTTCAAGGTCAGGACTGAGGAGGTTAAGGCCGTCTGTCATAAAGCTAAATCCTTACTAATATTATAAACGGGAAAGTTTGTATGTATGGATCCAGATTAAATTTTGCACAGAGATAAATTATAGTCTGGATTAGCACATAGGCTATTTTTTATCCCGGAAAAATACACATAAAAATTACCACGCGAACAAAGTTGCGGGAAACAGCCAGTGCGATCATAAAAAGAATAAAATATTACAATCACCAAATAAAATTAAGACAACTTGGACAATAATAAATAGAGAAACGGGTAAGAGATATTTCGCTTAATATAGGTGACAAAATAATAACGACAAATGAAGACATCGATGCAGCATTCGAACAGTTCTTCACTAATGTTCCAATCGTAACTATAGCTCCGTTAGAATCCTCACCTGATCGTGCAGCAACATTATTAAAAGACCATGTCTCCTCGTACGAACACGATTTCTCATTTAATTACATTGAGCCCCATAACGTTGCTAAAAAATTTAAATTATTGAATTAAAAAAAACGGGTACCTATGTCAGTAAACATTGTTAGTTAAGTGATACATATCCTAGCTTTGCCGTTAGCAAAAATTTTCAATAAATGTGTAGATGAGGGAGTATTTTCGGACCTCATGAAATATAGTAGACTAGTACCCTTATTTAAAAGAGGTGATAAACACGATCCAACCAATTCTAAATCCGTCTCAGTACTACCAGTATTAAGTAAAATATTTGAGAAGATCATCTTAGTCCGTGTGGCGCCGGATTAAGAATAGGGTCACTCCATTACCTTCCGTGGATGTTGTAGAAGGCGACTAAGGAATTAAATTACCAGGAGACGGGCAGCAGCGTTTTTTTATTCCAACCGCATACTGCGATCGCCAACCCGCCTGCCAGGCGTGGCGATTATGGCAAAACCCCTCATGGTTATGTTTGAAGCTTGAAAAACCATGAGGGAGGCCTATGTTCTGCAGTGGGCGCCAAGTGGCTGATGATGATGATGATCTTAGATCAATTACTTACGCATTTCAATAGTTACCAACTCCTTCATAGTCAGCAATTCGGTTTTACTAAAGGGCGGAATACGACAGACTCCGGAGTCATGTTACTTAAGCATATTTTCAGCAAGTAGGAGGATCACAAGGATGCTGTAGGCATATTTTGTGATTTATCAAAAACATTTGATTGTGTAGACCACAAAACGCTACTCTTAAAGTTAAACAACTACGGAATAAGGGTGTAGGTTTAAATCTTTTAAGATCGTATTTAGCAGGAAGGGTTCAAAAAGCACACGTAAATCGTATTAAATCCTCGGGTTCACTTGTGAAAATAAGAGTCCCACAGTGATCTATCTTAGGGGAGTTCCTTTTCCTAGTCTACGTAAGTGATTTACCGTTTATGGTACAAAAAATGTCTAAAATTTTTGAAATAAGGAGACAAGAAAATAATCTTGACGATGCAAATAATGCTTTCTCGCAAGTACTAAATGGTTCACAGCAAATAATCTGCTGCTAAATTCCAAAAAGACAAAATTTATAAAGTTTACCTTACCTAACGTAAGATTATTTGAGAACAACATAGTAATTGTAAATGATAAACTAGAATTTGTAGAGGATACTGTATTCCTGCGCATCATAATCGATGCAAAACTACAATGGGGTCCACATCGCTCTGCAGCATATGCAGTGAAAAGAATTAGGGAACTCACTGACGTTGCAACTGCTAGGCTTGTTTATTTTAGTTACTTCCATAGTATTATGACCTACGGTATCCTACTATGGGGCCGGGCAGCAGACATTGAGACTATCTTCATCTTGCAGAAGAGAGCCATCTGATTTATTTACAAGTTAGGTAGTAGGGATTCGCTAAGAGATTTCTTCAAAGAAACCAACATCTTAACAGTTGCATGTCAATATATTTATGAAAATATTATGTACGTTAGAAAAAATATCAGACTTCGAAAAATGTTGGCGGCCATCATAGTGTTAATGCTGGAAGTAAACACAAATTGTCATTTCCATGATTTAGACTTGCAAAAAATTAATACTTAATACTTCTTAACACTCAAAAAAGCTTGCTATAACATAAAGGATTATCTAGAAGACGAAGATGTTTGGCATTAAACAATAATATTTAATACAGGACGATTCAATCATTGTGACTAGTGTTCAACACATTCATGACTAATATTTTAAATTGAAAACTCTGTTAATTGAGTTGAAACGTGTTTTGAAATGAATAAATGTGGAGTTTCTATGTTGGTTTCTTCTCCACATAATTTATCGGTTGTGAAACTAACAACTTTAACTATAACAACTCTGTCGTTCAATGAGTGAACATTCTGTTTTTATAATGAATAAAAATATTTGAATTGAATTGAATTGAGTAAATATTACAAAATACTTTTAATATTGTTTTTTTGAAGGCTTTTATTGTTATGTTAAAGTTTCTAAGTACATAGTGCTATGTTGTACTAATTATGTTTAGAAAAACTTTTATTTTTAAGGTACCTTTTACAGTATTTTTATAAGTAGTAGTAATTAATACCTAACTTCTCACTTCACACTTGGGTATATTATGTTATTGTCATTAAGTTAAGTTACGACTTTCTTTCTGTTACTACGTAGAGGAGTAAATTATGAAAAATACTTTTTTCTTTTATAATTGTGTTTTTTTATATAAACAGTGAAAAAAAAACGAATCTAACTTTTAATTTGATCGCTCAATTGACCTTATTAGGTCAGATAATAATTACAAAATCATACCTAATGTAGGTAAGTAATCTGGTACGAACTATGATGATGAAACTGACATCCTCTAACGTATGCAGTTACTTAAGTCTCATTTTAAAGGAGAATCATGTTGGTTGTGAATCTATTATTTGTAGGACGTGACGTTTAATCCGCATTACTAATCTCCCAGGTAATGTCACATGTTGGATGTTCTTGTTTTCCTCTTGGCCTAAAAATCTTGATGTGTGGAAGCACCATATTACCTTTTATTCAACTCACTTTCGGTGTCACTAATGTCTGACATCCTCACGATATTTTTGCTAAGCACCGTTTCTTGTGCTTCATTACCTTTTGTCACAATGGTGTGAATCGTCATATATCCTTCTTTACCTATTTTAGTTATTCAACAGGCATGTGACTTATGCTCTATTAACTCTTGGTATACGGAAACCAAATGTAGCTTAGTCTTCTATACTCTTCGTTTTTTTATTTGTAGATGTAACATATGCCGAATTACCTCATATAAAAAATATGTTCAATTGAGTTAAACGACATAAAAGTACATAAAACAACGTCGAATGAAAAAAAATAAAATGTTAATTAATGCTCGTATTTTTTTTGAGTTTAGAGCTGTTTCCATCCTTACATTATGACAATAAATAAAAAAGTTATGTCCATTTTTCTGAAATTTCAAAGTTTAAATTGCTCTCCTGAACAATTTGGTTTTTGTCGCTTATACCCTATATCCTTTTAACCGTCGATATGTATACTGTATTGGGTTAATTAATATACAATACTTAATAATTATTCTACACTTCCCCCCCATCGTTTATAATGTTCGTATCACCTCGTCAAGGGTTGGCTGGAAGAGATTTCTGCAGAAATAAGCTCGCCATGTACACTTTTTATTTTTTTTATAAATGTTGTGTTTTATGTGTCTTTTATGTGTGCAATAAAGTATAAAGAAACTAATGTATGTTGATGAATGGAAAAAGGTTTGTCAGGATCGTGGCAAGTGGCAAACGTTTCTGTCTAGCCCTCCGGGATACAGGCGTGACCTTAAAAATGCTAAGCCCTCGAAACTGCACGCGGTTGATTTGTAGTGAAAAATTAAAAAAACACTTTCTCAAAGGAACCGGTTTTAAGGTTTTGCTTTTTTTGCCTGAAAACCGTTCAAAAATTACTCTAATTACTGTAATAATCTGGTAGGTAATTGTTATCAATGATAAATTATATGATCACTTTGAAACCTGCTTAGAACATATAAACATTTAATATATATTTTGGCGGAATTTATCAAAGTTATTTTCACATTTTAATGCTATTATAGATTTCCGCAAAGTAACTTCTTGTATGGATACAATATAATTTTTCTTTAGAAATTAGTTATTTTCTGAGAATATTATTATTATCTGTCTACGAATGTACATTTTCCTGTTGCCGTGGGACGCGGATCGAGGTTTTTTTTTTTTTCGAGAAACAAAAAATAACTCAAATATTTTAAATGTTTTGCATATACACTGTGTACTTTAAATCTAGCTGTAAGCATTAAAAAATCTTACACAATTAAATATTCTGAGCATAACTGAACTTTTCTCCAGTGTCGCCGTCGGCGATATAAAGTAACGAGACGGATCCGAATGCCGATTGAAGATTCGATATTTCGCAGGAATTTCATTTCAGCTGACAAAATAAGTAGAAAAGAAAAGACTTTCTGAAGAAGCAGCTTGTAGCTTTCATCTGCCAGTTGTGTCTCACATTTTAATCCTATTATGAAAAACTTTTCGTTTCTTAGACCGCTAGGTTTAATTTTTCCGAGCGGTTGCGGTGACGAACGGAGAGATAAATAAGGCAGTATTTTAGTCCTACCTAGAGCTAATAACAGAATACGACTTTTTGATGGACCTATAAACTTAACCAAATAGGGGATTTATCAGCAAAGGGCAAGATAAAAAGTATCTGGAACAGGCGTGCGTGCATGCAACGATTAATGAATTTTGACGAAGCGAAAGTGATCTGTCAGGATCGTGGCAAGTGGCAGTCCCTGGTCTCCTACCCCTCTGGGATACAGGCGTGAGTTTATGTATGTATGTAGAGTTACCCAATTATTAACCCTTACTGAATAACCCAACCCACTGTGTTTACCCAACGATTCGTTGTGATATTCGTCTACCTTTCCCGTACAAACTTGGTGCGGTTCAATATTGATTCATGACACGCAAGAAGGCATGCACCCGTTTCCTTCATTCAAAAGAGGGTGTGTGCTTATGACCGCACAATAGAAATGAAATTTCTCGACTCAATTTAAAACATAAGATTTTCTCAATTCAGATGAAAATTGGAGCCCTGCTATTATACGGAGTGGCGGCCGAGAACCGGACGGCCGTTCAGTGGGTAGACCAACAGCCCGATGGTCGGACTATGTGCCCAAGTCGTCACCCACGGGGATGCGAATGGCGAGAGGCCTTGAAAGATGGCGTCATGGGGAATAGGCCTACACCCAGCAGTGGGCAGATGTGGGCTGATGATGGTGACGATATGCGATGCAGCGTCACCGGCTGACCGGAGCCGAATATATTCGATTCAGCGTCACTGACCGGAGCCGATTCCGTTTCGTTCACTGTTCGGCCAAATGTTTTTGCAGCCAAAAACGTAACCGGGAGCATGCACTGTGGTGACGCAACCGTTAAACGCTTAGTACCAAAATATGTGACGCAAAGGAACTCACTTTTATCTGCTACTTTACTGAAACAAGGTGACTTCTAAGAAAAAACTCACTTACACCGCTTGGCTCTTAGCTCGGTATATTGTTTTACTATGCTTTTAGAGACTTACTATATTTAATGTCGTTCTCTAGTACGTTTAGCGTCAAAAATATTTTTCTATTACGTTAAATGCTCTTCTCTTGAGGTCTTTCATCTGATAAGCGTAAATATACCGGTTTGTATACTTACCGTTGGTACTTACGAAGTTAAATACTACAATAAAGTGTAAAATAGTCCCCTGTCGTGCCCGTCGGCGGCTGTATATGTAATGTGGATAGTCCTTAAATTTGTGTGCCCTGCCTTGAAGCAAGTAATTTTCATGCTAATTTGGGGATGCTAGCAAAGGGGTGTTGGGGCACCGTTGATTAGACGACACTGTAACGCTGTTAGCGTTGAATTTGGCACTACAACTTTCAGAAAACGGCTCGACCGATTTTAAGAACGAAAAGTATTGACGACGTAATTGAATCGTGTGATTTTAAAACAACACAAGTCACATGTGTTTTTAAAATAACACTTGCCCATTTTTTTTATTAAATTATTTACACCTACCTATTGACTTACATTAGAAAAAAAATTGTAGTTTATTCATACAGAAATCAATATAATATGCTAAAATATTGCTGTTGTAGATATTAGTATTTGAATAAAACAGTTTTTTCTATTTCCTGCAAAGTTGTAATGAAAGGACATGTGTCGTTTTAAAATCACACGATTCAATTGTCACTGGCTAAATGACGTCACAAAAAAAAACAAAATGGTGGACGTCAAGTGTCATATTTTTATAAAACTATTGAAAATAGATAATTTGTAGTTGCTCATTGATGCCTCATTCTTGCTAGGATGTTTAGTTTGTTTGCCTTCACAAGCCGTTTAAGTCTCGGCACTCCATTAATCTCTTCGCGGTGCGGGCGCGGACAACTGTAACAAACGGCACTGATGCTTTTCGTTGAAGCGCACGCGCATCTCCAGTTACTACAACTCTAAGGCGTCGCATTTGAATTTGAAAAACTCTGTATTGCACATCAAAAATATTTGTACAAAGGTGAACTTAATACTAATGAGTATTTTCTTCAAATATATTTTATTTATATTTGCATAAATAAAATATATTTGCAATAAAAGTATCAATAAATAAATAACTTAACAAACAGTATTTTTTAAACAGTATACGTTTAACACACATAAAAATTTACTCATAGTACCTAGCTGTAACACAAATACATTTTAATGTGGTTATTTAATGAGGGGAGAAAGGTTATTTAAAAAATAATAGGCACACTTTTTTGTTATATTTTTTTGTCGACCAGTGATCATTAACCAGCGAACTTACACAGTTTTATGATCCGTATGGTTACCTAACTTTAGACGACAAGTAAATCAACAGTCCTTTAGTATGCAGCGGCAGTGCCCGAGTGAAAACTGCGTACTGTACTGACTTTGCTTTGTTATGGGATTCAGTGACTTGACAGGAGGGTGTATGGATGCGTTTTGCTTAACAAGGGAATCGGTGAGTGTGCGGGGCCACAGTTTGGCGTCCCGTCTATTGGGGGGACCATGGACTTTATCAGAATATAGTCTAGGCGTGCTGAGGTACCGTTCCGACTGTGCAGGACTGTACCTATAACTAAGGAAAACCGGTATAATCGTGAAAAGCAGAAAAGTCGAGTAATGTGATGATGACAGCAAGAATAGTTATAGACAATAAAACAAAGTAATGAAAAAGACGTAAAACTGTTCGCAACCCCGATGCTTACCGCTGGCGACTGGCGTTGCGGCCGCGCCGATTCCGAATGTGACGACTCATGTCTGCTGTCGTGGCTCGACCGTGCCGGCGGGTGACACTGTTCCCGAAAGGAAGTTTTCATACGACTACATAGAACCCAGTAGTGTCGCTCGCTGCGGTCGACAAATGCTTTTGGGCGACACTGGCACTGTCGCTGGCTGAGGAATCGTACCTTTGCTTTACTCTATCTAGCTAGGCCCTTGAGACTTTTCCTTTCTGCCTTCAAAATGAGATAGGAAGAGAACGACGAAGACAACAACGAGAAGAAAATACAAGGCAATAGAAGTGGAGAGGACTGGCCAGCACCGACCACCGCTTCTGTTTGGCAATTATAAAGACATCATCAATATTAGAAAGAAGTTTCGGAGTTACAGTAGTGAAGCAGCACAAGAAGAACTAAAAGGCATATATTTCAGCAACGAAACAATTAGGAATTATCTTCGCCGATATCGATATTCTGGTCACCCTACTTCTTAACGGTATTTGTATTCACAAAGGATTATTATCAGCCGCCGCGAAAAATGCATTTCCCTTTTCACTTTCAACTTGTGCAATAAAGCATAGCTATGTTTGTGTCGAAGGATTATATCGTGAGAAAACTTGAGTGTCTGATTTCCGCCAATAAGCAACAGTGTGTGTTATTTAAGTCCATACTGAGGCTCTCATTCTCTGTCTTCTTTGAAGGCCTTTGGCATACAGTAGTTTGTGTACATTTATGTTGTGTTATATTGTAACCATGAGATTTTAACCCAAATTCACCGAAGATAATATACCAGAATGTAGGTTCCCCATCTTTTGCCGTGTCCATCTATTGAATCGTCTGGACCAACGTAAATCAAAGGCAATGTTTCTATGTAAACAAGCTCCAACTTCTAACCGTAAGTTTGATTACATCTGTTAATGGCGTTGTTGGACAAAGCTGGAGGTTTCTTGTAGAAAAGTTATATGGCCAATCAGAAGTCCGGGTCCTAAGACTAATTGGGTCAGCGGGACCCCCTATTCAGACTCATACTGTACGTTATGTGTTATCGAGAGTTTAACCGTATATCAAGCCTTATACGACCTCGTGGCGCAGCGGTAGTGCATCTGCATACCATGCGAGAGGTCCCGGGTTCGAATCCCGGCTGGGGACAAAAAAAAACCCCCCCAGGTCTTGGATGTTTACATGGTTGTGATGTCGTTGATTCTGGTTCCCACGACACAGGGTATCCTAGTGTGGGGCCAGAAGCAATGTATGTGCCTGTATGTAAAAAATGTTTATGGGGCTTCGTCTACGTCTTCGCTACATCTTCGTTGTGGTATACGAATTTGAGCTTTCTCACACCTCACACACGTCCTATCCTATCTTATTAGTAAATAAAGTGGTATTGATATAAGTTTTTTTTTTGTGTCTAGAAAGTAGTGGTGTATTGAAGAAAATAATCATCATCATCAGCCGCTGCCCACTGCTGGGCTGGCCTTTTCCCCCAAATGCCTTCTCTCACGCTCCCTTGCCATCCTCATCTATGGACCCTCCGCCGACTCAACGACGTCGTCCGACCATCGGGCCACTGGTCTGCCCACTGACCTTCGTTCTGCTCTTGGCCGCCACTCTGTGATTGCCCTGGTCCACCTGCCGTCTCCCCGCCTCGCCAGAAGAAAAGATGGGTGGCAAATTTACTGACGACCTTCAAAACCCTCGTATTCTCTGCATATTCAAGATTTTTTTTTTTTCAAATCATCATCATCAACCATTTGACGCCCACTGCAGGACATAGGACTCCCTCGTGGTTTTCATAACCATGAGGCAGGCGGGTTGGCGATCGCAGGATGCGGTTGGTATCTCAGGAAGACGCTGCTGCCCGTCTCCTGGTAATTGATTTCCTTAGTCGCCTTCTACGACATCCACGGAAGGAAATGGAGTGATGCTATTCTTAATCCGGCGCCACACGGAAAGTGTGTAGTTTTTTTCAAATAACTATGCCATTTCCCGAAATCAACGGCTTGGGCTATTGAGGTTGAAAGTAGCGATTTCGTACATCGAGAATTTCTTCCCAAGGATCTTTATCAAGAATTTCTAACTTTCGTTTAGAATTTCAACGCGCAATGTGTTCAAAACACTCTTATATCCTGATGTTTTCATAGCGTAGCGCTGATTCATACTTCCGCTCCTTGCCATAAGCACTAGCAGTTATGCGTTTATCACGCAAAAAAATGCGTGATAACATTTATGATACGAAATTCTTCAAGAAATTCTTTATTACAAGAAATATTTCCACTAAAGCTAGCATAATATTAATGTTTTTTAAGCTATAACGTAAGATTTTATTTTATATACTATGTAATTAATTAAGGAGCAGCGACCGAATGCACATGTGTACAACTTTTACATGTCTTATTCGCAAGGATAAAATTGCTGATCGATCGGCCATGACCACACAGAAAAGACGCGCCGCGTTGTATAGAGTTCGAGCCCCCCGCCCCGTCTCTTTTGTGTGGACTTTGTCCCGTCCCGTCAGTACATTTTGTATGGAAGTGAATGGTATTAACGACGCGTCTTTTCCGCGTCCTCGTCCCACGTCCCTTCTGTGTGAACAGGGCCGCACGTTATCGACTGACTCGAAATATCTCTTCACAGTCGGATTCGATTACGTAGCTAGGTAAGCTACCTATTCATTCACGGCTCGTAGCTGAGCTAAGGCTTTGATTGGGAGCAGCTTCTACAGAGGCGCTAATTTCACCGTGAACTAAACACTGTTTGGTGACATTCCATTTGAATAATGAAATCGAGGGCCGATTTGATCTGAGGCCTACACTATGCTGTACAGTACAATAATAATAATATCCACACAGTACAATCACTTGTCCTGTAGGATAATATAAGAATATTCTTTATCTACACTAATGTTGTAACATTCTACTTATGTTTTCAATACTTGACTTATAATTACTACTGTTATAGCGCAGACAACAAAACACTCAATTTAAGCAATTTCACATGATGGTATAATATTCACATCGATATCGTAAAATCTCATTATAACATCAATAAAACGCGACCAACTTGATTGCAGGGCCAATCAGGTTGGTCGCGTTTTATTGAAGCGCGCAGCTGCGCTCTCATTGGTTAAATTTTAATGGCGGCAAAATCACTGTGATTATACACGTACGCGTGAATTTAATTTTTAATTGCATTAGTGAAGATAAAGTAGTGTATGCAACTGCATATAACACGGGTATTAAAACACTCGTTACTATTATGAAACTCGCTGCGCTCGTTTCATAAACTCACACTCGTGTTTTAATACCCTTCATTATATGACAGTTGCATAAACTACTATTATTGTACACACTAGAAAACGACAATAATTATTACAGAGACAATAACAGTTACAATAGAAGAGTTGCAGGTAAGGTTATGTGGAAGAAATCGCTAGGCCACCCATTGTATCTTTTTCGTGGTAACTTTGTGCTTAAGGTGTACAGTCGATCAACCTTTACACGCGTGCGCACTACTCAGTTACGTTACGGGTGACTGCACCAAAAAAATGTGAAGGTTGGTGTGCTGTCGACTGTACAGCAACTTTTGTTCTAATTGTTTGTTCTCAGCTTTTTTTTTTTAATATGTGGGTTAACATAATTTTATTTATTTATCGCCACACAGACATTATATAAGTCATGGGAAACAAGGAAAAGCAGACAAGGCAAAACACTAGACAAAACATAAAAACAACAAGAAAGGGACACAGGGGCTATGTAATGTACAAAGGGGCTATGTCCATGCGGCGGTAAAAGGGCCTCAGGCTCAGTATTTTCTGCAGGTTTATTACCTACAGCACTGATTCGCGCTGTGCGTGCGCGCTCTATCAATGTCGCAGCGTTCAGTATATCTTTGTCGTACGTTATCTTCCGAACAACGCCACAGTAAAGCAGAAAGAGCTCATAGCATAAGCAGCCTATATACGTCCCAGTGCAGGGCACAGGCCTTCTCTCAGAGAGAGAGTATGGGCTTAATCACCACGCGTGCCCACCGCGGATTGGCGATTTCAAGCGCTGAGGTATGTGAACAGCTCAGACACCCAGGTTTCCTCACGATGTTTTCCTTCACCGTTAGCGAATGGTATTGCTACGAGTACTATAACTTCACAAATGTACATAACTTAGAAAGAAAAGTCATAGGTACATGCCCGCACTGGGAATCGAACCTGGGTCTCCCGCTTCCGAGTCCAATGTTCTACCCCTAGGCTACCACCGCTCATAAATTCTTAAAAATAAAGAAAATTGAACAAAAAATGTAAGTGGTAAAACAAAACTTCTTGTAAATGTCAAACTCTCACCGACTTAGCTCATAACCTGCGGATTAATAAACAACACTACATATGGGTATCTATTATTGGTAGTTATTTCATGCCTATGGTCTTCATCAAGTTTCTCGTCAAAAAATTTAATCAAGCGCAAGCCCGACTCGTCCACGTTCCACGAAAAAAGACCCATCAGAGTTCCGAATTGGAGTTCGCTCCAGATAGTTTTAGTTTTACAGTGTTTACATAGCGGACGTGAGAGGGGGGGTACGCGGGGGTGGGGCTCACCCAATTTCACCTGACCGTTTAGGTATGGACTGGCCGCGACAGCTTGAGAGCACCTTGTTGTTCGATTCTCGCACTTATGATCCGTGGAATAAGAGTCGAGGTGCAGTAATGAGGACTTTCGTTGAACTGTCGCGTCAGCTAGAGTGCTTATGAAAAGTTTTAGCGAGTCTTAAGTAACTTAATGTTGTTTTTACGGGCTCCCACCTACTAAGGTCACCCTCGTAAGTCTCATTTAAATTTTAGGCGTTGTGCAACACCAAATTTCAACCTGTAAGTTCACTTACTTGAAAGGAAAATTTTCTTTAAAATAAATCCTAATTTATTAACCGTACACTTTTTAAAACTTCGTTCTACGTCCAAAGTTTTTCAGAAATTTCCTAATTTCAAAGGGGTTATTTATTCTACTCGATAATCCTAACTACTTTTATCTGCAGTATGAAACATACTATAGTCGTGGAAATGTAAGAAGCCCGTTATGACAGCTACACAAAAATGCATTTTACTTTGGATTTACTCGAACAAATACATAAGAAGACACATACTCCTGGCATATTATTTGACGCTCGAAAGAAAAAAGAGATTTTGTAGCCCGAAAAGTTACTCACAGTTTAGATTTTTAATGTTTTTGATCTCAAACTAGGTTAGATTCTATTGTTTTAGTAGCTGTCAAAACGGGCTTCTTATATTTTGACGACTTCAAACTTCAATATAATTCCCGGCAGATAACTTGAACAAATATCCGTGCAGTCAAAGTATGTAATTGTTGTTGTTGCGACTCGTAAAACTATTTTTTTATTATTTGTTAATTTGAGTAAACTAAAGTTCAGATAACCCGAAGTCACATCCCGCCAATGAGACCCAAAATAATAGGGGTTAAAGTATTAAATTGCCGTTTTATTGCCATAGGTTCTTTGAATTGACATAGAATCTTCATGGTTTGAGGTTTTCGAATGAAACTTTTTTCAAATGGTTTCTATGATGTTCTTTTTTTAAAAAATGTGAAACATTTGAATATCGACTTTCAATTGTTTTTGTTATTCAATTTATACAAGAAAGATGGATACTGCGAAAATTCGAGTGATTTTTGAATACGAGTTCCGACGCGGAACTAACGCGGCAGAAACAGCCCGCAATATCAATGCTGCGTTTGGAGAGGGGTCTACTAATGAACGCACCGTGCGATTTTGGTTTAAATGCTTTCGTGATGGAAATTTCGACTTAAAGAACGAGCCACGAGGAAGACCGCCCACACAGGTGAATAACGATGAATTAAGAGAGATAGTGGAAGCCGACCCTAGTCAAACTACCCAGGAATTAGCGGCATGGTTTAACGTTACCTTACCCACACTATTGACTCACTTGCGTCAAATCAATAAAATAAAAAATACGAAAAATGGGTGCCTCATAATCACTCGAATTTTCGCAGTATCCATCTTTCTTGTCTAAATTGAATAACAAAAACAATTTAAAGTCGATATTCAAATGTTTCACATTTTTTAAAAAAAGAACATCATAGAAACCATTTGAAAAAAGTTTCATTCGAAAACCTCAAACCAGGAAGATTCTATGTCAATTCAAAGAACCTATTGCAGTAAAACGGCAATTTCATACTTTAACCCCTAATATGTCTGTGCGAAGTCAAAGTCATTTGGTCAAGTTATTTGTCGGGCATTATCTAGCGAATGTACGAAACAGCTGATATGTTGATTGGTCTCATGACAAGATTGTTTGTTTGTATGTTTTACAAACAAACAACCCTTACCCTACAATTGTTGATACGACCCTTCTGATTATTATTAATTTAACTGCCTACAGCACCTATTGTTTTAGCGTCATCCTTTCTATGTTTATATTTTATACTTCTCAGTGTGAAGGTTTAAGGATGCAATACCTGCTCTACGTTTTAATGGTATCTTTTTGTTTTCAAATGTTTAATCTGTTTCTTCATCTTCTAATAAAATAAAATAGACATATAGAATAGTGTCAACGGTTTCCTAGTTAAAATAAAACTTAAATGCACTGTTTCCGAAATATTTTGTCTTTTCGCACTGAATTAGTTAACGATCTACTAGCGCCATCTATATTTGCTCGCTTAGAAACTGTCTAGGTAGTCGATTGTGAGATAAAAGCATCAGTGAATGTACCATACATGACTTACCTACGCGTTACTCTTACGTACTACTAGATGGCGTTACTAGCAGAATTTCTGTTTCTTATTTCAGTCACGACGAGACCACTTCACGTGGTCTCTAACTAGGATGCCATGGGCTATGGTAACCAGGCAAGTACATGCAAGTACATACAGCGAAATACACCCAGGCTAAGTTTTAAATTGAACAAATTTTGTACGGCAATCTACAGCGAGAATCGAACCCTCTTGACCTCTGTTTTGGTAGTAAGAATATTACTGCTAGACCAACGAGGCAGTCGATGCTCACCAAAATATGTAAAAGCTTCCCAAGAGAAATCATTACCAAAATGTTCAACAGATTTCATGTATGCATGATTTTTTAAATGTTAATTAGTACATTGTAGTACAATGACAACTGCGTGAACGCATCGATTTAACTTCATTGCCGCTGCAATTCTACTCATCCACATTATCAAATCCTCTGGGCTGACGACGCCCAGAACGAGCACGAACACGTCACATGACCCGACCGTGTAACTGTCATTGTAGGTACTATAATGCACTAACTTAACTGAGGCCCAGCACTTAGTACAAATGGTAGAAAGTGAAGTAGTGAGACGTGTTTTTGAAAAGCTCATTAACTAAAGCATCCTCTGTCACACTATCAATATCAGTCTTTGCTGAATTAGCTACCAAACACTGCGGCGGCATTCCAGATAGAAAATTACCGAGACAAAGTTTCGTAACTCTGAAATAAGAAAAGGGGTTCAGGTGGAAACTTTGAAGGTTTTCTTCGTTGTTATTTATTATTGTTACGAGTCAGTTTTGACGTCAGACTTCTGGGATTAGTTTTCTGAATATAATTTTTCAGGTCTTGTACGTACAGTCGACAGCACATCGGTCTTTACAACTGGACCTCGATTCCTCGCTGCTGTTATCAAATTCGGGGCCCAGCTAGGGGAGCACAACGTCACGATAAAAGTTTTATCCCATTACCGCGTAGTGTCATCTCACTTTATTTCACTGCGTAAAATGAGATGCCGCTACCCGATAGTGGGATAAAACTTTTATCTTGACCTTTGCTCCTCTAGCAGGTCCTTCATCATCATCATCAGCTATTTGAGGCCCACTGCAGGATATAGGCCTCCCTCATGGGTTTTCATGACCATGAGGAGTTTTGCCATAATCGCCACGCTTGGCAGGCGTGTTGGCGATCGCAGTATGTTGGACCCTCGGGAAGACGCTGCTGCCCGTCTCCTGGTAATTTATTTCCTTAGTCACCTTCTACGACATCCACGGGAGGAAATGGAGTGACGCCATTCTTAATCCGGCGCCACACGGACAGCAGGTCCTTATATACTATTAATGCAAAGCCAGCATCGAACTACCAATTTCGACCAGTGTTTTCGTTGCCGCTTCAAGTTCACTGACGCAAACGCATCGAGTAGGCAGAGACCAGGGCTTGCCACTTGCCACGATCCTGACATAGCACTTTCGCTTCACCAACATTCCTTAGTCGTTGCATGCACGCACGCCGGATGCGATTTCCTTCCGTGGATGTCGTAGAAGGCGACTAAGGAAATCAATTACCAGGAGACGGGCAGCAGCGTCTTCCTGAGATTCCAACCGCATACTGCGATCGCCAACTCGCCTGCCAAGCGTGGCGATTATGGCAAAACCTTTCATGGTTTGTAAAACCGTGAGGGAGGCCAATGTCCTGCAGTGGCCGTCAAATGGCTGATGATGATGATGAACGTATATTCATATATTTGCATTGTGTGCGAATTCATTGTAATTTCGCATTTCCATTGTTTCGTTTCGACCTCAGATGTATGACACCCAGATGTATGCATCGAAGCGGCCATACATCTGGATGTAACATAAAACAATTTGAACCCATTAGTCAGCTGTCCTACAGGAGTTAGCGCCAGTCAGCCCCGTGACGCGCACGCGTTCCCGTCAGTTCAGTCTAGACTAGACACAGCTCGCTAACTAGATTCCTGTACCGGCACGTCAGGATAATTAATTATAGCTATGTACAGTCTGCAGCTAGGTTCGATTAATGTGCAATGCAAGTTATACGATGTTCAGTCCATAGAAATGTCAATAAAGGTGATAAATATTTTTAGAATTAACTATTCTTTAGGCCTAAACTTTGACGTTTGCATTTACGTAATGATTTATGCAGTTTCCAGTGGCACCTTCACTCACACCAGATGGGCGAAGGGACCACCCGGACGCTGCAGTGCCTGGGACATTTTTTTTAGATGGCGTAGGCTTGCCCAGCACCTACGGCCAACAACCGGGCTTATGGTGGCTAAGCCGTAAGTTCGAGAGAGAAGGCAGAGCAGAGGTATACAGGGTTAAGCAAAAATATGTCCGGTAGACATTGTCCACACAACAACTTTTCTACGACATTCGATATATTTTTGTTAAATGTTTAGGGTTCCGTACCTCAAAAGGAAAAACGGAACCCTTAGAGGATCACTTTGTTGTCCGTCCGTCCGTCCGTCTGTCTGTCAAGACCCAAGATCTCGGGAACGCGTGGAGGTATCGAGTTGGAATTAAAACCATATATTCAGGTCTACAGTCCCTTCAAGCTGTGAAAAAATCAAACTTCCAAGTTAACGGACAAAAAAGTTTCGACACTCTCAAGGGAATCAAAATTTATAGGGTACTTTCCGTTGGCCTAGAAATATGAAATTTGACAAGTAATATCCTCGCATACTACAAGTACAGGTAAAAATCTGAAAATTATACATTTGTCATTAAGTCATAAAAAAAATGTCAGAAGTTCGGGAAAAGCTCGGAAAAACTGCGAGACACGATTCCTGAACTATTTATGTGTACAAATTTGTACGGAACCCTCGGTGGGCGAGACCGACTTGTATGGTTTTAATTTTTTCTAATATTATTGTACGTATGTTGTTTTACGGGTTTTCTTCTGTGTTGTACAATGATTTGGCTAAAGCTGCAACAACATTAACCTGTTAGATTATGGACTTGAAAAGAACAATTAAAAACCCTTGCTATGTGGCCTGCCCCTATATTACGCATACCAAATCTTGAGCGATTCCAATCGTCTAACTGTCAGATTAGTATGGAATTTGACAGTTAGACGATTGGAATCGCTCAGGATTTGGTGCGCGTAATTAGGCCACTGATCGGGTTATTTAGACTTCTACAGATTAAAGCGCGTAATGCGTGAATTTAATAAAATTATGTGTACCCTGATATTTTAAATAACATGATTCTAAGAAAACTCTTAAAACAAAAGTTTTTGTAAAACACAGACTGGTGTGTTTGATGTGTTTCAGAAATTGCGCATTTTCGAGACAGCTTGTGAGTTCGAAATGTTAGATAGATAGATAGAATATTCTTTATTGTACACAAAGATTACATTAACAGAAATTCAATAAATCCTCTAGTAGTCATATTATAGTAGTCTTGGAGCCAGTTTCTGCATTGAGAATTTCGCTAAGTAAATAGTTAACTGTAGTGCTGTCTCTTCGAATTTCTCAGAAAAGAGCGTGAAAGAACGTTACTTAAGTATTTACTTAGTGAAATTCTCAATTCAGAAATCGGCCCTTGGTATATAGTATCCTTCTAATATTATAAATGTGAAAGTCTGTGAAGATGTTTGGATGTTTTTTACTCAATCACGCAATTACGGCTGAACGGATTTACATTAAACTTGGCGTACAGATAGACAAAGACCTGAATTGAGACATAGCATACTTAATATCCCGGTAATGCGTTCTAGTGGGATAATATTTGTTTGTAGTTTAAAATAGATGGCGTTGTGCAAGAATCGTATAAACGAATTCTGTGGCGGTACAAAGTTCGCTGGGACAGCTACTATCATATATTAAAGTTCTTAGATTGGTCACAAACTTCAGGTATAATAATACTCTATAGATCTATGCTAGATGCCTTGCCTTACACAGCGTCTAAATGTCTAAATGTACCCCCTTTTGGTG
Organism: Yponomeuta malinellus; assembly: GCA_947308005.1. NCBI lineage: Eukaryota > Metazoa > Arthropoda > Insecta > Lepidoptera > Yponomeutidae > Yponomeuta > Yponomeuta malinellus. Next base: position 5,466,266 of record OX371019.1, read on the forward strand.
CAATGGTGCCAAAATTGCACTATCTAGTACATCTGCAAAGATTTTGAATCGTATGTCCACTTCTATGTCCCAGTGTACTTGCGGACAGTGCCTGGAGGTGTTCGGGTTGTTATTAGTTCACGGTACGAGAAGAGAATTCTGGATAGTAGTAGGAGCCTCCCAAAACTTGTAATTTTTACTGAAATTTGATGGAAAATGTATTTCTAACGAGTTCATTTTCCGAGAACATTTAGAAAGCGTATAAGACTCGATAACAAAAACTACTATTTTTAAAACTATTTTTTTAAAGCAGTAATCGGACTTCCAGCGCAGGTGCGCAAAGAACTTCGAGTATGGTATGGGCTGAAGACGCAAGGGGCGAATTCGTTACAAAGTTGAAACAGTTTATGCCAGAAACTTCAAGCCCATAAGCGTTCGGATTCCCTCACAGAATTTTTTGTCCGAACGTTCTCTGTTCATTATAATCTTGAATATTTCTTCGCGGTTGTGATTTTCATTCACATCATGATGTTACATGACCGTTACATTTTTTTTTTTTTGTTAGTGCACATTCCCAAACGTAGCTTTGACATGACAAAAAGTCCTCGATTGGTGCCAGGGCAGCCAGAAGTTGCATAACCGGTTCAATTTATAATAAGGAAAAGGTTCGTTCCTGAATACAAAACGAAACCGTTTTGACAGGCCCTAGTACAACATGTCGGAAATCGAACCAGGGCCTCTGGAATCTCAGGCAACCGTTCAACCCATCGAGTTAACACAGCTCTCTTATATTTAAGAGACGGGCTAGTGCCCGCGGTTATTTTCATTCCATATCAAATTAAAATCATAGAAAAATACTGTTACGTATAATATTGTTCCCCCAGAGAAAATACCGCTGTTTTCCTTTTCCCGGCCAGGCCAGTTTTATTTATAACGGACATGGACATTTTTAAAAACCTACGGACATTTTTCCAGTGAAAAGTGAATTTAAACTACGCGCAAAGGAAATTAGAACGTCCGCCGACTAGCACATGGGAATATGAAATATGATAGCTAGAGTTGTGTAAAATAAGTTCAGTATATCTGCCATGTAAAGAGATGAAAGCCTGCGTTTTGTCCAGGGCCTAGATTCTGTTAATGCATTGTAGTAACATGACAACTGCATGAACATGGCGGTTTTCATTTCATGGCTGCTTTAAGTCTACGCGGGCACACCCATCAAACCTTCTAGGCGTCAATGGTAGCAAAAAACACGTCACGTGACCCGACAGTGTACCTGTCATTATACTACAATGCACTAACAGAATCGAGGCCCAGATGACCCTAAACAAAGTTAATTTTGACACGTACCCCGGTGTAGGGGTTTTGAAGTGAATATAAAAAATATGTTTTCATAATATATAGTAGTCGGTTGAGAGCTTTTTTTTAATTTATTTATTTAAGTATTAACTTTTAATCACTTGGCTACAATTAACATCCATACTGACCCGACTCCGGAGTCCTCATTTGTATCTATCTATCTATCTATGCAGCCAATGAAAGACTCCCACTGTTGGGCATAGGCCTCTTCACCGTCACGTCAAATTCGCCGGTCCCCTGCGTCGATTGTTTCTTCATTGTTGTGTCCTATGCAGTAGGACTAGTCGAGCTCGAATCGGACTTTTTAGACATTAAATCCGTAACGGACGCAAAGGCTTTTGTTGCTTGGAGTTAAAATCGCGAGGGAATCTGAGTGGCTGAGGTGTTTACATACTTTAGCGCTTAAAATCGTCAATCCGCGGTGCAAACGCGAGAGATAAAGCCTGTGCCCTGCGGTGGGGTGTAAATAAAGGACACAAGCCTTTTATAATAGAAGTCGGAACCTTGCTTTTTATATTAAACTAGCTGACGTGCCAAATTTTGATTTGCCGTATTAGTTAGTCTACGAACTATTCTCAGACCTTGGTAGGTCTATACACACAAAAAAATATGAACAATCGGTGGAGCCGTTTCGGAGGAGTTCGATAACAAACACTGACACGAGATTTTCATATATCAGATTAGATTTATTTTCTTCTTCTTAGCCCGATTTTTCGCATTTAATCTAAATTAAATTTAACTGCCTGTACCATACCGCCTATTTTCTATTACCTACTATTTTCGTTCTGCAGCGGCCCAAATATAGCATAACTGCCCTCACAAAATCTGGGATGAATGGCTCACGTGCTGGGTAATTTTTCGCAATTCTCCACGGCAATTAGTTCGCCATCACCGTGCGTGATGCCCCCCTCAGCCACAGAAGGTCTGTGTGCAGAAGAAGAGCTTCCTTCATTTATGTTTATATTCCATCTTAATTAAGCTCTTCAGGGTACAAGCGTAAGCTTATGCATATAACTGTAAAGAAGTAAGTCTTAAATGACGCGATGTCAAAATTTAAGATAGATGACAAACGAAGTTCTATCAACGTTGAAATGCAAACTATTTGTTGGGTCGATTTTTTCTTTAATTTCTCTGTATCTTCATGAAGTATATCACAGTGAGATTACGAATCGCCAGTAACTTCTGTCCAGAAGTTTCTGTGCCCTTGTCGCTACTTCTTGCTTCTATTGTATTATTTGTGCCTAAGCGTTAATTCAACAGCAGGCCTTAATTCTTCGCTCCCCGACTAAATCAATTCAGAGGTAGCGAAACGTGCGTTGACGTCGAAAAACTGTATCGTGATAATTTGTGAGTTAATCATGCAGGTGGTTCTGCAATAAAGTCTTCTTCGTCGTACCCTCGTGGGACGTTGCCCAAAGAAGCTGAGGATCCGTTGCGTGCAAATGGTGCCGAGTTCAGAGAGCTCGTTAAGAATAGACGCATCAAAGTCTCAGTGCCATGAAATATACTTTCTTTCGTCCTAAATTTCGCTAAACCGTCCAAATAGGACCAACCTTCTTGATAACATAGGAAGGACTATTTTCCTATTTAGACATAGCAAACTTAGGGAAAGTACATTATTATTATCATAGATTATTATTAATACTTTTATTGCACACAGGCCGACTAAGCTGTCAGGATGGTATAGGTGCTGGGCAAGCCTACTCAGCCCATCTGGAAAACAGTGTTCCACGCACTGCAGCTTCCGAGTGGTCCCTTCACCCATCTAGTGTGAGTGAAGGTGGCACTGGACGCTGCATAAATCATCTCATTACGTAGATGCACATGCCAAAGTGTGCACATAAGTAAAAATACAATGGCTATACATAAGCAGCCTATATACGTCCCACTGTAGGGTACAGGCCTTCTCTCAGGGAGAGAGTATGGGCTTAATCACCACGCGTGCCCACCGCGGATTGGCGATTTCAAGCGCTGAGGTATGTGAATATCTCGGACACTCAGGTTTCCTCACGATGTTTTCCTTCACCGTTAGCGAGTGGTATTGCTACTATAACTTCACAATGGCAATGTGGCGGACTTAATGCTACATTCAAAAGGACTATAAGTTCTCAATCGTTAATAGCTTGTGCATAGCTCGTAAGCAGCCTACATATATCCCGCTGCAGTGCAGAGGCCACCGCGCGTATCCACTATCCACCGCGAATGTAGTTTATTTTCTAACATACATTTGTGAATTTGTAGTATCCATAACACTCGCCGAAAAACATCACGAGGAAAATTCAATGTGTGAGTGGTCAGAAACCTTAGCGCTCGCCAAGACGCGGTGGGCACGGGCGGTGATGAAGCCCTTACTCTTTCTCTATCCGAGAGAGAAACAGTGCCCTGCATTCATCGGTTTACGGAGTAATACCCAGGAGAGACCAAAACTAGTAATGTTGGCGTTTGTTTACCTACTGGCCGCAGATCTGACTAGGCACCTCTTGATTTGACCACTGCTTACAAAGTTATTCATTCCAAATTGCGTGCCAAAAGTAATTAAATTAAATGTTACGCTAAGAAAGTTCAGTTAAACTGATAAAATAATTAGTTTATTACTCTGAGATTGAGATTGTGTCAAGAGATCTAAGCAATTTAATTCACAAATTGCTTTAAATTTACCTACGTAAGTTGCACTCCCGAGGGTTGATTTGAATGACAGTTATCTTTTACATAAGTACTAGTATGGTACAAAGTGGCGTGTTTTCATGTGCCGCCAAGTGTACCAATTCATTGCGCCACCCATAGTTATGATAATTTTTCGTATTCTCTTATGGAGTACAAAATATCTCATTTAAAAAATTGCGTCGTCGTTACGTTTTCTTTGAAACAATGTTAACTGAGTGATGATCCTAGAGATACCGGTATCTCGGTAATTTGCTCCACTTTACATAATAAAATATACCTAACTAGGTACATTCTGCATGCGAATGTGTTACTTAGGTAATAACACCTCTGAATGCCGAAGAGGAGACGCACTATAATTATATAACATGATTGTTTGCGGCTTCACACCCAAAGGGCGTTTTTTAAAAATGTTTTAACTGAGACAATTATTGTCATGTACATAATAACAAGTTATCAAAAGATTTTGTACTAATAGATAGATAGATCAGGAATAAATACAGATGGAAACATATTGCGTGCTATAAATATGTATTTGAGTTCTTGTTTTGGAGTAGGTATAGAAAAATGTGAAACCAGGATTATTCCTTCTCCACAAAAACTCTTAGGTCAAGAATTGTGCTAGGTCAAAAACAAAAAAAAAATACTGTACGTATGTATATTCTGTCACAGAAGCCAGTTGTAACGAATGCGCGAAGGAAAAGTATTTGACATATCCGCGTATTTTATGCTTTGGGGTCACTGTTAACGGAAGCGAATTCATGTTTACCTACATCATTTACATTACCAATATACGGATGAGGCGGTACAGGGTACACCAGATAAATAAAGGGAATCTCTTACAAATGCATCGCTAAGAACGTTCTGAAACGGCACTATTTAAGAGGGTTTCGCATTCACGTGTAAACATACAACATAAACATAACTTCGCATACGGGCTACCAATCATACACATAACTTCAGAACAATATCCCCAAATGGTCACCAATGTTATTTACTTAATTGCACCAAAAAATATTTTGCACAAAGGCGGTATCGTGTTACAATTGTCCGGCCTTCCTAAGATTCATTTGACATTCATATCTAGTGATGGGGGTGTTTGCTGGATGCGTGACGTCACCGCATCGTCATCGGTTACCTCAGGGCGGCCGAACTGTAATCTGCATAAAAATCTGCATAACAAGACTGTCAATTAATCTCCATTCGCTGAGAAGTAATAAAATAGGCTCCAATTCTAGTTATCGTGCAACATTTACTCTTTATAGTACATCACACACATCATATGAGATTGATTATCTCCTACTTTTTTAGTATGTGTGTGTACTGCAGTGTAAATAAATTTTATATCTAACTATCTTATTCACCTAAGGTGAATATAGGTCGGGGCGATATTGAAAGTCATCCATAGTCATAGGCTCTGTCTCTCTGAGAGAAGGCTTGTGCCCTACAATGGGACGTATATAGTATGCACTACACAGCTATAGGCAATATTACGAGGCTTCCTGTTTTAACTCCCGAACCATGATAGAGGAAACAACACAGGAACTAACAATAAACAGAACAATTTCAGTTATTCATTTCGTTTGCTTCATATTATGCCCACTCCGAGCCATTGTGCACGTTGTTTATGAACGAAAAATATTTTTCGGATTTTCATGCCGATGCTGGAGAATGTTTCCGAACTGTTTTGTTGCCACGGAATAAAGATAACATAAAAATGTCTCAGTGACTCGAAAGATCTCAGTAATGGAGGATAAGTCAGACCAATTTCTTAAAAGCGTCATGAGGTTGTCTATTTCAACATGTGTTACCGCTACTAGACTGTTTTGAAATCTCTACAATATTTATATAGATGAAGAAGAAGAAGAAAAAAGACATTTATTATACCAACAAGACACATCACAGAAACATAAAATATACAGATAATTAACATAATAAGCCCTCTGGGTCACTAGTTATACCAAGGAGTGCACCTGGTAGTACTAATCACCCGATTGTGTTAAGCACAATAACAGAAAGAAAACTAAATACACAACATAAACCGTAATATATAAACTGACCCAAAATTGCCGTTCTTTTTGCACGCTATCACCGAATGCCCGCCCAAGCGACTCACGGAATGATTAATTGTTTCAGGTCCCGTCGACGTTGTCGCCGCGCTGACCCGGAAACGCTAATTCACTGTAAAAGATCCATCGACACGCGCGCCGCCTATTTCTAGACTTGCGCTTCGAAACGTTCGAAATTCGAAAATGCGCCGCGGCGATTGGCCGCTCGGTTACCGGGTGTCCTGAATAGTGACGCGTAGTTATCGATGCTCGTAACCAAGATGGCCACGATGGACCTGACGAACGAGGTGGTCCGGCTGCGGGCGGAGCTGGAGAAGGTGTCCACGGAGCGGGACATGCTTCTCTGCGAGCTCTCCAACCTGCGGCGGGAGCTGGAACTTAGCGAGATGAAGCACCTGCATGAGGACAGGTAAGGTTTTTTTAGTTTCTGCGTGTTCCAACGCAATGGGCCGCAACGCAACATGCATTTTTTATAAAATAATACCCAGGTATTAACTTAACCAGTTAACTACTACTTAGTTAGTATTTCAAAAAAACCCTTTCTTCGTTGCACTTTCGGTCGAGACTTTGGGAACGGGTTCAGAAATCCATAAATGCTGATTTTTGAGATGACGGATATATTCTGTCCCTTGATTGGCACACTAAACAGTTCGGTGGCATTCGTTCGGTTGGGCTGTTTCCTCTATTCTATTGCACATCCGTAAACGAAATCAGACAAATTCTTGTTTTGATAAGTTTCACAGTGTTCCAATAGTTTGGAATTATTAATTAAGAGTCGAACATAATACGAGTAGGTTGTACAATCACTTTAAGCATAAATAGGGTATCGATGCAATCAGCTGTAAACAGGGTATTTCTTCACAGTGAAATTGTTTGCCATGCGGGCTTGCATGCCACCACTATGTTATTTTAGAATAATATCAGTGATGGTCGGACTAATGGTCATATTAAACAGTATGGTACCGAGTGTCACCATAGTGTCACGCTTAGGGAGTGAAAGTCTATGTGTGTCCAATGGCTTATCGATTACCCTACATTTATTTTGCAGTCCAAATTAAAAACAAATACTTATTGTTGTAAAAGAAAACTGTTCACTTATAACGATGCCTTTCACAGCATACTGGATCACAGTAGCAAAGAAGGTACTTGTCATCATTGTCAGCAGAATAATTCTTCTCTGATTTAGGAGTCTATGCAAACATAAACCATCTTGTTTAGTTAGCTGTCTGAAAATACCCCGTCTTTTCCTCTGTAATTACTGGGACTTTCTAATTACTCCGTAATTTTGCTTGACATGGTTTCTACTAACCTAATCGTGACGTGTCGGCAAAGCACTGACGTTACTCGTCTCATCCCAATAGCTCTACATTACAGCCTTCGACGGCGTGACAGGTCTATTAAGAATCATTCAAACTGACAGGGTTTTTGAAGACGGTGTCTTCAATTCTAATAGATCCAATTTCGTCTCAACATTTTGTACAGCAAAATGTAGCAATGTAGCAGCTGTAGGTTATAAATGAGGTTTTCAATCAAATGAGTTTTAGGATTTTGGATGGTTATGTATTTATTTAGACGGTCTTCCCAGGCGTCGTGAGCCCCATTGTTAGGCTTCCAGTTGATTGCCACTCTCAGAAAGTGCTGTGCAGTACGTCGCAGACATGCAAGGATAAAAAAAAGAAGACTCTAACATGGACAGAACTGCCCTCACCTGCCATGACTGACCTATTCGATTACCATGCAAGCCTTGAGAAAGAGTGTCACTAGGCAGGAATCATTCACTCAAGCAGGCCCCATCCTGGGTTCTCGTAGTGAATGAGAGCGCGTGGCGCGAATATTTCTCCCTTGATCAACGGGAAAGACTACTTTGTATGCAAACGGCGGAGGTGACAATGTCGTACTCGTTTCACATAAGGAACACGTAACACCAGTAAAGAGTGCGCAAGATATAATTATTGTCAACGCCATGTGCCAAATGGCAGTTTTGAAACGCGAAAACTTTACTTGAGCAATTGTAGGCGTAGAGTGCACCTCATCTTAACATGTCTTCCGTTCCGACTGCCTGGTGGAATCTCTGATCTGGTTACTCCTTTTGCTTGACATAGGCGTGGACCACACAGAAAGGACGGGAGGACGGGGAGTGAAAAAGACGCGACGCGTTGTATAGAGTCATAGACCACAGTATTTGCTCTGTGGTCGCTGTGTGGTCTGTGACTCTATAGAAATCGTCGCGTCTTTTCCCGCCCTCGCCCCACTTCCTTCCTGTGTGGCCCACGCCATAGACTCTTCCACTTAACGATATCCCTGCTCAGATGGCATTGGACCAATCTCGTCCATGACAAGTGTGAATTGGTTAAAGAGAGATACAAGCTTTTGTAACTATAGGCATTCACGAAAGACCGCTGAGAGCCAACTTAGACTATTATTTTGCGAATCGCTATCATTAAGGTTGATCTTAATCGTCAGGCTTTGCTATAGTATGTGACTCATCAGGAACATAGGCCTCACCAAACAGATTTCCATCGCTCTGAAATGGTGCCACACTGGAACGAGAAAAAGCGGATATTTTGAAACCTAGCAACACTCAGTCCAGAAAGAAGCGATCAGTATTGAACATGGAGAAGGTTTGCTGGAAGAACTCTCATACAGAGATAAGCACGCCTTTGTACATGTACAAGAACAACATATTCTTTCGTATGTAATGTCTCTTTTATCTTTCGTGTGGAATAAAGTATGTCTAATCTGATGAGCTAGAATCGAAGGCGTAAATTCAGCAACGATGAAATTCGGGAAACCATTTTCCGAAAGAAGAACCAGTTTACAGAGGTCTTACCCGAAGTGAAAGTGAAAAACATTAATTTCCATTGTGACACGAATTACCATAACACAAAAATAAAACAAAGTTATGGAGAGAAACGAGAACACAAATATATATATATATATATATACGCGTAGAATTGGTTACCTCCTCCTTTTTTGAAGTCGGTTAAAAATAATACAATCATGCCGATCACAAGTGCTACAATAGAAAAAGGCTGCAGCCCAGCAAAATGCTAGTCAATGGCGACTAGCGCTGGTTTTCTGCTGCACCTGATCGCCTGCTCCAAAGCTCACCAGTTCATCACTGCGGTGGTTATTTCACCATCGCTTTGACTTTGGGATCGGATATCTGACAAATCGTTATGCCAAATTCAATCTATACTAGCTTTTAGTTAATTCGTACTAGCTTTTAGTTAATTCGGGCGTTCCCTATCCTCTTTCTTTTCCATTCGTATCCACACCGACAGTGATGGCTGATAGTTGTGTCAGGCCTCTTGACTTTGGGGAAACCTGCTTCACTTGCCAAAATATATTAATTACTTTGGAAAGCGAACATGGGAGTATACTCTACCTCAGATACTTAATGATTTGTCACCAGAAACCTTAGAAAGTATACAACTTTCTAAGGAAGCTACTAAAATCTACGTTTTTAGGAATTAAAATGTATTTTTAGGAATAAACAGCGGCAGATAGACCTATTGTGGTTTTCGCCCGCTGGTAGAATAAGTTATTTAAGTTTACTTTGTGCCTATATGAAAAAAATATAATATAAAAAAGTAAAATCTAATGAATTCGCATAGGAATAATTTTCCCCGGCGACGTATCTCCGGTACCGCGAGCAAGTGACAGACAACAAGCGATGGGCCTGAACAAAGGTTGCCTACGTCTTGTGACTTCTTTTCAAAGGCTCGACGGCTCATAGGGACCTCTCGGGGCGTGTTGGTGGAGATGCGAGGCATAGGAGGCAGCGGGACAGCGGAGGCTTTAATAATATGAGTGATTGTAAAAAAAATAGTATACTTTTGATAAATGTGGTCTGAGGATTTGATAGACTACAAAATTGCGAACAATCAAGGCATGTTTCTTATCCTGTACCAATATAAGTTTTTAATTGAGAAAATTTGATTGCAAGAACTATAATTTTGGGAACAACTTCCATTTATTAAAAACTACGCGTAGGATAACAAAAATTTATTTAAAATGTCCGTAACTTAATTATGCATCAGACCTATCTATCAAAAGCTTGCTCATACTATTACAATATTTAAAAATTTTAAACTGTGCGAGCGACACAGCCGCGTGAGAACAGCATTAAGGCGCTTATAACAGCTAATTGAGCCTTACTTAAACTATTTTTATCAAAAATAGTATATTGTAGTTGAAAAAAATATATGTTACTCTTAAGATTTAATTTAATTTCTGGATACGTCTCTGTCGCCGGGGTACAATTCATTTGCTGGCTTTCGCAAGTGGACTCTATTTAAGGACTGATTAGTTAGCTATAGATGCTATATGCGAAAACTGAGGTATAATACATGCATAACAAAGGATTAGTTTAAATTGTGCTAGTTTGAATAATCTTATATTACAGTTGTTTACATAAAATAAAACACTAAACCAATACACTTAGCAGCACGTATTTTTATATTGTTTCCTTCAAAATATTGTTTCCCGTAGGTCTGGGCCAAAATGTCAAAACAACTGCTTTCAATGATAGATTGACGAAAATGTAAATGGTTTCAAAAAAAATTATGAAAAACCAAATCGCTCATCTCATCACTCGGGCCTGCCTAGTACTGCCAATTACAACCATTGTAGAGCGGGATGCTTCCGATGGGCGTGACGTCACGAGGTCCTCTCTGACGCAATGAAAGGCACCCCGCGACACGTGCTCAAGGTTCCCAACTGGGTGGAAAAGTACCTAGCTTATTATGTTGAGGAAAGGTAGTTGCCGCCTTATAGCGACGTACAGCGTAACCCTAGTAATGCCTTTGATGTCCTGCAGTGGGCGTCAAATGGCTGATCATGATGAAATAAAAATAGCATCACAAAAAATCAGGAAAATCGATCTTGATGATTAACATAATTAACATCCACAATCCACAATATTAGTCTACTTCACTTTTATAACCGTAATAAAGGGTGATTTACTGTCGAATGCACGTGAATGAGCTGCAGAATTAAAAACAGCATTTAGAAAGCACCACCATTGCACACACTACTATTACCAACATGTAATTGTGTCGTTTTAACGCCTTTTAGAGAGCGTTACCTCAAAACTCGTGCGCACGATAAGTGTTTTAGACTTTATTGTCTTCACCACTTCTGCTTTTATTTTGCACTAGAACGTGCATGTTGTTATGCAAAGAACATCCAAATTGTTTCACTTTTACTTACAAATAATCAACTCGTGGTTGGATAATAATAGCATTTATTTCCAGAGCAATAAAAGTGGGTCGGTTATACATTCAACGAATTATAAGTACTTTCTTGACATCAAGTGCTTTTATACGACTGAAAAAATGCTTTAGCACTTTATTTGTGTAATTTTGATAGCTTGCAATGTTTTAACGAACGTTTCAATTATGCTCTCAGTTTGATGGATGTTACTTGTTAGGGTTCCGTACCAGAACGGTGCCAAACGGGACCCTATTACTAAGACTTCACTGTCCGTCTGTCCGTCTGTCTGTCTGTCACTAGGCTGTATCTCAACAACCGTGATAGCTAGGCAGTTGAAATTTTCACAGATGATGTATTTCTGTTGCCGCCATATTAACAAAAACTAAAAAAAGAATAAAATAAATATTTAAGGCGGCTCCCATAGAACAAACGTCGTCTCAAGACAGCGCTCGCCATCATAGCGGTCATGGCACCGATGTCATGTCGTTAAATGTCAATGTTAAACGCTTCTTGATGGTTTCTATAGATGGCGCTGTGTCAAATTCGATATTTGTCTAATGTTGTATAGATAATGGTACGGAACCCTTCGTGCGCGAGTCCGACTCGTACTTTGCCGGTTTTTTATCTACTGTGTCAAAAAGTCTGCATCGCTGCACTAACGGTAAATCGCTCGTCTTCCAGCAGAGATTCGATTCCCGTAAAGGGGCGACTATTTGTTAGTACTAATAGCGTAACACCTACTGATAACACTAATAACAGCTCTTAGTTGTTGTTTAGTGAAGGTACTTTGGCCAACTGGCATCTGTTGACAGAGATTAAAAAACTGTTTGTGTTCGAAAAACTGGGGGTATTTTTTTTTCAATAATGTCCATTCCCTTGCTTGGTGGTTATTGTAGTAGCTACAGTACTGTACTACTTTGGGACCAAAGGAAGGTATTTAGTTATCTATACTAATATTAAAGAAACAATTTTAATCGGCCGTGAACTCTATTCCGTGTGGCGCCGGACTAAGAATAGCGTCACTCCATTTACTTCCGTGGATGTCGTAGAAGACGACTAAGGAAATTAATTGCCAGGAGACGGGCAGCAGCGTATTCCTGATATTCCAGCCGCATGCTGCGATCGCCAACCCGCCTGCCAAGCGTGGCGATTATGGCAAAACCCCTCATGGTTATGAAAAGCACGAAGGAGGCCTATGTCCTGCAGTGGGCGTCAAATGGCTGATGATGAACTCCATTCTGTCTGGACCGCTCTTGGTGCGGATTACGCGTGGAATATGGTAATTACTTCCGCACACCACACGCCCAAAATAATCTATTTGTAACATTATTCTTCATTCTTAGTGTCAGCAGAAAATACACAGGGAGTCACGAAATCCCCCTGTATTTCCGGAAGGGACGGAAAGGAATGTCCTATCTGTGTGCCAAATTTCACGGAAATTAATTAATGATACTTTATTGCACACTAAACATTTAACAGGACACTACATAAGTAATAACATGTGCTTGTACAAAGGCAAGCTTATCTCTGTGAGATATTTCTTCCAGCAAATCTTGGTTCAGCCATTACCTGTCCGTTATTGAGAACGTCAAATTTTAAAGCAACGAATTAAGTAGGGTAAAGTAGTGTAGGGTTATGGTTATCGCTCCCCCACTAAAAATTGTAAAATGAAAACTGACTTCGAAACTAAAAAGTTAGAAATAATTTAAATAATTAGAAGTATGTATACATGTAGGTATTGTAGAAGTATAATTCGTGGTCGGTGCCCAGTTTCATGACCAGCACATATATTTTGGGCAACGACTGCAACTTCTAAAATACCTACATGTACATGTTGTACAATACTTCTAATTATGTATCTAAATTATTTCTAACTTTAGTTGTGAAGTCGGTTTTTTTTAGCGTGACATTGTCATTTTTTGTACAAAACCCTTTCAAATGAAGATTATAAAAAAGTCGGTTTTTATTTAAATTTTTTTTAAACGATCATACCAACGATATGCGACACTATGGTGTAGGCGAGAAAAAAAATTGCATCCCTAATTTAGGTGTAGGTGTGCCCGAAATTTTTTTTATTTAAGACTTTATTCTACCGAGCTGTCGGCGTGATTAATATTTATGTCTATGTCTGTGTTACGTACAATTGTGATTAGCATAGGTAGTCAAAGAAAGCACTTCCGAGCTTTGACGCTAGTTAGAGCGAAGTATAAATATTTATAGGACATTAGTGCCCCAGTTAATTAGCCAGTGGAATTATTATCAAAACTGTAACAGTCGATCTCGTTTGCATCTCATTGGGCGCGATAAGATAATATTATTATAATTTTTATATTAAATTGATATAATAAAAACATGAATGAAATTAAATGAATAAATTAATTTCGTTCTCATCCACATAGATCATGGAGTCAATGTAGGTACCCTAGAAAGACAATACACAATAAATATTCTTATTTATTCATCTTTTTGTTCTTTACAATAAGTTTGTAATTCATAAAGATAATAAAAGACATAAACTCACGCCTGTATCCCAGAGGGGTGGGCAGAGACCAGGGACTGCCACTCGCCATGATCTTGACAGATCACGTTCGCTTCCTCAACATTCATTAGTCGTTGCATGCACGCACGCCGGTTTCGGGTACTTTTTATCTTTATCACCTATTTGGTCGGAGTATGTCCGCCTGGGTCGTCCCTTACCGGCCCTTTCACCCACATTCGCTCGATGCATTTGTTTCGTCAATCTTTCTTCCTTCATCCTCTCCACAAGTCCAAATCCGGGACACTCCTTTCTCAATTCTGGTCACTACATCCTCTGTCAGTTCACAACGTTCTCTAAGCAAACTATTGCGTATCCTGTCAGTCAAAGTAACATCAGACATACTTCTCCTCATTTCTATCGCATTAATCCTACTTTTTGCTTTTTTTTGCCATACTCAAGTCTCGGTAGCATACATAAGTGATGGGACCAGCACTCCATTATGGATAGCCAATATAGCTCTTATCCTAGTGTGGGGCCAGAAGCAATGTATGTGCCTGTATGTAAATGTTTATGTTTTATATCACATTCACACTTTCCATCCCTCGTAAATAGGCTCTAATGAGTAATAGTAATAACGATTATAGTTTGGGTAGCTTTCAATAATGTACCCTATTATATGCTATGTGCTAATGTACCACAGGCCTTCTCCTAGAGAGGCAGGGAGAGAGTGGGCTTAATCTCCACGCGGGCTCACCGCGGATCAGCAGTTTAAAGCGCTGACGTATGTGAACAGCTAAGGTTTTCCTTTTCCCTTTGTTTTATTAGTTACTCCACTTACGTGCTCTTTATTTATTCGTTCAGGGACCTTGATTAAAGTGATAATATTGAACACATGTTAAACTTAAACAATAAATTAAATAATTAGACCAATTTTAAACAATAATCAAAGACAAAATTAAGCGGTGGCAGCCTGGTGGGTGGAACATCGGACTCGGAAGCGAGAGACCCAGGTTCGATCCCCAGTGCGGGCATGTACCTAGGGCTTGGTTTTCTAAGTTATGTACATTTGTGAAGTTATAGTAGCAATGCCATTCGCTAACGGTGAAGGAAAACATCGTGAGGAAACCTGAGTGTCTGAGCTATTCACATACCTCAGCGGTTGAAATCGCCAATCCGCGGTGGGCACGCGTGGTGATTAAGCCCATACTCCCTCCCTGAGAGAAGGCCTGTGCCCTACAGTGGGACGTATATAGGCTGCTTGTGTAAGTAAGGGTAGCCTTGCATTATCGAGAGCAATCCAGTTCAGAAACTGAATTCTGTAATTTAATCCGAACTCGCTCATACGAAAGGTTTTCTGGTGACTTTAGTGATAAGACCGCCAGTTGTGTACGTAATACTTAGATATTGAATGCTTAAATTGTAATATTATTTTCTGGTTTGCACAATAAATAAAGCTGATCTAATAAGCTACCCATAGTTAAAGCTATCAGTCAGGTGAATTGGCACTTCGAAATGGAGCGAACTGAACCGATTTATATCGATTTATATTTTTAAAAATATTTTATTAAATAATTTTAACAAAATTGAAAAAAAAAACAAATTACTCAAATCAAGTGTCAGTTTTTTTCGGATGTAACACCAGCCTAAATAGATACCTTTTTAGGAGCGAGCTAGGTTTCCTACAGGATGTCCTCGGGGATAAGTGCGTAATTCATTTATCCACTGTTCATTAGCTGTAATATGGTTTCCATTTTTCACGTCTGACGTTTTTGTGTAGTCATATAATAGACACACATCACTTGTTTCTTAGAGCCAGGATTTGCCAGTTGCCAGGATCCTGACAGATCTCTTTCGCTTTATGAACCTTAAAGCACGCATTCCGGTTTCGGTTAGGTACTTTTTATCCTGCCCTTCGCTACTACATCCCTATTACAATATTTTTTATCTAAGTAATAATTTTCAATCGGCGGTCTTTTCGCTGAAAGCGCTCTCTTTCAGACAACTAATATTGAAAATACTATCTAAATATGTTGGTTGAGATGGGATACCAAAATGTCAGTTCAAAGACATCATACATGTAGATAAGCATGGCACAAAAGTGCCCCATTCTCCTTTTAAAGTTGGACATTTCATATTCTTTGTTCGACTCCTTTGTAAACGCAAATAATCACCAGCAATCGCGTGAATCGCTCGTAGCCCCGGCTGCCTGAGTGATCTTAAACGATCACGAAGGTTAAGCAACACAGGGCGCGTTCAGTGCATGGATGGGTCGCCGTCTATGCCTAACGCTAGTGGCATTTTTCCGAGCGGTTCCGTGCTTCGCAAGGCACGTTAAGCTGTTGGTGCCGGCTGCCATCGATAGATGGCAGTCGTTAAGCCAAGTCAGAGGCCTTAGGGCGGCTTGACAACTTCTGACAGTAGACGAGCCACTAGTCTACAAGCCTCCACCAATCCGGACTTGGCCCCCGTGGTGGAGTATGGCCTATACCTTCCTCAGGGAAGAGACCCGTGCCCCTCGGTGGGGACATAATGGGTTGATGATGAATCGCGTGTAAGATTATAAGTACCTAATTTATCAATCAACTTTATAATTTACGCTTTAATCTTCTACTCATCACCACCACCAAGTGGTTGCAAACTTGCAACATGTAAAAACAGTGTGTACAGAAGCTCCACTTATTTTCGCTAGTGGCATAAATACTAGTATGAAAGTTATTTTTTGTCACGCATTGTGTGGCAGCGATTGAATGAGGATGGTCGAGGACAGATAGAAAAACTATTACATATTATTATTATGATCTCTTAACTAAATGACATACAAAATGGAAACGCAATTGGCGGTCTTAGCGCTTTGAGCGTCACTACAAATTCACCCATGTATACAGGGCGTCCCACGGCTACGCCGTATGGAGGGAGAGTACCTTGAATATTGTAGATGGAACATTTTACTGAAAGAAGACATTATTTTAATTTAAAAAACAATTTAAACTGCATTCATAGATTTTTAAATAAATACATGGTTGAATCGGGAATCGAACCCGCTACACGAGAAAAAAAATACCCCGTAGCTTCATCATACCGATCGAAAGGCTTTATCATAAGGATTATTTTTGCTAAATAACCTAGTGTCAGAAATAAAAGGAAGACCATGAATTTTAACATCTGATGTGAAATTTTGTTCAAAAAAATGAAAAGCTGACATTGCTGTAATGACATTATATGGACATTATCATTTTAAAGTACCTATGACTAATGAATCAGTACCCACTTGAGAAGTACGCATCATTTCCCTATTATAATTTATAATCTGTGAATACAGTTTAAATTGTTTTTTGAATTAAAAGTAATGTCTTCTTTTATATAAAAAAACTGAGCTGGTTTAAAGATTGCTCTGGCTATAACACCCGTGCAAAAGAATCGGATCTTCTAAGGATACCAGAGCATAGATCCGCTGGTTTCAGGGGGGGCTTCAAGTACAGGACAGCGAAAATCTGGAATACCATTCCACCTCCTCTAAGGATAAAATTATCTGAAAAAACCTTTAAATTGCAGTATCGAAAGGTGCTTTTAGAAAACCAGACGGCTCTGTACTTGTAAGGCTGACCCTGGATCCAGAGGCAAGAACATAATGCACACACGCACATACCTACACACCCTTTACTTGCCCACTCTACACACAGGAACTCTACTCTACACACGTGGACACTCCCTAAAGGTACATATATGTATATATGTATGTATGTATGTGTATATATGTGTATTTTATGTATATGTATGCGTAAGTGTATTGTATGTATTCTTATTATAAACATTATATTTATTCATATTATATAAGCAGTAGTATATGTATATTCTAAATTATTTTAGGTACAAATTTATATTGTAAGTTTGTTACCTTTCTCTTACATGTAAGTTTAGTTTTTAGTTTTTTTGGGTAGTGGCTGAAAATCAGCGCTGCCAAGATCACTGCGTTGACTTGGTTGCATAATGCTGAGCCTCGACCCTTTGTCGTAATATGACAATAAATGCTTTCTATTTCTATTTCTTTTAGTAAAATGTTCCATCTACAATATTCAAGTTACTTTCCCTCCATGTGGCATAGCCGCGGGACACCCCGTATAACACGAAAGTATTTTTCTTTCATTGTCCAATCAAAGAAAAGTATTGTACATTCTCTTTCTCTCTCTATCTGAGAGAGCCGAAGCTCACTGCTGAACGCTACTAACTGAAGACGATCTTTTGCACCTAACCCATTCATTATATTATTCATTAAGAGACTCGCCAATGGCCGCACAGTGTTTTGCAACACGTGCATTGTACATCTCTGTTTCCAAGGAATAGAACCTTGACCAGCGGCTGGGGTGACGCGAGGTCGTCTAACCTCGAACTGTTGACTGGCAGGCCGAGAGATCATCTCCTATACTGCTTCGTCTAACGCCTATCATGTAGGTGGTGCGTTCGATTGCCTCTGGGGGCCGCACCTTGATTTGTACAAATTTGTATAATTTTGGTTTCGTGACATTCCGGTGATATGTACACCAAAAAGTCGATTAACACGTAGAAAGACTCGACTGCGTAATGTAAGAATTTGTATAATAAACTACGAAATTGTAGTTTTATGGAACGCGGTCCAGCAGGTCGACCTTTAGGTAAGGCCGTTGTAAAGTCGCACGTAACGTAACGCAGTAGAGTGCACCTATGTAAAGGTCTATGTGATAAAGTTTTCTCGACCTTACCCAAAATGTTTTTTGGGTGTTGCTATCACTAGCGCCTGAAGGTATACCCTCTGTATCATACCCTTGATAAGATAAGATAAGATAAGAATATTCTATATTGTACACTAGAGCACATGACATGAAATTTTTATAAATACACAGTACAATTGGCGGCCCTATTGCTAAAAGCAATTTCTTCCAGACAACCCTATGACGGAAAGTTGCTGTAGGAAAATGAGACGGACTTTTGCATTTGTGGGTTCTTGAAACTTCAACTAGCGTAACCTAGAGACACAAAAAATCACTACCTATGTATGCTATTCAAGAAGGAAATGATCTGTGGTGGATACGCTCTCTCTCTCTCTCTCTCTCTCTGTGAGCGAAGGCTTGTGCCACGCAAAGTGGGCTGCTTTGCATATGTTATTATTATTATGCATACTACTAAAATTATGTAGTCTTAAACTTCATACACATAGAGGTATATTCTGAGTTCGCTATATGTATATCACCCATTTCCTGCATCATTCATCTTCAGTCCATTGGGTCTCATTGTTCTTCCATCTGACGCCTTGTACCCAAATAGGGACCTTAGATATTTAAGATTAGGGTTGAAAGTTGCGCAAGGAAGTAGCATGTACCCGGGCAAATCTCAACGTGGCGCGTGTCTCAATTATTTCAAGAGCCCACTGAGCGGGGTGAATGAGTGAGTTAGGGGCTGCATGGAGAAAAATTGTTGCCTCCATGGTCGCGTGGAGTTAAAAAAGTTGACGTTCCAAATTTGGATGAAGGTGAATTTTGAAGAAAAATAAATGCTAATGCATTATCTGGGCTACCATGCCAGTATTTTATTTCTTAAGTAGTTAAGAATAGTTTCTATTTTTTTTTTGTTTTTATTGCACACAGGTTCATTTATTTATTTATTTATTATTTTCAGATAAAAGAACCATGAGTAGGTAGTTAGTAAATGGCTTTAGTCTGTTAGCCAGATCAGGCGACATACAATGATTATATATAGTAAAAACTGAATTCGAACGGATATTTACTCGTTTACTTTTTCATTTTATAATTTTCCGACGTTTCGGTACTTTTGCAAGTGCCGTGGTCCCGGTAGACTGAGGTGACAGGCGTCTTTTTGAAAGCATTAACTGCAAAAATTATTAAGTTACGTTCCAAAAATGATTATATAGTAACAGAAATTAAAGTCTGTTTGAACGTTAAAGTGGTTACCTAATTATTATTATCCTGTCAATTTAAATGCAGTTAATTTCTGGCCCTTTTTAAGGTTTCTTCAAGATTTTATTACCATAACGCAACACCGCTTTCCCTCCCACATTAGAGCAATACGGTGACACCCCAGCGGCGTCTCGTAGTATGAATTTTAAAACGTATTTGCTTTTGTTGGCGCAACCGCGCCCGCCATCGCCACCCGGAATATTGATGAGGCTATGAAAGTGGGCGGTCTTTGAAAAATAGAAGGGACGTGATCATTTTATTATGGTATAATTTAAAAAAATTGTTGGGTGAAATAGAAACTTTTTTTAATTAGCCTCTGTTGTATTCCACTGGCCAAAGGCTCGCCTTAACTTTCACCAGGTGCCTAATTATGCGTAACATATCCTGTCGGAATCCTGAGGTTTACGATAGCAATTGTATGTGATATGATAGTTATACCATTGGAATCGTTCTGGATCTCTTGCACATATTATAAGGGCTGGGCCGCGTTTCATAAAACTAGTGTTCATTATGACAATTCGATGTACATTGCATAGTCGATTAGTTCAATTAGTCTTGTCCTTAGTATTTTGAGGTTAACACGAGCACTAGACATATTAAAAACTGAATTTGCACGGAGTCGGTAGAACAGTTAATGCTTTCAGAAATACGCCTGTCACCTAACTCTACCGAGACCGCAGCACTTGCAGAAGTACCGAAACTTCCCGAATTTTCCCAAATTTGTAACATGAAAAAATAAACGAGTAAATATCCGTGCGAATTCAGTTTTTATTGGTCTTCATCATCAACCCATTATGTCCCCACCGAGGGGCACGGGTCTCTTCCCTGAGGAAGGTATAGGCCATACTCCACCACGGGGGCCAAGTCCGGATTGGTGGAGGCTTGTAGACTAGTGGCTCGTCTACTGTCAGAAGTTGTCAAGCCGCCCTAAGACCTCTGACTTGGCTTAACGACTGCCATCTATCGACGGCAGCCGGCACCAACAGCTTAACGTGCCTTGCGAAGCACGGAACCGCTCGGAAAAATGCCACTAGCGTTAGGCATAGACGGCGACCCATCCATGCACTGAACGCGCCCTGTGTTGCTTAACCTTCGTGATCGTTTAAGATCACTCAGGCAGCCGGGGCTACGAGCGATTTATTGGTCTTGTACTTGTCAATTGGAAATTTTGATGTTCCAAATTTCATAAAACCTTCGTAAAATAAAAATTTTGCTACGCGATATCGATAAATCCTTTCCAAATTAAAAATAGTGATAAATCAAACCAAAATAGAGAAACTCGGGCTAAAGTTTTAATTTAAAATGTTTGTTAAAACGTGTATTTGTGAGTATTTATTTAATTTGCTGCGGATTTTGCCTTTTTGGTGCCATGTCAATGTAATGATGATGTAATGCCCGACAGATAACTGAAGTTCCGAATATCATATTCAAAAGGAAGTTATTACACTATTCCGTCTATTCACACGGTTGCACTTTCAGCCTTTGGCTAGGTTATTCTTGTATCCGACGGATGATTTTCATGAGTTTTGTTGTGTGCAATATTCAAATATGTTGATTTGTTAAAAGACCCTTTCCAGCAATAAAGAGAGGGCGTGTCTGACGCCTTTTGAGTATGCGTTTCTGTAGATCTTTCCTAGCAGCCCTATTTTATTAATTAAATGACTTAAAAAAAGAGAAGGTTATCAATTCGACGCGTATATATATATATATTTTTTTTTGCTATGTTCTCGCATAATTCCGTCAAATCTTTTTTTTTTCGACAATTATTTTCTTTGTTCGAATACGTGTAACGTCCCATTGGTCCCATTTTGATTTGGTGAAGATCTGATGAAGACTTTCAGAGATGGAGGACGGAAGTCTTCAAATGACAGCAGTAAATAAGGCCTAATGGGGCCCATCCTTTAATAATATCCGTATGTTTCATAAAAAAGCGTAAAAGTAGTCCCAAGGTAATTTGGTGATGTTCTGGTGAAGACTTTCGGAGATGGAAATTGAGAACTTAAAATTTTCAAGCAACGAATTAAGTAGGGTAATATGGTTATGAAGGACTTGTTTATTTTTCTCCCGCTCCCCCACAAAAAATTGAAAAAAAATATATATATAAAATATAAAAACCGACTTCAAAACACTACAGAACAAAAAGTTAGAAATAATTTAAAAGAATACCATTAAATTAGAAGTATGTATAGATGTAGGTATTGTAGAAGTATAATTTGTAGTTGGCGCCCAGTTTCATGACCAGTACATATATTTTGGGCACCGACAATTTTTGCACCAATTGTGTCGATGTACTATAACTATAGTATGTACAAGGGACCATCCATAAAGTACGTCACACATTAAGGGGGGATGGGGTCGACAAAGTGTGGCATTGTGTGACAAGGCGTGGGAGGGGTTCTAAGTTCGTGACGTCACATTTCTAAAATATAATTAATAATAATTTTTTTTTTGTTGATTCTCTCAAAAGTTTGATATGATGTTGATGTAAAAATAATTTAATTCAAATAAAAGTAATTTCAGAACTGCTGTTTTAATTTAATAATTTCTGGATGTAAAATTGCAAAATATGTGCCATCAAAACACAAATAATATGACCAACTGTCACAAGGACGGGGGAGGGGTAAAAAAATCACGAAATTAGTGTGACGTACATTATGGATGACTCCCAATGACAGAATACACGATCGGGTCCCGTGTCGTGTTTTTAGGGTTCCGTACCCTGATACTAAGACTCCACTGTCCGTCTGTCTTTCTGTCTGTCTGGCTGTCTGTGACCAGGCTGTATCTGATGAACCGTGATAGCTAGACAGTTGAAATATTTACAGATGATGTATTTCTGTTGCCACTATAACAACAGATACTAAAAACAGAATAAAATAAATATTTAAGGGGGGCTCCGATACAACAATCGTTGTCTAAAGACAGCGCTCGCCATCTAGCGGTCATATATTTAACCTTCACAGCGCCGGTCATTGGTTGTTGGTTTCTATGATTGCGCTGTTCTCAATGTACCTAATCTATCTTGTCTCGATTTTTGTCTAATGTTATATAGGTAGTAACGTGTTGTAATAGGTAATAAAATGTTATAACGGAACCCTTCGTGCCTGAGTCCGACTCGCACTTGGCCGGTTTTTTTCATACCATTGACGAAGGAAGGTTTAAGAAGAAGAAGAAAAACATTTATTATACCAACAAGATACGTCACAGAAACAAAATAAGCAGATAAGTAACATAATATGCACAACAACAGAAAGAAAACTAAATACACAACAGACAAAACGAATAAATAAAACAGGACCATAGATGTAGCCTGTGGTGTATCTTAGTTGCCACAAAAGGCAGCTGACTCAGCGTTGTGCTGAGGAAGTGATCCCTCAGCGCTGATTTTCGGTCAGTGCCTACGGTAACCCCTAATTGTACTACGGAGTGCGTGCCGTGGTGCAGTTAAAAGAATTAAATCAAATGCAATAACATACATACAATAAAGTAAAAAAATATCGTTATAAAATACTTTCATATATTATTAGTTTTAAATTAATACTCGTATGTGTGAAGCATAGAGGAAAGGTTTGATAGGTGTGCGCGCGTAGACTTCCTTGAAGTGTAAATGAAATTGTCGCGTTTATGCAGTTGTTATTGCAATACACCGGATTAACAGATCTTAGGCCCAGATCTTATTAAAGAACCCCTAATTATTATTAAAAATTTGTTGCATGAAATTGTATGTAACTTCGAAATGTACGAGAGAATTTCATAACTCCGAAAGTGACAGGAAGCAGACGAATTAAGTTCAACTTAAAACAAAAGAACCTATTAATTAGAGGCAAGATTCATTCGGAAAACAATTGACAATGGCATGTTAACCGACTTCGTAAGGCGAAAATAGACAAACACACAAATTGGTGTCAAGTCGGACACACATACACTTTGCTGCTGCGTCTGCG
This sequence comes from Yponomeuta malinellus, assembly GCA_947308005.1. NCBI lineage: Eukaryota > Metazoa > Arthropoda > Insecta > Lepidoptera > Yponomeutidae > Yponomeuta > Yponomeuta malinellus. The sequence continues at coordinate 5,489,922 of OX371019.1, forward strand.
ATGACACTGACACAAGGCGTGGGTCACACAGAAAGGACGTGGGGCGAGGGCGCAGCATTATTTTCTAGTCTTGGTTAGACCAGATTTGTTAACAGTATTCTGATTCTCTACGCTTTTAACCACCTTTTTTGTGTGATAGAGAGAGAGTGCTCGTATAAGTAATGTACAGTCTCAAAGGTGTCTACATAAGCAGCCTATTATATATGGCTATATGGCCATAGTACCTAACTATGGTTTTGAAAAAAGTGGATGTACCCCGATAAGCCAAGAACAACTGCTGTTCTTGGCTTATTCTATTTTAAGCTTTATACGTCATAATCGACGGATTGATCCTAAGGGCGTCAACGCACTGCATCCGTTTCAGATCAGATCCGAATGCGAGAATTGACAGTCCGAAGTTGTGTTAATTTGTCCCAATAAATGTCCTTTTTTCTTTCTTAAGTCGGGTGGTACTATTTGTAAATGTCTTCACGTACTGCTACCGTAAAAACATTTCGTGGGCGTCAGAGCAGAAGGAAGGAGCGGCATCCGTATTTTCTCTGATTCACAAGCAACTTCCGAATCGGTCCGTGATTTTTCCGTGTATATATTAAATTTTACTCACATTTGCACACACACATTACAAGAACGCGAAAAATATGCACAATTACAGCATGTAGAAAAAAAAACACACAATAAAGTAAAACATTGAACAGAAAAACAACGTAAGTGTTTTCTCGGATACAGATCGGATCCGGATTAGACGCAGTGCATAAAGGCTCTAACCCATTTTCTAAGCCCACGTTCAGCCTATATTTAAACCACCATCAATAACGTTTTGCATATTTACTGTGGAAGTCTCTAATAGGGTCAAATTTCTTGCTTTCTGCCCCATAAATTACTCACGCTTCGGTGAAGGATAAACGAAATTGTTATTTTGTACCTAGTCTTGGTCCAAAATGGGTCGGTGTTTTTTGAAACAAATAGCACTATGTTTTATTTCCCTTGGGTCACAACACCTACATTCACCCTTTAATATTGAAAGTAAAACAAGGGAAACGCCCACGTAACCAATATAGGTGATATTCCTATCACCGCGAGTATAGACGCCCACAGTATATAACTGAAGGGAACAGAAGTATCAGTTTTGTATATCAATCAATTACTCTTCAAACTGTCTATACTTCTATTATTATAAAGAGGAAATGTTTGGAAGTTTATATGTTTGTAAGTTTGTATGTAAGGGGTAATCTTCGAAACTACTTATCCTATATATATAAAATTCTTTCAACGGTATTTAGAATTATTGTTAACTTATTCAAGTACTATGCGAACTAAGTCGTGGGAACTGCTAGTTGCCTATAAAATTTACAAGTTGAAGTGGCAGTGGCTTGTAACATCGGCCTAAGAATCGATAGCCAATGGGGTACAAAGGTCCTCGTGTGGAGACCACGTACTGGCAAACGCAGCGTAGGACGCCCATCAGCTCGCTGGACCGACGATCTGAGGCACATTGCTGGCAGCGGCTGAGTGAGGTCGTGCCTTTGGGCAGGCTTATGTCCAGGAGTGGACGAGTGCAGGCTTATTGAATGATTGGTACAATTGGCCCATATTTAACGATTGGTTGACATAGTATAACTTAACTATTCGCCTCTCGTTCTCGTGCACGTTTACGTACTCGTCCTTCCGCCCGTTCGTTCTTGTTCTGCCGTCAATATTGTTTGAGCGAGACAATTAATAAAATAAACAAAAACAAAATATTAACGCTAAATGGATTTGGTTGATTGCATTAACGCTAAATTGTTTGTTGTTGGAGAGATCAACTCTGCCGTTGGCCCTCGTTGTGCCTTAGGCCCCGACTGAAAATCTTAATACGGACAATCTCCTCCTTGTATGTTGTTTCATTTGTTTATATTGAATATTTTTGTTAGCATACTATGTCTGTTAACTGTCTATCTTTGTGTGTTGTGGCAATTTAATAAATGATTTAATTATCTATCTATCAAATAGTTTTGCAATTTTTTGCAATTTGGTCAATAAATTATTATTATTAAAAAAAAAAATTTCTTTTTCTAAGTAATCGTGTTAACCGAACCGAGGGAAAAATAGAGTAGGCACAAACGGCGTTTATTTCTACGCCTTATTTGCATCTGTTCTTCTGTTCAATGTCTACTAAACTTGTTGTACTAATACAATTTTGATTACACATCGTGTTGTACTTTGTGTTGTCTGTTTGAGTATGTGAGAGAGCCCGGTCTGTTTGTGACGATTCTGTAAAGGAATCCATTAACATTGTTGTGTCCGAAACCTGGAGCAATGTTACCACGCCCTAGAGACTATTGGACGCTTAGCCATTAAAAAGGGTGATATTAGCACGGCAATGAATGTTATTTGAAACTATTTGTAGTGTACTAAAAATCGCATTGCAATATCATACCCGTGCGTATCGACTAGGCGCCCCGCGCGAAGGAGATCGCGGTGACAAGTTTAATCGAACGGGTCATTTAAGCCATCGGAATAAGATTAGTTAGTAGGCTACTAACGGTGTCAATGAAAAACTAGTTGGTGTGCACATGCCATTATATTAAATTTAATAGTTACGTATTCAGTAGACTCATCGCGTAAGTAAAAATAAATTTTGTGTATTAGATTAGATTAGAACACTTTATTGTATACACCAGAAAACAAAATACATTGAAAGGCTTACATGTCTAAGTTTTGCCGTATACAATTGGTGTAGTTTGTAAATTGAGCATAAGTCCGTATAAGTCGGCGTGGTGTAAATGTGATGTGTAATTTTAATGTCGTTTCGGTTGGTTGTGCTCTATTTATTTACCAAATTTTATCACAAGTTTTTGAAGATATGTACTTCCAAATCTGTGCGTGAAATCAAGTCTTATTTTGTCTGACATTTGCGGGTTCCTAAATATTCTGGTTTTTTTTTTTCGAAAAGCGGAAGGTGTTACTTTCTGCGTTAACTCTCTCGTTTAGTGATAATTTCTAATTGCTGAGAGTTCACAAAATAAAATGGCAGTCAACGATATTTATGGATGCGAATACTTGTATCTCAAAAGACGGCAGCTCAAGCACTCTCGAACTAGGTAAGTATTTTTTAAAACTGCAACATCTTTTCTTCAGCACGTTCTACTGAGGGACAATTGTTTTCACCAGCCTAAACGTTGGATGGAGGACACTGCCTCAATTTTTTTTCTGCCACCTACTAGTTGCTGCTCAAAAGACTGTTATTGATGACCAAAACTGTATTTTTTGCTTACAAAATTGAAGTTGAGTTGAATTGTTTCATAAGTCAAAGTAGTGCTGCAAGCAAATGTTCACAAGAATCCTGTCGAATTCATGAGCTTTACCGATTTGTTGCGTTTACTTCTTCCAATGTATAAGTAATATTGTGTGTGTATTATCTCTTTCTGAAACCGTTGCTTTACTGTTTATTTATTTTAATCTTCGAACTAAATCTAGAATCCTGTATAGCGCCTCTTTATCATCATCATCATTCAGCCACAAGAAATCTGTGGGAAATGCTGAGGAATTGGCAAAATGTACTACCTATATTGACTCTAATATTTTTTATCCTATAAGTTTGGATAATAATCTGATATAATAGTCTTATTTGTTAGATGATTACTGCAGATGATTATTTATAAAACACAGACTATTTTAATCGGCGTTTTAAGGAATAGTGTTTTTATAAAAAGGACCGTAAGGCCGACTTGCACCACTTCCTTAAATGTGGCTTAAACGGCGTTTAACTAAAATTAAATTCTTCATACAAAAGTCGATTTAAATGGCGACTTAAGTGACATTAAGAAGTGGTGCAAATCGGCCTTAGTCTATTGTCTTGAAAATAGCCCCAAAACTAACCGGATTGAATAGGAAACGAAACCACTACATTGACTTAGCGCTGCTGATCACGCAACATGACACTTCTCAGCTGTTTTGTTACGTCAACGCTTAGATACTGGGTCGGTCTCCTTTATTAGAGACTGGTTTTAGTTAACGTTCTTAAGGGGCTCCAGTCTCCATAGAGTAAAACTAGAGCCACCAACGGAAAAAAAATCATGTCTTTTTTTACAGATCGTTTTTACAAAAATTGTATGTGCAATCTCTCAATCATGTTAATAGTGGTTTTTAGAATCAACGACCGAGAATCTGATATTGAGGGTTATTTCTTAAGTGCGCATTTTCTGAAAAACACCAATTACAGTTTGTGTTTTACAACAATTTTGGTTCTGTGAGGTTTTTCTTAGATTTATATTTGTATGTTTTTATGTAGCCACACATGAAGCGTGTCCCACTGCAGGCCACGGGCCTTCTCTCAAAGAGAATACATTTTTTATGTATATTATATTTATTTACATATATTTTTTAAATATTAAGGCTTACATAGTTTTATAAAATTCGCACCTTACCCGATCTACCTGACATAGAATAATTTTCATCATATACGTGACACATATGGTTTTCTTATCTATTGAACAACTTCACTGCAAAGTAGTAAAACCGCAATATATTAAGTGGTGCTTTTAAATAAATGAAAAAGTGGTAGAACAAAAGATATGGTAAATGAGAAACTTTTAATTGTTTCAGGAATTGCGCATTTTAGAACTGCCACCCTATATTTACTAAGTTTAATTCTGGTGTTGTGTGTAAAAAACTGATTATACTGGGTAAATTAAAATCAAATAAGTTTGTATGGAATATTATCGATATTGTTTGTTATGTAGATTGTGTAAGTTATATAAGGATTGTTACCAAGAGCTTGCCGATAAACTGCATTCGCAGTTTGGCAAACTAATGAAGTTGTGGCTTTTCTTGTTTTATTGAGAATAAATATGAATAAGTAGACGCTATAACGCTACAACAACGCGCTCTCAACTTGCTCTTAGTTTGAAAAACGTACAACTTTCTCTGGCCAGTTTCCTTACGGTCGTTTCCTACGTATCTTAATGCCAATAGGCCAGTAGGCTTATGTGCCTACTGTATGTAATTCTTTGTAATGTTGTCAAATAAAGTTTATTCTTCTTTTTCTAATTGCACCTATTTTCCAAGACAAGCAAAAAGCCTAAATACTGTAAATAGTTCTCGTTTCTCGCCAAACGCTTCCTAAACTGTAACACTTTCAACACCGAGCCTTTTGTCATGCCGCCGCACGCATAGCGATTGCCGGTAAAAGTAAACAAGACACAGTTTCTGCAACGGTTACGCAAATTTCTCCGTACCGGCTATGGTGGGCCACACGGACCAGTCACCTAAGATAACAGTACTGTGAGTTGACCTCTGGGCCGAGTTTCATAAAACTAATTCGTAGTTGATCAGTTTAGCAGAGTCGCGTTTCGTTATGTTTGGGTTAATCGACTTTGCAATGTACATCGAATTGTCATAGTAAACCATGAATTGTAGTTTTTTGAAACAGGTCTTAGTCTTTTCCCATACTGATGATGAATTAGCTGGCCAGGCAGACCGATCCGTAGAGATACGACAGTTTTGCAGCCGCAGTGGGCGACTCTTTTGGTTACCAGTTTGTTTTTCATGGCAACTCCATGGGGGTCTAAGAATGTAAAAGTGTACCAAATCTGGTGTGAAACAGCTGACTTTCAAGAATGTTTTTTTTAACACGCTTTCGAAAAGAATAAAATGTGGCGTTTCTTCGTATGTTTCTTCTCCACATAATCTAGTCATTTTGAAACTAACAGCTTTGACGTTAATTATGTAAACATTTTGTTTTTATAAGTGAATAAGATTTTTGAGTTTGAGTTTACGGTCCTGAGCTGAATGAAAAAAGAGAACAGGTGTTTGCTTAATAAGTAAGACAAATATAAAGTGAGGAAACCTGAGTGTCTGAGGTGTTCACGTACCTGAGCGCTTAAAATGGCCAATCCATGGTGGGCACGTGTGGTAATTAAGCCCATACTCTCTCTCTGAGAGTAGGCCTGTGCCCTGCATTGAGACATATTATATAGGCTACATAAAAAATATGTGTTTTAGACAGTTCAACAGGACAGACAGTAGACAGTTCAACTTAAGGGAGTTATTTTACACATCCATACAAACAACTTTTAGTATGATAGCAACTCCGAAATATCGAAGAAGAAAACCGGCCAAGTGCTAGTCGGGCCACGTGCAGTGTCGGGTTCCGTAGAAAGGGGGGATTTTATCTGCTTTACAGAACTAACAACTTCATCAACGTAATTTTCAATGGATTTTGTTCGAAGTTTCCTAGCGAAACTAGCGAAACTATAAGGGTTCCTAGTCGACTGCCGAACCCTAAAAAATCAGCTGTTTTAGATAGATAGAGAAAACTTTACTGCACAACCAGGAGAAACAATTACATTTGGTTTCTTATATCTAAGTAGTGGTATACAATTGGCGGTCTTATCGCTTAGAGCGATCTCTCCAGCACAACCTTTGGATGGAGTAGATTGCAGGAAGAATATAGTCGGTAGATGTTCTGACAGAACAGCTAGTAGTTATATTTTATTTTATTTATTTTATTTTTTATTTTTTTTTTGTTGCACTAACCACTAGCTAGTAATTTATCCGATATTTTAGAGGTCCGGTCTTTTTATAATTTGCTGGTCAATCCGGTACAATAATACATAATTTACTGTGAAATTTTCCATTGGTACCTATGCTTTTTCTCTTGACCCATTCTATTCAAGAAAAAAATACAATGTCAGTTAGACATAGTAAGTAATAGGGGTATTAATAATATAAAAAATATATATCTCAAATAGTAGAAGTGTATCAGTGTATTTGGTCGTCTCGTAGCTATACTATTAATGAAAGCTCGACCAAATGTATTTTAATAAAATTTCATCGTTTTTTATTTCGTTCAAATTGGAATTATCTGACATACATGTTTTACAAAAAAATGTTGCCAAGCAACTAGAAAAAGGTCTATGAACTTATAAAGTAACTACTACTGGAAACAAAAAGACTCCATATCCTCAATTCCTGATGCACAGTAGTCGTGCACAGTGTACAATCGGCTTAGATCATTCGTAAAAAAACATTAATTTACTTTAACTAGTTTAAAAAATAACAAGCGTCTTATAGCATCAATAGGGCCCCGTTGGCACCATCCGGCTACGAAACTAAAAAAAAAAACTCAATACAAATAGTTTTTTGGTACTGACGCTCCTCAACTTAGCATCGAGCACTTGAAAATGCGACTCTGCGGCTTTGAAAATAAGGTCAGTGCATGTGACTTGGGATAACTGGTCGGTTGCGGTGCGGGTCGCATGCAGATTGCTCCTCAGCTGCGGTTGGATGGAAGTGATTTGTTTGATGTGGTGGAGTTGCCCCGATTTGCGAATATTGATGAGGACTAAGTGATCATTTGTAGCCGCTGCCTAATGTCAATGCGTCAATAGATGAGCCTAATGACAGTTGTTCTGTACACAAGCAGCCCGTATACGACCCACTCCTAGGAGAGACGTGTCGTGACGGAGTAACTTGATCCACTACGTTTTCGCGCCCACCAGTATGTAGTCGTTCACAAAATCTTCAAAAATTGCCACACTGTCAAAGCTGTACTTTATCTACTGATCCGTGTTTGAACTTTGAATCCATCTCATTACCATAAGAATAGAATAGAATGACTGCAATATTCATAAGGAGCCTAAGGAGCCTCAGAGAGTGTACGAGCTTTTAAAATGTGAGATTCGCGTGCCATGTTACTAGGGCAGAACATAACCTACTGAGTTCACAAGTCAATCCTATCCACGCAAACCCCAAGTTCTCGTTATCTTCCATGCACAGGGTTATTCTATCTTTTCCAGACCATCGGCACACGTTTCAGCTTCAGAAAAGCCGCGTCGATTTATTTCCGCGGTTTCAGCCAGCCAGTCTATCAGGCTGCTGTTGCCGAGTTTCAGGCCTTGCGTCGTCGGTCGATTTTTTCATCGGTGTTAAGGTCTATCCACATTACATCAGGCCTGGGCCGTGGCGGGCATGAGTTTTGACGGACTTGGCACGGAGGCGGCACCTTAGACGCTTGGACGGGGCTCGGATGACGTCGAACGGACGGAGTGGAGCCGCGACCGAGCGATTGACGTACAGTGATAGTTAAAAACTTAGATATCTAACTAGCGCTAAAAAAATACCCCACGGTTCAATTGTTGCTTGTCAATTGTGTTACCAATTCAATTCAAATATTTATATTCATTATAAAAACAGAATGTTTACTTAATGAACGTCAAAATCGGGAGCGAGTTCCTTATTACCCGGCAAAATATCTATGCACCTGCCACCGTCAGACCGCCATTTTGCGAGGCACCTAGATGTTTCGACGGGTTGAACGTCAATGAAGTCATTGGTTTGACGTTTTTGTATAAAACCAACCATCAGTTACGCTGTCACTTACTATCGCCCAATCAACGTTCACGTGACGCATGGCGCACAGAATGAACCAATCATAGGGTGATTTACTCTGCAGCACATCTTGCGCTCTTTTCATTGGTAGAGACTCATCGAGAGGACTGGGGCCGTTTTTGAGTGTGAATTTTGTAGGAAGAATCACGTCTATGGTTTTTTATTCGTAGGCGACGCCGAATTACTCGGCAGGGGCTCGGTCGCCGCACATCTTGTCGAACGTGACGAGCTTTCGTCACCGCGCTTTACGTTCTGTTCTCTAACAAATGACTACTAGGTTTATTTCAGTTTTCATTTTTGCGCCCGCACGTCGTCGGTCCGTTTTAATGTGGACAGACCTTTATCTGGATGTGGGTCACCTTTTCACCCAGTTAGGTAGAGAGAGAGAGATGACTTTTATTCGATGTTATTTTGTGCCAGCGTTAGTTTATTTTGTTAACGGTTTAAACAGAATAGCACACATTTAAAGATTCGTCGTTTTTTTCATATTTTTACTCGACTTTTTAGTCACTGAGACTAGGTGTGTAGTTATAGTCAGTCAATATAGATGTCGACCCAAAAATGAGGTGATTTTACTCATCAAGATGAACTACTTACTACGGTGACAACTTCGAAATAGCAACAAAATTTAGCACCTTTATATACATACGTACTGTGTATGTAAAATGTATGGAACAGATATTGTGAAAGAAGAAAAAAATACAAAACAGAATAAAATACATATTTAAGGGGGGCTCCCATACCGTTGTCTAAAGACAGCGCTCGCCATCTAGCGAGCAGCTACGTAACCTTCACAGCGCTGATGTCATGTTAAATTTCAATGTTAAACGCTTTGCTATAAGCAATAAGGCCGCCAATTGTACTGCATTTATGTTTTTCCTGTTTTTCCTACTATAAATAATATTCTTATCTTATCTTATCTTCTTGTTGGTTTCTATAGATGGCGCTGTTCTTAATGTACCTAATCTATCTTGTCTCGATCGTTGTCTAATGTTGTATAGAATGGTACGGAACCCTTCGTGCGGGAGTCCGACTCGTACTTGACCGTTTTTTTAAGGATTGCGTTGCGGAGTTTTCCTGACGCTAAATTAAGGACTTGAAAAGACTAAGTTTGGAGCTTTTGTCCATTTTTTCTCCAAAATGATCTAGATTTTGAAAATGGACACCTAGTTTAACTTGTAATGTTCATTAAGTCGCAGTTTCTGTGCTACTTTGAATAAAAAAAATTGATTTTAATTTTGCTAAAAGTTCACGGGTACAACCATCGATTTTCGGAGATAGTTATGCGGGATTTTGTTATAATACATAACTGCAGGTTGTAACAAAATCCCCCCATATCTCTCTCCGAAAATCGGTGGTGAACAATAAAGTATATTCTTAACTTATCTTATCCGGAGTTACCTAGTTCTATTAGTGACGGTCTTAACGATTCGTCTATCAATAAACATACTATACTTTGCTATTTTGCTTTAAGAGAATGCTTCTTGCATTAAGCACGCCCTTGTACATTTACAATGTAATTACTGCAATAAAGAATTAAAATATAGTAATAATAATTATTATTAATATACTTTGCTAAGAAAACATAATACAGGAAAGGTATGAAGAGAAAACACCATATTATGTATTCCACGCAGTTAACTGTAGTTAATAGTCTGTCTAAAGGCTGTTTCTTTCACTAACAAAGTCACAACATTGTCAACGTGCCAAAGTAAGTTCAACCACTGTTCTTTTGCCAACGAAATAATTCGTCCGAATTCTTCAATTATGGATTCCACGGGCGCTCGGAATCGTATACAGCAATTAGCGTCTAATAGCTAAACAATGGTAGTAAATTGATTCGCTCATTAAGACAATCGCACTGGTTCTCCCAGTCTATTAGACGGGCTAGTCGATTCTTGTAACAATCAATTTGTGTTGGACTTGAAGTTTTGAATGCGTCTTCAATTGACGGTTCTATCTAGTGTTGCCGAAAAATCGATAGTTTTGCAATCGATTGTCGAACGCTAAAATCATCGGTAGAGATCGTTGATTCAATAGCATTGGATGAAGTATGCATGCAGGTAAGGTAAAGATTTGGTGAATTTGGTGTCCATACTATATACATCGTAAACGTAGCACATTAGTTTTTCTACCACTCATTAAGCCTGCATACTGAATGCAATTCTTTTGGAATAAATATCACTATCGCCAACACAAAACTATCGATAGTATCGATACTATCGATATTAAAGAGCAATACTATCGATAGTATCGATACTATCGATAGTTCATTGGTTGGCAGCGACGAAACTATCGATACTATCGATAGTATTGCTGTTTACCGATAGTATTGCAATAGAAGAGACCTCGATACGATCGATAGTATCGATGGTATCGATAGAATCGATTGACTATCGATATTATCGTGTTTTCTTTAACTATCGATAGGCTATCGATAGACAATCGATATTGGCCTATCGAGCGGCGACACTTCTATCGCGTCTTAAGTCTTCTCTTTCTGTAGGTTCGTTTGTATTTTACTTATGAATTGGGATTAGTTGAGTTAGATGCACTCTGTTGATTGAAATACTAGGTAGATTGATGGACAGAGAACACTTTATTGTACATGAAAAAGGAAATAAAGAAAAACCGTCATTGGTCGACAACATACTCGTACAACTCATTTCTTCAGGTCTGACGTATTCACGTTTAGTCAAAAGTCCTTCGTCCGCACATATATTTCTTACGTGCAGACGAAGGCCTTCTGACTAAAAGTGAATACGTTAGACTTCAAGAAATTACTTATGTGTTGTCGATCAATGACTGTTTTTTTTTTTCATTAATTACAAGAATAGTAATACTATGCAGGAAGCGTTTTCGTTGCGGTTTCCAGGTTGCCCTTCGGAATGTTGTTACGTTACTTCATAGTAAATTGGGCTTTAGAGTTATATTTAGTGTAGATGAATGGACCTATCTCCATACTACGGGTGACTTTGAATTCGTTCACCGTATTGTGAGGGGAATGTTATTTTCATTGCGAAAAACAGATTATTATAAATGATTTATCAGCAATGGTACAACATATTTGTAAATATTCGTGATTTCCGACCTTTGTCTGCAAACTGTGAATCCAATCTCGAAGTGGTTGAGGAAGTACCGTGACGTTGAAAAATGTTTTCCAATATGTTAAATGCTTAAGGGGGTCCAGAGAGTGACACTGGCGCCACCGAGGAAAAAAACGGCCGTTTCTGGCGTTAATGCTATCTAGTCTTAGCTTAGGTTCAGGGCCAGGGATTCTAAAAATGACTATAAACATGATTGAGAGATTGTACTGACACTTTTTGCAAATTTCATTGGTAAAAATGTTTTTTTTCCCTCGGTGGGGCGCTAGTGTTACTCCCTGGACCCCCTTAATGGTCTGACGTCCGATACGCGTAAACAATAAAAAATAACAGATGAGTGGGCTGGCGCCGATCATAAGAAGCTCAAACATATATTTTTTTGGATTTTTATTACTTTTTGTACCGATATTGTTTTTTTATGCTTAAGTGAAGTAATATTAGGTGACAAAAAAAAATTATGATTTTTTTTTTTTCACAACTAGCACAATGTTTCTACATCATGGTTAAAATGTCCTCTTAAAATACAGTGAACGAATTAAAAGTCACCCTGTAGATGGCTAACGTATGTACCTAATAATATACTTAGTCTGCCTCTTAGAAGTGGTATAATCATATTATCGTTTGGGTTTTCAGGTTTTGAGCTGTTTCAATTAGACGTTGTACATTTTCTTCGATTATAATCTGTCCTCGGCAATATAAGTGATAAACCTTAGGTTAGTGTTGGTATATAAGAGTTGTCCCTAGACGCTATTGCGTCTGCATATAAATCGTCTACTCCTAGATGTAAGGCTCTTAAGTTTTTATTTAAGTGGTCACTTTGACAAGTCCTTTAGAACTCATTGTTTGGTTCAACATTCTCACATCCATACCGTTAGATAGCCTATCCGCAGGTTGATTTAAAATCTTTTACCCAATACCGCCGGTGGATCGTGTTGACAATACCGTCCGGGGGATATTCGATACACGACACTACACCAATGTGCTGGTTGCGAAGTATCTCGATACTCGATAGCCCGTAGTGAGCGTGACCGCCATAGATTAAATTCATTTTGTTGCACTAACAGATAGATTAAATTCATTTTGTTGCACTAACCCGTGTTGAGGACAATTTTAAAAACAACAAAATTAAAAAAGAGGCTAAAATTCCACCTATGCCGCCGGGACTTGAACCCGCGACCTCTGGCTAACCATGCCGGCGCGCTCTCTTAGCTGAGCTAAGGGGCAAGTGCAGGTATCAGCGAAATCTCGAGCCTCTTTACAAACTTCTCTGTATTACGTACAGGCAGCTACATCTGGCCGAAGTACTCGTAGATAGGTTTTTAGATAGATCAGTTGACACTTTTGAAGCGCACAGTGTGTGCTCTTCGACAATATTGCCAATGGACCGACAGGGTTGGCGTGACAGGAAAGCCGAAAGATGCCTATGCCCAGCAGGGAGGTCTATTCATGGGCTGGATAAATCTAATATGTATATAAAAATCTCGTGTCACTTGTGACACACTGTTATCGAACCCCTCCGAAATAGCTTCACCGATTTTTATGTAATTTTTTGTGTATGGCAGGTCAGAGAATAGGTCGTAGGCTAATGATGATACTCCGTGTGGCGCCGGATTAAGAATAGCATCACTCCATTTCCTTCCGTGGATGTCGTAGAAGGCGACTGAGGAAATAAATTACCAGGAGATGGGTAGCAGCGTCTTCCTGAGATTCCAACCGCATACTGTGATCGCCAACCCGCCTGCCAAGCGTGGCGACTATGGCAAAACCCCTCATGGTTATGAAAACCACGAGGGAGGCCTATGTCCTGCAGTGGGCGTCAAAGGGCTGATGATGATGATAATGATGATAATTCGACATCGAAATATTGTACTTCCAAGTATTAGGACTGATGGAGCACAAAAATTTAAGCAATACTACTTTTTGAATGACTCAAATCCATCAAGAAATTACAAAGTCAGAGAAGGTTAAACTTAGGCTGTTTCAAACCAGCCGGGCAGGTCTTGATTCCTATTGTGACGTAACAGAATTCGACCGGCCACAGTGTTTTCTGAGACCCAACTTTGGTACGTGCCCATTTTTATTGTATAAGTAGACGAGAACACCCGACTGCCAAATATGTTTTGTTAGGAAGGTATGAGTACTTAAAATCGGACTAAAAAGTATTTTTTGGTCAAAATGTTGCATGTAAAGTTGGAAAATTTATTTGTGTTCCTAAAGTACATACAAAACGTCATTTTTACGTGCAAATAGAAACTTCGTACCATCCTTATCTAGTCCATCCATACCTAGGCACCCAACGCGCTGAGACTTTCATTCCCAAACAGTCATGGATTATATTCCCAAATGTTCATGGAATATATTTTAATGAACACTCGATATTAAGTGCAGGTTCGAAGGACCAATATAGCTGTTACTTGCCTAGTTAGCCGTGGGACCACTTTTGCCAATGCCGCGCGTGAATAGAGGCAACACAATAAAATATAAAGCTTACGGTGACTGAAAGCCTGCAATACATTGGTTAAAAATTCAAGATTATGCTAATGATTTTTTTTTGTTGTCCACAGGTGAGTGATCAACTGATGCAGGTTCTGCTGGAAAACACCATTATTATTGGTATCGTAACATATATTTCTTTCTTTGTAAGTACATATGTTGACGAATTATCTACGTAAATTGTTTTATGGGTTTCATAAATTTATTTATTAACATTTCTCCCATTCTATGTAAACAAACGTAAAATTAAAAACGGACTATAATGGCTAGTCTTGTTTGGTTCCTTTAATTGATCTGTGGCCACCGATCGAGGCAAGGCCATTCGAGAGGAACCGGTCTGAGGCTGACCGAGTGTGACACTTCGCAACTATTTACAGAGCCTGCCAATCTGATCCTTTGCATGAAAATTGTCGAGCCAAAACATTCCATTCCAGCTATGTGTGACATACAACGGCTTGATTCCAGCGAATGAATAAAACCGTTGTATGTCATATATCCATCTTTAGAGCCCATGAAAGACGCCCCCTGTTGCGCACAGGCTTCCTCTAAGACAGGCCACTTCTTTATATCCTCGGCCCTCCTCATCCAGCCGCCGCTACCAACAATCTGCATCAAATCGTCGGTCCAGCGAGCTGTACCTGTCCTACGTTTCGTTTGTCAATTACCCCATACTTGAGAATCCTTTTAGCCCATCGGCTGTCGGTTCCTCGGCAGTGTGACCAACTCCGAGCTAATTAACTGAAAGTTTGAAACATATATATTTTTGTTCCTATTATCAACATCACGGGTCTTCCCCCCCTCATGCTACCTGTACGGGTTTCTTATCATCCGTATTGTAAGGTACTTTGCCGACTTCACGATCGGAGTACTGGTCTACCCGGTTCTTGGATAGTCGATGATGAAACCACTTCAAACGAAATGCGAATTTCAAAATGGCGAATTAACGTACAAGTGCAGTTAAACTGAGGTCAATTGAAGGCTCTTCTTATTGCACACATTTGTGTTTTGATAATAAATTCTCGATCCGTTATCATTTGCATGTTGCTGTTTTGATATTATTGTGCGTCTGCTTCAAACTAACTATGAATTACTGAAATTTAAAGCCTTGCTCAATCTAAGAAATAGCAAAATGTTTCGAGCTTGATAGAGTCAAGTGCCCATTTGGTAGAAAATCGCTGAAATTACAATCAAGTATAACACAAATTGATCCTTTAACCTTTTTTAGGGAGCAGGGTACCACTGCCTTAGTGATAAGGTCACTGTAAAATGTTCCTTGAATAAATTATCTTATCTTATCTTATCTTCACAATTTGTTTCTCCCAATTTTCTGTAGGATTCTTTGGAGATTTGGTTCGTTTTTAGGGTTCTGTACCCGAAGGGTGCCAAACAGGACCGTATTACTAAGACTTCACTGTCCGTCTGTCTGTCTGTCCGTCTGTCTGTCTGTCTGTCCGTCTGTCTGTCTGTCCGGCCGTCTGTCTGTCTGTCCGGCCGTCTGTCTGTCTGTCTATCTGTCACCAGACTGTATTTCATGAACCGCTAGGCAGTTGAAATTTTCACAGATGACAACGCTAGGCAAACAAATACTAAAAACAGAATAAAATCCCATACAACAAATGTGGTTTTGTGCCGTTTTTTCTCGATGTAGGTACGGAAATCTTCGTGCTCGAGTCCGACTCTACGGGTATTTCTAAAGTGTGCAATTTCTGAAACACCAATAAGACATTCACACAACATTCATTCATTAATTCATTCATATTCATAGAAAAATAAATTTTGTTTTTGTAATTTAATGGTTTTACCGTGGCGTTGTCTGATAGACTGCTAAAAACCATGATAGGTAGCTCTACTACGCGAGTTGCGCGTTCTAACGTCTAAAGTCGCGACTTTCCTGTACATTAATTGTCAACTTCTGACAATTTACCGCCACAAAACGCGCCACAGTAACACATACTCGTATGTATCCCTACATACGAGTATGTGTTTAAAATTAGATTAGATTCGATTAGATTAGAACACTGTATTGTACACAACAGAAGACCAAATACACGGCTTACATGTCTAAGTTTTGCCGTATAAAATTGGCGGAATTGAATGGACATCCTTCAGAATTATTGGTCAATAATTTATCGTAAGCTGCAAAATGGCTAGAGCGCGAGAAGAGAAAATTTCATAAAGTTACTAGCTGACCTGGCAAAGATAAGATAAGATAAGATAAGAATATTCTTTATTGTTTACCGGAAAAAATGTTATAGAAACAGCAATGACAAAAGAAAAGAAACAATTGGCGGCCTTATTGCTAATAGCAATTTCTTCCAGGCAACCTTATATCGGAGAATTTGCCGAAGGAGAAATAGACACGGGTAGTCGGTGCAAATACGAATATTAATAATTGGCAAACGCTGTTTTGCCAATTATTAATTAGCCTACGACCTATTCTCAGACCTACCAAATATACACAAAAAACACATAAAAATCGATGAAGTCGTTTCGGAGGAGTTCGATAGCAAACACTGTTATATTATTTTTGTTGCACTAACCGGTGCCGAGGAGGAGGAGCCTCTAAATAGGTTTTTAACAAACATGAGTCACGAGATTTTTATATATTAGATGTGTACCCCCTGATATGTCGACTAATATAATTTTATTTAAACGAAAATTTTACAGGGACTTGCTGAAAATCAGCGTTGTGTCTAACACAACATTTATGCTGAGCAAACCCCTTTTTATCAATATCCCTAAGCTTAGAATTATTTATATTATTATGATTTTTTTAAATGTAATTTGATGCGATAAATAAAATCTTTTTTCAATTTCAATTTCAATATCCATCAGAAAAAAACTCATAGAACAAGAGTGAACAAGAATTGTTGTGAAACGTAGATTCTATCAAAAATATCTAGTAGAGATATTTTTTAGGGGTAACCCTACAGAGGTAAGAGCTTTAACGAATCCAGCTGCTTCGACAGTTCGAAATATGAAACTACTTTTCTTTGGCAGTCTGCTCGCGAGTTGCGACTCAAACTTTCAGTTCCAAAACCGCGGCGCACTTCCTACTTGTGTTAGTTACTACTTCAGCTCGATCTCGGAGGGTTTGTGCCTGGCGGAGACGGATGACTCGAACAATCTTACGGAATGCTGGGAACTGCACTTGAAAGTCAAGTTCAGCTCTAATTCGGCTTTAACTCAGATTTAACAAACAAAATAAAGCTCGAAGAAACGTTCTTTGTACTTACTTAACTGAGCTTTGAGCCAGTGACAACGCAGTATAGATCCTTTTCATGCAAATAAGGTTGTACTAGTACAAGATAATGCGTCATAAATGTTTTTAGGGTTCCGTACCCAAAGGGTAAGGGCTCCGCTGTCCGTCCGTCCTTCCGTCTGTCACTCGGCTGTATCTCATGAACCGTGATAGTTAGACGGTTGAAATTTTCACAGATGATGTATTTCTGTTGCCGCTATAACAAAAAATATGTACTAAAAACAGAATAAAATAAATATTTAAGGGGGCTTCGATACAACTAACGTGATTTTTGTGCCTTTCATTGCTCGATATTAATAACGACAACAGGTAGAATGTTGTATAGATAATGGTACGGGACTCCTCGTGCGCGAGTCCGACTACCACTTGGCCGGTTTTTCTTCTTCTTCTAGATGTTGAAAAGGACACTTATGTTTAATTTGTAACGTTAATTAAGTCACAGTTTCTGCTCTTTGTCTTTTTTTTGCATAAACACTAATTTAATTCCAACACCATCAATAATCGCCCCCCTGCCTTGGCATCTCTTAAGGATGTTAAAAACCTCTCTTAGGTGACGCATTTTTAATATACTTCCGTTTAAATAACCCTAGCTGCCCGCAACTTCATTTTAATATGGATTTTTCCGATGTGCTATTTCAGACTATTATTATTAATTCTGTGTCAAATTTTATTCAGATCCGTTTAGTCGTTCTGTTGTGATGGAGTAACAAACATCCATCCAAACTTAAGCGTTTTCAGCAGTATTAAGATAAGTTTAAACTTGTTTACCCTAAACCAGTTTTTTGAGAAACTTACGTAGTGTAATTCTCAAATCAGAAACTGAGTGTTTCTCAATCAATCAATCAAACCCTGTACTATGATAACAAGGCAGGGACATCACACACATGAAAATACACCCAGACATAGGCCATTTGTACAAATGTGCGGCCCCCAGTGGGAATCGAATATACGACTTCTGTTTTAGTAGCTGAGCGCCTTAACGGCTAGACCCACGAGGCAGTCAAGATTTAGCACCATGTAAATCCAGTGGTCAACATTGCGCTAGTTTCCAAGTACCGGTAGACAAGACAAGGCCGCGATACGGCTCCGTGGTACGGCACCGTACATGTGATACGGTTAACTGGCCATACGGTGGATTGTAGACCGATGGTACTGGCCATTTACGGTAGGTGGCTTCACCTGATTTTAAATGGCGTTTGTGCTGTGGGGGAAGCAGTGGATTGATGTCAGGTCGATAAAAAAAGTTACGCTGCTACTGTAACTTACGTGGCGATCGGAGATTATTCGAAATTCGACGCGGATGTGCATTCCCTTAACAATTGATCGAATCGAAAAATGTATGTAATATTAAAATAATTCTATTATTTTTTTTAACTGTCGTACAACACTGCTGTAAATATTGCCAATGTCCTTTTTAGTACTGAACGAAGCGAGGATTAATTTATTTGCTAGCAATTACATGGTTCGCGCATGTTCCATTATTTTCGGGAAAGCGGGTCATGTAGAGCAGAATAATATTTATTGTGCATAAGGAATACATTAAAAAAATTAAAATCTGTACAGTATAATGGACCCTCTGATTAATAACATCTACGACATTACTGAGCACTCATAAAACGTAACATTTCTGTTGCAAAGTCGCCAATTACGTAAAGGATCAAGAAGATCCTGGGTCTGTAAAGGTCGATGGGACAAACGTCTTACCAATTTTTTTTTAAATTGCCAAGTTACATTTTATTTTAAATATATTGCCTGTAATTATCACTAACTAATCAAAGAGCATACACGTAATGAAATTACAAGATTAGTTTTGAATCAAGCTAGACCGTTGACCTTGCGCGCACGCCGGTCGCCAGCACAATCAGCAGGTGAGGCGATTATCATTAGGTTTGTTTTAAACGGCTTTGACGCAGGCGCAGGCAAACTCGTACGTGACCGGCGCGACAGATGGCCGCCGCGTAAGGCTTCGGAGGTTTAAAGGAAGAGCAGATGGTGGCCGTAAAGGATGCTACAGGTTTTTTAACTGGATCAATAAAGGATGAAGTGCTGGAGTCAACAAACTACTTTATGCAATTAGAGCATATTTTATAAAACAGTGCACAGTGACGTATTTCTAATGAATAAATTTGTGGAAGGTTAAACCAAAAGTGTCCCTCAAGTAGCCCGTTACGTTCACCTCTTTTGTTGTTTTTTTTCTATTAGTTAATGTAAGAATTATGTTCTTAAATGATGTCTTATAAGGCTCGGAATTCGTACTAAATTTAACGTTAAGGTAATTTATTTAAGTGGTAATGTTAGCACTACAATTTTTACCAAACTAAGCAACTTGTCAGATCAGGAAAAGCTTTCCTCTTCCACCAGTCAGTCGTACGTAACAGTGTGTCTGCTGTCAATCAAGAAAAGAAACTGGCTTAGAAAGCATTTCCTTGCTTCGTGCTCTAAAGTGTTTCTCGTGTTAAACGATAGGGACGTCTGCAAATCAGAATATCGTAGAGTTCGTTAGATCACTATCAGCGAGCGATAGAAAAAATCTAGATATACTGGAGACCAAAGATGAAGTATCAAGTGGCCTATCTCCGGGATACAGGCGTGAGTTTATGTTAGTATAGAAACCAAAGAAGTGCCTTGTTTTGTTCTTCACGATATGAACCGAATAGGGTATGTAATGTTGTTATAATAAAACAATGGACAAAACCCAATAACAAATTCCTGTAAAACCACTTTACAGCAGCGTTAATACGTGTCAATTTTCAGAGAGCGCTACCGGTGCGCAAGAGTTGCTTTCACGGCTTATCAAGCAGCTGTGTCCGCGCATGCGCGAACGCCAGTCGCTCACGGCCGTCCGAGAGGCCCGCACGCGCGTCGTCACCGAAACCGCAAACAAAACTTTCGATTTTAGTGTTCAAAGTGTCAGTGCAAAAACAAAGTGGAGTTATCATATTGGACCTGTCCAAGGTTAATGAAGTGTTGTGCAAAAACTTTGGATCTGAAGTGTTGTTTTTTCTTCGCCGTCACGCACCTTGACTTTTTTTTCATTATTGGTTTGCATTGCCAGTAATTGCATCGGTAATTATTCTCGTTGCGTACCGTTTAATCTGCGTTGGGTTTTTTTTTTTGCTGATCTGCGTCTCTGAGTGTACAACTTCGACTTTTTAATGGGTGAAATCTTCAGTTTCATTCTAGCCAGCCGATACTTGAATAAGCAATTAGCGATTCTCGCTAATGTCTTGTACAATAACTTTCTAATCTTCATATTTTTGTTCAACTTTTAACTTGGCTGTCGCTAATTTATCACATAGTCGTTCGTCAATGAATTAACCTTCTATCAAAGTAGATTTGACATCTGAATTAAATCACTCATCATTATCATTGTCGTATGGCGCACGCACGAATATGATTGAAGTCTTGTTTCAAGTGAAGAGTTTTCATTCACATACCATTTGCCACGCTCTTTTTCATAACAAAACCATAATGTTTTTGAACTCATTGTTTTATTGATTGACGTCTGCTTCCATGTTTGATAATTTTGCCTTCTTTATTGATGTTTCAAAGGCTCTTTAACCAAGACATTTCAAAATCACGTCATTTAGCAAAATTTTCCCGTCATACTATATTATCCTATTTATTAATAGCTGTGCTTATTATAGATAAGATAAAAATTATTTCCAATCAAGTTATGTTCATGAATATTAATATTTTATCTACCGAATAATATTCAGTCTATTCAGATGATGCTTTAGTTGCCTTAGCTTGAAAATTTTAGCTCCATCATTTTCGTTATCACGTTTTATCTTTGTCAAGCACTTAATTTAAGACGTATGACGCCATTATTTACCTTCGTTCTTATGTTAACGTTAAACTGTTTCGTACACGACGTACGTTCGGTGGACATGAGTTTTACTGATTTATGCCAGTAAGCATTGTCCAGCTATTCTATCATCATCAGCCCTTTGACGCCCACTGCAGGACATAGGTCTCCGTAGGTGGTTATGAAAACCATGAGGGGTTTTGCCAAAATCGCCACGCTTGGCAGGCGGGTTCGCGATCGCAGTATGCGGTTGGAATCTCAGGAAGACGCTGCTGCCCGTCTCCTGGTAATTTATTACCTTAGTCGCCTTCTACGACATCCACGGGAGGAAATGGAGTGACGCTGTGCTTAATCCGGCGCCACACGGACCTATTCTTTGCTCTGTCATAATTGTTTTAACTAGCCTTCATTAACATCTGTATTGAAACTGTTGGACAATAACGTTGTATTTGATTCATCTCTGTTTACACTGTCTGGCACCTTGTGGCAGCGCGGGTCAAAATCAACATTCGTTACAATGAATGATCTCGTATTGTTATCAGTTTGTTTCAGTTACTGTCAGACAAAATTCTTTAATTACGGTTTATTCATGTCTCTTCAGACTGGTCCAAGTTTTTTATTTGCATGACCTGTCCAGGAATCGGGTTCACAACAGTGAAAGGGAAAAACTTATTTTGCGAGTATTTTTAGCATTTTTTTCAGGTATGGCGAAATTCGTTTGTCATCGATAGGCAAATAAGAAGAATCATGTTTTTTCCATTTTAAAAAAATACAGAAATACCCAGAATTTATGGTAATGAAGTCAGATTTTATAGAGGTGATCCATCATGTGGACATGTGGAGAGGATGAAGGAAGACAGATTGACGAAACAAATATAACGAGCGAATCTGGGTGGAAGGACCGGTTAGGGACGTCCCGGGTGGACATACTTTGACCAAATAGGGGATGTATTAGCAATGGACAAGATAAAAAGTACCCGAAACCGGCGTGCGTGCATGCAAAGACTAATGATGAGTGTTGAGGAAGCGAAAGTGATCTGTCAGGATCATGGCAAGTGGCAGTCCCTGGTCTCTGCCTACCACTCTGGGATACAGGCATGAGTTTATGTATATATGTGATCCATCAAAATTTTACTGAATTATTGCGATTCGGTTGCATATGTAACATTTTATTGATAGATGGCAGTTTTGACCTTTGATTTCTTCTCCATAAGTAGTTAACTCAAGCAAACTTGTAGTCGTCCATCAATGCCATTTGTTAAAGGTATTTTAATTTTTCCATTTGCGGTAATTTTTCATATATACGTGGTTGCTTATCAACCATTTTCTTGCTCTAAGATAACTCTCGGCTTCTTTTAGAATATTTCAGTAACTAAACATAACATTTCCTTAACCCACTCAAGTTCATCTTTCGGACAAAGACCAAGGAAGTCCTCATTAAAAAGGTATGAATACAAATCTCAACATTATGCATTGCCTTCCTGGGTTAACGCTTCGTTAGACCTGGTTTTTTTTCTCGTGACCAAAGACAAAGTACGTCAGCTGTGACGCGGACTGGCTTAAAAATAAAGAAAACATTCTTTGGAAGTTAACTCTTGAAATTTTTTTATAATGGTTACTAGCTCATTACTAAAATTTATCAAAATGTTTATTCTGCAGTGTTTATCGGCCAGTCGAATTGAATTGTGATTATGTTGTTCGGACCAGTTTAGGGTACTGTAAACCCTAATTTGCAGCTTTGAAAAACATGTAGTCGCTGAATACGTCAAAAATCGACTATTGTTTCAGTTTTGACCTGTAAAAAAGATCACACTCATATAAATAACGTTTACTATACAGCCGTCCACAAGCTAAAACGCCGTTGTCTCAAAAAATCAACTTTCGAGTTATGCGCAGAAAACCTGTAAAATAATAAAAATATATGCTACTTGATAACTTGATTATCAATAATGAAATCCTGAACGATTCCAATCGTCTGACTGCCAAATTCCATACTAATTGCTATGGCAAACGTCAGGATTCCGACAGGGTTTGGTGCGCATAATTATGCAGGCTGCATGTGTTCTAGTTAGACCTGAGATTTTCGCACTTAGTTGGGCCATTGTACGTAGCAAGTGCCAAAGTATGTAAATACCTCAGACACTAGGGTTTCCTCACGATGTTTTCCTTCAAAGTTAGCGAATGGTATTGCTACTACAACTTCACAAATGTACGTAACTTAGAAAGCAAAGTCATTGGTACATGCCAGCATTTGAACCCACGACCTCCCGGCGTTCTACCGCTCCGCTACCACCGTTCATGCAGGCCGTATGTCGGCTCACTTTGCATGTAAGGCTACTGACTATGCTGAGAACAAGCCCTCGCTGACAGTGTCAGTGTCAACCACACCTTAGGAAGTCGTCGACTTTCCTTTTCTCATACCTTCTTGACAGCTGTCACAAATGTGACATAAAGTCAGGAACGTAATAGGTGACTAGACCTGAAGATCGGACGCGGCTTTCTCCTAACGAAGTGTATTGTATTGTAAACTGTCCGGAGACGCGTATATTCCAACATCTATCCCGTCTAGCCGGTAAATGATAAATGCTCCTGAGAGGCGACTTATGAAACAGGCAGATATTATTGTGATTTATGGCTGCGCCTTCGCTTTGGGATTAATCTCCTTGTGTGTTATTTGACAGTGACGTAGGTTATTGGATTAGCATTGCCCCTTTTGATTTGAAGTTAACTTTTGAGTCTAATGGCCAGTTTCTGAATTGAGAATTTCGCTTAGTAAATGGTTAACTGTAGTGCTGTTTCTTCGAATTTCTCAGAAAAGAGCGTGACAGAACGTTACTCAAGTATTTACTTAGTGAAATCCTCAATTCAAACCGGGCCTTAGTAAAACGAACTACGAAGAAGGCTTAGAGAAGTTCAGTTTTGTTATCGTATCTTCACTTCCTAGTACACTTAATCGTTATGAAATCTATAATATGAAAACTCAAAGATACAATTGCAGTGCTGATTAGGTACGGATTTTAGACGATATGTTATGACAGTACAGTTTACCTAATGCAGTAAAGGTAAAAAAAATTAAACCACTATACAGTGAAAAATAAAAAGGCTTTCATTAAAGAACAGTCATACATTAATAATCACTTTGGGACAAAATTAACAGCGGACTCCTCACCAGTCGTGAGTCTGTCAGTCTCAAGACTCCGCCGGCGCTTCTAGTGTGACACATTAATGAGAGCTTTCAATATGATTATTCATAAACCCTCCTTTGCTTTGGAAGTCGAGAAAAAACTATCCAAAACCTGACCTTCCAGTTTTCAGCTACCGTTTTCAAGTCAGTTATTAGTCCTAAACAAACCAGCGTTTAGCCCTGTAACAAGAAGCACAAAGCTCTTAATAAAAGGGAAAAGGCCTTGGGAACTTTTCCCTTTTATTAAGATCCGAAAACGAAACACGCGAAAATTCGCCGCCGATAGCGCAAACTTCTCTAAACATGTCTGTTACGCTGTGTTCAAAGTCTGAAACTAAATTAAATCGATTATTCATAAACCCTCCTTTGCTTTGGAAGTCGAGAAAAAACTATCCAAAACCTGACCTTCCAGTTTTCAGCTACCGTTTTCAAGTCAGTTATTAGTCCTAAACCGACCAGCGTTTAGCCCTGTAACAAGAAGCACAAAGCTCTTAATAAAAGGGAAAAGGCCTTGGGAACTTTTCCCTTTTATTAAGATCCGAAAACGAAACACGCGAAAATTCGCCGCCGACAGCGCAAACTTCTCTAAACATGTCTGTTACGCTGTGTTCAAAGTCTGAAACTAAATTAAATCGCTACTAATTATCATACGTTCACGCAGTAACGGATCGAAGTGACATTTAGTTAAAGTGACGTAGGCTACCGTTTATTAGAATCCTACGTGATTGACATTACACTCATATCTAGTAAATGATGATAGCTTTCCTTTTTTGCTACTATCTACTAGGACAGGTACATTAAGTACATTTTTTGTAGTTTTCGTACGTCTGCGAATTTGTAGTAGAAATGCCACACGCTAACTGTGAAGGAAAACATCGTGAGGAAATCCGCGCCTTGGTTGGCTGAGCACGTATTGACTTGTCTGTCCTGTGGGCTAGGCTGTCAGGATGGTACAGGTGCTGGGCAAGCCTACTCCATCTAAAAAACAATGTCCCAGGCACTGCAGCGTCCGAGTGGACTTCACCCATCTAGTGTGAGTGAAGGTGCCACTGGACGCTGTATATAAATCATCTCATTACGTAGATGCATATGCCAAAGTTAGTTACTAAGAAATTGCATTCTCGTCTTAAAATCTTGTTCGTAAAGTTTTTTCACATACGTGCATTTAAAAACTAAAAATAGTCTTTTTTTCTCCATCCCACTGCGTCCGTATCTATCGTTAGTAGATACTTGACCTGATAACGTGTCACGATTCATTTCTTGATTTTGATAGCGCGAAAATGGTTTCATTATTATCTTGATAGATTATCTTCAACAGCCACCTCACATATTTTAGGCTGTGTCACCGTCACAATACTTACGGATTCAACAGCTTGACAGATTTCCCGCCTACGCGTGTTCACAGTTATATAGCGCGTGGTGGAAATTGTCCTAAAATTCACTATTAACCCCTGAACTGCCCTCGCGGAATGGAACGTATAGATGGCCCATACTGAGCTGGGCACATATATGTGTCGCGGCAGACGAGTGATGATTGAGAGATTGTACTGTAATTTTTTGCATATTTGATCTGTAAAAAAAGATATGATTGTTTTCCTCGGTTGAGCTAGTGTTACTCCCTGGACCCCCTTAAAACAGATTAAAATGTGCAAAGGCGAACAGAATTGTGAAACTTTAATTACTTCGATACCTACAGTTGAAAATTTTAGTCTTGCTTCTTGTGTGCAATAAAGAATATGGTTATCTTATCTTAGTTGCTAACTTCAGTTTTCGTACCGCACTTATGAGTTCTGAAATTTTGTGGAGTCGTTGGTTACCATCGAATGCTATACTTTTTTATCTTTTGTACAGTATGTGCTTAGGTATCATTCAGGTCACTAGACAGAACAAGCATTGACAAACGCCATGTCGAAATTAGCAAGCAACACAATGTTGTATAATAAATATAACAAAATAACACACGTCCATGAATAGCAATTCAATTAAGTCGCGGTTTGATATACTTTTTATTTTCGCAATTGAGTTCTGTCTGAAGTAACAACTTCAGAGTTCAGAGTAATTACATTAGATAAAGCAATTTATTGTTCCATGTTAATGGTTGGCGTGATGTAATGGCTTGAAAGGAGAAAAAACGGCAATTAGACTGAATTCTTTTTTTAAATCCATGTTATCTTTATTTTCATCATCATCATCGTCTCCTTTTATCCCTTTTATTTATTTTAGAATGAGTCAATATGTAATATATAATATATATACAGGCTGATTAATTGATATCTTATATAATACATTATTATTTTGATGTTAAAATATTTGAGAAAATCTATTGTTTTTAAATCTCAAGGCTCGCTTTTCTATCCCTCTATGAACTATTATATTTTATTGTATTAGACACTGGCACCTGATTTAATATTTTCGAAGCAAGAAATTCTAGAAAATGTATTGACACTAGGCAGAAGTACCATCAAAATGTGTGCAAATTTGACGCTGTGACTTTGCCTTGTCCTATCTTGTATTTATGTGACTTGATATGCCTTTTCTTTCTTCCGATGTGTTAATTTGTCCCAATAAATATCTTTCTTTCAAATTGCGGTTGCTTAAACAAATTAAACAGCTTGGACTGAAACTAAACAAGGCTTGACAAACAAGATGAGGACAAAATAAATTTCGTGGAAACTCTTGCCAAATTAGAGTCTGTCACGTCGTGAAATCAATTCAACTGGGCGGTTGTCAACAACATTGTGTTAGGGAGTTCTCAGAAAGTGTTCTCGGGGCATTGGCTTTACTGTAGTTGAGGATCTAAGCAACGTTTCAGAATTTTCGAAAATATTTCAGTTTTCTGTATTGGAAGTCACCAGAGAAGTAGGATATAATCTATTATCTCCTAATATAACAAAGGCTAACATGTTTTGTGAAGTCTAGCGGCAAAAGATTCACCATGCATGCAAATGTTGAAGTTAAAGCACATTTTTAGGAGAAGGGTAATGTTTTTGGCTTGTATGTATTTAAGTAGGTCCGATTCTATATTCCCTCATAAATTCTTACCCAATAGTCAGATTTTGACGCATAAGTTCGCAATCGATTCGTCGTGTTTGCCGAGTCTCATAGGCTCTATGAAATCAGCAAAAACTCAACAAAAATTTAAAATCACTAAAAAGACTAACCAACAAGCCGACTGCTGAGCATTAACTACTAAGCAGGCGTAATCTAAAATTAACAATGTAACTCATTGCGAGGTACTTAGGTTGGTCTCACCTGCTTAGCAGTTAATACTCAGCGGTCGGGTTGTTGG
The DNA here is from genome assembly GCA_947308005.1 of Yponomeuta malinellus. Lineage (NCBI taxonomy): Eukaryota > Metazoa > Arthropoda > Insecta > Lepidoptera > Yponomeutidae > Yponomeuta > Yponomeuta malinellus. Next base: position 5,517,432 of record OX371019.1, read on the forward strand.
TTATTTTTTATTCCAGTTTTTAGATTAAGTAGGATTGCCGGCGTCGAACCATCCTCTCAACGGAAATGAAAATGTCTATTTCTACTTCTATAGAGCTACGGATTATAATAACGAATAAATATAATAGCAAATAAATATAACACTTGAAATTGATTCCAAAGACGTGTGCTCATGCCATGCAGTCCCACGTTACGCATAACTAAATTAACTAGGCTACTTTGGGTTATTGACTATCCTTTGCCTTTGATCGGCATTATTGTGATACACTGTAAACTGTTTAGAAGCGGATATTGCGTTGGACAATGTGATGATGGCCGTAACGATAAACGATCAGAGATCTCGTCACCTCCAACAGTCCACTTTAATTCGCAGTCCCACGCTCGTCTTTTATAAAACACTGACCAGAAAATATAGATTTTCCCCAGAGATAATAGGTCTCTATAAGTGAAGTAACTGAGGTCATATTCGTTTGCGAAGTGTTCCGCAATAACGAACTCCATGTCATAACACGTGACGGGTTGTGTTGCGCGATATTCGCCCTTGATAACTCACTCTTATGGAATACTTGGAAAACGTTGGTTGAAGGAAAAGGTCGCATTTATTATGTTCTGGTGGTGACATGTCGCGGATAGTGTTAGGATTCTGGAACTTGTTTTTCTTTTCGACTTGTTATAGGAAAACTTTGGCTAAGTTTCTGCCTTTCAATGTCCAATGAAAATAACTTCTAATAACACAATCACTTGTTCTGGTCCCAAACTAGGATAACCTGAGCTATGCTAACCAGGCAGACATCACAAACATGGAAATACACCCATACTGAAGCCCTTTGTACAAATATACGGAGGTCATGGTAATCAGACGTGATACCGCTAAACTAATAAGGCAGACTTGAAATCAAAACCTTATAGCCTGTCTAGCTGTTTGACTTTGTCTTTTATACCCTTAGAGCTGAAAACCAATACACGTTTTCGAAGAATAAATAGCTCCGCTTGTGAAAGATGCTTAGATGAGGGTACATTCCCTGACCTAATGAAATGTAGTAGGCTAGTTCCTTTATTTAAAAGTGGTGATAAGCAAGATCCCACAAATTTCAGACCAGTCTCGGTTCTACCCGTTTTGAACAAAATATTCCAGAAGATAGTCCTAGGTCAACTACTTGCTCATTTCAATAACTATCAACTTCTCCATGATCAGCAATTTGGCTTCACACAAGGGCGATCTACGACAGACGCTGGCGTCATGTTAGTTAAACATATATTTAGTGTATGGGAGGATTGCAGGGATGCTATAGGCGTATTCTGTGACTTGTCGAAAGCATTTGATTGCGTAGACCATGAAAAACTTCTCTTAAAATTAAAACACTATGGAATAAATGGGAACAGCCTAAAACTTATGAGATCGTATTTAGAAGGGAGGATTCAAAAAGCTGACATAAATAGAATTAAATCATCAGGGTCAGAGGTTAAGATAGGAGTGCCACAGCGATCTATTTTAGGGCCGTTCCTTTTCCTTGTATATGTAAATGATTTGCCGTTCATGGTTCAAAACATGTCAGAGATAGTATTATTTGCAGATGACACGTCACTTATTTTTAAGACACAAAAAAATGACTTCGACGATACAAATCTCAGGTACTAAACTGGTTCACTTCTAATAACTTATTGTTAAATTAAAAAAAGACAATATGTATAAAGTTTACTCTACCAAATGTCAAAATAGTTGACAGCAGCGTTGTATTGGGGAATGACAAACTAGAAATTGTAGAAGAAACTGTATTTCTAGGTATCACAATTGATGCAAAGCTTCAATGGGGACCTCATATAAACAAATTGGCCAATAGGCTTAGTTCTGCAGCATATGCAGTCAAACGAATCCGGGAATTAACTGACGTCGCAACTGCTAGGCTTGTTTATTTTAGTTACTTCCACAGTATTATGTCCTACGGTATACTACTGTGGGGTCGGGCAGCAGACATTGAGACCATCTTTGTCTTACAGAAGAGATCGATCAGATTCATTTATAAGCTAGGCAGTAGAGATTCGTTAAGAGATTTCTTTAAATAAATTAACATCCTAACAGTTGCTAGTCAGTATATCTATGAAAATATTATGTACGTCAGGAAAAATATAAGTAATTTTAAAACCGTAGGTAGCCAACACGATGTAAATACTAGAAGTAAACATAAACTTTCTTTCCCAAGATTTAGGCTGGCAAAGGTTAATACATCCTTTATGGGGCATTATATACGTTTTTACAATAAGATCCCTGAAGATAAAATAAACTTGCCTGAAGTGCGGTTCAAAAAATGTGTAAAGCGCACTTTATGCCAAAAGGGCTATTGTAGCATTAAGGATTATTTAGATGACTAAAGCCAGTTCAATGCATCCTAGTACTAGCTTTTTAGAAGATACTCGTATGACATGTAAACTCTGTTAATTAAGGAATATGTTTGAAAAGACTAAGTTTGGAGTTTTTTTGACCGTTTTTTCTCCAAATGATCTAGATTTTGAAACAGACACCTAGTTTTTCTTGTAACGTTCTGTTACTTTTAATAAAAAAATTGACTTTGACTTTGACTTAAATTTAACATAAAGAACGCAATGTGGAATCGGAATATTTTGAAGCCATCATGCCGTGGAGAAAAATTAATATTTTTTTATACGAAAACAGTTCCTTGGCTCATCACTTGCATGCTTAAACGCGATCAAACGAAGTAGGTATACAATAGAATCTAGCTTTGGACTCTGCTCGAGCGTGCAAAAAATTATCAATTTAATCTGACTTTAGTAAATATATTATCGTATATATACGATACATACGTGAATTTCGTTATTACGTAAAGGGGATATTACAGTAATAGAGAAATTAAAAAGTTAGCAACAGAAAAATTGTTTTTTTTTTATTTGTGACGTAGTCACGTCAACCACCTATACAATAGCATAATAACAAGCAAAATAAGAGAGAGATAAGTTTGCCGGTGACAGAAAATTGCGTCTCTCGCTAGATCTCTATCTTTCCAAGCAGCTTAGATCGCAATATTGTGCCGTGGGACGCGTTTCATAAAACTACAATTCATAGTTTATTATGACAATTCGATATTGATTGCTTACCCGTACAATTAGTCTTCCTACTTAATCTGTGTAATCGGTTATCGTCTAATGTAGTTCTATGAAACGGGGCCCTGAACCGTTCGTTCGCATTAGATCTCTTCGGTCTGTACCCACCAATAGGCCGACAAAGCTACTTAAGGACTACATACATCTCAACTTAAGGACTACATACATTCTGTTTGTTGAATGTCAATTTACAATTTTATCGCTGCCTTCGGGTCGACTTGTGGTGGAGAAACAGACAGCGAAAAAAAAAAACTCCACTCTGAGCATCTTTTCTCAAATAATCTTACGTCTAATACATAAGTTGGTACGCGTACCTACCTATCAAGATCCCATGAGTGTTATCAACAACTTGCAATGCTAAGACATTCGTTACTATTCTTAAAAAAAAGTAGGAAAACGCTAATGCTGCGGCCAGACATACGGACAGTACCCGTTCGTTCACGAGCAAGCCTTTAACATCCAATAAGTACGGCTCAGGCGTCTGAGTAGTGAATTCGTCTATCTAGAGTTGCGACTAAACGTTACGGAGTAAGTATCATTGTACTGTGTTAAATTAATTTGTGAATAAATCTTTTTCTATTCTATTCTATTCTACGTGGACGATTCTGCACTAACTAGAGACCAGAACGTGCCGCCGCTGCTGGCTGTGCCGCGCGCTGTCTGCTGCAGAACGCACCTTTTACACGGGCTTTAGGGCTTTTAAACCAAGTCGCAGAGATTATTACAGATTTATTTTTCGGTCTGCACCAACTAGGGACCAACGTGCCGGGCCGCTGCTGGCTGTGCCGCGCGCTGTCTGCTACAAAACGCACGGGCTCTAGGCACTTTAAACCGAGTCGCAGAGATTGTTACAGATTTATTTTTCGGTTCTCTAAATGAATTCACAAAAGTCACTCTTTTTGTGTATTTTGAAGAAGAAGAAAGACATTTATACCAACAAGATACATCATAGAAACAAAATAAGCAGATAAGTAACATAATATGCACAACAACAGAAAGAAAACTAAATACACAACAGACAAAACGAACAAATACAACAGGACCATAGATTTTGTGTGTCTATTAATGGTACCTAGTTGTAAATATATTATCTCCCAGTTTCTCGTACACTTAACATGCTGTTAATCTACTGTTAACAGCTGTCAATTGACCAAAGTGCATACAAAAAAAACCATTGACAGCTGTTAACAGTAGATTAACAGCTTGTCAGTGTACGAGAAACCGGGGCTAAGTTTCGTTGAGTTAATTAGAATAAGTAATTCTAGAACTTGTTAACGCAATAGGGATTCCCTGTAATGTTAGCTTGAATTTTTTTGGCAATAAAATAAATAAACGATTTAATATAATGTTAATGACATATCAGTGTTGTTTTTTCTTGAATTTGTTCATTTGTGAATAAATGTGGACGTAGGCTGATATTGATGATGATACAATTTTCAATACTTTTTGTTTTTTTTACTAAGCTGTCTCCTGACATAGGTATAGGTGCTGGACGAGCCTACTCCACCTAAAAAAATGTCCCAGGCCCGAGTGGTCCCTTCACCCATCTAGTGCGAGTGAAGGTGCCACTGGACGTAGATGCAAAGGCCAGAGTTTTTGTTTGTGGAATAAATAAGTTTGGTAACATCTTAAACAATGGTTATCACATATGTACCGACTGCAGGAGTCGGTGCAACCATTGTGATAACCATAAGATAGGCTACACCAGTCATATAGGAACACATGACCGACGCTCTCTCTAGCCGTATCAGTCGCCGTGACCGAACCCGGTCGGAAAGAATCATCATCACATATGTAAAAGATCTAAGAAGATGCATTTGTTTTTAATCCGGAAACTATTCAGCATGTAATTTGGTGGTTTTCCACCGACGTCGTGGATTAGCTAACGGCTGCTAATGAATGACGAAACCGCGACCAGACAGACAGCCGAAGGGACAATGGCCGATTTGTTACGTTACGCCATCGGGCGGCCTATGGCGAACTAGACGATACGAAAACGAAAAGGGCTAACATCCACCAGAAAATATCTACGTAGACTAAACTTACGCGAGCTTAAAATAGATTATTATTAATACTTTATTACACAAAAGATAGTGTAAAAAAGGTGGAATTAATGCTTATGGCATTTTCTACTAGTCAACCTGCAGGAGGTACAGGAGAGACAAACATTGTAGTGTAAACTTAAGGTTTATAGTACTTCTTGCATCCGTCTCGCTAACATTGTGTGTTTTGTGTCTTGTTGGTATAATAAAATGTGTTTCTTATTCTTGTTCTTCTTCTTCTTCATTTTAATTATTATAAAACAACGTATATTCTTCTCACATGTTTTGTATTCAATTGGTGGACAAAACGTCAACTGGTCTACTTTCATTTTTACTAAAATGAGTCTAAAAATAGAAGCTTTAAAAACCAGCCTGGCTGTCAACTCTTTTTATAGTTCTCTAAATTGGGATTAAGAACGCAATTGCTACGATGTTCCGGTTTACACATTGCTATCGGTAACGCCTGACTTACGGCAGGCTCTCTGAGAACGAGTCCGAGCGAAACAGATGTCAGATGTTCAGTTCACTCACTTTCACTCACCGTTCGCCTAACTCTCGTGACCGCGAGAGATTCGAGTCCAAAAAAAGTGAATCTGGAATTGGGTCTCCGTATTCTGACAGAATCAACTTAGGTCAATCAGTAGGGCACGTGGGGAAAATTTCGCGCCACGTGAGGTGACGACGCCAGCCAATCAAAAAGCAATATAAATAAGATGGCTGTTGTTTTAGCCAATCAGAAAGAGTATCCGATCCTCAGTGATCAAAACGTGAATTGTGTTGCCTCTTCTACAGTTTCAGGAGGCAGGAGCTTTGGTTCGAAACAAAAAACTGTAATATCCTTCGTGTTTTTCTCCTTTGTTTGGAAACATCTATTACCAATTTGGAAAGTCAACGTGACGAACGGTTGACTTTTCGTCTCTTTGAACGGTGGTTACGGTAGATAGAAATCCGAAAGTGTGGACCTCCATCGATTCGAATAATGACATCATTGACAACCCTAATTTTTATATTTTGTCGGGTATTGGAAAGTGTCCTAGTTTTTGTTTATATTTTGTCCGTTCCTATGCTTTCTCGTCTGTGTGGCGCCGGATTAAGAATAGCGTCACTCCATTTCCTTCCGTGGATGTCGTAGAAGGCGACTAAGGAAATCAATTACCAGGAGACGGGCAGCAGCGTCTTCCTGAGATTCCAACCGCATACTGCGATCGCCAATATGGCAAAACCCCTCATGGATATGAAAACCATGAAGGAGGCCTATGTCCTGCAGTGGGCGTCAAATGGCTGATGATGATGATGATTTCTCGTGGTGGATCACGATTGTCGCGTGGTTAAAATTATTTGGAAGAGACTTGGAGCGAGCCAAATTGAGCTAAAGATCAACCAAGACAGAAATTCCTCGAGAAAGAGAAATGTGGAGAACCCACTCCAAATGTTGAATGAATGAATGAGCAAAGACAAAGAATAATATGGAATATAGTTGTATAGGTGAACCAAAACTTAAGATTTTCAAGCACTTGCACGAAAAGTGGCTATTTTGGTATTCCTTTACCCTTTTAGTTGCATAAAATTATTTCCTACCTAAAGTCCATGACTTTGCAAAGGTCCTGGTCTGACCTTCCTTTTTCGTGGTCAAAATTCTTGCAGTAAATTACTTATGCGTAAAAAATCACTTGCTTACATTTAACTTCATAATTTTGTGGAATAATCGTACTTACCAATTACTGAATTATGTAGGAGGCAATTAAACTGATCCGCCTTGAGCACGTGTAAGTAAATAACAAACTCGCTATGATTAACGCACGTATTTGTGACATCATCAAAAGACAGTTTAGTAAAGAAAATATTGCATGTGAATTCTGGGAATTGTTAAGAGGTTAGAGCAAAGATGTAAAAAAGGGTTGGCACCGTTTTTTACATCTTTGATAGAGACCCCCAATGATAGAGAGGCACTTTAAGAAGACCTATCGCTGCTACGCTCAAAGGTTAAGAAAGTATTAAACATAAAAGTGGTAGAAACCGTGGAGAATCATCTAGGTATTTAGAAATCAGGACATGACCGAACGTATCATCGCTAGAACGTATCGCGTTCATCTGATCGCATAGGCGCGCTCTAAGGTCATTGTCGATATAAGCTCGACCTCTCAGACGACCTCGGCTCGAATTTCGAACCGGAACAGGTTTTCTGCTGCATCCGTGTGATATCGACGACTGGTTTTCCTGTTAAGGAACTCACAAACCAAAGCGGTGGCGATGGCGGTCGCGTTGGCGGTGGCGGTCATTTACTGCAGTAGAATTTTGCATTATTCACAACGTTCTCGTGCAACCGCCGGCAATCGCAGCAATTATTTGCTTAGCGGCCAATCAATCAATCGCGTCTATACAAATACTACTGCAGTAAATGACCACCACCGCGACCTCTCTGGTTTGTGAGTTCCTTTAGGACAAAAATTATTTTTTTCTAGTGTTAAAAGAAGAGTTTTTACAATGCTATGCCGCATTTTACGGCAAAGACATCTTTGTGGCTTCCGGGGAGAGGGGATGGAAAGATGCCCTTCCTTAGGTTTGCGTTCTGTTTTGACATCTGACTCTAGTATGTCTTATCTTCGGTGCGGTTTTCCCAATGTCATGACTTAATTGTAAATAAGTCTTCATAATTTAGTTTTTCTTGTTCATCAGTCACATCTGTAATTAAACTGTCTTTCATGTGGTGAAATACTTTCAAGATTACTGTTGTATTATTTGCTATTTGTGTCCTGTGTTACTTGTGTATTTAGGATTTCGGCAAATATTCTTCAAATATTTATTACATATCCTATCTTGTTATATACAGGATAGGAGATCTTTTTTCTAATATACCCTATTCGCTGAGTTCGACAGGGCTACATTATACCATAAGTTTATCTGCTATTTTACTGTCCACCTTAACCTTGTAACCCGCCGTAAAAGAGCCCATCAAAGCGCTTCAACTACTTCTCAAACTGTCAATAACAGAGATTCACATCTTAGGGGCAGTTGACCCATTTTTACGTTACTGTCGTGTCGCCCGATAATCCGTAAATTCAGAATCTGTGGGTGTCAAGTTCGAACCCCTTCGACATTTATCACGTTCGTGTTTGTGTGATAATATTTGAGTTTAAGTGTCAGTAGGCTTCTCGATTTGCACGTCACTTTCAGCAGAACTTTAAAGTAGTCATATCGCTGCTTTTAATAATTTGACCCAAAATATAAGTGCAAATATAAACTTTCACTACTTTAATTTGGATATTAGTTTCCTGCAGACAAACCCGCTAGAATTATTCCCATATTTTACTGTCGTCCGTTACCAAACGCTCAATAGCAGACCAGCAAGCGTCCAAACAGCCAGTTGACCTATTTTATACCGCTCTTTGTGGCAGCCATTTTCTCTTTTCTTTCCATCTCAAAGAGCTTCGTTTTAGAGTTTCGCAGTCCAATGGAATCCCTGACGCATCATTATTGTTAATTCTTTATTGCACAAGTCAGCGTACAAAAGATGGACTTAAGGCTCATGGCATTTTCTACCAGTCAACCTGCAGGAGGTACAGGAGAGGCGTGCAAAAAAGAAAGAGATAAAAGTACTTATAAGTACCTAAATGTGTTATGATGATGGGGGATACATAATAATACTAGTGGCACACTAATCAATGGAATTATGTCCAGGCTGCCTTGTCTAGATTATTTATATATAATGTCTTAAGGAAGTAAGACAATATGAGATAATAATATTCTGTACTGCACACAAGAAACAAAACACAAATAAAAGTTACATTGACAAAAGTACAATGGGCGGCGTTATTGCTAACAGAAATTTCTTCTAGACAACCTCGCGGCGGAAAGGTTGCCGAAGGAGAAAGAGAGACGGGTATTTGGTGTAAATACGAATAATACATACTTATCTATACATTATAATAAATCTGTAAATTTTGTCTCCCCCTGACATATGTCTGTCTCACTCTATCTCTATTTCTTTGTTCATTAAAAACCACTAACCACAGCAAAAACCACTGAAGGGAATTGAATAAAACATACCATGATTATTGCTTAGATTCCCGTGTAACATAATAGTCTACATAACATAACGCTTAAGTCCACAGGGGGCAATAAAATCACTATATAAATATCTTCGTAACCTGATTAATTGTATTCGACACTATAGAAAAACCAATACTCGATGACCTCTGAGCTTTCAGGGCCGAGTTTCAAAACACTGCAATTTGTAGTTCAATATGACGGGTTCGAGGTACATTGCGTAGCAGATTTGTTTTGTTAATCTGGGCATCAATCGACTTTGCAATGTACCTCGAATTGTCATAGTAAACATGAATTTTAGTTCTATCAAACAGGCCCCAGGTACTAACCGAGTGAATCGGTGGCTATGGGAACCTAATAGTAATAACACAGTATAAATTTAAACTGTGCTAATAACATATACAAACGCGGCACTGGCGAGACGATATAGCATCTTTTTACGTATGTCTGTTAATTATCTTAGTAATTAAACGTTACAAAAAATAATGGCGATTTCAACATCGATCATACATTTTATATGACTTATTAAAAACTAATAAAAGAGCCGAATTGTCGGCGAAATAATTATTTATGTTTAGCTTCTGATTTCAATGAAAGTGATTTCAACGAAAGTATGGCACGACCGGAAAACCGACCGAAGCGCTGGTAGCCTAGTGGGTAGAACATTGGACTCGGAAGCGCGAGACCCAGGTTCGATTCCCAGTGCGAGCATGTACCTGTGACTTTGTTTTCTAAGTTATGTACATTTGTGAAGTTATAGTAACAATACCACTCGCTAACTGTGAAGGAAAACATCGTGAGCAAACCTGAGTGTTTGAGCTATTCACATACCTCAGCGCTTGAAATCGCCAATCCGCGGTGGGCACGCGTGGTGATTAAGTAAGCCTATACTCTCTCCCTCAGAGAAGATCCACAGGGGATGTGCTAAAATGTATAACAAAAGTAGCGTTGATCAGTGGTCTACTCACTGATCAACGCTACTTTTGTTATACATTCTGGGGTTAGACCGTTCTAATGTTTAAAAAAAAACAGAGTGGAATTCAGACCTGCTGATACGGAACCTTTTTTCGATCGCCCGGCACGCTCTTTGCCAGTTTTCCCATCTGCTGGCTTGGCCTAAATCTGTCAGCCTTCCGTCACAGAGCGTTTTATCATTTCAAACGTTTATGGCTCTTATTATTATCTTTCTAGATATTATTGAATTATATCGATAGTTTGCTAGATTGGGATTGGGTCATTCGGTAGTTTTGTCGTTTTACCCTGAAGTTTCATTATCTTGCTTGTTTTTCTTTGAATTGGAACAGGTGATAAGTGAGACGTTTTGTGTCTCCCACTTTCTTATGTTCATTTAGTCTTGGGATGAAGATTGCTGGCGTGACTCATTAAAATTAATAAGGTTAAATTACACTGCCGTGCTGTCTGGCTTGTTCCATCAAAATGACCGCGAAACGTTTTCTGAGATTTGTGGGTACATTTCCGGACAGATTTTTCATCAAGCCTTTTCCTTGAATTGTCTCAAAGGTAATTCGTTTTTGATGGAGATAAATGGTTTTAAATGTAATAAAATAATAGTTAGGTGATCACTGCTGCAGGATAAGTTTTCTATCTTAAACCAATAATCATTTCACGACTTGTGTACCCAAATATGACTTATTTTTTTAAGTCGGCGTATTTTCCCTTGTTGGTTTGCTGTACCGACTTTTATTTTTATCGCCTTTGTTTATAATTAAGACTTATTGTTAATTGTCTTACGATTACAATACGAGTACTTTGTATGTGTCATTCAGTTATAGTCTCGAATTAACTCTGGTGATCTCCATTGTCTTTAATTTTGGATTAAAAAGTAGGTAACCAGAAATTTTGTCATCCCTGCTTAGCAACCGTCTGTGACCTTTCATATGTTTTAATTTAACACGAAGATGGGTATCGTGCTCGATGTACGTAAAGAGTGACATTGTGAAGGATTTATACCAGAAAAGTTTATGTTGATCTATTAACACTGAATTTCAAACATTGTTTGTTCTAATATCTCCAAATTTACAACTTAGTAAATTCTTAGGCCGACTTGCACCACTTTCGGCTTAAACAGCATTTAATTAAATTCTTTTTACAAAAGTAGATTTAAATGGCGACTTTAGTGACAGTTAAGAAGTGGTGCAAGTGGTGCAAGTTGGGAAAAGTGCGTACAAAAACATCTGCTACAAACGATAAGTTCCTAACGCTGCTGTAAACGATAATGATATTGACAGAATATACCTAGTGTACGAGAAACACAAATTACGTAGGTACATTTGTATTTTAAAGAAAAAACCGAACAAGTGCGAGTCGGTCTCGCATACCGAGGGCTCCGTACAAATTTGTAGGTACTTGCATATTGGGAAAGAAATTTGTAGGTACTTATATCAGGAATCGAGTCTCGCAGTTTTTTCCGAGCTTTTCCCGAAATTCAAAGACTATTTTTTTATGATTTCATTACAAATGTGTAATTTTTCAGATTTTTCCCCGTACTTGTAGTATAAGACGATAGTTATATCAACGGAAAGTACCCTATCGATTTTGATTCCCTTGAGTGTCGAAATTTTCCTCTGTGGTCGAAATATTATGTTCTACATACTATAGCGTCTATGTGGTCACTGCACACATACACTATATACGTCTATAGGAGTTGCCAGTACGCGTTGTTATAAGTTACAACACGTCTAGTTTAGACGTAAGAGGCAGTGATTTTTATACTAAACACACCGAAAGGCGATTAATAAAGATCTGTAAACGAGGCCACGGTTCCTAAAAACAATAAAAAAATCGCACGAAAATCGCATGTTTTGGCACAACAAAGGAGATAACGCAACATTCGCCCGATGGCTTCGCGATAACCCGAGCAGGAGAGCTGATTTCTGAAATTCGTGTCAGTGTTGCCAGAACAGCTTTGTTTTGTTTCTGTAACCCAAACAAACGCTAATAAAGTTGAGTTTTCTAAATCTGGAGTCTTCTCCGCATAATCTATTAATTGTGAAACTAACAGCTGTCAAAGCTGTTCATTAAGTAAACATTTTGCTTTTGTAGTGAATAAAATGTTTGACTTTGACTTAAAGATAGTCGGGGAACGACGAAATTGTGGCGCTTGACAATATGGATGTAATAGGGGTTAAAGTATGAAATTGCCGTTTTATTGCAATAGGTTCTTTGAATTGACATAGAATCTTCATGGTTTGAGGTTTTCGAATGAAACTTTTTTCAAATGGTTTCTATGATGTTCTTTTTTTAAAAAATGTGAAACATTTCAATATCGACTTTCAATGGTTTTTGTTATTCAATTTAGACAAGAAAGATGGATACTGCGAAAATTCGAGTGAGTATGTGAACTACTCAGACACTTAGGTTTCATCACAATGTTTTCCTTCATGGTTAGCGAGTGGTATTGCTACTATAACTTCACAAATGTACTTAACTTAGAAAATGAAGTCATTGGCACGTGCCGGGATACGAACCTATGACCGCTCGTATGGGAAGCCGGCGTTTTACCGCTGCGCTACCACCGCTACTGATTAGAACTAAGTGGTTCCATATTTTCACGAGTTAAAACCACCACCAATAAATACACCATGGTAAAAAGTGTAAACAAGAGGAAGTTAAATCCATCAGAAAACACGTCTGCATCTGATGACATACGCGATGGAAATAGCGCGATTAACCCGAATCCGATGCGCACGCGCACCGCGATTGCAGCACCTGCGAGGTTGCGAGGCTGCGCCCGATTCTCTGCTCTCGAATAATGCGATATTGAGTTTCAGTGCCTCGATGAGGTTTAATAGCGCCACTTATAAAAATCTTCTTAATTAAATTAAAATCACAATTTGCAATTTTTGTGAATCACAGTGAGTTCTTATATGATTTTTAAGGAAACCTGGGACTGGATAGGGTTTCCCCGAAAATCTGCCGCTTTTGGCATTTGTGCTATTTTGTATGACATCTTTGATTCTCGGTCAAAGTGGATCCTTGAAATCACTACTGACATGATTTAGGCATTTGCAAAAACTGTTTGTGATAGTGGCGCATGGCGGTATGTCGCTAAGCGCTAAACTCGTGGAGCCTGTTCGATCGTAAACTGCCTCTATATCGCAAGTGTTGTATATTTGGTACATACTAATGTACTAGTGTACCATTATGGTACATACTAATGTACTAGTTTACTATTTTACCTTTATACTCAGCAGCGTATTCATGAATACGCGAATCGTAGACTCGACAGCTGTCCAATGAGTCAAAGTCTTGTTTGTTGACGACATTACCGGGAACTTATCTTTGCCATCTATACAGTTATGATGCCCGTCAAATCCCTTGTACAACTGACTTCGACTTCGACATTGGCGTGGACTTAGAATTCCTCGGACTCGCACTTCGTGTCAATAACAAATTCATCCCAACTGCGCGGATTTTCGTTAAATTTATTTGCCAGGCGTTGCAACTGTAAGGCTGCGTCGACAGTCGAGGGAGTAAGCCGTGAAAGGTGCTATGTTGATATTAAAAACGTGCGCACTGCGCGTGCGTTTTTCCGGACGTGGAACGTTTATTGTAAATATTTGGATTGCTAGTAGAGGTGAGATGCTCTGTACATTCACTTTAAAAGTAAGATTGTAAAACCATCGGCAAAAGCACTTTTAGAAATAGGTCAAATAGGTAACTGAGCCTCAAAACATGGCGTTGAAATTTACAACGAAGTCGTCTAGAAGAAAAAAAAATGCAAATTTGGCTGCATCATTGGTCTAGCCGCTAACACGCTGGGCTACCAAAAGGGACGTCGTGGTAGTCCGGCGTGTTAACCACTAGCACTGGGTGTCCTAGTTTGAGACCAGGACACGTGATTGTGTTGCGTCGAATTTAACTGATACCGCTAAAATCCGCTTTCAGCAAGTCCGAAAACGTATCACGATGTATGAGACCGTCCTCCCCAGTATACTTTTTAGGGTTTCGTACCCGAAGGGTGCCAAATTACTATTACTAAGACTTCACTGTCGGTCTGTCTGTCTGTTTGTCCGTCTGTCTATCTGTCTGTTTGTCCGTCTGCATGAACCGTGATAGCTAGGCAGTTGAAATTTTCACAGGTGATCTATTTCTTTTGCCGCAACAACAAATACCAAATACAGAATAACATAATTTAAGGGGGGCTCCCATACAAAAAACGTTGTCTAAATCTAGCGGCCATCTATGTAACCATGTCGTTAAATGTGAATGTTAAACGCTTCTTGTTGGTTTCTATAGATGGCGCTGTTCTCAAATTAGATCTTTGTCTAATGTTATATAGATAATTGTATGAAACCCTTCCCCTTCCTGTGCGATTCCGACTTGCACTCGGCCGGTTTATTTTTTATTTTTTGACCCAATGACTCCTTTGTCTGGAATAGACCGAATTTTTTGAAGAGGATCGCAGAAGCCAATAGAGATAGGTCACGTACGTCTCAGATATTATTTTCAAATGTGATACAAATGTAATACCTACAAAAGATCTTCACAGTGTCAATCTGAATTCATCTCTATGTCTGTAAGAATAAGCGTTATCTGAACTTCTGAAATGCAAAATCTTAGGGTTTTGAAAACGAGAATTAATCTCTCTCTCGAGAAGTCTTTAAGAATTAGCATGGTCTTGGCATCGGATCTGTTAGTACATTGTAATACAATAACGGATTCACCGCCGGATCACGTGTCATGTTTTTGAAGTGAATGTCTTTCGCCCTACTTCTCTTGACTCTTGCCGCTAGATGGCGCCAGTGACGCGCGTAACACATTGCGCAGCTTGAGCTAAAAATTAACGCTTATAGACGTTTCACGTACCAACGGCTGTGAAACCCGACACAGCCCCGCCCGCTTTTTTCAGTCTATTGTCGCATGAAAGGTTTGATACCCTGAATGTTAAATATATATATATATATATATATATATATATATATATATATATATATATTTTAATATTGACATCTAAACCCATACATCCGACCTAGACCTAGACACTCTACTTGTTCTATAGTTTTTAGGGTGCCGTAGTCGACAAGGAACCCTTATAGTTTTGCCATGTCCGTCCGTTTGCCTGTCTGTCTGTCCGTCTGTCGGTCCGCGGCCTGGCTTAGAGACGATTAGTACGAGAAAGCTGATATTTGGCATAGACATACATATTAATCACGCCGACTAAACGGTAGAATAATATATTTAGGGCACCCCCGCTAAATTAGTTTTTATTACTTCTAAATTAAGAGTTGGGATGGGTTTCGGAAGATCGTTTTTTTATTTAGGGCTCAGTTTGCGAAATATTAAGCTTTAAAGCGCAATTTTTTGTCAGAGTAGCCCCCCCCCCTCTCCTGCCTAAACGGTTGATTGTAGAAACGTGAAAAAAATCATCAGGGTAGTAGCACATGTAATTAACTTGAAAGGAAAACTATCACGGATAAAAGTAAAACTTCGTACAAAATCCATAAAAAAATACTTTGATGAAGTTGTTAGTCCTGTAAAGCAGATAAAACCCTCTTTTTCTTCGGAACCCTACACTGGGCATGGCCCGACACGCACTTGGCTGGTTTTTACACTAGTTGGCTACCGCCCAGCGCTAAGAGCCATCTCTCCCATACGGCCTATAACCAGACTTTTAATTAAGTATTACGATGTCATTATGTGGAATTATATTGGTACAATTTGATGGTCATCGTCTCGTAAAGACCATCAATTCTAACGTTCATTGCTGATCAATCATAGAGTTCTTAGCATATTGCAAGTAAGCACCATAAATCTGTATGAGTTGCACGTTTTTTTCCGCATTTGTGAAGATTGAAGTATTTTCCAATAATGTTTTCGCTGACATCAGCTTAGATTCATTTGTCAAATATTCGAACATAGTTAATTCCATTAATTGAGCGTCTAGCGAACGTGCACGCATGTGCTAAATAATTTCGTTGAAGCGAAAGAGGTGTGTCGGGATCATGGGTATGTCTGCGTACCCCTTTGGAATATAAGCGTGAGTTTTTTCATTTAACTATGGAGCAAACAGTGGCCGCCCACTACTAAACCTAACAAGGTTTCTTTGACGCTCTCAGTCGACTAAACTATCTTGTATCATCAAAGACTGCGTGTACACATTGTTTGTATGCGTTCTTTAGCTATAGGTATTAACATAGTATGTAGTTTTAAGCCTACTAACTAAAATGAGTGTTACTTACTTGAAATCAATAAAAATAATAATGATTATAGTGGTATATGGGTAACTAAAGCAGCGGTGGTAGCCTAGTGCGTTGAACATTGGACTCGGAAGCGAGAGACGCAGGTTCGATACCCAGTGTACCTACGACTTTGCTTTCTAAGTTATGTACATTTGCGAAGTTATAGTAGCAATACCACTCGCTAACGGTGAGGGAAAGCTATTCACATACCTCAGCGCTTGAAATTGCCAATCCGCAGTCGGCACGCGTGGTGATTAAAGCCCATACTCTCTCCCTGAGAGAAGGCCTGTGCCCTACAGTGGGACGTATATAGACTGCTTATGTTATGTTATGTATGGGTAACTAAGTTCATACTCACTTGCCTAGACTCAAAGCCATAGATCACAATTGTCAATTTCTAAAAAACAACACAGAAACCTTGACATGTTTCAAAATCTAGATGATTTTGGAGAAAAAATTGACAAATAAACTTCAAACGTAGTATTTTCAAATATGTTCCTTAATTAACAGAGTTTACATATTATTTTAAAACCTAATACTAATGCATTCATCATAAGCAGCCTATATACGTCCCACTGTAGGGCACAGATCTTCTCTCAGAGAGAGAGTTGGCCTTAATCACCACGCGTGCCCACCGCGGAATGGCGATTTCAAGCGCTGATGTATGTGAATAGCTCAGACACTCAGGTTTCTTCACGATGTTTTTCCATCAACGTTAGCGAGTGGTATTGCTACTATTACTTCACAAATAACTAAGAAAACAAAGTCATAGGTACATGCCCGCACTGGGAATCGAACCTGGGTCTCCCGCTTCCGAGTCCAATGTTCTACCCACTAGGCTACCACCGCCACTTATGCATTGAACTGGCTTTAATTCCAGACATCTCGACCGAATAAGACATCTTTAAGCCAACGGCTGTGTATAATTTCATCAATTGGAGTGTTCCCAAGTATCACGTTTCTGGAAGAAAAGGTCCCATATTAGTGCCCCTCGCCGCAACCCCATGAAAGAGGATTAGGCAAATAATTGGATTATTTCCCCCTGAGCCGTGTTATTTTGTAACAAAAGGTCGTTAATTTAACGCAGAAATTGGATCAAAAGCATCATTATTTTCAGAGTATTTCATATTAAGTACTGATTAAGAAATTTCAGAAGTTCCGGTCCGTAAGCGTGCAGTTATTGAAACTTTGTTAAATAATAATTGTTATTGTCTGTTCATTGTTAATATTTGTCAAATTAGTTACAGTAAATAAATTTGCCATATGTAATGCTGAAAACAATTAGGGGAATAACATTTCAAAAGGGAATAAAACTTTTTGCTTAGGTTTTTAATTATAACTGCCCACCTAATATTAAAGTGCCATTGTTCATCAAAATGAAAATCAAAAGAACATCAGCGTTTTTGTTAGTAGTTTCTAATATGGTGGCCAAGAGTCTATGTATATCTAAAAACAAAGTTACGCCATTACATTTTCTTAACAGTCTAATTACAGAAAACACATTTCAAGTGGTTTTTCTTCTCTTTCGACCCTGACCGCGCCTCCTTGAGTAATATCCCTTCTCTAGGTATCGCTTTCATCCTCTGTAGATAAGGATAACAAAGATTAGTTTCTACATATTTCATATTTAGACCCTCTTGAAGCTGAGTGATGCCCGGGTGACTTGGATTTCAGTCAAATCTGGCATGATGATCTTCTGAACGGAATTAAATCTCATTTCAATCAATAACAGCACTCAGCAGACTTAAAAGGCCACTTAAAATGAGTTTTCTGTATTTAAAAAACCGGACAGGGGCGAGTCGTACTCGCCCACCAACGGTTCCATACAAATTTGTATGCAAGTACTTACATATTATAAGTAGTTCATGAATCGAGTCTCGCAGTTTTTTCCGAGCTTTTCCCTAACTTCAAAGACAATAGATTTTTCCCTGTACTTGTAGTATAAGTCGATATTACTTGCCTAATTTCATAGTTCTAGGTCAACGGAAAGTACCCTATAAATTTTAATTCCCTTGAGATACGTTTTTTGCGGCATTAACTTAGAAGTTTGATTTTTTCACAGCTTTAAGGGACTATAGATCTGAGTATATGGTTTTAATTTCAACTCGACACCTCCACGCGTTCCCGAGATAGAAGGTCTTGGCAGACATACGGACGGACAGCAAAGTGATCCTATAAGGGTGCCGTTTTTTCCTTTTGAGATGTACATAGACTTTTAGCCACCATATTAAGAACTGCCAATAAAAGCGCTAATGTTCCTTTGTTTTTAATATTCGTGACGAATGACGTCACTTTAATGTTTTTTGGTATCTATGATGAATATCTTATGACGAAAAAAAACCAAGATTTTTTATCTTTTTCAGCAGTATATGAGTACTTAATACTGTAGCAGGCACTGTTTCCTAAGAATCTTCCAAAGCTGTACGTTGCAACATTTTTAAAGCGCTTCTTCTGACACTTATTGCCTTCATTATTACTTACTCAATACATCAAACCAATTTCCCACGACGATGTTACGTTTTCTGAAGATAAATATAAAGCATTACGTATGTATAGTAGAAGAGGACTTGCTCACGTCAAATGGATTGTTTAAATAATAGACAACCTATTCTTAGATCTTGCTTCGTCTTTACAAAGTCACAATTTTGTATGTAATTTCTGAGAAGTGTGCTTTGCTGTGTTAACTTGACACACCGCGCACTAGCCGCTTCTTGTCTTCGCATTCACAAATGCAATGTACTACGCACTCAAATGTATAGCTTCTCCTACGACAAAAGACTTATACAGGCTAGGCTTGGGTAAAAAACATCGATATATGGATAAAAACATCCGAGATATCGACTTTCGATATTTATTTTCGGTTATCGAATTGATATTATATTTTTAAGAGCTCTGCTTAAGTTTCGTATCATGTAAATGTCCAATCCGATCTTTGAAGGATAGACGTGGTTCAGTTTTGTTCGCCTCAAACATAAACAAAAATGTGTCTATACTGTTAATCAAAGAAACGGACTGAACATTTTTTTTCAATCGTTAATCGTATCTTCTGTGGTATACTAACTTAGTTATGTACCTACTGTATGCATTTCTTTGAAATGTTGTCAAATACAGCTTATTCTTATTTTGTATATTATTCAAAAAGAGCGATATTTTTTTGTCGATATATTTAGATAGAATAGAAAAATATCGATTCGATATATTTCTTCCATTTCACCATCCCTAACGCAGGCAATTCTAGCTCCTATACTTTGTTTCTGTCACGTCTTGCCTTTTGACCTATCTATGTCTGCCGGGTGAGATCATCTGACTAGAATTTCTAGCTCATTTTCATAAATCTGAATTACCTGTTAACCCACGTCGGCTGCCAATCTGCAGTGGGTTTTCTTGAGAACCTGTTGTACGAAGAAAAGGGTGTAGGAGGCCTTGATTCAGAATATGGAATGAATAGCCGATTTGCTACAGTTAATAACGACTGTTAATGAAAAAACAACACATATATTTAATTAAAACTCACTTCTGTATCCCGGAGGCGAGGAACGAAGGGGACAACAAAATAAGGGATGTATTTCGAAAGTATGTTATTTTTTATTTTAGAAGCCAGCAGTTGCCATGATGCTGGTGGGTCCTTTTAAAGGAAGTCCAGTGATTACAATCAGGAATAGTTATCATCGTCATTGATTTTTCTGTTTATAAAGCAGCCTAACGCATAAATATCAATTCTCTGTTTACGAATTTTATTTGTTAAAAGACAGACGCCTAATTTTTCCATATTGATGTTGCTGTCCATCCAGTCCACAAATGGTGCCCACTGCTGGGCAAATGCCTTTACGTTGTTGCTATCGTCCGTCGCAAATTTTCCTAACTTTTGGAGGGGTTGAAAACCCCATAAACCTTGCCGTGTACGAAGGTAGACTTGGACAGAAATAGCTCTATTCTGCCGTGTCATACATCACTTTAATGTCACGTGCGATCGGTAAAACGTTTGTAGTTTATAGCTGTAGTTCAACACGTAACGATGAAAAGGTTACAGATACCTGATATGCGCTTGGAAAGAGTTAATGCGGTTGCATGCGGTTCTTGCGTGTTGCTTATAGCTCTATTAAAGTTGATGGTTGTTGCAAATTAAAATACTTATGTATACATACACAACCTTTACGTTTCAGACTTTGAGTCGATATTATCGTGAAGGCATGACAGTTGGAACCAGATTGCTCGGTGACTGTTTGGTCCTAAGTTAATGCGTCAGTTGGTGAGCCGGTCACAGTTAACCGTGTACAATAAGCAATGTCGACTCAATTCTAAAGAATGCAGGATTTCTCTCGAATGTGTAAACCGCTAACACCAGCCTGCCTTTCGAAGAGTTACAGCTGGGTTAGTGTCGTCTTGTATCAAGCTCGTAACCGCTATATGAAGACCTCTGTCTCTAAAAATTAGAGCGAGAGCAGCCGGAGGAACTACCTATAGCGGGACAGGCATATCGATTAATTTCACGGTGCTGAGTGTTAAATTATAGAGTAACACAGCACTGTTCTGCTCCTATATTATGCGCACCAAATCCGGAGCGATTCCAATCGTGTAACTGACAAATTCCATATTAAATGCTATCGCAAACGTCGGGATTCCGATAGGATTTAGTGTACGTGGTTAGGCCTCCGTTTGAGCGATACGGGGTGTAAGATACTTATGCCCCACTCGAAAGATACTGAACATATCTGAATGATATCTAAACACCAAAATACTTTATCCATGAAATTTTGCTAGGAAATGAATTAAAGTTCAATATATTCGCCTAAGGCGGTCATGGTTCCTTTGAAAAACATGACTAATATACAGAGAATAAAGGATATGTAACTAAATTATAAGCTTTCATCATGATATTATAACATGCAATGTTACTTATCTGTTGTGTAATGCAATAAATAAAATAAAATAAAATAAAATACGTGGGTTTCGGGAAGGGCGTTAGTAAATTACACCGTCGAAAATCGAAGTGGATACAGTCGTTGGCTACATGAATGTTTTTGGCAGATAAGCAGGAGACTACTTTTCTATTCTGTGAGAAAATCTGAAGCCTCACTATTTTTAGGGTTCCGTACCTCAAAAGGAAAAAACGGAACCCTTATAGAATCACTTTGTTGTCCTTCCGTCCGACTGTCTGTCAAGACCCTCTATCCCGGGAACGCGGTATCGAGGTGAAATTAAAACCATATACTCAGATCCACAGTACCTTAAAGCTGTGAAAAAATCAAACTTCTAAGTTAACGTAAATAAAGATACGGTCGTTTATGCCGCAAAAAAACGTATATTCGACACTCAAGGGAGTTAAAATTTATAGGGTACTTTCTGTTAACCTAGAACTATTAAATTTGGCAAGTAATATCGTCTTATACTACAAGTACAGGGAAAAATCTGAAACCTATACATTTTATTTCTGGCTTACTGATCATGCTGCCTAGAAATCAAAACGTCTGTGCCAAATTTTACCTGAGCCTTATATCGACTAGGAAGCAAAATGCCTACCTTGTAATGTGACTATGCAGCATTTGAACTAAAACTTATTTTTGACTATGAAGCAAAATCCCTACATTGTGATATGACGTAACAGTAGTCGATCTGGACCTTACATTAGTCGGGAAATTAAGTCTTGCTGCTTTCTAGCATCAAGCCTCCATTTCCCGAAAAAAACGTTCTTTTAAGCGGACCGAGGACTGCGCGCGTCACTGCGGTGCGAAAGTATATAAATATGTTAATATTTAAGTTTTAACTGTCACTCACTTATAGTCTCCGTATAATCGTACTGAGTGGAGGCTTCTTTTCAGATTCGACATCAGGCTTCGTTGGGCTTTGCGTTGTATAAAAATAAGTTTAATAAAATAAAAAATAAAAATTGTACATAGTGTGCTGTTTAGAATTATTGCATTTTAGGCATTTTGCTTGGTAGACAATTTGATCTCTGTACGATTTACTGCTTAGGAAACATTGTATTTAAGACATTTTTCTTGGTAGACATTTTAATCTGTTGGCAATTTACAGCTAAGGTAATTTGCTACGGAGCAAATTATTGAAATTGACGATTGAAAGTTACACACTCTGATCAAGAAGGTTTATAAGTAAATACCTACAAATTTGTACGGAACCCTCGGTGGGCGAGTCCGAGTCGCACTTGTCCGGTATTTTAATGAATAGCGATGCTCATACATAAATTTTAACCTGATAAATAATCGCGATTAGACCCGATTAATATCTTACGCCTCGAGCTCTGGGCAATGTTCCTTCAGCACCCTCTTGAAACGCGTCCCACCCTCCCTTCTAGACCAAGCGGTTCTCAAGGCGAAATAAAGATGTTATCACACCGGGCCACGTGGTGCCTAACCGACTGTGATTCCGCCGCATTCCTGTAAGGGTGCCTGCACACCGCACGAAAGCCGCACGTTGTCGCGTGACAAGTAGAGCGTCGGACGCCGTCACGCGTTGCCTTCACGCGATCCGGAGTTGCCAGACGCCGGCGGCTCGTTTACGATTAGCGTCAAACCACGATTGGCTATTGATTTTTTATTTTCAAAATTATTACTGGTGTTGCTTAATATTTTTTTTTTCACATTATTTACAGTCTATCGATCTATCTATACAGTCCGTGAAAGACGGCCACTGTTGAGCTTCTTCACAGTCACGCCAACCTCGCCGGTCCTTCTGCTAAACCCGTCCATTGTCCGCCACCTTCTTAATGTCATGGACCTGTAAAAAATTTACAGCTTTTATAAAAAAAAGGCCTAAACTAGTACCTGAAATACGTGCGCTTACTTTTTTTAAGACTGTGATTGTCTATTAAAACATGTAGTTTGGTGTTACAAATACAGGAGAACTACATACTAGCATTGTCTAAAATCTTGTACTTTGGCAATCTCTAATATTTCATGCAGGTAAATATACTCAATGTTCTAGACAGGCTCAAAGACGCTCATCATCATCATCATCATCATCAGCCGGTGTCAGTCCACTTAGGACATAGGCCTCTCCCAAGACACGCCACTGAGCTCGATCTAAGGCTCTTCTTTCCCAGTCACTGCCCACCGCTTTGCGAATGTCGTCGCTCCACCTGGTCACAGGGCGTCCTACGCTACGTTTGCCGATTCGCTGTCTCCACTCTAGGACCAGTCTTCCCCAACGGTTATCGGTCCTGCGGCAGATATGACCAGCCCACTGCCACTTCAGTTTGCTAATCCGTTCAGCTATGTCGATCACTTCAAAGACGCTAATTGCACTTAACTATAGCGAGGTTAATTTAAGAAAGGGACTGGATAACCATTCGCCTCTCGCTCACACTATATGGACGGTAATATTGTGTGAGCGAGAGGCAAATAGCTGGCCAGTCCCTTACTTTAATTGACAGTGTTATAATTTATGAAGTTGTTTTTTTTTTTGTATGCCAATATTCCAACTAATAACTGTTGACAGCTAGTTAACAGTCTATTCTCTTAAGAAACCGTAGTTCAACTCGGGGAGTAACCTCGAACAGTTGGCAACCCTGACGCGTTTTCTAGCGCCCGGTTTATCGGCGCACGCGCGGTGAAAACGTGCCCGGCACCACAACAATAATAACCGAGACGATAGTAAAGTAATAAATATGGCATTGGAGAGTTTTTAAATTGGTGCCGTAAAACGTGCGGTCTTAGTTCGTTTTTATTAAAAGATAAATATAAATTGTTCACTGAATATTGAAAAAAAGAAAGAATCAATGAACTGATCGAAGAGGTTTTGTAAATTACACATAAAGAAGTTTGTGTACGTCCGTACAGAATTATTATAGCGAAGCTTTTTAATTACTTGAGCTAATGTCAATGTTGAATCATTTAAATAACATTAACTGACCGGGAATGTGCAGTGGAATTCGCAAGTTATTTTCATTCGGTGTACAATCTTGAACCCGCGCGGTTGGATCCCGAGGCGGCGAGTGTGGCAGGTGGGGCGAACGGAGCGCGTGTGCATATCGTTAGTCTTGAGTCAGCCGAAGTTAGCTATGCGCTGGCGCGGCTGGGACCAAAAACATCAGCAGGGCCGGATGGAATTCCACCGTTTATTTTTAAAGATTGCCGGAAGGTACTTGCTGACCCGTTATTACATGTTTTTAATATGTGCCTTAGGTCGGGGACTTTTCCCGAGCGGTGGAAACTAACTCGCGTAGTGCCAGTACCGAAGGGTCGTGGGGGTACGAAGACGAGCGATTATAGGCCAGTGGCAGTTTTGTCCACCCCCGCCAAGGTGTTCGAAGCTGCTATACATCGCTCCTTACATCTACAGGTAAGTCCGCAGCTGTCTGAGGCACAATACGGCTTCCGACCTGCACGCAGCACCACAGGCAACTTGCTTCATCTCATGACTCGCGTTGTTCCAGCAGTAGATGCCGGAGGGCAAGTTGATGTTGCGTACTTCGATTTTAAAAAGGCCTTCGATACCGTCGATAACGACATCTTATTGACGAAGTTGGCACGCGCGGGTTGCACCCCCCCTACGCTCGGCTTCTTTGCGGACTATTTACGGGGCAGGCGACAGTATGTTGACTGCGCCGGATATAGGTCGGAACCGTACTACACCAGGTCTGGCGTCAGCCAAGGAAGTAATTTAGGACCCTTGGAGTTTATCCTAATGGTAAATGATCTTCCTGAAGCGGTGACGCATTCTGCCTGCTTGCTTTTCGCGGATGATCTCAAGTTAGTGAGAGAGATAGAGGATGAGTCTGACTGTCTTGCATTGCAGGCCGATATAGACAGGGTAGTAGCCTGGAGCAATGTGAACCGGCTTTTCTTCAACGTGGCTAAGTGTCAGATCATCTCTTTTAGTCGCAAACGATTGCCGCTTCTGCATCAATACCGAGTGGACGGCACTCCTTTACAGCGTGTAGCAGAAGTAAGGGACCTGGGTATTAGACTTACTGCAGATTTAACGTTTCGTGAACATATTGTTAACGTCTGTAAGAAGTCATTCAGAAACCTAGGATTCGTGATGCGCCAATCGCAAGGGTTTACGAACATATCCGCCATTCGCGCTCTTTACGAGGCTATTGTAAAAAGCCACCTCGAGTGTAATTCAGTCATCTGGAGTCCACATGAGAAAAAATATAGGCTCATGCTGGAACGCATTCAAAACAAATTTATTAGGTTCATTTACTTAAAATTGTACGGAGTCTATCCTTTTTATCCTTTAATGTATCCTACTTTGTTCATCTTAGGCATGGTCGGTTATAACCAGCTGGAGGTAAGAAGGGAGTTAGCCTTAGCCACCTATATATTGAAATTATTACGAGGTATGCATTGCAACCCAGCGGTGCTACAGATGGTAAGCCTATCCGTGCCAGATCGATATGTGTGGCGCAGACGGGGCGTTGATCTGTTGGCGGTGCCGAGCGCGCGCACCAACTTGCTGCGGGACGCGCCTCTGACGCGAGCTATACGCACTCTGAACTGTATTTCAGAAAGTACTGACCTTTTCTGTTGCTCTCTGAATGAATTCACAAAGAATGCGCTTTTTGTTCTATGTTATAATCCGAAATTACGTAAATCCAATTTTTATGACTGATTTAATTAATGACATGTTTTTAAATTTGATATATATATTTTTTTTTTTTTTTTTTAATTATTGAATGGAATTTATTTTATATTTTTTTATTAGAATTTAATGTACATTTTGTTATTGTGTAAAATGTGTACTGCACTATCGCAATAGGGTTACCTGTAATGATAGTTGAGAGTTTCATGAAAGAAATAAATAAAAAAAAAAAAAAAAAAAAAAAAAAAAAAAAATTTTCAACGTATATAGGTCGATAGAACCACCATCATGTCCATTGTTGGAAGTGAACCGTAGCTATATGTCGTTAGCTGCTTTAAATATCATCTATTAAAGTAAGCTACCTCCTTGTTCTCCCTAACGATTAATTAATGTCATACCGGTAGAGAAAAAGTACTCTCTAAAAAGATGTACAACACAGCATTACAATCAACTAGAATCTTGCTATCCACTTGCTCCAATCCTGACAGATCATTTTGGCTTCCTCGACAATTCATGAATTTTTAAAAATACAATATGTTGTGAAAGTAAAGTACCGATAAATATGTAGCTTTCACTACCTAAAGCGAAAATGTGTATGACATATTTATAGGTACTTTACTTGGCAGTGTTACCGTTTCTGAGATGAAACAGCAATGATACAGCCACTGTACGGGGACCCTTTTACAGTAACCGTCTCATAAGCAGCCTATATACGTCCCACTGTAGGGCACAGGTCTTCTCTCAGAGAGAGAGTATGGGCTTAATCACCACGCGCGCCCACCGCGGATTGGCGATTGCAAGCGCTGATGTATGTGAATAGCTCAGACACTCAGGTTTCCCCACTATGTTTTCCTTCACAGTTAGCGAGTGGTACTGCTACTATAGCTTCACAGATGTACATAACTTAGAAAACAAAGTCATAGGTACATGCCCGCACTGGGATTCGAACTTGGGTCTCTCGCTTCCGAGTGCAATGTTCTACCCACTAAGCTACCACCGCTCATCAGTAACCGTCTACTAATGGTAAAATTATACGGCCGAAAATTTACAGACCGACTGACAGTGACTTTTATTTTAACGTAAAAAATACTTGTCCTATAAGTAGGCGTGAAGGCGAGCCAACTTTTGCTGTTAGATTTGTCCAACGAACCCTCCTGAAAATAGAAAAAAATATCTTGTAATCATACCAGCACTTTGCCAGGAGTTAATTAAAACTGTCGCCTCGACTAATAATAAAAACCCAACGCGCAAGGAGCGCGCCATTTACGCAAACATAGAGCCTTATAAAGGCGCGCTGTCACCGCCCCGTTGAGTCATAAAGGCCTTTACGATGCTCGCGATATGAAGCCACCTTCAGCACCGTCGCATACTAATTGACCGGTCAATATCGTTTGAGAGAGATTCGTAGAAGCACTGCCTGGCCAGTCTTGAATTACGATGCTGAACCGTGAACGGTGGGAGTAGTCCAGCGTGACTTTGAAAACTCGTATTCCCAAGCGATACGAGATTTGCAAGTCTCTTAGCGAACTCCGAGTCATCATCATCAGCCACTTGACGCCCACTGCAGGACAGGCCTCATGGATTTCATAACCATGAGGGGTTTTGCTATAATCGCCACGCTTGGCAGGCGGGTTGGCGATCGCAGTATGTGGTTGGAATCTCAGGAAGGCGCTGCTGCCCATCTCCTGGTAATTGATTTCCTTAGTCGCCTTCTACGACATCCACGGGAGGAAAAGGAGGAAACTCCGAGTAAATTTGATAAACAATGTTGGTAATAAGGTGACGCAGAAGAGACCAGCGTGGTCACACGCCAGGTTAAAAAAGGAATGTCTCAGAGGAAATTGAAATTGAATTGACGAATTGTATTTCAAATTTAATTTGAAATTCAATTCGTCAATTCAATTTCAATTTCCTCTGTTTGAATCGTAAATTTATATTTGAAGTATTGGAAGTTTTTCTTTATCTATGTATTTTTTTTATTGATATTCATCCAACGAGCTGCTACCTTGATTGTTGAAAACTAACAGCGAATGTCCACGAGCATTTTTGAATAATTACCTCGAAACGCTTATGCACCTCTGTTTTAGCGAGACTTCTGTGCAGCTCTGTTTTAGTGTCAATATTATTGTGACATTTAGATATTCTCGTGGGCTTTCAGCTGCCCGCAATTCAGGCAATTGAATCTAATTTGGCGATTGCAAACGATGATTGCGTTTTACAATTGGGCTTTTGGAGAAAAGTTATGCTCAGTAGCTCTGTCCCTTTATATGACTGAACTGGCATTGTGATGATTGACAATGCCTACATTATCGAACACAAAGTCTTCGGTGCATATGTGAGAGCACACTACACTGCCGTTAATGCTTTGATTTTAGCAATCCAGAGCTGGTTCCCGGTATCATGTACCGGATGGAAAAAAAATCCGCCAATTATTTCCTCTTCTAGCTGCGCCTTGCATTAAGACAAGTCGATACTGTCGACTTAAACTAAAAAGAACTTATTTCTGTTTACTTATTAATTTTGGAAACTTTACTCCATTGTTTTGTCGGAAATGTTCACCAGTTTTCGGATTCACCTACTTGAACGCGTCCGACCTAGTTTCAATCTAATCATGCGGGTGTTTTAGGAAAGTCCTTTAGAACCCATACGTATTGTACTCATCGAACCACTATATGAACCACTTTCATTATGAGACCTACATACTTTGAAATCGCGAAAGATAAATCGCATTAATACTTGCTCTAGCAAATGTACGCAATAACGGTTTATAGTTTTGAAATAAGTAATTATTTAGACGCTCTCGAAAACCTATTTGGCATACTTGGTTTATCTTTTAGAGGAGATCGATCGATCATAGATTTATAAGGTACATTATAAAATCGTCATTGTGTGTTTTTATTCATCATCATCATCATCATCAGCCATTTGACGCCCACTGCGGGCCATAGGCCTCCTTCGTGCTTTTTATAACCATGAGGGGTTTTGCCATAATCGCCACGCTTGGCAGGCGGGTTGGGTATGCGTTTAGAATCTCAGGAAGACGCTGCTGCCCGTCTCATGGTAATTAATTTCCCTAGTCGCCTGCTACGACATCCACGGAAGGAATTGGCGCCCGTGTGGCGCCGGCTTAAGAATAGCGTATTTTTATTGTTATAGTATGTTTATATTGTATATTAATGTATCAATTTTAGTGTTGGTTCCTTAGTAAATTTGTTAGTCCTGAGATCTCCTAAAAAATATTTTAGCATTTGGGCCATTGTATTGGGATATAGAAAAATGTTTGTAGTTGAGTAGACTGACCTCTTTAACTTGTGCGGGACCCTGTAGGAAAGAGTAGATATGGAATCCAATACAAGTGTTGATGGCTCGCTATTGACCCTGCTGACTCTTTCAGCTGTTTTGGCGTGAATGTCTGGTGAAGGTTACAATGCCACCTATGTTCTTTTGCCCATGCTTGCAATATCACAGAGCTTGGCCTTTCTTCGAGAAAGTTGGTGACCTTCTTGGCCACACGTATAGGGGAAATTGACTGGAATGTCATGTCACGATAATTTTTCTTACCATTTTGTTTCTTAGGCAATAATTTCCTCTTAGCTTAGCAACATTATATCCAAGTTGTATTGTATGCCATTTACGTATTCCGCCAGTGTCACTGTGTCAAGTTGTTTTCCCAAGTGAAATGATATACGAGTTTTCATTACCAATGGCAAACATCGACCTTTGCCTTGACTCCTTCGCCGTTCAATTGTTGCCTTTGTCACCTAGAAGTTAGAGTACAATTTTCTCCGATCGAAAAAGGAAGGAGACAAGACAAAACAATCAGGTATCGTGCCAATCTGTGTAAACATTTTGGCTTTAATGTGTAGAACGGGTGAAATTTTAACGCATAGCAAATGTTGTCTTGCGCCTTAGGCAATTAGGCTGGTAATGGTTTGTGTACCTAATAAACAGGCTGTGAAAACAGATGGCAAGACAAATATCGAGTACGGTGAAATACCAATTGAAAGTCGTGATATTTTATGGTAATTTACCAGCTGCCTTCGTCGATGTTGCAAAGAGAGAGAAGTGGTCATGAATTCCTCTTAGAATTTATTTGGCGTCTGTGTCTGGGGATAAGCCTTAGTGTCCTTTGAAACTCTTTAGTTAGTACAGATAAAGATCCGATATGATTGTAAAAACATAACATTGCGTGGACTTCGTTGCGCTTCTAGTTTTTAGAATATTGATACAGCGATATGATACGCCAATATACGCCCCATGCCCACCGCGTAGTGCAATTAAACACTTAGGCCTTTCTTCTTACAGCTCCAATTACATTTGCGCTAACTAACATTGGAATAAAAGCAATTTGGTCACATAAGACCTTTTGCAAGTTTTTCTTTTCAAAAAGCGATCTGGAAATTTCAACCTTCAGTGCTCTACCGATAAGGTTGTTTTTCAGTTAAAGAGATTCTAGTGCTAGGTGGCGACATCTCCGCAATGCGAGTACATAAGTAGTTATGTGAAAGAGAACCTTGATTGGTCACGATGAACAAAATAACTGAAACAGAAGGAAGTAAGTGGGTACTATCGTTAGATGATTTATACTCTGTTAATTAGGAACTAAAATTGAAGGAGCTCTAGGCAGTAACTAGGGTAGTAGTAGTAGTCTACCTTTTGCAAATACGATATGTAAAAGAAGATATGATTTTTTATCATTGGCGGCGCCAGTTAGCTCACTGGCTCCGCTTAAAATACTAAGTTGGCAGTTTGGGCGCGAGTTTGTGTGTATACATGTGTCTGTGTGTTTCGTATGATATTGGCGCTTTATTTGGCTATTCACATTCGCTTATAAGCCGCTGATTTATGATAAGATAACATAATGATTTATGTTTACAAAACACACATTATTGTTACATAATACATTGCAGACTTTATAAAATCAGTGCTAAAGGTTCGACAGGAAACCCGGTAATGGATGGTTTGACAAATACGCAAATACGAGTGGCGAAGGCCCGGCTTGATATAGTAAAAAAATAACGTCCACACAACACAATCACTTGCCCTCGTTTCAAACTAGGATACCCTGTGCTATGGTAACCACGCAAGGTCATCATCACATACATGGAATTACACCCAGGTCTGTGTACTAATTTACGGTGATCTACCGTTGGAACCAAACCCACGACGATGTTTCTGTTCACTTGTCTACAGTAAAGTTTCTAGTCAGTAGGGAACCGGGCAACTGTTATAGCATAGTTTGTGGACGAAGGTCGCCACAGTCCTTTCGTGTGCTTAAAAGTAACCCGCCACACTTAGTTTGCGTTTGATTAGCTTCCAGAATTTTTTGTCGAGAAATTACTCAGTAATTTCATGGTGTAATTGGGAAAAAGTGTTCTAGTGTACTGCTGTGGCCAATAGCCAGTGGATTTCGTTGTGAGAGAACAAGTGATACGTAAATCTATAGTCAGTTTCTTCAGAGACGTATAATAAAAACGCTATTAAAATCCGTACAAAAAGGAATTGCCTAACATATTTCTGTGTTGTGCTCGTAAGAACCTCGGGTCCTTGTTACTCTGCATACATACATATCTACGTATACATCCATATGGTCATTTGTGATATTCACTGCGGATTTCACAGGACGTATTTCGATACTGATAGAGTAAAATCCGTAACCACAGTGACATTGATCACAGATTATGTGTAATATGGGCCTTTAAAACTCAAACTTTATATACTAAGCATTGATTTCTAAACATTTCTTAAGTGAAAGTGCTAAGTGACATAAGGTAGTGTCGAAAAGTGGGTATAAGGGTTGAAATGTCAACCTTATGGTGTTTTTTTCTGAAGTGCCTCGCTCTAAATGAGAGCGTCTTTTAATTTTCGATTCCAAAACTCGTCAATATCAAGTCACAAAAGGTAAACTAACAGAAGCTAAACCTTAGTCTCGCTGCCGTACATAAAATTATATATGGTAACCAGACTTGTTTATTTTATTTGACACCGATTTCAAAAAAGGAGGAGGTTATCAATTCGACGCGAATATATATGTTTTGGCTATATATATTGGCTATGTTTTCGCATAACTCCGTCAAATCTTAACCGATTTCGACAATTCTTTTTTTTTGTTCGAATAGATATAGCGTCCCATTGGGCCTATTTTAATTTGGTGAAGATCTGATGAAGACTCAGAGATAGAGAACGGAACTCTTCAAAGGACAGCAGTAAATAAGGCCAATCCTTTAGTAAAATTCGTATGTTTTATAAAATTGCGTGGCCCTAGGTAATTTGGTGATACTCTGGTGAAGACTATCGGAGATGGAAATTGAGAACGTCAAATTTTAACGCAACGAATTAAGTGGCGTAAATTATGGTTATAAGGTTCTTGTTTAGTTATCTCCCGCTCCCCACAAAAAATTGAAAAATGAAAAAATTTAATTGAAGAATAAAAACCGCCTTCGAAATACTACAACACGAAAAAGTTGGAAATAATTTAAATAATTAGAAGTATGTGTATACATGTAGGTATTATAGAAGTATAATTTGGAGTCGGTGCCCAAAATATATGTGCTGGTCATGAATGTTGAGGAAGCGAAAGTGATCTGTCAGGATCGTAGCAAGTGGCAGTCTCTGGTCTCTGCCTACCCCTCTGGGATACAGGCGTGAGTTTATGTTATGTTCTTATCTTGAAGATATTTAGAACACTGAGATTTTTGTAGTAATTTCTGAACCCGGGATATAAACTGGCATTCCGGGACACTCCCGGTGGGTGGGTTACTACGTGAAGCAAGATGAGGGACACCTGGCAACCCTCATCTTGCTTCACGTAGTAAAATAAAAATAAGTTTCACTAATCGACAGGACGATAAAAACATTTATCGCGGCGTCGTGCCGCAGGGGCAGGTGTTCGCTTAAGTATGTATTGTAACTATACTTTAGCCCACGTTTCAGCCACGTTCAGTTGCCACTCTTATCTCAATTTTTTGTGTTTACTAATACCTGCGTATTTTGATAAATAGATAAAGAACACTTAGTTACTTATTTTTTCTGTGTTGAAAAGCAAACACTGCAAAAATAATATAGTCTTAGGAATTATGTAGGTGTGTTTTTCCTCACACAAAACAGTACATGAATACATACAGGGTTGATATCGTCAAATCGTGGCGGGCACACCTGCGGCCTATTTCATAGAACTGCAATTTATGTTTTATTACGACTATGCGATGTACATTGCGCAGCCGAGGCTTCCTACTTGTTAATCTGTGGGTTAATGGCTTTGTTTTGTAATGTACATCGAATTGTCATAGGTGCAAAGGTGTAACCTTTTTTACACCATTCTGTTTTCTAAAGCCATGTCCCAGGCACTGCAGCGTCCGAAGTGGTCCCTTTACCCATCTAGTGAGAGTGAAGGTGCCACTGGACGCTGCGTATAAATCATCAGTCATCACATTACGTAGATGCAAAAGCCAAAGTTTTTTTTTGTGAAAATCTAGGAATTAGTGAAATTTTGCATTTAAAAACCGGCCAAGTTCAAGTCGGGCCACGCGCAATGTATGGTTCCGTAGAAAGAGGATTTTTTTTATCTGCTTTACAGAACTAACAACTTCATCGAAGTCATTTTCAGTGGATTTTGTACGAAGTTTTACGAAATTTTAAGTTGGTTGCCTATTACTCGTTAACTAGTAAGCCTACTTAGCCGTGATGGTTTTCCTTTTAAATTCATTATATGTATCATTAAAATGTGAAAATTACTTTGCTAAATTCCGTCAAAATTCCACAAGCACCATGCGGTTAGTTAATGCACCGCCCTCCCCGTTGCAACGCATTTTTTCACACAAGTATTGGTGTCGGTCACGGAACAGAAAAAACTGTTTTTATTGTTCTGTGGTGTCGGTGGTGGTGAGTTTGTGTCTTGCTTCTGCTTGAAAAAATAAATTCCATACAATATCCATTATTATGTGCTACTACCCTGAAATTTGTCACGTTTCTACAATCAACCGTTTAGCCAGGAGAGTGAGGGGGGGGGGGCCCTACTCGAAAAAATTTGCGCTTTAAAGCTTAATATTTCGCAAACGGAACTCTAAATCAAAAATGGTTTTCCTACATCCACAATATTTTTCAACGACCAATACAACGTCTAATTGCTTTTGTCTAAATAAAGTTTTTGCATTTAAAAAAAATATTTAGATGAGATGCGTCTGAAACGACGTGCCTTCTGCCCTCCACAAAATCAGCTGAGCAAAACCGGTATCGTGTGCGAAGTGGTTGCGAGGCGACCTTGCCGAACTTCCTGGTCGCCGTTCGACTCTCAGACGAGAAATGCCGCCGTAACAGATTGACCGTGGCATTATCGATAAATCGATTTTGAAACAATACTGCCGATTCGGGCTGTAACTCATGTGTTACTTCTTACAATGTTACGAAAATTACATGCAATCGTTTACAAGCATGCACTCTGCTGAGTTACATTACGGGCGACTTTGCAGCGAAAATGGGAAGAAGGTTGACCTGCTGATTGTCTACTACAAAAAAATATATTAACAAACACGTTTAACCATAGCTAAGACATTAGCATTAGAGATTAGACATTAAAAAGCGGTGGTAGCCTAGTGGGTAGAACATTGGACTCGGAAGCGAGAGACCCAGGTTCGATTCCCAGCGCGGGCATGTTCCTGTGATTGTTTTCTAACTTATGTACATTTGTGAAGTTATAGTAGCAATACCATTCGCTAACGGTGAAGGAAAACATCATGAGGAAACCTGAGTGTCCGAGCTATTCACATACCTCAGCGCTTGAAATCGCCAATCCCCGGTGGGCACGCGGTGTGATTAAGCCGATACTCTCTCTCTGAGAGAAGGCCTATGCCCTACAGTGGGACGTATATAGGCTAATAATGAATAAAAATGGAAAGACATTAGTAGTATAGATAGTATATTTTTTATTGTACACATAGATGTAGTGGTGACTACTGTACACACAGTAGTCACCACTCAAGGTCGAGTGTGAATCGTGGTGTCCTATATTTTGTTTTATAGACTCATTTACGCCAAGTGCATAAAGAGCCTCAGCTTTTTCCGTAACGTGTGTTCTTAATCAATGTAAGTAGATATCTGTCGATGAAAGTGAAACATTTAAGTATTCATAAACACTTACAGTGAGGGGTTCAACTTGTGTTGTGTTACTATAACTGCGTAAACCTTGCATCCGTTCTAATGTTGGTCTAACCGTTAAGGAGCTTAGCTACCAAAACAGAGGTCGTGGGTTCGATTCCCACTGGGGGCCGCCGTACATTTGTACAAATGGCCTCAGTCTGGGTGTATTTCCATGTTTGTGATGGCCTTGCCTGGTAACCGTAGTACAGGGTATCCTAGTTAGGGGCCAGGCCAAGTGATTGTGTTGTGTGTAAGTTATTATTGTTATTATTATTATCCAGCTTCGATTTGGATATAAAAAGAGTACTCCGGTAGAGCTAAAGTTGGGACCGGTTTCTGAATTGACGCTTTCACTAAGTAAATACTTAAGTAACGTTCTGTCACGCTCTTTTCTGAGATATTAGAAGAGATAGCACTACAGTTAACTATTTACTTAGCGAAATTCTCAATTCACAAACTGGCCCTTAGTACTCGTAACTTATCTAAGCTTGAATGTAGTTTCATGCCGTCCAACAATCTGTAAATGTTCTGTTAACAGCGGTCAGTTAGCCAAAGTGGATACAGAAAAAAACTACTGCCAGTTGTTAACAATAAATTTGCGTACGAGAAACCGGGGGTTAGTGACATGAGTTAACCATCCATTATTCAACCATCTTTAATGAACCAAACTCGTAATGTAAATTTCTCAACGAATATTGCCAATTCAATTTCAATTTTCTTTAAAGTCCTTGTTTATTTAACTTGCCGGTCAGATGCTATTCAATATTCATCCCGCCGGGTACGCCTAATTATAATATAGGCATTGCAAAGTGTTTGTATACTCTAGGGTCGGTGGTTTTGAATAATTTATCGGGGAACTTGCCTTTTGATGTGGGTTTACACGCTCCACTTTGAGGCTAGCCTAGGTTTTGCAAACGACAAACCCTAAAAGCTACCTTCGAAATACTTTTTGCCTGTGGCATAAAAATAGTTACTATCTCCACCTCCAGAGTACACAAATAGACAACATACATGTCCCAAACTAGGATACCCTGAATGGTTACACTGCGAGGTTAGATTAGATTAGAACATTTTATTGTACACACCAGAAAACAAGATGCATTAAAAGGCTTACATGTTAAGTTTTGCCGTACACAAGGTTATCACAAACATGGAAAAGCACCCAGACTGAATTAATTGAGAAAAGAATGTTGCGTTGGTTTGGACATGTGGAGAGGATGAAGAAAGAAAGATTGCCGAAACAAATTTCACGAGCGAATGTGGGGGAAAGGCCGGTAAGGGACGTCCCAGGCGGACATACTTCGACCAAGTAGGGGATGTATTAGCAAAGGGCAAGGTAAAAAGTACCCGAATCCGGTGTGCGTGTATGCAACGACTAATGGATATTGAGGGGTAGGCGTTGCATGCACGCACGCCGGTTTTGGGTACTTTTTTTAAGTGACTTCATTTATTTTTTTATGAAAAATAAAATAGCTTTCTGTCTCAGTAAATAAACGATCTACGCAAACATAAAATTCTCTTCAGAAATTTATAAATACGAAACAAACCAATATACATTTATTTCATTAATAAACATAGAGATTGGGATCGTAGACTTCGACGATTTAACAGCAATCTCTACATGTACCCTCACTCTGAACAGTAACTTTGAAGACTAGATAGCCAGCATATCTTTGTAGGGCGAGCTAGGTACAGCGAAAGCCAGCTATGTAATTATTTATTCAACGGTCCGAGTCGGGGATCTAATCATACAAAGTGATGAAAGGTCTTGCAGCAAAGGGAGTCTTTCAGACTCATAAATTGGTACTCGTATTACCTAGCTGATACTATTCTCTATTTCAGCGACACTATGTATATTTTTATGTAGTATGCGTAGAACATACCTTTAATATTACAGAACCTTTCCCTACCACCCTGTATACGCTCTGAATAGGTAGATTTTAGTTGCCTTTCGGATGACCGCTTCTTTGCAAATGGGTTTGACTTTGAAATAATCTTGCCGCATTTATTTATTTTTAACCGACTTTAAGATTCCTCACCATCCCCTTCCATAGACATGTAAAAGTTAGACCTGAGATTTTCGCACTTAGCCTCACAGTTGGGCCGTTGTACGTAGCAAGCGTTAAGGTATGTAAATACCTCAGACACTAGGGTTTCCTCACGATGTTTTCCTTCACTGTTAGCGTGTGGTATTGCTACTACATCTTCACAAATGTCCGTAACTTTGAAAAGTCATTGGTAAATGCCAGGATTCGAACCCACGACCTCCCGAATGAGAAGCGCGTTCTACCGCTCCGGTACCGCCGCTCTATAGACATAATATTTATGTAAATAAAAATAAATAAATAAATAATATTGTCCAATTCACCTAGCAAATATTACGCCGTATTAAAAGATAACCTAGTATTAACCTATTTTGTATCTCATTCCTTCAATCCTAAGCGATTGTCTTACCAGCTGAAGCCGCGATTTTCTCCGCATTTTTCTTCGCGCCTCATATAATACGCGCAGCAGCACTATCGATGAAATATCACATAAGAATGGATAATAGTTCCACCTGAATACTCGATCGTAAATACATTGTGTGCGTTCGTGCAGAGACTCACTGGAAAATGCTCCGGAGACTACTTGGGATAGAAAGAATCAAGAAAAGCGATAAACTTACTGACAACGAACTAACAGTTTTATGAGGGCCATGGACATCCAACAAAATCCATCAATGTTACTTCAAAATGAATCAATTTCATTGTGAAATTTATGCCGAATCAACGTCAGTTTCTGTTGCACATCTCTTTTTCATGTAATATTGACTTCTTTTACAACTATTTATTTTTTGTTCTTTTATTTGTTTATTTATTTATTACATTTTAGGGAAACTTGTAGCTTACATTAAACATTATCTTCATTTTCCGTGAATTGTCCTGAGGTTTCTGTGGCATTTTAAGTAAAACAAAATACTCTGCCATTTTTAAACGCAGTTCTATAAGGATTAACGAAGCGTTACATAAATTTCACTATGTATAAGATACAGATACCTACTTTCTCCTTTACCATAGATGCTATATTTTATTCTGTATTTTATTGCTGTGGCCTCAGCTAATACGAGTACATAGTATTTTTCTGTGTGGTTTAAACTAAACTAGTCTTAACACTAAACAAGTACTCCCAAAATGGAGCGCAACGTTTTGAGAAACCGCTTAGTTTGAATAGTAAAACTATGGCCAATCGTCGACTTTTGTTCCTTATGTCTACTTTGGTTGTTACGTCTGAATCGCAAGTAGAGCCCCCGACGTAAAAGATAGTCGTGCATTAAAGTGAGAGGTCGTAACTCCGGCTTATTTGTTTTCAGCGCCCTGAACAAATGGACTGTAGCGCGTTCCCGATTCCTTTCAGCTGAAAGGTGTCGATAATGTGTTTCTATAATAACTTTGTTTTACCTGTAATTTAGTGATAGGTAAATAATTAAAAAAATATACGAGATAAAACATACCTGTAACAGGCGAGCGTGCTTGCAGTGAGTGACTAATGAATGTTGATGAAACGAAAGACGTATGACAGGATCGTGGCAAGTGGCAAACCCTGGATTCTAGCTACAGCCCCATACAAACTTAACGGTCTTTCTGAAGTTAGCTGTAAGTGCAGGTGTGCTCAGATCAGTCAAGTCAACAAAAATAGAGTCTATTTATTTTGGGTCCTGCGCAGATCGTACGATTTACATTAAGTTCGAATCGACCGTATAACACACAACACACTTAACACGTAGTATAACACTTGTAACCTTTTTGGTAAATAAAGAATTTGTATTTTTATTAATAGCTAAAAGATTGGCCCTCTCACTAGTTCGTGAATTGAATTGTTCAACATTGCTGGATAGAAAACTATGCAAAAAGCTAACTAAGCATTTAATTTCCAGTGAATTAACC
Organism: Yponomeuta malinellus; assembly: GCA_947308005.1. Classification (NCBI taxonomy): domain Eukaryota; kingdom Metazoa; phylum Arthropoda; class Insecta; order Lepidoptera; family Yponomeutidae; genus Yponomeuta; species Yponomeuta malinellus. Next base: position 5,556,440 of record OX371019.1, read on the forward strand.
TTAAATTATGGAGAGGCACTGGATAGTGATGTGAGAGACCGATCTACCCCGGTTTATTTGTTCTTATACGATTTTATCCCTCCTGGCCGCCGTTAACAGTTTTAGTGCTGTATTTTAAACGACACGGCGACCTTTTGATTGCCCAATAAAGTTTAAGAGCTGTCCTTACGTCCGAGCCGAATAGGGGCTTGGGTAAAGATTTTTTGCAAATGTTTTGGCAGCTAATCACATAAATGCCATCAATAAGTGATATGATTAAGCGGACTTTGTGAAAATCAAAAGGGAGCCAACCTTCATGCTAATTTACCCAAACCCTTCTAAAAGCTTTTGTCTTGTGACATTGTCATTCGATTTTTATCATTTTTATTAACTGATTTCTCGCAGCCGCTTACAAGTGAATTTGTATTTGAATTTGTTTTTTGTTACCTTGTCCTGTATTATTGACAATAGAGTCCAATCAAAAAATATTTAAACTAGATCCATCCAATCTAATCCATCCATCAACCCACATTTGTCCACTGCCGGTTTACTCAATCCATTATTGACATTGAAGTGTAGAACAGCCGTTTGTATGATATTACCTTGAAGAGCAACAATTTTCCTTCACGGCATCTAATCTGGAATAGTGTGTCACGTTGAGTAAGCTAAGTGATACTCAGAGTTCAGTTGCGCAGGCTTTATATTGAGGATCGGTCATGGAGTCAGCATAATAGCAATACTTAAGTTGTAGTTCTTAGGCCGACTTGCACCACTTCTTATATGTCACTTAAGTGTTGCAAGTCGACCTTACTGTATTAATTATTGTATTAACCTCCGAAGTCCTGATCTTGAAAATAACAATGGTTTTCGATTGTTATTTTCAAGATCAGCACGTAGGAGGTTATCTAGTACCGCAACTAAGTTCACGTGGGATTTAGTTAAAAAGTGTCCTATGGTCTACTGAAGAACGTCGTCCAAATGTGTGGCCAATTTTATTAGCCACGTGGTTGCGTGACAAACATATTTGCATACAAACTTACACATATGCCAATTTCTACCTAAATCGATGGAGCCGTTCATGCGCGATTGCTTAGATATGTAGATAGAGAACACTTTATTATTGTACATAAAAATGGATATTACACAGAATAACAATTATCTTGCCTTGCAGTGGTCAGCCTATCAACGTTTATTCCTTGCATATTACGGGCGACTTTGTTATTATCAAATTGAATAGAAAACCGTTTATTTATCACCTACACATTATATTTATTACAATCGAAATGTAAAGGTTCATTGAACCGACTGTAAAACATTTAAAAGTGCGATAGAAAACCATTCTATAGATAGTTCTCTGTGTTTCCTTGGCTACCTGGGTACATACAGTTTCCAGTATTTTTGCCCAGCCAAGCCTTGGGTGGAAATGACTGAAAATTATAAGTATTATTGCTATATCTGTGATTATTGCTCTATGAGACGTGAGCGCGTATGTTTTCCTCAAATCTATTTACAGCCCCATCTTATTATATCATCTCTAATCTTATGGCGTATTATGTCGTCTTAATACCCTCACTTTTCTATAATCCGCGGGGCAGGCAGGCGTACCGATTAGCGTCCATGAGGTTGTTATTTATGGTCGGTTTAGTGTGACACCTACACGTAGATAGGATAGGATGCGCTTTGAAACAGCTTTTTAGGGTTCCGTACCCAAGGGGTGCCAAACGGGACCCTATTACTAAAACTTCACTGTCCGTCTGTCTGTCTGTCTGTCTGTCTGTCTGTCGGTTTGTCTGTCTGTCTGTCACCAGGCTGTATCTCATGAACCGTGATAGCTAGGCAGTTTAAATTTTCACAGATGATTTATTTCTGTTGCCGCTATAACAAAAAATACTAAAAATAGAATAAAATAAATATTTAAGGGGGCTCCCATACAACAAACGTTGTCTAAAGACAGCGCTCGCCATCTAGCGGCCATCTATGTAACCTTCACAGCGCCGATCTCATGTCGTTAAATGTCAATGTTAAACGCTTCTTGTTGGTTTCTATAGATGGCGCTGTTCTCAAATTTGATCTTTGTCTAATGTTGTATAGATAATGGTACGGAACCCTTCGTGCACGAGTCCGACTCGGACTTGACCGTTTTTTTATTTTCTTGTAATGCTTTGATATATTAATGATTAATACTCGACCGACACATGCCGGAGTGGTCTGAGGTGGCACAAGACAGAAACATCTGGTCTGAGTTGGGGGAGGCCTTTGCCCAGCAGTGGGACACAAACGTGGCTACGTAAAAAAAAAAATGCTATGATGGTCTATGGCATAGTTGGTTTAAGAAAGGCAGTTATTCAGCCAGTATTCAGTCCGAATAACTATTTGCCTCTCGCTCGCACAATACAGACGGCAATATTGTACTTGTGAGAGGCAAGTAGCTGTCCCTTTCTTTAATTAATTATGTTACAGTGATGTGCCGTCGCGAATATTCTTAATGCACATGAATTTTCAGGAATTTACCATAAATGTATGTTTGTGCTCACAATTAACATAAAATGTTTGTGTCATCAGCTCCAGATTCCAATCGACTGACTGTCGAATTCCATACTAATAGCTATCGCACTGAAGTTTTAAATATCATACGATTTCGCGAATTACGGCATCAGGAATTTTAGAGACATTATTAGTATTCGTCCTCTGCTGGGCATAGGCCGCCCCCAGGGCACGCCACTTCTTTCTGTCCTCGCCCGTCCTCATCCAGCTAGCTCTCTGAGTCAGATCTGTCATCAACATCAGAGACATAGGGCTCTCAAAACAGATTTCCATAGAAGTCGATTTGGCGCCTTTTAAGTGGTTGTTACGAGTTTAAGCGAAGTTTGTGCACATTTATAATGGATTTATGATACATACAATTTATTTACATGCACGTCCCTGGTTACCCCTTTAAATAAATGTTCATCTATGTCGATTGTCGAGCAAGTATAATGTAGACTCAATAAAACGTTAATGACTTGCAAATGGGCGGTACAAGTAGGTCAGTAATTACTAGTAACGATCACACAATTACTTAGCAGAACCATATGATGACTGAACACATCAGACTTGGATTAAGACTGCTAGAACTTTTTATAGAGAAATATGGATAAAATACTAAATGCGAAACAGAAAAAGGCTGTAGAAAGATAATCTTGTTGAAAGTTTTTAAATTTCTTACTGGCGGGAGCCAAGACGACTAAGCCACTACCTACCTTTTCTCGAAGGCCCTAGCCCCACAAAAGGGACGTGGGGCGAGGGCGCGGAAAAGACGTCTTTCCAATTCACTTTCATACAAAATGTACTGAAGGGACGGCACGAAGCCCGCACAGAAGAGAGCCGAGGGCGCGAACTCTATGCAACGCGTCGCGTCCCTTCGTATTTTTCGAACTTCATAGCCTCGGTCTGGTCTAGAGAGCAGTTTTATACTTTATCTCTGTAACCCTAATTCTCAGATTGAGTTAATGAAACATACTAAATTTCGTCTGTCCAATTTTGATACATATTTTTTTATAACTAATAACTTTATTGCGACCATGTAGTTGTTTAGTTGTTACATTTAGGGTTTGTCTCATACATGATACACTTTTCTGTTTTCACCCGGGTTTTTATTTTATTTAAAGGTAAATTACAAATTAGTAAAGTCTTTGGTAATAAATGAAGATACATGCAAACTGTAAATCATGTTTTTACAATTCATTAAGAACTTCGGAAGTACTTAGCCGTCTCATTTGATATGCTTCACACGATTTTGGCAGTAACGCGTTTAGCGTTGTATCCTCGCTTGTCTTCCCACAACAATCGCACTCTTTAGTTGGTTTATTGCTTGCAATTCTTCCTCCGGCAACCTTGCCCGTGGCGATGTCTCATCAATTTGTTTGCTGGTAAGTATGTACAGTCAGAAGCCTGTGTTAAGTGCTACTTAAGTTAATCTTGAACCGGATTTTTGATAGTTTTTTGTTAGTCTAATTCGCAAATCGAAAATTGGGGCTTACTATCGGCTTCTGTATTGAGAATTTAACTAAGCAAACGCTTAAGTACATGTTTGTCTGATTATGTTTTTAGAAATCCTAAGAGACAGGACCACAAGACGATACTCAAGCATTTACTTAGTAAAATGCTCCGTTCAGTACCTGACGCTTAGCGTCAGTAACGTCTCTAAATAGTTGGAACTAGAGTTGAATCGGTTAAATTTGCGGGAAGAAAGAGTTCGCCATAAATGTACTTTCTTTCCATATCTGTAGTTCGCCATAGTTCGAGTCCGATTATATTATCCATGATGCGCCAAACGTACAGGGATCGGTTGAGACGTCGTTCCTTTCATGCCCCGTAGGGCTATAATCAGCCCATATTCGTCCACCTCCTCCAGGTAACAAAACTCTTTTCTGTATTTTGCCATTGTCACCCAACCGCTGGTGACATCCCGCTAGCTCAGTGACTTAAAGCGGATTTTGGCCTCCTCAACCCAAGACGCCATTCCTATACTTACGATTCGTGGTCTTCATTGCTTCCTATAGGATAGAGTGAACCATCATTTATTGAACGAAGGCTCTGTTTGGTGAGGTTTTCCTCTATTGCAGTTGCATAGTATTAGTGTGTTTAAATGTTCATTGTCTTTTCCATGCCTACGTGTAGTGGTTTCTTAGTCTCAAAGCTTAATTGTTTGTTCCTTTATTGTTACTTAAAAACGTCTAAAGGCCTTGCCTAGAAGTTGTATTTTTAGGTCTCATTGTCGATAAGGAAAAGACACCTACGCCTAGACCTAATCTTGTGCCGAAGTGTACCATTCACTTACCTTGAATTTATTTTTCTAGACTAAACTAGCTCACGAAACCTACCCACGACGTCGTTAATTAAAGAATGTGACTCTATACAGTGCGTTTAATAAAACAAAGGTGAATTTAAAACAATACAGTGTTATAAAAGGACCTCATTAAGCTGTCACGCAAAGCTGCTAGTATTTTTAAAGTGCCAGAAAAACGAGTTGACTAAATAACTGTGTACCAGCGAAATACGTGATCTAGAAGAACTGACTGTAAATCCAAAGAGGTGAATACTAAAAGTTGCCTGACGTTGACGACCAATACTAAAATCCAAAGTCAAGAAAACAAAGATACGGCCAGGCGAAACTGACTCGTAATCCAAAGTGGCGAAGGAGGATAGTGGCGTCGCGCTGGTGGGGGAGACGGGCGATGGCTGCTGCTGCACTGGCATGAAGATCGGGCTCCTGGGCGGTGTTCTCCTGGAGGCGGCAAAGCTCACGCGCTCCTGGTTCTGCCAGAACACGCAATACGGGTGAGTTTTAAGACTCGTGGTGAGGCGTCCGCGTTGGCACAGAAATTCCCATTCCTAGATCGCGCCAGTAGTTTCTTTCAGAATCAGCATAAATAGTTAGAGGTAGGCCATGATGCTAGATTCCTGTCGGAGCGGTCTGGAGAGGCTGGCCTGGGAGAACCCCTCATGGTTTTATAACGTGAAGGGTTTTTGCCATAATCGCCACGCTTGGCAGGCGGGTTGGCGATCGCTGTATGCGGTTGGAATCTCAGAAAGACGCTGCTGCCCGTCTCCCGATAATTGATTTCCTTAGTCGCCTTCTACGACATCCACGGAAGAAAATGGAGTGACGCTATTTTTAATCCGGCGCTATACTACAATGGCTGATGATGATTATACTTTAGTGGCTAAGCCACTTCGTAGGATTGAAAATAAAATTGTATATTAATACACTACACTTGTTAGCCTAATTTTATCTAAATTCGTTTATCTGTTCATGCTTGATTAAATAACAGAAATGTTCAGATAAATTTATAACATTAGTGGAAGAGTTCCATTATAGTTTATGACCAAGCTTTTAAACTATAAAAGCTCTTCCTAAAGGTTATTTATGATTCAACGTGTAAAAAGGGTGATTGACGTTTAAATTTAAACAGTGAACCACCGCTAAGAACCAAACGACTACTAAAATGAAACTAGATAAAAGAAACTCAATATTCCACTTTTCTATCGCCACTAAATAATTATTTTAATTTGACCGTTTTTTGAAAAGAATAAATGTGGAGTTTGTTTGTAAGCTTCTTCTCCGCATAACCTGTTAACTCTGAATAGCCAGCATAGTAGGTAGTCCGCTATAGAGCCAAACAGCTACAGGAAAAACGTCGCCATCAGCTGTTCCACTCCATTGATACAATTTTGAAAACTAAACGTGCTATAGCAAAAACTTCTGCCAGTTACGAAGGATTTGTAGGGTTCCGTGCCCGAAGGGTGTCACCGGGATCATATTAATATGCGTAAGATGTCTGTCAGTCCGACTCACGTTTGAGGTCAGGTTCTCCGAGCGTACCATGAAAACAGGTGTTTTGAAATGCATTTTACTCTCAAATTATTAGTATTAAATTTAAGATCAGAAAAAAGGCTAGGACTTTCTCTCAAATCGTGAATTTTATTTGTAGTCCAGTCATTATATACATTTGGAAATGCATGTAAACCGAGAAGGGTAAATTTTGGATATTACGTAGGGGGGGGGGGGGGGGGGGGGGCTAGAAAACCTTTACTTCAAATTGTCGACCAAGATTTCTTAAGGATTCCTGTCATTTTCTGGCATCTTGAAAAAAAGGGTTATATTCAGTATTTTTTTTATAATAACTCGGTTCTCCGTTGAGATAAGAAAATTTTGATGCAATACAATTTTGGTGCTTCTACGATCTACAATAAACGTCCTTTACATTTTTCCCCTATCGTTCATCGCCGAGAAGGCAAAATTTTGGATATTACATGGGGTAGTATCCAAAATTTCGTCTTCCCGGTTCACATGCATTTCTAACCCGTATTTTAAACTATAGAACATGTGTCTTTACGGTGAGTTGCAAAAAATAAAATAAAAGGGATCCCCATATATGATAGATTTTTTTTTATTTTCTGCTCTACTGTAAAACCAGTAATATTACATAAGTGATATTACTTACAAGTGTCAAACTTAAACTTCCTATAGTACCTAATAGTATAACAACAAACATAAAAAACCAGTCAAATGCGAGTTGGGCTTCCGCTTAAGGCCCCGAACTGAATGAAAGAAGACACATTTAATTGCTAAATAGCTAAAACAATAGTACATTATTCACCGAGAGGAGAAAGTGACCGATTACCGTCGAGGGTGTCGTTTGAAGCCCGAGCCGTAGGCGAGGGCTTTAAAACACCCGAGATCGGGAATCGCAGTTTCTCTCGAGTGATACATAGTGCTTTATACTACACCTGCCTATCACTACTTATCATTTTGATAGTTTTATTTTACTTTCTACGAAAACTGAATCCTCAAACAACACACAAATTGGAAATGGCGCCAATGGCGTCTGCAATTTTCACATGTTCTTTTTTCAAATTGTTTATCCTGCCGCCGCAGGGTCGCACTGCCAGCCCGACACCATCCAACACACAGCTAGTGGCCAGTGTCATTTTGCGAACTTGGAGATAAAAACTCACTGTAAAAACTTTTTGGCTTTTGATATTTAGGTTACCGGCGCATAGTCTTACCCAAAATTAAAAAAGAAAAACCACGTAAGAAATGGATTTTCATACACTTTTCTCTCCCGCTCAGATGCGTTTTCTCCCCGCATATTTGTTCGATATGCAATGACGTACTTTCTACCGTAAATTTGATAAAGTATCAAGGTACTTTCCAAGCAGGTGTAGTATAAAATATATTGTTACTAGCTGACTCGGCAAACGTTGTTTTGCCATGTTAATTAATTAGCCTATGACTGTGAAACGAGATTTTATATATTAGAGTGGCTGTTGCCCGCGACTTCGTTCGCGTGGTAATTTTGATGTGTATTTTTCCGGGATAAAAAATAGCCTATGTGCTAATCCAGACTATAATCGATCTCTGTGCAAAATCTCATCCGGATCCGTTCAGCCGTTTTTGTGTGAAAGAGTAACAAACATCCATCCATACATACAAACTTTCGCGTTTATAATATTAGTAAGGATTTGAGTTCGCCTCGCACTTGGCCGATTTTTTTTTCAACTTGCAGTAACAACTGTATTTATTAGCATAAAAAACTGAAATTGAGTTACTAAGTACTGATCTTTCGCTAAGCGCTACGAATAGGGTTACCATCTGTTCGGTTTTTTCGGGATTTTCGAACTTCCGTCCAGACCGGACGTCATCTAGTTTTTTTAATTTATCCGGATTTTTCACACAGATGGAAAACAATCATGAAAAATCTTCTCGGCGTCCATTTTCCGCACGCATGTGCAACGCACTATTTAAACGGAGGGGTCTTTGTATTATTATTCAATTTTGTATCAAAAATCTCCGGACTTCTTCTTATGTCCGGCTTTTTGTCAGGACTTTCCACGAAATGGTAACCCTACCTACGGGAAGTATCAAGAACTCCAGAATCGAGTTGGCGAGTCTATTTAATCGCGCGCCTGGGAGCTTTTGTTTTACCTTAAAGCGTTTCACCTAGTTCTAATATTGAGTTTCGTTGGCAACTTTCTCGATTTCCCTTACTAATGGATGTTCATCTAGGAATGGAGGAGTATTAAAGTTAGGCTGCCCGTGCCGTCTGAATGTTTATCTAGCTACAAGTAAAATAATCCACCCAACTATCAGTCTATGTTAAGTCTTATGTAAGAGACCCGTGCCCCTCGGTGGGGACATAATGGGTTGATGATGAAGTCTAATTAAAATTGTCCATCCTAATTATATTTGTGCTGTGAGCTTCGTGTTACTGAATAAAATCAAATATATATACCTATACATGGTTACCTCAAAAAAGCTCAGCTCAGAGTAGATAGAATCGTCTGTCTGTCCAAAGACCTCTCCATGTTGACTTTTTGATCCGTAAGCCTAAATGGCTTGCTCTCCCGATAGATAGAGTAGAATAAAGCGGCCAATGAATGATCCGTTTTGTCTGCCCAGCATCGTTAGTCGCCTCCGAGTTTCTAACATAAACACGACCCACCCCTTCTCATACATAAATCGCATGAACTAAAAGCTCCCATTACGTAATAGAAGCTGAGGTTTATCCAGGCCAGACCGAAACACGTTGGAAGTAGCTTGCACAGTGTAAGTGACTCCGGCAGCGAGCACGTCGACATGAGAGATAGGATTAACGGATCGACGGATGAGATATCGGGAATTGGGTGCTCAACCGATCTGTAGCGAGCGATACTTCGGTTCACTTGCGTTGGTTGTACGTGGACGCTTGAGGAGCGAAGACGTTAACGGATGCCCATTTGTCGTTTGCCCGTTAGTGGGTCTCCACTCTAGAACCTTTTTATCCTATCAGTTATCGTTTCTTCAGCTGATGCGTCGACTTATTAATCTTATCGGCTGTGCCAACCATCTTGGTTCTTTGTGAAATTGTCTCAATTCTGATGTAATCCATCAAAGAGACTCCGTGCATAGCCCATTCCATAGTACCAAAGTACTTGAGAGCTGATCAATCTTTACATTATCTAATTTACATACGCTGATCAATCTGTCTATAGTGGTCATGAGGTCCACTGCCATATTTACACCGACGATTGCACTCTGTACTATCAATATGTACTAAAATACTCATTTGTGTCTTCAGAATACTCTGGATTTCATAACAGCATCTAGATAGAGGAACGGTAAACAGTTAAAATACTAACCTGGACGCAAACGACCAGATCTGCATTCCATTTCGCTGATTAGTTTCTCTTCATTTCATTATAAGTAGTTTGCTGAAAAGAGATCCATGTGTTAGACAGACGGACACACTGCTCACCCCCAATGCTTGGGTGAGCAGTGTCGGTTCTCAAAAATAAATAGCATGATGACGCGACTCTCGACTTTCCAGTACATTAAATGTCAAATTCTGAGTCTTTTGCGGCATAAAACGCGTGACTCGCGCCGCTGAACTCACAAAACAAAGTCGCGGTCACGGTCATTTACTGCAGCAAAATTTATATGGACCTATTCAAACCAACGCGTTCAGATTGTGATTAATTGATTGACCGCTGGTAGACATAAACGATTGCTGCGTCCGCGGTCAGAACGCATTGGTTTACTGCAGTAAATGACCGCGACCGCGACCGTGACCGCTTTGGTTTGCGAGTTCCTCTAGTATCTCTAGTTGCAAAGCCAACTTCTTTGACAAACAGCCTAGAGCAACACTTCTATAACTCATATTGCATCAGAACTTTCTTAATTTAGTAACAAGTTTGCGAATGTGATGCATGCGAGTCTTGGGACTGCTAACGAGCGGAGACTAACTGGAACTCGGGCGCAATTCGAATGAGTTGGTGTTTCAACAATAGAATAGATGGGAGTGGAATGGAACGGAACAGAAAGGAACTACTCGTAAACTGAACGGATCAGTGTGAACTGAACGAAAACGAAAGAGAAATGTATATTGATATCATCCATATATACACACTGTATAGTATACATACACACACTGTTGATCCATCAATCATCCCGTATTCGTCCACTGCTGGCTGGACATATATCCATCTGTCTGTCTGCCTCAGATCGTCGATCCAGCGAGCTCGTAGGCGTGCTACGCTGCGTTTATTCAAAAACCTTTGCACCCCATCGACCATCGGTTTTTCGACATATATGACCCAGACACTATCCGAAGCTAAATTTTTGTTTGCAACAGGCGACAGAGATAAATATCAATCAGAAAAAAGATACTTCGTTAAAATGGATCAAAGACAACCATGACTTGTTTGTAAATTATCTCCACGATGCAGCACTTTATCTTGAGATACGTGTTACCAAACGACTGTCGGATTTCACAAGTACTTTTATCTCCATGGCTCTAGAAGGTTCGTTGACCTGCCTGTGTTCCATATACTATAATTTGATTTTTTTCTTTGCTAAAAAAAAATTCAAGCCGATTAGATTATAAAATACATTTTTTGCAAACCCAACATAATTTTTAAGCCAAAATGCATCTTTTCGCACAAAACAGTGCAAAAATCCTGAAGTATGCCCGACCCAGTTCAGACTCCAGTGTAGTCTAGATTATAGATCTCCCGGTACAAGCAGGCCTTTCTGGACCACAGCCAATGTGAGCTGTGTTCCTAGCACGCGCTTAGATTCATATGTGGCTTCCATCAAAACCGAAAACAGACGGATAGATAGAGAGTACACTTTATTGCACAACCAGTAGAAATAATTCCAATTTTTATGATTTCTTATATTTAAGTAGTGGTGCCTGTCAACCGTGGCGACTATGGCAAAACCCCTTATTGTTATGAAAACCGTGAGGGAGGCCTATGTCCTGCAGTGAGCCTCAAAGGGCTGATGATGATGATGATGATGATGATAATGATGAAGTAGTGATATACAATTCGCGGCCTTATCGCTTACATGAGCCAGTATTATTTCTAACCCAAAACAGCAAAAGAATGCCGAAACTGAATGATAGTAATAGTTGACTCGACTACGTTTAAAGCACGCGTCGACAGCATGCAAGGATTGTGGTATACTCATAAAGGTACTAAACTTTATCTAATCTAATTTTAGAACTAAGGTATGCAGCCTTACTTATTATCCCGCGCGTACAAAGTCTCGTGTCATTCCGTTCTCATCCGCTGTGTGAGCGCAGGACGTGGCGTTTTCTTATCTGTTTTCCGCGCATGTTACCGGGCAGATAACAAAATAGGCAAAGAAGAAGAGGAACGGGTCTCTTCTCTATCATCAAATTAGTCGAGGCCCAGTTAATATTGGACTGTTAACCTGCCCAAAGCCACCACTCTGCGACTCACTACTCGAAGTAGTACCTTACTCAGTACATGAGTAGTTCCTAAGCACCTTCTGCCATCCCACTCGGGCAATTCACTGATTTATAGGGTGTTTTCCCGCTCTATCCAGTTAAAAAGAGTGAGACAGTACGTAATGTATCGATCCTACTTCTGAGCGCCTGCTAGTCACTCTAGGAACTGCGCTGTCGGCGTTTATGGTGCATCTTTTATCGAGAGACGCGAGACAAAGGGAATTGGAAATTTGTGAAGACGTAACGTGCGTTTCGGTTATAGTTTCGCCTGTGACACTTGTAAAGAAGTAATTGCTAAGTAAAACTTGCCTTCTGATGAAAAGTGCGGGCCCATGTAAGCATTAGTGGGTTCCAGTCCTGTTTTCTCCCCAGTTTCCCTTAGGGGCCATCCACAAATTACGTCACACGAATTTCATGATTTTAGGAGCCCCCGGCCGAACTTGTCACAGTTGTTCATGTTTGACCTCATAAAAAAAGACCTGACCATATAAAGAATATTCTATCTATCTCAGATACCTGGAGTAAGGTCACATAATATACGTAGTTTTGAAACGTCTCACATAAAATTACAGTGATTTATTTAAAATTTTCACTAGGAGTCGGAAGTTTTAGGTTTATTTTACATGTTTAAGATTTATACGTCACGAAACTTAAGAACCGCCCTCCCCTGTCACACAATGTCACACTTTATTGACCCCATCCCTGCTCCTCAACGTGTGACGTAATTTATGGATTGTATGTTATACGGTCGTGATCCGCACCAAGACGTCCATGTGGGTCAAAGTTGCGTGCCTCACGATGCCTCTACATCAGAATCATCCCCCAGAAATGGTTCTGATTCCGGTTCTGGGATGTGTTTATCCGGTGCATTCATGCAGCCGACTACCGACATCGAATTTAATGTGGTCGATCCATCGCATTGCTGCTCTACTGTGCGCTCTGCTGCGATGAGCTCTAGTGGCTTCTACTTTTCTGTATACTACGCTCTACTCGATGGAGTCATTCTACTGTCTGTCCAGAGCATTGATAGAGCCCGCTGAATAGATAAGTGTTCTTACCTGTCTGGTCTTTTGCCGATCCGTCCACTGTTTTTCAACCGCCGTTTTCTTTCTAGGTTTCGTTTATAAAGGGCCCTATATTTATAACTCTGTGTATCCTTCGTATATTGTGGTGGCCTCCACTCAGCCGCGAGCGGGTTGATTAGCGCGCCTGAATGCGCGCCGACCCAGATTCGAGGCTCGGGGAAAAAATACATTGCCTTCGCTTTTTTATTCATAACATTTTGTAGGAGCATTTAATATCTGGAAATTGGGAGCGCGTGGACTCTTTTGAGGGGTGAAATGCGATGCATTTTTGTGGGTCGGCATATTTTTCCTATTGTTTCGAGTGTGTATTTGTTGGAGCAAAGCAAATCAGTGAAAGTCACTAAGATCATTCTTAGTATGCCATAGGTTAATGTGATTAACGAATCTTCTTTTTTCTTCTTCTTCTTCAAAATCATTGACAAACATATTATTCACAAAGTTCCACTATGCAGCTTGTTGGTTTCGCCTATCGATCTAGTACTATTCCCGAATTATTTAACGAAACTGCTAACTAGCTACTGCAGTGGTTGGGTCGGAGTCAGGTACTTATGCGCCTGAAATTCGGTGTGCAAGAAAACACGGTGCACTTTTCCGAGGTCAAAAACTCTATAACTTATTCACTATCGACACGCTAAGAAGAAGAATTTATTCACTTAGCGGGGGTTATTCTATTAGTTTTTAATGTTATTTGAATGTAATAATATTTCGGAATTACCAGTCTGCTTCGCAGTATTGTTGCAACTTGTCCTTGGCCGCCGATTGTACTGCATCTTTGTAAATATTTTATGTTGTGTTTTTTCCTGGTACAATAAAGAATATTCTTATCTTATCTTATCTTGGTTGTGTGTGACGTCATTTTGTTAATCATAAACTACTAATCGCCACAGTGTAGATAGGTAATTTGAAGTCCTCCCAATTCCCTTCAGGACCATCCAGTTGCATTATTATTCCAAAATGTTGATTCCCAATTTGTTAAATTTATAAAACAAAGCTGGGCCTCGATTCTGTTAGTGTTATGTAGTATAATGACAGATACACTGTCGGGTCACGTGACGTGTTTTTTCATACCATTGACACGCGTGCCCGCGTAGACTTAAAGCAGCCATGGAAATGAAATCGCCATGTTCATGCAGTTGTCATGATACTACAATGCATTAACAGAATCTAGGCCCTGGTCGAATGAGTAAGAAAAAGACCCAGTCTGCCCGTCTGCTTTAGCTTAGTATTTTCTAAGGTTAAGACGAGCACTAGACATAATAAAAACTGAATTCGAACGGATATTTACTCGTTTATTTTTTCATTTTACAATTTTCTGACGTTCCCATACTTTTGCAAGTCCCGTGGTCTCGGTAGACAGAAGTGACAGGCGTCTTTTTGAAAGCATTAACTGTTAGTTTACTACCCACGGCAAAAAGTACAAAAAATTATTAAGTTACATTCCAACAATATTTTGGCAAATTTTTAAATTTAAATTGATCAAACAATTATTTTGTCCTTATGTCATTTGAATACCTGGTGGTGACTATTTTGTAACGTAACATAGTGTCTATGCACTAAAATACCCTGTTGCAACGACCTTTCCTGAAATTCAGTTCTGTTTCGATTGCCACGTGTAACCGTGGCGTGGGTGGCGATGCGCCGTTTGAGTTATTTAATGTTACTTCCTTTTAAGGTAGATTACGTGGGCTTCCACAACTTTCAGGTACTTACTTACCTCGTACCACTATATTAATGGCTTTTGCTTGCACCTTCGTCACTAGGGTGTAGAGTGCCTAGCATAGGTGAAGAGGCCTAAGCTTTATTGAAAGAACATAAGATACATAATCAAGGTACACATTGCAGAACCACTAGGCATAGCATACTAAATAACGTATTAATAACTTATACAGATAGAATATTCCTTATTGTACACCAGGAAATACAACGTATTTTGACGGTATTAATAATAAGCTAAGCTCATTAGACACATTAGAGATATGACATAATTTACTTCATGCCACACCTGGCCAAAAATCGGGTTTTTCCGCACGATACGCGTACGGGAAAACCCACTTTGAGGCCAAGTGACGACATAAAATTGTGTACACAACACTGGCTGTAAAATAGAAAGCCCTCTATCGCATATTTATGACCCTCGCCTGCTTAAACTTCTGCGATATCGGCCTTTCTTTATTTTACGGCCCTAGTTATGTAATATACTATTATGATGGATGTCATTGTTAGTACTATTAGGTACGGGATTAGGTAATGGTTTCATGAAGCTTAATACAAATGTTGTTTTCTCGCTCGTTGCCACTCAGAATTTCTTATTTGCTGCGAGTAAACAGTACTCTGTGACTGCCACAAAATATCTTTGAACGTTAGTATAGTATGTTTATAGTATATCTACAGGGTACGACAGCTATGTAGTTTACACTGATTGGAAATAAGTTTGGTTAGATTCGGATAAATTATCGTATTTTCCAGCGAAAACTTCTTTGTCATCCACTTTCGAGCGCAAAAGCTGTAATATGCGGATTCCAATAATTCATTGACAATAACATAACATTAATAAAACCGACATTATCGAGAAAGCATAGATTATAGATGGAAAGATGGACAGCTGTTTCTCTTTTGTGTAGTTATAATAAAAGTTGTACCTTACCACAAGCGTTTGTAGTAGGTTGACGAGTAATGGTATCGTTACCAATACCTATAATATGGCCTCATAAGCAGTCTATACTCGTATACGTCCCACTGTAGGGCACAGGCCTTCTCTTAGGGAAAGTGGAATAGGCTTAACCACCGCGCGTGCCCACCGCGGATTGGCAATTTCAAGCGCTGAGCTATGTGAATAGCTCAGACACTCAGGTTTCCTCACGATGTTTTCCTTCACAGTTAGCTAGTGGTATTGCTACTATAACTTCACAAATATTCATAACTTAGAAAACAAAGTCATAGGTACATGCTCGCACTGGGGATCAAACCTGGGTGTCTCGCTTCCTAGTCCAATGTTCTACCCACTAGGCTACCACCGCCGCAATACCTATATATGGCCTCAGTATGGGTGTATTTCCATGTTTGAGATGTCCTTGCCTGGTTACCATAGCACTGGAAAGTCACGACTTTTGACGTTAAAACGCGCCTGTTTCATGTTTAGAAGACTGTCATACAGTTTAGAAGACTGTCATATAGTAACACCTGAAGGCGCTCCATGAAGTATCCAGTATCCATCTTTCTTGTCTAAATTGAATAACAAAAACAATTGAAAGTCGATATTCAAATGTTTCACATTTTTTAAAAAAAGAACATCATAGAAACCATTTGAAAAAAGTTTCATTCGAAAACCTCAAACCATGAAGATTCTATGTCAGTTCAAAGAACCTATTGCAATAAAACGGCAATTTCATACTTTAACCCCTAATATATATACGTAATTCTCTCAATCGCGTAAATTGTGATTTCTAGGAACTACGACCTACCTACGAATTAGAACAGAAAAATCAGGAAATTGCACGCATTTTCATAATATAACAATGTGTAATTGACCAGATGGTTGGCACAAAAATCAGCAATGCCATCACTCGCTGACCGCGCTATAGTCCACGGATGGATCGCCCAAGAAATTGTACGGTTTCCTTCGACGTCAACTTTCTACGTAATGATTGACAGCGCGATGATAACAGCATGGGAGATGGGTGATAAATGCTTGATCACGACTGTTGTCGCGAACGCGGTGTTACTTAAACAAATATGTTTGTTTTTGTAATTTAGGGAAGAGTCGTTTGATCTATTTCAGAGTTTCGTTCTATGCTAAAGTCCAAGTCAACATATTTTATTTAGGATAGCGCTGAAACTGCCATTTAATTATCGTTACAATTTAAACATAAGTTTTCATATCAAGGAAGATTGTTTTGGAGAAGAAATGGAGAAAAAAAAACTCCAATTTAGCTTTTTTGCAAATTTCGTCCCTAATTAACAGACAATGACTTGCCTATCTAGTAAGGAAGCAAAGTAAAGTAGTTTTTTTTGTAGTGTTGAAAGAAATAAAGAGAGAGAGAGAGAGAGAGAGGAAGGGAGGGAAAGAGAACTTTTAAATATAACCATGCATATTGTAAGGATGCATCAATGGGTTTGGTGTGCACAGTTCATGTACAAATAGCTAAGTAAATAAGTCCAAAATGCAAAGGTTTATTTGGATTTTGGGCCCGTTTTATCATAAAGGTGTAGAGTTAAATGCAGCTCTTTTTTTCTGTTTCTGCATTCATCATTAAATCCCTTTTTGCTCTACTCTATAAATATCCATGGATAAAAAAAACTGTCGATTCATTCAAATTAACTGAAGTAGCTTTCATGTCAGGAGACAATAGAGACTAGATTTAATTGGCTCGCTTCGCTAATATTGTTCTCGTGCACTTTTCTCCCATTTCAATGGAGATATTATTTCCGGTTTGTGGTTTCAAAAGAAGTCGATGGATTTCTCAAAAGATAATATCACGATGTAGAACTTCTAAAAGATCAACCTGGCAATATTAATGCGATAGAAGATTCCTTCTATATTCTCTGGTTTGAAATATACCAATGTTGTCTACATAACACCATGTTAATAATTTAGGTTTGCTTAATGAAAGTTTTGAAAAGAATAACTGTGCAGTTTCTTTGTCAGCTTCTTCTCCGCATACTCGTTCAATTGTGAAACTAACAGCTTTGACGTTCATTAAGTAAACATTTTGTTTCCATATTGAATAAAAAAATTTGACTTTGACGCGCTTACGCACAGGCTCAAAAGGCCATTTTAGTTGTCACTAAGCTATATAATTCAGAAGACTAGTATCAATGACTTAGTAGCGCGTAAATTTGCTAACGAAATATAGGTACGTCACTGGCTGAACCAAACAAACATTCCACTGACCTACGTACGAGCAGGAAGAACCAACTGCTTGCCAATGTTCACTTCTACTTCTGTCCATAAGCTTTACATGACACATGACAGCTGATTAACCTTAACGTTTTATTCAGCATCTTTCTTAAGGTAAAAGTATAAAGTTGAAATTGGATTGTCATGTGCACAAGATATGCTTGGCAGCGTATATGTTACGCGTGCGATGGATGAATGCCCGTGGCCATTGTCAAGGAACGCGCTGCGCACGCGCCGATGCGGACACAGTTTGCTTTGAAAGTGTATGTGTGAAGGTTCTTATTTACATTTATAGAAATTGCTATTCTTAGCAAATTAATGGCTAAGTGTTATTGTAACCAGGTGTAGAAAGGGGAAGCGAAAGGATTGTCAAGTTGTCAACTCTGGTCTCTGCCTAACCCTCTGGGATACACGAGTGAGTTTATGCATGTATGTGTAGAAAGTTTTGCATGGCACCGCAATAACTGCCTCGATCATCCAGAGGTAACACTCTTGACTACCAATTGGGGGTTGTGGGTTCGATACCCCATCTGTGCCTTAAATTAGGTGTGTGTCTGAGATGTCCGCGTCCTAAAATTGTCCAAAATAAAAAAAAGTATTGTAATATTTTTAGGGTTCATGTACTTATGTATGTTTGTCCCATTCTTAATTCCATCTCAACTTCTACATGCTTGATTTAGGAGTGTTTACACAAGCAGGTCCCAATGCAAGGCACAGGCCTTCTCTCAGAGAGAGTATGGGTATAATCACTACTAGCTATGCCCACCTCTGATTCGACTGTTTTCGTGGTGTTAGAGCCCTTGGAATCATCCCGGGTAATGTAGGTGTTTTTTGGTTTTTGTAATAATCCATTTTCACGTTTATATTTTTGATAAAAACACGCCCATTTCATTCTGTACATAGTTAATGCCATCATCCAAGAGGAAAACGGTTGAAGTTTGGACATTTCTGGGAATAGCTTTCGGTGTTGTTTGCTCTCTTATTTGTACCTTTGCTAAGCTTTCCTCTTCTCTTCTTTAATCCCTTTACTCCTCCGTGGAGTCTGGGGCTGACACAACAACATTGCTGACCTTTGAGCTTGGTGAAATGTTTGAGTACTTGGCGGATCGAAAAAGGCTTTCAGTGTTTGGATAGGTAGTACCCAATGTCTAAAAGCACATACATTTTCTATCTATATATCCATTCGTGAATATAACCAACTGCTGAGCGACAGAAATGTTACCTTCCCAACAAAAAAATGGTGTCGCATTTAGAGGTTTAGTTTTGTGTCCAGTGTTCTTCTTCTTAATATCCAAGTACCCGGATGACAATGGAGGATGAAGGATGATTTTTTGAAATTATATTCAGATACGATGAAAAAAAAAGGAAAAAGAATCGTACAAGGAACTCGAACAGAGGTATCATGGTTTCGGGACTGCCCGACTTCCCACCTGATCTATTACAACATTCTAGATTGTGGCTAAATTTACCTTGGTATTCTAAGGATATTGTAGAAGTTTTTCATTTCCTGAAAACACGGATGAAACAACGTTTTCTAAGAATGAAACCTAGCTAGATCGATTTATCGGCCCCGACACACCCCTGCATACTTAATTTCATGAAAATCGTAGGAGCCGTTTTCAAGATTCAGATTATGTATATTATAGTTCGTTTAACTGTATTAGATAGATATTATAAAAAAATATCCGCTTCGACTTTAGTACCAATGACTGTTTTTTAAGTCACACATATGTGTGAATTTGTAGTACCAATACCATTCGCGAACTGTGTAAAGCAATGTCGTCATGAGGAAACCCATGTGTCTGACCCCCAGTATCTCTAAAAATCTGTTAGGCTGACTTGCACCACTTCTTAAATGTCTAGTAATATTATTAAACGGGTCTAACCGCGATTATTTAGGTATTTATTAGCTAGTGACTTAAGGGTAGACTACCTACCCTCACTACAATAATTGACTGTACTCGCAACTTCAGTCTGCCCGTGATCACGGCAGCTGCAACGTTGCCGAAATGTCGGGAATCTAAGGTAATTAAATTTTACCTAATAAATAATCGCGGTGAGATCCGTTTAATATATTACTATGTATGAGCATCGTGAGTTCTTAAATGTTACGTAAGTCGCCATTCTAATCGACATTTAAATGAATAATTTTAAAAACATATTTGGAGATGGAACAAAAAGAATATAATCATGAAGAATTTGAGTTAGGTGCGGTTTAAGCCATATTTAAGAAAGTGGAGCAAGTCGGCCTTAATCTAATAGTCTGAACAATTTGTATCTACTGTTGACAGCTGTCAGTTGGCGAAAATTGTACAAAAAAAAACTGCAGACAGTTAGTTGTTAGCGTACGAGAAACCGGGGGTAAGTGGCAGGAATCTCAGGTCGTCTAGCTTCCCATTCTCTAGACTATATGCTCTTCTCGTCATGTATAATAACTATCGGTGGTTCGTCCTAACATTCACGAGCAATACCTAAAATATCTCCAGCTAAATATTGTTGTGAAAATAAAAAAAAGTTGCAAAGAAACGAAAAAAGTTTAAAACCCCTTAAAGCAACTAGGTGTATCGCTGCACGCTCTACCGGCTCGCCGCCACAGATTAACATATTAATAGAGTACACATAGCACTGCAGCTCGTTCACAGACCACGTGAGCTGGCGTAGGTTGAAGGGAACAGAAATCACACACCATATTTTAAGCGAAGATGCCTTATTTAAAAAATTTTAGCAAAATATTTTTAGTAGGTACAGCAAAGTGAAAAAGATGAAAATATTTTTTTAAATAAATCTTTCGTAAGTACTACGCATTATTTACTCAATTCCAATTCTTAATTTTCTTTTTTTTTCCTTAACATTCCGGAACTAAATTAATAATGAATGTTATTCCTGAGAATAGTTGTTTCTTTGTCTTCGAAACGCAGTATAATACCTTGATGAAAGTTGCCGAAGTTACCCCTAAACATAAGAATTTATAAGAAAACATTGT
This sequence comes from Yponomeuta malinellus, assembly GCA_947308005.1. NCBI lineage: Eukaryota > Metazoa > Arthropoda > Insecta > Lepidoptera > Yponomeutidae > Yponomeuta > Yponomeuta malinellus. The sequence goes on from OX371019.1 coordinate 5,577,161, forward strand.
TGTTTTATACTGTCTACTAGCTTTTTAGTGAATCGGGTTTTTACCTTGATATATTTCAACAAATTTCAGTGGCGCGCCTTGTCATTCCTCTCTTTCATTCGTATCCACACCACACCGACAGGGATGGCTGAGGTTGGGTTTTCAGCGTCTTAAGTTTCTTTGCAACTCTAAAAGGGCGAGTCCTACTCGCTCCCGTATTGATCATTTGTGTTATCTATTTTATTCCACATCTATGGCTATAGTATATACACGGGTCCTAAATAAACGGGCTTTTGTATGATGTGGTGATTTTATAACTGTAGCAGGTTAGTTAGAGATACACTTTTTATGGTAAAGTTGTTCCGCGGTTAGTTTAATTGCACCGTACCGTGAATCAGAAAGCTTGACATGACTGTTTACTTTGGTGGTTTAGCTGTAAGGTTCAAATCTCGAACCAGCCAACCAAGGTGAAGTTCAGGCAATAACTTCAATATATCAACATATTTAATTAATTAACCGTACAGCTTACAGCAGCAGGACGTGTTCATTTGGTAATGGTAGTGTTATGTAAATAAATAAAAATTTTCGTTGCAAAGTCGTCCGTAACTTGACTGATTAAAGCGCATGTTAAAGTCGACTTGCGGTAGACTGTACAAATATGAATAAAATCACAACATAAACTCACGATGAACAGAAAAAGGTTAGTCAGGATCGTGGCAAGTGGCAAATTATGGGCTCTGCCTACCCCTCCGGGATATGAAACTAAAACCATCGCTATGAGCCAGTTAAAATAGAATATAATTAAACTTTTTTGATATCTGTTGCCGCAGGATAATTTACAATTTCAAAGTACATCCGGACGAAGTCACGATCAAAAGTACCATTTGACTACATGGTGACTTCGTTCTCTGTTTTTTAAGCGGGGATTCTAACCATGATTTAAGGAGCATACACACCAACGCCGTGGCGGTGGGGCGCCGGGCGGTCCATACATTACGTCATTTACTGCCGTAGTATTTATATGGACGTATGTGTGGACATGCTGTGGACCGCCACCGCCACCGTGTTGATGTGGTTCATCCTTTAGAAACGTATGGTGTTCGAGCGTTTTATTATCGGTGCTGGCCACCTCGATTGTTCTTTCGCTTGTTTACGCATATCGGACGACAGACTCTGAAGCATTTCACAAAATAGAAAACATTTTTCAGTGCTACGGTACTTCCTGTCACTTTTAATTTGGATTCATAGTATCGAAGCACCTTTCACGTCCATTACGAATATTTACAAATACTCGTATGTTATGCCATCAATTCATACCGACACGACTCCGGACCCTTCCTTTATGTGTCCTACATGCAGTAGGCAGTGTTACCGAACCAAAAAATAAAAATTCGGTAGAATCTCCGCCTAAAAATCGGTAGAATTCGGTAGATTCTGAAAATGTATGGGAAATGTGCAAAATTAAAGAAAATCGTTAACAATTTTAGCCAAGCTAAAATGAATCTTATTTAAATGACATACGATAGCTCCCGAGCTGTCATCGAACAATCGCCGATCGTTCGTAACGGTTCGCGGTAGACCCCGAACGGAACGAAGTGACACTGACACTGCCGACCGCCAGTCGGCGCCACTGCAAGTGTGTGAGAGAGAGAGCGAGCGAGCAAGTCACCATACGTTTGAATGACAGAGATATCTATATTTTGTGCGGCTGTCTTTTGACGGGACAGGGATTCTACGATGCGTTTAGATTTTTTTTAAAAAAAAGCTGGATGCGTTCGTTTTCTTACAAAATCGGTAGATTTTGGTCAAAATTCGGTAGATCGGTAGATTGAGGCCGAAATCGGTAGATCTACCGATTTTTCGGTAGCTTCGGTAACACTGGCAGTAGGGCCTGCCGCTTTCGAATCGGACTTTTAAGTCATTCGAAAAAGTGTCAAACTCTTAGGCACTGCTTAAATCGTCCGTACCGGACGATGATGATGGTACCATTACTGTTAAATAACAAGAACTTTATTCAAAAGTAACAAATTTGCTTATGTTAAGAATAATATAGTTTAGTACACATCGTTAATAATATTTTTTATCACAATCGAAGTTTTGCTAACCGACGACGACTTGTGTAAAGCGAAATGGGCTTAATTCTGTTATGTTGTTCAAGAACACATTTCCATAAAGGCGAAGAATGCACATTCTCGCCATAGTTTAAAACCCCAGCACCCACGCTCGCTCGTCCGCTAAAAGTTTTCCGCCACTCCTGTTACTACGTGAAAAATCTCAGCCTCTCAGAACACGGCGAGGAATAACTAAGTATTCTCTTCTCAGGACTTCATGTGACACTTGATGCTTATGTTGTATTTCAACTACGTATCGTGCGGGACTTGAGACCGAATATGCAGGGTATTTTAGAGGCTGTAAGGGTTATTTTTAGGGTGGACACTTCTTGTTCTATTTGCACACAAATAATTGAATGATTATAAAAAAACCGGCCAAGTGCGGTTAGAGTATGAAGGATTCACGAAGGATTCCGTACCATTATCTATACAACATTAGACACGAAGATCAAGAGAAAACGCCAAAAATATCGCGTTGATTGTATGGGAGCCCCCTTAAATATTTATTTTATTCGCTTTTCAGTATTTGTTGTTTTAGTGACAACAGAAATACATCACCTGTGAAAATTTCAACTGCCTAGCTATCACCGTTCATGAGGTACAGCCTGGTGACAGATAGACAGACGTACGGACAGTGAAGTCTTAGTAATAGGGGTCCCGTGTGGCACCCTTCGGGCACGAAACCCTAAAAATCAAGCAGTCCAAGCGAGGAAATCGTTACTATATTTTGTCGTAACGATTTCTTATAACTACATTTCGTAAATGAAAAAAGAAAAATGTTTCGCTTTTAGCAATTAAATCGCCAGTTGGAAATAATGCCCGACACATAACTTGAACAAAAGCGAAGATGAGGATGAGTTGCGATGGACACGTAATAACATTATTTTATTATTATTTTTTAATTCAATTAAAGTAAGAAGAATTTTAAGTCCCAAAAGGTTAACCCGAAATATGTCCATGCGAAGTATCATCAAGAACATTCAATTTGTTCAAATTATTTGTTTGGCATTGTACCTAACAAAACGTATTTATGTACCTAAATAATACTCGTATTTCAGCTTTAGAAGAAAGAGTTCTCATTCTATGTAAAATCGCAGCGTTTATTCAACACAATATTTCACCTCAATTTGTCCAAATAGTTGACTATGTCGTGTACCATCACAGAGAAACATCAACCGGCATTATTGCCAAGCCCGCAGTCGTTTCCAAGTTTGAGTCCAAAACTGCAACGCTTTTATAAAATAAGTAGTGCACTTTGGTGCTTCCTTGTGTACAGTGGCACGCACAAGTGTTTCACATAATTTTACTAAAAAAAAGGTGAAAATAAATGTAACTAATTATTTACGTGTTACATCGAAAGGGTCGTTCAAAAATATTGTGGGTGTAGGAAGACCATTTTTTGATTTAGGATACCGTTTGCGGAAAATTAAGCTTTAAAGCGCAATTTTTTTGTCCAAGTAGGGCGTCCCCCCTGGCCCCTGGCTAAACGGTAGATTATAGAAACGTAAAAAAAATTCAGGGTATCATCAAGAACGGCTTAGTAGGTTTTACAAGTTAACGAGTAATAAACGACCAACTTATAAAAGGGAAACGTACAAAATCCATTAAACAAATTACGAAACTCTACACTGCGCGTGGCCCAAAACACACTAGGCCGGTTTTTTTTAGTCAAAAAAATTTTTAGCATTGTAGGAAACTATTTTGCGAATTTCGTGCAAATCGCATTTAGAGTTTCACATAAGAACTCTATGTCCATTCAAAAATAATTATTTAAAACTTTATGCATTCCACGTTTATTTGTAAAGTGGTGGAAGTTGAAGAATAATTTTTCTTCTTGATTGTACAATGATGTAGTGGCTGGCCTACATACAGTACATTTAACTTGTTTAAGTTTGAGAAAGAGCCGTCTTCGGCAAACAGATAGCGAAAATATTTCTCTCTTGCCTAACGACAGGGCCGCTGACTGATAAAGAGATTTCGAAAGTGTAAAAATAAAATTGGGGTCCGCAAATAAGTACAACGAGATTTAGTACGTTTGTTAAAATAAATGCGCTCTTGACTTTTTGACTGATAACGACGTGTAATGTATGTAAAAATAAAATTGGCTAGTGCAAATAACAGAGGAACAGCACAAAAAGGAGAAAATTGTAGAAGGTTAAGCAGTAGAATGTGGTAGCTTGATTATGGATGATAATATACGCCTGGCTTTTGACTGATAAAGAGATGTGAAATGTGTAAAGATGAAATTGGATGCAGATACTTAACCTCCTATAGTCCTCCTCATCCATCCTAAGGATGAAGATTTTTGTTATACGTATCGACAATGGAAATTACACGTTATTGATGTATGACAACTCATAAATAAAACGTGAAATTACAGGCAGTTATGAAATCAGAACTGAACACTTTCGAATAAAATACCAGTACTTTTATAACATAACATTCCTCGTTTATTGTTTTTGGTTAGATCGCATTAAGTAGCTAATGGATAAGTATGCGAACATGTCCTCTGTTTAATAGGAAATTGGAGCCGGCTTAGCTAGAAATATGTCAGCAGCTAATAAATAATTTCTAATATATCCGGCTCGCTTAAATAAGTTTAGGTCGGATACGACCATTACTTCAGCCTTATCTCATACTCTCTACCGGTTTTTCGTATCAACATCTTGATGGGAGTGGCTTTTCACCTATCCAGTGAAGGCAGACGTTACCACTAGACACATAACGAACCATCTTGCCGAGGTCTTACACGGAATAAGTATTAAATCGACCTCTCTCTTTGTCCGCAGCTTTTCGCAGAAGGTGGACGAGGAAGACACGGGGGGCGGAGTCCCCATCCACCCGCCGGACGCGTTCTACTCCCACCAGCACTCCATACACTCGGGCCATCATGGCCACCACGCCGAGGGGGACCGCGGCTACATGGAGGGCAATCGCTACGTCGCCGCAGCGCACCGCCATCAACCTGGTAGGTTTCTAAATGTATCAGTAGAAGTCATAAATGCAGGGTGATCGTTCGACAGCCCATCGAAGAAGATCGTTGAAATTTATAGCCGGACAGAATAGTCTCGTATTTCGTGGATGTCAAGGATAGAAGGGGGTGCCAACAAGAAAGAATGAGAATGCCCCTGAAACTGATCTTCGAGAGAAGTAAGTTAGTGAGGCAAGAATTGTACTTAATATAGAATTAGGCACCAGAAGCCGGCAATTTCAGAGTTCCGATAGTGCTTGAGGAAAACTGAGGGGATGTTAATCCACCCGCTAAACGCGTTTTACTCACAGCACCAGTGCGCTGAGGTATGCAAACACCTCACAGTGTTCGCATATCTCAGCGCATATCACACATGAATTGATAATTAGCATGCAATGCCCGAATTATGAGGTTAAGTGCGGGAATCTGGGGCTTTAACAAACCATCTGGAGTGTTCAGACTAACAACCGTTTTGCCCTTTTGAATCTGCCATCAGCTATATTATACATGGTTTCTTGGTTGATCTGGCGTTTGGAATTCCAATTGAATGTAATTGTCATGAATAACGACAGTTTGCTTTAGTCGCCTGACATTGTGTCTGGTATCAAGTCGAGCAGCGTAATAACCTGACGCTGCTTCTCTGCCCGTTCCAGCTCTGAACCACTCAAACTCGTCATGCTCGTCCGCGTCCACGGCCTCGGTGTCGGGGCAGCGCGTGGAGCCTGCGCCCCCGCTCTACATAGCGGCGCCGCCCGAGGGCTTCGGCCACGCCGTGCACGCTAGCAACAGGTGAGGGAGACACTCCGAGCTCTGCTCTGATTTTACGCGCACTAGAGCAGAGGAGGCTTAGCGATCCGCTGTTCAGGGTCCTTTTAACTAGATAAAGTAAAATAAGCATATTCTTTATTGTATACCGAAAAAAAAAATGTTACAGAAACAGCAATGACAGAAGAAATATACAATTGGCGGCCTTATTACTAATAGCAATTTCTTCCAGGCTGCTTCATATTGGAGAATTTGCCGAAGGAGAAATAGATACGGGTAGTCGGTGCAAATGCGACCATTAATAGACATGCATATACGTAATAATAATAATTAACTTAAATATATCATACTTCAATACTTATAAATACACGTACTTATATAAATAGTGGCTTATAACAAGTTCTGGACAACAAAAAAGGTGATATACCTACATATTTATATACTAGCACTATCTTCCAGCTGGGTGCTGATATGTCAGTTATTCCAGCTTTGTCTTATACTTTCAACCGGTGGTATCTTATGGAACATATTGGGAATGGGCTTGTTCTACTTCGACTCACAGTTTGTCTTTATTTTACTTGTTTTTTCATTAGGAATTCTTGCTATACAATGGAAACTTCTGTAACACCGTTCTGTGTACAATTTCTTCCCTAGGCGTGGCACAGACGTGTCCCTCATTGGGACCACTGGGATCACCCAAAAAGAGCCCGGTCTATCGCAAAAGCGCGGCAAATTGACCCGAGGGTATGTGGCGCCACCTACAGGAATGCCGTTCTTTGTCCCCCCTTAACGCTGTCCTCTAATTAAAACTGTTTGAAATATATGTCTCCTTTCCTCTCATGGATTACGCTAAAGAGTGAACGAGTGTTTTTATTGACTGACGCATACTTCGGATTTTAGCAGCCGTTATGTTTATGTTTATGATTAGGTACGTTCATTTTTTACCATTTCATGGTTTCTCAGTTTTCTGGAGCACTCTATACAATTTATACTTATAAATTTAAAGCTTTTGTGTCAGTCAATAAATGGATACTACCTAAAACTTACCTACTCACTTGATTGGATTTCCGTTCAAACTATTTGTGAAGTTCTGTCACACGCAGCATGTTATTAACTAATTTAATCAAGTTGACAAAGTTTAGCATGTTGTTCAACTAATAGCGTTAAACACTAATATTTTGTACCAGAACTAATTTAATCTTCTCTATAAAGCAATATCTATCCCATAACATAATTTCACAAATTAGCTATGTTTACATAAAGCGCGATAACTTGCGTAAGTGACGTCATTGTCTTCTCCCTTCTCTTAGTGTCGTGGGAGAGACAAGAAAGAATATCGTCAATCGCGCGGGCATTGTAATATAATGTAGTCATAGCTAATTTTAGAGTAGTTAGACAACCTATTAGTCAAAATTTACCATTGAAACTTGAAGAGCTTTGTTTAAACACTACTAGAATTGGCTGTAAATTCACTTCATCTGCAATAACATCTCAAACATATCGACATACCCAATTATTGCTTTGTTTAAACACTACTACAATTTGATGTAAATTTACTTCATCCATATTATATGACACCTCATTTCCACATATCGACATAACCTATTTTCGAACTGAAACTTCAGTACCTATCCACATCACAAATGTTAATCCGGATTCGCCGATCTGGTCGGACTCATACAACAAAATTACGAGTGAGTTCATCCGGAATAATGTTCTGAGCATTCCATCTCTTCAAAGAAATGTCATCAAATAAACTACCAAACTAAAGGATTACACACACCAACGCGGTGGCGGTGGCGGTGGCGGTCCATACATAAATCATTTACGGTAGTAGTATTTTGCATTATGGACCGCCACTACGTTAGTGTGTTTTATCCTTAAAGCATGACCTACTGATTAAATAGCTGAAAATTTAAGTAAAAGTATAACCAAGGCACAATAAACGCAAAGTCCGAGTAAAAGGTGGATCCAACACTAGACCCACACCCAAACCCTTAGTGGATTACCTACCAAAGAACCCATCAAATGGACTTTATCGGCTGCTTTAAACAAACCAACATCTACCATAGAACAATTTTGAAACACTTGCCTGCTTCAGTTAGTATCTCCAGGGCCTCATTTCATGTAACTACAATTCATGGTTTACTATGACAATTCATGTATTTTGCGTAGCCGATTAATGTACAAGTTAACAAGTCGGCTACTCAGTGGCACATCGAATTGTCATAATAAACTATGAATTTTAGTTTTGTCAAACGCGGCCCAGAGGAAATTGTCCATTGAAAATGGCCGCACCGAGCGAGTGTTATTGCCCGAAGTAATACTTTAAAAGTTAAATCGATATTAGTTTTGAATTTTCACATTTGATTTTTCTCTGTCGCCCTTTCGCCCAAATTTCAAAGCGAAAGCTTCGGGAGGGGTTTGCCCAACTCGACTTCGAAGTCCCATAACGAAGTGGCACATGAGCTTCTCTATGAAAAACTAAGGATGTATATGAAAACTAGAACATTTGTAAAATTTCCGTGGTACACCACGTTCCTAATTTTATAATTTTAGAATATCCGAGTTCATAATTTTAGAGGCCGACTTTCTTTATCATAACTAAGTATATTATGACAAAAATAAATATAAAATGTCTTTCATACTACTTTTTGGTACCGCCTCATTTTTCAAAAGTATGCTCATTATTTTGCAATCATTCAAAATTTTAGAAAGAATGTGCGAACGAGAGGGATACCGGGATACCATCTTCTGGTATTCCTCTCGCTCAGATATTCTAACAGTTCTAATTATTGTAAAATAAAGAGGGATACTTTTGAAAAATGTCAAAATGTATTTTGAAAAATGAGGCGGTGCGATAAATGCAATCGCGAATAGCTTTTCTACGCCCGAAATAATTCACGCGGCTAACCAGAGCTAACCAAACCCCTCCGCAGCCGCTATGAGATGTCCCAGGACCTGCTCGACAAGCAGGTAGAGATCCTCGAGCGGCGCTACGGCGGGCTGCGCGCGCGCCGGGCGGCGGTCACCATTCAGCGCGCGTTCAGGCGCCGCCAGCTCCTGAAGAAGTTCAGCGCCATCACGGCGATGGCCAAGGCTGCCGACTCCAACGCCAGGAGGATGCAGGATGACCACACACTAGTCAATGGTAAGTCATGATGGGTCAAGCGGCCTTGGCGACGAAAAGACACCAAGGCGCGCGGCGGGAGTGCGCGGAAATCCCTCGCAGCAGTTGCCAAATAAATTCATTTGGTTTGGCGTCTATACGCTTGACTACCAAAACAGAGGTCGTGAGTTCGATTCTGGAGGTTGTTTTTAGAAACGGCCTTAGTGTAATAAAATTTACAGGTGCAGTATATATAAAATGAGACGTTTCGAGGTACCCGATTGCAACATCCTCTTTTATGAGATAACGGTGATAAAAAAGCTTCTTCTACGGCTCTCTACTCTGCTTCAAGTCGTTGATGCCCGCTCATGATTCGACCTGTTTAGAGTTGGCTTGTGACGTCATAAGCGAGAGGGAGAGAGCCGACGCCGTAGCTCCACCTGTCAACAGTAATCTAAAACACGTTTCACTAGTCTTCTTGAATGAATTGAATTGAGCATCCGAAATTTCATCCTGATTTGATCCTGATCTCGGTAATTTCCTTTATTACGTACAATAAGGTGTTCTCTATCTATGTATAACAAGCTGGCTTGCACTTCCACCTAACCTCGACGGCGATCGCTGACGTCCTTCCCTCAAATGTTGCAGGAAACGACATCTACGCGAACACGCTCCTACAGAAGAGCCCTGGCGTCGCCGAGAAAGTGCTCGCTCTGACCAGGCCCATGCGCTCTATGTCTCTGAGGGAGAGACACGACGTCGACATAAAGTGAGAGAAAAATCCCTCTAATGATAAGAAAACGTCTCTACGAGATCGAATCAGAAATGATGAGATCCGTAGACGAACGAATGTCGTCGACGTAGCCCAGCGGATTAGTAAGTTGAAGTGGCAGTGGGCGGGGCACATATCACGCAGAACTGATGGCCGATGGGGCCGAAAAGTTCTCGAATGGAGACCACATATCGGCAAGCGCGGCGTAGGACGACCAGCCACAAGATGGACAGATGACCTCATCCATGTGGCAGGAAGACGCTGGATGCAAGCCGCTTCCTACCGGTCTTTTTGGAAATCCGTGGAGGAGGCCTATGTTCAGCAGTGGACTTCTTGTGGCTGAATGATGATGATGATGATGATAAGAAAACATAAAAGATTAATTTGTTTTGTTAGTAAAGAAATTTAAGAATTCCACTTTGAATTTTCTCGGACAGTTCTTTGTGTGATCATATTTTCGTTCGATTTTAGGTGCCAAACGGGACCCTATTACTAATACTTCACTGTCCGTCTGTCTGTCCGTGCGTCCGTCTGTCACCAGGTTGTGTCTGATGAACCGCGATAGTTAGACAGTTGAAATTTTCACAGATGATGTATTTCGGTTGCCGCTATAACAACAAATACTAAAAACAGAATAAAATTAATATTTAAGGGGGGCTCCCATACAACAAACGGGATTTTTTTGCTCCCTTGTAGACGCTTGAAATATTTAAATGTTGTACAGATAATGGTACGGAACCCTTCGTGCGCGAGTGTGACTCGCACTTGGCCGGTTTTTTATATTTGACCTTATAAAATATCTCCTGACTAAAAAATACGCTCCTGTTTTCAGCACGTTCATGAATGTCCCAACCAAACGGTTGCTGGTAGGAAAAACTACGTGGTAATAATAATATGTATTTTTCATGCAAATAAACCAATTTCATTTCGTTTCAAAATAACTAAAACAAAAGTGGCGTAAAACCCTGGTTAGTTCCTGTTCTACTTTGTTCTTCAAAGTGACCGAATTCAAGATGGCGCATGTCAACAAAGTCATTGACTTGAAAGTAAGCAATTAGTAGCCTTATGTTTATTTCTTCCGAGTTAGGATTTCAGATTCAAAGCCGATCTCGTCTTCAGCCTTTTTTTACGACCAGCCCGTGTAAATTTTAAGGGTTATAAAAAACAGACATACAATTTGTACAAAACCCTGGTCTGACGACGGATATTTTTTTCTTAGTGTATGCACATTTTCGTGTGACCGAGGCAAAAGTGGCTTGAAACAAGCAAGTCTTGAAAATCCATTTCATTCCCCCTCCGTGTAGTTTCTCAGGAAGACTTTTATTTAGTTATGACCCTCAGGCGACAGAGTAAGGATACTAATGTCAGAAAGTTTAATGAACCACTTCTTGTTTCACGGATAGAATACCCACTCCGAAACTGACTGAGAGGTGGTGCGGGTCGGGCTTAGTATAGTTCAAATAGTAAAAGCTATAAAAGAATGAATGGAAACCATATGTTATAAGAGCGCAACGCGAACAAACTGCACCGCACTTTGGCGAAATTTGTAAAAAACATGTAAAGGTTTTTAAATCATCATCAGCCATTGGACGCCCACTGCAGGACATAGGCCTCCTTCGTGGTCTTCATAACCATGAGGGGTTTTGCCATAATCGCCATTTCGTTCGCCAATCGTTGGCGATCGCAGTGTGCGGTTGGAATCTCAGGGAGACGCTGCTGCCCGTCTCCTGGTAATTGATTTTCTTAGTCGCCTTCTACGACATTCACGAAAGGAAATGGAGTGACGCTATTCTTAATTCGGCGCCTCACGGAGTTTTTGAATGTGAACCAATAAAAAAAAACATATCGAGCTGTTCACAGAACCCAAGGCACAATAACGTTGCCATACTGAGTAAATACTGTTGTCTCTTTCCAGCAACCACCTGCTCTGCGACAGCCAGAGCGAGGTGGACGCGATGGTGGCGCGGGTGCAGCACTCCGCCCACCAGATACACATGATCGCCACCGAGGTGCCCCATCATAGAGGCGACGGCGACAGCGGGGTAAGATGGCGCTTGGGTTTATTTGTTTATTGATACTTTTATTTCACTTACATAAAACATCGTGCAATACGATCGGACTTAAGGATCCGTTCCGCGGCCGGCCGACTTCAAATGTAGGTTTTTATGCGTACGCACACCTGCCCATAAGCTCAGTTGGGAGAGCGATGGCACGGTTAGCCAGAGGTCGCGGGTTCAAGTCCCGGCATGGGTGGAATTTTTAGCCTCTAAATAGGCTTTTAAAATTGTCCTCAGCACGGGTTAGTGCAACAAAAAGAATGTAAACATGGAAACACGCACAGTGTTCTATCGGCACAAGGTATAAGGGCCAAATATTGTCTAAAATTTAAATGGTTAATCAAATTTCGGATATTCAAGGCATATTTTTCTTACCCTGCACTAAGTTTTTGATCGAGAAAATGTGATTCCAAAATTAATAATTTCGCAAAACAACTTCTCTTTGTTAAAACCTACGTATAGGAAAACAAAAAATATATTAAAAATGACCGTAATTTAATTATACATCAAACCCTCAGACCACATTTATCAAAAGTTAGCTCGTATTATTACAATATTAAGAAATGTTCAATTGTGCGAGCGACACAGCATGCTCCACGTAAGAGCAGCCTTAATGCTTTCAATCAACGATTTAGTAGCTGACAGGAGACACGAAGACTCGTTAAACTTCGGTAAAGTTAAGCGACATATTCGTGATTGAAAAGCCTCTGCTTAGCAGTGGAATGTATATAGCCTGCTTATACTATGCTATGTAGGGTATAAAAAGGAGCAGACGATGATGAATTTTTCTTTGTTTTTGCATATTATATCTATAAAATCTTTGATAACGTTTTCTTCTACACATACTGTCGAACTACGGTGTACTTTGTAGGCGTTGCGGTCTAATTTTTGTTTTATTTAGCCTTCATGGTACATGCCATCTTTGCCATGCCATGCCATGGTACATGCCAGAGAGAGAGAGAGAGAGAGAGAGAGAGAGAGAGAGAGAGAACGGGCTTAATCACCACGCGTGTCCACCGCGGATTGGCAATTTCAAGCACTGAGGTGTGTGGACACCTCAGACACTCAGGTTTTTTCACGATGTTTTCCTTCACAGTTTGCGAGTGGTATTGCTGCTATAACTTCACAAATGTACGTAACGTAGAAAACAAAGTCATTGGTACATGCCGGGATTCGAACCTACGACCTCCACAATGAGAAGCCAGCGTCCTTCCGCTCCGCTACCACCGCCTGCGGTCTTATAACGCAAGTTAATAATGTTGGTGTCCCTGCCATTTCCAGGTCTGCAGCTGTTCGGTCAGCGGGTCAGTGACCAACATATCGACCTCCTCGTCCCACAACGAATCTCTGCACAGCCACCAGTTACTGAATAATAGCGGTGAGTTGGTCCCGCTATTAATATAATACGCTGATAAGTTATAATATTCCATTCCACGAAGCGAGCATTGGTTAATGCGCATGACCTTCAATAGCGGACCGTCGACGCTTGCTGTTTCGCTTATCTCTAGCCGCGCGCATTGACCAATGAGATGCGAGTGTTTGGTTCCCTATTAGTTCGATTTGTAGAACGGAGTTTAGAATGAAACTATAGATATGATTTCATTCCAAACAGAGGAGAAGATAAACCTACTATACCGATAGATTTGGTTCCATGGTATATATTTTTTGCATCAATAACTGAAGAAGAAACTCCCACAGTTCTGGAGGATTTTTCAAATTACCACGTATGAACCTGTGCCGATTTGAACAGCTTTTGCTTTTAACCTCCGGTTTCTCGTACGCAAACAATGTGTTAACATATTGTAGTAGGTTGTCAGTTTTTTTAATACGAAAAATCAGGACCAGGCCGACAGACGCCTATCTCTACAAAGCTTCGAATAACGTACAGGATTTAATTATACATTATAATAACTACCACACAACACAATCACTTATCCCGCTCCCAAATTAGGAAACCCTGTGCTGTGGTAACCGGGCAAGAACATCAAAATCATGGAAATAGAATGTGTTCATCCCTTCTAGGCCCCATCTACGGCAACCTTCTGTCGTCGGGCGGCAAGCCGCTGTCCTCGCCAACGGCGCGCCAGCAGCAGCAGCTGGCCGCGATCCAGGCGGCGAACGCGCGCCGGATGCCCCCCGAGGTGCCCCGCCGAACCAGCTCTATAAACAAGTAAGCGAGAGAACTGAGAGTCTAATGGCTGCGTTTGTGTTAAGGTGGCGCGGCGGCCGCGGCAGCTGGCTGACGGCGAGCACAGGTCGGTGCGGGGGACGGGGCACGGGGGGGTTATGTCGCACTTTTTTTTGTTTTGTTTTTTTTTTTTTGCAGACGCTAAAGTAATTTAAAATTACGTATTCTGCTGGGGAAAACAGCAGAAACTTTGTCTGGCGCTGTAGTCATTCGGTTAGGAAAGATAAATTTTATTCTTAAAACACGATTCTCTTCCCAATTTGTGTCACAATTAAAAGTGTCGGTAATAACGACCTTGGAAACGTTTAAGGGCATTACACTTATAGAAAGTTTAAGCTCACTGGATATTAAATGCACTGAATTATAACGCAAGTTGATTAAATAAGCGCCCGGAGAACGAGGGATGTATATTAGCAATATTCAGGTGTTGGTTCCTCTAGTACGTGCAACTTCAAATAGTTATTAAATTCTATAGTATTACTATCTGACTCGGCAAAAGTTGTTTGTTGTCAAAGAAACACAAAGTAAACACGTACAATAACTTGTTTCTGTGACAATTTGAATAAATGTCTGCGTTCTTTCTTTATTTCTCACCCATTTGACTGTGGCACAATTTAGATGACAATAATGTCCAGAATAGAGAAGCTAGTGTTAACTTAAATAAGTCAATTTATCTGACAATCATAAAACGCCGCACACGCTGTTGTGTGCTATTTATCGATTTTATTTTTTCGTTTAACTTTTTGCCAAATAAATTTTGCTAAAATAAAGATTTCAGTGTGACAAAACCTCTCCAGCACTTGCATGTTAAAAGGTGTTATGATGTCGTTAGATTAACCTATCATCATCATCATCATCATCATCAAGAGGAGATTAACGCATTTCAAATGGAATAATAAGTAGAAAGATGTCTAAAGGCAGTCCTGACCTTGAAAATAACAATGGTTTTCAATTGTTATTTTCAAGGTCAGGACTGAGGAGGTTATTTGTTTTTTCGCAAGTTCATTTCGTATAACGATCTAACGTTGCTATTGTGTAGATAAAATATCCATTGTTTCTTAGGCATGTTTCCACATCTTTATGATGCTCTGGCGCAATGGATTGTTTGTGAAATGATCTACTTAGACCATTTTACCATTCGCTTGAATACGCATGTGACAATATTGCTCAAATTTTAATCCTCTTCAATTTTAATCTTTAATCATCGTCACAGGTATTTTTGCAACAAACTAGCTCATCTGTTATTGGTTCTGCAGCTTATTTCCCTTTTCGATATCATCATATATGTTATCATTCAAGTCAGTTATAATTCCTATCTTTTTCATGGTTTCACCCATCACAATACTGACATAAAACGCCTGCCATTTAATATACCACCTCACCAGTCTTCCTGTGTAACAGTCCATTGGTTTACTCATCAGCATAGTCGCTCAATCTTGTATCACTTGAAATAACACGTACGGGTCTTGGGGTCTTTGTACTAGTTTCACCTATCCTCATAGACGCTCAATCTCCTTGCCGTTCGAATTAACACCTTACCGCTCCGCCCTTAGCGCCAAGAGTCCTTTATCATCGCTTGACCAATCATCGCCACCGCTTCACCCGCTTGCCGTACGAAATAACACCTTAACTCACTGCCCGTAGCGCCGAGAGTCCCGTGTCGCTGCGGCGCGCGGAGTGCGGTGCGGTCCGCGGCGGCTCCATGTCCTCGGTGCAGTCGTCTTCGTCCTCGTCCTCGCAGGAGCACCGGCACATGCATCACCCGCCCTACCAGCCTCGCCCTCCGGTGAGTTAATTGGCTATAAAGAGAGAGAGAGAGGCAAAGTAGCAAAGATGGTGCCATGTCATCAGTGCATTCGTCTTAGTCGTCACAGGAGCACTGGCACGTGTATCAGCCGGCCTACCGGCCTCGCTTTCCGGTGAGTTAATTGCTATAAAGAAAGAGAGAGAGAGAGAGAGAGAAATAAAGAGAACACGAGAGAGAGAGAGAAAGAAGAGAGAGAGATAGAGAAAGACGAGAGAGAGATAGAGAAAGACGAGAGAGAGATAGAGAAAAACGAGAGAGAGAGAGATAGAGAAAGACGAGAGAGAGACAGATAGAGAAAGGCGAGAGAGCGAGATAGAGAAAGGCGAAAGAGAGAGAGATAGAGAAAGGCGAGAGAGAGAGAGAGCGAGAGAGAGAGAGACGAGAGAGAGAGAATCAGTAATTACATTATTATTTTTTTATTTAAATAATTTCCATTCTGCTTACACAGGGTGAAAGAGATGTTTTTTGAAGCGTGTGGAAGGAGTGGCGTGCCTTACGGCATGCCTATAATAAAAAAAATAAAAAATAATCTTCTTTATTCACATAACCGAGATCCACTTTATAGAATAATGAGAGACAAAAGTTATGTAAATTTAAAACAATAGAAACATTACCTATTACAGTTTATCAATCAATTATAACTAACTAGCTTTGATAAATATATTGATTGATTGATTGATTGATTGATTGAATGATTTAGTTACATTGATAATAAGCTATGTCCAGCATTCACTTACAGTTGTGTCGCGTTACAGGAGCCCCACATCCACCTGGGCGACCCCGGGCTGGCCAACTTCCAGCAGCACCACCGCACCAACTCGGGCTCCGCCCTCTACGAGCCAGCTGCGGAGCGCTACGCCGTCTGGAAGCGGCAGGTGGGGCTCCGCTGAGTCAATCGGCCCCTATTTGTCCACAGCTGGAGATAGGCTACCCCCAAAAGCACGCCACTTCCTTCTAACCTCGGCTAGCCTGATCCAGCCCTTGCCAGCAATCTGCCTAGGATCGTCGGTCCAGCGAGTGGTGGTGGACCTCCTACGCTGCATTTGCCAGTTCGAGGTTTTCACTCGAGAATCTTTGCAGACGCTTATGAGCGTGCTTGTACAGTTGGTGTGAATAAATATGGCCAAAGAGAATATAGTACTTTCTAAGGTTAACACGAGAACGAGACGTAATAAAAACTCTATTTGCACGGATATTTACTGTATTTATTAGAGGAAAGTTCATGACCCTCATGTTGAGGTTCACAGTATTTTGGGCGTGTCTCAATTAGGTAGGGTCTCAAATTAGGGCTAGCCCAACTTATACTTTGGTGATAGCTGAAATTTTATGTACAAAAGTTGAGAGTGTTTTTTTGAGCAAACTCGAGGCACAGTTTCCTCCATCGTTCCAGACACCACAATCGCTTATTAATCGGTAACTATGTAAAATCGGCAAGAAAACAAAACTGTCTGCGAGCTCAAGCAAACCGAACAACTGAGTGTATATGCAAGTTTAGCACCCGCAAAACCCACCCAAGTTAACTTGAGGCTTCACTCGGACTGCAAAACACCTAGTGACCTCTCCAGTTAATTTGGTCGTGACGCAGCCACCGGGAACTCGATCGCTCGCGATCTTAAATTTCATTGGAATAACTTGACCCAGCCAACTTCATGCGCAAGAAGGGTTTAAAATTTCGTACTGTTTTCTAGATCTATCTCGTTATTAAACAGTTTGTCTAGACGAGAAAAATAATATGAAAGACTTGCCATCGATACACTGAGAAGATAGTATTGTTTCCAGGATCCAGCGCCATACTATGAGCCGCCCCCCGCGCCGGCCGCCCCCTGTTGCCGCCCCCCGCCCGACCATCCGCACCAAGTGCTCAAGGTAAGGGCGTTTCTGGCTCGCGGAACTCTAAAAATCCTGCATCGCGCAATGAAAGATTTTCTTGGGAATGATAAATACATAGCTCTACGAATAACACTTGCCCCGGATCAGATTTTTAGCCGCACCTTTGCCTCTATATAAAGGCTGTTTTAGGAAGGTTGTGTTGCTTTTATCATAATTGCAAACAACTACAGACTAACCCTGAAATTGCAGAAGTATCAGCTGCTTAAATAGTAATTGCAACAAATCATAATATTTTCGACTTATTGCAAGAACTCATTAACCGACATATTAGGGGTTAAAGTATGAAATTGCCGTTTTATTGCAATAGGTTCTTTGAATTGACATAGAATCTTCATGGTTTGAGGTTTTCGAATGAAATTTTTTTCAAATGGTTTCTATGATGTTCTTTTTGAAAAAAATGTGAAACATTTGAATATCGACTTTCAATTGTTTTTGTTATTCAATTTAGACAAGAAAGATGGATACTGCGAAAATTCAAGTGATTTTTGAATATGAGTTCCGACGCGGAACTAACGCGGCAGAAACAGCCCGCAATATCAATGCTGCGTTTGGAGAGGGGTCTACTAATGAACGCACCGTGCGATTTTGGTTTAAACGCTTTCGTGATGGAAATTTCGACTTAAAGAACGAGCCACGAGGAAGACCGCCCACACAGGTGAATGACAATTAATGACTTCTTGCAATGAGCCGACGATATTTAGGTCGATGTATGTTCGTCATATAAAAGAGGTTCGGATTAGCTAGAAGAACGACACCAGAATCTTTTTTCACACCTAGTAGATACATTATAAATACAAAAATTAATACATTAATCAAACAACAACCTAAAGCTCTGTCATTGAGAGAGGAGCCAGATGTTTAGTCTGGGTGTATTTCCATGTTTGTGAAGTCCTTCCCCGGTTACCACAGCACAGGGTACCCTAGTTTGGGACCAGGACAAGTGATTGTATTGTGTGGAAGTTATTATTGTTATCATATATTATGTTAACCCAGATCGACAGAATGTGGGTGGAAGGACCGGTAAGGGACGTCCCGGGCGGACATACCTCGACCAAATAGGGGATGTATTAGCAAAGGGCAAGATAAAACGTGCCCGAAACCGGCGTGCGTGCATGCAACGTCTAATGAATGTTGAGAAAGCGAAAGTGATCTGTCAGGGTCGTGGCAAGTGGCAGTCCCTGGTCTCTGCCTGCCCCTCTGGGATATAGGCGTGAGTTTATGTATGTATGTATGTTTGTTTGTTTATTTAACCCAGTAATTGTCCTTAGGTCTCCGAGACGGTCCGCAAACGCCAGTACCGCGTCGGACTCAACCTGTTCAACAAGAAACCTGAGCGCGGCATCGCCTACCTGATCTCCCGAGGGTTCCTCGAGAACTCACCACGTGGCGTGGCACGGTTCCTCATCACCAGGAAAGGCTTGAGCAAACAGATGATCGGGGAATACCTGGGGAACCTGCAGAACCCTTTCAACATGGCCGTTTTAGAGTGAGTACCTCTCGCTACTTTGATTTTATCTTCCTTCTCCGCGAACTCGATCTATAGCGTTGAGAAATGGATCGCAGTCTTAAACTTGATAAGTTTCGCATCTCGGCACATTCCACAACTGCTATACGGTTTCGCTAAACGAAGCTCGGCCTTCGGCCTTGCCTTACCTTGCGAATGTATACAGCAGCGGTTCCTTAACATTTAAGGCACAGAACACTCAACCACTTCATTTTATTTTATGTAACCCTACGACAAAGAAAACCGTAGAAGTATTTCTTCCCACAAAATACACTCACAAAAACGGCCCCTGTCCTCTCAATTAGTCTGTACCAATGAAATGGGCACAAGATGTACTGTAGAGTAAATCACTCTGTGATTGGTTCATTCTGTGCGCCATGCGTGACGACGTGAACGTTGAAAGACATTCGACTTTGAGCGATAGTAACTGGCAGCCTATCGCTCAACGTTCCCTAAAAGCCAACTTATGATTGGTTTTACACAAAAACGTCAAACCATTGACTTCATGACGTTTAACCCGTCGAAATATCGAAGTACCTCGCAAGATGGCGGCCTGACAGTGGCACATGCATACACATTTTGCCGGGTAATACTGAACTCGCTCCGACTGATAAGCCCCGCACAATTGACAAGCCCCGCCCGCCTTCACACAATTGAACGTAGGGTATTCTTTTAGCGCTAGCTAGGCATCTATGTTTTTAACTATCCCTGATGGAACCTCACAAAAAAAAAAGATATAAATGAGAAGTTTGCCATTTAAAAAAATATGACTTGTAAATGCCGCTTGTTTGGGTTATATTCGGCTTAAAAAAGAGTTTTTCTCAACGTTTGCAAGAAATTACCCGTTGGTCTTTTTCAAGCGTTTTTTTATTTTATTTTTCTTTATTAGGGGCAACAAACAGAAGTTACATTTACTTCTTGAACAGATACCTTAAACGTAAATAAATATAATAGTTAATTGTACGTCCAGCTCCGTTTTCCCCGTTCACAATTATATGTTTCTATTAAAGAAGCGTTTTGCATACTTTGTATGATACTGGAACATCGATCCTCTTTTCCATCCAAAGGTGCTTCGTAAACGAGCTGGACCTGTCCGGGATGGCGGTGGACGTGGCGCTGAGGCGTTACCAGGCGCACTTCCGGCTGCCAGGCGAGGCGCAGAAGATTGAGCGGCTCGTCGAGGCGTTCGCGAGGCGATACTGCATCTGCAACACCGACTTTGTGCAGCGGCTAAGGACGCAAGACACGGTGAGTGCGGGAAATTCCTGCGGGAAATTCCTCCTGACTTTCTGGCTAAGAGTAAATACCGGAAAGGCATAGAACACTGAGCGACTTGTTTCATTGGCTGAGGACGCAGGTCACGGTAATCTATCAATCAATCAATCAGTTACTCTCTTCTGTCTGCGGGGCGAGGCGAAGAAGATCGAGCGGCTCGTCCAGGCGTTCGCGAGGCGATACTGTATCTTCAACACCGACTTTGTGCAGCGGCTAGGGACGCAGGACACGTGCGCGTAAAATCTCTGCAAATATGCCTCTACACACGAATGTTTCGTGATTCTGACACTATGACACAAATCATGTATTCATTCATTCAATACATATGTGCAGTGACTAAGGGCGCCAAACGTATCCTCGGCCTCTATAAATCAATTAGTCGGTCACTTCCGGCTGCGGGGCGAGGCGTAGAAGATCGAGCGGCTCGTCGAGGCGTTCGCGAGGCGATACTGTATCTTTAACACCAACTTTGTGCAGCGGCTAAGGACACGGTGTCCGCCGCCAATCGCCAATCCGCGGTGGGCACGCGTGGTGATTAAGCCCATACTCTCTCCCTGAGAGAAGGCCTGTGTCCTATAGTGGGACGTATATAGGCTGCTTATGTTATGTAAGGATACGGTGAGTGCGGAAAATCTCTGTATATACCTGTACACACAAAATGTTTCTCGGGAAAAATCTCGGGGCATTGTGATTTATTTCATCATCAGCCATTTGAAGCCCACTGCAGGACATAGGCCTCCCTCATGGTTTTCCTAACCATGAAGGGTTTTGCCATAATCGCCACGCTTGGCAGGCGGGTTGGCGATCGCAGTATGCGGTTGGAATCTCAGGAAGACGCTGCTGCTCGTCTCCTGGTAATGTTTTTCCTTAGTCGCCTTCTACGACATCCACGGAAGGAAATGGATTGTGATTTATTTACTGTAAGTTATTTGATGTAATGAATGACACATGATAATGCAATAAATATATGAATATGAATGCTTGGCGCGGCAGTGACTAATACATTATTATTATTATTCGAAAATCTCTCTCTAAGAGAAGGCCTGTGCCCTACAGTGGGACGTATATGGGCTGCTTATGATAATTCGAAAATCGATCTTGTTCCATTAGGCAAAGTACTTCTTTTCCGGAACACAGCACTTTTTTTACATGGTCAGATAAACGATCCCACCGTACCTTAACTTCTAACCTCTGCTCTCCAGATCTTCGTCCTGGCGTTCGCCATAATAATGCTGAACACGGACCTGCACACGCCCAACCTCAAACCCGAGGCCCGCATGTCGCTGGACGACTTCGTCCGCAACCTGCGCGGCATCGACGACTGCGGCGACATAGACCGCGACATGCTGGCCGGCATATACGACCGGGTCAAGTCCAGCGAGTTTAGGCCCGGAAGTGATCATGTCACTCAGGTAAGTTTTTCTATAGATTTTCTGCACTTCTACAAGATTTAATACTTCCGACTTAAGATTTGTATGCCTATTTTGGTAGAGCACAAAAGAAACTGTATTTTTAACTAGAACACCTGATGTACTTGTGTCTCACGAATCAATAAATGAATTATGAATGATATTATTAACTTAATTCGGCCTTCACTTACTGTCGACGATTGCTGTCGACGTTGGTGGTTTTGTAAGTAAAACCACTGTGCTAAAATCACTTATTGGTTTAATTAAGCGCGTTAAAATAAAGTTTGACAGTATTTTGGTAATTAATTCTTAAGAAATTGAACAGAGCGCGTATCGTCTCGTTCGACGCGCAGGAGCAGAGAGAGCGGCCAGGCGCGCGGGGCGCGGGGCTGCCAGCTTCGGCTGCGTTCCATTTTAATAAATTGGTTCACGCATCATGGCGTAAACACTTTATTTTTGTCTTAAGAGTCCGACCAGGTTTCGCTCTGATGCGCAGAGCTTAATCATGGTTAGTAGAGACGGAGCTCGCGTCGTCAAGTCGTCGTCGGTTATACAAGATACATCCGAAAGAAAGAACGGAACAATTTATAAATTTATAAACAGCAACTTACTGAACGTTACAGGTTAAACCACGTGTCCATTTCCGAATCTAGATCGTTTTGGACAAAAAATTGACAAAACAAAAAAAAACTCAGCCAACCGACCAACCCAAACGAACGTAACCCAACCTAATGAAAACTATTCGAAAATGATACCAAAACAGGATTCGTGGGTTCGGTTCCTACTGGTGTTCGCCGTATACATGTACAAGTGACCTCAGTCTGGGTTTGTTTTCACGTTTGTGACGTCCTCGCCTGGTTACTATAGCACAGAGTATCCTAGTTTTGGACCAGGTCGAGTGATTGTATTGTGTGGAAGTTATTATTATTGTTATCCATTCTACGCTGTCTTTGCTAGGTGATGAAGGTGCAAGCGACGATTGTGGGCAAGAAGCCGCACTTGGCGCTGCCGCACCGGCGGCTGGTCTGCTACTGCCGCCTCTACGAGATACCGGACATTCACAAGAAGGAGCGTCCCGGCGTGCACCAGAGAGAGGTATTTCATTTCATTTATTCAATGCATTTCATGAACAATCTCGAAAAGATACAGAAGTTACTTAACTAGTTGAACATGAACCCTGTAGGGGTATAGCAGATTGACATGTGTGGCGTATACAATTGTAGAACATGCATGTACTTAAATAAATCAAAATTTACAGCTAAGATATTAAGCTAGTTTTCTTTTTATACCTAGGTTGTTATAATTCTTTATCAGTTCACCTATATATTCATCTATGGAGTAATAGCACTTTTTCATTAGTAGATTTTTAAGTTGAATATTGGTATTGACGTTGTTATTGACGTTGACGTTGTTGTTATTGATGTTGGAATGATGGTATTCACCATCGTCATCAGTTTCTGTTAGCCCTCATCAGGGACATGGGACTCTCATAACATATTTCCATGGCGGCCGATCTTGCGCCCTCGATTGAAACTCGTCCGTATTTGTCTCGATATTGTTGGTTGGTGTGGGTACTCTAATGAAACGTGAAAAAGAGCACGTCCTAAAACCATGTGGAGATGCTCAGTCGAGCAGAAAGCAAAGCGAAGAGACAGGTATAACAAGAAGAAAAAACCGGACATGTGGAAGTCGGACTCGTTCCACCCGTTCAAATTTGTAGGTACCGAGCTTTTCTCGAAATTTATCGACTAATTTCTTTCATCATCAACCCATTATGTCCCCACCGAGGGGCACGGGTCTCTTCCCTGAGGAAGGTATAGGCCATACTCCACCACGGGGGCCAAGTCCGGATTGGTAAACAACTTTGGAGCAACTAGATTTTTCTGATTCAAAAGTTGCCCATTGACGACCACATCAGCCCATAGCCAGCTTTATCTCCAAGCCATAGCAGTCAAAGTCCACCGTCCTCTCTCCCCAGGTGTTCCTTTTCAACGACCTACTGGTCATCACCAAGATCTTCAGCAAGAAGAAGTCATCAGTGACGTACACCTTCCGGCAGTCATTTCCTCTCTGCGGGATGCTGGTCAACCTGTTCTCAGTGCCGCGTGAGTATGATCGGCATCATCATCATTGTCATGGGCCACCAAATTAAATATTCTTTCTAGTGTTAAATTTTTCGCCTTCAATAAGGAAAGAAAATAAAAGCACAGAAAATTGGAAAATCCGGGAAAAATATAACTGATCTTTTCCTAAGGGATTTTTGTATGACCGTTGAACTCTAATAGACTTGTTTCAGTAATTGCGCATTTTAGTGATACCCCTGTATATCCAATCAAAAATGCGAATCGCGAGTTATGGTCTTGAATTAATACAAGAATTACCTTGCCCGATTACATTAATCTGATTACACCTTCCGGTTCCCCCAGACTACCCGTTCGGCATACGTCTCTCTCGGCGCGTGGACGGCCGCCGGCTGGCCACGTTCAACGCGCGCAATGAACACGACCGCTGCAAGTTCGCCGAGGACCTGCGCGAGAGCATCGCAGAGATGGACGAGATGGAGGCCATGCGGATAGAGGGGGAGCTCAACAGGGGGAAGGGGCGGAATAATAGCAACAACAGACAAGGTAAGAATAAGTATAAGAATAACTTTATTTGTAGCCACATACATAAAAAGAAACCGGCCAAGTGCGAGTCGGACTCGCGCAAGAAGGGTTCCGCACCATTATCTATACAACATTAGACAAAGATCAAATTTGAGAACAGCGCTATCTTTAGAAACCAACAAGAAGGGTTTAATATTGACATTTAACGACATGACATCGTCGCTGTAAAGGTAACATAGATGGCCGCTAGATGGCTAGCGCTGACTTTAGACAACGTTTGTTGTATGGGAGCCTCCCTTAAATATATATTTTATTCTGTTTTTAGTGTTTGTTGTTATAGCGGCAACAGAAATACATCATCTGTGAAAATTTCAACTGCCTAGCTATCACGGTTCATAAGACACAGCCTGGTGACAGACAGACCGACAGACAGACGGACAGACAAACAGACGGACAGGGAAGTCTATTCTACTAAAACATTTTTTAATGCAAGTTATCGATTCAATTCAAATATTTTTATTCATTTTAAAAACAAACGGTCTTATTCATAAAAACTCGATTTCTTAAAACACTTCAAAAACGCCGATTAAAATAGTTTGTGGTGGAGATTTTACAAGGAAATTATTTAGCCACAGATTAAACTAACAGAGTCATAGATTGATTTCAGATCGTGTTTTTATAAATAGGGCATCAAATGTTTAGTTATTGAAGGTCTTACTGTTTCAAAAGCACATTTTTGTTTCTTTTTGAAGTAGAATTTGAAGGTGTACATAACGTGAGAACGGCTGAATCAATTTGGATGAAATTTGGACATGTCCGTAGCTGATATCCAAACCTTAACTTCTATCTAGTTTTGAGATCGGTTCAGTGGAACAGGAGACGCAGGTAACGCAATAGACATGGTTGGTGCTAGACACTTATTGACTTCGTTTTGTAAGTTACGTACACTTATGAATTTGTAATAGCAATGCCACTCGCTAATTGTGTAAAACATCGTGAGGAAAGCCGCGTATCCGAGGTGTTCATATACCTTGGCGCTTGATATCGCCAATCCGTAAGCACCCCTGGTGATTAAGCCCGCTCTCCTTTCTCTATAAGAAATGTTTGTCTCCAATAAAATAAGTAATTGGTCTAGACTTAGCCAAACTTAGAGTTAAACGCTCGTATTATCGTTCTTCCGCAGTAATGGAGAACCGAGACAGCGGCGTGGCTGACGTGGAGATCGACCATCAGCAGTGCTTGGATCACGTCCATCAAATGCATGGGTAAGATTTCACACCTTTCAGTGAGACGACAGAAATTGTGGTTCTTATGTAATGTTGTAATGATAGTCTGAAGGATATGTAAGATATTGTTCTATTTAAAATTGGATAAGTCTTTCATAAAAGATTAAAGATTTTCGTCTGCAACAAATAATTTACATAAGAGTTGTTGGGCTTTAATTCAACGAATGCATAAAGTGCCGTTTTTACGGTCAAATAAACCGCATTCACCGAATTCAGAAGACGTTGAATGTTTATTTACATTTTGTTTAACGAAAAGTCAATGGAATGCGTTCAACGTTCACGTGGTGCAAAAAAGCTTCATACACATGCGTGACAGACATCACGTTACTATTATTATTAAATATTGTAATAATATGAGTAAACTCGGCGCCGTGTGGCGCCGGATTAAGAATAGCGTCACTCCATTTCTTCCCGTGGATGCCGTAGAAGGCGACTAAGGAAATAAATTACCAGGAGACGGGCAGCAGCGTCTACCTGACATTCCAACCGCATACTGCGATCGCCAACCCGCCTGCCAAGCGTGGCGATTATGGCAAAACCCCTCATGGTTATGAAAACCATGAGGGAGGCCTATGTCCTGCAGTGGGCGTCAAGGGGCTGACGATGATGGTGATGATGATGATGATGAGTAAACTTTTGAAAAATGTGGTCTGAGGGTTTGATGGATAAGAAAATTGCGGATATTCAAGGCATCTTTTTCTTATCCTGTACTAAGTTTTTCATTGAGAAAATTAGATTCCAAAATTAGTAATTTAATAATCGCGGCCTCGCCGCGATTGGGTTCCCCGAGCCCGCTTCGCGGGGCTCTAGCATATGCCCAGTTGGCTGCCGACTTTTTGCGCGAAGGTCGAAAATGGCCAATTTTCGGGTGGCCGAATATTGGCGCCGCCATTTTGAATTTCGAGCACCTACATTTTTTTCAAAATTTGATTAGCAAAAGACTGCCTGTACCAAATATCATCCAAATCATTATAATCAATAATATTTGTAGGCTGAATACATACATAACATACGTATCCCAGAGGGGTAGGCAGAGACCAGGGACTGCCACTTGCCACGATCCTGACAGATGACTTTCGCTCTCTCAACATTTATTAGTCGTTGCATGCACGCACGCACGCTGGTTTCGGGTACTTTTATCTTGCCCAAGGAATTTTGAGGTTATATTAATTTGTTCCCTTTTTCCTATTTTCTCCCACCAGCGTGGTGGTACCACCGCCGCCAAGCTGCCCCGCGCCCGCTGCGCCGCCGCGCCTCGCCCAGAACCCGCCGCCCACCAACATCATCAAGAGGAACGTGCTCAGCAACTCGCTCGTCGACATCAACGACCCAGGTCGGTTGTATGCAAGGCTGGAAAGGGCTGATATGCCATTACAGGGCTCCAGGAGGCTTAGTGAGCGTTACCGATGGCGAAAAAATCTCCTGATGTGCAGGAAAGTCAAAAAAAAATTATTCACTATGAAAGCTGTTACTTTCACAATTAATAGATTATGTGGAGAAGAAGCTTAGAAACTCCACATCTATTCTTTTCAAAATAGGTTTGCTTAACTCTGTTACAGTTTTCAACTTAAAGTTACACTACACTAGATACGATCGTCCCCGTTAATTAAATTTTAAGTTATTTAAATACCAGACATCTTTGTCTTCCAAATAATTCTTAATGTCATAATAGGCTTTTCGCAGAAAGTATGCGCAACACATTATTTAAACTGCGCCGGTGGTAACTCTAATATATCTTGAGGAATTTTATTGTAATTTTATTGAGGAATCTTGTCCAGGAGAACTATTTATCCATTTAGCCCATTAATAGAGTCAACTTCTGGGATACCAGGTCTTGGCTTTCAACCTAACCAACTGAACCGTGTCTCCACAGTGGCACTAGCAGCGGAGAGGCTTCAGCGCCGCGGCTCAGTCGGCTCGCTGGACAGCGGGATGTCCGTGTCATTCCAGCAGGGCAGCCGCGGAGCCCTGCACGCCGCCTCGCCGCGGCACCCCGCCGAACAGCGGTCTCCAGGTGAGTCAATTAAACAGTAAATCAATCAGTCAGTCAATCAATCAATCAGTCAGTCAATCAATTAATTAGTCCACCAATCAAACTATAAACCAGCCAATCAATCAGTGAATCAATCGAATTGGTTGATGATCAATTAGATTTAGTTTTTGATCTAGACTGATTGCCCATCAATCAGTCAATCAATCAATCTAATTGATTGACGATTACATTTCGATTTTGATCTAGGCTGATTGATGAACTGATTGTCCACCAATCAGTCCATCAATTCGTCCATCAATCCGCAAATCAATCAGTCAATCAATCTACGTGATTGATGATCAATTAGATTTAGATGTTGATTTAAATTGATTAATGGACATATTATTATTATTATTATTAATACGTTTATTGCACATAAGTAAAAAATACAATGGCAATGTGGCGGACTTAATGCTATAAGCATTTTCTACCAGTCAACCACAGGAGGTGCAAGAAATTAACTGGTAGGCATACGAAGTAAACGGATAAAACGAATAACTTTAACTAAAATAACATAACATATTGTCAATCAATCAGTTTAAAATTGTTTATTATCAAAGTAATTGTTACACGGTATACATCTACATTAAGTAAAGTCGAACGCCCTACTCGGACAAAAATTTGCGCTTTAAAATTTGATTTATTTCGCAAACGGAACCCTAAATAAATAAATGGTTCAACGACCAATCCAACGATGCCGATGCCCCACATGATGGGGCAGATGAAAAAAATCATTCAAACTTCATGTTAGGGGAGGTACAGCAGAAAAAATTTTTTTACTATCATTTTATTTTTTGACTTTGTCGGCTTAGTAAATATGTATACACATACCAAATTACAGCTTTCTAGTACCACCGGTCTCTGCGTTAGGCCGCAGACGGACAGACCGACAGACAGACGGACATGGTGAAACTATAAGGGTGTCGGACTACGGTACCCTAAAAACGTAACATAAAATGTACTTGAGTATGTCTGCTGCCATAGGTAGTCAACCAATCTGTCAATCAATCAGTCAATCAACAAGCCCGTCAGTTTAGCTGAAAATTCACAACATCACGCTCTGGATAGTTCCTCTAACATCCTGTTTTTGTTGTTTACAGGTCGCATATTTGGCAACATATTCCCGAGCAGACAACGTAAGCTGAGCGCCTCAGGAGTCCCGGATAAGGGTCATCTCGCTAAGAGCACCGAGGTCTAAACGCTAAACAACATTCAAACAACGTTTACGTTTTGAAAAAATATTCTTATAATCGACGGTAAAACGTTTTGAAATAAACTTTTTCTTCTAAACAAACAACGGTAAAACGTGTTGCAAGGAACTTCTTCTCATTTGGGAGTTGGCCAATCCCTAAAAGCAAATTGCAAAGCAGGCATTGGCAAAGGATTGTTATCTGAACGCTCGTAAGATTGAAATCGAATCATTGGTCGGTGAGTTAGATTGTAGGGAAGTTTCGCCATCACACGACTGCTTTTTATTTTCGAATTTCGAACAGTCGGCCGAAGTTTTGGTTTTCGTTACGATTGATAAAAAAAGAAAATATTAAAAGAATCTTTCTTCTTAAAAAAAAAACTTGGCTCGATTTTACATCGCCTGGATAGGCGAATTTTATGAGCCGTCTGGAGATTGAGCAAAATGGCGAACAAACGATTTGTCTCGAAGTGCCATCTCAAAGCACGGTATCTTGAATGCGATTATTCACTCGCAGCAAATGGAGCAAGAAAGAGAGAGGTTATACAATGATTAGGCCCTTTTACCCTGTAGTCTAGGGGTAAAACCGATCAGGGTAACTTTTGTACTGAAGCTTACACGAGGGTAAAGGTAAAACGGTAAAATATTTAGTATGGAATAATGGGGTTGGACCTTATCGATCTGAAAACATTCAATTTCTAATCGTAGGAAAGTTTGAACTTTTCGACTATGGTGCCAATTTGTTTACACATTGTTTTGTCAAATCTTCGGAAAATGGCGCTTAATCTTTTTGGTGCAGCTTTTTGTACCAACTTAGTTTGAAAATAAGGTGCATAATAGAATTATCAGCAATATCAAGCAACGACATTTTTCAATTCAATACGGTAAATGCTTAAAAAAAACAGGCCAAGTGCAATCGGACTCGCGCACGAAGGGTTCTGTACCATTATTTATACAAAATTTGAATATTTCAAGCGTCTACCTGTTGCCGTTATTAATATCGAGCAAAAAACCTTTGGGTACGGAACCCTAAAAGTATATTGGTGTAGCACCAGAGCCCTGAACACTTCGGTTTAAACAGAAATATGCAATAAAGTTTTGGACCCTTTGGTTGGGAGGCTAAAACTATCTTATTGTTACCAACAAACCAAAAGTATTAAATTAATACACTAGAAGGATTTGAACACTATAACTAATTTATTGAAGTAAAATACTTGTACATACGTTGGGCTTAGAGAAAGTTACAGTTTAGTAGTGTTTACAATTTGAATTGACAGTAATAACTTATTTACTTTCGCACAATTTATGACGCAATACAGAATAGAAGTAACGTCACGAAATTAAAATATTATACTTAAAATATATAGCGGACTTTAAAAATACACGAATTTATATCACTGTTGTTGATGCAATTTTTCATAGGAATTAATCTTTAATATAAAAAGTTAAATTTATTGCATTACCTCCAATAGCATAGTACCCTTTTTCCGAGAAATCCTTTTCGAATTTGGTACATTTTTTCTTGTTCCTTTTCGTGATACACAAACTGACTTTATGTGGTCAGGATTTTTTACACACAAACACAATATTGTCTTCAGCTTGATTTGTAAGATTTCCCGTTGCAGTCCCAATTTGTCCAAATACCTTATGGTGTTGCCGCCAGTTACAGATCATGCAATCTACGAGTGCGCGGCGCCCTTAGTTGTGCGAGTGGCCAATCTGTATACGTGTCAATGTGGGTGTTAGAGCGACCGTGCGTACGGCTCGCTCGCTACTGACCGCTCCGCCGGATACGCACACTAACAAAAATGTGTATTTACGATTACAACTACAAATAAACGCCACGCGCGCTCGTAGATTGAAAGATCTGTACCTACAAACCCCTTGACCCTACTAACACCTTTACGGCCTCATTTGTAAAAACGCGATTCCCTTAAGAGGCAGTTTATTTTATCTGTGGTTACGACTTTTCTTGTAAAATCTCCACCACAGACTATTTTAATCGGCGTTGTAAGGAACCGTCTTTTTTATAAATAAGACCGTGATCCTTTGAGTGTGAATTAATGTAATTTTTGGTAATGGCCGGCTTAAAATAAACTTATAGCGTAGTAATTGTATTAATATTTTTAAATTTCATCGCGCAAGTTCGGTGAAAGTTTGGAATGATAAATGTTTACTTCCAATGAAAGATCGAAACATTTGTAATGTGTGATTCTAATGAAAGACCGAAAAAACTTAACAATTAACTATTATTGAGTATATGCATATTGTATCCCGGAGGGTTGACAGAGACCAGGGTGTGCCACTTGTTACGGTCCTGACAAACCTCAATTTTTTTAGTAACACAATATAATTTTTATTCGCTTCATTCTACATGGTGTACCAAAATTCCTCTTAACTTTCCAGAAAGTTATGTTCATCAATATAAATAACATTTATATCGGGACAAAATTGAGATAGCGAAAATAATTCAGTTCCCATCTATCTACCTATACAGCCCATGAAAGACGCCCACTGTTGGGCATAGGTCACTTCACCGTTAAGCCAACCTCGCCGGTCCCCTGCTAATCTTGTCCATCTTCTACCGCCTCCTTAAAAAGGCAACGTAAAAGTGATTTTGGTACACCATGTATTTATACACTGCGTTCAAATAAGACCGGCCAAGAAAAAAAAATGTTAACTACTTATTATGGAAAAAACAACTAAATAGCGAATGTTGACTTTGTACCAGTTACGTAGACTTGTTATTTCTACTGTTTGATACCAATTGTAAGGCAAAAAGTAGGTAGAATATTTGTTAAAACTATTTGCTGTAATTAACAGTATTTTCTCCTACGACTGTCACACTTAAAACGATTATAGAAACACTGAATAAAACGAGCTCTATTGTTAAAATGTATATTCCAGTAAATTCTTGATTTTTAAGCTAATACGATAAAAAGGTTTTTGACGATCACTTTTCATGTTGAAATTTTGAGCTAAAACCCTCTCAAGACAAAATTACTCTGTCCATTAAATTAAACTATTGAATCTCCATTACTAATAATACGAGGTATATTTTATACAAATGATATGCCGGAAATTGTATTAACTAAGTGCTTGCAACTTAAATCGCAAATATGATTGATTCCAACTTTGTTTACCTTAATTCCATAATTGTAATACCTATCGAATAGGCTGGTTAATCGTATATTTGTGATAATTTAGGTTTGGTCCCAATGAATAATTGAGTTTGGATCCTTAAATAAACAAAATGTTTAAATATTGAGCATGCGTTTAACTTAAATCGAACTGCGAATATTTTTTTGGTCATTTTCGTAGTAGTTATTTAAATAAAAAATTCAACAAAATATATCGTGTGAGCATAAATTGATAGCTTTTGTAAATTTCGCCAAAAACCAAAGAAGTTTTTGTTTTTGTGTTCACTGATTTTGTCATGAGTATGATAAAAAAAGTTTGTTGATTGGTTTTCTGGATGTATTTTCTTTTATGTTTTAAAGGTATATTTTGGGTTTGTTATTAAAATCATTTTAATCGGAGAAGATTAAGGTGTCATTCGGAAAATCAATCGCGTAATTCAGTTTTTAAGCAAGAAGTGTTATTGTAACCATATTTTACTTAAAAATTTCGTATCTTGGGCTACGTAATGTCATTACCACCATTAGTAATTTTATTTATAAGCTACGTGTGTTTGTGTTGTTATTATTTAGTTGGTTTTCTGTAAAATAAACGTACATAACCCTTACTAACTTATTGAATTACCATTCTTTGTATGTATATTGAAGAGTACACTTAATATATATATAACTTTAGTTTGTATTTCAAGTTGTTATATAAAAAAGTATTTAGTCATAAGCAATAAGTTGTGGTCACACGACCACGCATGTTGTACATTGGTTAGAGTTGATACCACTAAGTCACTTACAATAGTTTTTATTTTAAAGAAAAACAATGAGAATGTATTTATTTATTAAATATGAATTAACATTCATGACATATTGGGCTGTTTGATTTTATTAGAACGTTTAAGATATGTTGATATATGGTTGAACTGTTTCAAATTGGCCATTAACGTAACAACAATTGAAACAACAAATATACTTACTTGTATACCTCCCTGTTGAAGGTGTACTTGGCTGGTACGGTCAATTATATTTTTATTAAATTGCTTTATTTGAGCTAGTGAAAACCCCCTGTTCCACATACTAGTGGTCTATCTCTACTGGTAGGGAAGATAGGATTTTTTTTCCACATTTAGCTACTAGGGGGGGAATACTTTTCCTCTTATCTCTACTGATAAAATAATTCAGGAAACTGGTATCATCACATTTGAAAAAGCGTTTCCACATTATCCGATCCGTTATCGGAGTCGGACGCCGATCCGATATCTGTATATGTACCGGTCTTTCATATTGTCTGGCCCAATATCGGATACCTATCGGAGCTGACATATTTCATACATTTGACTTACCCCGATATCGGATCGGATGTAGTGGAAACGCTCTTAAAAAATATTTTGAAAGAAATTGGCTGAAAAATAAACAATTTCAGGAGCAGTGGTGCGAATTTGGAAAAAGGCAAAGAACGAATAATTTCGCAGAAGCCTGGCATTTAAAAAATAATTTATACACTTTATAATTTATACACAAAAAACTAGTTTATACACTTTATTGAAATTATTATACAACCAATCACTGGTTATGGGATGAAGTCTACCAGGAATCAGCTGAAAATTCATGCGCCAATAAAAGGGAGCCACTGTATATGATCCTTGATAACGTGATTCAAAATGAAAATTGCAATTGATCACAGAGGATATAACGGTTGGACATCTTTTAGATAAGTTAATTTAGATACCTATATGCCGATTTCAAAGAAGTTTAATTATTAATTTCAGTACCGATGTCTTCCATGCTGAGTAGAGCTTGCGGCAGTCCAAATAGCATCCTTAAAGCACTAAGCAACAGGGCTGGTAGCCCCTTTTGGAAGCATCACATAAAGGTGCACGTAAGATAGTCCGGAATTGTTCTCTTAATTTCACTAACACAGTCTAATTCATCTACTTACTTTTAAAAACCTATTTAGAGGCTAAAAATTCCACCCAAGAATATTCCGAGAAAAAACTAACTGCAAAATGGGTTACTCGGGGCTGCAAGTGTTGTAAATTGCTTCGGCTAGATGTCGCTGCCTGTACGTAATAAAGAGAAGTTTGTAAAGAGGCTCGAAATTTCGCTGATGCCTGCACTTGCCCATTAGCTCAGTTGGGAGAGTGCTGGCACGGTTAGCCAGAGGTCGCGGTTTCAAGTCCCGGCATGGGTGGAATTTTTAGCCTCTAAATAGGTTTTTTAAAATTCTCCTCAGCACGGGTTAGTGCAACAAAAAGAATATAATCATCTTATAACTATTAGGGGTTAAAGTATGAAATTGCCGTTTTATTGCAATAGGTTCTTTGAATTGACATAGAATCTTCATGGTTTGAGGTTTTCGAATGAAACTTTTTTCAAATGGTTTCTATGATGTTCTTTTTTTAAAAAATGTGAAACATTTGAATATCGACTTTCAATTGTTTTTGTTATTCAATTTAGACAAGAAAGATGGATGCTGCGAAAATTCGAGTGATTTTTGAATACGAGTTCCGACGCGGAACTAACGCGGCTCAGCTGATGTTTTTTCAGGGAATAGCTTCGCAAATATTCGTTATATCCCCGACATTAAAAAAATGTGACATACAAGCTATATTATATAAGCTTATAGACATTCAAGTGTACCTGGTCAAAGTTCCAATAGGATTGGATTGATAGTATTCCCCGGTACAAATTCAGTGACTATGATGATGGAGCCATTCCATTAAGTCTAGAATAAACTGTGTTGTTTTATAATTTTCAACCTGTTGAAGAGTAATTTTACTCGTCCTACTGAACAACTTTTATTCTACAAGTTTTCTTAAACATAATTAATGTAGAGTCTGCACAGATCTTTTTGGCGGTAACGTGAACATGGTCACAGATCGTTTGCACATCGCTTACTGTCTTTACAGTGTATGTGTGAGTAATTGACGTAGTGTGATGCGTATTAAATTACTATTAGTCAATTTCTAAAGTAGTCAATTACTCACACATATACCGTAAAGATAGTTAGCGATGTGCAAACGATCTGTGACTATGTTCACGTTACCGCCAAAAAGATTTGTGCGGAATATATTCACTATTTACTCGTTAGTATAACACTCACTGGCTCGCTCACGCACGCTCCCCGCATGATCGTCCGGCTCCCGGTCACTATCATCGCTTACTATCATCATCATCATCAGCCATTTGACGCCCACTGCAGGACATAGGCCTCCTTCATGATTTTCCTAACCATCAGGGGTTTTGCCATAGTTGCCACGCTTGGCAGGCGGGTTGGCGATCGCAGTATGCGGTTGGAATCTCAGGAAGACGCTGCTGCCCGTCTCCTGGTAATTGATTTCCTTAGTCGCCGTCTACGACATCCACGGAAGGAAATGGAGTGACGCTGCTCTTAATCCGTCGCAACACGGTCCACTTACTATCATCATTCAGCCACAAGAAGTCCACTGCTGGACATAGGCCTTCTTCATGGATTTCCAAAAAGACCGGTTGGAAGCGGCCTGCATCCAGCGCCTTCCTGCCACTTGGATGAGGTCATCTGTCCATCTTGTGGCTGGTCGTCTGTCCATCTTGTGGCTGGTCCACTTACTATACTCTATGCCAATGATTTAGAAGAAGAAGAAGAAGAAGAAGAAGAAGAAAGACATTTATTATACCAACAAGATACATCACAGAAACAAAATAAGCACATAAGTAACATAATATGCACAACACAGAAGGAAAACTAAATACACAACAGACAAAACGAATAAATAAAACAGGACTATAGATGTAGCCTGTGGTGTATCTACATTGCCACAAAAGGCAGCTGACTCAGCGTTGTGCTGAGGAAGTGATCCCTCAGCGCTGATTTTCAGTCAGTGCCTACGGTAACCCATAATTGTACTACGGAGTGCGTGCCGTGGTGCAATAAAGTAAAAAAAATAAATAAAATATCGTCATAAAATACTTACATATATTATTAGTTTTAAATTAATGTGTATGAAATATAAAGGAACACCATAATAAATTAAATTCAATAAGTAAATATAAGTGAAAGAAATATAAGTGAAGGAGAAGAGAGGGGAGGATACACACCAAAATAAATAAAAAGTAAATACATGCCCGACATTACGCAATGGTGGCCTATGATTTAGTTGATGCGATTACATAGTCGGTCATTTTACTAAATAGTAAAAGTAGAAGTAAAAGTAAATCAGAGTCAGAAGCGGCGAAAAATCGGGCGGGATAGTCTCTGCTGTTCAAGCAAATATACCTTGAGCTTGCGCCCAAAGGCATACCTACTGGAAGCGTCACGGACTGGGGGAGGTATATCATTCCAGCACTTGGACGCCGCAAAACGGAAACTACCTCGAAAAGCCATCGTACGGTGCACAGGGATGATAATCCTATCCTTGTGAACTATGCGTTGTCTCGACGAAAACTCAAGTTTCCTGTATAGATAACAGGGTGTTTTCGTGCGCACTACTCCAAAAAGGAGCTTGGCAAGGTGTAGTTGTCGTCGAGCCTCCATGTTCAGGAGTTTTGCGTCGTTCAAGTACGGGGTGATATGGGATCTGGGAGAGATTTTGAAACAAAACCGTGCGCATGCGTTTTGCACACGTTGTATTAATCTTCTCGTCCTGCCAAAAATACAGCCACCATAAACGACATCACAGTAGTTCAATCTAGATAATATCAACGATTCACATAGACTAACACGCAAATCAGTTCTAAGGTAATCGCGTATATTATATAAAATCTTAAGGCGGTAGAAGCAGTTGCTCACAACATTGCAGATATGGTTTTCGAAGCGAAGTTCACCATCTAGCAGCAGTCCGAGGTTTCTGGCTTCTACAACCCTTTTCACTGGTTCGCCCTTAATAACTATATCGTTGACGGCAAGAGCCTCTACTGTATTATGAATTTGATGTTTAGTTCCAAGCACAAGGTACTTGGACTTACTAGGGTTCAGCACAAGACAGCTCCTGTCAGACCATTCTGCAATACGATCCAAATCACTATTGATAAGTTGAGCTGCATTAGCCGCATCAGATGGTGGCGTAGAAATATATAACTGTGTATCGTCGGCGTATAAGTGGTACTTGCTATTCTGGATCTGCGTGGTGACATCTGCGCTAAACAAAATAAAAAGCAAAGGCCCCAGAATGGATCCTTGCGGAACGCCTCTCTCTAGCGGTTTTGCCGACGAGAACTGCGTAGTACCATTGCTACTTTGCAACCCAACCATCTGAGCACGGCCTGACAGGTAACTATCAAACCATCGAACCGTAGTGTTATCAAATCCATAATACGACATCTTCGATAATAAGAGGGACGTATTCAGACAGTCGAAAGCTCTGGAGAAATCTAGCAACACCAGAATTGTACTCCTGCCTCCATCAAGCGCTGACAATACGTTGTCCACGACATCCAACAGAGCCGTTGCTGTCCCTCGCTCCTTCCGGAAACCGGACTGCAAGTCAGGTAGTATACCATTTTCCTCCAAATATTTCGACATCTGATCACACACTACCCTCTCAATTATCTTGGACATACAGGGAAGGATGCTGATAGGACGTAGGCTGGAAATTTGGATGGGGTTGGGTATTTTGGGAAGCGGAATAACTTTCGCAGTCTTCCAGTCAGTAGGGAAAGTGTTAGTCAATATACTCCGGTTGACTATCGCAGTCAAAATCGGCAGTGTCCTAGGTAAAGTTAATAATAGCATGTCGATACTTAATGCGTCAAGTCCCGTCGCGTTAGTCTTGATTGTAGACAATATCTTCGAGATGGTGAACGGAGAAACAGCATTCAGAGTAAAGTTCGTCGCTTTGTCATGTCTGTGGAATTCAAAAAACGTCAAGTCTGAAATAGTCACATCAGTGTTGCCTGGTATATTTACAAAATGATTGTTTATATCGTCAGCATTGTCAAAGTGTGAGGGTAATTCCAAGCTCCGCTTTTCCGGCAAAACCGTGCGCTTGAGATTTTTCCACAGGCGCTTAGAGTCACCCACACAACGATTAATATTGTGTTCAAAGTACGCACTTTTTTCATTAAAAATTGCGGATATGACAAGGTGCTTTAAGTCAAGGTAGTACTTCTTATGCACTTCTTGCTTTGACTCTTTGTACCGTTTGTGGGCCTTATCTCGCAGTCGCATCATCAAGCGCACGGTTGCAGTAAGCCATGGCTTCGGAGAGTCCCTCACAACTTTGGTCCTAAGAGGCGCATGTCTGTCAAAAAGTCCAGAAATCAGGTCGTTAAAACGTCGCACCATCTCGTTGACGTCACCCAGTAAAGAAATACTTTCCCAATCAGTCAAGTTCAAATCCAAGTCAAAGAGGTCACGGTCTATGTCCTTTAGAGGCCGGTACGTTATGTATTTAGGGGGTTCTGGCTGACAGACAGACTGACAGCTAGGCCTGCCGGTGTGCCCACGAGAGAGTGTTTGTACTTATATACCGTCATACTTTTCAGGTATCTGAACCCACAATACACAACAACAAACTTTTTTCTTTAACGTTTTTTGGTCACTAACATCAGTGGTCGTAGCATAACAACGCGCGACTTCGTAATTTTATGGCGCGCATCTGTCAAAATGAGCGACACGCTATTGAGCGGTTTCACATTGGACGATAACCGAAACTACAGGACGTCATCGGACAGGTAGTTTCATACATTAAAGTTTACTAAAGCCGTTGTGCGAACGTTGTGTAAATGTTGTGAATACTACTCCAACGATACATTTGATACACATACAACGATAGCCACAACGGCCGCCGTATATTTGTACAAACGGCCTCAGTCTGGGCGTATTTCCGTGTTTGTGATGTCCTTGCCTGCTTACTATCATCATCATCAGCCATTTGACACCCACTGCAGGACTTAGACTTAGATTATGAAAACCATGAGGGGGTTTTGCCATAATCGCCACGCTTGGCAGGCGGGTTGGCGATCGCAGTATGTGGTTGGAATCTCAAGAAGACGCTGCTGCCTGACTCCTGGTAATTTATTTTCTTAGTCGCCTTCTACGACATCCACGGGAGGATATGGAGTGACGCTATTCTTAATCCGGCGCCACACGGATAGCTTACTATAGTACGGGGTATCCTAGTTTGGGACCAGCACAAGTGATTGTGCTGAGTGGAAGTTATTGTTATTGTATTATTAATGATGTCGCATCCTTACGATTGTCGTCCAACGTGAAACTGGCCACTGGCCCCAGCCGCGATGTCGCGTTAAAATTAAAACGCGTGACCAATGAAGTCGCGCGTTGTCATGGTACGAGCACTGGAATATTGAATATGAAAATACTTTTTTTCGTGAACTACGCAAACTTGTAGAACAAAAGTTGTTTTGTATGATGAATAGAATCACGCCTCGATCGGTTTCGTGTATGGCCGAATTTCAAAATTATCTCGCCCATAAATTCAATCGTCTCAATCGTCTTATCTGTTTATTTCGTATGCCTACCAGTTCAAGAAAATTTCTTGCACCACCTGTGGTTGACCGGTAGAAAATGCTTTAAACGTTAAGTCCGCCACATTGCCATTTTATTTTTTTACTTATGCGCAATAAACGTATTATTAATAATAATAATAAATATTTTGGCTATTTATTACATTGTTTATTTATACCTTTAAAGCCTATAGTGGCTGTTTTTACCTACGCTACCAGAGAGCACCTTACGAAAAACTTTAACAAGCTGAAAGCTGAAATTTATTTTTCATTAGTTTCATTGCAATTCATAATCTCGCTTTATGTCCTCTAAACATATTCATAAAGTTTCATTGCGATCCGGCATGTCGTTTGTAAAATAAAACCAAACTACGTTCGAATTAGAATTGCCGCTTGAGGAAACCCCTTAATAAAATGAAATGAATAGAGTCTGACTCTGCCAGCACTCATCATCATCCTCATAAGAGTCATTACGCGTTCTCTTTGTCTTTACCTGAATAATAAATAATGATTAAACTCTGAACAATACACAAAAAAGCCACAACGAAGCTAGCTACGATATACCGTGTAATTTCTAAGTCTTCCCTCCGTCAGGCGTTAAGCTGTGCTTAGCTTTGTACAATGGAACTTACCACCGACTTCCCTATTTTGTTCGACATCCGCCCTTATGACGTGGAATAAGAGCTACCAGTTGTGTGATCCACTGTACCTATATGTGGGTATTCAGTACATTGCTAGGAGCGTAATAGTAAACGTCAATGTTTTTTTCTAGGCGCTTGTAATAGGAGTGGAGTGGAGTAGATCTTTGCATACTTTTGTGTTTAATTCTTTTCAGTGATTAGGTTCCTTGATCGCAAGTAAAATTTTATTAATTTCAAAGTCTATTTCTCTATTGTATGGAATCAGGCGTTACTTTGCGGAAATCCATAATAGCATTAAAATGTGAAAATTACTTTGCTAAATTCCGCCAAAATCCCACAAGCACCATGCGGTTAGTTAATGCACCGCCCTCCCTCCCACTTTTTCAAGCAAGAAACAAACACACCACACACGACTGTCAGTCGGCCATCGGAGCCTGAGGATGCCTAGTGTTAGAGGCGAAACGCGTCGCAACGCATTTTTTCACACAAGTATTGTTGTCGGTGGTGGTGTGTTTGTTTCTTGCTTCTGCTTGAAAAAGTGAGTGGGAGGGCGGTGCATTAACTAACCGCATGGTGCTTGTGGGATTTTGGGAGAATTTAGCAAAGTAATTTTCACATTTTAATTCCATTTCTCTATACATACTATGTCCAGCAGTGGACCTCTTGTGGCTGAATGATGATACTTAAAAAGAGATTGGGTGCACTACATTTTTTTACATAAGTAGGTAGCTGTTATTCTCGTTTTTAAATTAATAATTAATTGTCTATTATTGTACCTCGTATCCATGTGGCGCCGGATTAAGAATAGCGTCACTCCATTTCCTCCCG
This sequence comes from Yponomeuta malinellus, assembly GCA_947308005.1. Lineage (NCBI taxonomy): Eukaryota > Metazoa > Arthropoda > Insecta > Lepidoptera > Yponomeutidae > Yponomeuta > Yponomeuta malinellus. The sequence continues at coordinate 5,618,151 of OX371019.1, forward strand.
TGGATGTCGACTAACGAAATAAATTACCAGGAGACGGGCAGCAGCGTCTTCCTGAGATTCCAACCGCATACTGCGATCGCCAACCCGCCTGCAAAGCGTGGCGATTATGGCAAAACCCCCTCATGGTTATGAAAACCAAGAGGGAGGCCTATGTCCTGCAGTGGGCATCAAACGGCTGATGATGATGATGAGTACCTCTTCTTTTGAAACTAATTGTTTTCTGGTGTTTATAATAATAGTTTTCTGGTGTTTATGATAAAGAATATTCTTATCTTATTATATCTACCTCAAAACACAGACACTTTATATTTCAATACGAACAATTATGTTATTAATTTCGAGCGCTTTTTACTACCCTCTCCACGGGTTTTCTTTTCCAACTGGCTACAGTCTAGTCGCCTTCAGTTCAGTAGAGCTGACCACGTGACAATAGATACAACAGTCAGTCTTTCACTCTATAGCAGTAAAAAACTACCTTTTTACACAGAAATATCGCTTTTGACGAGTGCCCGCGGTAAGAGATATTTACCAGGTTTTTTTTTATGTAAGTTTTATGTGATCTACAGTGATTTTGGTTGGTGAAACGGTACTTGTGTGGTGGCATTCCTTTTGTCTAGTTAATGTTAATAAGTGCTGACATATCTGGCCGGCGGCCTCCATTATCAATCAGTCCACAATCGGCCATTGCTGGAGCTAGGCCTCCCCCAAGGGGCCCCAAGGCACGCGTCGCTTCTTTCTGTCGGCCATCCTCATGCAGCCACTACCAGTAATTTGTCTCAGATCATCGGTTCAGCGATCTGGTGGTTGTCCTACGCTGCGTTTGCTAGTTTGTGGTCACCACTCGAGAACCTGTACACCATCGGTTATTGACTCCTCGGCAGATCTGCTCCTGTCTAACAGCATGGAATTTGACAGCTATACGATAAGAATTGCTCAGGATTTGGTGAAACTAAATTAGGCCCGTGGGCAGACCATTGCCACTTCGAGTTTCTAATTATTTTCTTCTCGTTTATAAAGCTATCTGATTGGAGTGGTTTTTAGAAATAGTTCGGATAGCCAGAGAAAACTTTATTGCGCAACCAGAAAAAGTATTGTGTGTGATTATGTTTATATTGTGTGCGATTATGTTTATCAAGTATGCACCCAATTTTACCAATACATACTAAACTTTAGGTACGCGTGCATCATTATCTGTTCAAGCTTGAGATTAGTTTGGGTAACACAGGCCTAGCTGTTGCCCGCGACTTCGTTCGCGTGGTAGTTTTGATGTGTATTTTTCCAGGATAAAAAATAGCCTATGTGCTGTTTCAGATTATAATCTATCTCCGTGCAAAATTTCATCCGGATCCGTTCAGTCGTTTTTGCGGGAAAAATAACAAACGTCCATGCATGCATACACACTTTCGCGTTTATAATGTTAGTAAGGATAATTTGGCCAAAATTTTGGCATATTAATGTAGAAAGTGCTCAGCTAGTCCATTCCTAACAAGTTCCATTCTCTATGGTGCTGAATAAAACATTTAAAAGGTATTTGGTCTCTACCAACTAATTTGCATGAACTCTGATCTGCCCTGGGACACTGAAATTGAAAGCATGAACTCGGAGGTAATTTCTTCCTGAAGTGTCATTTTTTTACCCGACTGTCTCAGAATGTTTTTATTTTTTAACCGACTTTTGTGATATTACAATTACTTAGTTCAAGTACAAATAGTAGTAAAATGTTTTTGTGATTTCCAAAGTAGATCGATCTAGTCATCTATTGTTAAAGTTGTTTGTATTGAGGAGATAACGACACCCTGTACTTTCTGGATTAAAAAAATATTTCCTTAGTAAAAACATTTCCTTGGTATAAGGTGTATATATATATATATTAAGGAACTTTTTCATACATCATTTTCCTCTAGCTATTGTCATTTCGGAGAAAACGTATGGATGAATCAGTGAGTGAGTATACCGCATTGTAGCTTTATATATATATACTAGGGGGTGAACCCCCTGCGCGCTTCGCGCGCCAACCCCCAGCCGCTCCGAGCTTCGCTCTCCGCGGCGCTCGGCCTAGGGCCTCGCTAGACACTTGACGTTGGGATTGTTTGAGTGGGAACATGTATGGTCTCGGCCTTCGGCCTCGGCCTGGACGGAGCTCGGCCTTCGGCCTCGCCGCGGCGGGGTTCCTCATGCCCGCTTCGCGGAGCTCGGCCTCCGGCCTCGCAAGTTTGTCCCATCTGGCTTTTGCGTTGTTGCTTGTTCGCCGAAAATGTATAGTCTCGGCCTTCGGCCTCGGCCTGAACGGAGCTCGGCCTTTGGCCTCGCCGCGGCGGGGTTCCTGGTGCCCGCTTCGCGGAGCTCGGCCTTCGGCCTCGCAAGTTTGTCCCATCTGGCTTCTGCGTTGTTGCTTGTTCGCCGGAAAATGTATAGTCTCGGCCTTCGGCCTCGGCCTGAACGGAGCTCGGCCTTCGGCCTCGCCGCGGCGAGGTTCCTCATCCCCGCTTCAGCCTCGAAAAATTGTTCTTTTGAAAAAATTTTCATCTTTGTTTAAAATTTTGTACTAAAAGTCGATTTTCAGTACAAATTCTCCATACAAAATTTTCTCATTTTTAATCGTCGATATCTCGGCCGCCATCTTGAAAATCCAAAATGTCCGATTTTTCTCATATACCTGGGTCCTTTGACAACCCGATGCCGTTTAGGGCACGTCTCCAGCATGTGCCCAGTTGGCTGCCGACTTTTTTGCGCAGAGGTCGATTTTTTGGGTTGCCATATTCTCGCCCCTATTTTGAATTTCGAACGTTCAAATTTTTTTTTCACAATTAGATCACACAACAAACAACTATTCCAAATTTCATCCAAATCGGCCGGTAAACAAAAAAGCTAGCCCATTTGTATAGAGGAACGCGTTCGAAATTCAAAAATCGGCTTCATAGGATGGCTGTAATTCATACATTTCCTACAACTTTTTCATACATCATTTTCCTCTAAAAGTTGTCATTTCGGAGAAAACGTATGGATGAGTCAGTCAGTGAGTATACCGAACAAGAAGTCCACTGCTGGACATTGGCCTCCTCCATGGATTTCCAAAAAGACCGGTTGGAAGCGGCCTGCATCCAGCGCCTCCTGCCACTTGGATGAGGTCATCTGTCCATCTTGTGGCTGGTCGTCCTACGCTGCGCTTGCCGATATGTGGTCTCTATTCGAGAACTTTTCGGCCCCATTGGCCAGCAGTTCTGCGTGCTATGTGCCCCGCCCACTGCCACTTTAACTTACTAATCCGCTGGGCTATGTCGATGACTTTCGTTCGTCTACGGATCTCATCATTTCTAATTCGATCTCGTAAAGAAATTCCGAGCATAGCCCTTTCCATAGCTCGTTGCGTGACCTTCAGCCTTCTTATGAGGCCAATCAATCATCAATTACTCCGTATTTGTTCACTGCTGGACATTGGCCTCCCCAAGGCACGCCTTCGCTAGCTCGCTGGACCGACGATCTGAGGTAGATTGCTGGTAACGGCTGGTTTAGGATGGCCGAAGGTAGAAGTGGCGTGCCATCGATTGTATAGAATATCGGAATAGAAAACCTTCACCTAAAGACTTTGCGTAATCGATCACTTTAGTTTTGTTTTTATCTATTATTCATACACCCTCGACTGCGGGGCCAGAGGAAGCAGTATGAAATTAACTCCGCAAAAACAATCCAGGGATAAATAAATATCTATTGGCGGTTGGTTGGCTTTGGCAACCTTTTGAAGTAAGGTTTTAATAATAATAATAAATTCCACACAACACGATCACTTGTCCTGATCCCAAACTAGGATACTCTGTGCTATGGTAAGGCAAGGATATCACAAACATGAAAATGCACCCAGACTGACCTGAGACCTCCGGCATGCCAACGGTCGTGATACCGCCAGACCAACGAGGCAGTCATACATTTACGGGAATAAAAACACATGTGTAGTACCACACGCCTACCTACAGTCTGATGATGTAGTTACTGTAACGATAATGCCTACATACTATTTCGATTCTGAGATTTCTGCTGAAATAAGCTCGCCATGTACACACTTAATTTTTTTTTATGTTGTGTTTTATCTATGTCTTTTTATGGGTGCAATAAAGTATAGGTATACTATCCGACTTTGGTCGGAAACAAGCTGGCTAATTTAAATTCGGTCTTCACGGCCGACTTGGCGTGGCAATCTATTTATCCCCTCAATTAACTCTGTCGAAAAAGGTTCCCTTTAAACCCTTTCTCACTTCACTTAATCAAACTATAATTAGCTTTATTTCCGCCTCGTGTTATGACAAAAATACACTGGCGTAACTATCAATAGTTGAGGGAGTCCACTACTCCACAAGGTTCCTTAACTCGCAAATGAAAAAATGGCGTTCTAATACAATACAATACAAAAAAATATTGTCATAAAAGTTTGCAAAGGTTGCATTATGGGTGACCAGACTGTCTGTCTGTTTGTTTGTCTTGAGACCTAAGGACCTGAGGTCAAAAACCTAGGACTAGGTAGAAGCGAAAAATGACTGTATTTTGACAGAAATGCCATTTTGTCGTGGGTCCGAAAACGGTATACTAATGTATTGCCAAAAATCGTTTCCCAAAGTATTACTTCCCAAACTATTTTCCGCAAATTATAACTTGGCAAAAAAACATTTCTCAAAACAACTTAAAGCAAATAAACAGTTAGCAAAAGTTATTATGACAAGTTATTGTTTACCAAATAAATACTTGGTCAAAATTCATTTTACCAAGCATTATTCAGTCAAAAGTATCGTTTGGCAAAAACGGCGGTATCCCACGTTTTGCCATATCATAATGTAGGGTACCTATGACTTTTCCATGCACCAACCTTGTTTAAGTTTGACACAAAACTAAGTTTTTTAGTGAAATATTTTTTTTCGCTTTTATATAAAAAAAAAGAACTAACACCCGAAGTTTCAGGATGGTCTTTAGTAGGTTCCATCCTGGAACTTCGAACCTACTTTTGCTTATGTGTACTGACCTAACAAACAAAATGCGAAATATAAATTTAATCAAACAATTATTTGCTATATAACACTTGCCAAAATAAAACGTTAGCATAGTAAACGTTTGTCTTAATAAAACTTGACGCAGTAAAATTATGCGAAATGATAATTTGACCAAATGAGTAAAATGCGAAATGAAAACTTGCTAAAGTTTCATTTGGGAAATGAAACTGATGCCATAAGTTTATTGGGAAGTAAAATTTGGCGAAAAATACTTTGGCTAAACGGCGGTATCCCTCCGAAAACCTAGTGACGGTTTAGTGTTTGAAAAAGGTGACGCTACTGAACTTCGTGGAGCCACTTAAGAAGTGACTCGGTACTGACTATAGCGCCACTAAGGGGTAAGAGAATATTTTCTTTTAACAGGCCAAACAAGTAAACTTAAAAACCAAGAACTCTCCACTGACACAAACAACTGAAACCAGACTAAGCACTAAATAAGACAAAAACTATTCCGCACAAGAAAAAAAAAACAATTTCCAAGCGCACGCCACGTCATTTTGTTTTTCAAAATCACACGTTTACGAACACTTTTCCACACAAAGAATACAATCTGCGAACGCTCGTCAGCCATTTTGTTTTTCTGAAACACATTTCCGCACAAAGAAAATAATTTCCAAACGCGAGTCAGCCATTTTGTATTTCAAAAGCACGCATTTTGACGCGAAACGTCTTCACAGATCTCCTTATGGCCACGCTCTAGGCGGCAAAACCACACCAATTATCCTCATTTAGTGATAATTTAATAAACTTAACTAAATTATAGGCATTTAATTCAATTTAAGGGAACTCACTACTCGCAGGAGTAGGTACGCGATGGCCGGTCAATGCCCTTCCGGTGGGCTCTATTACAAGCAATAGCTTGTGCGTGGCAAACATTCTCTAGATGTAGCCATAGGTATTTATTTTGAATAAGCTCAAATTCAAGAAACATAAAATATTTTTTATGTATTTTACGAGCAGCAATTTATGTATTTTACCGGGATAAAAAGTACCTTATGTGCTATTCCAGACTATAATCTATCTGTGTGCCAAATTTCATCCACCTGTTCGTCCGTACTGGTGTGATTAAGTAACAAAAGTCCAAACTTTACCATTTATAACATTATTATCAAGATTCAGGGGTAACAAAATCCCCATAAAGATCCTAGAGTATAAAGTATGATAAAGATCCGAAACTTAATAGAATGGATAGCTCATATTTTTTTCGCGATTTCAAAGTTTTGCCGTACAAGATTTTATCCCCGAGGGATTTTATTATCCCTATCTTATTAGAATCTTTTATATTTGACTTCCGTGTGGCGCCGGATTAAGAATAACGTCACTCCATTTCCTTCCGTGGATGTTGTAGAAGGCGAGTAAGGAAATCAATTGCCAAGAGACGGGCAGCAGCGTCTTCCTGAGATACCAACCGCATACTGCGATCGCCAACCCACCTGCCAAGCTTGGCGAAACCCCTCAAGGTTATGAAAACTACGAAGGAGGCCTATATTCTGCAGTGAGCGTCAAATGGCTGATGATGATGAGGATATTTGACTTTAAGCCTGTTTAAAATAAATATGCTTACATCAAGAGAATGTTTGCCCGACACATACTGTTTAAAATCTTGTGGTAGAGCGTTGTATAAAATGATCTTATAAAATAAATGGCAATCACCTTGATACACATATTTTTTCTGTATTTAAACGACTTTTGTAACAGTGTGGATACTCCCATGAAAATTGTATCTGGTACAACAACAATAATACTCGGAAAATTAGACTCTGCCAGAGTTCACGCAAAAAAGTTTCACAACTGCTGTAGTAACTTCGATTGCCAATTAAACTTGAGTTACCTCGCGAAAGGTATCTCAAGGTCTTGATAGGTGCGGGGCCAACTAAGGCCCTTAACACGACGTTTTTCTTTCCTCCGATTTCTGGCCGATTTCACGTTGTAACGTTCTAAGATAACCGCGAGTGCACGACATCATTAGTAAAGTAAAAGTAAAGTAAAAATATATTTATTTAAAATTACACAGTTATGAAAGAGAACTTTTTAAGATGCGTGGATATAAAAGAAATTTGCTTAAAATCTAGAATTCAACGACAGCCCCCAAACTCGGCCGAGCCTGTATCTTGGGGACTCTTTTTCAGTTTTAAAATATTAATTACTTTAATAAACGACTGTCTAAAGCACACAAAAAAATTCGTTATAGACATTTAAAACTGAACATGCATTATAATTAAGGCTAATAGCTCCATTACAAATAAGAATTAATACATAAAAAAACATTTTTAGGTATTTTTACAAAAAAGGCCCCACACTAGGACATTGGATTAGCATTCATGCAAAATTCTCACAACGGTCTTAAATGTGTGAAACAACCAATCCGATAATAACGTGCAGTTACGGTTTTATCGTGCAATGTGAAACCGGCCAAATATTCATATTTAAAAAAAATATTCATATTTGGCCGGTTCATAATGGCTTCAGCAGCTATTACAGTAACATATAATATTTATTTTATTTATTTATTTATTATATGTTACTGTAATAGCTGTAGGTTTACATAGATCTAAATAAATTTAAAAAAATTGAGCGCACCGCTGCTGAAGCCATTATGAACCGGCCAAATATGAATATTTTTTTTAAATATGAATATTTGGCCGGTTAATCTGAGATAAGGAATTAGAATTTTATATAACTTGATGTGCAATCGTAAGTACTAAACTTCGCTTAGTGATGAACCTAGTTTAGTTTGAATGGCAAAATTGGCCCTTAGGGACAAGGTAGCGATTAGTATTCATAAACCGGGCAGACCAGGCGGTCTGTCTAACCTTGGTGCAGTTAAAGCTGGTATTTGTGGATCAGGTTTCTATCTGCTAAAGCAATAGTGGTCCGTCGCTTACTAAGCGTCACTAGCTTCTCGTACACTATCTGTTAATTTACCGTTAACAGCTTAGCTGTTACTTGTTTTTTTGTATGCACTTTGTCCGTCTGACAGCCGCTAACATATTGTTAGCGTACGAGAAGCTGGGGTAAGCGATTGCAAGAATATTCGAGTAGATAGAATATTTGAGTCTGCCTCGTTGGTCTATCGGTATAACCTCTAATTACCAACCGGAGGTCGTGGGTTCGATTCCCACTGGGGGCCGCCCTACATTGTACACATGACTTCAGTCTGGGTGAATTTCCACGTTTGTGATGTCCTTGTCTGTTTGCAATAGCAAAGGGTATCCTAGTTTGGGACCAGGACAAGTGATTGTGTTGTGTGGAAGTTATTATTATTATGTATGTTAAATCGTGGCCGTAAAGTCAAATTTGCAAAAGGCCCAAGCGAGTCTCATACTACTTACTCACCTAAGGATTTGAACACGTACCAGGGTTAGAACTGAAGGCTAGCGTTATAAAATGTATATTTTGCGATTTGTTTCCGTATAAGGTGACCAAGCGGTGTTAGTGCGCTCGGGAGAACGTTTGCCTCACATTCAAGGGTTCGTGGGTTCGAATCCCGGTGTGTAACAATGACTTTGTTTTGACGACGACCTCGTGGTGCAGCGGTAGTGCATCTGCATACCATGCGAGAGGTCCCGGGTTCGAATCCCGGCTGGGGACAAAAAAAAAACCCCAGGTCTTGGATGTTTACATGTTTGTGATGTCGTTGTTTCTGGTTCCCACGACACAGGGTATCCTAGTGTGGGGCCAGAAGCAATGTATGTGCCTGTATGTAAATGTTTATGTTTATGATATGTTTAAGTTACGTATATTTGTGAATTTGTAGTAGCAATACCACTCGCTAACTGTGAACGGAAACATCGTGAGGAAATCCGGCTGCCTGAGGTGTTCACATATCTCAGCGGTTGAGATTGCTAAGTCGCGGTGGGCACGCGTGGTGATTAAGCCCATACTCTCTCTCTCTCTCTCTCTCTGTGTGAGAGGAGGCCTGAGCTCTACTGTGAGTCGTATAGACCATACATTTTCACTGGTTTGAAACCCGTAGCAAAATGAACGTGCCTTAACAATAGCTATCAAGTACGCTTGGTTGTACTTTTAAAAAAACTGGCCAAGTGCGTGTCGGGCCACGCGCAGTATAGGGTTCCGTAGAAAGAGTGGATGTTTTACAGAACTAACAACTTCATCAACGTAGTTTTCAATGGATTTTGTATTATATAAAGTTTTCCTTTTATAAGTTGGCCGCGTATTACCTACTCGTTAACTTGTAAAGCCTACTCGCCCTACTCGGACAAAAAATTGCGCTTAATATTTCGCAAACGGAGTGCTCGTCCCTGGATGCAGAGGCGATGTGGAAGATTTATTGGAGCAGAATAAAAAGGCTAGAGGTTCTCGTTGGTAATTTTATTCCGAATCAACAGCCTTTCTTTTCCTTGGTTACGACTTGACACGACACTAGTATAATGATGAATATACAGATGGCGATGTGTGATTTAATTGCAATGATATGAAAAGGTGGCGCTGTCGTTAGACGCGGAGTCCTAAATAATAATAAAAAAAACTTTATTTCTACACCCACATTATTTTTAAACGACCAATCCAACGATACCAACACCGTTGGTTCCCTTGTGGCGAGAAGGAAAAATACCCTGAAAAAATATATTTTTCTATGATTTTATTACCTAGACCTAGGCCGTGGACAGGCAGACGGACGGACATGGCGAAACTATAACGGTTCCTTGTCGACTACGGAACCCTAAAAGGCACTCTCCGAAAATATCTCGACACATACTCGAATCTATGAGAACTATTTGTAGCCAACCAGAGCGGTGCAGGCGTGCCGCGGGTCCGCGGGTCTCTGCTCGGATCCGTGGAGAGGCTGTACTAGTTGTTCGTGAATTTTTTAAAACAAGAAATTTTTACTTCGAAACAAGACTTCTCAATTCATTAATAAAATAAATAAAATAAAAATCTTTATTCAATAAGCAGCGGTTATAGTCTACACACGTCGTTGGGGCTCTGTACTAAGCCGAAACCTGTGTTACAGATACCCCATTCTTCCTTTTGACATTGCTAAGCTTAATGAGTAAAGTACATTTTAAATTCTGTATAATATTCAGATTTACATGAATGCAGAAGAAATTAAAAAATAATATAAACATTAACATAAACATATTCATTCATTAATTTCCGTTCATTTCCGCTGTTTTCAAAACACCCAGATTTCAGCGTGTATAAGCTGCTCTCTTTTAATTTCTGCCTATCATAACTTTGGCGTTTCCGCAATTACTATGTTTACAGAACTGCCGTGGCAATGGAGGAGTCTCTGGATAGCCGCGACGCGGTTGGCGCGGGCGCAGCGGGTTTCGACTCGGCCGCCATCTTGAATGATGACGTCTCGCCCACCACCAGCTTCTGTTATAACATTCCCAATCTCTTCAACGGGTAAAATAATGAAAAATAATCGACTGCCTAGCTGTAAAACATTTTGTCTAACAAAATAGAAGACGTAGGTACGATTCTCGTTGCGGGCCGTATTTGATTACAATGAGCTCAGCCTAGATGTTTATCTTGTCTGGTTACCATATTACAGGGTGTCCTAGCTTGGGACCAGAACAAGTGATAGTGTTGTGTGGATTTTACTATCATACATAGTTGTCGAATAGTGTAAATAATAGCACGTGAATGCGGAATCGAAAGTACGACCACTGCATTGTACAAACGGCTCATCAAGTGACCAACGAGGTAGTCTCCGCGACCGCAGTGCGAGTGGGATTCACAGAAAAAGTATCCTATGTAAAAAACACTTACATGTACGGTGAATTTAATACAAATCCGTTCTGTCTTTGAAGTGAGATTACGTGACAATAGTTCAAACATAAAAAAAACAGATTTGCAGCGTGTTGCAGTAAGTTCCGATGAAAGTACAGCACCTATATAATGGTTTTGCTTAACCAGCTCAGGATGAGTGGAATAACCTCTTTCTCTTCCCAGCTTTGGTCCCAGATGGTGGTGGGGTTAGCTTTCCTTATTTTCTCTCTCCACTTCGCCCTATTCATAACCTTGTTTATCCAGCCTCCGCATTCTGTGAGATCTTTCTTTACTGCATCCATCCACCTAGTTGTCGGTCTTCCTCTGGATCTCCGCCCAGGAGACGTAGTGCTTCGTTATCAATGTAGTCAGTTAAGTTAAGTTTCATAAATATTTATTTGTTAATTTGATGCCGAAGCGAAAGAGATCTGTCAGGATTGTGGCAAGTGGCAGACCCTGGCCTCTGCTCACCTCTTCACTTCAAGCGTGACTTTATTTTATGTTATATTAATTAAACTAAGCGGCCTCCCCCGCCAATGAGACTCGAAATACGTCCATGCAGTCAAAGTCTTTTGGGAATTGGGTATAATTTGCCGGACATTATATACAATTCGCAAGGCACGCCGTGCTTCGCAAGGCACGTTAAGCTGTTGGTGCCGGCTGCCGTCGATAGATGGCAGTCGTTAAGCCAAGTCAGAGGCCTTAGGGCGGCTTGACAACTTCTGACAGTAGACGAGCCACTAGTCTACAAGCCTCCACCAATCCGGACTTGGCCCCCGTGGTGGAGTATGGCCTATACCTTCCTCAGGGAAGAGACCCGTGCCCCTCGGTGGGGACATAATGGTTTGATGATGATATACAATTCCCGGTGTTATTGCTTAAGGCGATCTCTTCCCGACAACATCATGTTTAATTTTTTGATAAACCTTTATCAACCTTGTGTTCCCAGGCTCGGACCAGGTTCGGTGCTCTGCGAGAGGTCCGACGCGGAGGCAGCGGAGCCCTATACCACTGCGGAGCCCTCTGAAGATCAAGTGGAACACCAGCAGTTTGATGATGACGAGGAATACTCTCCTAAGTCCAGTAAGTTCTTCGTTATTTCTAGATGCTAGAATACTTATACTTTTTTCTACCAGTGAGAACTTGTCATTGGCTCTCTGTGTCTATTTCATTTGTAATGTATGTTTTTCATAGCTGTAAGTTTTCCTATTATAATAAAATAAAATAAATAAATAAGAAAAATATGAAGAAGACTAAAGTAGACTAATATTGTGGTTTATGTTAATTTTAATTACGTTAAAGTAATCGATTTTCCTCTTTTTCCCCGTGATGCTACTTTTATTTGCTTATTTTAGCCGGAGGACCTGCAAAGGCGGGGTTTGTTATGAAATAAATTTATTGTAATCAAAATTCTTTCCAGAGATTTAAATTAAAACATAAACACCACTAGGCTTAGGCCCGTGCTCTTTATTAAAAACCTTTTTATGAAAATATAAGAGAAGACAAAGTACAAGAGAATAACAGTAATATAGGGTGTACTTTAATCTCCAAAAAACATCTGAAAATAGGTGAGTTCTATTCGTCAATATGAACCACTGTGACTATGGCAAAATATTCGAAATCACAAAAAAATATCAGATGTTCCATACTAAAGTAAACTGCGACATTAAAATGTATAGGGCATCTGATAACTTGGTTGCGATTTTGAAGTTTTCCCCATAGTTAAAGTAGTTGACGAGTAGAAACCCCTGTTTTCGAATGTTTCTTACACCCTGTATATATACAGGGTTTCCTTGGTTTTCCTCCTATAAGCAGCCTTCTCGCAGGGAGAGAGTATGGGCTTACTCACCACGCGTGCCCACCGCGGATTGGCGATTTCAAGCGCTGAGGCATCAGCTCAGACGCTCAGGTTTCTTCACGATGTTTTCCTTTACCGTTAGCGAGTGGTATCGCTACTATAACTTCACAAATGTACATAACTTAGAAAACAAAGTCATAAGTACATGCCCGCACTGGGAATCGAACTTGGCTCTCTCGCTTCCGAGTCCAATGTTTTACCCACTGGACTACTACCGCGGCAATGTTGTTTAATTGGTACCTGAAACTCTTCTGAAATCATGACCATATATTAAGAAATAAACCTTCATTAATTTGTGTCTAGGCATTCGCGCAACAGCATTCCCGGACTTTTAGTTAGCTGGTCGGTTTCAGTATTTTAAATCTTGTGCCTTTTTTTACAAAAGCTTTTTCGTGGTTCAGGTTCCAAGAGTGACATACCTAAGCGGAAACAACGGAGATACAGGTAAGGATTGTGGCGAGCACCTGTCAACTCTGCGCGCGCACTATAAACTCCAACATTCCTGCATCGCGGAAGCAAAATGTTTCACATGACATACCATAAATATTTTATTTATTTATTTATTTATTTCATAAAACCTACAACTATCATTACAGGGTGGCCTTTTGCGATAGAGAAGTACGAAATACATATCGTATAAATTGAATTATAAATTATTAAAATTACAAATTACATTATAAATTATGATCAATAAAAACATACAAATACAAATTGAAGTAATCTAATTACACATGTCAATACAATACCTACAGCCATAAAAATATTATTAATTCATATAGACTTCATTAAAATGTCAATCATAAAAAATTTAAAATTTTAATTTAAATTTAAATTTAACGTCCGACGAACATCAGTCGGACCGGCCATCCCCAGGCGTACGATCTGTCTGGCGGGAAATTTCCCTTTATAGTGGAAAAGCACGATATCACCCGCTCTTCCCTATAAGGATATAAAAAAACGAAAATGTGTTCGAACATTGGACTGACATACCAACCCGTCTATACACTCCCGGTACAATTCCACTGATAAATAAAATGATTGACGTCAGTTAATTCAAATAACCATAAATTGAATGGCACAGGTGACATTAATAAAAGTAGTGGCAGTAAAAAGGGAGGTTTTGTTTCCATGTTTGTGATGTCGTTACCTGGTTACCAGATGACAGTATCCTAGTTTGGGACCAGGACAATTGATTGTGATGTTTGGATGTTTTTTATTTATATGTAAAAAAGATAGAAGGTAAAGATATATTTTTATTTCGGGCGAAACGTTTGTGGATGTATTTTTAGAGCCTGTGAATAATTGTGTAACAAATAAATGAGCAGAAAACGGTATGAGTTCCATACTAAAAGTCTACATGAAGTCACATTCATTCCAGGACAACCTTCTCGAACGTACAGCTGGAACAGCTGGAGGCCGCGTTCCACAAAACCCACTATCCCGACGTGTTCTTTCGGGAGGAGCTAGCAATGCGGATAGACCTCACGGAGGCTCGAGTTCAGGTATTGAAGTCAATAATTTCTACTCCTCATCATCATCGTGACGGGGGCAAACCTCTGCCCCTGCCCACTGCTGGGCCTTTCCATCCGTCAATTTGTTCACGGTATAAAAGTGGCCTAAGAACCTCACCTGACGGCACTTTATACAGGCTGTGGTTTTGGTAAATGATGCCAGACTCATGTCGTGCGTCGTTTTTGTATCCCCCCACTTACTTATATTGTTGTGGTCCAGTGTGGCAGCTGAGAACAGGATGACGGTCAGTGGGCAGACCAGCAGCCCGATGGTCGGATGATATAGTTGAGTCAACGGAGAGTCTGTGGATGAGGATGGCAAGGGACAGTGGGCAGCGGTGGGCTGATGATGATATTTTTTTTAATAAACATGCTACCTATTACGGTTCAAAAGGTAGAGCCCTTTATCGGTCAGATGGACAGAAGTCGTAGGAATAAAATATAAGTAGATAAGTATCCGCTGGAAAAGGTCTAATACGTCACTTAATTACTGGGCGTCCCTTTACAGCGTATCCTAGTCTGGGACCAGACGAGTAGATGGGCTGGTCACATATGCCGAGGAACCGAAAGTGTATGGGGTGCAAAGGTTTTTCGAGTGGAGACCACGAAGTGGCAAACGCAGCGTAGTATGCTGGTTTGCTGGACCGACGATCTGAGGTAGATTGCTCGCAGCAGCTGGGTGGAGCAGCAGCAGCGAAGACAAAAAGAGGTGCCGTACCTCGAGGAAGGCTTATATCTCACGTAGTTAAAGGGTGTCCCCTTACCATAGCACAGGGAATCCTACTTTAGGAATTTATTGTTATGGATGTTACGTCATGAATGAATGAAGGAATCCACAGAATGCGGAGCTTCGATAAGCGAGTCATGAATAGGGTCCGTGTGGCGCCGGATTAAGAATAGCGTCACTCCATTTCCTTCTGTGGATGTCGTAGAAGGCGACTAAGGAAATCAATTACAAGGAGACGGGCAGCAGCGTCTTCCTGAGATTCCAACCGCATACTGCTATCACCAACCCGCCTGCCAAGCGTGGCGATTATGGCAAAACCCCTGGTTAGGAAAACCATGAGGGAGGCCTGTGTCCTGCAGTGGGTGTCAAATGGCTGATGATGATGATGATGAATAGGGTGAAGTGGACAGAGAAAATAAGGAAAGCTGACGCTACCACCATGTGGGAAGTTGGGAAGAGAGAGGGATGGTACGTAATATTTTTTTATGTAGCCTATGATTAATGTTTTAAGTTTTGTTTCCAGGTGTGGTTCCAGAATCGGCGCGCGAAATGGCGTAAACAGCAGAAATCTAGCTGCGAGTACCCCCGGCCGCGGTCTCCAGGCGGACGCTCGCCCTCCGCCCTGGCGCTCGAGATGAGGGATTTCATCACCATCCCTGGTGAGCAATAACCGTGCAACATAACCACCCCCGCATGGGTAGTATGACCTCGCGAGTCCCGGGTTTTGTGGAGCTGAAATGTCAGAATTTGACTAGGTCTAGTTAGACCTGAGATTTCTGCACTTAGCCACACAGTTGGGCCATTGTACGTGCCAAGCGCTAAGGTATGTAAATACCTCAGACACTGAGGTTTCCTCACGATGTGTGCCTTCACAGTTAGCGAGTGGTATTGCTGCTAGAACTTCACAAATATACGTAACTTAGAAAACAAAGTCATTGGTACATTTTACAACTTAAACTTTCGTAAGCACTGCACATTTTATTTATTGGTTTAACGGTTTCACTTACTTTTATGAACGTCGGGATAGCCGACTAGTGTCGTCCTCATTGGTACATGCCGGGATTCGAACCCACAACCTCCCGAATGTGAGGCCGGCGTTCTACCGCACCGCTTTACCAAAAAGTCGACTATTAGGGTACTGGAAAGTCGCGACTTTTTGATATTTAAAACATGTGAGTCGCCTCTTCGTACTACCAATGGGGCCCCCATTTCACAGAACAACAATTCATTGTTTCTATGACAATTTCATGTACCTAGGTTGCGTAGCCGATTAACCTATAGATTATAAGTAGGAATAATAATAAACTATGATTTTAGTTTTGTGAAACGCGGCCTCAGGCTCGGAATAATTTGGTTTTTTGGGTTTGGTTGGACATAAGCGAGCGAAAGTTTAGGTTCTTGATTCGTCATTGCCTATGTTAAACTCGCTGGCACATTTTAATATATTAAATAATTGTAAAATAATTAATACTTGTAAATTAATTGCTAAAGTGATTAGCAAGTGCTTGTATGTAAATTACTTCAGCCAGATGTCGCTGCCTGTCCGTAATACAGAAAAGTTTTTAAGGAGGTTCGAAATTTCGCTTTCGAAATTGCCCATTAGCTCAGTCGGAAGAGCGCTGGCACGGTTAGCTAGAGGTCGCGGGTTCAAGTCTCGGCATGGGTGGAATTTTGAGCCTTTAAATAGGTTTTGAAAATTGCCCTCAGCACGGATTAGTGCAACAAAAAGAATATAATTAATACTTCTTACAAATGCGATCGATTATAAAATCACGGACATTTTAGATAAGTTTTCTAAGTTGTTGATAGAGAAGCAGTGAGAGAAGTAGGTGTGTTCATAATTTTAGTGGCCATTTCTCTTTCTCAAAAAGTAACTATAGGATAACAACAAAAATTTCCATGATTTCGAACAACATATCTCAAAAATAAGCTCATTATTTTACAATCATAAAATAGTAGATTGTACAACAAGTGCATAAAACGCACCATTTTACTCGAGACGTTTATCCATCCGAGCGAGCTTGCGAGCGAGGATAGATATAAAGTCGAGTGTAAAATGGGTTTTATGGACGAGTTGTACACTCTACTTTTCACTTCGATTGCGAGGAAATGAAACAGCAACATGTAAAATAATTATGGTTCCCGCCAATTAACTTTTTTTTCTTTTTTTTTTCTGTAGGGACGTGACACCTGACTTAAGGTCGTTACATACTGCTCAGTTATAAAAACATTTTCTTTTTATAACTATGATAAGTTGTTGTTATGGCTTAAATACTATACTGATCTACTAAATTGAAAAATAAACAAATATAAAAAATAATAAATGAGACGAAATACAAATTATAAGTTTATTTCATGAAGTTTTATTGTGTACTTTGGCTGTTGGTATCTTTGCCTTGGTCTTAGAATACGAACGAAACGAAATAAAATAAAGAGGTTGTTGTATGAAGTTAAAGATGTTCGTGTGGCTGTTGCAGCGATTGCCTTGGTCTTCGACGAAGATTTTACTTTATGCTCTAGAGCATAAAAAGCGACTTTATGTCGCCTACGCACGACATAAAGACGAACTTTTAGAGCATGAGAAGTGAAAAAATATTTAGACTAGCGAGGAAGAGGTATGGCCGATGTAAAAGCAGCATTAAAGAGTTCTGTCACTTAACATACTTTTAACTGGGGAAAACAATAATTTGAAAAATCTTGTGGTACTGCTAATGAAGTGACTTTACTTTCACTAGCACTGAAATAGCCAACATGTATTTTAATGACACGCTGTGCTCACACATAGTTTATTGTGGCACTCCTAGTGAATAAGTCCATACTCTCTGAAAGAGAAAGACTGCTCTCTGCAGTGGAACTGCTCACAGCTATGCAATATTGCAGTATCGCCGTGTAAAACCTAACTATTCATTAAATTTTTCAGTGTCGTCTCCGCAAATGGTGGCCACCGAAGCATCGAACCAGACTAACACATTCACAGCACAAAAACACAAAAACCAACAACCAGCGATCCATATATCAGCTCTACCGACAAGACAGAACGCCCAAATGGATTTGCCCTCTTTCTCCATACCATTACAGTATAACCTTGGTAGTTTTAGGAGGGTCGATGAAGAAATACACTTTGATTTAGACCCGAACACCTCTGATATTGAACAGCATACACATAACTGGGACGGTCGGATGTTGACGAACTTCAACTTGATGAATACGAAACCGCTTTTGGAGAACCGGGACGGCGTGGTTGGCGAACTGAAGTATGAAGTCAAAAACGAGAACGCGGTTAGCTATACAGAGATAAACACCTCTGTGCAAACAATAGAAGCTGAAGATATTCTAGGAAAAGAAACAGTCAACGAAGGGCAGACGATATCACCAGATTTTGGTATAGAAAGGTTTCAGAACTACGGAAGTGATAGTGATAAAAGATACAGGGAGGGTTTTGAAGGTTCCGCCATCGAAGATCAGAGTAAATGTGACTTTGTCTGTGATAATGACTTTCTATGCAACAAAGATGGCAGCAAAAGGAGTGAGTTTGAACTATTAGATGCCGACAGCAACGTCGGTTTCGAAAATACTATCTAGTTAAATTTGCTTTGATCTAAAAGAAAGTAAGTGCATGAGAAATATTTTAAAATTAAATCCTCCTTTTGTTAGTACGTCGATAAGTATACTTTTAAAAGCTAAGCACATAATATTTTTATTCAAATGTTGATTCTCATTTAATTTTAGTTCAGTGCCTAGGGATAACTTCAGTGTGAAATGAAATCTAGTCAAATGCAATAAGTAAGCAATATTAAATTATCTGTATAATTTATTACAATCAAATAAAAAAGTACTGGAATTTACAACTCTGAACAGTATTTTATACCCCTAGATAAACAGTTAATAAAGGTCGAAAGCACATAATATATACTAAGCAAGTAGATAGATAGATAGATAGAGAACACTTTATTGCACAACCAGGTGAAAGATATTACAAATAGTTTCTTATATCTAATGAGCAAGTAGACAAAACAATATCTTACGAAAGTAGATGGTTCACTTGCAATGAACAAATCGTCGGCTCAGAGGTGAAACTCAATTTGTGGGATAATTTCAGGCAAAATTTACTAAGTGCCAAATGAGTTTCACCTGCAAAGGGATTACAGAAGCTTTGGAGTTAATAGTACATTAACAGTACACCGAGGGGAGAAAACGATCTATTTCTGTTCGACAGTATGCTTAAGCCCGATGTGCTGAGGGAAACTCGAGAGTTTAAAGGAGGCTTAAAGGAAACTCGAGAACCGAAATAGGACTTTCTCCCGAGTGATACGTAGCGCTTTATACTACGTCTACGAGGAAAATAATATTATTAAGGGGCCACTTTTTCAACAGTCAGATAAAACTAAACTGGAGAATAAATTGCATGCTGTCACTGTCTAAATCATACGACAAGACAGTGACAACATGAGTTTTATTCTCCAGTTTAGTTTTATCTGACTACCCACCTCTTTTTTCTAATTATTTGATATAAAACTTTTTGAGATTTGATGTTTGTGTTTTTTTTTATGTTTGCTGCTAAAAACAAAAGAACGTTAGCAGGGCAGGAAAGGATTTTCATACAACATTCCTGCCCTGCTACGGAGGGCAGGGCAGGAATTCCATATACCTTCGTTCCCGCCGCACATTTATAAGGGAGAAATGACGAACTTTGTAACCCGTTTATGAACTAGCAATGAGACACTTTCGGAGTGGGTGTGGTATAAAACAATATCACTTAAGAACGTAGATGGTTTACTTGCAATGAACAAATAAAAAGGCTACAATAATGCAGCCTATACATACACGCCCCCCTGTAGGGCACTGACCTTCTATCAGAGAGAGAGAGAGAGAGAGAGAGAGAGAGAGAGAGAGAGAGAGAGAGAGAGAGAGAGAGAGAGTATTGGCTTACACTCGTATTCCAAGACGTTCCTCAAAGTCTTCCTCGGCTCCACTCTTCTTTGCCTGAGGAAAACGGTATTATAAAATGTCAAAGATTTCCTCCACTCGAGCAAATTTCTCACTCGAGTCGAGTAATAACTGTCAAAGCTACCTCAGTACCTACGTTGAAACCTCCTTCAGAAGGAAAATCAGTGGTTTGTGAGGTTCTCAAAAGATTTCGTATGCTTACATTGATCTGATTTATGTATAATAATGACGATGTCTAAGATGACAACCGGTTTCACGCAAGGGCGGTCTACGACGGATGCTGGTGTCACATTAGTTAAACATATATTTAGTGCATGGGAGGATCGGAAGGATGCTATAGGTGTTTTCTGTGACTTGTCGAAGGCATTTGACTGCGTAGACCATAAAACACTTCTCTTAAAATTAAAACACTACGGAGTGAATGGGAGGAGCTTAAAACTTATGAGATCATATTTAGAAGGGAGGGTTCAAAAAGCTGACATAAATAGGACTAAATCATCCGGGTCGGAGGTTAAGATGGGAGTGCCACAGGGATCTATTTTGGGGCCGTTCCTTTTCCTCGTATATGTAAATGATTTGCCGTTCATGGTTCAAAATATTTCAGAGATAGTATTGTTTGCAGATGACACGTCACTTATTTGTAAGATTAAGAGACAATAAAATGACCTTGCGGGTACAAATAATGCTCTCTCTAAGGTACTATATTGGTTTACTTCTAATAACTTATTATTAAATTCAAAAAAGACAAAATGTATAAAATTTACACTACCAAATGTCAAAATGGTTGACAGCAATGTTATATTGGGGAATGATAAACTAGACCTTGTAGAAGAAACTGTATTTCTGGGTATCACAATTGATGCAAAGCTTCAATGGGGTCCTCATATAGGAAAATTGGCAAATAGGCTCAGTTCTGCAGCATACGCAGTTAAAAGAATCCGGGAACTAACTGATGTCGCAACTGCTAGGCTTGTTTATTTTAGTTACTTCCATAGTATTATGTCCTATGGTATACTACTGTGGGGTCGGGCTGCAGACATTGAGACCATCTTCGTCCTGCAGAAGAGAGCGATCAGATTCATATATAAGCTAGGCAATAGAGATTCGTTAAGAGATTTCTTTAAAGAAACCAACATCCTAACAGTTGCTAGTCAGTATATCTATATATATGTATATGTCGTGGCGAGCGAGGCTTCCACAATCGTGTAAACAAAACAGAGATGTCCATAGATTACTTGAACGAAACGTCAAGCGATGACAGCTGTCAAACATCGCTTGGGTGTGGTCCGCTTTTTGTCTGTGGTAGTCTTAGTCTGTGGCAGGTTTGTTTTGATCTGGACATTACGTTTTTGACAAGACTACGAGTCGAAAGAACGGAACTCGCCGCGTTTCCTAATCTAACATTATTGTGACAATCCCTGTTACTTAAGCTGTGTAATTGTTGATTTAGATTAAACCTAGTTAGTAGAAGACGACTGACGAGTTATTTCGAAGCTCCACCAAAATGGCTGACGACAGCATCGAACATGAATTGCGCCCGGATCCTGGCCCTGAAAGTCCCCCCCCGTCATATATGTATGTTAGGAAAAATATCAGTGACTTTAAAACTGTAGGTAGCCAACACAATGTAAATACTAGAAATAGACATAAACTTTCGTTCCCAAAATTTAGGCTGGCAAAGGTTAATACATCCTTTATGGGGCATTGTATACGTTTCTACAATAAGATCCCTGAGGATATAATAAGCTTGCCAGAAACGCGGTTCAAAAAATGTGTGAAGCGCACTTTGTGCCAAAAAAGCTACTATAACATTAAAGATTATTTAGATGACAATGATGTCTGGAATTAAAGCCAGTTCAATGCATGAGTTTTAGAACATTTATATAAATCCTGTAAATTAAGGACTTGAAAAGACTAAGTTTGGAGTTTTTTTGTCCATTTTTTCTCCAAAATGATCTAGATTTTGAAATGGACACCTAGTTTAACTTGTAACGTTCATTAAGTCGCAGTTTCTGTGCTACTTTGAATAAAAAAATTTGATTTTGATTTTGATTTTTTGATTTTGAAATATTTTAAGATGTAGTAGTGTTATATCGTGTTAACTAAAATAAAAAAAAGAAGCCTCAGAATAACTTTCCTTCACACGAGTCATTATTTGAATAGTGATTTCTTTTATTTTTAAAGAGCCTCTAAATGCGACACATCGATCACATCGCTATTGCCAACATAAAAAAAACCAAATTCTCACTCGAGTTACACAACATTGATTGGTTGCACTCACTCGAGTACACTCGAAATACTGACTGAAAATACTACCTGAAAGAAATGCCTACACTCTCTCCTCGAGTCCCCATCCCTTGAGCACTGAGTCGAGGAGACTGAGGAATGTCTTAGAATACGGACGATAATCATTAGGCGTGCCCACCGCGGATTGGCAATTTCAAGCACAAAAAGCTAATTCGACTCTATCTAACCAGCTCACACAAAAGTACGAATGTAAAAATTTATAGACCCTGCTGCAGTCAATAGCACATCGACCTTCACATTTTAGTTGCAAAGTCGCCCGTAACGTAACTAAGTAGAGTGCACGCATGTACCTAGAGGTTGTTATGTTGTCTGTCCAACATAACAACCTCTAGGTATATGCGTGCGTGTGGGTTGTCCAATCAAAGTTTAAGTTGTCCAACCAAACTACCGTTTGCAAAATTTCACGTTTCTCGGCTCTCTTTTGACTCTCTTACCACCAGCCGATTCAATGTTTTGCTGGAAGAAACCTCTCGCGGAGATAAGCTCGCCTTTGTACATGTGTTTGCTTATGTCATATTTCCTGTACTGTGTGTGCAATTTTCTTTGTGTCTGTTAAACTGTTTCCTACGTGGCCCTAAATATCGGGTTTAATATTTGAGGGACTTCTGTCGTATCGTAGCCAAGCGGAGTAGACCAGGTAAGTGATTATTTATTTTAATGCGTTCTGAAATGAAAAATAAAAGAAACGCAAATGTTTCTCTTTGGATTACCCGATGCGATAAGGGTATTGCTTTATTGCCATCGTAAGCAGTACGTTTCTTTCAAGCCATTTCATGCCTTTGTTAACCGAAATTAGAGGCTAGACTAGACCGCGGTGTGGTTAGATAAGTATTATTTAAATGAAAATAGGTTTGTGACTTTTAGCTTGAAATTAATAAGAGGGCATGAACTCTTGTGGGCTTTGATCTTTGTTGTGTGAATTGTGAATATTGTGAAACCAAAAGTCGTAATGGTTACAAATATATATTCATACATTTTGATTAGAACTCCTGTTGTACACACCAGAAAATAAATACATTAAAGAAAACCGGCCAAGTGCGAGTCGGACTCGCGTACGAAGGCTTTCGTACCAATATCTATACAACATTAGACACAGAGATCTAGAAAAATCGGCAAAAAATTATGTTTGTTGTACGGGAGCCCCCCTTAAATATTTATTGTATTATGTTTTTAGTATTTGTTGTTATAGCGGCAACAGAAATACATCATCTGTGAAAATTTCAACTGCCTAGCTATCACGGTTCATGAGATACAGTCTGGTGACAGACAGCCAGACAGACAGACAGACAGACGGACAGTGAAGTCTTACTAATAGGGTCTCGTCCCGCACCCTTCGGGTACGGAATCCTAAGAAGGCTTACATATCTAAGTTACTCGTAGTTATCCTATGGTGCTGTCGTAATGGAATATTGTGGAATCCAAGTATTTAGAAAGATAGATAATATATAGGTAGATGTGCATGCAGCAAGTAATGAATGTTGATGAAGTGAAAGTTGCTTGTTAGGATCGTGGCAAGTAGCAAACTTTGGTCTCTATCTACCCCTGCGGGATATAGGCGTGAGTTTGTGTTCTGTTACGTTTTAGATGAAAAGAAAGAGACCACTTTATTGCGTCATATTTCAACACAATGTGCATTAAATAAGAAAATGTAAACACTAAATACTATTACTTTATGTTCATAATTTTAATCTTTCTCACTAAGTAATCTCCTTCTCACTAACTACTCCGACTTCTAAATAATCACTAATCTTATCTTACCAACTACCAATCAAATTCCTATAAAAGACGCGCTTTGTATAAAATAGCAAAGACGCACTAAAACACCTAACCGATAATCTAAGAAAAAAACTGAAGTAAATGTACAAATTAACTCAATATGATCACAAGACAATAGAGTACAAAGAAAAAAAAACACATGTGCATTTTCTTGGGTCTAAGCGATAATTAGTATACAATTGGCTGTCTTATTACTTTGAGCGATCTCTTTAGACAATCTTTGGATGCATCACATTTTAAAAAGAATGTAATTGATAGTCAATAGATGGATGTACATAAATAGATCGCTAACTGTGAAGGAAAACATCGCGAGAAAACCTGAGTGTCTGAGCTATTCACATACCTTAGCGCTTGAAATCGTCAAACTGCGGTGGGCGCGCGTGGTCATTAAGCCCACACTCTCTCCCTGAGAGAAGGCCTGTGCCCTACAGTGTGACGTATGTAGGATGCTTATGTACCTAAATAGATAACGGAAATTCTTTACTATCCATGGAAGTTTATCTTTTTAGCCTATATAGATCGGGCTTAGTATAGTCAAAATAGTAAAAGCTGTAAACGAATGAATGGAAACCTTTAACTTAACCATACTAAGTTGGGCACAGATCTGTGTCGCGGCAGACGAGTGGTTAAAAGCCAACAAACTGCACCGCAGCTTGGCGACATTTTTTAAAAAAACTGAAGTTTTTTAAGTGTGAACAAATAAAAAAAATATCCATACCACTTCTCAGGCTTTCTCACAGAGAACGAGGCAACAGGTTCAATCACTACTTTGATTACCGCGGTAGGCGTGACGAGCTTGTGCCCAGCAGTGGGCTCGATTCATGGGCTAGATTGATGGATGGACTACTAATTTGAATGTATCAAGGAAAAACAATTCCTACGAAATACAACCAAAATTAGCGAAATCAGTGGCAACAAATCGTGCCTTAACCTGTTAGATTATTACCTTGAGAAGACCAATAAAAAACTATTTTTATGGTTGCCCGAACGGGTCCTTTAGAATTCTACAGATTAAATTAAATCCAAAATCGTTGTCAATTCATAAGCATCGGTGGAATCGATACAGTCTACAACAGCCCCCTATAGGGGAAAACTATTTAACCCGGCAGGTGGCAAGCCCACTGGGGCCGGATTTGTCCCCAATTCCGAGCCTGGGTAAACCAATTAACTATTAAAATGTTACCTTCTAATATCCCCTTAATCTACCTAAATCTCGGACGTGTAGAATAATAAGTCGCAGAGGTACCTAGTCGCTTCTTTCGTCTATCTAGTCCAATCCGTGTTAAATTTTCGGCCACTGCTGGACATAGGCCCCTACATATCGCCCAATGTGAAACCGGCCGTTCCTGTGGGGTCGGACAAGCAAATAAATTATTAATAACTCGTGCGCAATCAAAATGGGATAGAACATTGCCGAATATATTACTTTGTTACGAAAATGTCGACTCAGGGTTTTGAGTCCCTAGATCCTGAAAAACTGTGGCCTTTGCATCTACGTAATGAGATGATTTATACAGCGTCCAGTGGCACCTTCACTCACAATAGATGGGTGAAGGGACCACTTGAACGCTGCAGTGCCTGGGACATTGTTTTTTAGATGGAGTAGGCTTGCCCAGCACCTATGCCATCCTGACAGCTTAGTAGGTCTAGTCCACAGGAAAGACAAGTCAATACGTACGGAGCCAACCGAGCCGCGGGTTTTGAACTTATCTTAGAGGTAAGTTTGCCTTTGTAACAATGCTATGTAATAAATTCTCTAATTTATGATATGTCATAAAGAATATACTCATCATCAGCCATTTGACGCCCACTGCAGGACATAGGCCTCCCTCATGGTTTTCCTAACAAGGAGGGGCTTTGCCATAATCGCCACGCTTGGCAGGCGGGTTGGCGATCGCAGTATGTGGTTGGAATCTCAGGGAGACGCTGCTACCCGTCTCCGGGTAATGTATTTCCTTAGTCGCCTTCTACGACATCCACTGAAGGAAATGGAGTGACGCTATTCTTAATCCGGCGCCACACGGTTGAATATACTCGTATATATGTTATTATCAGTTGTTTTTTGACACATAGCTTGTTGAACTGGGCGGAGCGTGGACTGAATCAATCTAATCTCATTTGATCAATTGCTACTTTCTTACTTCTCTTTCTTCATGCACTCGCTAACGGTGAAGAAAAACAATGCTCTTGAAATTGCTAATCCGCGATGGTCGTGTTTAACTTTTTGTGCATTAGAGAAAGGTCTGAAACATAAAAGCCTGCTTTTGCTTACGTGAGTGACATAGAAATTTAAACGAATCTGAATCTAAACAAAAATGAAGGTCAGTTGTCTGTTTCACCAACTACGAGTACAGCACGTGATGAAATCAAGACTCGACATCAAAACTAACTTTCTGTTCCTACTTACTCAATGCGCTGGAGGCAGTCAGCGGTCAATAAAACGGACGTAAACACCCCCCAAGCGGCGGCAAAGGTGGGGGGCCCGGGGGGACAGGGGGCGGAGAAATAGGAGTATTTTTAAAAGCTAACCACTGCTTATTATGAGGCAGTTCCTTGGAGCAATCACGACATCGGCCCTGTTGGTCCGCCGCGGGAGGAGCTGATAAGAACACTGGTTTTTGCACTTTCTGCTAAAGGCTGTACTTACGTGGAGCGTGCTGTCTCACTCGCACAATTTAACATTTTTTGTGATTGTAATAAAATAATGTGTGGCGCCGGATTAAGAATAGCGTCACTCCATTTCCTCCCGTGGATGTCGTAGAAGGCGACTAAGGAAATACATTGCCAGGAGACGGGCAGCAGCGTCTTCCTGAGATTCCAACCGCATACTGCGATCGCTAACCCACCTGCCAAGCGTGGCGATTATGGCGAAACCCCTCATGGTTATGAAAACCACGAGGGTGGCCTATGCCCTGCAGTGGGCGTTAAATGGCTGATGATGATGATGATAAGAATACATGGCCGATGGGGCCGAAAAGTTTTCGAATGGAGGCCTCATATCGGCAAGCGCAGCAGACAGATGACCTCATCCAAGAGGATGGAAGACGCTGGATGCAAGCCGCTTCCAACTGGTCTTTTTGGAAATCCATGGAGGAGGCCTATGTCCAGCAGTGGACTTCTTGTGGCTGAATGATGATGATGAAGAATATTTTTGATGAAAATGGTCTGGGGGTTTGATGGATAATTGAAGTGCGGATATCCTGCCACTTGGATGAGGACATCTGTCCATCTTGTGGCTGGTCGTCTTACGCTGCGCTTGCCGATATGTGGTCTCCATTCAAGAACTTTTCGGCCCCATCGGTCATCAGTTCTGCGTGCTATGTGCCCCGCCACTTCAACTTACTAATCCGCTGGGCTATGTCAACGACTTTCGACATAGCCCAGCTGTCTCATCATTTCTGATTCGATCTCGTAGAGAAATTCCGAGCATAGCCTTTTCCATAGCTCGTTGCGTGACCTTGAGCTTTCTTATGAGGCCCATAGTAAGAGGCCACGTTTCAGTGCCATAAGTCATCACTGGTAACACACACTGGTTGTATAATTTTGTCTTGAGCGATTGAGATATATTAGACGAAAATACTTTTTTTACATTGACTGCAGGAAAAAGCCACAAAATAATACGAGTTCTTTATTTTCAGCTTTAAATCAGCCTTGGAGCTCTAATAACTTATATTTTTAATAAAAATACGTTTTGCTTTAGGAGAGGTTTAAAGAGTTCCAATCGTAAAACAGTAAAGTCGTAAGAAATCGATAGGCTCTCCAGATATTCCTGTTAAGATCTAAGGCTGCTGTTACGTACGGTGTAGTATCAGGGTAGTTTTCACAAATGTGTGTGATGTTAAGGACATTTTAGATATGGTTTAATTTTTGTATGCCAACGGTGTTAGTTCCGCGCGGCACCGGAACCAGAATAGCGTCACTCCAGTTCCTTCCGTGGATGTCGTAGAAGACGACTAAGGAAATCAATTACCAGGAGACGGGCAGCAGCGTCTTCCTGAGATTCCAACCGCATATTGCGATTGCCAACCCGCCTGCCAAGCGTAGCAAAACCCCTCATGGTTATGAAAACCACGAAGAAGGCCTATGTCCTGCAGTGGGCTTCAAATGGCTGATGATGATGATGATGATGAACGGTGTTAGTCATAAAAAACACAGTTCCTCTACAACATTCCTCAGATGCAGTCTCGTGGTAAATCTTTTCCTTTATCATAGATAATTTAAGCTGCATTTGAGGACGATTTTAAAGAAACGTATCTGATAGTTTTTAATTGCATCAGGAGTTCATAATTTAAGTGGCCATCACTATTGAAATGTGCGAGCGGGGGTGACGCCAGATGTAAATGCAGCCTTAAAAGCAGCATAAAGTTTTCATGCCATAACTTCGACTCTAACATTTATAATGCGCTTTTCGACGTTTGTTTAGGTACCTCATTAATTTATGCTCACTTCAAACGGGACCCTATTACTAAGACTTCACTGTCCGTCTGTCTGTCTGTCCGTCGGTCTGTCTGTCTGTCACCAGGCTGTATCTTATGAACCGTGATAGCTAGGCGGTTCAAATTTTCACAGTTGATGTATTTCTATAGCCGCTATAACAAAAAATACTAAAAACAGAATAAAATAAATATTTAAGGCGGGCTCCCATACAACAAGCGTATTTTTTTGCCGTTTTTTGCTTGATATTAATAACGGCAACAGGTAGATGTTCAAAATATTCACAGAATATTTAGTTCTATGTTCGCTTAAAAAGTAAACGATTAAATTAATATAAAATAAGTATTTACGGGGGGCTCCCATACAAAAAACCTTGATTTTTTGCCGTTTTTTCCCGATCTTTATGTCTAACGTTGTACGGAACCCTTCGTGCGCGAATCCGACTCGCACTTGGCCGGTTTTTTTATATTTTTTCCCTAAAAACCTTATTCATAGTTTAAATATTACGAACATTAAAGAAATTCAAGTAGGTAATCAGCCATATCGGTCCAGTTGTGAAGTCGATACGATTACCAATTTCTTTTCCTGTAGACAAATTAATTGCTTTGAATTTAATGTTTAGTATGATACCTTCCACGCACTTATCTCGGTTCCAAACTAAGATACCAGTGGCGGAACCATAGGGTGGTAGGGCTGGCAAAATGCCACGGGCCCCCGACCTGAGGGGGCCCCGAACTATGAGGCCGCGAGCTCGGAAGTAACTTAACATTTTTGACTAAAATTTGTGACAATTATAATGTTTATATATGAGTACTTCAAATCAATTAAAGGTCAATATACTACAACTAAAGACCATACATATATTTTTTATTTTTACCGGGAGGGTTCCATCCAATAAATTTGCCACGGGCCTCAGACGGTATAGTTACGCCACTGTAAGATACCCTACCCTTCCATGGAAATACATCATAACGGAGGCCATTTGTAAAAATCAAGTACCTACGGTGGTCTCCTGCGGGAATCGACCCACGATCTCATTTAAGCACTCAACCGTGGTAAGCGCTAGACCAAAGCGGTATTCATGTTCCATTTTCGTATGTAGTTTCAGTGCGAAATAAGACCAATGTTCTTAATCGTTTCCGAAGGCTGTCATAGCATGCGTGCTGGCCGTTGGTAGGGTCCCTGTGACGTGTCCGCGTGCAGCCTTCCAGCCGACAATAACGTATAATATTTCCTTCGCTAGAACCTACTCCAGTGAGCGTAAAAGGTCCTTCTACTTATCAGTGGGCTGGCCACTCCGAAGAACCGATAAGCAATTAGGGTGTAAAGGTTGAGGGGTGTAGGGACACATTTTGCATAAAGTTTTGGTAGAATAGGATAGAGAGCGGTGGTAGCCTAGTGGGTAGAATGTTGGACTCGGAAGCGAGAGACCCAGGATCGATTCCCAGTGCGGGCATGCACCTATGACTTTGTTTTCTAACAAAGCTAAATCTTAAACCATTACTTCTGTGCTTTGCTAGCTTATTGCTAGTAACATCGTACAGTGATTTAATGGTGACCTCTGGACTTCTATAACTTGGTTGGCGTCGTAGTTCATCATGTTTGTTGTCAACGTAAGTCGTAGGCAGGTCAGCTTCACACGAAAATAAAAACCTGTAACGTGTTTTTGCATATTTATGTTTATAATTTATTTTTATTGTGGAGCACTTAGACAAGGCGAATTCGCTCTCCTTATTATTTTGTGATGTTTCAAGAAATAATACCGCCATAGTTTCAGACTCAAATTGTTCTTTTTACCTTAACAAAAATATCGCTCGCTTGGTGTAAATGAACTCGAACAACTTGGTGGAATGAGGAAGTAATTTTTGGGTTCATACGAAGCAAGGAAGTAATGTTTGGGTTCATACCAAGCAAACGAAGACTTGAATTAAATATTATCACGCTTTTCCGAAGGGTGGTCAAAACTACTGATACTTAAGTAGATAAGTAGCCAGCTAAGTCTCTAATTACTATAATTAGTAAACTCAAATCGTGAAAATATTTAATTCAAGTCTTCGCTTTCATACCTCCAACTATACCCTATTGAGGTCTAATCCAGTTCAGTCCAGTTTGGTCCCGAAAAGTCCAGAAAAAGTAACATAACCACAGGTCCCGAGACCGCCTTTAGCCGGATTTCCTCACTAGATTCGGCCATAAAAGTGGCCCATAAAGCAATGTTAAGTACATAAATTAAGTTAATGGCTCCCCCATACGGTTCGCAAGTTCAGGGCCAGCTCATGACCCTATAGCTGAGTACAAAGTTATTTTATGGCTTATCGGCCTTCCTAGGTGAGAATAATTGAAACTCTCGTTTTGTTCACTTTTCTTTTTCTCCCTTGTTTCAGTCCGAAGACTATATAAAACAGATTCTATTTGGACTATGAAATTGTCTTGACCCGAGGTCAACTGTTATTCTGTAAATATAAGCATTAAAATGTGTAAATTATTTTGTTAAATTCCGCCAAAATATCTGTAAATATTTATTTCTTTATGTACAATAAAGTGTAACGTATTACGTATAGAGTATAAAGTATAAATTATAAAGTAATAGGGGTTAAAGTATGAAATTGCCGTTTTATTGCAATAGGTTCTTTGAATTGACATAGAATCTTCATGGTTTGAGGTTTTCGAATGAAACTTTTTTCAAATGGTTTCTATGATGTTCTTTTTTTAAAAAATGTGAAACATTTGAATATCGACTTTCAATTGTTTTTGTTATTCAATTTAGACAAGAAAGATGGATACTGCGAAAATTCGAGTGATTTTTGAATACGAGTTCCGACGCGGAACTAACGCGGCAGAAACAGCCCGCAATATCAATGCTGCGTTTGGAGAGGGGTCTACTAATGAACGCACCGTGCGATTTTGGTTTAAACGCTTTCGTGATGGAAATTTCGACTTAAGAACGAGCCACGAGGAAGACCGCCCACACAGGTGAATAACGATGAATTAAGAGAGATAGTGGAAGCCGACCCTAGTCAAACTAAACAGGAATAAGCGGCATGGTTTAACGTTACCTTACCCACAATATTGACTCACTTGCGTCAAATCAATAAAATAAAAAAATACGAAAAATGGGTGCCTCATAATCACTCGAATTTTCGCAGTATCCATCTTTCTTGTCTAAATTGAATAACAAAAACAATTAAAAGTCGATATTCAAATGTTTCACATTTTTTAAAAAAAGAACATCATAGAAACCATTTGAAAAAAGTTTCATTCGAAAACCTCAAACCATGAAGATTCTATGTCAATTCAAAGAACCTTTTGCAATAAAACGGCAATTTCATACTTTAACCCCTAATATATAGTGTACAGTATAAATTAAAGTAACAGTCGATAACTCTTCTGTAATCCCCATACAAAAAAGTGATCTTTTAACGTTTCAAGTATGAAACTTGTGGCGATTATAGATAGAACACTGTATTGTACATAAAAACGTAAATTTCACAGATATTTCTTAAAGAAATCACTAATAGTGATCTCTTCCAGTCGACCTTTAAATGGATTGGAAGTAGGTGTACAAATAGAGAAAAATTACAATATTGTAGCAGTTTGTTCTGGAGATCAACTCAGCACTACATACTTTCTGGAACAGAATATCTTGGACGGTGAAGCCGTTTGCAAACCTCTCCTTGGGTTTTTTTTTACCTTTCCTTTTTAAAACTACCCTGCTATTACTGTTTTTTTGTAGCCTATATAATGTCCCACTGCAGGGCACAGGCCTTCTCTCAGAGAGAGAGAGTATGGGCTTAATCACCACGCGTGCCCACCGTGGATTGGCAATCAAGCGCCTGCTGCTTGCTTGTTTACTGTTTAGTACCCAATTACATAATGACTCTTTAACGGGCACAGTTCCTATAAATTTTTCATTGGCTTTGGACTTTATTTCAAAGTAATAAGGTTCAATTTAAGGTGGCCACTATTATGCTATTGCCTGGTAAAGGGTTAAATGATATTATGACTGATGCAACTGTTATTATTATAATGGTACTTTGAAGAATAATAAACTATGTACCTATTAAGTTAGGTATATTTCTCAAAATCATGACAATAGCTCAGTTACTACAGTTTAAAAACAAATTTAATTGCATTTCAGAAATTGTCAAATCGGACATACGAGGAAGTCTTGTAGCTTCATGTACGTACATTTTCATGCATTAAGTACGTCTTTGTATGAAAATTGTTTTCTGTGCAATAAAGAATTTCATAATAACGATATCACGTTAGTGGCTTTCACTTACAAATACAGAAACATCGATTGGACCCTCTAGTTGTCTCGTTCGGTTAAGCCCTTGATTGCATCGCTCCCATCTCCCATCTCCATCTCCATCACTCCCTTTATGTCGCATGTGGCGGTTTCCCGAAGGGCTAGCGACTAGGGTTGCCAATCTCATACAACGTGTTATTGAACGAAAAATCTTTTGGGTTGCTAATGTTAAGCACATTAGCAACTGTAGCAGTTCTTTAACCGCACAAGTTCAGAAGGTGGGTTCGAACATGAAAAGTATGTATTTGAATAATGACACGGATAAATTGATTTACAAGAAAGATTGCTCAGCAGGTGACACAATAATAAAAGTTAGAATTCGAACTACTATTCTCAGAGAGTTTCGGGGGACAACGCGCTGGACTCAGTCGTCCGCGCATGGTCGTTGGCGTTCTCTTACTTTGTTACGCAAATGTCGACTCAGCGCTTTGAGTCCCTAGATCCTGAAAAACTTTGTCCTTTGCATCTACGAAATGAGATGATTTATACAGCGTGCAGTGGCACCTTCACTCACACTAGATGGGTGAAGGGACCACTCGGACCGTGCAGTGCCTGGGACATTGTTTTTTAGATGGAGTAGGCTTGCCCAGCACCTATACCATCCTTACAGCTTAGTTGGCCTAGTCAAAGACAAGACTAGGAAAGACAAGTCAATACGTGCGGAGCCAACCAAGCCACGAGGGTCCTAACGATGTTTTCCTTCAAGGTTAGCGTGTGGTATTGCTTCTACAAATTCGTAGATGTACGTAACTTTGAAAATAAACAAAGTCATAGTTACATGCCTGCATTGGGAATCGCACCTGCGTCTCTCGCTTCCGAGTCCATTGTTCTACCTAACGGTCCTGAAAAACAGTATCAATAATTAAACCACCTAGCTACCAAAAACTATTTATATTTCATACTGTCCTGAAACTTGACGCGGTCTTTTTGTATTATGTTTTTTAGTCATTTTATATAAACAAAAAAGAAAATGTGTAGTTATACCTTAAATCCCGTCGTTTCGGCAACGTTGCAGTTGCTGTGACAGAACTGTTAAATGTATGTATTTAGGAGCACCGTGAGTCTTTAACATTCTATCTTTTCACTTCTCATGCTCGTAAAGCTCTACTTTAAGTCGTGCGTAGACGACATCAAATCGCTTTTTAAGCTCTAGTGCAAAAAGTAATTTTTTCTTCTAAAACTAAGATAATGAGGCTCAACAGCTATACAGAATCAAAATATATTGCACAATTTAGTTGAGCAGTAAAATATCGTGGAATACTGAAACTTGTTTTATTTTATTCTTGCTATAATTATTTGAATTCCGTTTGTTTTCTATAATTAAATGATGAAATCAAATAAAATAGGAGTTGATTGTTGTTTAAAAATGCGCCGAAATATTTTTATGACTTGGCAGAAAACAACTAATCTAAATCTAAATTCCCATAGTAAAAAAATTTAAATAAAAAATAAATACCGGCTTCGAAACACTACAGCACTAAAAAGTTCTAAATACTTCTACAATACCTACATGTATAAATACTTCTAATTATTTAAATTATTTCTAACTTTTTAGTGCTGTAGTGTTTCGAACTCGGTTTTTATTTTTTATTTAAATCTTTTTATTTTTAAAACTTTTTGAAACATTCGATTTTTACTAAATGATGTGCCCTTAGGCTTTATTTCCTGCTGCCCATTGAAGAGTTCCGTTCTCCTACTCTGAAAGTCTTCAACAGATCTTCACCAAATTAAAATGGGACTAATGGGACGTTATATCTGATCGAACAAAACAAGAATTGTCGAAATCGGTTGATATTTGACGGAGTTATGGAGGAACATAGGCAATATATATATATATATACGCGTCGAATTGATAACATCCTCCATTTTTGAAGTCGGTTAAAAAAAACCAATTATAAATAAATTGGCGGGAATTGGTGATCTTTTACGTTCTTTTACTGTACGACGATGTTGTTGCCCGAATTTTTCCTCGCAATCGAAGTGAAAAGCAGAGTGTATAACTCAGGCCTAAATGTCCATTTTTGTTATCCTCGACTATATCCGTCCTCGCTGTGCGCGGATAAATTGCCTCGGATAAAAATGGATCGCTTTGAGCCCTTGTTGTACAATCTACTATTTTGGTGAGTTATGTAGCTCTACAATTATTATCAACTAGATGACCCCGTGAACTTCGTATCACCGACGTCAACCGTGTTTTTTCTTCTCACCGTTTAAACCTTCCGTGGACTTCCACAAATATATAAAAACAACAATTAGCCAAATCGGCCCAGCCGTTCTCGAGTTTTAGTGAGACTAACGAACAGCAATTCATTTTTATATATAAAAGATTATATAAATGGGATTTCTTTCCTATAAATTACACTGCTGGGCTTAAACAACACGCGTTCCCACCGCGAAAAATCTTATAACACGTTAAACATGCATCTAAGAAATAGTTAATATCTTCTGTGTTGGCAACCCTACTCCGACCCAATTTCAGTCACACTTTAGTTTGAGAAGACTTAACCCGCGGGTCAATAAAAGAAATTGGTTCGTTTTGACTCTCCGTGACCTCAATTAAATTGGAGATTATTATTTTATCCAACTGTCTTCAGATATTTTCCGCAAGTATTTAATTTTATTTATTGGCGGTGAAGTTCATGTCTATGTTGTCTATCATTCTTTAAGGGCTCTGTTACAGAATGTAGCATTTTTAGTGATTGTAAAAAGCCTTTCGGCCGCTACCGCAACTGAGTTTCGTAACCAGGTGCGAAAGAAGAATGAAAACTCCTTGTTCGCAACCAGTTGCGAAAGAATACCTTTTATTCTTCGTTCGCAACTATAGGCATAATGCATTTGTTTTTCGCAACCAGTAGCGGTGCAGGATTTTCTGTTCTTTATTCGCAACCTCATACTTTTTCGAGTGCGTAGGTACTTAGTACTAGTTGAAATGAATGGTTGTTATCTAATCTTGACAATTCTGTCATAATGACTTATAATTTATGTTGTGCATCACTGTTGTGCTGTGCATCATTTAAATGTAATAATGTCTTCATCTAATATTTTTCCGACCTCAAGCAAATTAGATTTTATATCAACTAAACGAGGAGGAACAAAACTGCTATACGACGGGCACCGGTTCCACCGTAAGAAAATTTATGTAAACGGGGACTCATTTTGGAAGTGTTGTAATGAAACGATTTGCAAAGGGAACTTAACATTGAATCAGCGAAATGAGATTAAAAAAATTAAAGAACATGATGCAAACTGTACGGCCAGCCATGCCAAAAACATAATACTAAAAGAATTCGATCAACTGAAACAGATAAGCAGCTGTAATTTTCAATCAATACAACAGCAATACGACAAAGTGGTCAAGCAAATAAACGATAGCGGTATCCAACTTCTAGAAGAAGTACCAAAATACAGTAGTGTGAAAACTGGACTCTATAACGAACGTAACAAAATATTAGGTGCTCCTAAAGTACGGTTTGTAAACCCAAGCGACGTTGTTGTACCTGCAAAGTATACTGAGTTTTTATTGGCGGATTATGACGATGATTCCCAAAGAATAATTGTGTTTTGTAGCAAAGAAAATAGAGAGCAAATTAGAAAGTATCATCATTTTTTTGCCGACGGCACGTTTAAAAGTTGTCCAAAAGGATTTAAACAATTATATACTATACATGGGTATAATGAACAAAACAAGTGTGTAACGCCACTATTATTTTGTCTGATGTGCGATAAGAAAATGAAAAGTTACGAAATACTGTTCAACTTGATAAAGACCACATTATCCACATGGGTACCGAAAAAAATTACGATGGATTTTGAACTTGCTGCTATTCATGCCATCAGAAGAGTATTCCCAACAATTGTTTTTCGTGGATGTTACTATCATTTTAACCGATGCCTCTGGAGGAAGGCTAAGGCTCTCAATATCAATACAAGACCTAAGAAGAGGCACGTCGCTAGATGTATAGGACTAGCTCGCTTACCGCAAAATTTCATAAATACAGGATATCGATATGTTATGGCAAGGAGTCCAGTATGTATAGAAATAAATAAATTTAATGCCTACTTTAAGAAGCAATGGGTTTCAAAAGATAAAATAGAGAAAGAATGTTGCTGTCATGATGAAGCTATTAGAACTAATAATAATATAGAAGGTTGGCATGCAAAAATTAATAAATACGTTGGCCGCAAAAATCCCACTCTGGCTCATTTGCTTCACGTTTTGGAGACTGAGTCTACGTCCTTTGACCTCAGAAAAGTTAGCAAGAAGAAAAACAAAGAGTACGAGGAAATTGATAAAGAAATAACCTCGGCAATAGAAGAGTTGAAGAGCGGAATAATAAGTGTCGGTCATTGTATCGAAATAATTTGCCCATATGTAATATGGTAGTTCGATACCATGACCGACGCTTATTATTAATCCACTAAGGCCTGCCGGCCTGCGTCTAAGATTGATAATATAAAAATAAAGTCTCATTATTATTTGATTGTTTTTCTTGATTGTGCTAAGCTACTCGTAGTATTGGTGTTCCACACTTAAACTTAAAAAAATCTTAGTAAATCCACTTGTAACTAATAAGTAGAGCCATTTAACATGTAATATTACTGATATTGGTTGCGAATTAGGACTACGCTTTTCTTTTTTCTCAACCACATATTTGCAAAGTCCTTTTTCGAAACCAAGTTGCGAAAGAAGAATAAAAGGTATTCTTTCGCAACTGGTTGCGAACAAGGAGTTTTCATTCTTCTTTCGCACCTGGTTACGAAACTCAGTTGCGGTAGCGGCCGAAAGGGTAAAAAGTAGGTATATACTTTCGTCTGAGGCGTTGCTAGATATAAAAATTACGAACATTTTAAATACATTAGATTAGATTCGAACTCTTTATTGAACACTCCAGAAAACCAACTACAATAAAAGGCTTACATACTCTTATTATCTAAGTTTTGCCGTGTACAATTGTTTCGCTATACTTAGTTTTTAATAAATAAGTTTTTTCCAAAATTATTAATTTTAGTATCACGTTTTCTCACTCAAAAAAGTATATACAAAAATATGTCCATATTTATCAAGAGTATAATTTTTTTCTGACCTGGCGACCGCAGGGCAGGCCTTCCACCAGATGATCTGACGACCTGGTTACGGTGGCGAGGAGATGCGGCGGCACAAGACCGGAAAGCTTGGAAAACCATGAGGGAGGCCTATGTCCTACAGTGGGCGTATGATGATACATTTTAGATACAAGAGTGATGTTACAAAGAGGATGTAGAGACTGGATTGTGAAAGGAATGTTGATCTGGACATATCGAGAGAATGAAGGAAGAAAGATTGACACATATATGCATTACATTAACTCATGCCCGTATCTCGATGGGAAGGCAGAGACCAGGTAGCAAATGTGGGTGGAAGAGCCTGTAAGAGAAATTCCAGACAGACATACTTTTAACCAAATATATCAACAAAGGCATGATAAAAAGCACCTGAAACCGGTGTGCGTGCATGCAGCGACTAATGAATGCTTATGGAGTGAAACGAGCTAATATTATTACATATTATAGCTACATATTATTAACTCAATCCCGGACTCACTTACTTGATTTTTTTTCGGAAGAGTCCGACCAGGTTTCGCTCTGATTCGCTAAGCTTAATCATGGTGAGTAGAGACGGCGCTCGCGTCGTCGGTTGCTCGTGTCTGACTGCGGGCGAGCAATGCGGCG
The DNA here is from genome assembly GCA_947308005.1 of Yponomeuta malinellus. Lineage (NCBI taxonomy): Eukaryota > Metazoa > Arthropoda > Insecta > Lepidoptera > Yponomeutidae > Yponomeuta > Yponomeuta malinellus. The sequence goes on from OX371019.1 coordinate 5,656,504, forward strand.
CGCCCGCGCAGAGGTGTGGGGTGCCGGACTGCGGTCGCCGGCAACTGCTGCGGGGGACTCCCGCGCACGCCACCCGCGGAGTTTGATGTTTCCTCTTTCGACAAAAGCAAGTAAGTGACTGCGGAATTAAGTTAACAAAGTGAAAGAGGTTTGTCAGGATTGTGGAAGTCGCAAACCCTGATAGAGACTAGTCTCATGTATCCCAGAGGGGTAGGTAGAGGTATTAAATGAGCCGCAATATTTTTTTATGTACCATAATACGACAACTGCAGGGCTCAGGCTTTCTCTAAGAGAGAGAATACGGGCTTAATCACCACGCACGCCTACCGCGGATTGGCAAGTCCAAGCGCTGAGGCATGAACACCTCAGACACTCAGGTTTCCTCACGATGTTTTCCTTCGCAGTTAGCGATTGGTATTGCTCCTACAACTTCACAAATGTATGTAACTTAGAAAACAATGTCGTTGGCACACGGGGGCTTTTAATTTTAATTCAATAATTTCTAAATTACATGACATCACACCAGGGAAAACCGTGTCACACAAATGTAGCTTAAAAGTAGAATATACTATCATGTTATATCAGGATTGCTACCTGTTTTACATGCCTAATAAAATAAACGTGGCCACCTTTGAAAAGGGCCCATCTCCTTTAAAAGGAGGCTTAAAAAATTATGAAATTCGTGTCACATAATTTGTGGATGGCCCAGTACCTAATAAAGTATATATTTTTGGCCATAAAAAACAAAAAACACTATATTTAAAAAATCCCGACGTGTAAAACGGAAATGGGTTACGTCGTCTGGGTCGAAGGGATTGTCCCCAGAATAGCTACTGCATCCGCCATTTTACCTACACGGCCTTTGTCAGTCCTATTTCCACTGAAACACGGTAGAATTTCGCTTGGAGTAGGATTTTTGTCATGCATTATAAACAGAGCGGGTATTGAAAAATATAATTAGAATGTCCGGAAGTTAGCACTTCTACTTTGTCAAGTAAACTCATTTTATTCCTGTCCTCATTTATTAGTTGGAGATTGTTTAACTACTGAATTAATTTTTAAGATTTTTTGCTATTTTACTATGTAACGGAGTTATACCCTTTCCAAGAGACCATTTGATCTTTTAGCTTCCTTTCATTATGCACTGTCGACCTTTTATGCGTGCACTTTGTTCAGTTGAGTTACGGGTGACTTTGGAACTCCTGTCGACTGTACGTCATTTAATTTTCGTTAATATTTTGTTTTTTTCCTGATTTTCTACACGTCAACTATCTGTTAAAAGTTGCCAGTTTTTTCGTTATCAATCAATCAATCAATAATTTTTATTTCAACGTAAAGAATTTACATTCTGTTTGCTGAATGTCAATGTACTATGTTACTATGTTAGCCGCTGTTTGTAGTGGAGAAAAAGGCAACGGGAAAAAAAACTCCACTCTGACCATCTTTTCTTAAATCATCTTAAACTTATACATCAAAGCCTATATGATGTGATTCCGTGATAGCCACCAATAAATTTAAAAGCCATAAAAAGAAACACTTCTTACAAAGGTAAGAAAAACATTAATGCTGCGGCCAGACACTTTTACATACGAGGTTACTTAACATACGAGGAACTCGACTTAGAGTAATATTAATTTCATAAGTAACAAATTGCTGTTATAAGTTCACAAATGTACGTCACTTAGAAAACAAAGCTGTTGGTGCATGCCGAGATTAGAACCCACGACCTCCCGAGGCAGGCGTTCTGCCGCTCCGCTACCACCACTTTCGCTAACTGTGAGGGAAAACATCGTGAGGAAACCTGCGTGTCGGAGGTGTTTCGACAACCCAGCGCTTAAAATTGCCAATCGGCGGTGGGCACACGTGGTAATTAAGCCCATACTCTTTCATGAGAGAAGGCGGGACGTTTATACGCTACATAAAAAGTAACAAATATTTATAAATTGCCCGGTTCAACCCTCAATTCAACCGCTATCTATAAAGACGAAAAAATTTCGCAGCCTACAAATATTTGTTCCAGTGCTTAAAAGGCAGATAAGCTTAAAAGTAAACCCAAAGCCCTTCAAAATGGCGAAAATGAGATGCAAGTCTCAACTGAAAAGTCATTTCACAGAATCTACATCAGCTTAACTCTGTACCGGTGTAAAATTTCGATTTTTATTTTCTGCACAACCTATGCTGTAAAACCATCCTAAACCCAAACCATTTAGGTCTAATTTTTGCTGATGAATTCCTTACTAGCTTTCATACTAATTATATGCCAAGGAAAGCTAACACGTAAAACTTGGGCTACTTAAACGAATATGAGCCTTATAATTCACGCTAATAGAGACGATTGTCACTTAGCGCTCAACATTACAATTATAACGTAATCGAACTCGGACATTTCGCGAAAAGAGACGGCACAGTTACGTAACTGCACACAAAACACTATAACAAACTGACTTCTATTCCTATCCCCATGCTGTGAAGTATTCTACGCAAGCCAAATGAACTTACGCCTTTTTAGAATTTAAAGCTATATGCATTCGCTTTTCCTAACACACAAGCCTGGCCATCCAAAACACTCGTCAGACAAGAGTCATCCCTAATTTCCCAACTCATAACGTTCAAAATCCCCTAACCTCCAAGACGATTTCACGTAGAACCGGCCAAAGGGGTACCGAGGGGGGCCACGGGGTGCAAGGGGGAGGCTCCAGGTCTACGTTTACGTTACGATAGTCCGACATCGAGGTTCGCGCGCGACGGACGGATGACGCGCGTCCCACGCGTGCATTCTTTTTTCAAAAGTATTTTTTCTTAAAAACATCTCCTTTTATTTTCCGGCCAGCTTTTTCACCTTTGAGTTTTTATTGTTGTGTGTTCCTTATGTGGCATGGATGGCGGTGCTTGTGTGGTTGTATCAGAGTGGAGATTCGCCTGAACAAGAGGTATATGACCTAATTGTGTGTGTGTTGAACGTAATACTAAAACGTAACGTAATGTTGAGCAAGCTATAATGCAGGTGGTTATGGAAAAATTAAAAAGCTCGACATAAGGAGTATAGTAAAGGCTTTATGTAACTGAGTAAAAAGGTTGCCTTTTTTCGGGGAGAAAAAAATCGACGGCACTGGCAGGTAATAAGATCGGCATCGAATGAACGAAACGTTCCACATTTAAAAAGAAAATAGTCTATAAAAGCGCGCCAAAACATGCGACGATTGAAAAGGCGGGAACGAGCCCCTTCTCTGTTTAAAAATGCAATTCCGTTTTTTTACAGGAAACCTTTCCCGGATTAATTTCGGGTTATTTCCAGAAATTGAAACGGTCAGATTCATGGCTTTTCATCTCATTTTCCAAGGGTTCTCTTGACATTAAAGGTTTTATGGTGGATCGATTTCCTAGCAGATTATACATACATAATAGTTTGAACCGATGTGAAGTATTTCTTTTATGCTAAGGTATTTCACACTCGTTCGCTGTTAACACATTATTCACAACAACGTAAAAGGGCTGTAAGGTAAACGAAATCTTTACATAACATTATTGCACAATGTTGTACTACGATATCATCCTAAACAAACATCCGTAGGCTTCTGTGAATATCTCGTAGCAGGTGATACAAACCTGTTTCCAGTTAAATTAAACTCAAGTCCCAAATTGCGATGGATTAAATAAGATGGTGAGAAAAGCTGTGTATTTCAGAATTGATTATTACGTTGGCATTAGGTATTATTAGATACTTACCTTGTTAGGGTCAAATACTCAGTAAGGACGATCTGAGGCAGATTGATTGTAGCGGTTGGAGGAGGATAACCGACTACAGGAAGAAGTGGCGTGACTTCGGGAGGCTTGTATCCAGTATTGGACGAACACGGACTGATTGATTGATTGATTCTGTAAAACGTCATCATCGGCCATTTACGCTCACAGCAGGACATAGGCCTCTCTCATGGTTTTTAACCATGAAGGGTTTTGCCATAATCTCAGAATACGGTTGAAATCTCAGGAAGACGCTGCTGCCCGTCTCCTGGTAATTGATTTCCTTAGTCGCCTTCTACGACATCCACGGAAGGAAATGGAGTGACGCTATTCTTAAACCGGCGCCACACGGATGTAAAACGTGAGTCTAATAAAAAAAAAACAAGCTTGGTCGTCAAGTTTTATTGGTATGAAGATGATATGTCAGTGTTAAATAATATATATATACATATATAAAATATGAATTGCTGTTAATTAGTTTCGCTAAGAAACGTGGCTGGCTGGACCGATTTGACATTTTTTAGTTTTTTATATTTGTGTAGGTTCAGGAAAAGTTCAAATGGTGAGAACAAAAAAAAGATACATAACTGTAGGTGATACGAAGTTCACCGGGACATTTAGACACTATTAATTTGAATATAATCCCCGATGGGCACACATGGTGATTAAGACTATAATCTCTCTCTGAGAGAAGGCTTGTAGCTTGTAAAGGCAATATATTAAAATAAACATATAAATATTTATTTTAATATACTATAAGACAAGTAGTAACGCAAAGAAAACCGATCGTGGCCTGTCGTGGCCTTCTTTCGCCGTGGCTACGATAATTCGTAGCAGTTACTACGCCGTAGCGCGTCCACATAATGTTATTCTGAGACTACTTATCGACCATTTATTACTGTTTGAACCAGGCATTACAATACATTACGATCTATATGCGCTCGCTAATAAACCTAACTACACGTTTACATTCTTTAAGGCTGAGTTTACGTCTGGCATCCCTCGTAGTCGCAAATCTTAACATTTTATTATTAGTGGTTATAAAAGCATAACTTTACTTTTGTGCTTTGTGGCAGCAAAAAAATGCTGATGGTTTGGATTTTTTTTATATTGCCTTTATACGTCCCACTGTAGTGAGAGAGAGAGAGAGAGAAAGTGTCGGTTTAATTACCTCGTGTGCCCATTGCGGATTGGAAATTTCAAGTGCTGAGTTCAAGTTCAAGTGTGTGTGAACACATCAGACACTAAGGTTTCCTCACGATGTTTTCCTTGACGGTTAGTGAATGGTACTGCTGCTACAAATTCACAAATGTACGTAACTTTGAAAACATTTTTTTTCATCTCCGTATGAAATGATTTAATTTGAATTTTTAAATAGTAAGTTTTTTTCTTGGCTCAGTTTTAGTTTCAGTAACATATTGATCTATTGTATTGCACAGAGGCTTATATAGTTCGAAAAGATTAATAGTATACCTCCAGTCGTCAGAAAAACACACGTAGACACGCTAAGGCGTAGCAACGGCTACGAACGCTAAGGTGTAGCAATGGCTACGATTTTTCGTAGCAGTGGCGTAGCAAGGCTATGCCTCATTTGATCGGCTACGGCTCCCACTTGGCCGTACTAACTTCACTGCTTAATTGACCATAAAATCATCATCAGCCAATTGACGCCCACTGCAGGATATAGGTCTTCTCCGTGGTTTTCATAACCATGAGGGGTTTTGCCATAAACTCCACGCTCGGCAGGCGGGTTGGCGACCGCAGTATGCGGTTGGAATCTCAGGAAAACGCTGCTCCCCGTCTCCTGGTTGATTTCCATAGTCGTCTTCTACGACATCCACGGAAGGAAATGGAGTGACGCTATTCTTAATCCGGCGCCACACGGAACATATCGCTGCTTCATAATAAGGGCCCTGCTCGTTTTTTGCGGCATAAACGAACGTATATATTTTTTACGTTAACTTTTTTTTACGTTGATTTTTTCACAGCTTCAAGGGACTAGACCTGAGTGTAAGATTTTAATTTCAACTCGATACCTCCACAAACATACAAAACTTAGCCTTTTTATTTAAAAAAATATTAATTATTTACGACACTTCTTCAGTCCTTTAGCCTCAACCACAGAGTTTCACTTTTGAAGGTGGTTCGCAGCAGCTCCAGCTTAGGCCAGCCAGCGCTATTCGACTTAGCCTCTTATAAATACTACTTCGAAGGAGTAAATCATCCACTGACGATAGTAATTATTGTTGCATCTAGCGTAAAAGTGAATGTCGATAAATTTGAGTTTAATTCTTGTTTTAACCGACTTAAAAAAAGGAGGAGGTTGTCGATTCGAGAACTCAGAAAGGCATTTCAGAAGCGTGCGCCCGGCCTAAGCCGCGGGCACAGGTAGTTAAAAATAAGTTCAAACAATCGATGGCCAGTCTGACGATGTGGCATTGAGGGGAAACGGAATCGTACCCCAATGGTGCACCAACTCCTTGTATTCTATTCCAAACTCTGCCTCTAACTGACCATAGTATAGTTAGAGGCAGAGTTTAATTGTGTGACTCCTTGAAGCTTCCTATACTAGCTACTAGATGGCGTTAGTTAGCCGGTGACGTATAGTATTTCAGAAGATCGACTCAAACTTAGCAAGTTTTATTTTTATTTTTTGTTTTATACACTAGCATTCCGTGTGGCACCAGATTAAGAATAGCGTCACTCCATTTCCTTCCGTGGATGTCGTAGAAGGCGACTAAGGAAATCAATTACCTTGAGACGGGCAGCAGCGTCTTTCTGAGATTCCAACCGCATACTGCGATCGCCAACCCGCCTGCCAAGCGTGGCGATTATGGCAAAACCCGTCATGGTTATAAAAACCATGAAGGAGGTCTACGTCCTGCAGTGGCCGTTAAATGGCTGATGATGATGATGATGTTTACATTCTTCTTCTTAGCGTGTCGATGGCAAAACATTTTTTATTAAAAGTCTTTGTTCAGTAGGTGCGGCCCAGAACTTTGCGACGCTGACTGCGTTATCAATTGCTATCATTAGATCCTCCTGAGTGTTAGGGTCTTAGGCCACGCAGGGCACGTGCTAATACGAATTATAATAAACATTTTATACATTATAATCACACCAACTTTGATACTTGTACGATAGAGTAAAAAAAAATAGCAAAACTTTAGCATACGACGTTTCTTTTATGACTTAAATGTATTACTTGCCCCCTGATTTTTTACATTTTTTATCTGAATTTTTTGCGTAATTTGCCATAATAATACACGGCCAATATCCCGGGATATAGGCTTGAGTTTATGGATGAACATTTATTTATGATTCACTCCCGGAGGTGTAGGCGGAGACCAGGGATTGCCACTTGTCGCGAACCCGACAAATCTCTTTTGCTTCAATTAATTTGTCGCCGAAAGTATCCGAAACTTGCAGCAACTAATAATACATCACGAGCCTATAAACGTCCCACTGTAGGGCACAGGCCTTCTCTCAGGGAGAGAGTATGGGCTTAATCACCACGCGTGCCCATCGCGGATTGACGATTTCAAGCGCTGAGGTATGTGAATAGCTCAGACACCCAGGTTTCCTCACGATGTTTTCCTTCACCGTTAGCGAGTGGTATTGCTACTATAACTTTGTACAAATGTACATAACTTAGAAAACAAAGTCATAGGTACATGCCCGCACTGGGATCGAACCTGGGTCTCCCGTTTCCGAGTCCAATGTTCTACTCACTAGGCTACCACCGCGGCATAATAATACATACTCTGTGAAAACTTAAACTGGTTTACAGCGACGATACTCACCCAGTTTTCCTGTACCGTGCATACATCCATAGTAATAATATCATTACTATTTTATCCTCAATCGAGCTATCGAATGTAAGGGTAGACGATGATATTTGATTCGTTTCTAATCCGCACTTACATTAAAGCACTGAACGAAATGTCTCTCGATGATTTGATCACGAGATAATACGAGAATTACGTGACGTCATCATTCAATTGGATTTGAACTAATGGATCTCTTAAGCCTCATGTGATGACATTAGGTCGATTGAAGTGTGGTCGTTTGATCGAAAACAATAAGTCATACCTACATGTAAATCGTAGTTAAATCAAGTAAAGGTCAAGGGTGTATGTAGGTGTCTACGTCTACGTCTACGTCTTACGTCTAGTGTGGTAATCAACGCAAACCATGCTTGTAATGTCTTTCTTTTTAATAAAACATTTTGTATTTTTGTATTTTGTGTAGTGTGTAACGTGACATGATACTTTTCTATACAGATACAGACCATGAAATTTTTATCGCAAGCTGGTTGTGCCCGCGATTCTATCTGCTATAAAACTGGAATTAAAGTTTGTCATTAAAAACCAAAAATAAATATCTATGACTGAGTTTTTTTAGCAGATTTTAATTTTTTTCTTCCGCGATTTCGAAATTTCCACAAAGTAAAAGTTGTTGACGAATAAAATCATATAAGAATGCAGAGAAGTTCCCTAATTTTTATGTGATTTTTATACTCCCTGTATATATTCATGTTCCACAATGCGATGAGAATTAAAACCGAGTTGGAATCTAAAACGACACAGTGTAGACCGATCCTAGTCACATAAAATGATACGATATGAAATTGTCGAATGGCATCGACGTGATACGTGCTGATGGGTTGTCCCGTCGCTTACCCGTCTATCGCTGAGTCGTGACAAGTTATGAGACGTTCTCATCGTATACGACTGTTTTGATAATGAAATCTACTCATATTAGAAGCGTAAAGTACGAATAGATTAAGCTATAAATTATGTACATTTGTGAAGTTATAGTAGCAATACCACGCGTGGTGATTAAGCCCATACTCTCTCTCTGAGAGAAGGCCTGTGCCCTACAGTGGGACGTATATAGGCTGCTTATGATGATGAAGCTACAAAATACTTGACATTGCTTAAGGCTGTTTTTAAGTCTGGCTTTCCGTCTCGCTCGCACATTCTAATACTTTTAATGACTGTAAAAAATAGTATACATTACATAATCGAAGTCTCAGGCAGTGCTAGATGTTAAAATTACGAAAATTTTAGTCATATGTTTTAAATCATACACCTACTTACAGCCCTATCATATTATTGATTTGCAATCGATTTGAAAGCGATGCGTTTGCGCAGCGAACTCGCCGCGATTGCGCGGTGGGCTGCGCCGTCGCTGCGATTAGCACTCTCGGCGCCATTTTGCACAATCGCGTTCGACAGTCCGCCCCACCCGACTTGAGTCATATTAAAGATACGTGTGTAAGCGGACGGAACCTCGTTTAGAGGGTCAAACGTCGTTGATACAATGGATAAAATGTTATTTATAACTAAAGATCAAAATCTTCCCGTTGTACGGGATACACTAGTCGCTCTTTCCCAGTCGATTACTTGATATTAATCCTTCCACATTTGTCGTTGAGTTGTTTCTGCGTCTTCGAAGTAACAAAGCCAGCAGTAGTGTTTCCTCGTCAGATCAATCCATTTTGCTACTGAGTGTCCGCCAGCTCGCCGCGTAATCACTGCGTAATCGCCGCGACCTCGCTGCGCAATCGCATCGCTTTCAAATCGCTCGCAAATCGCTTGCACGATAGGGCTGTTAGTTTTTGATTGAGAAAATGCACTAAGTGCTAGGATTAATTATTTTACTTTTAGGGAAATAGACTAGTTAATGCTCAATAGAAATTTTATTTTAAATATGTTTTTTAACGTCTACCAACTCGTTCAACCATCTCCTGTGTTTGATTGACACAAAACGCGCACACGTCATTAAGTCCGCCGCATAGTGTAGGCCGTCTACCGAGGCTTGTGCCCTGCAGTGGGACAAATATAGAGTGCATAAAAAAACATTCATTGCCAAAACACGAGACAAACGTCCAGTATATATGAAAGTTTAGATCTAGCCTTGGGCTACCAGTTAATAGCAATTTACTTTGTCTTAAGTGGAAGGTAACTAAAATTATTCATACAAACGTCAGTTTGAACTGCTGTTGGAGGCATTTATAAAGTGTACAAGTCGGTTTTATTAGTACTTATATTAATAATCATAATTTTTGACTGGTTAAAAAGTCAGTCCACTGAAATTGAGGCGAAGTACGAAAAAAATCGCTATGGCTTTAGGACGCGCAATAAGCTCACTGGATATCGACTCCCGTGGATTCCAACACAACATAAATAGCTCAAACAAGCCCTGATACTGGGCACGATAGAGAGAATACTTAATAGGGCTTAATCACCTAGCGTGCCCGCCGTGAACACTTCAGATCACGATGCTGGCGTTGGCAGCATTCAGTAGAACGCTAACCTCGCATCCAAGCGGTTCCTGGTTCAAAATAGTACGGTTCCAAAGACTTCTCTTAATTATTGTTCAACGAAACTAAGAGTATAATGACGTTTAATCAGGAGTAAATTCTCGCTCTTTATAAAGATGCAAATGGAATTATGAAACAACATACAAAGTTAATAAATACGGCCCGAGCTCACTATTGCTGTAAGATCGTTTAACTGTCATACGATGATTAATAGTTTAATAAAGACTGATAGACTACGGATAAAATAAGGATGGAAAATGAATTATAGGTTTAGATAGCAAGCCGTTTTTTATCCAAAGACAGATGGCGTATTTGCGATCTAAACGGGATTTTTAAAGGTTTAGTTGGACTATTCGAAGTATTATCATTGATCTTCAAGGTGGGCAACTTGACATAAATTCAATTCAATTGTTTATTGCCTCTATGACAGTCATCCAAATGGCATGATATAAAAAATATTGCACCATCATCCACCATTGTAAGCTTTTTTCATGTATATAAATCGAAGTAGGTATCTATCTACTGACGACTAATGAATGTTGTTGAAGCGAAAGTGATCTGTCAGGATCGTGGCAAGGGGCAGTACCTGGTCTCTGCATACCCCCCTGGGATACAGGCGTGAGTTTATGTAGGTATGTATAAATTGAAGAGTAAGATTACACAACTTTGTTATACATTTAACGGGACTAAACGCGATTGCTAAATTGCCTTAATTCCCGACGTTCTAGATACACTTTATCTGCACGACTTTATTCCAATTAAAATAAGACTTGCAATGAACTCGAAGAGTATCCTGTTTATTTAAACGATCTATTTAAAGTCAGCTTAGTTATAAATAGTAAATAATAACTTCCACCCAACACAATCACTTCCCCTGGTCCCAAACTAGGATACCCTGTGCTATGATAACCGGACAAGGACTTCGCAGACATGGAAATACACCCAGACTGCGGCCATGTGTGCAAATGTACGTCGGCCCCCAGTGGGAATCGAACCCACAACCTCCGCCACGCTAATCAGACGTGATACCGCTAGACCAACGAGGCAGTCAAACTTTGTCGTTGAAAAAGTCAAACTTGATTTCGTTGATGCTGTTGAAATAGAAAGAAAGAGAAAATTTTATTGCACCAACAGTCACACAAACAAAACACTAGACAAATGCCAAACAAAATTAACGGAAAACTTACAAACAAGAAAAAAACCGAGTAGGATTCGCGCATGAAGGCTAACGTACCATTTATATACAACATTTGAATATTTCCAGCGTCTACCTGTTGCCGTTATTAATATCGAGCAAAAAACTGCCTAAAAATTACGTTTCTTGCATGGGAGCCTCCCTTAAATATTTATTTTATACTGTTTTTAGTATTTGTTTATGGCGGCAACAGAAATACATCATCTGTGAAAATTTCAACTTTTTAGGTATCACTGTTCATGAGGTACAGCCTAGCGACAGACAGACAGACGGACAGACAGGCAGACAGACAGACGGACAGTGAGGTCTTAGTAATAGAAGAAGAAGAAGAAGAAAGACATTTATTATACCAACAAGATAATAATAGGGTCCTGTTTGGGACCCTTCGGGTACGGAACCCTAAAAACGCCAAAAATATCACGTTTGTTGTATGGGAGCCCCCCCCCTAAATATTTATTTTATTCTGGTTTTAGTATTTTTTGTTATAGCGACAACAGAAATACATCATCTGTGAAATTTTCAAATGTTTAGCTATCACGGTTCAAACAGCCTGGTGACTGAAAGACAGACAGACAGACGGACAGTGGGGTCTTAGTACTAGGGTTTTAGTATAAAGAAACGGTACACTTACATAAACACTATTTATGCAGTTTTTCCGCGGTGTGTTTCGGTTACTGCAAAAGGCAGTTAAGTCTGCATTTTGCTGAGGGTGTGAGCCCATAACGCTGGTTTTCAGTCAGTGCCTATGAAAACAAATCGTAACTGACTGCTACATCTTCGGTCGAACACGGTCCTTAGTCCTAATTGCATTGCCTTTAATGAATATTCTTCCCAAATAGACCAAGTTTTGGGAACAAAAGTGCGCAAAGCAATATACGCTGAGGATTTCCAACAAAAAGTTAAATAGCATATTAGAAATTCAATTTGTTTTATGTCCTCCCCTAACTTGAGGGTGGGCGGACCTGCCAGCATAAGCCTCGAAAGTATCGCCCCATCCTGTTCGCATGTAGCGGATAAGAGCGGGATGACGCGACTTTTTCTCTGTTTTTGTGCGCGAGATAAGGGCTTATGTGACGTCACATGAAATCGGGAAGGGTAAATCAAATTTCTGATCTGAAATCAAATTTTAAAGAATTGGTTTGAACGATGAAGAATGCATGACTCCTCATAGTTTATTCTGTTTTGGTTTTTTTAAATAATTGTTACTTTTTTTTCCAATATACTTTTGAACTCTTTTTCAGGTTTTGTAACATCAAAAACTAAAAGTATTTTAAGAAAGAAGAACGTCCATTAATAAATAAAATGCACAACGTCAATTATTAACTTACGGCTAAGTGAAAGCCAAACGTAATCCAAGCATATCATTAGAAGCTAAGAAAACGTCCGGTTAAGGTAACAAGTGTAATGTGATACAGTGTCGATGGTCGAAGCAAGCGTCTGTGGCGATGATGGCATCGAAGCAAAGACAGAGGGGGGGAAGGAAGCGAAAGAAACCACCAGCGACTTCTCTACGAGCGACCAATCGCCCAACGACCGTCTCGACCGGTTAAAAACAGCCCACAACCAAACCCGACTGAGTGCTCACCACCAATCGGCCTGCCAACCAATCAAAAACTACCAATCGGCTAATAACTACCATTCAACAAAAAACTACCAATTGGACATAAACTACCAACCAACCAGAAACTACCATCCAACCAAAAACTACCAATCGGTCAAAGTCTACCAACCAATTTACCACCAACCTATCAAACGTTGGCTAGCGACCATGGTTGGGTCACTGTTACGGTTCGGGCGCCTCTGGAGGCTGGTGGTTGCTGTTGTGTGTCTCCTGGCTTGGGTGGAATGCAGTGAGTTCCCCGAGCGCGAGTGTTGTGACCCGGTGTACCCCCCCAACACTGCGACGACCCCGTCGGCGCCGGTGACGCACCCCGTCAGCGTGAGCAAACCTGCAGCCGCCGCTGGTGAGTACTTTTTGCTGTTTACTAGCTCTGCCCCAGTTAATTTAAGAGAGAATATGAGTAATTAAGAATAATTTATAAGCTTCATAGCTTATTTTGCTAAACATTTCTTACAAAATTATCAACTGCTCAAAACAATTTTGTTAATGTCGTGTTATTAGTAGTGTGCCTTTGAGTTATTTGGGACAAAACGCGATGGAGTTATGCTGAGTTGGGGCCTCTTTTTCGTTGTCACGGAAGCACCTGAGGTGTTTGGAGTCCGAGGCCATACATTACTGTATGGTACCCGGCTGCCTTCGACTCTATATGCCTTACATGTTCCCTTCACGATTGTTTTGTTTTTATTTTTATTTTGTTGACATGTATTTTATTCGTGTACCTTCGGGTTTACTTTGTGTTTCTGTGACAATTACAATAAATGTCTTCTCTTTCTTTTTTTGATATACAATAGAATAGTTCTTTATTTTTTGAGCCTACGGGCTACAACGCACTAGCGGTTACTTAGCGTGCGATGAAATGCATATAGTTCTCACAAACTTTTTGTACCTACCAAAGGCTTCTTATATGAAATCTATACCTGTATAAAAAATATGGATATTACAGTATTTAATCGAAAATTGAACAACTTTGATGATTTTATTAATGATAAGCTCTAAATGGTTATAGATTTTTCTATATTTTTTATACATATACATTATTGTAATTCGTTAAGTAGGTACCAATCAATTAGGTAGGTCATGAAGGATCTTGACTCAATATTTTGAGAACGAATTTTCTGGCAAATAAATATTTTTTACTCTTTTACAGGACATATAGCCAAATTGTATCGACGAGTGCGTGCTAGGAACATAACTTTCAATCCTTATTTTTATCGACACGGGAGAAATTTTTCATACCTACTTGGGACTTGAACTTGGGATTGGTTTACGGAGTTTATTTAATATTTATTACTCGTAGTATTCTTTCGTGACGCCTGCCCCTGGCTGGTATTAAGTGTATAAATTATTGTGTCTAGACTCAGACGCTTACCATTCCCTATTGGGTGGGTAATGTAGCTAATCTAATCTAAAGGTCTATCTGAAAGAGATCACTTTAAGTGATAAGGCCGCCGTCTGTACTCTTAGTTTAAGAAATATCTGCTTAAAATCCTTTTTATGTAGAATAAAGTGTTCTCTATCTATCTATTTATTGTAAAATGAAAGGCAACATCCATAACACATAATTGTTGTTAGTATACAGGGTGCATATATATCCGAAATGTAAGTTTTAAGTGAACTGTAAATACAACTCAAAATGATGCTATGCCTTAAAGGGTCCACGATGGTACTTATAAGTCTAATAACACCTTGTAGCCTTGTTACTATAAATGATGATGATGATGAAATTGTACGATTCTACTCGTCAATACGAAGCATTCATACTGTAGAGAAAATTTAGAAATCGTGAAGAATATGTCAGCTCTTAAATATTTTAATGCCGTAAGTGGTAACTACAGCATGAAACGGCTGATATCTTTTTGCGTTTTGCAAGTTTTCCCCATAGAAGAAGTTATTGCCACAATTACGGACGTACGTGGAGATTTGCTGTGACTTTGCCTTGTCCTATGGTGTATTTACGAGTATGTGACTGGTTTTTCCTTTGTATTTATGTCACTTGTTATGCCTTTTTTTCTTGTGATGTGTGAATTTGTCCCAATAAATGTCTTTTCTTCTTTCTTTCTTTCTATTTTGTTACATCTTATACCTATAATTTATAGTGAGCGTCATTTCCCTTCTCGTGATGTAGCTTTTCTAAAGAGTTTCGTAAGTTCGAGACTCAAACGAATAAGGAAGATTCCGTTCGGCGTGGAATATATCCCGATAGTTATCTATGGGAGCGTCTGCACGGCGTAAAACGCGCGACGACCATGGTTTTATTTTAGCATATAACATAAGCAGCCTATATAGGTCCCACTGTAGGGCACAGGTCTTCGCTTTTAGCACATCATCATCAGCCATTTGACGCCCACTGCAGGACATAGGCCTCCCTCATGGCTTTCATAACCATGAGGGGTTTTGCAATAATCGCCACGCTTGGCAGGCGGGTTGGCGTTCGCAGTATGCGGTTGGAATCTCAGGAAGACGCTGCTGCCCGTCTCCTGGTTGATTTCCTTAGTTGCCTTCTACAACATCCACGGAAGGAAATGGAGTGACGCTATTCTTAATCCGGCACCACACGGACTTTTAGCACATGCTAACGAAGAATCATTATGTGACCAAGCGTAACTTTTATAGAAGTGCACCGCCCTGTATAAGAAGTTTCGAACTACGCTCAGTAGTAAACTACGGTGAGTTTAGATGGTGAAATTGAGTTTTAATAACGGACTTTCGTAAACAAAATCTAGCCCTCATGTCGCAGTGTGTGGATTTCCAGAAAAACTATCGATTCTCCGCTTCGCACACACGAAGACAATTCACTGCTATATAGAGGCTATTGTTCTAGGAATAAAAGCAATTTTTCAATGCAAATTGCAGTGTTTGGACAGTCAGCAGCGGAATAATGCTAGCACTAAACTATGGTCTTTAAAAAGGGCTTTACTAGATATTAATTTGCTTTACTAAGGCTGGCTTACGCCAATGCTATCTGACGGGAAAATCTATCTGTTTATCCACGGGTAAGCTCTATCCAGTGAATAAGTCCAAAAACTTCTTTTGCAGAGGTACCAATAGACCAATTGTGTGACTGACAACCCTGTCAATCAGATATATTATCTGGGGCCTAATTCTGTGCACCAAATCCTGAGCGATCCCAATCGTCTAACTGTCAAACTCCCTACTAATTTGACAGTTCGACGATTGGAATTGCACAGGATTTGGTGCGCGTAATATAGGGGCAGAAGGATCAGGCTTAAGCACCGTGCATCGCTGCGTGTGCTGAGATTGCATTGTTCGGCACACTGTTACCGCACACTGTGGCATTTTCCGCTGTGTATTGATGCTGTTTAAATGTTTAATACCGTATGTGTTCCATACAATGCTTTTGTATACATTAACTAGCTTACCCGGCAAACGTTGTTTTGCCATATTATGAGCCTTCGACCTATTTATTCTCAGACCTATCAAATAAACGCAAAAAAAAAACTAAACGGTGCACATACGGGTATTTTGCGTTCCTAGCCGGGCGAAATTAGTAAAAAGAAATTCCAACACAAAAGGATAAATGAATACTTGTTAGCGAGCCAGGTAGCTACTGAACAATAGACGACCCTTTCCGGGGACGTGCGCCCGCGCCATCCAGCCACAAATCAGTTGGAACTTGATCGTTGTCGCATGCGCTCGCGTCAGTTACTGGCTACATTAAAAGCTTACCGTGTTTGAGACCTCAGAGCTCTTTTTTGTTGTGAGTTATTTAACCAAAAGTACTATGGATTATCATAATACAGGTAAGAACAGTTTTATGTATTACGATTTACTAATGTTTACATGTATTTGTAATGTTCAAAATCAATTTACGTTTACCTCCATTAATTAAGCAGTTTTTATCTGAATTGTACATTTCAAAGTGATTATAGTTACCCTTCCGAGTATTTCCGACTAACGATTTCTGTTGTAACGGATGATAAAAAGTGTCATATGATAGGTATTTCACGAATTGAGCGCTACTTTATGCTACTTTTGACAAAACTTACGCGTTTGTAACTATTGGTCTTAGCGAAAAAGTATTAACCGTTATTTTCTAGCAAATTGCAGAAATGTTTCCTTCATTTGTTTCAGGGGTACCTGGGGGCTCTAACTACAATGTCGTAACTAGAAAATACCTGTTCAATAAAATGCAACAACAAGAATTACACACTTTTGACGAGAAAGTCGATTATTTGGAAAATTACCTTTTATCGTCTGACAACTTTAATGAAGAACCATTAAAGGTTTTGAAACATAAAATTTCACATTTCAAGAGTGATTTAAAAAAAAGGTGGTTGAAGGCGAATAGAATACTTCATAAATTTATTACTGCCAATGATACGTGGCTTCAAGGAACGTTCGAGATACCTATTGTTTCGCTACCACAAAAGCGTGCCGGTCGCCCATCAAAACCTTTTGATGAACTCTCTGACAGAAACAAGCGAAAGAAAACCAGTGAACTACGGTCGACTGTTAGTCAAGGAGTGTTGGTGCATGCAGCCAAAACTAGTCTAGAGATGTCTGGCCATAGAAATACGTCCCGTTTACTGTCAGAAGTCATGAAGTCACCGAAGCGAGCAAAAAAATACAAGCAAGCTTATTCAAAATGTTTGCAAGATAATGACACACAATTATCTCCATTTAAAGCACTAGCAATGTTTGTTGAAGCAGATCTTTCAAGAAAACAATATGAGATCGTCAGAAGTTCCAATAAGAAACATTACCCTTGTTATAGCTTAATACAGAAAGAAAAGCTAAAGTGCTACCCACCAAAGTCCTCAATTACTGTGTCTGAGACAATTGCAGAAGTTAATTTGCAAGACCTATTAAATCACACGGTTACTAGGCTGCTTACTTATTTAAAAGAAACTTTAAGTAATTTAACTGAAGAAGAACTTGGTTCATTGGAGCTTATTTATAAGTGGGGCTGTGACGGCTCGCAGCAGTCCCAATTTAAACAGAAAATGCAAAATGAAGACTCGACTGACGCCAACATCTTCCAAAGCTGTTTAGTAACGCTGCAGTTAAAATGTGGAAAAAAAATTGTATGGCAAAATCCGACTCCCTCCTCGCCGCGTTATTGCAGGCCAATGAGAATAAGGTTTGCTAAAGAAACTACTGACTTGACAAATGAAGAAATCGAATACATATCGTCAAAAATTGAACAACTTGAAAACAGTCAATTCATTAACAATGGCTTGTCTGCTAATGTTAAGAATACTTTGGCATTAACAATGGTGGATGCTAAAGTGTGCAATGCTGCAACGCAAACCAGCTCCACAATGAGATGTTACATTTGCGGAGCTACTTCTAAGCAATTCAATAATTTAAACATCAAAATGCCTGTTGATATAGAAGCCTTAGATTTTGGCTTATCTATCCTTCACGCTAGGATTCGCTTGTTTGAAAGTGTCTTGCACCTTTCTTACAAGCTCCCGATAAAAAAATGGCAAGTGAGATTAGATTCTGACAAAGCTACAGTTAAAGAAAGAAAAGCTAACATACAGCGAAGATTTAGAAACGAAACTGGATTAATTGTGGATGTGCCGAAAGCTGGGTTCGGCAATACCAATGATGGTAACACCAGCAGGCGATTTTTTGGTGATCCACAAAAGGCTGCAGAAATTACCGGTATTGATTACAACCTGATATTTAAATTAAAAATAATTCTCGAGGTAATCTCAAGTGGCTATAAAGTTGACCTGAAAAAATTTGCTGAATACTGTTGGGACACAGCAAAAGTCTACGTCTCGCTCTATGACTGGCATCCGATGAGCCCGACAATGCATAAAATTTTGATGCATGGTGCTACAGTCATGGAAAAGGCGTTATTGCCGATCGGACTATTATCGGAAGAGGCTGCTGAAGCTAGGAATAAACATTTCAGAATGTATAGATATAGTTTTGCAAGGAAGTTTTCAAGAGTAGATTGCAATGAAGATGTATTGAATCGCCTTCTACTATCCTCGGATCCGCTGCTCACAAGTCTGAGGCCGAAGCCAAAGAGAAGAATGCATCCTTTTTCAAAAGAAGCTATAGCAATGTTTTTGGCACCTTCTCCGGAATCTGAAGATGTCTCAGATTCGGAATCTGAAACAGAAGAGGTCGGAGAAACTGACGATGAACCCTGGCATTCTTCCTCATCAAATTGATTTTATATAAAATTTTACGTAATTAGTTGATCAATAAAATGTGTTTCAAATCATGAATACTCCTTTATTTTATCATCATATCAGCCCATGACGCTCACTGTTGGATAAAGACCACCCAATGGTCGTCTTGTACATTTTATTAGGTCTTACCTACTTAACAGCTGAAATAACCGCCCAAATAATTTCGCCCGGCTAGGAATGCAAAATACCCCTATGTGCGGTGTAGCCGTTTCAGAGGAGTTCGATATCAAACACTTTGACACGAGATTTTAATATATTAGAAAGAATGAATTCTTCTATGTTGGACAATGATTTACTGAATGCTGCGACATTAATCGAGCGAGTAATGTGCGAATGTGTTGAACTTATATAAATAAATAAATAATAACTTCCACACAAGACAATCACTTGATTGGATTATTTTAGAAATTATCATATTTTCAATATCACATTTGTAAAATAACCCTGTATACAAAATGCAAAAATATTTATTCAGTCCTGAGTGGAGAGAAACCCACCAAGTAAATATTAAACCTGTGTCTGGTGGGCTCTTCCACCTGTATAGTATAGACTGCTTATTAATTTAACCTTCTTTTTACAAAAATTATTAGAGCATTTTTATCGGCTTTTCCAACTAACTATACTGTTGTCGAGCGCAGGGAAACCGCGGGAAATAATCGAGTGTTATCGCGGCCCATCGGACCCGCCGTTATGAATATAAATGGACCAACGTTTAACGGTTAAAACGCCAGAACTGCACCGTGGAAACAGTCTCTATATGCGCTGAAGGGTTAAAGGTTTAAAACTTTTAAAGCATCGGCTGTTTGAAAACACAAACTGTTTATCATCGGGTCGCCATTCTGAAAAACGTAAAGTTAGGTTTATATTCATCTCTGCTCTACTAACATTTAAGCTGCCTATATACGTCCCACTGTAGGGCACAGGCCTTCTCTCAGGGAGATAGTATGGGCTTATGGCTTAATCACGACGCGTGCCCACTACGAATTGACGATTTCAAGCGCTGAGGTATATGAATAGCTTAGACACTCAGGTCTCACAATGTTTTCCTTCACCGTTAGCGAGTGGTATTGCTACTATAACTATAACAAATATGCATAACTTAGAAAACAAAGTCATAGGCACATGCCCGCACTGGGAATCGAACCTTCCTAATTACAGCTCCCGCTGTGCTCTACTAATCAACTAGGGTTTAGGATACATTAAAATAACAAAACGACAGTTGCGGGATCAAGATAGGTACCTCACAATGTGTCACAATATTAAATTTGGGTCCCGTTTTTTTATGCTATTATTTATTTCAGTTTTATATTTCTATGTTGCTAAAATAAAATAAAAATGACTAAGAAAACAAAATATTTTTAGTGATTTTTCATTTTGTTAATAGCAGCGCTATTTAGTGGTGAGTTGCAATAATAATAATAATACCTAATTACGCCACAGCATTCAATTAAAAAATTTGCGAAAATATTTTTGGAACGTAAATTAATAATTTTTGCCGAGGGTAATAAACTAACAGTTAGCGCTTTCAAAAAGACGCCTGTCACCTCAGTCTACCGAGACCACGGCACTTGCAAAAGTACCGAAACGTCGGAAAATTGTAAAATGGAAAAGTAAACGAGTAAATATCCGTTAAAATTCAGTTTTATTAAGCATAACATATGTTTTGTTTCTATTTTTAGGGTTCCGTACCCGAAAGGTGCCAAACGGGACCCTATTACTACGACTTCACTGTCCGTCTGTCTGTCTGTCTGTCTGTCCGTCGGTCTGTCGGTCACCAGGCTGTATCTCTTGAACCGTGATAGCTAGGCATTTGAAATTTTCACAGATGATGAATTTCTATTGCTGCTACTCGTATTACAACAAATACTAAAAGCAGAATAAAATGAATATTTAAGAGGGCTCCGATACAACAAACGTTGTCTAAAGACAGCGCTCGCCATCTAGCGGCCATCTCTGTAACCTTCACAGCGCCGATGTCATGACGTTAAATGTCAATGTTAAACTCTTCCTGTAGTTTTCTATAGATGGCGCTGTTCTCAAATTCGATCTTTGTCTAATGTTGTAGAGATAGTGGTACGGAATACTTGGCCGGTTTTACGGTAGCGGTGCACCCGCACGTGAATCGCGTTTGAATCGCGCTTTTAAGTCTTCATGGGCGATGGCTCTTATAGACATTATGAAACGCGAGGCAGGCCATTAAATTCTGTTCCCTCAAAAGCTAAATCCGAAAAGCTTTACGGTAAAACTCTGAACGTCCTCGAAACTAATTGATCTATGTTGTCGACCAGAAACTTTGTGAAAAGGCGACAAATTAAATGTACCGCCGCATGGACCGCGAAAGAAATGTTCAGAAGGACCACCTCTTATACTCACACAAAAGCATCAATCACCCCGTATTTGTCCACTGCTGGACAAAGGTATTTTTTTTACTTTATTTTATTTTTACTTTCTACCCTGAGGCTCGCCACTTCTTTTCGTCCTCGGCCATGCTCATCCAGCCGTTGCCAGCTATCTACCTCAGATAGTTGATCCAGATAGTTGATCCAGCGAGCTGGTGGGCGCCTTAGTCTGCGTTTGCCAGTGTGCGTGCATGGTCTCTATTGAAGAACCTTTGAGAACCGTCCGTCTGTCAAGACCCTTTAAGATAAATGACAGACGGATGGACGGACGGACGGACGCACAACAAAGTGATCCTATAATGCTTCCGTTTTTCCTTTTGAGGCACGGTGACCTATAAAGAACAAATATTCCGTATACTTAATACTCGAAAATATTAAGACGTTACATTCTTTTTGTTGCACTAACCCGTGCTGAGGACAATTTTAAAAACCTATTTAAAAATTTCCTCTTGTATATTATGGCACGGTTAGCTAGAGGTCGCGGGTTCAAGTCCCGGCATGGGTAGAATTTTTAGCCTCTAAATAGGTTTTTAAAATATTAAGACGTGCCAACCACATCGGCATACGATGTTATCGTTAGATTGTTTGCTTATGTTTTCTTATTTTTATGTGGTATAAAATAAGAAAGAGTTATACTTCTGTTAGTCTTGCTCTATGGAGGAGGGGACGACAACACTGTTATCTTATCGGCTGATGAAACTTTCCAACTAAATAATCATTACGAATTGAATCCATATTTGGAAACTTTGTGTGAAGACTGTTTTTCCTAACTTCGGAACAACTCGAGTTAAAGACAAAAGGTCGTTTTAATATGCCGTGGAGTATCTATTACTACGAATAAACGACATATTCACATAACATTTTCAATTATCCGACAAGAAACTGGCTATAAAATTTACTGTCTCGTTGGTCTAGCGGTTAACACACTGGACTACCAAAAAGAGGTCGTGGGTTCGATTCCCACTGGAGGCCGCTCGTACTTGATTTGTACAAATGGCCGTCTGCGTGTATTTTAATGTTTGTGATGTCCTTGCCTGGTTACCATAGCTCAGGGTATCCTAGTTTGAGACCTTTTTCGCAAAAAAACATTTGCAGCCTTCGCAGTTGGGTTGTATGGGACATGTTCCAACTGCCAAGTTTTAAATTTGTAATCGTTCGTTTGTACCTTAACATTTCGAGTTTGGAGTCTTTTTGAGATACAGAATCCTAAAAAAAATTCTCATTTTGCAAAATTCCTGCCAGTTTGGTGCTTCCATACATCGGCGCATGACTTTGGTCGTTTAACTTTATGCTTAATTTGTGTCGCGGGGTATTTAAACCAAACCCTTCCCCATAATCGATAGAGCGGTAGTTCGTGCGTACCCGACTACGGAGCCCAAAAGGATGTGTTTCGGTCGGACGTATGTATGTAAATATGTCCGTGTCTATATTCCGTCATAACTCTTTAACTAATCTTCACATTTTGACAAATTAGATTACAATCAATTCGTCATAGCAGCGTGGGTGACATAGGTTATGGTAAATTTGCGTAAATCCGACTAGTTTTCAAAAACATTATACAGTAGTAACATTATAATATTCCCCATTTATTTTGCAAAAAGTTCCCTTCATAGTCACTAGAAAAAGTGACTATGAAGGGAACTTATTCCCAAAAATCAATGAAAACAAAACAGAAAATTGATGTGCATTTAAACGGGCGGGACTGCCCAAATTGCGTGAGGCGAGTGACTCATTATAGCTATATGACTCATGAACTCATTGTGAGGTCTTTTTCTACTCATTCATCACTACAAATTCGGCCCAGAGGAAGCGGCTAACATTGTACAAAGACATTGAACAAGCCGAATGTAAACTTTCTGTAATCTTCCTTTACGTTGAATTAAACTGATTTAGAAACATCGCTTTTGATTCGATTCAAAGTCTGCTTAGTAGGGTTTTTGTAATTTTCTTTTTCAGTTTTTATTTACAACTTTTTTGCCCTAAATACGGTTTCAGGCTCGCGTGACGATCTTGCGCGCGTTTACCCCGCTAAGACCGCTGTTAGAACTTTGAATTAAGCTTTGGGTTCAATTCATTTATGGTATTTTTTATAGCTGTGCTCTTTTGGGTATGGGTTGATGTTGGTATTTGTTAATTATTACAACTAGTGCTCAGATTAATCAAAACTGTGGATGCCTTCCAACTTTTTTTATAATCTTTTGTATTTAACTTTAATGTATTTGCCGAATGTCTTGGTTTTATATTTTCAAGACATTTTATGTATTTTCTACAAGTACATATGTGCTATACTTTTGAATTCTGTGCACATCTGTTTGTAATGCACCGATCAGGCCTAAAACTGTTTGATATGTTACTTAATTTCTTTATTTATTCTGTGTATTGTTCGTGTATCTAATATTAAACAATTAAATAAACTGTGTGCATCTAACACAAAATGCTCCAGGCACTACAAAAAATAAGATAACATAAGAATATTCTTTATTGTATACCAGAAAACGGTAACTAGAAAAACAACAGTTACAAAAGAAAAGATACAATTGGCCGCCTCACTGCTAAAAAACTGTAAATTACAAGAAAAAAAGATGAATTTGATGATGTCATCCACGCCCATTCGGCTACGGCGACTGCTGTTGGACCATTAGGCTTCGTTGATTTGCCCGAGTGTGGCTAACGTAGGCAATCTTGGCGGTAAACGTACATGTGCCACATTTCAAAACTCAATTTACTTAACTAAGGTATAAGTTATTGCCGCAGATGGTCGGGCCTTTAACTGATCCCGCTTAGCGTCGAGATTAGTTCGTCTCTTCTCTTCAAAGGTGAAGACATCATTAGAGAAAATACAAATGGATTCAAACTTCGAAACGAAATCATCCACCAATGGCCACTTCTATTTGCTTCTGAATGGCCACTTCTTCTATCTAGTGTGGTGTAAGAAAAGCATTGCCATTAGACCTGATAATCATACATGTATGCAAACAAATTGCCACTGGCAATTTAGGAAAAAACCCCAGGTCTTGGATGTTTACATGTTTGTGATGTCGTTGTTTCTGGTTCCCACGACACAGGGTATCCTAGTGTGGGGCCAGAAGCAATGTATGTGCCTGTATGTAAATGTTTATGTTTATGCTTAATTTCAAGTTGAAATCCGCGGTGGGCACGCGTGGTAATTAAGCCCATAATCTCTCTCTGAGAGAAAGCCTGTGCCCTTCAGCGGGACGTATATAGGCTACATAAATACATACATTTTTTATATATGAAGTAAATATTTTACTTTGCGTCTGTTCATCAAATTTTTAAGATTTAATGTGTGTCGTGGTATGTGAATAAACGTATTTCAATTTCAAATAAAAAAAATGCCATCGATCAGTTTGCGATGGACACGCATGAGCGAACATTTTTTTTTATTGTTTGTTAATTCCCAAAACTCGGTCAAAGTCCGAAAAACTAAGTCGCAAAACGCATTCCCCGTTAATGAGACCCAAAATACTTCCATGCGATTTGAAAGTCAAGTTATTTGTCGGGCGTTCAACGCAAGTTTTTTCAACTTCATGTTAAGGCTGGGTTCTCCGAGCGCACGAATTGTTAGGGACTTATTGCGCTGCGGGAGCGAATAGTTGGGAAATAATACGAATAGGCATTATTCGCTTAATTCCGGATTAGGATAGGATTCCCGCGCGCTTGCCCGCAGTCAGAGACGAGCAACCGACGACGCCAGTTCCGTCTCTACTAACCATGATTAAGCTCTGTGAATCAGAGCGAAACCTGGTCGGACTCTTCCAAGTAAGTGAGTCCAGAATTAAGTCAACAATGTGCAGTGCTTACGAAAGTTTTAGTTCGAAACGGAAAAAAGTTGGCATTTTTGATATTACAGAAATACAAATCCTATTAATTGAATTTTGATGACCGACGTCACTAAAATACTTAGTGATAGTCATTTTGGTATATTGTTTATTATAAAAAACTCAGTACAGCTTTAAAGTTTTAAAAATCATAAAAATAATGACCAACGGCCCTAGAGATAAATAGGACACTTAAAAGTTTTTTCAGACTTTAAATATTAACCATTAAAGAATAAAATGTAATTTAATATAGCGGTGATAGCCTAGTGGTTAGAACATAGGACTCTGAAGCGAGAGACCCAGGTTCGATTTCCAGCGCGGGCACGTACTTATGACTTTGTTTTCTAAGTTATGTACATTTGTGAAGTTACAGTAGCAATACCAGTCGCTAACAGTGAATAGTGTCTGAGCTACGAAATCGACAATCCGCGGTGGGCACGCGTGGTGATTAAGCCCATACTCTCTCTCTCTGAGAGAAGGCCTGTGCCCTACAGTGGGACGTATATAGGCTGCTTATGTTATGTATGTAATTTAAAACACCCGATTTAGGAGTAATGTCGGAGAGCTCAGCCCAAGAAAAGATATCACGCAGTTTCCAACTAAATTCCATGTAAACCCAACGGAGCGTTTTAAGATCTGTGTAAATAGGCAGAGTTGGCCACGGAAACTGTAAACAAAAAAAAACTGGGGTCTACTGGGAAAGTTCTTTGTTCTAGACAAAGTTTTAATTCGAAAATCACTAGGAGATCTTGCATTCGTAAGAGAGAAAATGCATGTCTAGTCTAATGTGGCGAATTGATGAGTGTTGGCGTTACGAAAGTATTCCAAGGGAAGTGCTTTCCTAAGAAAACTAACAAAAAATAACCAACAATCTGTCTGCTGACCATTGAAAGCAGACGGGACCAACCTAGGTACCTTGTAACCTTGTTGAATTTGGGTCCCGCCTGCTAAGTAGTTAATGAACAGCAGTCGGTTCGTTCGTTATTTTTTATTTTTGTGCATTTTTTTTCAAATCTATGTTGATTTCATATAGCCTATGACACTCGCGCAAATACGACGAATCGATTGGGTTCTTACTGTCAAAATCTGACCATTGGTTGGAATCTGCGTGATATCTACCACCTGTAATTATAACTGTGTACATGATTTAGTAATAAATAATATGAATATCTTTTTTGGGCTGGGTTTTCCGACATTACGCCTAAATCAGGTGTTTTCAATTACATTCTACTCTTCAATGGTTAATATTTAAAATCTGAAAAAACGTTTCAGTGTCCTATCTAGGGCCGTTTGTCATTATTTTTACGATTTTTGGAACTTTATAGCTGTATTAAGTTTTCGATAATAAACAATATATCAAAATGACTATCACTAAGTGTTTTAGTTTTTTATTTTAGTGCTTTTTTAATTTTTTTTAATGTTGATTTCATATAGCCTATGACACTCACGCAAACACGACGAATCGATCGAGTTCTTACTGTCAAAATCTGACCATTGGTTAAGGAGTTATGAGGGAACATAAGATCGGACATACTTACATACATCACATCACATCATCAGCCATTTGACGCCCACTGCAGGACATAGGCCTCCTTCGCAGTTGTCATAACCATGAGGGGTTTTGCCATAATCGCCACGCTTGTCAGGCGGGCTGGCGATTGTAGTATGCGGTTGGAATCTCAGGATGACGCTGCTGCCCGTCTCCTGGTAATTGATTTCTTTAGTCGCTTTCTACGACATCCACGGAAGGTAATGGAGTGACGCTATTCTTAATCCGGCGCCACACGGAACTACATACATACATATGAGCCAAACACATTTCATTTATTAAATTGCAAGCAAAAACGGTACATTTTAAGTAATTTGCAATAGTTAAGAACATGCGTGATGCGCCAGTATCCGGCATGCAAAATTGTTTGCAGTTAATATTTACCTACTATTGTGCTCTGTGGCAGGCGGGATAAAACATTGTATAGACAGTATTATAAGATGTTTGAAAATGAAAATGTATTAATTCTCGGTTCAGGATTACAGAAACCAAAACTGTAACCATACCTGTTTCATAGTAGGCCCCCGATCTCTCTGTTTTACGTAAGAGTATGTAACTTTGCACTTTGGGGACTTGTGCTTATAGAAGTAGAGACGTTTTCAGGAAGCAACGAGGGTGAATAGGTCCTAGCAATTTGTTGTAGTGGCCAAAGAAACGAGTGAGCTACTAGGATAAAAGGTCTCTTCATCTAAGCATTCGTTAACACTAACCGAGGATTTTGCAAAACTGTGCAACAAGAAACATTTTTTTTTAAATTTCTCATTTATCTGTTTACGTTTGAAATTAATGCAACAATAATTTAGACAAGACAATAAAATTTTCTTTCGCCTTGACACAATAAGTTAACTATTTACAACGATTCCTCCGCGTTGTGAGAAAAAGGCCGGATAAAAGGATAGAAAAAGGATGAAAAGGCCTCCACCTATAATTTTCCCCGGCGGTTCCTTATCATGTTTTCCTTGGATTTAATCAAATTTTAAAGTAACTGATTGTGTTTATCAAGGGAAATTTCACCTCATACCGACTGCATGTACCTATGAACATGTGTGTTTGTTTAAGTCTAGGGGAATTTCACCTGCATGGAAAGCACGATGATGACGAGGCGAGTCGCGCGTTTTAAATGTTAAAAGTTGCGACTTTCCAGTTTATTTATTGGGTGAATCTACTCGACATTGTCGCCGTCATTACCCTCGTAAATGTCATTTGTCAGCGCAACAGGCATTAAAAATGTTTTTGTTCTATAATAGTTGGTTTTTGTTGGACACTTTTACATATTGTTATAGGAATGACTGTATATTTAGTACATTTCTGTTGTGCCGAGAACTACAAGAACTCGCTGAGAAAAATGAGGAATAGGTGACAATACGAGTAGGTTCGCCCATTGTCCAATTCTGACGTTTTAGCGTCACAAAACGTGTGACTCACGCCGTACTTGCTACCCATGCTGGTAGCGAGAATTATATGCAGTTTCAACTTGATGTCGTTAATCTTTCTGGCACGAATAAAATGCAAATTGTTATAGCGTCATATTTTTTATTCAGTATGTTGATACTTTTTGGCGAACATGCTCTTTACATTAATTTGTGGTGGATTCATCATCATCATCAACCCATTATGTCCCCACCGAGGGGCACGGGTCTCTTCCCTGAGGAAGGTATAGGCCATACTCCACCACGGGGGCCAAGTCCGGATTGGTGGAGGCTTGTAGACTAGTGGCTCGTCTACTGTCAGAAGTTGTCAAGCCGCCCTAAGGCCTCTGACTTGGCTTAACGACTGCCATCTATCGATGGCAGCCGGCACCAACAGCTTAACGTGCCTTGCGAAGCACGGAACCGCTCGGAAAAATGCCACTAGCGTTAGGCATAGACGGCGACCCATCCATGCACTGAACGCGCCCTGTGTTGCTTAACCTTCGTGATCGTTTAAGATCACTCAGGCAGCCGGGGCTACGAGCGATTATTACGAGCGTGGATTATTTAATCATAATGCACGTTATCGCTTCAGTGTATTGCAGAAAGATCAGGAGAAACTTAACCCATCAATACACGCTGATTTCTGAGTGGTTATGTAATTAGTTATTAAAAATGGCATCTATTTAGACTATTTACTTTTAAGTATAGACGTAAATAAAAAATAGTTGAGAAATTTTGTTCAAAAAAATGCGTGAACAGTTAGTACAGCCTCTCCGTCTAGCAGAACAATGACCCGCGGACCCACGCCACGCACGCACCGCTCTGGGTGGCTACTTATGGTTCTAATAGATTCGAGTTATGGCTACTTATGGTTCTAATTGATTCGAGTTTGTGTCGAGATATTTTTAAATGTGCATAATTAAAAAAAAACAAACACGTATTCGAAAGCCATTTTCAGGCAAGTTAATATTGTGTAGAGCCTACCTACCCACCTACGAATTTTCCCCGGACATTTGAAACCCTGTTTATAAAAATTATTTTATACTTACAAGCTTAGTGACTAGAATACGAGACCAAATTGAATCCTGGTGACTGGCTTCTAGCTTAAAAATATCAGGTTAGGTAATACTCGAGTAAATCATAAGTCACTTTTTGTGAAACCTACATTAAGAGAACATTGCGGGCAACCGATTTCATCGGTTATTTTTTTCCAGTATCGAACCAAAAGTGTTTCGGCCAAATAAGAGCCAATGTCATCGAATATCGACGCGATTGCGTGTTTGAGCCACATTTGGTCTCTTGCCCGTGACCTTGGAACATAAGGCTAAGTTAGGCAGTTAAGTAGTTTGGTATGCGCATTTAGATCGCAAACGCAACGTAGGACACTGGACCGACGATCTGAGGTAGCTTGCTGGCAGCAGATGCATGAGGATGGCTGAGGACAGAAAGAAGTGGCATGCCTTGGGGGAGGCCTATGTCCAGCAGTATAAGAGTACGGGCTGATTGAGTGATTTGTTTTTTTTTCTTAGCCAAGTTTGGTTTACTCTGCGACTGCCTCGTTGGTCCAGCGGTACGATTCCCACTTCTGTTAGTCTTATTCTATGGCAAGGGGGAGGGGACGACAATGAAACTTTCCAACTTAATAATGATTACGAATTGAATCCATATTTGGAAACTTTGCGCGAAGAGTGTTTTTCGTAAATTCGGAACGGAACGGAACAGTGAAGTATTTATTCCTACGAATAAATCACATATTCACATTAACATTTTCAATCATCCCGACAAGAAACTAGTCTATAAAATTTACTGCCTCGTTGGTCTAGCGGTTAACACACTTGTCTACCAAAAAAGAGATCGTGAGATCGATTCCCGGCGGAGACCGCCGTACTTGATTTCTGCAAATTGCCTCGGTCTGGATGTATTTCCATGTTTGTGATGTCGTTGCCTAGTTACCATAGCACAGGGTATCCCAGTTTGGGACCGGGACAGGTGGTGGTGTTGTGTTTGTGGGTGATTATTATTATTACTTAACGAAACCTAATCTTTTTAACGCTAATTAAAAAAACGCTGATATGCAAGGCACAGGAAATTACAATTTTTCACATCCTTAGGGGGAGGTCTCTAAGAAATGACGTCGTGATATCTGCTCGTTGGAGCGATCGCCTGCCGCCAGTACGCTCCGCCGATTTATCGACTCGGCATGCTTGAGTTCGATACCAGGGCCTAGATTCTACTAGTGAATTGTAGTACAATGAAAATTGCATGAACGGGTAGAGTTCATTTCATTGCCGCTTCAATTCTACGCGCGCACACGTGTCGGCTGACGTATAATGCGAAACTAGTGGTGGACGACGCGCAAGCACCGACCTAATCATACATAGGTAGCTGTAGATAAACGCGTACATAACATAAAATAAGCAACATATATAAGACCCACAGTAGGGCACAGGCCTTCTCTCAGAGAGAGAGTATGGCATTAATCACCACGCGTGCCCACCGCGGATCGGCGATTTCAAGCGCTGAGGTATGTGAATAGCCTACATAACGCCGGCTTTCAAACCACCCAGATTTCAGATTTCGCGGACGAAATCGCTAGCATAGCTATGACTATAGTAAATGTTTTTATTGACGGGTGGATTTTCGGATAAATGTGAGGATTTTATTGCACCCTATTAGAAGAAGAAGAAGAAGAAGAAAGTCATTTATTATACCAGCAAGATACATCACAGAAACAAAAAAAACAGATAAGTAACATAATATGCACAACAAAAGAAAAAAAAATTAAATACACAACAGACAAAACGAATAAATCAAAACAGGACCATAGATGTACCCTGTGGTGTATCTACGTTGCCACAAAAGGCAGCTGACTCAGCGTTCGCCTAATGCCTAAATCGCAGGCATGACCATGAACGCGTAATCACCGCGCTTTTCGCCACGTGTGACTGCGCTCCGTGCGGTTAGAGATTTCAAATATGAATCGTATGACTGAAAGCTTTTAAGTGCTAATGTATCTATCGTACATAATTTATCCGTAGCTCTTAGCCCGCGACCGATTTTGCCAAGAAATGGGCTCCGATAAATGCATGGGCCTTTAGTCAAATAAAGGCTAAAATCATTCGGGGATTAAAATTGAACGTGGCATGTATCGAGTTACATTGTGTGTAACACACTTTGTCTATGAACTTTTTTGTATTAACTACTTATATGAAATGGAACAAAGTTGTCACTTAGACACCTTAAAAGTTTAGAAAGACGTTGGCTGGTAGGAACTCTACCAAAAGACTTAAAGGTCTTTTTACACTGGTCGACCTAAGGGCTCTGTCACGCTAAGCCGCTTTGACGTTTGGTCCAACCGCTCACTCAGTATTCTAAGGCTATGCTTCAATCTGCAAGTGATGGTAAGTCTGGTGACTGGCCGTGTGGTAATTTTTGTACAGTTAAGAGGGTCTACCTCGCTGGTCGAAAGTAAAGTCTTGACATTTTTCACGACGCTCCGACGGCTAAAAATATGTCTAGCGTCTACTCTCTGTTTTTGATAATTTTTTGCCATACCTTATATCAATACTAGCTGTTGCCCGCGACTTCGTTCGCCTGGTAATTTTGATGTGTGCCTATCCACAGCTTATGTACATATACAGCCTATGTAAATAGCCTATGTGCTAACCCAAACTATAATCTATTTCCGTGCAAAATTTCATCCGGATCCGTTCAGCCGTTTTTGCTTGAAAGAGTAATAAACATCCATCCATACATACAAACTTTCGCGCTTATAATATTAGTAAGTAGATAGGCCAGTTGGGGAATAAAGAGAGTGAGAGTGGACTGTATACAATGTTTTAATTAGAAATAAATGATTAATTGAAAATAATATCGAATTGCACCTCTGCTCGCTTGCTGATCCAAGGTAAAAGTAAAATGGCGGGGCGCCGCAGCTGCTAGCATACGTTGGCCGTGAATGCCCAACGTGTGAGTGCCCTGTTGTGTCGTAGACAGTAAGGATACAAAATATTAAACCATGTTTAACATAATAAATATAATACGAATTCATATATTATTTGCTGAATAAATAACCTGAAGTGAAGTGGAGGGAACGGCTGCTGTGGCAGACGAACATTGAATCCAATGCCAGTTTAATAGACTTTGGAGCCTTCCCTGAGTCGCGGAGCATCTTTCTGTCCTCTGACATCCTCATCTAACAGTTACCAGCAATCTACCTCAGATCGTCGATCCAGCGAGCTGGGGGGGGGGGGCTACGCTGCTTTTGCTACTTCATGGTCTTCCCTCAAGAACTTCTTTACCTTTTCGACTGCTGGGTCTTCGGCAGAGGTGACTAGAACCCACTGTCACTTCAACTCGCTAAGCTATAGTATTACGGTACAAACTGCCAGTTAATTTCGAATATTTACAAACTTAATTCATTATCAGCCATTTGACGCTCACCGCAGGACATAGGCCTCCCTAATGGTTTGCCTAACCATGAATTGTTTTGCCATAATCGCCACGCTTGGCAGGCGGGTTGGCGATCGCAGTATATGGTTGGATTCTCAGGAAGTCGCTGCTGCCCATCTCCTAGTAATGTGTTTCCTTAGTCGCGTCCTACGACGTCCACGGAAGGAAATTGAGTGACGCTATACTTAATCCGGCGCCACACAGAACAAAGTTAATTATACGAATATTTATAAAAGAAAAATTTCTTCAGTTGTACATAGGTGACTAATTCCTTATATTATGTAAATCAAATCTAAAGTTTTTTCTGCATCGCAGAAACTTTACAATTTGTAAGTACCAACTTAATGAACGTTGCAAACTAAACACAGGTGTCTACGTAACTGGTACTTTCTCCGGTTGTATTGACTCTACATAATTCATTAAAGACTTTCTCAGTAGCCCCCGAGTCTTATGTAAGAGTTACGTAGCTCTGAGTGGCAGAAGGGAGCAAGTCACCCGTTATTGTCCGGTAATATGATTTATAGAGAACCTTTACCGAGTTATGAACTATCTAATTCAATCATTGGAAGAAAGATTGGCGCTGGGCGCATTACTCTTTTCCCTTGTTAAGTAATAGGCTTATATTTGGTGTCTTTTGTGGGTGTGTCAGATTAAGTAGGGACATCATACTTATATACGGTACATATGATATGTAACAGAGTAAAGCCTCTTTTGAAAAAAATCATAAAGATATAATTAAAAGATAAAGATGGAAATGATTTATTGTTCCTATAAAAAGATAAAATTTTCCTTATAGAGAAATGGATACATAGTGGAAAGAATCACCCTGTGAAATTGAAATGTAAGGATAGACCATTCTCACCTAACAGGTTTCCGAGGTGGCTAAATATTTATAAGAAAAATGTAAATAAATAATTTTCATACAATAAAATAGAAACCTATTCTATTATCAAACTACACTGTAGGTACCAGCCAATTGTAAATTCAGTTCAGTAATGTAGAAACGAGAACGTGGGAAGGCGGGCGGGGCTTGTCAATTGTGTTACCAATCGGAGCGAGTTCTGTATTACCCGGCAAAATATCTACGCACCTGCTACCGTCAGACCACCATCCTGCAAGATACATGATAAAGTCAATGGTTTGATGTTTTTGTAAAAACCAATCATAAGTTACGCTATCATTTAGTATCGCCCAATCAACGTTCACGTCGTCACGCATGGTGCACAGAATGAACCAATCACAAAGTGATTTACTCTACAGCGCATCTTGCGCTCATTTCATTGGTACAGACTAATCGAGAGGACAGGGGCCGTTTTTGTGAGTGAATTTTGTAGGAAGACATATTTCTATGGTTTTTTTTATTCGTAGGTTATCACAAAATACATTCAATTGTTTCGTTTTAAAAAGTAGTCCAAACCGGCGTGTGTGCATGCAACGACTAATGAATGTTGATGAACCGAAAGAGGTCTGTCAGGATCGTGGCAAGTGGCAAGCCCTGGTCTCTGCCTAACCCTCCGGAATACAGGCATGAGTTTACGTAATCTAATGTAATTTCTTTTAACATTAAACACCTAAATAAGCGACGCGCTTCATATTTGGTTTTCTGGACTTCTCTTTGTGCCAAATCAGGTTTTATTTGGATTGGTTTTAAATAGATGTTCTGTTTTAAAGGTCACTCTTTCAAAGTACAGTTACAACTGAAAACCAACTCTAATAGCGTTAGATTAGGCTCAGTCTCCAGTATCCACCGAAAGGAAGTTAAACTGTATGAAAAGTACGCAGCTCAAATGGCTTTGCAACATTGATGTCTAACTGCTTTACGAACACAATATCCTCAATAAAAGCGTTTGCCTACAGAAATATCGTTACATCTTTACGACTAGCCGCTCGGGGGGTAGCCGAGTTTGAAACTGGCACAAATTGTACCTTGTTTCTCTGGAGCGAATTCAGAACTAACCGATAGGAGTTCACTTAGTTAAAGAAACTTCTCAAGGAAAGAAAAGAAAATCAAGCCTAACACAGGCCTCATGTTGAACAATCAATTAAAAACATTTTGTCACCTTAGTTAATAATAATATCCATACAAAACAATTACTTGACTTGTTTGTGCCGTGTGTAAGGCGTAATATTATTACACAAAGTGGATATCGCATTACCGTGGATATCTGTGCGCGTGACGCCGACATTGAGCTACATAATTATACGATAAAATGTAGTAAATATTTAGTACATAGCACTAAGATTATGTGTTAAAATCAAGATGCTGGTATAAACTAGGTATAATAATGACATTCTATTTAATAGAATCCTCGTGACCTCTCTTCTTTGACATTTTATTTATCGCATGGAATGGTTTTAATTTTTTATTTTGTATTTTTTAATTTTTTAATTCACGATGTTAATATAATGTAATGCACAAACAGATATACAACAGAAAAACACACATAAAAGACAATACCTACACATTAAAATACAAACAAAGAAATAATAACAATTGATACAAAATACACCCGCAGGTTTCGTCAGTCAAAATGGTAAAATAAAAAAGAAATAATACAATGTCAAAACACTATTGAAAATAAATAATATAACCTAACCAAATAAATCGCCCCGAGCCACATCCGGCCCAAAAGTAATGCTATGCTATTATTACAGACAATTTAAAAAAAATTGTGCATGCTGAACTAAATATGTTAATTCCACCTTTCTGTACACAAGTTTGACAAATTAATCTCTTTATCTTTATCTTTAGGATGCCCTGTGATATAGTAATCAGACAAGGACATCACAGACATGGAAAAGTAACGTTTGGTAATCAAACATTTTACCGTAGGCTAAAAGTGCGTTGGTAGCCTAGTGAGTAGAACATCGGACTCGGAAGCGAGAGACCCAGGTTCGAGCCCCAGTGCGGGCATGTAGCCATGACTTGGTATTCTAAGTTATGTACATTTGTGAAGTTATAGTAGCAATACCACACGCTAACGGTGAAGGAAAACATCGTGTCTGAGCTATTCACATACCTCGGCGCTTGCCGAATCCGTGGTGGGCACGCGTGGTGATTAAGCCCATACTCACACCCTGAGAGAAGGCCTGTGCCCTTCAGTGGGACGCATATAGGCTGATTATGCAAAAGTGCAGTTATTTAGACAGTAGTAATGTTCAGCTTATACATGGCATTCAATGCCAGTTATGAGGCGATGGAAGACAGGAGACATGGAATGACAAAGTTGGGCGAGGTCAATAAATATAGATAATTTTTTTTTTATTTATTAATAAAGACCTTTACATTAATTTTTTTTACAAGTTTCGCCAAACTGCGGTGCAGTTTATTGGCGTTACGCTCGTCGTCATTTTGGTTTCGTCGCTAGCACGGTATGCGGTAGGCGGGAGTTCACATTTCGCTTCAGGACATTTTTGTTCTTATTATTTAAACAGTTTTTATCATAGTCATTAAGACCGATGTGTAAAAACTGATGTGTACTATACACAAAAAATAACTACTTTTTTAACAAGAATCCGACTTGCGGGACACGCATTAAATAGAGTTTCCAGACTTTCTCACGGATCTCATCAACACTTCTTGATTTTTCTAAGAAAAAATAAATGAATGAAATCAGAGAACGTGGTAAAGAATCATCGGTGAATATACGTAAAAAAATACTGAAGAACTGAGAGCCTTATTTAAATTCGGTAGAAAAATTGGGAATATTCATAAAAGGTGCAATTGTAATAGTAGCAATATTATTATTATATAATAATAATAGTAGCATCCACACGACTCCATAACTTGTCTTGGTCCCAAACTAGGATACCCTGTGCTATGGGAACCAGACATGATAAGGACATCACAAACATAGAACTACACCCAGACTAGGGTTGCCAACCCTACTACATAATATAGTATTCTACTATATTAGGGGCTCAAATACTATATTTCTAAAAAGAATATATAGTAGGCGAAACTACTATGTTTTGCGTAAAGCGGAACCGAGCCTTAATCTTTTTGTAAAGCTCGCTCTTCAAGTCTTAAGTCCGTGAATCTCGCGGCACGACTGCCGCTATGTTTTACAATTTTTTACCATTATTTTGCCATCTTCTATATTTTTAGAGGTAATAGCTTCGAAAATACTATATTTGTGAGAAAAAAAGTTGGCAACCCTAACTCAGACTGAGCCAGTTTAAGTTTATTCTAATAAACGCTACGCGACTTGCCATTTCTCGATCGATAATTGTTATCGAATTATTCTGAATCATCTCTTTGTAAACTTATAATACATATTTGTTTGAGCTTAACTTGAGACAATGTTCAATCGGACGAAGACAAAAACTTTGTTTCGATAAGGCGAGAAAGGCACAGAAGCATCTGCTTCAAAGGTGTACCAACGTGAGTTTATGCAAAGAAAGCTTTAGGCAGTATATTTTCATCTAAATATTTTCTAAGACTGAAAAAGACGCCGTAGTTCTACATCGCGCAAGCAAAATTTATTGCCGAGTTCACATAAATAGAATATGCGACCGCAATAGTACTTAGATACACATGGTGTAATTACTTATCGATATTATCTACATAATAACAAAATAACTAAAGGGTGCATTAACTTTAAAAGTAGTACTCTAAACAGTTGGCTCTTATAGTGTTGCATGGAATTTCGGCATAATACACTCATGTGCTTTAGCACTAATTAGTTCTTTAAACATTTGCCTCTGATTCTGTTACATAGAGTTTCAGCATAAAAGACAGATACAGGAAATGAAAGACTCGACGAATGGCGCCGGAGCTCAGTCAAATCAAAGCCAACCCCATTTCAATCTAAAACAAAACCTTGCTCCGTCGATCACCGCTACCACTTCAAACATCTTCCAACTTGGGTATAAAATAATCAATGTCGCCATAAAGGTGGTCCCCCTTAACATGCCTCCGTCTCCCTCCCACCTGTGGGTCCCCCGTAAGGTCGAGGGCCGTCGTTAGGTCGGCAAGAGTGCTCGGGTCAAAAGGCCATTGAGGCCGATCTTATCCTTTCCGCTGAGGGGCTCAATCCTTAGACCTTGCCGACACAGAATGTGTACCACCAAAGGACACATCATGAGCCTTGGAGATCGCTCTCGGCGATAAGTCCGTTAGGTAACGAACGGCACGCAGCACGAAGTACACTGAAAGTTGCTTTCGAATTTACAGACATATTTTTTACTTACCCTTCCTTTACCGCCGTCAACTCTACTCATTTACGGTACGGGCGATTTTGCAACAAGAATATAAGTGCTGATATTATGCTGTCAACCATACTACTGACCTGTTAATAAAATTGGAAACACGAGCAAACATACATACATACATACAAATGTGTAATTATATCAAATCAGGTCAACTTTGCTTTGGCTGATTATAGAGGTCAACCACGAATACCACTAAATAAAGAATCCACTTTAAGCTACCATTAGTCATACCTATGTCGAGGATGACTTACGAGAATGTTGAGTGGAACATTCCAAAAGATATCAGAAAAAGAGGCCCACAATTTCCTTGGTTCCACGCGATGTTCTCTGGAGTCCAGTTTTCTTATGCTAATAGTATGTAAGCCGAACCAATTAAAAACTGGCCAAGTAAAAGTCGGACCCGCGCACCGAGGGTTTATCAATTTTGTGATTTTTCTATGGAACGTTTATCACTTTGACTGCCTCGTTGGTCTAGCCGTTAAGGCGCTTAACTACCAAAATAGAGGTCGTGGGTTCGATACCCACTGGGGGCTGCCGTACATTTGTACAAATGGCCTCAGTCGGGTGTATTTTCATGTTTGTAACGTCCTCGCCTGTTTACCATAGCACAGGGTATCCTAGTTTGGGACCAGGTCGAGTGATTGTATTGTGTGAAAGTTATTATATGTATCTGGGAGTTGCTATGTGTGTGGATGTTATTTTAAAAGCTTAAGGGCTCCATGCAATAACACTAGCGCCACGATTGGAATAAAGTTATATATTTTTTTACTGATCGTTTTTGCAAAAAATGTCAGTAGAATCTTTCAATCATATTAATAGTGATGTCTAGGATCCACAACCGATAGTCTAGGATCACGAACCTGTAACTAGATTATAGCATTTATGCCAAAAACGGCCGTTTTAACGCTATCTAGTCCTAGGTTGTTTGCCTTAGGTTCACGGCTATCGGTCCTATAAAGCACTATTAACATGACTAAGACATTGTACTGACACTTTGCTTGAAACAATCTGTAAAAAATATATGATTCTCTTGCATTGGTGACGCTGGTCTTACTGCATGGAGCCCCTTAAGAGGATCCAGTGGGCTATCTAGCGTCACCAATGAAAACAAAATCATAGGTATCTTCGTTGATAGATCGTATCCGTAATATCTCTCAATCATGTTAGCAGTAGTTTTTAGGACCCACAACAAAGAACCTAGGTTCACGGACCCGGGACTAGATAGATAAGATGAAAATCTGGCAAATAACAGATATTGTCGTGCTTATATTATTCTGTGTGTGACTTTATAGCCTGGCTATACCCGAAGACAGGTACCGGGAATCAAACTAAAAACCTTTATATTAAAAAAACCCATTATAGTAAACTAGCACTGCCCTACCACCTTATTCTCAAAGTCGCAATATCAAGGTCTGCTTCATCATTCATGTGTGATAATGGCATATGCCAACTCATAATAATATACACATAACGTTAAGGTCTGTCCACACCATAGAGAGTTGCGCGCCACTTGTCCACTTCACCGTAAACGATTTTGTTTGTGTTTTTTCGCGCGTATGTATGTTTTGTTTCTTTATGACCGCGTAGAGGCCAGGTGGTTGGACTCATTTTGGTAAATGAAGCTTCAAATTAAAAATATTGAAGACACAAGTGGCTATATTACGATGATATATTACGACGGCGGCGTGCGTGCATGCAACGACTTATGAATTTAATGAAACGAAACGGATCTGTCAGGATCGTTGCAAGTGGCAGACACTGGTCTCTGCCTGCCCCTCCGGGATACAGGCGTGAGTTTATATTATGTTTTGTTTTGTTTTATTACGACCGACGGTGATATATTACATCAAGAAAAAAAATGCGGCGTTAAGTGTCATATTGTGAAAAAAGTCACTAAACGGTTTTAATTAAAAAGAGTGTTTTAAAAAAGAGGATACATGCTGTACTGCGCCCTTAAATGCTTATAACACAAACAGGCACTGTCTGAGAATCAGCGCTATGGGCTAATACCCTCAGCAAAAACTGAGCCAGCCTATTGCAGCAACAGAGACACGACTGCGACTAATGTTTGTTAAAATGTTTTATGTTTATTGTTGAGTGTATTACCGTGGGTGTAACAAACGTATTTCTTCTTCTTTTCACCATCGGAGTAGTCGCAAGAAAGAGAAGCCGCACTAAATACAGTGTGTCTAGTCTACGGGTTTCTGTGTGTTTTCCGTTATATTATAATTCTCAGGGTCTAGAGAATATTCTTGTTTACCTACATAGTTGCAATAGATATATAAAAATAACGTCACTTTACATAAACTCACGCCTGTATCCCGGGGAGGTAGACAGAGTCCAGGGTTCGCCACTTGCCACGATCCTGGCAGACCTCTTTCGTACACACATGGTTAACAATACTAACTTAACCAAAATACATAATGAATTTCACGTGTTTTGATTTGAATTTACATACATTTTTGTACATTTATTATGAAGTTTTTAAAGGTGGCAACCCTGAGTACACATGGCGTGTAGACGCGAAGGTCACTGCAGCGACCAGGCATTAATGTGAGTGTCGACTGAAATTGACACGTTTCAAACTGAGTTTTATTGACATTATATTAGATACCTTATTAGGGATTTATTTTTAAAACACGATTCGTTTAAAACACAAATGACACCAGTGATTTTGTTGTCTGATGTTTATGTGTTAACACATAATCGCCATTTAAACATTCTTTGTAGGGTATGTTTCGTTAGTAGGTCAGTTGCCTTAGATTATGTCCAGACTAGGACAGAAATAAGTGGCGTGCTTGGGGAGGCCATCCATCCATATCCATCAATGGATGAATACGGGCTGACTGACTGAGTGATCTATGTCCTCTAGGACATAGTGAAATTTCATCGAAACCCGTTCAGTCGTTAATGCGTGAAAAAAAAGAAAATAAATATGTATTTATTATCGGTTCAGGATTACAGAAACCATAAATTTATTAAACTAATTAATTATTACACACAATAGGCTACTTTTAAACTAAGGACATGTGATCTCCCATTTATAGTAGATATTGGTGTGATTTCTTTATACTACAAAATGACTCTCACTATGAGAAAAGGCCTATGCCCTGCAGAGGGACTTACATAGGCTGCAAAAAGGATCCTTCGTTTAAAGCATGAACATTATTACCATTAAACCCAGGCCGATTATGACATGAAATTGCTCGTCGAATTGGGCACAAACCATGTTTGTTACAGCTTAATGGCGTAGACTTCTTGGCGACTGAGGTCTAGACTTAGACTAACGGTTTATCGATCACGGGCCATAATTACGTTCCACTAACTGTACCCTAAATTATGTTACTTTGACTCCTGTCATGCGTTAAGTTTCAGGGCTGTGAGTCAGTAATTTTTAGTTTATTTAGACGCAGAATCATCATCATCATCAGCCCCTTGACGTCCACTGCAGGACATAGGCCTCCCTCATGGTTTTCATAACCATGAGGGGTTTTGCCGTAATCGCCACGCTTGGCAGTCGGGTTGGCGATCGCAGTATGCTGTTGCAATCTCAGGAAGACGCTGCTGCCCGTCTCCTGGTAATTGATTTCCTTAGTCGCCTTTTACGACATCCACGGGAGGAAATGGAGTGACGCTATCCTTAATCCGGTGCCACGCGGACCCTCTTCGTGGCTCACTTATCGAAGCTCCGCATTCTGTGGATTCCTTCATTCATTCATGACGTAACATCCACAAAAATACATTATCTGGTCCCAAAGCAGGATTCCCTGTGCTATGGTAAAGGGACAGAACGCCAAACTCAAAATATGCCATAGGATGTGTCCTATGCAGTGTGCTGCATAGGACTCGAATAAATGCTCTATTCTGAAAATGATAAATTCCAATAATGCCTTGTTCGCAAAATGGTAAATTCTACAAAATCCACTTCTTAAAATTACTAGTGGTGAGATTTCAAGTTTATGCAATGTATAACAAAACCCCGAATGTATCGAAAAACAAGTCACTCGGGCTTCCTCACGATGTTTTACTTCACACTAGCCAGTGGTGAAGCTACTGTGAATTTCCATAAGATTACGCAATTTATAAATTAGTACTTGCATTCTCGGATTCGAACCCAGAATCCTACGCAGAAGCGAGGGGCTCGTCCACTGAGCTGTAACCGCACCTGAAGTTTGAATGTCTGACTCAAATCTATGTATCTTTATTAAAATAAAGTCGGGTTTTCGGAAAATAAAACGGCTGAACTAATATATATGATCTTTAATGTGTTGGATTGGTCTCCGCCCCGAATAGGAGAATAACTATTAGAACATGGAAAATGTTTACGAAAAAAGAAATGACAAATGGATTGACAGATTTCGATGATTTTTTTATTCTGAGGCGTAACGATTTTCGCGGGGCCAGCTAGTAAAACTTAGCAATACATCTGAAAATACACAGAGCGATAGAATTATAAAAAGTGAACTTTGCACAAAATTACGCAATTTATAAATCAGTACATATTTAAATTCGGGATTCGAAACCAGGTCCCTATGCGTGTGATCAAGTTTGAATATTTGACTCAAGTAAAAAATAAAAATACATCTGAAAATACACAAAGCTTTTTTCCGCCGATAAATAACCCCAAAACCGTTAGCACTATCAAAAGGAAAGTCCCGGCTGTCACCTAGATGTCAACGGAGACCATGAAGGGGGTGACACACGCATTAGGCACTCGTTTAGTAGGACAACAGGCCTGGGCAGGGTTAATTCGATAGAAAAACAGACCTAATGGCTTCGTAGAGTGGCATAGAAGGTTCACTTTGGTTTGGTTTGCTTTGCGACCAGGAAATAGAAACTAATGGCCCCTAGACACTTTGACATTTGGGGTCCCCCCATCCTGACATGTTTCAAGTGTTACGCTTTTTAAATAAAATCTAATAATAGAGCGCGCTGTAAGGCATCCTGTTATGCAGTTTGGCAGAAATAAAGCTAATGTATTTTTTGTATTTATACCAATAAACGTTTCTCGGCATGTACAAATGACTGTTTCTAAGTTATGTATATTTTGCGACGATTGTGAGTACCAATACTACTCACTAGCGGTGAAGGAAAACATCGCGAGGAATCCTGAGTGTCTAACGTCTTCATACCTCAGCGCTTGAAATTGCCAATGCACGGTCGGCGCGCGTGGTGATTAAACCCGTACTCTCTCTCTGAGAGAAGGTCTGTGCCCTGCGGTAGGACGTAATAGGCTACACAAAAAGTAAGATTAAGCTTGGCGTAAAGTGAAGCTTCTGTTACTTTTATTACGTGACAACAGCGTGTCACACCCAAGTCTCCAATTACGATGTTGGCGACTTAGTTTAAAACGGATTAATTTATTTGAGAAGGCAATTCTCCCACTAGCAATGCGTCCCGCCGCGGTGCGCCTAGCGGTAGATCACGCGCGCAGCGAAGGAAGCGCAGATCTGCGTCACCTAGTGGTCAGATCTGCTTCCTTGCGCGGGATGGCAGAGTACGATGCTGCAATTATATTATCAAATTGGTTTTTGTACACCCTACATATCAATCAATCAATCAATTAGCCTCTACTCCTCATTCTGTCTGTCTCTTCTAAGGCACGCCACTTCTTCTGTCCTGAACCACTTTTTTTAATTATTTAAGTAATAAAACATTACTGCAGCGGCCAGCAACAGAGGCATTGATGGACGAACGTGGAAATGTGGGTCGAGGCGAAGCCGAGGCACACATACGTGAGTCCATCAATGCCTAGTTGTGGCCGAGGCTTATATATGATTTTTCTCAAATCATCATCATCATCATCATTCAGCCACAAGAAGTCCAC
Source organism: Yponomeuta malinellus (assembly GCA_947308005.1). Taxonomy (NCBI): domain Eukaryota; kingdom Metazoa; phylum Arthropoda; class Insecta; order Lepidoptera; family Yponomeutidae; genus Yponomeuta; species Yponomeuta malinellus. The sequence continues at coordinate 5,700,254 of OX371019.1, forward strand.
TGCTGGACATAGGCCTCCTCCATGGATTTCCAAAAAGACCGGTTGGAAGCGGCCTGCATCCAGCGCCTTCCTGCCACTTGGATTAGGTCATCTGTCCATCTTGTGGCTGGTCGTCCTACGCTGCGCTTGCCGATATGTGGTCTTCATTCGAGAACTTTTCGGCCCCATCGGCCATCAGTTCTGCATGCTATGTGCCCCGCCCACTGCCACTTCAACTTACTAATCCGCTGGGCTGTGTCGAATAATGCGCGGAAATTAAAACTAAGTAAGTAGTACTAAGGCAGAACTTTTTATTTGAAAAATTCAATAAACTTTCAAAATCATACGAACCACGAACGAAGAACAATAATTTTTTTCGCGTTAAAGTGTTCTTTTTTTTCAATACGTATATCCAGCTTTCTATCGCAAGCCAGTTCGAAATTTAGATAAAACCTCTGATAAGTGGTTCTAGATGGCCCGATCGGACCACCCTCAGAGGGACCACCATGAGAATGGTTTTTAATTTCTTTTTTCACGGTCATAATCTAACACGTTAATTTGCCTACGACCTATTCTCAGAACACCTAGACGGTGAAACCGTTTCAGAGGAATTCGATAACAAATACTGTGATACGAGATTTTCATATAATAGATAATATAATAGTGTTGGTGTAATAATACACTTATTTTTCTTTTCTTCTTCTTGAGGAGCTAAAAACGGACACTTATTTCGTTTTAAGTCAAATGTCTCTAACGTGTAGTTAGCTATATTTCAACCGGTTATGGTTACGAAAAAGATAAGATTAGATTAGATTAATACTCTTTATTGCACACCATACATAAAAGCTACGTAAGAACACCGGGGGCCATATTAAAAGCGACACTATCGATATTGAATTACTTAAAAACTGCTGCTCAGTCAATGCAATGAAATGCAATCAAGCGATCCATTTGTATTACCATTCTGGTACAAAATACTGTAAGAAATTATGTGTAATTCAGAAGATTAACTTCACATCTTCTAGTATTGTCTTTATTAATTTTGGGCCGATTTTACGAAACTCCCTCAAGCCTAGCTTACATTTGAGTTATTTTCAAAACAAACAACTTTATTACGGGACTAACTCCGAAATAGCAGCTGTTCTATACTAAACTACAGTGAATACAAATAAATAAAAAATAAAAAGAACTTTATTCAAAAGTAACAAATTTGCTTATGTTAAGAGTAATTTAATTTAGTACACTTTTGAAATGGTCGGAGCCTCAGCATTAATGCTGTTTTTCAGTTTCCGCCGCGATTTTCTACGCTTATTCTTTATAAATAAATACAGGCATAATATTAAGCATTAAATAATTAACAATAATTTGGAATCAGTATAAAAGTATAAACACAATAAAATAAAATAAACGGAAGAGACCAACCGGTACTACAAGTAAGCAGTTTTTTTTTATGTTCCCGTACCCAAAGGAAAGGGACCCCACCACTAAGTCTCCACTGTCTGTCCGTCTGTTCTGTGGTTCGTCTTGCCTGTCCGGCACCAGGCTGCATCTCATGAACCGAAATAGCTAGACTGTTGAAACCCTCACAGATGATTCAATTCTGTTGCCGCGATAACAGCAACAAACTAAAAACAATAACAACAAACACGAAAAATAATATAAAATAAATTAATATTTAAGGGTGCCCCCAATACAACAAAATTGATTCCTCTACCATTTCTTGCTCAATATTAACAACGGCAAGAGGCAGACGCCCGAAACATTAACAGAATATTCAATTGTATGTGGTTGCGCCGTTGGAGAAATGTAATCGATAGTTCAAATCTTCCCGCGCTTCTTAGTTCTCTATGTATCGTTTAAAATAAAAGTAAAATTGTTTGCTTTTGGTAGGGAGCTGATACCCAACTTCCTGCCCATATTTGTATCCTTTTCCCACACACGAGCCTACAATATGTGCGCGAACGAGACGCACGAAGATCGCGCTCGCGAGAAGCTTCAAAAACCCGCCACCGGAGGCGCTGTGGATTTTTTCGGTTGAGATAAAAAGTTCCTGTACCCGCGCTCGCAGCAGACATTTCTCTCTGACGCAATTTTTATTAATTTTGGACAAGACAACCGAAAGTGAATCGTGTAACGACCAGCTGTGACAGCTTATGAACTGTGCCTACACCAGTGCCATCAGCAGTTTTGGACCCCATCGCCACCAGCTGAGGTTACCCGGCTGGCCGGGTCCGCCTTATTTTCGAAGACGCAACTGCGCCGCCACATAAAGCCAAAGGTTAGTGTGTTTCTTTCCCTCCAGGGCTGTCTTTCTATCCCAATCTCAACCGCGGCAGCCCTATCCTCGCCTCCAGGGTTCAGCTCCACTTTTTTTACAAAATTATTTAACCGCTTACATACAGTCCACTATTAATCTACATTTTTATAACCGCGCCACCATTTGTTTGGTCCATACGAGTACGGATTCTCAAGCTCGCGACCTATGAGATTCGTATTAGAATACCAATTCGATTCATATTTCGCATACGCATATATTTCTACTGTGTATTATTTCCATATTTTCATAATAATAAGTACCTACTCACTACGACTTTTTCCAGATAGGATCTTTCATCTATTCACCGTATCGTAGCAAGTACCTAGGTACTCACTTACCGCACGCTTTTGATGTAAAACGCATCGTTTATTCGACTCCGCAACAACGTTCTTTGTTCATTTACCCCGCAGTTGTTGTATTTCGTTTAACGATTTATTGTTGGTAGATAGCGAATGCAAACTACTACCTATCTAACGCATGTGCCTGGTACCTGGGGTCTTGCTGGTTACCTAGGTGCATTTAATTTTCTTATCCGCAAGGTATTTGAGACGGACCTGTAGTGGGTACCGACGATACCTGCTTTATTTTGTCGCATGCACCGCACCGCACTGTGGGTAGTTATCATCTGTTCCCCATCGCTTATTGTATAGCCTGGTACAAAAAATCTGCGTGTTTATTGCAACGCATATAACTATAGTTCTATTAAATTCGCATATACCTACCTAGTCATGGCAGATGAGAATAAGTTGTCACTGTTATGCGCCAAAAAGGACCTTATGTTCTCGCGCATGCAAGTTATTGCCGATAGGTCGAAAAATTTTTCTGATGAGATTGCAAGGGAAACGTTTCTATGCGAAATCGAAACTATTGACAAATTACGAACGAATTTCGAAAGCGTTTTGGATGATATAAATTCTTTAGAATTAAAATTAAAACCCAAACAACAAATTAATTATCAACCTCTTAACGCGTTTGAAGACTTGTACTGTCGCGTTAAACGTGCCGCGAAGTCATTAATTGTTGTACCGCAGAATGTAGGCAACGACTTGAGAAGTGGCAGGCCCAGATTGCCGCCTATTGAATTGCTCGAGTTCAACGGTGATATAAAAACATGGCCGTTGTTTTACACGACCTTCAAAAACACGGTTCATGACAATCCCATTTTAACAGACTCTGAGAAGTTACATTATTTGATTGGTAAATTGACCGGCAAGGCGCAGTCTGTATTTGCGGGCATCACTCCGTGCGCCGAAAATTACTCTGTCATTCTGGAGTCGCTGATAAGTAGATACGAAGATAAGCGACAACTCGCTTCTACATACCTTGATCAAATCTTTGAGATGAAACCTCTGACTTCCGCGAACGCTTCCAGTCTTGAACAATTTCTCGATAAATTCGTTACGTCAGTTTCCGCGCTAAAGAATTTAAAAATCGATAATATGTCGGATCTTATATTTTTCTATACTGCTTTAAAGAAGCTAGATTCCGACACCGCACGCGCTTTCGAGCTGACCAATCGTGGCTCTGACATCCCACAGTTTGACACCTTAGTGTCATTCGTTCGCGATCATATGAAAATATTGCAACGAGCCTCTTCCACGTTAAAACATGAAGCTACGAAGAAGAATGTTGATCGCGGAATGAATGCGCCATCGAAGCCACTTAAGTCAACGCATACTTATGTAAATACTACACCCGCATCCCCGCACGCTTTGTGCGCTCTGTGTAATACGCAACACGAACATTTGTTTAAATGTCCGGGGTTTAAAAAAATGACACCTACCGAGCGTTACAAATTTGTTAAATCGAATTCATTTTGCGTCAATTGTTTAAGCGCCCATCATCGCACACTCAGTTGCAACTCTAATACGCAATGTCATAAGTGTAACCATAAGCATCATACCATGTTACACTTTGACCAAAAAAAATACCGCATCCAAAGTGAGCACACTCGACGACACGCCGCCGCCACCGGCGCCGTCCGGCGTGGCGACCGCACCGCGCGTAAACAAATCTGTGTCGCCTCTCGAGAGAGGCGCAGGATTGGGTCCGCTGGGGAAAGAAGGCCCACCGCACGTTGGTTCTCGCATTAGCGATGTATCGTTATGCGCACTTAATAATCACAACAAAGACGTTGTGCCTGTGCCCACCACTGTTTTGCTCGCCACTGCAAAGATCATTGTGGTCGATGCCAATGGCAAAGAACATTATGTTCGAGCATTATTGGACAGTGCTTCTCAAAGCAATTTTATAACGCGTGAGTGTTGTGATCGCTTGGGATTCAACGCTCGTCGAACGCCAGCATGTTCTATTGTAAAAGGCATAGGGGGTTCGTCTAAAACTACTCAGGGTTCCGTAAGAGTCAAGTTTCATTCGTGCGCCGATCGAAACGCGGAGTTTGAAATGGACTCGTTAGTCGTAGATAAGATAACTGAACGCTTACCGACCGTGAGTATCGACACTTCACTTCTGTCGCATCTGAAGGGCCTGCCTCTGGCTGATGATACGTATGACGTCCCCGGTGCTATAGATGTTCTAGTTGGCGCTTCGATTTTCCCGCAGCTCATCTTATCCCGCAAGGTCCAAGGTGAATCCGCACACGTCGCGCCTTACGCGATGGAAACCGTATTAGGGTACGTGATCGTAGGCTCCGCGCCCACTAAGTTAAATACTTGTTCATATACCATTGTTTCGTGCCACTGCATCGCTGCTGATTGTTTAGAGCCTGTGATCCGCAAATTCTGGGAACTGGAGGAGGTGGATGTTCCTCCGCTTTTGAGCCCCGACGATAAAGAGTGTGAGGATATTTACACTCGCACTACCACACGCAGTGTCGATGGCCGCTATACGGTCGCACTCCCCTTCAAGGGCGACGTATCTTCTCTCGGAGATTCCCGGCGTAGAGCTGAGAAGTGTTTCCTCGGCCTCGAGCGCAGAATGCAGACTTCACCTAAATTGAAGAAAGCCTATGATGACGTCATTCGTGAATATTTAGAGAAAGAATATATCTCAGCCGCACCTCCTGAAGCAGAAGAAAATATTAGTGCACCTTCTTATACAATACCGCATCATGGAGTTATAAGGGAGGACAAACTCACCTCAAAATTGCGCGTCGTACTCAACGCTAGTGCCGCGACCAGCACGTCTGTGTCTCTCAATGACATCTTGTATAATGGACAGAATCTACAGGGAAATCTGTTTAACATTGTTGTTAATTTCCGCCTGTTTTCTGTTGCGCTCTCAGCTGATATTAGGCAGATGTTTCTCTGTATCGGTGTCCGCGAATGTGACCGCAGATTTCAAAGAATTTTATACCGGTTTTCGTCTGACGAACCAATTCAGGTTTTTCAGTTCAACCGTGTGTGTTTCGGCCTTAAGTCGAGTCCATACCACGCACTTCGCACTATAAAGCAACTCGCTTCCGATGAGGGCGAAACTTTCCCAAAGGCTAGCGAGACTGTTCGGACTGGGCTTTATATGGATGATTTTGTCTATAGTCTTGATAGCGAAGACGAAGCTATAGCCACGGCTGCCCAGGTTATTTCCTTGATGAAGGCGGGACAATTTGATCTTGTAAAGTGGACAAGCAATTCGCAAACGGTTTTGGATTCAATTCCACCTTCACACCGCCTCTCTTCCGTTAAGGAGTTTGACGAGTCCGATTCTCATAAAGTGCTAGGGTTGTGTTGGTCACCGAGCTCTGATCTGTTCAGTTTAAAGGTTTGTAAACCTGATCAGAAATGTACTAAACGCACCATTTTGTCTTGCGTTGCAAGATTGTGGGATTTGATGGGCTTTGTAGCTCCCGTGATTTTATTCGCCAAACTCCTTATTAAGGAACTGTGGCTTTCTAATTGTGACTGGGATGATGCTCCTCCCGAAAATATTGTTTCTTTATGGTCCCGCTTCAGAGAAGAGCTCCCCTTACTTGAACAAATCAAGATACCGCGTCATGTTGACATCACAGCTGAAAGTGTGGTGAGCATCATCGGCTTCGCCGACGCTAGCGAAAGGGCTTATGGCGCAGTGGTTTATTTCCGCGTTGAAAATAAAGGTGACAGCACTGTACATCTCATCGGTTCCAAATCCAAGGTCGCGCCCCGTAAGGTCGTCTCACTGGCTCGTCTGGAGCTTTGCGCGGCGCTTTTGCTTGCAAAGTTAATTAACAATATAATTGATGCTTGCAACAATCGCGTTAAATTTCAAGCTGTATACGCATTCTCGGACTCCACGGTGACTCTGTGTTGGATCCATGCTTCGCCCCACAGGTGGGATACCTTTGTCGCGAATCGGGTTTCCAGGGTTCAGTCATTGTTGTCCCCAGAAGTATTTCGTCACGTGTCTGGCTTAAGTAATCCCGCTGATTGTCTCTCTCGTGGTCTTACTCCCGCACAAATTATTGACCATCCGCTGTGGTTCCATGGCCCTGCCTGGATCACATGTGACCCGATAGAGTGGCCCGTTGCCACCTTTAACCCGTCGACTATTTCAAACCCGCCGGAAGAGAAGAAACATTCTTTGGTTACGTCCGTTCCGCAGGAGGAATCTCCTCTCATTGCTGGGGCAAGTCGCTTCTCTTCTTGGTCTAAACTGTTACGCTGTGTCGTCTATGTCTGTCGTTTTATAAAATTGTTACCTCGCCGTGAGTTTATAATCGCCGCAGACTTGGAATATGCAGAACATAGAGTTTTTCGTGATTTACAGGCTTTATGCTTTTCAGACGAGATTATCAAATTGCAGACTGGAAAGTCTTGCAGTCGCACCTTTCAGCGACTTAAGCCGTTCTTACAAAATGGTCTTATTAGAGTTGGAGGTCGTTTAACTAACTCAGAATTGAGTTTCGAGCAAAAACATCCCATTATTTTGCCGCGCAAACATCATATATTAGATTTGTTGGTGGACTATCACCATAAAGTCAACTGCCACGCAGGTCCAGATCTGCTTATGTCAATCTTACGTCAAAGTTACTGGATCTTGTCCGCCCGCAATCTGATTCGCAACAGGGTACACAAATGCATCCCTTGTTACAAGCTTCGTCCTAAACCTACTTTTCCGGAAATGTCAGATCATAAATCGTGCCGTGTCGTACAATCCGCTAAGCCTTTCGTGCATACGGGCACCGACTTCGCTGGCCCTTTGAAGGTCACCATTACCCGTGGCCGTGGTATACGGTCTGTCAAGGCATATGTTTGCTTATTTGTCTGTATGACAACACGCGCTGTTCATATTGAATTAGCAGGCAATCTCAGCACGGCGAGCTTCATGGCAGCTTTTAAGCGTTTCTTGTCTCGTCGCGGTCCTGTAGGTCGGGTGTATTCGGACAATGGGAAAAATTACGTTGGCGCGAAACGAGTTCTTTCCGAACTTCATGCTTTTTTGAGTTCGAAGCATTTTAATACAGACTTCGCCCATGTATTAGCTGAAAACCGCATAACTTGGTCACTAAATACACCAGCTGCTAGTCACTTTGGTGGAAATTGGGAAACCAATATTAAAAGCCTGAAAACGCATCTATTCCGTGTCATCGGTGAGCAAGTTTTGTCGTTTGAAGAGATGACTACTGTCCTCGCTCAAGTAGAAGCTATATTGAACACGCGACCTCTTTGTCGGACGCTCTCTAGCGATCCTTCGGAACCTCTCGCATTAACGCCCGCACACTTTTTAAATTTAACGCCACTGCGGTATCTTCCGGCCCTGGATATAGACGAAGATAGGCTTCATATTCTGTCTCGCCATGATTTGCTGGATAAATTAGTACAATCGTTTTGGAAGCGATGGCGAACGGAGTTTCTGCACACATTGCAGTCCCGCGATAAATGGAATACATCAAGTAATCCGTTAACGGTAGGTACTGTCGTGATTCTTAATACTGAAAACGCGCCACCACTTCATTGGCCTCTCGGGGTCGTTGAAGAAGTTTTTCCTGCCACAGATGGTGTGGTGCGTGTTGCACGCGTAAAGACGGCGACCGGTTCGTACTTGCGCCCGGTTGTACGTCTTTGCCCTTTACCTAGACATTAGTTTTATGATAGTCGCGTCTTAGGTTAAGTTTAGCATAGTCAACTATTTTTTGAAGGCGTTCCTTCAAGCCGGGGGGGAATGGTTGCGCCGTTGGAGAAGTGTAATCGATAGTTCAAATCTTCCCGCGCTTCTTAGTTCTCTATGTATCGTTTAAAATAAAAGTAAAATTGTTTGCTTTTGGTAGGGAGCTGATACCCAACTTCCTGCCCATATTTGTATCCTTTTCCCACACACGAGCCTACAATATGTGCGCGAACGAGACGCACGAAGATCGCGCTCGCGAGAAGCTTCAAAAACCCGCCACCGGAGGCGCTGTGGATTTTTTCGGTTGAGATAAAAAGTTCCTGTACCCGCGCTCGCAGCAGACATTTCTCTCTGACGCAATTTTTATTAATTTTGGACAAGACAACCGAAAGTGAATCGTGTAACGACCAGCTGTGACAGCTTATGAACTGTGCCTACACCAGTGCCATCAGCAGTTTTGGACCCCATCGCCACCAGCTGAGGTTACCCGGCTGGCCGGGTCCGCCTTATTTTCGAAGACGCAACTGCGCCGCCACATAAAGCCAAAGGTTAGTGTGTTTCTTTCCCTCCAGGGCTGTCTTTCTATCCCAATCTCAACCGCGGCAGCCCTATCCTCGCCTCCAGGGTTCAGCTCCACTTTTTTTACAAAATTATTTAACCGCTTACATACAGTCCACTATTAATCTACATTTTTATAACCGCGCCACCAGTATGTTCACTTCAAAAATAAATAATGAAACTAAAATAAAACAAACATTTAAGGGGGGCTCCCATAACAAACGCGATCATTTTGCCACTTCTTTTCTCGATCTTATTGTCCATAGTCCTATGTTGCATAGAAAATGGTACGGAACCCCTCGTGCGCGAGTCCGATTCGCACTTTACCCTTTTTTTTTAATGATTTTTTTAATGCCCCTTCTTAATACCCTTTTTCTTATACGTTGACGTTCGCAGCAATGCTCCAGTTACTGGAAGACTTTTGTACAGATAGGAGCCATATTTTACACTGTTTCTTAAATGTGTATTTTGATTTTGCGTTTCTAAGAGGCGGTGGTAACTCGTTCCAGCACTTCGAGGCTGCGAAACGAAAACTGCCTCTGAACGATGTTAGTCGTCGAATGAAGAAAAGAGCTGACATTTTTCCGCGATTTCAGAGTTGGGCCCATAGTAATAGGTGTTTGTATTGTGGAGTAGAATAACCTCATTAAGTTCCTCAAGAGCTTTCTGAAACGCGTTATGTTTCTGTTATACAGATTTTACGACTGCTGGGACTGTGCCAATTGAGTTTTCAATAAAGAGTATATTATTTTAAAGCGTACGTTTCACGAGTTAAAGTTATGGCCCACTGTTCCATGAAACGTAACGTTGATTGGTAATATTTAAATGTATAAGTGATTGTTTTTGTACGTACATGGTTCATTTTGAACATACACGAGCACGACTAATGAATGTTAAGGAAGCGAAAGCGATCTGTCAGGATCTCTGCCTACCCCTCTGGGATACAGGCGTGAGTTTATGTATTATTTAGGCTGGCAAAGGTTAATACATCCTTTATGGGGCATTGTATACGTTTTTACAATAAGATCCCTGAAGATATAATAAGCTTGCCTGAAGTGCGGTTCAAAAAATGTGTAAAGCGCACTTTATGCCAAAAGGGCTACTATAGCATTAAGGATTATTTAGATGATAAAGATGTGTGGAATTAAAGCCAGTTCAATGCATTCTAGTCCTAGGTTTTTAGAAGATAATGACATGTAAACTCTGTTAGTTAAGGAATATGTTTGAAAATACTAAGTTTGGATTTTGAAACGGACACCTAGTTTTTCTGTCACAGTTTCTGTGTTACTTTCAATAAATTTTTTTGACTTCGACTTTGACGTTATGTACGTATGAACGAGCACGATTCTTTCTTTTTAAGTGAAGGCCTGTGCCGTGTTGTGGGTTAGAAGATTATAATTATGCTAGAAGATTAGACTTTACAGTCTTTTTTGAACAAAATATGAATTTGTAATGAGATTGTGATATTTATAAATTATCTTGCTTTTACTTTAATTTTTAACACGTGACATTGGCGAAGTTGTACTGGACAATCAGTGCAGTGAGTCCATATAGTAGAATTGAATTGAATTGTCTTTTTTAAACTTTGGTCTTTGCATCTAAGTAATGAGATGATTTATACAGCGTCCAGTGGCACCTTCACTCACACTAAATGGGTGAAGGGACCACTCTGACGCTGCAGTGCCTGGGACATTGTTTTTCAGATGAAGTAGGCTTGCCCAGCACCTATACCATCCTGACAGCTATGGCATAAGGCAATATGATAGATAAGGCAATACGTGCAGAGCCAACCGAGTCACCGGTTTCCTCACGATGTTTTCCTTAACAGTTAGCGTGTTGTATTGCTACTACAAATTTGCAGATGTACGTAACTTTGGAAATAAACAAATTCATATGTACATGCCCGCACTGGGAATCGAACCGGAGAATGTTTTTTATGTAGCCTATAAACGTCCCACTGCAGGGCACAAACCTTCTCTTAGAGAGAGAGAGAGAGAGAGTATGGTCTTAATTACCACGCGTACCCACCGCGCATAAAACACATATTTCTTGTTTAAATACATGCATATATACACATGCATAAACTCACGCCTGTATCCCAGAGGGGTAGGCAGAGACCAGGGACTGCCACTTGCCACGATCCTGACAGATTACTTTCGCTTCCTCAACATTCATTAGTCGTTGCATGCACGCAAGCCGGTTTCGGGTACTTTTTATCTTTCCCTTTTCTATTTGGTCGAAGTGTGTCCGCCTGGGACGTCCCTTACCGGCCCTTCCACCCACATTCGCTCGATATATTTGTTTCGTCAACCTTTTTTCCTTCATCCTCTCTTCATGTCCAACCCAATGCAACATTCCTTTCTCAATTCTTATTTAAATCGTGAAATTAGATTTTTCCGATAAAACGGCTGACTTAGCACTTAAAAAATGCCAAATGAACGTAACAAGAATAAATAATTGCAACGTAGCAACAATACATACATACATTTACTCACGCCTGTATTCCAGAGGGGTAGGCAGAGACGAGGGACTGCCACTCGACACGATCTTGACAGATCACGTTCGCTTCCTCAACATTCAGTAGTCGTTTCATGCACGCACGCTGGTTTCGGGTACTTGTTATCTTGCCCTTTGCTAATACATCAATAGCAACAATATAAAATCATACTAAGCAAATCTGAAAGACGAAACCAAGGACTCGTAGTCACAACAAAGCTGAGAAATATCTGTAATTAATTTATCTTTCTTATTTGTCCCACTGAACATAATAATTCAATTTCGTTCTCGTTAGTAAATAAATAATGAGGCCGTAAATCGAACGCTTTGTTTCTGCTCATTAAGTACTTATTTTTTCATTTAGTTAAACTAAGCTGGTGTCACGTTACGTTTCTGGTCAAACAATTTATAATTTGCTGTGTAAAATGTCTACTGAAGTTCGGTGGAGAATTTCGGTGCCGCGTTTTGTAAAACCACATCATAAGCAGCCTATATACGTCCCACTGTAGTGCACAGGCCTTCTCTCAGAGAGAGAGAGAGAGTATAAGTAGCCTTGTGGGTAGAACTGGACTCGGAAGCGAGAGACCCAGGTTCGATTCCCAGTGTGGGCATGTACCTATGACTTTGTTTTCTTTGTGAAGATAAAACTACAGTTTATAGTTTATTATTACGATTCGATGTACATTTCGTAGCCCATTATTACGTAGTACAATGATGATTGTTCCGACCGGTTTCGGCCATGGCGACCACTTTGACCCCTAATCAGTGATGAGGCGCTGGTGCGCTCGAAGATGGCTTATGTTTGCTTTGTAACGTCGACCACGATTTGAATGATGCGATGATAGCCGCGGTTACTACCATCTGCCAAGTTGGGACGAGCATTTTTTAAGGCACCTTTTCTAGCCCCCTCCCCGGCTGAGCGGGGAAAGCAGTGCCTCCCTAAACAGGGCTGCTTTGTCACCCCGAGTGCTGCCGAGCCTGCGCTGTCGCCCCAAATTTGCAGCGCGGAAACGACCACGGCGTGTACTCACGCCCCCGGGACCGCCTGTGTGCGGGTATCAGACAAAGTCAAGCTTGCATCAGGCTAGACCTCTCTACCTTTACCCATCGCCACAGGACTTTAAACGTACTCGGAGTACAGTAATGGAAGCGGTCAGATGCGCAGGATATATTAAGGTGCACAAGTGTACGCGCAAGACACAGGTGCACATACTCATCCTTGTCCTTCTAGACCCGATGGAACGGAGACCGTTACGACCGGAGAAAGACTCAGACGGATGGTACAGTATCACGGTGAGAAAGTTACAAGGGGTCGGAACTTTTTCACACACTCCCATAATCGCCTTTTACGATACCCACGGGAAGATATGGGGTGGTGCTATTCTAATCTGCCGACACCACACGGCAAAACAATGCATGCATGTACAGTTTGCCTAATGCATGTTTCACAAAATCAAGGTGATCTCGGCAAGGTGATGGCAATTTTATACTAACTGCGTTTGTATGGATTCCGACGGTACACCGCTCTCTACCATTGGTCGACAACCCATTACGCGTTGACCAGTTAGGTGGCCTTTCTCCATCGCCACTCTGACCACCTTCATCCACCTTCTTAAATAAGTATATGCCATGTTATTATGCACGTTTTACAAGGATATTTAGTAAACATAACTTAATTCAGCCGCCTGGAAATAACTGCGGGGAACAATCAAAAGATTTATCTGATACTCAGAATTTGTAATAACTGTCCACTTTTGATTGATGAAAATAAAGGATATTTTATAAAATACACTTTGTAAAATAAAGTGGCATTACCACACTAAAAATGAACTTAACAGTTAATCTGATATATAAGAATCTCGTATCACAGTGTCTGTTATCGAACTCTTCCGAAACGGCTTCACCGATTTTTATCAAATCTCTTTGTGTATATTTGGTGGGTCGGAGCATAGGTCGTAGGCTAATTAATATGTCAAAACAACGTTAACCGGGTCAGCTAGTATACAATAAAATATTTACACAGGTTAAAACAAAACAATAGCTGCATTATGTAACTTTATTTATGCTTGTATAATGTATGTTTGGTCCTATGCCCAGCAAGTGGCATACGTTTCATCATCATCATCATCATCAGCCATTTAACGCTGATGATCCTTCGTGGTTTTCATAACCATGAGGGGTTTTGCCATAATCGCCACGCTTGGCAGGCGGGTTGGCGATCGCAGTATGCGGTTGAAATCTCAGGAAGTCGCTGCTGCCCGTCTCCTGGTAATTGATTTCCTTAGTCGCCTCCTACGACGTTTATTACTTACTTTCTGTATTCTTCTCACTCGCTCGTAAAAAATATACTTTTAATAAATGTGGTATTAGCACTAAACTTTTTCAAAATGAATAAATTAACTAAAGCAGAGACTATATTTAAAGCTCTATGTGAATGATGAAAATAATGTGGCCTTCGAAAAGGCTATTACTGCAACTCCCACGAGTATGCAAAACATCGCACACCGAGTATACAAACTTGCGAGTAGATTTACATGAAACAAAATGGACCCGCGACAGTAAGTCACATGACTCATTCACAAGTCCATTCCTTGGCGTCATATTTATTCCTAAGTACAGTCGATTAGAAAATAGAAAAGTGCTTTAGTATTACTTACTTACTTTTTAAGGACAATATTTTGTCACTACGTATAGGGTTGCGGGATAAGTCGTTAGCAAGTTTTTGAGGGGACATTCTCACCATGATTTCGGACTGAAATGATTTAAAAATAATGGTGAAAAAAAACTACACTATTTTTAATAACAAGCTGCCTATACACGTCCCACTGTAGGGCACAGGCCTTCTCTCGTGGAGAGAGTATGGGCTTAATCACCACGCGTGCCCACCGCGGGTTGGCGATTGGCGATTTCAAGCGCTGAAGTATGTGAATAGCTCAGACACTCAGGTTTCCTCACGATGTTTTCCTTCACCGTTAGCGAGTGGTATTGCTACTATAAATTCTCAAATGTACATAACTTAGAAAACAAAGTCATAGGTAGGTACATGTCCGCACTGGGGATCGAACCTGGGTCTCTCGCTTCCGAGTGCGATGTTCTGTCCACTAGGCTACCACCGCTGTACTTCACTTTAGCATAATAAAAACAATATTGGCACGTATCGTAATAAAAAGCTAAAACTATGGTTCGAATGTCTTATAGTTGCCGCCAACCAGCTCAATTGTTATTTTACTTGTCTTGCGCTTCGGACGACACTCTGAAATATTTCATAAATATATATATTTTTGCTACGATACTTCCTACCACTTTGAATTTCCGTGTGGCGCCGGATTAAGAATAACGTCACTCCATTTCTGATTTCTGATTGAATTACCAGGAGACGGGCAGCAGCGTCTTCCTGAGATTCCAACCGCATAATGCGATTGCCAACCCGCCTGCCAAGCGTGGCGATTATGGCAAAACCCCTCACGGTTATGAAAACCACGAAGGAGGCCTACGTCCTGCAGTGGGCGTCAAATGGCTGATGATGAAGTTTCGAACCAAAGATTGGAAATCACGAATATTTACAAAAAATGTTTTACGATTGCTTTCTATTTCTTTGAAATCATTGATTTATCTATTGTTTACCTCATAAAGAAAGGTAAATTCTCTTAAAATATTGCTTACGATTCCAAAATCACGCTATAGAGAAGATATAACGGCTTAAAGTGCAGCGCTAGGATTACAAACAATAAGAACAAACCACAGACAAATCGGCTGTCCCAAAAATAAACACAGTAAGGGAAATTTTTGTCAAATCCGCGATATATCCACTGTTGGTTACTGGAACCAACTAGTCACCAATAGGGGCATATCTCAGTTTTGAAAAAAAAATGTCCCTTACTGTGTTTATTTTTGAGACAGCCGAAATAGCCTCCACAAAAGCAATCAATCCCAAAACAATGGAGAGCTTGCACTAATAAAATGTTTTAATAGAATAGGAGAGGACGTTAAAAGATAAATAAATGTGGTGTATTTTTTTTTTCTCTGCGACTAATACTTTTTATAATATAACCACTCGAAAAGTCAATATAGTGACGCAGTACTAAAACGCGCCATACAAATCGACCTTAGACTATGACGTCACTCCCTAACGTAACGCCATAATGTATGAAGCGTTTATCAATATTTGGTTTACTTATTAATAGATAGATAGAGAACACTTTATTGCACAACCAGGTGAAAGATATTACAAATAGTTTCTTATATCTAAGTAGTGGTATACAATTGGCGGTCTTATCGCTTAGAGCGATCTCTTCCAGACAACCTTTGGATGGAGTGGATTGCAGCAAGAATATAGTCGGTAGATGGATGTACAAAAAAAAGAGAATCTGAAATATAATGCTATGTAAAGTAACAAATATGTATAGCGAGAGATTACAAGAATATAAGTACTTATAATTACATATTGTACCAATAATATACTTACATGAATACCTAAAAAATAAATAGGTTCTACATTAAATAATGTCCTTATGCATGTACACCCTTATAAGAAAACGTTCAGAATTCAATGACAAAACTTATTAGATTAGAGTAACTTTATTTTTCGCACAATACTTTGTGACCGCGAAAACGCCGAAAAAAATATTTTTATTGTTTTATTTTTACATTTTTCCTAGGTTTTTGTATGATTTCTATGGCATAAAAACAAAGTCACTCCAATCTAAGTTCGACGCAAGTTCCCCATTAGTCAGCCAATAAGCAACGGGATCGCCGCTTGCATCGACGACAGTACTCGCACAGGCTTATCTGGTAAGGTACCGACTTTTATAGCTAAAGGGCGGCGCGTGCGTTTTTTACGACGTCCCGTAAACTCAGTGGAAGAGTTTGAATCATGCACTAGGGAAAGGTGAAAAGACCACTCATTTGGAAACAATGAACTCTGAAAAGGCGATCGAGAAGTCTTACTAAACAGACCTATGTTTTATTAAGATACATGAAGAGTGCCAAATGGAACCCCCAGCCTACAACGTCTGTTAGTCTATCCCTTCACAGAGTAAGCGTTATTACTTTCATCATCATCGACGCCCACTGTACGATATAGGCCTTTCTGATGGTTTTCCAAGCTTTCCGGTCTTGTGCCGCCCGCATCCAGCGACTCCTCGCCACCGTAACCAGGTTGTCAGACCATCTGGTGGTGGGCCTGCCCACGCTGCGACGTCTGGTCCGCGGTCGCCAGATCAGAACTTCAGATCACTGCCACTTCAACTGCGCAATTGTTCGAGCTACATCACTTTATTCATCATCAGCCATTTGACGTCCACTGCAGGACATAGGCCTCCTTCGTGGTTTTTCATAACCATGAGGGGTTTTGCCATAATCGCCACGCTTGGCAGGCGGGTTGGCGATCGCAGTATGCGGTTAGCATAATCAGCCTATATGCGTCCCACTGTAGGGCACAGGCCTTCTCTCAAGGAGAGAGTATGGGCTTAATCACCACGCGTGCCCACCGCGGATTGGCGATTTCAAGCGCTGAGGTATGTGAATAGCTTAGACACTCAGGTTTCCTCACGATGTTTTCCTTCACCGTTAGCGTGTGGTATTGCTACTATAACTTCACAATGTACATAACTTAGAAAACCAAGTCATAGGTACATCCGCACCTTCCGCACTTGGAATCGAACCTGGGTCTCGCCTTCTACGACATCCACAGAAGGAAATGGAGTGACGCTATTCTTAATCCGGCACCACACGGAACTTTATTCACTTTATGACTTAATTTTATTTATTTAATACGGAGATATTACAGAAACATCCCACTTATTCTAAACTTAGATGATAAAAATATGTACTAGGCATCCAAAAATATATCTCACTAAGTACTTCATTATGAGTAAGCTAAAGGCAAGGGCGGGTATTGAATAATTTATTAATGGCGAATAATAGAAAATCAAAAGGGTCCCCCGTACATGAAGCTTGTTTTTTAAGTTTTATTTTTGTTTTTGCTCTGTCGTAAAAACGGCAAACGGGCCAGATCGAAGGCAGATGGGCGAGAGGCAGAACACCAATGCGCTGGTCCGATGCCCCAAAGAGGGCAGCAGGTGGATCCATCCAGCGAGCATCCCATCTCGCCCATGACCGTGATGAGTGGAGAACAATTTTATATGGTCACGATCCTCAGAACTGGGGGACCGATCCAGAAGAAAAACGGCAATAATACATATAAGTGTCAAACTTGGTCTAATATTATGGTGCACTTCCTATATTATAACGTCTAATAGTACAAACCGGCCAAGTGTGTGTTGGACTCCTGCTTACCGTGACCCTTAGCAGATCTCCAACTCACACTGAGCGAAGCAAAATACTTTACTCAGTAAGACAAATATAAAAGTGAAGGAAAAAATATCGTGAAGAAACCTGAGGTGTTCACATACCTCAGAGAGTGAAACTGCCAGTCCGCGGGGGCACGCGTGGTAATTAAGTCATAACTCTCTCTCTCTCTCTGAGAGAAGGCCTGTGCCCTGCAGTGGAGTGGGACGTATATAGGATACATAAAGAAGACAAATATATATAACCTGCAGAACCTCTCGATACAAATTTGTTCAAAAATAAATTGAAGAAAACATTATCCGAAAAATGCTATTACACTGTAACGGAGTACTTGTCTGAAAGATTTTAATATCTCGACATTTGACATACTATACTTGATATACCTAGTTCTAAGTTTGACATGCATTATCTTAGTTTTAATTACTTATAGTGATTTTGACAATTCTAATTTGCTCTGTTTTATTATTATTATTGATCATGTAATAATAATTAATTAACAATTAACGATTTCCATAATTTTTTTTTTGACACCTGTCATTCCAATTTTCTCGGTTTTATTGTAGGTAATATTAACCCATAATAATTAAGTAAGGGCGCTCTCTCCTACCAAAAATTTGTATGTCTACAATGACAAAACATGCAGAACAAATATTTATTATTGTACCATCTATGCATACTCATGTTTCACAAATAAATATCTTTATCTTTATCTTTAACCCTTGGTGCGAGAACCGAAACGCACTTGGCAGGCTTTAAGAATCAAAGTTAGCGAAATGACGCTTTGCCAAGGCTTTGAGACTAGGACACCTGCCGTCATATTTTAAGTATGGAAATACTTGTATCAGAAAGCTCCGCTCTTCCAAATTTAGGGCTTGTGCGCACCACGTTTTTTAAATGCGCCGTCGACGCGCGTTTCAGAAGCGTGCGCCGACGGCGCATTTTCATCCTACAGAGCAGTTTGTTGTCGTTCATCGCATTTGTATCGATTCAAATGAACGACACCAACGCGTCTTTAGCGCGCGCACCTTCTCTACGGACGAAGTTTCCTCCGCAGCGAGGGAGGTATGCATCTAGGCTAGTTGCAATCGAGTAATTTGGTTGATTAACGTCCACACAACATTCTCTCGCTCGTGAATACTAACAACGCGCATGCAATCAATGCTGTCTCGAATGACGCCATCTTGCTAAGTTGACAAGGATCTGCTTAAAAACTCAATATGCCAGCGCGTCTGTGGTATCGACACACACGAGCGTTTGTATCGCTACACGTGCGCGTTAGCATCACTTCTGTATTGCTTGTTTGCTTGCCTGGATTGCATGTCTGTATAGATTCAAACGCGTGTTTGAATTTACCCAGGTGTGCAAAGTGCAGGTGTGTATCGCGTCTGTATCGCTACAAACGCGCGTCTACAGCGCATAGTGAGTAATGTTTTATCTTAATGAAGGTCTCACTTTCGTACATCTCGTACTCTCGAAATAAAATACGTACCCGGACAACTTGCATACAGCCTTATCCTGGCAGGACAGACCGAACCTGTGTCCTTCTTTACCTTCTGTGTCCAATTGTTTTGTACGTGGAGTTTGAATGGAGACATGTGACTTATGAAGGTCCGCAGTTAACGGGTCCGGTTATTTAAAAGGGATGATATTGTGCCCTCCAGAGTTAGGGGTGTGGTTTAATCTGCGTCGAGAGATGTAAATGTTGGTGACGAGATAAGCTATGCATAGTTTTGAGTATGTGTCACTGATATGTGTCACTGAAAATGCAAAACAATTTCTTCAGTATCGATACCATTAAATAACTTTCAAGCAGCGACATTGTATTTTTCATTTAATGTTGAAACTTGCCGTGGTCTTTTCTTTCTATGTATGAAAAAAACTTATTTTGGAATTTTAAATTAACTATCAATTCTAAAAAACAGCCTTGCTTTATTCCCATTGAAATAAAGCAAAAAAGTATTTTAGAATCTATGATCCGTTTTTAGAAGCACTACCTCTTAGTATATTTTTCCATAAAGTAGTACCACGTAGTACCTAACTCTTTCAAGCGAACCTACATTTTTGCCTAACTCCATCTTCGGTTGTCATAACCTAACTCGCCTAGGACAAACAGGCAAGGCGGCGGCCGAGCCCCTCGTCGTAATCTTCAAGCTTAATACCATTAGACTGCCGCGATGGACTACGCAGTACCACGCGGTACTGTCGAGAAGAAACGCCTTAACAACCATAGATGGTATAGATAGATAGAGAACACCTTATTGTAAAAAAAAAGGAAAACACGGAGATATTTCTTAACCTAGTGATTGGCATAACCAATTTATAGAACTTATACGTTTTGAAATAACGCAAAACCTAAAAACCCTTTTCGCTGTATTAATACTTTCAAAACAGTATCGTGACTGACTGATGGACAAAAAATGCGAAGTTTGTTACGCTTTATTGCACAAAAATAAAACTAAAAACTTAAATAACAGGTAAGTGTAGATGTACAAAGGCGGACTTATTTCAAAAGATTTTTTTCCAGCCAGCCTAAGAGAGGTTCTGAATTATAAAACAGAGAGCGGGAGAAGGCAAATAAAGCTCAATAATTTATTACAGAAACAAAACTAAAAATCACCTCTTATAATAATTTTACTATTACTTACTAAGTTTAATACAAGAAACTTATGGTACCTATAGCTATTACTAATATAAACACTCGTTGTACATATACTACTTATTTACATAGTAAATATTTTTTTTTACGTACTTCTAGACATAAATATTTACAGGATAATAAACATGCTTAAAAATGTTACGTAAAAAAAATATTAACAATATTACTTATATAATGGAAAGGAAGTGTTCTTTCAGTTTTACACGGAACCATGACAGAGACTCGTTACTCTGATATCGTAGACACTATGTTATCACAACAAATAAGTCACGCCAGGAGTGTCAAATTTTATTGAAGAAAACACGGTTTTTATGGTACAGAACCCTCGGAGCGTGAGTCCGACTCGCACTTGTTTGGTTTTTTCGAACGATTTTTGTCACCAAGTATACATGCGAGAATGATTGATGCGTCGGCGTCAGAATGCCCCGATGTGTTGACCTTAATACCGTAAGACATAAGATAGTAAATGGATTGTAGCACACACTGGAGACTAAACTTTATCGAAATCGCATGGGGAAGTCAAGGCCCGAAAGTAAGGGGCTGTCGAAATTTGTATGCGGTCAGATTTATACAAACTTGGTACGTCTGTATAACAGATGAGACGCAAATTTTCTTCGATAAAGTTGTTAGTTCTGTAAAGCAGATAAAAAAAATCCTCTTTCTACGGAACCCTACACTGCGCGTGGCAAGACACTCACTTGGCCGGTTTTTTAAATTCAATCCCTAAGGTGAAAAGGGGTGCCAAAGTTTGTACGGGAAGTAAAATATTTGTGGTTGGATTTTCTCGAAACTTACAAGAAATGTAGGTACCTCAATAAAATAAACGAAACACGTATTTCTCAGTTTATCAAAATCCTACCCTTGACATGGTGAAAAGGATGCCAAAGTTTGTACGGGAAGTAAAATATTTGTGGTTGGATTTTCTCGAAACTTAATACAAATAAATGTACTTCAACAAAATGTATGAAACACGTATATCTTTTTTTTAAAAGTTCAACCCCTATGAAGGTGTAATAGAGAATCAGAAGTAAACATTCTGTGGTCTCAGTTCAGGTCCAGGGACTTGGAGGGTAGGGACTCCCTACGCTCTTCTATGTCACCCAAGATGGTCTCCTAAGGAACTGGATGGTCTCCTACGGGACTGGATGGTCTCCTACGGGACTGGATGGTCTCCTACGGGACTGGTTTTCGCATGACAAGTTTTACGTTGCCTGCTCTAGAGTGAGCACTTTATAATAAGGCTGGTCATACTGGTCATGTTAGCACCTAAGGGAAGAATGTGTGACGTAATATGTAAAGAGGGAGGTTGTACTATAAATATAATCGAGGAGATTAATATTCTAAATATAGAGTGATTGCAAAACACGTAGTTATAGCCCTGGTGCTACAGTTTTTTCGGATGTTACAGTACCCCTACTCGTTACCCCCTACCCCAGTCGTTTAAAAAAAGTTAAAACTTGACGAAAGCCAGGCAAAATAAAGGTTTATGTAAATAAAAAAACACCATTTTTTTTGTTATATTTATTTCACATGCGCTGAAAGTATCCGCAACTTATTTACCCCCGGTTTCTCGTACACTAACAAGCTGTTAATCTACAGTAGTTTTTTTGTATGCAAGTTGGTCAATTGACAGCTGTTAACAGTAGATTAACAGCGTGCTAGTGTACGAGAAACTGGGGGTAAGACTCTTATCAACTGAAGTCCACGCGGACGAAGTCGCGGGCAATAGTGACGTCACAGCGGCATTTCTATGTCCCCCAAAATACCATAGAGGACTGTGGTTTATGTATTTTAGGGGTTTTGTTACACCCTGTATAAAATGGTGAGACACTAATACCTTTACTCGATAGCTACTTTTTCATAGCTTCGTACGTAGCTAATTAATAGGTACGATTTCATAAAATTAATCTAAGTGTTAGGAGCGGTAAATACTTGATCGGTCGTAGTTTGCCGGTAACCGAGTATTTAATTAACGGACTCTTTTATATTTCGAAGAGGTAAATTAATTAACAAGGTCTGCAGGCGGCCTGGTAATACGGTATTTGACACGATCAATAATAAATCATTTGCTCGATTAAAACAAAAATTACAAAATATCTCGGAAAATGTGTCTCTTTTAGTCAATTACTAGTTATTACAATTTTTAAATAGATTAAACATAAAAAGAGTGCTCTGAAATGTGACGTCACGAGCCAATATTTTCATACAGAATTCCGTTTTAAAAGTAACTCATTTGATATTTTGTCAAATTTCAGTGTAGATGTGAAGACCCTCTAGCATAGTGTTAGTATTATAATAGGTTCCTACTAATACTAATATGAACCGTTGCATTTCTTTGGGTTAGCTAGATAACTCCTTATTATCGGCGGTCTTATCGCTAAAAGCGATCTCTTCCAGACAACCTGAAAGACAGTATTGAAAGAAAATGAGAGTGGGTGTACATAAGACAAAACACATAAATTAATTGACTTTCATGTAAATAAATGTAATATGTGACGGTCGGATGGCGCTGGATGCAGGCCGCTTCCAGCCGGTCTTTTTGGATATCCATGGAGGAGGCCTATGTCCAGCAGTGGACTTCTTGTGGCTGAATGATGATGATGATGATGGTCGGACGAGAATATTCCCGGAGAATGTTCTTAATGTTGTTTTCTCATTATTAACGTTTTCCTTTTCATTAAGTAAGAGTCTTCGTTGATTCCTTAATTTATCTTGCTGTAGTGTGGTGTAAACTTACTTTACATTTTTTACAGGGTTCAAGGATATATATCCATTGAGAGATATATATATATATATATATATATATATATATATATATATATATATATATATATATATAATTTTTGGTGATATCGATACAAAAATGGTTTATAAATTTGATATTATTAAATTATTTTTTGCGGTTTGCTACTGTATATCTATTTCCCAAATGTAGATGGCGTTGGAGTTGAGTTAAACCATGCTCATAGTAGTACGTTTTAACCCTTAAAGCATTAATGGCGTCAATCAGTCAACGACATGAAAAATTTCATCACGAAAAAGTAAGACACGTAAAAAGAAACATTGTAATAAAATAAAGAACATACATAAAAAAAAAACAAAAAATGATCCCGACGAATTGAAAACCTCCTCATTTTTTGAAGTCGGTTAGTGAATGTTGAATTTGCTGTTCATTAACCTAATTATATATTTTAATCAGATGTTAGCTCATTTTAACATTAACAATTACTGCATCGATACAGTGTCAGAAAAGGAAGATGCATCGCTGATGCGGGTGTCATGTCAATAAAACCTATTTTTAGTGCATGGGAGGGAACAGAGAACGCCATTGGTTTTTTCTGTGACCTCTCGAAAGCGTTTAATTGTGTCGATCATCAAACACTTTTTCTGAAATTAATTCACTGTGGTGTTACGGGTCTCAAACAAGAATAGTACACTTGTAGTACAAGAATAGTACAAGAATAGTAAATAGTACAATAAAATAATAATATGGCTATCATACAAAATGGATATATACAATTTTTTTTTATATATATCGGATATATTGATATTTATAATCATCATCAGCCATTTGACGCCCACTGCAGGACATAGGCCTCCCTCATGGTTTTCACAACCATGAGGGGTTTTGCCATAATCGCCACGCTTGGCAGGCGGGTTGGCGATCGCAGTATGCTGTTGGAATCTCAGGAAGACGCTGATGCCCATCTCCTGGTAATTGATTTCCTTAGTCGCCTTCTACGACATACGAGATATTTATAATAAATATCGGATATTTTCGAACCCTGATTTTTTATTCACTTGCACATGTTTGTCACTTAGTTACCATATGCGGAAACTTATTTTTAGCTCTATGTAGTTACTCTAAGTACCTGTCCATTTATAATGTACACTGCAAGTTTCACGAATTAATAATAATAATTACAGAGAATAACTAAGGAGAATTAATTGAACAAAGAAATAAAATATAGGTCTGGTAACCCGTAGAACAAGCTCCTCCGCATGGCTCTACTTCAGACTTATGTCACAGATATAGTGACTTATGTAAAAGCACAGATATTGTATGTAAAAGACTAGCTGACTTGGTAAACGTTGTTTTGCATTATTAATTAGCCTACGACCTATTTTCAGACCACAAAAAAAATCATAAAAATTGGTGAAGCCGTTTCGAAGGAGTTCGATAACACTGTGACATGCCTTTTTAAATAATGACAGTATTTTCAGTTACACAATTAGTTTTTCTGCGGCCTCTCACCACACAAGATAGTAACGTACCGGTACCGAAAATAGATTTCCATTTTAATTAATCCGAAATGGTAGGTAAGGTGGGTATGACAGACCTATTCAAATATTTAATGACACGACAAGAATAATGTGGATGAAACGCCCACTAAGGGAACCATAAAATAATAACAATATTGTAAATTTGACTACCTTCATATTTTTCACAATAAACTAACTAACCACCTGCAACAAACAATTAATAACAAAGAACTTGCATTTAACTTAATTCTATTCCACCGTTTCGACTGGCAGAACATAATAATCTGGTGACCCAGACATTCTCACATTCACTTTGACAAATAGGTACCCAGAAGAATGCCAGGCAAATGATTAGGACCGACTATACACAATAGCTCATATCTCATTATATGAAATAGCATTTGTCGTACAAATTGCACTCTTAACTCTAATGCAATAACGTCATCCGCCCGTGGCATAGAGGCTGGGCTGTATGGCCTTACAGTAGGGCTACACTGCGACGGCTTACAGGGACGTATTAAGGGGAACTTTTCAGATAGGTAAACTCTTATCGTTTTCTGTAGTGGATTCTGGATTATTCATTTCTCTTGAGTTTAATTAAGGGAATGCACTAATGCATTAAGGCTGCTGTTACGTCTGGCATCTGTCTCTTTCGTACATACTAGTACAAATGTTGTTAATGATTGTACTAAAAATAGTCATCATCAACCCATTATGTCCCCACCGAGGGGCACGGGTCTCTTCCCTGAGGAAGGTATAGGCCATACTCCACCACGGGGGCCAAGTCCGGATTGGTGGAGGCTTGTAGACTAGTGGCTCGTCTACTGTCAGAAGTTGTCAAGCCGCCCTAAGGCCTCTGACTTGGCTTAACGACTGCCATCTATCGACGGCAGCCGGCACCAACAGCTTAACGTGCATTGCGAAGCACGGAACCGCTCGGAAAAATGCCACTAGCGTTAGGCATAGACGGCGACCCATCCATGCACTGAACGCGCCCTGTGTTGCTTAACCTTCGTGATCGTTTAAGATCACTCAGGCAGCCGGGGCTACGAGCGATTCAGATTGAAGTTATATATTATTTATTTATTTACTAATAATTTAACTTAAAAAAAAGTATAACACGTGGACTTAATGTGATGAGCATTTTCTACAAGTCAACCGCAGGAGGTGGAATAAAGATTGGTAAGCGTGCAAAATAAAGAGGGAAACAGTAGAAACATAATTTAATTTAGTTACATTTTTATTTTTACAAACTTATTAAATTTTTTCAAAAAAAGTTGATACTAAAATTATTAATTTTGGTAGTACCTTTTCTTTATCAAAAATTATGTGTAGGAAATGAAAATATTTTTAAATGTCTATAATTTAGTTAGTTATCTAGCACAAACATTTATCATAATATTTTGATTTGTCTGTTGTGTATTTAGTTTTCTATCTGTTGTGCATATTATGTTACTTATCTGTTTATTTTGTTTCTGTGATGTGTCTTGAAGGTATAATGTCTTTTTTTCTTTTAAAAGTATATTATTTTTTATAATCATTAAAGATGTTCGAATGTGCCAACGAGACGTCTGCAAACGTAGCATCAGCGTTAAGTTTCTTTAGACAGCTACTAAACTAGCAGGCAGACATATCTAGGCAGAGACCAGGATTTGTCACTTGCCACGATCCCGACAAATTTCTTTCGCTCCATCAACATTCCTAAGTAGCTGCACGCACGCAAACCGGTTTCGGCTGCTTTTCATCATCCTCAGCAGTATCTTCAACCTCATAGGAGGTTTTTTCTACTTTATTGACAAAACAACAGCTGCGTCAAACAGCATGGCGTGAACGGCACGTTGTAAAATAATCAACGTCTTTAGAAATCCCCCAAATGGGACCATATATTTATTTGCCCGAAAGAACGAAAACGATGAGTCCAAAGAAGTTCAAAGCCTTTTCTTGGCCAAACGTAGATAGTAGTTTTTTAATATGTATGATGTTTTACCTACAATTCATTACAAAAGTTACACGTGACAAGCAACCAATGTTTCATTTTACAAACTATTGTTTTAATAACGACATCTAAATACAAAGATTAATTTGATATGCAGTAATTTTCAATTTATAATTTTTAAAAGACAAACCCTTTGGGTGCCCGGGGTCTACTTCTCAAATGGCCAACTTCTCATCATACCTATAAAAAACCTACAAATTCAAAGTTATTTTCAACACAATTTTTTTGTAACATTGTTAAAAATAACTTCGACCCAATTTTTACTAAGTCGTTTGCAATTCTGTACTTTTACTACATTGTAAGCAAAATTATACGCAAATTTTTAATAAGTTGCTTAAAATTTTGAGAGTGAGATTTTTGACGTAAGCCGCCGAGTTTTTGATCCTTCTTGGCCTTAATACGAGCCTGAGTGTTGTGCTTACCTAGGTATCGAGTTAGACCGAGACAATTCAGTCTGACTGGGGAACAAATGAAACGTACGTAACCCCGCGACCCGGCTCGAGCGCTCTCCACGCGGCTCTAGGGATGAGACAACTGTGTCGATATAATGTCTTAGTATTTATTTGGATAACCAATAGCACGAAATAACAAAAGTATCTGCAATATACTATCGTGACATAAATACATTCATAAACTCACGCCTGTATCCCAGAGGGGTAGGCAGAGACCAGGGACTACCACTTGCCATGCTCCTGGCTTTCGCTTCCTCAACATTTATTAGTCATTGAATGGACGCACGCCGGTTTCGGGCACTATTTTGGCAATAAAGCCAAAACCAGATTTCAGTTATTTTTTATTTATTTATTTCTACAAGTTTACATCTATCATTACAGGCTTAAACCTAATGCGATTATGCGAAAAAACAACAATTTCAAAGTATTTTCATAAATGTAGCGTAAAACTTAACATCTGATCTTTTATCATAATACTATCATAACAACATGGCAGAGGTAGACCACAGTTCCTTGCCTTTCTAAGCGAGATGGTATGATAAATTTCTGTAGGGTAGAAAGATAAACCAGGCCATAAAGGCAGACAAGGCAGACAGTCTACCCCTGTGATGCTTGCCCGTCTGGTGTACAGTCGACAGCACATCAGCTCTCACATACGTGCATTTTGTTCAGTTACGTTAGGCGTGACCTTGTAACAGAAATGTAAAGGCTGATCCGCCGTCGAACGCACCTACATTAAAAATTAATAAAAATAAACCTAACTTTCTAATCTTTGTAAGATAGCACTTGTAATGCTATTCTTGTGAATTCACTCGTTATAATAACCTATAAGTTCTACACAACATAGCATAAGGAGCCCATTATATACGTTTCTCTGTAGGGCACAGGCCTTCTCTCAGGAAAATAGTATGGGCTTAATTCACCACGCGTGCCCACCGCAGATTGGCGATTTCAAGCGCTGAGGTATATGACGTCATAAACGGTATGTGACGTGGGGTATATGACATCTTAGACGCATTTCACTAAATACTTAAATATCCAACTGAATCGTCCATTTTGAGGAATCTAAAGACGCCAAATAATGCTTACATAACTTCACTCAGTGAAATTATGAATTCAGAAACAGGGGGTAATTTTATTGGGCATAAGAAATTATTTTTAACTTGTAATTATTTTTAAATATCAGTAAAGTCACCCGCGATTTCAAAGTTTTTCCCATTGCAAATGTTGTTTACAGTTATGAGTATAATGCCAAATTTTGATGAAACTAGGTACATCCGGTCGATTCAGTGATTATACTTATTTAAATAAAGTACGTTTTGATGCGGTCTTGTTTTGTCGACCTGTTTTTATGAGAATAGTCACCTATTAGCTTAATGCGAGCTTGACTTAACGAGCACTTTATCGATATACTCCCTCTCTCGACTCATACGTCGCGGCCAACACTAGTCCATGCACTTTGTCCCGCACAATGTGACGTTATAAACATGCTGGCTGGTGACTCTCCACTAGTCTGGTGCAGACCCTCACAAGAGTCTGTGAGTCACTTTATAGTGGGAAAAGGATTGTTTCTAGAATTTATACTGGAAAGGAAATACAAAAGCGTCTGTTTACTGAGTATTCTGTGCACAAACTAGTTCACTTAAGGGAAAAAATATACCAAAATCAGACTATCGATAGTACAGGACGATTTTGCATACGTAGGCAACATATGAAGGATTTTTTTTCTATTATGATAACAATTATAACATTTTTGTAAATATGTGTGATTTCTATGTTATGGCTCGATTCTGTATCTCAATTCAAAACTGTAAGAAGCATTGTTGCGTTGCAAACTGTTTTTATTTGTTAAATAAAATCTTCTACAATATGTTTTATATTTCCTTCCATTTCCTTCTTAGTATCACAGTGTCAACGAGCTATGGAAAGGGCTATGCTCGGAATTTCTCTACGAGATCGAATCAGAAATGATGAGATCCGTAGACGAACGAAAGTCGTCGACATAGCCCAGCGGATTAGTAAGTTAAAGTGGCAGTGGGCGGGGCACATAGCACGCAGAACTGATGGCCGATGGGGCCGAAAAGTTCTCGAATGGAGACCACATATCGGCAAGCGCAGCGTAGGACGACCAGCCACAAGATGGACAGATGACCTCATCCAAGTGGCAGGAAGACGCTGGATGCAGGCCGCTTCCAACCGGTCTTTTTGGAAATCCATGGAGGAGGCCTATGTCCAGCAGTGGACTTCTTGTGGCTGAATGATGATGATGATGATCACAGTGTCAATGGTTTGTTCATTTGGCACCAACTAAATCCATAACATATTTACTGCATAGTAAGTACGTATGTCTGTCCAAAACCTGAACGTTTCTCACATACACATACCTAATGTGGAGTCGCTGTGAACTCACAAATCAATGGGATGTGACATAGAATTCTTCGCAATTTAGTTTAGTCAAATTAGCAAATAATAAAAAAAAATGTTTGCTATTACGTGCCCATCGCAAAATCATCCCTCAAGTTATCTTTCTGGCATTATACTGGAGCAACGGAAAAACATTGGAGACCTAAATAATTTAGGGAAGGATGGCTAAAGATGGTGACCCTGCTAAAGAAAACCGAGTCCCGACAAATTGTGCTGTTTACGTAATACATTATTTGCTAACACTTGCTGTAAGCCCCTGGCCACACGGAAGGGACGTGGGGCAAGGGCGCGGATAAGACGCGTCATTAATCCAATTCACTTTCATACAAAATGTACTGGAGGGACGGGACGAATCCCACACAGAAGAGACGGGGCGAGGGCGCGATTTCAATAGAACGCGTCGCGTCTTTTTCGCGCCCCCGCCCCACGGCCCTTCTGTGTGGCCAAGGGGCTTAAGTTGTTTTAAAGATTCTATTTCAATTATTGGGAGATATTTTGACAAACCTTTGAGAAAAACGGTATTCTTGACACGATCATTAATTTTTCATATCTACAAAACACTAAAGTTTTGAAAAGTGGATGGTATTTTTTTGTTTTAACGACTCCCCCAGTTTCTCGTACACTAACACGCTGTTAATCTACTGTTAACAGCTGTCAATTGACCAAAAAAAACCACTGACAGCTGTTAACAGTAGATTAACAGCTTGTTAGTGTACCAGAAACCGGGGGTAAGTTGTTTTAGAGAATTGTATTTTTTTAATAACACTGCATTTTTTAGAAAATTTTCTTCACCAACGTAAAACTTATTTAATTTGGTTTATTTAATCAATTTTATAAGTATATTAAGTCTTTAATAGGTGTCTCTTGTAGAACGAGATGTTGGTAAAGTTACTTAACTTACAAAAGTTACGTCACAGCCAAGTCATAAGATCAAAGGATCCTGCGAAGCAATTTCTTAAGAGAAATAAGAAAATAAGATAAGATAGAAAAAATAAGATAAGATAGTAAGCTATCAACTCTTAATTGTGTAGAAACAATATCAATCGTTGATTGTGAAGAAAAACTTCGTGAGGAAACCCACGGATCAGTTCACTCCGTGCGTATTATTGCTGTCTTTTCTGCGTTAAGCCGACTAACCTAAGAGGATGGTATAGGTGCTGGGCAATCTAAATTCGTCCAAAAACATGTCTCGAGCACTGCAGCAAATGAGTGGTCACTACACCTATCTAGTCTAGAGACAATATCAGAAGGCGCTGTACAAATATTATAGCAATATTATGTAAGCCATAACGTTGCGGAATACGTCCAAAAATATGCGAAATGTAGTACAAATGCTCGCAACACTTTTTAATATTTATCGTAAAAGAGTTGTACAGTGGATAATAACATGTAAATACTGAAAATAGAAAGAAAATTTTAACTTTCTATTGTCAGTACCTACACATTTTACGTAGCCTTAATTTTTTTTGTCCTACTTCTGAGCAAAGCTAAGTAGTAGGTAACATAAAAGATTATCGTCTAAAGCCTACATTTTATGGCCACAGACAAACAGACGTTCGGCTGTTTGACAAACTTGATTATAGAGTGTGTTCTTGCGTACCTTTAACCTTGAACTTTGAATATCAGGAGGTATGTTGTACTAACGTTGTTGTACTATGTTATACTAACGAAGGGCAAGATAAAAAGTAGCCGCAACTGACGCGCATCCATGTAGCAACTAATGACTGTTGATGAATCAAAAGAGGTTTGTCAGGATCGTGGCAAGTGGCAAACCCTGCTCTCTGCCTACTCCTCCAGGACACAGGCGTGAGTGTTAGATTAAAAAAAACTCGGCAGTAAAAGGGGCACATGGCATCGGTTGTTGAAACTTGATTGAAGATTAACCAAAAAAATCTGTTCCTAGACCAGACTCAGAAAAAAAACATCGGCATAATTAACCTTTATTTATCCTCTATATAACCATGCTTAAGATTCGTACACTATACCATCATCATCTTCTCTCGAAATAGGCGGATCAATTATTGGACCCACCAAGTGGTCGACCCTCCATCATTCCCACCACACATATCTTCGGAAACTGTGTCACCATTAGCAAAAAGTCCGTAAATCCCTGAAACCAAAACTAAAATCTTACAAAGCAGTCTATATACGCATTACTCTAGTAGAGATCAGGTCCTCGAGTGGAGATCACGAACTGGCAAACGCACGGACGGCCACCAGCTCGCTGGACCGACGATCTGAGGCAGATTGCTGGCAGTGGCTGGATGAGGGAAGCCGAGGACAGAAAGAAGTGGCATGCCTGTGGGGAGGCTCATGTCCAGCAATGGATGAATACGGGCTTATTGATTGATTGATACGTCCCACTATACGGTATTAGGCCTTCTCTTAGACTCTCTTAGAGAGAAGGCTCTGACGTATATGCTAAGGCACTTACATTTGATACCTTCGTCGTAAAAATTCACAGATGTGAATTGAAAGATGAACTTAGAAACAAAATAATTAAGTAAATGTCACATCCAGCTAAATATGTAAACCCCTAGTTTTAAATATCTATGTGTTTCTTTGGTTGACTCTGTGTTAAATTCTTTTGTGTGTTTTGTGTGCAACAAATAAACTGTTTCTATTCTATTCCATTCTATTTTATAATTGGTGCATGCCAGTCTCGAAGTCAGCACCTTTCGAATGTGAGGTCAGCATTCTACTGATGTGCTATGGCTGCTCCTAGAAGCTGAGATCCGCATGGAAAGTGAATCCGTTGTTAAAGTAAATAAATAAATGAATAATTTCCACGCAAAACAATCACTAGTCCTAATCCCAAACTAGGATACCCTGTGCTATGGTAACCAGGCTAAGACATCACAACATGGACACACCCAGACTGAGGTGTACATTTGTACAAATGTACGGCGGCCCAGTGGAGATCGAGCCCACGACCTCCGTCATGGTAATCAGACGAGATACCGCTAGACTAACGAGGCAGACGTAAAATAAGTCTTACATTTAGAGGCTCGATACACGCCGTAAAAGGATACACGTAGACATATATTATCGCTGTGAGTGGAGCTACCCATATCGCGAGGACGATCAAAAGTATTAACCAGATAATTGAATAAAATATAGAGACACACATTTGTTCTAAAACAACGTAAAATTCACAGATTAAAAGTGAAATTATGCGTACAGAATGTTTTGACATGACAGGTCTTAGAAATACTACGAAGTAGTATGACCGATTCGAGTTGCCATTAAAAAAAAAACGGCGCGGCTACAATGAGGTTCTTACAAACTAGTCTAAGCGTCGGATAGCGTCGCGTCGCGCCGGACGTCCTCTTCCACCTTGCGATCGCCGTCGCGTCAGATGCCGTTAGAAGACGTAGGACAAGTGTGTTTCTAAGCATACAAATTCAAACTCACGAAGTTTTTACCGTCAACAAGTGGTATTGCTAGTACAAATGATGAATTCAACTAAGCGATGATTGGAACCTAGAAGCTATTTATTGAGGCATCACCGCTCTTGGTTTGCACAAACTCTAGATCGACGTAGTTGTAAGAGAAACAGGATTCCTACCATGATTATTAACTAATTTACATTACCAATATAAAAAAATTGGTTTTGAATATCGACAAAGGAATACCTTGTCACCCGTAGTCAAAGTAATGAAGTACAAGTAATGACCCGCTGTCGGGTCAACCTTTATATTTTTGTTGCAAATTTACCCTTCACGTTGTAAAGAGGTTGATAATTAGGGTGCACGTAAGTAGATAGATGGATAGATAGATAGATAAATAATTTATTTGTCCTTCATTAAGTAAAAGTTGATGTGATCGACTGTACCTCAGTTGGATCCACCAAGCGGTCTCCCCTGCAGTATCCCAACGACACAGACCTTCGGAAACTTACCCAAAAGAAGCGGGAAGTCCGTAAAGCCCTGAAAGAAAGATATAAGATAGGATAAGAATATTTTTATGAATAAATTTATATATAAACTAGTATGGTCGAGCTGTGGCCGGCTGTGGGCCAATGAATGGAAGTTGCGGAATCGAAAATGTATGGACGAAATTTGGATTCATGACAGGTGGTCACACCCATTCTGTCCCACCGTACTCGCTGTCCCACCAGTTTAAGGCTCGTGGTCCCATCACTTATTCCCACTGATAGCTACAACTGCTTCATGGGGTCGTGGTCCCACTACACTAATCACAAAGCCACAGAGGAGATAGGCGGCAGTAGATTTGTAGTGACACTGTTTGTTAGATAATCCTTAAAGCCATAATTATGTTAATTAAGTCCCTTGCTTTGCATTTTTGTATCTGTAGTGATGATTAGGTAATCTTCCTTTAACCTGTAAAATTGTTGGTTAAGGGGTCCTGAAAATGCCTGAAAACGGGTTTTCAGGATATGGCGTCATCGGATAGAGGGTGGCCTGAAACGGACTGAAAACATGTTTCAGGTGCCTGAAAACCATGGTAACTTGGGTGAAAATTTGATAAACTAGTATGTGACAGAGCACCCTCTGAAACGGCCTGAAACGGTATTTCAGCCTGCTGAAAACGCCTCCAAGGCACGGAAAAACGCGTTCAAAGTTTTACCTCCTATCCACCGTCGTAACAATATGATTTTTTTTTAATTGGTGGCGCTAGTTAGCCTATATAGGGCTGTAGGGCACAGGCCTTCTCTCAGAGAGAGCGTATGGGCTTAATCACCACGCATGCCCACCGCCGACTGGTGATTTCAAGCGCTGAGGTACCTATGTGAATAGCTCCGATACTCGCAGTCTGCAACACTGAGTTCTATTTCAACTCGTTCTATGTGCGCGCTGCTCGCCAGTGGAACTCTCTACCAAAGACAATTAGGGATAGCTCGTCGGTGTCACTATTCCGTATAAATTTGAAAGAGCACTTCCTTTCTAAATTGTAATATTATTATTTTATGTAACTATGTTTTTGTAGTATAAGTACCTACTATACCTATAAGTATGTTTTTTTATTTATATAGTTTGATATTTATTTTCCTTATTTTATTAATTTTGTATCTATGCAGATATTGGTTTATATTGTATGTATATTAGTATGTAGATATTATAGTGTCATATTAAAAAATAATGTAGCATTTAAGTAGTAATAATTTTTTGTTTGTGCTTTACATGCCCTCTTCCCGCTGTCTGTCTAACAACCTAAACGTCAAGGCTGGCTGGAAGAAATTTCTCTTGAAATAAGTCCGCCCTTGCTCATAATCTAAGACATTCATGTTTTTTAAGTGCTAAATTTTGTATTTTGTGCAATAAAGTGTAACAAACAAACAAACTCAGGTCTCATCACGATGTTTTCCTTCACCGTTAGCGAGTGGTATTGCTACTACAACTTAACAAATTAATGTACATAACTTAGAAAACAAAGTCATAGGCTTCCGAGTCCAATGTTCTACCCACTAGGCTACCACCGTTCCCACTTATTAGTACTGTACTTACAAAATAACTTCCTTATCCACAGAAAATAAAGCGTCAATACGCGCTTAGCTAAGCAAACGCCATAAAAGAGCCTAAATAAGAACGTCACCAACGCACATAATCCCCAATTCCGCCTCAGCGTCTTAGCGTCATCAAATAAAAGCGGAGACATAGGGTAAAAAATATATCTAATAATAAGGACCACGCCGTGAGTCGTGTGAGAATGAGTGGGAATGAGTTGGGTTGGGTACCTACGGCAGCACAATGGAGAACTTGCACGAAAAATGTTTTAATCTCATTGGTTAGGCCGTGGAAGACAGGTGTCATAACATACATAAACTCGTGGTTTTATCTCAAAAAGGTGAGCCGAGGCCAAGGTTTACCACCACAAGCTACAGAGTAACGATCTTATTAATAAAAACTCGATTCCTTAAACTTAAGCTCTTCAAAAACGCCGATTAAAATAGTCTCTGGTGGAGATTTTACAAGGAAAACATTTGGCCACAGATGAAATAAACAGAGTTTTAGATTCGTTTTAGAGGAATCGTGTTTTTTAGTACCCGAAACCGGCGTGCGTGCATGCAACGACTAATGAATGTTGAGGAAGCGAAAGTGATCTGTCAAGATCGTAGCAAGTGGCAGTCCCTGGTCTCTGCCTAGCCCTATGGGATACAGGCGTGAGTTTATGTTATGTTATGTGAAGTAAGTAAGTAAGTAAACATTTATTTGCATCCGCATACACACACACATATAAAACCACAATTGACATGACACAAGTAAAACAAAGCAAAATTTGAATATTTTAGCTTCTGTCAGCTTCTGTCCAAATGGAAACAATCCATTTGGATGTCGTTCAAGTACGAGAATAACAAGTATCTATAAAGTTGATTGCTTGGTTATACATTCACCCATTAATTCAAGAAATGTCAACTCCTACCAAGAAATTCTCAAACTGATAGAATGAAGTTATATAAGTCGCTTCACGTTAAGAGGTGGCGATCATATACAAAAACATATTTGGCAGACCCTGGTCTCCGCCTACCCCTCTGGGATACAGGCGTGAGTTTACGTATGTATGTATATTTTATTAGCCGAAAAAAGGACAATACTTTTTGCTTTTATGAATGCAGTGCTACGTAAGTGCTACGCGGCCTACGGATGTGCTACGAGAATATGCGCTACGCAACGGCTGCGAAATTCTGCGGTGTACAATGCTGTCTGACTAAAACTATTTAATACGTATACCTACCGCGATTTTTTTGGCGTCAAAACCTATTTATTACGCCGACAAAGTCGACAGGCACTTGGCCGTTTTTACTTATAAGCAAACCGCTTTTGACGTCAAATAAATCGCGGTAGGTATACGTATTAAATAGTTTTAGTCAGACAGCATTGTACACCGCAGAATTTCGCAGCCGTTGCGTAGCGCATATTCTCGTAGCACATTCGTAGGCCGCGTAGCACTTACGTATCACTTCACTACTAATTGCTTAGAAAAACAACAGCTGCTTATAGTAATTTGTCCCTATTGCTCCACAAAGTGTTAATATTGACAAATAAGTCCCTCCCGAAGTAGGACATGTGCCACCCTGTATATTCCTATATTGCGCCGCCTATTGAGCGCGCACGAGCCTCGAATAGCAGAATGGCCCTCTTGAAATTAGTAGCAGAGACGGGTCCACGTTTTTATTACCAACGGCCTTTTTAGCTGAGACATGACTGCTGTAACGTTTGTGGCACACCGAGTGGAAGAAAAGAAAATTAAAACAGGTTTTTAAGTATGGATTGATAGTTAATATTATCCTAATCTTACGCTTGCCTCACATTCATTAGGTCGTGGGTCCGAATGACTTTGTTTTCGAAGGTACGTACATTTGTTAATTTGTTGTAGCAATACTACACGCTAACTGCGAAGGAAAGCATCGTGAGGAAACCTGAGTGCCTGCGGTGTTTACATACCTCGGTGCTTGAAATCGCCAATCCGCGGTGGGCACACGTTGTGTTAAGCCCATAATCTCCCTCTGAGAGAAGCTCTACTATATAGATTGCATTATGATTAATGAATGAATGAATGGGTGACCGTATTCTATGTTATTATTTTTTATTTTACTTTTTTGTTTGTGTTTTTTAATATTTACCGTTTCTTATTGTAAACATAAATTTGTAGATCTATGCATGACACGTGGCGATCAAATTTTGACACCTTATAACGAAAATAGAAACTCTTTTCCGCTTTTGTACAACCACAATCGATGTACTTATTTCGAAATAAAAGATAAACCCCGAAAGAAGGCTCTATTGTAGCGGGACGCAATAAGGAAAACTTGCCTAATAAATAAATAATGCCACGGGATTGACAATATTTCCCCGTATGTTGTGACCAAATTTTTGCCTCCAACTTCCTGTAAAAAAATACTGTTCATCTTTCGCTTAGGTGTCTCGTCCTACCGAGATTATTTCGGTACATTCACCGTATGAAGTACCGATTTTTACCATAGATTAACTAAACGAGGCTAGCTCAAATCAATTCACTATACAGAGAATTTGACATGGAAGGTATAGTTAATCCACCTTCCACCGAAGCAAAGAACTCGAAATTAAACGAAAAAGCGAACGAAAGGCGATAGAACTAATGAATGAATGAATTACTCTGTAGCTTAAACAGTTTTTTTATCTTTATTTACTTTAGGCGTACACGTAGTGGCGATTGTAGTCCCATGGTGCCCATCTTAATTATACTACCACCACTAAATAAAATATTTTTAAAGCTGACTATTTTGTATTAGCAGTAATATCAACTGTTAAACATCCTCAACTACTCCACAATTCTGTACAATTGGAAGAATCAACAAGGGCGAATAGTACATCATAGATTACAAATGAACCTGTTCGAGTCTCAGAAGAACCATCTAAAATGAAGACTATGCAAACTTTTGTTTCTTGAGAAGTCAACAGATGCATGTTGTTAACACTTGACTCACTCGCAGGTCACCCACGCCATCTAGCAGCTATTGTAGAAAGCTACAAAAAACGGCCATGATGAAACTCTGCCATTAAAATATAGCTACCCATACCGAATAATTATAAGTAAATATAAAATAATTACCATATAATTGTATAATTCAAAGAAAGAAAGAAAGAAAGAAGACATTTATTTAAATTGACACGGAAATATAAAGTATACATGAAGGTACACAAACAAGTGAAGAGTCTACTTAGCTTCGATTGCATTGTATGGTAGTAGATATTTGTGATATAGGTTTACGCAACTCGACTCTCAAAGTGACCATTGTCTCATATCTACTAGGATAGAGCCAAGCGACTAAACCGTTTGCCGTGGTTCAAAATGTCAGTCCATCAGGTTTATTAATGACTAGCTGTACCCGCGACTTTGTTCGCATAGTATTTGGGTACAACTTATTTTGTATTTAATCTTCGAACCAAGATAAGATAAGAATATTCTTTATTGTACACCAGAGTACACGACAGAAAAATTAGCAAAGACACACAGTACAATTGGCGGCCTCGATCTACAGGTCTATCTGTAGTTCATAGTGCTTAGAAATCTGTTTAGCTATATGAGAGCCATTGTATATCAAGTCCATCCAAATATTAAAACATATGAACATCAACGACTTTGACTGCCAGCGGTAACACGCTTGACTACCAGAACAGATCCCCACTGGAGGCCCCATCCTTAATTTCTACAAATGGCCTCAACTTC
Organism: Yponomeuta malinellus; assembly: GCA_947308005.1. Classification (NCBI taxonomy): domain Eukaryota; kingdom Metazoa; phylum Arthropoda; class Insecta; order Lepidoptera; family Yponomeutidae; genus Yponomeuta; species Yponomeuta malinellus. Next base: position 5,738,920 of record OX371019.1, read on the forward strand.
GGCGCATTTTCATGTATGTGACGTTCTTGCCTAGTCACCACAGCATATGGTATCCCAGCTTGGGACCAGGACAAGTATTGTTTTGTGTGGAAGTTATTACCTATTATATTTTAAAATTTAAAAAAAAAGGATGAAGAGGTAGACGAAAGAGGAATAGATCGTTCAAAAGTTTTGTCGCCATTCTTTCTGTTTTTTGGTAAAGTCGCAGCTATTTTCTAGAAAGGCACTTACCTGATTGGGGTACCTTTGCAACCTACCTTTGTACCTTACCATGCTATTTTTTTGGCCGAAAGTTAATTTAGTCTTTTTGATTTGCATATTGAAATATTCACCAACGGTACTGACTATAGTCGGTGCCTAGTGTAGGAACACAGTTACTTACTAAGTTATACTTTTTACCATCCTACTTGCGTGTTAATAAGCCTCGCAGATCTATAATTATGAACTCTCACTTGAATAATATTACATCATCATCATCATCATTCAGCCTCAAGAAGTCCACTGCTGGACATAGGCCTCCTCCATGGATTTCCATAAAGACCGGTTGAAAGCTGCTTGCATCCAGCGTCTTCCTGCCTCTTGGATGAGGTCATCTGTCCATCTTGTGGCTGGTCGTCCTACGCTGCGCTTGCCATCGGCCATCAGTTCTGCGTGCTATGTGCCCCGCCTACTGCTACTTCAACTTACTAATCCGCTGGGCTATTTTGACGACTTTCGTTCGTCTACGGATCTCATCAATTCTGATTCGATCTCGTAGAGAAATTCCGAGCATAGCCCTTTCCATAGCTCATTGCGTGACCTTGAGTTTTCTTATGAGGCCCATAGTGAGAGACCACGTTTCACTGCCATAAGTCATCACTAGTAACACACACTGGTTGTATAATTTTGTCTTGAGCGATAGACGAAATGACTTTTCTAAGTTTCCCGAATGCTGCCCAGCAGAATTGGATTCGACAATTGACCTCTTTCACGAAGTACATTAAGATACAAGTGTGCTACGTTGGTCATTTTACACACGAGGCATTATTGTAAGCGCAGCCGGAGGCGAGCGCGGTAAGAAAGCTGAGTGTGTAACGATCAATGCACACGAGTTACATACGACGTTTTTCAACACAATTGCGAGGAAAAAAACAATTATTGTTAGTAAATTGAACTCAGACATTTTTGATAGTAATTAACGACACAGCAGCATCTTTACCAAATATTTACGGAAAATGGCGCGTATGTTTTTCTTTGCCTGTTCAACCGGAGCAACAGCAATATAAAAAATAAAATAAACTACAGAATAATGTTTCTAAATACGATTTTTAAGTCAATTTGTGTTTATAAATATACAATTTGATGAAATGAAATGTTTATTTGTCATCTTAACCCTAAAATAGTTTAATATTCGTAAAAATATTCAATGTTCTTAGACATAAACTTTTGGTGAAATTTAAAAAAAGTTTATATATCAGCACTTGTACGGTAATATTTTTACAGCGGAAGTATGGCAAGATGCACAATTATAAAAATAAAAACGGTGTAATAAGTGCCAATCTTCAATATCTTCAACGCACATTATGCTAAATTTAAGAGATGCTCAGCCAAAATCCTGACTTCATCGAGTTGTATGGTTTTATAAAAATTCTTATCCCTAAAATTTACTTTATTCAGATACTCAAATTCACATGTGGCAATGTTGTGTGTGCATGCTTTAGACCACAACTTAGTACTCATGTCATTTTATTATTTTTATATCGTGTAATGGTTGTGATCTGTTTTGTACACCAAATAAAATAAAATAAAATAAAATAATTTACGAGCACCTGTTTTGAAATAGCCGTTTATGCAACTGTCATATAAGAGAGATTCTTAGAATACGAGTGTGGGTTTACGAGGTGAAGCCTAGTATGATAATAGTATCACACGAGTATTCTAATATATTTTTATATGCGGTTGCATACACTACGTTCTCTTTACTCATTTATAAATGACACTAAAGTAAACAACAAAGGCAATTATTTTCCATTCTTTTAGCCGCATGGAAAATTTTTATACATGTTCCATTTGGGATAGGCAAAGAAATCATACCTACTTACAGCCATGTGCTCAGTGTGGGCGAATCAGACCAAAAATTCACAGAAAAGTTTACTGCAAGGAGAACTTTAACCGAACGTGTATAAAAAAAGGAGAATTTTACCCGGAAGTGTATCATAATAACAAAAAAAGTTACTTTACGATACAGATTGGCAGAAATTCTCATACAAAATTTGTATCGTAATTTTTATTTTTTATTTTTACATCATCATCATCATCATCAGCCATTTGACGCCCACTGCAGGACATAGGCCTCCCTCTTGGTTTTCATAACCATGAGGGGTTTTGCCATAATCGCCACGCTTGGCAGGCGGGTGGGCGATCGCAGTATGTATCCGACTGGTATGTACAGTATAATACGAATAAAAACCTTTATCTATACTCATGTCGTTAGATTCGAATTATGATCTTAAAAGTTGATACATAAGGCTTAGTGTTATTTCACAGACATTTGTAAAAAATCTTCCGTGTGGCGCCGGATTAAGAATAGCGTCACTCCATTTCCTTCCGTGGATGTCGTAGAAGGCGACTAAGGAAATACATTACCGTTCCGCTCTATAGTCTCTTTAATACGTTCGGTATTAAAGGACCGAATATCATGCCGCATAGACTTTGAGATATGTCTATTGAGCTGCCTATATGACTTAGCATCCTCGGAGGACTGCAGTTGCAACGCGCGACGTTTAGCCATGAGGTCGAGAGTATAGTTTGAGAGCTTTTGTGGTCTACTCGTACGGTTGGGTCTATAGAACCTCGAGCCCACTGAACGGACAGTTTCTACAAACCTGTTATTGATCTCGTCCACCGATGCGGCGCTCTCCAGGCACTCAAAGCGATTTGACAATTCGAGTTGAAAGTTCTCGGGGTTCTGGATATGCTGAGCCATGTTTATAAGCTGTTTTCGAGGGTCCTCACGAATCGTCTCGAACACAGGTTTGATGACTTCCAGCCTCCCGAACAAGCCGGTTTCCGAAAGGGCTTTAGTACCATAGACCACATCCATACGCTGCGGCAAATTATACAGAAGACTGAGGAGTATAATTTGCCATTCTGCTTAGCGTTTGTGGACTATGAGAAAGCCATCGATTCGATCGAGACACGGGCAGTGCTCGAGTCTCTCCAGCGTTGCCGGATTGACTATCGGTATATCGAGGTGCTGAAGTCCTTGTACAACAGCGCCACCATGTCGGTCCGAGTACAGGAGCAGAATTCGGAGGCAATTCCATTGAGAAGAGGCGTGAGACAGGGAGACGTTATCTCTCCGAAACTGTTCACGAACGCACTGGAAGATGCCTTCAAGCTTCTGGAATGGCAGGGACGCGGCATCAATATAAATGGCGAGTACATCACGCACCTTCGATTTGCCGACGATATAGTAGTCATGGCAGAAACGATGGAAGACCTCGGCATAATGCTCGAAGACCTCAGTCAAGTTTCCCAACGTGTGGGCCTTAAAATGAACATGGACAAAACGAAGGTCATGTCGAACGCCCGTGTTGTGCCCACCCCAATAACATTGGGGAACACGATTCTCGAAGTTGTAGACGAATACGTCTACTTAGGACAAACAATCCAACTAGGCCGGTCCAACTTCGTGAAAGAGGTCAATCGTCGAATCCAACTCGGCTGGGCAGCATTCGGGAAACTTAGAAAAGTCTTTTCGTCTAACATACCTCAATCGCTCAAGACAAAATTATACAACCAGTGTGTGTTACCAGTGATGACTTATGGCACTGAAACGTGGTCTCTAACTATGGGCCTCATAAGAAAGCTCAAGGTCATGCAACGAGCTATGGAAAGGGCTATGCTCGGAATTTCTCTACGAGATCGAATCAGAAATGATGAGATTCGTAGACGAACGAAAGTCGTCGACATAGCCCAGCGGATTAGTAAGTTGAAGTGGCAGTGGGCGGGGCACATAGCACGCAGAACTGATGGCCGATGGGGCCGAAAAGTTCTCGAATGGAGACCACATATCGGCAAGCACAGCGTAGGACGACCAGCCACAAGATGGACAGATGACCTCATCCAAGTGGCAGGAAGACGCTGGATGCAGGCCGCTTCCAACCGGTCTTTTTGGAAATCCATGGAGGAGGCCTATGTCCAGCAGTGGACTTCTTGTGGCTGAATGATGATGATTAGCCTATATATTAGAATATGCGAACGAGACGGATGCCAGACTGTCATCTTTGTTACCTTTGTTACCATCTTTGACCCGAATGTTAGTTGCCTAGTATATCTATAGGTTGACTTTGGATTCGATTGAAGAATGACACACACCAACGCGGTGGCTGTGGCGGTGGCGGTGGCGGTAGCGGTGGCGGTGGCGGTGGCGGTGGTTGTGTTTACATAAATAATTTACAGCAGTAGTATTTTGTATGGACCGCCACCACCACCGTCACTGCCATGGCGTTGGTGTCTTTTATCCTTGACAAATTTTTAGATGACATTATTTAAAAAAGTTTTGAAAAAACGGGCCGACAAAATTTTTTTTTTATAGTTAACCAAAATTACTTCACTTAAGCATAAACAAAGGGACGAAAAGTTATAAAAATCGAAAAGAAAACTATGGATCGTGCGTCTTATGGTCGGCGCCAGCCAACTCATTTGATTTTCTAGTTGTTTGCGCATATAGAACGTCAGTCTCTTAAGCATTTAACATATTAGAAAACATTTTTCAACGTTACGGTACTTCCTACCCCTTCGAATTTGTATTCACAGTTTTGGAGAATATTTATCATCATTATATATACTCATCACGAATATTTACAAATACGTTGTACCATTACCGATAAATCATTAATAATTCAATTTTTCACAATCAAAATAACATTCCCTCAAAATACGGTGAACGAATGTCACCCTGTATTAATTTAAAAGGTATGTTTAATTCATACGGCCGTTGTTCGCTGAATCGCTCGTAGCCCCGGCTGCCTGAGTGATCTTAAAAACGATCACGAAGGTAAAGCAACACAGGGCGCGTTCAGTGCATGGATGGGTCGCCGTCTATGCCTAACGCTAGTGACATTTTTCCGAGCGGTTCCGTGCTTCGCAAGGCACGTTAAGCTGTTGGTGCCGGCTGCCGTCGATAGATGGCAGTCGTTAAGCTAAGTCAGAGGCCTTAGGGCGGCTTGACAACTTCTGACAGTAGACGAGCCACTAGTCTACAAGCCTCCACCAATCCGGACTTGGCCCCCGTGGTGGAGTATGGCCTATACCTTCCTCAGGGAAGAGACCCGTGCCCCTCGGTGGGGACATAATGGGTTGATGATGATGATGACGGCCGTTGTTTCGGAGATAAAGAGAGTGGAGACCACGTACTGGCAAACGCAGCGTAGAACGCCCACCAGCTCGCTGGACCGGCGATCTGAGATTGCTGGTATTGGCTGGATCAGGATGGCTGAAGAAAGACGGAAGTGGCGTGCCATGGGGGAGGCCTAGGTCCAGGAGTGGACGAGTACAGGCTGCTTGATGGCCGTTGTCTTTGTATGGGGCCCACGCTAGTTAACCTTCCCATACAAAAGCAGCCCGGTGTACCACAGTCCTTATCTTCGACAGCCCGCAAAGGACGGCATTTTTTATTCACTGCACGTTCGCACGGCATAAGACGACAATTTCTCTTTAGATACCTTCTCCTAGCGAGAGAGAGAAGGGATATTATATTAGAAAAATTGTATAAACTTTACAATACAAAGAAGAAAATTTACCAGGATGATGCAAGTAAATAGCAAGGTAGCGTACTTATCAATACAAATAACTTTTTTAAGACATAACACAACAAAACATAAACTCACGCCTGTATCCCCGAGGTGTAGGCAGAGACCAGGGACTACCACTTGCCACGATCCTGACAGATCACTTTCGCTTCATTAACAACTAACTTTTTTATAAGAAAAAATTCACAGAATTCGTGCTTCACGCGACTATCGAGCACATTGGAAATGAATCGAGTCATAATGATAAATGTTATGTGAAAAATGTCGTTCTGACTTTTTGACTTTTTTCAAAAAGGTTAGGCTACAGGGCAAACCCTTAACCCGATCATCTTTGTTTAAGGCTCAAATCATAGCTGATTAAATTGTCCAGAGGAGTTTTTTCTCAATTTTTTTATATCATTCTTCGTTTTCAAAATATTGAGCGCCAAAATCAAAATTTTTTTTTTTTACTATTTCGGCCATAACTTTTTCCGTTTTTAGCTTCATCAAATAATTCTCTTTGGACCTTCCAGCTCTCGTGAATACGCGTCTTTTAAGCTCTTTTGAATATCATATCTTCACAAATCTCCGAGATATAAGAGGATCGCACTTTTTACGTGAAACTACACTGGAGCGAGGACATTTCTAATGTCAAAATATCACCTGTCCCATAATAAAAGTTTGTCTTCCTAGCAACTATGTAGAACACATCAACGTATGAAACAGCTGAGATCATAGTTTCTGATACATACATACATAAACTCGCGTCTGTATCCCAGAGGGGTAGGCAGACACCAGGGACTGCCACTTGCCACGATCCTAACAGATTACTTTCGCTTCCTCAACATTCATTAGTCAGTATTTTAATTTAATTATTTATTTTTCAAGCGTCTACCTGTTGCCGTTAATAATAATATTATCGAGCAAAAAACGGCAAAAAATTTAGTTTTTTGTATGGGAGCCCCCCTTAAATATTAATTTTATTCTGTTTTTAGTATTTTTGTTATAGCGGCCACAGAAATACATCATCTGTGAAAATTTTAACGGTCTAGCTATCACGGCTTATGAGATACAGCCTGGTGAGAGACAGACAGACAGACGGACAAACAAACAGATCGACGGACAGTGAAGTATTAAACATCTACATAGTCGTCTAATATAATCTAAAAGGTTTTATTTACATAAACATATGACTCCTTAAACAATACTCAGAGGCAGTTTATAGAGTCTGTGATAAAGGGAAACACGTAACCACAGATTAATTGAACTGCCTCTGAGGAGTTTCTTGTCTTAGAGAGGAATCGTGTTTTTGTAAATAACATAGGAAGTCTTTATACTCTACGGATAGCCCGTGTACCAGTGTGCCAGTACCTTGTTGTGGTTACATTTTTAATTCGCCCCACGTCCACAAAGGCGTAAGACGACAATTTTACTGGGGATTTGTCGAAGGATCATCTCGCCCCCGCCTCCTTCCGCAGGCGACGGGTTAAATGGATTCCGCTACGTTACGTCACCGTAACCGGCATCGGTTGCTGTTCTAACTGGTGTAAATTATGGATCTATCTGTACAGCCCAAAAAAGACGCCCACTGCATAGGTCTCTTCGCCGTCACTGAAGATGGAAGATTGTAGGGGGTCACAGAACTCGCCACGCTTCAAGCAACATATATCACACTCTTGTGTGATACATGTTTGGGTATCACAAAGACATAAAAAATCTCGACAGTTTAGTCAGACAATATACTCGTACGGTGCGTTCTTCGCCAATCGGGACGCACAGTCAGAATTGGCTTCTCTTAATTAAGTGAACTGTGCAGAATCATAATGATCAGATATTTGCATTCGGTGGAAACTCATCGAGTAGTTGAATACGAATTGTGTTTTGTCGAACACGAGTCGGTGTTGCTTTCGGGCTTTGCTGATAGGATAAGGGGTGGATTACACTTACGTAGACCGAGAGCAGTCTCAGTGACTACTCAGTGACTAATTTGCGGGTGTAGCTTGCCACCACAATAGGTAGGTAAGTTACCTCGATTCGATAACATTTTTGTACTTATTTGGTACCTTTCTTGCGTATGAAGAAGAAGAAGAAAAAGAAAGACATTTATTATACCAACAAGATACATCACAGAAACAAAATAAGCAGATAAGTAACATAAAATGCACAACAACAGAAAGAAAACTAAATACACAACATACAAAGCGAATAAATCAAAACAGGACCATAGATGTAGCCTGTGGTGTATCTACGTTGCCACAAAAGGCAGCTGACTCAGCGTTGTGCTGAGGAAGTGATCCCTCGGCGCTGATTTTCAGTCAGTGCCTACGGTAACCCATAATTGTACTACGGAGTACAACACGACTACTACTTATACTTATACTTCCACACGACACATCAATTGTCCTGGTCTCAAACTAGGATACCGTGTCCTATGATAATCATACAAGGACATCACAAACATGGAAATACTCGTACACCCAGACTGAAATCATTTGTGCGAATCAAGCACAGCGGCCTCAAGCGTGATCATTCATTTCAATTGTCAGTTCTTTATACTGCAGCGATGGTAGCCTAGTGGGTAGAACATTGGACTGGGAAGCAAGACACCCAGGTTCGATTCCCAGTGCGGGCATGTACCACTCGCTAACCGTGAAAGAAACCATCGTGAGGAAACCTGAGTGTCTGAGCTATTCACATACCTCAGCGCTTGCAATCGCCAATCCGCGGTGGGCAGGCATGGTGATTAAGCCCATATTCTCTCCCTGAGAGAAGGCTGTGCCTTGCAGTGGGACGTATTCGTATATAGGCTGCTTATGTATGTTATGTATACTGCAAGTCTTTTCAATCTACGGTCAACTTGTACCAACTACCTCTATATTTCCGTTGCAAAGGCGATGCAGTAAAATTACAGGTACAATCGAGAGATAGTTTAATTAGAGTACTTTGTGGACTGAAAGAGGATGTAGTGACTAGAATTGCGAAAGGAATTTTGCGTTGTTTTGTGCATGTGGAGAGGACGAAGGAAGAAAAATTGACGAAACAAATATATCGAGCGAATGTGGGAGGAAGGGCCGGTAGAGGAAGTCCCAGGCGGACATGGACATACTTCGACAAAATAGGAGATGTATTAGCAAAGCGGAAGATAAAAAGTACCCGAAACCGGCGTGCGTGCATGCAACGACTAATGAATGTTGATGAAGTGAAAGTGATCCGTCAGGATCGTGGCAAGTGGCAGTCCCTGGTCTCTGCCTACCCTGTTATTCTTACAATCGATACCATATCAATAATTACTTACTTTATTGCACACATAAAAGATAGGTATACGGAAAACAAAAAAATCAATCTTTGCGGCAAACACTACTCACTGATTACAGTATAGGGAAGAGCGGGTGATCGTGCTCTTCCACTATAAAGGGAAATTTCCAACCAGGCAGATCGTATGCCTGGATACGGCCCGGTCCGACTGATGTTCGTCGGACGCTATATTTATGGTATGTCATGTGAAACATTTTGCTTGCGCGATGCAGGAATGTTGGAGTTTATAGTGCGCGCGCAGAATTGACATGTGCTCGCCACAACTGCAACGTTTGAAGTTAGTACAGCTGTTCACTGTACCGGACGTACTTGAAAGTAGTAGGTGCCTACCACCGCCACTGCGTCTAATATAAGTGGAGACCTCTTGGAAAGCGGCCCAGATTGTGAACTTCCAAGGTGTTCGTTCCGCCACAGCCCGCCGATAAGCAATCGAGGCTTAACGCGGCCGCGCACAGAACAAATGCCACAGAACCAACTAATAATAGTCTTTATTTATAAAAATGCGATTTCATAAAACAATCCTCAGACGATGACGATGATGGTCTAACGGTGGCAGGTGCATAGATATTTTAAAGGCTAATACAGAACTCGCTCCGATTGGTAACACAATTGACAAGCAACAATTGAACGTGGGTCCTTCTCAACGCTAGTTAGACATCTATATTGTTAACAATCATTGTGTAGATATACAACCTTAAATTGGTCTTATCGAAAAACTGATTTAAACAAAGTCTGTGTGACCTCTGCATTATTGTATTTTGTGCTAGATGACTGGCTTTAATAGTTGTTTTTGGAACGAAATCGTTATGGTGGTTGGTAAGACCTTGATAGAAGTTTTAACCAAATAATAGTGAAAACTACGTAACTAACTCACGTTGTGTGCAAAATTAGTTTATTTCTAGAGGACTTGTAATCCAATCTAGCTCATTTACGATGGCGAAGGAAATTTTACGGCGCGAGAAAGGTACGGAGCTAACTTTTACCTGCGACTTTTTCTTCGTGAACTTAAATTTTATTTTGTTATCTGGCGTCTCTACCGAAGGGTAGAGATGCGTTCCATCATAATCATCATCATTCAGCCACAAGAAGTCCACTGTTGGACATAGGCCACCTCCATGGATTTCCAAAAAGACCGGTTGGAAGAGGCTTGCATCCAGCATGTTCCTGCCACTTGGATGAGGTCATCTGTCCATCTTGTGCGTTTCATAGACATTTACAATTACATATGATAATTTTAGAAGAAAGAATGAGTATATGTACTTTTAACAAATGTGGCCTATGAAGGCACACGAACAATATTACATATATTCTTTTCATAAGAGTTATTTTAATAAGTTAAGTTATGTTAGTAGGAAAACTAATCTAACTCACTTGTTTGTTTCACTATAAGGTTATTTTTATGTGTAAATTATCCTGTTGTAACCCCCAACAAATAAAATAAATATTTGAAATTATTGATTAGGCATTTATTTATTGTAATTTTGTTTACGCATAGTATTTTTTTCTTCCATTTTTAGGGTTCCATACCCAAAGGGAACGTGCCAAACGGGACCCTATTACTCTGCCTCTGCTGTCTGACTGTCTCTCTGTAGAACCGTGATAGCTAGACAGTTGAAATTTTCACGTATGTTTTTGCTCGATATTAATAACGGCAACAGGTCGCTTGAAATATGTAAATGTTGATAGATAATGGTGCGGAACCCTTCGTGCGCGAGTCCAACTCGCACTTGCGCGTTTTTTTTTTATTATGCTCTATCGTAAAAACGGTAATACATACAGGTATCAAACTTGGCGTGATTATGGGACTTATTATATATTCTAACGACAAATAATAAAAAAACCGGACAAGTGCGAGTTGGACTCGCAACTTAGAAAAAAAATTCATTGGTGCTGCTGGGATTCATGCTGGGATTCAAACCCACGACGAGAAGCCGGTGTTTTACCGCTCCGCTACCACTGCTCCAAATAATTTGATTTATTTAAAATTTAATTTAGAAATTTGATATTTATTAAGTTGTTTCTAGCAGAATCACTTGTCCTGGTGCCAAACTAGGACACCACGTGCTTGGTTACCCAGCAAGGACATCACAAACATGGTAATACACCCAGACTGAGGCCATTTGGCGGTACCCAGTGGGCATCGAACCCGCGACCTCCGGCATGGCAATCAGACATGGTACCACTAGACCAACGAGGCAGTCTAAAGCCAATTAATACCTTCTGTCAAGCCCACTTGAAGGAGTAGGCACTTTGATATTAAATGTCGACTTTTACAACAGACGTAAAACCAAATTACAAAAGGGTCACCCAACTGCAGAAACGACGTCCCCGAGCCATTTATATAGAGCGGCCAAATAAAATAAAATTGAATTAAAATAATAAAAAAAGGCATTAATAATGGCTGGTCTCTCGTGGGAAATGCGATAAACGCACGACGCTGACGTACTTTACTTATGTACCATGTCAGGTAATAATGCATATGTTCCTAATGTTCGCGATATTCCCAGTGCTATATTTAATTATATTAACTGAAGAAACTTACATGACTATCGATAGATTTAAAGCTCAAATAGTATCATGCCTGTTTTCTATTCGATTATATATATATATATATATATATATTTTTTGAAGTATAAATATTGCCAGCGGCATATGAGTACGATGGAGCGGCTTACATTACCTAGTCTAATATATAAAAATGTCGTGTCACAGTGTTTTGTTATCGAACTCCTCCGAAACGGCTTCACCGATTCTTATGAATATTTTTGTGTATACTTGGTAGGTCTGAGAATATGTCGTAGGCTAATTAATGTGGCAAAACAACGTTGGCCGAGTCAGCTAGTCTTATATATAAAATCACGATTCCTTACAACACTCTTGAAATGCAGTTTAAGTTAACCGTTCCCTTTATGACGGATTTAAACTGCATTTCAGGAGTTTTTTTTATACATAACACTACAGGTATTTACATTAAATCTAAAGTAGATCGATCTAGGTGGCCATATGTGGATGGGCGTGACCTCAATCACCACTGACTACTACTGACCATCACCGGCCACCACAGGCCACCAATGGCCTTCACCGAGCACTACAACTAGCCACCGATAATAAAGTAAGATACGATAACAATATTCAAAAGTTAAAGATAAAGTTACAATGAAAAGGTACAATGGGCGGCCTTACTGCTAATAACTATAGCATTTCTTTCGATGTGAAGCAGTCAGACGTCATAACTTGATGTATAGTCCAGCTTGTCGGTTCTGAAAAAGATTGTCGTTTTCAACGACATTCTTGAAGAGGCCTATATCAATGTGGCAATAATGATTAGAGATTATTATTTGAGTGAATTGGATAGGGCCTGATAGTAACTATAGCATTTCTTTGCATGTGAAGCAGTCAGACGTCATAACTTGATGTATAGTCCAGGTTGTCGGTTCTGAAAAAGATTGCCGTTTTCAACGACATTCTTGAAGAGGCCTATACCCATGTGGTTATAATGATTAGAGATTATTATTTGACTGAATTGGATTGAGCCTGATGGTAACTGTAGCATTTCTTTAGATGTGAAGCAGTCAGATGTCATAACTCGATAAAGCAATAGCTTTCACGCACTCGGAACGAAATATCGTACATTTAATGCTCACGTTGCCTGTAGAAATTGGCCAGTAAGAAGAAACCTTGATTATCTACTGGTCAATTAAAACAGAAGTTATTATTATTAAGTACTTTGTGATATTGCTGGCAGTAAATCTCCTTTTATTTTACTTTTAGTTTGAAATTCGGCGCAAACGTTAAACCGAGCGTAGCCTTATAAGAAAGAAGGGCTTATTACCGTAAAAACTTACGTAGTCTCTGGGGAAGCCTAGCTCACGTGCCGACTCGCGAAATCGCAAGAAAATTTAAGATGTTTCTGAAAATTATACCGACGTACCTATTATAGCAGTGGTAGCCTAGTGGGTAGAACATTGGACTCGGAAGCGGGAGACCCAGGTTCGATCCCCAGTGCGGGTATATATCTATGACTCTGTTTTCTAAGTTATGTACATTTGTGAAGTTATAGTAGCAATACCACTCGCTAACGGTGAAGGAAAACATCGTGAGGAAACCTGGGTGTCTGAGCTATGCACATACCTCAGCGCTTGAAATCGCCAATCCGCGGTGGGCACGCGTGGTGATTAAGCCGATACTCTCTATCTGAGAGAAGGCCTGTGCCCTACAGTGGGACGTATATAGGCTGCCTATGACCTATTACAAATTTATAAGTGAAAGTATACGTATGTATACCACTCACTTAAAGAACGGGTCAGTAAAAATATTTGCTTTTGATTAACTTCATTCCGGAATCGCTACTTGAATTTTGTCGGAAGAGTCCGACTGTCCACATCCATCCTTGATCTCTATAGGGCTGAAACGAAATAAAAAGCTTGCATATCATTAGACAGAAACATACAGAAAGTGCTTTTTTTCTACATCCACTGCTAATTTTAACCACGAAATGTCGCCGTAATATGGTCGCCGTGCTGCTTGCGTGCGACGACCGATTTATTGAATACCCGGGGCACGCAATTTCTGACGAGCAAACCCCCTCTTACGCGCCCGTGAAACTATTCAAACTATCCGTTTTTAAACAGCATTCATTCCATGTTAAGTTCCATGAGGCCCTGGCCACACAGAAGGGACGTGGGGCGTGACGCGCTGTATAGACTTCGCGCCCTCGCCTCGTCTCTTCTGTGTGGGCTTCTCTTCAGTACTTTTTGTATGAAAGTGAATTGGAAAGACGACGCCTCTTTACCGCGCCCTCGCCTCACGTCCTTTCTGTGTAGCACACACAGAGGCTTTAGGTAATAACTGACTATCTATAGATTGTTCCAATATAAGACTAAATAATCAAAGTAGTGAATGCTGTTTCTGTAACATTTTCTCATTCCATTCGAAATCGATAATATTTCTAGAGTTACCCTCCTATTACGTAACTGACCAGTGGCCTAATTACGCGCACCAAAATCCTGAGCGATTCCAATCGTCTAACTGTCAAATTCCATACTAATTTGACAGTTAGACGATTGGAATCGCTCAGGATTTGGTGAGCGTAATATAGGGGCATGTGACATAATTACAAATAGTTTCTTATATCTAAGTGGTGGTATACAATTGGCGGTCTTATCGCTTAGATCGATGGGTTACGTAATTGGGCTAACCATTTTGACGTTTCTGAAGTGTCAAAATATTTATGTATTTATTTGAAATTTCGGAGGAGGTTAAGTCGAATGAATTCATACGCTGGAGAAGTAACGTTGTGAAGCCCCTGCTTGTACCCGTATTTATGAAATCAATGACAATAGAATGGGTTGAAAATTGCCAATCTGCGGTGGGCACGCGTAGAGATTATGTCCGTACTGTCTCTCTCTATTGGAGAAAGCCTGCACTGGGACATTTATAGGCTGCTGACGTTTTTTACGTGTGCAATAAAAAAAAATCTCTACTCCACTCTGTACGTTTTACAGTGCGAATAGTAACCCCTACCAAAACTTTTCGGCCGGAGCGCTTTAATTTCATTACAGAGGGCGTCACTGTCGCACGCTAGAGCCTGGCCGAGTGTTAATGGTCTAACTAGGTCCTTAACTCATTGCCGTGTTTATTAAGGCTACACTAACTAAATGAACATGTACCCATGTGGTTTGGTACCCAGACAGAGTCACAGATACCCTATCAATAGGCCTACAACGTCTGTCTTTCTGTATGACCTGGGCCCCGTTTCATAAAACTACAATTCATAGTTCTTATTCTGTCATATTGTGCTGTTAGTCTTCTTTGAAATAAAATTATTTTATTACGATAAATTGATGTACGTTGCGTAGCGTTGAGTCTTTGTATTCATCTGTGGGTTCGATCCAGCAATGTACATCGAATTAACATAATGAACCATTTATTTGTTAATTTCATTTTAAAGATGATTGCTAAGGACATGTTCTCTTGAACCGCTGTCTATATGTCTTATCTATCTGTGGATTTACTAATGTATTGCCAAAAATTGTTTCCCAAAGTATTACTTCCCAAACTATTTTCCGCAAATTATCACTTGGCAAAAAAACATTTCTCAAAACAACTTAAAGCAAATAAACAGTTAGCAAAAGTTATTATGGCAAGTTATTGTTTACCAAATAAATACTTGGTCAAAATTCATTTTACCAAGCATTATTCAGTCAAAAGTATCGTTTGGCAAAACTACGTTTTGCCATATCATAATGTAGGGTACCTATGACTTTTCCATGCACCAGCCTTGTTTAAGTTTGACTCAAAACTAAGTTTTTTAGTGAAATATTTTTTTTCGCTTTTATATAAAAAAAAAGAACTAACACCCGAAGTTTCAGGATGGAGCGGAGCGCAGCGACACTCCATCCTGAAACTTCGAACCTATTTTTGCTTATGTGTACTGACCTAACAACCAACCCAAAATTTTAATTTAATTCTTAGTAAAACTTCAGCTATGTAGCTTCTAAAAAAAGCCAAAAACGCATTGCCAAAATAAAACGTTAGCATAATAAACGTTTGTCTTAATAAAACTTGACGCAGTAAAATTATGCGAAATGATAATTTGACCAAATGAATAAAATGCGAAATGAAAACTTGCTAAAGTTTCATTTGGGAAATGAAACTGATGCCATAAGTTTATTGGGAAGTAAAATTTGGCGAAAAATACTTTGGCTAAACGGCGGTATCCCCTATCTGTGATATAACACAAGCTCACTCCTGTATCCAGGAAGGGTACAGTGACTACAATTCAGAAAGGAATGTTACGTTGGTTTGGACATATTGAGAGGATGTAGGAGGAAAGATTAACGAAAGTTGTATATCGAGCGAATGTGGGTGGAAGGGCCAGTACGGGACGTCCCTGGCAGACATACTTCGACCAAATAGGGGATGTATTAGCAAATGGCAAGATAAAATGTACCCGAAACTGGCTGGTCTATATAGTTATATAGTCTATATAGGTCTATTTGGTCTATATAGTTTTTCATATAAACCCCATTTTTTTCCGGTTGAAATATTCACAGAATATTGTGTTCTTCTAGCGGATTGACCAATACATAATAAAAAATAAGGGGAGTCCTTAAACATGAAAGGTGAATTCTAATCTAGGAAATGAAGCTTTGGCTGAATTTGGGTCTAGGCGAAAGGTGAATTCTAATCTAGGAAATGAAGCTTTGGCTGAATTTGGGTCTAGGCTTTTTTAATAGCATTTTGATGGACGTTAATCCATCAAAATGCTATTAAGAATTCTTTATCGACTCACTAGCAATGCCCGCTACCTCATTCGCATGGTATTTTATAAATAAATAACTAATGACTTCCACACCACATAACCACTTGTCCTGGTCCCAAACTAGGATACCCTGTTCTATGGTAACGAGGCAAGGACATCACAAACATGGACATACACCCGAGGTGATTTACACAGATCGAGTACGGCGGCCTCCGGTGGCAATCGAACCACGACCTCGGTTTTGGTCAACCGTGGTAACCGCTGGACCATCTAGGCAGTCTATACCACAATACAGGATGTTCTTAGTGGCAATGAGGCAGAAATGTGCACAAACGCTCCTAACAAATACGTCAAACAGCCCAAAGTGTCCCAAAGACCGTAGCTTCCAACTTCCCGATGCAAACCACACCAACATCTCGCCGCCATCTTAACTCTTTACACACACAATGGGAATCACGTAACGAAGGCATACTGTCGCGGTCTTAATCAACCCTTTGGGTGGCAAAGGATTCTCGACCGTACCGCTGCGAGCTTAAGGTCCTCGCCGTAAAATATATTGACTGGCTCGTCATTAGACGAGATAGGCCCGGTTTCGCTCCATGTTTACTAATGAGCCCACATAGACCACAAAATAAAGATGTCAGAAGCACGCATATTTTGCCAATGAAGAGATTTATGTCTTCCGTAAATCCTCGCAAAAAAAATACGACGACTTTTCAATAGAAACAATGGTTTAAATAACAAAACGTGTTGCTTACGCAAATATTTTTACAGACTTTTTGGCAGGCGCAAATAGCCAAGAAGAGGGTTTGTAGAATTTAATTTAATTTTCAGAATAGACACTGAGATGAAAAAAAAACGGCCAAGTGCGAGTCGGACTCGTGTATCGAGGGTTCCGTACTCGTGCTCAGCCGTTTTTTATTATTTGTCATTAGCATATAATATAATAAGTCCCACAATCCCGCCAAGTTTCATGCCTGTATGTATTACTGGTTTTACGATAGATCATAAACTATTTTTTTTATTTTATTATTTTAACTGGCTAACTATAGCAGTTCCAAAGATAGAGCCCTTTAAAGGTCGGACGGATGGACAGACAGACTGACGGACAGACAGCGGAGGCAGAGCAATAGGGTCCCGTTTTGCACCCATCTTGTACGGAACCCCAAAAAATACAAAAAAACTTATTTGGTAGGAACTATTCTTATTGACATGCAAGTTGCACCAAGTTGGTGTCAACATGCTTTTAGGACTACCGAAATGATGACATTGAGAAATATTCCCATTTAAAGTGTGAAGTTGTAGTACCTATCACTGAGGGATCACTTCCTCAGCACAACGCTGAGTCAGCTGCCTTTTGTGGCAACTAAGATACACCACAGGCTACATCTATGGTCCTGTTTTATTTATTCGTTTTGTCTGTTGTGTATTTAGTTTTCTTTCTGTTGTGAATATTATGTTACTTATGTGCTTATTTTGTTTCTGTGATGTATCTTGTTGGTATAATAAATGTCTTTCTTCTTCTTCTTTTAATCGTGAAGGAAACATCGTGAGGAAACCAGAGTATCTGAAGTTTTTAAGGTACCTTTTTTATGTAGCTTATAAACAACGTCCCACTGCAGGGCATAGGCCTTCTCTCAGACACTCTCTGGGCTTAATTACTACGCGTGCCCACCGAGGATTGCCGATTTCAAACTCTGAAGTATGTGAACGCCTAAGGCACTAAGATTTCCTCACAATCTTTTCCTTCACATAACAACACATACAAGCCTGCTTTGAAAATTGTGCTGAATTCTGCGCTTATACTGTGTTAGACAGCGTAAACCGTACTTCGGTTTTCCACTATTTAGAAGCACCACTGACTACGGACGCTCTGGAATGTAACACTTTGGGTCGACCTCACTCTGCAATATGCATGGCCAGGGTTAAACGATTGTTATACTTAATGTTTTGAACGGCTTACACAACACAAAGCGGTTTTTAGCCGACTGCGATGGCTAGTAGCTATGTTTTCATAAGTATGTAGGTATGTTTGTATGTTTATGTATGTATGTATGTATGTATGTATGTATGTGTATATGTGTGTATGTATGTATGTGTATAATTTTATTTACGGCCACGTAAATACCCTTACTAGAGTAAGGGTATTTCGTTGGTTTGGACATACCTAATTACGGAGCGGATGAAGGAAGAAAGATTGATGAAAGAAATATATCGAGTGAATGTGGGCGGAAGGGCCGATAAGGGACTGTCTGTGAAAAAACAGCGCCCGCGCTGGCTCCCGCCCCCGCTCTCCCTCGCGCTCCACCCGCGCCGCCCGCGCACCCCCGCGCCGCACCCGCTGTCGCCTGCGCGGGACCCGCCGCAGCGTACAAAAAGTACAGTACATGCAAAAAGGCTTGGGGAACGCACCGCCCGCGCTGGCGCCTACTCCCGCTTCACCTCGCGCGCCCGCCGTCGCCTGCGCACGGCCCTCCCACGCGCCAGAGAGAAACAACGGAACATCCCATGATCGCGAGCGCACGCGCCGCGCGTCAAGCATTCACTCATTATTGTAACTGAATATTTATTCATTCATTATATACCTTAAAAGCAGAGCCTGCCTGATTCATTAAAGCTGTTTGTGGCGTCAATCCATACTGCAAACAGGGACTTTGTTGGCAAACATCATCATCAACCCATTATGTCCCCACCAAGGGGCACGGGTCTCTTCCCTGAGGAAGGTATAGGGGCATTTCTCCACGGGGTCCGAACTTGACGGCCCGGCGCATAACATGTGCAGATTATCAAAATATATCCCTGCAAAAAATACTACAGTATCCTCTAGGTCCTCGTCTACCTGGAGAACATGCAAACTTTGCTGAAAACCGTTTGCAACTCACAGAAAAAAAATCTGAAATGGCTGAAAATGACCTTCGGTGGCTTGTCCCCAACCCAAAACTTGACAATTTATAAATATTTTTGTAAAACTGAGACTGTTTTCGGGGAATGTATTTATGTTCACATATTCTCAGATAGTTAAAGTACCTCTCATTTAAATACCATAAGAATCTAAAGAATCTAGCTCGCCTACAATAGCAAGATGTTTGAGTATCCCTTGCTTCTGCCTGAATCCGGTGGCACTTATGAACCAAGCATTTCTTCGGTCGTAGATTACTCTAGGAATTCGCGGTGTGGATGAGCCATTTTGTCAGTCAAGCCGTAGCGCCCGAGGTCAACGAACGGGTGATTGAATGAAAGTCTTGGGAAATATCAGGGTAAGTAATTGATTCTTGAGATTTGGTCCAGGGCACACTTTGACTTCGGTGAAGGTGTTATTGGAAAGAATACTTGTTGACTGTAAAATCTAGTGCTTACTGTATAATTTATCTCAGTGACTAATTTCTAGTGCCTTGAGCTGGGGTTGATACATGTTGTTGTTTAAGAGTGAACTTGAAAAAACGTATCTTTTCTGAATTCGGTGTGCCTGATTTCGGTGGCTTTTTGAGCACCGACGTCAGAAAAACTTCCACCGAAGTCAAATTTGCCTGATTTCAGTGTATTTCGTTCGACTTTAGAGAACCGAGGTCAGATTCCTTACATGTAAGTTTCAAGTAGGATATGCGCATTTGTTTCTTTTTTTCAAAACTAATCGCTAACTGTGAAAGAAAACATCATGTGGAAACCTATGAATAGTTTTACACGTGTAGATATTTTCTTTACTGTTAATAATAACGACAAAAATACATATGTTGTTTCTGTCATAATTGATTTCAGTTAGATTGTTAGTTAACTTGAAAATGTGAAACATGTGTACCTATTCGTGTGTACATTTTTTCATGTGTATGTGTGTGCTTATTATGTCTGTATTTGTGAATTATGTGAATGTGTCAACAATGGCAAGTTTAAAGTACCTACAAGAAAGAAAGTGGGTGTACATTTCTTTAACATAGTTTTCTTATAGTTTGTGGTCAGTCGGTGTGTACGTTTATGTAGGTATGTACAGTAGGCTCTACATCAACCTACTCTACCTACCACTCTATTCTATTTCAGCTGACCATGGAGCAAATAAAGCAAAAACAAGCTGCGAAAATAAAAACAGGAACAAAAAGAAAGAAAGAAATTGAAGGAGCGTGCTAGGAAAGTAAAAATCAAGAGTGATCCAGTCCTTTATGAACGACTTAAGGTAAAAGACATACAGCTTTACTTAAAAAGGAAGATGGAAGGGAAGATTGTAAAGCTATCTTTACCTGTACTTTGTATTACCTCATAAATTAAGTATAAAAGACAATATTTTTAAGAAAGATATATTTTTCTTAGTAAGTTTTATCTTTATGTTAAATAAATATTTTCCGAAGACTGATTTAAGTCTGAAAAACATTTATGGAAAGTTATGTTTGTCGATTTTTTAATTATCTCAATTACTATTATTGACAAGTACAAACCGTAGCATAAAAAATAATAATAAAAACATATCTTTGAATGTTTACACAACATTTTGTGTTGAATAAGTCCAAAAGACTATTTTGCTAAGTAAATTTTATAATAAGGTTATCGACATTGTTAAACAAATATGTTCATAAGACTGATTTAAGTTTAAGGAAAGTTTTTTTTGTAGAATTTTTATTTGATTATTATTAAAACACATTTTACCTACGTAGATTATTTTATTCCATTTTATGGCATTTGAAGTTGAGTAATTTTAAATTCGCTTTTCATGAAAAAAAAACGTTAAAATGGAATAAAATAAAGTCCAGAAGTAAAATTCGCATAGTACCTATGTGTAATTTTGTTGAAATCATTTATCTCTTTCATAACTAATTATGCCATGTTGAAACCAAATAAAGGGTGTCTCGAAATGCTTTTTGTTTTTGGTGTAGCCACTTTATAAAAACAAGGCTATACTGAGACAAAAATGTATAGTTTGACTTTATTGCGAGTTTTGATAAAACTTTGCCACTTTTTTTTGGAAGGATTATTATTTTTCGTTCTAGAATAGTTAGCTAGAAATAGTTATCTACTCACGCAATTCGTGTTAGATTTTTAGCGCTTACATGACGAGCTGACAGACTGACATTTGAGAAAAACTGACTGAAAAAATGTGATTTTAGGTAAAAGAAGTAGGTACTTTAGAGCTTAATAATGTATGAGAATTACAATAAACAATTTGATTGATTATATCTGCCCGGTTTTTATGTATTATATCCTCTTCTAATTACTAGACAATGCCTAACATTACTGGTATCAAATTGTGACTTTGGCACGTTAAATGATTCTCTGGTCATTTTCTGATTCCAGTGAATTATTTCCTGATGTCGATGCTTACAATCTGATTTCGGTGCAGGTAGTCAGATTTCGGTGTTAGTTTTTCTGCTTTCGGTGCTGGTAGTCTGATTCCGGTGTACAGTTTTCTGATTTCGGTGTAGTCTGATTTCGGTGATTTAAATATTTCGTTTTATAACCGAAAATCTGGCTACCCAAAATATATCATGATTTATAGTTTTTAGCCCTTTATCCAAAACAATCGATAAAATTCCCGAAAGACGAAAAAAAAAAACGACCACCGAAGTCAGTCATTTTTGCCTCTTCTGGAGAAATACCCATAGGCCATACTCCACCACGGGGGCCAAGTCCGGATTGGTGGAGGCTTGTAGACTAGTGGCTCGTCTACTGTCAGAAGTTGTCAAGCCGCCCTAAGGCCTCTGACTTGGCTTAACGACTGCCATCTATCGAAGGCAGCCGGCACCAACAGCTTAACGTGCCTTGCGAAGCACGGAGCCGCTCGGAAAAATGCCACTAGCGTTAGGCATAGACGGCGACCCATCTATGCGCTGAACGCGCCCTGTGTTGCTTAACCTTCGTGATCGTTTAAGATCACTCAGGCAGCCGGGGCTACGAGCTCTGTTGGCAAACATAATTCGACCAAATAGGGGCTGTATAGCAAAGGGCTACATAAAAAGTATCCTAAAGCATCGTGCGTGCATGCAGCGACTAATGAGTGTTGATGAAAAGTAAAGTAAAAGTAAAAGTAAAAGCAATTTATTCGTAAAACATGAGTACATGATGTTGGAATTGTTACATACGAGTCCTATGCATGTTTTGCCTTAATAGGCAGACGAATTTCGAGAAGGCGCCTTGAAAGGAAACAGACCTATATCGAAAAATTAAAACAGAAAACCTTTACCGCAAACACAAATTATCATTAAAGATATGTCAAGAATTAGAAAAATTGTGTTCAATTCAAACTTAAAAATAAAACTTAATATGCATTAATTATGTCCTCTTAGTAATATTATTGTCATGATGCCAATGTCAAGATCTGTCAGTCAAAAATTCATTAATATTATAATAACATTTCTCAATAAGTATATTTCTTAACCTAAATTTAAAACTATTCATGTCAAGTGCACGTACGTCTATATTTATTTTATTGAAAATTAAGGGCCCCATACAGAATATACTTTTTTGCATTAATGCTGAAGCGAAAGAGATTTGTCAGGCAGGATCGTGGCAAGTGGCAGAGCCTGGTCTCTGCCTACCCCTCCGTGATACAGGTTACTTTATATTATGTGCTGTTATGTTGTAATAAAAAACACTCTTAACTAAACTTGTAAGAAAGCGAGCAGATAAATTATAACGAGAGCAAAGATCAAAGAGATCATTACAACTCCGTAATTAACATGAAAGGCTTTTCTTTACCACAAAATGCTACCATACTTTTCGCTCTAATAAGAACTAGCCACTTTATGGTATTAGGGTTACAACGCACTAGGGAAGTACAGGGTCTTGTAGAAAGATCCGAAAATTGTTGACCGGAAAAAATATCGAAAATTTCAAATAAAATCTAACTGATATCTGGGTGCTGATAGCCTGTTTTGGACGTGTCATATAAATGTGCATGTAAAATAGTACCAAGTCTCGGAAGCTCGCAACTCAGTTCTTCTTCCGGAAAAGTTATGAGATCCACGTAATACCAAGTCGGTTAATTTATTCAATTAAACAACCTGGTATTACATGGTATTTTAAAAAAATTACAAAAATATATCATTGTGCTTCACTCAAATTCATAAAATAGTGTTAAAAATACTGGAACCGGCTTATCAGTACTTTATTTACACCCAGGATAACCTTATCTACAGGGTGACTTGGAATTCGTTCACCGTATTTTAAATGGACATTCTAACCATGAGTCAACCTGTAGTACGTAATGTAACCGCCGTATGTAA
This sequence comes from Yponomeuta malinellus, assembly GCA_947308005.1. NCBI lineage: Eukaryota > Metazoa > Arthropoda > Insecta > Lepidoptera > Yponomeutidae > Yponomeuta > Yponomeuta malinellus. The sequence goes on from OX371019.1 coordinate 5,762,478, forward strand.
TAATCGGAACTTTTAAATTTATTGCTCCAAGTTAGACCTGCAAAGTTGTTGAAAGTTGTTTGTCGCTGTAAACTTGAGTTCTAACGGCTCTGCGTATTTCCTAACTCATTTTATGCAGATACTAACATTTGGGACCTGCTTACTTTTTTTTAGGTTTCTATACTCGAAGGGTTCTGTGTCCGTCCGTCCGTCCATCCATCCGTCTGTCAATCTGTCTGTCTGTTAATCTGTCTATCTGTATTGCTATATAATTTAACGGTATTTATATAAGCTCGATTCCCTAAAACACTCCTTAGAGTTCGTTTAAATATTCTGTGGTTACGCTTTCCTCTTTACCCCCCCTGACTATTGAACTTTCTACGCCAAACTTTCATTATTTTTTAAATATTGGTCAATAATGAAACGTCGTGGTTTCGTACAACACTCCATTTTTACTAACTCTTAACTTTCAGCTGTCAAATTGTTCTTTATTTCAGGATTTTTCTAATCTTGCGTTAATTTTGGACACCGTTTATTAAAATGTTTTCTCTTATTCCGTTCGGGTTCCTTACTAGCACTTGACCGGGTTTTACTATGTACATTTGATCTGAGTTTGCACGTTTGCGAATTTGTGAATTCGTTTATCGTTTTAACGGAAAAAAAATCTTGTATGGGGACCATTCTATTTCAAAGATAAGGTAATTTTAACTAGCTACTTATAGCGCAGCAACAGATACAGACCTCTAAAGGGTAAGACAAGGGAATAAGTTCAGATTAAGAAAAAATAATGGTTCCTCTTGGATACACGGAACCCTAAAAGTAAACAGAAACCTCAACTACAATTAAACAAACTACCTATAAATATTCCATTGAAACTGGATTAAAAAACACATTAATATCGTTGGTTCATCCGTTTGGGAGATACGGAATCATCAAACTTTTCAAAGTGGGTGTTTAAAACTGTCTTTCTCATCTGGTGTTAATAAAGTTACAGCAGGCGATAATTAAGACTGCCTATGTATATGTGCCTATCTGTCACTCACAGATGGATATCTCAAGTGGTCCCCCCGCCTCACCGACTGCCGCCCGAGGCTGCAGATGTAGTGACGCAGGCACACTGGCTGGTTAGAAATTTGAATTTGGAACTTTAAAATTCGGCGCGTTTATTTTGTTTGTGTTTCTGCTCCTTGCATGTTTTTTTATTATAATGCTATGGCCTGTTTATTGTACTATAATGTTTGGTCTGGAACCTAAATAAAGGGACAACCCGTTTATGCGAAAAGTTAACTTTAACCGGCGCGCGTGCATGCAACGTCTAATGAATGTTGAGGAAGCGAAAGTGATCTGTCAGGATCGTGGCAAGTGGCAGTCCCTGGTCTCTGCCTTCCCTTTTAGGGTACAGGCGTGAGTTTATGTATAGGTATATATGTCTGAACTTTAATAAGTCTCGATAATGGTAATAACTATTTTTGGCAAAAAATGCATTAAATTTCCAAGTGTCCAAGGCCCCAGATTGTAGGCCGTAAGCGGTTCTAAAAATGTCAATTACTGTAATTAAGATTGAAGATTATTGAATTTCATTTGAGTTTGTTCTTTGGTTTTTTCAAATGACGTTTAAAAAAAAGTAGTCCTGTTTCTACGACTGTGGCATGACTAAACTCAATGAATTGTTGGTGAATAGGGTGAGTAAATTAAGTAGACCTTTAGCAACATTTGATAGCAACAGTACATTGTTTTATTTCCTCTGAAACTTGGCCATTGGTTAGCTTCGCGTATCGCTTAAGTTACATTGAATTAAATAGGATATTAAAACTGCATACAGTGTATGGCTTTTGTTAAGGCTACTGATTATTATAATAATAAATACTAAGTAGCTAAGTCAAAAGTACCTATGGTATTAGAGTATGAACATTAAAGTATGAAATGAAATGTTTATCGCTTACGTTAATGGTTGACTAAGCTACTAAATTATTAAATTACATTTTTCAACTGCAATTTTATAGCACGATTTCAAATTTCTCTACAAAAAATACACTGTTGACACGCCATCAAAGAGCAGTTCAGTAACCGCGGCCTAACATTGTACGCATACGGCAGTTCCTACTGCGCAGGTCTGCGTCAAACTCATTCCAGCCTATTTGTTTTGTCGTTTCACTATCAAAAAGCTCCGTATCGTTCCGAAAGGCGCATATCTGTGCTCGAAATCTCGATTTCTTGACGCTGAATGCGTTCAGAGTTGCTTATATTTGTGTGAGAATAGACAAGTGAAAGTTCCGAACGAATCAATCAAGTGATCTGTCAAGCGTGGCGTTCGCGCCAATAGCTTGACGTTTAGCGGGTGTTCTAAGTTCAAACTATATACCTACTTACCTAGTGGCCAGTGTTGAAGAGGAGTGCACGAAAATTGTTTTGTTTTTTTTTCTCGTCTATTGAGCGTGGTGTCTTGGATATCTGCAATACGGTATTGCCGCGGCAGGCAGGAGCGACCGCGCAGAAAATCTCTCTCGCATTGAGTTTCGAGCTCTCTGTTAAAGTACTGGCTGGATTCGAAAGCCCCAGATACTTCTTGGAGTTTTGAAATTCGAACAGTTTCGCGTGTGAATACCGTCTATATTGACTGACTGCTGTGAGATTTGTGTATAAACTTTCGATGTGTGGGATGCTTTAAAAATACAGCACTAGAAGTTATGCTAAAACTTTAAGCTTAGAACTGTACTCAGTGTGATTCGACAGTGAATTTAATTTGCTGTTGGTAAAAGGAACTTAATTAACTACTGTTTCTTTTGCTCATAAAAAAGTTACTTGGAGTTATCAAGATGAATATGACAACAACGGACGGTAAGGTCATCGCTTTTTTAATTATATTTATAAAAAATAACTTTTTGCATTTCCTTATTGCTGCATTGCTGCGGATTTCTACCGTCCATTTGGTAACGAACAGTAGCTACTTTGGAATAAGGTACAAATTGCCATGACTGAATGTGACGGTTCAAATATGAGGCTTTAGCGAACTTCTTGTTTCAGCCATGATGGATTTTTCCATCCACATCGCGTGTTCGAAGGCAATACAATTTTTTCCAAGTCCACAAATTAGTTTTTGCTTGCCAATACAAATTGCAGTTTAGAAAACTTTTTTTCCCGTGAATATATCATTACACGTAATCAAATGTGTATTAGGGACTTCATACCTCTGTTAGTAGATAAAATTACAGTATTACAATTTGCTGTCTACGCTGCAGTTAAAACAGGACGGAAAAATACATTCCAATATTATCCTTATCGCTACAGCAACAAAGTCCAGTTTTCCCTGCAGCGATAGCTAAAAATAGAACTGGGTGTTGACGCTTCGAATCAGAAAGGTCCGTAGGTATGTGACGTCACACCTACGCCGTAGCCGCGTAGTACAACGCGAGTACGTAGCTGTACTACGGACGTCGGAGAGCTAGATTTATTACAGGAAAATTGATAAACGGATGTGAATGTAGGGACTGTTTAGGTACATTGTCTGTGTTTATATTCTTTTTGTTGCACTAACCCGTGCTGAGGACAATTTTAAAAACCTATTGAGAGGCTAAAAATTCCACCCATGCCGGGACTTGAACCCGCGAACTCTGGCTCGCCGTGCCAGTGCTTGCCCATTAGCTCAGTTGGGAGAGCACTGGCACGGTGAGCCAGAGGTCGCGGGTTCAAGTCCCGGCAGGGGTGGAATTTTTAGCCTCTAAATAGGGTTTTTAACATTGTCTGTGTTTTTGCGGGTTTCTTTTTATAAGGTAATGTTTTTCTTTATTGTACCTCTTCGCGTATCTTAGTGCGGAAACGCACTTGCGGGCATTTACCCGCAATCTTGTACGGGCGCGGGTATTTCGAAATTGGGGCAAAATTCAGTACATTTCCATACATTCAGAGGGCGGCTTCTCAAATGCGCAGTTTCTGAAACATACGTACGCAATACTTAATTTTTTCTCGCGAACCTCTCTGTAAAGGCCCATTCACACATAACACTCCACAAATAGAGATAAACAACAACCATTTGCTCTGCACCGGGGCAGTTAGAGCATACAATATTCACCACTTATGGTCTGTTATCTCTCTTTGCACAACACCCGACCAATGCTAGCTGACCTCCCTTCCGCTTTGTATACAAACCATCCCACCCGGTTTCGCAAGACTAGCCTGTGAATGGGTCTTATAGACCGCCTAAATTGGGTATTTGACAAAATATCAAATGAGTTACTTTTAAAACGGAATTTTGTGTGAAAATACTTGCTTATAACGTCACATTTCAGAGCACTCTTTTTATGTTTAATCTAATTAAAAATTGTAATAACTAGTAATTGACTAAACGAGATACATTTTCGGAGATATTTTGTAATTTTTGTTTTAATCGAGCATATGACATAATTAATTTTTGATCGTGTCAAATACCGTATTTTGGTGTATCAATTTGGAATAACGTGACACCTGAGGTATCTAAGATGTTCCTGTACCTCAGCCCTCGGTACTGCCAATCCACGGTGGGCACGCGTGGTAATTAAGGTCATACTCTCTCTCTAAGAGAAGCCCTGTGCCCTGCAGTGGGACGTATATAAGCTACATAGAAAAAAGATGATACCAATGTAAGGTCGTGCGTTTTAGAAAGAAGTGTCTAAGCCAGAAAAAAAATAGGTTTTTATGTATTTTGGTTTCGAATATATCAATAAGAAGAAAAGCATCGTGAGGAAACCCGGATATTGTTTCAAAAAAAGTTCATTGTATCATTTATTTATTTTATTATTTTATCTTATTTTACTGGTAACACTAACAGCTTATCACTAACACATTGAATTTACACACGTAGATACAGAAAGACAACAAAAAGTTTTCACTGATAGCAATATTTTGGTCAATTATGTACCTCTGTAAATGGTTTATGTTTGTTTTTTTTCCAGTCTTAGCTTATCTTAATCTTAAATTATAATATAAGATAAAGAGACCTACCGTGCCGAAAGTTCACACGTCTCATTTAATTTTTATTTTTCATACATATTGAAGTTTAAGATTGTACGAAAAATATAAAAAAATAAAATTGAGAATTTTAACGCTATGTCAAAATCCATGTTTATAACGTCATATCTGTCAGGTCTGTATGTATATTGGTGTCCCAATAAAGCATCCCAGACTAGCGGCGTCCCATACTTCCAGGGGATTAACGTCATCCCGCCAGGCCTCTCACAGTCGCTTCGGTATATGGACAACGCATTCACATTGCCCATAACCGATGGGGTAGAAGCGTTCTTGAGTGCAGACAGCGGATCGGTAAACGTAGTGTAGGACGTCCTCAGACTCGGGTGGAGCGATGATTTTGGCAAGACGGCTGGATGAGAGTAGCTGAGGACTGTGCTCATCATCATCATAATCAGCTGGTGTCAGTCCACTGCTGGACATAGGCCTCTCCCAAGACACGCCACTGAGCCCGATCTAAGGCTCTTCTTTCCCAATCACTGCCCACCGCTTTGCGAATGACTGCGAGGACTGTGCTCAGTGGCGTGCAACAGGAGAGGTATATGTCCAGCAGTGGACAAGCGTGGGCTGATGAAGCTGATGATGATGACGATTCGCATTGCCGGAACTCCAACCGTAGCCTTCGGATGATGTTATTAAATAAATAAAAAAACACTATCATTCTGTGTTGACATACTTACACTAACATAAACTCACGACTGCATTCCGGACAGGTAGGCAGATACCAAGGTTTGCTTCTTACCACGATCCTTACAATTTCACATCATCACCATCATCATTCATACACAACACACGTAAGAAAAAACCACACCGACACATAACACAGACATTGTATACACCACGAATTTTGGGTGGTTTGAAAGCCACAACCAAATAAACGTGCCTTAACAATAGCTATATTCTCTAATTTACTTACCTACCAAAATATATCTCGACACAAACTCGAATCTATGAGAACCATTAGTAGCCAGCCAGAGCGGTGCGTGCGCGCCGCGGGTCCGCGGTTCATTGTTCTGACAGACGGAGAGGCAAAAACCAGATTTTACAACTCAATTCTTTTCTATTTCACGTCTGTACTTAAAAGTAACACTGAAAATAGATGGCATTTTTTGTTACTAATTACATTAGCACTGCTTTCAAACCACCTACATTTCAGCTTGTGTAGATACATAAGTAGTTACAAGGAAATGTGAAAATGACTGTGAAATGGAACAAGCCTTTTTCTCGGAAACGGAGTTGCAGAGTAGGCCAAAGGGGTCTGGTTATGGGTTACGGGAAATTTATGAGGTACAAAACTCAGTAGGTCCGTCATGTATGTAGGAGACCCGTGGAGAGACAAGTTTGGCGGTCCACGGTCTAAAGCAATCAGTTCTGTTGGGTAGACTACCAGAGTATTGTGTAACTTGACCTTAGAGTGAGTAACTTATAAAGGGAATATGAAAGGATAGTGCTTTATAAATGTTTCAAGATACGCGTACAGTCGACGGCTAATCAACCTTTACGTTTTTCGTAAAGTCATCCGTAACTTCACTGAGTCTTGTCGACTATAGTAATATGGTATTGGAACCTTTTCTAAGTCTCACATTAGTTGTTAATAATTTGTTCTATTAAAACCGTAAAAAACATTAAATGTTTTTGAGAGAAAGCTCAAATCTTTGATTTTAAATTCAACTTTTTCAGTCATGATGTTCTAAGATAACCTCTGCCATGACGTCACATAGTTTTCAAGCAAACACGTAAGGTGTAAGCATGACGGTACGAACGCGTTTTCGACGCTTCAAATCAAAATTTTAAATGGCTTTTATTCAGCCATCTTCTGCTTTTAAAAATTAAAATCGATATAGGTAGTTGAGTTTGGTAGGCCATAGATATACAAAAATATTTTTTCAATCGTTTTCCACTTCCACGCAACATAATTACTTGTCCAGGTCCCAATTTAGGGCACCTTGTGCTATGGTAAATAGAGAAGGAAATCAGAAATCAATAATTTATTTCAACGTAAAGAATTTACATTCTGTTTGCTGAATGTCAATGTACTATGTTACTATGTTAGCCGCTGTTTGTAGTGGAGAAAAAGGCAGCGGGAAAAAAACTCCACTCTGACTATCTTTTCTCAAATCATCTTAAACTTATACATCAAAGCCTATATGATATGATTCCGTGATAGCCACCAATCACTTTAAAAGCCAAAATAACACTTCGTACAAAAGTAGGAAAAACATTAATGTTGCGGCCAGACACACGAACAGCACCCGTTCACGAGCATAACGCAGGGGTCAACCATCACCAGTCTCAACCATTTTAGAGGGAGATAGGTGACCCGGCCACCACGCCACCATTCGAATGACCTTTAGCAAACCTGCAGATTGAGTTCTTGTCAGCTATAAAATGTGTGCTATAGGACATCACAAACATGAAAATACACCCAGACTGAGGCCGTGTGTACAAATGTTCGGCGGCCCCCGGTGGGAATCGAACCTCCGGCGCGGTAACCAGACGGGATACTGCTAGACCAACGAGGCGGTTTAATTAGTGTTTTCCATGTCCGTAGACAGATGCTCCGGAAAAAAACTACTTGTTTAAGCACCATCTAAAGATAATTCCTGTCTTTTGGGTGATATCTTTATTTTATCTATGTTTCGTTATGTTTACGTTGACTAAACATGACGAAAATCCGGGTTTGAAAATGCTAGCTTTCCGGTGGTAGAATTGTTGTTTCCATTTAAAATCCTAACTTCGTCAGCAAACGCATAGAAATTCAAATCCCTATAGCGCGATGGGGGCAGGTACTGCGTTGAGGGGGTGCAGAAGCTTCTAAAGGGGCCGGTTAAAGCTACTTCAAATAACTGATTCACATTGTTTTATAACTAATATGTGTAATATGTTAATAATAATAATAACTTCCACACAATACAGTACGGCTGCCGCTGGCGGGAGACGAACCCGCGACCTCTGTTTTGGTAGCTAAGCGCCTTAACGGCTAGGCCAAAGAGGCAGTCAAACAACATTTGTACTGTGTTGTACAACATTACTAGAGACATTGTCCAAGAAAAGAAGAAGAAGAAGACATTTATTATACCAACAAGGCACATCACAGAAACAAAATAAACAGATAAGTAACATAATATGCACAACAACAGAAAGAAAACTGGATTCAAAACAGACAAATCAAATAAATAAAATGGGTTCATAGATCTAGCCTGTAAGGGTGTGTAAGGATTACAAACACCAGCAAGATACTAACTTTTTATTTGACGAATTTAAATGTGGTACGCCCACTATTGGACATGGGCCTCCCCACGGCACGCCACTTCATTCTGTCCTCGGCCATCGTCATCCAGCAGCTGCCAGCAATCTGCCTTAGATCGTCGGTCTAGCAAGCTGGTAGGCGTCCTTCGGCGCGTTTTCCAGTTCGTAGTCTCCACTCGGGAACCTTTGCGCCGCATGGCCCATTTACCTAGGCATGCTTACACAATGCAAACTAGATGTCATCCCATCTCATCTACACAAAAAATCTCATCTACACTAATTCACTTTACCGCAACATCCGCAAAGATCGCGCTAGTGTAGAATTGGACCCTTATATGAATATCTACTTTAAAAATTCAATGTGGATTTTGGTGCGAGTTGTATAAATACAGCTTAGCGACACGCTTCTATCCTCACAGAGAACAGAAAGTTACATGAAATCTCTTTCTAAAAATTACCCGAAACCGACGTGCGTGCTTGCAACGACTAGTGAATGTTGAGGAAGCGAAAGTTATGTCAGAATCGTGGCAAGTGGCAGTCCCTGGTCTCTGCCTATCCCTCTGGGATACAGGCGTGAGTTTGTGTATGTATGAAATCTCTTTCTCTTATGACCTGACTGCGAAACCAAAAGAGGGCCATTTGTCAATGCTGTGCTTCTGTAACTTTGCTTCTCAACGGAAGAAGGGAGTTTCGGGTTAGTAAAATATTCAGTATACCCTCACAGAGGTTGTCAACTTTGCAATTAGGCGGAATCTTTTGGTGAAGGTTCTACTTTGCCTGTGGCGCTCTAACTGGGATTTGTACAGTTGTTATGTTATTCTACTTGTTAATCTACTTATATAACGGCGGTACCGTACTCGTATTATTACCGGCGGATAACTTGAACAAAAATCTGCGCAGTCGGGATGAGTTGCGATGGACACGTAAGATTTTTTTTTTATCAAAACGTAACCCTCAACACCACTCGCTAACTATGAAGGAAAACATCGTTAGAAATCCTGAGTGTCTGAGAGGGCACGAGTGATAATTAAGCCCATTGGATACTCTCTCTGAGAGAAGGCCTGTGCCTCAGACGGTGCATGAACGCACGCTGGTTTCGTGTAATTCTTATCTTACCCTTCGCTAATACATCACCTATTTGGTCGAGGTATGTCCGTCTGGGATGTATCTTATGCCCCTCTACCCACATTCGCTCAATATGTTTATTTCATCATTCTATCTTCCGTCACTAATAAAATATTTAGGTTTGGATCTTTCCACGGAAAAATCTCAAAAACGCCTAAATCAAACATAAAGCTCTATCGGCGTTTTTGAGATTATACCACAGAAAGCTCTTGCCTAAATATTTGATCAGTGAAATTTTCAAACCCGAAATTGTAACTCAATCAATTATACTTGCATGTTAAATCTGGCAGCTGGGTCCCCGCGTTTCCCTTCAGTAACTCAATATTGTGCGCTCAGAATAAGACCTCCCCCTCTGAGGTTAGCTCCGACCTTCCTTAAATCTACCCCCCTTTTCCGCTTCTTGTCTACTTAAGCCAATCAGAAAATGCAATATCTAGACACGACAATCTCAAGAGGTGCTTCTAGCAGATTTTGCAACGAACACTAATGTGGTTGTAGCAAAAAGTGCTGGCAAGAGCACAGTACCTGATAGTCTATCATCATCATCATTATCATCAGCCATTTGACGCCCACCGCAGGACATAGGCCTGCCTCATAGTTTTTATAACCATGAGGGGGTTTTACCATAATTGCCACGCTTGGCAGGCGGGTTGGCGATGGTCTATACGCGGCATAAATAGTTAACAGATTTTTACGTACAAAAAAATAATGAACCACCAAACGGGAGCGTAGTAGCAGAGGGCAAGATAAAAAGTACCCAAAACCGGCGTCTAATAAATTTCGATAAAGCGAAAGAGGTTGTCAGGATCGTGGCAAGTGGCAAACCATGATTTGTCACTGCCCCTCCGGGATACAGCCGTACATTTATGTATCTACTTTAGCTTACTTTATACTATATTGTACACAAAGAAGGAAACATTTACACAGAACATAAATATGTATGTGTATCTAAAAAAATAATTTGAGAGACAAACTTTCTTAGCCCAAATATCGTGCAGAAGTATCAGTGGCACTTAGTCTTTGACGGGAGAAATTCAAAAGATAATTTAGCTCTGATAACGAGCAGGTAATTATTTAATGCCCCTCGGTTGGGTGACGTCGTTAATCTTAATAAATCCGTTTTAAATGGGCCGTTTTTGTCCTAAGAACAAATTGACGGCGGCACGGCGGTTGTGGCGGCAAGGTCGACCTTTCGGGAAATCAAAATTTTAAATGGCTTTTATTCAGCCATCTTCTGCTTTTAAAAATTAAAATCGATATAGGTAGTTGAGTTTGGTAGGCCATAGATATACAAAAATATTTTTTCAATCGTTTTCCACTTCCACGCAACATAATTACTTGTCCAGGTCCCAATTTAGGGCACCTTGTGCTATGGTAAATAGAGAAGGAAATCAGAAATCAATAATTTATTTCAACGTAAAGAATTTACATTCTGTTTGCTGAATGTCAATGTACTATGTTACTATGTTAGCCGCTGTTTGTAGTGGAGAAAAAGGCAGCGGGAAAAAAACTCCACTCTGACTATCTTTTCTCAAATCATCTTAAACTTATACATCAAAGCCTATATGATATGATTCCGTGATAGCCACCAATCACTTTAAAAGCCAAAATAACACTTCGTACAAAAGTAGGAAAAACATTAATGTTGCGGCCAGACACACGAACAGCACCCGTTCACGAGCATAACGCAGGGGTCAACCATCACCAGTCTCAACCATTTTAGAGGGAGATAGGTGACCCGGCCACCACGCCACCATTCGAATGACCTTTAGCAAACCTGCAGATTGAGTTCTTGTCAGCTATAAAATGTGTGCTATAGGACATCACAAACATGAAAATACACCCAGACTGAGGCCGTGTGTACAAATGTTCGGCGGCCCCCGGTGGGAATCGAACCTCCGGCGCGGTAACCAGACGGGATACTGCTAGACCAACGAGGCGGTTTAATTAGTGTTTTCCATGTCCGTAGACAGATGCTCCGGAAAAAAACTACTTGTTTAAGCACCATCTAAAGATAATTCCTGTCTTTTGGGTGATATCTTTATTTTATCTATGTTTCGTTATGTTTACGTTGACTAAACATGACGAAAATCCGGGTTTGAAAATGCTAGCTTTCCGGTGGTAGAATTGTTGTTTCCATTTAAAATCCTAACTTCGTCAGCAAACGCATAGAAATTCAAATCCCTATAGCGCGATGGGGGCAGGTACTGCGTTGAGGGGGTGCAGAAGCTTCTAAAGGGGCCGGTTAAAGCTACTTCAAATAACTGATTCACATTGTTTTATAACTAATATGTGTAATATGTTAATAATAATAATAACTTCCACACAATACAGTACGGCTGCCGCTGGCGGGAGACGAACCCGCGACCTCTGTTTTGGTAGCTAAGCGCCTTAACGGCTAGGCCAAAGAGGCAGTCAAACAACATTTGTACTGTGTTGTACAACATTACTAGAGACATTGTCCAAGAAAAGAAGAAGAAGAAGACATTTATTATACCAACAAGGCACATCACAGAAACAAAATAAACAGATAAGTAACATAATATGCACAACAACAGAAAGAAAACTGGATTCAAAACAGACAAATCAAATAAATAAAATGGGTTCATAGATCTAGCCTGTAAGGGTGTGTAAGGATTACAAACACCAGCAAGATACTAACTTTTTATTTGACGAATTTAAATGTGGTACGCCCACTATTGGACATGGGCCTCCCCACGGCACGCCACTTCATTCTGTCCTCGGCCATCGTCATCCAGCAGCTGCCAGCAATCTGCCTTAGATCGTCGGTCTAGCAAGCTGGTAGGCGTCCTTCGGCGCGTTTTCCAGTTCGTAGTCTCCACTCGGGAACCTTTGCGCCGCATGGCCCATTTACCTAGGCATGCTTACACAATGCAAACTAGATGTCATCCCATCTCATCTACACAAAAAATCTCATCTACACTAATTCACTTTACCGCAACATCCGCAAAGATCGCGCTAGTGTAGAATTGGACCCTTATATGAATATCTACTTTAAAAATTCAATGTGGATTTTGGTGCGAGTTGTATAAATACAGCTTAGCGACACGCTTCTATCCTCACAGAGAACAGAAAGTTACATGAAATCTCTTTCTAAAAATTACCCGAAACCGACGTGCGTGCTTGCAACGACTAGTGAATGTTGAGGAAGCGAAAGTTATGTCAGAATCGTGGCAAGTGGCAGTCCCTGGTCTCTGCCTATCCCTCTGGGATACAGGCGTGAGTTTGTGTATGTATGAAATCTCTTTCTCTTATGACCTGACTGCGAAACCAAAAGAGGGCCATTTGTCAATGCTGTGCTTCTGTAACTTTGCTTCTCAACGGAAGAAGGGAGTTTCGGGTTAGTAAAATATTCAGTATACCCTCACAGAGGTTGTCAACTTTGCAATTAGGCGGAATCTTTTGGTGAAGGTTCTACTTTGCCTGTGGCGCTCTAACTGGGATTTGTACAGTTGTTATGTTATTCTACTTGTTAATCTACTTATATAACGGCGGTACCGTACTCGTATTATTACCGGCGGATAACTTGAACAAAAATCTGCGCAGTCGGGATGAGTTGCGATGGACACGTAAGATTTTTTTTTTATCAAAACGTAACCCTCAACACCACTCGCTAACTATGAAGGAAAACATCGTTAGAAATCCTGAGTGTCTGAGAGGGCACGAGTGATAATTAAGCCCATTGGATACTCTCTCTGAGAGAAGGCCTGTGCCTCAGACGGTGCATGAACGCACGCTGGTTTCGTGTAATTCTTATCTTACCCTTCGCTAATACATCACCTATTTGGTCGAGGTATGTCCGTCTGGGATGTATCTTATGCCCCTCTACCCACATTCGCTCAATATGTTTATTTCATCATTCTATCTTCCGTCACTAATAAAATATTTAGGTTTGGATCTTTCCACGGAAAAATCTCAAAAACGCCTAAATCAAACATAAAGCTCTATCGGCGTTTTTGAGATTATACCACAGAAAGCTCTTGCCTAAATATTTGATCAGTGAAATTTTCAAACCCGAAATTGTAACTCAATCAATTATACTTGCATGTTAAATCTGGCAGCTGGGTCCCCGCGTTTCCCTTCAGTAACTCAATATTGTGCGCTCAGAATAAGACCTCCCCCTCTGAGGTTAGCTCCGACCTTCCTTAAATCTACCCCCCTTTTCCGCTTCTTGTCTACTTAAGCCAATCAGAAAATGCAATATCTAGACACGACAATCTCAAGAGGTGCTTCTAGCAGATTTTGCAACGAACACTAATGTGGTTGTAGCAAAAAGTGCTGGCAAGAGCACAGTACCTGATAGTCTATCATCATCATCATTATCATCAGCCATTTGACGCCCACCGCAGGACATAGGCCTGCCTCATAGTTTTTATAACCATGAGGGGGTTTTACCATAATTGCCACGCTTGGCAGGCGGGTTGGCGATGGTCTATACGCGGCATAAATAGTTAACAGATTTTTACGTACAAAAAAATAATGAACCACCAAACGGGAGCGTAGTAGCAGAGGGCAAGATAAAAAGTACCCAAAACCGGCGTCTAATAAATTTCGATAAAGCGAAAGAGGTTGTCAGGATCGTGGCAAGTGGCAAACCATGATTTGTCACTGCCCCTCCGGGATACAGCCGTACATTTATGTATCTACTTTAGCTTACTTTATACTATATTGTACACAAAGAAGGAAACATTTACACAGAACATAAATATGTATGTGTATCTAAAAAAATAATTTGAGAGACAAACTTTCTTAGCCCAAATATCGTGCAGAAGTATCAGTGGCACTTAGTCTTTGACGGGAGAAATTCAAAAGATAATTTAGCTCTGATAACGAGCAGGTAATTATTTAATGCCCCTCGGTTGGGTGACGTCGTTAATCTTAATAAATCCGTTTTAAATGGGCCGTTTTTGTCCTAAGAACAAATTGACGGCGGCACGGCGGTTGTGGCGGCAAGGTCGACCTTTCGGGGAACTACACGGCGTTAATTGTTGGAATTCGGTCGATTAAGGACGAGTAACACGCTTTGGCAATCTATTACTTGCTTACTTATATCCTGTTGTCCCTCATCAGGGACATAAGGCCTCGATCTGCACTTGTGATCTTGAGCGGCAATTTCTGGGTCTCCCCATCTCAGTCCAAGTGTTCTCGCCTCTAACTTCACTGATCGGTGCCAGCTGGTTTTTGGATCCCCCGTTTTTATTCTTCCTGGAGGTTACCGGAGGAGGCTGTTTGGATGTTGGATATTAAATCTATCAGTAGTTTGAAGTAAAGGTTTTACGTATTCGTTTCTGATGACAACGGATAAAATTGGACCGCCGATTTTCCAGTGACATGTGTAGCATATGTTAGATAGTCATCAGAGTTCCATTTCACTCCATATTTTATGCTGCCACCAATAAAGTATGTGATTAGTATGACACAAATATGGCCTGTCAGGGTGTGATTCCATGTTTGTGGTATCCTTGCTTAGCACAGGCTATCCTATTTTGCAGCCGGGACAAGTGGTTTCGGTGTGTGGAAGTTATTTATTAACATCATTATGCGTGCATTTGACCGTTATAAGGAGCTTCATAAATAGGCGGGGCTACAAGGTCTCATGAGGAATTTGCCACGGGAGGCGCCTGCTCCCGAGGCGGGCGAGGCCAATCCGATAATAGAAGCAGGATAGTGTTATCATTAAATGAAGGAACATTATAAAATCACTGAGTTTTCGATAAAATAATTAGGGAGATTTTATGTATATTTCTGTTCTTGCCAGGCTGTACCTGCGACCGATTTCCACAGACAAACATTCAGCCAATAAGAGACAAGAAGAAGAAAAATAACACCAAATTAAAGAACTTCACCCTCAAAGAGCCACTATGGGGAAGTTGGGTCTAGATTCTAGATTTATAAGCGAAGTTTCCCAATTAGATGGCTCTCGGCAAACTGTGCGGACAAACGTAAAACCTAACTGCCGATACCTGGGCTTTATGCCCGCTCAAAACCGTTTTTATTACGCCTTCATTCCGTGAAGACAACTTTATAATTTTTCCATATTTACTATAGGGAAGATTGTGATGCTATATAATTAATCATACAGTTCTTACACTCACACATTAAATAAATAGTTTGTTAAAGAGATTTGTATGGGCCTGGCAACTCGCGCTCGGGCACGCTGCTTTACGTCAGTTCTTGGTTGGCGATTTAAAGCGTTTTCCAGGCATCACAAATTGTTCGTCAACGTCCATAGGATGAAATGAAACACGCTGACACATTTAACGTCTACAACTTATATTGCTAGTATGTAAAACACGAAAAAACAGAGCGCCTCCTCTCACGTTAGAATTTTCCCAAGTAAAAGTGTACCACGTCGCCGGTAGGGGCGCAACGATCGCCCGGAAGGCACCAGTGCCAGTATTCAGTTTAGATCGCGAATCGCTACCAGGCAAAATAAACTTTTATCGCCTAAAAGACGCGAATCATTCCAAGATTTGTAGTGTGTAAGAAAATAAATTAGAAGATAATTTAAAAGTCGTATTAAAAATTCCGTTTCCGTGTGGCGCCGGATTAAGAATAGCGTCACTCCATTTCCTTCTTTGGATGTCGTAGAAGGCGACTAAGTAAATCAATTACCAGGAGACGGGCAGCAGCGTCTTCCTGAGATTCCAACCGCATACTGCGATCGCCAACCCGCCTGCCAGGCGTGGCGATGATGGCAAAACCCCTCATGGTTATGAAAACTACGAAGGAGGCCTATGTCCAGCCGTGGGCGTCAAATGGCTGATGATGATGATGATTAAAAATTAAATTATGTCAATATTGTTGTTTTCGTCCACTGGTAACTGAAGTTATTTATGTTACCTACTTTTGTACGTGAAAAATATGAAAAATGTATATACATCTTTTATTATTAGGCAGAATTTGCCAAATGTAATAATACTAGCTGTCCCGGCGAACTTGGTACCGCTACAGAATCCGTTTATACGATTCTTGCACAACGCCATCTATTTTTAAAACACAACATTCCCTCGCACAACGCCATCTATTTTAAACATAAAATAAATATTATCCCAAGGGAACGCTTTACCGGGATATCAAGTTCAGGGCTTTGTCTATCTGTACGCCAAGTTTCATGTAAATCCGTTCAACGGTTATTGCGTGATTGAGTAACCAACATCCAAACGTCCAAACCTCTAAACATCCAAACATCTTCACAAATTTTCACATTTATAATATTAGTAGGATTAATAATAATAATAATGGAGCCTATTTAGTTAAACCTGAGTTTTCCGCACTTAGCCTCATAGTTGGGCCATTGTACGTAGCAAGCGCTAAGGCATGTAAATACCTCAAATACTAGGGTTTCCTAACTATGTAGGCGCTAACGACGTAAGCGAGTGGTGTTGCTACTATAACTTTACAAATGTACGTAACTTAGAAAACAAAGTCATTGGTACATTGAACCCACGAATTGAACCCACGACCTCCCGAATGACAAGACGGCGTTCTACCGCTCCGCTACCACCGCTCTTTATAAGCAGCCTATATACGTCCCACTGTAAGGCACAGGCTTTTCTCAGACAGAATACTCGCCAAATAAATAATAAATATTTCATACACTATTTCAAACATTCGCTGAGCATGCATCAGCCGACATTTTTTTAGCGATTTCAGAATTGGTATCATGATAAAAGTATACAATGTATTGGTCAGCAAAATGACCCTCAATTTCACCGCAACCTTCTTGAACACGTTTTACGAAGCGAGTAATAATCCTGTGACGGTTTAGCGTCGCAAGAATGTAGGTAGATAGAAGCCGGTCGAAATTAAACAACCCGGAATAAAATTTACAATTATTTATTAAAAGAGGGAAGCAGACTCGACTAGGTCGCGGGTTTATTATTGGCTGGCAATTAGTATGAAGCAATGTCCTTGTAATTGGGGTCACTTCCCTGCACTGTGTAACGGCACGTAGTCCACGTCGAAGCAGCACGCAGAAGTTCCAGGTTCCGGGATTAGGGTCTGCAACGCAGGTCTACCGGATACGCGCAGGAGCGTGTGAGTGAAAGTTGGTGAGCCCCAAATCGAACCCCAGACTTGGTCCCTGGAATTCCCGGAAAATAGTCGTTTCAGAAAAAGTCCAAATTCGTGTAAGTGACTGCGACATCGGGATTTTTGTAGAATAAATATGCTCGCGTTTTAGTTGGCTATATTAGAGAACCCCAAAGCATTTAATGGTGATCAAAGGATGTGGCAGTCACAAACAAAATCAACAGTTTTATGATCAAGCAAAGTATGAAATGATATTATCAAAACCTTATGATGAAAGTTAAATGTACTTCACTAATTACAATATGACCAAAAGCGTTATAGTTGCCTTTTGTTGCGATTGTATATGAAATTACAACTTAATTAGCTAGAATTAAATGTAATTTAGCTAGTATACTATGAGTTTTTTAGGAAGCGGGTAGATGATATTTCCAGAATCTCTTAGAAGCGTGATATTCCCAGCCTGATTCGAATATGCAGATAATGTTATTACGTTATTTAGACTAATGTATAATGAGAACTAGTTTATTTTTAGTATTGTCTACATGTAAAGTGATTAATAGCTATCTATGTTAACTTAATCTAAGTAGTACAATATTCACAACACTCACCCGATTCGGGGAAATACTGGCACTTAATTTTGACACAGGTTATAGGTATTTATGGTTTACTCCAAATCTGAGTATCTGTCACACCATCATAGTTAGGAAATATTAGTTGGGAATAAATCCCATAGTTATTAAATTGGTCGACCTGTCGCGGTCCTCGCCGTAATGCAAATGTCTAGTGGCGTATGTGTCTCCTTCGCTGTTCGCGGCTGCGCTCGTATCGCGAGTCGGTGACGTCGCTCATTGTATTCGTAACTAGTTTATCTAATAGTAATTGTGCGCAGACGATTCTGTCTGTATGTAGATACATTTTATTTATTATAGTTGTAATATGTAGATTGGATGATTTTTGAGTTGTAAATATATAGTTTGGTTTTTAAATATAGTATAGCAGTCTCAATTTAGTACACATAAAGGTAAACCGTTACATACCCCCTTTTTTAGGTTAGGATTTTTGCTGAAAGAAAAAAAAAAATCCGCTATCTCTCTATGCTGCTCAATAGATATACTAGTTATCATTCAGGCCTCTCTCTCAACATTCCTCCCCTAATCATTCATACTTCACGCTAAACAGGCAATAGACACGTATAATGTGTGTTATTGCGTCCATACAGATTGAGTATTTTGCTGTAGTGAGTAACAAAATACTCTTATATAACTATTGATGGATATAAGGTTAGCCAATTATTACCCACAGTATCAAGGCTGTATATGCTGTCATTCTTTTATTATTTGTCTATGTAGTAGACATAGGATCCTACTTACAGTACACTGAAAGGTACCTACTGTATAGGAAAATACTCCGTCATCCGGTAGAGGACACGATTCTTTTTTTTTAAACAAATAACACATCAACTTCAGGAAAATATATTATTAGTGGGCCTGTGGATTAAATCAGACTATTAGCGCAGGGATAGTAACACGAGTTACACAGGGTACTTACATATTCTATTATTGCTTATAGTTAGTTAATTTGAAATCTTTGACATGCCAGTCTCCTATATTATTTCCGGTCATATCTTCGAGTTCGTATACTAAATTAGACTTTTTCTTTACAATTTTGCACTTCGTAAACTTCGGAGCAAGCTTCTTACAAAACATTTTGTTTTTGTTGCTTAGGAAAAATGTCTTCTTCCAAATGATGTCACCTACGTTAAAATTTACGTCTTTACGGCGCAGGTTATAGTGACCACTATTTCTTGAATGGGCTTTAGTTAGGCACAATTGTACTTTTTCGAATATAGTTCTTAAGTTACCTAAATTTTCAGCGTATTCGTCCCTTGGCGTGAAAATTATATCATCGCTGAGCTCCGTATCGATATAATGCAAGCCAGTTGTAACTAATTCACGCCCATATACCAAAAATGCCGGCGTATAACCAGTCACCTCATTTACCGATGAATTCATGGCAAATTGGATTTTTGATAGGTTACAGTCCCAAGATCTATGGTCGTTTTCAACGTAGGTAGATACTGCTGTTAAAAGGGTCTTGTTGTAGCGTTCAACGCTGTTAATCTGGGCCGTGTATTTAGGCGTGAACATGACGTTAGGGATATTGTACTTTTTATATAGTTGCTTTAGAATATTACCCACAAATTGTTTTCCGTTGTCCATTAATACAGTGCTGGGTACACCGTGAACAAGAAAAACTTCTTCCTCGAGTAACTTAGCTATTATCTCGGAAGTTGCACGGCGAATAGGGAACATTAGACAATATTTTGAAAAACAACAATGGACTACAAATATAAATGTGTTTTGTTTTCGTGACGGTGGTAGGGGACCTATTAGATCCATACTCAGCATCTGGAACGGTCTTGAACAGTCTTTAGGACGGCCCATGATGCCAAGTGTAGCATGTGCAGGATATTTGTGAGCACAACATGTGTCGCAAGTAGTTACAAATTTGGAGACATCGCGGTGCATATCTGGCCAAAAATAATTTAAGGAAAGACGTTTGTGAGTTTTATATATGCCAAAGTGGCCTGAAGTAGGGTCAGTGTGATTTCTAGTAATTATGTCCGATCTGTACTCGACAGGAATAACTTCTTTCCACTCAAACTCATGAGTTAAGGGATTCAAACTCTTTTTATATCTAAAAAGTTTACCATTAGTTACTTTATAGTTAAGAAACGATGTTGGAGCGTTTTGGCAACCGTGGTAGATGTTGAGATACCAACTGTCACCTGTAGAGTAGAACATGTGGTGATTCGAAGAGTCCTGATCTATTGTAGCTATTGGTACTGAACGGGAAAGACTGTCAGGGACTACATTCTCTGAGCCACGACGATGTTTGATGTCGAAGTCGAATGAGGACATACGAACACCCCAACGAGCTAAACGACCTGTGGGATTATTTAAATTCAAGAACCATTTTAAGGACGAGTGGTCAGTGTACACAGTGAACGTTTTGCCGTTTTCCAAGTAGCATCGCCAGTGTTCGATAGCTGTCAAGACTGCTAGGGCCTCCCTTTCCGTAGCACTGTAATTTCGTTCTTTGGTAGAGAGGGACTTGCTCATGTAGGCAATGACCTTCTCCTCGCCTTCTAAAATCTGTGTCAGAATCGCGCCAACACCGAAATCACTTGCATCCGTATGCACTTGAAATGCTTGTGAAAAGTCGGGGCATGATAATACTGGTGAAGTTATAAGAGCTTCTTTTAAAGTGCGGAAGGCTTTTTCGGCGTCAGAAGACCAATTGAATGGAGGAGAGTTTTTAGCAAGGGAGGTTAATTTATTAAGTGGTGAAGCTATTGTACTGAAGTTAGGTATAAATCGACGGTACCACGATGCTGTGCCTATGAATCGACGTACCTCCTTGCGATTAGTAGGGGTAGGGTAATTTATAATAGCTTCTACTTTTTCGGGATCTGGATGTAGTCCATTATGATCCACCACATAACCCAAGTATTTTAGTTTGTTTCTGAAAAATTGACACTTTTTGTAACTTATTGTCAAATTCGCCAATCTTAGTTTTTCCAGAACACGGACTAGTAGGGAGATATGTTGTTCGAAGGTCGGTGAAACAATGATAATGTCATCAATGTAAACAAATACTTTATTTTCGAACTCTGGACCGTAGAACAACATGTCAACCAATCGCTGTTGCGTGGCAGGGGCATTAGTAAGACCGAACGCCATAGAGGTAAATTGGAATGTACCCTTAGGAGGAATATAAAATGCCGTCTTACACCGGTCTTCTTCCTTTATAGGAATCTGCCAGAAACTTTTTGAAAGATCTAAACTAGAGAGATACTTCGCGTCTCGTAAATTATCAAGTATTTCGGAAATGTACGGAATACTGTATGCATCTTTCACAGTAACGGCATTAAGCTTACGACTGTCTAAGCAGAACCTTAGTTCACCATTCTTTTTAGGCGTCAGTAGTACAGGAGATGACCAAGGGCTTTCGCAAGGTTCTACTACGTTTTCTCGTAACATTTCGTCAAGTTGAATAACTAGTAAACGTTGTTTTTCAGGTGACATTCTGTAGTACCTTTGACGTATAGGAGCAGCATTCCCAGTATCGATACCGTGAGTAATTAGACTTGTGCGGCCAAGACCACGTTCTTCATATGAGATGTCACGAAACTGTGCTGTGATATGATCAGCCGTAACTTTTTGTTCTGTAGAAAGGTGGTCGTAATCACATATGTGTGTAGGGGTATTAATCGATAAAATATCTGGAGTGATAGTCTCTTTACCTATCATGATTGAGTCCAGATGTTTAGGGAACAAATTAAAAAGCCTCCAGAAATCCATGCCCAAAATCAAGGGATTTTGAATCTCTGGTACTACGTAAACTTTTAGAATGTGTAGTTGGTCCAAAAACGAGACAGGTAAATTTATGATACCAACATTATTCATCTTTTGCCCACCTGCAGCGACAAAATTTAAAAGTTCAGAGTTATCAAATCTAAAACCAGCATCTAAGAAATTGGTATGATAATTTTGTCCGAGAATTGTGACACTACTACCAGTGTCCAATAAACCATTGATAGTTATACCGTTTATATCAACAGCGACGTATGGTCTGCTGTTTTCATGCTCTATCGCATTATGTGAATCGTGGATTGAAGTGACAGAATAACAAGAGAAAAATTTAGATATAAAATCAAGCCAAGATTTCCAATCTGTTTTATCAAGGTTACTATTAGGTTTGCTGTCAGCTTCACGTTCACTACAATCCACTAAATTCAGTTTTTTGAGTGAGTAGGTTTAGGATTGCAGGTGGTACAGTCAGGGTAGCGAATGCCTTTGTTTCCACACTTAAAGCATATATCAAAATGTGGCTGCTTGCACTCTTTTAGAGAATGAGTATCACTGCGACACCTTGGACAATATTTTCGAGTTGTATGGGCATACTTAGAGCTTCTCGGTGTCACTTGTAATGCATTGGTACTTGTAGGTCTTTCTTGTGTAATTTTAGGTTTATTGTTGTAGTGATAAGTATTTGTGTAGTTATTATCTTTGTTAGGAGTAGTATAACCCTTATATTTTTCATTATAGTAAGCACTTTGGTAGCTTTTATTAGGATAGTAGTGGCTAGATTTTTGTTGTTTAGTGTAGGCGAACTCCGGTGCTACAGTTTCCGAAGTCACGCGAGGAGGCTCATGAAATAGAGACATACGTGAATGTATGTTCTCATAGTTAGAACACACACTTTTCAAAGACTTCAGGTCCTTGATCTCGGGAGAAGCTGTCAAAGTGCTAGCATAGCATGGTCTGATATTATGTAAAATAATTTCTAATTTATCATCTTCAGACAGTGGTTTGCTAAGCCTCGAAAACATGCCATGCATAATAGACAGGTAAATTGAGATGTTTTCGAGCTCACCCTGAGTACGGGACCGAATTTCAGCCAAAAGGCGGTAGTCATAGTCCTTTTGACTAAAATCTTGTTTTAGTTGTACGACAACGTCGTCCCAAGTTTGCACACTTTGTCTAATACTACGGAACCAGTGTAGTGCGTCGTCCGTAAAAATCTCATATGCAAACTTTAGTAACCGGTCTTTCGAGATGTTCCTAGCGTCTACAAATTCATCCACTCTTTGTATGAAAGAAAAAACACAGGATTTGCCAGAATATTTTAATTTTGCCAAATCAGAGGACAGATTACGATCGCAAGTAACCATTGTAGTTTCAGGTTCTGAGCTTGAACCTGCACCAGAATTTGAACCTGGTCTTAATCCTGTGATTTCTTTGTACTGGTTGTTAAATACAGCGCGATTCGATTTATGCTGATCGACTACCTGAGCACTGACATTTGTGATGCGTTTAAGTCTGTGGTAAATATGATGCAGTAAATTTTCAGTGCGCAAGAACAACGTTTTGTCAAATTTACTTTTTAGGGACGACAGCATAGTTTGAGATTTTGTTAGACTTTCCTTGACTGCGTCCAGGTCAACCACAGGCTCTAAGTGAGATTCCAAAATATCCTCAGGGGCTATACCTAATTTAACAATCTGACTACGAAGGTCTTGTACAGAGCCGCCTGTACCACCTCTAAGGGTGACCTCGTTGTGACGGTTTAGCGTCGCAAGAATGTAGGTAGATAGAAGCCGGTCGAAATTAAACAACCCGGAATAAAATTTACAATTATTTATTAAAAGAGGGAAGCAGACTCGACTAGGTCGCGGGTTTATTATTGGCTGGCAATTAGTATGAAGCAATGTCCTTGTAATTGGGGTCACTTCCCTGCACTGTGTAACGGCACGTAGTCCACGTCGAAGCAGCACGCAGAAGTTCCAGGTTCCGGGATTAGGGTCTGCAACGCAGGTCTACCGGATACGCGCAGGAGCGTGTGAGTGAAAGTTGGTGAGCCCCAAATCGAACCCCAGACTTGGTCCCTGGAATTCCCGGAAAATAGTCGTTTCAGAAAAAGTCCAAATTCGTGTAAGTGACTGCGACATCGGGATTTTTGTAGAATAAATATGCTCGCGTTTTAGTTGGCTATATTAGAGAACCCCAAAGCATTTAATGGTGATCAAAGGATGTGGCAGTCACAAACAAAATCAACAGTTTTATGATCAAGCAAAGTATGAAATGATATTATCAAAACCTTATGATGAAAGTTAAATGTACTTCACTAATTACAATATGACCAAAAGCGTTATAGTTGCCTTTTGTTGCGATTGTATATGAAATTACAACTTAATTAGCTAGAATTAAATGTAATTTAGCTAGTATACTATGAGTTTTTTAGGAAGCGGGTAGATGATATTTCCAGAATCTCTTAGAAGCGTGATATTCCCAGCCTGATTCGAATATGCAGATAATGTTATTACGTTATTTAGACTAATGTATAATGAGAACTAGTTTATTTTTAGTATTGTCTACATGTAAAGTGATTAATAGCTATCTATGTTAACTTAATCTAAGTAGTACAATATTCACAACACTCACCCGATTCGGGGAAATACTGGCACTTAATTTTGACACAGGTTATAGGTATTTATGGTTTACTCCAAATCTGAGTATCTGTCACACCATCATAGTTAGGAAATATTAGTTGGGAATAAATCCCATAGTTATTAAATTGGTCGACCTGTCGCGGTCCTCGCCGTAATGCAAATGTCTAGTGGCGTATGTGTCTCCTTCGCTGTTCGCGGCTGCGCTCGTATCGCGAGTCGGTGACGTCGCTCATTGTATTCGTAACTAGTTTATCTAATAGTAATTGTGCGCAGACGATTCTGTCTGTATGTAGATACATTTTATTTATTATAGTTGTAATATGTAGATTGGATGATTTTTGAGTTGTAAATATATAGTTTGGTTTTTAAATATAGTATAGCAGTCTCAATTTAGTACACATAAAGGTAAACCGTTACATTCCTTCTGTTGACACAGAAACTCGTCCTTTGTCGATTAATGGCGACCCATAAACGGGATTTGGATTAATTGAGTCTCTTACCCTCTTTTAATAAGGCAAAGCCACTTCCGAAGTTCCTTGTGAGCGACACCCGCCGCCAGTTCCCGTTATCCATATATTTGTACTCAACAATGAGTTGCGTAAGTAATAATAATTTAATAAAGTTACTTTTTAAATACTTCTGAAATAGACTTACATTTCATACTTCAATGTTAATATAAGTATAAAAATGAAAACCGGCCGAGTTGGACTCGCGCAGGTAGGGTTCCGTACATCTATATAACATTAGACACAAAGATCGAGAAATAACGGCAAATAATCACGTTTTTTGTATGGGAGCCCCCCTTAAATATTTATTTTCTTTTAATTTAATTATTTATTTTTGAAACGAATATAGAACTAAATATTCTGTAAATATTTCAAGAGTCTACTTGTTGCCGTTATTGTATCGATCAAAAAACGGCAAAAATATAACGTTTGTTGTATGGGGGCCCCCCTTAAATATTTATTTTATTATGTTTTTTGCATTTGATGTTACAGCGGCAACAGAAATACATCATCTGTGAAAATTTCCACTGTCTAGCTATCACGGTAGCGACAGATGATACAGCCTGATGACAGACAGACATACGGACAGTGAAGTCCATAAAATAATAACAATTGTTAATATTTTCAAATAATTTGAGATGTGCGAATTTTCGCTTCCTTTGATTCTCTGCGCAAATTCGTTAATAATAGGAAAAATAATTTTTCTAAACGAAACATGAAAAATTGTAACGTATACTTGCGTGAATCATTGTTGTGTACACATTTTTAGATAGTGTGATTAATAATAATAGTAGATTATGCACTAAGGGAATAAAACCATGTATTATGTCATGGGCGGCATATTGAACCCTGAGCGGAGCGAAGGACTCCGAGTTAACTCGCGAGCGCAGCGGGGGAGTTAAATTTTAACTCCTGAGCGAAGCGAGGGAGTTATGTAGAGTCCTGAGTGAAGCGAGGGGTTCATACCGCCCGAGACTATGTGGGCGGCTGCCCTTGTTGCTGGTAGAAGTTGAGGAGAAGAAACGCCCGGTCGCAGTTGAAGACACTTTTTTATTTTCTTAATGCACAGAGATACACGTTGCAAGAAGGTTCGGTGACAGAAGGAAGTATTTTTGTTGCCATATCAAAAAAGTAGCACAATAATTTGTTGGGGATGCCAACATGCTGGGGCCTGAGAAGGCGAAATGTAATTAATCAACTTTATACAAAGCAAAATTATGCCGAGCCATCGTTTAGTTATGTAAATTAAGTATGGCAACCACTTAACAAACCTAATTTATGTTTTTAAGCCAATGCTATGTCAAACAACATGAAACAGTTTGCAATTTCTAAATAAAGGTTGAATTGATTATACATTTATGCCTGAAGATGTTGTTTTATTATGAATAACATTGTTAATATTTTACTTGTAATTATTAAGTAAAAATTTAATAAATTCTTCAAAACTAAAGTTAACACAATCTATTCTTCTAGAATCTGCATCTCAAAGTGAACATGCATTAGTAATAAAATAATCTAACTCTTAGAGTATTAAAATTTATTACATTTGGTAGGTAAACTAACTTTAATGAAAAAGGTAGCCTAATTTTTCTTTGTTACATAGTTATTTTTAATGCTTACTATAATAGGTAACTTAGTGTATATTAATACTGTTTAAGCATGTAAACAACAATCATACTTTGTTTGTTTTCATTAAGACATGGTAGGCTGTTTATGCTATAATATGCTTATGTTACTTATTCTAAAGGTAAAACACAAATATTCGACAATGAACGAGTATAAACTTTACCATTGGATTTCTTAACTTCTAAGGCACGAACCTTATTGTCTGCACCAGGGAAGACACGTATAACTCTAGCCATGGGCCAGTATAAAGGGGCTGAATTTGGTTCTCGCAAAATTACTAATGAACCTACAGTTACATTAGGTAAACTATCACGCCATTTGGGTCTACTTTGTAATATGTTCAAATATTGTTTATGCCACGCTTTCCAAAAACATTGTTTCATATTTTCCACTAGGGTCCAAAATTTGAGTCTGTTTATAGGAACCTCTGCTATGTCAGGTTCAGGATAAGTTACAAGGGGTCCACCCAGTAAGAAGTGTCCAGGAGTTAAATAGCTGAAGTCTGCAATGTCTGAAGATGAAATTGGCATGATAGGTCGCGAGTTCAAAATAGCCTCGATTTGACATAACACAGTATGTAATTGTTCGTAAGTAAGAATACTTTTTTCAATAGTTCTTTTTAAATGGTATTTAAAGCTTTTAACTGCAGCCTCCGCTAGGCCAGCAAAGACAGGCGAGTATGCAGGAATAAAGTGGAATGTTATTCCTTGCTGGGCAGAGAAGCCTTGCACCTGTGTCTGGTGATTAGCGGAGCCTTGCAGTTTGTACAAGTCAGCCAATTTGTTCCTTGCACCTACGAAGGCGCCTCCATTGTCACAGAAGACCTCGGTGGGCAGTGATCGTCGGGAGATAAATCTCTTAAAGCATGCTAGAAAGGTATCCGTGGATAAATCTGAAGCTAATTCTAGATGAACTGCTTTTGTTGAGAAGCAGACGAATACGCAAATATAACCTTTACTGACGACTGCTCGCCTGACGCGCGAGTTCTTTATCTGCACTGGCCCAGCGAAGTCTATTCCGACAACTTGGAAGGCCCTCGAAGCAGTAACACGCTGCTTAGGTAAGGAACCCATAAGCTGCTTTGCTGCGTTTGCTTTCATTCTGAAACAAACTAAACATTTATGAGTGACTTTTTTAATTATTCTAATACCGTTTACTAGCCAGTATTTTTGATTTAGCTGGGCTAATATCAATTTGGGGCCCGCGTGAAGCAATCTAAGATGCTTGTGACGTATAATAAGTTGCGTTATTTTCGATTGCTTAGGCAAGATAATGGGATGTTTTTGTGCGTATGGCATATCTGAGTTGTGTAGTCTGCCGCCGACCCTAAGGAGGCCTTCTTCATCGAGAAATGGGTGTAACGGCTTTAATGAGCCTTTAATACACTCATCATTTAATAAACATTGTATTTCTTCTTTGAAATGAACTCTTTGCTCGTGCTTAATTAAAAGTAGTAACGCTTTTTGCAATTCATTGCTCGATAGAGAAGCAGTCTGTATTTTTGTGTTTGTCGGTACGCAATTATGACAAAACCTAAGTATGTATGCCAAAATTCGCTGCATTTTGTTAATATCTGAGATATTTTGTATCAATGAGTCGAGTAACTGAGACTGTTTTGAAGTTATAAGTATTACTGTCTTATGAAATTCGGTTTCATGGGATTTTAATTCGGGTAAATCGTTAGGTAACTGTATTTTGTTACTGAATGAATACTCCCTGTGCTGGAGAAATGTTGGTCCGTTCCACCACAGTGGGTTGGAAATTAATGCTCGCGGATCATCCACTCCTCTGCTCACCAAGTCTGCAGGGTTATCATGCGTATTCACATACAGCCAGCGCCACCCGTTGGTTAGTTGTTGAACAACTCTCACTCTGTTCGAAACATAGGCTTGCAATTTGTTAACTTCTGTTTTCAGCCAAGCTAATGATATTTGTGAGTCGGAGAATAGGTAGACATTATCCACTCGGATTTTTGTTGAGATTATTTCATGTACTCTGGTTATCAACCTGGCTAATAATAAGCATGCGTTGAGCTCAAGCCTCGGCACGGTTAATGCCTTTGTGCGTGGGTTTATGCGTGATTTCGAGCAAAGTAAGGATGTTGCAATTTTACCTGATGAGTGAACCACGCGCAAGTATACACAGCACCCGTAGCCTGTTGAACTGGAAGCGTCGGCGAAACCAAGAAGTTGTACTGCTTCAGCATCTGAAGGGATCTGTATGTTTCTTTTCAACTCAATGTTATCCATGGAACCTAGATTATTAGAAAATTGTACCCATGCATCATGTATGTGCTGAGGTGTGCAGTCGTCCCAATCCATCCTCTCAAGCCATAGCTGCTGCATGATGACCTTGGCCTTTACCACTATCGGACTGACAAAACCAAGCGGGTCATAAAATCTAGATATTTGACTTAATATTTCTCTTTTAGTCACTTTCGTTGTTTGTGTCTGCTTAGGAGGCTTTATGACAAAACAATCCTTATTTATATTTATAGCGAGACCAAGGGCTTTTATATTAAAATTGTCTTTTTGTAGTTCTATATCATCTAATTGTTGTAAGCTTATTGGAATATCCGACAAGACATCTCTGTTATTAGACGACCACTTGTGTAATTCGAAACTTCCTAGGGCAAGCAACTGTTTTAACTGTGTTTTGGCTTCAAGCAATGTGTTAAGGTCTGAATGTGAAGCCATAACGTCATCAACATACGTGCAGTTCTTAATTAAATCAGCGGCTAATGGCAAATTAGTTTCATTCTGTTTTGCAAGCTCCAGTAAGCATCGAGTAGCTAAATAGCTAGATGTTTTTAAGCCGTAAGTGACGGTGTCTAAACGTATGCATTTAATTGATTCAGAAGGGTTCTCGCGCCACAAAATATTTTGCAATGACGTGTGCTCTGGATTCACCATGACCCCCCTAAACATGCGTTTTATATCAGCATTAAATGTGTAATCCCCAAATCTGTATAACATAATTATATCAAAAAGTTCTCTTTGCACCACTGGGCCGTTAAGCAAAAGGTCGTTTAGAGAAAGCTTATTGCGCGTGTTCATAGACGCGTCGAACACCACTCGTGTCCGAGTAGTTTGACTGTTCTCGTTTACAACAGCATGGTGAGGGAGAAAATATATGGGGTCTTGTTTGAAATTATATGAATCAAAATTTACAAAATGTCCGTGACCAAGTTCTACATATTCCTTTATGAACTTACTGTATTCTGAGTGTAAAACACTATTTCTTTGCAATTTTTTTTCAAGAGATAAAAACCTATGCATAGCTAGATCGAAAGATTCACCTAATGTTTCATTGACATCCGAAATTGGAATCTTTAGTGGTAAATCCACTTGAAATTTATTATTTTCTAATTTAACAGTGGTTTGAAAATTACTTTCCACAATTTCGTGTTCCGAGAGTTGCTCCTTAAATACCTCAGGGATACTCTCAGTTTGAAAAAAGCTGGCAAGAGTGTTGCTTAAATTATTGTCACATTTTGTGCATAAGAGCGATGTAAGCTTTGTTACCTCATGCTGACTTGGCAAAGCACCTCCAATTATGTAACCAAATTTGGTGTTTAAAATGCGCGGACCGTCCGCTGCTGGCGTGCGTGCGCTTAACTCAGGCGACGCCACCGGACTCGGCTGCAGCGCACAGCTCGATGTTTGTTCGGTCTCCGGGCTCGGCGACAACGGCTCGAGTATCTGGAAAAACACGTCGGCGCCGATTAGCATGTTTATATCTGACGGTAGGTAATATTCATCGTCAGCTAGCTCTATCCCTGCTGGTATTTCGATTGTTGAGGTATCTATTCTGTTCTGAGGCAAGCAACATGTAATTGTGTCTACCACATGGCAGTTTATTGATGTGCTATAAGGAGTTTTTATTGAATGAATTTCTAATGGAACTGAGAATTTCACACTGCTTTTGTTATCTGTGACACCTATGATGTTAGTTTTATTCTGCACAGGTGCCAACCCTAGGAAACTAACTACCTTACTTGTTACTAAGGAAGCCTGTGAGGCGGAATCTAAAACTGCCTTGATGTGCACCTCTCTGTTATCCTGGGTAAACAATTTTATGCGAGCTGTAGGGAGTAAAATGTCGTTAGTTTGTTTACTTGAAAACATAATAACTGGTTCTGCCATTTTGTCTAGATGGATTAGTGTATTATGGTTTTTTTTGCACTGATCACATCTAAAATGGAATCTGCATTTTCCCATATGCTTATTTAAGCATGTATCACATAGCTTTTGATCTTTTATAAATTTAAATCTGTCTACCGAAGGTAGAATTTTGAATTTTTGACATGAAAATATTTTATGTTCTGTGGACTTACAGTAATTGCATGTGGTCTTGCTTTCCACTGCCGCTACGTTGACTGCAAACTTGCTCTGCTTGGTGCCATACCCTCCACTGGTAGAGGGCTTTGGAGACGGCTCAGCATTCTCTAATGCGAGCGCCCTCTTCTCCAAAAAAGACAGCAGCTGCATTACAGTTGGTTCAGCAGATGGGTCCCGTTCCATATGATAAGCTCTTCCCGTGTACGAGTCTAGTTTCCGTAACAAAATACAAATTAGGATAGGATCCCAGCTATCAATACAAATTTTCATGTTTTTTATTGCAGCTAAATTTTGTTTTGTTTGACTAATAAATTCTCTGAGCTGTATAGAAGTTGACCTAGATATGTGGGGTAAGTCCAATAAGATATTTATGTGTTCATTGATTACTTGAAATTTCTGATTGTACCTCTCATCAAGCATCTTGATTGCTTCACTGTAGCTAGCACTGCTAAGTGGCAAGTTTTGTATCAATTTTAGTGGCTCACTACATAAAAAGGATCTCAAATAGTGGAGCTTTTGAATGTTGTCAAGCGTGGCATCGTTGTGAATTACTGAAGTGAACAATTCCTTAAATGGTATGTACTCTGAATATTTACCTGTGAAGTTTGGTATTTCTAATGTTGGTAAATTCACCAGCCTTTTTGTGGGAAGAGGAGGAGGTGAAGTCTGCGAAACCTGATAATTGCGTGACGCGATTTCACGGTCCAAGACAGAGAGGATTGCATAAAGTTTGCCTTCTACTTCGGCAATATCTTCCTTGTCATTTGGATCTAGAAAGAGGATATCTTTATTATAAATTTCGTATTGATCGAAAGTAGAAATGGCTCTTTTACGTTTCTCTGCAAGACTACTTGATGGTAAGTCTTTTAATTGTTCGATCTCAGTCTTGGTTATTGACGAATATAATCGTGACAACGTACCTTTGTTATATCCTCGGTTTACTTTAAGTTTACTTAATTTCACCAACACGTCCTCCTCTCCCTCCGAGGACGACATTGTTTACACAAGAAATGCACTTAAACAAATTACTGAAGATGACAATTTTTGAATTTCAATGCGACGCTTCTATTGCGTATTGTGTAGAAAATAAAATGGCGTTTGCTTGCGCTTGCGTTCCGATTATTGAGTCTTGTGATTCTGAGAACCCCGTGAACTGACAAACTTACGACTGACTTAAAAGTTATATTGCTGTCCTTGTTACTCGCGTTGAAAACGGCTATATTGCGTTTCACACAATGTAGGTACACTGGTCTCCTTTGCTTCGTCGGGTTGGCGGAAGTCGATTTTTTTATTTTGGAATGGACGTCCCACGTAGCAATAATGGACTTGCCCGTTTCCGGTGAAATTGCTCTGCGAACTCCAACCTTAACACTTGACGATAAAGGCGATTTTTACTCGTATAGCTACGTCCAAGTCGACTAAGAATGGCTGACGTCACCTAGAAGATGATGTATGAAACGAAGTAGGTAGATGTTACCGTGATGCTTCAACGATGATTATAATATAGTTTCTTTGCTTCTTGCAAGATTCTGCGTGTATGTTCGAACTGGCTTCTGAAATGTCTCTTTCTACGCCGTCTGCCTGCCGAAGTCGAGGAAGATTGCGACTTGATCGCGACAGGTTTTCCGTAGCCTTTCCTCCCTCTTCGACGGGTTGAAGGACCATATGTGGGCGGCTGCCCTTGTTGCTGGTAGAAGTTGAGGAGAAGAAACGCCCGGTCGCAGTTGAAGACACTTTTTTATTTTCTTAATGCACAGAGATACACGTTGCAAGAAGGTTCGGTGACAGAAGGAAGTATTTTTGTTGCCATATCAAAAAAGTAGCACAATAATTTGTTGGGGATGCCAACAACTAAGACATGTTTTATTCCAGAGGTGAATACTCTACTTTTCACACCATCTGGGAGACAATAAAAAGACAGGGCTGCATAAGTTGAAAATATGTATTAAAACCTGAAATTAAATATAAAGTCCACACTCTTTTACGGCTTAGCAACTTAAATTGAATATAACTTTTAAATTCGTATTTGCAATTCGCGCCTTTTTTTCTTTTTTTTGTTGGTGTTTCGCGCGGTCACAGGACACAGTATTTCAGAAAAAAAAGAAAAAAAAGAGGTGAGTTTCGAACAACAATTCGAATTTCGAATTGCAATGCGGGGCTTCTCCATAGTTTTCATGCGAATTTTGACATTCTAAATTCAAATCACTTTATTCCCTAGGGAAATTCTTCATTATTATTGCCCTCGAGAGACAAGGCCATGCTTTACGATGATATTTGACGGTACGTAATAAGGCATTGTCGAGCAGGAGGTGTGAAAAAGCCATGTACGTATTGGAAAACTCGATAAATAGTCCAAGGTAACTTTATACGTTTTTACATCGAGTTACCTTTAGGTTAATACGTTTTTTCTCGGATAGGTTTTTCGCCAATATAGTGTTGTATATATATTAATTTTATTAAATGATTGGTTAATGAAAAGGTAAGTCTGGCGTGAAATCAATGTGAATTAGTTGTCTGAAGAATAGAATAGAAATAAACTTTATTTGACAATATTACATTATAAAGAATTACACACAGTATAATTATGATTAACCAAACGAATAAACATTACATGGTATTACACACAGTAGGTACAAATCAAATTTATAAAAAACAGAATACAGTTTGCGCAAGTTGCGCGCAGTTAGCTTTAAATCGGGCCTTAAGCAGGTCAAAGTGCAATTTTTACTCGAAAACCTACACGACGGACGAAGCTTCGTTTCTGTTGCCCGGCGAGAGCGAGAGGCTCTGATTTATTTTTTTCTATCTGGAGAAATAACGTTCCATTTCATTTTATTGCCACCGGGCCCTCTTGACCTCAGTCGGGGTACCAATTGGCATGCTGTAGTTTCTCACAGACAGCATGGCATACGTTCCGAAAATTTTGTTCAATATGGCGTCGCACATTTTGCTTACACGTTTAACCCAGTTTTATCTACTATTTATAGTGTTGGTTTTAGGCAAGTTGGTTAGTTAGTTATTCCTGAAATTCCCGCACTTAGCCTTATAGTTATGGGCCTTTATACGTGGCAAAGCTGTGAGCTCACTCCAGCCAGCCTATCTCGTTTCAGAACGCCAGCAGTGCTCTGCTCTGATGTCACTGCAGGCCTCCCGAAGGGATCCCAGCTTCCCAATGATGGCGGTCCGGTACTTTTTCACGCCTTCACAGTGAATGGTCACGTGGGCGGGTGTTTCATGTTCTTTGAGGCATCCCTGGCAAAGCGGGATGTCGGTGTCGGTTAGTCCCGTGTTGTGGAAATGTCTATTCAGTGAGCAGTGGCCTGTTAGGATTGCCACAGCTTTGCGCTGATTATCTCTTCTCAGACGCAGCAGGCTGCGTGAAAGAAGTTTCGAGATTGTTGGTAGAGTCTCCCTGGCTTGCCTGCATCTGGTTTCTGTTCTCCAAAGTTCAGAATGTTGGCCTTCTGTTCGTGACCTCAACCATTTTATGAACTGGTGGGAGACAGACAGACGGACAGTGAAGTCTTAGTAGTAAGGTTCCGTTTGGCACCCTTCGGGTACGGAACCCTAAAAACAAACTAGCATACTCGATCCGTGTAGCGCCGGATTAAGAATAGCGTCACTCCATTTCCTCTCGTGGATGTCGTAGAAGGCGACTAAGGAAATAAATTACCAGGAGACGGGCAGCAGCGTCTTCCTGGGATTCCAACCGCATACTGCGATCGCCATTCCGCCTGCCAATGGTGATTATGGCAAGACCCCTCATGGTTATGGAAAACATGAGGGAGGCCTGTGTCCTGCAGTTGACGTCAAGGGGCTGATGATGATGATGATGATACTCGATGGCTCTTCTCAGTCACTTTTATTTTGCTATGTCTTTCAAACCCCCAAAAATTAATCACTCCTGCTCATGCCTGCATACTGGAGGAGTAGGCGGAAAGCAGGGGTGGCCACTTGCCACGATACTGGGTCCCCAATCCGTATAGTCTGGATGTAAGCGTTCTACCGACCACGTTACCATCGCTCCTTAGTACCATCGCGCCTTATTCTTACTGAACGAATGGGCTGGGAGAGCCGGACTGATAGTCTACAGTCGGGCTTTCTCAGCCCGCTACCAGTGAGGACAGCACACCACAACCGAGGGTATGTCGTTGCGTCTCGTTCCCATCAAATCCTGTTGAAATACAATACAGAGTAAGCAAAGGAACTGGCAGGCTTGATTGCCTATCCTTTATTTTTTCCTCCTTGGAGACAGGCGTGAAGGGTGTACGTTTCAGTCTGTTCCGTTTCAACGCTTCACGGTTGTAAACAGACAACCGAAGAAAACATTTTAAAAGATGAAGAGATCAGTCTAGCTACGTTTTAAGGAGCGGTGGTAAAGGAGCGGCAGAGAGAGCGCTGCGGTCGGCCTCACATTCGGGGGGTGGTAGGTTCAAATCCCGGCTCAAGCCAAACAAATAACTTTATTTTCTAAGTTACGTACATTTGTGAAGTTACAGTAGAAATACTTCTCGCTAACTATAAACGAAAACATCGTGATCAAACCTGGGTGTCTGAGGTGTTCACATACTTCAGCGCTTGAAATTGCCCATCCGCAGTGGGCACGCGTAGTAATTAAGCCCAAACTCTCTCTCTAAAAGGGAAGGCCTGTGCCCTACAGTAAGACGTATATAGGCTTGATAAAAAATGTACGTAATGAATTAAATTAACGGATTTTTATTTGTTAAATATAAGTTTAGAAAAAGATGGCACATTGTAGAATAATTATCCCAAATGGTTTGCCATGGTTGACGTACAAATTTTGATAAATAAAATTTGAAAGCCTCGCTTAATAAGTTTTGTGTTATGAAAAAAAAATATCTTAAATAGTTTAGGAATAGCCTTAAATATACACATAAAGCGACCAAACCACGCCGTGGTGAACTTGATGCAAAGATCATCATCCTAGAATAAATGCTAGTTCATTACTTAGAAGAAATCTAGGTAGTTTCAGAGCCGCGGTTAAGTAATTAAAAATGCCATCTATTTAGACTATTACTATTACAAGACACAGGTTATTGTTGTAGGCAGTCCTAGGATGATATCGAGGGTCAATTGGGAACACCTTCCACGCGTGCTGTTTGATGGTATAACAATACCGTTCAGTGAGAAGGTTAAGAACCTGGGGGTTATTATTGATAGGTGTATGTCTTGGTCACCACAGCTGGCGGAAGTGAGTCGGAAAGTATTCGCTTCGGCGGCCTCTCTAAGAAGGTTACGGAATTTCCTGCCCACTGTGACCAAAATTGCACTTGCGCAATCCCTGTTGCTCCCTATCCTCGACTACGCTGATGCCAGCTATCTCGACTTGACTGAAGAGCAACTAAACAAACTTGAGCGCTTCCAAAACTTTGCTATAAGGTTCATATTTGGCTTACGCAAATATGACCATGTCTCCGAGTATCGCACTAAGCTCAAGTGGCTCCCCATCCGTTTCCGCAGGAATGCCCACATAATTTCTCTTCTCTACTCAGTACTGTTCAATCCAGCCACCCCTCCATATCTTAAGGAGCGCTTTAACTACCTCAGTGACTCCCACAGTCGGGCCCTTCGGTCTGACCATTCGACGAGGTTCTTAAGCAACTCATTTGCTGTTAGAGCCGCCCGGCTGTGGAACGATCTGCCGGTTTCAATAAGGCGCTCTTCTTCCCCAGCTATCTTTAAAAGCAGGGTTCACGCTCTGTATCTATCACTCTAATTTATTAAATAGTTCAATTATTATTGTTTTCCTGAATGTAGGTATGTCTTTTCTTTTGTCCTCTGGTAGAACTTTATTGTAACTTATGTAACTTTATGTATGTTTATAATTGTTATACCTATAGTATGTAAAGGTATAAGTAAGTATATTATTATTATGTATAAGTATGTAAATGAATATTCATATTTGCACCTACTACCCGTCTCACTTTTCCTTCAACAACTCTCCATCGTCGGTTGCCTGGAAGAAATTGCTATAAGCAATAAAGCCGTCAATTGTACTGCATTTTTGTAAACATTTCATGTCTGTGTTTTTCCTGGTACAATAAAGAATATTCTTATCTTATCTTACTTTTAAGCATAATATAAAAAATTAATTACGTTGAGAAATCATGTTTCGAGTTGAGAAATCTTGTTCCCAAAAATTCAGGAACAAATAGTACCGTCTCTCCGTCTATCAAAATCATGGCCCCCGCACCCGCGGCGCGCCGCACCGCTCGGGCTGGCTACTAATCGAATGGTTCTCACAGATTCGAGTTTGCGTCGAGATATTTTTGAAAACGCAAATAAAGTGACATTAAAAAAATAACTTATTTATTGGATAGCTATTGTTAATGTACGTTCGTTTTGCTATGGCTCTCAAACCACCCAAAATTCATGGTGTATACTATTGTGTTTACCTTTGGTGGACATTAAATGGGAGTATAGTCTATGCAGTAATGGGATGAGGTGCATGATAAAGGACTTGTCTTTTTTTCGTTTTAATCTGTGTATATGATATTCCATGTCAGAGACAATCGAAATAACCCGTCTCAATGTTTTTCTTTCGTAGGTAAGTGGGAGACGAAGCGAGTTTCACGATATTTCGTAAGTAGGTACGTATCAACGTAGCGGAAGAATTCCTGATGAAAGAGAAATACAGAGGACCATTTTGTCGCGAGAAAGGGTTATTTTTTAAATACGAAATTCCTGAAATGCGTCATTTACCTCCATTTTAGTTGTAATGTTAATTTTTATGTCGCAAATTTTATAAAATTATGTAAACTCTTCTGATGTTCTTCGATGTTCTCTAAAATAACAATCTGAGCAAAAACATCTATGATAAAAGTTGTTATAATATAAAAATTCTAATTAACGTGTAAACTAGCGGTGGTAGCGGAGCGGTAGACCGCCGGCTTCTCATTCGGGACGTGTGGGTTCGAACCCCGGCATGTACCAATGACTCTGTTTTGCAAGTTACCTATATTTGTGAAGTTATAGCATCAAAATCAATTTTTTTTTATTCAAAGTAGCACAGAAACTACGATTTAATGGAGTTACAAGTTAAACTAGGTGTCCATTTAAAAATCTAGATCATTTTAGAAAAAAAAAATGGTTTTTGTCCATTTTCAACTCCATCAACTCCAAACTTAATCTTTTGAAGTCCTTAAATAACAGCGTTTATATGAATATTCTAAAATTTGGAACTCGTGCATTGAACTGGCTTTAATTCCAGACATCATTGTCATCTCATCATCATCATCACTCAGCCACAAGAAGTCCACTGCTGGACATAGGCCTCCTCCATGGATTTCCAAAAAGACCGGTTGGAAGCGGCCTGCATCCAGCGCCTTCCTGCCACTTGGATGAGGTCATCTGTCCATCTTGTGGCTGGTCGTCCTACGCTGTGCTTGCCGATATGTGGTCTCCATTCGAGAACTTTTCGGCCCCATCGGCCATCAGTTCTGCGTACTATGTGCCCCGCCCACTGTCACTTCAAATTACTAATCCGCTGGGCTACGTCGACGACTTTCGTTCGTTTACGGATCTAATCATTTCTGATTCGATCTCGTAGAGAAATTCCGAGCATAGTCCTTTCCATAGCTCGTTGCGTGACCTTGAGCCTTCTTATGAGGCCCATAGTGAGAGACCACGTTTCAGTGCCATAAGTCATCACTGGTAACACACACTGGTTGTATAATTTTGTCTTGAGCGATTGAGGTATATTAGACGAAAAGACTTTTCTAAGTTTCCCGAATGCTGCCCAGCCGAGTTGGATTCGACGATTGATCTCTTTCACGAAGTTGGACCGGCCTAGTTGGACTGTTTGTCCTAAGTAGACGTATTTGTTTACAACTTCGAGAGTCGAGTTCCCCAATGTCATCTAAATAATCTTTAATGTTATAGTAGCTTTTTGGTACAAAGTGTGCTTTACACATTTTTTGAACCACATTTTTCTGGCAAGCTTATTATATCCTCCCTCGGTGATCTTATTGTAGAAACGTATACAATGCCCATAAAGGATTTATAATCCTTTTCCAGCCTAAATTTTGGGAATAAAAGTTTATGTCTATTTCTAGTATTTAGTGCTGGCTACCTACAATTTTAAAGTTGCTGATATTTTTCCTAACGTACATAATATTATCATAGCTATACTGACTAGCAGCTGTTTCTGTCTTTCTTTAAAGAAATCTCTTAACGAATCTCTGCTGCCGAATCTCACTGTAAAGGAAAATATCGTGAGGTTAGTATTTAAGTAAGTTAGTATTTGACTAATTTTAATGTTCGAATTTCAAAATCTCTGGGCGTGCTGTGGAACCTGCTAAGCTCGGAGAGTCATTAATGAATAACACTAGAAATGACACAATTCGCCATAGAACAATTAATTTATTCATTCATTCAGTATTAGCCTATAAGAAGCAAGATTTTGGGCTGACCACATCTACCGAAGGACTGATTGCCGATGGGACAGAAAGGTTCTCGAGTGGACGAACCACAAACTGGAAAACGCAGCGTAGGACGCCCTTCTTCCTATCGAAAGAATCGTTGTATCATTGTACTACATAAACTCACGCCTGTTTCGCGGAGGGGTAAGCAGGTACCAGGGTTTGCCACTTCCTACGATCCCGATTGACCTCTTTCGCTTCATAAACATTCATACGAAAAAAACTATCATAGATATTTCCCATTGTGATACCAGACACTCTGAAGGCAAATTTCGATTTGACGTTGTTTTTAGCTCTATCTTTCAGCACCTACTGCATTTTCATCTGGTAGACCGAAAACAATTTCTTAGGGTATAAAATTTTATTATCTGGCTGGATCCAAACTTGGATTCTGGATCACAGATTCCTGGTTTGTGTTAAACTTGCGCCCAGTATGGAAATAATAAATTACGTTTGACTGCCTCGTGAAATTCCGGTACGTAAAAACGATGGCAAAATAAAATTACAGGATAAAAATACGCGTAATAAAAATAAGAATCTCAAATAGATTTTATATAAAAGGTTCAAAAACTTAGCTTAAGAATAATAGAGAACCACCCGAAGATTTCTGAATTGTGACTTATAGAAAGTAATGACATCGTTATGACTCTTCAAGTTTAAAAAAATCATAAATCCCAAAATATAAGCATATACGCTGTTAAAATTTCAGCAAGCTGCCTACTACGGTACAAGGAGGCCCTTTATTGGCCAGACAAACAGACAGGTAAACAGATGGCCAAACAGACAGACAGACAGACAGGCAAACAGACAGACAGATGGACAGAGAGACGGACGGGCGGACAGTCGTGTAATATACTCTAGATACAGAACCCTACAAATCAACGAGACAGACATAATTAAGTATTTACTTGTTGAAATCCTCAATTCATAAGTCCGCTGTGAAAGTCCAGCAAACGTCCTACTTTAAGTTCCTTTCGAAGAAAGCAACAACCTTCTGCAATCTCCGAAAGCCATTGGCACTTTATTTACGACTCCGCGTCGACATATTGCCTATAAACTTATAAACGTCGGTTCGCAAAGCACAGGATGTTAATAAATAAAGCGTTTTCGCGCCGGGATTGGATGGGCAGCATCTTGGCTTATGGAATCTGCCCGTAAACATCATTTCCGATATGGAAGAAAAAAAGTAACGCAGCTGTTAAGTTCGCTCCGTCGCTAAAATGTTTGGTTTTAATTTCAGTCATAGACGAAACGACGTCTACTTACTTAGAAGTGGCGACTTATCCTACTAGGTACATAGTTTGTTTTTTTTTTTATTGGTTTGATTGCTTGCCACGTTATACCGTAAACAGCCAATGACTTGATTTTATTTCAATCTTCGCGCGACTCGGTGCAACAGATTAGCACTCCAGTATGGGTGGAGGTTTATATTACTAAGATTTTTGGAATATTTTATGTTACGGCATTGATTACATGTCACCTACACACGATCATGGCTAAACCACCGTTTATATATTCTCTCTTTCAGAACTTCTTTCTGCCTGTGCCCTACGTTAAGACCCATAAATGGGCTACATTATTATAATGCAGTGATATTTCTAAAATTTGCAATTCCTGAGACACCCGAATTTGAGTTTATGATTGGCAGTAAATTTTTTCCGTGATTTTTTCTGAAATTTATATTTTTGTATGTGCTCCATACCAATTTTATCTCACACATTAAATTTTTATCTATCAAACAGCGCCAATCTAAATCAGAAAAACCGTAAAAATCTTTTTTATTGTATCAAACAAAAAAACGTTAAAAAATAGTAGTAGAACAAAAGTGGTAGAGCAAACTCTAACCGACCTGTTTTAGAAATTGCGCATTTAAACCTTAGTATCCCTGCATTATAACTAAATGCTAACCAGTATAAGCTTCGTGCAAAAATATTTTCGATGCAATAAAATACTTTTTATTCATTCAATAATTATGGCGATATTCGGTGACCAATATTGTCCTGACGTTTACACGTTTTATGCAGCTATATTTTATACAGTCTATAGGACTTTGCTGCTCACTGGGTCACCCACATCACGTCGGAATCGATCGTTGGAATCAATTATTATTTCAACGTAAACTCCGTTTTTCATTGCAACATTTATGATAATGATTAACGTAGCCTTGCTAGTTTGTTGCGTTCTGGGTGCACTAGTGATTGCTTGAAGCTTTGGCTAATAATCATCTTTCTGATATATAAAAATCCCAAGTCGCAGTGTTTGTTATCGAACTCCCCCGAAACAGCTTTACCGATTTTTATGAAATTTTTCGGGCATATTTGGTAGGTCTAACAATCATTATTTTTTTTATTATTCATTTTACAAAGTCCACAGCACAAAGTTATAAAAGATAGGTAATTAATGTAGACCAAACATAGGCCAATTATGGACTATTATATTTTAAACTTATCTTATTTTTAGAAATTTTACAGCCAGACATGAACAAAATAAAAAAGCAAAAGTAACGTAAATCTTGCAAAGTTTGGCGCGCGCGTGTGTGTGTGTGTGTGTGTGTGTGTGTGTGTGTGTGTGTGTGTGTGTGTGTGTT
The DNA here is from genome assembly GCA_947308005.1 of Yponomeuta malinellus. Lineage (NCBI taxonomy): Eukaryota > Metazoa > Arthropoda > Insecta > Lepidoptera > Yponomeutidae > Yponomeuta > Yponomeuta malinellus. Next base: position 5,804,402 of record OX371019.1, read on the forward strand.
TTGTGTGTGTGTGTGTGTGTGTGTGTGTATGTGTGTGTGTGTGTGTATGTGTAAGAATGAAGAGAAAGACTAGACTTCAAGTTTTACCCTTTATAGTTTCTATAACCTGTTGTTTGAAAGTTTCTTGAAAAAAAAACGTTTGCCGAGTCAGCTACTGTAAAAGCGGCGCTAGCGTAGCGGTGGTATGCCGGCCTCTCATTCGGGAGGTCGTGGGTTCGAATGACATTGTTTCCTAAGTTACGTACATTTGTGAATTTGTTGTAGCAATACCACTCACTAACTGTGACGGAAAACATCGTGAGGAGGGTCTGAGGTGTTCACATACCACATCGTTTGAGTGTCAATCCACGTCGGGTGCGCGCGGTGATTAAGCCCATACTCTCTGAGAGAAGACCTGTGCCCTACAATCTGGATGGTTTGAAGGCCGCGTAAATTAGTAAATTAGTAATTAAAAATGGCATCTATTCAGACTATTATTTTTAAGCATAGACGTAAATTAGAAAAAGAAATAGTTGAGAAATCTTGATTAAAAAAGTGCGCGCGCGTCTAACAGAACAATGATCCGTGGACCCGCGACACGCACGCACCGCTTGGATGGAAACTAATGGTTATAATAGATTCCAGTTTGAATCGAGATATTATTTAATATTGCGTTTTAAAAAAAAAATTAACCTGCGTATTCGATAGCTATTGACAGGCACGTTTATTTTGCTGTCTTTCAAACCACCCAAAATTAATGCAGTATAGGCTACGTTATTAAATCACAATCACTTGTTCTGTGGCCTAATTACGCGCACCAAATCCTGAGCGATTCCAATCGTCTAACTGTCAAATTCCATACTAATTTGACAGTTAGACGATTGGAATCGCTCAGGATTTGGTGAGCGTAATATAGGGGCAGGTCTTAAACTAGGGTCCCCCATAATATAGTAACCACAAGTAAAGAACAACGTGAAGAAAGTGTCATGACAAGTTTTCGTAGCTTTAGGGTCAGTCGTTAGTTTTTTAACACTTCACATAAGCTGCTTATTTTATTTAGAAGTGAGATAACATACGAATATTCCACTCATACGTCCACTTTAGATTAAAGTGGAAATAATTTCACATACATATATAAACTCACGCCTGTATCCCACAGGGGTAGGCGGAGACCAGGGACTGCCACTTCCCACGATCCTGATAGATCACTTTCGCTTCCTCAACATTCAATAGTGGTTGCATGCACGCGCGCCGAATGTTTCACATTTTATTAAAATGCATTAAAATGAGGCTATAGATATTTATACAAGAAAATATCGTTTTTCACGCACTCCACGAATGCTTTTGGCCGAAAATCGGAGGGTCTTCCCATTTAGCCAAATTTCTTGTTTGTCACACTTTTGCTAACCTATAATTTTCTAGTAAGTACCCGAAGCCGGTGTGCGTGCATGCAACAACTAATGAATGTGGATGAAGTAAAAGATCGTGACAGGATTATAGCAAGTTGCAGATTCTGGTTTCTGCCTATCCCTCCGGGATACAGGCGTGAGTTTATGTTATGTTGAACAATTGCAAATCAGCGTTGAGGGATCACTTCCTCAGCACAACGCTGAGTCAGCTGCCTTTTGTGGCAACGTATATACACCACAGGCTACATCTATGGTCCTGTTTTATTTATTCATTTTGTCTATTGTGTATTTAGTTTTCTTTATGTTGTTGTGCATATTATGTTACTTATCTGCTTATTTTGTTTCTGTGATGTATCTTGTTGGTATAATAAATGTCTTTCTTCTTTTTCGTCTCCTTCATTGTTAGTTTCAAAGTCAGGACTGAGGAGGCTATAGAATTTTGCAAGTATTTGTCGCAAATTGTTTATGTATGTATTAAAGAAGTGGCACATTGGGAATAAGCCAGTCGTGGGGGTGGCGACGATTAGTCATTTTGATTAATTGATTATGGGTGTCTGTTGGAATCAATTTTTGTGGGTAGTCACGATTGGTGGGATGTAGGGCAAAGTGAATGGCTTGTTTTTGACGGTATCTGTTTCCGGTTAGGAAATGGTTTTTCCCGATTATACATGGTGTAAAAAAAGTCTTCATATATAAGTCTGAAATATGGGATAATAAACATAAACATAAACATTTACATACAGGCACATACATTGCCCCACACTAGGATACCCTGTGTCGTGGGAACCAGAAACAACGACATCACAAACATGTAAACATCCAAGACCTGGAGTTTTTTTGTTCCCAGCCGGGATTCGAACCCGGGACCTCTCGCATGGTATGCAGATGCACTACCGCTGCGCCACGAAGTCGTAAATAGGAAAAAAAATTTAATGTAATGTCCTGTTAAATGTTTCGTGTGCAATAAAGTTTATGTAATTTGTTACTAAAACATTTTGTTTCTATGTGTGTGTGTATATATATAGTAACAAAATGTATAAATCAAGTAGTATATTACGGAGGTGTATACTACTTGTTTTAATACATATTGTTACTCACACTAGATGGGTGAAGGGACCACTATATACATACCAATAACAATTTTGTTAGGTACTTCTCTTTGAAGTAAACATTGTTTTAGATGAAAGTTACTCAGACATAGTAAACGCAGGGTTGCTGCAGTGATTAGCATCCGAACGGTCTCACGTTGGTGCCGTGGGAGTAGGGTTGAGCTTCTTGTGGCGGGTGCCGCTGCTGAAGCGACGGCTAAACTTAAAATTAGAAAATATAGCCAGCTTTGCTGCATTATTTGTTTGTCTCGCTGGGTGTGGAAACGATGGGAGTATGGGGGGATGAAGGAATAGTTTAGGGCAATCAGGAGTCTTGGGTATGACCATCGCTCCAGGGCGTTACTTATTTTTTTATATTTAATATTCGCAAACTCATCCCGACTTGGCAGATTTTTGTTCCAGTTATCTGTCGGGCATTACACGTGATATTTTCCCAGCCCGTGTGACAAAAGCAAGATGAGAAGGCGAAAACAATACTCTGGCTGCAGTAAAAACTCGAAGACAGACGTGCCAGCGTTTCATCTTAGATATTCATGAGTTTCAATAAATAAACAAGGCACTGGGGTCTACCTACACAGCGTCGAGACTGAGCGGAGTGATCAGCTGATAAGGAGCAACACTGTGCCAGGCTGAAAAGTCGTGGATCGATTGCTTATCATAAATGGATTGTACAACTTTGCAATCGATTGATTGGTTGAATTTTTTTGTCGAACAACTATCGGGTTGTTAATATCCAAACGTTCATACATCTGCATATGGAGACATTGCATAGGAAAACCAATAATTAAATAGTTGTCCAACAAATATTGTATGCGAAGGCCCTACATAAAGGTCAGTAAACTTTATATTCTGTAATGGGCACCAATAATTCTTACCTATATGTTATCTACGGACATTTGTGAAGTTATAGTAGCAATACAATTCGCTAAACGTGAAGAAAAATATCGTGAGGAAACCCAAGCATCTGAGGTATTTACATACTTCACCACTTGCTACGTACAATGGCCCAATTATGAGGTTAAGTGCGGAAATCTCCAGTCAAACTAGAACTATGTTATCTACGGAGATTTCTCAAAGCGCTCAAAAAAAAAACACTTTGTTCGGCGAAAATAACTCTTGTTAGGAACAAAAGCAACCTCTTTCCGTCCTCCTTTTAAAGTACCGGTCATTAATAAGGTGTTAGACAAAGCTGTGACGAGTAGAACCGTTTGATAAATCAAGTCATCGGCGTCTGCCTGATCGATGCTGGGAGCCGCGCCGCATTCAGATGAGCTCGGTGAGCCCTAAAGAGGGCCACAGACTAGATCTTGGAAGTTCTACCGTGGCATTCAGTGACCCCAATTTGGTAATAAACGGGTGCTAGTAAAGATTGTACAGAAAGTATGTATAGTAGGTACCTGTATGGCCGAGCTTTGCTCGGTATTATTATTTTTTGGTTAATCGTGTTTTTCGGAAAAAAGGGGAAAAAGGAAAAAAATTATCGGACTGGGGACAGGTTCGAAACCAGCGTCTTCTGGTTTCGGGACCGCCCGATTTCCCACCTGAGCTATTACAACTTTGTTGATGGCAACGAAATTTACCTTTGTACTCCAATGGCATTTTAGCAGTTTTTCATTACCTAAAAACACGGATAAAACGACGTAATAAAATATAGGCGGACACGGAAACAAATTCAAACAGGAAAAATAAATATTGAGTTATCAAATTCCAAGGTCTTTTAAAAAATAATTATAAGAAACCCGAAGATTTGGCCAGTAAATAATCTCCACAAAAGATACGAGGAAAATATCGTTTAATGGTTCTCGTGAAAAACAATGATTTGGCTTCTTTTCATTTAGGGTTCCGTAGTTCAAGATAAAACCCATGAAGTTGTATTTCTATCAAATCTCATAAATTATTTTTTGTTTTAATATTTAAAAGTAAAACAGAACATCTTTATACTTTATTGCACACATAAAATCACATGAATAAAACAAAACATTTACAGAAAAATTAAAAATCTAATGGCGCTCTAAATGGCGTTATTCCTGAAACAGGTTTAAAGAATTATAGTGCATTTTAGGGCACACTAGATATAATACAAAAAAAGAAAATTTCATCTTAGTTTCTTATCCAAAGGGTACATATGGCGAACTTGAAATTTAACAAAATAACAATTCAATGTTGTACAATTGTACATTTACACCAGAAAAAATATGTGTTGCTATAAAAAGGTATGAGGTATTAGATTTTATTACTAGAGTGATCTCATCTAGACAATTTTTGTCATAGACTTTGGCCGAGGTTGTTAGCGGATCCCTCGGTGCGTCCACGGGCTTACGGCCCTTTCTTTACGCTTGTTTTATCAAGAAGCTTCGTTATCGACAGGTAATAAATCGGCGGATGTGAAACGAACCCGGGAGAAGTTAATTCATTTCGTTTCATTCGTTCGGGCCGCAGAAAAATGGTTGAGATACAGTTTATGTACGTACGTACGGTATCTGAACTTTATTGTTAGTAATGAGGGTAGTTTTTGTCTATGGTTCTCTTATGACATTATCCAAGGTGACAACTTAAAATTTTCGGCGGTTTATCATAATACGTTTTGTTCACAATCTTGCTTCGAGTGCAACAAAATGGCGGACGCGAAAATGTTGACCTTACTGCTCCACGACGATTTCGTAAAAATAATTTTAATTTCTGATATTTGGATAATTCTTATAATTAGTCATTTCTTGCCTAACACGTGACATTGGCGAAATTGTACTGGATAATCAGTGCAGTGAGTCCATAAAGTAGAATTTAATTGAACTGCTCCACGACAACGCGCCCGTTCATTCAGCGCGTGTGGCCAAGGCTGCTAATCAGGAGTGTGATTTCCAAGAAATTAATCATCCACCGTACAGCCCAGACCTGGCACCTAGCGACTATTTTTTGTTCCCTAACCTGAAAAAAGAGCTTCGTGGAAAGCGATTTTCGGACGACGAAGAGCTCAAAGCGGCCATAAATGATCATTTTTCACAGAAGGACGAAAATTATCTTTTTGGGGGGTATTATAAAGATGATTTCGCGATCTCGTAAGTGTATTAAAATTGCAGGGGACTGCATAGAAAAATAAAATTATTTCTGGTTTTTCTATCTTTTCTTTCATATCTATACCGAGAATACTTTGAACGCCCCTCGTAGGTGCACTAAGGATGCAGTTTGACTGGATTCAATAGATGCTGGAAGAGTTCAACAAGTGCAGTATTGAATTAGGGCCGCGGAAGAATTTAAGAGATACATTAGATACTTTTAGGGTTCCGTACCCGAAGGGTGCCAAACGGGACCCTATTACTAAGACTTCACTGTCCGTTTGTCTGTCTGTTCGTCTGTCTGTCTGTCACCAGGCTGCATCTCGTGAACCGTGATAGCTAGGCAGTTGAAATTATCACAGATCTTTGTTGCCGCTATAACAACAACAACTAAAAACGGAATAAAATAAATATTTAAGGGGGGCTCCCATACAACAACCGTGATTTTTTGCCGTTTTTTCGCTCGCTATTAATTACGTCAATAGATAGACGCTTGTAATATTTACAGAATATTTATTTAAAAAATAAATAATTAAATTAAAATACAATAGATATTTAACGAACGATAGATATTTCAACAAACGTTGCTTTTGTCGTTTTTACTCGATCTTTGTGTCTAATGTTGTATAGATAATGGTACGGAACCCTTTGGGCGCGAGTCCGACTCGCACTTGGCCGGTTTTTTTTGTGTCTAGGATGACCACTTTGAATTAAGTTTGACTTGATCAATTTATAGAATTTAAAGAATTTTAGAATTTAAGTTTGAGTTTGTTACAAAGTTTAACAAATGCAATATTGAATCCGGACCGCCAAAAAATGTGAAGAGATGTAGTAGGTACTTTCTGAGCGTCTAGGATGGCCACTTAGAATTAAGTTTCACTGCATTCTGTAGTTGTTGGGAGAGTTCATCAAATACAATATTGAATTAGCTCCACGGAAAAAAATTAAGAGATACATTAGGTACTTTTTTGAGCGTCTAGGATGGCCACTTAGAGTTAATTTTGACTGGATCTTGTAGTTGGTTGCAAAGTTCATGAAATGCAACATTGAATCTGGGCCTCGGAAAAATAGGAAGACATACTTAGAATTAAGTTTGACTGCATTCTGTAGTTGCGAGAGTCCATCAATGCAATATTAAAAAAATAGCAAAACTTGCTCTAACTTGTACGATTTAATTTTGTCTCTCATTTTATATTGCATTTGCTACCCATTGCTGACATTGCCAATAGTGAAGCTCAATTCAATTATTGTAGTACTTCGGACCTGAGTTTAATTCTGTAAGAGCCATCCCTCACGACGACTTTAAAACGCGGTTCAAACGCGGGCGCAGCGCTCTTGTACAAAAGGAAGCAAAATAATTATATGCTACGCTTAAAAATGCGTTAGAAGTGCGTACAAAAGTAATGGGCGATGGCTTTAATGATGATTTAAAGCCCACCGGTGCCCACTGCCTTTCCCCCCAAATGCAATCTTTCACCACCCTTTGCCATCCGCATCCGTGGACCTTCCGCCGAATCAACGATGCCATCCGAGAGTTTAGATAACTGTGATCAATTTTCGCTAGTGATTCAGAACGCAGCGTTTTGTTTGACTGACAACTCCACATGCAGAGAGCTGTGGTAGCGGAGCGGTAGAACGCCGGCTTCTCATTCGGGAGGTCGTGGGTTCGAATCCCGGCATGTACCAATGACTTTGTTTTCTAAGTTACGTACATTTGTGAAGTTATAGTAGCAATACCACTCGCTAACGGTGAAGGAAAACATCGTGAGGAAACCATAATGTCTGAGGTATTTACATACCTCAGCACTTGCTACGTACAATGGCCCAACTATGAGGCTAAGTGCGGAAATCTCCAGTCGAACTAGAACTAGAACTCCACATGCATTTTTCTCAACGTGATTTTATCCAACAAAAATTCGGACTTTTGCAAGAATATTTTTTTTTACCCAAATCTACAAAACTTCTAAAGACAACCAAGAGATCATAGGTATGCTGCGATTTATTTAAAATTTTTCAATGATATCCAGTTAATAGTTTCAAGAGTTCCTAGCGAGAAAAAACATACAGAAAATAATATAACTTGTATAATAAAAACAAAAAATCACATTTAAAAAATAAACGTCATTTCCTAAAAATACATTGAGTTAACTTGACTTGTCTCCGTCAAAAACCACCAGAATCGCAGTTAAATGTGTTTAGCCATCAAATAATTGAATCGTCGCTCACATTTTGAAAGAAAACATGCAAAACACCGCCATTACATCCGGTATTTCCCCACATCAGCCAAAACCCCTCCATCCAGCAAAATACGATGGGAAAACCCGCCAACGTTGCTCCTTAAAAATTCCTTTCACACGAACAAAGGTACCCGCGCTACATCAGCGAAAGTTAATTTTTCTACTCCCGGTAAATATAGCGGCTTTGTCGTAAAGTAGATTTTAATAAAAAAACGATAATAAATAAAAACCAAATCGCTTCGAGTGTGCCTTGAAAATTGAAGAGTTCCCTCCATTTCTCCCGTCGTCAGATCCTGACTTGATGACCATGGAACCATCTGGGAAGTCTACCCTTTCAAATAAAAAATTATATTCCAAATCGGTCTAGGCGTTTTCGAGTAATCGGGGTACAGACATAAAAAAGCTAAGCTCACCTAAGATAAGCTCGCTCTTATACATGTTATTTCTTATGTAATGTCTTTCAAAATGTTAAGTGTGCAATAAAGTATAATATTTTTTTTTTAAACTAGTACTAGTCGAACTCGCCCACCGAGGGTTCCGTAAAATTTTGTAGGCACTTAAATATTATAAATACCTAGTTCAGGAATCGGGTCTCGCAGTTTTTTTCGAGCTTTTCCCGAACTTCAAAGACATTTTTTTTTACTGTTTAATAACAAATGTATAGTTTTTTCCTGTATTTGTATTTGTATGAGACGATATTTCTTGCCGAGCTTTTTTTGCGGCTTAAACGGCCGTATATTTTTTCTACAAATAACCTACAAATTTGTACGGAACCCTCGGTGCGCGAGTCCGACTCGCACTTAGCCATACACTGTTTAGATGCACATGTACATTGTTTCTGTGTGCGTCATTTCGGGAGCCAATGGAACGCGTAAATATCGCCTAAGCAACTGTTTCTGTGTGTGTGTGCGTACGCGCAACACAATACAACACAGTAGGTATGGCTTGGAACGAAAATTGGGTCTAGTAGACTTGAGACGTTGAAGAAAAATATTGTTATTTTCGAACATTTGGTAGCGGAGCGGTAGAACGCCCGCTTCTTATAGGGCAGGTCGTGAGTTCGAATCCCGGAATGTACCAATAACTTTGTTTTCTAAGTTTCGTTCATTTGTGAAGCTATAGTAGCAATACCACTCGCTAACTGTGAAGGAAAACATCGTGAGGAAACCTGAGTGTCTGAAGTGAACTTTTGTTAACGTCTTTAAAATATTTTTTTACTTTTGATTTTTATTCGTAAAGTGAATATTTGGGTTTACAGATATTTATTTCTCATGAAGAACTTGCAGCTCCCTCAATTAACTAAGATTGAAAATAACAATCGAAACCACCGTCATTCTCGAGGTCAGACTTAGGTGGTTAATATGAGAACATTTCACATTTAGAAACAATGTTTTAGATTTTTTGCATGTGAGAAAACATCGTCGGCTGTTATTTCTTGAAAACGCTGAAATATTTGAGATCAGATTGTTCTAGAGGGACTATTCGACTATCCTCTTTGCTAAAGCAGCCCTCAAAAAATCTCGAATATTTGCCATTTTTTATCTATAAGCAGCCTATATACGTCCCACTGTAGGGCACAGGCCTTCTCTCAGAGAGAGAGTATGGGCTTAATCACCACGCGTGCCCACCGCGGATTGGCGATTTCAAGCGCTGAGGCATGTGAATAGCTCAGACACCCAGGTTTCCTCACGATGTTTTCCTTCACCGTTAGCGAGTAATATTGCTACTATAACTTCACAAATGTACATAACTTAGAAAACAAAGTCATAGGTACATGCCCGCACTGGGAATCGAACCTGGGTCTCCCGCTTCCGAGTCCAATGTTCTACCCACTAGGCTACCACCGCTTTTTTATTATTTTTTTTGTATTATCAAATACAATGAGGGCTTTTCAATGGCTGCACGGACGAAAGTCCTTTGCCTATTCTGCTATTAGCAGAATAAGAAGATGAAAAAAAAATGAGGGCTTTTCAAAGCGTCATTAATAGTAGTTTATGCAACTGTCATATAATGAAGGGTATTAAAACACGAGTGTGAGTTTATGAAACGAGCGCAGCGAGTTTCATAATAGTAACGAGTGTTTTAATACCCGTGTTATATGCAGTTGCATACACTACTTTATGTTCACTAATGCAATTAAAAATTAAATTCACGCGTACGTGTATAATCACAGTGATTTTGCCGCCATTAAAATTTAACAAATGAGAGCGCAGCTGCGCGCTTCAATAAAACGCGACCAACCTGATTGGCCCTGCAATCAAGTTGGTCGCGTTTTATTGATGTTATAATGAGTTTTACGATATCGATGTGAATATTATACCATCATGTGAAATTGCTTAAATTGAGTGTTTTGTTGTCTGCGCTATAACAGTAGTAATTATAAGTCAAGTATTGAAAACATAAGTAGAATGTTACAACATTAGTGTAGATAAAAAAGATACAGTACCGCAAGTACCGATAGATGGTGCTGACGTCACATAATATGTCAAAATTGACGTGACATGACTGTCCCTTCTCTGTGGTTTCTTTCACGTTGCTTGCTTGTTTCGTTGACGAGAGGAGAGATTTTTAGATTATCACAGATTAATAACGATGTACAACGTCTAAAACGTATGATGACATTGTTCTCCTTGCAGTGCCATCTAGTCTTTTTTTTAATGAAACTCAACTGACAGCTGTCATTGAAAAGCTCTCGGTGTAGAACAAACTATTCCCCCTACATATAATACAGTGTACAATTGGTCCGAATCTACTTTCTCCACGAGAGTAAATTTTCGTTCCACTGTGCGTCGTGAGGTAAAAAATCGTTGCCATCAGAGCAAGCCTGGAAGCTCACACTCCGTCAAACCATTTATTTTTACTTAGCCACTCCCGTTATTCGAATGTCGGAATTATCATTGCGCCGCGGCGGCGTCTGAATGAGATTACGATAAAACTCCCGGGACGTCGCGCTGCTCCGGATGAGAACCAGGTGGATGGGTTTTTTACTGAGCGATGCTAAAATGAGACAGCACAGGGCATAGGAAATTAAATGAACATTTATTTGCATAAAAATGTTAACGTTCCGTGTGCCGGATTAAGAATAGCGTCACTCCGTTTCCTTCCGTGGACGTCGTAGAAGGCGACTAAGGAAATAAATTACCAGGAGACGGGTAGCAGCATCTTCCTGAGATTCCAACCTTATACTGCGATCGCCAGCCCGCGTGCCAAGCGTGGCGATTATGGCAAAACCCTTTACGGTTTAAAACCATGAGGGAGGCCTATGTTTTGCAGTGGGCGTCAAATGTCTGATGATGATGATAATGATGAACAACTTCAAGGGACGAATTTTTTTTTCACGTATTTAGTTGTCCACGCTAGGGCGACCCGTGTTGTAGACAATTTAAAGCACAATGCACATTATAAAGATCTATTTATACAGCCCATGTAAGATGTCCACTGTTAAGCACAGGCCTATTCACCGTCACGCCCATCCTGTTAAGGGGACTGGCAGGGTCCATTGTCTTTCTGCCAAACAAACTAAAATAAGCCTTAAACACTTAAGGTTAGAGACTATAATACTAGTGCCTAAAAAAATACCGGCCTCGTGCAGCCGTCCAGCACGTCACGAGGACGTGATTTTTTTGCACTTGTACTGTAGTCTCAAACTACGTAAGTTATTTTTGTAATCATAAATTTGATTGAAAACGTTTCGCGCGCCCGTCACCGTGCCTTGGTAAAGTGGATAGACCTTTATATTTAGATTTTTAAATCGAAAAGAGGAGAGATTTCATTATTCTAATGGGCGCGGCCTATGTAGGCGAGAACAAAATGCCCTTACCACGTTTTAAAGTTAAACAGAAGACAGTTTGCCCTCGTTAGATTTTCACGGATTTCCGTAGATTAGAAAAATGTTTTTGAGCGACATTCCGAATCTTGGTCCTCAGTTAACCTAGATCTCTAAAACCGAAATTGACTTGACGTGCTTTTAATCCCTGAGAGAGCAAGCCCCAATTGCACTATTCAAACTAAACTCGGTTTGTCTAACCAGAGCTTGTCTCGTACTCGTATTGTCGGGTAGGACCCCAAATATGGATTTGATAAAAACAAAATAATTATATGGATGTAGTCATTTCGTCACATCCTGTCTGTTTCTACACGAAAGAAGTACGAACTAACAAACATACTTTTGCATTTCTAAAATCATAGTGGATGCGTTTTAATATATCTGTTATGTTATAAGCTTTGGCGAATTCTCCAGTATGAGGTTGCTTGGAAGAAATTGTTATTAGCATTAAGGCCGCCAATTGTATTTTTTCTTTTGTCATTGTTGTTTCTGTAACATTTTTCCGGTATACAATAAAAAATTTGTTATCTTATCTTATCTATATACGTCCTACTGCAGCAGGGCATAGACGCCTTCACTCAGAGAGAGAGAGAGAGAGAGAGAGAGAGAGTATGGGCTTAATTACCTACCACGCGTGTCCACCGCGCATTGACATTTTTTATCCCATTCAAGAGCTAAGGTATGTGAATACCTCAGACACTCAGGTTTCCTCCTACGTTTTCCTTATCGACTAGTATTGCTTCTACGACTTCGTAACTTAGAAAAAAGTCATTTGTACACGCCGGGATTCCAAACTAGTTTAATCCAAGCGTTTCAATTTAATTTACCTACTTTATTAGACTCGGCCAGCATCTACTACAATTTAGTATACCTATTATGTTCTCCCACTGTCTTCCGCTTTCGGATCGAAAGTAAGTTTATAGCATTTACGCATTGCATAGTTTTTTTTACAGTATGTAGAGAACGAGAAAGTAAGAATCGTGTATTACAAAAAAATCATGCTTTATTTTGCCGACGCTACCTACCTAAGAAGATAGCTCCAGATTGGTTGCGACTAGTTTCTGTGGATTTACATTAGTAACGCTGTCTACACAGAGTTATAGCGAATTTAAAACTACGTTTAAAGTCGCTTTTGAATTCGCCATCCTGACGTCAGGATGGCGGTTTGAAATTTTAGCAACCCGCGGTATTTAAGAAGAAGAAAGAATTTTATTGGGAAAAATTAACACATCACAAGAAAAAAAAGCATAACATGTAACATAAACAAGTACAAAGGAAAAACAAGTCACATAAATACAACATAATACAAGACAACGTCAGAGCGTCAGAATGCATCCTGTGGTATGTCAAAGTTGCCACAAAGGGCACCTGACTCAGCATTGTGCTGAGGGTGTGAGCTCTCAGCGCTGGTTTTCAGTCAGTGCCTGCGGTAATTGACGCGTATATTACAAGTTGGTGCCAAACGAATGAAAATGAGACAATATGTACATATACCTATATAATTTATAAAATATATATTTAAGTTCTCTAGAAAATTAATGCACTAATTATTTTGAGATTAATCCACAAATAAGGCAATGGCGAGGCAAGTTCTGTTTTCCTCATAACTATTTGCGAATAGTTACTAATTCTGCCTTCTACCGAACGAACCTTTCTTAAATGGGCACCTAAAAAATGAGAAGGTTACAGAATTATTTGCACTTTGTCTATGGAATAAGGCACAAAGCAGCTTGAAGCTCCCCTTGTACGAGGAAGCCGAGAAGCCCTAGTTTCCCGCGCAATTGTTATTATTTCGCTCCTTTTATTTACCACTGGCTTGTCTCGAGAGGAGGTCGAGATATGCCACAGCCTCGCAGGACTGAAACACATGGTTAACTCTTTGTAGAATGTATAGGGTCATTTATAAAATGCACAATTCCTAAAATATGTCGGCTAGAGTTTCAAATAAAAAAATAAGGACAAGTATAATTCACAGAACAAAAGTTGTTATTATTATTAAAATCCTTTATCGCATTTAAACAAACAGTTTTGCACATAGGCGAGCTTAATGCTACTTAGCATTATCTACCAGCTAACCTAAGTTATGAAGAAAACATTGACAGGCATTGCAACTTACTCGTAAAATATTAAATATACTTACTAATTACTTATTTAGACCTAGATAGGTATATAAAATATAATAGAGGGGAAATATCATACAAATACAACATAAAATTAAATAAATATTTGATACAAAAAATAAATACATAAACCTACAGATTTAGGAAAATTATTGATAAAGCTGTTTTTTAAAATTATTTTATTTAAATAGAAATTGATTAATAATAACTATACAACTAATAATTAAAACTAATACTGATAAAAATAATTTACATATTAATATTGATTTGTTCTACAAATTGTGATTTTTTATTTTCCGTTTTTGAAGAAAATTTATGAATTGTCGCGGTTTTTCTGTACTGTAGTAGCCCTGATTGATAGATCATGCTTAAAACTATAACCACGAATTGGGTCGTCTCAGGAATTGTCCATTTTAGAAATAACTCTGTAGAAATAAGGAATTTTTTGTTTGAGATGGGTGCCCCCCCCCATCTCTCGGCTAAACGTTTGATTGTAGAAACGTGAAAAAATTCAGTAGCACATATAATGAACTTAAAAGCAAAGCTACCTCGGCTAAGTAGGCTTTATAGGTTAACGAGTAATAAACAAGTTATAAACGAAGAACTACGCACAAAATCCATTGAATATTACTTTGACGAAGTTGTTAGTTATGTAAAGCAGGAAAAAATCCTGCTTTCTACGCAGCACCTGCGCGTGGCCCGACACGCACTTAGCCGGTTTTTGAAAGTAATTTCTGTTCCATTTTGGTTCAGCCACCACGGATCGTTTTTAAACAAATAAAGGAGCAACAGACAGACGAAGTGCGAAAAAGTATTAATGAATCGCTAAAAAATTAATTCCTCTCTCTATCTGCCATAATAAATAGATAACTTCCACACAACACAATCGCTTGCCCTGGTCCTAAACTAGGATACCCTGTGCTTTGGTAACCATTTAAGGACATCAAAAACAATTAAAAATGCACCCAGACTGAGGCCAATTGTGCTATATACGGCGCCCCCCATTGGGAATCGAACCCACGACCTTCGGCATTTTAATCAGACGTGATACCGATAGACCAACGAGGCGGTCAAAATATAATATTTGACTAGAGTAACCCCTTGAATCCACTACGAACGAAACTGAGTGCTTAACTAGTAAGTATTTACAAAAACTTCTTCCGTGTGGCGCTGGATTAAGAATAGCGTCACTCAATTTCCTTCCGTGGATGTCGTAGAAGGCGACTAAGGAAATCAATTACCAGGAGACGGGCAGCAGCGTCTTCCTAAGATTTCAACCGCATACTGCGATCGCCAACCCGCCGGCCAAGCGTGGCGATTATGTCAAAACCATTCATGGTTATGAAAACCACGAAGGAGGCCTGTGTCCTGCAGTGGGCGTCAAATGGCTGATGATGATGATGATGATTTACAAAAACAAGATAAGTGTCTGTATAGTATGTTTGTTCACAAGAGATTACTGTATCGTGCACCAAGTAGATACTTCCTTTTGCTTAGAAAAAATGTGTTTTTCAACAAAGCACTGCGCTAACTAAGATGTGGTGGTATTCTTTTCTTACCATTTAACTTGGGTCAACTTTAACTGTGTTGTAAATTACTGACTGTATTATCTTTACATTTGTGAAGTTGTAGTAGCTTTGCCACTTGCAAAATTTTGAATGGCACGGTCACTACAACAGCTTTATCCAACATAAACATACATTTCCCTACCAAAACAGTCCCCCGCACTCATCATAAGCAGCCTATATACGTCCCACTGTAGGGCACAGGCCTTCTCTCAGGCAGAGAGTATGGGCTTAATCACCACGCGTGCCCACCGCGGATTGGCGATCCTTTTCTTTATTTCTTCCGATTTCTTTATTTCAGCACTTAGAACAAACATGGCTGCCAAAAACCCAATCCATCGAATATGTAATCTTTATGAAGATATTTCTAATCTCGAAAACGCCCCTGACGTCTAATACGATTCGCTGTACACTTTTAAAAGTAAATTGTTCAAATTATTAACACATGGTTATTTAGCTTTCAATATGTTGTATTTTCGAAAATTGATGAATTGTCTCACATTTTTGTTTTAGGTATTTTAGTTATTTTAAGTATGTTAGTTGGTTCAAAGTCCGTCATGCTCACGTCATGCTGTATGTACATATATATTCAAGAAGAAGAAGAAAGACATTTATTATACCAACAAGATACATCACAGAAACAAAATAAGCAGATAAGTTACATAATATGCACAACAACAGAAAGAAAACTAAATACACAACAGACAAAACGAAAAAAAAAAAACAGGACCATAGATGTAGCCTGTGGTGTATCTACGTTAGTTAGGCGTTATTTTGACAAATACCCTCTAATAATTTGATTGTAATGCTGTGTCTGTCATGCTGTTTTACATTTTTTAACAATCAAATAAAAATAACAGTATAAGAAAACATCGTGACGGTGGTTGCATGAATAACCTGAGTTACGCAGATGACATGGCGTTACTGAGCTCGTCGGTCTGTGGTATAAGGAAACTTGTACAGTATTGTGTGGTGTATGCGCTTAGTCACGGGATGAAATATAATGCGACTGAGAATACATTTTTGGTTTTTCTGGTAGGTACAAGGCGCCCCGAAAAAGAACCGCCTATTGTCCTGAAAGGCGTTCTTTTGGAACTGGTGCATCATCATCATCATCAACCCATTATGTCCCCACCAAGGGGCACGGGTCTCTTCCTTGAGGAAGGTATACGCCATACTCCACCACGGGGGCCAAGTCCGGATTGGTGGAGTCTTGTAGACTAGTGGCTCGTCTACTGTCAGAAGTTGTCAAGCCGCCCTAAGGCCTCTGACTTGGCTTAACGACTGCCATCTATCGACGGCAGCCGGCACCTACAGCTTAACGTGCCTTGCGAAGCACGGAACCGCTCGGAAAAATGCCACTAGCGTTAGGCATAGACGGCGACCCATCCATGCACTGAACGCGCCCTGTGTTGCTTAACCTTCGTGATCGTTTAAGATCACTCAGGCAGCCGGAGCTATTTGCATATTGGTGCATATTGTGTTCAAATACCTCGGCCACCTAGTTACAGACTATCTCAAAGATAATGCTGATAGTGAGCGGGAGCGGAGGGCACTGTCGATGAGCGCAAATATGATAGCTCGCAGGTTTGCGCGCTGTTCTACAGAAGTAAAATTGACGCTGTCTAAAGCCTATTGCACATCACTATACACGTGCAGCTTGTGGAGTGACTATAATAAGAAGACTTACGGGGCCCTCCTCGGCGTCCAATTCAATAACGCGATCAGGGCGGTGCTGAGGCTGCCTCGCTACTGCAGCGCCTCGGGCACGTTCCGATGGGCGCGCATGGATCGCTTTCACGCGAGCATACGCCGACGCGCAGCGTCCCCGGTGTGCATGGTACGGGCTAGCACCAACAACGCCCTGGCAACGATTGCGGGTAGGATAGATTGCCCGTATACCCGGCACTGCTATAATGGGCATATTTGGTGACTAAAGAAAGAAAGCTTGACGAAACAAGCGAATGTGGGTGGAAGGGCCTGTAAGGGATGTCCCAGACGGACATACTTCGACCAAATAGGGGATGTAGATGGCAAGATAAAAAGTACCCGAAACCTAATGAATGTTGATGAAGCAAAAGTGATCTGTTAGGATCGTGGCAGTCACTGGTCTTTGTATGTATGTGAACTATTATGAAAAAGGTTTGCGCCAATCGCAAAATACTAAGCAAAAAAGTTTTCGTTATAATGTTCTCTATGTAATAACTCTAGAGGATTTAGGTTAAATAATTAATGTTCCGGTACTGGGCTATGTGCCCATCATCATCATCAGCTACTCGACGCCCACTGCAGGAAATAGGCCTCCTTCGCAGTTTTCATAACCATGAGGGGTTTTGCCACAATCGCCAGCTTGGCAGACGGGTGGGCGATCGCAGTATGCTGTTGGAATCTCAGGAAGATGCGCTGCCCGTCTCCTGGCAATTTATTTCCTTAGTCGCCTTCTACGATATCCACGGAAGATAACGGAGTGGCGTTATTCTTATTCCGACGCCACACGGGCTATATGCCTAGCAGTGGGTTTAATACACGGGCTGAATAGATATACTAGGTAATAAAAAAATAACGTAACCTACGTATTCTCTGCGTCATTACAAACGTTTCTTTTAACGAAACAAAGCCAGGGAAATCAACGGCTTAGGCGATATATTCAATTAAAAACTATGACCTCTAACGGCAGTATATTGACGTGAAAATCATAATTTTTTGTTAAAAAAAACTTTTTCTGAAATATTTTACATTCCGTTCCTAACATTCCTTCCCAAGGAACCTTATCAATATATTTTTTAAACTTTCTTTTAGAAAACGAATTTGTATGTAATGTGTGAGTGAACTAATTGATCTGATGCCCACTTTTACTATGAAAAAAGCTTTGAAATTAAGAAAAAATATCAGCTTTTAGTATTTAATGCTTTTTAGGGTTCCGCACCCAAAGGGTAATTGAACCCTCCGCTGTCTGTCCGTCCGTCTGTCACCAGGCTGTATCTCATGAACTGTGGTAGTTCGACAGTTTAAATTCATAGATTATGTATTTCTGCTGCCGCTGAAAACAGAATAAAATAATTATTTAAGGGGGGCTCCCATACAACAAACGTGATTTTTATCCGTTTTGTGCTCGATATTAATAACGCGGTAGACGCTTGAAATATTCAAATGTTGTATACATAATGGTACGGAACCCTTCGTGCGCGAGTCCGACTCGCACTTGGCCGGTTTTCTTTCACCATAATTTCATTTATTTTTTCACCACAGTGGAAGTGGTTTGTATTCACGAGTAAAAGCATGTCTTTTCAAATAGGTATGGTTATTTTGCCACAATAGTACTTTACCTTAAAGCAAAAAGCTGAAATTCCTTTAATAATGACAAGTGGAAGCAGAACCACGCGCACAAATTGTGATCCCGATGAATCATTTGGCACCTGTATACGTCAGAGCATTTGTCAAAACCTCGGGGTACAAACACACGTGGCGTTCTATTTAGAGAGTGACACGGAGTTACAATATTAAGGGCCGGTTTCTGAATTGAGAATTTCACTAAGTAAATACTTAAGTAAAGTTCTCACACGCTGTCCGAGAAATTCGAAGAGACAGCACTACAGTTTACCGTTTACTTAGCGAAATCGTGAATTCAGAAATTGGCAAATAGCCATATAAGATAAGCAAGCTGAAGCGGCAGTGTGCTGGTCACATTTGCCGAAGAACCGATGGTCGATGGGGTGCAAAGGTTCTCGAGTAGAGACCACGAACTGGCCAACGCAGTGTAGGCTTCCCACCAGCTCGCTGGGCTGACGATCTGAGGCAGATTGCTGGCAGCGGCTGAATGAGGATGGACGAGGACAGAAGGCAGTGGGGACCAAGAGGCCTATGTCCAGCAATGAACGAGTATAAGCTGATTGATTGATTGATTGATTGACTGAGATATGACACTGTTCGATTGCATGATTTACTCCACGTGCAGAACCATCCCCGTGTGTACGTCATAGCAGTTGTCACAACCCGGAGAACAAACACGCGTGGCGTTCTATTTATGGAGTGACACGGAAGCATGACACTATTTGAATGCGTGATTGATTCCACGTGTAGGACGATCCATTACGTCATAGCATTTGTCACAACCTGGATTTTAAACCCACACGGCGTTATATTTGACACTATTCGAATGCACGGTTGACTCCTATATACCTACATCTCGGGGCTTAAACACACTTGGAGTTATATATAGAAAGTGACACGGACATAATATGATAATATTCGAATGCATGATTGACTCCATGTACAGAACGATCCTATATGCATCATAGTATTTATCACAACCCGGGGAACAAACACACATGGCGTTCAACATAAAGACTGACTCAGAGATATGACACTACTAGCTTTTTCCCGTGACTTCGGAGTAATTTCCGGGATAAAAAGTAGCCCATGTCCTTCCCTGGGACTCAAACTATCTTCATACCAAATTTCATCTAAATCCGTTCAGCCGTTATTGCGTTATTGAGTAACGAACATCCAAACATCTTCACAAACTTTCACATTTTTAATATTAAGTTGGATTTGAATGCATCATTGTATCAACTTCACCGTACGTGCATCATGCTTTATAGTACAATGACAATTAATTTGCAGGAACGATTTTATTTCATTTCTACCAAACCGTCAATGGATTGAAAAAACATGTCACGTGATCTGACCATGAATCTATCATTGTACTCTATGAGTAACAGAATGTACTCCCAGGGATTTACATAAACGCTTCCATTTTCACCGCATAAATCTTATACTTACATATTCCACATAAATTCCACACTGTTTAATTGTGTTCGCTTGTACGACGATCAGCATCACAAACAGGGAATAACCCAAGAAATTTCTGTCACGATTCAATTCAACCTAATTGTAATGACGTAAGCCAATGAACAAGTTATTTTCATTTCTTTGTGCATCTGCGCTTCCTGGCTAGAAGGTAAAATGAGCGAAAAACTAATTTGGCGCTTCGAAGAAACTATTTTCAGCTAGCTGGTTTGTCGGTTTTTCCTCACGGTGTGTTCCTTCACAACGTTAATTGGTTCATTGCGTTAAGTACGTGGAAGTAAAGCAATATTTTTTTTCTGACATCTACTCCCGCTTATATAACAGGACATAAGCCTCCTTCGTGGTTTTCATAACCATGAGGGGTTTTGCCATAATCGCCACACTTGGCAGGCGAGTTGGCGATCGCAGTATGCGGTTGGAATCTCAGGAAGACGCTGCTGCCCGTCTCCTGGTAATTGATTTCCTTAGTCGCCTTCTACGACATCCACGGGAAGAAATGGAGTGACGCTATTCTTAATCCGTCGCCACACGGAACGACTATAAGACTGTAATGACTGCTTATAATCCGTCGCCACACGGAACGACTATAAGACTGTAATGACTGCTTATAACAGCTGTTGACTGCTCATGACTGCTCATGACTGCTAATGACTGCTAATGACTGCTGCGCGGCGGAAAAGCACTTTTATCGGCACAATACTGCTGACAAGGACCAAATCTAGGTGAGGTGGGGAACCGGACATAGCAGAACGAACCGATGTTATCCGTTTTTAGGGTTCCGTAGCCGAAGGGTACCAAACGGGTATTACTCTGCCTCCGCCGTCTGTTTATCCGTCCGTCTGTCTGTCTGTCCGTCTGTCTGTCTGTCTGTCCGTCCGTCTGTCTGTCCGTCCGTCCGTCCGTCCGACCTTTAAAGGGCTCTATCTTTGGAACCGTAATAGGTAGCTAGTTGAATTTTTTACGGAATAGTTGTTTGTACACCGGATTACCTAACAATAATAAAATAAACAAAAAATAATACAAAGTAGGGGGGGTCTCCATACAACAAATGTGTTTTTTGCCGTTCATGCAAATCAAACTTGGTGTGGAACTTATTGTATATTCTGACGACAAAAAATAAAAAACGGCCAAGCGCGAGTACGGAACCCTCGGTGCGTTTTTATGTATCCTATATATGTCCCACTTCAGGACACAGGCCTTCTCTCCGAGAGAGAGTATGGGCTTGATCACTACGCGTGCCCACCGCGGATGGCAATTACAAGCGCTGAGGCACTGTCTCTCGACTTGCACATAAATATTCCGCTGAAATAAGGAAAATTTTGCGTGTAATGTTAATTATTAGTTGATGCGATACATCAAAGAGAAAACGGTCGACAGGTAAACATTTGACCCAATTCCAAAAGATTAATGCCTCTGCACAGCCCTCTGGGTTTGTTTGCGTAGATATATTGCAAATACCCGTTTAGAGTAAACAGAATAAACTTGATCACGTGGACTTTTTTAGGGTAGAAGCATACCATGTTTTGATTCCTTATACCGAGCGATACGTAGGTTGCTCAAATCATCTTTGCGCGCGGCTCTATGTGTGGGTAAACCGTATATACACAGAGACTTTGTGTGCGTTGCTCGGACGACGAGACGGCCGCGTCGCTGCCACACAAATTCATAAGCGGCCTATATACGTCCCACTGCAGGGCACAGGCTTTCTCTCAGAGAGAGAGAATGGGCTTAAGCACCAAGCGTGCCCACCCCGGATTGGCGATTTCGAGCGCCACACGAATTAAAGCTGTAAAATTACAAGCTCACGCACACATAGAGCCGCGTGCAAAGATGAGTTCAAAGGAGTATAGGAGGTTCTGGAAGACATAATAAAACATAAACACAACATAAACTCACGCCTGTATCCCGGAGGGGTAGGCAGAGACCAGGTAGGAGTCGTTGCATGCACGCACGCTGGTTTCGGGTACTTTTTTAGGGTTCCGTACCCGAAGGGTGCCAAACGCGACCCTATTACTAAGACATCAATGTCCGTCTATCTGTCTGTCTGTCTTTCACCAGGCTGCATCTTATGAACCGTGATAGCTACGTAGTTGAAATTTTCACAGATGATGTGTTTCTGTTGCCGCTACGACAACTAATACTAAAAACAGAATAAAATAAATATTTGAGGGGGCTCCCATAAAATAAACGTATTTTTTTGCCTGTTTTTTGCTCGATATTAATAACGGCAACAGGTAGACGCTTGAAATATTCACAGAATATTTAGTTGTATATTCGCTTCAAAAATAAATAATTAAAATAAAATCAATATTTCAGTCACTTCAATTTCTGCTGGTCCTCAGACGGAAAAATTTTTGTAAAAGAAAGTAATGACAGTCCTTACTTTCAAATCAAAGACGAAACACAACTCTTGGCTCTAAAAAAGCCCATTTTGGATTGACTAGATGTTTACTTCAAATTTTTTTACTGTCTAACATTATTTTTCGATGTTCTTATTAAGCTACTCTACACAACACAATACACAAACACACAAAAATTACACAACAAAGACAAACTTACCACACTCTCCATTACACATATTGCACTTCTCTTTATTGAGTTCTATATGTTCCTCTTTAAACATAATTTTGTGCCCCAGTCTTTTATTGTGTTCCGGTTTATAACTCTACTTAGCCGCGAAGCCTCGGTCGGCAATATTAATTTAATTTTTACCTTCAAATCAGCCATTACGAGGTCTATTATTTATATAATCCATTATGCCTAGAAAAAAAGATACATATTTAGACAACCTAGACAACTTTACCTTATCTACTGCCTTATCTTGTACCCCAGAACAATGCCGAATCCATTTTACTAACCCTAACACTAATTTAAAATTGCTAACTCTAAATATACGTTCAATAAACAATAATTTTTCGAACTTTCTGACTCTTATATCGAGATTAAACTTAGATTGTGATATCTTGGCCTTAACCGAATGCTGGCTCCCATGTCTGTCTAACACCAATGTGCCAATCCTCGAAAACTATAACTATATCCAAACGACTAAGCACCAAAACCAAAGCGATGGCGTTGTAGTGTATATGAAATCCGAGCTTTCTTATACCTCTGAAGAAATTGACCTTAATGGAACAGCCTCTGGCCTCTTAATAAAATTTGACTCAAACACGGCCATTATCTGTATTTATAGATCGCCTTCCAACAATAATATTGACCCTTTTCTACAGGCCCTTGACCAAATACTACCTTCCCTCTCCAAATACAAATCTCTCGTACTGACCGGAGACCTTAATATTAACATTATACCGTCTTCTTTAGACTCCCGATCTCACGACTATCTAAATCGATTATCGTTCCACGGCCTACTCCCTGCTCATGATCTACCCACTAGAGACTTAACCTGTTTAGACCACGTAATGCTTAGGTCACAGACACCGTCCAAAACTCTCATACTTGAGTCCCATGCCACTGATCACCGACCTATTCTCTTCATTCTGGATGTTAAGCCCAAACGTGACCTGACTATAACAACTAGATCTTTTATCAACTATGATAGACTAGACAAAGACTTCGAACAACTTGACCTTACTCCAATCCTCTTCTCCTCAAACCCTGAGAGCGCAACCATAACCCTAATAAATAATCTCTCGGCAATAATTGAGAAAAATACTAGTACTAAAGCACTTCCTAAAAAGCAAATAATTCTAAAACCTTGGATAACGCCGGGTATCCTACGATGCATGAGAAATCGAGATCGCCTCCATAGACAATCTAAAGCTAAACCTACAAACGATGTTCTTAAACTAACTTACCTCCGTTATAGAAATTATTGTAATAAACTTGTAAAAAAACTAAAAAGGCAGTTCGACATTTCCGAATTCCAAAAAGCTGGTACCAATAGTAAACTCCTCTGGGACACAATAAAAAGAATTTCAAACTGTGTTAAGACAAAACCTGTACCTAATCAGCTTCTTCAACCCTCAGTCACTCCCCAGCAATCGTGTAATGACGTAAATAATTTCTTTGTTAATATTGGAAAAAGCCTGGCTGACAATATATCCAACCGACCCTCCTCCTCGTTTAATCCTCCGCCTCAATCCTCCACCACTACCCCTTTTTCTTTTGTCCTGTTAAATACTGACCCAGACGAAATTATAACTACTATTCATTCCCTGAAACCCCACGCTGCAACTGGTTGGGACGGCATTTCTCCTACATTGCTTAAAAGATTTTCTAAGCGTCTAGCCCCCGTACTTACGCACATATTTAACTTATGTTTCGAAAACGGACACTTCCCTTCTGCATTTAAAAGAGCTATTATTCACCCTATCTTTAAGAGTGGAGACAGGTCCTGTCCCACCAATTATCGTCCAATTGCCGTCTTGACATCTCTATCTAAAGTGTTAGAGCGTTTGATAAATAATAGACTTTGCATTTTTCTTGAAAAAAATTGTTTAATTTCCCCGCAACAATTTGGCTTCCGCAAAAAGATCTCCACCACCGACGCCGTTTTGAGACTCACAAATTCCATTGCTCAAAATATCAATAGCAATAAAAAAACGCTCGCAGTATTTCTTGACTTAGCAAAAGCTTTTGATACTGTACCGGTATCCACTCTCCTGTCGAAGCTATCTACAATAGGAATCAGAGGTCCCCAACACGCGCTTTTGTCGTCCTACCTTGTAGGTCGATCACAGGCCGTAAAAATTGGATCTCACTTAAGTGATGATCTAACTATTTCATATGGCGTCCCGCAGGGCAGTATTTTAGGGCCGACACTTTTCCTCATATTTATTAACGATATGTGCAACATTTCCCTTCCAAACGGCTCCATCACAACTTACGCAGACGACACGGTCCTGCTCTTCAATGCTGACTCTTGGACTAACCTCCAAAATATAACCCAATCTGGTCTCAACACAATCCTTAACTGGCTTTCCGCAAACTCTCTAACGTTAAATACCTCAAAAACTAAATTCATCCCTTTTTCAGCTACTTCCGCTAATCAACCTAAAAAACCCTTAATTCTCCAAGCTCATTCCTGCTCCGATCTTTCTCTATGTCAATGTCCCCTTATTACCCAAACCGACACAATCAAATATCTAGGTATTACCGTAGATAAATACCTCAATTTCAAACCACATATTGACTTTCTTACTTGTAGACTTCGTAAATTAATGTACGTTTTCAAATCCATCAGAAATGCCGCACCCCCTCATATAATCAAAACCGTCTACTTGGCACTCGTCCAATCAATCCTCATCTACTGTATTCCATGCTGGGGAGGAGCAGCCAAAACTTACTTGAAACCATTAGAGATCGCTCAACGCGGTGTACTTAAAGTTGCCACAAATCGCCCTATATTGTTCCCTACCTCTACGCTATACTCTCTGTGTGACGTTTTAACTGTCAGGCAGCTTTTTGTTTCGAATACCCTAATGCTTCAGCACAACAACACACCACTATTTGAAATCTCAAAACGCCGCAAAGACTTAATTTGTCCAACACCATTTCCGAGACTTTCATTCACAAAACGACACAATCTGTACCTTGGACCTTCGCTATATAATAAATTTAACCACAAACATCCTATTTTCACGCTTACGTCACACGAATGTAAAAAGAAAGTGAACTCAGTTTTAAAATCTCTTTCCTACGAACAAACCGAAAATATTCTAACATCGTCTAACCCGTTCTCCAGCTGATTAGTCAATAGTATCCCTCAATAAATGACTTCACACCACAGCCACATACCCACACAAACTCACACAACACGCGCACACAAACACGCGCACGCACGCACACACACACACACACACACACACACACACACACACACACACACTCTCACACACACACACACACACACACACACACACACACACACACACACACACACACACACACACACACACACGCACACACACACACACACATACACACACACACACACATGTCAGCATGTTATTTAGTAGCAATCAATTTAGTTTTAATTTAATTTTGTTTATCTTCGTGTTTAGCTTCCCAAAATTATTTACATTAGCTTTTACTTTTATACCTCCATTGTAATATCCAAAGCATGACACCACATAAATTCTATGTCTCAGCATGTACCTCGCCAGAGGCACGGGCCTGCTCGCCATAAACACAGGCTACATGTGAGCCTAGCTATGGCAGCAGACACTTACCAATGTACATTTTATGTTATGTTTTTTCTATTGAATAACTTAATGTAGATGTATTACTATGTAACCATAACTTTTTTCAATAAACAATTTATTATTAAAAAAAAAAAAAAAATATTTAAGGGGGGCTCCCACGCAACAAAAGTGACTTGTTGCCGTTTTTTTCTCGATCGTTGTGTCTAATGTTGTATAATACCAGGCGGCATTTTAGTCAACTGCCAAACTTTAGGGGGGCTTTTTACTCACACATATAAATAAATTTTACTGTGGAACCAAAAAAATCAGAGCAAAAAATAAATAAGCTGTTCCATATATAAGATTGAAGCAGTACTGCACTAAATGCATGAAACAGCTGATTTATTTTTTGCTCTGATTTGTTTGGACCCATAGTAAAAGTTGTTTGTATTGACGAGTAGAAAGATCCCTCAAAGTTTATCAGGTGACTAAAATGCCGCCCGGTATAATGGTACGGAACCCATTGTGCGCGAGTCCGACTCGCACTTGGCCGGTTCTTATCTAATATTGCAGCCTATATATGTCGCACTATAGATAGATAGACAGATAACTGATTTATTTCCACAAAACACACACACATACAAAAAGCATTACATAAGTCATAAGGCAGAGACCAGTGATATTAAAAACATAGATTTTTAATTACGCTAAAAAATTAGCCCACGTGCAATTGTGGGAAGGGCGTGGCTTGTCAATTGTGTTACAAATTGGAGCGAGTTCATTATTACCCGGCAAAATATATATGCACCTGCCACCGTCAGACCGCCATCTTGCGAGGTACCTAGATATTTCCACGGGTTATGCTGCATGAAGTCAATGGTGTGACGTGTATGTATAAAACCAATCATAAGTTACGCGGTCATTTACTATCGGCCAATCAACGTTCACGTCGTCATGCATGGCGCAGATAATGAACCAATCATAGAGTGATTTACTCTACAGCACATATTGCATCTTTTCATCGCTCGTAGCCCCGGCTGCCTGAGTGATCTTAAACGATCACGAAGGTTAAGCAACACAGGGCGCGTTCAGTGCATGGATGGGTCGCCGTCTATGCCTAACGCTAGTGGCATTTTTCCGAGCGGTTCCGTGCTTCGCAAGGCACGTTAAGCTGTTGGTGTCGGCTGCCGTCGATAGATGGCAGTCGTTAAGCCAAGTCAGAGGCCTTAGGGCGGCTTGACAACTTCTGACAGTAGACGAGCCACTAGTCTACAAGCCTCCACCAATCCGCACTTGGCCCCCGTGGTGGAGTATGGCCTATACCTTCCTCAGGGAAGAGACCCGTGCCCCTCGGTGGGGACATAATGGGTTGATGATGATGATGATGACATCTTGCGCTCATTTCATTGGTACAGACTAGTTGAGTGGACAGGGGCCGTTTTTGAGAGTGAATTTTGTAGAAATAAATCCTTATACGTTTTGTTCGTAGGCACACCCCTTCTCTAAGAGAGAGTATGGTCTTAACTACCACGCGTTCTCATAGCGAATTAGCTATCTCAAACGCTGAGGTTTCTTCATGAGGTTTTCCTTCATTAAGCCATAATGTTTTTCTCTGTCTGTCTATATGTCTGTTACCTGTGTGGCGAGCACATGTCAACTCTGCGCGCGCACTATAAACTCCAACATTCCTACATCGCGCAAGCAAAAATGTTTCACATGACATACCATAAATGTAACGTTCGACGAACATCAGTCGGACCGGCCGTCCCCAGGCATACGATCTGCCTGGCGGGAAATTTCCCTTTATAGTGGAAGAGCACGATCACCCGCTCTTCCCTATACCTGCATTGAAAGGTAAAAAATGTGTAATTGAAGTCCCGCAAAACCTTTCATTACCATTGTGGATTCATGTTAATTAGCACAATTCCGATGTAAACAAAACACCGTTGTATCCGTATGTCGTTGCAAAGTCCGGCGAATGGCGAGGGCGGGTTTTCGAAAGCTTGTTATGCCCTTTTGCTCAGCCCTTTGTGCGTCAACGTTCACGTTTCAGCTTTATTTATTGGCGCCTGCAATGAAGGTTTCCTCACGAAGTAGGACCGGTGGATTTAGGAAAATGTATGTATTTTTGAGCCTTTTGCGAGTGAATTGCGACTAAATCCGTTCGATAGCGAAGCACTCGAAGTAAAACATTGTGAGGGAACCTGAGTTTTGTTTTTATAACAGCGCTTGATGTGGTCAATCCGCAAGGGGACGGGGACGCAAGGTGATTAAGCCCATACTGTCTCTGTTGTGGAGAGTGTTGTTGTGGCAAGTGGCAGTCCCTGGTCTCTGCCTACCCCTCTGGTATACAGGCGTGAGTTTATGTGTGTATGTATTTGTCTCTGAAAGACGTATTGTGCCCTTCTATCAGTTGCTTCATACTCAAGATACAACCAAAGAGTATATAATCACTACGTGATACAACTAGAGGACTGATTGTTTAGGTATAACAATTTATTATAAACTAGCTTTTGCCCGTGTCTTCATGGAATAAATAATTTCCGGGATGGAAAGTATTCTGTGTCCTTTCCCGGGACTCAAAATATCTCCATACCAAATTTCATCTATATCCATTCAGACGTTACTGCGTGATTGAGTAACAAACATCCAAACATCTTCACTAACTTTCAAATTTATAATATTAGTAGGATTAGAAAATACACACAGCTTAATGGTAACACAGAGAAGAGAAAATATTACAATGTTGCCATAGCTACAAGAGCATAAAAATACTTTCATTTGTTGTGTTGCCAACAAAATGTACTTATAGGACATCTGATATTTCTTCAAAACGATCTTGAAACCAACACCTGTGTTGAACTTGCAACGTTCAGCCCATATCATATAGGCTTTGATGTATAAGTTTAAGATGATTTGAGAAAAGATGGTCAGAGTGGAGTTTTTTTTCCCGCTGCCTATTTCTTCACTACAAATACGGGCCGAAGGCAGCGGCTAACATAGTAACATAGTACATTGACATTCAGCAAACAGAATGTAAATTCTTTACATTGGAATAAATTATAGATTACTGATTTCAGCGCTACTATGAATAAAAACATTTTGACTTTGAAAAACAGCGTTTGTTTCCCAAATCAGCCCGACTTTTCTATCCCATTTGGAAATCAAACAACTCGCCGTAAGACAGTACGATCCGTAACGTCGGGGCCGGCAGCGGAGTAAAATTGCACCTAGATAGGAGGATCGGAACAAATCGTTTTCTAACTTATACTGCCTTATCTATTGCAAGGAAGGTTAGTCTGTCTGTCTGACTGGAAAAAAAATGTGCTTGATTTATTTCGTTTTCTTTCTGTTGCTATGATATATTACGCGCTGTGCATATACACACGTGGTAGCAATGTTATATTGGGGAATGATAAACTAGACCTTGTAGAAGAAACTGTTTTTCTAGGTATCATAATTGACGCAAAGCTTCAATGGGATCCTCATATAGAAAAATTGGCCAATAGGCTCAGTTCTGCAGCATATGCAGTTAAAAAAATACGGGAACTAACAGATGTCGCAATAGCTAGGATTGTTTTAGATACTTCCATAGTATTATGTCCTACGACGACCAGCCACAAGATGGACAGATGACCTCATCCAAGTGGCAGGAAGACGCTGGATGCAGGCCACTTCCAACCGGTCTTTTTGGAAATCCATGGAGGAGGCCTATGTCCAGCAGTGGACTTCTTGTGGCTGAATGATGGTGATGATTATGTCCTATGGTATACTACTGTGGGGTCGGGCAGCAGACATTGAGACCATCTTCGTGCTGCAGATGAGAGCGATCAGATTCATATATAAGCTAGGCAGTAGAGATTCGTTAAGAGATTTCTTTAAAGAAACTAACATTGTAACAGTTGCTAGTCAGTATATCTAAGAAAATATTCTGTACGTTAGGAAAAATATCAATAACTTTAAAACTGTAGGTAGCCAACACAATGTAAATACTATAAATAGACAAACTTTCGTTCCCAAAATTTAGGCTGCCAAAGGTTAATACATCCTTTATGGCGCATTGTATACGTTTCTACAATAAGATTCCTGAGGATATAATAAGCTTGCCAGAAACGCGGTTCAAAAATTGTGTAAAACACACTTTATTTTATTATTTATTTTCTTTATTAGGGACAACAAACAGAAGTACAATGTATTTTAAACAAATATCTTAAACGTAAAAAAATGCAATAGTTAATTGTACATCCAGCTCCGTTATCCACATATTACAATATGGTTTTTATTAAACTAACTAATCAAACAAACGAACGCACGCTTAGTCCAAGGTTTGTCTAAAAACAAACCCTGAAAAGAAAAGGGGAGAAAAAAAAGAAATTTAATGACTTCATAACAAAACCTTCACCATTAACTTTTTACTGAAACATCCTTAATAATTTTAAGAGCCAGTGCCCTAAACGACGCAGGGGTAAGTGCAAATATATCTAGAGTATTAAGGTAAGTGTTGTATGTTTTGACTATTCTATTAAGAGGTGCCCTTTCACCTGCGTTGGTTCTACATTGGTTGGTAATGAATAGATGATGAGGATGTACACTTTGAATCCTTATCGAGCGACTTGGAATCTTATAATATATTTGAGCGGTTAATTGATTACAATCAAAGAAGTTATGGCATAATTTATACAAGAGTAATTCATCAAGCAGCAGCCTTCTCGCTTCTAATGAAGGAAGTGAGAATTTAGACAGTGCACTAGCATAGGAGCATTTGGTACGAAAGCATCTGTAGTTAACAGCACGAAGAAATTTACGTTGTATAATTTCAATTTGGTTGCAATATTTATTATAATATGGATTCCAGATCTGCGAGGCGTATTCTAATTGTGATCTTATTAATGAACAGAACAAATGTATATATGTACCTGAACGTTTGAAATGTTGACAGGCGCGCATAACAAACCCATACATTTGGAATGCCTTGGTTGTGATAGAGTTAATATGAGTGTCAAAATGTAATTTAGAATCAATTAGAATTCCAAGATCCCTTATAATCGTAACCGATTCTAGAGGAGCATCGCACAAAGAATATGTATAATTTACGACATTGATTTTTTTTGTGAAAGTAATGGACTTACATTTGGGTATACTTAATTTTAATTTGTTTTTGTGGCAATATAGCGAGACACGATCCAGATCTTGTTGTAATAGAATACAATCATCGGTACTTAAAATATCATAATAAATTTTGAGGTCATCCGCATAAAGAATAAATTTACTGTGTTCAAAACACTCTGAAATATCGTTAATAAATAATATAAATAGTAGGGGTCCTAAAATTGAGCCTTGAGGCACTCCGGAAGTAACAGTTATGGCTTCCGATGAAAAACCATTAATTACTACCCTTTGGGTCCTGTTTGTGACATAGGATTGGAACCATCTGAGTAGATTCCCTCGTATACCATTGAAAGCTATTTTTTGCAATAACAACAAGTGGTCCACCTTGTCGAAGGCCTTGCAAAAATCCGTGTATACAGCGTCTACTTGAATACGTCGGTCCATGCGCCCAAAGAGATAATTGGTGAAGATTAATAAATTGGTAACTGTAGACCGTTTTTTCACAAACCCATGCTGTTCGGGAATAATTAACTCATGAAGACTAGGATATGTAGAATTATGCACTAGTCTCTCCAAGACCTTCGCCAAGGTGGATAGCAGTGAGATAGGACGGTAATGTTCTACGTTTTTAGCACTGCCGCTCTTATGTATTGGGGTAATGTTAGCGCTTTTCCATATTCGAGGCATGACTCCTTCCTCCAAGCATTTACTATATAAAATCAGAATAGGTAGAGAAATTGTGTCAGAAGTATGCTTAAAAAAGAATGGGGGTAGTCCATCTGGTCCCGATCCCTTAGTAACATCCAGCAGTTTAAGTTCTTTGACCACCATTTCAATATTAAAGATAATGTTAGCTAAATGTGCATTTGCATTGTCAGCTGGCAATCGATTAGGATTAAAATTTTCTATGTTTGATGGTTCATACACAGAACTAAAGAAGCTAGAGAATAAATTGCATGCTTCTTCTGGATCCTTACTTTCGGTATCATTGAAAAAGACGGAGGATGGGATACCTGATTTTTGTTTCATGTTACCTATGAAAGACCAAAACACCCTAACATCCTTTCTCAAACCTTCTTCGACAGAATATATATATAAATTAAAACATTCATGGCTAAGGCGCTTAAATCTCTCACGAAAAATTGAAAAAGTCTCATAATCTACAATATTCTTATATCTTTTCCA
Organism: Yponomeuta malinellus; assembly: GCA_947308005.1. Lineage (NCBI taxonomy): Eukaryota > Metazoa > Arthropoda > Insecta > Lepidoptera > Yponomeutidae > Yponomeuta > Yponomeuta malinellus. The sequence continues at coordinate 5,836,943 of OX371019.1, forward strand.
TCTTTTCCAAAATTTATTTTTATCTTTGAAAATATGAATGAGTGGTTTATTAAACCATATAGGAAACTCACACGATCTGACTGGCCGAGCCGGAACATGGTTTTTAATTATCTGATATAAAGTCTCATAGAAAATATCCGTTGCGGGTTCCGCCGGTAAGTGACAGAGTAGTGCACTCCAATCCACATTACCAATATCCCTATTAATAGTCTCGTAGTTAGCCTCTGTGAAACGGTATCTGGGTGCGGCGGACTGAGCTAGGGTTTTGTAACTATTAAGAAAATGCACGCTAACACACAATGGGGGATGATTCGAGTCTTGGGGAACTAAATGGGTAATTGAAGGCTCACAAAAACAATTCTCGTTATTAGAAATAAAATAATCCAAAATACGATCATTATAGTTTTTAACATGATTAAATTGATACGATTTTGTTGTTGATAAAAAGTAACTTATACTTCTCTCAATCTGAGAGCTATTTCCCAATAGCACCGGTTCACATGACCTATCGTTATAATTCCAATCAAGTTGGGGAATGTTAAAATCACCTAGTAGGTAAAAATTATCTACGTTACTAGATGTGATAAGATCTTCTAAAGATGCTAAAATTACGCTATAAGTTGTGTGAGATTGACTAGGGGGGATATAAATAGCACTGATTATATGAAAGGTGTTGCGGCGCTTAGTTGATGGTAGTTTGAGACAAATGTAATCTATAATCGGTGGGAATACATTGTGTGTGCCGGCGCAGGAATTAGCCGAGGAGTCCAGCAGTTGATCCTGGACCGGGCGCAGCGGGCAGCGCTCCGCTTGCAACCCTCGACGAACGGCAATCAAGACCCCGCCCCCATCTTTCTTCCCGCTTGCATCCCGATCCCGATCACATCTATATGTCAAGTATCGTGCATCGATCAATTCACTATCAATAATATTCGGAACAAGCCAGGTTTCGGTTAGGACGATAACATCATAACATTCCGAAAGTAAATTCATATACAACGTATGTGTTTTCGTCCTTAAACCTCGGCAGTTTTGGTAGTAAATACTTATTTGATCAAGCTCTGATAGAAAAACAAGTGATAGTAAATTAGGTAAACAATTACGGCATTAACTTTTTCTAATGCTCCCACACCTATTGGCAATATGTAGTATGTGCTTGTGTAGTAAACAGTTAACAGTATGCGGGTAACCTCTAATAAAAAGATCCAAGGAGATAGTTCTTCAAAGCGAGAAATATAAGAGTAATAAAGGGCAGTGGCCTCAATTCTCAAATAACTATCATTATATCGCGTTAACGATTGTAAGTTGTAATATCTATATAAGTTGTCAAAACACTGAATAGCGTCGACATTGTAGGTAGAATGTTTTGTTTGTGAAGTCGGATGCATATAGTATGTAAAGTTACAGAAGTTCCGTTCAATTATAACTGAAATTATGTATAGCACTAAGTAAACCCTTATATTAAATAAATCTTGACACAATAATATATAGTGTAACTCACATGGGTCCTTAGGATTAAGCACTATTAATTTTTGACAGGTCGCTAGCGGAGTAGATTTTGAAGGAAGGGTTGGTATCACTTTTGCGCACGAGAATGACTCCATGTTTAATCCAGACGTACTTATAACCATGGGTTTTCGCAGCTTGTCGTACCTCCCGAAACAGCATCTTGTTATTTAGCGTCAGGTGCTCATTCAAGTAGATTCTCTTGCTTTCGCCGGAGATGTTAATAGCGTCTGAAGTAACCCCCTTGGCGAGACGGTATGCAGCAAGAATGTTGTCACGCGTTACTTGAGATGATACTTTCAGTATGACGTTGCGAGGATGACGGCTTTGGGGGTTCCCATGAGGAACACGATGTACGGAGATTATCTCGTTGGGAGCTATTGGGTGTTTTATAGCATTTCCAATGTTTTGGATTATGTCGTATAGCTGTTCACCACGTTTTTCGGGCATACTGCCTATTTCGATGTTGCACTGACGCGATCTCTGCTCCATGACTTCAATTTTGATTTTTAAGTCGCTTAACTCCTCATCCTTACCCTCCAGTTTCGACACTCTCGCCTCCAGTATCTTGACATCGCCTTCAACTGAGTCGAACTTCTTAAGCAGAACGTCATACTGCGTACTCATATACTCAACAGCAGTTTTGACAGCGACAAATTCATCCATCATTTTATTCATTTTGACCTCCTGCTTGACAAACCACCCCTCCAGCATCTTCGAGATGTTTTCTTCAAACATTTTGAAATCCTGATTTGGGCGGTTTCTGGTGGTGACAAAGTTTGGAGACACGTTGTCACTAGGCGATTTATCTCCCATAGCACAATCAAAGGTGACATTCATTTGATCCATGAAGTGAAGCTTCTGTATTGTTTCTAGTTTGTCGGTAGCGCACGGCGGCCGCTTAGGTAGAATCGGGGCGGACGTGAGGAGACAACCGGTTAGAACCGATGCGCGCGACGGAATGACGGCACTTTGTGCCAAAAAATGTACTATAACATTAAATATTATTTAGATGACAGTGATGTCTGGAATTAAAGCCAGTTCAATGCATGAGTTCCAGGTTTCAGAATATTTATATAAACTCTATTAATTAAGGACTTGAAAATACTAAGTTTGGAGATTTTTGTCCATTTTTTCTCCAAAGTGGTCTACATTTTGAAATGGACACCTAGTTTAACTTTTAACGTTCGTAAAGTCGCAGTTACGAAACGCAGTTACGAAAACGGCCGGAGGGGATTTATTATGTTACTTATCTGCTTATTTTGTTTCTGTGATGCGTCTTGTTGGTATAATAAATGTCTTTCTTTCTTACTTTCTTTCTTTGTGTTATTCGTACAAAGAAACATGGAAATTAATATTCAAACTAAATAATAGTTTGTTGTTAGACTAGCTCTCTTAACATTTTGCAGTATTCAGATTTCGTTACATACATGTAGGCAGAAACCAGGGTTTGTTTTTCTTTTGCTTCATTAACTTTCATTACATACCTAAAGAAATAATATCAATATCGAGTCATCATCATCGTCATCATCAGCCTATGATTGTCCACTGCTGGACATAGGCCTCTCCTATTGCACGCCAATGAGCACGGTCCTCGGCTACTCTCATCGAGCTCTTGCCAGCCGCCCTGCGAAGATCATCGCTCCACCGAGTAATATCGAGTAAATCTTACTAAAAAGTACCCGAAACCGGCGTGCGTGCATGCAACGACTAATGAATGTTGAGGAAGCGAAAGTGATCTGTCAGGATCGTGGCAAGTGGCAGTCCCTGGTCTCTGCCTACCCCTCTGGGACACATGCGTGAGTTTACGTATGTGTATGTGTATGCATGTATTTCTTACTAATTCTTCAAACTTAAAAAATATTCTTATTTCTTTTATTTTTTATTCTTACTGTTACTGTTCTTAATCACTAATAGTGGAAGGGAAAATGTTTATTTATAAATAGTCGTGCATCAATAAACGATGCAAATGCTTACGCATGTTACTAAAATTGACCACGCTCCTACTGCCTACGCAGCGTAGTACCTACGCAGCGCTACGCGGTGGCTGCTACGCCATATGCTACGTACATTGCCTACGCTAGCGTTACTCCATGCGCTGTCTAGTTGTTTCTAAAACGCGCAATTCCTGAAACATGTTGGATAAAATCGGTCTTTTGTAATAAATTTTGTTTTACGACTCATGATTTATTTTTCTCAAAAAATTATGTGGTGTTTTTCGGGCACTGTTTGATGGATAGTGCTAAAACATATGCCATTCTTCTGTGTAGGACAGTAGTTTACTAAAAGTTGCGACATTGGTAGAGTGCGTACATATATGCGAATTTAATAAAATTATTTAAAAACTGATTAGATTTGGTTAAAACTCTTTTTCTAGAAAACAAAATACATTAAAAGTATTTTCTAAGTTTTGCCATATACAATGGCGATACTGATACTGACTAACTATAAGTGATATTTCAAAATATAAAAATCTGTGCAAAAACTGGGCTGTCTCAGAAATTGCACATTTTGGAAATAGAATCTATATAAGAAAGATAATCTTCACAAAAAAGTTTTTTAAAATCTCTAGTACTGGAGACGTTTCGTCTTTAAAATAACTTGACGCTGCAAAAAAATCACACCTTGTCGTCAAATAAAGGTGCCACCTCGCGAAAGGTTACGAGAACCTCAACACTGCTTTGCGATCTAAATTACTCAGTACGTTAGTTATCTCAGTCCAAGCAAATCCACAGAACAAAGCTAGCTAGCCATGTGAGCCGGCACTAAATCCCCGCGGCAGCAAGGCGGAAGTTCTAGATTTATGAGAACCAAAGCGAATAATGTTCGGACTTGGAGAATTTATCTTAACTAGAGTCCTTGTTCATATTGCATGGGGTAGCTGAGATATTAGAGAATGTTGAGGAAGAGAAAGTGATCTGTCAGGATCCATGTAACATATGCGCCATATCCGCCAAAAAACTAAGGTGACTGACTTAGCCTATAAGATTAGCAAGATTAGAAGTGGCAGTGGGCTGGTCACATATGCCGAAGAACCGATGGTCTATGGGGCGCAAAGGTTCTCGAGTGCAGACCACGAACTAGCAAACTAAACAAAGGACGTCCACCTGCTCGCTAGACCAACGGCAGTGGCTGGATGAGTATGGACGAGGACACAAGGAAATGGCGCGCCTTGGGGTAGGCCTATGTCCGCGGGTCGGCGAGGCGCAAGCGCAAGGTTATAAACTAAAACGAACCTTGAATACTCTTAACCTTAGAAACTACAATACTAGAGCAATAAAAGACCGGCCACGTGCGGCCGACGGGTGGCAGGCGAGCACGACACGGAAACAGGCTTTTTTGCGCTAGTGTACTAGTCTCTAACTTGTAAGTATTTAAGGATAATTTTTGATTGAAATCGTACCCATTGCAAATTGTTTTTAAAGGGCGCTGTCAATTCGCTGTTTTGTTTCGAACAGGTCCGGGCAAATCCACAGCCTGCGCCTCTTATTTTTGTGATCGCTCTTCAGTACACATCTAGAAACGAGCAGAGCGGTGGTAGCGGAGCAGTACAATGCCGGCTTTTCATTTGGGAGGTCGTGGGTTCGAATCCCGGCATGTACCAATGACTTTGTTTTCTAAGTTACGTACATTTGTGAAGTTATAGTAGCAATACCAGTCGCTAATTATTGTGAATTTATACTTCCGTGTGGCGCCGGGTTAAGAATAGCGTCACTCCATTGCCTTCCGTGTATGTCGTAGAAGGCGACTAAGGAAATCAATTACCTGGAGACAGGCAGCAGCGTCTTCCTGAGATTCCAATGGCATACTGCGATCGCCAACCCGCCTGCCAAGCGTGGCGATTATGGCAAAACCCCTCATGGTTATGAAAACCACGAAGGAGGCCTATGTCCCACAGTGGGCGTCAAATGGCTGTTGATGAATGAGGAAACCTGAATGTTTGAGATGACGCTTGATATTGCCAATCTGCGCTATGCCCTGCAGTGGCCGTATAGAGGCGCCTAGTAACGAAAAAAAATCATGCATATCCAGGTCCAGCATTATAAAAAGTTGCTACTCCACGTGAAAGATGGTTGAAAGTTTTGGGTTGCTGCTTTTTTGTAGAATTTGACTGAGACAAAAAACCTTTCTGATGAAATTACATACTCGTACATAAAATACATAAAACCTTCAAGAAATATTTGATTGCTTCATGATTCTTCATTGCACATTAAAACATTTGTACGTAGGCGGGCTGAACACTAATGAATATTTGACCAGACCTGTGTTTCATTGATCACAATAGTCATATAAGTTTATAATTGCGGTTTAATACCGTAAAATACGAATGTCATTGAAAACTCATAACCTAGAGGTAGAAAGGTTAACTAAAAGGTTGATAGTGGAAAAAATGTAACCCTAGCCTTTAGCCTTCGTAAACAGCCTATTTGCGTCCTACTGCAGGGCACACATCTTCCCCCATTGGGCTTAATCACCACGCGTGCCCACCGCGGATTGGCAATTTCAACAGCTAAGGTACCTGAATACGTCAGACACCTGTGTTTTCCTTCAAGGTTAACAAGGTCTTATTGCTACTACAAATAAACGAATGTCCATGAGTCAGAAAACAAATTCATTGGTGCATACGGGGAGTCGAATCCCCGACCTCTCGGATGCAAGGCCAGCGTTCTAGCGTTGCGCTGCCACTGCTTTCGCCCTCGCTAAATACCAAACGCCAAGTCTATGCGAAATGTGTCTGGTACAGAACGAATGAGTGTAAGTTACACTAACTTACACCACTGCCTAGATTGGGCAGATCGACTGTGGCTTGGCGCCAGCCCAAGTCGCCGTGCCGACATCACACCAGCGTTTGAACACAGAAGATACAAAATAAATAATATTTATTGCAGAATACGGAAAATAGGAGAATAAGATACAGTTAGCATTGAGCCCTGCACTAAGAAACCCTTTATAATACTAAGCACGCAAGCTAAATTTGTGCTAAGCATGCAAATTAGTTACAAAACGAAAAAGTCTCGGAAATAAAACAAAACTTAACGCTAGGTGTTTGTGGGTGTGTATTTGTGTGTGTGTGTGTGTCTGTGTGTGTGTGTGTGTGTGTCTGTGTGTGTGTGTGTGTGTTGTGTGTTGTGTGTGTGTATGTGTGCACACACACACACATACACACACACACACACACACACACACACACACATAAGTAGCATACACACGAAGCTTTCCTTTACAGTTAGCGAGTGGCATTTCTAGTACATTTAGTATATTTTCGTAAATCCTGTCTAAACCAACTTTAACTCCCCCTCAAGGGTGTTTCAGTGAAATCGACCTTTTATAGATAAGACTTTGAAAAAACAAGTGGTACTTCATTGTTATGTATCGTACCTAAATAAAGTTGATAATGTGGTAGGTGTAATATTTTTCTGTGAAATAAATTAGTTGGCTCCACTTCCGATTTTTACTCATTTCTTCAAAGTCTGTCAAGATCGTAGCAAGTAACATAACATGGTCTCTGCCTACCCGGATGCAGGCATGAGTTTATGTAATGTAGTGCATTTGAAAGCAACTTCTGTGATTAGTCTGTGGCGCAGGGTTCGTGAACGAGGCCACTCTATGACCCGGTCACAGAGCTGGGCAATTAAAAAAGGTTCTATTTTATATCGAAGTTATTATAAAGGAGCAGATTATTTTTGGGGTTTATTCGCTGTAGTATTTTTATTTTACAACGCTTTGACACGTGACAGAGACGCGTTGGCGTAGGATCTTTATAAGTTTATACCACACCCACTCAGAAAGTGTCTCATTCATAAACTCGCTCGTTCATAAACGGGTTACAGTTACAAAAAAAATTAATTTCTTGTATGGGGCTACAAGTGTCTTTTTTTTTCGTTTTTTGCTCGATATTAATAACGGCAACAGGTAAACGCTTGAAATATTTAAAGAATATTTAGTTCTATGTTCGCTTAAAAAATAAATAATTAAAATAAAATAAATATTTAAGGGGCTCCCATACAACAAACGTGATTTTTTGCTGTTTTTTCTCAATCTTTGTGTCTAATGATGTATAGATAATGGTACGGAACCCTTCGTGTGTGCGTCCGACTCGCTTTACTCGTCCCGTTTTACTCGTTAACTTGTAAAGTCTACTTAGCCGTGTTAGTTTTCATTTTAAGTTCATTATTATGTCCACTACTACTGCCCTGAATTTTTTCACGTTTCTTCAATCAACTGTTTAGCTGGGAGAGGGAGGCAAGCCCTACTCTGACAAAAAAATTGCGCTTTGAATCTTAATATTTCGCAAACGGAACCCTGAATCGAAAAATGGTCTTCCTACACCCACAATATTTTTAAACGATTCAACAATATCCTACACTATGGTGTAGGCGAGAAAAAAATGGCATACCTAATTCAGGAGTAAGTACCTTAAAAAAATATTTTCGACATTTTATTTTACCGTTTTGTTAGCCTAATAAATATTTAGGTATATCTTCGAGTATGTCAAATTTCAGTTCTCTAGTTCAACGGACAGACGGACGGACATGACGTAACCATAAGGGTTCCATGTTGACTACAGAACCATAAAACCCAACAGACGTCTGTTAACAATAAATTTACCGAGTTTAAGTGTACGAGGAACCGTGGCGAAGTATTAATGTATCTCAGATAACATCTTAGATTTTAGTAACTAAAATTACTAGTATTTATAAACTCTACACCAGGACACATTATCACAAGCTTTAAATGTTAACCTATGGGATTCATCACCACTTTTTCCTCAGAACCATTGCCGAGACTCTACTTCCAATACCTATCATGATTCCAAATGCATACCTTTACCTAGAATCGATAATGCCACGAATAGTCGGTTAGATGTGAATACACCTAAAGGGCTGTTCACACGGGCGACTGCGACACATTAAAGTGACTATAATGTCACCGAACAGTAGTAGTTCATGTCTATTTTTATGTTCTCGGTTCAGTTACCTGACATCTTCATAGGCCTTAGCCTCCGTTGCGAATAATTTAAGTATTGCCTGACAGCTACACTTTTTGAAATGTCAGTAAAAGGTAATTCGGGAGCGACCGGTCAGATACAGGAGACGCAAATTAACATGCCAGATCGACCACGAGAGCTAAGCTTGCTGTGGGCAGATACGCCTATAGAGAACATGTTAGAAGAACCGCAATACGGTACTTGGCACTAGCGGACTAGCAGCTAATCTGTCATATGCTAGCGTCATCATCATCAGCCATTTGACGCCCACCGCAGGACATAGGCCTCCCTCATGGTTTTCCAAGCTTCCCGGTGTTGTGCTGCCCGCATCCAGCGACTAGGTCATCAGACAATACGGTGGGGGGGCTAATGTAATGTAACGAAATAAAATATTACAAACACGGACTGTAAACTATCCAGAGAGAGGCCATACTAGTATACGACATAGTCCCGCAACTATCGAAGTCACAACGACTTCTATGTTTGTAGATAAGCGATGTACAGATAGACCAGCAAAGCAGTAATTAAACATAAACATAAACATTTACATACAGGCACATACATTGCGTCTGGCCCCACACTAGGATACCCTGTGTCGTGGGAACCAGAAACAACGACGACATCACAAACATGTTAACATCCAAGACCTGGGGTATTTTTGTCCCCAGCCGGGATTCGAACCCAGGACCTGTCGCATGGTATGCAGATGCACTACCGCTGCGCCACGAGGTCGTCAATTGCATTGTGATTGTAATTTGTATCGCCACGACAATGCTGTGACGTCAGGCTTGCAGACAGCTAGATGACAGTGTGGCCTGATTGGTGGCGCTTGTGATTAAGATGACTATTCGACGGTAATCTATTTACAGAATTCATAATCTCCTTCAAGCGAACCCGAGTCACGTGGCGTGTTTTTTCATACCATTGGAGCCCAGAAGTGAATTCGTGTGTAGATTTGACGGCAATGAAATGAAATCGGCACGTTCGAGCAGTTGGCATTGTACTATAAATACTGTAATGCATTATCAGAATGTAGACCCTGAACGATCAAAACTCTAAGAATAAGAAGTTTTCTCGTAGAAAACGTTGAGATGTATGAGTTTTGTTGCATTTTCGTGCTCGTTTTTTTTTTGTCGCTGACAGACTGAAACTGCGCGTTATATCCGTAATATATCCGTGCTCGGCGAATTTTAATCTTTGTCGCTGTTGGAGTGGATTGTGTAAACAGGCCCTAACAGCGTCTGGCAGCCACCGGCGTGCAGTTGCTGAGGGCCCGCGATGACGTCACAGAAACGAGGTCGAACTTTCAAATGTGGAACGTATCGCGTTACGCCCAGTTACGTTCAAAACGGCCATTTTGGATCTAATCCAACATTTCCAGTTCCGTTGCTGTATTGCATTGCTTTGTATTCGCAAATTCCGTGTCCACTGCTGGGATTGCCGCAGGATTGATTGAGCTATTGTGATGCTGAAGGCTAGTGAAGGAGATACGTCATACTCACTAGAGGGGTATTCTGGCGGGGTAGATCGACTCGAAGCTGATCCGAAAATAAAACTGTACTTTACAAACTTAGGTACTTTATGTGCAACAGATAAGACAAATGAAACAATTAACATTTTAATTTTAAGGGGGGTCGGCATCGCGAAATAAGAGCCTGTTATTTTACAGTGATCGACAGTTTGTTCCTACCTGTTGGTTATCTACATTGATGGCAGTTGTGAAGGATTCACTACATTGAGCATTGTTTATAGTCAGCAACACGGCCACCTACTAACAGACTTTTTAAAAATAGAATAACAAAAACAAAATTTTATGTGTAAAAAAAAATACGCATGGTCACTTTACCTATTTTCAGGTCACTTCGAATTCATTCACAGTTTTTGAGAGGAGTTTCACGGTGTCTCAGCTACTCACATACCTCAGCGCTTCAAATCTCCGATTCGCGGTGGGCACGCGTAGTGATTAAGCCCATACTCTCTACCTGAGAGAAGGCCTGTGCCCTACATTGGGACGTATATAGGCTGCTTATATATATATATATATATACTGTGCGTAGCCGAGTTTTAATCTGTGGGTTCATCGACTTTGCAATGTATATCGAATTGTCATAGTAAAGCATGAATTGTAGTTTGATGAAACAGGCCTCTGCCATCTAGTTTGAGTGCATCATTTCGGACAGTACTAAATCAAATTGGATGCCATAAGTCCTCCTATACAAAGCCGAATTAGAAGGTTATGATCGGATCCCTTGTTGCGATTCTCCACGCAAATACATACCGTATTGTTACGTATTTTAGGGCGAAATTGGGTCGAAGCTCAACAAGTTATAGAGACATATTTCGTACGTGCATAAGTGGCTCTGGGGTTTTAGTGATATTAGGAGAGAAGTGTGAAGGTCTCAGCCGATATAGTACATCCGGAGAGTTAGGGCAGCGAATGCGGGATGCGGGTTCGAATTCCTAGCCGGTTACTGAAGAAAATAGTTGAAAAGATCAACTTTTACTATGGTGAAAACTTTATACAACTTTAGACTGCCTCGTTGGTCTAGCCGTTAAGGCGCTTAGCTACTAAAACGGAGGACGTGGGTATGATTCCCTCTGGGGGACCGCCGTACATTTGTACAAATGACCTCAGTATAACTGTATTTTCATATTTGTAATGCCCTTGTCTAGTTACCATAGCACAGGGTATCCTAGTTTGGAACCATGTCAAGTGATTGTATTGTGTGGAAGGTATTATAAAACAAAATGGTGAAAACTAAAATACCATACTAACTTTACCCCCTATGGCATTGAAATTTATTTAACAGTTGATATTTAAAACCCTATTTAGAGGCTAAAAATTCCACCCATGCCGGGACTTGAACCCGCGACCTCTGGCTAACCGTACGAGGTTGTCCTCAGCACAGGTTAGTGCAACAAAAAAAAATAGTTGATATTTATTTTGCGATTACGAAGTAATGTCATGTAGAACCCCCCATGTTTGGATAGTTATAAATATTTTGCTACATCCTGTAGATAGAGCTAGAGCTTTTCTATTTTATAAAAAGAATCCATTAATTGTGAAACTAACAACTTTGACGTTCATTAAGTAAACATTCTGTTTTTACAATGAATAAAAATATTTGAATTGAATTGAATTGAATTGAAATTACTACGTTTATGCGGACTAAATAATTTTATTTCATTTATTTTATTTTTTTCTTTTGCGTTCTATAGGTAATTCACATTTCTAAAGTACTTTCAACTATTCAATGTGAAGAAGTTTTAATATAATTATAAAACTTTGCGAGTAGGCACAGAAACTAATGATAGTGACGTTACTCAAGGAGATAATTATAATCGTTACGTTTGCCAAATGTAAAACTATAATCCCGTCATTAAAGCAGATTATCTCATCTTAAACTGTCTACAGCTAGTTTTAGTTGGATTTATGACAGTAAAATATAAAGAGGCAAAAATCCAGGGATAAGCAAATGTACAGCCGATTGAGAGGGTTGCCAGCCATATAAATATATCTATGGATAGATATCCAAATGTCATGGTGAAAGACATTTTTGCGCTTAGTCACTCGATTGACCTTACTCCTGGATAAACAAATAGTACTGTCAGATAACATTGGTGCGAGCTGCTCTAAGAGAAAACGAAGAGAAAATTTCCATATTGATAGACTAACCTTGTCTTCAGATTTCCTCCAGATATTTCTGAAGAAAACATCGTTAGCGAGCATCTGTAATACATGGTTTGGACATGTGGAGAGGATGAAGGATCAAAAAAGATTGACAAAACAAATATATCGAGCGAATGTGGATGGAAGGGTCGGTAAGGGACGACCCAGACGGACATACTTTGACCAAATAGAGGATGTATTAACAAAGGGCCAGATAAAAAGTACCCGAAACCGGCGTGCGTGCATGCAACGACTAATGAGTGTTGAGGAAGCGAAAGAGATCTGTCAGGATCGTAGCAAGTGGCAGTCCCTGGTCTCTGCCTACCCCTCTGGGATACAGGCGTGAGTTTATGTTATGTTATGTTTAATACATAACATACAAAATCAGCTCTATGAATGCATTATCCAGCTACAACTGTGTAAAATTCACTGGTAATATTGCCAGAAGAGTCCGACCCGGTTTCACAGAGCTTAATCATAAGATAAGATTATTATTTATTCCTCATAGTGACTAGAGATGGAGCCAGCGACTCATTTTATCTTCGTATGTAAAATGTTCACTAGCACTTTATATCTCTTTTGATGACAATTTATAAGCTGAACAACGCATTCAGGCAGCCCAACAATCCGCTAATGTCCCATCGACGTGTCGGTGAAGTTGCCTCGTAAACGAGCGCAGTTTTATCAGCAGAACGCCAATAGCGCGAGTTCCAGACAAACTAGCTATTACTCTGACATCGGGACGACTTCGTTGGTCTGTTCCGCGGTGACTCTGAAATTTGGATCTGCATTATTATTAATATTGTAGGTATTTATGCTGACTTCAAAAACTATTTTCAACGAGCTGCGCTTGTGACCTCCTTCGCGTATGGCTCAGATAAAAATAATGTGGTTGCTTTTCGGTCCATGCAAGAAAAAAACGTTAATGTTGCCGCGTGTGAGACCGAAACCAACGACCACGCTTTCACGTTAATTTTTTTTAAGCCCATATACGTCCCACTGCAGAGTACAGGCTTTCTCTCAGAGAGAAAATATGGGCTCCATCCACCGTGGATTTGCAATTTGAGAGCGATCACTTCACCTATCTAGTGTAGGTAGATAGACGCTGTATAAATGGAATTTAAAGTAGATGTTTTTTTTGTAGCCTGTATACGTCCTATTGTAGGGCACAGGCATCTCAAAGTGAGTATGGGCTTAATTACCACGCGTTCCCACTGCGGATTGGAAATTTCAAGCGCTGAGATCTGTGAACACCTCAAACACTCAAGTTTCCTCATGATGTTTTCCTTCACAGTTAACGAGTGGCATTGCTACTGCAACTTCACAAATGTAATTAAGAAACTAAGTTATTGGTACATGCTGGGATTCCAACCCACTACCTCCTGAATGTGAGGCCGGCGTTCTACCGCTGCGCTACCACCGCTACTTAATAACATTATTTACAGGTTACAAAACACATCCTTTGTCAATATTGCATCGTTCTACCATTAATCGTTTGGGCTGAGCATTGATTGGAATATAACAGTATAATGTGAAATATTTTCGACCATCTTTTTTACAAAACCAAGAGAAATGTTTAACCAACGTGACGTTGACGGTTAGTTACGGTTAGTTCCGTAACTCAAAGGGGAAAAAACTGAGCTCTTATAGAATTAATTTGTTGTGCGTGTGCCCGACCTTCCCGCCTAACACACACATACATAACACACTCTTAATACACTTTTTCTCTGAAGAGGATAGAGCTATCAAATTGAAATTAATACCAAATAGAGAGTTTTAATAACAAACGCAAGAATTTTGGTCTCACAGAACAAGGGAAAGCAAATATCCGAAACTTGTTGATTTGTCGTTTATAAAAATAATTCATAAACTTCAACGGTCCCTACTAACACGACAAGGTCGGATCCAAAACCAGGATACCCTGCAATATTGTGATGCTCTATCTAGTTACCACACTACAAAGTATCTTGGTTTTGGGCATGACAAATTTGTAAATTCGAACGCGTGTGTTGTTAAACAGGCTAAGGTAACCCGCATTAAACCTCATTTTACACAATCACTCAGGCGTTTTTCCCATTGGCAACGCATCCTACCGCGGTGTGCGGAGCGGCGAATAATTGGCTATGTAGGCGACGGCGGATTCGCGTCACCTGGCGGTTTGATCCACTTCTCCGCGCGGAGTGGCGGTTCGATCCGCTTCTCCGCGCGGAGTGACGGTTTACGACGGCCCCGCGGCAAATATTCACTTCGCAGTCGACCATCGTGGAAAATGGTTAATACCAAACTTTTTCACTATGCTACAGTTACTTTATCAACTTGTTTTTTATATACTCGAATTAGGAGACTATTTACGATCGAGATATATAAATCAATCGTCCTTTATGCATAAAAACACGCGCAGTACTGCGGATCCATTGTGTTACCCCGCCGTACGCCCCGCGCTTCCACGCGGTTTACGCCTGGGACATCACCCGCGTCAGCAAAGTGATGTCCTAGGCGTATTTTCTACAGATACCGAAATACTTGCATACAATTTAAAAATCCGCGGCACCGTGCTATCCGTGCACCGTGCGACGAAGCGCGGTGTAGTGTGATAATCGTCTTAGCTAGAAAAAAAAGTTGGTAAACCTATTATAAATTAGGCATTGCATGTTTGTTTACTGACCTAAAACAGTTTTAATAACGGGCACGCGAGTTTTGACTGGTAATCTAATCACGGAGCCCAATAACTTTATTACTATGTGGCCTGGATTTCTGTGACACAAACTGCGCCCTTTCCTATAAATAAGCCTTCGATAGATAAGCGTGTAATGTCAAATATCCGTTCCAATATTGACAGGTCAGATATAGGAAAGAGCCCTCAAACGAATTGTGTGAAAACTTATACAGGGTGTGTAAAATTATCCACCCATCCTCCATTGAATAATTATGGTTTTACTTATCAATACAAATTAAATGTTTTTAATTAATTTTACAATTGAGAAAGGAATGTTGCGTTGGTTTGGACATGTGGAGAGGATGAAGGAAGAAAAATGGACGAAACAAATATATTGAGCGAATGTGGGTTGAAGGGCCTGTAAGGGACGACCCAGACGGACATACTTCGACCAAATAGGGGATGTATTACCAAAGAACAAGATAAAAAGTACCCGAAACCGGCGTGCGTGCATGCAACGACTAATGAATGTTGGAAGAAGCGAAAGTGATCTGTCAGGATCGTAGCAATTGGCAGTCCCTGGTCTCTGCCTACCCCTCTGGGATGCAGGCATGAGTTTGTGTATAGGTATATATGTCTGAACTTTAATAAGTCTCGATAATGGTAATAACTATTTTAACTCTTTTTTGGCAAAAAATGCATTAAATTGCTAAGTGTTTGGCCCCAGATTGTAGGCAGTAAGTGGTTCTAAAAATGTCAATTACTGTAATTAAGATTGAAGATTATTGAATTTTATTTGACTTTGTATGTAAAAAATCTTGTTGAAAAATGTATGTAATTAATTTTTCAACAAGATTTTTGTAAAGATGAAGAAACAATTCGACCATTCGCAATACCAAGATCAAGATGAGAGAAGCATCGCGGAAGTGTCTGACTTTTGCTTAACTTTATTTCTCCGCCCCTAGATCGATCTCGACTGAGCCCGGCCGGCGGCCTCGCCGAGGCCCACTCGAGCTCTTGTTTAGACCTAGTTTCTGTACATTAGACAATGATTTGGGCCGAAACTTTTGGTACAGTCGATAATACTTGTCATGTACTTTTTATCATTTATGGTGGGCAATCATCATCATCATCACCATCAGCCATTTACCGCCCACTGTAGGATATGTCTTGTATGGTTTTCCAAGCTTCCCGGTCTTGTGCTGCCCGAATCCAGTGACTCCCTGGCACCGTAACCAAGTCGTCAGACCATCTAGGTGGGGCTGCCCACGCTGCCTCGTCCAGTCCTCGGTCGCCAGTATGCAATAAAGAATAAAGAGTACTAATGTCCTATATCTGTAATGTCCTATGTCTTATTGCTTACGCAATGAAGAGAGATATAGGACCAGTTTCTGAATTGAGAATTTCGCTTAGTAAATAGTTAACTGTAGTGCTGTCTCTTCGAATTTTTCAGAAAAGAGCGAGACAGAACGTTGCTTAAGTATTTGCTCAGTGAAATTCAGAAACCGGCCCATGCACTAATCTAAACTAATCTAACTTAACTAATAAACTTTGTATTGGCAAACGCGATGAACTACGACGAACTCTCGCGTTAGTGTCAAAGAAAAGTGTAGTCCAATTCTCAGATGCTTCTCCTGAGGTCCGATCGATAGAACAACCTCACTTGCCACTTCTGCTTCAAAATCTCCTGTTTCTCGTACACAAACAATATTTTAATGTACTATTAACAGCTGTCAACTGGCCAAAGTGCATACGAAAAAAAAAACAACTGACAGTAGATTAACAGAGTGAACGAGAAACCGGGCGTCAACCCCTAGCTTCATCCACCGAGTCTGAGAACAAATCCCCCGCCAACTCGCACCCAAACTCAACGCCACAAACTACTCGCAGCGTTCATTAACGACAATATTCGCCCATTATTCCGGAACACCAGCTCCGGGAGAGTTGCGTTGTGAACTGTCGCGAACTTGATTAACATGGCCGCCGAGAGCTAAGTTCGCTCCTCGAGCGTTTGAAGGGGTTGGTTATCGATAGTATAAGATTGGCGAGTATCTTTATTTTCTTCGTCGGTCCTGTAAGTCCTGGGAAATCTTAGGGCCTCAACCACAGATTTCCACTTCTGACGGTGGTTCGCGGCAGCTTCCGATTCAAGCCGACTGGTCCCGATAGGCAGGCGAGTGTTGATAATTTAAAAACCCGGCCAAGTCGGATTCGTGCACGGAGAGTTCCGTACTATTATCTATGCAACATTAGACACAAAGATCGTGAAAAAGCGGCAAAAAATCACGTTTGTTGTATAGGAGCCCCCCTTAAATATTTATTTTATTTTAATTATTTATTTTTAAAACAAATGTACAATTAAATATTCTGTAAATATTTCAAGCGTCTACCTGTTGCCGTTATTAATCATCATCATCAGCCCTTTGACGCCCACTGCAGGACATAGGCCTCCCTCGTGGTTTTCATAACCATGAGGGGTTTTGCCATAATCACCACACTTGGCAGGCGGGTTGGCGATCGCAGTATGTGGTTGGAATCTCAGGAGGAAGCTGCTGCCCGTCTCCTGGTAATTTATTTCCTTAGCCGCCTTCTACGACATCCACGGAAGGAAATGGAATGACGCTATTCTTAATCCGGCTCCACACGTTATTAATATCGAGCAAAAACTGGCTAAAAAATTACGTTCGTTGTATGGGAGCCCCCCTTAAATATTTATTTTATTCTGTTTTTAACATTTTTTGTTATAGCGGCAACAGAAATACATCATCTGTGAAAATGTCAACTGCCTTGCTATCACGTTTCAGGAGATACAGCCTGGTGACAGACAGACGGACGGATGGGCGGACAGACGGACAGACGGGCGGACAGACTGACAGACGGACGGATGGATGGACAGATGGATGGACGGATGGACGGACGGACGGACGGACGGACGGACGGGCGGACGGACAGACAGACGGACAGTGAAGTCTTAGTAATAGGGTCCCGTTTGGCACCCTTCGGGTACGGAACCCTAAAAACTGTCGGCAGCTGTGGTCTTCCTTTAAGAGTAAGGGCCGGCTTTAGGGATGGAATGGGGTATGCCATCGTCGTGAAAGGATTTGCTAATCGGCACCCAGCAGCTCGATCGTTCTTGGCCTGCGGTGCACCAGATGTACCAGGCTCAGTAGGTACGTCACGGGATTCTCGTAGACGGATATTTATATTACCACACCTTGGTACCTTTTTGCTCAAGTGATTGCATTGTGTGGAAGCTATTATTATTATTATTAAAATTATTACCTCTGAATAATTCAGAATAGTAATGATAACTTATTTAAGTACATAATTTGCCCTAGACCCAAACTAGGATACCCTGCGATGTGGTATCTGTGCAGGAAGATCACAAACATTGAAATAGACCCAGACTGAAGCCATTTGTGCAAATCGAGTACGGCGGCTTCCAGTGGGAATCCAACCCACGACCTCTGGTATAGTAGTCAAGCGCGTTGACCGCTGGACCAACGTGGCAGTTGATTCAGAAGTTCTATCGATGTCGCTGAGACTATTTTAATCGGCCAGCAATTTCAAATGTCACAGCATGTTTGCTGTAGCGGGCAGAGAGCCGAGTTCCAAGCTAGTTAGTTCCAGGACGCCAGTTGTTACTTAGTTAAGTCTGCTCATCTTTAAGTACACTTGCAAAAGTCTTAACATTGCTTTCAGCTCGGTTGGCCCCTAGACATACAATGGGGTGAAGTATAGAGCAGCGGTTCTTAAACTTTTAGGGCCCTCCAATAGATGTTATCAACTGTTTATACGTCCTTACGTGCTACGAGCGGAGATTAAATTTTGTTAAACTAGGTGTATTATTAATTATAGATGAACACATCATGCGCTGGATGCAGGCCGCTTCCAACCGGTCTTTTTGGAAATCCATGGAGGAGGCCTATGTCCAGCAGTGGACTTCTTGTGGCTGAATGATGATGATGATGATGACATCATGCATAACAAAAGTAATTTTAAATCACTATAATTTGTGTAATGTTAAAGTGCACGTCTAGTGTACTATTTTCTACTATGATATACTAGAATATTATTAACTTACGAGTATCTTATTTCACTTCACTTCAAGCTTCAAGCTTCCGAAGGTACCGCGACTGTGACATTGCATTAAACCACTCAGACGCTGCAGTGCCTGGGACATTGCATTTTAGATGGAGTAGGCTTGCGCAGCACCTATACCATCCTGATAGCTTAGTCGGCCTAGCCTACAGGAATGACAAGTCAATACGTGCGGACCCAACCAAGCTGCGGGTTTCCTCACGATGTTTTCCTTCACCGTTAGCGTGTGGTATTTCTACTACATATTCGCAGATGTACGTAACTTTGACAATAAACAAAGTCATAGGTACATGCCCGAGCTGGAAATCGAACCTGGGTCACCCGCTTTCGAGTCCATTGTTTTACCCACTAGGCTACCGCCGCTTTTTGTAAATAAGAGCGTTTATCTCTTTATCTTCAGTTCTGTGGAATAGGCCCCTGACAACTTTTGATAGCCTTTAAACGTACGAGAAACCGGAATTAGAGAATTGTCCCCCTGGGTTTATGTAGAGTTTCCTGCAGGTCGAAAAATAGTGGAAAATACTGTACAGTCGACAGCACATTAACCTTTACACGCATGATCTCTACTCAGTTACGTTACGGGTGACTTTGCGACAAAAATTTGTAAGTCGAGTTTCGAATGTACACAATTTCTCAGGTGCCTTTGTCACGTTAGCATGCGTGATGTGAATACTTTGCTTTTAGACCTAAACGGTATAGCCCTTCTGCGCACGACTTAAGGCTCAAATTAGCAGGTTTTTCCGCACTCTTTTGTTCTGACGCAATGCAGTAATCGGGTTTGACAGAATTTTTAATGGGCTAAATAGAAATTGCTTGAATGTTTTAGGGTAAAAAAGTCTTTTCCTACATGCTCTTGTAATCGATTTGTTAACGTCCAGGTGTAGTTTATAGGTAGATACTTTAAAAATATTTATTTCACAAACATTAATACGATCTGGAAGTCCCTTAAGTGAACAAAAAGTATAAATTATCGGTGATCTAGTAGTTTTCTACACATATTTTCGACGTATCGGGTAGCAATTCATCATCAACATCATCATCAGCCATTTGACGCCCACTGCAGGACATAGGCCTCCTTCGTGATTTTCATAAGCATGAAGAAGAAGAAGAAGAAAGACATTTATTATACCAACAAGATGAGGGGTTTTGCCATAATCGCCACGCTTGGCAAGCGGGTTGGCGATCGCAGTATGCGGTTGGAATCTCAGGAAGCCGCTGCCCGTCTCCTGGTAATTGATTTCCTTAGTCGCCTTCTACGACATCCACGGAAGGAAATGGGGTGACGCTATTCTTAATCCGGCGCCACACGGAACACAATTAAGTCCTTCTATTTTCAGAAACCAATCAACGTAAAAAAGTTCCACTCAACAAACACCAGCCTTGCCTTGGCCCCAAACTGGGATACTCCGTGACATGGTATCCAGGCAAAGACAACACAAAATTGAAAATACACATTGACTGAGGCCATTTGTACAGATCAAATACGGCGGCTTCTAGTAGGAATCGAACCCACGATCTCTGTCTCGCTTTAGACCAACGGGGTAGTCAGTCAAAACCCCGAACAAAATGTTATGTTAACCTTTGTCAGGATTACGGCAATTAAATAAAACCATGTATCTGCCTACCCCTCAGGGAAAGAGGCGTGACGTTATATTGTAAGCTTACCTTAAAAATATATAAATTATTTTCGCGCCCGAAACGGGGGTAGATTAAAAATTAATTAACTAAGTACGTCGGCACCTATAACGGGGTCTTAGGGGCCCCTAAATGGTCAATAAAGGCCGGTAGGATGCTCACCCAGGAAATAATTATGAGGTTCCCGGAAAAATGGAACAAAAATTACTTTGTGAATAAATTTTTTGCTTGATTTTCTGTTTTGATTAGAGTTTCTATAAAAGAGGGAAGTTCATAAAAGAAGTAGGTGTAGTATGATTATCAAGGTAAATCCCCCATTGCACCACCATGCAGTGGTCCAGTATGACCAAAAAGTGTCGAACAATCACACGTAAAGTTGTGACATGTCATCTTTGTTTTTAAAGTGAATACAATTATATTCTTTTTGTTGCAATTTTAAAAACCTATTTAGAGGCTAAACATTCCACCCAAGCCAGGAATTGAACCCGCGACCTCTGGCTCACCGTGCCAGCGCTCTCCCAACTGAGCTAATGGGCAAGTGCAGGCATCAGTGAAACTTCGAGCCTCCTTACAAACTTCTCTGTATTACGTACAGGCAGCGACATCTGGCCGAAGCAATTTACATCACTTGCATACAATTTTAAATTTTTTTTTTAACTAGGACTGTTTACATTACACTTGACCCCAGTGACGCCTGATGGTAACCGAAGACGGGGTCTATGATGTTACGTGCTTACCTGTTAAATGCCGATTGACTCTAGTTTTAAAGACATCTCTCTGGAAAAACATACGACGGCAACGCGTTCCACATGTTTACCGTTCTTAGTATAAAATAATTTATTAAGGTACCTGCCCTGTTAGGGCTTTAACATTCTCCTCTACCCCATGGTGTGGGATATCGTTAAGTAATTTGTAAACGATTTTTTTACGATTTCAAAATCACGCTGTAGAACCTACTACAGGTTGGAGTTACTAGACATATGAACTATCTAGCATGACCAATTGAAGTTAGTAATAGGGGTTAAAGTATGAAATTGCCGTTTTATTGCAATAGGTTCTTTGAATTGACATAGAATCTTCATGGTTTGAGGTTTTCGAATGAAACTTTTTTCAAATGGTTTCTATGTTGTTCTTTTTTTAAAAAATGTGAAACATTTGAATATCGACTTTCAATTGTTTTTGTTATTCAATTTAGACAAGAAAGATGGATACTGCGAAAATTCGAGTGATTTTTGAATACGAGTTCCGACGCGGAACTAACGCGGCAGAAACAGCCCGCAATATCAATGCTGCGTTTGGAGAGGGGTCTACTAATGAACGCACCGTGCGATTTTGGTTTAAACGCTTTCGTGATGGAAATTTCAACTTAAAGAACGAGCCACGAGGAAGACCGCCCACACAGGTGAATAACGATGAATTAAGAGAGATGGTGGAAGCCGACCCTAGTCAAACTACCCAGGAATTAGCGGCATGGTTTAACGTTACCTTACCCACAATATTGACTCACTTGCGTCAAATCAATAAAATAAAAAAATACGAAAAATGGCTGCCTCATGATTTCACTGATCTGCAGAAAGAATCGCGTGTTAAAACTTGTGTTGCCTTGTTGAACCGGTACAGAAATGAAGGAATATTGGATCGAATTGTAACATGTGATGAAAAGTGGATTCTTTATGATAACCGGAAAAGAAAAATGCAATGGCTGACCCCAGGTCAAATGCCACAACAGTGTCCTAAAGCAAAACTTACCAATAAAAAGGTAATGGTAACTGTTTGGTGGTCTCAGCATGGTGTTATTCACTATAGTTTTCTCCGATCTGGTCAAGCAATAACGGCAGATGTCTATTGTGCCGAACTCCGAACCATGTTGACAAAACTAGCAGTAAAACAGCCCCGACTCATGAATCGATCTTCACCATTATTGCTCCACGACAACGCGAGACCTCACACAGCACGAGAAACCATTTTGACCCTTCAGGAACTGCAGTTAGAAACCATTCGTCATCCTCCGTATTCACCAGACCTTGCTCCAACGGACTACCATTTTTTTCGTGATTTGGACAATTATCTACGTGACAAGAAGTTTTCTTCCCAGGAGGCAGTACAAAATGCTTTCACACAGTTTGTGCAGTCTAGATCGTCGGTGTTCTATCGCAAAGGCATTAATGACCTTCCCATTAGATGGCAGCAATGTATAGATAATAATGGCAACTATTTTGATTAAATAAATTTGTTAAAAATTAAAAAAATAAACAATTTAGATTTTCAGTACAAATCGGCAATTTCATACTTTAACCCCTGATATTACATAATGACAATGAGTACTGCATAAAAAATCTAGACAGCTGCCGTTGGAGGAGTTCCCGAGATGCTGGCAGCATTGCCCCTCTGAATGGCCAGGCTGACGCGGCTGACCGGAGGCTCGCCGGAGGGCTGTCGCATACCTCGGGAGAATAACTAATAATATAAACTGATACTAATAAATATAAATCAGTACTAATAAAACCAGAATAAGTCTGGCCATCCAAAGGGGCATTGCCCATGTTGCCATCATCCTGGGCTCCCTGCTGCGGGACATCGACCTGGAGCAAGTTTTTTACCTGTAAATACGATTGTATGTATGCTTAATTAGAAATTATATTTATTAGTATTATAGTTTATATTGTTAGTTGCAAAGTTATTATTAATCAATTTCTATTTAAATGTGAACAAAATGTTACTCTAATAATAAAAAAAAACATAATTATGAGTTTTGGCTTTTTCATTTAATTCTAAACGTTTCCCAAAAAGGGTGTAGATGCATAAAAACATTATTTACGAGATAACATGAATATTGATAAAACGTGCAAGTTGTGACGTCATAGTTTCAGTCCGATTTGTATGGCGCGTTGTGGTACCACGTGACTAAAATGACTTTTCGACACATTATGAAAAGTATTAGTCGTAGAGAAAAAAATAAACACGTTTATTTATGGATTCACCGGTTATATAAAAAAAAATTGTGCTAGTTCTCCACTCAAGAGACTATTAATTCCATGCTCATACCTACGCCTGTGTTTTTTAAGGGGAAGTCGCTTGCGTCGTCTGTCGACACAGGGTTTTGACTGTGACGGTTGAATTTCACCACCCTGACTCACCTCTTTCTATCTCTTTTCCCAAAGCACTTGAAACCATTGTTTATTTATACGTACATTATATAAACTCACGCCTATACTCCGGAGGGGTAGGCAGAGACCAGGGTTTGCCACTTGTCACGATCCTTGCAAACCTCTTTCTATCTCTTTTCCCGATGTACTTAAAACCATTGTTTATTTTTACGTATATTACATAAACTCACGGCTATATCCCCGAGGGGTAGGCAAAGACCAGGGTTGGCCACTTGCCACGACCCTGACGAACCTATTTCGCTCCATCAGCATTCACTAGTCGCTGCATGCGCGCGCGCCGGTTTCGGGTACTTTTATCTTTCTAAACATTGGGGATGTTTAGAAAGATATGGTCGACGTATGTCTCGAGATAAAGGTATATAACGAATGTGTGCTGCCAGTGATGACTTATGGATGTGAGACCTAGTAGCTATGGGCCTCATAATAAGGCTCAAGGTCACCAAACGAGCAATTGAGAGAGTTATGTTAGAATTTTCACTGCGTGATCGAATCAGGAATGAGCAGATCCGCAGAAGAACCCGAGTTACTAATATAGCTCGTAGAATTGCTCAGTTAAAGTGACCGTGGACGGGGCACATAGCTCGGAGCACTGATGGCCGATGCGGCAGAAAACCTGGCGACTGCGAACCGGATGACGCAGCGTGGGCAGGCCCCCCACCAAATGGTCCGACCTGGTTACGGTGGCAGGAAGTCGCTGGATGCAGGCGGCACAAGACCGGGCTTGCTTGGAAAACCATGAGGGAGGCCTATGTCCTGCAGTGAGCGTCAAACGGCTGATAATGATGAACCATCTAGTCGCTTAATCAATACGGCAGTAATGCACACCTGGACTACACCTCCAAAGCGCATCTATTAAGGGACGTCCTAGGCGGACATCATCCGCCTAGGAGGTCCCTTACCGGTCCCTCCACCCCCATTAGCTCGATATATCTAATATATAAAAATATCGTGCCACAGTGTTTGTTATTGAACTCCTCCAAAACGGCTTCACCGATTTTTATGATTTTTTTTGTGTATATTTGGTAGGTCTGAGAATAGGTCGTAGACTAATTAATACGTCAAAATAACGTTTGCCCAGTCAGCTAGTTTCCTTATAATAAATATTTACAGATACTGAATAATCTACCGGCTCTTTGGTAAAGCTACTTTCAGTGGCACGCCCTATCTTCGTTCTCTTTCGGCTGAGAGATATAATGTCAGCCCCTTAACAGCGCTCTGTTAACATATGCATAGAAGTGGAATTGGAAACCAATTGAGAGGCGCGCCCTCGAAGCATTCAATACATTCTGCTCTTCCCTTGTATCATACATAGCCTCGCCTCTCGTGATTTTTATACGCAGTAGCTGTAGAAATAGCGAGCAATCTTTTTTTCTGGAAAATAAAGATACATCCTGTATAAAATTTGGAAATAACACTGTTACAAAATGGGAATGGGAGCTCTGCTCGTCAATTCGGACAACTTTAGCTTACGTTGCTTTTGCTTTAGTAACCTTTACTTTTCCCCATAGTAAAACCTAAAAAGAACACTATATTTTACATACATAAACTCACGCCTGTATCCCAGAGAGGTAGGCAGAGACCAAGGACTGCCACTTGCTACGATCTTGACAGATCACTTTCGCTTCCCCAACATTCATTAGTCGTTGCATGCACCCACGCCGGTTTCGGGTACTTTTTATCTTGCCCTTTGCTAAGGGGATCCTATTTGGTCGAACTTTATTTTAAAATTTCATCATTCAGCCACAAGAAGTCCACTGCTGGTCATAGGCCTCCTCCATGGATTTCCAAAAAGACCGGTTGGAAGCGGCCTGCATCCAGCGTCTTCCTGCCACTTGGATGAGGTCGTCTGTCCATCTTGTGGCTGGTCGGCCTACGCTGCGCTTGCCGATATATTGTCTCCATTCGTGGCTGAATGATGATGATGATATTTTATAATTTAAAAAAGGATTTGTTACAATCTGCATATCCAAATTAAATTAACCAAAGACTAAAGTTTCAAACTCGATCTGCTGTCAAATGTTTAATAGATATTAATAATATAGAACATTACATAAACTCACGCCTGTATCCAGACCCGGTAGGGGTTTGCCACTTGCCAGGATTCTGGGAAATCTGTTTAAAAGCGAAATAGGTTTGTCAGGGTCGTGGCAAACCCTGGTCTCAGCCTACCTCTCCTGGTATAGGTATGTATTTAGACACTGAATACCTTCGATTTTAGAAGAGGTCGATCTTTATTTACATATCTAACTAGGTCCTCTCCTCACAAGTATCCATGATATCTAATATATAAAAATCTCGTGTCACAGTGTTTGTTATCGAACTCCTCCGAAACGGCTTCACCGATTTTTATTAATTTTTTGTGTAGGTATATTTGGTGGGTCTGGGAATAGGTCGTAGGCTAATTAATATGGCAAAACAACGTTTGCCAGCGTGGTTACCTGGCTAACAAATTACACTGACGCGTGGACGGATAGAATAATAACAAGTATAGATACTTTTTTTACACTAATATTATAAAGTGGAAAAGTTTGTAAGTGTATATTTTTTTATGTCCCCCCCCCCCTACATAACATACATAATCTCCGAAAATACTTAAGGCTGGGTTCTGCGGACACACGGATTTGTGTGGGACTTACTGGGAAAATCCATTGAAAATTACGTTGATGAAACGCAGATAAAACCCCGTCTTTCTACAGAATCCTACACTGCGCGTGGCCCGACCGGTTTGGCCGGTTTTTTACGATAGAGCAAAAGTAATTTCATGTGCGGGGGTTTTTTTTGTTATATTTATTTTGACGTAAAACGTGTTTCATTTCGGTAGTAGGGGGTCACTTTACGGTTCAAGAGAAAAAAGCTTTTATATTTCAGACAGACAGACACATATCGTAGGTACGTCAGTAGGATCCTATTCTTTCGAGTACGGCGCCTCGAATTTACTTTCTATCTTCGCTGTCAAAGGTACACTATTCTAACGACGACAACCTCACCTAACTACGTTCACGTCGAGCGCAATGATTGCGCAGTGTTTACCTAACTTCACTCCACTGGACAACTGGACCGGGCACGGTCTAAGATAGAGGAACTATTGTTTGCCTCTAGGTATGTAGGTCTTTTGTCGCCACGTGAGCTTGGTGAAGAAGAACAGCGTGAGAAAAAATGAGTATCTGAAATGGTCACAACCTTATAATCGCCAATCCGCGTTTTACACTTGTCTTTTTAGGGCTCCGTAGTCAACAAGGAACCGTTATAGTTTCGCGATGTCCGTCCGTCCGGCTGTCTGTCTGTCTGTCCGCGGCTTAGCACAGAGATGAGAAGTACTAGAAAGCTAAAATTTGGTATGGATATACATAATAATCACGCCAACAAAACGGTAGGAGAAAACTTTTTTTTTTTACCTAAATTAGGGATGCAATATTTTTTCTCGCCTTCACCACAGTGTGGGGTGTCGTTAGATTGGTCGTCTAAAAATATTGTGAGTATAGAAAATAATACATTGTTCACAGAGAGGAGAAAGTGACCGATTACCGTCGAGGGTGTCGTTTGAAGCCCGAGCCGTAGGCGAGGGCTTTAAAACACCCAAGATCGGGAATCGCAGTTTCTCTCGAGTGATACATAGTGCTTTATACTACACCTGCTTGATAGTTTTATTTTACTTTCTACGAAAACTGAATCCTCAAACAACACACAAATTGGAAATGGCGCCAATGGCGTCTGCAGTTTTCACATGTTCTTTTTTCAAATTGTTTATCCTGCCGCCGCAGGGTCGCACTGCCAGCCCGACACCATCCAACACACAGCTAGTGGCCAGTGTCATTTTGCGAACTTGGAGATAAAAACTCACTGTAAAAACTTTTTGGCTTTTGATATTTAGGTTACCGGCGCATAGTCTTACCCAAAATTAAAAAAGAAAAACCACGTAAGAAATGGATTTTCATACACTTTTCTCTCCCGCTCAGATGCGTTTTCTCCCCGTATACTTGTTCGATATGCAATGACGTACTTTCTACCGTAAATTTGATAAAGTATCAAGGTACTTTCCAAGCAGGTGTAGTATAAAAACTATTTTTCAATTTAGGATTCCGTTTGCGATATTAAGCTTTAAAGCGCAATTTTTTGTCCGAGTAAGGCATCCTTCCCCTCCTCTCCTGGCTAAATGATTGAGTGTAGAAACGTGAAAAAAATCAGGGCAGCCGCACATATAAGAACTTGAAAGGAAAACTATCACGGCTAAGCAGGCTTTACAGGTAAACGAGTAATAGGCGACCGACTCATCAAAGGAAAACTTCGTACAAAATCAATTGAAAATTACGTCGATGAAGTTGTTAGTTCTGTAAAGCAGATAAAACCCGCTCTTTCTACGGGACCCGGGTGTCAGCGCGGATTGGCGATTTCAAGCGCTGAGGAATAGCTCAGACACTCATGTTTCCTCACGATGTTTTCCTTCACCGTTAACGAGTTGTATTGCTACTATAACTTCACAAATGTACATAACTTAGAAAACAAAGTCATAGGTACATGCCCGCACTGGGAATCGAACCTGGGTCTCGCGCTTCCGAGTCCATTGTTCCGCCCACTAGGCTACCACCGCTACCACATCTGTACTTGCGGGCCCGCGACCTCGTGCAGATGCGACCCGGTGCGGGTAAAGGAAATAAATAAAAAAATCGTACCGCAAGTGCTCGGACGTCTTTACATTCTCGAAAGGCGGGCGTTTGTTCGCATGCCAAATAACCGCTGCGCTAGTGCGTTTCAGTGCATTGAAAAAGAAAGGACTAACAGTTTTCACTCGCAATTTAAATCCTACGCGACGTCAGACCTGTCGACAGAGAACCTGCAACTAGCTAAGTCCTAGTCTAATACCTATCCAAGCCTAGTCTAACCGCTAGTTCATTAGTAAACCAACTAAAATATCGATCTCTAATTAATTTCAAGCCAGCTGGCTGGTTACTTGGATTAACTACAAATAGGGCAAACTGTTCGGGGGGTTACTCCTGAAATGGGTTGTGATTTTAATTAAAACCATGCCGTGTGGTTAGCCAGAGGTCGTGGGTTCAAGTCCCGGCATGGGTGGAATTTTTAGCCTCTAAACAGGTTTTTAAAATTGCCCTCAGCACGGGTTAGTGCAACAAAAGGACCATGCCCACCAGCTTGCTGGACCACAATCTGAGGCAGCTAGGGTGGATTTATTATATTTTAAATTAACAAAAACTGTTACCTCTTCTCTGTTAATAGCTGTTAATTGCATTACTATAAAGTCTATGCAGTAATGTGTAAGTACATAATTTTGTTCAGTATACTAAACAGAACAATGTACACCTTACCACATAGACATCAGTGTAATAAACCATTTTTACGCTTTACCTCCAGAGTAACGCCCCGAGCTCTTCTTGGCTAAAGTTAGCTGCAACTATCCGCCGCGAAGAAGCGAAATATTACCGGCCTGCAATTTGAGTCGGAACCTTGCTCAGGCTGGGGACACACCAGGTTCTTGTTTCATAGAACTACAATAGGCATAATGAAAAATTTTGAAAATCTGTCCTATGGGACATTTCCCAAAGCATACATTATTTACAATCTATTTCATATTTTTGGTCACAGTTAAGGTTAAATAAAATTCTCACCGAAACGCTCGCAAATTTCATGGCGTTGCTAGTGACGTCACAGTTAAAAAGTGTAAAATTCATCTGTCGTGCAAAACGTCAACGATACGTCCACGCGGCAATTTCGTAGACGCATAGAAAAATAAAATAAAACCAGAGAGTTTGTTTACTACCTATAGCACAGATTATAAAGTGATATGTCTAGAGTAGACCTACGTTTACTCGCGTGTTCTTAAAAGTGACGTCATTCGCTGCTCAATTTAATATGGCGGACATAGAAATGTAGATTTTAATTATCGATAATTATCAATCCTGCTCTCAATAAAAAAATGCGAGTTTCGTATTCCACAATTCAATACTTATTAATAAAAAGCTATATAATTTTACTAATTTTCAATTACTGTCATCATGCCTAGTGATGGGTTGCTATGACATTTCGATTTACATTGAAAAGTCGATTAACCCACTGATTAACAAGTAGGAAGACCAGGCTACGCAATGTACATCGAATTGCTATTGTAAAGTTTAATTTTGTGCAATAAACGTCTTAATTATTTAATTAGTTATAAACTACGAATTGTAGTTTATACCTACTCAAACCGTCAAATACGTACATATTTCGACACTTTGGAATCGTGAAAATGGTTAACCATAAATACGGAATAGAACGGCTGGGCCCTGTTTCTTGGAACTGGTTTATTATGACAGTTTGTAGTCTAATAGAACAACTCTTCGTACTTGAAAGCTACGCATAATGACGTGTCACTTCAGCGTTGTTTCTTATCGCACGGAGCGACACAATCTTCTTCAATTTAATTTATTTATTGATTTATGTATAAACCAGCGTTATGCTTGTTTCAAATTCCGATGTCTTAAATACAATGCGGGTTGAAACTACAAATAAATTTGCTAAAAAAAACCTTAAAATTGTCGAAGAGGTACCTTGAAAGAACTGTACGGCATACGATTCTAAAGATGCATGACTGAAAATAAAATATTACTTTATTTCGATTTTAGTGACTTAGAACTGCAGAGAATAAATACTTGATAATTAATGTTTTGTGTAATTGTGCGTGTCTGTGTATGTGTGTGTGAGTGTGTGTGTGTGTGTGTGTGTGTGTGTGTGTGTATGTGTGTGTGTGTGTGTGTGTGTGTGTGTGTGTGTGTGTGTGTGTGTGTGTGTGTGTGTGTGAGAGAGTTTGTGTGTGTGTTTGTATGTATTTGGTCGGTGAAAAATAAATGTATGCCATTTTCGCATCAAAAATAACTGCGCCAGGTATGTCGCAGACCATTCCATCTGTTTGAATACTACAAAATCAAAAACTAATTTGGTCAACTTATAGATCCAGTTTTAAGTCAGACAGAGTTAGCTCTACTTTCGCCATTATAGTTTGCAACGTGACTCTCGATTTTGAGCAGCCAAATCGTAAAGTGGTAAAGAATGTAAATAGCTTTCGACCGCCCGTGGAATAAAATGAGGAGGGAATTTGAGATTTATATTAAATTTACAGCACAAACATAATGTGAGGAAAACTGAGGTTCCTAAGGTACTTACATATCTCAACACTTGAATTTAGAAACGCTAAGAAAGTATATGTTCTCTTTATAGAGATGAATTCAACTTGTTATTAAAATAAGGTAAAACATAAAAAAACCGTCTGTAATTAAAAACATCTCAATTTAATTTTTCTGTATTAGTCTTGAACCTTAACGCGGTCAATTTGTGTTAAAAATAAAAAATTAAATTGATAATTTTAATCTTTTCTTTAGTAATTACTGGAGAAACGGTTTATTTCAATAGCACGTTGTACAGGGTATATCAAAATCCCCATGTATATAAAAAAGGGGTTTCTACTCGTAAATACAAAAACCTATTAATATAGGGAAAACGTAAATCGGTTCGTAGTTTACAAGTAGCAGCCCCCATTTTTGGACGTAAATGTAGTATAGGTCGTTTATACCCCCAAAATCCATCCGTGTGGCGCCGGATTACGAATAGCATCACTCCGTTTCCTTCCCTGACTGTCGTAGAAGGCGACTAAGGAAATCAATAACCAGGAGACGGGCAGCAGCGTCTTCCTGAGATTCCAACCGCATACTGCGATCGCCAACCCGCCTGCCAAGCGTGAAGATTATGGCAAAACCCCTCATGGTAATCAAAACCACGAGGGAGGCATATGTCCTATAGTGAGTGTCAAATGGCTGATGATGATGATAACACCAAAATTTAGATACTTTATAGATTAGACCCCAAATAAAAGACGCTAAATCAGCTAAGAAAAAAAAACTATACAAAACTACTGCGAGCCCTATTAACATGTCCCAGATGAAAGAGAATCTGGTGAAGTTGATGTGTCCGATACCATAATTAAAATTTTTAAATATGGTACATACCGCAATTATTTAATAGATCTACACCACCCCATCTAACAATCCTGTGTAGTATAATACTCACATAGACGTTTTAAGTCGTATAAGCTAGCCATGTAAGAGCGTTGATAACGTTTACCGGATGCGATACAGGCCCCAAACACCCGACTTAACAGTCGTACAATGCCGACATAAAGGTTGTGAGGTGACAACGTATTTAAAATAAAATAAATGTGTAAGAACAACTAGCTCATAAAACAAAAAACGTCTATGTGACTATTATACGACACATACGAGTAATTGGAAGTTGGGTTACGCTTTATTATAAAAACTACAAAACGCAGTCACACACGAAAGCAAAACGCCTATTTTACTCGTATTATACGAGCAGTGTACGAGTAAACAGTTTTGTACCGACGTTGGATTGTTATCGATTCCATATATAATTCAGAAGCAGCCAGTTCGTGGACTCTTATCGGGATTTTTGATGAGCACAGTGCGCAGCCTTCATCTATTTAAACGGAGAAGTCATGCCAAAGAAACGAAACATTACTTCCATAAATTCACGCCTGTATGCCGGAGGGCAGAGACCAGGGTTTGACATTTGCCACGATCCTGACAAAGCTCTTTTGGTTCACCGGCATCATTAGTTACTGCATGCACGCACGTCGGTGAAAGCAAATGCCTCCACTAAAATATGGTAAACGTGAAATTTTGTGAATGGATCGGTAAAATGGACTTTATAACTGACTATTATAGTACTTTTCGAAGATTTATAAACTTCTAGAGGGGGTCCTAAGGGAGAAAGCTAACTCTTGCAACTGCATAGTGCGCGATTCAGCTCTTCTGCAATCACTAAAGCCCTAGGAGGTCGCCCATTTTATGGAGGGTTTGGTACACATGGTGACCATGTCACCATGCGGGCTGCCGTACATTGGGTGTATTTCCATGTTTGTCACGTCCTTGCGTGGTTCACATAGCACAGGGTATCCTAGTTTGGAACCAGGTCAAGTGATTGTATTGTGTGAAAGTTATTATTATTATACCATAGAAGACACAGAAAAAGAGGGAAAAACCTAAAAAATATTTTTTGGGTTTTTCAGTTTACCGAAAAATGAGAAAAATCAAGTTGTTCTAATAATATAAAAAAATTATAAGATTTAGATTAGATTAGAACACTGGTGTGTACAACCAGGAAACATAATACACTAGAAGACTTACATATCTAAGTTTTTCGTGTCGCGCCGGATTAAGAATAGCGTCACTCCATTTCCTTCCGTGGATGTCGTATAAGGCGACTACGGAAATCAATTACCAGGAGAGGGGCAGCAGCGTCTTTCTGAGATTTCAACTGCATACTGCGATCGCCAACCCGCCTGCCAAGCGTGGCGATTATGGTTTTATAACCATGAGGGAGGCCTATGTCCTGCAGTGGACGTCGAATGGCTGATGATGATATCTAAGTTTTGCCGCATACAATTGGCGGTCTTATCGCTAAAAGCGATCTCTTCCAGACTAAATTCATTAAATTCTAAATGTTATTTAATAAGGCCGTAGATGCCTAAAAACATTATTTTACGAGATAACTCAAATATTGATAAACGCTACATACATTCCAACTCGTTACGTGCAAGATATGACGTCATCGTCTGAGCACGTGATAGGTTTTAATAAGGAAAAAGTTGTTCATTAATTTCAGAATCAAACTTTCTCAAATCAAATCTAGGTACAGGATAAGAAAAATATGTCTTGATTGTCCGATTACTATCTATGATACCCTCAGACCACATTTATCAAAAACTAGCTGTCACGGCAAACTTCGTACCGCCACAGAATCCGTTGGTACCGTTGGTACTATGGCAACGCAATAAATAAATATCTTAGAGTTTGGCTTGCAAAAATGTTACGGTAACAATGAAATATTATCACATGGAAATGCATTACTTGGATATCAAGTATCCAATGTCTCAATTCAGATCTTTGTCTATCTGTAAACCAAGTTTCATGTAATTCCGTTAAGCCGTTATTTCGTGATTGAGTAACAGACATCCAAACGTCAAAACATCTTCACCATCTTTCTCATTTATAATATGATATATTACAAAAGTAAGATATACTCATTTTATTACTATCATTAAAATGTTACAATGTACGAGCGAGACAACATGTCAGGTGTAAGATCATCATAGAAGTCAGTGGTTACTCGTTACTCGTACGAAGTAACTCTACTGTTCGCACATTTCCCGCGCTTCCATTACCTATCTACCGAACATCGCGGCGTGAAGTTACGCAGCCGTCAGAGTTTTAGGGTTCCGTTATGATTAATTACTCATGAAACAAGTTCCGGCTTATCGGGTTCCGCCTTTTAACTTATTTGCTCTTTCAATGGCGTTGTTTCGAAACATTCGCGGTCGATTATGGCCGTTCGGGGAATTTCGCCGGAGTATAAATGTTTTAGCGGGAGAGCTTCCGGATTCGCAATCTAAAATTAGAGCCTCGTTCTAAATTGTTTCAGGAGAACACTGAAGGCTGTATATATTTGAAGCTAAGAAGTGCTTTTTGCAAGCTATTTATTTACTTATATTTGTAACTTACAGCTAATGCCAAATCGCTACAAACTTAGTAGTAAATAAAAGTTGAACATCGCAAGAAACAATATAAGTAACATTGCATTAATCCTTATACTAAACTACTAAAAACAAAAACAGAATCATGCTTCTTCAAGCATTCCCTTGCATACTTCAATCATTCTCCCAATTATGAGCTGATACCAATAAAAAATGCTCAACGGCTTAGGAGATTCGCCAATTCTAATTTGCACTTTTATGCAATTATTGTGTAAGTACCGAGAGTTTTTCCCGAATTCTCGAGTTCCTTTAAGAAAATGAATTTGAACCTTCAGCGTAATTATAATGCATTTAAAACAAATAAGCTTAGCGCTGGTTTTAAATACTTACCCTCCGTACCATAAGAAAGCTGAAAGAGACGCGTCCATTGCATGCAAAAATTTGGAAACGAAGAATGATATAAAAAATTTGAGAAAAACACCTCTGTGTTATTTTATAAATTTTTCAGCTACAATTTGAGCCTAAAACAAACACGATCGGGTTAAGGGTTTGCCCAGTAGCCTAACCTTTTTGAATTAAGTCAAAAAGTCAGAACGACATTAATGACATAGTCGTGTGAGACACAAAATCTATGAATTTTTTGGATGAAGTACTATGTCGTCCAATATGCGCTTTCCGGATCTTGGGTCAGGTGTTAGTTTTTTTTATATTCTATATAATTACCTGATATGCCGTATTTATTTTATTTCAGGCTTATTAAATAAATTAACAGCTTAATTTCAACGACTACAGTTTAAACTCCTCAGTCCTGACCTTGAAAATAACAATGGTTCTCAATTGTTATTTTCAAGGTCAGGACTGAGGAGGTTATTTAAACTGACCCGGAGCACTAAACAATCTCTCACTTGAGTGACATTTTACTAGTTCAAAGTGTAGGTGTGAAGGGCTATTGTTATACCACGTCCACACGCTAAGGCCACATTAAGGACACTTATCTCCCAGGATCTAAGGTCCTAAATAGGTAATTCATCATTTTCACCTTAAACTATTTTGATTTATGGAAGTCCTTATCCGATGAATCTTTTTTCGTTTCTTTCTCGCGGGGTAATGGATTTGAGTCGTTTTGTTTCGAGGCTCTTGAGGTAACACAGTCCACACTAGATCGATCTTTACATTCGTCTACTCCGTCATGTTACGGGAAATTTTGCACCGAAAATGTTAATTTGCTCTACTTGTTGTGAAATTTAGTTGTACGTTAGGGACACGGTTAGCGCCGAGTAGGCTCTTTTGATTGTTTCCAGCAGTGAGTCAGGGGTAGCGCTAGAACCACTTCATGTGTGACAAAATAAACCAAGTAATTTAACTAATAAAGTTGCTTTCATATTTGGGACACCCCTGGAGACTCACTCTTACAAACGGTTTGTGAACGGCGTAGGCTCAAGAGGTTTCGGAAATGAGGCATTGCTATAGAATGATTAATATTCGAAAACTCCAAGTACGGAGATTAGTAAAAATAATATGGGAAATCATTTAAAGCCAAGTAGACGAAGAGAGACTACAGCTCATTTCACACTGAAGGTTCGGAGTTGGAATCCCGGCACGTACCAACGACTTTGTTTTCTCTTCTAACGAACAAGTCACCGAGAGAAAAGCAATTTTTCACATTACCGAACCCACAAGCGGTGGTAGCCCAGTGGGTAGAACAATGGACTCGGAAGCGAAAGACCCAGGTTTGATTCCCAGTGCGGACATGTACCTGCATCTGCAAATTTGCAGTAGCAATGCCTCACGCTAACTGTGAAGGAAAACATCGTGAAGTAACCCGCAACTTAACCAACCAGCCAACCGGCTGCGCGCATATTGACTGGTCTTTCATGTGGGTTAGGCCGACTAAGCTGTCAGGATGGTATAGGTGCTGGGCAAGCCTACTCCATATAAAAAACAATGTCCCAGGCACTGCAGCGGCCAAGTGGTCCCTTCACCCATCTAGTGTGAGTGAAGGCGCTACATAAATCATCTAATTACGTAGATGCAAAGGCCAAAGCTTTTTTTTAACCCCCATAACCGGTGACATTAGGTACATTTGTACATTAGTTCTGGGCCTCGGATATCTAATTGATATCGGATATATAATTATTAGAGACCAATCCCTATTTTTTTTTAATGTAGCCATGATTGTGTCTCACGGCAGGACAAAGGCCTCCCCTTTACACTTCCATTCCTCCTTGACCTTGGCCAACTCTTGCCACCCAAGTCAAGTCGTCACAATGTCTTGTCATCATGTTTTGTCAATAAACAAAATAAAAAATAAAATAAAATGTAAAAATGTAGCGGTGTTAGCCCAGTGGGTAGAACATTGGACTCGGAAGCGAGAGGCCCAGGTTCGATTCCCAGTGTGGGCATGTACCTATGACTTTATTTTCTAAGTTATGTACATTTGTGAAGTTATAATAGCAATACTACTCTATCGTATAGTAAATCATGACTCTTGACGCCGAAATTCTTAAACCGTAATTAAAAGTTAATTCTCGGTACTGAAAAGAAATTGATTGATTGATGGATTTGCTCCTATCTATTTATCTAATGGTTGTCTGAAAGAAATCACTTTAAGTAATAAGGCTACCACTTGTACTGTACTTTATTATCGCTTAAGCGTCAAATGTAATTCCTGGTGTGAATAAAATAAAGAATATTCTATCTACCTATTTATCTATCCAGCCAGCAGTTAGGCCTCTTTCCTGTCACGCCGACCCTTTCAGTCTCCTGTCAGTCTCGACCTATACTTTCATGTCATCAACCCATAAGGTCGGTGGACTGCCTGGCGATTTACGCAACCTCGGCCGCCACTCTTTAACCACCTTAGCCCACCGACCGTGGCGCCCACGTCTAGTACACACTTGTGTAAAGGTCGACAATTGACCGTTTCTTTTTACCCAAAAACCGTTTCTTTTTACCCAAAGTGTCTACCAATAGATCAAGCGTAAAAGGGTCGTACAGACAAGCCTAAAAGTTTTGGTCTTATTTATTAGGGTTCAAAAGTTATGACAGCCGAACCAAAGGCCAGAGACGATTTGGCTCAAAAGTTAGTGGCTACCCAAACTTAGATCTCTTTTGTGTTATGTAGGTTTCCGACATTAAATAACGAATCTTACATATCCTTACTAATATCCAGTATGTACAGATGGATGTTTGTTAATCTTTCACGCAAAAACGGCTGAACGGATCCGGATGAAACTTTGCACAGAGATAGATTACAGCCCGGATTAGCACATAGGCTATAAAATACACATCAAAATTACGACGCGAACGAAGTCGCGGCCAACAGTTAGTATAATAATAATACCTTCCACACAACGCAATCACCTGTCCTGGTCCCAAACTAGGATACCCTGTGTCGTGGTAACCAGGCAAGGACATCACAAACATGGAACACCCAGCCACCCAGAATATTATCAGTAACAATCACCGGTCCACACCTTGGGTTGAGTGTCATCTGACCCTGAAAAGTTATTGAACTGTGATGTGGGACACATATCCGCCCTTGGTGAAGTTTAATTCGGGACAAAAACTAAAGCTAAAATACCCTCTTATTGCAATCAATAAAATAACCAAAATACCTTACAGTTATTATGCAGAAAATTTAATCTTATACGCTTAATAGATTCGGATAATCGAATTTCAGCATTGGTGTGTCAACGGCCTGACCAAGACCAGACAGGAATGAAACAAACCTTTGTTTGCCCTAAGCTCCTCGGAGGAGTAATGAAATTCAAGAAAAAGAAGAATATTCGGATAAATTGGGCTGTGACAAACGGACAGCCAGACTAGAGATGCAAATAGAAAAAAAACAATTTGTTTTTTTTAAACTTTGAAAAATATAATCTAATAACCATAAAAATTCTACCGGAGAAATTTGAACACAGTCTCTCGACTAGCCGAGCATTGCGTTCGCTTACTTTCGCGCACAATTGGTACTACAGATTATAGTGGAGGAAAGTAGATATCATACAACAAACACGGAAAATGGTATAAGACCTTACTCTAGCCTAGCTAGCTCTGCGTTCAAAATCTTGGATATGGAACGTAACAGTGAAAGTAATTTTCAAATATTACACCTATATTCCAACAAATAAAGAGCTTTGTATTGTCCTTGACAACTTTGACCTCTTCTTTCGGTCGTTCATACCATCGGTCAGAGGCTGATTTATATCTAAAAGTTGTGAGAAGAAAGTATGAAAAAAAAAGTCTCCCTGAAAAAAAAACCGATTTTTTTCACGTTTTTTTTTAATTTTTTTTTTTTTTCACTTCAGAAAAAAACCGTTTCATCTTTAAGCCAGACAGATAAGCAAACATAATAAATAGTCTACCTGTAAGGGTATTGTTTTTGTAAACTCTATAAGTACTTCTCCCCGCCGGTTTTCCAAAGTGGGCTGCCAAGAAAATCTATAAGCTTCACAGATTTTTTCTATTTATATTTCTAAAAGTTTGACCAGACCAGAGCGGTGGTAGCCTAGTGGGTAGAACATTGGACTCTGAAGTCAGAGACCCAGGTTCGATTCCCAGTGCGCGCTATGACTTTGTTTTCTAAGTTATGTACATTTGTGAAGTTATAGTAGCAATACCACTGGCTAACGGTGAAGGATAACATCGTGAGGAAACCTGAGTGTCTGAGCTATTCACATAACTCAGCGCTTGAAATCGCCAATCCGCGGTGGGCACGCGTGGTGATTAACCTCATACTCTCCCTGAGAGAAGGCCTGTGCCGTACAGTGGGACGTATATAGGCTGCTTATGTTATGTAGTAATATAGGAGAGCAGGTTTATATTGTAAGTACGTTTTGATTTTGTCTCCAACGTTATAAGATAAGACGTGATTGCAATAAAATATCAGAGGATTGAAAATATTGTCTTGCGAGCTGGCCAGACTCCATTCGATCCTAGACGAAGAATCTTTCTAAAATTGGGTACTTCAACGTCTGATAGCAAAGATAGCAATTTCCATCGATACTGTAACAAATAAGTTAATATGGCTTTGAAAAGTTCTCGTTCATGGAAATCCAATAAAATAACATTATTATTATTAATTCTTTATTGCACAAAGACAGTGTACAAAAAGTGGACTAATTGGCGAGTACAGTAAATTATTGTAGTAACTGTAGTACAGTAAAAGTAACTATAGTTTTTCGAAGCGGGCCGACACACCGCACTCTCTACTAATAAATAATCATGATTAGACTCCATTCCGTGTGACGCCGGATTAAGAATAGCGTCACTCCATTTCCTTCCGTGGA
Source organism: Yponomeuta malinellus (assembly GCA_947308005.1). Lineage (NCBI taxonomy): Eukaryota > Metazoa > Arthropoda > Insecta > Lepidoptera > Yponomeutidae > Yponomeuta > Yponomeuta malinellus. Next base: position 5,876,494 of record OX371019.1, read on the forward strand.
TGTTGTAGAAGGCGCCTAAGGAAATACATTCCCAGGAGACGGGTAGCAGCGTCTTCCTGAGATTCCAACCGCATACTGCGATCGCCAAACCGCCTGCCAAGCGTGGCGATTATGGCGAAGCCCTCCATGGTTAGGAAAACCATGAGGGAGGCCTTAGTCCTGCAGTGGGCGCCAAATGGCTGATGATGAATCTCTATTTTGTATAACGTAAACCCCGGCCCGGCTGCCTCGTTTCCAACTATAGAAACAGTACAAGACATATGAATAACTTAACTTCCTCCCGCATTTGTCAGTGGGCGTTCACGCAAAACATCCTAGTATTTGTTGTGTACGTGACTGTACCAGATGAGACTCTTCTGAATAGTGTATGAGGGGCCACGACTTGCCTGAGCCCTTGTGAGCTGTGGAACAACATAAAGTAGAAGTTTAACTCGGCTAGATAATGGAATAGCATACTAAAGTAATAAGGAATAATCTAATAATATATAAAAATCTCGTGTCACAATGTTTGTCATCAAACTCCTCCGAAACGGCTTCACCGATTTTCATAATTTTTTGTGTATATTTGGCAGGTCTGAATATATGTCATGAGCTTATTAATATGACAAAACAACATTTGCCGGGTCAGCTAGTAATGAATAATAATTTAATACAGTTTGACGGCCTCGTTGGTCTAGCGGTGAACACGTTTGACTGCCAAAGCGTGGGTTTGATTCCCAACGGGGCCGCCCTGCTTGATTTGTACGAACGGCCTTAGTCTGGCTGTTTTTTAGACTACAATACAAATGCAAAAAAGCCCGTTCCTGTGTCGTGCTCTTCGTTCGCCCGTCGGCCTGTAGTCTCTAACCTTGTAAGTATTTAAGGTTTATTTTAGTTTGTATCGTTGCATTTCTATCGTGGATAGTCCTTAAGGCCATTTGTAGAAATCAAAGTACGGCTGCCCTAACGGGATCCGAATCATCGTAGTGTGGATACTATTTTGGAAGTGTTAGTTCTTAAAGGTGCCCCGCACGGAAGGGCATAGCGGAATGTTGATAAAGCTGGTGGAAGAAGCTGTTTGTCAAGATCGTGGCAAGTGGCAACCCCTGGTATCTGCCTACCCTCCCGGGGCCTAGATTCTAATACACACAATACTTAGAAGTATTATAATTACTTAAAATACTTTTAGTAATAAGACCGCCAATTGTACTGTACTGTATTATTGATTAATACTCATATGTGTATATGTATACTCATATCTTGGTGTGGTATTTCAACGCACCCAAATTAAACAGGCATCGTCTCTCGCGTCATTGCCATTTACGGGACTACGAGAAATAGAATTCCCTCACGGACCCGTTAACGGGACGAAATAATGGGACCACGAGGGATAACGACCCACGACCCGTTAACGGGACAAAATAATGGCACCACGAGAAAACACCCGATCGAATCGCGCGAGGCGCCGATATAAGATAAGATAAGAATATTCTTTATTGTACCAGGAAAAACACAACATAAAAAATTGATAAAGATACAGTACAATTGGCGGCCTTATTGCTAATAGCAATTTCTTCCAGACAACCGTATGAAGGAAAATTCTGAAGGAAAGAGAGACGGATAGTCGGTGCAATTATGATAAGTTGCACGAGTTTATACCTACCATTGGAATGCGATTGGTTACTAGACTACCAACAGTGTCAATGAAACAAACATTACCGTACTGATATCACTCTATGGAACTACTATGCATTTTAGAGATTCGCACTCGGGATACAGGCGTGAGTATATGTGATGTAGTGTAGTCCTTTAGTTGATAGATGCAGAACACTTTATTCTACATAAAAATAGAAATGACACAGATATTTCTTAACCTAACAGTACAGACGGCGGCCTTATCACTAAAAGTGATCTCTTCCAGACAACCTCTGGATGGACTGGACTAATACACTGGAGAAGGAAGTAAATGTTCATACATACAAAATGATAATTTCAGAGGTATATGAATCCTTTAAGGTTCCGACACACTAATAACATGCCACCCGACGCGACCCAACGCGACCTATGACTTCCTTCTATGAATGCGCTGGATGTTCCTAATGTCATTCTGACCATAGAAAATAGTAAGATCTGATTTGACTCAACACGCGTCGCGTTGGGTCGGGTCGCGTCCGCCTTTATCCTTTAGACGTTCTGTCACTTTTTATGCCCTGGCATAGTCCTTTTGAACCGCATTTCTGTGCCGCTTTTGATCTCGCACACCACTTATTTGTGAGTCGGTTCAGTTGAAACGTGACTACAGAAAAGGACCAGCTTTCTAAAGTCATCAGATGTTTTTTGTTTAAATGAGATATTTAAATGTCATTATATTTTCGACGGATCTACTCTCCTCTACCTATAGTGTTACGGTCTTATTAAAAAAAAACGATTTCTCTAAGATACTCCTCAATCCGTAGTGCGCATGGTGGTGATTAAGAGAGGTTCTCTTGAGGAGAGAATCTATACCCGGCAGTAGGACCTTTAAAACGAATCTTCTATAACATGCCTGATACAACTCATTTCTTTAGTGAACAAGACATTATTTGCTAATGTTGAACATTGGATTACTTAGTTAGCAAAACTAAGTACTACCATTGAGGTACTAAAAATTATTGAAACACCGATATTACCGGATTCTTGTACTGTACAACGCCGCAAACAAAACGCACATCTGTTCTTACCCTTATGCCAATACTCATTTCATCAACTGGCCAACGCAACTTTGACATCGAACGAAATAAAATAAATTCAAAATCTAGTAGACATTCAAACTCCGAATTGTTTTTTCGAATGACGCATTTGTTTTTCATTCCTTCATCTAGTAGGTCGCTGAAGTCGGGATTGCGAATACTAGATCAGCTGAAATTTAATTTTAAATCATAGATAAGTTTATAATCAGCTAATAAATATGCGTGAAATAGTACACATACAGGCTGGCCAGTGCGGCAATCAAATTGGAGCTAAGGTAAATATTCTTAGTTACTTGTCTTTCCATGGTTTTTCCTATTTTTAATCAATTCCCGAGAAGTTCAATACCAACCATCGGAACCTACATTCCTTCCAAATCGTCAAAGCAATACGAGTGTATCGAGAAGATGGAGTCATCTTCCCCATTCGCTAAGCTCCATTCCCTTTTGCAGTTCTGGGAAGTTATATCGGACGAGCATGGCATCGACCCTACGGGCACGTACCACGGCGACTCAGACCTGCAGTTGGAGCGCATCAACGTATACTACAACGAAGCCACCGGCGGCAAATACGTGCCCAGAGCCATCCTCGTGGACCTTGAGCCCGGCACCATGGACTCCGTGCGTTCCGGGCCTTTTGGCCAGATCTTTCGGCCAGACAATTTCGTGTTTGGCCAGTCGGGCGCCGGCAACAACTGGGCCAAGGGACACTACACGGAGGGCGCTGAGCTGGTGGATTCTGTCCTCGATGTGGTAAGGAAAGAGGCAGAGGGCTGCGACTGCCTGCAAGGGTTCCAGCTGACGCACTCGCTGGGAGGCGGCACCGGCGCCGGACTGGGCACGCTACTCATCTCGAAGATCCGGGAGGAATACCCCGACCGCATCATGAACACGTTCAGTGTAGTCCCATCACCGAAGGTGTCTGATACCGTGGTGGAGCCCTACAACGCGACCCTGTCCGTGCACCAGCTTGTAGAGAACACGGACGAGTCATACTGCATCGATAACGAGGCACTCTACGATATCTGCTTCAGAACCCTGAAGCTCACAACGCCAACGTACGGTGACCTAAACCACCTGGTGTCGGCCACCATGTCTGGCGTGACCACTTGCCTGCGGTTCCCCGGCCAGCTAAACGCGGACCTGCGAAAGCTGGCCGTGAACATGGTGCCGTTCCCTCGCCTGCATTTCTTCATTCCCGGCTTCGCGCCGCTGACGTCACGGGGCAGCCAACAGTATCGGGCGCTAACAGTACCGGAGTTGACTCAGCAGATGTTTGACGCCAAGAACATGATGGCGGCGTGCGACCCGCGGCATGGGCGCTACCTTACTGTGGCGGCGGTGTTCCGAGGCCGCATGTCCATGAAGGAGGTGGACGAGCAGATGATGAACATCCAGAACAAGAACTCTTCATACTTCGTAGAATGGATCCCGAACAACGTGAAGACGGCCGTGTGCGACATCCCGCCGCGAGGTCTCAAGATGTCTGCGACCTTCATCGGCAATTCGACTGCTATTCAGGAGTTGTTCAAGCGAGTCTCGGAGCAGTTCACCGCTATGTTCAGGCGTAAAGCCTTCTTGCATTGGTACACGGGCGAAGGCATGGACGAGATGGAGTTCACTGAAGCCGAAAGCAACATGAACGACCTGGTGTCGGAGTACCAGCAGTACCAGGATGCTACTGCAGAAGAGGAAGGTGAATTTGATGAGGAGGAGGAAGGTGGAGACGAGGGAGATTAGACAAATCGCACATTAGTTAAGACTATTCTACCTACCTGCCTCCGCTCATTACATATTAAAGATAATCCCCACATACGTGTATTTTTCTGTTTTGTAACTGCGGCTTTTGGTGTTTTATACTTTTATTTGTTTGCTATAGGGATTGTAAGTGGAAGGTAGGATCGTCATCAATAAAGATTATTGGATATCATATTTTATTTTATTGATAGCTAATTTATTCAAACCAACTTAAACCGACTAGAATAGACATTACTCTGAATGGATATTACTCTAGTCTGTGTACAGGAGGTTTTCACAAGCTCAAGAGGAGCGACTACAAAGTCCTTGGCGACTACGTAGGTACCTAGGTCCAGTGTCTGATGTACCCGATGTTAACCCCTAGCCCGATAGTGTTGAAACTCCTTTGTTACCCGTGTTACTATTACTACCAAACTTACTACCAGTAGTAACACCATTCTTTATTGCGAGTCATAAATTAGAAAATTAATTACATAGCATTGTTATAAAGCCGAACTTATCTCTAAGAGAGATCTCTTCCAGCCAACCTTAGCACCTAACTTTCCTTCACAAAACAAACAAGTTAGGTGATAGTAGGAAACTGAAATAAAATTACATAATAGCCCTGTGTTTTATTTTTTGGAGGTTGATGAGTATATATCCTACTAATGTTATAAAATATAATATAAATATGATCGTACATACGCGCAAAAGACTTTGCGGGCGATCAACTAGTATTATATATTTTTATTAGTATTTTTTTATTTTATCGTAGTTTATCTATGCTTAACATTCGTCACATGTGACTACACAGTACCTCCTAACAGGCCATGAACTCCTGGTCGGTACTTATTGGCAAAACTATAATTTATAATATAGTTTTGGCAATACGAAAATTTTATCAGGCAGGCAGGGTATATAATGTCATGGTACCCATTGGGTTCCAACAAACCTCCGACAACTTTATGCTCCCCTGGTACTTTTCTTTTCTTATCTTATTTTTGTTTATTTTTTTTTTTGTTTAAAGCTCAGTAGTAGCACAGAGGAAAAAAGTAGAGTAACGCCGGAAAAAAGTAAACTACCCATATAACAACTTCGATAGTCAGTAGTAACAAGGGAAGTAAAATTTTACCCATATTACTACTTCGATAGCCAGTAGTAATACGGGGAAAAAATTACCTGTCTTACTACTGGTAGTAAGTTTGGTAGTTACACGGGTAACAAAGGTTGAGACTTACGTGATTCAAATATGCGTTAAAAATTAATGAGGTCACCAGAGACAAGAACAGTGAGTCCATAAAGCAGAATTGAATAGAAGAGATAAGGAATGGAAGCCGGTGATCGTCACCCCTCCGGTCGACTTTGTCCACTTCCTAGTAAGTGGTGTGGGAAGTGGACGAAGTCGCCCTGAGGGATTATCACCTACCTATCCACGAATTAGAGGTTTTTGAGTGTTGGGGATGGTTCTCACAAAATTTGAGCCACTTTATCAAAGAAACGATTATTTACAGAATGAAGCCAAGCTAAACATGGAAGAGGCTGCGCATAAAACCGAAGGCCAGTCCCAAAACCAGTAAAATATTCAAGTCGTGTTCGTAATGGCAAAGTCTAGCTTTTAGCCAAAAACGTCGGTCATCTTCCCTCCGAAGGAAAAATTCTAAGGCTAGAGGTCACCAAAGAAATCTAGACTGGTTTATTCTGAATAAACGCCCATTTGGCGTTGCATTTTAGAGGCAGATGTGGCTGGCATGATTCTGTCATTTCTCTTGTTATCTTGTAGAGCTTGCTGTGTATTCTGAATGGCTCAGCCTTCAGCCTTGTTCATCTTTAATTTTGCAAAGAAGAAGTGCGTGCATGCTACGAATCAAAATTAATAATAAAAAACAAAATACTCATAATTACATTTTTATTAGGTTTTAGACACTATGTCACTTCTAATTTATTTCTTGTCTCTATCCATGGTTGCCTGAAAGAAACTGCTTTTAGTAATAAGGCCGCTAATGTACTATATTTCAATTTATTTCATGTCAATGTTATTTTTGTCGCTAGTGCAATTTCTGTGTACAATGAAGAATATTCTACATCTATCTTTCTACCTATATAATTAGATTTTAATACTGATTTTAACCCCGTACAGACTCAAACTGCGACCGGCCCACTTAATCGGCTTTACGTTCCCAATAATATTTCATTGCGTTTAATTTCAACGCCCGATATTTTACGCAAACTACGCTACAACCATCGATGTATCACTATTACTAATTAGATTACATCACTTTGATAAACCTGTGTTTATCAGAACGATGTGATAACCAGCTATACCTACCTATTATATGAGTCGATCGATAGTTTCATCCCGTAAGTTTATTCGCGTGTTAAGTCTGTTGCTGCCTGTTTACATTACGCCCACTGCAGATGGAGTAAGTAGTGAAATGAGACTGGTTTACTCTAGTCATCTAAAACATAATTCTGTCACGTTAAAAGGGCTGTTTCTGCGTAAAATTTGGTAATAATCTTGACACGTTTATTATGATTTCAATAAACATGTTACAATTGCAAGAAAGTGCTAAACACGCATTAGCTTAAAGCCCTTAAAGCTTAACAAAAAATGTGTTAATATAATCGGAGAGGCCATGTTAAAAGATAAATAAACGTGGTTAATTATTTACTCTACCACTAATACTTTTCATAATGTGACCTGTCGAAAAGTCATTCTAGTCACGTGGTACAAAAACGCGCCATATAAATTGGTCTCACGCTATGACGTAAAAACTTGCACATAACACCTTATAATGTATGAAGTGTTTATCAATATTCGAATTATCTCGTAAAATAATGTTTTATGCCTCTACACCCATTTTAAAAAAGGATTAAAATTCAAGGAAAAAAGGAAATCTACTGTGTTTTTTATGATTAGAGTAAATTCATTTTTCCCATTTTTTGGGACAGAGAAAACCGCGCAAAAAAATATTTGTATAGTTTAAAAAATATAAAATATTTTTAAATTTTTCTTGAGCTTTTCTATGTCTTCTACGGTATACTCGTAAGAACAATGCCACTTCAATCTAAGTCTGACGCAAGTTCCTCATTAATAATTATAATAATACATACGTCTAATGAGTTGCGATGCGAGTAAGCATAATATTCTCATTCTCTCTCATGCGGTTCATCTTCAAAACACGAAGACTAAGTCATAATTTTTTGGGCTGTAAAGTGAACGCAAAAAATGCAGCGCGACAAGCAGCGCACAGGACTGAATGTAAACAGGGCAGTGGTAGGTATTCGGGAAAAACGTTCGGAAATAAAATAAAAACTGGAGGTTTTTAACAAATGAAACCTATAATGTAGTATGAATGTTGATGAAGCGAAAGAGATCTGTCAGGATCGTAGCAAGTGACAGACCCCGGTCTCTGCCTACCCCTCCGGAATACAGGCGTCAGTTTATGGTACTTATAATAACATCAACCAATACAATCACTTGTTCTGGATACAAACTGTTAAAAACAGCAACTACACATGTGTGAAATGGGAACGAAATAAAAAAACATCACGAACATGGAAATGCTTATGGCATTAAGTCCGCCGTATTGTACATTAGGCTAAGTGCAATAAAAGTATTGAATAATAATAATAACATGGAAAACACCTAAACTGACGCATTTTATTATAACTAAAACATTTATCAAAGAAATCGAACCCACGGCCTCTGTCTCGGTAGTCAAACGTTTCACCGTTTCATGAAAATGCATCGATCAAGCACCAATTTTGGTGATTTTGGACCTGACCTTTGAATGTCAATCATGGCAGAAGTAATCCACTGAAAATTTTCTGCTTCAGCGATTAATTATTCGCTCACCCGACTCTGAAACAACATTGTTATTAAAGCAAACTGAAATTTAAATAAATACTGAGATGAAAAGGTAATGTTTCCACTATATGTAATGTTTTGACCCAATTAGTGGTACTTACCGAATGTTAAGACGGCGGGATGAATGATGATGATGAGCATTGGAATATTAAAACACATTGCATAAACTCCCGCCTGTATACCTGAGGGGTAGACGGAGACTAGGATTTGTCACTTATTAGTGGTATAAATAAATTATGAATTAGGAAACATTACATGTTTTTTTTTATGTAGCCTATAATACGTCCCGCTGCAGGGCACAAGCCTTCTCTCAGAGAGAGAGAGTGGTGGGGCGTGTAAATAGCCTCACCAGGGGGGTGATTGCTCACAAATTAAGTTTAAAAAAGATGAAAATTTCGATTGTCGTCGGCAATAAAGTAATTTTGGACCAGCACTGACCTGCAAATGACCGCGTCCGTTCTCCTTCCTCCCGAGAGCGGCAGGCTGATGGTATACGCTGCTGCAGGCCCCGCAGGGTTTTGAATGCGAGGGTTTAGCCGGCCGGCAACCTAACCTTTCAGTTCGTAGGTGGGCGAAAAGTACAGCGAGTACTTTCGCTGAAAACACGCACAATGCAATGAGGTCACTGATATCACAGTTTTTGCGGTCCGAATCTTCAGATTCATAAATAAATCAAACTGTAGCGAGAAGATGCACCTTTAGGCTCCACACCAAGAGCTTGCGAAGACGCCATGACAGTGAGTGTTCATATCTCATAATTTTTGACCAATAACGAATTTTTGTCGTCGTGGGATGTTCTTTCTTCCAACCAATGCCCAGCGTTTTTAGTTTCGCCGGTGAAGACAGCCAACGCCATCTCCCGAGATTTTCGGAGAACATCTGCAGCGTCATCGACAAGCAGGCAAGCCCATACTCAAATGCCGACGACAATGAAAAAACGCGGTTTATCCAAATATGAACGAATTGATTTTTTAGGATTTAAAAGGCGCTCCACCATGCACCCCGCCTTGGAAGGTCGCTAGATCTTTCAAAACAAACGAACTTCATGACTGATCGGAATACATAGTAAATTCAGGACAAGAAATGAAACTAATATTATAAGATACCTACGTAGCCTCTTAACTACTAATTAATATTACATGCTAAGTAAGTTATTATTGCGTGGGAATGGGATATAGTTTCGTGACAGCGCGTTTGTAAGAGCCAGTTTTGGTTTTAACAATTGCCACGCGAACGGTATCATTTGCACCTTTGAAAACCTCGGTGATTACTCCTAACGGCCAGTTTAACGGAGCGGTATTCTCCTGTTCTACGAGAACCACAGTACCTAACTCTACCGGTTTGTCTGGAGTAGCCCATTTCTGTCTAACTTGCAGCGTATGCAGATACTCTAAACGCCATTTCTTCCAAAAGGATTGAACCATACTATCTAGCAACCTTTTGCGCTGTAACAAAGACACGCGTTGATTAGACATATCGGCTGCGGGTAAGTATTGCAACGGAGTAGACATCAGAAAATGCGCCGGAGTCAATACCTCTGGGTGCGGATCTGAAGACAGCACGCACAGTGGGCGAGAGTTTAAAATGCACTCTATTTGCGTCAGAACAGTTTGGAGCTCTTCATACGTGAGGAGTTGATTCCCAATCACTCTATATAAGTGCGTCTTCATGCTCTTAATGTTAGCCTCCCAGAGCGATCCGAAATTTGGAGATCTTGGCGGGATTGTTTTCCACTCAATGCGTCGGGTCAGCAGCTCATTTGAAAAAACAGCTTTAAAGCTAGAGCTCTGTAACAGAGCATACAGCTCATTTAGTTGTGCCTTCGCTCCAACGAACGTTGTAGCGTTGTCCGAATAAAGGCAGGAGACTGAACCTCGGCGTGAGATAAAGCGCTTGAACGCTGCTAAAAATGTTTCAGATGTCAGATCTGAGACAAGCTCAATGTGTAGAGCGCGTGTTTGCATACACACAAACAATGCCACCCAAGCCTTTTGGGAGTGTTGGCCTCTGCGTCGTGAAAGTGTAACCCTAATTGGGCCTGCATAATCAATTCCGGTGTGCCCAAAGACTCTACATTCAGAGACTCTATATGAAGGGAGATCTGCCATCAATGGCGTTGGATGCTTTGGATTCACTTTAAAACAAGTGTTGCATTTACGCAATTTCGATCTTATGACCGTTCTGGCATCCAGTATCCAGTAGCGTTGTCTTATTATGGACATTAGAAGTCCTGCTCCAGTATGACAATTCATGATATGTTGATGTTGTATGATTAAGTCAACAATGTGGTCGCGTTTTGGAAGAAGAACTTGATGTTTGGCTTCAAAGGGAAGGTCTGATTGTGAGAGTCTACCTCCAATTCGTAAAATGCCTTCTCCATCCAAGAACACTGCTAGACTTTGCAGTCTCTTAGGCAGTAACTTCCCAGCCTTTATCAGTTTAATGTCATCAGCGAAGTGTACAGTTTGGACAGTACGCAGTAAAGCTTTCTCCGCATTTACCAATCCTTGTATCGACCTAGGTTCAACCTGCGATTTAAATCGCGCGAACTTCAGCACATACGCGATGATACGGAGCAATTTCTCCCAAGAAGAGATGCGCTGCGCTAACTCATATAGTAGCGGTGGGTCTATATCTGCAGTAACAGCCATTGCGACTGCCTTATGCTCCGGCAGCTCATTGCAATCAGCGGGAGAGAATGGCTTAATGGGCCATTCCTCGGGAGCGCAGCGGATCCACGGAGGACCGTTCCACCACAGATCGTGGGATAAAAGTTGCGATGGGAGCATACCTCGTGAAAGGCAGTCGCTCGGATTTATTGCGCCAGCCACATGATAAAAGTGCTTGGCAGGTAAGTTTTCCTGACACTGTGCGATGCGGTTGCTCACGAAGATCGACCAACGGTGTGGCGAAGAATGTATCCATGAAAGAGCGATTGTCGAGTCCGAGAAAGCGTAGATCTCGGCGATAGGGATGCGTGTTGAGTAAGTATCTCTCACAGTTTTTACTAACTTAGCCATAAGCAAAGCGGCGCATAACTCAAGGCGAGCAAGAGTCGTGATTTTAGTCGGTGAAACCTTTGACTTCGCGCAGAGAAGGCGAGTTTGAATACCAGAGGGGTAAGTACAATGAGTGTACACGACACAACCCATACCGTTCATGCTGGCATCACAGAATGCAACGAGACGCAGCTCACAACCCATCTCCACACCTACATGCCGCGGGATCCTTAACGTGTCCAGAAGATGAAATTCTTGCGTTAAGGCCGTGAAACGCGTGCGTATACTTTCGGGAGCGACCGCGTCCCACTCATAATTGCCCAACCACAACTCCTTAATGAGCAGTTTGGCGTACAGGATCACTGGCGCCACTAGTCCGATTACATCGAACAACCGTGCAACTACCGAGAGTATATTCCGCTTTGTGCACTTTTCGGTTATAGCGGCGGATGTGAAGAAGAAATTGTCTTCACCCGGTTCCCATGAAAGGCCTAAAACCTTCGAGACATAATTATCTATATCAAAGGTCAATGACTTGCGATGTGAGTCGGGCAGACTTTCTAGCAGAGTTGATGAATTGCTTGACCACTTCACTAAGTCAAAGTCACCTGATTTGAAGAGTTTTATCAAATCTTGAGCTAGACGCGTTGCAGTTTCCTCATTATGTACTGAATGAACTAAGTCATCCATATACAGGCTGCTCTCAGCTACCTTGGCGGCATCAGGATAATGCGGGCTCATGTCGGTAGCCAGCTGTCGCACAGTGCGCATAGCTATGTATGGGCTCGACTTGAGACCGAAAGGTTGCCTATTGAAGGCAAAAGTGCGGACTTCTTCGGATTCACTGAACCGAAATAAAATGCGTAGGTATTTACGCTGGTCAACCGGTACACCAATACGTAAATAATGTTGTTTAATGTCAGCGTTCATAGCGATGGGAAACAATCGAAAGCCTAAAAGCAATAAAAATAGATCGGCTTGCAGATTGGGCCCAATGTGTAGTACATCATTGAGTGAAAGCCCAGTGTGCGTTTTTGCACTTGCGTCTAACACGATACGCGGCATCGGTTTGTCAGGCCGAACCACGGCGTGATGTGGTATGTAATAACCATCGGGTGACAGCTGAGATGCGTCGACCGGGCTAAGGTACCCGTTGTCTATATAATCTTGTATCACTTCATTATAATTTTCGCGCAATTTTGGCGTTACACGGAACTTTCGCTCCAGCGTCATAAAGCGGCGGTAAGCAGCAGCATGCGAGCTACCTAACTCAGAAGGGTCTCTGCAAAATGGCAATGCTACTGTATAGCGACCCCCATCATCACGAGTTACGCTGGACGTAAAGATGTTTTCGCATTCTGTTTCTTCCGGGGAAAGAAATCGTTTAGTTGGCACTTCTTCGAGTTCCCAGAACTTCTGTACCAAATCGTTCAGTGCCAACGCGGAGAAAGAAGAAGCAGGCTTGACATCCGTACGTGGGTAATCACCCATTAGAACCCACCCAAATGTCGTAGACAATGCAGGCGGGGCTTGCAAACCACACTCGACCTTAGTTCCCAAAAATATGTATGGAAAAAGTTGCGCTCCTAATACAATGTCGATATCTCCGGGTATGTTCCAACTTAAGTCTGCGAGTGGAAGCTCGGCAAAGACACTTTTGTCGCATTCAACGAACTGAGTCGGTAACTGTTCCGCAATGCATTCGACAACTAGTGCGTAGATTGTATATTGGTGCTCTGGATAGACACGCGATTTGATCTCAAGGTAAACATATCCAATTATTGGACGTGAAGCTGCACCAACTCCCTTTACGAAGGAATTGTGCAGTGGCGTTATTGTTAGATTTAGTTTTCGGCAACAGTCTGTTGTTATCAAGTTATTCTGTGAGCCGTTGTCAATAAGGCATCTCACTATTGAAGAGGTCGTGCGACCTTTAGGGCGCGCGTACACTTGCGCCGTAGATAACAGAATCGTTGACTTCGATTTTGTTGCTGACGAAAGTAATACTGCGGCATTATGTACTGACGACGACGGTGGCGGCGACGATGAGTTAGCACTCATATGAGAATGCGTGGGTACATCGGGTTGCAATTGCGGAGCGAGCGGGGTGTTATTGTCAGGCGGCGAGCGAGTGCCCGGCATAACGCAAGGAGCGGGAGCGGAAGACGGCGACAAGGGCTCGTCTGTATGTACCATGGCGGCGTGCGAGTAACTATTTCCGTTATTTTCATTTTTATTTTTTGAGAAACAAAGCTGGCTGTGGTGACGCTTACTGCAGAATTCACAAACAGACGTCGATTTGCATTTCGAAAGATTATGCAACATACTGAGACAGTTTACGCAACCATGTTTCGCTTTAACAAATTGGTATTTACTATGTGCATCTCGTTTTTTGAATTGATTGCAACTGTATAAATGTGAGTGATCGCTGCTACCACACATAACGCATGAACCACGTTGCGTAGAGGGCGCTGTCGCTGACGGTGGCGCAGAAAAATCTGTCTGAGCGTTTGACTCCGTCGAGACAAAAGACTTGTAGGTATGTTGCCCACGCGTATCGCGAGGCGATATATTGGCGGGAGCTTTGTTCGAAGTACTTGGTCGCGAACGTTCTAATATCTTTACTTGATCTTGAACGAAATCAATCAGCTGCTTAGTAGTAGGTATTTCCGAGTCCCTAACTGACAGTTCGAAAGACTGAATAGTTTGCGTGTCTAACTTCCTAAGTGCACATTGGACGAAAATAAAATCGTTTAAATCTTTGATTTGTAATTGTTTAAGCGCCGAAATCGACGCAGAATATTTACTGATAAATGCATCGAGACTGTTTGCATTGTGCGAGCTAGCTTTCAAGTCCAAAATATTATTTAGGTAAAAAGTCCCTAAGGCGCGTTCATCTTGAAACTTCTTTACTAAAGTATCCCACAAAATCTTATACGTTTCACCTGTGGGAACAATACCGGCGGTATATTTTACTGCATCATGAGTAAGTTTGGAAATCAAGTACTGCACACGCTGCGAGTCTGACAGTTGTTCATTCAAGTGTATATTTGTTTTAAATGACTGGTAGAATAAATTCCAGTTTTCAGGGCGTCCGTCAAAACTCGGAATTACCAAAGGTTGCAATTTCACTACAGGCACAGTCGAGTTACTCGCCTGATGTAAACACGCACTGGTTTTCGCGGCAGCGCCGACGGTCCCGGCAGTGGCGCCGGCGGCGATCAATCTGTTTCGAATGCGTTTCACTCTCGTGTACAAATCCTCAAATGACTCGAGACAAGCGTAATCCGGAATTGAGTCCGGTTTTAATTGTAATTTAATCTTATTATATTGGTCTACTACTGACTCAAACCTATCGCGTAAATCATCTATTGTTTCCGATTCAGCCATGAAGCTCTCATTTGATCGCGACGATGAATCAAAAGAAACAATAGTCTTAGAAGAGTTATATAAACGATTAATTCTTTGAAATAATACTTCCTTCTTTTGCTTCAATAAAGTGAGCATAACTTCTGGATTCGTTTGTTCTTCCGTCATATTTACAAAATTAAATCGACAACACGAAAAAACAAACGATCGGAATGCGACGTGTTGATATTAAAACACGAAGTTAGGCTCAGTTCACGAAACTTATGATAAAGTGACGGACGAGAATAAATTTTAATGGCGGCAATTCAATGTACGTGCGACAATAACAGCAAAATGGCGAAATGTAGATACAATGGCGGAGCGGAAAAACATGTATTTCATTTATTACAATAATGAAGGTAAAAGCGTAATACGCGGAATTCTAAGAACTACAACGATTTTACCTAGGGTTGTTTAGCGGGATTTATCTACCAACCAATTGAAATTGATTACGTAGGTAGATAAACTTGGAGCGTTAGGTACAAGACTTTACCAAAAGATACGTAAAATCAAGGGGCGTAAATGAGAAATTTTACCAAAAATTACGTAAAATCCTAGGCGTAAGTTCAGAATCAACCAAAATTACGTTGATCTGATGAATAAAAGGTGCGTTGTGAACGATATTCACCAAATATACGTGAATACGTGCGAAGCTGTATGGAATGTCATGCAAGAATTTACCAAAAAATTACGTAAATCTTCAATCTACTGGACAATCCGAGACTCGAATAGGACCAAAATATGGTGGGGCGTGTAAATAGCCTCACCAGGGGGGTGATTGCTCACAAATTAAGTTTAAAAAAGATGAAAATTTCGATTGTCGTCGGCAATAAAGTAATTTTGGACCAGCACTGACCTGCAAATGACCGCGTCCGTTCTCCTTCCTCCCGAGAGCGGCAGGCTGATGGTATACGCTGCTGCAGGCCCCGCAGGGTTTTGAATGCGAGGGTTTAGCCGGCCGGCAACCTAACCTTTCAGTTCGTAGGTGGGCGAAAAGTACAGCGAGTACTTTCGCTGAAAACACGCACAATGCAATGAGGTCACTGATATCACAGTTTTTGCGGTCCGAATCTTCAGATTCATAAATAAATCAAACTGTAGCGAGAAGATGCACCTTTAGGCTCCACACCAAGAGCTTGCGAAGACGCCATGACAGTGAGTGTTCATATCTCATAATTTTTGACCAATAACGAATTTTTGTCGTCGTGGGATGTTCTTTCTTCCAACCAATGCCCAGCGTTTTTAGTTTCGCCGGTGAAGACAGCCAACGCCATCTCCCGAGATTTTCGGAGAACATCTGCAGCGTCATCGACAAGCAGGCAAGCCCATACTCAAATGCCGACGACAATGAAAAAACGCGGTTTATCCAAATATGAACGAATTGATTTTTTAGGATTTAAAAGGCGCTCCACCAGAGAGTATGAGCTTAATTACCACGCGTGCCCACCGCGGACATTAGACATTAGATATACGTTACTTTTTTTTTAAGTGCAATTACATATTTCCCATTTGACATTTCATGTGGTTTCAAACGAAATCAAAACGCTAGCCCCAAGTGAAACAGGAAAAGCTGTTAAAATTAACTCGTTGATAAAAGTTCAGAATGAGACGAGGCTTGAATACTAATTTTACGAATGTCATCGCGACGAAAATAATTAAGTGGAGTGGACTAAAATTATAGAGTCCGTACCATAGTGCCTGAGTAATTACCAGCGAGCGGTCCGCCTGTCTGAGTTTTAAATACGATATGAAATGTAAAATCTATGGAGCTGTGGTAGCGGAGCGGTACAACGCCGGCTTCTCCTTCGGGAGGTCGTCAGTTCGAATCCGGGCATGTACCAATGACTTTGTTTTCTAAGTTACGTACATTTGTGAAGTTATGGTAGCAATACCACTCGCTGACTGTGAAGGACAACATCGTGAAGAAACCTGAGTGTCTGAGGTATTCACATACCTCGGCGCTTGAAATTGGCGGTCCTTGGTGGGCACGCGTGGTAATTAAGCCCGTACGCTCTCTCTGAGAGATAGCCAGTGCCCTGCAGTGGGACGTATATAGGCTACGTAAAAAAAAGTGAAATCTATGTACAGTCGACAGCACATCAACCTTTACATACGAGCACTCTAATCAGTTACGTTACGGACGACTTTGCAAAAAAAATGTAAAGGTTGACCTTCTGTTGACTGTTATCGTCACATCGTCGTGTCACATCGAAACAACTTTGTTCTTTTAGTCTGTGATATTCAGTTACACACACAGAACAAAAAAAAAAAGCGTCGGAAATCTTTCAAAAAGTTGAATTTGTAGAAATCAAAAACCAACAGCTGACTGAACCGATCAGTCCTTATTTAAGCATAGCAGCATACGTCCCACTTCAGGGCACAAGCTTTCTCTAAGCACGCGTGGCGATTTCAAGCGCTGAGATATGTGAACACCTCAGCTCTCAGGATTCCTCTGCATTCGTTCCTTCTGCTTTAGGTTGGCAGTCAGCTCCACATTTTGTCTATGTCTCTCGCGCCCTCGCAGGTCTACCACCAGGTGGGTGGTGGTGCTGAGCTCTAGCTCGGCAATAATACGGTATTTGACACGATCAACAATAAATTATTTCATATGCTCGATTAAAACAAAAATTACAAAATACGTCGGAAAATGTATCTTTTTTAGTCAATTACACTAGTTATTACAATTTTTTTCTAGATTAAACATAAAAAGAGTGCTCTGAAATGTGACGTCACAAGCAAGTATTTTCATACAAAATTCCGTTTTAAAAGTATCTAACTCATTTGATATTTTGTCAAATACCCAATTGCGATTCCAGTCCACTTAAGTAGGTTTCTCAACCAGAATTTCTTTCTTCGGCCTGCACGTCTATTGCCAGCAATTTTACTCATCGGACTTTTTCCCAAAGTACATCCAGGCTGAGGCCGTTTGTACAAATTTGTCTCCAGTGGGAATCTAACGCGTGTGTATTGGTACTCAAGCGCGATACCGCTGGAACAATGAGTCAAAGTCATTGGTGACCATAATCGATTGTAACTGTTTTTCTCTTCTTCATGTGCTCTTCTTCTCAAGTGTTTACACTCTGGAGCATTATCTAAGCATCTGTTACCGCTGGAAGTGGAAGAGGCGTGCCTCGGGGGAGGCCTATGTCCAGCAGGGGACATTGATTGATTGATTGATCTGTTACCGCAAACCCAAAGTGAAACACATTAATATTTTTTTCTCTTTCACCAGGTCCCGGCCTGAAGGGGACGATGGCGATCCTGAATTGTCTGCTGGCGCGGCAGCTCTGCTTCGAGGACGCTTCTTGCTCCGCGATCCTGGAGATCATCCCGCGCGTCTGTGGCTCCGAACTCGGTAAGCCCGCCTGTTAGTAGCGACATTTTTGTATCGTAGTTCTAATTATTTTTAAACAGACTGAGGGGTAATTCTACTCACCATGTACAAACTACAAACTTTTGTTCCACTAGTTTCCGTATTTTGCAAAAAAAAAAACACTTTTTCGCTTCGTAATTTTTTTTTTCGCTGACTTTTGTCTCAATCAGTTAAAAATTTATAAACCAATACCTTGCGTATCTAATAGTTTAGCTTTGGAGTTTGCTCATTAATAAGCAAAGGAAAAAAAGTTAAGTACTTAGAAGAAGATTATTCGAAAGGTGAGATTTTTTTAAAGCCATTTACATTATTGGGTGTGTTCAGACCACAACAGTTTATTTACTCTATCCCGTGTGAAAGGAAAGCGCGCCGCTCACCGTCTCCGCGCGGAAGCGGAAACGCGTGCATTATCCTTGGACAGTTAAAAAGGAAGTTACACTTTCATGAAATAAAAAAAATAAAATTTATAAAGCTACATGGGTTCCTCGCGAAGTTTTCCTCTACCGTTACGAGTGATATTGCTACTACAACTCCACAAATGTACGTGACTTAGAATACAAAGTAATTTTTACATTTTCAATTTTTACGGGATTCGAACCCATCACGACCTCCCGAATGAGAGGCCGGCGTTCTACCGCTGCGCTACCACCGCTCAGTCTGATAGTCTGACGCTCAGTTTCTCATACGCTAACACGCCGCTAATCTACTGTTAACAGCTGTTAATTGACCAAAGTGCAAAAAAAAAAAAACACAGACAGCTGTTAACAGTACATTAACAGCTTGTTAGTTAGTGTACCAGAAACCGGGGGTGAGTTAATTGTCGTGTGCCACACAATTCAATTCAATTCAATTCAAATATTTTTATTCATTGTAAAAACAGAATGTTTACTTAATGAACGTCAAAGTTGTTAGTTTCACAATTGATGGATTATGTGGAGAAGAAGCTAACAAAGAAACTCCACATTTATTCTTTTCAAAACACGTTTTAACTTAATTAACAGAGTTTTCAACTTAAAATATTAGTCATGAATGTGTTGAACACTAGTCACAATCGTCCTTTAAATAATATTAATCTACTGTTTAATGCCAAACATCTTTGTCTTCTAAATAATCCTTGATGTTATAGTAAGCCTTTTTGCACAAGATGTGCTTAACACATTTTTTAAATCGCGTTGGAGGTAACTCTAATATATCTTGAGGAATTTTGTTGTAGAACCTTATACAGTGCCCCATAAAGGATGTGTTAACTTTTGCAAGTCTAAATAGTGGAAACGCGTGGTAACTAAAAACAATTTGCGACCTGATAAATTTGGTATTTTCTACTGATTAATTTTGAATTCGATTTCCTTTTCCTTCCCTGGTTCTTTTCTCAGTTATAGATGTCGAAGTTCATGTTCCATTTAGGGTAGCTGCCCCAGACACCTAGGTAGAGGTTTTAATTAATAAAAAAATGTCTATGCAATCATCATCATCATCAGCCATTTGACGCCCACTGCAGGACATAAGCCTCCCTTTAACCATGAGGGGTTTGGGGGTTTTGCCATAATCGCCACGCTCGGCAGGCGGGTTGGCGATCGCAGTATGTGGTGGAATCTCAGGAAGACGCTGCTGCCCGCCTCCTAGTAATTTATTTCCTTAGTCGCCTTCTACGACATCCACGGAAGGAAATGGAGTGACGCTATTCTTAATCCGGCGCCACGCGGTCTATGCAATAGGCGGGCATAATACTATTCACCTCAACAAATTAAAGCCTCCTCGAACAATGCCATTATACTTTCCCCCTGGTCGTCCCCATTTGCTTCATAACAATAATTACGTTCCATTCTCCACCTCTGAAATTGTGTCCAACACTGCAAACCGTAGCGGACAATGAAAAAATCTGACAACAATACCCTCCCATTGAGGGCTTAACCATTTACTAGGGGTACCTACCTACCCTAGGCCACGATCAGACCGTGTTCACATTGAGCGAATGCATAGAATGTAGGATTTTTTTAACTTTTTTTGTAGCATGTATACGTCCCACTGGAGGGCACAGCCTTCTCTCAGAGAGAGAGAGATAGAACGGGCTTAATCACCACGCGTGCCCACCGCTATTGGCAATTTCAAGCGATGAGGTGTGTGTACACCTCAGACACTCAGGTTGACTCACGATGTTTTTCTTAACAGTTAGAAAACAAAGTCATTGATACATGCCGGGATTCGAATCTCCTGAATATGAGGCTGGTGATCTACCGCTGTACTACCACCGCTGACATGGTATATATATAATTTATTTGAAACGCGCTTTAGGCGCTCTACCAATGTCGCAGCTTCCAGCAAATTGTTGTCCTACATAGAAGAATGTCCACTCTATTCAGCACTTTTCGTTATTATCTGCCAAACAGCACGAATACAAAGCATAAAATACACGATAATTAATAAATTGTTCTTTTTAAGAAATTAAAAATAATAATTCAAAAGTCGTAGAACAAAATTAAACGTGCACATAAGTCCCACTTCTGGGTATGAGCCTTCTCTTAAGAGCAGTTATACGGCCCACTGGCATAACCTATAAGACTGTAATCTAAACAAAAATTAAATTTTAATTTATACCTACTTAGCTCTAACGTAAGGTACCTACAAACACACCAACTTCAACACGAAATCCAGACAACACTCACTCACACACACACACACACTCTCTCTCTCTCTCACACACACACACACACACACACACACACACACACACACACACACACACACACACACACACCCCTGGTACAGGTGTTATACACTTAAAAGGAGGTCTCATCCTTGTAATATATGTTTGTTAAATTTTGTTTTAGAAATAAACAATTTCATTTTCAAGAGATTTGTAATCTAAAGTGGGAGTGGGCTGGTCACATGCGCCGAAGAACCGATGGTCGATAGGGTGCAAAGGTTCTCGAGTGGAGACCATGATCTGGTATAGGACTTGCTGCTCGCAGCTCGCTCGACCGACGATCTGAGGCAGATTCCTGGCAGTCGCTAGATGAGGGTGGCATTCCTTGGGGGAGGTCTTCATTTAGCTGTGGACGAATACAGGCTGATTGATTGATTTGTACGTCCCATTGCAGAGTACAGGGCTTCTCTCAGAGAGAGTGAGAGTATGATCTTAATCACCACGCGTGCTCACCCGGGATTGGCGATTTATCGGTAAGATATTTGATTACCACAGTCACTTTTACGGTTAGGGCACTCGCTAACCGTGTTTAGATAGAACTAGCAAATACCAGTATATTGCTAGGCCTTTTCTCATAGAGGGCTTAATCACCACTCGAACCCACGTAACAATAAATACCAATCTGAACACCTCTCGGATGCCCCGACTAGGGACATTTTTAAAAGCCAAAATAGCTTTTTTTCCAATAATTTTATTTCAGTTTTTCTACAAGACGATATAATAATATAATTTTTGACGTATGAACACGATTGATACTTAATTATATATTCTTTTTTGTTGCACTAACCCGTGCTGAGGACAATTTTTCGCGGGTTCAAGTCCCGACATGGGTGGAATTTTTAGCCTCTAAACAGGTTTTTAATAACGATTGATACTTAGAGTGTGAGAAGGTACCTTAGACGCTCGGGTTTCCTCACTATTATTGAACCTCATGTGAGGCACGTGATTTCACCCCCGCCATTCCATACGGTGGTGTGAACACGACTTTCCTCAAAAATGGGAGCCAATTATCCATCAATTATCAAGGGTATTCGTCTCTCCCGGCCGTATTCACTGCCAGTGACGAGGGTCCAAGTGACCCCGAGCTACTTTGTCAACGCTAATGCTCAAAAATTCCCGCGTCGCCCGCGTGATGTAATTCGGGCGCGTTTTAGGGTTCCTTTGGGGTCTGGAACGGCTTTGGCGCGACCCTTTTCGTTTTTTTCGTGTTTGTTTATCAGTAATCAGAATACTTAGAGTAGAAATACACATCGTTGAGGGGTCAATTGTGGAATTGTGGAGAAACATGAAATTGATTTTTGTTGATCCCGGGAACAAACATATTCAACAAACAGAATGTAAATTCTTTATGTTGAAATACATTTTTGATTTCCTTCTTGATTTCTAACAACTCCATGTTATTTGAATCGCGAACTGTAGGGAAGACGCGAAAAAAATATTTATTTCCCATAACTTAATCCTAGTTCTCTTAACCTTCCTCAGGGAAGAGACCCGTGCCCCTCGGTGGGGACATAATGGGTTGATGATGATGAATCCTAGTTCACATTTTCTGGTGGCACCCCTACTATAAAACCGTATAGTGTAAATTTTACATATAACTAAACAAAAGTGTCAAACATGTAACTAGGTAAGTAAGATAAGATAAGAATATACTATTATTGTACACCAGATCCTTATTTGAAACTTTAATTAAAATTTTATTTCACAAATGGATTGTAATTTAAGTGGGGTGGGCGCTAAAAAATATCCAATACAAAGAATAACTAATTTACTTGGGTATTTGTGCTGCACTTAATTTGATCACTATTTATGGTTCAGGCGCGTTTTGGTTTACAGCACGAATTTCATTAGACTTTCGAACAAAATTACTTCGAATTTTTTCTAGATTACATTTTAGATTTTTTTTTTATTTATTAAATTTTTCTTACAACTATCTTTACATGACAAGCCTGACTGATGCCAATCTTAATTCTATGTTGTATTTAGATCCACTATTTTAATAAATACTAATATCTCTTTACTTAAACTAGAACCCAAAACGCATATAGAGCCATTTGTGAACTCGTCCATTCACAACTCGTACATTTACGAGTACGTTATTGAGAAATAAACATCGGTACACATGTAAACTTATGACTAATCTACGGGTTGACTTAGATATTATCTTATTCAGTTGTCACCCCATTTCCTTCCGTGGATGTCGTAGAAGGCGACTAAGCAAATAAATTACCAGGAGACGGGCAGCAGCGACTTCCTGAGATTCCAACCGCATACTGCGATCACCAACCCGCCTGCCAAGCGTGGCGACTATGGCAAAACCCTTCATGGCTAGGAAAACCGTGAGGGAGGCATATGTCCTGCAGTGGGCGTCAAATGGCTGATGATGATGATGATGAAATATCTAAGCATCATCATCACTCATATTCCTATTTATTCACTTAGTCCATGAATGGTGTTTACTGCTGGACATATAATAGGCATCTCCATTTCACGTCGACCCCCTCGGTCTCTTGCCAATCTCGTCAATTGCCTTTCGGTAGCTCAATTATAATTATAAAAATATCCTAAACCATGTGCAGTCGAAAATGGCCCGTCTGAATTGACGTCTGGTATCCGCCAAGATGCTATTTTATTAACGTGCAATGGTTTAATATCGTGGTGACGGTAATATCACAATCTAGTTACACATAATTTAACGTATGGCTTTGAAGCTACAAATTTCTCTAAAAGGATGCTTTTAAGCGGGAATTCCGGACTTTCCAGGAATTTACCAAGCAAACGTTTCGCTTTAGCGAAATTACGTTTATAATTCAAGAAGCGAGTTCGATCGTACGTTCTTTTATATCGGAGACCGACGTAGGATTATCGGGATCCAGGGAAACTTGGCTCCGTCACAAACTAAATAGAATGTCCCAAAAACATGGCATAAACTCACGCCCGTATCCCGGTCGGGTAGGCATTGACCAGGGTCTGCCACTTGCCACGATCCTGACAGATCTCATTCGCTTCATCAACAATCATTAGCCGAAAAAAAATCCCAATACAATCTAAAATATTACCAACTAGCAGTACCCGCGACTTAATACTATCAAATTTGAAATTTATGAACAAACAAATTACAAATCTCCACCAAAACCGGATAAATTTCACCAAATGGTGTTTACCAAAAAAATCCGTGTATAAAATTTGTTGACATTTTTTCCATCTTGATCAGGATTCATTTATTTTGAGAAACTAAGTAGTAATTGTAAATTTCATATTTTATGTCTCGCTTCTTGTGTGCAATAAAGAATATTCTTATGTTATCTTATCTTAAATCATTTTGAGTCGCATTTGTTTACATACGTATTGGTTTTAGTAACCATATATTTATTTTGAAAAGCCTATTTTAAAAGGCTATACTGGCTCAAATTTTATCACAACATCTAGAGTCAATTGTTTTTTTTTTTGTTTCCAGATATGATAAGCCCATCAAAAAATTGCTCTACACTATTTAAAATAAGTTAATCTTTTAAGTCGCTGGATGCGGGCGGCACAAGACCGGGAAGCTGGGAAACCATGAGGGAGGCCAATTTCTTGCAGTGGGCGTCAAATGATTGATGATGATGATGAATCTTTTAAGACAATATACGATACGAACGATACTAAAATGACTGTCTTAGTACCACCGTCTGAGTTTAGTATAAAGCTGTCCTTTCTTGAAGGTTTGTGCGCCTTTCCAAATAAGTATAGGTAGTTAATATAAAAGGATTACTCCTCCAGCCTCGCCGCATCGCCACAATATCCCGAACAACTCCCAAGCATCACGGATTAAGACAGATATTGTAGTTTTCTCTCCGAGATAAGTCTGCACTTTTGTTCACTGGTTCCATTGATTTTCTGCAAAATTATGTTTTTTCTGGTCAATTAATGATATATTGGTGAAAGAAAATTGATTCCAAGTCGCTCGGGCTCAGAGTGCTCTGCTCGGAGTCTCCTTCATGAATCACATCAGAAATTAAACATTTAGCTAATAAACTACGTGGATTGACATATTATTTAACACTAGCTGACCCGACGAACTTTGTACCGCTACAGAATCCGTTTATACGATTCTTGCACAAAGCCATCAATTTTTAAAACACATCGTCTGCTCGCACAACGCCGTCTATTTTAAACTTAAAATAAATATTATCCCACGGGAACGCATTACCGGGATCTTCACAAACTTTCACATTTATAATATTAGTAGGATTAGCAAACTGAAGTAGCAGTGAAGCAAATTAACCTCCTCAGTCCTAACCTTGAAAATAATAATGGTATTCAATTGTTATTTTCAAGGTCAGGACTAAGGAGGTTAATGTGGCTGCTCACATCTGCCGAAAAACCGATCGCTGATTCGGCGCCGGCAAAGATTCTCGAGTAGAAACCACGAACTGGCAAACGATGCGTAGGAGATACCCACCATCTCACTGTCTGTATTATTAGCTGATCCTTATTAGGCACGTAGGCACTGACTGAAAATCAGCGCTGAGGGATCACTTCCTCAGCACAACGCTGAGTCAGCTGCCTTTTGTGGCAACTTAGATACACCACAGGCTACATCTATGGTCCTGTTTTATTTATTCGTTTTGTCTGTTGTGTATTTAGTTTTCTTTCTGTTGTTGTGCATATTATGTTACTTATCTGCTTATAATAAATGTCTTGCTTCTTCTTCTTCTATTATTCAAAGATTGCTATATATTTATTGATACCCGTCATAATACTTCTGCCCCTACATTACTATAGGTATTTATTTCACTTTATTGGTCTGTAAAACGTTATTGAATTTAATTTAATTTACGCGCACCAAATCCTGAACGATACCAATTGGTTCATTTTCAAATGCCATACAAATTTCTGTCGCAAGCATCAGTAGTCCGACAATATTTTGAGCGCATGATTAGGCCCCAGATTTGTCCAATGAGAATAAAGCTATCATAACTAGCATGTCAGATTACATAAGCAGCCTTTATACGTCAGACAGTAGGGCACAGGCCTTCTCTCAGAGAGAGAGAGAGTATGGGCTTAATCACCACGCGTGCCCACCGTGGATTGGAGATTTCAAGCGCTGAGGTATGTGAATAGCTCAGACACTCAGGTTTCCTCACAGTTAGCGTGTGGTATTACTACTATATCTTCACAACTGTACATAACTTAGAAAACAAAGTCATAGGTAGATGCCCGCACTGGGAATCGAACCGTCTCTCGCTTCCGAGTCCAATGTTCTACCCACTAGGCTACCACCGCTTTCAGATGTCAGATTACTACTCATAAAAAACTTTTTATCTTGGTTTTATTATTCCGTCTTTGTTTTCTTTCCGCTACATTAGCGACCAGAGAAGTCGTAAAATAAAAAGCCAAAATAATTTGTCGACTGCTCTAATAAAGAATTTGCATGTCAAAAGGTTGTTTTTACAACGACATTGCGCACAACAAAAAGAAACCTTCAAAGTGCGTTATTTTAAACACACCTTTTCGCGAGAACTTGGAGCAGACAAAAATGCTGTGAAAACGAAAACCTCACTGCTAAAACGAAATAAACACAATCAATCAAACATAGCAATCTAACGTCGGGTACAGACCAAAGTTGCTGATAGATGAAACTCATGCATGACCGATATCAAACAATCAATCAATCAAGATTTATTTGCAACCAAGTGTAACAGTTTGCTGTTTATTACCTTTTAGTGCATAGAACTTAGTTGCCTTTTACAGATAAGGGGGTTGGAAAATGAGTTGGATGCTACTCGTATGTCGGACCGCAGCATTAATGTATTCCTACTTTTTCCTTATTTTTCAGACAATCCAGCCAACAAAAGAAATCCAACCCATTCATAATTTATTTTAAATCCTGTTCCCTGCAATAGAAATTGTACTAAATCGCAATAAAAGCACAGAAGTGCTTCACCATCTAGGTTACATTTGAAGTCAATCTTCCAAGCGGATCGATATCAATTGTCAAGTAAATTTTTACTACACGTGAAATCACTATCATCGAAGAGTATTTTCAGACACTTCCACACATCTTGAACCGTTTGTTTGTTTTTTATATGGACGTACAGAGCACTATCGATAGTCATGATTATGTTTTCATTAGCTTTCTGAGCATCTATTTCCACGGTTTCAACCGTTTCAACCGTCTCTGTTATGCTCAAAGACGAAGTAGAAGCTTTAGGCACCGTAACTTCATTAATGTCCACGCTCTCTAATATCAAAAAGTTTTGCCCAGCAATCACCCACTCATCATAATTTTGACGACCCTTTAGTTTAGGCACATTTACAATATAACTGCCGTCATTGTTCGATACGTGTGACGAACGCTATTCGGTCACAATATCCTGAACAATTGGTTCAACACTGTTCACGCACGGCAGGAAGTTTTAATAACTGAATGTTCACGTTAAACTCGTGAAAAGAATTATAATTACTAAAGAGAAATTATGGGTCTGAATCCATAACATAGTAAAACATGGCTCTTGGTTCAAAACAGACTGATTTATTTTGAGAATATAGCTACCACTACATACACAACTTATTACTGGTTATCGGTACACTATTAACAATATTTGTAAGAAAAGTAACTAATGTTTTGGTTTTTGAAGTTGTTGATAGCAATCATGGAATCTTTATCATGTAGGTAGCAACTGATGTATTGGGTTTAAGATGATTTGAGAAAAGATGGTCAAAGTGGAGTTTTTCTACGCCACCCGAAGGCAGCAGCTAACATTGTATATTGACATTCAATAAACAGAATGTAAATTATTTACGTTGATAAAAATTTTTGATTTCTGATTTCTGAGTAATGCGCGAAAAGTAAAGAGTGAACAAGACAAACTCTTTGGCAGCTTACGAATAGATTAATTGATCATAGCGCGCCATACTGAGCAGCCATTTGTGAATTTGTGGCAGCAAAACCAGTCGCTAACGATGAAGAAAGCAAAGCATCTTAAGCAAACCTGACAGTTTAAAGTGTGTACATACCTCAGTGCTTCAAATTGCCAATCCGCGTTTCACCTTAAAAACAGCCAGGTGAATCGTAACCTGGACGTCAAATGGGAGGGTCAAAACCTGGAGAAAACAGCGACCCCAAAATATCTTGGCATCACCTTGGAGCGAACTCTGACCTTTAAGCAACATTATCTCAATACTAAGATGAAGGTCAGTGCTCATTATAACCTAATAAGGAGAATGAAGGCGCGGAAAGCGCGTGGGGTGCCTACCCATATGTCTTACGGACCACTGCCTTGGCACTTAGCTACAGGGCCGCGGAGTACGCTAGCCCTGTCTGGAGTAATTCTGCGCATACTGGCCATGTCGACGTGGCTCTGAACGAGACCTGCCATCTGATGACGGGCTGCTTGCGGCCAACTCCGACCACCAAGCTGCATTTGCTTGCCGGAATAGCACCACCAGCAATCCGCAGAGAGTTTGCCGCTACTACTGAACGGTCGAGACAAGCAAATGGTGACCGCCATCAAACAAAGCAGTGGCTAAAGTCTCCGAAAAGTTTCACTACTTTCAAGCCACTCGACGGAGAGACACCGGTGCAACTTCGAATACGTAGGTGGAGGGAGCAGACCTATCTGACTTCGTCGAGCCGGTGGAGTCACTAACACTTGGAGGGCATGAGCAGTGGAGAGCATGGAGATCGCTGAACCGTCTACGCGGAGGTGTTGCTCGATCTAGGGATAATCTAAAAAGATGTGGGATCCTGCCTGAAGATGCAGACATCTTGAGCCGATGTGGAGCTACACAAACAACACCGCATCGTTGTGTCTGCCCTGAAGCTCCAGATTGCAGCTTGCAGGATCTCATGGAGGCATCGCCTAGCGCAATTGTCGTAGCGCGGTTTTAGGAGCGAGATGTCTGAGGAGGAGTCGACGTTTTGGACACGAAAGAAGAAGTTTGAAAGTTATTATTATTAGTTTAATTAAGCCCTGTGCCCTGCAGTGGGACGTATATAGGCTACATAAAAAAAACCTTATGTTCCACGTTCCTTAAACTGGGACATAGAAACATAGTAGTGAAAAACATTGCCCCCTTTGCTTGCACGGTCGGGTGAAACACCTGCCAAAGAAGAGACGATTTAAAATCGACAGAGAAAAGTACTAGATATCGACTAAAGACGCCTCAAATAAATGAGCAGCTCCCAGGTCCTCCAGCAAAGGCCGGTTTTACATCGGACGATAACCGTAACTATGTTATATCGTTGGACCAGTATTAGATAGATAGATAGACCATTTAAGAAAATAAGAAGAAAGACCTTTATTATACCAACAAGATACATCACAGAAACTAAATCAGCAGATAAGTAAAACAATACGCACAACAACAGAAAGAAAACTAAATACACAACTTTTACTTACATTACAAACATATTTTTTGTTTTGTGTGTGTACACGTGTAAAAAGAGGAAAATAACAAAACACAGAAAAACAAAAGTACACAATAGGCTATTTGACAGTGTGAAAAAAAGTATTAATTGTATATATTCGTATAAACTATGAGTTTCAAAACCGATTTAGGGCATTTTAACTGAAAAAAAAATGGATCATTTATCCAAAAAACCAGGATAAAATTGTATTCTATTTGTTGCACTAACCCGTGCTGAGAGCAATTTTAAAAACCTATTTAGAGGCTAAAAATTTCCTCCATGCCGGGACTTGAACCCGCGACCTCTGGCTAACCGTGCCAGCGCTCTCCCAACTGAGCTAATGGGCAAGTGCAAGCATCGGCGAAATGTGTTTACTATACTCTAGGCCCAGTTCGACGATCTTGTGTCTTTACCGTTATCGTCCAATGTGAAGCCGGCCAAAGACTGTTGAAGAGGGAGAAGTTAGCAAAAAATATTGGATTGTACAGTTTTCGCAGAGTTCCTTTATTATTTCAAGTTCTTATATAATTTTCCCCGCTTGAAGTCACTTAACTTTTGTAGACTGTGATCCCGTTAAGCTGAAAATCTCGATTCAGCCCTACCAGCCAGCATGGGTAATACAGGTATTAGAATGCGTAGACTTCAAAAAGTGTCAATAAAAATTCTTTTGAATTTGAGGCTAATCAGAATATTGGAAACGAAAGTTAGTGAAATTTTCAATTCAGAAATCACCTGCCAGTCTAAGAAATCCTGAAATATAATGCAGCCTATATACGTCTCACTGCAGGGCACAGGTCTTCTCTAAGAGGACGTGGGGTCGAACCCGGGCGCATGTCAAACTTTGTTTTCTAAGTTCATCATCAACCCATTATGTCCCCACCGAGGGGCACGGGTCTCTTCCCTGAGGAAGGTATAGGCCATACTCCACCATGGGGGCCAAGTCCGGATTGGTGGAGGCTTGTAGACTAGTGGCTCGTCTACTGTCAGAAGTTGTCAAGCCGCCCTAAGGCCTCTGACTTGGCTTAACGAATGCCATCTATCGACGGCAGCCGGCACCAACAACTTAACGTGCCTTGCGAAGCACGGAACCGCTCGGAAAAATGCCACTAGCGTTAGGCATAGACGGCGACCCATCCATGCACTGAACGCGCCCAGTGTTGCTTAACCTTCGTGATCGTTTAAGATCACTCAGGCAGCCGGGGCTACGAGCGATTTACTCTGTCTGAATAACTTTTTAAATTTTTTTTTTAGTGCTATTGCACTTAATTTTTTTTGTAACGTAAAGCAATAAGTTTTTCGAGGAGTGGGGTTGAAACTTAGCGAAGCATGGAACCGCTCGGAAAAATGCCACTAGCGTTAGGCATAGACGGCGACCCATCCATGCACTGAACGCGTTCTACGAACACTTTCTAAGTTACGTTTGTGAATTTTTAGTAGCAATACCACTCGCTAATGGCGACGGAAAACATCGTGAGGAAACCTGACTGTCTGGTGTGTATACATACTTCAGCGCTTGAAATTGCCAATCCGCGGTGACCACGCGTAGTGATTAAGCCGATACTCTCTTTCTGAGAGACGGCCTGTGCAGTACAGTAGGACGAATATAGGCTACATAAAAAAACGTTACCTTAGTTTTTGGCCATCTACAATAAATAATTGTTAATGGTACTGAATTAACTTGGAACAGATAAGTGAATGACATTGACTCTAACTTAGTTGAAATATTTCGTGACTCATAAATAAATCAGTGCTAATCCAACTCGATAAATCTTGCGAGTAAGTACGTTTATTAGATGGAGAGAGCTGATAACCCAATAAACTATGCAAAGTTCTGAAATTCAATTCAACTCAATAAATCCAATTCGACACAGCGATGTCTCTGAGATACCTCGAGTCCAAACGTGGATAAGACCATCAATATATCAGATCTGATCCGAGATACCTAATCCTATTTAAGCTCAAAGTGGTAATAGCGCTTCGATAAAACGCTGGCATCACATGAGTCGCTCGTAGCCCCGGCTGCCTGAGTGATCTTAAACGATCACGAAGGTTAATCAACACAGGGCGCGTTCAGTGCATGGATGGATCGCCGTCTATGCCTAACGCTAGTGGCATTTTTCCGAGCGGTTCCGTGCTTCGCAAGGCACTTTAAGCTGACAGCCGTAATTGTGACAGTAGACGAGCCACTAGTCTACAAGCCTCCACCAATCCGGACTTGGCCCCCGTGGTGGAGTATGGCCTATACCTTCCTCAGGGAAGAGACCCGTGCCCCTCGGTGGGGACATAATGGGTTGATGATGATGATCACATTCGGGAGGTCGTGTTTTCAAACCCCGGCGCATGTACCAATGACTTTGTTTTCTAAGTGACGTTTGTGAATTTGTAGTAGCAAAACAACTCGCTAACCGTGAAGGAAAACATCGTGAGGAAACACTAATGTCAGGTATTTACGATAGCCCAACTATGAGGCTCAGTACGTTCTAACAAGTAAGTCCGACAGACAGACGTCGTAGGCATATTAAGAGGATCCCGTTGGCACCCTTCGGGTTTAATGAATTAATATGCCATACTTCAGCGCTTGAAATTGCCAACCCGCGGTGGGCACTGTCTCTCTGAGAGTAGACCTGTGCCCTCCAGTGAGACGCAGCCTATATGTATATTTCAGGCTTTCATTATATTTCATAATGCATTGTATTTCAGGATTTCTTAGACTAACATACATTACATTTTTTAATTCGTAGTAAGAATACCACTTTTTAGCTAAGAAGGATATAATCTATGTAGATTATTATATAATAATCTAATCTACGAAACCCGAGTGTCAAAGATGTTACCTTACCGGAGCATCGTCATTCCTCGAGACAAGACCTTCGCCCTGCAGTGGACGTCTTCATTATTTATGTTTTAAGCGTAGACAAAAACACAGCAGAAAAGCACAGGCTTTCTCTCAGAGAGATAGTATGGGCTTAATCTTAACGCGTGCCCACCGCAGATTGGCAATTTCAAGCGCTGAGGTTTGTGAACACCTCAAGGCGCTCGTGTTTCTTCAGAATGTTTCGATCATAGTTATCGAATGATATTGCTACCAAAGATTCACAAATGTACGTGGCTTAAAAAACAAAGCCACTATTATGTGCCAAAATCGAACCCATGACCCCTCCCAGACGAGTTAAGCGCTCTACCGAAGCGCTACCACCGCATGTTCTAAGCAAATTGACCTATCTGTGTAATTTCCATTTTTATGTACAATAAAGTGTTCTCCATCTGTCTATCTACTTTATTTGTACACAGTCTGAACTAATTAGTTCTGTCTTGAAAGCATTATAACCCGTTTCGTTTGAACTGAAGTGTGAAGCCAAGACCTCGGGCGGGGTGTGCTGGAATTGCTAATGGATTTCTAATAATAATTCTCAGCTTAGTCTCTGGGTCCGTAATTAATATTGTCTGTCTTTGATTTGGAAATAGATGCACCAAGTTTGACTATCTACTTTGGACCGGAGACACGACTTAAGAGAGTAAATTACTATAGCCGCGCATTGACATTGTTTAATCCCATTTATATCACGAAACTCAAGTGCAGATAAACTGGTTTTCATCATATACTACAGGGTGTCCTAAAAAGTATGGTCAAGCAAAAGTCCAGAGGAAAAAAACCTACAAGTCTATCCAAAGCACGACCATTGTATGCTGCGCATTTGTTTCTAGTTTCGAGTGGATTTATACGAACTTGAAAGTCATCAGACTCTACTTTATGACCAGCCCGTACTTACGAAACCTTAACCTCACTTCTAGAAAATAGTTTCCGCAAAGAAAAGGCAGGTTGCAATAAAACCTGATTATATTGCAACCATATGCCGGCCATCCATATAATTCAACAGCGTTTGTACGGTCTATCAACTTGATGCCGTATGATATGACATGCCCACGATATTCCCAGAGTGCCAACCGGGCCTCTACTCTCAGTTTTGAAGCAACGAATGAATTAAACGAACATAGGAAAAGACGACTGGTTTGGAGCAGAAGAATCGTCAAATCGACTAGCGAATTTTCTCGTAAATAAATCACAGCATGCGTGACACGGGTTCACTCCAGTTTTCACTCAAGTAAACTCCGTTGGTACTTATCTAACCTGTGTACAATGGGGAACTTGCGTCTAACTTAGATTGGAGTGACATCACTTTTCTACTATAGAAATCATATAAAATCCTAGGAAAAAATAAAACAATAAAAATATTTTTTTCGAGGTTTTCGGGGTCTCAAAATATGAGAAAAATAAAGTTACTCTAATAACATAAAACGTATTAGATTTCGTTACGTTTGTGAATTGTAAAAGTTTTCTTATAAGGGTGTACATGCATAAAACATTGTTTTACAAGATAACGCCAATATTGATAAACGCTTCATACATATAAAGCGTTATGTTAGGGAGTGACGTCATAGTCTAAGGTCGATTTGTATGACATGTACCTCGTAACTATATTGACTTTTCGACTAGTTACATTACAAAAAGTATTAGTCGCAGAGAAAAAAATACCACGTTTATTTATGTTTTAACGTGTTCTCTCCTTTTCTATTAAAACATATTTAGTGCTAGTTCTCCATTGTACATAAATCTTTGCATTACAGTGTTATTCATAAAAAACACGATTCATCTAAAATACTTCTAAAATGCAGATGTAATGGCTTTTCCCTTTACTGAAGTCTGTATCATAGGAGTGTCTTAGAGGAATCCTATGAAATTGAATTAAAACAATGGCTAGAACCTCTCTCATTCCCTGTTGTAAGCAATTTTACTGAAAGTCTTCTGTCTTGTCACATTTTCATTGTCATCTTTATTATTCTCTCACATTTTTCTTAAGAAACATATTTATTCTTTTTTTTTTTACGTAGCCACGTTTGTGTCCCACTGCTGGGCAAAGGCCTCCCCCAACTCAGACCAGATGTTTCTGCCTTATGCCACCTCAGACCACTCCGGCGTTTGTCGGTCGAGGTCGTCTCGCCAACGTCTTCTTGGCCTACCTCTCCTGCGACGACCGCCTTGTGGCACCCACTCGGTGGCAAGTCTCGCCCAGCTCCTCTTTCTTTACATCTAGAGCGCATTTATTAGCGCTTAAAGTCATTTGATAGCATTCAGTACGTTAGAAACTACGTGGTGCACGGTACCATGCCATATCTAGGATACTGATTCTGCACTACGCGGACATTATCAACTGTATCCGATTCCGAATCCAGAGTAGGCACCCGGACACAGATCCCTGATAACGCGTAGCTCGTATGTCCAGCATTAAATTAATTACTTTGTCCGAAATTACGACCTTATGTTGACCGTCGTGTTTGGGCACTCCGTTCTATAGGGCGTGGAGCCCACTGATCTGGCATGGCATAGACCTGGCGCGGACAAGGTGCAGGCAGGGCACGGGAATGACTATTAGGGCGCGGAGCTCACTGATCCGGCGTCTGGCTCGGGCATGGCATGGACATCCGTTTTGTTTCAATCAAATACCATACCAAACACTCGGTCATTATTTGAACACATAGCACGCCATTTTCGCCCGATTGCAGTCAGTTCCTTCGTTCCACGCAATCTTTGACTTTGACTTAGACTTTTTTAATCTCATTGGAGAGGTCATATTAAAAGATAAATAACCGTGCTTAATTTTTTTCTCTACGACTAATGTTTTTCATGGTATAAGTTGGCGAAAAGTCATTCTAGACACTAACTGTGACGTCACAACTTGAAGGTAACGCCTTAAAACTTAAGATGATAATACATGACTTACCTCGTTTTTATGCGTCTACGCTCATTAGAATTAGACCTTGTTAGAAAAATTTTAGAATTCAATGATAAAGCGAATTTTACAAGTTTTTTATTTATTATCACAGTAACTTGATATTTTGTATTTTTTGAGACCTGTAAAACACTAAAACAATTTTTTCTACGTTTTTTGGGTTTAAAAACTACGTTACTCTAATCTAAGCTTGATGCAAGTTCCCCATTAATGTACTGGAAAGTCGCGACATTTGACATAATATTTAAAACGTGCAACTCTCGTCGCCATACTATGCTGGACAAGTGATTGTGCTGTGTGGAAGTTTAGAAATAAAAAACCGGCCAAGTGCGTGTTGGACTCGCGTACGAAGGGTTCCCTAGCATTGAATATTTCAAGCGTCTACTTGTTGCCGTTATTAATATCGAGAAAAGAGGCAAAAAATCACGTTTGTTGTATGGGAGCCCCCCTTAAACATTTATTGTATACACATCATCTGTGAAAATGTCAACTGTCTAACTATCACGGGTCATGAGATACAGCCTGGTGACAGACGGACGGACGGACGGATGGACAGCGGAGTTTTAGTAATAGGGTCCCTTACTCTTTGGGTGCGGAAGCCTAAAAAGGAGAAATTCATGTTCTATTGCTTACCTCTAATGAGCTAACCCTATCCAGACAGAACAATAGCACGTTTTGCCCGGCTCAAATCAAAAACACTATTCAGAATAGGTCGTCCGTCTACATTGTAGACTCTACAACATCTGTAAATGATAGACACCACAATTACTGTACCACTAAAGAAGCAAAGACAAACGAACAGGGAATACAAGCTCGCCTATGTACAAAACTATGTGTTTAAATGCAATAAAGGATTTTAATAATAATAATACACGTGATGGTCACAACTGTATTAATTCACTATACATGCACATTGTGAATTTTTTCTACCACTAGCTAACTGGGACGGAAGACATCGTGAGGAAACCTGAGCGCTTGAGGTGTTCACATGCCTTGGCGCTTGAAATTGCCAATCTGCGGTGAGCACGCCTGGGAATTAAGCCCATACACTTATCTGAAAGAAGGCATGTGCCCGGTCGGACATACATAGGCGGCTTTTATCAAATACACATTCAAATTCTTTAAAAATCTCTTACGTAGGCATGTTAGTTTTAAGTCGCTTTTTAAGTTGCATTATTGAGTATACACTCAGCGTTATTTGAGACTTTGTAAACATTATGGAGCAATAAATATTTTTAATTTGGATTTGACTAAGTGACGACGATGGAAGGTTTCACTTTGGACGATAACGGTAACGACACATTGTTATAGATTCGTTTAGAGATTCATATCCGAAGGATCTCAGATGGGACTTCATTATTATATCATATCGACGTATGTGTGTCTGTCTGTCTTTCAGGCTCTATCTCGCGATCCATGATTTGTAAGGCATACAGTTGAAATTTTCGCAGAATATGAGTCATTATAGCGGATTGCCCAACAAATGTGACAATACAAAAAGTAAAAAATTAAGGGGATTCCCATACGGGAAACGTATATATTTTAAAACATATAACTGTCAAACTTTGTATGATTATAGTGTGGTATCTGTAGTTTAACAATCATCGATGTTAATAACACATAATAAAAATCGGCCAAGTGTCAGCTATTTTCTGAGATTCCAACCGCATACTGCGATCGCCAACCCGCCTGCCAAGCGTGGCGATTATGGCAAATACTTCATGGTTATGAAAACCACGAAGGAGGCCTATGTCCTGCAGTGGGCGTCAAATGGCTGATGATGATGATGATGATGATGAAGTATCAGCTAAGGGTACCGAACAAAACGAGAGAAACATATTTTTGTAACGTAATAATTATATTTATTATATTATTACGGAATGCGCGGTGCACGAGTACAACTCGCTCTTGGCCTATTTTTTTCTGTAACATTTAACTAAGAGTAAAACGTTCTTGTTCCTGCCTGGGTAGCATTCTCGGCAGAAACTACGCGCGCGACAATAGACTAGCGGACTTATTTATCAAACACGATTAAGTATTTAAAACGCCGATTAAAATGGTCTGTGGTGGAGATTTTACAAGGAAATTCGTAACCACAGATTAAATAAACTTATGAGTGCCTCTTATGAGTGCTTTAGAGGAATCGTGTTTTTATAAATAGGGCCGTAACAGTCTCATTTATAAAAAAATCATTTCCACTGAAACACGGACCGAGTCAAAGCCGGCTTATGACAGGAGTTCCTGTTATAAACCAGCTTTGACTCCGTTTTAAGAGTGTTTTAATGGAATCGATATTTTACAAAGTCACAGTCCTTTACCACAACTATTTAAACTGTATTTGAAGACTTTTTTAGTGACATGGTGTTTTTATAGGTAAATTACACCAAGAGACGACAAAGTGAGACGATTCATATATTAGGAAAGTGTTATTCGATATTTTATGTTTGTTTTTTTTCCTAGTGTCCAGTAAAAAAATTTTTTATCTTATCTCTTGTTCATTGTCTATTTCTCGCGCGCGGGATAGGATCTCGTGCTACCGACGCTGATCTAGTAACTCGCGGTAAGTGCCGGTCATCCGTCCTAATTACGGCAGCATCTGGCTGCTATCAACTTGTCACTGTCGGCGGGGTGGATCGATCCCACTAAATAGCTCCCGGGGATCTGGACCACACCAATGTGGTCGATACACAATGTTTAAGGACAGGGCTGGATTGGTCGTCTGGACGCGCTGGGGCAACGAAGGAGCGTAGGCCCCTTATTATAATCGTGTTTAGTAATTATCTTATTTTACTATCATTTATGTAGGTTTATAATAATTTCTATTACCCCCCCCCCCTCCCCTAAGTCTAAGTTAATGTATTTCCCTAGGTTTAAGTAAGTTTATTATTATTTAATTTTTTCTTGCACTACCCGTCGCCAGTCTCTTCAATACCAAAGGCTTGCTGGAAGAGAATGCTTCTTGCATTAAGCACGCCCTTGTGTACATTTACAATGTAATTAGTGCAATAAAGGATTAAAATAAATAAATAATTATTTTCCAAATAAAAATTCAAAATAAAAAATGTTTTTCCACAATTTGTACGCCACACTAGGCAGAACACGTATATAACTACTTTAAATGTTTTTCCATCCTACCAATGTACTCGTGCTTCACAAATAAATACATTTGTCTTTGTCTTTGCGTTGCGAATATTGGTTATAACAATGTTAGAAGCTCTTCTATATTTCCATCTGGTATGCAGTAGTCAACAATATTAAACTATGTAGGTCCTATGTTTACAATTTAATCTATATGTACACAAATATATCTATATTTATTTTTAATTATTTTCCGTCAAGTCTTTGAAACAATTATTGGCAACAAAAAAACATTATTTCAATAAAAATAAATGTAAAATAGCTGACCCGTCGAAATTTGGATAATGTTTATTTATGTCTATTGTGGGTGCCCCAGGGCAGGCCCCGCCTGCCCTCCCCCAAATCCGGCCCTGTTTAAGGGGCTACCCGGTGTTAACTAGCGCCACCAATGGAGGAAAATCATATAGAATTACATTGCATAAACTTACTTCCGGGAGAGTTAGGCCTCTGCCTAACTCTCCCGGAAGTAAGTTTATGTTTTTCATTTGCCAAGGGTTTGTCATTTGCCAAAATAACAATTTTTAAGCCGCTGCATGCACGCTAGCTGATTTCGGGTACTTTTTATCTTGTCCTTCGCCAATACATCCCCCACTTGGTCTATGTAAGTTGGACTTCCATCCACATTCGCTCGACACGTCGTTTTCGTTAATCTTTCTTCCTTTCTATATATTTATGCCCAAACTACGCAACATTGTTTTCTAAATTGTAGCCACTTCATCCTCATCCAGTCCACAATGTTCTCTAATTTCTCTCCTATCTCCTGGCGCTGCATGCCGCTCCCACCGGGTACCGGCAGAATATCAGCGCTAAAGTTCTTCCTGGACTTTCAGCACATGCTGAGTCGGAGCCCATTCACATTTGCCACACCTACGTTGGTCACTTTTGTACCCCTGTCGTACCGTGTCTGGCTAATTTCCAGTGTGTTTCTTGCTTTTTTTCTGTATGTTATTGTTTTGTTATATTCTTTCTTCGTATTGTGACTTTTGAATTGATTTGTATTACTTTGCTTTATATACGTGTGTGTGTCTTATGTGAATAAATTATGTATCTATCTATCTATCTATCTAATTACAGTTTATATAATATTTTCATAGCTATAGAATAGAAGACACAGGTTTTTACCTAGTTTAGGGGTCAGAAGTTCGAATTGTATAATAATGGCAATGTGTACAAACAACTAGTGTTTATCCTAAGATAAAAAATGTAGACTGTCCAAATAAATTATTATTATTATTATAAAATAATTAACATCATCAAAATAGTTGATTGATGTAATCCTATTTTCTTGATTCTTCTTCCGCCAAGACTCGCTACTTTACATAAATGTAGAGCTAAAGAGTTTTTAGCACCTAAACCAGATTATGTTTGCCAACGGCTTCAGTAATGTTATCGATCCATCGAGCCGCTAGTCTGCCCAACCTCGGCCACCATTCTGTGATGGCTTATACCACCACCCCAGCCATATCCACTTTAGCTTGGATCGACAGGGAACCGAGGGGGTAGGCGTGATAGGGAAAGGACACATTCCCAGCCATGAGCTCTATTCATTAGTTAAATACACAGATCGGATTAGATCGAAATTAGAAATCGAAAATGTATTTCAACGTCCTCGACGACCTCGTGGCGCAGCGGTAGTGCATCTGCATACCAAGCGAGAGGACCCGGGTTCGAAGCCCGGCTGGGGACAAAAAAAACCCCAGGTCTTGGATGTTTACATGTTTGTGATGTCGTTGTTTCTGGTTCCCACAACACAGGGTATCCTAGTGTGGGGCCAGACGCAATGTATGTGCCTGTATGTAAATGTTTATGTTTATGTTTACGTAAAGAATTCACATCCAGTTTGTTCAACCACTATCCAAAGTTAGCCGCTGCTTTCGGGTCGCTTTGTAGCGAAGAAAAATGCAAGGATAAAAAACTCCACTCTGACGATCTTTTCTCAAATCATCTTAAACATAATATGTACATTAATTGTTGTTCCATGATTGCCATCAACAACTTTAAGTACCAAAACATTAGTTACTTTTTTTTTACAAAAGCAGGAAAAACATTAACATCCATTTTCAATTCCTGACGTCGTAAAACGAAAGGTGTTGAGTATAAGTTTGTCGCCTATGCGGTGATAGCCTAGAGGGTAGAGCATTGGACTCGGAAGCGAGAGACCCAGGTTCGATTCCCAGTGCGGGAAGGTACCTATGACTTTGTTTTCTAAGTTATGTACATTTGTGAAGTCATAGTAGCAATACCACTCGCTAACTGTGAAGGAAAACATCGTGAGGAAACCTGAGTGTCTGAGCTATTCACATACCTTAGCGCTTGAAATCACCAATCCGCGGTGGGCACGCGTGATGATTAAGCCCATACTCTCTCTCTCTCTGAGAGAAAGCCTCTGCCTTACAGTGGGACGTATATAGGCTGCCTATGTATGTGAGTTAGGGTCTCAGGCATAGAAAAAAGATAACCCTAATTCTTAGAACTCCCATGAGAAGCGTAAATAGGTAATGCGCGTGGAAAAGGATTGACAAGTCACATTGACCCAGTGTTGGGTTTCTTATAAAAGTGCTAAGTTTCAACCCCACTCCTCGAAAAACTTATTGCTTTACGTTACAAAAAAAAATAAGTGCAATAGCACTAAAAAAAAATTTTAAAAAGTTATTCAGACAGAGTAAATCGCTCGTAGCCCCGGCTGCCTGAGTGATCTTAAACGATCACGAAGGTTAAGCAACACTGGGCGCGTTCAGTGCATGGATGGGTCGCCGTGTATGCCTAACGCTAGTGGCATTTTTCCGAGCGGTTCCGTGCTTCGCAAGGCACGTTAAGCTGTTGGTG
Organism: Yponomeuta malinellus; assembly: GCA_947308005.1. Lineage (NCBI taxonomy): Eukaryota > Metazoa > Arthropoda > Insecta > Lepidoptera > Yponomeutidae > Yponomeuta > Yponomeuta malinellus. Next base: position 5,917,436 of record OX371019.1, read on the forward strand.
CCGGCTGCCTTCGATAGATGGCAGTCGTTAAGCCAAGTCAGAGGCCTTAGGGCGGCTTGACAACTTCTGACAGTAGACGAGCCACTAGTCTACAAGCCTCCACCAATCCGGACTTGGCCCCCGTGGTGGAGTATGGCCTATACCTTCCTCAGGGAAGAGACCCGTGCTCCTCGGTGGGGACATAATGGGTTGATGATGATTCAGACAGAGAAGCAAAAGGCTCCTTAATATCTTATGACAATTTGAAACCCTAAGCTCTTTTAAAAACGAGGCTTTCTGGAGGAAATTGGAAGTAAAATGAAGGCTTAGGTCTCTTCCTAAAAGCTAAGGAAAACAGAAAATTGTAGTTTGTCCAAAATACTGAAAAAAAATTGCATGAAACGTACGTCAACTTTTTTGCCCGCATGGAAGAGTATGTGACTCAAGACAGAGAGGAATGGAAGATTATAAAAGAGGTCTTATCCGTGTACTCGTTTGCTGGGAAACCACAGACATGAGATTCAAACACGTCGAACTAAAAAAATGCTGTTTTTGTATCTTTGAACTGTCGCAGCGGTTTCCTCACATTCGGAAGGTCGTGGGTCGGAATCCCGGCATGAACCAATGACTTTGTTTTCTAAATTACGTACATGAGTGAAGTTGTAGCAGCAATACCACTCGCTAACTGTGAAGGAAAACATCGTGAGGAAGCCTGAGTATCAGCTGAGGTGTTCACATACCTCAGCGCTTGAAATTGCCAATACGCGGTGGGCACGAGAGGTAATTATGGATAGACTCTCTCTCTGTGCTGTGCCCTACAGTCGAACGTGTATAGGATACATTAAAAAAACTTGTTCAACGAACCTTATTCCACTCATCAGATCCCACGAGTGGATATTCAAGCATTTCAAAAGCACTATTCATAATTCTAACTCGTAAAACAAAGTGAAAACAAAAGAGTGCTTTCAACCCGTGTTGAAACCCGTCCACGGACGAACACGGTGGGTCGGAACTCAAAGTAACTTCTCCGGGCACAATACCTACAGCTGCCCTATCCAGGCACACACTGCACTGGCACACGCTTTATTCCATTGTTTCACGATAAAATATTGAGGCGCGATGAAGCGAACGATTGTTTACTTGGAACGAATGCAAACGTAAAATAATAGAAAAAGTGAAAGGGAAACATATACGCGCTGAAATCTTGGCGATTTGAAAGCCACTGATATGTAATTACAAATGAAAAATGGCATCTATTTAGACTATTACATTTAAGTACAGACGTAAAATAAAAAAATATTTTGTTTCGAGTTGAGTACGCGAAGGATTAGTAAAACTTAATATTTTGCAAACGGAACCCTAAATCGAAAAATGGTCTTTCCACACCTACAATATTTTCAAACGACCAATCCAACAATACACCACAATAAGGCGTAGGCGTAAAAAAAAAATTTACGTTCACTAAAAACAATTTTTTTCGAGATTTTATTCTACCGTTTTGTTGGCGTAATAAATATGTATAAATATGCCAAATTGCAGCTCTCTTATGCTTTTAGTCTCTGTGCTAAATTGCGGACAGAGAGACAAAGAGACAGACGGACGGACATGGTGAAACTATAAGGGTTCCTTGTTGACTACGGAACCCTAAAAGACGTTCCTAAAGACGTTTTATACAGGTACCGCATTAAGTAACGAAACAAGGATTAACATTTTCAGCATGTGCCATATTGAAAATCAGCGCTGGCTTCATAAACTGAAAACCGGCCAACTGCGTGTCGAGCCACGCACAGTGTAGTATTCCGTAGTTGGCCATCAAAATATGCCGACGAAATAGGAGGTAAACCTTTAACTCAATTAATACCAACACATTATCAATTAAAAGAACTTCTTTCTTTGATTGGTATTGTAATTATGTCTATTAATTGAGTTTAAGGTTTAACTAATGATGTTTACACAAATAAAACGTGAGCTATTCAATAATTAAAAACAAAAACAGCGTAATTTTATTACGTTTAGTGTATGGGTCCGATACAATTTTATTTTTGTTACTTGTTTGTCAATCCGTCATGATAGCTCATATTATTTTAAAATTTAATATGGCAATGGTAACCTTACGGTTCAAGAGAAAATGCAATTACTTTTTTTAAGGGTGAAAATTACTTTTTTTATGAAAACTATATAGGATTAGGTACGTCCTAAAAACTGTAATTAGCTTTTATAGCTCTTTCGTTTAGTCTAAACCAGTCTGAAGATTGTATCCGGAGATCTATTTCTCTTTCCACGGTCACTGGATGCGATGTGGAATTATTTTATACCTTTGAAGTAATAGTTTTTGCACGTTAATTTTACGAAAGAAATTCGTGTAATGTTGTCGACCAATGGCCAGCTTGTACTTTTTCACTTTACCTACGATACTTTCGCAGTCTCAAGCTGTGTTGGTCAAATAACCGCCAGTTCATCAATAATTATGTTTGTTGCAAAAACACTCTTTAGACACGTATGCGATGGGCTACCGTCTAAAGAGTGTTTTTAGTGTTCCGTACCAAAAAAGGAAAAAAAAAGAACCCATATAGAATCACTGTGTTGTCCGTCCGTCCGTCTGTCTGTCAAGATCTTTTCTCAGGTACGTGTAGAGATATCGAGTTGAAATTAAAACCATATATTTAAGTCTACAGTTCCTTGAAGCTGGGAAAAAATCAAGCTTCTAAGGTAACTTAAAAAAAAGATACGTCCGTTTATGCCGCAAAAAACGTACATTTCGATATTCAAGGGAATCAAAATTTACAGGGTACTTTCCGTTGACCTCAAACTATGAAATTTGGCTAATAATATCGTCGTATATCGCATATTTTAAATCATAAAAAAATTGTCTTTGAAGTTCAGCTCAGAAAAAACTGCGAGACTCGATTCTTGAACTATTTATAATATGTAGATAAGTACCTACAAATTTGTTCAGAACCCTCGGTGGGCGAGTCCGACTCGCACTTGTCCGGTTTTTTTAATGGTTAGCCTATATACGTTCCACAGCGGGGCATAGGCCTTCTCTCGGAGTGAAAGTATGGGCTCTCCGGCTCAAACACTGAGATATATGAACACCTCAGACACTCAGGTTTCCTCACGATGTTCTCCTTCACAGTTAGCGAGCAATATAAGTAGCGGTGGTAGTAGCGGTGGAACGCCGGCTTTACATTCAGGAGGTCGTGGGTCCGAATCCCATACTTTTGAATGCCACACTATGATAATTTTAGTATGGAACAGCTAAAATTTTCTTCGGAATTTCGACGTTTTTCCCTCAGTAAATAATAAATCAAATCAAATCAATTTTTTTATTCAAAGTTGCACAGAAACTGCGACTTAATGAAATACTTTTCATTTCATTTACTGCGAATACTTTTACTCCCCCGTTTTTGGATGTATATGATGATTTTGTGACACTCTGTATAGTAAAGGGGCCGGATTCGGATCATTTATCCGAATTCCACGCAAACTAGGTCGCTTGGTAACCAAAAGATTGTTAGAAAATATTTATTATGCTTTTTGCAAGAGCGTTTCCTTTTCACATCTCTCCAAAACTTCATAATGTTCATCCGGGACACTTCCGACACTGTTGGCCGCTTTTGGGGTAGGATGCACACACGACAGTCAAACTCTCGGCGGGCAAGTGACCTGGATCCGGGAATATCCATGTTGGCCGCCATTGTGGGCATATTGCACACATAGACGCGTGTAGTTTGCCTGTGGTTCTCAAACATGTGGACCGCAGGCAAACACCTCATTACCATCTTCACCTCTACCCAAAGTTACGGAGAGAATAAAAATCTGTTATTTTGACACTTTTGTATACATTTAACCAAAAGTTAATTATACATTTAACCAAGAGTTAATTATTTAGAAAAATATCGTAGAAAAAAGTAGTTTTCGAACAAAAACACTAATTGACGTATTTCAGGAATTACATATTTCAGAGGTAACCCTGTACAGTAAGACAGTGTAGACTGTACGTCAGGTATTACGTTCAAAACTTAAAAAAGTCATTCTTTCGTCGGGAAAGACGAAAGGAGCTGAAAGACGAAACGTCTTTTTTTTATTAAAAACAAGTTCGGTAGTTTAATTTGACATTGACCCGCAGCTTGGGAACAGCTGCTCCAAGGCGCGCCGCTCGTATGTCGGTCACCTATTGTTGTTTGCGCTTTTGTTATCGATATAGCACAAGTTGGGGGAATCTGGTGGGTACACTCGAGCACCTGGGGGACCTCTATAGCATTTTATTTGGGACCCATTCACTTTAAAAACACAAATAACGCTTCACACTATAAGAATTGGTTGCGACAGCAATAAAATAAACTCCCTTTAATAACAACAACTTCCAAAATTTCTATTGATATAAATTAATAAACTAAATTAAAAAAAAATTCAGCTTTCAAATTTTATAATGGAAACCATCTGATGGAATTACAAGTAGATATTGTTCCTGAATCTCGGAACTACTGAAACTAAGACATTAATTTTAAGAACCAACAGACATGGTACAAAACGAAACAGTACATGACAAAGTTACAATATAAGCCCCATCATAAGCAGCCTATATATGTCCCACTGTAGGCCACAGGCCTACTCTCAGGGAGAGAGTATGGGCTTAATCACCCTTCTTGCGCACCGCGGGTTGGCGATTTGAAGCTCTGAGGTATGTGAATAGCTCACACACTCAGGTTTCCTCACGATGTTTTCCTTCACATTAGCGAGTGGTATTGCTACTATAACTTCAAAAATGTGCATAACTTAGAAAACAAAGTCATAGGTATATACCCGCACCGGGAATCGAACCTGGGTCTCGCTTCCGAGTCCAATTCTACCCTCTAGGCTATCAATGCATAGGCGACAAACTTATACTTAACACCTTTCGCTTTACGACGTCAGGAATTGAAAATGGACGTTAATGTATTTTCTGCTTTTGTAAGAAAAAGTAACTAATGTTTTGGTATTTAACTTAGAAAACAAAGTCATAGGTACATACCCGCAATGGGAATCGAACGTGGGTCTGAGAATATTTCTATCTAGAATACAAGCTTTTCGAGCTGATGATCGTTAAAAGGAATGCATCAATGTCATAGACACCAGAATATTTAGAATACTGAATGGAATTATTTAAACAAAGTGCTTTAATTAATTTATTTATTTATTTTTATTTACATAAATATTGCAACATGACAGTAATTAGGCACACCAAAGCGTATTATACATCAAAACTTACCTTAACTCTTTGCTTTAAAATTTGAAGTTCTCAATTTCCATCTCCGAAAGTCTTTACCAGAATATCACCAAACTACCCTGGAACTAATTTTACGCTATATTTTGTAAAACATATGCATATTACTAAAGGACCATTAGGCCTTATTTACTGCTGCTTATTGAAGAGTTCCATTCTCCATCTCTGAAAGTCGGTACCAGATCTTCACCAAATTAAAATGGGACCAATGGGACGTTATATCTATTCGAACAAAAAAGAATTGTCGAAATCGGTTAAGATTTGACGGAGTTATGTATGCATGAACATAGTAAAAAAAAGGAATATACGCGTCGAATTGAGAACGTTCCCCATTTTTGAAATCGGCTTAAATAGTTTTTAGGAGTCCGTAACTCAAAAGGAACGGAACCCTTATAGGATTACTTTATTGTCCGTCCGTCCGTCAGTCTGTCTGTCAAGACCTTTTATCTCGGGAACGCGTGGAGGTATCGAGTTGAAATTAAAACCATATACTCAAGTCTACAGTCCCTTGCAGCTGTGAAAAAATGAAACCTCTAAGTTAAGGTAAAAAAAAAGTAACGGCCGTATATACCGCAAAAAACGTATCTTTCGACACTCTCAAGGGAATCAAAATTTATAACGTACTTCCCGTTGACCTAGAACTATGAAATCTGGAAGGTAATATTGTCATTATATTACAAGTACAGGGAAAAATGTAAAAACTATACATTTGTAATTAAATCATAAAAAAAACAGTCTTTGAATTTCGGGAAAAGCTCGGAAAATCCACGAAGGGAACCCTCGGTGGATGAGTCCGACTCGCACTTGTCCGGTTTTTTTTATTCTGGCTGTCACTCTTCGGTCTCTGGATAATAAGGATGACAGCAGCCTGGTACAAACAGTCAAACAGTCCATTTACTAGGTTGAAAGCTTACCGTTCAACACTCGAACCTAGATTCAGTGCCATAAAGGCGACGGTCTACACCTTACATTGTGGCTAAAGGTGCTTCTAAATGGGGCGCCAGTGACGTTATAAATTGCAAATAAAGACTGAATGGAATTATTTAAACAAAGTGCTTTAATTAATTTATTTATTTATTTTTATTTACATAAATATTGCAACATGACAGTAATTAGGCACACCAAAGCGTATTATACATCAAAACTTACCTTAACTCTTTGCTTTAAAATTTGAAGTTCTCAATTTCCATCTCCGAAAGTCTTTACCAGAATATCACCAAACTACCCTGGAACTAATTTTACGCTATATTTTGTAAAACATATGCATATTACTAAAGGACCATTAGGCCTTATTTACTGCTGCTTATTGAAGAGTTCCATTCTCCATCTCTGAAAGTCGGTACCAGATCTTCACCAAATTAAAATGGGACCAATGGGACGTTATATCTATTCGAACAAAAAAGAATTGTCGAAATCGGTTAAGATTTGACGGAGTTATGTATGCATGAACATAGTAAAAAAAAGGAATATACGCGTCGAATTGAGAACGTTCCCCATTTTTGAAATCGGCTTAAATAGTTTTTAGGAGTCCGTAACTCAAAAGGAACGGAACCCTTATAGGATTACTTTATTGTCCGTCCGTCCGTCAGTCTGTCTGTCAAGACCTTTTATCTCGGGAACGCGTGGAGGTATCGAGTTGAAATTAAAACCATATACTCAAGTCTACAGTCCCTTGCAGCTGTGAAAAAATGAAACCTCTAAGTTAAGGTAAAAAAAAAGTAACGGCCGTATATACCGCAAAAAACGTATCTTTCGACACTCTCAAGGGAATCAAAATTTATAACGTACTTCCCGTTGACCTAGAACTATGAAATCTGGAAGGTAATATTGTCATTATATTACAAGTACAGGGAAAAATGTAAAAACTATACATTTGTAATTAAATCATAAAAAAAAACAGTCTTTGAATTTCGGGAAAAGCTCGGAAAATCCACGAAGGGAACCCTCGGTGGATGAGTCCGACTCGCACTTGTCCGGTTTTTTTTATTCTGGCTGTCACTCTTCGGTCTCTGGATAATAAGGATGACAGCAGCCTGGTACAAACAGTCAAACAGTCCATTTACTAGGTTGAAAGCTTACCGTTCAACACTCGAACCTAGATTCAGTGCCATAAAGGCGACGGTCTACACCTTACATTGTGGCTAAAGGTGCTTCTAAATGGGGCGCCAGTGACGTTATAAATTGCAAATAAAGACAAGCATTTACATAGGGGGAGGATGTTAGTTTAGGTTCCCCTAAACCACGCGCCTACGGCGAGTGTTACTGTTAGTTTTGTGTAAATTCAGATTTCATTAAAGCTCTTCTAATGATGCCATTAGTCTAAGGTACCTTTTCTAACGATGCCTGTAAGTTAAAGATCTTAGTACGATCGGACAAGGTGTCGTATTCTAGCTTGTCGGAAACTATTCGTATCGACCGCATATCAACCTTTACACGGGTGCCCTCTACTTAGTTAAGTTACGAGCGACATTCCAACAAAAGGGTAAAGGTTGAGCTGTTGTCCACTGTACACCGGAGCTCACAGTACAAAGATTGGCCGCTTTTATCAGAGAGCACTAAGATCTCCGCTGTACACGATACCAGTAGCATTCGAGTAGCTAAGATCGTGGAAACCCGATCAATCATCATCATCAGCCTACGCTTGTCCACTGCCGGACATAGGCCTCTCCTATTGCACGCCACTGGGCACGGTCCTCGGTCACTCTCATCCAGCTCTTGCCAGACGCCCTGCGAAGATCATCGCTCCGCCGAGTCTGAGGACGTCCTACAATACGTTTACCGATCCGCGGTCTCCACTCAAGAACTCGTCTAGTACGCTTAGTACGCTCGGACCGTGTGCGTACAGTTTTAGTTGATTACGACGACGCACTCGATCCGAGCGCACTGACCGTCAAAACCCAGCTTTAATCTGCTAGCTGCCTATACAGGTCCCACAGTAACCCGTGCTGAGGACAACTATAAGAACCTATTTAGAGGCTAAAAATTCCACCCATGCCGGGACTTGAACCCGCGACCTCTGGCTAACCGTGCCGTGGCAGGCCTGTCGTTGCCTGTACGTAATACAGAGAAGTTTGTAAAGAGACTCAAAATTTCGCCGATGCCTGCACTTGCCCATTAGCTCAGTTGGGAGAGCGCTGGCACGGTTAGCCAGAGGTCACTTGTTCAAGTCCCGGCATGGGTGGAATTTTTAGCCTCTAAATAGGTTTTTAAAATAATACATACACCCCATGATGGTTAGACAGGCTAGTAATGGGGTCTCGTTAGCACCCGTAAAGCACGGAACCTTAAAAACAGAATGAATAATGTTTCTTGTATATCTGCGTGTCCTGTTATATGTTATAGACTTCGTCGGCGTCGATCAATAATTGTTGATCAAAGGCCTATAAATTGTCCTTGCGAACATTAGGCGGTAAAGATAAACTCAGAGCTGTTGAACGGTTTTACATTGGACGATAGCCGTAGCGACACATCTAGTTTCATACATTTACTACAACCTCTGGCCGGTGTGAAACTATTCACTACAAGCATTTGGAATAACTTCTGACACGCGTCCAAAATTTTCAGTTCTGTAGAGTCCTCGGAAGGCAAATAAACGTATTCTGATTTTTTTTACGTACAACTGCACTCCTTCATCTTCTTACAAAATCCTCACAGTTTATTCCTAACCTTTTTAATATTTTTTGGGGTCTGTACGCTTGTTTGCTTCATTATTCAACCATAAAATCCAAATGCTGGAACCGATGTAGAAATATTTGGTGTTGCTCGAATCATATGGTACCGTCGACAACAGCGCGACCTTTATTTTTTTTCTTTTGCAAAGTCACCCGTAACGTGACGAAGTAGAGCGCATGCGTAAAAAGGTCGATTTGCTGTGGCCTGTACATAATATATAGCAGTCGTGTGATCGTGCAACGTGACAGAAACCACAGAGAAGGTACAGTGATATCATGTCAATTTTGACATATTATGTGACATCAGCACCATCTATCGGTAACTTGCGGTACTGTATTTTTTTTATGTATCAATCAATCAGCCCGTGCTCGACCACTGCTGAACATGGGCCTCCTCCAAGGCACACCACTTCCTTCTGTCCTCGGCCATCCTCATCCATTCACCAATCTGCCTCCGATAGTTAGTCCAGCAAGCTGGTGGGCGTCGTACGCTGTATATTTTTTGTGTATGTTCAGCGACAATTCTTTTTCACATTGTCTGATTTCATTTATTCTTTTTTTGTTAGAGAGGGGAAATCACCAGGGTAGTTTCGTATAAATTTGATCAAGGTCTGATAATGAGATCCACGAAAAAGTGATGAAATTATTCTTTTTAATGCGTCTTTTTCTTGAAGATGTTTTTTTTTTGTTTTAAAAAAGTATTTATTTTAAACCTCGACATATTCTTCACCGCTAATCCGTAAACTTTTCACCTTTTGCAGCGCATTTTAATCCGTCCTTCTGACTATTTGATGGCACCTCACCTCTGATGTTTTATTCCGTCTCCGGAGCGGGGTTGGGGCTAGAGTTGGCGCCAACAGAAGTGTCTTAAGCCGCATCCAGACGCGTGTAACGTGTAATGTAATCTAACGAGTAATGCAACGCGAATCGTGTGTGTGGACGGCACTACGAGCGTTGTAGGTATGTAATGCTTGTAGTGCGCCCACACGCATATTGCCATTGCATTGCTCGTTAGATTACACATTGAATTTACATTACACGTTACACGCGTCTGGACCCGGCTTTACATTAACTGGAAGAGCTATAAAAGCCTTTACTAATCTTAGATCAGGTCCCCATTTTATAGAACTACAATACATCGTTTACTATGAAAAATTGCATTGCCGGCAGCCCACAGATTAACAAGTAGAAAGACTTCGAATTATTATAATGTAAATACGTATGATTTAAATTAAGTAATTATGACATGTTGTAATCTGACGTTATAACATTTACAATGTTAGAATATAACAAATTTTGCATGCCTAGAAAGGTGAAATGTGTAGAGCCAAATACTTATCCGACCACCATATGTACGAGGTTTCATGCAAATAAACTCATTTCATTTAATTTCATATGAAATGTAGTTTTGCGTATGTATTTCACCCGTTGAATCTAGTCCTAGTTATCTGTTAACAGAGTGATAACTACGAGTACAGGTTTCTGTACGCACACTTGACGAGGTTAGAGTGATTTAGAAAAATGCATACGATCGAAATCGTGGACTGCTATTCAATATACCGATACCGATAGTTAAAAACATCGATGTCTAACTAGCGCTAAAAATGACCCCACGTTCAATTGCGGAACGGCGGGCGGGGCTTGGCTTGTTGTGTTGCCAATCGGAGCGAGTTCAGTATTACCCGGCAAAATATCTATGCACCTGCCACCGTGAGAACGCCATCTTGCGAGGTACCTAGATATTTCGACGGGTTTTACATCAATGAAGTCAATGGTTTGACGTTTTTACATAAAACCAATCATCAGTTACACTGTCACTTACTATTGCCCAATCAACGTTCACGTCGTCACGCATGGCGCACAGAACGAACCAATCACAGAGCGATTTACTCTACAGCACAACTTGCGCTTTGGTACAGACTAATCAAGAGGACAGGGACTGTTTTTGAGAGTGAATTTTGTAGGAAGAAATACTTCCATGGCTTTTTATTCGTAGACCAATACGTATTAATTATATAAACTCACGCCTGTATCCCGAAGGAGAAGGTCAATTGACAGGGTTTGCCACTTGCCACGATCCTGACAAACTTCTTTCGCTTCATCAACATTCATTAGTCGTTAGATAGATAGATAAATATATAGAAAGAGAATACTTTATTGCACACACAGGAGAAAGAATTACAAATAGTGGTCACATGCACGCACGCCAATCTCGGGCACTTTTTATGTCATTAATCAATATGTTTTGTGAAACAGCACATAAGTGAACTCTACGTGACAGTTAACGGTACCAATAGTATCAAAATATGAGTCTGTAACTTTGGACAGTCGCTAGACATTCTATCAGAGCGGTGGAAGCGGAGCGTTAGAACGCCGGCTTCCCATTCGGGAGGTCGTGGGTTCGAATGCTGGCATGCAGCAATTACTTTGTTTTCGAAGTTACGTATATTTTTGAAGTTGTAGTAGCAATACCGCTCGCTAACGGTGAAGGAAAACACCGCAAGGAAGCCCTAGTGTCTGCGGTATTTACATACCTTAGCGCTTGCTACGTACAATGGCCCAACTATGAGGCTACGTGCGGAAATCTCAGGTGTAACTAGAAGTAGACATTCTGTCGGAAACCTTCTGCATTTTTCCTCCGCCGATGCAAAGGTCAAAATTCTCCAAGCTGCAACGTGTGTACTGTGAGATTTGACATATGATACGTTGAGCGAGATACCGGGTTTCTAGCCAGTTTGGGGTGGTCTTCTGATTGAATTTATGTTGTCTCCTACCTAATACGCTGCGAAAGACGTAAGTAGAATCTTGTATGAGCAGGATGTGCTTTTAGAAAAAGTCTTTTACAAAAAGGTTGAAGGATCCAACGTAATCATATTTAGCCAACCTTACTTGCACATTGATGTAATTATGTTGGAATGATCCAATCTTGGATTCTACGACATCTGGACCCTGAGACAACAATTTATATTATTCCGTTTGCTGAACGTCACAGTACAATAGAACCTACTTTCGGGTTCGGTTAGTGAAGAGGAAATAAGACGGTAGCCAGACGTTTCAAACCCGAAAAACTTGACCCGGACTAATAGACCCCTGGATAACTCGACCCGGATCTATCGGGGTCGATTTGACCGTATCCAGTTGTATAGGTTGAGTTTTCCGGGTAGAGTTGTCCAAGCCGATTAGTCCAGGTTGAGTCTAGTATCACTCGCTGCCTCAGTGCCTGAGGTGGTAGATACTCTCTTTTTCTCTCTGAAAGAGGGCCTGTGCCATGCAGTTGAACTTATGTAGTCCGATTATCATAAATATTTACGGATAATAATACCCTAGTACTAGCTTAATACGCTTATTTCGTGAACCCAAAAAATAACTGTCATTCTTGCGTGTGCCTAATTTGGTATGTCTGCCATTGACTTCCTACGTAAAAATCGATAAAACACTTGAAATATTAATCAATTCAAGCGACAACTGCTTTGTCAAATTTCGTCCCATTACTAACGGCTAAGACGTTTTGAATACATTAATATGACAAAGTACAAGGCCTTTAGGTAGACATGTAGGTGCGTGTAATATCTTTTCCTAATATTTCATCGTACAATGGAAGATTACGTGTTGGGTGTCCAAGCCGAAATCAGAAGGTCTACTCTTATAGCATACTAAAATATACAATAATTATTTGTATTAATAACGATAACGACACAGACATAAGGCTCCCTATACAAGACTGCGCAGAAAACTGCGACACGAACTGCTGCGATGCGATTTCGTGCGGCAAGGCATCTATCTCCCTTCCACGATTCGGGTGATCATTCCTTCGATGACCGTCCACCGTACTGAACGTATTTTATAAACTAGGTCGTGACGTGGATCGTAAAAAGAAGTGCTCACTTCTGTTATTGCTAAGAAGATACAGGAAAAAGAAACAAAGAAGATTTTGGGTTCATCCATTTATTACCATTATGTACGCCGATGCGAATCAATTCGCAAGCTCTTGCGATGCGTCGCGCGAGCTCGCAGATTTTTACGATGCGATGAGGCTCCAACAGCGATAAGCTCGCCTTTGTATGTAAAGTATTTCATAACTCTATATTCTGAAATAAATAATAAATAAATACTTAATAATTACAAAGTTACTCATTATTTAGTCGCTGCATACACACATGACGGTTTCGAGTCAAGTAAAGTTTATCTTACCCTTCGCTTGAACAGCGCCCGTTTGGTTGACATAAGTGAGATAGAAGAGTGAGTTGGTTCCAGTTCCGGTTTTGACAAAAAAAATGTCCCTTACTGTGTTAATTTTTGGGACAGCCGACAGGACGCGTTTCATAAGACTGCCATTCATAGTTTAACCTCCTAAGTCCTGTGGCCTAATTATGAGCACCAAATCCTGAGCGATTACAATCGTCTAACTGTCAAATTCCATACTAATTTGACAGTTAGACGATAGGAATCGTTCAAGATTTGGTGAGCGTAATATAGGGGCTGACCTTTAAAAATAACAATCGTTTTAAATTATTGTTATTTTCAAGGTCAGGACTTAAGGTTATTATGACAGTTCGATGTGCAATGTGTGGCCGTGCCTTCCTATTTGTTAATCTGTAGGTTAATGGACTTTTCAATGTACATTGAATTGTCATAGTATAACCATGAATTGTAGGGCCCTGTTGGTTAGGGCTAAGAAAAGTATAATAGAACAAGTATAAAAATACTTTATTCTATTTATACTATTTTACTTTTCGAACCCTAAAAAGGGTTCGGTACCCGAAGGGTGTCAAACGGGACGCTATTACTAAGACTTCACAGTCCGTCTGTCTGTCTTTCTGTCTGTCACCAGGCTGTATCTCATGAACCGTGATAGCTAGGCGGTTGAAATTTTCACAGATGGTGTATTTCTGTTGCCGCCATAACAACAAATATTAAATAAAATAAATATGTAAGGGGGGGGGCTCCCACACAACAAACGTAATTTTTTTTTGCTGTTTTTTGCTCGATATTAATAACGGTAACAGGTAGACGCTTGAAATATTCACAGAAGATTTAGTTTTATATTCGCTTCAAGAATAAATAATGAAATTAAAATAAAATAAATATTTAAGGGGGGCTCCCATACAACAAACGTGATTTTTTGCTGTTTATTCTCGATCTTTGTGCCTAATGTTGTATAGATAATGGTACGGAACCCTTCGTGCGCGAGTCCGGCTCGCACTTGGCAGGTTTTTTAATGACTCCCGATGCTCACTTGCTCATACATTAAAATAAGACCCCATAGTCTCCTCCGATATCCTCCGGCTTTCTGTGTCAAACCACATCGTGAGGAAGCCATTTAGACACTGGCGAAAAAATCTTATTCAGTTAGGACACTCGCTAACGACATTTGGGGACGAAAAAATCTTCTAATCCGACGGATAATCACGGATACTGTCTCGTTTGGGTTCCGTAGATGAATGATGGGAATGGGCGGCTTCGGGACTTGATTGGATTGATTCTGTATGGACAAAAGGCTGAGATCTTTCCACCATGAATTAGATATGTGATCTCTTTACCTTCGGAGATAGGCACCAAAGTAAAAAAAAAAAAAAACGTACTGTGAAGTTGTAAACATTACGCGTACCCTTTTACTTTTACATCACTACTTGGCGGCCCGTGCGTCGGTCAAGGCCCTTTTTTTTCAGAAACGGGTATGGCTAATTATGTTGAAATGTATGTCAAACTAGCAGCTGTACCGGCGAATTTCGCACCGTCTCAGAATCAATAAATATTCTGTTCTCGAGATGTCATCACACAAAGACTCTCTATACAAAATGTATCAGATAGCTTAGATTTAATTGGGCAGTAAAAAAAAATACTATGTTGTGAATAACATAATTTATTTCCTGAAAACGCGATCACACCGCCTTCTACCAGGTCCAATTGTATTTTCAAACCATCCAGGGACCCACACAAATATGCATACAAAATTTCATCTAGATCGGTCCAGCCGTTTAGGAGGAGTTAGGTGACAAACACACTGAATCATATATATAAAGAAGAAGATTCTGAGGATACTGTCAGAATCGTAGCAAGTGGCAGTCCCTGGTCTCTGCCTACCTCTCTGGGATACCGGCGTGAGTTTATGTATGTATAAAGATACTGAGGACAACGTTACCAGGTATTTTATTGTTATGAATTTGATTTCAATGGGGAACTTGTGTCAAACTTAGATTAAAGTGGCATTTATTTTATACCGAAGGAGACGTAGAAAAACTCAAGAATAATAAAAAAATACAACCATAAATATATTTTTGCGGGGTTTTCGGGGTCCAGAAAAATGCGAAAAATCAAGTTATCCTTATAATAAAAATATATTATATTTCGTTTTTTCATTGAATTCTAATGGTTTTCTAAAGAGAAGGATGCATAAAACCATTATTTTACGAGATAACTCGAATATTGATAATTGCTTTATACATTATAAGGTGTTACGTGCAAGTTGTGACATCATAGTCAGAGTCCGATTTGTTTGGCGCGTTTTTGCACCATGTGCTTAAAATGACTTTTTGACAGATCACATTATGAAAAGTAGGTATTAGTCATAGAGAAAAAAAATTAACCACATTCATTTATCTTTTAACATGGCCTCTCCGGTTATATTAAAACGTTTCTTGTGCAAGTTCCCCATTGAAGATAATTTATCTCACAAAAATATTTCACAAAGTGATGAATGATTACCTTAGTGATAAGTATATTATATAAGTACTCTACTCCCTGAAAAGGAATAGCCAATGCATGCCATGCCAATGGCAAACTCGTACCGAACAGTCATAGAGTAAAAAGCAACTGATAGAAAAATTACCAAGACTAATTCTATGAGTAGTAGACCATTCCATAAAAAAATTTAACAAAATTATTAAAAAAATATAGTAATAATAATAAAACCTTTATTTTCCGAACATTTTACCATTAAGACTAAAAATTAAAAAATAATACATGAAAGCAAAATCTGCACTTATATTACAAAATGTCTCTTGTTTCGATGAGCCTTCCGGCAAAGGCCTCCTCCAACTATTTCTATTGCTTACTTTCTACCGCAAAAACATACAATCTAATACATAAAAATCTCTAGTCACAGTGTTGGTTACCGAACTCCTCCGAAAGTTCAAAAGAAAACTCCGGCTTCACCGATTCTTATGATTTTTTTCGTGTAAATATATTTAGTAGGTCTGAGAATAGGTCGTAGGCTAATCAATATGGCAAAACAATGTTTGCCGAGTCAGCTAGTAGGTATGTAACCTCCAAACGGTACGAAACTTGGATTTTTTATTAAGATGAGGTCCTAACCTAACCTAAAACCTACAGACTATACTATCAATTCATAATAATGTGAATCGACTTAAGAATATTCTATCTATCAACTATAAGCCCTTACCATCCACAACGAAATTTGTACGTCTACAATGGCAAAGCATGCAGAACAAATATCCGACTGTATACCATCGTCTTGAAAACTCATGTTTGACAAATAAATATCTTTATCTTTATCCATAACAGCCTCTCAAAGTGCAGTTTTCTCCACGACGGAATTCGGCCAGGAAAAGTCGCACACTTGACCGCTGGCTCTCCAGTTTTTTGCCGTCCCTTGTCGGAGGCGGGTCGACACGACTGACTGGGAATTTGCGTGTTCGGGGTCTCTCAGAAGGGCCCTTTTCGTACCCGTAGGCAACCGTGTCTTCCTCTTTAGAGATCCGCACCCGAAAGATGCCAAACGGGACTACGACGTCTGTCTGTCCTACAATGGGCCTATTTTTGTACCGTAATAGGTAATAAAATTTTGCACACAGATTGTATAGCACATATACACTTCAAAATTTCCACGCAAACGAAGTCACGGGCAACAGCTAGTTAGTTGTAGTATGCATAAGCAGCCTATATACGTCCCACTGTAGGGCACAGACCTTCTCTCAGAGAGAGGGTATGGGTTTAATCACCACGCGTGCCCACCGCATATTGGCGATTTCAAGCGCTGAGGTATGTGAATAGCTCAAACACTCAGGTTTCCTTACGACGTTTTCCTTCACCGTTAGCGAGTGGTATCGCTACTATAACTTCACAAATGCGCATAACTTAGAAAACAAAGTCCTAGGTACATGCCCGCACTGGGAATCGAACCTGGGCCTCTCGCTTCGGAGTCCAATGTTCTACCCACTAGGCTACCACCGCTCTTGTTGTAGTATACCCAAAGACAATTTTGTTTTTTTTTTTTTTTAATATCTTTATTTTTACAGGACCATGTACGAAACTTGGAAATTGTACACAGAACATCTTTAGCAATATTTGACAGTCAACAGCCACTCCCACTCGCAAATCACGAAGGCCTTTTTCGTCTTATCTGAATTAGACGTTCTTCTTCCACTGAGTGACCCCCAGTTCCTCGTACAGTGACAGGCTGTTAATCTACTGTTAACAGCTGTCAATTGACCAAAGTGCATAAAAAAAACCACTGACAGCTGTTAACAGTAGATTAACAGCCTGTCACTGTACGAGAAACCGGGGGTTTGAGCTTTTAGCAGTATTTTGCAGCCAACGGCTACTCCCACTTGCAAATCACGAAGGCCTAGGCCTCCCTAATCTTGTCTTAATCAGACGTTAAGATAAGATAAGAATATTCTTTTCACTTCTCATGCTCTAAAAGTTCGTCTTTATGTCGTGCGTAGGCGACATAAAGTCGCTTTTTATGCTCTAGAGCATAAAGTAAAATCTTCGTCGAAGACCAAGGCAATCGCTGCAACAGCCACACGAACATCTTTAACTTCATACAACAACCTCTTTATTTTATTTCGTTTCGTATAAAACGCGACCAACTAGATTGCAGGGCCAATCAGGTTGGTCGCGCTTTATTGAAGCTGCGCTCTCATTGGTTAAATTTTAATGGCGGCAAAACCACTGTGATTATACACGTACGCGTGAATTTAATTTAATAAATTTGTTGTTTGATTAATTGCATTAGTGAAGATAAAGATGTTGCTGTTTCATTTCCTCGCAATCGAAGTGAAAAGTAGAGTGTACAACTCGTCCATAAAACCCATTTTACACTCGACTTTATATCTATCCTCGCTCGCAAGCTCGCTCGGATGGATAAACGTCTCGAGTAAAATGGTGCGTTTTATGCACTTGTTGTACAATCTACTATTATTGTACCAGGAAAAACACAAACATGAAATGTTTACAAAAATGCAGTACAATTGGCGGCCTTAATGCTTATAGCAATAACGTTCTTCTTCCTCTGACTGACTTTGGGCCTTTTTCGTCTAATCTAGTACGTTTCTTCCAGTGGCATGCTCGACGGTGACGGTAACCAAGTGCCAGGCGGCTCTGCGTACCCTGCAAGCGTTCCCGTTCTTCAAGCCCACCTGTCTGTGTCGAGAGCCCAACGTCGATCCCGAGTGCAACTCTTTCCGAGACTTCCTCTTCGACCACCCCTGCGTCTTCGTCATGAAGAAGGGTGAGTCCATAGCTTTGCGGAGAAAAACTTACTATAAAAACAAAACTGTTGTTAAATTCTCAAATGTTAAATTCTCATATGTAATTCCTGGTGTACATAGAATAAAGAATATTCTATCTATCTATCTATCTGTCTATGGTTAGGTAAATATCTAACTCCATGTGGCGCCGGATTAAGAATAGCGTCACTCCATTTCCTTCCGTGGTTGTCGTAGAAGGCGACTAAGGAAATTAATTACCAGGAGACGGGCAGCAGCGTCTTCCTGAGATTCCAACCGCATACTGCGATCGCCAACCCGCCTGCCAAGCGTGGCGATTATGGCAAACCCCTTCATGGTTGGAAAGCCATGGGGGAGGCCTGTGTCCTGCAGTGGGCGTCGAGTGGCTGATGATGATGATGAAAACAAAACAACCGACGGCTGCTGAAATTGGGTAATCTCTCATTGTATACCGAAAGCGGGACCTTACATTTGACATCTTACAGGTGGATATGTAAAGGCACGCCTACTACTACGAATTTACGGTTGAAAATTCATTTGGGCCGTCAAAGAAGTGGCCTGTTTATTTGCCTAAATGAAGAGATTAGAAATAGATTTAAAAAGTGGACTTTCGAGTCGATCGGAGATTATTAAATTATCCATACAAGATCCATTTTAAAAAGCAGTGATTTTTTTTTATTGTATAAAGTACTTTCGTAATCCGCGGTGGCAGCGCAGCGGTAGAACGCCGGCCTCTCATTCGGGAGGGATTCGAGTCCCAGCATGTACCAATGACATTGTTTTCTAAGTTACGTGCAGTTTGTGAAGTTATAGTAGCAATACCACTCTCTAACCGTGAAGGAAAACATCGTGAGGAAACCTGAGTGTCTAAGGTGTTCACATACCTCAGCGCTTGAAATTGCCAATCCGCGGTGGGCACACATGGTAATTAAGCCCATAATCTCTTTGTCTCTCTCTGAAAGAAGGCCTGTGCTCTGCAGTAGGACGTATATAGAATACATAAAAAAATGTACTTTCGTAATGAGTAATAGATAAACGCACTCAATTATAACGCAAATTGGTCAAATTGGCGTCGAGAGTACAGGAGCTTGCCTTACCAGTCTTGTCTTTCCAGAGAAAGACCCGTACCCTGTGGAGACCCTGCCGACCTGCACCTACGCCCTGAGCGTATGCCATAACGAGAAGGCCTGCTCTGTGCTCTTCGAGCGGTTCAAGAACGCCTGCAAGGCTCGGGATGGGGAATGCCGCATGGAGGACAGGTGAGAAATAATGAGGAAGAGAACTTCTTGCCCCAGTAACAACAGACCTGAGGTGAGGAGTGAGCCTCAGAGGAAGAGATCATGTTGCCTTAGTAACATACCTCCTGAAGACTCAGGAAGGTGACTAGGGCTCTTCGAACGGTTCAAGAACACTTGCAAGGCCTGCGAAGAGTAGTACCGCATAGAGGACAAGTAAGGAGTGCGCCTTAGACGAAGAGAACTTCTTACCCTAGTAACAACTAGGTGACTAAGGCTTTTCAAACTGTTTAAGAACGCCATTTTGGCCCACCTATCTGAGCTCATGCAGCAGAGATGGCCACATGGCCTGCCTAGTCTCACTTTAACCTGGCGGTCGCAACCCCAAGATCTGCAATTTTTATTTTTAAGCGCAGCGTCGTGTTCCTTCCTAATACGATCTGTTCTTTTTAAATTTAAATTACTGCGCTACATTGCCCGCTGGCAAACCTTGGGTTTGGACTTCACTAATAGTTAAAAAATGTTTTTAATTTTCATTTCATAAGAACGCAGTTTCGTTTTTTTTTATCCAGGGAGGCTTGCCGCGAAGCTTGGGCCGGACTGCGCCTGTCGCCACTCTTTGGCTGCATCTGCCCCAACACCCACATGAAGAAGCGCTGCGACCGGATCTTCGCCGTCGTCAACCACAACCCCTGCGTCGGTGAGTGCGCACCCTTAGTCCGGCCTTGCGCGCGCGGCGAGGTTCTGAATGAGAAATACGAGATGGTGAATCGGGAGATGCTAATCGGGAATCGGTAATCGCGAGTCGGGAATCGAGAAAATCGAATCGGGAATGGGAAAATATTTTATATGGTTCGCGTGAGTGAGAAATGTGAGATCGGGGATCGGGTAATGTTCACCGAGAATTGCGTATCTATAATCGAGAACATCGAATCGGGAATCCCGGTTCAAAGGCAAAAAGCTCAGTCTATAAAAAAAGAAAGAAGAACTAATAATGCTTGGCTTTTCACTTGGCTATTGCAGATTTTACATAAACGGTGCTAAAGATTAGTCAAAAAAACACATGGATATTACGAATCAGAATATAAAGTGAGATGGGAAGGCAGACACGGTCCCGTTTTGTTCCCTTCTTGCGAGGAACCCTAAAAATATTCTCATTTCTGCGTATTTAAGACATCAAGTGGTGGTAAACAGTGGTGGTAGCCTAGTGGGTAAACCACTGGACTCGGAAGCGAAAGACCCAGGTTTGATTCCCAGTGCGGGCTGTGACTTTGTTCTCTAAGTTATGTACATTTGTGAAGTTATCGTAGCAATCCCACTTGCTAACCGTGAAGGAACACATCGTGAGGAAACCTAAGTGTCTGAGATATTCACATACCTTAGCGCTTGAAATCGCCAATCCTCGGTGGGCGCGCGTGGTGATTAAGCCCATACTCTCCCCCTGAGAGAAGGCCTGTGCCCTACAGTGGGACGTATATAGGCCGCTTATGCTTGTGTAAGATATCAAAGTAGCTTTATTGAGACCAGATACTTACCAGAAGCAAAATACGACACCCGAAAACCACGAAGGAGGCCTATGTCCTGCAGTGGGCGTCAAATGGCTGATGATGATGAACCGTGAAAACATCGTGAGGACACCCTAGTGTCTGAGGTATTAGCACTTATAGCACTTGCTGAGGTACGTATATCTGAATCTATTTAGTTGTAACTTCTGAAATGTACCATATTCGACGCAAATAAACATCTTGTATCTTGCGGAAATCTCAGGTCTAACTAGAACTAGCTAAACACCCAGAAAGCAATAAGATCTGCGATCACTTCCTAGAGCCGACTGTATAGGCAAACAGCGGAATTCCTGCTGGAAATACCCTCGGCTAAAGATATTAAATGGAGCTGCGTCTATATTTGTCTTCCACTTCCATCGCCTTTGATTTCTCTTGCTCGTAGACTCGGTCAATACGGCGCTGACAAAATATTTCTTGAGAGCTTGAAACGAACGGGTGACTTGGAAAGGGGATAATGTCGTCTTTTTAACCGACTTATATAATAGGAAGAGGTTCTTAATTCATCTACACGCTGAAATCTGGGTGTTTTGAAATCTGCGGTAGTGTAATTAGTAATTAAAAAAAATTTAATAAAATTTCAAGAAAAGAAATAAAATTTACCTATTTTCTATAAATCCGTAAATTTAATTAGGTTTAAGGTTTAATAAATCCGGAATTAGGTTTCTAAAAAAAATTGAGTTTATAAATCATGTTTTAGTTGAGAAATATTGTTTCAATAAAAAAATCGCGAACAAATTAGTACAGTCTGTCCGTCTCTATCAGAACAACGACCTGCGGACCCGCGGCGCGCACGCGCCGCTCTAGCTGGCTACTAATGAATCTCATAGATTCTAGTTTGTGTCGAGAAATTCTTGGAAAGTGCCCTTTTTAAAAAAAAAACAAAGTAGCGTATCCGATAGCTATTGTTAAGGCACGTTCATTTTGCTTTGACTTTCAAGCCACCCAAAATTCATAGTCTACATATTTTTCTTTATGTTCAGCGATAACTCCCCGATTATTTGTAAAATTTACCACGTTGTCAGATTGGTTCTGTTTTTGTTAGAAACCTCAGAGGTGGTTCCATAAACATTAAGTCAAGAATTTTCGACGTGATAAAGTAGGAAATCATCAAGTTTTACATTTGGCAAAGGCTTCTTCACAGCACTTTGGACACAACCGTACTGCCAGCGCCAACTAGTGCTAAAATTAGCGAACTACAGTTTCTGATTAGTGCTTGGAATTTAATTATGTAGTTGCCCTCAAAGCAGAACAAAATCCATGGACTGATTAAGTCGCAGAAATCCATGCGGCAATGTTCAATCGGAGACAGAATAACGTTCCGAAGTCAAGATCAATTTATAGAAAGCCCCGCGTCCCGGCGAGATTGAAAGTTGACGCCTCACCCCGGGTAATCCGGCTGTACCCGGACTTTAAGATAAAAATATTTTTTTTTATGTAAAAGTGCAACATAAATAATTTATAGCATAAAAAGCCAAGCAATTTTTCATTGGTGTTGGACTTTATTTCAAAGTGATAAGGTTCAATTTATGGTGGGAAATATTGTACCAGTGCCACAGTCAGCCACAAGAGGTCCACTGCTGGACATAGGCCCCCTCGATGGATTTCCAAAAAGACTGGTTGGATACTGTCATATCTGACACAAACGTCCCCACAACACTAATAATAATGATACTTACTTCCTCAGAACACAATCTCTTGTCCTGGTACCCAAACTAGGATAACCAGCCAAAGCCGTCACAGGTACACCCAGTCTGA
Organism: Yponomeuta malinellus; assembly: GCA_947308005.1. Lineage (NCBI taxonomy): Eukaryota > Metazoa > Arthropoda > Insecta > Lepidoptera > Yponomeutidae > Yponomeuta > Yponomeuta malinellus. The sequence goes on from OX371019.1 coordinate 5,940,380, forward strand.
GGCCATTTGTACGTGTCCCATGACCTCTGTTTTAGTAGTCAAGCCTGTTAAACGCTACACAAAAGAGGCAGTCAAAATCATGTTAATGCGTTGCTCCGCTACAGCGTAAAGAAAGGCAAACCAACGAATGTAGTCTTTAAGCGACTCAAAAAAGGAGGATGCTCACAATTCCCCAACTCGACAACTTATTTACCACTTTGTCCGATTTCATTGAAACTTTTTTGTTAGAAAGAGACATGCAAGTCAAATAATAACTTAAACTAAATAAATCCACAACATTTTATAATAAATAAAAAGAATGTCAATAATGAAATTAGTCTTTTAATAATAAAACTTTATTCAGAACACAACAAAAAGAATACTAATTGAAATAACTTTTTTTATTTATATTTTTTTATATTTATAAATTATAAATAAAAAAAATTATAATAATAAAAAAAAATTACAGTAATTAAATACAAATTGTCAATTAAATAGACCACCGGGACATCTCCATAACGCGGGCAGAATTACCGTGCTGTCAAAACCGCGGTTCTTCAAGCTTCGCGATATTCTTTAGTAAAAGAGACTACCTACCTCAAGGGTGGTTCCATATACATATGTATGTTGATAAGATCTATGCGAAAATCATCGAACTCTACTTTTTAGTGCGTGTTTTTCTTAAAGTCGATTTTTTTTATTTAAAAAAGTTATTCGTATATAAAAAAGCTCCGAGGACATTAGTTTATAAAATCACCGTCCAACTAACGAACTAACTGAAGCGTTTCCTCAACAAGTTTAATCTCAGTAACATCCAATAGTTACTGAGATGAAACTCTATACATCTTGTTAGCCCCGCCTAGACGTAGAAAGTCCTACCGTTAGTAGATATCCCCTATTTACCGTGGGCAATATAATATTACCTGTCTGTCTGTGTTGGCGCGAATATGGAAAGGGTAGAAGTTCCTTTCTAACAATAAGGACATCGGAATAAGCTATTGGACTCTTAAAAGGCCATATTATGTTAAAAATTGTTCTAGTAGACCGTTAAAAAAAAATCCTTTTTTCGTTTTTCAAATCGATTTGTTAGATTTGCTAAGCCCTAGTATTGTTTACTATATAGGAAACTTAAAAAAAATATATATTTTGACGTGAGTCAACTAATGTATTCACATAATATCAAACTCTACGGATCAACTTCCACACACTCTGGGGGGCTCAAGTCTCTAAAATGCATAGTGGTTCAATTGAGTCATAATAGTACGGTAATGGTTGTTTAGTTGGCAGTCTACTAACCAATCGCATTACAATGGTATAAGCCGCGCAATTTAGAGACCCCCCACACTAGCGTATTTCGAGCGTCGTCGTCGTGCCAGCGTCCGCACAGCGTCGACGCAACGCCGACGCCGCGGCGACGCGACGCCAGCGCTGGGCGGCCGCCGAACGCTAGGCTTACGCAGCGCTGGCGTCGCGGCACTGCGGTGCTTGTCGCATACAGTCAGGGTGAATATGGATTCCGACGAAGAAACACTGCTGTTCACATTACTGATAAAACGAAAATAAAGTAAACGAAAAAAGAAACGTCATCGTCAATATTGGCAAGATCCTCTGTGGAGTTGTTGTGTTCAGGAAAGCGATTATTACGTATAAACATATAAAAAATAATAATAAAAAACATTTTTACGATTATCTACGAATGCCAAAGCAAACATTTGATGAACTGATTTAAAACGATATAAAATATCAAGATACCCAAGAGTGCGTTGTGTTATGTATTGTACTTGTTCGCCAAAAACGTTGTGCTGGCGCCGCGGCAACGCGACGGCAGCGCTGCGTATTCCCGGCGTTCGACGGCCGCCCAGCGCTGGCGTCGCGTCGCCGCGGCGTCGCCGTTGCGTCGACGCTGTGCGGACGCTGGCACGACGACGACGCTCGAAAGACGCTAGTGTGGGGGGTCTCTTAACTAGGCGCCTCGCGCGATTTGATCTTCTTCGCCAGAGATGTGTATTTAAACTAGCGGTGGTAGCGGAGCGGTAGAACGCCGGCTTCTCATTCGGGAGGTCGTGGGTTCGAATCCCGGCATGTACCAATGTTTTTGTTTTTTAAGCTACGTACAATGGCCCAACTATGAGGTTAAGTGCGGAAATCTCCAGTCGAACTAGAACTAGAGATGCGTATTTAATGTGCGCGAGTATTTTTTTCAAAACTGACATCGTCCCCTTTAAAACCGTTAACGAATTTAAGGTCACCCTGTAGAGGAGACATTCTAAACAACTTTTGTGACGCAGAAGTTATTTACTGCTAGGAAAAAAGCTGCCGGGGTCACGCCTTTTTTTCCTTCTGTATTATTGCAATCCACATTGCGTGTGCTTTTATATTGATTGATTGCTTCTCTCTTAAGCGCGTGTAAACAATTGGGGATAAATAAATGTGTTATAGAAAGTCAGGTTACCTTTATCAAGTGCAGTTCATTTGTGTACTTTTCTTTTAATTGGAAGGTTGGTCCGTTGGATGATTGGGAATTAAGAGGTACCTTCTGGGCCGATTTAATTTTTTTTATGTAGCCCATATAATTACGTCCTACCGCAGGGCACAGGCCTTCTCTCAGAGAGAGAGAATGGGCTTAATTACCACGCGTGCCCACCGCGGATTGGCAATTTCAAGCGCTGAGGTACCTATGCGAACGCCTCAGACACTCAGGTTTCCTCACGATGTTTTTCTTCGCAGTTAGCGAGTGGTTTTACTACTATAACTCACAAATGCACGTAACTTAGAAAACAAAGTCATTGGCACTTGCCGAAATTCGAACTCACGACCTCCCGAATGAGAAGCCGGCGTTCTACCGCTCCGTTACCATCGCTCTAATTCTACAAATCTACTTTCATAAAACTACAATTCACAGTTTATAATGACAATAACAGTAATAATGATAGTAACAGGGTCTTCCTACTTGTCTGTGGACTAATCGACTTTGCAATGTACATCGGATTGTCATAGTAAACCATGAATAGTAGTTCTATGAAACTAGCCCCTGGATGCGGACTATGGACTAAGGTGGTCACAGAGTGGTGACCGAGGTTGGGTAAACGACTGATAGGCAGACAAGAAAGCTGTCAGAAAGTAATGGACGAGATTGGCAGTGAACCTCAACGGGGTTACGCTCAACAATTGAGTCCAATGTGTAGATGATGAGTACACATACATGGTCTGAATAGAGTTATATTGATTGGGGTGTTATTATGTATTAACTAGTTGGCGTGACGGTGAAGAGGCCTATGCCCAACAGTGGGCTTCTTTCATGGCGGTAAATGTACGATAGTATGTACGTAAACTAACTTAATACGTGAGTTTCGGGAAGGGTTAACACCCAGGGTAGTCGCGACATCATTACGGACATTTTCTCCATAGGAACCACGTGATTGAAAAATGAACGGCTTGGGAGATATTGAGATAAGATAAGATTTATTGTGCTATCTTATTGTACATGAGATGTCATGAGAACGTACTTTCGCCCTTTTTTCATAATTCTGTAAAAATGCATCCATTGAATTCCAATATCGTATACTAAACAATGCTTCGCACGGAAGAAATTTTCACTGTATCTAAATTATCAATTTCATTTCAGTATTTCTAATTTAAGGGCAGGCACTAGTCCGATCGGGCTCATTAGTTTGCATACAAACACAATTACACACACACAAAAGTTCATGGATGCGTCCCGGAGGGGCGGGCAGACACCAATATGAGACAAAGCTTCCTTATAACACCCAACACAATCACTTGTCTTGGTCCCAAACTAGACAATCCTGTGCTATAATAACAATGCTAGGACATAACACACATGGAAATGCAGCCAGACTGATCTCATGTGTACAAATGTACGGTGACCCCAGTCGGAATCTCCGGAACGACCTCCGGCTGGTATTCAGACGTGACTGACCAACGAGGCAGTCAGAGTTTGTATCTCTATCACATATACCTGCTTTTGATGCGACTTTCTTTCAATTAATCAGTGCTCCCACCAGCCATTGTAGTGGCCCCATCCCGAAAGCCCCGTTAATCCCTAAGCCTTCGCCTCCCGTTACAAAACCTTCTTACGAATGTCTCTCGAAAATGCAAAATACAACAGACGGGTTTTATCGCCGCGCCTCGTTTACATACCCTTGCGGTGACCCTCGCGATTTGTAATATCACCAATTTGTTTCACATGTCCTGAAATTGCTCATACTGGAGGTTGGAGATACAAAAAAGTCTTACTATTTCATACATGAAATAAACCTGATTTTGTCAGACAAAATAGGGGTGTCAGAAAGTGGGTGAAATTGTATTTCGTAATAAATGAAAAGGCGCACTGCAGAAGAATACAACGAATATTATGCTGTATCGTAAACTGTCTAATAATTATGTGGGATTATAAGCAAGTAATGCATCCGAATAATAAATATGAACTAAGTATTGTAGTATTTTTACTGGCACCACACATAAGCATTAAGGTCTATCCACTTTACAAGTGCTGGCGCAACGATGCAAACTAATAGTAGAAAATATTTTCGTTCCAGTTTTAGGTACTCTATAATGATTTATTCTTTATATCACACGTTCACGTCTAACAAATGTTTGATATTAATATAAATTCACTTTTAAGGTATAACAACATGAACAACAATCTAGGTTCAACAATTCTCAATAACTCCCACCTTTTGCCCCCGCCAATTAATGATCAGAACTTGGCCTGAGCCAATCAAAGCAACTTTTTCCATTTATGAAAAAATTTATACAAATGTATTCAAACAAACTGCATAGTTACAAAACATTCTTACGATCCCACACACTCCTACCCAATCCGGTTGCAGGGACGCAGCGTAAAGGCGACATCGCAAATGTCTTTCGTAAATACAAAATACAAGAAGCGGGAATCAGCATTTCAGGCTTTGAGGTTAGATTTAAATTAAGGATTAGCCCTGTCTGGATGAGTAACAGCGTTTGTTTTTCATAAAGAAGTATTCATGAAATCGGCATGAGTGTGGCTAGTCAGCGCATAAGTAGAATTCAGTCATCGTTAGCCAATGTTCGCTCACTGCTGGACACAGGCCTCCCTCCGAGCACGGCACAAAGAGGGCTAGCCATGAGGAGGTTTTGCCCTCTAAATACATGACGGGTTGGCGATCGCAGAAGAGGTTCTATGTCGATGAAGATGAAAAGTTTATTTGGCTATATAAGGGTACATAAAACATAATCAACTGAACATATTACAAGTAAAATAATTAGGTTGAGTATGTAGGTACGTAAGGCAGTTGAACTAGATAACAATAAAAACCATACACGTTGTTTGTTTTAGCGCTATCGTAAAATCTGTTATACACACATCAAGTTTGATGTGACTATGGTTCATACCTAGTATAAAAACAAAGCGGCCAAGTGCGAGTCGGACTCGCGCACGAAGGGTTTCGTACCATTGTCTATACAACATTTGTATATTTCAAGCGTCTTTTGCCGTTATTAACATCGAGCAAGAAACGGCAAAAAAATCACGTTTGTTGTATGAGAGCCCCCTATAATATTTATTTTATTCTGTTTTTAGTATTTGTTGTTATAACGGCAACAGAAATACATCATCTGTAAAAATTTCAACTGTCTAACTACCACGGTTCATGAGATACGGCCTGGTGACAGACGGACGGACAGTGGAGTCTTAGTAATAGGGTTCCTTACCCTTTGAGTACGGAATCATAAAAACTAGCCAAGTGTTATTCGGACTCTCGCTAAGGATCCCAGACATAATAATACAAGATGTGGAGGGAAGGGACCCCCATGTGGGAGTCTACTTTTTATTTATATATTGATACTTTTGTTGCACTTGCATTTAAAAAATCGTACAATTTGGCGGACTTAATGCCATAAGAATTTTCTATATAGGCGTGAGCCACATAGAAAGGACGTCGGGCGAGGGCGCAGAAAAGACGCGACACGTTGTATAAAGTCAGTCCTTGCTCTGGGGTCTCTCTGTGGTCTGGACCGCACCCTCGCCCCACGTCCCTTCTAAGTAGTGCCTTAAAAAACAATCTGTGGTAAAGAGAAAGTCTTTTAAATTGCATCTGAGGAGTGTTTTAGATCGTTTATAAATAACACCGCAAGATCAAAAGCACAGATTCGTTTTGTTACTATTTCTGCGGCTCATATGGCCAGCTCTCTTCTACAAATAGAAAATCCTACCGTATTACAGGGAGTATAAGCAGCCTATATACGTCCCACTGTAGGGCGCAGGCCTTCTCTCAGAGAGAGAGTATGGGCTTAATCACCACGCGTGCCCACCGCGGATTGGCGATTTCAAGCGCTGAGGTATGTGAATAGCTCAGACACCCAGGTTTCCTCACGATGTTTTTCTTCGCCGTTAGCGAATGGTATTGCTACTATAACTTCACAAATGTACATAACTTAGAAAGAAAAGTCATAGGTCCATGCCCACACTGGGAATCGAACCTGGGTCTCCCGCTTCCGAGTCCAATGTTCTACCCACTAGGCTACCACCGCTCATTACAGGGAGTACGCCAAAATTATTCCCACATAACTTCTGAGAGAGAGCTTGACGTGTATTTAAACTTTATAACAACATAAACTTACAGCCGGTCTAGGTCACTGCTCCAAGAATAATTTAATTGTTTTAGCTAGAAATGTTACAGTACGATGGACCGCCGTTAACTACTCCTTTTTACTCAAAACTCGCACTTATGCCGCCTGCGATAAGATATACCGTGGGTTAGCCAGCAGTATATGTTTTGCGTTTTGTTGTAGCACATTTTGACGTTTTAGTTCCTCTACAGCTGAAGGGGTTTCACAATGTTAATCATTCTCTGAACGAGACTACACTAACAGTCGTGAAACTGTGCTAAAAATTCCAGATAAAAGTGACTTTTTAAACCAAATCTGGTAGAAGTGGGGCATCACAGGTATTCACGTATATGAAAAGAAATCAAGAAAGAAATCTGGGAGCACGGCAGTGCCCTCGCTAACTCGAGCAAACAAGCGGCACGGCTACTTCCGTACTGTACCGTACAGCATCCATCCTTTCCTCGAAGCAGTTCAGGCCATTTTCAACCCCCCTATAACTTTATTGTGGATAAAACATCCTTTCCTCGAAGCAGTTCAGGCCATTTTCAACCCCCCTATAACTTTATTGTGGATAAAACATCCTTTCCTCGAAGCAGTTCAGGCCATTTTCAACCCCCCTATAACTTTATTGTGGATAAAAAATCCTTTCCTCGAAGCAGTTCAGGCCATTTTCAACCCCCCTATAACTTTATTGTGGATAAAACATCCTTTCCTCGAAGCAGTTCAGGCCATTTTCAACCCCCCTATAACTTTATTGTGGATAAAACTAGACTCCTGAATTTTCAGTAACCAATCAGGTATTATATAAACACGGTATATTTCGAATTTCATTCAATTTGAACCAGTAGTTTAAGAATTATAACTAGTCGAAGTTTCTTAATTTTGTCACTCACTCACTGACTGACTGACCGATCATCAAAACTCTAAGGCACTTCTAGCAAACATAGAAGCTTCAAATTACAATACAATTAGTGTTTAGTGTATAAATCAAGGAAAGACTAAGATATTTTACAATTTTGGTCAATCTATTTATTTAAAACATAAAAGATTTTAAATATTGATATGGTCACTATAAGATGTTGTTAGTTTATCTAATTACGTAATAATTTAAGACTGAAGGACCTTTAAGTAGGGTCTGAACAAATTAACCGACTTGGTATTTCATAGATCTCACAACTTTTTACGGTAGAAGAACTGAGTTGCTAGACTTGGTTTTTTTTTACTGATTTATTATTTAATAAGCTATTAAATAATGTACCTAATGTTATTATTATCTATTATACTAATTCTAAATTATCAAATTGCTATGCCACTATCGGTAAAATTACACTTGTACCACATTTTTTGTAAACATCATTATTAATTTATTGTAATAAAATGAATTGAAATTGAAAAAAAAAATTGAAATTTTAAAGTTATGTTTTTTATTATCTGTTGCAATAAATTATATCAAGACATCACAAGAAAATAAAAGCCGTACCATTCATAGTCGCAAATAAATACCAAAAAAATCACAGAAATAAAAGATTAGCAGAAAGTTACAGCGCACATCCTACGGTGTGTCAATAGTTGTCGATAATACTGAAGCTCGCCTTTGTACATGCTCTTTCTTACGTAATGCCCTGTTCAATGTTTCGTGTGGAATAAAGCATAAATTAATTAATTACGGTTTGGATATCTGATTGTGCCTTATTTCAAAACACGATGCATAGTACACCTACGTTAAAGATGAGTTGCTCTACGTTATAGAGCGTAGTTACCGGAATTTTCGGACTTAACGGACTTTATAGGGTTCCGTACCCGAAGGGTGCCAAACGGGACCCTATTACTAAGACTTCACTGTCCGTCTGTCTGTCTGTCACCAAGCTGTATCTCATGAACCGTGATAGCTAGGCAGTTGAAATTTTCACAGATGATTAATTTCTGTTCCCGCTATAACAATAAATACTAAAAACAGAATAAAATAAGTATTTAATGGGGGCTCTCATACAAACAAATTAATTAATTTTCATTGTAATGTATGTTTGTTTTCCCCTAGTGAACAATAAAGAATATTCTTACATTATTTTTTTTACGTAGCCTCGTTTGTGTCTCACTGCTGGGCAAAGGCCTCCCCCAACTCATTATCTTAAAATATTGTTTGGCATTAACTAATTTATGTTATGTCTCCTCGTCAACTGTAGACATACTCTGCCAGCCTCTGTCTGATTATTAACCAGCACACAGAGCTGGAGGGAAGCAGTAAACAAACGCAAGCCAATGGAGCAGAATCGCGGAACCGATCAAGCTATTTGCCGCCCGAGGAAAACGCGTCGTCTCGATCGGCGCGTCGACACAGTCTGTTATTGCAGTCGACTCGATAAATATTTGGCCTGGCCCGTAATTGGGAGGCGTGAACCCGAGGCCACGGCGGGGGCGAGTAATGGAGAGTAGCGATTGGCGATTCGCGAGAATGATCTCTCCAAAAGAAAGCCCACTGAGATTAGTATTCTTCTTCTTTATGTGCCGTCTCTTTCGGAGGTTGGCAAGAATCATCATCATCATCATCAGCCTATGCTTGTCCACTGCTGAGCCAAGCCACTGAGCACGGTCCTCGGCTACTCTCATCCAACTCTTGAAGATCATCGCTCCATCACCGAGTCTGAGGACGTCCCAAACTACGTTTACCGATCCGCGGTCTCCACTCGAGAACTCGTCTACCCCATCGGTTATCAGTTCTTCGGATAATATGGCCGGCCCACTGCCACTTCAGCATGCTAATTCGGTGGACTATGTCGGTGACTTTGGTTCTCTCTCTCGTTTGGGTCTCAAGACGAAAGTCTTCAACCAGTGCATCCTACCCGTCATGACATATGGTGCCGAAACGTGGACACTCACGGTGGGGCTGGTCCACAAATTTAAAGTCGCTCAGCGTGCTATGGAAAGGGCTATGCTCGGGGTTTCTCTGAAAGATCGAATTCGAAACGAGGTGGCAAGAATATTACAAGAAACTGCAATCGGCAGGATTTCCTTTTGAAAGTGATGCTCAGACAAATATCATAAGATCTTTTTTCAGGGTTCCGTATCCAAAGGGTAAGGGACCCTATTACTAAGACTTCGCTGTCCGTCCGTCCGTCCGACCGTCTGTCACCAGGCTGTATCTCACGAACCGTGTAATAATAAGACAGTTGAAATTTTCACAGACGATGTATTTCTATTGCCGCTATAACAAAAAATACTAAAACAGAATAAAATAAATATTTAAGGGGGGCTCCCATACAACAAAGGTGTTTTTATGCCGTTTTTTGCTCAATCTCTTCAGTCCTTTAACTCCTGGGGTAGCCTTGGGCCTCAGTCACAGATTTCCAGGCTCAAAAGCGGAAATCTGTGGTTTAGGCCCTATGCTCCCTTAGGAGTTAAAGAACCACACATTTCCACTTCTGACAGTGGAACTCTGTGGTACCATAAGATATTTTAACATAACATCTGGTTACATTCTTTTCGTTGCACTAATCCGTGCTGAGGACAATTTTGTGTGTAATACAGAGAAGTTTGTAAAGAGGTTTGAAATTTCGCCGATGCCTTCACTTGCCCATTAGCTCAGTTGGGAGAGCGCTGGCACGGTTAGCCAGAGGTCGCGGGTTCAAGCCCCGGCATGGGTGGAATGTTTAGCCTCTAAATTGATTTTTACAACATCTGGTGTTCAATGAAGAGTCGTTAAGTATCTATCTATGAGATCATGATCATGAAGACCAAGATCTTTGATTAAAAATAACATAAGATTAGAGCTCAGAAATAAAAAGATCCTAGATTCCTAGGTGCAAGAAAAATTGCTACTCCTGCGAAAGAATTATACGGAACCAAAAGACACATACATTCCACACTTAATTTCGGCCGGCCGCCTCTTTCCTGGCACACACATAAAATTCGTTTCCTACAGAACGAGTGCCTAACAAATTATATTCCGATGGAATTTGTGTATGAAAATGTTGATGTCAAAGATAGCAAGTAATGTAAAACCGCCTGTGTTTACGATTGAAATTGAAGTTTACTGCGGGACGGAATTAGGGCTTGGACTTCGAATATTTGAATATTCGTTTTATTCGCATATTCGCCTAATTTACTAATCGAATATTTTGGTCTTCAGTATACAAATCCGTGTCCGGATCCGTTATAGCAACACTCCATTTCCTTCCGTGGATGTCGTAGAAGGCGACTAAGGAAATAAATTACCAGGAGACGGGCAGCAGCGTCTTCCTGATATACCAACCGCATACTGCGATCGCCAGCCCGCCTGCCAAGCGTGGCGATTATGGCAAAGCTCCTCATGGTTATGTAAGCCATGAGGGAGGCCCATGTCCAGCAGTGGGCGTCAAATGGCTGATGACGATAAAAATATTACAAATATTCAATAAAATGCGCTACACCGCCAGCAAAATGGGCAAAATAAATAGAACTGCCAAGTCGCTACAAACTTCTCATTAACTGATTTTCTGGCACTTTTTCGTCAAAATCGAGTATAATTTTCGATATTGCATTGTCGAAGGTTTTTTTTTAGTCCACAAATATTGCTAGTCTTTTCCATTATCTACTTCACTCTGTATATATAGTACATGGTGCTGACGCCTTCGTGAAAACTGAGACTCATGAAATCTGTGGACTATTGTGATGTCCATTTAAAACAACTTTTAGACGTCATTCAAAACTTATCATCAAAACTTGAAAGTTATTTTTTAGTAACATTTTACCTCTTTTTAAAAGAATAATACGAACCCGTTCTCACTACTTTGTTGTTAGAAAGCATCTGCATTTCTTGTGAAAAAGGTGTTCTGGTGCTCTGTAAGCTGTCTGAGAGTGATCTTATTTCACCCAAATCAATGTACAGAACAACTTTTGCAAAGTAGCATATTAGCAGAGCTTTGAAGTCTATATCATTCATGAGACATAGTCATGAAAAAAACTCATAGAGCAAAAGTCGTCGTGAAACACAATCTTTCAGGAATTTCGTATTTTAGAGGTAAAGCGGTATTATAAGTAGTACAAGCAAACTCATACCGAGCATACAACTCGGAACTCGCTCCACGTATACTGCGATATAAGTTGCGCCATTTTTCTCTACTCTCTATACTTAGAACTTTAAAGATTGTTTTACATTGCCGATTCGTGGTCTCCAATCCAGAAACTAATTACCCTAACAACTCTCGGTTATTTGGCGAAGATTGCCGCTGCCTTATAAACTTAGGAAAACCATATCAGCTCTGGTATGCCGACTATAAGTATAGTAAATAAGTGTTTGACCCAAAGACAAAAGCCTAAATAGAGGATATTACGTCAACTTTTGCTATAGGGACTTTTGTGGAGAAGTAAAAATAGAAAATAGAACCTAATCAACCTTTACATGGAAGCATAGCGGCTCGTGACGGCTAAAAAGCTGTAAAAGCTTTCAAGCGTTTCAAGCGAAAAATATCAGCTAAAACGCTCCGCCTTTTGAGGACATAAGGGGATTCTTATACACCTTGTATAGTCGTAAAAATGGCGTTAGAGCTTTCCAAAGTATTTTGGGTCTCACAATGAATTTGAAAATCCACGTAATGACGTCAAAATCGGCCCGCGAAACACTTCGGAAAACCAATTAAGCCGCCAAGGGTCATCAAAGAAACTTATTAAATAAAAATGCTAATGAAGCCCGGGACGGATGATTCGATCGCGGGAACCGAACCTCGGACCGAGGGGTGGCTAGCTAGCTATGCTAATCCCAAGGAGGGTGGACGTTTGTCCACAGATTAATTTACTTACTGTCGAAAAGTAAGCCTAGATTAGGTGCATGACTTAGGTTCAATCTGAACCCGATATGTATTTTTATTTATTTTATTAGATACACAAAACAGTGTTACGGCGATAAATTATAAAAATTAAATTACCTAAAAACGCTCAAATGAAACCATAAGACCAACACATGTGCATAAGGTATGATAAATTACATTACATTTATAATAAAACGAAGATAAAAAGCAGTTAGAAATTAGAGTTACAATTGCAATTTAAAAATGAATATATTGAGCGGTGGTAGCCTAGTGGGTAGAACATTGGACTCGGAAGTGAGAGACTCAGATTCGAGTCCCAGTGCCATGTACCTATGACTTTGTTTTCTAAGTTATGTACATTTGTGATGGTAACGTAGCAATGCCACTCACTAAATGTGAAAGAAAGCATCGTGAGGAAACCTGAGTGTCGGAGCTATTCACATACCTCAGCGCTTGAAATCGCCAGTCCGCGGTGGACACGCGTCGTGATTAAGCGTATACCCTCTCTCTGAGAGAAGGCCTGTTCCCTAAAGTGGGACGTATATAGGCTTATGATATTGAAATTAGTTAAGTTATCTGATTTATGATTGTGTTGTGTGGATGTTATATTTATTGGTTTGTTCATTCTTTCGTTCGTTCGTACGTTCATCCGTTGGTACGTTCGTTCATACGTTCGAACGTTCGTTCGTACGTTCATTCACAGGTTCACCCGACCTAGTTGGGGGAAAATGACTGAAAATCGCAAGTTTATTACTAATTGTAAAGGATATAATTTAAATGATCAGCAAAAAATACGGATTTATACAGCTATAAAATCGTTTCTATCAGCAATAAAAGTTTTACTAGTCGGCAGAAAATACAAAATTGAGCAGAAAGATAGTGAAATTGACCTCATGAAAATAGACAGATAGATAGAGATTAGAGAACACCTTTTATTTATTACAATGTTCAAAATTGAGCAGCAGAGAATCTCAAGTTGATTATCTAAATTTTAATTCAACCATTTTTAAATTGCTATATTAAAACTTAGTTAATTAATGTGCAACGCGTGGTCATGGTTTATTATTCTGACTAAAATATGAAAAGGTGCAACATTGAGCCCTCTCAGTGGGAGCGTAAAGCGGAAGATCGCCCAGCGTGGAGACTACTAGTGCAGGGCAGTTTGGACGAGTTTGAAAACAGGAGACTGCTCGACTTAGATGCCAAGCGCGACGAGCTAAAGGCCCGACCACCGGCGGCCATACAATATAACTACGTCAATGGTGTCTTGACGTGCGCCCAACGTGCTCGCGCTTTCTGAGCCAAGATCGGCTACACCAGTCACCTGAGGGCACACCAGCCATGCGGTCGCTATGGCCGAACACGGCTAGGAGGATATATATATATATATATATATATATATATATATATATATATATATATATATATATATATATAATCGCTCGTAGCCCCGGCTGCCTGAGTGATCTTAAACGATCAAGAAGGTTAAGCAACACAAGGCGCGTTCAGTGCATGGATGGGTCACCGTCTATGCCTAACGCTAGTGGCATTTTTCCGAGCGGTTCCGTGCTTCGCAAGGCACGTTAAGGTGTTGGTGCCGGCTGCCGTCGATAGATGGCAGTCGTTAAGCCAAGTCAGAGGCCTTAGGGCGGCTTGACAACTTCTGACAGTAGACGAGCCACTAGTCTACAACCCTCCACCAATCCGGACTTGGCCCCCGTGGTGGAGTATGGCCTATACCTTCCTCAGGGAAGAGACCCGTGCCCCTCGGTGGGCACATAATGGGTTGATGATGATGATGATATATATTTAATAAGCTCATTAGTATTTACCGCCTTATAATTAGCTACCCGCGTGTCGCTGCCTGTTTCTTTATTCTGCTGATCAAATATTTGTTAGATTTATGAAACAGGGCTCGGTGGCAGTGGTTCCTATCTTGTTGGAAACCGACATGGGCTTATACGAAATTGGGTTCGATCCTCTTGCTGAACTTGTTTCAGTTCCATTGACGTTGCACTAACTAAAATCCCCTTGTCGATGGAAGCCTTACGCTTGTGGTTTGAGTTCGGGAAAGCATTTATGTCAGTTAAATAGTTTAGATTTACTTTATGATAAAACATTCGCACGACACAATTACTTGTTGAGCGAGGATACGTTGTAATTCTAACCAGACCTTCGCAAAACAACCATTAAAAAACACAAGATTTGCTATTATGGATTTCCGCAAAGTAACGCCTTATTCCATACAATACCAGATTTGTACAAATCAAAATAAAATATTTTCTTTAAAACACTTACCATTATTTTTAAATTCCATAGTGTAACCGAAAAACGAAACGTAAAAAAACGTAAAACCAACTTAAAAGATCCTCGAAAATCTGTACTGACGGCATATAAAATTGTGAAGTCAAGTATCAATGGATTGAGGAACAATAAACCGGAAAACCATCGACCTACAGAACCCTTTGTGCACCAAAGGGCCCACTTTGAGGATACCTACGGTTACCAGAGCCTTTTGAAGATTTATATTTTTCCCCTTTGATACCGTTTCTCTTATGTTCTCTCCTACTTTCATATTTATTATTTTCTACGACGCTTGTGCACCTGTATTACTTTTACGACAAAATGATGCGATTTTTTTCTTTAGATTTGCTAGGACTTTTTTTGCTGACTGCTCGATATCTGTAAAACTAGGAAGTCGGCAATTTCCCTGATATTCGTAGGTTATTAAATAACGTGCCTAACGAACAAGCAATTGCCAGCAATTTCAAGCAATGTTCCCAAAAATCGATAAGGAGATAAAAACGCTATTAAAAATTCATGTGTCCCCATTCATGTGTTGCACGCTGCTGCTATTACTTTAATGGGATCAAAGAATGTTTGACAATGGATGTTCGAAAGCATCGAAGATTACAAAGGCCCGTGAAGGCTAAATTCTTTTTCACGGCAAACGCTAGAGGTACTGCCTTTCATGACCGTGGGAGCACCTACAACTGTTCAAATTACTTTGCCCAACTTCCCAATATTTGGACCGAAAAATAGCCGTTGAAAAATACCGCATCACACTCGACGCAAAACAAACATTTGTCCTAACTTCTAGGTTTGTTTACTTTGCCGAATCTCATGATATTTCTCACTCAGAACCTCGTGCAAGCTATAAAATATAGCAATAGCTTTAAGTGTTTAGATCATAATATTTATAAATGCATAGGCACACGCGTGTCTGTAAAAACTCGACTTTACTGTGCATATATATAACAACCACAATAGGCTCAAGAATATTACTATGTGGTACACCATTTCTAAGTTTCAACTAATTTATTTGAAAGACATCTGTGCTCATTGATTGTATGGTTTAAAACTAAACTCATAAATAATTATAACCGAAAACGTCGCCAATTATATCAATCGAACAATAACACTACACAACCGAACGCTTTATATGAAAAAAAAGAAGTAGTAGACTCACAATTGTTTTCAATAGCCGTCAACGTGTCAATTAGTATTTTCTTTTATTTTCGTTTTGTTTCTATTATTTTTCATATACGTGCCTTTTTACTTTGACTCACACCGATTAGATTGCCTAGGCTATAGGGTTGATTTAGAGTACTCTTCACACAGGCTGTTGATCTTTATGTTTCACTGACACCAAGCTTCTTTTTAGTGGTACTCCTGACCTCACACAAACAAGTGCCCGCAGAACCTAACTCTCAGCTTCCGACTCACTTTGGCCTTCAAGTATTCCTGTACGTAAATGGACAAAGCGGCGACTTTATAGGCGTGGCTACTCTCAACTGTCTTCCATCCTTTGGTCTCTCTCTCATCATATTCTCTGCATCTGTTTCTGGTGTCTGTCTGGATGGATAATCCTACGGAGTAACAAAAAATCGACTTCCTCTGCTACACTACCATGAGACGGGGAAATGTTTCTTGATAAGGTCAATTATCCAACAATTGCCGATTTAAGATTAAGATAGAATAGTACTGCTAGCAACCAGCAAAACGTCAATGCCAACCACGTCCAGTTAGCTGACTGGTGGTAAAGAGAACTTCAGAGCCCACGACACGTTGGCGCGACAGTTGAGGGTAGTCCCCTGGTGGTGACCGGTTGGTAACGTTGTGTCGGCGGACAGCGGTGGCGTGGGGCGCGTGTCCCCCGGCCGTGCGGGCACTGTTCGAGCCGCGACGCCCCCCCGCGCGCGCGCCCCCCCTTACGCGGTACGCCGCGCCCGACGGTACCATTCTGCTCCTCACCGAAAATGGGACGAGGCTGATGACGCGCGCCGCCGCCGCCAGTCTCCTCCGCGCGGCTCTCCTCTCCCCGCGCCCCCCACGGCCTCGCGACGGTGAGCCCGCGCACCACCCTTCTCTCTCTCTCTCTCTCTTCTCTACTCTATGTGTCTCTTTCTTATGTCCGGAGATCCGTGATACTCGTCGCCGCTACGCACGCTTCGCACGCAAAGTAGGAGCGTGGCTTGGAGGAGATTGCGTTAATTAATGCTCGGCAGATTTTACTTTAGCCTCCGTGAATTTCGTTGGGGCGAAAGTTTCTTTTCGCGATTCGGCACTTTATTAAAAGGCGAGAGGGATCAAGAAGTTTGTCTTTCATATTTTTGGTTTTACGTAATTTTAGCGGCTCGTCGAAAGTTTTGAGTATTTTGGAAGGCACCTTCACTTGCGCTCCTACTTTCTATTTCTCTGCATGCCCTTAAGACATACCCGCTTTAACCTTTTTCCTTACTTTTGTCACATTAGATTTTTATCACTGAAAACATTTTTTTTAAATTAATTGTGCAATTATAAGCTTTGAAAATCTAAAGTGGCAAATCGTCTTGGTATCTGCATGTTGCATGTTTTCTTTCTGCATCTAACTATTGTCTACGATCTCTATGGTTACTGCGCGGCGTAGGCTTGGCTTTACTGATTATTATTATTACAATGCGTAGTTCAAAACGTAATTCGCCATCGGACAAAAAGTCTAGCTTCAGTCTAACAAAACAAAATTTATCAATTCGGGAAACTGTAAAAAAATATCAAAATTGTCTAATTGAATCCGACAAATTTTAATTTTGCCCGTTGTCAATGTCGTGGGTTGATTGATCAATGTTTTTTAACAATTTTTATTAAGTAACTTATTTTGTCGTGTTTTTTATGTCTTTACCACCTATATCAAGTAGGGTGAGGTATTTTGTCTGTTTGAAATTTTAAAACAATCTAGATGTCGATCGCCCGTTGACGCAACATTGCACCAGCTAAGCGATTCGATGGATGCACATTGCAGTAAAGCTGATGTCTGACGGTCGGACCGCGAATCGGAACGCGTCCGCCGTGAGCTCGTGGATTGGAGGGATGTCGATAACCCAAGACGGGAACGTGATCGCCCCCGATAAGATGGTCCATCACGTGCACCGATACGCCAGCCCCCACTACAACCCGCACGGCCATCACTATCACCGCTGGAACCATGAGCCCGGGGGCAGCGAAGACCCCCTCTACGCCACCAAGACCGTCTACGGTGCCGGATACATTGACGAAAACCGTATGTATGATTGGTATTACAACAACGTCAACCACTCTCTCAATATTGGTTTCGCGAAGAGTTTGGTTCACGTCTGGAAAACACCTAGAAAAGTCAGGGTAGTCAAACACACTTGAAAAGTACCTGAACTAACCATAGACATCGTAAGTTACATTTTACACATATTTTTGGCTTATCCTGTAGAGAGATCATTTGTGGTAGCACTGGAACAACCTGGTGCACGAGAGTGCATTATGCATTTTTGAAAGATCATCTTACTTTGGTTCGTAAACCCTCATAATTTTCTTTGATTTTTATTTCGTTTTGACAGTTGAAATCTTTTTAGAGAATTTTGTTTCCCAGAGACGTAGAAATCTACAGAATTAGACTACCTACATAGTGTAAAAGTTCTCACAAACATGAGAGAGTTACTGCGAAGCTTTGCGTAGAGAAATAAAGGAGTCATATAAAGGATTCTTTAGTAACTGCTTTAGTTAACCCTCTAATGCCAGCTTCCACTGGGTTAAACAGTAAAGAGTAGAAGGATTAGTTGAAAAAGAACCGATTTTGTAGTAAACGCTTTTTACACAGAAGAGACATCTTCGCGAAGCTTTGCTCCATCATTGCTGAAACAAGTTTTTAGTAAACTCGTTGTATTTCGTGTGTCTTCCAATATTCAACGTAATGATACCTAATCATCCTCATGGTGTGTTTCATCATCATAATTTATCGTAATCGTCAGTTTCTTGTTCTTTTATTAGTATAATTACCTACACTCAAGTATATTGGAGTTCGTTTTGATATCACAAAGTGCAATTTTATTTAAGTACTATTTTTTTGGTCTTGGCATGCGAGCATATATCTTGTATTTTATTGATGAATAATCACAATCAATTTGTACAAAATGGTCCGCGAACAAATTCGTTTTGCTTATTATGAGTTTCCTAAGTTTTTTGTTTACCGAAATTGTATTAAGACGTGTTTTACTATAAAATGTTACTGGCAAATAAGAAACATTGCGTCGTTGCTGAATATGACAGTCTCAGCAAATACTTAGGTAGTTCCAACGTCAACATGATGATAGAAAAAATATTTTGGCAAATTTTATGCAATGTGCTCGTATATATAAATACTGGTATTCCGATTGGCTGCCACGGCGCAGTGAACTCCGTCTATTCCTCGCTCCCACTCTATTCCTAAACAAACTAAACAGCTGTCCTTGCAGCCAATCGCTGGAGAAAACCCGTAAAACCAATCGGAACTCCAAAAAATCCACACGAATGCCACCAAACTCACAAAGACAACACTAACGACCCCACCCTGCAACCAACAGAGCGCATTGGCAAAGAGAACGGTAAATCAGGTGACACCAAGGTGGCCCTGCAGTCGACCTGTCATGTGGCCCTGGACTCCTGCATCAAGGACTCGGAGTGTGTGACGTCACTGACACCGGTCCTGCAGCGCTGCCATGCTACCGACTGCGACAGGGAGGGCTGTATGGCAGCTTTGAGAGGCTTCTACCGGAAACCCGGCGTACATTGGAATACGGAGATCGCCTTCTGCCTTTGCAAGTGAGTACCTGGTATTGTTTCTGTCGTTCAGCCTCCCTATTCGTAATCTCGTAGACCCACATTCGGTAAATAAATCATCAATTCATACTGATCCTGAACATTTAAAATTATAATTTATTCCTTATACTAAAAGGCAAATAAAAATAATATAGGATTCTCAAAATAAATATGCTGGCCACAATTTTCTGCATGGAATTTTTTGGTAAACGGTTTGGATTTCGTGTGGGCAAATACTAGTCCTTACGAAGGAAATGTGGGTGAAGGCACAGTGGAAATCCAATTTGCCACGTTGGCCAGATGGTCACTATGGAGTTGTTTGTTATTTATTCTTTATTTTATTTCGGAGAAACTCACTAACGGTGAAGCAAAACATTGTGAGGAAACCTAATTGTCTAAGGTATTGACATATCTCAGCGCTTGAAATTACCAGTCCGCGGTGGGCACGCGTGGTAATTAAGCCCATACTCTCTCTCTCTCTCTCTCTGAGACAAGGCATGTGCCCTGCAGTGGGACGTATGTTATGTAGGCTACATAAAAATGGAGAAACTAAATTTCAACGCGCCTTCGCCCAAAGACCAATTTAGGTAATACTCATTTAAACAACTACAATAATAATACGAACATTCACGCAATAGAATGGAAACTCCTGTCGTTATTCCAAAAACCTGTGCCAAAAACCCTATGGTAACCAGTCAAGGGCATCACAAACATGGAAATACGCTCAGACTGACGTCAGTTGTAAAAATCCAGCGCGGCGGCCTTCAACGGCAATTGAACTCCCGATCAAAGCAATCCCTCTGGCTAAGGTCCAGGACGTTCCTTGTAAATGGGGTTAGCAAGTAATACGATCTCAGATCTAAAATTAAGCGTTCTAACCTCCGAGATCGCTCTGGAGTGCCCGTTTTAGGATGATGTCCAAATCAACAGCATCTTGACAGCGCGGTTAAGAGCAATCTCTCAGGTATTGGACATATAATTATAAAGGATGATACAGACCAACGCGGTGGCGGTAGCGGTCCATACATACGTTATTTACCTACTGCAGTAGGGTTTATATGGACGTATGTATGAAGCGCCACCGTCATCACCGGCACCGCGTTGGTGTGTTTCATCCTTTAGGTGCTGCCCGCGATTTCGTTCGAATGGAAATTATAATGTGTATATTTCCAGCACAAAAAGTAGCCTTAGTAAAGTTGTGCTCAGCACGGGTTGGTGCAACAAAAATAATATAAGTCACAAAATACAAGATAGGACAAGGCAAAGTCAGAGACTTCAGAGAATCGGCCTTTGCATCGTGTAGCATAGTTACTCGACCGAATACATAGTACGAGTATGCATGTACGGGTATCCGCTGTCGACTGTACTTTAACAATAATTTAATTGTTACCTAGTACTAGTTATAAAAACTTTTAAAAGAGTACGTTTAATTTGCCAACGAACTGCCACGCTGTTTGCCCAATAATTAAAAAAATTTTAAACTTCGCGACAAACGTGAGTCAATAAATAAACAATAAAAAAACTCCAAATCTTTCACCAGGAAAACCGACAACAAAGAAGACTCCTGCATGAACGCCCAGGAGCGCCTCCATCCGTCTTGCGCGCAGCGCCCGCCCATCGGCTCCCCCCTGCCGGCTTGCCACACCCTGGCCCACGCCTGCCGAGAAGACCCTGAGTGCAGGTAAGTTACCTGATGATCAGCGTATATGTATAGGTCCCACAGTAGGACACTGGCCTGTTTTCACCGATAGACAGACTACACGCGTGAAAACGGCAACGCGACAACAAATAAACGAATATGACCTTTAATAGTATATTTCATTACAAGTGTGGAAAGGCTGTCATTGCAAAGAGTTCCGACAAATGTCTACCCGAGCCGAGGCGCAGCCGAAGGCGAGGGTTGACAGTCGGAACAAGTTGCTATGACGGTTCCGCACGTGTACTGAACGACTATTTTTAATACAGTTGCGAAAAAATGAAAAACTATTTGCTTTTTTCTCTTCTCTCCACGCAATAAATTCGTCGTATGTAGATATGTAGCGACTTTTTGACTTTTCCGGTAAAATGTTCTCCGAAGCATTTTGTGCAATTATACTGAGTTCCGGTGGTGTTAATTAAAAAAAAACTAGGGTCGAAATTACTCATTTTGTGCAACAAACAACTAAACTCGCAAAGAAAATTTCTGAAAAATGGCGCCAACCGTAGAATATAAGCAGTTTTTTTTTTCTTCTTCATCCATTCTGGTAGGCAAAGGAAACTATGCCCATACAGCCAAGTCTTCAGTAGAAGTTTTTTATTGATATGAAATGAAAATGAAATTTAATGAGATGAAATGAAATGAAACCTAACCAAACTCATTCAATCAAATAATTAAATCTGATATTGAAACAAATTAGTAGGTTCTTTTTAGAAATATACGTAATAAACTTCTATGATTTTTTTTAGTAAAAACTTCATGGTTGGTTATTCTTTTTAATAGACATTATTTTGACAGTTGGGAAAGAGAACGCACGAGTGCAGGAAAGGTAAAAAAAAAGCACGAGTATGTAATAGCCCACATCCCGAACGCTATACGTCCCTGCAATACGCCACTTTTTGAGCAACTGTATTAAAAATTCTTTGTAGGTATTCTAGAAGTATAGTTTGGAGCCGGTGCCAAGTTAGATGACCAGCACATCAATTTTGGCCACCGACTCCAAAATATATTTCATTTAAAGGTCTTATTTGTTTAAATTATTTCTGTGTTTTTAGTGCTGTGGTGTTTTGAAGTCGCTAACTGTGAAGGAAAACACAATGAGGAAACAGGTTGGCTCCGCACGTATTGACTTGTCTTTCCTGTGGCCTAGGCCAACTAAGCTGTAAGGTATAGGTGCTGGGCAAGCCTACTCCATCTACAAAACAATGTCCCAGGCACTGCAGCGTCCGAGTGGTCCCTTCACCCATCTAGTGTGAAAGAAGGTGCCACTGGACGCTGTATAAATCATCTCATTACGTAGATGCAAAGGCCAAAGCTTTTTTTAAATTTGGTTTTTATTTTTGAGTAAAAAAATATACCTATATTTCACGATTTTTGTGAATATCACTACAACTTCGCCAAAGTGTCAGAAAGCAAAAACACGAGTCACTATAAACACACCTAAATCGCTTCAAGTGTGCCCTTCAAATTTGAAGAGTTCCCTCGATTTCTCCAGGACCTCATAATCAGATCCTGACGTTGAAGAATATGAGACCACTTGTGAGGTTCCTTTCAAACGAAAAAAGAATTTTCCAAATCGGTCTCGTTTCCGAGTAGAGTTTCCCAACGTGTGGGCCTTAAAATGAACATGGACAAAACGAAGGTCATGTCGAACGCCCGTGTTGTGCCTATAACATTGGGGAACTCGACTCTCGAAGTTGTAGACGAATACGTCTACTTAGGACAAACAGTCCAACTAGGGCGGTCCAACTTCGTGAAAGAGGTCAATCGTCGAATCCAACTCGGCTGGGCAGCATTCGGGAAACTTAGAAAAGTCTTTTCACCTAATATACCTCAATCGCTCAAGACAAAATTGTACAACCAGTGTGTGTTACCAGTGATGACTTATGGCACTGAAACGTGGTCTCTCACTATGGGCCTCATAAGAAGGCTCAAGGTCACGCAACGAGCTATGGAAAGGGCTATGCTCGGAATTTCTCTGCGAGATCGAATCAGAAATGATGAGATCCGTAGACAAACGAAAGTCGTCGACATAGCCCAGCGGATTAGTAAGTGAAAGTGGCAGTAGGCGGGGCACATAGCACGCAGAACTGATGGCCGATGGGGCCGAAAAGTTCTCGAATGGAGACCACATATCCGCAAGCGCAGCGTAGGACGACCAGCCACAGGATGGACAGATGATCTCATCCAAGTGGCAGGAAGGCGCTGGATGCACGCCGCTTCCAACCGGTCTTTTTGGAAATCCATGGAGGAGGCCTATGTCCAGCAGTGAACTCCTTGTGGCTGAATCATCATCATCAACCCATTATGTCCCCACCGAGGGGCACGGGTCTCTTCCCTGAGGAAGGTATAGGCCATACTCCACCATGAGGGCCAAGTCCGGATTGGTAGAGGCTTGTAGACTAGTGGCTCGTCTACTATCAGAAGTTGTAAAGCCGCCCTAAGGCCTCTGACTTGGCTTAATGACTGATCTATCGACGGCAGCCGGCACCAACAGCTTAACGTGTCTTGCGAAGCACGGAACCGCTCGGAAAGTAGCGTTAGGCATAGACGGCGACCCATCCATGCACTGAACGCGCCCAGTGTAGCTTAACCTTCGTGATCGTTTAAGATCACTCAGGCAGCCGGGGCTACGAGCGATTCTATAGCTGAATGATGATGATGAAATCGGTCTACGCGTTTTCGAGTAATCGGGGAATATACTCGTACATATAAAATAAAAGTAACAGATTCCGACGAACTTGGAAGACGACATTTGGAGGAGGAGGTTTTTGAAGTCGGTTAAAAAGGAGGTTTTCAATTCATCAATATTTAATTGAATTCTATCTATAATTCTTTTTTGTTAGAAAGAAGCTAAGGTACCTCAGGGGTGGTCGGCCACATATTGAGTCAAGATCTGTTGATGAGTTTGATGATTTTCTCATCCATGAGAAAATCATCAAACTCTTCAATTCGCAACGGCATCTTCACGGATTATGGACGCAATCATATCGCGATAAAGAATACCGTCAGCGCCACCTAGTGTTAAATTAGCGTACTATAGTTTCTCTTTAGTGCGTATTTTTTTGTCGTTATCGACTTGCATTGCCCACAGTTATTGTGGGCCAAGTTGATGGCCCACTAATATGAGAGATAGGCAATCATGTGGACACTAGGCCACTTCTCACTTCCGCACATTAGTGTGTGTGAGAGGAAAAATCTCAGAGGAAGAATGACGGTTTAATCGTCTATGTCTGTGTGTGTAAAGCAATGTGTGCAAGCTTAGGGTGACCAAACCAAGAAAAGAAACTTTTTATAATGTCTTGGGGGTTTATTTTTTGGGAACAATTTCAGAAATCGAATACGTCCATTAGAGAGAAACCAATTTTGCCCTCTAAACAGTCATAAACAGCGGTGGTAGCGCAGCGGGAGGACGCCGGCTTCTCATTCGGCAGGTCACGGGTTCGAATCACGGCATGTACCAATGACTTTGTTTTCTAAGTTACGTCCATTTGTGAAGTTATACTTAGCAGCAATACCACTCGCTAAGGGTGAAGGAAAACATCGTGAGGAAACCTGAGTGGCTAAGGTGTTCGCATACCTCAGCGCTTCAAATTGCCAATCCGCGGTGGGCACGCGTGGTAATTAAGCCCACTCTCTCTCTCTCTCTTTCTCTGAGAGAAAGCCTGTGTCCTGCAGTGGGACGCACATCATCATCATCATCATCAGCCATTTAACGGCCACTGCAGGACATAGGCCTCCTTCGTGTTTTTTATAACCATGACGGGTTTTGCCATAAGAGGGTACACAAAAAAAACACTCATAAAAGCCGTACTCTCCCAATACTCTCCCAGAGAATGTTTAGTGCCAGAAATAGGTCGTATTATTTAATAGGAGAATGTTATGTCACCGAAAACGGAAATGCAGCGCTAGCTTATTTAGTCCAACAATTTGAATTTGAATTCACTTCCACTCCTGCAGTCTCATATCGGCTAAACCGTAGCCGGTCGCTATCGAAATCAATACCCGCGTTTCCAATCAATTGGGTCGGCAACAGCGGGCGACGGGCGTGTGTATGACCACTGCAAATATACTGACTAAAATAAACCAGCGACAAATTGCGGATGGCGAATAAGCATAGTGCAATCGAAACTCTGGGTTTTCCATTCCGAAAGTTATCATTTTCCACAGAAATGTTAGCACTTCGTCCAAATGCCCCATTTGGTCGAAGTGAGGGCTTTTTAGAGTTCCGTACCTAAAGGGTAAGGGACCCTATTACTAAGACGTCCGTCCGTCTGTCACCAGGCTGTATCTCATGAACGGTGGTAGTTAGTTAGACAGTTGAAATTTTCACAGATGATGTATTTCTGTTGCCGCTATATCAACAAATACTAAAAACAGAATAAAACCAATATTTTAGGGGAGCTCCCCTTACAACAAACGTGATTTGTTTGCCGTTTTTTGCTCGATATTAATAACGGCAACGGGTAGAAGCTTGAAATATTCGAATGTTGTATAGACAATGGTACGGAACTCTTCGTGCGCGAGGTCGACTCGCACATGGCCGTTTTTTAAATATAAATTAAAATGCATGGAACAATTTATAATTTTTTTGCTGTTTCAAAGATTTCCCCATAGTAAAAATTTTAATCGAGTAGGAAACCCTGTTTTGCTTAGTTATTACGATTTTGTTACACCATGCATAGACAGCTTACGTTTATATGCTTCACATATTATTATGTACTTGAGTATAAGTCTGGAATTATATTTTTAATAACAGTAACTTCCACACGACACAATCACTGGTCCTGGTCACAAACTAGGATACATTGTGATATGGTAGCAAGACCAGGACATCAAAAACATAATAACAAATACACCCAAACTGAGGCCATTTGTACAAAAGCACCCGTTACATGTTTTGAGAATTATTTACTGAGTTGCTGAACTAATGTTGTTAGAATGGTTGATCGTAGGTACTAGAAACAGTTTTAGGTGAAATATTGCTTTTCGGTGTTAAGAGACAAGTGCCCGTGTGGCGCCGGATTACGAACAGCGCCATTAAGGAAATCAATTACCAGGAGACGGGCAGCAGCGTCTTCCTGAGATTCCAACCGCATACTGCGATCGCCAACCCGCCAGCCAAGCGTAGCGATTATGGCAAAACCCTTCATGGTTAGGAAAACCATGAGGGAGCCCTGTGTCCTGCAGTGGGCGTCGAATGGCTGATGATGATAATGATGATGAAGAGACAAGTGGTACGATACAATGGGGAGCAATTCAATACAAGTAAATGTGCGACGGCCCCAAGTGGGAATCGAACCTACGACAACGATTCGTAGTAAATTAGGAGGAGAACACCGCGTCTGCTTACTCCTGTAAATATACCTTAGCAAAATACATATTTATATTTGTGTAAACGGCTGTCAAGCGCAAGGGCCATTGTTTCGGGAGATTCTATAAATACAAGCTGTACGGAGTACAGGAAAATTGTTTCTCAGTTTTCATGGAATTTATTTGCGTTTACAGCGGTGATAGCCTAGTGGGTGGAACATCGGACTCGGAAGCGAGAGACCCAGGTTCGATCACCAGTGCGGGCATGTACCTATGACTTGGTTTTCTAAGTTATGTACATTTGTGAAGTTATAGTAGCAATACCACTCGCTAATTGTGAAGGAAAATATCGTGAGGAAACCTGAGTGTCTGAGCTATTCACATACCTCAGCGCTTGAAATCGCCAATCCGCGGTGGGCACGCGTGGTGATTAAGCCCATACTCTCCCCCTGAGAGAAGGCCTATGCCCAAATGTCCATTTTTATCCTCGACTATATTGGTCCGTGCGCAGCGAGGCAGCGATAAAAATCGCTTTTGTGTTCTGTGTGGATCGTTTTAAGCCCTTGATGTACAATCTACTATTTTCTTCATTTTGAATTTGAATAGGGTAATGTCAAATTCTCTTAGGGCACTTATGAAGCCCATAGTGAGTCACACACATAGTTTTTCAATAGAATCATATAAGCAAGACAACTAGGGGGTGAACCCCCTGCGCGCTTACGCGCGCCAACCCCCAGCCGCTCCGAGCTTCGCTCTCCGCGGCGCTCGGCCTAGGGCCTCGCTAGGCACTTGGGGTAGGGATTTGATAATTGGGAACATGTATGGTCTCGGCCTTCGGCCTCGGCCTGGACGGAGCTCGGCCTTCGGCCTCGCCGCAGCGGGGTTCCTTGTGCCCGCTTTGCGGAGCTCGGCCTTCGGCCTCGCAAGTTTGTCCCATCTGGCTTTTGCGTTGTTGCTTGTTCGCCGAAAATGTATAGTCTCGGCCTTCGGCCTCGGCCTGAACGGAGCTCGGCCTTCGGCCTCGCCGCGGCGAGGTTCCTCATCCCGGCTTTGGCCTCGAAAAATGGTTTTTTTGAAAAATTGTTCATTTCTGTTTAAAATTTTGTACTAAAAGTCGATTTTCAGTACAAATCCTCCATACAAAATTTTCTCATTTTCAATTGTCGATATCTCGGCCGCCATCTTGAAATGTCAAAATGTCCGATTTTTCTCATATACCTGGGTCCTTTGACGACCCGATGCCGTTTAGGGCACGTCTCCAGCATGTGCCCAGTTGGCTGCCGACTTTTTTGCGCAGAGGTCGATTTTTCGGGCGGCCATATTCTCGCCCCTATTTTGAATTTCGAACGTTCAAAATTTTTTTTCACAATTAGATCACGAAACAAACAACTATTCCAAATTTCATCCAAATCGGCCGGTAAACAAAAGAGTTGGCCCATTTGTATAGGAGAACGCGTTCGAAATTCAAAAATCGGCTTCATAGGATGGCTGTAATTCATACATTTCCTACAACTTTGTCATACATCATTTTCCTCTAGCTATTGTCATTTCGGAGAAAACGTATGGATGAGTCAGTCAGTGAGTATACCGGATTGTAGCTTTATATATATATAACTAGGGGGTGAACCCCCTGCGCGCTTACGCGCGCCAACCCCCAGCCGCTCCGAGCTTCGCTCTCCGCGGCGCTCGGCCTAGGGCCTCGCTAGACACTTGGGGTAGGAATTTGATAAGTGGGAACATGTATTGTCTCGGCCTTCGGCCTCGGCCTGGACGGAGCTCGGCCTTCGGCCTCGCCGCGGCGGGGCTCCTGGTGCCCGCTTCGCGGAGCTCGGCCTTCGGCCTCGCAAGTTTCTCCCATCTGGCTTTTGCGTTGTTGCTTGTTCGCCGAAAATGTATAGTCTCGGCCTTCGGCCTCGGCCTGAACGGAGCTCGGCCTTCGGCCTCGCCGCGGCGGTGTTCCTAGGGCCCGCTTCGCGGGGCTCGGCCTTCGGCCTCGCAAGTTTGTCCCACCTGGCTTTTGCGTTGTTGCTTGTTCGCCGGAAAATGTGTGGTCTCGGCCTTCAGCCTCGGCCTAAACGGAGCTCGGCCTTCGGCCTCGCCGCGGCGGTGTTCCTTGGGCCCGCTTCGCGGGGCTCGGCCTTCGGCCTCGCTAGTTTATCCCATCTGGCTTTTGCGTTATTGCTTGTTCGCCGGAAAATGTGTGGTCTCGGCCTTCGGCCTCGGCCTGAACGGAGCTCGGCCTTCGGCCTCGCCGCGACGGAGTTCCTCATCCCCGCTTCGGCCTCGAAAAATTGATTTTTTGAAAAAATTTTAATTTTTGTTTCAAATTTTGTACTAAAAGTCGATTTTCAGTACAAATTCTCCATACAAAATTTTCTCATTTTCAATCGTCGATATCTCAGCCGCCATTTTGAAAATCCGAAATGTCCGATTTTTCTCATATACCTGGGTCCTTTGACAACCCGATGCCGTTTAGGGCACGTCTCCAGCATGTGCCCAGTTGGCTGCCGACTTTTTTGCGCAGAGGTCGATTTTTTGGGCGGCCGTATCCTCGCCCCTATTTTGAATTTCGAACGTTCAAAATTTTTTTTTACAATTAGATCACGAAACAAACAACTATTCCAAATTTCATCCAAATCGGCCGGTAAACAAAAGAGTTGGCCCATTTGTATAGGAGAACGCGTTCGAAATTAAAAAATCGGCTTCATAGGATGGCTGTAATTCATACATTTCCTACAACTTTTTCATACATCATTTTCCTCTAGCTATTGTCAATTCGGAGAAAACGTATGGATGAGTCAGTCAGTGAGTATACCGCATTGTAGCTTTATATATATATAATATAACTAGGGGGTGAACCCCCTGCGCGCTTACGCGCGCCAGCCCCCAGCCGCTCCGAGCTTCGCTCTCCGCGGCGCTCGGCCTAGGGCCTCGCTAGACACTTGGGATAGGGATTTGATAATTGGGAACATGTATGGTCTCGGCCTTCGGCCTCGGCCTGAACGGAGCTCGGCCTTCGGCCTCGCCACAGTAGTGTTCCTGGGGCCCGCTTCGCGGAGCTCGGCCTTCGGCCTCGCAAGTTTCTCCCATTTGGCTTTTGCGTTGCCGATTGTACGCCGGAACCTGCGTGGTCTCGGCCTTCGGCCTCGGCCTGGACGGAGCTCGGCCTTCGGCCTCGCCGCGGCGGTGTTCCTCGGGCCCGCTTCGCGGAGCTCGGCCTTCGGCCTCGCAAGTTTGTCCCATCTGGCTTTTCTGTTATTCCGTGTTCGCCGGAAAATGTATAGTCTCGGCCTTCGGCCTCGGCCTGAACGGAGCTCGGCCTTCGGCCTCACCGCGGCGGGGTCCCTCGTGCCCGTTTCGGCCTCGCAAAATTGTCTCCCCTCAGTTTTGTTTTAAATTTTATACTAAAAGTCGATTTTCAGTACAAATTCTCCATACAAAATTTTCTCATTTTCAATTGTCGATATCTCGGCCGCCATCTTGAAAATCCAAAATGTCCGATTTTTCTCATATACCTACCTGGGTCCTTTGACAACCCGATGCCGTTTAGGGCACGTCTCCAGCATGTGCCCAGTTGGCTGCCGACTTTTTTGCGCAAAGGTCGATTTTTTGGGCGGCCATATTCTCGCCCCTGCTTTGAATTTCGAACGTTCAAATTTTTTTTTCAAAATAAGATGACGAAACAAACACCCGTTCCAAATTTCATCCAAATCGGCCGGTAAACAAAAAAGTTAGCCGATTTGTATAGGAGAAGGCGTTCGAAATTCAAAAATCGGCTTCATAGGATGGCTGTATATCATACATTTCTTACAACTTTCTCATACAAAACTTTCACGTAGCTCTTACCGTTTCCGAGGAAACCTATAGATGATCTGTCAGTCAGTCAGTCAGTCAGTCAGTGAGTATACCGGATTGTAGCTATATATATATATAAAAAATATATAATAAAACTAGCATATGCCCAGTTGGCTGCCGACTTTTTTGCGCAGAGTTCGATTTTTTGGGCGGCCATATTCTCGCCCCTATTTTGAATTTCGAACGTTTAAAATTTTTTTTCAAAATGAGATCACAAAACAAACACTTGTTCCAAAATTTCATCCAAATCGGCCAGTAAACAAAAAAGTTAGCCCATTTGTATGGGAGAACGCGTTCGAAATTCAAAAATCGGCTTCATAGGATGGCTGTATATCATACATTCCCTACAACTTTCTCATACAAAATTTTCACGTAACTCTTACCGTTTCCGAGGAAACCTATAGATGATCAGTCAGTCAGTCAGTCAGTGAGTATACCGGATTGTAGCTATATATATTAGTAATAGCTGTTATTTGGCAGTCTACTAAGCAATCGCAGTACAATGTCATTCCAGTGGTTACGACACTACCAATAGTGACAATGAAACGACCATTACCATACTAACATGATCCTGTTGGACAATGCATTTTAGAGACACTTCCCCCGGTTATTTTTCCATCGGTGGCGTTTATGAACCTTATGGAGCCTTTTAAGACGTTTACCCGCATTTTCTCGTCGTCTATGAAACTGACGTTGAAGAAGTGAAGCCTTGAGGAGGAGTTCGATAACAAACACTGTGACACGAGATTTTTATATCATCATCATCATCATAAGCCATTTGACGCCCACTGCAGGCAGGACACAGGCCTCCCTCATGGTTTTCCTAACCATCAAGGGTTTTGCCATAATCGCCACGCTTGGCAGGCGGGTTGGCGATCGCAGTATGCTGTTGGAATCATTTTTATATATCAGATTACGTTACAGTTTTTTTTTATTTATTTATAAAGAGCACGTATTAAATGTTTATAAACATGTATTAAATGTGTGGAAGTTTGTTGGCGAATTATAACAAACACTGTAGCATAAGATTTGTATATCAGATTTTCTATTTAAAAATACATAACTTCTTACGCTTTGGAGTGGCGCAGTTTTATACATGAGATTAAAATAATTAATTATATTATGTTAAATAGAATGGACATTCTGGTTTGTAGGACAATAATTTAATGAAGGCTGCGACATTGGTAGAGCGTAAAACGCTCATTGAATAAAATTATAATACACACTGATATTTCAAAAAATATAAATCTAAGAAAAAACTCGTCATCATCATAAGCATATAAGTCCCTTTGTAGGGCACAGGTCTTGTCTCAGAGAGAAATTATGGGCTTAATCACCACGCGTGCCCACCGCGGATTGGCGATTTTAAGCGTTGAGCTATGTGAATAGCTCTGAAACTCAGGTTTGCTCACGATGTTTTCCTTCACCGTCAGCGAGTGGTAAAAAACTCGTACCTAGAACAAAAGTTGTTGCCGAACATAAACTCTAATTGGGGTGTTGTCAGGAATTGCGCATATAATAACCCTGTATATGCCATTTGAACGAACATAGCATATGATCAAATTATCAGTACCAAAGAGAGATGGGAGGAATCTAATGAAGCTAGGATAAACTGATTTCAAACATTCGCTAGCTTTGCGGTCTCGATTCTGGTACGCGGTCTAGGTAGACCTGGAAATTCCAATTTAATTTCCAAATCTGATGACAGATTGAAACCTGTTATGCCTACGTTATAAAACCAACTCTCGGCGAGAGATTTTGCCACTAATATTAACAATTTATACTGCGGGTAGTTGGCGAGGTCAACAACATCTCTGCAAAATAAGTGTTTTAAAAATATAAATAACCCAAATTAGTGTCCAAAACAATCTAAAACCAAAACATTTAACCAGTGGCTAGTGAAATACAGTGAAAAATCCAAATATCAAGTGAAAATAAAGTTAAATGCAAAAAGAATAACGGTACCTAACGAAAGTGTCATTTAACGAACATTTTCGGTCATAACCATAAGAGTTAAGTGATGGACAAAATATATATAAATAAACTATAAATAGTGAAAAAGTGATAAGAAATAACAAATTATATCATCAAATCTAAAGAAAATAAAGACTAATGAATCGTTAATTCTTCAAACACCAAAAAAGCGCTATCTGTGTTTTCCTCCCAACAACGACCCAAAAACCCAATAGAAAGCAGATAATCAAGCGCCATCTAGGAGCAAGCAACGGAACAACATCCATAACCTGCTAACCATCGAAAGCATAACTAAGAACAAGAAGTACGAGGGACATCCAATAGAGGGATTTCGACAAAATGGAACAGATACTGGAAGCAGTAAATCAATTTAAAAACCAATTGAAAAACACTGAAACCAATCTTTCCAACAAAATTGATGGAATAAACGAGACACTGGGACAATATAAAGAAGAAATAAATAATATAAAGAAAACTCAAGATCTCCAGGAAAAACGTCTGGATTACATTGAAAAATATCTCAGAATGCGCAACTTAATCTTCTTTGGCATTCAGGAATGGGAAAGGTCATACTCAGAACTCGAAAATATTATCCTAAAAATTATAAACGAAGTTATGGGAGTTGAATGCGGAAGAAATGAGATACAACACCTCAGGCGCATGGGGAAAAAGTGTGAAGACAAAATAAGACCAGTAAATATAAAATATAACAAAAATGTATTAAAAAATATATTATCTAGCAAACCCTCAGACGGGTCACATTAGTTCAAATCATAAAAATAAACAGCGCCATGGCTGTGATGGTCGTAGTACATGTCCGCACTGGAAATCGAACCTGGATCTCTCGCTTATAAAAAAACCGGCGGAGTGTGATTTGGACTCGCGCACGAAGGGTTCCGTACCATTCATTATCTATACAAAATTTGAGCATTTCATGCGTCTACCCGTTTCCGTTATAACGCCAAAAAATTACTTTTTTGTACCGGAGCTCCCTTAAATATATATTTTTTTAAATGAATATACAACTAAATATTTTATATATATTTCAAGCGTCTACCTGTTTCATAATTCAGCATACTTGCTGCAAAAACATTAACTACCACTTGTACGTAATATCAACTTTTTTTTATTTCAGCAAAGGTTTATGTCTAATAATATTGAATATTTTTACGGATATTAAATTATTTTAGGGTTAAGATGACAAATGAACATTTCATTTCATCAAATTCCATATGTATAAACTCAATTTAACTAAAGTATCGTATTTAGGAACACTAATTTATAGTTTATTTTATTTTTTATATTGCTGCTGCTCCGGCTGAACAGCCGGTTTTTCCTGTGCCTTTATTGAACCTGCGCGCGCATCGAAAGTGCGACGCGCGAAAAAAACAAAACTTACGCGCCACTTTCCGTAAATATTTGGTAAAGTTGCTACTGTGGGGTACAGAAAAAAACAGTGGAAGTGGCATACGCCTGAATTACAATCGGAACCGCTGTCGCCAGTACTCACACTATCACATGGTTAACTACAAAGAAATCTTGAACATTATTGGCCGTGGCGTTTTACTTAAGATGAAATTATAAACCCCGGCATGTTGACATATTTTAAACCTTATGACAGGGCCACACTGTCGAAATTACGTTGTATTTGTCTGTTACTTACGATGTCTGAAAACAAAATCCAAAAATTGCATAGAAAGTGCTGTCATCTAGTGACAAGTAGCCGAACTACGACGCATCAACAAAACATGTAGTTCGGCCACCCGGCAACAGATGTCCATCGATTGCACTAGTGATGTGCGTAGTGCGTAGCTTATGATATCGATAATAACTTTTACTATCATAATATCTGTGATTATGAATTTAAGCGAAAGTAAGACATTAGTAGTATAGGATTTTCATTGTTTTTATCTTTATCTAAGATTTTAGTATTATTTACACAAAGGAGATTATTGTACTAGCTTGTACAGTAATCTCCTTTGTTCATATATTTTATTTTATTTTATCCATACTAATCCATATACATACTGTATATGCAAGTGTGTCTGTGTTTCTGTACCGATTTAGATGGGGGATAGGATGATTTCCGGGATAAAAACTATCCTATGTCTCCATACCAAATTTCATCGCAATCAATTCAGCGGTTTAAGCTTGAAGAGGTAACAGACATACAGACACATTATCGCATTTGTAATATTAGTATGGATATATATATAAATCGTCCCCGGGAAGCATATAGGATAGTTTTAACCCGGATATCATTCCCTAAGGAGGTGAAATGGGGGGGTGAATCGCGGGCAAAAGCTAGTATATATCTATCCATACTAATATTACAAATTCAACAGTTAAAGGATCAACTTTACTAAGAAAAAAAAGGAACCAACCAACCAGTTTTTTATATAATCAATTAGTAACAAACAACGAAAAATATACAAAGCTTAAAATATATCTTTACTCTCCTTTACTGTACTTGTCTTTGCTGACATCCAATTTTGTCTCCCTGTCGCATCGATCCATTTTTTCTTCTGAAAAGGATCTTTAGGAAACCTGAAAAGCAATGGGAATATATTTCAGTCTTTTATTCGAAGATTCGGAAATGATCATAAGACGTACACTTTTTACAAGAAGTTACGCGTACTATTACATGTAGGTACGTGGAAATAATATCATAAGTCAACCTAGAATTAATTTAAAATTATTATTACATTCATTTTATTTTTAACTCGATAACTAGGAAACAGTAGTAAAACCACTCAAACTCTGCACGAAACGAATATCGATAACTTTATCGACAACACCATCTCACTATTTTCGAGAGTTCAATGTACGATCGAGTAGCGAACATTCTAGAATCGCTCCATTTAATGACAAAGACAGAAATAGACCTTATTGCATTCACACAGAGTTCATTTTTGTATTTTGTATTGTTGTAAAATGCCTAACGGAATTGAAAATTGAGAAACTTATCAAAATTAAATGAAATACTACTTACCGATGATACGAAATGCCACCATGGGTGATGTTTTTGGTGCGGCTATCGTTTTTGCATTCCAAAATGGAGCAATAAGGCATATTTACAGCGCAATCCTTTTTTTTCCGTTATGGTTGACACAACCAGCTTAAACAACACTCTGCGGCGAACTGGGCTAGGTTGCGCGGAACTCCGCGTAATAGTGGCACACGCGACACGCCTACTTTACACTTCTACTGTTTTTATTGTTCTGTGTTAATTACTATCAAAAATGTTTACTTCAAATTACTAACAATACAAATTTGTTTTTTCCTCGCAATTGTGTTGAAAAGCGTCGTATGCAACTTGTGTGCATTAAGCGTTACGCACTGAGCTTCCTTACCGCGCTTGCCTACGGCTCGCGCTCACGATAGCGCCTCGTGTTTAATGGCCAACTTTACACGCTTTTATCATAATGTACTACTTTGTATTTTTCAAGGATAAACGCAATGATGTTTTGACCTTGAAAGATACACTCCACTCCTATACAAACTTGCAAAGATAGCTTGCTAACTAAATGTAGTTTCAGTAAAGTTTGATCCAAACTCCTCGGAGGAGTAATTAAGAGAAGCATTAGAACTAGAATCGGAAAAGGAATGTTGCATTAGTATGGACATATGGAGAAGATAAAGGAAGAAAGATTGACTGTGGTAATATACCGAGTGAATTGTAAGAAGAAGGGGCGGTAAGGGACATACCTACTCAGACAGACAGACATACCTACGTCGACCAAGCGGGGGATGTATTAGCGGATGGCAATATACTACCGAAAAACGGCGTAGGTGCATGCAGCGACTAATCAATACAGCGAAAGAGATATATTTGTGCCCTCTGAGTGTATTCAAACATTTGAACATCCAGAACTAAGCGTAAAGTCAACAAAATCAAATAAAAAAGCCCAACCAAATGTAGACAAAAACCGTTTCGCGTTCGGAAGAATTTTAAATAAAACATTTTTGTTATTCGAAAATGTAGGTACACAAGTTTTATTTTCAGCGCGAGCCCAGGAAAATATCGGCAATCTCTGCCGTGGAACGTAGCAGGTCCATTTACTGAACACCGTTCGCTGTTACATAAAGCAGGTAGTTATTGTGACAGGAAAACCGGGTGTTTTATTCCGACGATGGCAAATGGCATGGCAAGTGTCAAAGCGTGACGTGTTTACATCTCTCTTTAGTGGCATTGCCGTGCCGCAGCCCAAATTTATTTCTCGCTCTCTCTTGTCACATTCTTGTCTTGCCCGAGTCTCTCTAGTAATATTCTAGCGCCGCAAGCCGACTGTCTTTTTAGCGATATTGATGCGATCTTAATATTTTTCGCCTATTATGATATGATAGGACTTTTTAGTCGCGAGCGTAAATGCTCTAAATCATCTGCAATAGATGTAAAGGCCACTGATGATGATGATGATGATGATGATGACATGCTTTATTGTTCAAACAAATTACAACCACAAACTAAAATTATCATTATTTTAGGGATAAGATCGCCAGTCATATGCTACTTAACTTCGATATTTAGGAAATTTCAATTGTTTTACTATTTTTGGCGTGCAATAAAGAGTTTTAATCTTATCTAAACTAAGATCCCCACACTAGACAAACCTGTATCGCCGGATAAAGTTGTGGCCACGAACAGAGCGAAATTATAGATCCGCAGGTCGTTTCTCTCTAATCACATTCTAATACATCAGACTGTTAATTTCTCGCATACTAGGGCCGCAACTGGAGTCTGTCTCTTTCTCTCCAGTGACATTGTAGCATCTCATATCAACTCCTCTCTGCTTGAAAATCAGCGCTGAAGGCTTGACCCTCAGCATACTGCTGAGTCAGTTCCCATTTATAGTAGCAGTGACACGCCGTGACGTTTCGTTTTCCTTTCTTTTTCATAACATTTCTGCTGAAAAATTTTCTTACTTGTTTTTTGTTTTATTATTGTGAACTCGTGTAGTTCTGAACTTGCTCTTATTGGCTGGCACAATTGGCAAGCCCCGCCTGTCTGGCATAATTAAACATGGGGTCAGTTTTTGGGGCTAGTTAGACATCTACAGTTTTTAGTATCACTGACAGGGACTCAATTAGATGTTTGAAATGGAGTGCAGTTGACTTTAAACGGCTAATACGATGAATTTAGCCTCCAGGTAGAGACACCTTCTTTCTTAGCACCATATCGAATACGGTGAATTAGCCTCCAGGTAGAGATACCTTCTTTCTTAGCACCGTATCAAATAGTACAATTGCAGCGGCTCGCGGCGGAAATACGCGCGAAATTCCGAACGAAAATATTTCGAGTTTGTAAAAATATAATCTGAATTGGATTGTCATGTTATAGGCATCATTTTCATAAGCGGTTATTTGGCGAGATTTTTGGTTGGCTTGTTGGGCTACCGACATGCCTTTTGCTTTTGCTCGATTAGATTCTATCGTAAGAGACTAGTTTACACCACCAGCTGTCTCTTGCAATCTACTGTTTGTTTCTGTGATGTATCTTGTTGGCATAATAAATGTCATTCTTATTCTTCTTCTTCTTCTTCTTCTACTGCACGCCGCCGCCGCCGCCCGTTTTCACGTCTACAACGTATAGTGGGAATAACCTGAAACCTGAAAATAGTTTCTCTCATGCATTTATACACACATAAACTGACGCCTGTATCCCAGAGCGGTAGGCAGGTTAAACCACTTCCAATAAGCAAAAGTCAAAACAGTTTCAGCATCAGCGGCATCTTGAGATTAGTAGAAAATATTTTCGGGTTTTACGTTATCTCAAATCAGTAGGCTAGTTATGCGCACAAAATCCTGAGCGATCCCAATCCTCTAACTGTCTACGAGTACATACTAATTTGACAGTGAGACGATTGGAATGTTTTTCTTCTTCCTGTTCAATAATACGTTGAATATTATATATAAAAAAAATATTTGATTTTCTAAAAGGAGTACATAACTATAATTTTTGTCATCGTACGTTCCCGAAATAAACCCACGAAATACACTAAACTGTGTATAGATATAATCGTTTTTAAACCCACTGTATTTCTGTAGACATTGTTTCTTTTACCAGAATCCGGCTGGAGAACTACGAGCAGTGGTGCGCCGTGGACGCGGTGACGCAGGGCTGCGCGGGCGCACCGGCCGCGTGCCGCGCCGCCGTGGTGGCCGTGCTCGGCACGCGCCTGCGCGCCGCGTGCGCGTGCCGCGGCACCGACTTCGCGCAGCTCTACGACTGCCTCGGCTGGCAGAGGCTGCTTTGGCTCAATCCCTGCGTTGGTAAGCGTCCAAAACTAAACAATTTAAATAAAACACCAAAGAAAAATTCATTTTCACGTGCCGCGGTACCGACTTCGCGCAGCTCTACTGCTCGGTTAGCAGCTGTTACTGTGGCTCAATCGTTGGTAAGGGTCAAAAACACACTGTGCCGAAGATAAGTGACCAAAAATCGGCGGCTGATTTTACGTTCGGCGTATTCGGTTGTTATAAAACACCAAAGAAAAATTACAGGTGACGTGATTTATGCTTCTGCCGATTGGAAATAGTTCAGTGATTCGATGGATTTGCTCGTGGTGTGACGAAATCAGAAATCCGGCTAGAGAACTACACTGGCAGCGACTTCGCGCAGTTCTACGATTGTCTCGGCTGGCAGCAGCTGCTTTGACTCAATTCCTGCGTTGGTAAGTATCTAAAGCTAAGCACAATATGCCGAAGATACGAGACCGAAGGTCAGTGGCTGATTTTACGTTCGGCGAGTTCGGTCAACATGACACACCAAAGCAAAAATTACGCGTGACGTGATTTAGGTTGCGCATGTCGCTGCACCGACTTCTCGCAGCTCTACGCGTGACTCGGCTGGCAGCGGCTGCTTGCTCTAGCACAATCCCTGCGTTTGTAAGCCTTGAATACAGATTAATCATAGTCACCATAGGGCAGAGGACAATGTGTCAAGAAAAGCTCTGCATTTAATACCTACTAGGCTAGCCGCTCTATACCGGGACCATGGTGAGCGTGATGGGCACGTGTCTTCTATGTCTGAATGACCAAGCAAATATGTACTCCATTTCGCAAACCCAAATGTGTCACTCTCAAAGACATTTAGGGTTCGAAGCACACGTAAACGTGCTTCTAACGTTTCAAAAGCATAATTTTGCCCTTATAAGTAACCTCACCGTCTCCTCTTCCAGTGGAATCACAAAGCGACTATCACATGAAGACCTACGGCGCACTAACCACCACTCCGTTCGATAACGGCATCCGCTACGTGACCGTGGCGCCAGAAACGTCCGTCTACCACCGCACGACCACCAACCACCACCGGCACACCACCCAGCTCGGAACCTCCCAGCTGGCCGTCCCGGAGGCTGAAGAGATCAGTCCGATGACCACCATGTCTGAGCAGACGGTCATACCGAACGAGATCGCGCAGATCTCTGAACCGGTTCTCGTGGAAACCACTACGCGTGTGTATTGCACCTTGTTTTTTTGTATTTTCTAAAAGATTTGTATAATTCGGGAGCTAAATATCATATGACATTTATATTAGGCGACCTGTTATGTCCCAGA
This sequence comes from Yponomeuta malinellus, assembly GCA_947308005.1. Lineage (NCBI taxonomy): Eukaryota > Metazoa > Arthropoda > Insecta > Lepidoptera > Yponomeutidae > Yponomeuta > Yponomeuta malinellus. The sequence goes on from OX371019.1 coordinate 5,980,235, forward strand.
GGTAACTCAATCTTGCCCGCTCACCCAATCTCCTCTGTATAGTCAAGGCAACTTGCTCCTGCTTAGCTCTGTCATCTGTCTAGCTCACACGTAATCCCTATGAGCGAGACATGCGACGCGGATCCGCGGATTCGCGGTAGCGGCCTCGTGATTAGTTCGGCTATCATGGATTGGGGCAACTCATCAACTCTTTCCACTCACCAACAAAATTACGAAATATTTGCTAGTTGGAGACTTGCAGAGTCAAAAGAAGCCGTCAATTTGAAAGATATGAGTTATGATTCTATGTCCCTACTATGAAAAGTTACGAGTATATTTTCTTTGACCTATATTTCTGTTAATGTCCGAGCTCACGCCACTTAACATTGAATCATTGAATGATTCACTTCTTCGTTGAATATGTTTTGTATTAGATTAGATTAGATTAAAACTCCATATGGCAATGTGGCACAACATACATTATTAATGTACATGAAATAAATATCTAAGTTACCTAGTATACAAATGGTGGCTGTATTACTTACGTACAATAAAGAAAACGTTTATCTTGTGTTAAATATTGGGTGACATCTTTCGTTTTCGTTCGCGATAAAGTAAACTGAGAAATTACACATTCTTCTATTTATTCTAACTACAAATTTAATGAAACCTTCTCAGAGTGATTAAACTCCATTTTTCACCCAATTCACTCAGGTGAACTACCATAGGTGCATTTTATGGAACAATCCTAAAAGATAAACCTCGGGCAGGTCCTTTATCAAATGATCTTTTACTATTACAACAATGATATCTATTCCACCGGCCGCAGTGTCGACGACCGAAGCAACCACGACGACGCGGACGACCACAACGACGACCACGACCACCACAACTACCACGACCACGCCTCGGCCGACAACCACGCGGGAGCCCGCCAAGTACTGCGTCGTCAAGAAGCCGGAGAGCGACGACGAGGCGCAGTATATAAAGATGGGAGAGACAAGACGGGTTAGCATCCTTCTCGGTTAAGAAATGTTTTTCCATTCATTTCGCTCGCATGGACGACCTAAAGTTGTTAAGTTGCGCCGGATTAAGAATAGCGCCACTCCATTTCCTTTATTTTTGTGAATAAATAATTTTTTTATAACACAACATTCTGGTGCATGGTGGTGACATTATAGACGCTAATTCCGTACCAAAAGGGACGCTGTTAAAACAGGCTGAAGAATCACGTAACAAATTCTGGCGCAGAGATAGAGAACGTCATTGCAGAAAGACGGACAGAGTCACAACTATAATTGATCCGTTTCACCGAGCACTGGGGTCATCAGATCCCTTAATTTCAATGATAGGCCTTCGCAGACGCAGAAAATTTTCAAAACGTCTGCCTTTGCCAGCAGCTGTGCAAAACTTTCTGCAGCCTCTTGACCAAAGCGATTTACAAATGGTCGGAGAAGATTCGTTGATTCTAGACGAGATTTTCAATGAAGAAGTTGATTTTCCGGTCATACTGATAAATGAGAATGACCCATTAGATGAGTCCTAAAAAACCGGCCTAGTGCAAGTCGGACTCGCGCACCGAGGGTTCCGTACCATCATCATCGTTATCGTCATCATCATCATCATCATCACCAAGTGTCACCAACTAACTTTCTGAGTCATGTATTTGAAACTGTTTGTACGGACCCCAAAATGCGTGAATCTGATTCGCACTTAGCCATTTTTTATTATTTGTTGTTATACAATATAATAAGCTCTACAATTACACGAAGTTTGATGCTTGCATGTATCATCGTTTTTAAGATAGAGCAAAGATAAAAACGTGCAAAAAAACGCGTTTGTTGTATGAAGAGCCCCTTATATTATATTATTATTTTATTTTTATTACTTATTATGTAATCCACTATAATAACAAACATTCTGTGAGAATTCCTACTGGCTACCTATTAATTACGGTTTCAAAGAGACTGCGGAGGCAGAGTAATAGGGCCTAATTGTGATACAAATAAATAAAAAAAATATTTGTAAATATTCGTGATACATACATACATACGCATACGTTGTTAATTTGGTTTGTAACTGTAAATCCAAATTCAAAAAGTTAAGCGTAAATAAGTGATAGAACAATTAAGTTCTCAATAGTTCTTCAAAAATTATTAACCTAGAAAAAAATCAAAACTATTCTTAGAATGTCCCCTTAAAAACGGTGAAACAATTCGAAGTCACCCTGTAGATTTATCCGAAGATGGCCCAGCCACTCTTTAATATTGAACAAATAATACGATCCAGTTGATTTTATCTCACCTTAAATTTGTCTCTTCCTGTCGGCGTAGTCGCATAGGGAATCCCGTGAAACTCGTAGAAATTCCCTTTAGTGGACTTGTACCCCCTGACAGGTCCTTGATCGGTGTTCACAACTCTATCCTTCGCTTCGTCAGCTCCTACCGAGTATAATACAGACTAGGAACTGGAACAACATCCGTGCGCGTCCTTCTCAAGTTCTTCTCCTTCTCAAGACCTTACCCTTTGGGTACGGAACCCTAAAAATATTGTAAAAAATAAAGCTACAAACATGGAACTATCTATTTATCTAATTACTCCACGATCAGAGGCCAGTGTTGGGTATAGGCCTCTTCTCTTTCACGCCAACCCGTCCAGTTCTTTGGTAGCCTCGTCCAATTTTTCCTAGCCGCTTTCACAATGTCAGCCCACCGGGCCGGTGCTCTGCCCGACCCGTCGACCCGTTCTTGGCCACCACTCAGTGTCTACCTTAGTCGCTAGACCGTCCTTCCTGAAACTGCTTCATAATAATTTTATCTTTTCCAGCTCTACCGCTCAGCGGAGCTGGCCGAGTGCACGGACCTCTGCGTCTGCGAGACCTCCCTCCAGGTGTCCTGCAAGGTGGCCTGCGTCCCGCGTGCCCCGTGCTCTTCCAGATTGGCGCACTACTCCCACGCCGCGCCAGCCTACCAGGCTTACAGGGGCAGGTGCTACTGCTATTCCGGCTCGTTCATCTGCATGAGGCCTAATCCAGGTGAGAGCATGAAAAATCGTGAAATGACGACGACCATGATGAGACAGCACGATGACCAATGATAAAAGCGCAGAGTAGAAACGAATGATGCATAAGTGGATTGCGACAAACTGCAGATCATTATCATCGTCATCAGCCATTTGACGCCCACTGCAGGACATAGGCCTCCTTCTTGGTTTTCATAACAATGAGGGGTTTTGCCATAATTGCCACGCTTGGCAGACTGCAGGTGATGATTGACAAATACTCGTACACCATAGATACAGAACTCTTAGCATTGCAGATTATCGCTATGTACTAACCACACCAGAGGCATAAGAACTTAAAAGAACAGATCCTTAAAGAAAATATCTACGCCAAAGACATAGGTATTAAATGAAGGCCCACAGCTCTTTCTGACCAATTTTGGTTAAATCTCTCGTTACCATTGTGTTCAACGAACGTCCAATTTCAGGAGAATACAAGCTGCCAGAAGGAGTGTACCTTCTCCTGGGCTTCAGTTCGGTGGACGAGTCCCTCCTGCGACCCCACACCGGTCTTGGAGCTGAAGATGCGGTCAGGCTCCTCCAGCAGTATATGCACACTGTCCATGATGACGGAGTAAGTTTAAAATTAGTGAACCGCTGACTTTTATTTTTTTTGAGATTTTAGAGTTCGTCTCTTAATACTATTTTTTTTATTGATGAGTATAATTACCTTTCCGAAAAATACTTTATAAACACTCTATGATCAAGGCCTATTTATACAGGGTGTAACAAAATCTAAAATGGTACGCCCAAAAGAAAAACACAGCCAGAATGTTCTATTTTATAACATCATGTGTGATTTACCTATTTTCACGACAAATTAAATTAATTAATGATTAATTTAATTAATGATTAATTTAATTAATATTAATGATAGATTAATCGATTCTTATCTTCTAAACACATTGGTAAAGTTAGTTACGTGTCATCCGGAATGTCTTTGGAAATTGAAATCCAATCAATCTTTTATTATATTTTTTCTGTATTCCCAGACAAACTGCACGTTGACTCTGTACAACATGAGCAACGAAAACGTGATCATTTCGGCCAGCGTGCCCCCGCGCGAACAAGAAGCTCTGCGGGATGCCGGAGAGCCTCTCTTAGACAGAGAGAAGGTAATAAGATAAGATATAAGATAACCTCCTAAGTTCTAACCTTGAAAATAATCATGGTTTTCGATTGTTATTTTCAAGGTTAGAACTTAGGAGGTTAAAATTGATGCTCAGAATATTACTTCGTGATTGATGCCATCAAATTTATCTACCTATACTACGCGCAAAGCATAATTCTGGTCCATAGCGGGATTTGAACCCACACGCGCCTCCCGCATATCGTCACTCTAAGCCCGAACTTTTTGAGTTCCCGGCGCATGAAATCCTCTTATCTTATGCCTTCGCGTCCGTTACGGAAGATTTATGCAGTGCCTAAGAGTTTGACACTTTTTTGAATGTCTACAAAATCCCATTCGAGAGCGGCAGGGCCTACTGCGTGTAGGACACAATAAAGGGAGAGTCCACAGTTGGGTCGGTACGGATTTAATGCCTTCTAGCTGTTTTGTTCGCCAGTGCCGAGCACCATCCTGTTATATTTGTGGACAGAAAATAAACAGATATCTTTTCTCATCTCATCTTTTCGTATCTTATATTCATTTAATATTTCAGGAGGAATGCATTGACGTCCTCAAAGTGGTCAAGAGTCGCATCAACTCCCAGCACGAGGATATCTCCTCCCATCTTTTGCTGTCTATCTTCAAGATAGCTGAAGTCGACGTGGTCTACCCGGCCCCTCCTAGCTCCAGCACCAACCATCTGGCTAGTAGGAACATCGTCGTCGTCATGATTTCCTTAAACATCCTCAACAACTTCAAACAAATCATCTCGGGAATAATATCACTCCTTATCTTTTGTAGATTTATAGCGAATTATTTGGTGGACTTCGTAGATAGGAGTGACGTTACGTTGCCTGTCCCTTTCTTCGGAGAGAACTATTTTTTAAATAAGGAACGTTTTATAACTATTTTGAAGATATATGAAGAATTTATCGATAGTAGGGGTTACTTAGGTGTTGTAAAATATAATGAAACTCTGCACCTGGCACACGCTTTAGGTAATGCACAAAGACATATCACAAACGTAGTAGATATTGATTTATATAAACTTAAGGAAATGAAACATATCATAAATGCTGTGAGTATTACAATATTTGATAATTTTAATGTAATTGTTGCTAATGTAATGATACCTAAATATTTTTCTAGAGATGTGTATTACCAAATTGGAACTAAAGATTCGGAGATGCTTTTTACTGTATATTGTTTCGAAGATAATGCGTCCTCTACTTATGGGATTGTGAAATCCATTAGCTTAGAACTGACTCTAGCCGTAGCATGAAGACTGAGATGTAACTGATCATATCATTATTATAGATAAATGTTTACTTTTCGTTTCGACTTAGAATTGGTGCTTGTAGGTCGATCTTTAAGGCTGGTATTTATTGTAAATAGTCAGCGCCATTTTATTGTTACAAAAATAGTAGGTACCTCTAATTTGTAGTTCTTCGATAATTTTAGTGTCTTTGTTTCATTCTTTGAGAGCTGTAGCAAAGCAGGTCTTTTTATACTACTTTTCAAGGAACAATATCATATTTATGTTTTTTAGTAGTTATTATTATGTTATTATCATCCTCACGGATATTTTGTAACCTCCTCGAGGATACCACTCAGTAATTTTACTATTTATTTGTCTGAAAATGAAAAGTAGTGTAAGGGGGCGTTTTATATTATAAAAATAATGCGCCTTTCTGTTAGAAAAATGTGTAAGTATTTGTATTTAAGTAGAAAAATTATACGTCAATTGCACGATAGAATACAGCTGAGCAAAACATTCGAAACAATTTCATTGTTTTCAAATAAAGTTTTAAAACATATAAAGATTTGTAACTTATATACATAAAAATACTATAAACAACAAAGCAATACCACAAACTTTAAGCAAAAATAGTAAACAGATGAATGTTGCCCTAGTATTATTTTGTGTATTACTTTGCATAAGTTCAGTTTGAATTACTTCGGCCCTTAGGCCTGTCCGTAGGAGGCAGCTTTCATACATATATAGTTGCATTCATCTAAATAAAAAATATATTGATAAAACAAAAATGTAAACTTGAGCGTTTATTTATACCAATAGAAATTCAAATATAAAAACAATTCTTAAATGTTTAAGATCTTTTAATAATATAATTTCTACCGGCACAAATAAACCACGCTCAAGTTTACATTAAAAGTAATAAGTTTCTGAACTTCAAAGCCACAAATTGGTACAAGTTTCAACTTTGACTAAAATTATCATGCCACTTTAAAATGTAACTTCAACATATTTTTCAAGTTTTCAAGAACTAGTCACGATTTGTAAGTAAGTGAAACAATATAAAATCGAAATGCTAACGAATGAGATACAAGTTTGGTCTGTGGTTGTATTTTTATAGAAAAAAATCTAGACTAATTATATTTAAAAAAAGTAGTGAACACTATAACATTAGGAAAGTATTTATTAAATGTGGGTTGGATCGTGGAGAAAAATATTGTGGACAGAATTTATAATAAACTTTATTTTTCCTTTTTTTCATTACCTACGTGTTATCGTTAGATACAACGGTATAAGTAGGGGTTATAAAATCTGTCCTCACAATTTCATCAGATACCCTGTAATCACATTTTAAATATTTATGGTATGGTAATGAAAGAAGCTTTAATTTGGGGTAGAAAAAATATTGTGTTCTAAAAAGGGTTAAAAATTAATTTTAGCAAAGTTGTCTCCATGTAGAATGAGTGTCCGTCTGATTCTAATTCTGTAGGTAGATCACTTTCTACTGAATCTATGGATAATATAATCAGTTAACGGATTTAAATTAATAATGTGTAATGCTTACGCAACGTTTAGTTACAAAGTATTACTGGTATTGTCATGTATGTTTAGTTAGTAGCAGAAATAATATAATCAATAGGAACAGTTTACAACAATGTATCTCACTAAAATATCGAAGTCTTTACTTTTGTTTAATTTCTGGCATATATTCACACACGGAAGAGAGTATTAAACATAAAACTAAATCAATTATCACATACATATCAATAAAAACAAAAATGTACTATAGTGAAACTTCAAACAATGCAAATACTCGTAAGTACACTTTTTGCACAAGCGCTTTTTTACAAAATACTGTACAACACATTATAAAGAACTATTCCGAGTTATTAATCTGAACTTTAAATGAAAAACAATTTGACAAAAAGAAAAATTAGAATAAATGAACTATTAAAAAAGTTTCAACTTTATATTTGTTTAAACGGTGTAGGCGAACTTGCACAACTTTCTTAAATGAGGCTTAAGACTTTTGTTACTTCTGGCATCCGTCGCATTTTTAATCATTGTAAAAAAAATATACTTTTGATAAATTTTGTCTGCATAACAAAATTACGGACATTTTGTGTTTTTGTTTTCCAATACATAGTTTTTAATAAGTTTATAGCGGCACCGAGGAAAATAATATATTTTTAAAATATATATTTTTTCTTCAGATCAAATTTGCAAAAAGTGTCTGTACAATCTCTCAATTAAGTTAATAGTGATTTTTAGGACTCATGGCTGTGAACCTAAGGCGAAAACCCACGACTAGATAGCAATAACGCCAAAAACGGCCGTTTTTGGTATAAACGCTATTTAGTCCCAGGTTCGTGATTCAAGGTTCTTTGTCGCGGGTCCTAAAAATCGCTGCTAACATGGATGAGAGATTGTACACACTTTTAACAAAAAAATATATGATTTTTTCTTCATTGGTGGCGCTAGTTAACCCACTGGATCCCCTTAAGCCTCAGACAACATCGAACGTTCAGTTGCTTTTTTACAATAATTAAAGAGGCTACATATATATGTAATGTAGGAGCGAGAGATATGGCCAGACTTAATAGTGAACACATGAAGTAGCATTCTTCATACAAAATCGATTTAAATGACATTAAATATGATAGTGACATCAGGAAGTGGTGCAAGTCGGCCTAAAACTAATGTCTATTTTTCATCGAGATCAGTAGCTCTGACCCTTTGGCTCAATCTGGAGGACAATATTCTCACCGGCCCGCGCGATCCTACCTCTATTCTGCCTGATTTCTATGAAAAATAAACACACAAGTGTAAACCGTTAAAGACATATACAATTGTGTAGTGCTTACGAAAGTATTAGAAAGTGTTAAAATACTTAAAACTTGACAAAAACGATACATATCAATCAACAAAAGCTCAATTTTGTACTAAATATATTTCTAGATTAGAATTTGCAAAGCAAAAATGGTGTTTGTAGTACATTCTTGTGTACCTACTTTAGACTCTAGACAAATTAATGGTAGGTAAAGTTATTATAGCTAAATATTGATTTCTCAACTGGACCGTGTTACGCAGAAACGTTACCAACCCACAATACGTAACTAGCGAGAAAATGCATTTTTATTTATAACACTGTTTTCTTTTCGGACGTGTTTAGTGTACTAAAGTGGTTATAAATATGAAACGTCTGAACAAAAACATGGAAGAAAAACAATCTAATATAAATAATTTCTGCGTAACACGGTCTTATTATATACCTCTTTTTTCGTTTTAGCCTTATAGCGAGTGTTAACAAATATAAGAGGAGATATTTAAATTGGTTCAGGACCTACCAAAATCCTATTCATTCACATTATATCATAAAGATTTAAAGATGCACTCAACATTTATTCACAAGCCTTCCATGTAAATATAGTGAAAAAGAAAAAATATCTACATGTTGCATTTCAGATTCAATCGAATAAAGAAGTCCGTGAAATTATTTTGTGTAACTAGTTTAATGTAAGAACTTTTATTTGAATTATTATTTAGTTTTAGTATGTACTTAATGTGATTAAAAGTGTAAAGTTTCCAGTTTTTAGGGTTCCGTGCTCGGAGCTAGGCTCTCTGTCTGTCTGTCCATCTGTCTGTTCATCTGTCGTGTTACTTTTTAAAGGGCTGAATCTCTTGAACTGGCAGCCAGTTGATGTTTTTACAGAAAATGAAAGTTTATTTCTAAAATGCGCAATTTGTGAGACACGCTAATAAGGGTTGTGTTTGGCAACAACTTTTGTTTTAAGAGTACTGTAGTACTTACTCAGATTTTTATTTTCGTAAGTATCAATGTTTACAATTTTTATTAAATTCACGCTTTACGCACTCTAACAATGTCGCAGGCCTCAGAAAACCATTGTCCTCCATAGGATAATGTTTATGTTAGGCATTATATAATGCAAAGTTGGACAACAAATTTTCAACAGTCGTAGAACGGAATTTCTTGTTTTCGAACTGAAACTTTCGTAAGCACTACACGTTATTAACGTGATCCCGGATTCATGAATATTCATACGCCCAGACGGGCAGCACATGGAATGCACCGAAACTCTGTATATAAAGATCTATTTTATTTACCCATGTACATGAATAAACGATACTTTACTTACTTTACTTCACTTACTCGGCTGTTTGTCGGAAGAGTCCGACCGTTTAGTAAGTGAATCCGGAAATAAGTTAATATGAATTTGTTGTTTCAGGAATTGCGCATTTTAGAAATAACACTGTATATGTGTTCCTCTTTCTGTAAGAGATGGTTTATTTCCTACAGTGAGGTGTATATTATATTGGCTGCTCATATTATGTTATAATATGTTTTTATGAAAAATACAAAAAGTGAAAAATTGGTTTGACATCTAATAAACATCCAAGAAACATGTTTTTAAACTTTTTGCTCTATCGTAAAAACGGTAATACATATCGTCAAACTTGATGTGATTCTGGTGCATTCTGGTGCACACTTTGTAATGTATGTAACATAAAAAAGTAAAACTGTTCAAGCGTGAATCAGCCTCCCTCTAAGGATCCCGAACTGAATGAACGATAACACTGTTTTTGTAAATACGTAATATTATTATTATATTGTGATGTGGTACGAAACCCTCGGTGTGCGAGGCGGACTCGCACTTGGCCGGTTTTTTTTTTTTTTTTGTTGCTTCTCATCCGTACCTTACTTGGTTTTTTAAGTGTTTTTATTTTTATCTTTGCGCTTATAGTTAGTGAAAATGTTAGTCAATTCAGTGGCAGCCACGAATTTAGTCAATGTATAGCAATATGTTTCAATATATGTAGAACAGTTTGAATGTCAGTTTTCGTAGTCCTTAACATTTACAAAAGATTGAACTGACATCAATAAAAATCGCAATATTTGTCGTCTAATTTATGTAAAAACGTTAATTATTTTTCTAGTAACGAAACTGACATTCAATCTAAAAAGATGTGAATACACCGCACTAGTAGTGATATGCGTAACGGAGCTTCAAAAAACAGAGAAAATTGTTTTATACACTATAAAAACTATTACTATTACTTTTACATCATATTTATAAGAAAAACTATATTGTTGGTGTTTTGACAAAACTTTATAGGAATTCCTAGCGTTATTAATTTACCTACATTATTTGCGGACATTTAATCGGATCTATTAATTTACTATTAATTTTTATTTATAAGCACCAAATTAATAACAAAAAATTGTAAATAAGTACTTTGCTCTGTGAAGTCTGCTGTATCTACTTAAAATGCAATACCTAAGTAAATTTACAATTCGGTGCATACTATATTATTATTACAAGTATTTTGTCAAAGCACCAAACATAACATGCTGCAATAACATGTCTTTTATCGTTCAGTAAAAGTAAGTAAGTAAGTATAATATCAACTTACCCCATAGTAAGGTTACCCCGTAAAAAAATTACACTAATTACAACAATTTGTGCTAAAAAAAATGTGTGTACTTATGAACATCTTACATCTTAGCGTGTCGATGGCAATACAGTGTTCCGGTCTAGAACTTTGCTACCCTGACTGCGTTATCACTTGCAATCATTAGGTCCTCCTGAGTGCAGGACCACAATATAGAAGTGAAAAAATTACGTTTTTCTAAAATTAAATATAATTCACGACCGGAGCCGGGTATTATACCCGATTCAGCTTCGCCGACCCGAGCGTAACCGTTCTGGAGGCCTGCAGTGACATTCGAGCACTGCTGGCTTTCTGGAAAGAGATAGGCTGGCTGTGCTACGTACAACGGCCCAACTATGAGGCTAACCCCCGGTTTCTCGTACACTAACAAGCTGTTAATCTACTGTTAACAGCTGTCAGTGGTTTTTTTTTGTATGCACTTTGATCAATTGACAGCTGTTAACAGTAGATTAACAGCGTTTTAGTGCACGAGAAACTAGGGGTAAGTGCGGTAATCTCGTAACTAGCCCGACAATTCACTCGATTCTAGCGACAAATACGGTTCTTTCTTTGAATAGTTTCGAAATTTCCTGTAGTTATCCCACTGTCCCACATTTGAAAATTTCTCAACTATTCAAAAAAAGAATCGTCGGGCTCAAGCGCGATGTTGACTACCCTTCCGATGCTGAACATAGAGTCCGCGCCACCACTGAAGTCCCTTGAGCTAAGACATTTTCGTTCCTATGTCAGTATGCACAAGGTCCTCTCCGTGGGACATGAGTGGTGGCGCGTGCTCTATCGCTGCTTCATAATAGGGGCCTAGGGCCCAGTACGTCGACCTTTACACCCACGCACTGTACGCAGGGACGTTACGGGCGAGTTTGCATCTGAAATGTTGACGTGGTGTCGTCTGTACTCAAATTACTTTTACTGAACGGAAAGAAAATGTTAGTCTATCATAGCGTCTACTTGTTTTATCATATCGAAATTATTTATTTATACTACACTAGTGTACCTACCCTAAGACTCGGAGTTGATTCTTAACTGAATATTTTGTTGTAGCTAATAAAATAATAATGAAAAAACGAATTTGTGTAGTTTTCATTAAACCTGAACCGTATAACTTATTACATTTACTTTTTAATTATTAGGCTTTATTTATCTAGGCTTTTCGCAACCCCAAAAACTAGTATTTGTGTCCGAAACACACATCTAAAGCACAGAGATGATTTTATCTGGCTAGATCATTCCAGAAACAGTATGGATATTGTTTCTGCTGGACTATGAATGGATTAGTTTATCTACGCAAAGAAGAAAATTCTGTCCACCTGAATCACTCCGCAGGAAACAATGACTAGAGGGGGACCTCATATTGAAGCTGCAGCTTCTCCACTCTTGCATGCATGGTACTTTATTATGTTTATCTACACTCATATCATAATCTTCAAATTAAGAATTCAAAGGTAAACACATATTGACAGGCTTTAAACAATACATAACTTTAAAGAAAATTAAAAAAAAAAGTGTAATATAAAGTTACATTAAAGGTCAAATTTTTTACTTTATATTACAGTTTTTTTTTAAGTGTTGCTGTGATCACGGAACAAAACTTAAGTTTTTTTTTTTAATGTCAAAAGTTGACTATAAAAAACCTAATTTCATTTTCGTGGTACCAATAGTGCAACTAAAAATACCTAAAATTGCGCGCGCAAAACTGAGTGCAAACGATTGAATGTCAAGATACTTTTGTCGAAATTGCGCCATTTTGTTTCAAAAATTTCATTATGAGTGTAGATAAAGTAGTGTATGAGACTGCACATAACTTGGTATTAAAACACTCGCGAATGCTATTAAAAAACTCGCCAAGGCTCGTTTTTTAAAATCTCGCTCGTGTTTTAATAACCCTCATTATGTGACAGTCACATAAACTACTATTAAATTTATTTTAGATACTTAGTTATACTTTAAACGACACACAAAAAATACTACACACAAGAAACTACATCTCTGATCAGTTACCTGCATCTTAAATCAATTACCTATTATTCTCCAAGACAAACAGAGTTGTGTAATTAATAACATAACATATTTAATAATTGTATTCGTACGGGTATATTTATAAACTAAAATTTTATCATGTTTGATCAAATCCTAGATGATATTGATGATGTTAGTGTATGCAAATCTTTTAAATCTGATACAAATTATTGTTTCCAATTAATAAGCAGCCTATATACGTCCCACTGTAGGGCACAGGCCTTCTCTCAGAGAAAGAGTATGGGCTTAATCACCACGCGTGCCCACCGCGGATTGGCGATTTCAAGCGCTAAGGTATGTAAATAGCTCAGACACTCAGATTTCCTCACGATGTTTTCCTTCACCGTTAGCGAGTGGTACATATTGCTACTATAGCTTCACAAATGTACATAACTTAGAAAACAAAGTACATGCCGGCACTGGGAATCGAACCTGGGTCTCCCGCTTCCGAGTCCAATGTTCTACTAGGCTACCACCGCAAAATCAAGCACGACTTCGAAATATTATACAGACTAGCACTTGATTTTGACCTTATTATCCTGACAATGTTGGCTGTCCTGTTGTCAGATTCTTCCAAATTTACATGGATTTTTCTCATTTGCTACAAAAAAAATAATGATGGTGTTGTATTCATGAGGGATAACTTAAGGATCAACACTGTTGAACTAATACTACAACTGCACTTTAAGTACGCTGGGAGAAGATCTAGCAATCATAAGTATTTATCGCTCGCCGTCTTATAAAAACATTGATCCATTTATACATTCATTGAACATACTGCTTGAGTCACTAAACAAAAAAAAAACGTAGTTTTATTGGGCGATGTCAACATTCATATAAACCAAGATAAACTAGATCAATATGGCGAACGTTACTTAACTTTATGCGCGTTTCATGGCATTTTACCTGCACACACATTTGTTACAAGAGATCTCTAAGCGGCACCTATTTGGGCCATGCTATGCTTAAGACTAAAGCTACATCTCTTAGAATAGTTGCGCAATCAACAGTGACAGACCATATATAGGTGATTCTCAGCTTAAATTTTAAGAAGCAGGTTAACACATATGCTATCTCACAAACTGTAATTATCTCCGAGGCCTTGGACCAAGATATCCTTGATATTGACTTAAAGCCAATATAACTGCAGTTACCCCAATATTTCCATGACTTATTTGACAGAGAAATTACAAAGCGCAATTGAGAAAAACACCAAAATAACAACTGTTTCTAAACGAAAACGTGTGATTAAGCCATGGATCACTCCTGGGCTTTTAAGATGTCTCAAAAACAGGGACAGACTTCATAAAAAAGTTAAACGTAACGGGGTAACAATATTTTATAAATTACATATACTAGATACAGGAATCACTGTAATATAATTTTAAGAAAATTAAAAATTGCTTATGAAAAAGATTTAATTGTTAAGGCAGGGAATTATTAAAAAACAATCATGGAAAGTCATCAAAGATATCACATCTACTGCTAGAGGGAATATAGTTGCAAAAGACTTACTTAGTCTAAATTCAAATGCAGACGTTTCATTAAATATGATAAATAAGCATTTTATAAATGTGGGTAAGACACTTGCAGATCGGATTGCACATAAAAATAATAATGCTATTCCAGAAAATAGCATCAATACAGGACGTCACAAATAAATTCCTTTGTATTACACGAAACGGATGAAAAAGAAATTGATTCTCTGATAAAAGGTTTAAGAACACAGAATCCACCGGTTTCGATAAAATTTCAGCCAAATGAATTAAAAAATATAAAAATAAATTAATCCTGGCACTTACAGACATATTTAATAATTGTATTCGTACGGGTATATTTCCTGCAATTCTTAAAAAATATTTAAATCCACAAAGGTGGAGACAGGGACCGTGTCATCAACTATAGACCTATCTTCATCTTACCCACCCTGTCAAAACTACTTGAAAAAATTCGTTGTAACAGACTTAAGAACTATTTGGAACAATACAATATATTATCTCATAAACAATTTGGATTTCGTAGTGGGAAAAGCACTAATCTTCAAGAAAGGCATCAAAGTGTAAAAATCGGATCGTTGATCAGTAACGAACTACCTATATCATACGGTGTGCCGCAGAGCAGTATACTTGGTCCCACGCTCTTTCGGGTATACCTGAATGACATGCTTCAGATGGAACCATTCTCTGGCAAAATCGTGGCTCAGCTCTCTCCTTTTCTGATACTTATTGGGAAAAGGTTTTTAGCAAGGCGCAATTAGGTTTTAATGCTGTCCATAAGTGGTTAAATTCCAACTTGTTGACACTTAATATTGACAAACCATATTCATATTCATTTATTCAGTTTAGGTAACAACATCGTCAAATAGTAATAATAATAATAATACAAGATCTAAGCAGACGCTTAGCTTTAGTAACTTAACAATAGCTTAATAATAAAATTACCGTCTCATAACAAATTAATTTAAATCAGTCAAAAATTAAAATACTAATAACCATAGGTAATAAATTAATGTCAATTCGGTTGTTCGTTCAGATATTCCTCAACAGAAGAGTAAGCTTTTACACAGATATTTTTTTAGTTTATTTAAGAATAGGTATGTAATTGCTCAGCGACTCCCTTATGTCCACGGGAATTTTGTTATAAATACGCAGACCCATGGCCTCTAGTGATTTGCCAGTCTTAGACAGACGATGTGTAACAGTCATCAGGTCATGCAGTGTTCGGATTCTACACCTACTAGTAGTCACCACTGGGAAAAAACGTGTAAAAATGCACCGGACATAATATATCACCTTCTCTATTCGTGAACAAAACATTGATAAAGATTTGTCAATAAAAGCTCACAATTGTACACCTGCATCCACTATTAATTGCTCTTGCCAAATTTTGGAAAAAGTGAACTCAATAAAGTATAAGTAGGAATAAATTATCGATAAGCACCTCAATTTTATAGAACACATACAATTAGTATCTACAAGAGTACGAAAGTTAATATACGTATTTAAAAATCTAAGATATGTGTTAGAACCTATCAAACTTAACCATGTGTAGGTACATAGCTTTATGTCAATATAATACGTATGGTATTAGTTGTTGGGGAGGTGCACCCAAAACCTCTCTAAAAAGGTTGGAGGTTGCACAGAGAGCTATTTTAAAGGTCTGTGCATGTCTATTTAAAAAAATATTCTATTCCTTAGAACAGTTCAAAACGCCGATTACAATAGTATGTGGTGGAGATTTTACAAGGAAAACATGTAGCCACGGTTGATTTCAACATTTTTAGATTGGTTTTAGCGGAATCGTATTTTTAAAAGACCTCAATCCCAGCTCTGCGGTCGCTCTTGGTCTGTGACTCTATACATCTAACCGCGCCCCCGCCACACGTCCCATAATGTGTCTCGCGCACGTCTCGCGCATAAGGCGCCCATAACCGAGATAGCTTTAAAAGTAAAGTGGCTATTGTGGCGTAACTGATAAAGTAATAATTTCTCGGTATGCGACTCGGTATGAGATAATAAATAAAACGACCTAAATTACGTCGTAAACATGAAGCACATTAATACAAATTGAAGTTTTAAGCTTATCGCACTGTTAAAAGTTACTTAACGTTATGCAGGGTTTATAGTAGGAATAATTTGCAGATTTCACTTTATAAATCATGATAAATTTTATTAACCGGCCTTAACTCCGTCCCAAGAGTGTTTTAAAGGAATCGAATCTGCGACCTACTTTAGCCGAGTAATCCGATTCAGCGTCACCGACTAACTGGTGGCGTCGAGTATTACGATTCAGTGGCGAGCGTGATGTGTGATACGAAAAAATGCGCCTAAAAAGATTTCACTTCAAAAATTACGTCGATTTGTTGCTCAGTTAAGGAAATACAGACCAACTCACTTTCGCACCTACGACATTAGTAGACTTGTTCACCGGTATGTTTACATCTTGATAGATTCGATCTACCTACTCAAGCAACAACACTGAATGTACGAAGGAAATCCCCTAACCAGTGTTGCTGTAGTGAAATATAACTTATAACTGAGTCAATATGGACGACGAGCTTTCCCACGCGATTGCGTCATTCCTCTCTCATTGCCCCTCTCTAGCATTCACATGTGATACGTAAGCGTGACAAGGAAGGAAAATAGGTGTGTTAAGCTAAACAAGCTAGTGTGTTGTGAATGTGGTGTTATACGTGCCATAACTATGGTACTTGTACGATAATTTAGCTATTCGTACCATGTACCATAATACATCCATTATGTTACGCGGAAGTATTATAATTTTGGCAGCCTTGTAGTGAAACGTAATGGTTTTGCAAAAAAGTTTCGTTTGCTTTTGCTGTTGACGGGAAACTTCTTGTTTTTCCTATTTTTCTTTTTAAAACCCCGACATCGTTAGAATGATATGCCACAATCTCAAACTCAAGTTAATGCTTTTGTTCAATGTTAAACGCTAAATTGGTTGAAATTTTTGGTCATAATAATTTAGGTTCTATAGCCCAGGCAAAAATTTTACGTCTACGAAAGAAACATTTAAATTTATTAAAAAACAATGAATGGGCTCCATTTAGGCATTATTTAAGGAAAATTTTATTTTGATTTTGTGTCGGAGAACACAAGATAGACTGTCAAACATTTAAACTTTATTGAACCAGCGAATTCTGTCTTCCTTGCTCAAACTTTTGAAAACGATAATTTTTGCGAAACCATATTTTTGCCTAAAGTACCATATTTTTTGTATCCGGTGCCATAATTCCAGAGTTGGCATGTAACATAACATTCCTGGTGATTACCTACTGTGTGGGTGGCAGTGTTGCCACCTTAGTGGATTTTCCACTAAAACTGGTGGTTTCGACCCCCGCTTTAGCGGTGAATTATTGTTTTTAGTGGCTAGTGGATTTTTCCAGTGAAGAAGAAGTCTACTGCTGGACATAGGCCTCCTCCATGGATTTCCAAAAAGACCGGTTGGGAGCGGCCTGCATCCAGCGCCTTCCTGCCACTTGGATGAGGTCATCAATCATTAAAATTCTTTAATTCACGAAAAACGTTACGTTTACGAAAAACCTTGAATACATGAAAAAAAATATGTTATTTTGCCCATTAAGGCAAAAATTTTGTTTTGTTTTTTTGTCGGAGAATACAATTTAGAATACTTGCTCAAACTTTTGAAAACTTACCATATTTTTGCCTAAAGTACCATAATTTTGTGTATCCGGTGCCATAAGTCTAGAGTTGGCATGTAACATCCCTAGTGTGGACTGTGGAGCTAGCTAGTTTAACTGTTGGTAACACTGGTGGGCGGCTAGGCGCTTAGGCAGAAAGAATTTAAGAAATAAAAACTTAGGGGTACAAAAAGCCGGTGTTATTAAAAGTGTTTCGTGGAGTCAAGCCGCAGAAAGAGAAAAAGGCCACGCAACAACATAAACAATCAAATCACCGTATATTTGACGCGGAAAAAGGAAGGAACTCTATCAGAGGTAAGTCTCTACCTACTTGTCAATAATATTAGATAATGTACTATTGTTGAGTAACTCTTAAATTACTTCAAAGTTACTTAACAAATTATTAAATTACTTGCAGTGCCCTAACAGAGATAATGTGCGGAATTTAATTTAGATTACATTAGTAGGTACTTTAGTTTTTTAGGGTTCCGTACTCCGTATAAAAAAACGGAACCCTTATAGGATCACTCGTACGTCTGTCTGTCCATCCGTCTGTCACAGCCAATTTGCTCCGAATCCACTGGACCAAATCAGGTGAAATGGTAGGATGGTGTAACCCTATGACCCAAACACAGATAATATGCAAAGTAAATAAATATTTTTTTTATAATCAGGGTCATTTTCGGGGCACAAATTAGGAAATCTTTCTGTGTCTTTCATAAAATGAAAGGGCCCGTTATGGGGATCTAAATCCTAAAATATATTTTTGTAATTATTGTAAAATAAATAGTTTTGATTTTAGTCATGAAAGAAAACGAAAATTGACCATTACCCCTGATCTCCGAAACTACTGATCCTAAAATATTGAACAAAATACAAAATATCATTCATTGCTTGTAGATTACAGGAAAACCTTTAAGAATTCTAACAATTGCAAATAAAGTGGTAAACTCAATATAATACGTTCACTTACGGAAAATAGTTCAATAAAACACTACTACATAGTGCTAGTAGTAGTTAACTCTCGTCTTATTGTGAGGATTTCAAATGTGGTACCACAATTGAATAAAAACATTTGACTTTGGCATTGTAAGGAACCCTCTGCACGCGAGTTCAACTCGCACTTGGCCGATTTTATTATTTTTGTCGTTTTAGTATTGTTTTAATTTCATATAGAAGCAGCGCCATCTAGACGCTATAAATAGACTAATTAAGCCAGGCGCGGAAAAGACGCGTCGTTTAGAGGTGAGCGTTGATTTAACGAACTGCTTTGAAAACCCGTTATCGACGTTTAAACGAAAGAACCGCTTTTTACCAAACGCATAACCCGTTGAATTAAGGACGAGATTTCATTGCTACGCAAAGCGACTCGTGTCGTGCACGCTTCAAACGAAAGTCAAACGAACACAAACGGAAGTAGCCGAACGAACTAAATTATGTAGGTATGTAGTGGTAAGCGTGGTGTGCCGGTGTGCGTGGGCGTGACTGGCTCGGCGTGATAAACCGGTTCATTTAAGAGGTATTTTTTGTCAAAGAGTTGGATACACAAACCGCGCAACTTGTAGGTATGTGTGAAAGAGTAACCAAAAGAGAAGATGACTTTTTATTTTGTTTGCGTGACTTGTTTTTTGCGTCAGCTAGTTTACAGCGTTAATTTCGATCCTATGTCTTTACAATAAGAACGGAACAGAGGTATTATTACTAATCACTGCAATTTGTTTGTTTTGAGTTTTTCAGTATGTTGTTGAGTTGATGCAAGGCACGTGCGCATGAAAGCTTGCTCGATTGTTTGTTTGCCTCGTATTTATTTGCGTATGCATTTTAATTAATGTGTTTTGTGGTGAGATGAGAAGTTGTAAATAGTGTTAAATGGTTAATTTTTATAAATGAAAATACTATCTAGTGTATGTACAGTAACTACTAAATTGTAAATAATAAAATGTCGGCACGAAAAAATTTAAGTGTTTTGTGGAACCATTTTGAAAAGGACACGGGAAATGCTAAAGCATCTTGTAATGTATGTAAGGATCTAGTTAGCTACAAATCGACAACAAACAATTTAAAAAGTCATTTAAAAAGAAGACACATTTCTCTGTACACTTCTATCTATTCCGAGGACGAAAACCCACCACCATCAGCGTCGCAAGTCCAGGTAAGAGTGTCACGACCGGATCTACTTCCCAGCGCGAGTACGAGTACTCTTGACGGTACTAGTAATTTGCCAGCAGCGCCCAAGCGGCAAAGGGTCCTTGACCCATATGTAAATAAAAAGATAAGTGGTGAGCAGAAAAAAAATATAGACCAGGACGTACTAGACCTCTGTATCGACGGATTTCACCCATTCTCAATCGTAGAGGAAAGGTCGTTCAAAAAATTCTCTCGATGGATACCTGGGTATAAGCTACCGTGTAGAAAAAAAAAAACCCTTGCAAACTCAATGCTCCAAGCAACATACTCAAAGGCCGAAGAAACCGTTAAAGCTAGAGTAGCGGCCGAGGTACAAAGCATATGCATCACCACC
Source organism: Yponomeuta malinellus (assembly GCA_947308005.1). Classification (NCBI taxonomy): domain Eukaryota; kingdom Metazoa; phylum Arthropoda; class Insecta; order Lepidoptera; family Yponomeutidae; genus Yponomeuta; species Yponomeuta malinellus. Next base: position 6,000,807 of record OX371019.1, read on the forward strand.
GATCTATGGACGTCGCGAGTAACTGAAAGTTATATCGCCATAACAGGGCACTATTTAACAGATGACTGTGAGTTAAAAACGATTTTATTAGGATGTTGCCAATTTTCTGGCCATCACACTGCAGCAAATATTGCATCAGAAATGAGTGCTCTAGTCAACAAATGGAACTTGAATGGAAAAGTTAACTTCGCTGTGTCGGACAATGCCGCCAACGTCGTCAAGGCGATCAAAGAGGGCCTAGGGTGGAAACACTTTGGTTGTTTTGCCCACACGCTGAATTTAATAGTTGAAGATGCCCTGAAAGCCTGCAAGACACAGATCGATAATGTGAAAAAAGTAGTTGGTCATTTCCGTAAGAGCACAGTTTCATCGGAAAGGCTCGCAAAATACCAGGTTCAGCAAAACCAGGAGCCGAAGCGCCTAATCCAAGATGTCGATACCCGATGGAATTCAACATATTATATGGTGAAAAGAGTCGTTGAGTTGGAGGAAGCCATCCGTTCGACCATGGCATTGGTCGGCAGGGACCTACCAGTTCTTACTGACGAAGACTGGAAGACGTATAAACAGCTGTGCTATATCTTACGGCCGTTTGAAGAATTGACAACTATTATGAGTGGGCAAAAATACCTAACGGGAAGTTTTGTAATCGTGATGACGAGATGTCTTAAAGAGGCCTGTTGTAAATTAAGCGAAAAAGAAGATCTGGAACCAAATACCCGTGATGTAGTTCTATTGCTAAAATCTGGGATCGAAGAGAGGCTCAAGGGGGTCGAGCAAAGTGGTACCTTTTCATTATGCACTTTTTTGGATCCAAGATTCAAAATTCAAGCATACTCGGATCAAAATGAGGCTCTAAAGACCAAAGAAAGGGTAAGAAAACTCGTGACATCAATAATAAATGAAAACACAACATTGTCTGATGTCCCTCAAGAACGTAATGGAGATCTGGATGAACTGAATCCATGGAACATTTTCGACTCATTTATCGGGGTGAATACCACGCAAGGCACACCCATGTCCAAAGCAATAAGGGAAGTCGACTTTTATCTCTCCGACGAGACACTACCTAGGAAAAATTCTGCTGGCGTCGAAAACTGCCCACTAGAGTGGTGGAAGAACCACAAACACGTCTACCCGAATTTAAAAATTTTGTTCACAAGGCATTGCAATATTATTGCGACATCAGTGTCTTGTGAACGAATGTTTTCGAAAACCGGCCTTATTGTGAACCAACGAAGAACGAGATTAACAACTGACAAAATAGAAAAGCTGATGTTCCTGAATGTTAATATGGACGAGAAAAGATTCGAAGGCTATATGTAAATAAATACATACAAAAAAAGAAAAAAAAAAAAACAAAAAAACAAAAAAAAAAAAGATTATTGTAAATGGAATCAACTTCTAAATACGCCTGGCTCTACATAATTTTGTTTATCAAAACGAAAGTAATAATATTGTCTCTGTGTTCAATTGATTTTCCGGCCAGTCAGTCCTAAGCCTGTAAAAAGTATGAAGGGAAGTTAATTTTATTTATTTTTACTATTCCAATGTCAACCAGTTTCACATCAACGATAGGAGAAAACAGTATTCTAAGCAAAGCGTTCCCTCGTCAACGATGAGAGAACGTTTCGCACTTACTAATACGTTACCACTGGCATGCGAAACTAGTTGAAAATAAAGTCGCTTTGAAAACTGCTTCGGTTTGTCAAAAAAGTCGTTCGTTCCGTTTACCGAAAATCCGTCAACGACTCACCTCTAGCGTCGTTTGTAAATTCAATTTACTTTCATAAAAAATATACTGAAGGGACGGGACGAAGCCCACGCAGAGACATCGCCCTACGTCCCTTCTGTGTTGCCGCTGGCAATTTTTTTGCCATTTGTGGCGCTAATGTTAACATCCTTGGTTACTGCATGGAGCCCCTCAAAGGGCTATGAAGAGGACTCATGGATTACTGCTCAAAATGATCTTGTTGCTGACCTGGGCCGCGTTTCATAAAACTGAAATTCACAGTTTATTACAATTCGATGTATATTGCGTAGCGAAGACTTCCTGCCAGTTAATCTGTGGGTTGATCGATTTTGCAATGTATAACACGTTCACATTAACTAGACGCTTGACGTTCATACAATAATGTCTAAAATAAATACCAAAATGACTGAAAACTAAGCAAATTATCGACAGTATGGTCAGCATCTTAGTAATCAATACGTGTGTCAATAACTTGCTTAGTTTTCTGTCATTTTGGTATTTATTTTAGACATTATTGTATGAACGTCAAGCGTCTACTTAATTGTGAACGTGTTATACATGGAATTGTCATAGTAAACCAGGCAGTCCTATGAAACAGGTCTCTGATATTAATTTATTTGGCTAACCATTAATTAATTGGTCCCATGAAGTGAAACACTACTTAAACCTACATTGTTTTTATTACAGTAAGTAGGTACTATTCGACATGAATAGTCGAAAAAACTATCGCGGCAAAAGAGTCAATCACGGGGGAGATGACAAACCAAAAGCTAGTCGTTTCGACGCCAAAGCTACTAGAGAATACATCAATGACATATTCACGACCAGCGAAATAGAATACCTCGTCCAATCATCCATCGACAAAGGGAACAACTTGGAAAAACTAAGCAAAGACAGCAAATTCCGAAGCCTTTGGGATGTAATCAGTCCTGAAGATGGACTGACTCCTTCGAGGATCTGCCACGCAGTCCCGGAGGTGACCTGCAAATACCTTCAGAGTTGCCCAAAACATCCTATCAATCTGCAGGCTTGCATAGATTCGTCTGGCTACCCCCAGTTTCCCACCATAGCACGCCACTCCGCCTGCGCTTCGCTCATACCAGAAAGCTTCAACTTTCGAGTCGAGGCTCTGGAAGTCATTATGTTGGCGAACATGCTTTTTTGCGAAAAAATACAGACTCCAGAACTGGCTGAACTACCGCTGAAGGAGAAGTTTAAACACAACTTCAACTTCGTGAAGAAATCGTTCCACTCGCCAGTTTTAATCGAATCCGAGAGATGGGAGCTTAGCTGCCAGTTCGGAATTGTGACCGAAGACTGTAGCCTCACCGAGGAATGGATGGCAGCCGCAGACGCCGCTGGCAAATGGCTGCAGAAAACGTACCAATGTGGCATTCTTATAAGTGGAACAGAAGGCGATGTAGAATCCACGGATTAATTATTTATTTTTAGCGGCTCCATGAGGTTCAGCGCCACCATAGCTTCACTATGTCTACAATGACCAATGACCTTCACCCAGGACGTGCTAATGAAAGCTACCCCCCCGTGCGATAGAAGTGACGAGATATCTGCATGCAACTATTTGACAAAACCAAAAACATTGTTGTCTTGACCAATACAAAAAAAAAACATACCTTCTGTTACAGTTCTTTTTAGCTAAAAGAGGCTTACGAATCTCCGATTACGATCCTGTTAATCTAAGGCCAGAAACCTAGGACTTGATAGCATTTCCACTAGAAACGGCCATTTTTAGCATAGAACTAGTCTCCAGGTCCTTGATCTTATTAGGTGGTTCCTAAAAAATACAATTTATACGATTGAGACATTCCACTTTTTGCGAAATCATTTGTAAAAGAAGATGTTTGATTTCCTCTACATTTAGAGATATAAGATCATTGAACTTAAAATTAAATGGTTTTTCATTGTTGGCACTAGTGAACCTTATGGGGCCCTTAAGATCTGATGTATCTTTTTTTTTTTTTTTGTAAGAATAACTAATACATACATTATTGTTAATTCAAATAAAGCGATTATTCATGCAACATATTATAATATATTACTTAGCTACATGCGGATCACCCCAAACAACATGTTATAAAATAAAGCAAAATCTGAAAACAATTTTAAACTCTTCATTTCGGAATCACTTGATTTTTTGTTGAAAGAGTCCGACCATAATGAGGGATTTTTTTTATTGATTTGATTTCTTATTCCCTAGTCGATGCATAGATGGCGCTGAACTTGATAAGGAACGGAACATAATTTTTTGATTATTTCACTGATGTATTTCTAGATCAGAAAACAAAACTTACATAGGTACGAGTACCTATTATGTCATTGTCACATCACAAATAAATATAATTTAGATTTGATCCATTCACGTCATCGCAATATCTATTGACGTCCATTTCGGAACGGCTGTCATATCATAGACTGAATACGCTTGAATACGTGAGCCACCCGTGAGCGATCTGAGTGCGTTCCGATTTGCCCATGATCGCTCACAGTCTCTTTGCTCACAGTCGCAAATCGGAACCATATCAGAACGCACGGCTAGTAACGTAGTCAGTTCAGCGCCATCTACAGAATTCTTGGAAACTCATTTTTTTTTCAAAAAGAAAACTTCCCAATGTAGGTAGTTCTTACGAAAGTTTCAGTTCCATTATTGGAAGTGGCATCAATAAATACGTTACTGTTATTGATCAATAAGATTGATATTTTCTATTTTATTTTCCATATACTTTTGAAACTGGACGCGGCGTATTTATATGGAAAATAAAAAATAATTTTGTATTTTTAAGTGGTCAGTGGAAGTTAATTTTTAACCGTTAATTAATTATTTGAAATTAAACCTGCTGTTCTCAATTCGACGCCTATATTTTATCGATACTGAAGAACCGGTACCTATTCATGTTTTACGTTATTCGAATAACACAATTTTTAGTAGGTAGGTATAGTACTTATAGTCGTTCATTATCTTTCTTTTTGTGCATAAGGTCTTAAATAGGTATTTGAGGAACAAACAAGAACCCTGCTAGGGCGCTGCTAAGTTAAGTTTATAAAAAATTACAACTTAAACTCTTACTTAATCATCATCATCAGCCATTTGACGCCCACTGCAGGACATAGGCCTCCTTCGTGGTTTTCATAATAGTTTTGCCATAATCGCCACGCTTGGCAGGCGGGTTGGCGATCGCAGTATGCGGTTGGAATCTCGGAAGACGCTGCTGCCCGTCTCCTGGTAATTGATTTCCTTAGTCGCCTTCTACGACATCCACGGAAGGAAATGGAGTGACGCTATTCTTAATCCGGTGCCACACGGAAATTACTTAATACCTGGCCTCATTTAATTTCCTTAATGTAGTGCTCACTTATTGTACTTTTTATTAATTTTCATAGACTCTACGACAAGTAAAATAACATTGAATATATTTTATTTACTTAAGATATACAAACACAAGTCTCAAAAGCTATAAACCTAGTTTTTGCCATGCTCATCAAAAAAACTCTTGTAGAGTATAATAACTTTTTTGTAGTAACTATTTTTAAGGGCATTTTTAAATACGCGCTGGTAGCCTAGTGGGTAGACCATTGGACTCGGAATCGGGAGACCCAGGTTCGATTCCCAGTGCGTGCATGTACCTATGACTTTGTTATCTAAGTTATGTACATGGTGATGTTATAGTAGCAATACCACTCGCTAAATGTGAAGGAAAACATCGCGAGGAAACCTGGGTGTCTGAGCTGTTCACATACCTACCTCAGCGCTTGAAATCGCCAGCCCGCGGTGGGCACCCGTGGTGATTAAGCCCATACTCTCTCTGAGAGAAGGCCTGTGTCCTACAGTGGTACGTAAGTATATAGGCTGCTTATGATTTTTAAATACATATTTTTTATGTTCAATAAACACGTAAGTCCGGAGCCAATTGCGGTTCAAGGCAGTATTCTCGAAGTTGTTAAGGAGTATGTTTACCTCGGGCAAACCATGCAGTTAGGTAAAAACAACTTCGAGAAAGAAGCCAATAGAAGAATACAGCTGGGCTGGGCAGCGTATGGGAAACTACGTCGAGTCTTCACATCGGCAAACCCACAGAGTCTCAAGACGAAAGTCTTCAATCAGTGCATCCTACCCGTCATGACATATGGTGCCGAAACGTGGACACTCACGGTGGGGCTGGTCCACAAATTTAAAGTCGCTCAGCGTGCTATGGAAAGGGCTATGCTCGGGGTTTCTCTGAAAGATCGAATTCGAAACGAGGTGATCCGACAGAGAACCAAAGTCACCGACATAGCCCACCGAATTAGCATGCTGAAGTGGCAGTGGGCCGGCCATATCATCCGAAGAACTGATAACCGATGGGGTAGACGATTTCTTGAGTGGAGACCGCGGATCGGTAAACGTAGTGTGGGACGTCCTCAGACTCGGTGGAGCGATGATCTTCGCAGGGCGGCTGGCAAGAGCTGGATGAGAGTAGCCGAGGACCGTGCTCAGTGGCGTGCAATAGGAGAGGCTTATGTCCTGCAGTGGACAATCATAGGCTGATCATGATGATGATGATGATGATGATTTTTTTTCTATCGACTGAATTGAATTCGGTGTACAATTATTAATATTAAATGTTTTGGCAGCCATTGAACGGGGGCCAGAATGGACTAAATGTAGTTTCGATGAGCATGTTGCCAATCGTTTGTTTGGCCTTAATCCTTCTGCCCCTATATTACGCTCACCAAATCCTGAGCGATTCCAATCATCTGTCAAATTAGTATGGAATTTGACAGTTAGACGATTGGAATCGCTCAGGATTTGGTGCGCATAATTAGGCCACTGGTCTTGTGTACACGGGGAAGAGCTTATAAATATTTTTCAGACATACGCATGCTTCTAAAATATAAAGTGAAGTTAGTGTAAGAATATTTCATTTATTGAAATATGGTCTGCAGCTTGTCATTACGTCAGTGTTAGCAAAGCACATAAGGCACTCCTTTTGTTTGTAGTTCTCTTTAATTCCGATACAGCATAATGTAAAGCTTAATAGTTTGCTAGCAACTTTCTTAATATGACATTTCAGGTGTATGTTGTTATCTATTTCAATTCCTAGAAGGCAGTAGGAATCTACAAGTTGAGGATATGAAATGAAACTATTCAAAACCTAAATAGGTTACTAAACTAAGTTGCCCTACTGACCTCCATGGTGCCTACTGGGGCTTGTTTCATAAAACTACAATTCATGGCTTACTATGACAACTCGATGATTAGCCCTCAAATTAACAATTGTCACCATAAACTACGATTGTAGTTTTATGAAATTCGGTGCTGGTAGTAGTTACTGTACAGGTCAGAGCCACCACAGTACAGACTACCAACAAGATGACAATTACAGATTATGACAATGTTGTTCTGACGTCATACAGATGACACATTGAAATGTATTAAACAAATCCAATAAAACTTTTTACATTTTATCTCACCATCCAGCCCGTGGATTGAAATATTTTGTTCAACATCCTAAATTACAAAGCGAAACATACACCAGCAATGTCTCCAATACCTATGCTGAGTAGACTCAAATTATCATTACCAAGACTCCACCAGGTCCGGCACATGAGGCCGACATTAAAAATCAACAAGGAGAAATTCCAAATAACACTGGACGTCCGTCAATTCGAGAAGGAAGAAATCAAAGTAAAAGCCAGGGAAGAGTACGTGATTATCGAGGGCAGGCAAGAGCGTCAGAACAAGCAAGGATTTGTTACTCGCCACTTCATCCGGAAGTTCAAACTTCCGAAGGGTTGCCACAGCACAAAGATAGAGTCAACTCTAACAGAAGATGGAGTACTAACAGTGACTGCTCCTCGGTCAATATGCGACATCAATCTCCCGTGCGAAACCACAGTACCGATAACGTATATTCCGTCAAAAGAGGACGAAGATGCTCCGCTCATAAAGACCATTCAGAGCAAAAAGAAACCGGATGATTTGGGATCTCTGTAGTGGTGGTTTATTTGTGATGATACGTATAATCTACATCCATGCATACATAAACTCACGCCTGTATCCTAAAGTGTATACTCCACATAGCGACGTAATCCTATTTGCGGACATTCGTACCCGAAGGGGGCGAAAAGACCCTATTATTAGGCCTGCATTCAAAGAGGATTTTATCTCTCGAATCGTATTTGATTACAGCTAAAATTTTCTATTGATTACAGGTTGAAATTTTCTATTGATCAGACGTTGTGTTACTATTATTAACAAGGACAAAACAAATAGAGCTCAAATTAAGACTTTTATTCTCCTCTACAAACTTGTTTCGAAAAAGCCCTCCAAAAGGTCAATGTCTTCCCGCCAAAACCGAACACCACAGATTAACTGCACCTTCGCCGATGGCACAGATTATAGTGACCTTCTTGGATGCCACGGTGTCACACACACCATGGAGTTAACATCGGCCATCCTGAAAAGTGAATACCCATGGGTATTCACAAATATATATTAGTTGAGAATCCTGTCTACAAAAAATATTATATCTGAACAGACTTAACCCGACACAACAGAAACGCATTAATACGGAAAAATCGGTATAACGTTTACAGACAACAATTCGGAACCAGCTACAACTTACTTAATTTAGCTCTCTAGGAGATCAATTAGATCTTGTCGGTCAATTATTTCCCCGTCACTTCCAGAATCAGAATCATAGCTGACAGAACTTTTGTATAGGCGCAGTGAATCGGCTGGCACAATTGCAATGAAGCTTTTGTATCCCTTCATCCCTTTTATGCTGCGGATTTGGTAACGGTCATTCTTTAGTACCTTTGCCACTTTATAAGGCCCTGCATACACTTTATCTATCTTTTTATTAATGCCCGTCTCAGAGTTAGTATAAGCGTTGTTCCACACCACAATATCTCCAATATTATATATTCTAGCATCTTTCCTACTAGCATTGTACTTCTTTGACATATTATATTCTTGTTTCTTCTTTAAATTTTTACTAGCCTCCTGACGTCGTTCTCTTATATCAGGCACTTCGCTTCTTCCTTGCAGATCAGGTATAAGATTCTTCTTGTGCGCAAACATGAGCTCATAAGGGCTGCACTTAGTGCTGTCCTGTGGGGTATGATTTATACCCATAGTTATCTCAGGTACAGACTTATCCCAAGAACTGGGTTCTTGGGTACTGGTCCGTATAGCATCCAATAGTGTACGGTTTGTTCTTTCAACCTGACCGTTGGCGCGTGGTGCTGCGATAGCGTTCAAGGTATGATGAATTTTGTGGCTGATACAAAAATCTTTGAAATATCGGCTTGTGAAGGAAGTACCGCGATCAGATATAATGCGATCTGGGTAACCCAATATGGCGAAGAGTTCACGTAAAGTGGCAACAGTTTCAGTGGATCTTAACGTTTTGACTAATTTAACAGACACAAACTTGAAGGAATCTATAATTACCAGAACATACTGGTTACCCTTAGTAGATTTAGGGAAAGGGCCCATGTGATCAATATGTACTGTGTGCATGGGTTGGTCAGGTTTCGTTATTGGATATATTTTGCCGACGGCTTTTCCGTAATTACCTTTCTTATACAAGCAGTCAAGACAAGCGGTAACGTATTTCTTTATGAAACGTGTCATACGCGGAAACCAATAATCTGCTTTGATAACCTCGTTACAACGTGTCAACCCCACATGACCAATATCGTCATGGTGCATTTTCACAATGCGCCAACGAGCCTGTTTAGGGACGAGAAGTCGTTCTCCAGTCAGTGTTTTTCGGAATACTCGTCCGTTTCTAATGCAATAGTTGGCCTTTACGTCGGCACTTGGCTCATCACTCCGCAGTTGGTTGTAAATAGATTGTATCTGATCATCTTGTAACTGTGCTGCCAAAAACCAATCGTCAATGTTATCAACGCCTAGTATAGCGGAAACTGGATTCCGGCTCAATGCATCAACATGCCGCATGTGCGTTCCTGGTCGATACATGACTTCTATATCGAAATCTTGAATCTGCAGCCACCAGCGAGCAATACGTGGAATAATATCCCGTTTTGTCAGAGTGCTCCTTACTGCAGAACAATCGGTCACAACCTTCACGTGAATTCCAGTGATATAAATTTGGAATCGCTTTAGCGACTCTACCACTGCAAGAGTCTCTAACTCGTAACTGTGATAAACCATTTCCTCCTTGCTGGTGACTCTGCTGAAATACATTACTGGCTTTAAGTCTCCGTTCAATTGTTTCTGCATCAATATTCCGGCGATACCTGCTTTGCAGGCGTCTGTATGTATTTCCGTTTCATTTTCCCTATTATATAGAGCCAAATACAGGTTTGCTCACAAGTAGCGTTTTTAATTTTCCGAACGCCTCCGCTTGACGATCTCCCCACACCCAGGCAACAGTCTTCTTCGTCAGCTCTGTTAGAGGCCTAGCTATCATCGCAAAGTTGAAGATGAATTTTCTAAAATATGAACACAGACCGATGAACTGACGTACCTGATGTACGTTGCAAGGAGTAGGGAAGTTTTCCACAGCGTTCAACTTTTTGGAACCCGGTCTTATACCATCTGGTGTTACAATATGTCCGAGGTATTCTATCTCCGTTTTTAGGAATGTACATTTGTCAATGTTAAGTTTTAAATTTTTCTCTCTCAGAAGTTTCAGCACCTTTTCTAGCAAAACTAGACCACCTTCAACATCGACTGAAGGCAAAAGAAGGTCATCCATGAAAGTGAGTACCTCCTCGTATCTTAATGCTCCAAGCAATCTATAAATCGCGCGTTGGAAGACAGCCGGCGCATTAGCTAATCCAAATGGGATCCGCGTATATTCCCATTGACCATCCGGTGTGATGAAAGCAGTATACTTCATGGAGTCTCTGGCCATCGGTATCTGATGGTATCCTTGGGCTAAATCTAAACTCGAGAAAAAATACTTTCCAGCTAGTTTACTTAGTTGATCGTCAATGTGTGGTAAAGGAAAACGATCCTTAATTGTCACTGCGTTTAAAGCACGGTAGTCTACACAGAGTCTAGTGTCGCCATTCTTTTTCTTCACTAATACAACTGGTGACGCGTAGTTAGATTGCGATTCCTTTACAATTCCGGCGTCAAGTAAGTCCTTCACTTTATCTCTCACTGTATCTAAATCTTTTTGAGCCAGTCTATAAGGTCTATGAAACACTGGTGTGGTAGTTGTGAGCTCAATATTCATTTCAGCTAAATCTGTCTTCCCTATATCTTTAGTATTCTTGGCGAAACAGTCTTCATAAGACAATAAAAGTTCAAATAATCGGCACTGATCTTGTGCCGACAGTTCGCCTACTTCGAGACTGGATAGTTGAGTATCGGCAATTTTGCGGTCCTTTAGCCAGGATAGTGTACGTTCGGGAACCATTTCTCCCAAATGGTTCACTTCACTAGCTTTTACATATTTATTAGCTGATCCCTGCAGAATTAGTGAAAATATACATGAGTCGGGTGAAATCGTTCCTTTGGGGCATTTTAGGAATTGAGAGTCGAGAATAACCCCCTTTTACGTTTTCTTGAACGCAGTCTAATCTAATCAAATGTCAAAACATCAAGAAATCTATCTATAGTCTGTTAACTATGAAAAGAAAAACTAAATCTTATGTTTTTATCACGTTGGTGAGATGTTACAATGTAAAATTTATTAAGTTATTTAATCCAGGGAAAACATCGAACTCCCACTCGGTTTTGCTGTCATTTCAACACGTTATTTACAAGAACGTTACTCAGGATGTGAACACTACAGGAAATGAAAAGTGTTAGAATAATTATATAAAGACACCGTTATCGTATAATATTGTAAAGATCTGCCGTACGTGTGTGATACTTATTAGAGGGTTACTTGTAAGCTATGGTATTATTTAAAAGCTTTGTTCCCACCCTATAACTCGCTGCATCAGAAATATATGGAATATCAGACAGACAGAAATGATCAGGTATCTAGTCAGAAAAGGTTAGTTGGACAGACAGAAATTTTCAGACATACTGAAAGTAATCGGACAGAACAGAATCAGACAGACAGAATATTATCAGACAGATTAAATTACATGAATTTGCCACATACCAATAAATTGTTGGTCTCAGGCTTTTGAAGAACATTGCTCTCCATAGTAGATTCTTTGGTCATCTCTGTCTCATTACTGGGAACTTCCTCGCAAGGAGTGGCACGCGTGATCAGCGTGGCCTCACGCCATACAACTTCACTGCTTCCTAAGTTGTACACACGAACATACCCCTTCGATCCATTTAGCAATGTTGCAGGTATAGCATAAAACTCATGCTTCATGTTGTAAATCCGTGGGGCAGTGCATACATGATTTTCTTTAGGGTTTCCAATCACATTTACTTCCACACATAATGACTTTCCTGAAATGGCCCGAGGTCTTGATTGGTTCATCAAACATCGTTCTACCATCCTCTCCAATTTTTGTGTCATTAACTGTTCCAGCATTACGTTCGGTGGAATGTCCTCATTAGAATCAGCTTCAGCCTGATGGCACGGCGACATGTCCGGAAGAAAGTCCACGCGTAAGGAGCCGGCGCTTGTAGTAGGTGTGGCTGACAAGCGAGCCTGCTTTGTTGCCCGGCCATATGGGCTGGTGCGATTACTTAAGAAACGTTTCATTTGGCGTAGGAACTTATGTCACTTCTGAATATTAACAAGGACAAAACAAATAGAGCTCAAATTAAGACTTTTATTCTCCTCTACAAACTTGTTTCGAAAAAGCCCTCCAAAAGGTCAATGTCTTCCCGCCAAAACCGAACACCACAGATTAACTGCACCTTCGCCGATGGCACAGATTATAGTGACCTTCTTGGATGCCACGGTGTCACACACACCATGGAGTTAACACTATAGCGCAATTCCTAATAATAAAAAATATATAATATAAGTACTAGCAGCCGACTCGGCAAACGTTGTTTTGCCCTTTAATTAGCCTACGATCTTTTCTAAGACCTACCAAATACGCAGAAAATTTTGGAAAAATCGGTGTTATCGAACCCCTTCGTTTTGGAGAAGTTCGATAACAAACAATGTGACACGAGATTTTTATATATTAGATAAATTTAGCTACGAATAAACTCGACTGGAGGCATATAACTTTTATGTGACTGGGGAATCCTATCTCGAATCGCTCCTGTTTTTAGTTTTTTAGGGTTCCGTACCCTACTCCGCTGTCTATGTGTGTTTCTTTCCCGGTATGTACTCCGCGGCTATGGAGTGGACTGTATGATGACGAGTTTTAGGTTGCGATCACCAGACCCGTGGTGCAAGGAGGGCTAGAGGTCAGCGTACCTCTAGCAGGAGCCGCTTCCGGATCCTCGGCGATTCACCTTCCACGACCACCCACCGTCGTTAGCTTAATGTGATAACCCTGTTTGAAGAAGAAGAATAAGAAAAACATTTATTATACCAACAAGATACATCACAGAAACAAATTAAGCAGATAAGTAACATACTCGTAATATGCACAACCACAGAAAGAAAACTAAATACACAGCAGACAAAACGAATAAATAAAACAGGACCATAGATGTAGCCTGAGGTGTAGCCTGTTTGTCTGACTGTCCGTCCATCTGACCTTTAAGGGCTCCATCTTTGGAACCGTAAGAGGTAACCAGTTGAAGATTTCTCAGAATATGTATTGGTGTTATTAATACGGCGGATTACCCAACAAATAAAATTAAAAAAATAGTAGCATATTAGGGGGGGGTCTTCATACAACAAACGTATTTTAGCCGTTTTTTGGTTTAGATAGATAGGACTTTATTGCACAACCAGACGAAAGAATTACAAATAATTTCTTATATCTGTATAACAGTAACTGTATAGTTTAATTGATGGCCCGGACACTGACTTTGATGTCAGCCACGACACCGTTGCTTCAGTTAGGCGAAGGTTGGCTGCAAACTTCTTCGGTAGCGAGTTGCCTACTACTGGGTGATGGGCTTGGTTCTTTTACATTGTTTGTTTATTATATAGGTGATGGTTAGATTTGACTGTTTTGCTAAACTTAATTAAGTATAGATTTGTTTTCGATATTGTCGCTATAAGTGAAAACCTTTTAATGACTCTCAGTTACTATAATGTACAATGTACCTTTCATCATGTTACTTTTAGTCGATGGTTTTCCTAAAACCCAATAAATAAATAAATAATTGGCAATCTCATCGCTTAGAGCGACCTCTTCCAGACACGCTTTGGATGGAGTGGTTTTCAAGAAGAATATAGTTGTTAGATGGATGTACATAAATAAGTGTCCTCCCTCACTGGGACGCCATGGCCACGTCGCCAGCTACGTGTCCAAACAATTGACATGTATGGCACCTCACGCACTGGGCGACGGTTTGGCAACGTCACCAATTTGGAAGCGTGGCCACGACGGCGGATCACTTGGGTGGAGACTGGATACTTGGCAGCCTGGCGGCGTCGCCAACAAAATGTATACGAGCAAGTTGCGTCTCACTCACTCGGTAGCCAACGGTCCGCCAAGCAAGACATTCGTTCGACTGACTGACGGGCCTGGCCACTTCAATGGCTACTCCATTTGGCATCCGAAAGTATGGCTACTTTCGGATGCCAAATGGAAGGTAGCCATGGCTGCGTAGCCGGCGACGTGGCGATGGCGTCCCGGTGAGGGAGGGCACTTAGAGAGAGTTTTACACTGTCGTAAAAACAGAAATACATCATCATCATCATCAACCCATTATGTCCCCACCGAGGGGCACGGGTCTCTTCCCTGAGGAAGGTATAGGCCATACTCCACCACGGGGGCCAAGTCCGGATTGGTGGAGGCTTGTAGACTAGTGGCTCGTCTACTGTCAGAAGTTGTCAAGCCGCCCTGAGGCCTCTGACTTGGCTTAACGACTGCCATCTATCGACGGCAGCCGGCACCAACAGCTTAACGTGCCTTGCGAAGCACGGAACCGCTCGGGAAAATGCCACTAGCGTTAGGCATAGACGGCAACCCATCCATGCACTGAACGCGCCCTGTGTTGCTTAACCTTCATTTAACGTCGTAAAAACAAATACATACAGGCATCAAACTTGGCGTGAGGCTTATTATAAAAATAATAAAAAACGGCCAAGCGCGAGTACGGAAGGAACCCTCGGTGCGCGAGTCCGACTCGTACTTGGCCAGTTTTTATTTGTAGTAGTGCCAGTATGACCATAAGCTTTCGAACCTATGAGGCTGTGGAAAAAAAAAAACGCAACAACGTTTGTCGCAACAGCGGCTATCGAACCCTTTGTTGTCCGTGGTACTCTACGTAGCGGACCCAATAAATAACAATACCAAGCCAGTGTTGGCTGCCAGATAAACAAGACGCCTTGAATTTAATGAGTTTAATAAAAACCCAGTACAGCAAAAAATTTATTTAAGTTCAGAACAACAAACATAAATGTTAAGCACGGTGCATCATACTACTCCTTGGTATCACCGTTCGAGTGGTCCTTCACCTCCTTGCGGACGGGCCCAGTTTGAGCGATGGGGACGACGCGTTGCCCCTGCACCTGAGGCAGCTTCCTTGGCGCCAGCACCGTCAGCACCCCGTCCGAAGACAGCCGCGATTCCACACTCTCCAAATCACAGCCTTCCGGTAGCGCGTACCGCCTCGTAAACTGTCGCGAAACGTACCCATGCCGGTCCATCTTTTCCTCGTGCTTTCCCTCCACGACTATATACCCGTCCACGGTCTTTACAGAGATCTCTTCGGGCGCGAAGTGCTGGACGTCCAAGCTTACTTGGAACTTATCTTTGTCGGTCTTGATGCTGGAGCCCACGTCTCTCGCCGCCGCGGCGAGGTGCCGCCAGGGCCGGTAGTAGTCCCTGGACAAAGTGGAACTCCCGGTCTGTCCTGCGAGGGACAACAGGTCCTCCGGAGTCAGCGCCAGCCCGAAGTTCTGGTCGTACAGGCGCCGTGGACGCTCGAACAACTCGTAGTCCAGTAGCAAAGGAAGCAGCGACATTGTTAATTGTTAAGAGAATTCGCAGATAAATGCAAAAATTTAAAAAAGTGGACAGTTTGACAGTAAAGCGCGTTCACTTGTTCCCTTCGATTCGAATTTTCAAACCAAACTTCGTTCGTCCGATCGACCCCTTTTCGTTTTTATATTGTGGCCATAGATTACAATGTATATGTTACAGCCAAAGTAATAAATCTGGATATTATATATATTGTCTAGTCATTATATATAATGTCTACTCAGTTTAGATAAAGTGATAATTAACACAAAATTAATCACATTTACTAGCAATTTTATTTAATATCATATTAATATCATAATGTAGGGTACCTATGACTTTTCCATGCACCAACCTTGTTTAAGTTTGACACAAAACTAAGTTTTTTAGTGAAATATTTTTTTTTCGCTTTTATATAAAAAAAAAGAACTAACACCCGAAGTTTCAGGATCCTGGAACTTCGAACCTATTTTTGCTTATGTGTACTGACCTAACAAACAAAATGCAAAATATAAATTTAATCAAACAATTATTTGCTATATAACACTTGCCAAAATAAAACGTTAGCATAATAATTTATTACTTTGTCTAGTGAATTTGGCTTTTATATATAATGACCAGTCATTATGTATAATAGCTATTTAATCACTATGACTGTAACATATATACTAATTGTGGCGCCCTCTGAAAAGCTGTGGAGTTTTCGTGTAGTCGGTTGTTGTCAACCTTTTGACTTTTTTTTAAATCTGCGACATTTTGTTGAAGTGCTTTATATTACAACGTAAGTAAACGCAGGTATACGGCTGTCCCAAAAATAAACACAGTAAGGGACATTTTTTTTTTCAAAACTGAGAAATACACCTATTCGTTACTAGTTAGTTCCAGTAACCAATAGTGGAAATATCTCGGTTTGAAAAAAATGTCCCTTACTGTATTTATTCTTGGGACAGTCGTATACCTTTAACCTTTTGGAAAACCTACCTATACGCTCGGCAAAGTTTTAAAAACTTTAATCCCATTATTAACTTAACACCGGATAAACTTACTTGGTTAAGTTAATAATTATATTCTTTTTGTTGCACTAACCTGTGCTGAGGAAAATTTTAAAAATGTAAATTGCTTCGGCCAGAAAAGAGAGTACCTACGTACTGCCTGTACGTAATACAGAGAAGTTTGTAAAGAGGCTCGAAATTTCGCCGATGCTTGCACTTGCCCATTAGCTCAGTTGGGACTTGGGAGAGCGCTGGCACGGTTTGCCAGAGGTCGCGGGTTCAAGTCCCGGCATGGGTGGAATTTTTAGCCTCTAAATAGGTTTTTAATTTAAGTTAATAATGTGAAGTGCTTAAAAAAGTTTTAGTTTAATCCCATTAATTTAAACTAAAACGTTTACCTTCCGTTTACTTCGTCGTTATTTCTGACTTATTGCTGCTGCAAACACACCTAGAAAGATTTTTAATTACTTTCAAATAAGTGAATCCACATTCCATTATTTGCTAATTCATCTCTATAAACAAGACACACACACAAATGGCCGCCGCGCATCGGACTCTGCGCACATAGAGACGATTTAGATACGCGTATAGCACGCATAGAAACATTATCGTCCGACGGTTTTAGCGTCCGATGGCGCCGCCAACATATGGGTGTCGGCTCCGATATCGAACCGGACAATATGAAAGACAGGTATGTACATATTTCATACATTTTAATTACCCCAATATCGGATCGGCGTCCGACACCGATATCGGATTGGATGTTGTGAAAACGCTCCAATTCTGGAAATGCTTTTACCACTATCTATCGGCCAATAGCAGAAGCTTGATAGTAGGAAACAAAACATGAATTAGCGCCATCTGTTGGTAGGTAGCTGATGCTTCAATTGTAAATGGTGCCAGAGCAGCGCAATGTTGCCAAGAAGAAAAAAAACTAAGGCTACAACGGCGTTATCCAGTTATGCCGCCGGCTCATCACAATCAGAGTTGCTAGACGTACAGTAGTTACCGAATTTGTATAATAATTACACGCCCCTTTTCGTGATTACCTACAAGAGTAATTTGAAGACCAGCTCTCGTCACAATCACAGTTTTGAGAGACTCCCGATTGTGAATCAAAAGAAGTGTTTATGAATGTTATTTTTCTGTCTATTTTGGTACGTCGGTCTTTCCCATTAAGGGCATGAGCGTTATTCCTCGATCTAATCTTATCGGTTCACAGAAAATTTGACGTTATGGCCTGTCTACCAAATAAAAAAAATATTAAAACTGCTTCGACTGCAATGTCCGAAGTAATCTCAACTCAAAGTAATCTCTTAGTCGAAGTAATATCTCAGTTGAAGTAACATCAAGGATATTATCTATCCGAAAAGCAGCTCAAAAAATGCAATATCGCCTTGAAAGTTTCGAAAATCTCATGAAGAAAATGGAGAAGAAACACCTTCTACTTTATATGGATCTAAGTACACCGTGGCTCAAGTTTTAACAACAGAACAAGAGAAGGTATTTACAGAGTTATGAACCAGTTATGAACCAAAAGACATCTAGCAAGGGAATTGAATAAGGAAAATCCAGGTTATGTACTGAAACAGCAGAAAAGGAAAGGAAAAATGACAAATAAAATTAACAAAGCAGAAAGCGAAAGAACAAGAAGGTCCTACAGAAACTGAAGAACCTAAAAAAAAAGAGCCCGTCCGTGTTTAATATCACGATATCACTCGAATCGGATTCTGATTCGAGTCAAAAACGAGTCGTTGAAATTGAGCGATAACGATTATGAAGATTTAAAAGTGCCATCTGATGCAGAAAATTGAGAGAAGAGTTTAATGCTCCTAATCTTGAACAAATAAATGTTGGTGATTTTTTCTAATCAAATTTGCGAAGAAGAAATCAGTCGTTCATAATGTTTCTAAAGTAATTACCTCTGGTCTCATATCTGAAAAGAAAATCAGCGTCTTGTGTTTTCGTTTTTCCAAATGTGGAGGACATGGCAAGCGTTTATTTTAGCGACGTAGTTTTACAGTTGCCCAGGCCACACATGTCAAAAGGCACATGACGACGGTCATCTCTTTATACTTTTTCGGTTGGCTTAAATGCATACAACATGCATTAAAATCATGCTCATTGCAATAAGAGCACTGTTATGTTTTACATACATTGTAAAACATAACAGTGCAATTCTGGAATTTTTGTTGGGTGGCTAATTCAAATGTGCAACATAATGATTGTTTCTTAGTTTTCTCTAGTTTAAAATACCTATAGCTAATCTTTATTTTGTTAAAAAATTACGAGAAAGACCTTAAAAATTGTCAGTAACGAAAGACAAATCTTGATCTCTCTATGATAAAAGAAATAAAAATATGAAAGGCTTCTAAACTATTTAGTTCCTCGTGTACCAACGCGCCCCACAAATGTATCTATGTGCCCCATGAATGGGGCAGGATGATGCAAAACCGATTTTTCATTTAAGTGGTAAAATATATTTCATCTTGTGACTTAGACGGGTTTTAATATGGCCATTTTAATATTGATAATTTAAGTAATAGGCTATGCTTAAAAAAAAAGTAATATAGTAGGTTTTATCATTTGTTTAACTTTGAATTTTGCTTCATCAATCTGCCCAACCTCCCCCTACATACCAAGGTCAAACACAATTATGACACATATTTGTGAATGTTTCAACTGGCTACCTATTTCGGTTCAAAAGATAAAGCTCTTTTTGCCCTTTATAAATTTGACAGACAAAGCATCGGTAGAAAGTTTAACGTTCGGGAGGTACCTATGACTTTGTTTTCTAAGTTACGTACGACATTTGTGAATATGTAGTAGCAATACCACTCGCTAACCGTGAAGGAAGACATCGTGAGGAAACACTAGTGTCAGGTATTTACGATAGCCCAACTATAAGGCTCAGTACGGTCTAACAAGTAAGTCCGACAGACAGACGTCGTAGGCATATTAATAGGGTCCCGTTGGCACCCTTCGGGTGAGGAAACCTAAAAAATACACAAGATAAAGCATTTTGATAGTACAACTATGGAAATTGAGCAGTTTTTATTTAGTTCTCATAAAAAATATCCTGCAGCAATTCATGTTTGTATTATTAGGGTTTTTTTACTATTTAGTAACTACCTACGAATAAAACCATAGAACTTCCCAAAAATTCACTCTCAAAAACGACCCCTGTCCTCTCGATTAGTCTGTACTGTACCAATGAAATGAGCACAAGATGTGCTGTAGAGTAAATCACTCTGTGATTGGTTCATTTTGTACGCTATACGTGACTTTGTCTTTTTAATCTGGGTGCGTGACCACATGAATGTTTATTTGGCCTATAGTAAATGAGAGCGAACTTATGATTGATTTTAATACAAAAACGTCAAACCATTGACTTCATGATGAATAATATACAACCCGTCGAAATATCTAGATACTTTAAAGATGATGGTCTGACGGTAGCAGGTGCATAGATATTTTGCCGGGTATTACAATACTGAACTCGCTCCGATTGGTAACACAATTCACAAGCCCCGCCCGCCTTCCCATAATTGAACGTGGGGTAATTTTATAGCGCTAGTTTTTTTTAATGCTTTTAATTATCGCTGATAACTACAGATAAATTCAATGAAACAATATAACGAAGGATCAGAAAGAAGAAGTCTGTTGAAAATACGTGTTTGTTTAAGAGTACGTCTAATTCTGGCAACTTAGTCTGGCAACACTGCCATCACCGCATCGTGCATCGGCGCATTGCTGTCATGTCATTTTTTATTCGCACTTTAGCAGCGGTCGTGTGCTATCGTAACAAACATTTCTAAAGATTTACACCGTAATATAGTTTATTAAGTAAACAGGCTGTGCTGTGATCTATGTAAGTTTCTACTCATCTACAAACAATAATAAGTGTCAAGTGCAAAACCCGTAAAGTGAACAAACCCATCTTTTCAAGTCGATGTTGTGATTCTGTTTTTGTGATTTTACGTGATCTACCATGGCTGATAATACGAAATTGACTGACGAGGAGCGAGCAGACATCAGGGAACAGTTTACTCAGGTATTCTAACCTGTAGTTTATGTTTTAAACAGCTTTCTAATATGTACCTACTAACTGCCCATATTTGGGGCACGTTTTTGCGTTAATTTGGAGGTGAACATACGTGTACGTGTTTATTTTAAGCTCCTCCCTGTATGGCGAGGTCTTGGGACCGGACAGCCTTGATATGTAGCAGGTATTCTGCATTATAACTACGCTCATCAGGTTTAACATACCTGGTGTATTGATAAGATATCTAGTGAGTTTATCAGTAGGAATTATTGAGTAATAACTACATATTACCTACCCAAATATCCCTTCAGATTATTAGCAACGACAGTAGTAATTAAAACAGCCAGCCTCAATTCATTACAGTTCATTACTACAACTGACCAAGTTATAAATAACCTGAAGAAAAATACTGATATTTCAGAGTACAAATGTGCCATCATGGCTTCAGAAACCACAACAAACTACTCACCAACTTGACCACTGACTTGACTTGTTTGCCCTAATGTCTCCTGTGACCATGTGTCCTGCGGCCCATTGGTAACAACATTGACCACAGTGGCTATCTAAGCATGTGTTGTACACCTTAGTTTGCTATGTTTTATTTATTAGTAAAATAAACACACATAAATCACCTTAGCACATGGAGAAAAGCAAGCATTCTTTTGTCCAAGACAAGTCTTCAAAACAATGTTTGTATGGTCTACAATGAATAATGTACCTGGGCCTAGATTCAGTTTGGTTTGATTCAGTGCAATGACCATTGCATGAACATAGTGATTTAACCTAACAACTGCCCTCGCTAATAGGATGTATAGGTGGTCTATACAAACTTGGACACAGATCTGTGACACGGCAGATAAGCGGTTAATTTAATTTCTGCTTCAAGTCTATGCACAAATGTATCAGACCTTTTAGGCACCAATGGTACGAAAAAACTTCACATGACCTGACCATGAATCTGTCATTGTGAACAGATATAGTACATCAATTTAGTGTCACTCAGAGAGCTATGGAGATCGCTATGCTCATTGTTTCTCTGCAGGATTGAATCCAGAACTAAGTAATTAGAAATAGCATAAAATAGCTCAATGGATTAGCAAACAGGACTGATAACCATTGGGGTAGACTGGTTCTAGAGTGGAGAAGCGAATCGGCAAACATAGTGTAGGACGTCCCTGTGACCAGGTGGAGTAAGGATATTCGCAAAGACGTGGGCAGTGACTGGCAAGGAAGAGCCAAAGTTCGGGCTCAGTGGAGTGTCTTGGGGAAGGCCTAAATCCAGCAGTGGACTGACACTGGCTGTTTATGATGATGATGAACAGATACAGCTGCGTTAGTTTATTCCCATGTCTACAGAATCTCATTTCTACAGATTTTTATTTCTACAGAATCTCATTTCTACAGATTTTTATTTCTACAGAATCCCATTTCTACAGATTTTTATTTCTACAGAATCTCATTTCTACAGATTTTTATTTCTACAGAATCCCATTTCTATTAATTTTCAATTCAACAGAGTAACATTTCTACAGATTTGCATGTAAAGGTACATAATTACAATTTTAGGATTCCGTACCAAAGGGTAAAAACCGGCCAAGTGCGTGTCGGGCCACGCGCTAGGTAGGGTTAATTAGTATGAATAAATGAAAAAGTAGTCAAATTGGGAAGACTTGCACTAGTTAATCAAAAGGTAGGTAGGCAAACTGAGAAAGTTGGCAAAGAGTTCACAGATCCCACATCTTTAGGAATTATATAAATATCAAGATCGCAGACTTCGCCAGAGTCAACTACACGCACCTGCCAAGAAACGAAAAGCGTATGATATCAAAAAGAACGCACAAATTAGAAAAGTAGTGCAAGACTGCATAGCTGATAAAATACAGGTTAAGGAATGTATACAGCTTTTAGCAGCGTTACATTAATGTTAAGTTTAATATTTAAGTAACTTAATTTTTAGTTTATGTTTTTCAATTTCAAGTGTAAGAGATATTATTAATAAGTATTAATATAGAATAAGAAAATTGAGCTGGAATAAAAATGATTGAAAAAGATAGTTTTTTTTTACCAAACCATAATCAAGTTTATGATTTGTTCCTTTCAAAAGTGGTTAAACTGTGAATCAATTTGATTGTAATGTATGTCTGTAGAATTGGGAATCCGTAATGTTGGGAATCTGTTAAAATGGAAATCAATAGAAGTGGAAATCTGTAGAGTTGGTAAACTGTAGAGTTGGTAAACTGTAGAATTGGGAATCTGTAGAGTTGGTAAACTGTAGAATTGGGAATCTGTAGAGATGGTAAACTGTAGAATTGGGAATCTATAGAATTGGCAATCTGTAATGGAAATCTGTAGAATTGGGAACAATCCGCTGCGTGGTTTTATAGTATTCCTACTATAGGAGGATGTTCTACAAGATGCCACATTCAAGTTCAGTCTAACCTTTTCTTGTAGCCTGACACTCTTTTAAATGGCTTGGATAGAAGGAATAAATAAATTCTTTTGTAAGGAATAAATTATTCCTTTGGTAGTGATTTATTTATTCTTCCCATTCCAAAGAGTGCTGTGTTAAATAGATACTCAAGACTTTTATGAAAATGCAATTTAGTGCAATCATAAATTTTGGTAGGAATCTGGATATTTTTGGTAAGAACGGTGAATAGTGCTTAAAAATTAAATGACATTTAAATAACATTTTAGAGATGCTTTAGGTACCTACCTTATAGATTCACAAGCCATTAGAAATAAAGCTTGTGATGTAAATAGAGAATTCTACATTAAACCTAAGTACTTAAATACTTACCTGTGTAGGTATCTAGTCTTGGCAGATTAAAATCTTCAAGAGACAAGCGGCCTTACGAGACTGCTTCTAGAATTTTAATTGCTTGGTACAGAAAGAGATGGTTTTCTGCTGTGACTAACTTTACTGGATACTGGTAAAAGACAGTTTTCTACTGTCACTAACAAACTTTACTGTGGTTTCTGGTAAAAGACAGTTTTCTACTGTCACTAACAAACTTTACTGTGGTTTCTGGTAAAAGACAGTTTTCTACTGTCACTAACAAACTTTACTGTGGTTTCTGGTAAAAGACGGTTTTCTACTGTCACTAACTAACTTTACTGTGGTTTCTGGTAAAAGACGGTTTTCTACTGTCACTAACAAACTTTACTGTGGTTTCTGGTAAAAGACAGTTTTCTACTGTCACTAACAAACTTTACTGTGGTTTCTGGTAAAAGACGGTTTTCTACTGTCACTAACTAACTTTACTGTGGATGCTGGTAAAAGAAGGTCTTCCACTGTCAACTTTACTATGGATGCTGGTAAAAGACAGATAAAAATAGCCTTTATTTCTCTGACTTGACATCTAAATTCCATTTTGAATTACATTTTTAAGTTAATATATTACATTTGTTTTGTTTTTAATATTATTGTTTGAATTTCCTTTAGAATAATATTGGGATGAATTTAAATTTTCAATAAGAAAGTTAATTCAGAAGTGGATGCTGGTAAAAGAAGGTTTTCCACTGTCACCAACTAACTTTACTATGGATGCTGGTGAAAAACAGTTTTCTACTGCCACCAACTACCTTTACTATGGATGCTGGTAAAAGACGGTTTTCTATTGTCACCAACTAACTTTACTATGGATGCTGGTAAAAGACGGTTTCCTACTGTCACCAACTACCTTTACTATGGATGCTGGTAAAACACGGTTTTCTACTGTCACCAACTGACTTTACTATGGATGCTGGTAAAAGACGGTTTCCTACTGTCACCAACTACCTTTACTATGGATGCTGGTAAAAGACGGTTTTCTACTATCACTAACTAACTTTACTATGTAGTCACACCTTTAGTGTGGTTCTCTCTACTTTACTATGGATGCTGGTAAAAGACGGTTTTCTACTATCACTAACTAACTTTACTATGTAGTCACACCTTTAGTGTGGTTCTCTTAGATATATTTATATCTATTAAACAAAGCAAATAACACATAAACTCAGGCCTGTAGCCTAGAAGGGTAGACCGAGACTAAAGATTGCCACTTCTGACATTATCCAGGATTGCATTTTAAAAAAGGAAATTCTTTGCACCCTACCCATATATGTATATCAGTGCTCTGTATATAATATCAACTTCAAAACATAAGAATATTTCTGCCATATAATATACTTAAATCATCATCAGCCATTTGACGTCCACTGCAGGACATAGGTCTCCCTCATGGTTTTCATAACCATGAGGGGTTTTGCCATAATCGCCACGCTTGGCTGGCGGGTTGGCGATCGCAGTATGTGGTTAAAATCTCAGGAAGACGCTGCTGCCTGTCTCCTGGTAATTTATTTCCTTAGTCGACTTCTGCGACATCCACGGAAGGAAATGGAGTGACGCTATTCTTAATCCGGCGGCACACGGACGTGTGACCATACTGAAATGCTACTTCTCATCTAAAATTTATTTCGTTGTTCACCTAGTTTTTACTTGTAACATTCAATAAGTCACACTTTCTGTGTTACTTTGAATAAAAATTTTTTGGCTTTGACTTCAATATTATTGTTTGAAATGTTATGTTTTGTGTCTGTGTGTGTGTATTAACGGGGAGGGTGGGAAGGGATAATGGTTGGTCAAGTCATTTGTTGAAAAGTTATTGACCTCAACTCGTCGAGGTGATAGACATTGGGGGTGAATGACAACCTAAAAAGCTGAATAATTCTGCCAATAACTCATAAACCTGGATTACTAAATATTAGGGGTTCACAATGACTTTTTGTTTTATGAAAAATCCTTTCACCTTTCATAATATCTAAAAAGGTGTAGGTAAGAAATTTAAAGTTGATTGAGTTTTTTTTTTGTTATAGGTTAAGTTATAAAATTTTGGTAATTATTATACATAATATCGAACCTTCGGTAGTACAAGGGCACAACTTACCAAAAATGGTAAAATGAGTTAAGTATGCAGAAATGTAATCTTTGTGTACAATAAAGAATATTCTATCTATCTATGCCTTGAAAACACTCCTCTATCTGGTGGGATACAGACTCCCATTAAGTTCATTTAAAAAGCGACTTTTTAACTGAATATAATGGGAGTCTGTATCCTACCAGATAGAGGAGTGATTTTAAGGCATTTCTGCATACTTAACTCATTTTAGCATTTTTTGTAAGTTGTGCCCTTGTACTACCGAAGGTGCGATATAATAAATTCACTTTCGCTTAGTACGTATAATATAACCAAATTTAACAAAAAAAAAAAAAAATGAAAATAATGTATTGATTACCGTGGAACGAGCCTATTATCAAACCCTGAGTCTGAGTAAAGTTCATGCATAATGTATGATCTATGTATGATCCCAGTAGATAATACCCCTTATGTTAGTACCCGAGATAATTATACTAACTGAGCTGCATTCAGAATTATAGCCCCCATATGTTGCACTAGGGCATGTCAGTCATGCAGTGAATTTGATTACTATGGTGTGCTTATAGAATATACTAACTCATAACCCTGAGGCTGAAATGATCCATTATGCCGAATGTAAAAGAAAGAATTGCTATCAACTGCCTAGGTGAACATAAATTAATGGTGTGCTAATAGAATATGCTAACTCATAACCCTGAGGCTGAAATGATCTATTATGTCGAATGTAAAAGAAAGAATTGCTATCAACTGACTAGGTGAACATAAATTAATGGTGTGCTTAATGATCTATTATGCCGAATGTAAAAGAAAGAATTGCTGTCAACTGACTAGGTGAATATAAATTAATGATGTGCTTATTGAATATGCTAACTCATAGCCCTGAGGCTGAAATGATCTATTATGCCGAATGTAAAAGAAAGAATTGCTATCAACTGACTAGGTGAACATAAATTAAAACTTAACTAATTGAGTTTTTAAGCTAGATAAAATTATTTTTTTCTGATATATTTAAAATGATTATATTCTTTTTTTGTGCACTAACACGTGCTGAGGACGGGTTAAATAGGTTTTTTAATATTTAAAATGTCCGTACTTGACCTAATTTAATTATGCATCAAACCCTCAGACCACATTTATCAAAAGTTTACTCATATTATTACAATATTGAAAAAAAAAATGTTATATTGTGCGGGCGAGACAGCATTCTCCACGTAAGAACAGCCTTAAATGTTATTAAAAAAATCTTAAATCTTATTTACCTAATAAAACTCGGCTCCGTAAATCACTTCTCAAATGCAGTTTAAATATTAATAATACTGTTTGACTATAGAATCCTTACTATTCTTACTAATATTATAAACGCGAAGGTTTGTATGTATGCACGTTTGTTACTCTTTCACGCAAAAACAGCTGAACGGTTTTGCACAGAGATAGATTATAGTCTGGATTAGCACATAGCCCATTTTTTATCCCGGTAAAAATACACATCAAAATTACCACGCGAACGAAGTCGCGGGCAACAGCTAGTGGTTAATAGATTAATCTAAATTGCATTATTTTCCCTTAGCATATGGGCAAATATCTGCAGTAGTTATACATAGTTAGACCTGAGATTTCCGCACGTAGTAGCCTCATAGTTGGGCCATTTTGCGCAGCAAGCGCTGAGGTATGTGAATACCTCAGACAAAAGAGTTTCCTCACGATGTTTTCCTTAGCGTGTGATGTTGCTACTACAACCTTACAAATGTACGTAACATAGAAAACAAAGTCATTGGAACATGCCAGGATTCGAACCCACGACCTCCCGAATGAGAAGCCGGCGTTCTACCGTTCCGCTACCACCGCTCTATATCTGCAATATTAAGAACATTATTCCGATTCGAATATTTGTCACAATTTCATAGCAACTGAATATTACACACGCACGCGACATCGCGTAACACACAGCATGCGTCACCCAAAGCCATTTGTTTTGAGGAGGCACGTAGGTTCACAGAAGTTGCGTTCCCCGGTTTTGTAACTGAGTCGGCGATAACTTCGACCGTGAGGGTATATTCTAATCTGTTAGTTATCTATGGCTAACTAAGCTAGAAACGATCCGGGCCCTGTTTCACAAAACTGTTAATTACAAATACTTTTATTATTGACCGAAATCATTTTATTGCTGATCAAAACCCTAACTTTAAACTGAAGAAAAAAAAACCATAACAATTTTTTTCTCCGGGTTTTCGGGGTCCCCAAAAACGTTTTTTCATTGAAATCAAAACGTTTTCTTGAATGGGTGTATATGTATAAAAACATTATTTGACGAGACAACTCGAATCATGATAAACGCTTTATTCATTATAAGGTGTTAAGTACGTGAAAGTTGTGACGTCATAGTTTGAGTCAGATTTGTATGGCGAGTTTTTGTAGCACGTGACTAAAAGGACTTTTCGTCCGGTCACCCGTATTATGAAACGTATTTGTTTTTAGAAGGACTTTTCGTCAGGTCGCCCGTATTATGAAAAGTATTAGTCGTAGAGAAAAAAAATTGCATAGTTTATTTATCTTTTAACATGGCCTCTCTGGTTATATTAAAACATTAGTGCAAGCTCTTCATTTTTCATTGTATGAAACGCGCCCCACGTTAAAATTATTGTGTCATATTATTTTAATATTTTGTGTCCACCTGTAGAGAAACAGAGAAGAAAACAATGACGCCCTCATGCTGTACTGCCAAGTACCCAAAAATTTTACTTAGTAAAATTCTAAATTTAGAATCTGCGGCATTTCTGAGGAGAAAAAAATGAAGAGGTTTAATGCTGCATCCACACGATGCGCCAACACGCAATCACTCGTGATTGGCCAAGGTATTGCTCATAGTTAGACTACAAAATGTGTGGACATTGTACAACCGAGAAATTAAAAAGTGCGTTATATACATCACAGCAGAAATACTAGTTGCACATCAACAATGCCGGTTGCATAACAAATTAAGTTGTAATTAATAATTATGCACCCGGTATTTTTAAAAAATGAACATATATCTACTGCAGTTCAAATATTACAGAGAAATATTATGTGCAATTAGTATTTCTGAAAAAACTTTTTAGTAAACTTTGTTCACAAAAACACAATCAAGGGGTGCAGTTAAATACTACTTTTTTCAGTTTGTCGGAGCCATCGGACAAATCGTTGACTTCCACATCGATGGTTGCCCCTGAGACTATTGTTTTAGTATTCAAACGACGCCCGTTTTTCTCACCTTGACATGTTACTCGAAGGAATCACCAAATCGACTCGATAGTGGAGCGACGTGACTGTTATTTGAATACGCCTAGGTACCTGCACTTGGATTGGGTTCCACTTTAAAATGGCCAGATTTCACAGACCACCACATCCAACAAATACAGGAATCCATTCTTCCATCAACAGAATATGTCAGAGTTACAATAGTATGTTAACAAAAGACTGACAGATATTTTCTCTAGTTCTCAAATAATCTGCAAAGCCAAAGTCAAATGCACCTAGGTTAAATTGTTCATATTTGCTTTGAAGATTTTTAGAAGTTGATGAGTTAAAATATTATTTGTAAGAATTGTTTTAGTTTTTAAGTAGTTATTTCAGTTTAGCGAAGGCCGTGTACATTTGTAAATGAAATAAAATAGAGGTAACGTCAATAGATATTTTACAACAGTATCTAATAAATACATTTCGCAATCGAGACGATTCTCAAAATAAAATGTACCCGAAACCAGCGTGAGTGCATGCAGCGACTAAAGAATCGTGGGAATCGGCAAACTCTGGACTCTGCCTACCCCTCCAGGATACAGGCGTGAGTTGATTTTGACGCGCCTTTTTAACTTGACATACTTAATTACTTCCATTGCTCTTTTGAGGAGGTAGGACCGAATCCAATGTGGACGAATAAATATCTTCCTAAATGTATAAAGGTCTATCATAACGACGGGCTATATTTTTTTAATATGATAAAAAACTAAATTGATGATATTTTTATGTATCATATTTAATGAATAAAAAAATTACTCAAGCCGACTTGCACCACTTCTTGAATGTCACCTTAGTCGCCATTTAAATCGAATTTTGTGTGAAGGTTTTTAGTTAAATGCTGTTTAAGCCACATTTAAGAAAGCGGTGCAAGTCAGCCTTACTCTATTTATCTATGTAGCTAGCAATGTTAGAGAAGATAATATAAAATACAATGTAACTCGAATCAAATTCTAAGGCATGTCACCCATTTCACTCGCTCTAGCATTTTGCCCACTAAATAGGTGAAGTAGCAACTAAAATAGAACCCATTGCGTCCCCCATTAAGATCGTTCTCGGCCCGTCGACCACCAGTGAACGGTGTTCTTAGAAAGCTGAAATTATTTTTAAAGCATGTTACAATTAGGTCAAACACTAAGTGGTTGTAACAAATATTTACTATAAAAAAACGGCCAAATCTGCTTTACATAACTAACAACTTAATCGAAGTCATTTTCAATGGGTTATAAGTTGGTTGCCTATTACTCGCTAACTAGTAAAGCCTACTTAGCCGTGATACTTTTCCTTTTAAATTCATTATATGTGCTACTACCCTGATTTTTTTACGTTTTTACAATCAACTGTTGAGCCAAGAGAGGGGGGTGTTAGCAGAGCTGGCACGCAGGGCTGTCTGTCGCGTCTCCACCATCAGTATTAGGTTATACGGTATGAGGTGATAATTGATAAAACTTCACTTGCAACTTATATTCCCATATATTGTCTCAATCAATATATAGTATGAATATAGCGAGTCGATAAATTATAAAGATTACTGAGATTAAAATAGATTTCACATAATCGATAATAAAACACGAACACAAAACAGTCAGAGAGCCATAGCGAAAAAGTGAATGACCACAGAGTCAATATGTCACTCTTAATGTTGTAAGTACAGACAACCCAATGTGAGGCGTATTCACCTTCGGATAAATTTCAACACTCCTCCTTACGCTTCACATTGGTTTACAATAATCCAAAAATAGAACTCTCCTTTTTACCCATCTCTACATACCCAGTACATACTACAAACCTAAGTATAGAACTTATCAATGCAGCTATACATATACGCAAAGACAGTGGAATATAAACCAAGAAATTACAATTCAAATAAACTATTTATAAATTTAACTGCTTTACATTTAAACCCCTTACAAAATTAACATGTTTCTGAGCACAAAGAGGTTTTGTTAACACATCTGCTATCATATGATCAGTTTGCAAATATCTTACACTTATGTTACCATTCTGAACAAGATCTTTAATGAAATGGTATCTTAGGTCTATGTGTTTCGTCCTCTTATGGGAGTGTTCTTTTACAAGTAGCAATTTTTGAGCACTTTGGCTATCGTTATAAACAATTACATTAAAAGTTTTGTCGATAATTTCAGACATGAAATTTCTTACAAAACAAATGTCTTTGCAAACATCACCAATCGCAATATATTCTGCTTCTGTACTACTTAAAGCAGTACAGCGTTGCTTTCTGGCCTCCCAATTTATGACATTAGAGCCTAATTTAACAACAAAACCAGTGTAAGATTTACGGTCAGACAAAGAGTTAGCCCAGTCCGCGTCAGCATATGCAGTAATATCAAAACTATTGCTTTTTAAAAAAAATAAGCTATAATTCATAGTGCCCGCCAAATAACGCAGAACACGCTTTGCAATGCGCCAATGAGTTTCATCGAAACATGTGCTAAACATACTTAATTGACTACATGCATAAGATATGTCGGGTCTCGTACAAACAGATAAGTACATTAAACTACCTAACAACTGCCTGTATTTATAGACATCATCATTTAAGCATGTCTTTTCTGACCTCTCTAATTTACAATTTACAGGTAAAGGTGTGGAAACAGATTTACAATTAGACATGTTGTATTTTTCTAATAGACGTTTTATGTACTCAGACTGATCCAAAGTAGTGACACCCTTTTCTCTATGAACACTTATACCTAAACAATCCTTTAACTTGCCCAAATGTCGAACTTCAAAATTATCTTGTAACATTTTCAGAACATTATTAATACAATTATTATGAAATATATAAAAATCGTCGACATACAAAGCAATAATAACATACTCTGTGGCAGTCTTTCTAATATAAATGCATGGCTCACATTTACTCTGAACATAATTATTCTGTGACAAAACATTATGAATCTTAACATTCCACATTCGGCTGGCTTGTTTGAGACCATAGATGCTCTTATTGAGTAAACATACTTTATCATCATTTTTAAAACCTGATGGCTGTTCCATATATATCTGTTCATTGAGTTCGCCATTAAGGAATGCGGTGGTTACATCAATGTGATCAATATCAAGTTCTAATTCAGTGGCAATAGAGAATAATATTCTTAACGTGCTGTGCCTTACTACAGGCGAATGAGTGTCCGTGTAGTCTACCCCCATTTTCTGACTGAAACCACGGGCAACCAGTCTAGCCTTAAACTTAGTAAGCTCACCTGATGTATCATACTTCTTCTTATACACCCATTTAGACTTAACAACATTCTTATTCTTAGGACGATCAACTAATGTCCAAACACTATTTTTAAGTAATGAGTTATACTCACATTCCATCGCCTTCCACCATTCATCCTTCTCAGGAGATTGTATGGCTTCCTCATACGATGTTGGCTCATCTAATGAACTACCTTCCGCCATCAAAGCCAACAAAGATAAATTATAATCTTTAAGCCGCTCTGGTAAAGTACCGCGTGTATTACGTACCGGGCGTGAGCGAGATGCCACGGACCCTTCCGTCGGCATCGGCTCCTTCGTAGGTGCAGACTCTGGCAGAGAAGACGCAGCGCCCAATGGGACACAAGTTTCGTTACCTTTATCATGACCTTCAAGTGATGACGTAGGTAGAGAATACAAAGCGCCTGGAGGGTCACCATCTTCATTACCGCAAACGTCATTATCACCTTCATCGCCAGTACAATAATGTTCAGACACCGGGGACCACGCAGGTGGCGTTGGCAACTCCGCATCTGAAACGTCACGAGTACCAGATGAGCAGTCTGATTTATCATGTTCATTATTAAAATTCGATTCATTATTAAAATTTACTTCATTATTAATTTCATTAGGATTTAAATTAACATCATTATTGATTTCATTATTTGCACATTGAATTTTATTATTATTTTCATAAATGTCAAATAAATAAAAATCTTTCCCACAAATGGCTCTACAACTAGCATGTTTTCCAATAAACTCATTCTCAATGAAAATGACTGTTCTAGAGTAAATCACAGAACGAGGATTAGAAGGATCTATTAAACGGAAACCTTTACAGGTTTCACCGTAACCCACAAATATTAAAGCTCTGGCCTTAGGATCTAATTTGCTCCGCTTCTGACTAGGAATATGGGCATAAGCAAGACAGCCAAAAACGCGTAAGTGGCTAACATCTACAGGAGACTCAGACCACAAGCTTTCAGGTATGCCGCCTGACAACGCTCTGGTAGGAGACCTGTTTTTAAGGTATATCGCAGTCATAACTGCTTCTCCCCAGTAGCGGTTACATAGGCCGGATTCCTGTAGCATAGCCCTTGCTTTTTCAAAAATAGTCCTATTAAGGCGCTCCGAGACACCATTCTGTTCAGGGCAGTAAGGTACTGTGGTCTCGTGTACAATACCATGTTTCAAAAGATAACTACGGAATGCCTTATTTACATATTCAGTACCATTATCTGTGCGAATAGTTTTTATTGACAAACCAGTCTGTTTTTCAGTCATATTTTTAAAGGAAATAAAATGAGAACCCACCTCTGATTTGTGCTTCATAAGGTATCCCCATGTTTTCCGGGTACAATCATCCGTAAAGGTTAGCAAGAAGCGAGCTCCGCCCCAGCTGCTGACTTGCATCGGGCCAACCACATCAGAGTGTATGAGCTGCAACGGTTGAGTAGCGCGGCTAGCACTGACGGGAAAGGATGCTCGAGGCATCTTCCCAGTCAGGCATGAGACGCAGCTACCACGCATGGTATTTTCGTTCTGAAAAACAAAATTCATGCAGTGTTTCCCATCACCTAAAACCCTCATACCTCCTTCGGACAAATGCCCAAGACGCTTGTGCCATGTGTCCATAGAAACACTCGAAGCAGCATGAGCATTCTCTGTCTCTTGCCTGTGCAAGGGCTTGGAATGCTCCTCCTCGAAGACAGGCTGCGCTTGCACCTTTATTTTGTATAGCCCGTTGACCTTCCTAGCATGTAAGACTTGGTTGCCAGTAATTTCGCAATTTTGGTATATTACACACTGATCCTTCTGGAAAACAACACTATATCCCCTAGCAGTTATCTGACTTACAGATAATAAATTATTGGATAATTCAGGCACATGAAGAACATTATTTAGGCTTACTTCTGAAGAAATAGAAATTTTACCAGTACAATTACTATTTAATTTCTGACCATTAGCTACATAAACATCTGTATGTTTACCTTTAGTTTCTACAAACAGGTCCTTCTTGGCACACATGTGTGAGGTAGCTCCGCTGTCGACGATGAACTCCGTTGAGCCCACATCCGAGACGACAGTCGCATGGGCAGAAGCGAACAAGCTGTGATCTTCTTTCTTCTGCTCCTTCCTCTTCTTGAAGCACCTCTTCACTGTATGGCCACTCTTGTTACAAAAGTTGCAGACTAAAGTCTTCTTTTTAGTAAAGTAAGCCGATGTTCCTCCCTCCTGTTCACCATTGCGTCGATGCTCCTCCTGCAGTAGACGAGTCTTCACGACTTCACTCGTTAGAGTACTTGTAAGGCACACTGTTTCGAGACCGGAAACCAAAGTATCGAACTCCTGCGGCAGTCCACTGAGCAAGATTTCAGCCACTTCATCATCGTCTATCTTCTTACCGATATCTTCGAGTTGCTGAACCAATCTTGTAACAGCCTCTATATATTCGGACATGCCTTTATACTGGCAATACTCAACCTTGTGTAGCTGCCTCAGCAACAGCACCTTCCTGTACAGACCTTTGGGCTCAAAGGTATCCGCCAGCTTTTGCCAGGCACTTTTGGATGTTTCACATTCCCTGACATACTGGAACAGGCCAGGCTTCATAGCCAAACATATGCGCGCCAAAGCTCGGCTATCCCGCGTTGCATCAGTGTCCGTTCCAACTACACAAGCCCATAGTCCATCTAATGTGAGCAGCATCCGCATAGCAAACTTCCAATTTACAAAATTATTTATCCCCTCTAGTTTTTCAACTGGGAAATTGTGCGAGATATTTCCATTTGTGTTCGTGTTCGAATCGTTCGACATTGTTGAAGTTGAAGCGAGAAGTTGAAGTATACGGGGGGAACTTGAAGTATACTTATTTTACCTCGTGCTACCAAACAATCGTAAACTGTTGTGGAGCGTTCTTCACTGGGATCCTATAACCTGTTAGCAGAGCTGGCACGCAGGGCTGTCTGTCGCGTCTCCACCATCAGTATTAGGTTATACGGTATGAGGTGATAATTGATAAAACTTCACTTGCAACTTATATTCCCATATATTGTCTCAATCAATATATAGTATGAATATAGCGAGTCGATAAATTATAAAGATTACTGAGATTAAAATAGATTTCACATAATCGATAATAAAACACGAACACAAAACAGTCAGAGAGCCATAGCGAAAAAGTGAATGACCACAGAGTCAATATGTCACTCTTAATGTTGTAAGTACAGACAACCCAATGTGAGGCGTATTCACCTTCGGATAAATTTCAACAGGGGGGGGCGCAAAAAAAATATAAAAACAACGCGGACATCAATTTGCGCTTTAAAGCATAATATTTCGCAAACGGAACTCTAAATAAAAAAATGGTCTTCGTACACCCACAATATTTTTAAAAAATCTCTCCCTCTCCCCGCTAAATGATGTAGCACATAATGGTAATATTATATTGTAATGAACTTAAAAGGAAAACTATCACGGCTAAGTACACTTTACAAGTTAACGAGTAATAGGCGACCAACTTATAGAACGAAAACTTCGTACAAAATCCATTGAAGTTGTAAGTTCAGTAAAGCGCATAAACAAAAATTCTCTTTCTACGGAACCCTACACTGCACGTGGCCCGACACGCACTTGGCCGGTTTTTATTACTATTTATTATGCTATAGGGACTGTTTGCTCTATAATAAGACCGAGTTTGATACTTATGACAGTATTTAAGTTAAAGCGAAATCAAAAATAACTTAAAAATACTTTTCATGTGCACCACCACTTCATTGTATGTTTATTTTAATTCTATCTTATTTCCGCCATAATAACGCATATTCTCTGAAAATTTCATTTCAGTAACTAGCTATTATGGATCAAGAAATAAAGTTCTTTATATGTCAGACACACAGACGTCGTAGGAATATTAAGGATCCCGATTAATTAGCACCCTTCGGGTACGGAACTCTAAAAAGGCTGTAAAATGGTCACAGCTATCAGTATTGATCTCCCGTATCAAAGTTTGTAGGTAGATACCTAGGTACTGGATATTCTATATACTTTTTGCCAACGTCATTTTATGCTGCATCAACCTTGAATACTGCAGACAAAGAATGTAGAGGCGCATTTTGTATCACTTGTAATTGGGGTTGCCAGACGTGCGGATATATGTATATATATTTTACTATTGTGTGATAACAACTTCCACATATCACAATCACTTATCCTGATCCTAAACTAGGATGCCCTCTGCTACCAGACGAGGAAATCACAAACGTGGAAAAATACCCAGATCGAGGCCGTTTTTACAAATTAAAGTACGTCGGCCTTCATTGGAAATCTTACCCACGACCTCTGAAATATTTACTAAGCCGGCTTTTCAAGACCCTTCTTTTTAGGGTTCCGTAGTCGACAAGGAACCCACCCTATAGTTTTCCCATGTGCGCCCGTTTGTCTGTCCCCGGCCTAGCTCAGAGATGATTAGTACGAGAAAGCTGAAATTTGGCATAGGCATAACATATTAATCTACATTTCTTTCCGTGGATGTCGTAGAAGGCGACTAAGGAAATTAATTACCAGGAGACGGGCAGCAGCGTCTTCCTGAGATTCCAACCGCGTACTGCGATCGCCAACCCGCCTGCCAAGCGCGGCGATTACGGCAAAACCCTTCATGGTTAGGAAAACCATGAAGGAGGCCTGTGTCCTGCAGTGGGCGTCAAATGGCTGATGATGATAACATATTAATTACGCCGAAAAACGGTGGAATAAAAATTTCATTAGGGATGCAATTTTTTTTCATGCCTACGCTATAGCGTGGGGTATCGTTGGATTGGTCGTTTAAAAATATAATGGGTGTAGGAAAACCATTTTTTTATTTAGGGTTTAGGTTTGCGAAATATTAAACTTTATAGCGCAAATTTTTGACTGAGTAGGGCGTCCCCCCCCCCCCTCTCCCGTCTAAACGGTTTGTTGTAGAAACGTAAAAAATTCAGGGCAGTAGCACATATAATGAACTTAAAAAGAAAACTGTCGCGGCTAAGTACCTACGATTTACAAGTTAACGAGTAATAGGCTTATTAAGATTATTAACTTATAAAAGTAAAACTTTGTACAAAATCTATTGAACATTACTTTGATGAAGTTGCTAGTTCTGTAAAGCAGGTAGAAAACCCGCTCTTTCTTCGGAACCCTACACTGCGCGTGGCCCGAATTGCACTTGGCTGTTTTTTTAAGTCTGTTTATTTTAAATTGCAGTCAGACGACAATGCTACCTGCTGGACCTTTGAGTGCCTATACGATTTTTGTCATGCGAAAATACCAATTGATTTTCCATACCTAATATTTTGTTTACGTAACTCTCATCCTTAATCTATGATTTTAGGTTAAAATTCCGGCTTTTTTTATGGCGCCGAGTCCGCCTTTTATATTTTTGGCCTGGCAACTCTACTTGTGATTTGATGCAATAGCTAAGAGCTTATTTATTGTCCTGTTTTATATTGAAGCGCGAGAATTTATAATGTCCTTGACTACCTGCCTGTATACCAACGCAAAAGCGGGGTTTGACTCTCGTAGGGAATCGCCATACAATTATTTCATTTGGTTCAGTTTTGATTACTTCCTATTTATGCGCATGTCGTGTCAAGAAGTGGCCCTGGCAGAAATATATCGGGTAACCCAAAAATCGGGTTTGATTTGCATAAATTAGTTAATTGTCACTTTGACTTTAAAAACGTAACAGCGCCATCTACATTTACAAGTGAGAGTTGATAGGTAAGGCTCATCCACATAAAGTTTTATATGCACTTCATTTGATTCATACTTTATTGCACACATAAAATTACACGAATAAAACAAAACATTTACAGAATTAAAAAGTGTACATGGCGAGCTTATTTCAGCAGAAATCTCTTCCAGCCAACCCTGGATGTGGTGATACTAACATTATAAAAATGGAGGAAAGTGTACTGTAACGATTCTTCTTTATAGAAGCTGGCTGGCAGAGCCTTCTCGTCTTATTTTGAATATTTTGAAGGGAATCGTTACGTTTTGTTTTTAGATGTCAGTCGATCCCCAGCTAGGCTAGGGAATCGATGAAAAAGAGTAATAAATATAGATATTTTCCCTTAATTTGAATTTCAATATAGTAGGCAGGTAGAGTGTCGTTCGGTTAAAGTGAAGTGCGATAGTTTATTTAAGTTTTTAAGATTGTAGAATGTCTAGCTAGTTT
Source organism: Yponomeuta malinellus (assembly GCA_947308005.1). Classification (NCBI taxonomy): domain Eukaryota; kingdom Metazoa; phylum Arthropoda; class Insecta; order Lepidoptera; family Yponomeutidae; genus Yponomeuta; species Yponomeuta malinellus. Next base: position 6,039,223 of record OX371019.1, read on the forward strand.
ATTTAAGTTCATGGGGTAGGTAGGACTTATAATTGTGAAACTTGAAGCGGCGTTCGATGGTGTCTTCTCGGTTTTTTGTTGGGTTTTGCCGAGAGGGGGTCTGTCCGTTCAGTCATAGACCAATTTTCTTTTGTGTTTTAATTGTAAATAACTTGGAGGTTTTATCAATGTTGACTAATAGATTGTCTTGATTGGTCTTTGAATTGTTCTGGCACACTGACCGAATTAGTAACGGAGCGTCATGCGTTCGCCGGGATTGTACAATTTCCCCGACACTGTAGGACAGATGACTGACGTTAGGTTACCGAAGTGTGTTAGCTAGGGTAAATTTTAATTGTAATTAAAATTTTATGATAACCGGGGGGGAAATGTAACGATTCTTCTTTATAGAAGCTGGCTGGCAGAGCCTTCTCGTCTTATTTTGAATATTTTGAAGGGAATCGTTACGTTTTGTTTTTAGATGTCAGTCGATCCCCAGCTAGGCTAGGGAATCGATGAAAAAGAGTAATAAATATAGATATTTTCCCTTAATTTGAATTTCAATAAGTAGAGCGCTACAGTACAATAATTATTACGTACTATATTACAACCCAGTACAATCATACATACGTAAGATATATTTATTTATATAAAATTAAAAAGTTACATAAACTTACTAAGATGATAAATAACTAGAATACGTAAATAAATAAATAAATAAATTAACTAAATAAATAAATTAACTAAATAAATAAACTAAATAAACCTATTGCGATAATGAAAAAAGGAAGGAGGTAGATAGATGCGCAGTATAATAGTATAGAAGTACCTGTGTATCCTTACTTGTATTATAGCCTATTCTGTTTTTGCAGCGAGCGACTCCTTTTTTTTTGTGTTTAGAAGTCTAAGCATCTTTTTTCTAAATTGTGTGCTATAAGTGTAAACCTGTAATTGGCTTTATGTTTCCCTATATCATGATTCTATATTATTGTACTAGCTGTTGGTTCACCATATATCTAAATAAATAAAAAAATAATGCCCGATTGACAACTTGAACAAAAATCCGCGTGGTCTGTACTAGTTTTCGATGGAGAGCATTTTTTTAACTCTTCATTTGAGTAACGGCCAGTTTCTGAATTGAGAAGTAAGCTAAGTAAATAGTTAAATGTAGTGCTGTCTCTTCGAATTTCTCGGAAAAGAGCGTGACGGAACGTTACTTAAGTATTTACTTAGTGAAATTCTCAATTCAGAAACCGGCCCTGAGGCCCGAAAAATTATTATAAGTAACATCTCGCGTCCCCCACCGTTGAAACCTGAAATACCTACTCCTCTATGTTCACAGTCATTTTGTTCAAGTTATGTTGTAGTGTAGTGCAGTCATGATGTTCAAGTTATGTTGTAGTGTAGTGCAGTAATTTTGATCAAATTATGTTGTACTGCAGTCATTTTGTTCAAGTTATGTTGTCGTGTAGTGCATGGTTGTGATGTCCTTGCCTGGTTACCATAGCACAGGGTATCCTGGACAAGTGATTGTCTTGTGTGGAAGTTATTATTATTTTGACAAAGGGAAAACCTTGTACTAAGCGGAGTGATCTGATCTAGGGTTCCGTAGTCAACAAGGAACCCTTATAGTTTCGCCATGTCCGTCCGTCTGTCTCCGCGACTTAGCGCGGAGTACTAGAAAGCTGAAATTTGACATAGATATATGATACATATTAATCACGCCGACAAAACAGTAGGTAAACGTCTTTTTAAAAAAACGTTTTGGCGGTACCTACCCTATACCTAAATTAGGGGTGCAATTTTGTTTTTCTTGATTGGTCATTTAAAAATATGAGTGTAGGAAAACAAAACAGCGATTTTTTTATTAGGCCAGACACGCACTTGGCCGGTTTTTCTTTTTTATGAGTTATTTAATGAACAATATTATACAAAAAAAAATATCGGAAACAACATGCATAAATTTTGAAAGAAAAATGCAATACACTCAATTATTATTATTATTATTATCACACAATTATTTTAAATTAGTAGCAGGCAACATTCTCATTACTGAATAATAATAATTGAAATGAGCCTTGAGATGGGTTGTCGCTGTCATACCGACTAACTGTACACTGTTTTCGTACAAAAGAACACTGAAATATAACTTGAGACAGTTTTTTGTTACTTAAAGTATCAAGTGCTCAACCAAATGCCAATGACCGTTCAGAGAGAGAGAATAATTAATCCCTCTCAGTTTTGAATGGCGATCTACGCCATGGTGTAACTTAATCAGAACCAGAGATCACCGATGCATTGTTTGGTACTTCCCAATTATGTAGCCTCAATGTAGATGTACCTAGACCTCTGATGCACGCTCACTCTAAAACAGTCGACAGATGATCTTTTTTTTATTTACAAAGTAGCCCTTAACGTAACTGAATAGAGTGCTCGTGTGCGCATATAAAGGTTAATGTGCTATCAATTATACCCATGATAACATAGCACATCGACCTTTTTCATTGTCAATCTGAGTAACTCCATTAGGTATTTTGAGATAAGCACAGTCTTCCGAAAACACTTGTCAAATCCTACTAATATTGTAAATGTGAAAGTTTGTGAAGACGTTTGGATGTTTGTTACTCAATCACGCGATAACGGCTGAACGGATTTAGATAAAATGGGATTTGGAGATAGTTTGAGTCCCGGGGAAGGATATCGGGTAATTTTCATCCCGAAAATTACTCATTCCATGCCATAATTATATATGTTTTAATTCTTTTTATTATATTAGGATGTTCTACTCTGATGTTTTACTCCTCAAGCTTTTCATATTTTCTTCTTTCGAAAAACTTTGGAACTGCTGTCTTTCAGTTCTTTATAGCTTGATTATTTCCAGTTTTAATGAGTAAATGGACACTGTATCATATCTATTGAAAACTTCCCCTATGAATAGGCTCATGTGTCACCAGGAAGTAGGCGGAAATAACTACTAATTTATACTTCTTCGAACCACAAATGAATAGGCAATTATACTTAATTTAATGTAACTCTACAGACGCAAATAATTTAAAAATCTGACAGTAAAGAAACACGTCTTATGCTAATACGTACATTTTTTTTAATAGCCTACATACGTCCCATTGCAGGGCACGGACCTCTCAGTATGGGCTTAATTAACACGCGTGCCCACCGCGGATTGGCAATTTCATGCGTTATATGAACACCTCACGATGTTTTTCTTCAAGTTGAATATGTATATTCTAAATATTGGTGAAAGAATTTTTTTAACTTACCTGCTTATAATATAAGTGTAGATTCCGTGAATTCCGGCTACACTGTTCACGGACTCCAAGGCCTGGCACGTTCCGAGCCTCTGAGCCACCTTTGTTGGGTCAATGAGTCACCATTGTGTCGACTTAGCAAAGCGTACAAAACTCGACGGTAATGTTGGGTACAAAACACGAAGTATCAACATCATCATTAATATTCGTCTAGCGGTGTTTACGCCGGGATCTTAGTTATTTTGATCCTAAAAATGTAGGTTTTTTTTTTTATTAAAGAAAGAAAGACATTTATTGTGGGACAAATTATCACATCACAAAACAAAAAGATATAACAAGTAACATAAACAAGCACAAAGCAAAAACAAGTCACATAAATACAACTTAAATACATAGTTTTTATTTTAGTAAAGAATATACTTATCTTCAAATTAAAATTGTTAATGATGCGCAAGGGCCGCTCTTGTAATCAATACATGTTCCCGATATAACGCAATCTCTGACAACCGATTCTTTAGTATCGATAAATAATATTATTAAACCATTTCGAATACATAAGCAATGTTTAAAATTCTTAATTTTTTTTTTGTCATAACTTGAAAAAAATTCTATAGCACGGTGTATCCAAAATTCTTATCCAGGTAATTAGTAGGAAATATCAGGTAAAAGCGGAACACGAACTGGCAAACGCAGCGTAGGACGGCCACCAGCTCGCTGGACCGGCGATCTGAGGCAGATTGCTGGCAGAGGCTGGATGAGGATGTCCGAGGACAGAAAGATGAGGCGTGCCTTGTGGGAGCCTGTGTCCAACAGTGGACGAGCTCAATTAGCCCGTATAACTGATAATTGATCAGGGTTACAAATATCAATACTTTCGTGGCAACAAATAGCATCTGTATTGTGCCTAAATTCCCACAAACGATCCAGCATCGTATAAACCTGGTGAAACGCTTCTCATTAAATAACACTTGTTGCTTAAAATAAAAAAAAACCCCCCGTTATTTCCCCGCGAGTGAAAGTTACATTAAGGCATTTATTGCTAATTCATCATCACCATTTAGTAAAGTTTTCCTTTTCCTCCACAATTTCCTTTCATCCTTTCTTAATATTCCGGGCGAATGTGAGTGGATATGGATGGGACGTCCAAGGCGGACATACTTCGACCAAACAGCGGATGTATTGGCGAAGGGCAAGATAAAAAGTACCCGAAACCGGCGTGCGTGCATGCAGCGACTAATGAAGGTTGATGGAGTGAAAGACGTTTGTCAGGATCGTGGCAAGTGGCAAACCCTGGTCTCAGCCTACCCCTCCGGTATACATAGGCGTGAGTTTATTTTAGTTTCTTCCCACCCTGGTCAGGGACTTAGGGCTCCTTGACAACTCAAACTTCTTGCATTTTAGACCATCTTTCTTTTGCTGTAAAAAGTTCACCTTAACATTTTCGTTGCAAAGTCACCCCTAACGTAACTGACTAGAGTGCACGCTTGTCGACTGTACACTAACCATTAGCTCGATCCTCGCACTTTTGTTGGTAAATGAATCACCGTGTGTTGACCTCCAACAAAGCAAAGCCAACAAAACTCAAAGCGTTGTCACAACACCACCTCTGTTTCCGGGCGCTGGTTTTCATTCCTTGATCTAGCGGATATTGAAATTAAAATCTTCTGTGTCAGTGCCATATTCCCTAGTGTTACCCTTAATGATATGGACAAGATTGACAAAGGATTGGGGAAATTGGCGTGACAATGAAAGGTTCTATAGCCAGCCACCATCTATAATAGAGTATGTAACAAAATCATCCAAAAATCTGGTTTTGTACTCGACAAAACGAAAATCTTTTGCTATGGGTATAACATCGAAATCTCAAAAAAATATTTGCGTTCTATACTTTTTAATGCCGCAGGCGGTAACTTTAGTATGGATCAGCTGATTTTATTTCGCTATTTCGAAGATTTCCCCCATAGTAAAATTTGATCTATATGTTATCAGTTATGGGGATTTTCTAACGTTCTGTATAGTGACAATTTTACCAATTACAATCGGACTTACTTCCCATAAAACAAGAAAGATCAAGTCTTAAACAAAATGTCCAACATCTGTTGACCAGTCTGCCTATCTTGACCATCAAGCGCGCAGGACCTTGATGTGGTGGCGACAGTAAGGCATGCGACCGGTATGCCTGTGTGCGCTCGCCTCTACGCCACTCCGCGAAGCGGTGTGAGTTTCTAAGATAAAACCTCCTTCGGTCCTCTGGGCGCCTAGTACTTCTAATAAAGTTAAGCTTAGATTAAAGGATTAGAATTCCGGTTGGGGGGAGTGCTTTCGACGTGAGCTTTTGGTCGAGTTTTTTATAATACAGCTCCGTTATAGAGTAAATCAGAAGTGTATAGTTTCGGCTTCATTTGCTGAGCACAACTATACGGTTTTTGGTTGTCTCTACCTACCCTTTCTGCGATGATAATACAATCAGTCATGATAATATTTGACCACCACAAATTATATTTATAAGTATTTTTTTAATAACTCGCGATGACAACCTAACTACCTGTTTACCTAACAAATTTTATAACTTTATATGAATACCCGTTAAATTGTACAACTTTATATGAATACCGTTCTCTTCGCAACTTTACCCTGCGATGTATTTGACTGGTCACTCATTTCCAACATAAGTACCTAGCCAAAGTCCAAAAAAGAGGGCTAGACCCCGATTTGCATGTGCGTCCACTATCGATTTATGTTTAACCCCTTCGGAGTCCCTTTCTATCCGTGCGTGTCCCTATGGGTTTAAGTAGTTCTAATTTAGAATCCCCCCTACAGCGCTAACCACGTGTTCGCATTGCAGAACCGGCTCTGTGGTCGTAGAAGCACTGGGCATTCCTCTTAGAGAATGACACTTATCGTGACACGCTTGACTAACAAAACAGAGGTGGTGGGTTCGATTCCCGTTGGAGGCCGGTGCAAATGGCATCGGTCTGGGTGTTTTTCCACACTTGTCATGCCCTTGCCTGGCTGCCATGGCGCGGGGTATCCTAGTTTGGGACAGGTTAAGTGAGTGTATCTTTAGATGATTGCTATGCATTAAACCATTTACATATCAAAAGTTGACTCGCTGCTTGAATTGCAATTTGATCAAAATTGGGCAGTCTGTTGTTCCAGATATCATGCCATTGTATTGTAAAACCATAATAGGGAATAATCTGGCGGACATTTAGTTATACTGGCCATTAAAATTATTTTTCAGTTAGCTAAAACGGACCTATACTGTGCCTATTTACTTACTTGGAACTATTTCATTAGTACAATTTAGATCTGAGAAGATTTGCATAAAACTTGACTAGAATATTAATAAAGACGTCTGATGTTGAGTTGTATTATTATGATGAATATAATACCCTCTTTTGCTATAGCACCCATGAGGCAATGGCACTCAAATGGAACCAACTTTTCTATGAATAGTGTAAGAAACAATGAGTAATTTTAATGCAATAGTTTACGCTAGATTAAACTCGTAGTACGAGTAAAACAAGTTTGAGATATTTCGCGTTGTTTCGATTCTTACAGAAAAGATAATAGCAGAGACTTGACGGTCGTTGTTAGCCTGATTACCTAAGAGGGTAACTAACACTTAGCCGATGTCGAATTTTTAACAATATTGACTGACATGTCGCTCGACGTAATTGTATTGTGATACTTTGGGTTTTACATGGAATCGTGAGTGACGCTTAGTTACTACTGCATACATAACCTCACATTAACTCGGGGTAGGCAGAGACCAGGATTAGCCACTTGCCAAAATCCCGTCTAAACGTCTTCTCCCTCTTCCTCTCCTCCTCAGACCGCTCAAACATTATTCCTAGTAATATTTGAACGGTCTCCCAATTTTCTTACTCGCTTACTCCGTTGGCTCAGCGACCCGAAGTGTGTTTTGGCCTCCGACGAAAGAAGTCGCCACTTGTGTCTGTCCTGCGCGGTCTTTGGCCAATCGCCTGCCTGGAGCTCACGCAGGTCCTTGACCACTTCATCCTTCCAGCGATGTCTGGGGCGGTCAAGCGGCAAATTTTGTTAGTTTCAACTTTTTCATCTGAAAAAAGTTCTCTCACTTAAAAAATACCTAAAAAAAATGTTGCCTATCTTCTCATAATATAAGACCTACCTTGGCGGAAAACATCTGCTATTCTATAAATGCTATTTCCAAGCTGCACCAAGTGGTGGTGCATTGGTGGTATAGAACTGCATCCCACACAATACATTCGTATACAAAAAACATTCGAATTTCACTCTCGAATCTCTCGACTCGAGTTTACTATTAATTGGAAAGTCGTTTAATGAAAATTGCGTAAAAGTACCGCTCATCGCGTAAACGTGACTGGTATGCGTGTCTTTACTATTTGTTACATTTCGTTCATCTTCTATGTTACGATTTATTAAGTAAATAACTAGCTTTTGCCGACGACTTCGTCCGCATGGAATGAGTGATTTCCGGGATGAAAAGTATCCTATGTCCTTCCCCGGGACTCAAACTAGCTCCATGCCAAATTTTATCTAAATCCGTTCAGTCTTTATTGCGTGATTGAGTAACAAACATCCATAATCTTCTCAAACTTTCACATTTATAATATTATAGTAAGATTACGTACGAATCTTTGGTTTGTGTTCGTTTGGAATAACTGATCTTCTTCAGCTTCGAATTCGCCGTGTATGATTTACTAGCTGTCCCGGCGAACTTAGTACCGCCACAGAATCCGTTTATACGATTCTTGCACAGCGCCATCTATTTTTAAATCACAACGTTCGCTCGCACAACGCCATCTATTTTTAAAACACAACGTACGCTCGCACAACGCCATCTATTTTAAACTTAAAATAAATATTATCCCACGGAAAGGCATCACCGGGATATAATGTATGCTATGTCTCAATTCAGGCTTTTTCTATCTGTACGCCAAGTTTCATGTAAATCCGTTTAGCCGTTATTGCGTGATCGAGTAACAAACATCCAAACATCTTCACAAACTTTCACATTTATAATATTAGTAGGATTTCTGGTGACTGCGAAGTTGATGTTTTAGAACAATAATTTTTTATTTGGTATGTGACAAACTTGTTAGTCATTAGTCATTCAAGTGTTACATATTATTTTCCGTTTTAAATATTAACTGGTAAATCCATTACGGAAACGGTACTTTAAAAGTCATTGTATAAATTCCAAATGACGAGGGCTTCGACGTCAAAACCACATGACATGACTCACGTTTCGAGAACCCATTTGAAAATCGTGAAAAGTATACGTTACCGTAAGCTGTGATTCATGATTAATTTTTTGTTTTTTTTATTTTTTATTTTTTCAAAATTATTAACCTTAATATTTAGTACACAATTTCAATAATTGTTATTTATCTATGAGTTGTAATGGTATTATCCTGCACACGCATTTCCGTTTTTTTTTTTTCACTCTATAAGATACTAAACATCATGATTTTCATTGAATTTACTGTGCGTCAACCTTATAGCGTAGATAACAAGCGATATGTACGTTCTGTAATCGCATATTTACTATCATGGTTTCGTATCGTTATGACCTTTTTAGGGTTCCGTACCCGAAGGGTGCCAAACGGGACCCTGTTACTAAAGCTTCACTGTCCGTCTGTCTGTCTGTCACCAGGCTGTAATCTCATGAACCGTGATAGCTACGCAGTTGAAATTGTATTTCTGTTGCCGCTATAACAACAAACACTAAAAACAGAATAAAATAAATATGTAAGGGGGGCTCCCTACAAGAAATGTAATTTTCTGCCGTCTTTTGCTCGATACTAATAACGGCAATAGGTAGATGCTTCAAATATTTAAAGAATATGTAGCTCTATATTCGCTTCAAAAATTAATAATGAAAATAAAATAAATATTTAACAGGGTCTCCCATGCAACAAACGTGATTTTTTGCCGTTTTTTTTTTTTCGATCTTTGTGTCTAATGTTGTATAGATAGTAGTACGAACCCTTCGTGCGCGAGTCCGACTCGCACTTGGCCGGTTTTTTTCCTATAAGATATTAGGTAATCAGAGTGGTAGGCAGAAATCTAATTCAAAGTGATTAATATCGACAACATGGACAGGACACTATTTGTATGGAGAAAGTTTATTAAATTAATATCTTTCATTTAGCAAAAGGGTGAATTTCAGTTTCGGTCTAATTTTGGTGAACTTTTTTATTTGTTGTTTTGTATAAAATTTTAGGCTTCCTTCTCTCTCTCTCTCTCTCTCTCTCTCTCTCTCTCTCTCTCTCTCTCTTTCTCTCTCTCTCTCTCTCTTTCTCTCTCTCGGAGAGACTTAAGCTGCGTATACAAGTATAAACTAACACTTTTATTGAAGCCACATAAAAAGTGTGTCAGCCGAATAATTTAACTGAAAAAAAAGTAATTATGTATATGGAACAATACTAAGAACCCCTTAATATGACGAGCCAATATAGTCAGTTGTAATACAGACCTACAAACTATTACTACACTGTTACAAGTTGCACGTCAACGAATAGCAATCAATGCTTGTATTAACAATGGAACGCTCTATTCCTACAACTATTTAAATGATATGCCAATTACTTCCATAAATCCGTCTCAATCCGGCCTCACACTCGCACACAAGTCAGCGAGCCATGCAAATGTGGTAAATAAATAACTTTTCTATCTCGTGTCCATACCTAACCTAGTCATACTGGAGAAGGTTTGATCAATAGTGCATGCGTAAACTGCCGAGAGTATGTATATTAATTTAAACACGAACTTGAAGCTGTAATAGAAAAAGGTTTTATTTTAAAGACGAAGTTCTGGTGGACACATTTCTGGGTCTGATATGAGGATTTAAAATCGCGTGATGGTTTTTAGGAACTCTACATAGAGATCACCACCTTATTGTGGTACTTATTGTCATTTTTGGAAAATCGTACGAAATCCCTCTTCGGCTGTCTCACGGTTGGTGTCTCTGTGAAATGAGACCAAACTGAGACTATTTGTGCAATCCAGTGTATAGAAGAAGAAGAAGAAAAACATTTATTATACCAACAAGATACATCACAGAAACAAAATAAGCAGATAAGTGACATAATATGCACAACTACAGAAACTAATTACACACCAGACAAAACGAATAAATAAAACAGGACCATAGATGTAGCCTGTGGTGTACCTATCTAAGTTGCCACGAAAGGCAGCTGACTCAGCGTTGTGCTGAGGAAGTGATTCCTCAGCGCTGATTTTCAGTCAGTGCCCATAATTGTACTACGTAAGTGTATGGCGTCTCCCTGTGACAATTGAACCAACGATGGAAGGTCTTCACCTGTCCTACCATCCTCAGTTCGTAGTTTGTGCTGGGTGCTGGGTGCAACCACCCAAACTGAGAATGCAAACCAATGTAGGATCCCCCTGTGACTGTCGAATCCAAGATCTTCGCGTCGGCCGTCAAGCAGTCGAGGCAGTCTGTTTAACCTATGAGATAAAGTACTAGTACTCGTAGATATCGCGTGGTCCGTCCGCCTGTCCGTCCAAGCGAGACGCTTTCGTCCCGTGGACACGCTCGCGTCGGGCTAATTGGCTCTGATGAGATTAATCGATTGGCCCAAGGCTGGGATGACAGACGGTGAATGTATTTACTTTCTTTTTCGCTTAACTGGCTGTGCCCGCGACTCTGTTCACGCGGTATCGGGATAAAATGTAGCGTATGTCACCATCCGGTCCATAAACAGTATAAGCAGCCTATATACGTCCCACTATAGGGCACAGGCCTTCTCTCAGAGAGAGAGAGAGAGAGAGAGTATTGGCTTAATCACCACGCGTGCCCACCGCGGATTGGCGATTTCAAGCGCTGAGGTATGTGAATAGCTCAGACACCCAGGTTTCCTCACGATGTTTTCCTTCACCGTTAACGAGTAGAATTGCCACTATAACTTTACAAATGTACATAACTTAGAAAACAAAGTCATAGGTACATGCCCGCACTGGCATCGAACCTGGGTCTCCCGTTTCCGAGTCCAATGTTCTACCCACTAGGCTACCACCGCTTCTCATCCCATAAACAGTATAACACTAAAAATCACGTCGATCTGATGCTCCGCTGCATTTATCTTGCACTCACTTAAATCTTACATCTCACACAACGATTGTGTGTGCGTAAGACGAATAAACCACAAAAGGTACACTACGCTACTACGCTACGGTATGTTATACTGGTTTGTACAGCTACGACCGTGATATTATTTTCATTATTTATTCACAGCCCTTTAGAGGTCATACCGTCAATAGTAGATTCCATCTTTAATTTTCATTGCAAACTAGCCCATAAAGTAGTGCACGCGTCCTATTCGAATGTCTTTGTATCTCAGCAAGGCCAGTCTATCTAGACCTTTTAAATAGCAACTAAACGATATCGTCTAGAATACATTAAATTTTAGGATTTGGAGTTTCTCCAGATTCATACTTTGTACATTGTACATTGTACTCTTTGTTAGTAAGATAACAATGACTGTGTGTAAATATTTAGTTCTATTTACATGTAAATACTAATGTATCACCTAATGTTATCTTATGTCTGTGTCCCGTTTCCGCTGAACTATAATAAAATCGTGTTTGTTTTGTTCGGACACATATAGCGTTATGTTAAACTATAAAAAGACTTGTCCGGAATTCAAAACTGGTCTTTATAGCATTGAAAACATATGGTAATTCCAAGAAAAAAAGGCAATTGATGGACGTAGCACCTAGTTACTGAACCTAGAAAAAACTACATGAATTACGATACAGACCGGAATAAAGACATACAAAAGGAAAAGTATAACGCAGACTGGTCACACGAGTTACGTCAACTAGTCGTAATTAGTAACGTAGCATGCGCTTGCGCACAATCTTTCAATTCAACTCGCAGGTGGCAAGCCACGACAATTGCAACAAATTAACGCCGGTTCCGTAACTCAGTTGGCGAGTTGGTCAGTATAGAAAAGAATTAATGAATGGTTATGCACGTTTTTTCAATCATTGCTTTTGTATAAAAATGCCGGTAAGTAATCCCCACAAAATGAGTAATCTTCATCCTTTTCTACGAAAAACGCATCCCACAGAATTTCGTTCGTTTATTGACATCTTCATCTTTCTAATGCAAATGCAGTACCGTTACTTATTTTCTCTGTTCTGTGGTTAACTCATTTCCAGGTAGACTCATAGGGGGAATGCTTTTCTAGTTATTGATTCAATCGAACTATGTTAGGTTAACATACAACATGCAAAGGCAAGCAAGCAAGAACTCTCCTATTGAACGATGCATAACTTTATACACTGTTATTGTTGCCTCGTTTTTTCACGGGGTCGTTCCAAAGAACCGCTTTATTTGCTTGTTAATCAACTAAATTTATTTGTAAATAGGTAGCTAGTAGGTGTCCCGAAAAACACAATTGAGATTATAGTGCCACCTTAACATTGATAAATAGCTGCTGTTGTTCAATATATTGAAGTGTATATGTTACAGCCAAAGTAATAAATCTGGATATTATATATATTGTCTACTCAGTTTAGATAAAGTGATAATTAACACAAAATCCGGTAAATTAACGGTATCCCACGTTTTGCCATATCATAATGTAGGGTACCTATGACTTCCATGCACCAACCTTGTTTAAGTTTGACACAAAACTAAGTTTTTTAGTGAAATATTTTTTTTTCGCTTTTATATAAAAAAAAAGAACTAACACCCGAACTTCGAACCTATTTTTGCTTATGTGTACTGACTCAACAAACAAAATGCGAAATATAAATTTAATCAAACAATTATTTGCTATATAACACTTGCCAAAATAAAACGTTAGCATAATAATTTATTACTTTGTCTAGTGAATTTGGCTTTTATATATAATGACCAGTCATTATGTATAATAGCTATTTAATCACTATGACTGTAACATATATACGTTATTAATTGGTACTTTTCCAAGGGATCGTTAGCTAATAATCTTTCGCGTTTTCGTGGTTAGTAACCAGATAATGGTTTGTGGACTTTTAAAATCATAATCCCATGGAAAAAATATTGTGTTCGTTGCCCAGTAGTAATTTTATACTTAAGAAACGACGTCGTTAGCGAATATCCTACCATGTGAAATGCACTTAATTGAAGTTAATTGCATAAAGTGCATTAATAATTTTAGGTGGTCTTGAAGCTCCTTCAATAATGTGTGGACCTAGAATAACACGCTGTGGAAGCGAACGATTCACAGTAAGTGAAAAACCCATGTGATGAGAACCCCTCGTGGCGATTCAATTGTTAAGCTACCTTCAAAGACTTTAACGGCACGCCAGAATATTCAACAAACGATTGTGTTTGCACGTTGTTATGCTTAAGTAGATATGGAGCATAATTCTGGTGTTTTTTTTTTATTGAATCTGACATTCTTCATATTCCACACAGGTAATTTTTTCACTTGTAATTTTTTTGTAAATTTCTTTTTTGAGTACAATGAAGTGTTTACTATCCGGCATGATATGACATCTTTCACGTCCACACGTGACAATCACTTGCCCTGGCCCCAAACTAAGATACCCTATGATCACCACGATACCATATGACGACCAGAAAAGAACTCTCAAACATGGAATATACCCATGGAAAAATGGGAATCAAACCCACCACCTTTGGTATGATAGTCAAACTTTAGATCAACGAGGCACCTATCACTTCCCATTTTCTGAATAACTATCTTTCTGGTGTGTGAGATCCTTACCCCCGGTTTCTAGTGAGTTAACAAATGGTCAATAGTTTTTTATGCACTTTTGCCAACTGACAGCTGTTGACAATATATTAAGTGATTGTTAATGTACGATAAACAGGGGGTCAAAGTCTAATCATGCCAATTATTCGTACAGCGTCAATGGCACGTGTTACCAGATTGACATAGGGTCTTTCTTGTCGTATACCAACATTACAATTTTGAATTGAACGCTGGAGACAGGGACTAGGTTGCTTCTTTATTATTATGCTCATGTTTGATGTCTCTACGAGGTTTTTTTTAACTGTCTTCAAAAAAGGAGGACATTCTCAATACGATGCGTACATTTATTTTTTTGCTATCTTCTTAATTATAATAACTTCAAATCTAAACCGATTTCGACAATTCTTTTTTGTTTCAATAGATGTTATGTCCGATTGGTGCAATTTGTGTTTGGTGAAGATCTGATGAATACTTTCGGAGATAGAAAGCCGAACTCTTCCTTGGACAGCAGCAAGTTAAGTCTGATCGGAGCAGTCCTTTAGTAATTGGTGTATGTTCCATACAATATATCATCAAAGTAGTCCCAGGGTCTTCATAAAAATAGTTTTGTTTTTTGTTTTAATAAAAATATAAAAACCGACTTCAGAATACAATAATAGTTTGTTGTCGGTGGCGAGTTGCATGACCAGCATATAAATTTCGGGCACCGACTCCAAATTCTTTATTCAGCTAAAGTAGTTTTTTTTATTTTATAAAAAAAAAGTAACAAAGAATAAGTATTTTATTGGCATGCAAGGTTTACAACGTTTTTTATTAATTTACAATTACACGGACTCCTAGTGTTGTAAAGGCTTAGTAAATGTTATTAAACATTGTATTTGCATGTGTTATTTCCACACTTGACAGACTATTATTCCCCATCGGAATGTTACACAGTGGCGTGCAAACAAACTGGTGCCGTGAAGGCCTCGTACCCATAAGCCTAGCACGCACTCGAAATGCGGGGTCGATATAGCTTTAAGATTTTGGGAAATTCGACGTAGTCTTTAAATAGGCTGATTTGCAACAAAGACCATTTTTTTAATTCAATTCATCAAATTTTCCTTCTTTGTACCAAAAATCTGGTTAATAGGCCTAGAAAAATTTAGATACAAGTTTTCTGACTTCCTAACAAAAGATTAATCATTAGACCTTAAAAACCGGCCAAGTGCAAGTCGGACTCGCGCACGAAGAATCTATAGACCAAAGATCGAATTTGAGAACAGGCATCTATAGAAACCAACAAGAAGCGTTTAACATTAACAGCTGTCAGTTAACATTAATGTGCAGTAAACTATCTTTAAAAAAATCTAACTTAAGAAAGTTTGAAGAAAAAAAAGATATCTCTCGCCCAAAACTAACTCTCGCAAAGCCCAGTTGGACATTTAGAGGGTTTGCACGAATGGAATATGCAATTTGAAGTACGGATAAAACTTTCTTCTTTTACAAGATTTCTAAAAAGGTTGCATCACCACAGCATACAGTTTATTTTTTTATTTAAAGAAATATCGATAAATATAGTTCAGTGCCATGTGTGTGACCCTTGCCCCAAGTCCGTTCTAGGTGTGCCGGAGGAATGGCGCTACCGCTACGCTCCCATGAGCTGCTTCCCATTGTGCTATGTGAACTCGAGGATGATCAATGGAGGCAGCAGAGGATTGGGAAAATTAGGCTTTAATGTGAAGGCAGTAAGGTGTGAAGCGAATGGATGAAACGCCATGGTTGTTTGAAGTGTTTTAAAGTGTTTTATAGAACAGGTACTACTTTTAATATTGATATCAATCAATCGGCCCACATTCTTTCACTATTGGTCATACGCAGCTCTCAAAGCATCCTCGACTATCTTAGTTTAGATGAAGAAGACGCATATATTGTTACTGACTTTACTGTTACTTCACAACACAACAGCAGAAAAATCCACACGGCAGAATCACCTTGTCCTGTTCCCAAACTAGTACACCACCCAGTGACGTGGTAACTTATTCAAGGACAACACAAATATGGAAAAATACTGAGACAGAGGCTCCCCAGTGGTTATTCTTTGCTTCTCAGTCGGGTAAAAAGGACGATCGCCCATCTTGCCAATCGTAGCGAAGGTCCCGGTCAGTTGGCATGTCCGGTGCTCAGTCTACTTACGCTTATATAACTAGCAGCGTATGCAGTGAATTGCTGTATACATAGTAAGGGTAGCCTCTTCCAAGAGTGTCAACAGCGTGGCATATTGCAAGTGACGTCCTTCAGTGTCTGACCCTATAACTCTTTATAAATAAAAGGTCAAGAATCAGGAAGCCCTACGATGCTGCAAATCGTTCCCAAGAACTCATGTTGACCGCTAAGAAGATTACTTATCGAAGGCATTTATCCCTTGACTTATTCAAATGGTACATACATACATACATAAACTCACGCCTGTGTCCCAGAGGGGTAGGCAGAGACCAGGGACTGCCACTTGCTACGATCCTCACAGATCACTTTCGCTTCCTCAACATTCATTAGTCGTTGCATGCACGCACGCCGGTTTCGGGTACTTTTTATCTTGCCCTTTGCTAATAAATCCCCTATTTGGTCGAAATATATCCGTCTGAGTCGTCCCTCCAGGGCCGGTACCTTCCACCCACATTCGCCTGATATATTTGTAATAATGATAATATCCTCCACACAATACAATCAATTGACCTGGTCCCAAACTATGATACCCTGTGCTATGGTAACCAGGCAAGGACGTTACAAACATGAAAATGCACCCAGACAGGTCATTTGTACAAATGTACGGCAGCCCCCAGTGGGTATCGAACCCACGACCTCTATTTTGGTAGCTAAGCGCCTCATCGGCTAGACCAACGAGGCAGTCATGTCAATCAATGGTTGTAATGGGGAAAGAGGCGTGTTGGAAATATAATGACGTCGTGGCTGATAATCGTCACTAAATGGACAGATGTGGCCAGTTGTTGAAGACCTTTATCGCTTGGCAAGAATGCCACTAATGGCCAACCTCTATAGGTGGAGAGGCACAAGAATAAGCAGATTGCCCTCTGGTCGGGGTAAGCTCGATACACATCGTCGTATGCTGACGTTGTTGAATTGGAAGGTCAGATAATGATGCCCAGAATGATGCATTTTGTCATCATTCATCATCATCATCGGCCAAGCTTCACGGTTTTATCATCATTGCTCATAATCAAGATACTCCTTTTATACTCGCATTTTCCAGAATATTCCACTTAGGTAGTATGATCTCTTCTAGTTTTTTCACACCCTGGTATGTCATCACGTCGAGATCCACCTCTTTCTTTACGTCTTTCCTCTACTACATTCGATGGTCCTCCTTCAGAATCGTTGTTTAGTTCCGATTTTTTGGTATAGGCTTGCCCAGCACCTATACCATCCTGACAGCTTACTTACCCCACAGGAAAGACAAGTCAATGCGCGTGGAGCCAACCAAGCCGCGGGTTCCCTCGCGATGTTTTTCCTTCACCGTTAGCGTTACTACAAATTAGCAAATATTACGTTACATTGAAAATAAACAAAGTCATAGGTAACTACTTGCGGGACACAAATTTAACAATGTAACATAGCGAGATACCTAAGTTGGTCTCCCCTGTTTAGTAGTTATAGAGATAGATGCCCAGCTGTCGGGTTGTTGTTTTTTTGTACTTCAGTGTTTTATCAATATATCTTAGGAAGAAGACACCTCGTCTGTTATCCCGGGTACCGACGTATTAAAGAATATTTATGCACCAGCGTCCCGTTACGCGAGTTTTACAGACGGGATGCCTCAGGGCGCGTGATGTGGGACGAGTGACGTCAGTCGGCATTTACAGTTGCATATACAATTTGCTTACCATAAGAGAAGAAGGGTCCGGAATACTAATCTCTGTTTATTTTAAAAAAAAGTTTATTTTTTTATTTTATTTCTATTTTGGCAACAGACAGTCACAGTTTTGAGAATAGGTACAATGGAAATATACTTAATGTAAAGACTTACCCCCCCTGTTTCTCGTACACTAACACGCTGTTAATCTACTGTTAACAGCTGTCAATTGACCAAAGTGCATACAAAAATAAAACACTGACAGCTCTTAACAGTAGATTAACAGCTTGTTAGTGTACGAGAAACCGGGGGTTTGAGTGCCAAGAATAACATTTAGGGTTTGGCCGTGATTGGTAAGTAGTACACAATTCAACTCATGTTTATGATTAATAAATTAAGTAACAGTTGTAGCAAACATTTTTTAAGAATACATTTTTAAGAAACTATAACCAAAACTAGTTTGTGTGTTTCATCCAGATAGCAAAAAGAAACTAAAATAATAAAAAGAATAAATAAAGAGAACGCAGGCAAAGTAAAGTCAACAACTCTCCATAGTCGGTTGCCTGGAAGAAATTGCTATAAGCAATAAGGCCGCCAATTGTACTGCATTTTTGTAAACATTTCATGTTTATGTTTTTCCTGGTACAATAAAGAATATTCTTATCTTATTATATATTATTAGAAGTATAATTCTTCTTACAAAAAAAGGAACAACAAACGAAGTATCTGGGCAATCGACGTAATTGTTAAGAATTTTAAACAAAAACATTATGTTTTTATTTAACCATAAGTGAGACATTTTAAAGTATCATAAGAAACAGTCCTAAATGTAGAGATTTACAATATTTAGCGATACATTTTGCACTGCGGCCCCACACTAGGCACGCCCTGTATCGTGGGTTGCCATTGTAGCCGTTAACATTTTGGTTCGAAAGGCGGGAATGTTTGATTAACCCCCAGTTTCTCGTACACTAACACGCTGTTAATCTACTGTTAACAGCTGTCAATTGACCAAAGTGCATACAAAAAGAACCACTGACAGCTGTTAACAGTAGATTAACAGCTTGTTAGTGTACGAGAAACCGGGGGTAAGACCGAACAATTAATTCTAGTCAAGCGTAAGCTCAATTAATTTACAGTAGCTATTTACTCAAAAGAATAACACTAATAAAGCTAGGGTCGCATGTTAGGTGGTGAGGATGTGTGTGAGTGTGTGAGTGTGCGTGCGTGGGTATATATGAGTGTGATAGATAAGTGTGTGTGGGTGTGTCTGTGTTGTTTACTAAGCTAAGCTTCAAATTATTTGCTAGTAGTGCCTAGCATCAAAACAATCCCAATCGTCAACAATGGAGGCAAAATAATATGAAGACGTATAATCTATGCAGAGGAAAACGTCATGATTATTAAGGCTGTTCTTGGAACATGCTGTCCCGCTCGCACAATTTAACATTTTTAGTGATTGTAATCAAAATTAGTATGGTTTTGATGAATGTGGTCTGAGGGTTTGATGAATAGTGAAATTGCGGATATTCAAGGCATATTTTTCTTATCCTGTACCGAGATAAGATAAGAATATTCTTTATTGTATACCGGAAAAAATGTTACAGAAACAGCAATGACAAAAGAAAAGATAAAGTTGGCGGCCTTATTGCTAGTAGCAATTTCTTCCAGGCATTTTGATTGAAAATATTTGATTCCAAAATGTATAATTTTGGAAACAACCTTTCTTTATTAGAAACTATGATTAGGGAACTAAAATATATTTAAATATTCGTAACTTAAATTATGCATCAAACCCTCAGACCACATTTATCAAAAGTTTACTCATTTTATTACAAATAATTAAAAATATTAAAGTATGCGAGCGACACAGCATGATTCGTAATAACAGTCTTAAGAAGAAACGAAACAAAACAATCAAGAAGTGTCCAGAATAATTTGAGGAAAAACATCAAAACGCAATTAAATTACCTTGCTTGGTACCCACTATAGCGGTGGTAGCGGTGCGGTAGAACGCCGGCTGTTTGGGAGGTCCTGGGTTCGAATCCCGGCATGTACCAATGACTTTGGTTTTTAAGTTACGTACATTTGTGAAAGTTATAGTAGCAATACCACTCACTAACTGTGAAGGACAACACCTTGAGGAAACCTGAGTGTCTGAAGTGTTCACACACCTCAGCCCTTGAAATTGCCAATCCGTGCTGGGCACGCGTGGTGATTAAGCCCGTATTCTTTTTCTCTCTCTGAGAGAAGGCCTGTGCCCTGTAGTGGGACGTATATAGGCTACATAAAAAAGGTACCGACTATAGATTTATAGATAAAGAACAGTTTTATACTATACATTCGACAGCAGGTCAACCTTTACATTTTTGTTACAAAGTCGTCCTTAACGTAACGCACTGTGCCCGGATGCAAAGGTTGATGTGATGTTGACTATACAAACAAAATTTTATTCACTATTTCTGCCCTCATATTTCTACCATTATCTAACTTCGTAGACTATGCCTGAGGTTTCATAGCGCAGAGCAACTCTATAATGCCGGATACACACCACTCGAACGATTGCGAACAAAAGACCGTGAACGAATGAATGTAGACGTTCCATTACAACGAAAGCAAGTGAACTTAATTGACCTCCTGTGGACAACAACAACAACAACAGTGTGACTTTGAATTCGTTCACCTTTTGTTAAGGGGCCGTTCTAACCATGATTTATAAATATACTGCAATAATTTTGGTTGTTTTGAAAGACCTGGCAAAATTTACGTGCCTGACAATAGCTATCGAATACGCTACTTTGTTTTTACTATAAAACGCACGTTTCAAAAATGTCTCGACATAAACTCGAATCTATTAGAACCATTAGTAGCCATCCAGAGCGGTGCATTCGTACCGCGGGTCATTGTTTTGTTAGATGGAAAGGCGCTCGCGCTACTAATTGATAGCGCAATTTTTTTAAACAAGATTTCTCAATTCGAAGCAAGATCTCTCAACTATATTTTTTTTATTTGCATCTATACTTAAAAGTAATAGTCTAAATAGATGCCATTTTTAATTACTAATTAAATAAACGCGGCTTTCAAACCACCGAGTAATGAGCGGCTAGTTTAAAAAAAATGCGCGCCAAAGAAAACCATTTTGTTATCCAGAATTACTTAACTTTATAAACAAACAAACAATACCAATAATAGGATAAACAAACAATACCAGGATGAAGAGTAAAAGTAAAAAAATAACTGGTTCGAGCATCCTTTAGTCGGCGTCGGCTAACTCGACTGTTCCTTCACTTGTCTACGCATGAGTCGCATGACGACAAGTCTCTTAAACATTTAACAATAACAAACATTTTTCAGCGCTATACAACCTTGAATTTGGATGTATAGTTTCGAAGCATTGCAAAGGTCGGAATCGGAAATCTACACTATCTACACTAATATTATAAAGAGGAAAAGTTTGTAAGTTTATAAGTTTGTATGTGAGGGGTAATCTCCAAAAGTACATAACCGGTTTCAAAAATTATTTCACCAGTATTTAGAACGGACCTTCAGGGTGGACATATAGACTAATGCGTTTACCACGCGAACGTAGCCGCAGGCACTGCTAGCCACAAATATTTAAAAATACGTTATAAATGCCATTACTGTTAAATCGTTAATAGTACTGTTTATCATAATGAAAAGAACACTGCCTCAAAATATCGTTACCGATTTCAAAATCACGCCGCGCGCTTCAGGCGTGCGCGTTATCGGCCAGTGCCTTTGTTCGTATTCGTTTGTTTTGGTGTTGTCGTCTATACGAGGCATTAAACTCTCTCGTACGGTTTCCTTGACCCCTTCATATCATTATGGCAAGTGATACCTGTTAGGTAGATTATGTTATGACTCATGTTATGGTAGAGATTTTAGCCCGACTAAAAGGGAGCGGTAATACACAGCTAATTCTATTGTTGTAAAGCCAAGTAAGTATAATGCCCGTTAAATAATTCGAACAAATTACCTTGATTTCGCATTGTCATATTTCGGGGGACGCGGGGTGCGACTTAGAAATCTTCGGACTTAGTAAAGTTATGAAATAATTGAAAAACAAAAATGCTATGACGTGTCCACCGTCATTATGTTTCGAATTTGTTTTCGTGACTATTTCCAAACTTTCGTTGATGTGTTATTTTTCTTCTTTATTTATTGCCTGACAAATCATGTATTTACACTTGCACACACACATTTGCATTTGCTCGCGAGTATGTTTTCTAACCGGACGACCAGCCACAAGATAGACAGAACCTCATCCAAGTGGCAGGAAGACGCTGGATGCAAGCCGCTTCGAACCGGTTTTTTTTTGGAAATTCGTGGTGGAGCCCTTTGTCCAGCAATGGACTTTTTGTGGCTGAATGATGATGAAGTTTTCTAAACTGGCGAGTCACGAAATAGTAATAAGTGCAGCCACAGTTTTGCACTGTTTTGATACGGCAATATTATTTTCATGAAAATCACTTTACCATTTAGAGCAAGAGCGGCATAAACTGTGTCCAACAAAAGTCAAAGTAGTTTTCTAGCAATAAATTACTTTTATTAACGGTTGATCAATTTGTTTGCGTATTTTTTTTAATTTTTATCTTTTAGTAGATAAATGACTGCCGTTGGTTTTATGTGATTCGCATTAGTCAGCGATTACTCTTCCGCTGCACGTGATAATAATTATATCTGTATTATATTCTTTTTGTTGCACTAACCCGTGCCGAGGACAATTTTCAAAACTTATTTAGAGGCTAAAAATTCCACCGGCATGGGTGGAATTTAAATACTAAATATATTATAGCTTAATACATAATATGTATTAAGCTATAATATATTATTCGTATGTATTTTGCTGATAATTTAATATATGTAATGACTTACTAATTTAGGCGTGCGTAATTCGTATATTTATGAAATTATTATTTTCTGTTTGTACATCTACTTCCTTCTCCAATGTATTGGTCCAGTCCATCCAAAGGTTGTCTAGAAGAGATCACTTTTAGTGATGAGGCCGTCGTCTGTACTCTTATGTACAATAAAATGTTCCCTACCTCTATCTATATTATGGCTTAAATGTGACTTATTCGCTAGAACCAACATTATGCCAGTACTTCCTGAGTTTCTCCGCTGCTTTTTTGTCCACTACGAACTCGACCCGAAGAAAACTGCTAATAACATTGACAATAAATATTCTATTGTTAATGTTATGCTATGTTAAACATGATATTGTTTATGCTGGTAACATTGTACTTTACCCTTCAACAAAAAAAAAATGTTAGTAAATTATTTTATTTTACAAGGTACCCTTCATTGGAATTGCATTTTTTTTTAAACTGATCATATTCTGCAGATGCCTTAGCATACCTTAGCTAGAGCGATAGGTATGTATTAAAAAGAGCAAATAGGTTATTTCTATCTGTCTGTCAAAAATGTGATACAGCTGAAATATTTTAGGAATAAGTCAAAAAGTGTGATTAACCTGGTAGATGGCATGTGTTACGGAAACCAATGTATTTGAATAAAGGATGTATTGGCTCTTAAAATGCGTTTATATGGCTAGCTAATCCATTTTTGTGTTAAAAAAAAGTCGGATATATTATTTTTTCGGGTACGTAAGAACAAACAATTATAAAATCGAAGGTTGATTGAAGTGACAACCCTGATCAAAATATTTAAAAACAAATATCTCCAAATAACTGCGTTGTTAGAACCTGCAAATTTTGTCGTAGGTGCTACTCATAATAAAGAATGACTCTGTTGTAGTCAGAGGCTCTACTTCAGTCTAAAAATAAATAAAAAATAAAAACCAAAAACTATAAAATTAATTATTGCTTCGTTATTAGGCAAAGTTTCAACAAATTAATAGCTCTTAAATATGTGCCTCTAATAGTTCTAAACACCTTAGATAGAACGATCATTCAAGCCTTCATAGTTTTTTTACAGGATTTTTTTTCTTATTTTATTACTACGAAGGTCACGAAAACTTTTTGTTTTAAAAAAAAAACTATGATCATTGGACTCCTGGGAGTTCTACTCGTGTCATTTAAACACGTAGCTGAATCAATTAGAGCAATAAACTGAGGATGTCACTTTTTTGGGGCAATAAAAACATAGTGCAATGTCGTCACCAATTGGTTGGCTTGAATAAAATACTAATAAGTATTAAGCCCGCCTATTGTATTGTACAAATATATACTTGGTGCAATAAAGAATTTTCTAATCTAATATATAAAAATCTCGTGTCACAGTGTTTATTAACGAAATCCTCCGAAACGGCTTCACCGATTTTCATGAATTTTTTTGTGTTTATTTGGTAGGTCTGAGAATAGATAGATAGATAGATAGAGAACACTTTATTGCACAACCAGGTGAAAGATATTACAAGTAAAAGAATAGGTCGTAAGCTAATTAATATGGCAAAAAGACGTTTGCCTGATCAGCTAGTAATAATATAAATGATGAGAAGAGCGCTTTTTTTATTTAAGGCACTTTGGGTTTACGATCTGATTTCTTCCCGAAGTACCACAAACCAAGTAGCAAGTACACAAACGACTCAATGAAGCACTTCCTTCCACCGCCTCTTCTAGAGCACCTACCAGTTGTCCTCCGAACACTGCATTTGGCCATAAGTCAATCAAACAGACGCGGCCAAAGGTCGTTGGTCTTCTAATCGCGTAACCATCGTTTCGGAGGTCCTTCACCCCGCGGCCCGCGCCGGTTTGGGGGCCGCATGCACAAAGCGGGTTTTGAAAAATCTTACTACCTCCTGAACTCCATGAGACTTACTAGCGCCACCTGTCATATGTTTTACGGGTCGTATTTACAAGTACTTTGTTACTGTCCGTCTGTCTGTCACCAGGCTGTATCTCATGAACCGTGGTAGCTAGGCGGTTGAAATTTTCACAGATGATGTATTTCTGTTGCCGCTATAACAACCAATACTAAAAACAGATTAAAATAAATATTTAAAGGGGGCTCCCATACACCAAACGTAATTTTTTTGCTGTTTTTTTGCTCGATATAAATAACGGCAACAGGACGCTGGAAATATTCAAAGAACATTTAGTACTATATTCGCTTATAAAATAAATAATTAAATTAAAATAAAATAAATATTTAAGGGCCCCCCCCCATACGACAAACGTGATTTTTTGCGGTTTTTTCTCGATCTTTGTGTCAAATGTTGTATAGATAATGGTACGAGCTCCGTTCCATTTCGTGCGCGAGTCCGACTCGCACTTGGCCGGTTTTTTCTATTCTATCAATCAAGTAAATACTGATTTAGGACCTATAAGTGAAAAAGGACTAGATATGTAGCTTATATGCAAAAATTACCGTGTTTGGCGTTAATGCTGTCTGGTCCTAGATTTTTGGCCTCTGTCGTGGGTTCTAATCATTGCTTAGGTGATTGATAGAATAGGAAGACACATTCTGCAAAAAGGATCCTTAAAATACATTTGTGCATCTGTACAAATTCAATTCAATTCAAAAATACTTTATTGCACAAAAGGGGTGTTTGTACAAAGGCGAGCTTAATACTAGTAAGTATTTTCTTCCAGCTAACCTTGGGTTATGTGGATAGTGCAAATGGCCTCAGTCGGGGTGTATTTTCATGTTTGTAATGCCCTTGCCTGGTTACAATAGCATAGGGCATCCTAGTTTGGGACTAGGTCAAGGGATTGTATTGTGTGGAAGTTATTATTATTATTGTAAATAAGAAATGATTATTTTTTTCATTGCTCGTGCTCGGGAACCTTAATGTACAGAACTCTTCTTGTAAAGAAAAACTGTGAAGAAAATTATATTAATTTAGCGTCACCAAGACATTCAGGAACTCGCAGTACCTTCAAATTAAACCTAAGTAAAGTTGACTCCACTGCGAACATTTGCGATTTAAAGCTCAATAATTCACAAACGCATCCCAAGCGATAAATGCTTTTCTTAAAAACCTACAATACTTTTAAACGTCCCATTCGACAACAACGAGAAAAAACATAATCCCTGATTTAAGTGTAGGATAAATTAAAGTTACCCTAAAAACAATTCAGATTTTATTTAACCGTTTTGTCGGCCTGATCTATGCCAAATTTCGGCTTTCTAATAAATATTGAGCTTCTTTAACGACTCGCTATATTCATTTAATAGTCTCTGGCGGACAGACAGACGGGCGGACATGCATGGCGAAACCATAAACTATTATAGAAACTCGGTGCCTTGTTGACTACGGAACCTTGAAAAGTACGAACTCTAATCCCGGGATTAGCGTTCGTTCTCGTGCGCATTCCTGGCAAAAGGTCGGAATTGGGCAGCCAATACCTCGCCTGTCTCGCGTATACGGCGTTGGAAAATGATTTATTATATCGGTATGTCTTCGCTTAAGCGCAGGCACAGTTATACGACCGTAGTTTGGACAGAACAATGACGGGTTACCTAGTTTGAATGCTTACTCAGGCTTTGCCTTTTTTTGGACATTAAAGTTTTCTTCTATATACCTTTGACTTCTATGCTGGATGTTTGTTACCTATATGGGCATATTTAAATGCGCTTTAAAATAGAGGTTGCAAACTACAACTTATGTGGTGACATTAATAAAAACACTTCTCAGAGGCAGTTTAAATAATCTATGTTTACGTCTTTCCTTTTACCACTGACTGCCTCTGTTTGATTGTTTTATGAAATCGTGAATACCGAACGTGACTACGAATCGAAAGTAAATGAGACCGTAAGTGTTATAAACTTTGGCCGTTGCATCTACGCAATGAGATGATTTATACAGCGTCCAGTGCCACCATCACTCACTAGATGTCTAATAAGTCTTTCAATTAAAAGGATTTCCCTATAATTTTACGGGTACGGATTGAGTAATTATTAGTGTGTAGAGGACTTAGTTTGAGGACATTTTATTTTATTAGGCCTTAAAGCTTGCCACACACAAGCGTGACCGCGGGCTATAAAGGCCAGCTGGCTGCCATTTATTTGCATGCACCGCGGCCGACACCGTGATCCCGCGAGTGTGTGGTAGGCTTATCGACTGTCAGAAATTACTCGACAATTTAACAATTATAACAGTTTTACTCACCTACTTAATCAAGATTATGTTTTATAGTTATCAGTGAATATTATCAGCGTTATCTTTACTTTAAATTCGATAAGCTATTTACTTACTCTTATCGTTTGGATGCCGATAATAAACAAATTTCAGGGAGCAATAATTGGTAATCGACATCTTTAAGAGTAGATAGATAGAGAACACTTTATTGCACAACGAAGGGGCCTGTTTAATAGAACTATAGTTGATGATTCACTGCGACAATTCGATATACATTGCAAAGTCTATTAACCCACATATTAAGAAGTGGACTCTAATACACACATAGTTTTTCAACAGAATTATCTTAGCACGACAATAGTTGTTATTTGCCTGTATTTGGTAGTCTTGAAAGCAATAACAGTACTGTTCGAGAAATCGGTAGCCAGTTGGTTCCCCTCATGGGCCACCAGTGACCGCACCAAATTCCCGAAGTGACGAGAGGCACCGCCTCGCCGTCCTGACGAGACTCACCACCCAGTCACCAATCCGTCGCCTCCGGCGTCCTGCCGGAGACCAGCATGGGCCACCACCGACAACAACCGCACCGTTGCACTTGCCACCGGAACCCAAGATCCAGCGTCCCCGCCGGTCACCTTGGGAAATCCACGGCTCCACTCCTTGGAACCCGCAGACACACGCCTTCCTGCGCCGGCTTGAATTGATAAGGAAATTCCCTCCCCAGGTCCCTCCTTTATAAATACATCGAGCACTTTCGGTGACAACGTTTATTAAACTTAGTAACAATCTAACCTAAAAACACCGATATTAATTGACTCAAACTGATCATAGATGGCGTTACCAGTAATGAAATGTGAGATGAATATTTTATAAATTAGTAAATTCATGTTAAATTGCGTTAACATTCCTGCTCCACCCCCAGAGGGAGGTGAGCTGAACACTTGAAGCCTCTATCTTAACAAGTATTGCACATTAATGAAAATATAAATAGGTTTAGTACACTGAATTATGTTTTCTATTAGTAACTTCGAAATAGTGACAATGACATGATTAGATCTTATGATTAATTATAACACATTAGGTTCTAAAGGTAATTTACAAAGCTTGACAACAGGCCTAACCAGATCCCCATTTTGAGTTTTTAATTTAACTGACCTAACCACCCCATCTGAACCCTTATGAAGCTCTATAACCCGCCCTCTACACCATTCGAGAGGCGGTGTATTTTCGTTTATGATCAGAACTAAATCACCAATCTCTACCCCCTCGATATGATTATACCATTTGTTACGAGACTGCAAAGTAGTTAAATATTCTTGCTGCCATCGTGTCCAAATTGATTGAGAAACCTCTTGAATATATTGAAATCGTGACAAGCGTGACATTTTAGTATCTGACCAGTTCGGTTCTGGCAACGCAACCAATGGTTGCCCAGTTATGAAATGACCGGGTGTTAGGACCTCCAAATCATTTGGGTCCTCAGACATAGGAACCAACGGCTGAGAGTTAAGAATCGACTCTACCTTCGTCAGTAGAGTGGAGAGCTCTTCGAAAGTGAGTATGGTTTCTCCAAGCTCTCTCTCGAGTAGATTCTTAGTGCTTTTAACTGCGGCTTCAACAAGTCCCGACATGTGAGGTGCGCCAGGGGGGGTTAAACTCCCAGCGTATGTTTCGTCGACAAAACGCCTCTTGTATGGTGACCTTGGAACTTAGTAAAAATTGACCGACCTCATTAAGATATGCACTCGCTCCGATGAAATTGGTGCCGCAATCTGACCTGATGATAGACGGCAGCGACGGATGATGATTGTTTGATAACGGTGACACAAGCTCCTGTGTCTAAAAGCGATCTGACCCTGATATATTTACCGTTTGCAGCTCTGATCCTAAGCAGTGCTGTGGGACATATGGTGACTGGTAAATGCCTCACTTCTGCATCAACAGTACCTCTATCTCAGTAGGGCTCTTGATGATCCGATCTCCTGCCGAATCGAAGTGTCTCGAATGCTTGACCTGCCCATCGGACACGATCCCCCACTGGAGGTCTCGGTTGATGACCAGCAGCCGCCATCCGCTCTGGTTGTACCGTCATCAGGTCCCCTGAAGCCAGTGTTGAAGTTGGGTAACCGCTACGGTCCTCGCATGGTACACTTGACACTGCCTGTACCGAGGTGCGTCGTTCCGGCGACTGACGTGGACGCGGTGGCGTCCGAGTTCGCGGTGGAGTACGCTGGCGCGGCAACCCTGATGGCCCCGCCTGCTGAATACTCACCGGCATCTGTGGGCTCCTAACCCTAGGCACATCCTCTGTTGTGCACAAGAGAGAATTGTGCTCCTGTGACCTGCAGTGAGCACACCAGCCGTGGGCGGTACAATCCCTCGCAAAGTGCTTCCGCAAGCACTTGAAGCAGTGGCCCGACTTATTCGCCCACCGCTTTCGCCCCACGGGGTTCAGTTTTGTGAAGCCTTCACATTTGTATAGAGTGTGGGCCCGAGAGCTGCAGAATGAGCACAAGAATGATTTCACCTGTTGTCCTGGTAATGATGGTTGCGCGGTTTGAGCTCGTACCATATGGGCTGGTCCTGAACGTCCTCGCAGCTGTGGTGACCGCCTCTGCTGCTGAGCTGTCTCTGGAGTGCTGGTGACTGCCAGCTGCATCGTGCAGTGGTCGTCCAGCACCTCCAGAAGCTGATAGATGGTTGGCAGCCTCTCCGGATCCCTTCCGAAGCGCTCCTCAAAAGTGGTTCTGATGTGGATCGGCAGCTTCTGTGACACGATGTACAGGACGAAGTACTACCACTCACGTACTGGCTGCCCCAGTTTCTCCAAGGCCCGCAAGCTCTCACTTAGCGGATCATAAAACGCTGAGCGCAGTGTGCCAACACTGGAAGAAACTGTGGGCAAATTGACAATTCGCCCTATGTAAGTGTCCAGAAGGAGCCTGCTGTTCTGGTATCTTGATTTCAGAAGCCCTAATGCCACTGAATAATTGGCCTCGTCCGTAGCTTGGCATGACTCACCTGGCCAATAGGTCCCTTACGATCCAGAGCTGCACTTCCTGTGTCAGGCTCTGTCGCCTGATCCAGTTCTACCAACAGCCGGTTGATCTCGGTGAACTGTTGGTTATAATTCTCCAAGTCCGCCTCGGAAAGGTCTGAAGTGTCGGCACCCATGATGGTTTCGTATGCCGACACAAACTGGGGATTGTAGGTGTTAAAATGACGCTTTGCAACCGTGGCAGAAATGGAGGTTGTCCCAATCGCAGTACCTGCATAGTCACAAAGCATGCGATACTTTGATTTAAATTAAACCTTGGCACTTTTGAGCGACATGATGAAATATTCCACTATATTTGCTGTCTCGTAATCACACAATAACCCTCCCTATTATTAATATGACACAAAGTCTAGGTCTACTTTAAGTACTAAATAGCCCTTGCATAAATACCTACTCACATAACTACTGAATGAATGGCGGTTCCGCACATAAGTATCCCGTACTCCTGTACTACGTAAACACTATAATGCCGCTTATGCCTACTTATGCAAATGCAAGTAAATGATCTGATTACTTTGTAAACAATGACCAACGAATGTTGACGTACACGTTTAACTAACGACTAGTCGTAATTGACACAATGATTTCGCTTGACACTAATTATCTTAACACTTAACATTATTATTAATTATTATTTAGAACTGATAACTTAGAATTGACACCGAATTAGGGATGAACAATGAATATTTTGATAAAGTAACGTCTAACTTGTGTATTGTTTTGATGCTGTCAGTTGTCACTGACATGAGAGAATAATGAAATGATTATGTGACATGAGTGAATGAAAACACTAGTGATGTAACACCATAGATTAAGCTACTGAATCGATATTTTATCGGTAAACTTAACGAACTAAATAAATTGTCTATGTTGCAATGTCGTCAGCAACATCAAGTTCAATCAACATCAAGTCCGGTTCCACAACAAGATGGCTTCCTTCCTAATTGCACAAGATGAAAAATGTACTCACGCACAATCTTGAATGAAGACGTAAACGCAATGATTTTCACCTTGATTTGTCTCTTTTGAGCACTGTTCACGTGATGATAATTATGTTGAAGCACTGAGTTTCATTTATGAATGATAAAGCCCGTAAATGACTTGATAAAATCCTGCACAACTAAATCGCACTAGTCCATTCCCTTTTTTCCCCTCATGGGCCACCAGAAATGTTCGAGAAATCGGTAGCCAGTTGGTTCCCCTCATGGGCCACCAGTGACCGCACCAAATTCCCGAAGTGACGAGAGGCACCGCCTCGCCGTCCTGGCGAGACTCACCACCCAGTCACCAATCCATCGCCTCCGGCGTCCTGCCGGAGACCAGCATGGGCCACCACCGACAACAACCGCACCGTTGCACTTGCCACCGGAACCCAAGATCCAGCGTCCCCGCCGGTCACCTTGGGAAATCCACGGCTCCACTCCTTGGAACCCGCAGACACACGCCTTCCTGCGCCGGCTTGAATTGATAGGGAAATTCCCTCCCCAGGTCCCTCCTTTATAAATACATCGAGCACTTTCGGTGACAACGTTTCTTAAACTTAGTAACAATCTAACCTAAAAATACATGTTTCGCCTTGACTAATGGACGATGAAGAAGAAAAATTCTTAGTGTGGTCCGCAGTGTGACCCCATCTAAATTAGAAATAATGACAAACATTGAATGAAATCGCTGTATTTTCACCCACAATAGCAATATATTGATTAGTTGGTAACACCGATATTAATTGACTCAAACTGATCATAGATGGCGTTACCAGTAA
This sequence comes from Yponomeuta malinellus, assembly GCA_947308005.1. Lineage (NCBI taxonomy): Eukaryota > Metazoa > Arthropoda > Insecta > Lepidoptera > Yponomeutidae > Yponomeuta > Yponomeuta malinellus. Next base: position 6,070,947 of record OX371019.1, read on the forward strand.
TGAAATGTGAGATGAATATTTTATAAATTAGTAAATACATGTTAAATTGCGTTAACAAGTACAATGTTATTCCAATCTCATCATCATCATCACCATCGGCCTACGCTTGTCCACTGCTGGACCTATGACCTATGGACCTAGGCCTATGCCTCTCCTATAGCACGCCACTGAGCATGGTCCTCGGCTATCATCCAACTCTTGTCAGCCGCCCTGCGAAGATCATCGCTTCACCGAGTCTGAGGACGTCACTACCTTGACCGATCCGCGGTCTCCACTCAAGATTCCAATGGCTTAACCCACACAAATTAAATAGGCGTCTCTCGCTAAGACTCCACTGTCCGTCTGTCTCTCTGTCTGTCACCAGGCTGTATCTCATAAACCGTGATAGCTAGACAGTTGAAATTTTCACAGATCATGTATTTCTGTTGCCGCTATAGCAACAAATACTAAAAACAGAATAAAATTGATATCTAAGGGGGGCTCCCATACAACAAACGTGATTTATTTGCCGCTTTTGCTCGATATTAATAACGGTAACAGGTAGACGCTTGAAATATTCAAATGTTGTAGTACGGAACCCTTCGTGTGCGAGGAAATAACGGAATATCATTAACTCGTGTGTGCCTGATGACTCTCAAAATGAGTCAATGGCTATGAGTCATCGGTGCGGAGGCCTTGTTTACATAACACGGTGTCCTGTTGATTCTCGAGAGTCATAGGCAATATATTACGACCAATCTACTGTTAAGAAGATCTGTAGTTTCTACCATAGGCTTATAAGAAGATAGGTTGTGAAAAACATGCAACTATGCTCAAAAGCATAAGCAACCAATAATGGTAACATCCTTAGATAGAGACGGCCTTTATAGAAATAGGTATCAATCTGTATTATAAATTTTGGGACTGATATTTTTACATACATTTTTGTTTACACCCAGGCAAAAGATGAATGAATCGACTTTTTTTCACCAACCAAATCCTCAGTTGGTTGGAGAAAAAACGTCATTTCACTGACAGCGGTGGTAGCCTAGTGGGTAGAACATTGGACTCGGAAGCGAGAGACCCAGGTTCGATTCCCAGTGCGGGCATGTACCTATGACTTTGTTTTCTAAGTTATGTACATTTGTGAAGTTATAGTAGCAATACCACTCGCTAACTGTGAAGGAAACCATCGCGAGGAAACCTGAGTGTCCAAGCTATTCACATACCTCAGCGCTTGAAATCGCCAATCCGCGGTGGGCACGCGTGGTGATTAATCTCTCTCTGAGAGAAGGCCTGTGGTCTACAGTGGGACCTATATAGGCTGTTTATGATTATCAGAGAGAGGTAAATCACTACGCGTGTCCACTAGGGGCTAAGTGACTAACTGAAAAACGCTATTCTTTCCGTACTTAAAAGGTATCGAGTGGTATACTATAAAACTTTCACAAATGTTCAATATCAAAATCATTTGAAGAACTCGTGATTATCTATCGTATCAAATATATGATAACAACTGTGTGTAGAGAAAGATAAATTTTAACCATCGAAGTACTTAAAGTTATCGAGTGGTATTAATACTGCAAAACTTTCACAAATGCACAAAGTCAAAATCGCTCGAAGAACTCGGGTAACAAAAAAATAATTATGCTTTGAGGCATCTCGACGTAGAGAAAGCATAATTTTAATCATCGAAATTCCTTATGGATATTATTTTCCGCATGCACTTTACCAAGACAGTCGCCCACTTGAATATAATAACATACTGAGGCAGACCACCAAAACAAAGACTAAAACGATCACGGTTCAACTAAGTATTCTAATTCTGAATAAATAATATATGGAGCTCATGCCGTTGGCAGTGGGCGGGGCACATAGCACGCAGAACTGGTGGCCGATGGGGCCGAAAAGTTCTCGAATGGAGACAACATATCGGCAAGCGCAGCGTAGGACGACCAGCCACAAGATGACGGATGACCTCATGCAAGTGGTAGGAAGACGCAGGATGCAAGCCGCTTCCAACCGGTCTTTTTGGAAACCCATGGAGGAGGCCTAAGTCCAGCAGTGGACTTTTTGTGGCTGAATGATGATGATGATGAATATATGGAATATACCTCAAACTCTAACTGTGGGCATTCTACTTAGTTACATTAGGGGTGAATTTGCAACAAATATTTAAAGATAAATCGGCTGACTGTACATCGTCTGTGAAAATTTCAACTGTGGACAGTTTATGAGATACAGCCTGGTGACAGACAGCCAGGCAGACAGACGTATATTTTTAAAACATACGGACGAATTGTGTACCTCCTCCTTTGTTAAGCCGGTTCAAAATTTAATTGGATATTCAGAGCCTCATAAACCCCTTCATATAAACATCTCACAAAGCTCTAATTTGATGTTATTAACGCAATTAGATGTAACGTCAGATGCCCTTTGTGGCAACTTTGACACACCACAACATGCACTCTGACGCTCTGGCTTTGTCTTGTATTACGAGTATGTTGTATTTATGTGACTTGTTTTTCCTTTGTACTTGTTTATGTTACTTGTTATGCCTTTTTTTTCTTGTGATGTGTTAATTTGTCCCAATAAAAGTCTTTCTTCTTCTTCTTCTTCAATTCTAAACGCGACAGTACCTCGATTTGTAACCTCTGAACATATTTTTGGTAAAGTTTCTATGCGATGTCGATAATTTAAAACTTGATTAAAACCTAACTATGTTTGCATGGTAATTGTCTCTTAAGACACCTTCTTAAGATCTCTTTATCACGCTGTGTCATGGTTTTCTCATATCCCATAAGCCTCTTAACATAACGTTATATTATCCAATCTAGCACAAAGCTTCATAACATTTCCATTAACCGAGCAAGTGATTACATCACCGTCCACAAGTATCTTTAGCATGAATAATTGAAAGATAATCATCACACATTTGAATTCTCCATAACACTTATTCAAACATTAATCAAGGCCACTGGTGTGTATAGTGTACTGTAGACAGTTGTTGGTTTGGTACATAGAGAATCTCACCGACGATGGCTACCTATTTTTGTTCAATTCTCGAACTTATGTTAACATAATTAAAAGCTACTTATTAAAAAAAATCCATTCCAAAAATACAGTCACGTTCAGAAATCAATAATGTTATACTTTAACCAGCTCTTTTAAATAATTTCGTTAACAAAAAGATATTGACGATTCAATCGCAACTACTTGTCGACCAACCCCAATATCGTTATTTAATGTTAGACTAGGTATTTCCAAAAACATTGCGATGTTACATATCGTGAGAACATCCTCCATTTTTTTTTCGCTATTTCGAAGAACATTGTTCGTAGAGCCCTCTATTTTTTGATAGATATGGGGATTTTATTATACGTTGCATAGTTGCTTGCTGCTGGTATTAGTCGGCACTACCATTTAATAAAATATTCGATACGGTATCTAACACATTTATTAATTGGCAAAGTGGACACTTTGTGCGAAATGGACCAAATGCGGAATGGACGATGATTCGCAAACTGGATGTTTTGCGAATTAGACTAAACGCGAAAACAACGTTATGCTATATTGATTAAGTCGAGCAAATGCGAAGTGGAAAAGGGTAAGATTTAAGGCTACAAGTTTCAAGGCGTATGTTTGTATTTTATGCAGCCGACTTCAAAATCGTAACCGTTTTAACCTTGAAATGCTACCTAACAGAACCAGGTCCTATAGTAAGAGCACTAGACAAATGGCGGTGAAGGTTTATAATAAATTACCTGAAAATCTCAAGTCAGCTAATAATCAGTTCCTAAAGGCTTTAAGTAAATATCTTTTAGACATGTGTCCTTATAATTTAGAGGAATTTTATGACAATTGTAAATAAACACCTAGGCTTGTGTGTTTTTAAAATAATTATAGATATCAGAGAATTATTAATTTAATTAATTATTTTTGCTATGCTGTTATACACTAAAATAACACAGTGCATTTTTTTTATCATACCATCTCTATGACAGTAATTTATGGCAATAAACTATTGAACTTGAACTTATTTTCTATGTAACCTTTTCAGCTGATCTATGACCAAATCAGACAGACAGACAAGACAGAGGTAAAAGTAACAATAAATATTTATACTATTTTATCCAACATCATTAAACATAACTGGCATCTCCAGAACAAAAGTGCGTTAGGTCACTCAATCTCTAACAGCCATTGAGTGCAATTACTATTGCTTATTGTTATGCGGACGAGTTCTCATAGAAACTGAACAATAATGGCCACTAATTTACTAATAAATAACCGTCGACGTAAACAGAGATTAGAATGGCCTTTATAAGTAAGTGTACAGGCACTACTCGTAGGGTTCCGTAGCTCAAACCATTACAGGATCATCTCGTTTTCTGTCTGTCTGTGGAAATCCTTTTTCTCAGGAATGTGTGGAGGAATCAAGTTAAAATTACATAATATCAAATGCGCATATCTACCATCCTCCACCTGAGGCTTTAAACAAACGAACTTATTCATAAAATCAAGTATCACCAGAAAATATTGCAGTTTCATAACTAAGTTATGCTTAGATTATAATTATATCGTTGTACCGATTTGTTGTCCGATGATTCATGACGACTTAAGTGGAACTGCGATGATCAAAAACCAGTGTATGAAATAAACAAAAACATAGTTCTCAGATAAATTAATTATCTGGTTGTTTATTTAGCTCCAAGAAATTAATGCTATGAACGACATTCATCTAACTTGCCGAGCGCAATAACACTTTAACGTCAAAGTTGATAAAACATCAACAAAAACAACATTACGACGAGCATAAATCAGCCATAATTTCAATCAATTAAAATATACTGACGAATCGATAACAACATAATTTGTACCAACACAGTCTAATTGAAAGTGGCATGACCTCCTATGCATTATCATTCTAGCATATTCTAGTGATGAAATATGCGGTTACATTTTCACCAAATGAAAGATATTTGAATAGAGCTCTCTGTATAATGGTACAACCATGTATAATGGTAGACTGACATGACACAGTTTTCGATTACGGGAAAAGGCAGTTTAAATATTTACATTTACACACTAGTTTAAGTTGCTTTAACCTTGTTTTTAACATGTAAAATGCACAACTGGTACGATAGCTCCAAAAAATACGCATCAAAGAATTTTAATAAATATAGGTAGGTACATTAAGGCTAACATGCACTTTTTGAACTTCTTGAATGTCATTTTGATTGATTTTTTTAGTTAAACGCTATATTTGAGAAAGTGGTCTAATCAGCTTAATTTAAAGACAAAAATTAACCTCAACGTTGTTATAATTATTCAGAATAAATATATTATGTGGAGAAGAAGCTAACAAAGAAACTTCACATTAATTATTTTCAAAAAAAGTTTTGACTTAATTACCCAATTTTGTAACTTAATGTTATTACTCATGAACGTGTTAAATACTACAAGACACAATCGTCCCCAATACCCGACATCTTTGTCTTCTAAAAGATGAAAGTACTAAGTAATGAAAGTCCAGCATGTAATAAATCTCTCTAGGCATAAAACATAATTTACAACAAAGTAATTATTTTATTATTACCTTCATGTAGAGTTTAAATTATATTTCAAACGCTCAGTGTTATGTTCTCATTTCACGGACACTTAACCTTCTGAAGGCTGAAGCTTGTCGTTTTCACTTTCATTCAAGATTATTAACTGGTTTCATCATAAATATCGGTATATTATTGCAGAGAATTGGGTATTTGACAAAATATCAAATGAGTTACTTTTAAAACGGAATTTTGTATGAAAATACTTGCTTATGACGTCACATTTCAGAGCACTCTTTTTATGTTTATTTAATCTATGTAAAAATTGTAATAACTAGTATTTGGCTAAAAGAGATACATTTTCCGAGATATTTTGTAATTCTTGTTTTAATCGAGCATATGAAATAATTCATTGTTGATCGTGTCAAATACCGTATTTGGGTGGTATGAAGACAAACAGGGGTGGTAGCGCAGCGGTAGAACGCCGGCCTCACGTTCGGCAGGTCGTGGGTTCGAATCCCGGCATGTAACAATGGCTGTGCTTTCTAAGCTATGTACATTTGTGAAGTTGTAGTAGCAATAACACTCGCTAACTTTGAGGGAAAACATCGTGAGGAAACCCTAGTGTCTGAGGTGTTTACATACCTCAGCGCGTGCTGCGTACAATGGCCCAACTATGAGGCTGAGTGCGGAAATCTTGCTTTGGGAAGGTCTATGTACAGCAGTGGACTAAAACAGGCTAATTGACTGATTGATAAAAAAATAGAAAAAAAATGTCATGAAAAAAAAAACATTGCTGATTGCATCCTTTTGAGTAAATATTGATTCATCATTCAGCCACAAGAAGTCCACTGCTGGACATAGGCCTCCTCCATGGATTTCCAAAAAGACCGGTTGGAAGCGGCCTGCATCCAGCGTCTTCCTGCCACTTGAATGACGTCATCTGTCCATCTTGTGGCTGGTCGTCCCACGCTGCGCTTGCCGATATGTGGTCTCCATTCGAGAACTTTTCGGCCCCATCGGCCATCAGTTCTGCGTGCTATGTGCCCCGCCCACTGCCACTTCAACTTACTAATCCGCTGGGCTATGTCGATTATTGATTGCTAGTGAAATATAAAGATCCACAAATCTAGGAGCATCATGGCAGCCTGCTTTGACGTGAAAATGTGTATGAATCAAAACCCGTATGACATGCGTGGACAGATTATCTGTCTACCCCTTTAGAATACATGCATGAACCCGTGTTTAACTTTATAACATTATTTTTCTCCTTTCCCAGCTGGACACGAGTGGCAACGGGTTCATCGACCTCAAGGAGCTGAAGGATGCCCTCGACAGCGTCGGATACAAAATTCCACAATGGAAGGTAAATTTAGTACAGTCGACAGCGCCAACATCAACCTTTACATTTTAGTTGCAAAGACACCCGTAACGTAACCGAGCAGAGTACACGCGTGTTAAGTTTGATGTGTCGTTGACTGTACCAATAGGTTTTCTACGATACAATTTTTTATTTCAGTGACCAGGGTCTCAAGACTAACGGACTTATTCATAAAAACACGATTCCTCTAAGACTCTGTTTATTTAATCCGTGGCTACATCTTTTCCTTCTGAAATCTCCACCACAGACTATTGTAATCGGCGTTTTTAAAGTGTTTTAAGGAATCGAAATTTTATATATATAAGACCGTTAATGTATAGTTTTTAGCGCAGCGATGGCGCTTTTTGACATTCGGTAGTCAAGTATCAAATTAGATTCCAATGTCATTTCAATCAAGCCTACCGATTTGTCAGCATCTCTCCCTCCGTGTCTCCTGTCATACGACTACTCTATGACCCGCCATAGATGCCGTACGTCGACAGCACGTCCACCTCTACATTTTAGTTGCAATGTCACCCGTAACGCAACGGAGTAGAGTGCATGAATTTATAGCATGATGTGCTGTCGACTGTACTATGCCGATTTATGCTATGCCAGCTCTATGGCAAGTCATAGAGGGATCGCAGGACAGGAGAGAAACCTGACGATTTATATTACGGCAGCTCTATTGTAGGTAACTGTCGTAGGACCGGAGAGAAAGAAAGTTACCGATTTATGCCACGACAGCTCTATGGTACGTAATGAAGCTGTCCTAGCATAAATCGGTAGGCTCATACATGGCCTCCATTTGACGAGTCTACCGTGAATGCCAGCACGTACTATTTGGTTTATTGTGCGCATAAAACTTTTGAATTTCAGTTTAGCCAATTTACTGTCCGCAAAATATACGCTAGCAAAAATTGCTCGAGGTCAAAATGAAAGCCTAAATATTAGTACGGCGGCAGAGGTCGAGGGGTCGATCTCAATTACTCAATTTTATTCTAAAGCAGGTCGCAATGTCGTGTGAAACGTCGAATTAATGCATAATATTGTTATGAACTTCTCTCTGTCTGGGGCGCCTGTTAATTTGTGGACACTAGTCATCCATCCTATCTCCAAGTTTTTAAAACTCACCTTACCGACATTATCGGTAGCTGGTGAAATATGTGTCCTAGGCATTACATCGTATCAGTGGTCACTGCACGTATCTTGTGAAGGCAAGAGTTGCCACTGGCAAGACAATGCATAAATCATCATCTGGCATGTAGTACAGACCTTTGCTTAGTTGTGCGTTTTAAATATTTTCGTCTCGTAAAATATTTCTCTTTTTGCTATCTTTCAAATATAAGGTTGCCTGGAAGAAATTGCTAAGGCCGCCTGTGCCGGCGCGGCGGTGAAAGTATATTTCGTTTCATTCAGCTGTCGTCTACATTAAACCAACCGTTGATAGAAATCATTAAAATGCGGAAAGCAATAATATCTATTGTTTATTTACTCGTCTTAGTCTCGACTCTTCGCCTCAACTCAAAATTCTCAACATTTTGGGACTCATATTTTTACATACATTTTTGTTTACACCCAGGCAAAAGCTGAATGAATCGACGTTTTTTTCTCCAACCAAATCGTAATTTCACTGACAGCGGTGGTAGCCTAGTGGGTAGAATATTGGACTCGGAAGCGAGAGACCCAGGTTCGATTCCCAGTGCGGGCATGTACTGTGACTTTGATTTCTAAGTTATGTACATTTGTGAGGTTATAGTAGCAATACCACTCGCTAACGGTGAAGGAAAACATCGTGTCTGAGCTATTCACATACCTCATCGTCAATCCGCGGTGGGAACGCGTGGTGATTAAGCCCATACTCTCTCCCTGAGAGAAGGCCCGTGCACTACAGTGGTACGTATATAGGCTGCTTATGTAAATGCTCAACTTTATCACCTTAACCCCAAGGTCCTGTTCCAGGTTCGTTGCATGATCGACGAGTACTACGACAGCACAAATGGCTCGAAGCGCGGGCGCGGCGTCAACGGAAACGTGAACGGGGACTCCAGGAAGAACGGGATCAGCCTCGACGAGTTTGAGGAGCTATGCGCCAATTTGAAGGCCCAACAGGTAGATAATTGTCATTCCTTAAGGAGCTAACTAGCGCCACTAATTAAAAAAAAAAGTTCTCTTACAATACTTTTTTGCAAAAAGTACAAACCTCAATAATGGTGAAATATATTTTTAGAACCTCGATATTTCCACTAAAATGTTTAAGAAAAGTGACCAACAGAAGTTTCAATTATAGTAATAGCAATTCATAGAACCTACAGTCTAGCGTTGAAGTTAAGGCCGAGAAAGTGGGACTTCTATGGATTTTTGCTAAAAACGTCCGTTTTTCTCAGCAGTGGTGTTGAATAAGTCACGATTAGTTATGAGTTGACTAGATAGTCGCGATTAGTTATACGTTTTTAAGCCAAATTACCGCGTCGTAGCACGACGCGACGTCGTATCGTGTTTATGTGTGAGAATAACGGCTTATAACGGCTGCTTTTCAGTTAAATAGACGTTAAAGGTCTGGAAGCTACCATTAGTCCTACGCATTGTCTTCCATCTGTGGACTGAACAGAGATGGGAAGTCCAATCAAATCAACTCCCAAGTCTGTCATCAACCGTTGTCGATAATAAAAGAAACAACGCCTCTTAACCTCCCGTCAAATCTACTGTCCGAGAATCAAAGAACTGCATAAACAATTAACCCGAGTGGAAATAGATTACGCCTGTCATAATGTCGATAGTAAATTGTGAAGGCAATTATGGCAATAAAGACAATCGGGTCAATTTGGTGACGCAAGAACGCACAATGGGTTTTGTCTGGAGATTATTTGATGAATACAACGAACTTATTAGTGAAGATCTATCATATTATACGATAGCTTTGTCCGAATATATTACTACATGTGAACTATGCATATAGAGGACAAAACTGAGTATAAATTACTGCATTGGTGATTACGGTGATTGTTATGTCACCGTAGGGTACTCGTGTAATGAAGCAGGGAAACCCAAAGCTTAGTTGGCTCCTCGCGTGTCCTAAACTGGTTATTCATGGATAAGTGTGTCTAAGAGACTAATACTTTCAGTCTTCTCTTGTCTTCCGTTGTGTGGAAGTCTGAAAGATATAACATAACAGCCACACAACACAATCTCTTCTCCTTGATCTTTTAGCCGGGTAAACACACTACTAATTGTTTTTCTTTTTGTTTTCAGGTGGCCAGCACATTCAAGCAGGCCGTCAGCAAAAAGGAGAACCTGGAACACCTTGGCGGTATGAGCGAGGCTTCCAGTGATGGTAAGGATTAGTCTTCGCGACTCTCTTTTTAAGGGTTCCTTGTCGGACTACGGAACCCTTATAGTTTCGCCATGTCCGTCTGTCTGTGCGTTCGCGGCCTAGTGCAAAGACCGGTGATACTAGAAAGCTGTAATTTGGTATGTGTATATGTTATGTTACTGCTAAAACCCGAAGTGCGGCTACACCATCATGATATCGGCTAGACCTAGTATTAGCCACTACGGTTTGGTTGGACCTAGTTTTACCCGAAAACAATCGGCTTATGCTAGATTCAACGAAGAGTAAGTGGCTACACCTAGTTCTAACCGGCTAAAACTAGGTGTAGCCGCACTTCGGGGTTTAGCCGTAACATATACATACTTATCACGCCGACAAAGTTAAAGAATAAAATGTTGGAAAAAACTTTAGTGTACCTCCCCTAACATGAAAAGTGGGGATGATTTTTTTTTTCGTCTACCCCATCATGTGGGGCATCTTTGGATTGATCGTTGAAAAATATTGTGGATGTAGGAAGACCATTTTTTGATATTGGGTTCCGTTTGCGAAATATTAAGCTTTAACTCCTGAACTGCCCTCGCGGAACGCAACGTATAGGTGGCCAATACTAAGTTGGACACAGATCTGTGTCGCGGCAGACGAGTGGTTAAAGCGCTAAGTTTTGTCTGAGTAGCAGAGTTAAGAGTAATTGGCAACCAACTTATAAAAGTACAATTTCATACAAAATCCATTGAAAATTACTTCGATGAAGTTGTTAATTCTATAAATCAGATAAAAAAACCCTCTGTCTGTGGAACCCTACATTGCGCGTGGCCCGACACGCACTTGACCGCTTTTTTTTTTTACTGTAGGCGCAGATAGTTAAATTGTATTTGTATATACAGTTGCATAACGTCATGACATGACTAGACAGCTATAAGAACCATTGTTACTAATAATTTGGGTAACAGTTGTTTTAAATAAACGTATTATTGTATACAGCGTGCAAATCTGCAAGCTTGCTCTATTTACAGATATAGTAAGTAATGTTACCAGCTAATGTAGGCTATTCACTAGGTAGGCCTAAAGTTACCTGACGGTTAAAAACGGTTTAAGATTTTCCTTCGTATTGTTAAAAGTCAAAGTCAAAAATTTTTATTCACTGTAAAAACAAAATGTTTACTTAATGAACGTCAAAGCTGTTAGTTTCACAATTAATAGATTATGCGGAGAAGAAGCTAACAAAGAAACTCCACATTTATTCTTTTCAAAACAGGTTTGCTTAATTAACAGAGTTTTCAACTTAAAGTTACACTGCACTAGATACAATCGTTCCTGTTAACATTATTTAAATACCAGACATCCTTGTCTTCCAAATAATCCTTAATGTTATAAGAGGCTTTTTTGCACAGAGTATGCTTATTACATTTTTTAAACCGCGTCGGTGGTAACTCTAATATATCTTGAGGAATCTTATTGTTACGGGTTTAGGACCGATAAAAAGGAATAAAATTTACAATTTTTTATTTTATTTATTTGAGTTCAGATTCAGCGTATAGTGACCGCCGAGAATATAGAAACATTGCAGATTTACTTATTGTATAGTTTTTAAAATAGGTGGTCAGTTTCTGTGTGTACTAATACGATGCTACTAATTCTAAATGTGAAATCTGAATACCTAACTATATCTGAACAGATATATCTGAACAGATATAGTTAGGTATTCATTGGACAACGACATTATACAAAAGAGCCTATATTAGAATATGAAATAATGACGCAGAATAGTAAAAAAAACCCCTAATCTCCCGAATCCTCATCGATTTGATATACTACGCCTTCCACTATCCACAACCAAAGATTAGCTGGAAGAAAATAAACCAAGGACTAAGCTCGCCCTTGTAAAAGTATGTTCATTGTGCAATAAATCAATTTTCCATTTTATTCGATATCCACAACTTTTTCAGCACAATCTTTAACAATTTTTTTAACTTCCTTGCCGGAACTCTCACAACGACCGTGTCGAACATGCAACTACATCAACTCGAATATTACGCGCACCAAACCCTGAACGATTCCAATCGCCTAACTGTCAAACTCCATACTAAATGCTATGGCAAACGTTAGGATTCTTACAGGATTTAGCGCGCGTAATTCGGCCTCAGTACAAAAACAAAAACCATCACCTTCCAGGCACCACGCACTCGGTCCGCATGGAGGAGCAGATGGCGTTCTCTGGGTGGATCAACAGCAATCTGGAGCACGACCCTGACCTCAAGAACCTGCTACCCATCGACCCCGAGGGCAAGCAGCTGTACGAGAAACTCAAGGATGGGCTTATACTTTGGTGAGTCTTCGATCTGTAGAATTTTAAAGGTGCCGATCGGGCCACCATAACAATGGTTTTTAATCGTTCTTTTCAAGGTCTAAATCTGACAGGTTATATATAACACTAGCTAGAATGTTTATTTTCTGAGGTTAACACGAGTACTAGACATAATAAAACTGAATTTTAACGGATATTTAATATTCAATAGAGATCGTGGTTAGTACATAGCTACAGCATGGGAACCAGTGCTTAAGTGCATGACACCCCCTTGCTAAAAGTGTGACTGTAGATTTAATTTTAATTTCAATAACTAATAATCAATATTTTTGAGTTTATATAAAATAATTGGTTTTAGATTGAATTTTAATTTCAACACTGTCTTCGCGGACATTATGGGGCTTCAGTTTTTAGGAATCAAAGCCCAAACTCGCTTTACAGAGTTTAATTAAATGATTACTAATAATTTGGATGGAGATACAATTTTGATGTTGTTTCGAAAAAGAAGAAGAAAAAAGTGAATGATTGCAGGTAGGATTACATATTTAGCTTTAAAAAAGGCCTAGCATTTTGATCTGCGAATCGTGGGTCTCAGGAGACTTGTTGCGATGAAGATAGCAGCAGGCGCTTGAACATATTCCCCCCGTTGAAAGGCATGGTCCTTTCAACCTTGAAGATCTTGTTCCGTTGGTAGAGGGCAGAGACGAACCAACGGTCTTCGGTAGGTTCCTCTCGTGGTGCTGACGTCGGCCACACGTGAAAGTCCATCGGGTCCAGGAAACAACCTCAGTATTCGTCCAAGACGCCAGCATAGGGGAGGAGCGGCGTCATCATGGATGAGGACTAAATCGCCGACATTCAATTTAGCTTTGTTCGTCTTCCATTTAGTACGTTGCTGCAGTTCCGATATGTACTCCCGTTGCCAACGTTGCCAGAAGTGTTGTCGAATTTTCTCGACACGGGCATATCGGCTTAGCTGACTCTCCTTGCAGTCTCCCAGGGCCAGTGATGGTAGCGCGTTGAGTGGTCTTCCGATGAGAAAGTGCCCTGGGGAGAGGGAGAGGAAATCGTTAGGGGATGAGGATAATGGACACAAGGGACGGCTATTTAGAATGGCCTCCACTTGCGCAAAAAGAGTGGAAATCTCTTCAAATGTAAGGTGAGTATTTCCCATTACACGTTTTATATGATATTTTGCGGATTTCACACCTGCTTCCCAGATGCCCCCGAAATGAGGAGCGTAAGTGGGAGTGAAAGTAAATTTAAAGCCTTCTTGTACGGCAAAGTCAGACAGAGAATCAATATTACAATTTAGAAATGATGCCAATTCTTTAGCGGCGGCCACAAAGTTTCGCCCATTGTCACAAAATATCTCCACTGGCTTACCGCGGCGCGCTACGAACCTTCGTAAGGTCATAACAAATGCATCTTTGGTTAAGTCACTTACAGCTTCAAGGTGCAAACATTTATATCGGAGGCAAACAAAAAGACATAGATAGGATTTCATTAGCCTGGCACCTTTTCCTTTCCGATTTAGTACAAGAAAAGGTCCAGCGAAATCGATGCCTACCGATCTGAATGGAAAGTCAGGGGTGATTCGTTGCGACGGCAGGTTACCCATTTTAGGGCAAAGAGTTTTACCCTGTACTCGTCTACACCGCACGCAGTTATGGACCGTACGTCGCGCAAGATGTCGCCCATTGATGGGCCAAACAGTTTCCCTAACTGCAGCCAGTAATAATTGTGGTCCAGCATGCATGTTACGAATGTGCTCATTTTCAAATATGAGTTTGCACAAGTGGTGTGACGAATCTAGTAAAACGGGATGCTTCTTTTCATAAGTGTAGTCAGAAGAACTAATTCGGCCTCCGACTCTAATCAATTTTTGCTCATCCATAAAAGGTGACAAAGATAGAATTCTTGATTTTATGCTTATGTTTTGATTATTAGAAAGAGCTTTATAATCTTGTGGAAAGCTTTGTTGTTGAGCCATCGCACAGAGCAGATTAAATGACTCGTTTAGTTCGTGAACAGATAAAATACCTACACGTTTGGTTTTTCGGGTTTTTGTATTGAAGAGGAATCTATTTATGTACGCAAACACTCTTTGTAATTTAGTGAATTTTGAGAATTTATGAAATTTTACAATAGGATCGTTTTCAACAAGCGAGACCGTGGTTTTAACTTCAGGTAAGTCATGTAATTTTACCTTGGACTTTAAAAGTGGCCATTTTGATGTATCCTGTGTCAGAAAGCTCGGCCCATTCCACCACAAGGTTGATTTTGTTAACTGAGAAGCATTTACACCTCGAGAGATCAAGTCAGCCGGATTTTGGTCAGTGGGCACGTAACGCCAGGAAGATGGTGAAGTAGTTTCAACGATTTCACCTACCCTATTAGCAACAAATGTTTTCAATTTGTTAGGAGAGCCTGTTAACCACGCCAAAACTGTACTGGAGTCGCACCAGTGGACTATACGATCAAATTCATACCTTATTGACTCTTTGACAGTATTGCACAGTCTAGCAGCAAGTTGCGCAGCGCAGAGCTCCAGCCGTGGAACAGTAGTAGGTTTCAAGCTTGTTACCTTTGATTTTGCGCACAGTAACCTAACGGTGACTTCATTGTTTCTTTTAATTGACCTTATGTAGATGCAAGCACCGTAAGCTGACAACGAAGCATCGCTGAAAGAGTGCAATTCAATTAAAATAGGGGCGTCACATACGACTGACCTTTGAATTTCAATTTTGGAGAGTAAGTATAAATTATTTTGGAATTCAAGCCAAGAAACTTGAATGTCATTTGGGACTGGCTGATCCCAGTCGAGTTTTTGTTGCCAAAGTTTTTGTAATAGCATTTTAGGCAGAATTATAGTCGGGCTTAAAAGACCTAGTGGATCGAAAATTTTGAATGAGGTTGACATAATAGTCCGTTTTGTAATTTTGTCATTTTTGTTAAAAATTATAGCGGGAAAATTTAAGGTGTCACTATTAGGATTCCACCCTAATCCGAGAGTGCTAGAGGACCCACTGAGCGTCAAATTTTGTTGTGTATTTAGATTGGAATTTTCGAATATCGATGGCAAGTTAGTTTTGAATTTACGTAATTTAAAACAACCCTTACTAAGAGTGCTCGTGACTGATTTTAGAATTAATTTTAATTGTTCAGCATCGTCACAGCCAGTGATTAAGTCGTCAACATAAAAATCCTTTTGGATGATGGTTTTTATTTGCTCATCATCACACTCCTCGCCAATCTGCCAAAGACACCGCGTACTTAAATAACTAGCACTTGCGGTACCATAAGTGATAGTATTCAAACGCAGCGTTTTGATAGGCTGTGACTCATCTTCTCTCCATAAAATTAGCTGGAGGTCGCGATCCTCTTCACTGACGAGAACCTGGCGATACATTTTTTCGATATCTCCCGTAAGGAGATACTTGTACTGCCGGGCTCTCAGCAATATTGAAAGAAGAGAGTCTTGAACATTTGGGCCTACCAATTGCAGGTCGTTGACAGAGTAACCAGAAGATGTGGCGGCCGATCCATCAAACACAACGCGGATTTTGGTGGACTCGCTGTCTTGTTTAAAGACAGCGTGATGACACAAGAAATAAGATGGATTTGGTTGGGAAATTGATGATTCAGAAAGATGGCCTAAATCACTGTATTCTTGTATGAATTTAGAGTATTCTTGTTTTAACTTTGGATCCCTTTTAAATCTCTTCTCTAAATTGAGAAGGCGTCTTTTAGCAAGGTGATAAGATTCACCAAGGCAGTCTGGTGAGTCGACTAGAGGCAACTTGACACAGAATCTGCCTGAATTTAGGCGAGAGACATGAGAGACAAAATGCTTCTCGCACAATTTTTCGCTTTCACTTAGAAGGGTTTTTGAGGGGAGTTCTTCTAGCTCCCAAAATTTAGTGAGTAGGTTTTCGACTTCTGATTCTTTCGATGAATCATTGGCAAGTCTTGCGTGATTGCAATTGATTTTGTTAGGTTGCTTGACTTTAGAGTTCAAGATGGGCCCTGCTATTAACCAACCAAAGTGAGAATTTTGTAACTTTGGATTATTTGATCCAAGGGATTTTTGTTGACATTTTAAGATGTCCCAGAATATGTCGGCTCCGATCAATACTTGAATCGGAGCGGGTTGATCGAAGGCAGGGTCAGCAAGCAGTATGCCTTTGGGAAAATTTAGCTGAGATATATTGATTGGAGCCTTTGGCAAATCTCCTGTCAGTTCATTTAGGATAAGGCAAGAGAGAGTTACATCATAACTACTGTTGGTAGACTTTAGCTGTACTACACAACTTTCACTCACCTTATCAGCATTGTTGTTGCCAATGCCAATTACATTTAGATCAATAGAGTTTGTGTTTAGATTAAGACATTTTTGTAGCGATTTTGTGATAAACGATGATTGACTTCCGCAATCTAAAAGAGCACGCACTCTTTCAGTTTGTTTGGTTATAGGATTGCAGACCTCAATCATCGCAGTAGATAAAATGATTTGATTTGTGTTTTGTTTACCAAAATTGTTTAGAATTTCGGAGTTGCTAGCTGTAGCTACAGCCACGTTATTTGCATTATTTTGTTTGTGTAGCAGACTGTTATGCCTCTTTTTGCATTCCCGGCAAGGCCCCATGCGACATTCTTGAGTGGGGTGGCCTTGTCTGAGACAATTTAAACATAGTTTATATTTTGATACTTCGGTAAGCCTTTCGTCTATTGTCATTCTTTGAAATGTGGGGCAATCGTAAATTTTGTGATTTTGGTTGCAAATAATGCATGAGTACACTAAAGGCTTATCGAAGTTCGTTGCAGCAAATGATTTAGTGTTGTTGTATTGTCTTAAGTTATTAGAAGCTATTGGAGCAGACGGAGGTGGCTTAGAATAATTGTTGGGGTCGAATTTGCTGCGATGAATAGACTCAAGTACATCCGCGCGGTCAATAAGAAATTTATAAAACTGTTCTAGACTTGGTACGTCACCTTGAATTTCGTTGCGGTACTCCTCCCACTTCATGAGGGTACGGCTGTCTAATTTGGCTGAAATCATATAAATTATAAGTGTGTCCCACTTGTCTGTTGGTTGACCGAGGCTAGCTAGTGCTCGCAAATTTTTTGTGACATGATCTACTAGATATCTTAATGCTGAGTCAGACTCCCGAGCTTGTGTCTGGGTGCTAAACAGAGACTTAAGGTGGTGGTTGATAAGAAGTCTTTTATTGTTGTAGCGGTCACTCAGCAATGTCCAAGCATCATTGTAGTTGTTAGACGAAACCTCTATGTTAGAAATAACACGAGCTGCATCTCCTTCTAGGTATGAAATGAGGTAGTGGAACTTTTGAATAGCAGAGATGCGTTCGTTTTTATGTATAAGGCTCGTAAAAGTGTCGCGAAATTCAAGCCAGCGGAAATATGCGCCATTGAACTTAGCTATTTGAATTTGTGGCAACTTTACACCAGAATCTTGATGATCGTGACTGCATTGAGCTTCCTGGAAGACAGATGCTCGTCTATCTTGTTCAATTGTGTTTTTAATTTCATTTTGTTTGTCCAGAATGCCTTTTGCATGTGCAATACAAATAATTAAATCTTGCTCAATGTTGTCACGCTCATCTATTTCTGCAGCGAGGTTTTCGTGATTTATGACCTCAATCTGACTCTGCAAGTCGTCAAATTTAGCCGACAGTCCCTCGAACTTGCCGAGTTTCAGAGACAACTCGGCAACCTCGATAGACGTTAAATGAGGCTGCTCCGTAATCTTTGATAGATAATTTTTAAATTTAGTTATCTGTCCCTTGACAGAGCTACGCTTTGTAAATAAACCCTTGAGGTCCTTGCCTTCAGTAGAAGTAGTCATCTTGTAGGTATTTTCAAGTTGATTACGTAACGTACTCAGAGTAAACTTTTACAAAAAAGGCTTTAAATATAATTAAATAAATCTCACGCTCCTCCCTCGGAGACACCTGTTGACCAGGAAGCAGGATTCCGCAGGAAAACTCCGATAAACCGGGTTGCTCGTCGGGTACAAAGGTCAATTTGTGTACCGCCTGGAAATAGTCGGCAAATAGCGTAAAAATTGGGTTGTAATAGTGTATTTAAGGTGTGGGAGGCAATTCCTAATTGTAATAAATGAATTTAGAAGTAGCTTGTATGAAATTTAGGCTGAAAAGGGACAATTTTAACTACTGAATAAAAAAATATTGTTTTGGCTAATAATATTTTGGTAAATTTTGAGAAATACTTGATAAAACGTATTCTATTACGTGGTAAACAATGTAGGGATTGATTAAGGACAGCGCAAGTGGAGTATCTAAGCCGGTTTTAGGATATTTTGAGGAAATTAGAAAAAAAATATGTTGTACTGAGATTTTGAGGTAGGTATGGGTTGGAATTTAGAAGGAAACAGGGCACTTATCTGAAGTGACGAACTCGCTGGGGTGATGCTTTAGCTGCTTCACTGCCCTGGGAGATCCTGGATCCTTGGCTTCACCTTCTTTAGCTGAAGGACTTTTCTCCAAAAGCGGCTATGTCCTGTCACGGTCGCCAATTTATGTCTTCGCGGACATTATGGGGCTTCAGTTTTTAGGAATCAAAGCCCAAACTCGCTTTACAGAGTTTAATTAAATGATTACTAATAATTTGGATGGAGATACAATTTTGATGTTGTTTCGAAAAAGAAGAAGAAAAAAGTGAATGATTGCAGGTAGGATTACATATTTAGCTTTAAAAAAGGCCTAGCATTTTGATCTGCGAATCGTGGGTCTCAGGAGACTTGTTGCGATGAAGATAGCAGCAGGCGCTTGAACAAACACCTTATCAGTATTTTTGAGTTTATATAATATTATTCAAATTAAAAATTAGCCAAGTATTTTTGGAATGTAACTTAATCATTTTTGCCGAGGGTAGTGAACTAACAGTTAATGCTTAGTTCACTAGCGGTGAGGTGAGGCGCCTGTCACCTCAGTCTACCGAGACCACGGCACTTGCAAATGTACCGAAACGTTGGAAAATTGTAAAATGGAAAAGTAAACGGGTAAATATCCGTTAAAATTCAGTTTTATTAGAATGTTTATGTTACAACAACCTCCGCACTTGCTAACTTTGGAAATGTAATAAGTAACTATTTAAAAGGCTGTTTTGTAGTTTCAAGTTGGTGGTAATGTCCTCTTTAGTTTTTATATAATGCTTGTCTCATTACTCTTAAATATGAGGACCACCTTTATTCGTTTTTCTATGTATTTTAATGTGCGTGTATACTTTGGGTGTCAATCTAGCTTAAAACTAGTATGCTCCAATATTGTTATTTTAAGATTGTTACCTGTTTTACATGCCTAATAAACAAAAACAAAAACTAACTGTGAAAGAAAACAGCGTGAGGAAACCTGAACGTCTGAGGTGTTCAGCATACCTCAGCGCTTGAAATTGCCAATCCGCGGTAGGCACGCGTGGTGATTAAGCCTCTACTTCCTCTCTCTGAGAGTGGCACGTATATAGGCTGCATTGTCAACGTCTACCAAACACTCACTTTTTCTGGTACCAAAGTAGGATACATAGCTTTAAAACCTATAAAACATGTCCTGATATGTTTTAAAACCCATACTTTACAATTACATCTTCATTTTACTATAAAGGATGGTCAAAGTTGATAATACAGAGGGATTCCTTGATGGTCCATAATCCAAATTCTATGGTGCAGAGGTCTACAATTTAATCAACAGCACAACCTGGATCCTGGCCCAAAAGTTGAAACGGTGAAACTTAAACGGATCAGAGGTGACGTGGTAGTTTGGTCGAAAATTGGCCCAACAGCTTTTATGGTTACCTTAGACTCGGAAGGAACCAAAGTTTAGTCGTTTAATGGCTACAGTTATTTACTCCTTTATTTTGGCAATCAAGTTATGTTATTTATGTACGTACAGCACGACCCCTTCAAACGCAGTTTAAATAGTTTGTGATAAATGGGAAAGACTTTAAGACAAGATAGGAATATCCGTTATTGTACACACCAGAAAACAATTACAGAGACAACTTGGCCACAGACTATTCAAACTGCATTTGAATATAAGGCGGCAATGGCAGGTTCACAGGTTCAGGTGCTTCCTCTTGCTGCCCCATCTCAAATACCCTGTGTAAATAGTTAATCCATTCATTGTTAACACGAGCACTAATTTGAACGGATATTTACTCGTTTACTTTTCCATTTTACAATGTAAACGAGTAAATATCCGTTCAAATTCAGTTGTATTAATCCATTCATTGTCCAACCAAATCAAACCCAATTTAACCTACCTATCTATCTTATCAGCCCATAAATAAAGCCCACTTTTGGACTCTTCTCTTTCACGCCCACCTATCCAGTACTTTGCTAGTCTCATCCAATGTTTTTTAGCCACCTTTACAATGTCGTCGGCCCACCTGGCTGGTGGTCTGCGCACCGACCGTCGACCTGGTCTTAGCAACCATTCAGTTGCTGCCGTAGTCCACCGGCCGTGGTCTTCTCGCCTAACCAAAATAAGGCTACTGTTACGTCGGGCGTGCTGTCTCGCTCGCACAGTATAGTGATTGCAATAAAATTAGTACACTTTTAAACAAAGTGGTCTGAATGTTTCATAGATAATTAAATTACGTACTTACATTTTAACCTGTTAGATGATGACCTTGAAAAGAACAATTTAAAACCATTGTTATGATGGCCCGTTCGGGTCCTTTAGAATTCTACAGATTAAATACATTTTTGTTGCGTTATAAGTTGTTTTTAATAAAGAAAAGTTGTTTTCAAAATTATTAATTTTATAAAACTATGTACTTATAAGAAAAAAATGGGTACAGGAAAAAAAACACATTTTTGTTTTGTTGTAAGTGGTTTTTATGAAGGAAAGTTGTTTCCAAAATTATACATTTTGGAAAACTTACTGTACTTTAGTCGAATACTACGAGTAGCTACAGGAAACACAAATATTCTTTCTTCAATGTCCGTAATTGTATTATCTATCCAAACTTTACTAACTCTATTAGAATCACTAAAAATTTTAGATTGTGCGAATGAGACAATATGCCCGACGTTGCAACAGACTTAAACTAATATTTTTCTCCATCTCCCCCACAGCAAAGTCATCAACCACTCGTGTCCGGACACGATAGACGAGCGCGCAATAAACAAAAAGAACCTCACCCTGTACACCAAGCACGAGAACTTGACACTCGCCCTGGTGTCGTCGCAGGCTATAGGGTGCAACATCGTCAACATAGACGCGCACGATCTGGCTAAAGGTGAGTACGCCTACGAATTGCCTCACCCTGTCTGTCACGAGAACTTGACACTCGCCCTGGTGTCGTAGCAGGCTATAATAGAGTGCAACATCGTCAACATAGACGCGCACGATCTGGCTAAAGGTGAGTACGCCTACGAATTACCTCACCCTGTCTGTCACGAGAACTTGACACTCGCCCTGGTGTCGTAGCAGGCTATAATAGAGTGCAACATCGTCAACATAGACGCGCACGATCTGGCTAAAGGTGAGTACGCCTACGAATTACCTCACCCTGTCTGTCACGAGAACTTGACACTCGCCCTGGTGTCGTAGCAGGCTGGCAGGCAGGTGATTCTTTATCGATTTCTTGCGCGTGGGAAAGGGTCACTGCTATTAGAAGAGCGTGCGATTAAAGTAAACCCCCCCACTCGGAATGCTTTCAAAGCCCTAGTCCGCAAAACACTTTCTCAAAGAATGTTATCCCGGGCCCCATATGTACATCCACCAGTATTTTTTTTGAGTATTTTACGAAGAGTATTGTACGGGCTGATACATTGATTGATTTTACTTTAACAAATAAAATTGCAAATGTCATACAATTCTGCAGATGCAATCGACGTCTTCTTTATAGCATCAAATGCTGAACTGTGTTGATAGCCTGATAACAAACAGCAGTTTGCATTGAATTTTCGTTTCCAGGCAAGCCGCACTTGGTTCTGGGCCTGTTGTGGCAGATCATCCGCATCGGTCTCTTCAATCAGATCACCCTGGAGCACTGCCCCGGTCTCACGGAGCTCCTCAATGATCAGGTAACAAAACTTTTACTGCCGTCCACAAGCTAAAACGCTGTTATCTCAAGAAATCAACTATCGAGTTATGCGCAAAAAACCAGGGATATAATAAAAATATATGCTACTTGATAACTGTACATAATTTGTATACACTTGAGGTATCAAAAGATAGATCTTTTTGAGTACTTTAAAATAGCTTTACCTTTGATTAGTAACGATAAATTCAGCTTAACAAAAATATATTTCTGTTGTTATTAAACACAATTATTATTTAATAATTAAACTAACATAATGTCAAAAGACTCCTTTCATCCATCCCACATTTAGGAATATAGACTCCCACACTAGGCATTGCATGTCCCTTTGGGGATAAAAAAATAACTAATATTAGATAGATTATTGACAATTGATAATTTATTAGTTATTCAGAAACATTAAATAAAGTTAATTATGATGTATTTTTGCCATAATGTAAATTAATTCTGTTTAATTTTTTTCCAAAAATTTAATTTTAATTCTCCAATTCAAACTATTTTCTGTAATTTAATTTGATTCATCAATTTTATTTAATTCTATTCTTATGTTATTTAATATGGCTTTGGCTGGAATAAAAATAATTTATTATTATTATTATTATGGTAAGACAGAGCCTATGTATCACTGCCATTAGTAACCGTTTCCCCTCATCCCAGGAACGCATCGAGGACCTCCTGAGCCTGTCTCCTGAAGCCATCCTCCTGCGCTGGGTGAACCACCAGCTCCAGAGCGCCGGCGTCACGCGCCGCTGCACCAACTTCCAGCAGGACGTCGCCGACTCCGAGATATACTCCTACTTGCTGAAACAAATCGCGCCCGCTGATGCCGGAGTTACCCTGGACGCTATGAGGGTGAGTCGCTGCAGTAATTATAACCGTCAAAAATTTGACAGATTAAAACTACATATGCCATTCGATTCCTTTATTAACGTTCTACGTTTTCATCTTTGAATACTTTGTAATATCGATGGTAGTCCCGAGATAAATCTAACTACACGTCTACGATTTCTCATTATTGCAGAGGACCCTTCAAATACTAATAAATAAAATCTGAAGCGCCTTCTGAAGACAGCTTTAAACGTGTGATCCGTTGTTTATTTAATTATGAGAATAAGTGAAAATAGTCAGCGAATTTCATCATCGTCAGCCACTTGACGCCCACTGCAGGCTTCCCTCATGGTTTTCCAAGCTTCCCGGTGTTGTGCCGTCCGCATCCAGCGACTCCTCGCCACCGCAGGTCGTCAGACCATCTGGTGGGGTGCCTGCCCAAGCACTGTCGTCCGGTTCAGAACTTTTTCGCCCCAACGGCCATCAGTTCTCCGAGCTATGTGCCCCGCCCGTATTCAGCGAATTTACTCATGAATAATCTTTTTACATTCCCAAAATATTTCACATTTCTGCCAATGCGTGTGATCGATTTGGCCGTCCCCCCGTAGCCAATATATCACATACCTAATACTATTTCCAAGGCCAAAACGCGATTTTTCAAACGAACCCCTCTGTGTCCAGGAAACCGACCTGCTCCGTCGCGCCGAAGTGATGCTGCAGCAGGCCGCCAAGCTCCGCTGCCGCGCGTTCGTGAGCCCCGCTGACGTGGTCGGCGGGGTCTACAAGCTCAACCTGGCGTTTGTGGCCAACCTGTTCAACCAGCACCCGGGGTTGGAGCGGGCGCCCGACGCCCAACCCTTGGAGCAGATCGAGGAGACCAGGGAGGAGAAGAGTGAGTTGATAATTTAGCAAATCGCTCAATCAATCGTTCCTCGAAGCATAAACAAAACCGGCCAACTGCAAGTCGGACTCGCGCACCGGGGGTTCCGTACATATTTGTAGGTAGGTACTTACATATTATAAATAGTTCAGGAATCGAGTCTCCCAGTTTTTTCTGAGCTTTTGCCGAACTTCAAAGACAATTTTTTTTAATGATTAAATTATAAATGTATAGTTTTCATATTTTTCCCTGTATTTTTAGTGTAAGACGATATTAATTGCCAAATTTCATAGTTGTGGGTTAACGGAAAGTACTCTTTAAATTTGGATTCCCTTGAGTGTCGAAATGTGCGTTTTTTTATTTGTTATTATTATTATTAATTTGCTTATTTTCAACCAAAAAGTACATTAAAAATGACAACAATCGTTCGGTGCTAATCTATTGTACAATAGTCTCGTCATTGCATCCTATCTCCTAAACTAGGCGAAAAAGCCTGTATCTTAGGAGAAGGTGAAATTAAATTAAACCTTTAAAAGTGCGTACATACATGGTCGAGAAGCATTGGGTGGACGCGTTCCCGAGATAAAGGGTCTTGACAGACAGACAGACGGACGGACGGACGGACGGACATCAAAGTGATGCTATAAGAGTACCGTTTTCCTTTTGAAGTACGGAACCCTAAAAAGCGGGTGGGGGCTGTGTCGGGCTACACGGCCGCTGGTTTAACGTGAAACGTCAATAAGTAAGCCTTAATTTTTGGCGCAATGTGTTACCCGGCACTGGCGCCATCTAGCGGCACGAAACAAGAGAATCTGAGCAATGGCTACTCTCCTTGATTTCCGTGATATCATCCGCGTTTGATTTATATAAAAATACCTAACCTAATTTTAGACGCTACATAATTCTTTTGTAAGTTGTCTATTCAGTTCGAAACGTCTCTGTCCCATTCATTATCTGGTTTTAAATTAATTCATTAATTTAATTATTTAGTTTACGTGCACGCATTTGCGTTTCATTGTCGCCAAATTGCAATAGCAATTTTTAGGCGGCGCGCTCTTTTACATTCTTTTCCACATACATACTTAATTAACTATTTATTCGATAAGTTCTAATTATAGTAATAATTATTACTTTTAATTTTTATAAAATTATTATATTATATTCCTTATTGCAAACCATAAATTACAAAAATAATTACGTGACATTGTTACAAAGGCGAACTTATCTCTAAGAGATATCTCTACCAGCCAACCGTAGCTTCTCTACTTGTCCCCAGCGTACCGCAACTGGATGAACTCGATGGGCGTGGCGAACCATAAATTACAAAAATAATTACGTGACATTGTTACAAAGGCGAACTTATCTCTAAGAGATATCTCTACCAGCCAACCGTAGCTTCTCTACTTGTCCCCAGCGTACCGCAACTGGATGAACTCGATGGGCGTGGCGAACCATAAATTACAAAAATAATTACGTGACATTGTTACAAAGGCGAACTTATCTCTAAGAGATATCTCTACCAGCCAACCGTAGCTTCTCTACTTGTCCCCAGCGTACCGCAACTGGATGAACTCGATGGGCGTGGCGCCCCACGTCAACTGGCTGTACTCGGACCTGACCGACGGGCTCGTCATCTTCCAGCTCTACGACATCATTAAGCCCGGCATCGTCAACTGGAAGAAGGTGAGGAAATTGCCTATTTAAATAAAAAAGGTAGGTAGATATGTTCATCATTTCAGGGAGTAAGCGCCCATATAAGGGTAGTAAAAATTACTTAAAATCTATGTTAGTAAGATGCGGATTAGTAAGTTGAAGTGGCAGTGGGCGGGCATCGGACTGATGGCCGATGGGGCCGAAAAGTTCTCGAATGGAGACCACATATCGGCAAGCGCAGCATAGGACGACCAGCCACAAGATGGACGGATGAGTTCAGATGACCTCATCCAAGAGGCAGGAAGACGCTGGATGCAAGCCGCTTCCAACCGGTCTTTTTGGAAATCCATGGAGGAGGCCTATGTCCAGCAGTGGACCTCTTGTGGCTGAATGATGATGATGATGATGATGTTCGTAACAATGACTTGCTGTGCTAGGCTACTTTTTCTATACAATTTTGCAGCGACTTCCGTCTCTCGGCCCAGATTACAGTGTATTGGCTCACAATTTGAGTTTAGTTCCCGCCTGCTTAGTTAATGCTCACCCAGTCGGTTTTTTTTTTGTAATTTTTTCTTTAGCGATTTTTTTTTCTGATAGCCGTAGCAGCCGTGCCATCTAGTGACGAGTAGCAAGATGTAAATAGCGCCATCTAGTGAGGGAACTTCTTGCAAAATAGAATTTTTATAAAGTTTTACAGTCTTATGTATAAAAACACGGTTACTTAAAACACTCTTCAAAGGCAGTTTTATTAAAGAGATATTAATATTTAGTTACTCATAAAAATATTAAAAACAACGCTAACGTAACTCATCGCTCTTTTTTTGCATAGAATTAAAAACAGACTTTAGTCTGCGATAAAGAGAAAAGCTTTTACCGCAGAGTATTTAAACTGCATTTGAGAAGTGTTTTAGACGAATCGTTTTTTATAAAGAAAAACGCCGTTTGTACTTTGGTCGTATTTATTGACAACTGATCAAGAATTGATAATTTAATGTGTCATCAATCTGCAGGTCCACCGCCAGTTCTCGAAGCTGCGCAAGTTCATGGAACGGCTAGAGAACTGCAATTACGCCGTGGAGCTGGGAAGGCAGTTGGGCTTCTCACTGGTCGGTATAGCCGGCGCGGATATCAACGAGGGAAACGCGACTCTCACTCTGGGTAAGCCGCATAATGTACCAGTGACGTAAACCTGTTCCTAACCTTTTTGCGATCAAAGACCACTTTTATTATTTAGTTACTAACA
This sequence comes from Yponomeuta malinellus, assembly GCA_947308005.1. NCBI lineage: Eukaryota > Metazoa > Arthropoda > Insecta > Lepidoptera > Yponomeutidae > Yponomeuta > Yponomeuta malinellus. Next base: position 6,098,164 of record OX371019.1, read on the forward strand.
GTGCCCTCGACTACGTTCGCGTTGTTAACTGATTGGCCTAAAGATAGCCTATGTCCACCTTGAAGTCCATTCAAAATACTGGTGAAATAATTTTTGAAATCGTATAAGTTGTTTCGGAGATTACCCTCTACATACAAATTTACAACAAGCTTTTCTTATTTATGATATTAGCACAGATTAGTAGGGACCATAAAATTCAACCTTAGTTTATTCGAGCACCTACAAGTTTGTGAAAATACTTAAGATATGTGCACATGATCCTTTATATGCCCTGCAGAACATATAGAGAATTAAAAAAGTGGTTGAAAGTTCCGTTGTACAAATTTTTTGTTACATTTAATCGGCATTTTTTTTATAATATACATAGCATATCCGCTAGAGACTGCCGATTTTGGCATGTATTTAGACCCAGGTCTTTGATCATAGATTCTGGGTCGCAGGTCCTATAAAAACATTTTTTATGAGTGAGTAATTTGTTTTTCTTTCATTTTCATTGGTGTCCCTTTATGGATCCTCGACTATTTAAGAGTTAGAATCTTGTCCGGTATGTAGGCTAGTTCCTTGGTAGCCTGGCACATTTTATGACAAACATCATAGAAGGAAAGAAAGAAGGAAATAGAGGAAGACCACAGAGAAGCTATTTTGACCAGATTGAAGAGCCATTTGCATCCACGGACCCTCTGCCGACTTGGCCACATCGTCCGACCATCGGGCTGTTGGTTACCCACTGACCGGCCGTCCGGATCTCGGCTGCCATTCCATTACTGCCCTTGTCCACCTGCCATCATCCCGCCTCGCCAGGTGTCCCGCCCATTGCCACTCGGTGACCGAATCAGACTTTTTATACCACACCCACTCAGAAAGTGTCTCATTGCTAGTTCATAAACGGGTTACAAACTTCGTCATTTCTCCCTTAGAAATGTTGCTACTCCGTAGCAGGGCAGGAATCATCATCATCATCAGCCATTTCACACCCACTGTAGGACATAAGCCTCCATCATGGTTTTCATAATCATGTGGGGTTTTGCCATTATCGCCACGCTTAGCAGGCAGGTTGGCGATCGCAGTATGCGGTTGGAATCTCAGGATGACGCTGCTGCTCTGTCTCCTGGTAATTTATTTCCTTAGTCGCCTTCTACGTCGTCTCAGGGCAGGAAGGTTGTATGAAAATCCATTCCTGCCGTGCTAGCGTTCTTTTGTTTTTTAGCAGCGAACATAGAACAAATACAAACATCAAATCTCAAAAAAGTTTTATATCAAATAATTAGAAAAAGGAGGTGGGAATTTCTTTTTGTACTTGATTTTCAATGAAAGGAGCCTGGCAACGTTTTCCTGCACTAGGAAAAAAAACAAGCGCGGCAATTTGTTTTGTTTTGTAAAACTTTTTTTTTTCCTGAATTGATAATTTAACAATACGCTTTTAATTATTCTAAATAATTTTATTTTCCTCGTAGGTGCAGCATGAAGCACTATGTATCACTCGGGAGAAAGTTCTATTTCTGTTCTCGAGTTTTGGGTTTCGTCGTTTTCTGCCCTCGGTATACAATGTGCTATTATATGCTAAGTCATGAGATAAAATTACCTTTTTTCCACTCCAGCGCTGATCTGGCAACTCATGCGCGCCTACACGCTCTCGGTGCTGACTCGTCTGGCCAACACTGGCAACCCCATAATAGAGAAGGAGATCGTGCAGTGGGTGAACAACAAACTCCAGTCCGCTGGCAAGACCACCAGCATTCGGAGCTTCCAGGTGAGGAACAGTATAATAAGGGCCGTGGTTTTGAAGTGAAGCCTATGTCTCAGCGATGTCTACACGACTTTGAATTCGTTCGACACTTTTTATGGGGACATTCTAACCATGATTTTGACACAAATAGCGCTTCATCATTCAGTCCACTGCTGGACATAGGCCTCCTCCATGGATTTCCAAAAAGACCGGTCAGAAGCGGCTTGCATCCAGCGTCTACCTGCTACTTGGCATAGCGGTTACTTATAAAAAAAGGCGCATCAAAAAAAAACTTTTTTTTTGTTACCCAGAATTACATTGGTGGTGGTGACCTAGTAGGTAAAACATTGGACTCGGAAGCTAGAGACCCAGGTTCGATTCCCAGTGCAGGCATGTACCTATGACTTTGTTTTCCAAGTTATGTACATTTGTGAAGTTATAGTAGCAATACCACTCGCTGACCGTGAAGGAAAACATCGTGAGGGAAACCTGAGTGTCTGAGCTATTCACATACCTCAGCGCTTGAAATCGCCAATCATCGGTGGGCACGCGTGGTGATTAAGCCCATACTCTCTCCCTGAGAGAAGGCCTGTGCCCTACAGTGGGACGTACTAGGGCCGACCGCCGCCACCGTTGGTTTCTCCGTCGACGGTCGGCGCGCGCGCTTCCTCATAGGCCCTCAAACCAAGTCGTCGCAGTCGATATTAGAATCAATTCAATGAGGCATTTTTCAGTGAAAATCATATGTAGGCAAAATAAAAACATATTTTTAAGAACGAGTATTTCTTAGTCCCGATTCAAAGAGTCATTCACCAAAACCACACTTTTATTCAGACTGTGGTTTTCGTAAATATGTCCACAGACATAAACTACTAGGTAGACAGCGCAGACATATCCTTACATGGAACACGAATTTGCCCGGACTTAGAATAGTTATTTACACAACTAGGGCCGTAAAATAAAGAAAGGCCGATATCGCAGAAGTTTAAGGCCCGAGCCGCAGGCGAGGGTCATAAATATGCGATAGAGGGCTTTCTATTTTACAGTCCGTGTTGTGTACACAATTCTATGTCGTCACTTGGCCTCAAAGTGGGGTTTTCCGTACGCGTAGCGTAAATGTATTTTCAAAACCCCGAAATTCGTTTTCCCCATTTCTCATGCGATCCTGGTCCGCTAACAATATTTTTGGTGTGCCTACATCATCTTTCTACTTTTCACAGGACGAGGTGTTGGCTGACGGCAAGGTGGTGATTGACCTGATTGACGCCATCAAACCGGGCGCCATCAACTACGACCTGGTGCTTCCTGGTGACACTGACGAGGTAACGAACATTGCTTAAAATATTGACAAGATACTGTTTTATTTACACACCAAAACGCATACATTTGGGTGGAATGAACACAAAAATTTACGTATATTCTTTTTGTTGCACTAACCCGTGCTGAGGACAATTTTAATAACCTATTTAGAAGCTAAAAATTCCACCCATGCCGGGAGTTGAACCCGCGACCTCTGGCTTGGCAGGGTTAACCAACGTCTAATGTTGTATAGATTATTATACGGAACCCTTCGTGCGCGAGTCCGACTCGCACGTGGCCGGTTTTTTTTATTATTGTCTTAAATAAACGTTCACAGGAGCGACACGCGAACGCCAAATACGCGATCTCGATGGCCCGCCGCTGCGGCGCACGCGTCTACGCCTTGCCCGAAGACATCACAGAGCGCAAGCCCAAGATGATCATGACCGTCTTCGCCTGCATGATGGCCCTCGACTACATACCGACCATGGACGCACCCGTCGTCGCTGGGAAGCCTGCGTAAGTTTGTCTAGTGTTAGCGCAAGGGCACAGGGCAGTCCCTAAAATGCAGTTGTTCAATAGTCACATTTGTAGGGTAATTGTTGTTTCATTGATACTATTGGTAGTCTGGTAACAAATCGCATTTCAATGCCTCACGCGTTTCGATCTTCTTCGCGAGAGATGCCTATTTAATCTGCTATTCCTTTGTAGACTACCAAATAGAGACATATAACAACTATTGTCGTACATATATTATTCTATTGAAAAACTACAGCAGTTTCGATGTCGGGAGCTTTGAGGAACTAGGAGTTTTATTTAGTGTATGTTTTATCTGCCCCATATTTTTTGTTTGTTTGAGTTGGTTTTGTGCTGTCAATTTTAGTTCCAAGTGTGTAAAGTTTTGGAACGACTGGTCAACGCAACGCAATGTATAATGCAAAAACGGGCCGTAGGAGAAATCCCAAAGTTTTGGATTGTAATTGTCATCACAAAATACAACTTATTCTGTAAAATAACATAGACAATGTGTGACGACTAATTTGATGGTAATCACTTAAATTATGCATTTTTATTTTTTATTTGTAAGGCTCCTGAATTGGCAAAAGCCTTAGCCTGAGTAGGCCTAAGGTTTCATGAATTTTTTTTAAATTTCGAATGTTAAACAACCCACCTACAATTCATGTTACGTGAAAATCCTTTGTCTGAATTATATTTGTCCTTTAGAAAAGTTATTTCGCTAAAATATAGTCTGGATTTGCATTTGTCTACATTCCAGAATTTTGTATTTTTAAGCATCATCTAAATTGCAGCTGCCATTCATTAAAACAATGATAAAAACTCAGTATTAAAATCGCCATAAAAAGGCAATATTGGCATGTCTTTAAGATATTTTTAGGATTTCTACCATGTATAGTATGGATTAACCGTTTTTGTTAATATGTACCATACACTAAGGCCTATTTCACTTTCAAACATTTTTATTTTAATATAGAACTGTCAGCTTTTTGGTATTGCAGTGAATTTTAAAATATCGTCGGATTTGGTGAAGGAATTGTATCGTCTATTGTGATGTCCAATTTATTATATTGGGGAACTTGCGTCTAACTTAGATTGGAGTGACATTGCTTTTATACCTTAGAAATCATATAACCTCCTCAGTCCTGACCTTGAAAATAACAATGGTTTTCAATTGTTATTTTCAAGGTCAGGACTGAGGAGGATAAAAATATAGTTTTGGGGTTTTCGGGGTCACAAAATATACGAAAAATAAAGTTACTCTAATAACATAAAACTTATCAGATTTCGTTTGATCGTTGAATTCTGAACGTTTTCTTAAAAGGGTGTACATGCATAAAACATTATTTTACGTCATAACATAACTCAAATATTGATAAACGCTTCATACATATAAGGCGTTACGTTAGGGAGTGACGTCATAGTTAAGGTCGATTTGTGTGGCGCGTTTTAGTACCACGTGACTATATTGACTTTTCGACTGGTTATATTACAAAAAGTATTAGTCGCAGAGGAAAAAAGATACCACGTTTAGATACCATCTTTTAACGTGTCCTGTCCTATCTAATAAAACATTTTTAGAGCAAGTTCTTCATTAATGTGGGCTAACTATACCTATTCTATATTATATAATTATTATAATTATAAGTATAACATATACGTAGATAAGCCTAATACATTACGAAAAATAAGATAAATACAATATACGTAGGCTTCACGAGAAATTAGTCAAATTAGATGACGTATTTTTCACATAAAGTCGATGTTTACATTTTTGTACTTATTCAAGTCATGTTAGTATTATCACGTGTCAATGTCTTTTATATATTTCTACAACGAAATATTAAGCGCTAATTTATCGTTTAAGGCATTTAAATCTAAGTTTTAACGCTATTACTTAAGCTAAAGAGGTAGGCGAATTGATATAGGATGGAAAAGAACTTTTAATAACAGGTTCGTGTGTTGAAAAAAATTTTATTGTCTTATCTAAATCGTAAAATTTTCATTTGGCTTCCAATTACATTCTTTTAAAGAATAGTTTAAATCGGAAATTCTTGGAATTTAGCAACTTACTTACGCGAGACTTTTCTTGTATTTCGATGTCATTCCGTTATGGCATTCTATAGTATTTGTTTAGTTTAAGTGATTTGTATATTGAAATTAAGTTATTTAACTCGATCTATTGTGAAATATTTTTCTAGGTATATTTTTTAAAAGTAACGACATTCCTTTTCGAGGACAACGATTTATTTTCCACCATATTATTTTTTATTATTAGAGTAACAAGAAATTATTTTGTACATGTTTTTATTTTGTTAGAGCTTTTAAGTGTTTTATGGAAGTTTTTTTAGTTACATAAACATAGGTTTTAGATAAATTACTTTGGTAAATTATATTCTTTTTGTTGCACTAACCCGTGCTGAGGACAATTTTAAAAAACCTATTAAGAGGCTAAAAATTCTACCCATGGCCGGGACTTGAAGTCAAGTCCCGACATGGGTGGAATTTTTAGCCTCTTAATAGATTTTTAATACTTTGGTAAAATCAAGTAATTTGAACTTTTAATCAGTAATCAGCTACTGAACCGTTACTAATATTTTTTTCCTTTCGAATATGTTCTGGGGCCCTAATTACGCGTAGCAAATCCTGTCGGAATCCTGACGTTTACGATAGCAATTAGTGGGGAACTTGACAGTTGACGGTTGGAATCGTACTGGATTTGGTGCGCGTAATCTAGGAGCATAGCGTGTTCTGTAATGTCTCTCCGCAGGCTTACGACATGTTTTTCTCGCAATTGCTAAAAGCTGTCGATACATGTAAGTAAACAATAAAGACGGAATTGGTAAAATCATTTGTGATTGTTTCATTCAATCATTTACACAATTTATTCACCATTTGAGTACTTAATATATAATCATTGAGAACATATTTTACGGATAGCTTTTTATGGGAACTCAGCTTCACATTCATTATTGATTGGTTACCAAGTATCAGGGACCCGGGTTCAAGCCTCATGAACCTATTTTAAAACTACATGTGGTAGTGGTTTATTTTTACCACAGCAAATGGTTTTTTCTCAAACATGCTTGGAAATTTGAGCATTATTTCGACAACCTTTGAGATAAATCGAATAAACTCATGCTAAACTCATATCTGTCGTGTTATTTAAAAATGGAAAGGGAAACTGGAAAGAGGTAACTTATCAGAGGTTTTATTTTAATTTCGAACTGGCTTGCGATAGAAAGCTGGATATACCTATTGCAAAAAAAGAACTCTTTAACGCGGCAAAAAATATTGTTGTTCGTTCGTGGTTCGTCTGAATTTTTAAAGTTTATTGAATTTTTTACTAAGTTGAATTATTGTACTACTTAGTTTTTATTTCCGCGCATTATTTGAGAAAAATCATATACAAGCCTTGGCCACAACTAGGCATTGATGGACTCGCGTATGTGTGCCTCGGCTTCGCCTCGGCCCACGTTTCCACGTTCGTCCATCAATGCCTCTTTTGCTGGCCGCTGCAGTAATGTACTAATTTTGTAACTTACAATTTAAGTATATTCAGTGTTTGTGCTAGTTCGGTTAAGGGTAAGTGTTAATTTTTTACTTATTTAACACCATTTGTGTAACAACTTTTGTGCTGGGAACTGCTTTTGCTAAAGTTATAAGTAGTAAGTAGTGATTACTCTAGTTGTACAGTTCGATGCAAACTTAATGGCGGTTCGGAACATCGTTCGAGTCGATGCGCAGAACACAATAAAATTGTCGAAACAAAAATGATTGTCAACTTGACAATACTTGCGCGCACCTGCGCTCGCAGCTAACTTCCGAGCCCCCATTAAGTTTGCATCGAATTGTACTCATGAGTTGCCGTCATGGAGAACCATATTCTCCAGCTAGCTTCTCATTTGGTAGACATGCCATAACAAATATTCTATCTTTTTTTGAACCTAGGGTTTCTTGCTTTGCCTTGAACACAGGAAATAATCACCTTTTATGGAAATTGTCAAAGATGAACTGTGTTTTAATCTGTGTTGTTGACGACCACTAGTTTGTGGTATTGATAAAGATCATGAAGCAGAAGTTTACCGCTCTATTCATATTTACAGACAATCATTTTCCTCTAGTGTCAAATCGTATATAACTAAATATTACGTATAACCAATGGGGTTTGTTATCAAGCTGGTTGTTTTACTGGGATTATAAATGTCACTATGGCGCAACTGGTAGTGCTGAAGGTAATAGCAGTTCCCCAAGGCACTACCGTGTGGCGCCGGATTAAAAATAGCGTCACTCCATTTCCTCCCGTGGATGTCGTAGAAGGCGACTAAGGAAGTAAATTACCAGGAGACAGGCAGCAGCATCTTCCTGAGATTCCAACCGCATACTGCGATCGCCAACCCGCCTGCCAAGCGTGGCGATTATGCAAAACCCTTTATGGTTTGTGAAAACCATGAGGGAGGCCTATGTTCTGCAGTGGGCGTCAAAGGGCTGATGATGATAAGGCACTACTGGTAGTTTCACGCGGTTTTGCTACGGGTAAGAAAGGGGTGATTGACGCCTGGTTCCTATATTTAAGAACGACTCGTTTTGCATCGGACGGTTAAAATGTCTACTCAAGTATTCCTCTTAAAAACGGTTTCGAATAAAGTAAAGTCCTAACAATTTTTCAAACATCAACCAGCGATTCAAGTTACGGGACACTTGTTAAGGATAAGTTACTGATTACCAATAACGGAAAAGACCTATGATCTGCACTAGAACGAGTAGGCTGTTTATGTACTACTGTAGGTATATGCAGAAATAGCACAAACCGGGCATACATACATAGTACTTTAACTCAATGGCTATACAGTAGTACACATAACTACAGTTTTGAATCAACTCACCTAAAACAAAAATCTGCTCGTAAGTAGTATCTGCTCAATATGACAAAAGTAACCAATATGTTTCGCTCCCTTAGTGTCAGAGAGTCTGCATTCCCGGAATCCCCTGTGGGGTCGCCTCTCGAAGAGACCGAAGAATCGCCGGCCGAAGAGACCAGCTACGAAGACGAAGACCTGGACGAAGGGCTAGCGAAGAAGCCGGCGGTTCCACCTAGGCCCGAAAATCTGGTGCCTCTGCCTAGATCCGCTTCTGTTGTTAACTAAAGGGTGGTACGTAAATATGGTAATGAGTGATATTTTCATCGAAAAACCATACCAGGGCGATTTATCTTCCATTGAATAATCGGTTTTATCAACCAGTTAAAAAGAAACTGTTTTTTTCATCATCATCATTCAGCCACAAGAAGTCCACTGCTGAACATAGGCCTCCTCCATGGATTTCCAAAAAGACCGGTTGGAAGCGGCTTGCATCCAGCGTCTTCCTGCCACTTGGATGAGGTCATCTGTCCATCTTGTGGCTGGTCGTCTTATGCTGCGCTTGCCGATATGTGGTCTCCATTCGAGAACTTTTCGGCCCCATCGGCCATCAGTTCTGCGTGCTATGTGCCCCGCCCACTGCCACTTCAACTTACTAATCCGCTGAGCTATGTCGACGACTTTCGTTCGTCTACGGATCTCACCATTTCTGATTCGATCTCGTAGAGAAATTCCGAGCACAACCCTTTCCATAGCTCGTTGCGTGACCTTGAGCTTTCTTATGAGGAACATAGTGAGAGACCACGTTTCAGTGCCGTAAGTCATCACTGGTAACATCACTGTTTTTTTATAGTCGTTTTTAAAAAAAACAAATAAATTGTCTGAGATATGGCAATGTAAGAATGGCTCCAGTACTTAAATCCAAGAGTACACGTTTAGTCTCATATTTTTTTATCGATCTTGAATTTTTGGTAAAATCAATAGTTACGTTTTACCCACATTTTTTCAAAACCAGTGTAAGTCGCGCCCATGACAAAATTACATATGATTCATTAGGTTTAACTTTTAATTATAAGTAATTCTTATTTATTTTATATAAAAATGAAGTTGAGTAAAGGGTTCTGTATTTTTTTATTAAATAAACTTTTATTTGCCATTTTAATCTGTCTTCGTATTTACACAAGGTTGTTTTTGTAAATTAATTATAAAACAACACAATAACTTGTCCTGGTCCCATACTAGGATACCTTGTGCTAAAGTAACTAAGCAAACACATCACAAACATGGAAATACACCCGTATTGAGGCCATTTGAACAAGTCATCTACGGCGGGAATCGAACCCACAACTTCGGTTTTGGTAGTCAACCCGCTAGACCAACGAAGCACTCTAAATTCTACAATTCTACAAATCATATCTCGCGGTGGGCACGCGTGGCGAATAAGCCCATACTCACTTTCTCTCTAAGAGTAGGCCTGTGCCCTACAGTGGGACGTATAAAGGCTGCAAGCAAACCCTCCCACAATCGCTTTAAAATTTACAAATGAGGACCGTGTCTATGAGCCCTTATCAATTCGTCGAGTAACTTCGAATCCCAAAAAATCCAATGGAGTCAGTGGAACCTGTTAATTAATTAATTTATTGCGCACGTAGGACATAAATCACTTATCTTTGGAGAAATGACGTCGTGGATTACATTTTTGCAAAAACAGGAGAACACATCGATGATTTACAGAGACTAAAATTATTATTAATCAGTATGTAATGCATAATGCGCCATTTGACTGAAATTAATGTGAAATAAAATGTGACGATGTTTCCCAGGCCGACCATTTTTCAATTCCGTCGTTGTTCCGAATCAGCGAAATGTACATCCTTATTTATAGAAACACAGTTCCTTCGATGTAGCTTAAATAGTCTATGGTAAACTGAAAGCCTTTGTCACAGTCTATATAAACTGCATTTGTGGAGTACTTGAGAGGAATCGTGTTTGTATAAATGGTGTTACCTGCCTCTGAACAGCACATTTCCTGGAACAAGTAACTTACAACAACTTGGTCTACTTCTGAAGTATTTGAAGGCTAGTGGATAAATGCTTCATACATTGTAAGGCGTTACGTGCAAGTTGTGACTTCGTAGTTTGAGCCCGTTTTTGTACCACGTGACTACATTAACTTTTCGAGAAAAAAAACTACCGTGTTTATTCATCTTTTAACGCTTATATTAAAACATGTTTTAGTGCTAGTCCTCCATTGAGTTAGCTCGTAAAATAATGTTTTGGGTATCTCCATCCTTATAAGTAAACGTTTAGAATTTAATGAAAGAACTACATCTAATACATTTTTTACTATTAACTTTATTTTTCGCATTTTTTGTGATTCCGAAAACTCTGAAAGAGTATTTTTATGGTTTTATATTTCCATTTTTCCTAAGTTTTTATATGTCTTCTATGGTATAAAAGCATGTCATTCCAATCAAGTTATAAGCAAGTTCCCCATTGCTGACACGTGGAAAAATTTTACATGTTTCAAAAATTGCTCATATTAAAGGGCACCCTGTATATCAAAGGAAATAAAGTACTTTCTTTGGTTTTACGATTTTATTCATTCCATAGCCGGAAACAAAAAGTACTAAATCCATTATGTCATTCATAAAATCATACATTATAAAAATGGCAGAGCTTTCATTCACAAAATTAAAGGTACCTACATACTAAATTTCATTCAGGTTTTCCCTAGATGTAAACAACGCGTTGACAAAAATAGTTTAAATACAAAAATCTAACAATTTATACCATATTGTGGTTTGTTCTTCCTTCTCAACCCCGTAATCATCTTCTTCGCTTTTATAGTATTTAAAAAAAAGTTTACACCTAGGGTGAATGAAATTAAACATAAGCACCTAACACAGAGCAAAATAATTATTAGGTTGGTAATCACTATCAGGCTTAGGTTAAAGTTCATAATGGGATGTAAAAAATGAGAAAATCTTCGAAGTCCTAAGAAAAATAGCAAACTTCACATTCGAAACTTAACTGAGAAAAAAAGACTTGAATAAAACAACGTTTTTTTTCTGTACTATGCTCAAGAATAAAAAACAATTATTTACACAATATACAAAAAAAATATTAATTAGCATTTTTTACTTTAAAATTTATACAGCGTACCTATGTGGACAGTATAATATAAATTTAATCTAGATGTCATACTTCTGCGTTACTGACACTTTACGCTCGGTAAGAAATTTGGAATGTATTTCAAGTTAAAAATATCGTTAATAGTTAATTGTAGATTTTTTCTAGATTATTCTTTTGTTTCTAAGAAAACAAGATAAAATTATAGCATTTTAATATATTATATTATGTCAAATCTAACCTTTTTGTTGGCGGAATTTATTAAAAGACAACACGTTCATTGTTGCGGAAAAATATTATACAACTGTAAAAATATCAAATCGTAACTTATAATAACATTTCGATAAATGTTATATGTATAAAAAATATAAACAGTAAATTTTACATTCTCTAAGCGTTTTTTTTTTTTATAAAATGATTTCAGTTAATTTAATGTACATGTGCTGATAGAGGCCTACGATTTTATTAAAATGCCTGCAAAATTAATAACATTTATTATTTTTGTGTATTACGTTATATGTTTAATTTTTTGGAAACTTTAAAGAACATGGTTGTACCAGAATTAACATCAGCCACTCAAATTCTATTTACATCAAATAATATTTATAATCTTCGAAAACTTGTAAACAGTTTTTACAAGCTAAAAAATTATGAAATTCATAAAATAAAATTTAAATTTAACAGTCTGAGACAAAAATAAATAATAATTTATCAATGAAACCCAATTCCACCTTAAATAAATTTTCCAATAACCCAATTTATAACATCTGAAATAATTGCAACCAAGTTTATGAATACAGTGGTACGAAATCTATATAATATCCGAAATTGTACTCGTCAATTAGAAAAACTTTAAATGAGTGCTTAGGAAACACGAAAAACTATTACTATTAGCTTTTCTATACATTTGCTGTAGTTGCTGTATACTTCAGTATGGAACGACACATAAGTTTTTTTATTGACGAGTAGATCCTCTCCTCTTCCGTTAAATATGTGAATTTTGTTATACCCCGTATAATATAGAAAAAATCTGACAAAACGCCAATGAAAGGACAGAAACATCACAACTGTCTATTGCTATCAGGTTGTCACCATTTGTACAATTCTATTTTATATCTTTTCTCGTCATCGAGCTTATTGAAACGAGTGGATAACATACATTTTAAATATGTCTGCTAGAGAAGTATAAATGGGATTAAGTATTTAAAATATTTTCAAGGCATGTTTTATTCACAGTATATATTTTTAAGCAACAGTACTAACATAAATTGTGACAAATAAATTGCAAGATATCACGATTTTCTCATTATAACGATTCTTTATACCTACGTTTCACAGGACTGAATTGCAATGTTCCAACGTAACGTCCGAACTGTTTATAATTCAACCACATAATGATCTGCAGTCATACCTGAAGTAGAAAAGAAATAAAATAAAAATAAAATAATATAAAAACAATAAATAAAAAGCGGGAAAATGATATTTACTTTGAAATTAATTATTGCAATTAAGTCCTTAAAATGATTGCTTTAGATCGTATTTTGTCTGCATTCAATTATTTCTTTTATTTTATTCACAATAAATTGATATGACTTCAGCTATAGTACAATACAGATACATTATAAAAATCATTATAATACATAACAAGCGTTAGTAAATTTCAAACAATAAAAAACATTGTTAAATATTTATATTTCAGCTAGCTTTTTATAAATAACATTCAAATTATTTACACAAATCGTTCTATTCGCGTTTATAAGTATACAATCTAGTACGCAACGCATCTTTTGACCCCAAACGATATTTTTTGGAAACATTTCTTGTTACGGCGAGCGGCCATTTCGGAAGGTAAGTTTTTGTAAGAGGTTGATATTATACCTCTATTTTATTCTTATAGTTAACGACTTACTGATCAAGAAACTGCAGGTATAGTACATTACTGCAGCGGCCAGCAAAAGAGGCATTGATGGACGAACGTGGAAACACACATACGTGAGTCCATCAATGCCTAGTTGTGGCCAAGGCTTGTATATGATTTTTCTCAAATAATGCACGGAAATTAAAACTAAGTAGTACTAAGGCAGAACTTTTTATTTGAAAAATTCAATAAACGTTCAAAATCAGACGAACCACGAACGAACAACAATAATTTTTGCCGCGTTAGTGTTCTTTTTTTTTCAATAGGTATATCCAACTTTCCATTGCAAGCCAGTTCGAAATTTAAATAAAACCTCTGATAAGTTACCTCCTTGGTTGTCATTGTTCGGAATAAAAGATCGTTCCATTTTTAAATAACACGACAGATATGAGATTAGTATGTAATTTATTTGGCCGCAAAACACGACAGTTATGAATTTTTATAAAACTTCCGGCCGCTGCTCGCGTGTAATTGGCCAGTACAGCAATTTCGATTCATCTCGAAGAAGGTTGTCGAAATAAAGCTCAAATTTTTAAGAGAAAAAATATTTTAGTTTCTTATAGTATTTCAGAAAAAAAAAATGAAAATTTAAATGACCGACAACTATCAAAAACCATGCAGACGAATTCGTCTATTCGCAGTGGCTGTCAGTTTTTTTTTTAATTTACATTTCATAATGGCCAATACACACAGCCTATAGAGTCGTACTAATGTCTCAAACGTCATTTAAATTTCTGAAACACTAACAAACTAAAATAATTTACCTGCACTATCTTGATCAGTAAGTCGTTAACTATCAATCGCTTACAAAAACTTTACCTTAAGAATTAATAAATTACATAAATAAATAATAACCTAGTGTGGCTTTGTTTCCAAAGCTGCCTTCCCAAATTCCCGAACAAAATTAAAATTAAAGAAACCGCCTTACCAAAGTCTACTAAGAAAGTCAATAAAAGTAAGGTAAATTCCACTGCATTGCACTCAATGTACATTGTTACTGCACGACGTACATATGGGGCCATTTAAGTATTACGTAAGCACTACTGGTTGGTCTTAGCTTTGCTTATTTTTTATGACATGGGGGATGGGGGGGTCTGGATGGTGATTACGTCAGCAGTAGGTATTTATTATTTACTTTTTTTCTACAAAATGTTGTCGGTTTTGCTTTGAACACATGGCAACCCTACTTGTCTGTGCGTGAAAACGAAACCCATTTTCAGGGATTCCCAAAAATAATGGATACGTTTGGGTACTCGGTTAGAACCGAGTAGGGGAATAACCGCGCGCTATTCACTTGTCTAAATTTCTTCCGCCAATGTATTGTTTCGTTTCGATTTGAATACATTAAAAGAAAAATGCATAAACCAATGTTTACGTAAACATGGGAGGGGAGTAAGAGCTTTGCTTACTTTTGCTGACGTAACTATAATAAATCTGCTTACGTAATATTTGAACGGCCCCTCAATGTACTTGTACAAAATCTGTACTTTTTACTGCATTTATATTATTGAATTGCATAATATTAAACCAGAGTTCAGAGTAGCTTCATGCGAAACTACCATAACATGCTTTACCGAACCCGGCTACGATTCAACGTAATTTTATAAGTCTCTGCGATACAGACTAGCAGTCTTATTTATTACAAAAAGTCAATGCCACTAAAACACACTGAAGACGGGGTTAAAGCAGGTTTTATAAGAGAAAATCCTGCCATAAGCGGCCTTTACCTCCGTCCTAAGAGTGTTTTAGCGGAATCGACTTTTTATAAATGACTGTTAAGGTTTTAGTTTTCAACCTAACTCTCGTCGATATACGAGACGTGTTCTACGATCATTTACGTTACGAGCAACAAAATAAAAAAAGATTATCCACCCGCCGATCAGAGCGAAACATAGGTAGTTGGATTCTTTCCCTAAAATAACCCGCGCTCACGGAAGTTTTACTTCGAAAAGAGTATCTTTCAAGCAATCAACAAAAAGTTGTTTTGGTCAACAATTGAGCAAAATAGCAGAAGAATTGTTCAGCATAGCTTACTAAAAATTCCAATGCTGAACAACATTTTTTTTGTAAGCAAATAGGATAAGTTTTTTGTGTGGAGAAAATAACAACCCCTTTTTTCTCTAAATACAATAATATATAAATCTCAAACCAATAAAACAGTCAAAAGCCATATAAATACTAAACCCTCACGCTGTGGTACAGACATGGTTAATTAGTAATCATTTTGCAGCTGAATGATTTATTTTACTGACCAAATACTTTATATATTATGCTTCTTGTTTGCTCATCTACTTATCCTCTGACCAAAATAAATGATAAAATTATTTTTTTGCTGATGTTTTGCTGCCAATCAAATATATTTTTTGCTAATACCTAGTTTCATTCGATTCCGTTCGAAAACTGTAACGGCTTAAAAAATTAACGTGGAATAAAGTTACATCCAGTGTAAGTTTTAAATAAGAATTGTTTATCAGGCCAATTGTTTACAATAATAGGTATTGTTTATCAAGCTTAACATGAGACACAATAAAAAAATTACTTTCACATAACACAATCACTTGTCCTGGTCCCAAACAAGGATACCCTACGCCACGTGGGAAAACACCCTGACTGAGGCCCTTTGCACAAATATAGTACAGCGACCCTCAGCGAAAATCGAACCCACAACCTCCAGTCAAGCGTGTTACCGCTAGATCAACGAGGCAATCTATAAAAGTAACCAAGAACTCCATAAAACAAAATTTCAATCTTAACTTACTATTTGAAACGTAAATACGGAACGTTCTCAAACTTAAGCTCGATGAAACTGTATGCCACGTTTATTTGCAAAGAGGTCAAGGTCAGAACCGCCCCCGCCGCCCCCACCGCCCCCCGGTGCCCCATTACCTGTCGTGGTGCTTGTCCAAGAGGTACTCCTTCAGCCGCCGCAGCAGATGCTCCGAGAGTTGCGTCACTTCCGGCCATTGCTTGAGCACCATCACGCCCAGCATCACCGCCGCCGAGGTCGTCAAGACGCGGACTCTGGGGAAGAAGTAAATCGATATAAATGAAAACCGGCCAAGTGCGAGTCGGACTCGCGCACGAAGGGTGCCGTACCATTGTCTATAGAACATTGGACACAAAGTTCGAGAAAAAACGGCAAATAATCACGTTTGTTGTATGGGAACCCCCTTAAATATTTATTTTATTTTAATTTAGAACTGAATATAGAACTAAATATTCTGTGAATATTTCACGCGTCTACCCGTTGCTGTTATTAATATCGATAAAAAAACAGTAACAAATGTTCAACAAATAAATTTGTTGTATAGGAGCCCCCCTTAAATTTTATTTTATTCTGTTTTTAGCATTTGATGTTATAGCGACAACAGAAATACATCATCTGTGAACATTTCAACTGCCTAGTTATCACGGTTCATGAGATACAGCCTGGTGACATACAGCCAGACAGACAGACGGACAGTGAAGTCTAAGTAATAGGGTCCTGTGTTTTTTTTAGTGTTGGTAGCGGAGTAGTAGAACGCCGGCTTCTCATTCGGGAGGTCGTCGGTTCGAATCCCGGCATGTACCAATGACTTTGTTTTCTTAGTTACGTACATTTGTGAAGTTACAGTAGCAATAGCAGTCGCTAACTGTGAAGGAAAACATCGTGAGGAAACCCTAGTGTCCGAGATATTTACATACCTCAGCAGTTGCTACGTACGTACAATGGCCCAACTACGAGGCTAAGTGCGGAAATCTACAGTCGAACTAGAACTAGGGTCCCGTTTGGAACCCTGAAAATAAAAGCTAATCTTGAAGAGACGGTGAGGGATGTCTCAGGCGAACATGAGTGAACTAAATAGGGGATGTGTTAGCGAAGGGCAAAATAAAAGGTAACTGAAACCGGCGTGCGTGCACGCAGTGACTAATGTTGAATGTTGATGAAGCGAAGCTGGTTTGTCAGGAATTCAGGAAACTTTAGGATAGAATAAACGTACAGAAGACACAAAATTTCCAAAAAAAAATTATTCAAAATGATTCATTCAGGATCGTGGCAAGTAGCAAAAAAATTGTGGCAGAGCTACCCCGCTACGTTACAGGCGTAAGTTTATGCTTGTATGTCTGTATTCTAAAGCAATGAAAAGCTCGATGCTCAGAATTAGGAACATGGAGACCGCGCCCAGGAACACGACCTGTGGTATCGGTGGCGATTTTGTTTTCCGCAACTCGACTACTAGTGAGCCCATTTCGCGTATTGGAAGGTTTCATTCACGAAGAAACACGAAGTGTGGGCGAACCACCTTCGAAAAGGTCTGATGACTGCCGGACCTGGACGTGGACTCTCTCCCTGAGAGAAGGCCTGTGCCCTACAGTGGGACGTATATAGGCTGCTTATGTATTCACGAAGGAACACGAAGTGTAGGCAAACCACCATCGCAATGGTCCGATGACATCAGGGCCGCTGCAGGAGCTGGACCTGGACTACACTCGCGGAAAACCGCTAACAGAGACAAATAAAGAGGCATGCGTCCAGCATATGTAGTAGGACGGCGCGAGTCACGCGGTTTGTGGCGCGAAAATATCACAATTTATCAATTGACGTAATGCACTGGAAAGTCGTTTATCTACACTAATGTTGTAACATTCTACTTATGTTTTCAATACTTGACTTATAATTACTACTGTTATAGCGCAGACAACAAAACACTCAATTTAAGCAATTTCACATGATGGTATAATATTCACATCGATATCGTAAAATCTCATTATAACATCAATAAAACGCGACCAACTTGATTGCAGGGCCAATCAGGTTGGTCGCGTTTTATTGAAGCTGCGCTCTCATTGGTTAAATTTTAATGGCGGCAAAATCACTGTGATTATACACGTACGCGTGAATTTCATTTAATAAATTTGTTGTTTGATTAATTGCATTAGTGAAGATAAAGTAGTGTATGCAACTGCATATAACACGGGTATTAAAACACTCGTTACTATTATGAAACTCGCTGCGCTCGTTTCATAAACTCACACTCGTGTTTTAATACCCTTCATTATATGACAGTTGCATAAACTACTATTTTGGACGTTAAAACATATATGAGGAGTTGACAAACACATTCTGAAGAGTAAACTGTAGGGCTAACGTGCATAAAAAGATTGACAAGCACTGTGAACTCAATTGTGCTTGAAATGTAGGTCAGAGCAGACTTTTAAGCTTGCTGTCACTACTGTCATACGTTTAACTACACATTTAATTTAATGAATAAAGTAATGGCGATCTCAGACACCGTCGCTGCAGTAACGTCAGAGCCTCGTTTTACCAGCAACACCGCCCACACACTGGACTTACGAAACTGGCTGTAAGGCTGTAGATTCTAGAAACTCAAGGGCATTTCGATCCTAGCTGCCGTCGCGACTAGCAGCAGAGCTCGCTGCAGCAATATCGGGACTACGTTCAGCAGTCAGCAACCCAGCCTCTACACTCTAGCAGACCGGACTCTAGACAGGCCTCGGGTCCGCAAGGAGGGCATGGCGATCCCCGTCGCCGTCGCTACCGGCAGCAAAGCAAGCTGCCGTAAAGTCAGAGCTACGTTCAGCAGTTTGACCACCAACCCAGCTCCTACACTCTAGCAGACTGAACTCTAGACACTCACCGGGTCCGCAAAAAGGGCATGGCGATCCCCGCTGCCGTCGCTACCAGCAGCAGAGCCAGTTGCAGTAACGTCAGCGCCACATTCAGCAGCTTGACAAGCAGCAGCCGCGGCGGCAGCGCGTGCGCCGCTCCGGCGTCGGGCAGTCCCACACCGCCGCCGCCGCCGCCGCCCGCCGACCACTGCTCCAGTTTGCTTATCTGGGTGAGGAGAGGATCGACTTTCTTATAGGTTCATTTTAACTTCAAATAAAACCGGATAAGTGCGACCTGGTTGCGGTGGTGGAGTGTCGCTGGATGCGGGCGGCAAAAGACCGTGCGGGAGGCCTATGTCCCGCAGTGAGCGTCAAATGGCTGATGTTGATGATGAAGTGCGAGTCGGACTCGCCCACCGAGGGTCCCTTACAAATTTGTAGGTACTTACATATTCAGGAATCGGGTCTCGCAGTTTTTTCCGAGCTGTTCCCGAACTTCAAAGACAATTTTTTAATTTATTTAATAACAAATGTATAGTTTTCAGATTTTTCCCTGTAATTCTAGTATCAAACGATATTACTTGCCAACTTTCATAGCTCTAGGTCAAAGAAAAGTACCCTACAAATTATGATTCCCTTGAGTGTCCAAATGTACGTTTTTTGCGGCATAAACGGCCGTATCTTTTTTTACGTTAACTTTTTTTTTACGTGAAGATTGATTTTTCACATCTTCAAGGGACTTGGATGAGTTTTAATTTCAACTCGATACCTCCACGCGTTCCCGAGATAAAGGGTCTTAACAGACAGACGGACGGACAACAAAGTGAGCCTATAAAAGATCCGTTTTCCTTTTGAAGTACGGAACCCTTTCAAAAAAGGAGGAAATTTTTGGTGTTGTCCACATTTATGGATAGTTTTGCTCGAGATGAATCATCATCATCATCATCATCAGCCATTTGACGCCCACTGCAGGACATAGGCCTCCTTCGTGGTTTTCATAACCATAAGGGGTTTTGCCATAATCACCACGCTTGGCAGGCGGGTTGGCGATCGCAGTATGCGGTTGGAATCTCAGGAAGATGCTGCTGCCCGTCTCCTGGTAATTGATTTCCTTAGTCGCCTTCTACGACATCCACGGAAGGAAATGGAGTGACGCTATTCTTAATCCGGCGCCACACGGAAATGAATTGTAAGTAAAAACTAAAATACCTGTAATGTAATAAAATTTTTACTTACTTTTGTCTGACACAGATCTAGCGCTTCGTGTATGTCGCGTATTCGTTCTTCGCTCTGGTATTGAACTTTCTCTTCCACGTCCGTTAAAGCTTGCTTTAGGTTCTCCACCTGAAATTTTAGGTACAACATTACATACTCATAATTTTATTAGCATACGAAAATAAAAAACTAAACATCGAAACGGGAACTAATTAAATTAATATTTGATCAAATCTTTATGATAAACTGCATTATCAGTTTGGCAAACTAATGAAATTGTGATTTTTCTTGTTTTGTTGAGAATCAATATAAATAAATAAATAGTGTTCAGCGACATCTAGTGTCAAGTGGTCAAAGCATCGTCCTCGCTACGCTACTACGGGAATAAGCGGTCTGTCCGATGTCATTTTCACAGAGTAAAATTAACTACAGGTAAAAATTGTTCGTTTGCCGCTCTCTACTGTTTGTACAGTCGGCAGCACATTAAGCTTTTCATTATAGTTGCAAAGTCGCCCGTAATGTAACTGAATAGAGTGCATGGGTGAAAGGTTGATGTGATCTCGACTGTACCTCCTTTTCGAATCTAAAAAATTGGGATGGTCTTATTTTATTTCATGACCAAGGCTCCGTTTCTGTTAGAACATTATAGTACAATTCGGGCAGTATATTTTTTATTTTGATCTTATTTTATATTTTTTTCTTAAAGCAGAAGTAATTTCTAGAGACTAATTTCATTTTTTCAGCGATTTGTTAAGTTTATTATTATAAATTATTTATTTAAAATATTTGAAAGCGTGACGTCATATTTTTCGAGTGCACACGCCGAAACGTCGCGCAAACTGTCACACTTTGTTTCTGTGATTTGCTGTCACAGACGTTTTTTTCGCAGACAAGGAAATGATATGCATATGACAGTTATGACAGCAAGTCCTTTTTTCAAGTAACGTAGTGTTGCCATATGTTATGTTTATTTTAAAATGTGACGTCATCAGAAGGTCAAATGAAGGTTATTGTTTTTTGGCAAAAATAACGCTCATCTTCCTTAATATTTATCTTAAATATAGAAAATATGGTTACTTAGATGTTAATCTCGAAATGGTTTTTGATTCAGCCCTTAAGAAAAAAAATAGTCTTTGCGAATTGGTCGGGCCACCGGTTTGATACCTGTACACAATGCTTAAAGCAGCAATGAAATCACGTTCATGCAATTGTCATTGTACTACAACGCATGAACAGATTCCAGGCCCGAGGTTCATTGATTGAATATGGTTTAGGTTTACCTCATTCTGATGCAGCTCCGTGAGATCATTAATCTGTTCCTCCAGACGTTCCGTCTTGAATCGCTCCTCCAGCAGTGTCGCAGAGAGGTTCTGAACTTCTTGGGACAGATTCTGAAATGTAGACAATGATGATTTAGGCGGCTTCTTGGATGACCTTGGTAGATCGCCTTACAATAGTTTACGCAAGAGTACGGTCAAGTGGCATGTGAATATAGCAAAAAATATATATATATATTATTTAAGAAAGATTTTCTTTATTCAACGAAAATCATTTTTATTCAGTTATTCGACAAAGTGGAGCCTTATCTATAGCCTGTAGACACGGGTCTACCCCTCCGGAGATTCAGCTCCGGTAGGGACCTACAAGCGATTAATATACAAGAACTCGCGTCTTCCCACGTTTACGTGCTACGTCGCCATGCGCGTCCGCGGGACGCGTATTTCTCGGCTGTGAACTAGGGCTTACGAACAATATGTTATTGTTTAATGTTAAACAATAACACAATTTATTCACTCAAAAACAATCATAAATAAAAAAGAATAAACAAAAAAATAATAATAATTCACCATGGATATCGTCAAGAGATTACATTTTAAAATATAAATTACAATAAATTATAGCATAACATGCAAAGCTAAAAAAGCAAAGCTAAATTTATAGTCACTCCGGGCCGTATCTGACGCAATAATGTCCCCATAACACTGGCTACATTACCACGCCGAACGGCCAGGGAGATCCGTTGCATAAGATATGCCCCAGAGCGACACAGTGTGCTAAACAAACTTTGAGCGAGTCAATCTTCTCAGCCAGCCGCTCGTAATCCTCCCGGCGCTCGCGCAGCTCGTTGAGGATCGGCTTGATCGTGAACGTCGCCTCCGACATGTTGTTCGAGCCCGCCTGCGCCGGATACCTGCAACGGGACGACCACGATAGGCGCGAGACACACAGATGGGACGTGGGGTGAGGGCACGGTAAGATGTATAGAGTCACAGACCACAGTCCTTGCTCTGCGGTCCCTATTGGTCTGTGACTCTACACATCTTACCGCGCCCTGGCCCCACGTCCTATCTGTGTGTCTCGCGCCTCATAGAGAACACTGTACATAAAGAAGAACAATTTACAGATACTTCTTAACCTAAGAGTACAGACGGCGGCCTTGTCACTGAAAGTGATCTCTTCCAGACAACATTTGGATGAACTGCTAGTAACTGGGAAGGAAGCACAGACATCAGGAACTTGTATGTATGTCTCTGATGTAAGTATCGGACACAAGAAACGTCCGGCTCTGACGCGACCCTTTCGAGCATGTTTTCTTTTCACGAGCCTTATTTTTAAAACATCCAATAAATTGACATTATTAGAGAAGAACTGAATTCTTAGCACGATTATTTATTTATTTGAGCTCTCGATATTTCGCCTCCGTTGCAGGCGGTTTGTTTTACAATTATGAAAGTTTTAAGAAAGGGCAAAATTGTATCCACTATCTAAATTAAAAATTTCAAAAATATTAGGCTCAGATAGGTATGCAACTATGAACGCTTTTGAGATGCGTCCATTAAACCATTGTACAATCGTTATCAGAATCTTGTAACCTCGCACAGGATAGCAAATAGACGACGAGGCTATGTGTTATTTTAAACGAGGCCGAAGGCCAAAGTTTTTGAAGCCGAAGGCCGAGCCCCGCGACGCGTGCACGAGAATTTCCAACTCGACGAGCCCTAGAAGTGAAATGTTTCGTGTGCAATAAATAATAATAAAACCACACAACTTCCTAAGCGCAAAGTAGGTCGTCATCGTTTCATTCAAGCTGCTACGTCTTATCGCCTGCACGCAAATCGATAAAGACTAGTCAAGATTGTTTGCAAGATCGAATGGGATATTGCTGTTTAGTTTGCTGCTTAGTTGCCCCAGCAATATTAAGAACAAGGATATAATATTATTCAAACGTAGGAACTGTAGGCCCAGTTGGGGAGCCCCCAGCCAAGCACATCAGAGAGCGAAGCTCAGACCAGCCCGGGGATTATCGCGCGTTATGGGTCCATGGGTTAAAACACAAAACATCATAAGGCCAATTAATTGTACTGTATTTTATTAGAAGGCGGCGGTAGCCTAGTGGGTAGAACATCGGACTCGGAAGCGAGAGACCTAGGTTCGATCCCCAGTGCGGGCATGTACCTATGACTTGGTATTCTAAGTTATGTACATTTGTGAAGTTATAATAGCAATACCACTCGCTAACTGTGAAGGAAAACATCGTGAGGAAACCTGAGTGTCTGAGCTATTCACATACCTCGGCGCTTGAAATCGCCAATCCGCGGTGGGCACGCGTGGTGTTTAAGCTCATACTCTCTCCCTGAGAGAAGGCCTGTGCCCTACAGTGGGACGTATATAGGCTGATTATGCTAATATCATTCTATTGAACACCTGTGTGTATGTATTAGACTCTAGGGCCTCGTGTACAATACAGAACATTCTATCCGTCTATCTAGGATACTCACGGGCCTCCCTCGCTGGTGACCGAGGAGCTGGGGGACGCCTCGGGGGAGAACTTGGGCGCGGGGGAGGTGGCGGCGCGCGGGAGAGTGGAGCCCCGGGGCGCGGTCGCCTCGCCCGCCTCGGACGCCCGGGAGCCTTCCGACGAGGCGTTCGCTGCAACGTTGTAGACACACTCAATACGCTTTGCGGGGGATTGGGCGGGTTTTGATGCGTATACGGAAAGTTTGAGGGCTTGTTCTATTCATCAATCTATAATATTTAAAAGTTATCAGGGTGTACAATTTTATAAAGTACGGCGATGTGGGGGGTGCGACAATGTAAACTAAAATAGACCTTAAATACCTTTAAGGTTAGATTTTACAATAGTAACGCAAGAAAACCCCGTCCACGTGCAGCCGACGAGCACGACACAACAACGAGTTTTTTTACTTGTATTGTAAGTCTCTAACTTGGTAAGTATTTAAGGATTATTTTAGATTGATTCGGGCCGCCCGCACATCGCCGGTCCATTGTAACGTGGTTACACACCGTAGTAACCTTTAGACACACTCAATAAAAAAAAATAAAAAAAAAATAAAAAAAAAATAAAAAAAAAATGTAAGCTTCGTGGGGAGTTGGGTGAGTTTGGACACGTAGAGGGGAAATTCAGGTGGGTTCGGAAGTTTAGAGGCTTGCTTTATTAACTATCATTCCGTTTATTTTTTTATTATGGGACCAGCTCTGGGATATTAAAAACGTTGTTAGCGTTGTTTCCATGGTTTTTTTTTTAAACAAATATCATATTTAGGAATTTATAGTAAGGATATGATTTGAACAGCAGATATTTTAGCCGGTTGATTTTATAATAAGCACTATTAGATTGTCGAGTTGTTAACAACCCAGTTGTAAGGATTTTACTCTCAGTTTATAACCTAACCGACAGAAAATTACGAAAATGTCTTCTAAAAGATTTTATCACCAACCAATGGCAATTAAATACCTTTTATTTATTTATATATCTATCGATATATAATTACGAAAATAATTCAGATTTCGTTGTTTTTTACTTAAGTCGAGTTCGTCCCGTTGTTAAGTCACAGCTAAGCGCAGCAAGCGTCAAAGAATTTGAATTTATGAAACCAATTTTAAAATACTTATTACACCACCAATATGCCAATTACATTGCTTCCATTACAAGTCAAGAAACAGCAGAATTCCCGTAGGAATATGTAAGTACTCCACTTGGTTTAAAGCATTCGTAGACACGTTAGAGCTAACATCATACGGTTGAAGATTGTTCAGAATTTTTCTACCTTTCGATTTCTATCAATATAGTTCTATCAATTTATCTCTAAACCATATGATGCTAATTTCTACGAGCACACAAGGCAGCGTGTATTTACCTCTCAGTTCCGTGTGTTGCGGTGCTAGCGTGCAAGAACGAGACAACAAGATAAGCCAACGTAAAACAATGCCAAGTCACTTGGGACTTTATTGCTAGGTGTTAAAGCGCAATTTTGGGTAGTTTTCTTAGCAAAAGCTTCAGTTTCCGGTGTCGAGTGAAGCATAGAGGGCAAGCTTGTAAGAAGTATGTAAAGTATCTACATATCAAAATTGAGGTGAGTAATGCATGTAAGTAAGTAGGTGTAAAACAGGTATAGGTTGAACTACATGCTAAATTGTGAAGTGAGATCAAATGCATAGAGAATGTACAGTTCAGTCGGCGTAACTTGATACTAAAAGGTGACCCAGAGATCACTAGCGCCTCGGATGGGACAAGTGAGTTTTTGGCAAAAAGTAAACATCAGTAATACATCATAAATATCAATAGGCTAGGGTAAAAACACCCTTTTAGCAAAAAAATACAGTCTTATTTTTTTAAATACGATTATTAAAACCTACGTTCTTGGTCCTAGGTTCTAAAAGTAGCTATCACATTTATGATGTTCGCTTTTTCCAAAAACTTATTTTTAGTAGGTTTTTTTCCATTGGTATCTAGTTAACTCTGGGTAGCCCATACAAAATTAAGAATTCCATAATCTGATTCAGTGCCCATACTAAAATGATTACTTTTGAAGTCCAGTCTTTGTAACCTCTCGGGGCATTCAAATAGGGTAAAAATGTATCCCATCCATAGAATCAAGCTCGGCAGCTTGAGCAGCCGAATAAAATACCGTAGTCTTACTCATCCCAATTCATACCACGAAGCAACAATTCTATTGTAAATGTAACATGTGACTTACAGCTTATCTCGAGAAACAATATTCATGTATGTTAATATTTAACCTGAATGAGACTACGGTAGAAAGTTACACTCAAAAGTAAGAGAACGTAAAATAGCCAAACAGCAGAATACATTACTTTTTTTCCGGCATTTTCTACAGTTTTTGAAGAACATTTACGCCTATTTCACCTTCATATTGTCACACAACTCAGTGAAACACTAACTATTACATCTTTGTTGCTATCATCGCAACACTTGACTACTTAATGAGTCACTAGGATAAACAGCACAGAATCCACAGCGAGTTTCCATTGACAACCATATCCATAAGGCATTATTTTAGCTTTCATTACTAGAAAACTATTCTTCGGAAACTACGTCACTAAGGTTGAATTTTCCTTGCGCGGAACCTTGAGGTAAATATAACAACTAACGTACTGAAGTCGAACCTCGTAATAGTGACATTGAAAAGTCTTATCATTATCGATGTGACTAATCTAGGCGCAGAGAGTGCGCCAGGCCAAGTTATCGGCAGACCCGCACTTCTTCGACCCTCCTATATATACGTCTAGTTCTGTAACGATTTGATGTCTACTGTAAAGTTACAAGAACTTTGTAAATAAATAAATGTCACATGACTAAAAATTGGCGGAGATTAAACATTGTCCTTAATTTCATGCATCCAGCAAGTATACGGAAAATGCGCTTTGAAAATTACCTGTAAATTTATGCATCATACTTGGCAAGTTTGCATTTATAAATTTATTCAACAACCTTAAAAAACTTTTCGAAATTGGTCCGTAAAATTTAAAGCCACACCATATTTTTTCGTGTTTATGAAAATACTGCAAATCCTGTGCAGGCAAGGAACTGGGCAGAGTTTCTATATATCATGTTTTATAGGAGAAGAAGTTTCCACGGTTTTTTACATTTATATTTTGGTGCGATGTTATCTAATGTTCGTCGGATTATCTAGTCATACGCTAGTTTGATTGTATATCTTATATTGGGAAAAGTATAATACATCCGTTTATTTTTACCCCACTCCAAAAACAAAGGAGTCGTCTGTATATAATTACTAGCTGTCTCGGAAAATGATGTTCTGCCATATTAATTAGCCTGCGCCCTATTCTCAGATCTACCAAATATAGACAAAAAAATTCATAAAAATCTGTGAAGCCGTTTCGGAGGAGTTCGATAACAAACACTGTGACACGAGATTTTTATATATTAGTAGATGTATCTTTGTGAGAGAGTAAAGGCCAAACGTCTGGACTGGACCGATTTTGATAGGTTTGATAGCACGATGCCCACTATCGTACTTTGTTACTTTTATATCATTTCCATTCAATCGGTAGCACAATGACAACCTTTGTAAATCTTCATACATTAGATCGCACCATGCCCACTTTAATAATTATAAAAAGTTTTCGTTTTTTTGTTCTTGACTGTACAAATCGGTGGCAATCCACGCATTTAAAGTATTGCACACTATAAAAGTGAGTATCGTGCGACAAAACAAATCTTTTATACCAATAGGCTTTGTGCGATCTCACTCACTTATGAAGATTGTATTGTGTAGTTGGCATTGTGCTACTGATTGCATTAAAAATAATAAAAGTGACAATGTGCTATAGTGGGCATCGTGCTATCAAACCTTTTGATATATGCACGTATCACTGACAAGACGTCACGATGGTGGATGTCAGCTGTCAAATTGTGAATAAAATGTCACCAAAAAACTTGGTTCAATTAATCCAACTAACGGCCAAAAAATTCTAGACAGGTGAACAGTTGCTTTACTATTTCTATAATTAATAAAACTTACGCTACTCCGTTCGTGTCGAATTCGACTAGAAAATATCCTATGTCTTAGTAAAAAAACCGGTACTTGTTCTATCAATTTAAGAGCAGTTGCTTGACAACAAACAAAGTTTCAGACTTGCTTTAAGGTGTTTGTTTAAAGATGTACTAAAGGGATTTTGCCCCTAGGTATAAAGGATTATCTATCAATTTTGCAGCTACGATGTATAATGGCTATTACTTCAACAAATAACAATACATGTATATCATATCAAAATAGTCTACATAAAATAAAATGAATAAAATAGATTCTACGGTGATTTACTTACTTATGCGAAAGGTAATATACATTAAACAGATAGCAGAAAATGAGTAAGAAAGAACTAGTGATTGGACGACATAAACTTGTTATGGTTTGGGTGTACTATCTTAATTAGGTACTTATTATTTACTTACAAGGACCCGTATTGTCTGTTAGACATGTCGTGAATCAAAAACAATCAGCAACAAGCGTTAATACATAATAATAAAATATATTTCTACATCGACACATAATACGGCAACTTAAATTATAGATTTATTTATTTCCGTTGAAATAGCATGTTTAAGACAAGCTGTCTTTTTTTTTTCAATTTGTTTGATAAACATAGTGAGATATTGATTTGTACGTATTTTTAAACATGGACTATTCAACTATTCTATGAAATGTATTTAGGTATGTTATTATGTAAGTTTATTATTATAAATTCTATTTCTCCCTCGGCAATCTTTCCAATATAAGGGTGCCTGTAAGAAAGTGCTATTAGCAATAAGGCCGCCAATTGTGATTTGTCTTTTGTAACTGTTGTCTCTGTGTCTGTTTTCTGATAAGTTCAATAAAGAATATGCTTATGTTATGTATTTTATTATGTCATGACAAAGGCACACAAAACACATATTGGTAAGTTGCAGAGACATAGTTATGTGCCATGAATTTGTGTACAGGGCGAAAAAAGGGGGGGGGGGGGGGTTTACTCGTCAATACAAACAGCTTTTGCTAAGGGGTAAACTTGGAAATCGTAAAAAAATATCAGCTGTTCATACTAAACTAACTATTTGCGGCATTAAAATAATAGTACTTCCCACACAACACAATCACTTGTCCTGGTCCGAAACTATGATACCCTGTGCTCTGGTAACCAGGCAAGACAAGTACATCACAAACATGGAAATACACCCAGACTGAGGCCATTTGCACAAATGTACGGCGGCCCCCCAGTGGGAATCGAACCCACGACCTCCGGCATGGTAATCAGACGTGATACCGCTAGAACAACAAGGCAGTGAAATCTATGGAACAGCTGCAATTTCTTTTCGCGATTTCGAAGTTGACGAGTAGAAACTCCCATTTTTGGATGTGTACGGGGATTCTGTTTCACCCTGTATATTTGCTAGAGCGTCAGTATCATAGAAAATACAGACCATTCAGCTGCCCGTTGTTACGGCTGCTGTCTCGCTCACACAATCTATCATTTTTAGTGATTTTAATAAAATGAGTATACTTTAGATAAATGTAATCTGAGGGTTTGATAGGTACTAAAATTACGGACATTTTAAACACTATTTTGTTTCCCTATACATAGTTTCTGATGAAGAAAAGTGGTTTACAAAATTATGAATTGTAGTATCAAACTTTCTCAATCAAAAACTAGGCGCAGGATAAGAGACATATTATGTCTTGAATGTGCGTAATTTTATTATCTATCAAACCCTTAGACCACATCTATCAAAGGTATACATTTTTTACATTAATTAGTCATGTTAGATTGTGCGAGCGAGATAGATTGCCAGGCGTAACCCTAACTACTGACACAAATTAGCTGTAGAGCGCAGCAGAGATCAGTCAGCGGAAATGTTGTCGACCAACACCAATCGTTTCTATAGCGTGTCCTCTCTCCGCGAGAGAAGATGGGTTTAATCACTCAGCTGGAGCTCTATTTTTGAATCACTCGTATCGCGTCGAGCGCTCGATTTCTACTGATTTTCGTTCGACATCTGAAATTCCGTATTTTTTAATCACTCGAACTGCAACGAATGGTCCTTACCACTCGTCTCGCATGGCGATCGGTAGATTAATTGTCAAAAAACGATTTCGACATTTCGTTAGAACACAAACCAAAATGACAGTAGTAGTGTTTTGTTTGTATCAAAAGACAAAGATTTTTTATTTAAACAGCCAATAAAACAGTGTTTTACGTTCCGTTTCTGTTACGGTAGTTTCCGGTTTTTTTAATTTCTGCGTGGAATGGATAAAATACAATACTTCAAATTGTACTGGCAACACTTCAGGCGAACGATTCAAAAATACGGAAAAGCGACATCATGCGACTTAGAAGACGAGTGTGACTTAAGTCGCATTCGACGATACAATTTCATACGAGTGATTCAAAAATAGAGCTCCTGAGCAGTTTTGTGGGCGTATACGAAACCATTGTAGGCTTTAGACTGTTCCCTAACCTTTTAACGACAAAGGACCAATTTGAACGTTTTATTTTTAACAAGGACCACAAAGTGTGATTTGCACACAACAACAAAAATTGTGAAAGCTATTTTTAATATCATCATCAGCAATTTGACGCCCACTGCAGGACATAGGCCTCCCTCGTGGTTTTCATAACCATGAGGGGTTTTGCCATAGTCGCCACGCTTGGCAGGCGGGTTGGCGGTCGCAGGATGCGGTTGGAATCTCAGGAAGACGCTGCTGCCCGTCTCCTGGTAATTGATTTCCTTAGTCGCCTTCTACGACATCCACGGAAGGAAATGGAAATGGATTTTTAATATATTTTAATTCAATTCTTACACTAACATGTAAGCCGGCAAGTATGTGTTGAGCCCATCTTGTACAACGCACATGGCTTTCAAAACCTCCATTTATTGGCAACTAGTTTGCGCTACAAGACCTTTTCGCAGTCTACTCCCAATGCTCTTACGGGCCAGAGGTTGGGAACCACTGCTTTAGAACGTAATAGAATATATTACATGGTAATGTGACACAGGGTAACAGAGGGAACTGACCAGCCGGCTGAGAAATTTCGTCGGTAGATAAGAAAAATTCTTACGTTTTAAAATGTAGGATCATCATAATCAGCTATTTGACGACCACTGCAGGACACAAGCCTCCCTCATGGTTTTCATAATCATGAGGGATTTGCCATAATCGCCACGCCTGGCAGGCGGGTTGGCGATCGCAGTATGCAGTTGGAATCTCACGAAGACGCCGCTGCCCGTCTCCTGGTAATTTATTTCCTTAGTCGCCTTCTACGACATCCACGGAAGGAAATGGAGTGACGTTATTCTTAATCCGGCGTCACACGGAAGGGTACTAGGATATTTATGATTTAATGATTTGTCTATCTATTTATAGATGGCAATAGTGTAACAGAGAGTGACAGAGGGTACAGACCGGCCAGCTGAGATATATTGTCGGCGGATCCGAAGCGGCTGGAGCGACTAAACAGGTGTGCGAACTCCCGCGGCGCCGCCATCACCGACCCGCCCAGCCCGGTGATGCCGTCTCGGATGTTCCCGCCGACGTTTCTGGAACAATACAGGATAGGCAGAAATTTCTTTTGAAATAAGCCCGCCTTTTTACAACTGTGCTTTCTACAACCTTTTTACAAATTTTGTGCAATAAAGCGTAACAAAAAGAAATAGTAGAGAAATACAGGATATCATCATCATCAGCCACTTGACGCCCACTGCAGGGCATAGGCCTCCTTCGTGGTTTTCATAACCGTGAGATGTTTCGCCATAATCGCCACGCTTGGCAGGCGGGTTGGCGATCGCAGTATGCGGTTGTAATCTCAGGAAGACGCTGCTGTCCGTCTCCTGGTAATTGATTTCCTTAGTCAAATTCTACGACATCCACGGAAGGAAATGGAGTGACACTATTCTTAATCCGGTGCCAAACGGAAACAGGATATAATTAACGACAATCGTCGTACCATACCAGATAGAAGTTTTTTTTACTCCCATTAATTTTGGGTCAAAATTAAGGTGCCTGACAATAGCTATCGAATACTGTAGTTTGTTTTTTAAAAGCGCACTTTTCAAAAATATCTCGACACAAACTCGAATCTATCAGAACCATTAGTTGCCAGCCATAGCGGTGCGTGCATGCCGCGGGTCCGCGGGTCATTGTTCTGGTAGACGGAGAGGCGGTACTAATCGTTCGCGCATTTTTTTAACCAAAATGTCGCAACTCGACACAACATTTCTCAAATATTTTTTTTTAATTAATCGTCTAAACACAAACACACACACACACACACACACACACACACACACACACACGCACACGCACACGCACACGCATACACTTCTAAACCTAATAATAATTTGCGTTTGCACTCTTTTAATAACAATCACTCCCGCACATGACCACTCAATCGATCGCTCTACGTTAGTGCAGTTCGTATAAAAAGCAGCCAACTCACTTCAACCCCTGCCCCATGTCCCGTAAAACCTCCCGCGGCTGCCGG
This sequence comes from Yponomeuta malinellus, assembly GCA_947308005.1. Classification (NCBI taxonomy): domain Eukaryota; kingdom Metazoa; phylum Arthropoda; class Insecta; order Lepidoptera; family Yponomeutidae; genus Yponomeuta; species Yponomeuta malinellus. The sequence continues at coordinate 6,130,742 of OX371019.1, forward strand.
TGCGCCTGCCCGCTCGTGCCGTGTTGCTGCAACAACATAACGTTCTAACATTAGCGTAGGAAGGGTCAGCAGCGCGCGCGGACCTGAAAACGGGGGCGAGACGGTCGCTTCGCTCAGAAGACTTGGGGGCAAGCGGTGTAAATGCGGATTATGGTTTTCATGGAAGTGTTTACTACACCTAGCTGTGGATACAAATATAAGGCAAATACTTTGAGATGAGGATAGGCAATGGCGGCTTGTGATGTGATTGACTCGTTGGTGGATATAGCTTAGTGTGTACTTAGTTGCAACAGTTTTTAATAACTTAAAAAATAATTTTTTTGCTTTTTTTGGGGTTCCGTACGCAAAGGCTGTGGCCAGACAGCTGTACCTTTACTCTGTGTCTTGTTAGTAGTACTTTTCCCGCCACTGTGTGGTTCATAGTCCGCGCCATTGTGCTAATTAATAAAATATGCGCTCGAACTAAATCTTCATGGATTCTGCCACATGTATTTCTGGAGTCGTCGTGAACTAGGCTTCATTTGTGTATAAATCAGTAAAGCAGCATTGTCTACTGCCACAGCCCCTACTGCCTGACGAAACGCAGCCCGACTAAAACACCAGGGACTAATCTCGCAGTCCTTGATCCGTTTGTTGTAGCCTTCCAGTTTTTTCTGCAGCTGAGCGATGCGTCGAAGGCTCTTCTTGTTCTCATTTTATTTGGTGTTCCTAACAGGCAGACGCCATCTTGCACTCTGACGCTCGAAATCAAAATGGCGGACAGTACAGTGTTCGGATACAGACAATTGGCCGTGCAACATTTTTTAATATGAACGGAAATCTCAAAACCATTTCGAGAATTTTGCTTTCCGTACAATTTCTATTTATCAGATTTGCAAATAAGTCTATATTTTTTAAGATATTCAATAAAAAGCTTTGACCTTAAATGACTTACAAAACGACGTCAGCAAAGGCAGTTTGAGTATTAATCCTTTGCCTTACAAAAAAGAAAAACGAAATGTCAACATGTTGAAGTGTATTAAATAATGTGAGGTTAGCCCACAGAATACATGGTTAGCCGACCAAATCAACTGACGTTAATGACATTTGTTTTTTTTATGTAGGCAAAGACTATCTCTTTCATCATGCTCTGATGACGTCACACACCACAACATTTTAGAAAAATATTAAAAATAGAAATAATTAAGAAAATTCAAAAATGATGAAATTAGTATCTTAAAATGGCCCATATTTTTGAAATAAATTATAAAAAAACGTATATAAAAAATAAGTAACATGGCCAATTAGCCAAGGACGACGAGTACTCCGTCGTTACGAGTAAAACTGTGAATAGTGTGTATTTCTGGAGTCGTCATGAACTGTATGAGTATAAATTAGCAAAGCAGCACGATCCCCTGCCGTCTGAGCGAAACGCAGCCCGACCAAAACACCCGGGACTAACCTCCCAGTTCTTGATCCGTTTGTTGTAGCCCTCCAGTTTTTTCTGCAGCTGAGCGATGCACAGAGCGCTCTTCTGGTTTTTCTTCTCGAACACCGCCTTGATGCGCTGGAGTTGCTGCTTGTCCGCGTTGGCGGCCAGTTTCAGGTATTCGTTTACGTTGTCTGTGGTCAGAACCAGAAATAAGTAGAATGATTAAGGATGGAATGATTGTTGGCATCCCCAACAGATCAGTTTGATATAGTAACATTTTTTGTATGCCGTCTTTCTCTTCTACCACGTACGACGCCATTTAACGCGTACCTTGTGCCCCGCAATAAAATATTATAATATTCTACGCAACAAGGTGTTTTCACTCAAGACCAGCGCTGCTCCGCGTCCACAATAAGGCCAACCCCCTTCAATGATAATAATTACCGAATGCTAGGCGCAACTGCAGACGCCTGGCATAACATAGCCGGCTAACATAGTAACATAGTACATTGACATTCAGCAAACAGAATGTAAATTCTTTACGTTGAAATAAATTATTGATTTCTGATTATAACCTGGGGTTTACCTAGATAATAAAATTACTGTTTTATAATATATTTTTGTTTTTCTACACTCAGTTTTTGTAACACAGAATTATGCATCTCTAGCATTCCTCTAGTTCGCACATAATTAATTGTTGTAAAAAAAATATGCTTTTGACAAATAGACCACATTCGTCATAAGTAAAAATTTTGTTTATAAGGGTGTTGGGGCATTAGATAATAAAGGTAAAGACGTTTTAGACATATTGTAAATTTTATATTCATTAATTATTGATAAAGAAAATCTACATTTTCAGTATTTTTTTTATTACAGATTTTCAAGGGTGTCGCTGCAGCATAATAGCCTACGTAGTATACGTTACAGTATGTACAGTACGATATGGGCTTAATCTGCATGCGTGCCCACCGCGGATTAATAATTTCAACCACTAACCTATGTGAACACATCGGACACTTTGGTTACCTCACTATGTTTTCTTTCGCGAGTGATATTGATCATCAGGCAGTCGGGTTCCCTCACGATGTTTGCCTTTACGGTCAGCGAGTGGTATTGCTACTACCAATTCACAAATAACTGCCGCTACATGCCGTGATCTGAAACCACAATCTTTCAAATGTGATGCTTGCAGGGTGCCGCTGTAACGATAGAAAAACGTTTTATACTCACCATCTCTTATTGTCTGCTCCAGTCGAATCAGGTCCTTTGTGCGTGTAATTTTGTTGTTGAGATGCGCGATCGCCTGCACCGCCTTCGCTGACGTCACGTTCGCAGAGTCCGTGTCATCTGGAGAGATTTGTTGATTTTTTTTATTATTATTTTATTGGGCGTCAAATGGCTGATGATGATGGATCGCATAAAAATATATTCACACCGCGGTATGTGACGCTCGCGGGGTAACTCCTGGCACTGACTGAAAATCAGCGCTGAAGGCTTGACCCTCAGCATACTGCTGAGTCAGTTGCCATTTATAGCAGCAGTGACACGCCGTGACCTTTCGTTTTCCTTTCTTTTTTATAAAATTTATATTGAAATATTTTCTTGGTTGTTTTTTTTTTTTTTTTGTTATTGTGGCGTGTGCACTGTTTTTATAAAAAATGTTTTTCTTCTTCATATTTTATATATTGATTTAAAATAAAATGCGTATCATTTTATGTCAATGTATAAAATGCGTAGTGCTTACGAAAGTTTAAGTTGTAAAATAAAAATACAGTTCACAAGGCCAATGACAAACATGCACAACTAGGCAGTCCATAATTTGTAAAAATATAACACGGTGATGTTCAGCAATATACATAGATAAGTAAATAAATCTTATTATAATTCCACAAATTTCATTCGTATGTAAAAAAAAACATTGAATAAGTGATCACTGCATCAGAATGTACTAATTGACATGATTTGTTAATAAAAAGACACGATCTGTTGATAATTTGACATGATTTGTTGATGAATTGACATGATCTGTTAATGAATTGACATGATTTTTGTAAACTGCGTAACATAAACATAAATTGTAAACACGAATCTAAAGCTCTGTGAATCTTAAGTAATCGTTCAGGATCTAAATATGTGTGAGCGAAACGCACCTTGGTTTGAATAGTCCAAGTCTTGACCTGAAATCGTACAACAAAATCAGATTAGATATAAAATCGCTTTTAATAATAATAACTTTCACACGAAACAATCTCTTGACTCGTTCCCAAACTAGGATACGCTGTGCTATGGTAACCAGGCAAGGACGTCACAAACATGAAAATACACCCAGACTGAGGCCATTTCTACAAAAAAAAAAATATTTATTGAACAACCAAAAACGCAGTTTTTATAATTTAATACGTAATCTCAAGGTTACACTTTGTAAGAGGCAACAACGAAAACATAAGCAGCTATGCCTGAGCTAGGTTCTAGACCTGGCCTAATATGGCCCTCATGTCAAAAATCAAGTAGAAACAATAGATACGTACAGTCCACAGCACATGCCCTTTAATCAGTTACGTCAAGGACGAATTTGCAATAAAAATCTAAAGTTTGACCCGCTGTCGAATATATTTTTGCAGGTAAGCTGTTAACCACTCGTCTGCCGCGACACAGATCTGTGTCCAACTTAGTATGGGCCACCTATACGTTGCGTTCCGCGAGGGCAGTTGAGGAGTTAATCTTACTTCTATAGGCAGGGGATCCATATTCATCAGCTGACGACAGGGCGTAGGAGACGTTGGGACTGTAGACCGGGCCGCTGTAATCAGACCCAGCTATCAGGCCTGATAGCATCTTCTTCTGTGGTGAGTCTTCAAGGCTAAAAAATAGAAAATAGGAACTTAAGTCTTTTCTTACGCGGAGCGTGCTGTCTCGCTCGCACAATTTTACATTTTTAATTATTGTAATAAAGTGGGCTTTTGGTAAACGCGGTCTGAGGGTTTGATGCATAATTAAATTACGGACATTTCAAGTATATTTTTATTTTCCTATACGTAGTTTTTTAATATAGAAAAGTGGTTTTGAAAATTATTAATTACGGAATCAAATTTTCTCAATCAAAAACTGGATGCATTGAATGTCCGCAATTTTATTATCTATCAAACACTCAAACCACATTTTATCAAAAGTATACTCATTTTATTACAATCACTAAAAATGTTAAATCGTGCGAGCGAGACAGCATGATCGACGTAAATGAAAAAAATTCATATTTCTATTATTCATATTATTATTATTATTATTATTGGCACCTTATTACACCCTGTATGGTGACTCACTCTCTACAAGGAGACTTTGAATTTTTTCGCCGTATATGAAGGGGACATTCGAAAACATGACTTAGAAACATATTAAAGTTAAAGTTTTTTTGGCCCAACATGTTGGCCCAACACCTTGGCCCTATGTGTACAGCGGGCTTTATACCATTCCTGATAAATCATTAATAATACTGTTTATCACAACGAACTGAACATTCCCTCAAAATACGGTGAACGAATTCAAAGTCACTCTGTAGAATTGCTGGAGCTGTTCATAGACAGCGGGGCTGGTATCCAGGTCTCTCGAGTGCGACTTGGCGTGGTGTTTGACATATGTAAGGACTTTATCATTATTACACCATATATACACGCTGAAATCTGGGTGGTTTGAAAGCCGCGGTTATGTAATTAGTAATTAAAAATGGCGTCTCAATTGGCGAACAATTAGGACCGCCCCTTCGTCTATCAGAACAATACCCTGCTGTCCACGACGCGCACAAATGGTTCTTACAGATTCGAGTTGGTGTAGAGATATTTTTTTAGTTTCTTTAAAAAATTAAAAATCTAGCGTATTCGACAGCTATTGTTCAAGCAGGTTCATTTGGCTATGGCACTCAAACCACCCAAAGTCGATGGTATAGTCACTCACTCCCTGGAGTTGGTGGAGGTGTTGGCGGACAGTGGGCTGATGCCCAGGTCTCTCGAGTGAGACTTGGAGTGATGTTTGACATGCTCGCCGTGTCGCGATGACGACGAGGACGAAGGCTCCTGGAATGACAGAAAAAGGCCAAGTTATAGTTTCAGCTTTCAGTCAGGTTGTGAAATCATTTAAAAGTTATTTTTGTTTTATTTTTAAAGTAGGTAATATACATTTTTTCTTATAGTTATTTAACAACTTTCGGAAACCTATTCCGTTAGCGGTCATCGATCCATAATTGTAGGGTCGGCTGACATAAAGCACATAAGCCCAAAATACAAGGATGTGAAAAAACATTTTATAAAATTACTCTACAACATTTTTAGTATCTTATATACATCAATGGAGAACTTTCATGCAGCAATTACATGAAGAAACATGTTTTTCATTACTCATACTCGGGAAAGAGGTTTGAAGTTGCTTGAGGAGCTGGTTGAAAGTAATACTTTTCAGCCCTAGGGAGAATCGTTTTTAACTGACAGCTGCTCTGTCAAATTATACAAAAAAAACTAGTTCTATTTTCAAATTTCTGTTGAACCATGTTCCATCTTTCTATACAGCCACTCAATTACAGCGCGATGTAAAACTGAAATAACATGAAGTTAAGTATTAATTAAAGAATATATTTTTTTAAATGACTTTATTATAATTTACTTTCAAGTATTTAAAATAAAATAGATTTGGCCAAAATTATTTACCATTTTTTCAATGATAAAATTGAAAAATAATTGCTAAATAGCTGGCCGGTCACAGAAAAAAAAATAGGCGGTAAAACGGCAATCCGATCTTCATTTGTTTCTTCGAGTTCGCATAGTTATAATCAATTGTTTCTTAATCCTGATTTCATTTTATTAGATCACAAAAAAAATATTTTCACATCTGGCAATTCGTTTACACTTTTTGATAAGTCATATATCTAGTTGGTCAATTCAAAACACTCTATAGGCTGCAACAAAATACCCATAGAAGGCGCCCACTCGTCAACACGAATTTGAAATCGATAAATCAGATTCAAATATTTAGATGCTTGAAACGATTATCAAAGCCGTGGGCAGGCGCGACGAATACTGCTGAAAGTAGGAATTTATCCGAGCAAAGAATAGATGTGGTTTTTTGAGCGCATTTTTAATTTTTTTAGTTATTTTAATCGAAACACAGAAGTACTAAAGAATTAAACTGAATGACTTAATTATTTAAAAAATACATGGCTGTACCACCAGCACCGTTAATCACAGTTTAGACTAATTAACAAAACAAAACAGGGTACTTAATATTTGATTATTGTGCCTTTTAGAAAGCCTGCATGCTTCGTACAGAAAGTGAAACTGTATTTAAAAAAAAAATATCTAGACTTTAAAAAACCGCTTAACTGTACCCGTGGTGCGACTTAAGAGTGCTTGGTGTCGTTGTTTCTTCAGACGGATAAGCGAGTGCGTTGCTGTTTACTCGAGCTTATTTAACGTAGCCAAGAGCCATTTCAATTTCCGCCTCGTTAATCTTAAAAAGAAGGCAACAAAACTCACACTGACTACGTGATGTACCGAGGAAGGCGACTGTACACGCGACCTGATCACAGTGTCATCCGTTACGACGGCCGGGTCGCGCGCCAGCTCCGCCGCTGGACTCTGGAAACAAAACGATAATAAAAACTTAGACCTTTGCATCTACTTAGCGAGATGATTTATACAGCGTCCAGTGGCACTTTCACTCACACTAGATGGGTTAAGGGACAACTCGGACGCTGTAGTGCCTGAGACATTGTATTTTAGATGGAGTAGGCTTGTCCAGTACCTATACCATCCTGACAGCTTAGTCGGCCTAGCCCACAGGAAAGACAAGTCAATACGCGCGGAGCCAACCAAGCCGCGGGTTTCCTCACGATGTTTTCCTTCACAGTTAGCTTGTGAAGATAAACAGGTGGGTTTATTGCCGAATTTAAATATTTTCGATATACATACTTTATCATTATTATTTATGTTGCGACATACCGCGCACTGGGACGCTTCTGAGATGTTTTATAGGTACTGGCTGAAGACCAGCGCTGAGGAATCACACCGTCAGCAAAATGCTGGTGCCTTTTGCAGCAACAGAAACACGCCGCGCAAAACTGTATAAATTGTATTTATGTATAATCCGCGTAGACCTTTTTGGCGGTGGAGCGAAGTTCGTGAATTCCTGCGCAATGAATGATTGTAGGTGTCCAAGGGGAGCTGCGCGGCGGGTCACTAGGGATGCACCAATGTTGAAAATATCTTATCACACGTCACACTCTTCGTAGAGTGCTTGCAGAGATAGAGCATTGAAAGCAACGAAAGTACACTGATAAAATTGAAGCGAGAGATATTTATTCAGCTGGACCCTGTACTTCTATGGAAGTCGTAGAACCTCTACCATGCCTTGCATTTAAATTAGTTTTACTATATGACATAGGTAAGTACTGTATCAATTTGTAAGCTCCTCTACATGGTAATAAGTCTTGTTTGCCCGATTTGAAAATAACAATACGAGTACCACATTATTTCCTACTTCGATTTTACTATAGTCATGGCAACCTATAAAATAATCAATTTTCTTTTGGATGTTTAATAAACCAAACGAAATCGAGTAAACATTATTCATTAATTAACGTGTAAACACCCTACATACATATAATGTCGTCGGACATTAGTCGGAACTTATTAATCTATCGATTAAACCTTTTCTACTTAGCACATCACTACGCATCACACTACGTCAATTACTCACACATACACTGTAAAGACAATAAGCGATGCGCAAACGACCGGTGACTATGTTCACTTTACTGCCAAAAAAGATCTGTCCGGACTATAAGTGTACCTTTTTTTTGTTATTTGTAAGGTTTCCGTTAATTTTGTTTCGTATTTGTTTAGTGTTTTGTGTGTGTGACTGTTGGTGCAATGTTTCTCTTTCTTTTTAAATAACACAGCGTATATACGTCCCACTGTTTGGCACAGGGCCTTATCTCAGGAGTGAGAGTATGTGGTTAGTCACCACGGGTGTCCACCGCGGGATACGCTTGCTGTTGTATTAAAGAAATCTCCAAAACGTTAATCCAAAGACAAACTGTCATAGTTACCTGACTCCGGCTGGATCCCTTACTGTGACCATGCATGACGTGTAGGGTGTCCATCTTCACCACATGTGCCGGGACAGTTTCACATGGGTTGCCGGCTACTGGTGGGGTTCGCTCGTTGTACTGGATCTGGTGTCACTTGGTACGCTCGCCATTTCAGTTCTGGTGGTTTCTGGAAGTAAAGAACACTGTTTTTGTAACGGGATACCCGGAAATTCAATTATTTTTGCAACAGTCATTAGCGTTGGTCTAGATGGGGAGCCAGATGGGCCGTAGTTTTTCAGTCACTCCCTCTGGTGTTAGGTGTACCCCCCGAAAATAACCCTATATACGCCAACAGGAATAATATGTTCTACTATAAAATGGGCAAAGTAAACCCACAACAGAAAATTTCTTTAATATGGCGCTTCAGATATAGGTACAACGTGTTATTAGCAAAACGCAAAAAAACAGTTTTTTTTACTATAATTTAATTCACTTCCAACAAGCAAAACTTATTTATTTTTAGGTTTCCGCACCCGAAGGATGCCAAACGGGACCCTATTACTAAGACTTCGCTATTCGTCTGTCTGTCTGTCTGTCACCAGGCCGTTTCTCATGAACCGTGATAGCTAGGCAGTTGGAACGGCAACAGAAATAAATCACAGATGATGATGACTAAAAACACAATAAAATAAATATAACAATACAACTAACGTGTTTTTTTTGCCGTTTTTAGCTCGATATTAATAACGGCAACAGGTAAACGTTTGAAATATTGATAGACTATTTAGATCTACTCGTATATTCTCTTCAAATATAAATAATTAAATTAATGTAAAATAAACATTTAAGGGGGGCTCCCATACCACAAACGTGATTTTTGCGGTGTTTTTCTCGAATTTTGTGTCTAATGAATGTTGTATAGATAATGGTACGGAACCCTTCGTGCGCGAGTCCGACTCGCACTTGGCCGGCTAAGTTTTTTTTCTCCATTTGTCATAAAAATTGGACGAGTTCATACCAAAATTAAACAAAGATTTCACTTACACATTCACACAAAAGCATAAAAGGCTCATTACCACTTTCACTCCGGTCTAAATGCAAAGAGCAGCTGTGCCGTGAATTTAAATGCGATATTATGTCCCTCGTGATGAGGACCGACTATGAATCAACCGCTATTATGTTATCTAGGTCGCTGTACTTAAATTATTCAGTAGGATTAGGGCAGTGATGGCGAACCTATGGCACGCGGCTAAATAATTTATCGCGTGCCAAAAAAACTTGTAAAAAATTTGATTTAAAAAAAAATTATCGAAATAAGAAAAGAAAATAGAACGACTACAAAAGGGGGTAAAAGCGCCAGTGCCAAAGTTATGGAAAAGTGTCCAGTCACTTTTAGGCGTCTGAAAAAGCTGCTTTCTTCATTCAAAGTCGGCATGTCTTGGCCACATACTTTTTTTAATCCAAGTTGGCACGTACTCATACAAAGGTTGGCCATCCCTGGTTTTGGGGATTTGTGAGACGAGGGGAAAGCTTTATCGTTGTAGTTTCCTTGTCGGGCTTTATGCGAGGCTGGCTGGCTGAACATGGTTTTGTCACGGATGATTCACTGAAATTGTTTCGAAATAAGATAGGAACATTCTTTACTAGCTATCCCGGCGAACTTCGTACCGCCACAGATTCTGTTTATACGATTCTTGCACAACGCCATCTATGTTTATGACACAACGTTCGCTCGCACAACGCCATCTATTTTAAACTTAAAATAAATATTATCCCACGGGAATGCATTATAATATTAGTAGGATTGTACATAGAAAACAATTACAGAGACAACAGTTAAAAAAGAAGAGGTTCAATTGGCAGCCTTCTTGCTAATAGCAATACTTACTAATAATGCTTTGCTGTAGCCTTTTGCGATTTATTTACAATAAAATAAAGACAAGTGTAGCCTCTCCTTCACTTACACATAGTTTTTAATAGACTGTATGTTTATATAATCTTTTTGTTGCACTAACCCGTGCTGAGGACAATTTTAAAAAACCTATTTAGAGGCCGAAAATTCCATCCATGCCGGGACTTGAACCCGCGACCTCAGGCTCACCGTGCCAGCGCTCTCCCAACTGAGCTAATGGGCAAGTGCAAGCATCGATGAAATTTCAAGAATCTTTACAAACTTCACTGTATTACGTACAGGCAGCGACATCTGGCCGAAGTGAATTACATCATTTGCAGCCCCGAGTGACCCACTTTGCAGTTAGGTTTTTACATCGGAATGATATCGCCGTACCTACATGATTATATAATCTTTCTGTTGCACTAACCCGTGCTGAGGAAAATTTTAAAAAACCTATTTAGAGGCCGAAAATTCCACCCATGCCGGGACTTGAACCCGCGACCTCAGGCTCACCGTGCCAGCGCTCTCCCAACTGAGCTAATGGGCAAGTGCAAGCATCGATGAAATTTCAAGAATCTTTTCGGGAGTCGAGATTTTTGTAAATTAATAAATACTTAATTTAAAACTGCTTTTAATTATTTACTCTGCAGTCGGGATTATTGTTATTTTTTATTTGTTTTCAGGATAGCTCGACAGAAATAAAAAAACTAAAATATCAAAAATCCCTATTGCCGAGTATTAACTACTAAGCAGGCGGAACTCAAATTGAACATGGTGATCCATTGTGACCAATATTGGTCCCGGCCCTGTCTGCTTCATTGTTAGTACTCAGGAGTCGAGATTTTTGTTATTCTTTTATTTCATTTTTCAGGACAACTCGAGAGAAATAAATTGTATGAATTGCATATTGCATATTTAAACACTCATTTTTTTTTTGAGAGAATAGAAAGACACTTTTCGCAAATCTGATCTTTAAAATGTAATCTCGATTTTTATGAATTTTTTTGGCTGGGCTTATTTGGTAAGTCTGAGCTTCAGTCAGTCAGTTAGACCTGAGATTTCCGCACTAAGCCTCATGGTTGGGCCATTGTACGTAGCAAAGCTGTGAGCTCACTCCAGCGAGCATATCTCTTTCCAGAAAGCCAGCAGGGCCTCCCGAAGGGATCCTTAGATCTGATCTTAGGTCGTAGGCTAATTAACATGGCAAAACAACGTTTGCCGAGTCAGCAAGAAATACATGATTTTGTTTGGAGGCGCCAGTGAACCTCATGGAACTGTACGGAACCCTGAAACCATAACTAGGATGTTCGCTTAGTCAGTTCCAAATTGTATTTAATTTTGCTGATACACTCTGATAACCTTTCACGGGCCAGTGAACTGAAATCAAATCATTGTTATTATCTCTATTGACCCAAAAAGGTTTTAAGCCCAACAACGTAAGCCAATAGTTAGGTTAATTCTTTGGACTATTTCCAATAAAAATTATCATAGTACTAGCTGTTGCCCGCGACTTCGTTCGCGTGATAATTTTGACATGTATTTTTCCGGGATAAAAAATAGCCTATGTGCGAATCCAGACTATAATCTATCTCTGTGCAAAATTTCATCCGGATCCGTTCAGCCGCTTTTGCGTGAAAGAGTAACAAACATCCATCCATACATACAAACTTTCGTTTTTTACGTAACACGTTTGTAAGTCAAGGGATCAAGGAATTTTACGCTACTGACATCCTCGTAGTTTCAAAACACAGCGTGGAGGACTTAGTTTTAAGAGATTATGACCGAGACCGAACGACGATGGTTACGAAAGTTTTTTTAAAATACATAAACATAAATTCACGCCTGTATTCCGGATGGGTAGGCAGAGACCAGAGTTTGCCACTTGCCACGCTCCTGACAAACTTCTTTCGCTTCATCATTATTGAATCAAATTGAAGAATTTTTATTGCACTTAAAAACTATTTTGTACAAAGTCGAGCTTAATACATAGATAGATAGTATTTTCTTCCAGCTAACCTACGTCGATGTGGAGAATCGATGGGGTATATTCATTAGTCGCTGTATGCGCGCCCGCCGGTTTTGGGTACTTTTTATCTTGCCCTTCGCGAATACATCCCCCATGCGGTCGACGAAAGTCCGCCTGGGGCGTGCCTTACCGGCCCTTCCACCACATTCGCTCATTACTCTTTCGTCATTCTTTCTTCCTTCATCCTCATAGTGCAACCTATAAACTGGAAGTAAATGCACGACCAGTATTGATTTCTACAGTTTACAGTAAAGTTTCTACAGTTTACAGTAACACAATTAGGCACAGCAGTACCCTAATGTAGATAATGAAGAGAAGAGAGACTTATCGGTACAATATCCGCCACGCGCTCCGATTACAGACCAGGGTATAGAGTCTAATATAGTCCGCACAAATCTTTATGGCGCGGCGGTAACTTAAACAAACATAGTCACAGTTCGTTCGCACATCGCTCACCGTCTTTACAGTGTATATGTGAGTAATTGACGTAGTGTGATGCGTAGTATATTACTATTACTCAATTACTAAAGTAGTCAATTACTCGCACATAACTACACTGTAAAGACAGTAAGCGATGTGCAAACGATCTGTGACTTTGTTCACGTTACCGCCAAAAAGATTTGTGCGTACTATACACCGCACATAGTTGTTTAATTTGCCTCTATTTTGCAGTATACTATACTACATTATCACGACAATGACTGTTATTAGAAGCTATTTCGTAGTCTACTAAAGAATAGCAGTACAATGTATGATATGATATCATACTATAGGAACTATATAAAGAAGGTAGAATCGCGCGAGGCGCCGAGTTAAGACGTAAGTTAATTCCAATCGCTATTGGAATGCGATTTGTTAGTAGACTACCAATAGTGTCAATGAAACAACCATTTACCGTACTAGTGTCACTCTACTGAGCAACTATTCATGAAACTCGCCCCCAGTTCCTTCACCGTCTGGTACGTCACCACACAGTACAGGATACCCCGTCTCGATATAGGGTTATTTAAAAAATCGGCCAAGTGCGAATCGGACACGCTCACGAAGGGTTCCGTGCCATTATCTACACAACATTTGAATATTCCAAGCGTCTACCTGTTGCCGTTATTAATTAATTAAAATGGCAAAAAATCACGTATGTGTGGTGTATTACCTCCCATACGGGAGCCCCCATTAAATATTTATTTTATAAAGTTTTTAGTATTTGTTGCGGCAACAGAAATACATCATAATTTCAACCGTCTAACTATCATGGTCCATGAGATACAGCCTGGTGAGTCGGATGGACGGACGGACAGCAGTCTTACCCTTTGGATACAGAACCCTAAAAATGAAATTAATTCTGTAATGTAACTCTCAGGGTAATTAGAGTTCGTCATTTACAATAACTTTTGCTCGAGGACTTTTTTATTCAAATTCCCACCAATTTTATTTGGTGCGAGTATACTGTTTTAATTTTTTTGTAATAAAACTGTCTGATAGCACCTGATAGTAAATACTTTAAACTTTTTTCATCAAAAGTTTTCAAAAAGTGAGGTACTTTTTTTAACCATGTATGAAGTGTAAACTATTATTTCCACAGCTGTCAATCTACATAGTGTGATAAAAAAATTAAAAACATGAATATGCGCAAACCGAAAGGTGCAGGCAACTCACTTCACTAATATACATCAAAAAGTCACCTAAAGTCCACACATAGTAGATATCAAAATGTCACGAAAAGTCCAAAGTCCAATCATGTGCAGTTACTTCCGCAAAAACTATTGAATAGCGATTAAACAGTTACTATACTAGAATCAACGCCCAGCAACTAAAGTACGTTGGTACAACTGGAAACTGAGTCATAGATAATCTCATCTCCTTCCCAAAGAAAAACACAAGTTTGGTGGTCTAATCGTTATATGAATTTGGTATGCAAATATATACCACCAGTGAGTCATACTTACGCGATGTTAAGATAACAGAAAGACGAGTCTCAATAGATCGGTGAATAACTTCTTTTCACTGTATCTATAACAGGAAAAACGACCCATTTGAAGGCTCTTTAAAATAGATAGATAGATAGAGAACACTTTATTGCACAACCAGATGAGAGATATTACAAATAGTTTCTTATATCTAAGTAGTGGTACTCGTATACAATTGGGTATCTGACAAAATATCAAATGAGTTACTTTTAAAACGGAATTTTGTATGAAAATACTGGCTTATGACGACACATTTCAGAGCACTCTTTTTATGTTTAATCTATTTAAAAATTGTAATAACTAGTAATTGACCAATAGAGATACATTTTCCGAGATATTTTGTAATTTTTGTTTTAATCAAGCATATGAAATTATTTATTGTTGATCGTGTCAAATACCGTATTGGCAATCTTAACATATTTAAACTGTAAAATCTAATATATTTAAAACTAGCTCGCACTGTAAAAGAAATTGATGCACTGCAATAAATACAAATACAATACATAAGACCACAAGACAATTTCAGTCGCTATTTATGAATAAACAGCTCTTAAATTGTCCATTATAAAATAAAACTTCAATGTTATATCGCGTTTTGTACACTTTAACAAGAAAAAGTGGTTTTGTGTTAGTTAATTTCATCCCAGTCTCATGTCTTCATAGCTCAGTGGTATTGTGTTAAGATCCTGATACGCAGGATCCGCGTTCGGTTCCCCACTATTTATTTTAAGTTGACAGAAGATTTTTTAAAGTTCAAAGTAAAAAAATTAGAGAAGTCTTGTTTATACTTACTAATGTTACACATAATGTTTTAGTTCAAACCATTTATTTAAAAGTAGATTAAAACATACCCCACGAGAAACAGCCAGTTTCGTTGTAGTTCATGGAAACTAAAACCACCCATCAAATCCAATCACATCAAAATCTGAGATAAACCTCCATTTTATTTGTATTTTCTATATAAATTCACTTAATCATTAAGTAAAATTGACCCCCAAGAAAGACTACAGTGATAGATACCCATTAATTACCGGGGACCATGGCCAAGATTCTAAATAGATTTTTTAAAAAATTTCCTCAGCACGGGTTAGTGCAACAAGAAGAATATAATCATTTAGGTACAGCGATATCATTCCGTTGTAAGAACCTACTGCAAAGTGGGTTACTCGGGGCTGCAAGTGATGTAAATTGCTTCGGCCGGATGTCGCTGCCTGTACGTAATACAGAGAAGTTTGTAAAGAGGCCGAAGTTTCAGAAGAAGCTGTGAAAGAGAAAGAGCTGAGAAGTTTGATAAATAACACCGTTAAAGCCTTCTGTAATTTAGCATCTGTGATAACGCCCGCCCCGATCGCTTTGTTTGACCCACATCAGTGTCTGACCTTTGACATATCGTGGATCCCACATCGCGGCAAGGTATCCGCGAGCACTAACCTTCAGCAATTATTATCGCCCGGGGAACCGGGTACCAGCCCGGAACTGTGTGTAACACATCTTACTGCGAATGGAGTAAAGTGATAGTACGTTGTCGGTATGTGTGTTACTCTAGACTTCATGTATTTTTTTTTGTACAGACCTTCGTCTCGAAATAAAGTTCTTTGACGGAAAAAAATATGGTTTATTACTGAGCACGCTCTTTGGTTCATGAGAGATCGGATAACGCGATCGATCGGATAATGAGGACACGGTCTATCACTACACAAAATTTTATCGAAATGCTTTCATTGCGTGAGTAATATACAGTAACAGAAATCCAAACAACACTTACCGGAAATCAGATAACATTTCGACAAATAAGATGTATTTATATTGCTATGGACATGTAAGAGCATTTTGTTTCTTATTTGTTACTTTGATTCAACTAGTCCTAAGAATCCAAAGTCACTGTAATATCCTCTGTTTTATCTCTCGCTTACTTGGCTCAACAACGCGCCACCACCAGTGTCTCTCTCACCTCGATGCTCTTCTGACATCTGTCAAAACCCGGTGAGTGTGACGCGTGCGCACGAGACAAGGATAGCAATAGTCAATACACTACAGTCACAACCCGCCAATGAAACCCAAAATACGTCCAGCTGAAGTCAACTTAATTTGTTCAAGTTATTTGTCTGGTATGATAGCGTTAAGTCCGCCACATGGCATTAAGTCCGAAATTATTGAATAATAGTTGAGACATGAAATTATTGAATAAGTGACTATCTATTCGCCGTCTCCGGTAGGTCGTATAGTCAACGGCGCATCAACCTTCACAGTATTCTACTTCAACCTTTACGACAGTGCAACTAAAATGTAAAGGTTGATGAGCTGTCGACTGTAGGTACGCTAAGTTAGTTATTATTATTATTAACACGTTTATCTACACTCTTGTCGTAAGATTCTAATTAAGATCCTAAAAGTTGATAGGTACATAAGGCTTAGTGTTATTTCACAGACAACTGTATAAATTAAAAAATTTAATTACGATAAAAATTTTGTATAACAATTTCTCCCAACCTGTATCGTAAAATAAGTTTTTTTGTTATTACGATACACTTCCGGGTAAAATTCTCCTTGCTGATACACTTCCGGGTAAATTCTCCTTGCTGATACACTTCCGGGTAAAATTCTCCTTGCTGATATACTTCCGGGTAAAATTCTCCTTGCTGATACACTTCCGGGTAAAATTCTCCTTGCTGATACACTTTCTGTTAAAATTGTCCTTGCAGTAATCTTTTCTGTGAATTTTTTGTCTGATTCACCCACACTGAGCACATGGCTATATGTAGGTATGACTCTTTGCCTATCCCAAATGGAACAAATAAAAAAAAAAGAAAGCTGTCCTGCGCAGTTTGGATTTCTTTTGCCGCCATTGTTAGTTTACAAATTTTACTGTGCGTCTGGAAAATAATTGCCTTTCTTGTTTACTCTAGTTTCATTTATAAATGAGTGAAGATAAAGTACTGTATGCAACTGCATATAAAACGATATTAGAATAAACCCACACTCGTATTCTAAGAATCGCGGATTGGGCATCGAATATGGGTCTCTCGCTTCCGAGTCCAATGTGTACTACCCACTAGGCTAACACCGCTCGGCAAGGCTTCAATTGAACAGAATTCTAGGTAGGTATAAGCAATCATCGGACCGTACCCTCCACTTCACTCAACTGAAGTTATTTTATTAAGAAATATTATCTACTGTCGATACTTTTGTATTGTACAAAAGTATCGACTATTGATCATATTTCTCGTCACTAATACATTATTAGCACTTCATTAGTCACATGAAGATAAAAGGAAAAATAAAAAATAGTTGAAAATATACAGGGCGACCAGGTTATATGGGGGCATAATTTGAGACGGCCTATTCCTTAACTACTTGATCCGTTATGGGCGGAGACAAACTTTGTTAGACCTTCCAAGTAATAAAGTTTTGCAGTGTTATTAATAAACAGTCGATTCCACTAAAACACTCTTAAAACGCACTTAAAGCCGGTTTATAGATAGGACTGTTGGTTTATGTGCATTTACAGATTTCGCCAAAGTACTGTCACCAAAAGATCGGTTACAATACAGATCTGAAAATAAAATGTTTTTGTTCAGCACAAGCCCTAATTTTGGTGATTCAGGAATTGTGCATTTTAGAGATAAGTCTGTTTTATTTATATAAAGAACTTTCCCGGGAAATAGTAATTGCGATCAGATAGTGCGTTTATTATGATGATATTGTGCCAGAGATGCACGTCCGATAGAGGTGTGTCCAATGTTCATACAATTACAAAATGTGCTAGTGAAAGTTTTTGTTTGGATTTGTACAGACACGCACACTTTTGTTCCATTATCGCACTAAAATCTAAAGCGATAAGACCTACAGACCATTAAAATTCGGAGCCCTAAGTAACTTGTATCGCAGAACGAATACGATTGTTCCATTGTATTCTCGTACATATTTCACTCGCAATAAGAGCTACCCCATACTAAACTTGGCAGTAGTAGAAATTGTCAGTTCGAGCGAAGCCAACAGACTGTTATTTACTCGGCGAAGAGATATTTTAAAAGGCAAATGTATTGTGGCCGCTGATTAGATTGTGCGAATAAAGTGGCGTTTCCTGGTTGAGTCAGTAATTATGCGAAAAAAATTACTAGAGATAAAAACATGAAATCAGAGTTGCATTGCTGGGATTACGAATCGACTACCTCGTACTGTTAACCGAACAAACTTTACATCAGGTTTAATTCTCGATGAATCTACGTTTTCCTTCACCGTTAGCGTGTGGTATTGCTACTATAACTTCACAATGTACATAATTTAGAAAACCAAGTCATAGGTACATGCCCGCACTTGGGATCGAACCTGGGTCTCTCGCTTCCGAGTCCGATGTTCTACCCACTAGGCTACCAACGCTCTCACGTTGTGTAAATAGTCTTAACCACATTTTCCAATGCCCATGCAAATTACCTATTCATCATCATCATCATCATCATTGGCCCACCGCTGCCCACTGCTGCGTATCGGTACTGCGCCTTTTCCCCAAAATATCAACTCTCCGCTGACTCCACCACCCTTTCACCGACTCAACGATATCGTCCATCGGGCTGTTGGTCAATTACTTATTCAGCAAGATATAATTACATTAGTTCGATGCAGAACGCACACTACATCAGCTTCTGATTCATCGCGTGAACTAAGTAGATTAGACACAACCGCACAATCAACTATGCGGCATATGTACTTCGTTACGGCATACCGTGCGCCGTTGACGAGACTGTAAACTGATAATGGTGTTGACCATAGGTACAGTCAAGGACTCCTATAAGTGTTATTTCACTCAGCGTTAGTGAGAAGTGTGATGGCATTAAATATGTACGTAAGATTATCTTTAGCCGAAGTTAGGGTTTAAGCTCGGGTTCACATTAACTTCATCAGCTAATGTACATATATCTCACATAAGTAACCAATCGATAAATGTTATTTCAATTTACATGGGATACTGAATGGATTTTTATTGCTCAAATGAAAGGCACAATTGAATTAATTTATTTTGAATACCAACAGGTTATTAAATTCATGATATAACTACAATGAGTAAAGAAGCCTAGTTATAGGTGTATGGTCTTATTCACAGAACAGAGCTGTGTTCTGTGGTCTTATTAATAAAAACACGATTCCTCTAAAACAATCAGAGGCAGTTTATTTAATCTGTGGTGACGTTCTTCCCTTTACTAATAAAATTCCCTCTGAGGAGTGTTTTGAGGAATCGTATTTTTATAAATCCTAAGGTTGTCTGGAAGAGATCGCTTCTAGCGATAAGACCGCCAGTTGTATACTATGTGACTTAGATATTCAAGATTTTTCACGTATCTTTATACATTATAAAGTGTGCAATAAAGAGTATTAATCTAATCTCATCATCAGTCATTTGACGCCCACTGCAGGACATAGGCCTTCCTCATGGTTTTCGTAACCATGAGATGGTTCTGCCATAATCGCCACGCTTGGCAGGCGGGTTGGCGATCGCAGTATGCCGTTGGAATCTCAGGAAGATGCTGCTGCCCGTCTCCTGGCAATTTATTTCCTTAGTCGCCTTCTACGACATCCACGGGAGGAAATGGAGTGACGCTATTCTTAATCCGGCGTCACACGAGCCATCTCATCTAATTAATACCGTGTCTGTTTGTCTTTTTTTAACTACCTACCATGTAAGACCTTCTTTGTCATGTTCGTTTTTGCATCCATAATTAGCGGAAAAGAAACAAAGAACCATTTACTTAGAGTACTCACTCACGGAACTTACTGTGACATCTAGATCGACTGGTACCAAAGTTACAAATTTTATTGACTATTTTATCATTAAGACAGTGAGCTTATAATCACAAGTCTTAATACAACCTGCCCTAGGGCCTTCGATCGCCTAAATTGAACCATTTCAACCGAGTAGAGACCCTATTTTGTCAGCTGAAAGAGGCAAAATCGAAAAGCTTCAACAGACAAAGACTGCAAAGCACGCAGCTGCATTATGCTCGTAACGACACGCATACAACAGGAAATATGTTATTAGTCAGTCCACAAAGCAAGCACAAGCACTACAAGCACTGTGCACAAAGCATCGGTATAGCATAATCTGTTACTAAAACTAAGTTAGCTTACACAGGCTGATTTTTATTAAAAAGTAGAGACAAAACAAAAAAAAAAGATAGAGATTTCCAATTGTGTTACGTATGATCATTAAAATAAATTGTTTGCTCTATAATTTTACGCATTGAAACTATAATAAAGATATGTTTAAATTTGCTACTCTAAGAATCTTCTAATTAATTATAAAACTAATAATTTGCGTCCGAACCAGGGTCCTTCGTATCAGGATCTTGACAAAATGCCACTGAGCTATCAAGACAATGAGAGTTTCAGTGGGTTTTACTAACAATATGAGAATTGACGTCCGCTAAGTTGTTTTTTTCGTGACGTCATACAACCAGTAACGCTCGCCTCGCGTCGTCAACTACCGTCGTTACTGCTGAAGTCTCAAATGTAATTTCTGGTGTACAATAAAGAATTTTCTATCTAACTTTAATTTCATATATTTTGTTTCATTGTTATGTAGCCTGTTGCCGTCCCGGAATAAATAAAATGTATTCAGCTGTTTAGCCTCTGCGAGGTCGGGTATAATCCCCCTCAGTACGCACATCTTGCGGTGTCAATGGAGCTATTTATTGGTAGCATCTCACGTCCCTATTATAGAGTGACACGATCACCCAAATGGGGGCCTACCATCGTCGCACTATATCGTACTGTTAAAAATTGTGAGCGTGTTTCTGTGTTAGGTTAAGAATCTTTATTGTAAATGTAAAGGGCAATATATTTTGTAGTACACAAATATAAACGTGATAAGTTGTCTGCATAAAAGATGGAATATTTGAGACTCAACCACGTGAAAACAGTTGGAGGAATTTGGATTAAATTCGACAAAAAATAGACATCCCTAGATTGAAAAATAGCAGTTTTATTTATAAAAACACGATTCCTCAAAACGGAGTGTTTTCAAATAGTCTTTCAGTTCAAATAGTCTGTGGTAAAGGAAAAGACCACAGACTAATTAAACTGCATTTGATGAGTGTTTTGAGGAATCGTGTTAAACACCGGTATATAATATTTTAAGAAGAAGAAGAAAGACATTTATTATACCAACAAGATACATCACAGAAACAAAATAAACAGATAAGTAACATAAGCTTCCAACCGGTCTTTTTGGAAATCCATGGAGGTGCCCTATGTCCAGCAGTGGACTTCTTGTGGCTGAATGATGATGATGATGAAGTAACATAATATGCACAACAACAGAAAGAAAAGTAAATACACAACAGATAAAACGAATCAATAAAACAGGAACAGAGATGTAGCATGTGGTGTATCTAAGTATTTTACGATTTTATATTTTAGTGTATTTTACGATTGCGATCACATATTGCTGCAAGCTAAATGTAGTTTCCCACCATTAATAACTTACTAATGCGTTTAAATTTTATAATAATCTAAATAGATTGCTCAAATATTAAACGTACAGACAGACAACCTTTGCTTTTGTAACTCAATTATCTCACATGTTTGCAGTTCCCACGCACAAGACACTCAAAATTCTTACAACAAAACCGTAAGTAGGTACGTGATTAGTGTCAGTTTCACTATTCAAATAAAACGTGGTTATTGTCATGCTTGCATAATTTTCTTGAAATACTATGTGTGTAACAGACTAGGGCTTGCTCGCATCTTTTCAGGTTTTCTTTATTTCCCTACGGATTTTAGCATGGCTACTGACGTTCAATAATACAAAGCACCGAATAAGAATACGCATTACTCCGAATACTAAGGGCCGGTTTCTGAATTGAGAAATTCACTAAGTACCTAACTACTTACATGGACAGTTTGCCTGACTGATTCGAAAGAGAATGACTTTGGGATAGGGATGGGTGAGCTACTGGTCAAATGCTTGTTATACGCCGATGATCAGGTTTTGTTCGCATCGTCGGTTGAAGACCTGCAGACACAAGTAACAGTAATGGATGAGGCGTTTAAAAAGAAAGGAATGAACTTTCATGTGAGTAAGACAAAAGTAATGGTGTTCGAAAAACATGATGAAATGCAAGACTGAGTGCAAGATAAAGATTAGAGGTGAAAGAGTGGAACAAGTGAAAGAAATTGTCTATTTGGTTGGGGAGCCTCTTTACCAGGGATGGAAAGTGTGAAGGTGATATAGAAAGAAGAGTAAAGGCGGGAACTTTGTGAGTGGCCAAAACATCTCCAAAAGAGCTGGATTGGCTGGCTATCCATAATGGAGAGCTGGTCCCAACACTTATGAATGCTAGCGAGACTTAGGTATGGCAAAAGAAGCAAGAAAATAGGATTAATGCAGTAGAAATGAGGTCCTTGAGAAGTATGTCTGGTGTTACGTAATTACGTTGAATGACAGGATACGCAATAGTGTGATTAGAGAACGTTGTGGACTGAAAGAGGATGTAGTGACTAGAATTGAGAAAGGAATGTTGCGTTGGTTTGGATATGTGGAGAGGATGAAGGAAGAAAGATTGACTAAACAAATATATCGAGCGAATGTGGATGGAAGGGCCGGTAAGAGACGACCCAGACGGACATACTTCGACCAAATAGGGGATGTATTAGCAAAGGGCCAGATAAAAAGTACCCGAAACCGGCGTGCGTGCATGCAACGACTAATGAATGTTGAGGAAGCGAAAGTGATCTATCAGGATCGTAGCAAGTGGCAGTCCCTGGTCCCTGCCTACTCCTCTGGGATACAGGCGTGAGTTTATGTCATGTTATGTTGACTACTTAAGTAACGTTCTGTCACGCTCTTTTCTGAGAAGTTCGAAGAGATACAGTTAACTAATTACTTAAAAATTCGAAATGCGAAATTCAGTTAATTCAGAAACTGGCCCTAAGCAAGTTATGTTTAGTAATAAACCAGATTTAGCATATGCGGTTAGATCGGCACTCAGTCTCTAGCTATATGAATCATCAAGTATCAACTCCTGATTAACTGCCCCATTAAACTTTTATTATGAAAACAAATGTCAGGTGAGTGTTCTCAGTACACAATCGACAGCAACTCGACTCTAACATGCTTGAATTCTACTCAGTTACGTTACGGACGACTTTGCAACAGAAATTTAAGGATTGTCGACCGTATCTACCTAATAAAAGATAAGAAACATGTGCCACGTAATCTTCATGCAATCTACCAGGCGTATCAATTTCCAATAAAAAAAAACCTGAGCTTGCTAGTAAAGGTTTTTTATCAAGAGTATGTACTGCGAATAGATAATAAAAATTGTGGAGGTTCTAGGCGTGGGCCACGCAGAAAGGATTAAAATAAGTGATAATTAAAATAAGTGATAATTAAAATAAGTGATAGAATAATAGGTGACTTTTTTTAGTAATTTTTTTTTCTCTCATAATTGAGCTTTATTTGCCTTCTCCCGCTTTCTGTTCTATCATTCAGAACCTCTCTTAGGCTGGCTGGAAGAAATTTCTTTTGAAATAAGTCCCCCTTTCTACATTTACACTTACCTGTTATTTAAGTTTTTTTTTTTTTTTTTTTTCAATAAAGCGTAACAAACAAACAAGGATTTGGGGCGAGGGCTCGGAAAATTCGCGACGCATCTCTGTGGTCGCTCTGTGGTCTGCGACTCTTTTCCCCCACGTCCTTTCTGTGTGGCCCATGCCCTAGACTACCGTGTCTTTTGTGAATCGGACATTATTCACCAGTTCCAACTGAAGTTAAGTAGGCCTCAATCTTGTAACGAAGAGTAAATTATGCGATGTTTTTATAAAAATAAAAGTATCAATAAATAAATAAATTCATATTCAAATTCCCAGAAGTTAAAAAACAGGCAGTTCTTCTATTACATATAGCTACCCCACTTACCCCTGCGATGTGTCAGTTTGTGGAACCCTGCAATAAATAGCGCCGACCACCGAGCCTCATGCAAAACAGGCAAGGCCAACTGTCATTCCAACTTCCACGAAGGTGTTAATATTAGATCAAGTTTCGTTTTCAGGTCCAGAAATAGATAAATGGATAGAGAAAACTACTGCATACTAGAAATTATTTATAGGAAAAAGTTACCTAAAATGTTATTGTTAGAATTACCATTTTCCTCCACTCGGGAGATCGTGGGTTCGTATGATACGTACAGTTCTGAAGTTGTAGGAGCAATACCACACGCTAACATCGAAGGAAAACATCATGCGGAAACCTGAGTGTCAAAGGCGTTCACATACCTCAGCGTTTGAAACCGCCAATCCGCGGTGGGCACGCGTGGTGAATTAAGGCCATACTCTCTCTGAGAGAAGGCCTGTGCCCTGCAGTGGGATGCATATAGGCTTAATAAAAATAGGCATTTAACATGAAACCTAAAACCATATCTAGCTAGCTAACAGACCTAATTAAAATAATAACAATATGCTGAATTTGTTGGTATTCCTTTCCTGTTATTGGATCCTAATTGGGGGTAATGTTTTTTCCTCACTAATTTTCCTTACATTGTCCCACGACAGAGCACAGGCCTTCTCCTACAATTCATAGTTTATTATGACAATTCGATGTACATTGCGTGGCCGAGTTTTCCTTCTTCTTAATCTAATAATAATAAATTTATCTTTATTTCTTTAAAATGTACAAATAGTGGTTTGTATAGATTTCTAGACAATATTTTAGGTAAATCTGCATATATAAACAATTCTCTTCTTTGCCTGAACTAGGTTCTAGAACTGTATCTCAGTCAACAGTGCTCTTCAACGTTCAATAGTGTAGGTATGTCGCTTACTAGACATGTGTAAGTTATCTGTCGATTGATCGACTTTGCAATGTACAGCGAACTGTCATAATAAACCATGAATTGTAATTCTATGAAACAGGCTCCAGGGTTTGCCACTTGCCATGATCGTAAAGGCGATATTACACGGTCAATATTTCAATGGCATTGAAGCGACAAGCTATGTAACACGGTTCAATTTCGGTGCAGTATTACTTGCAATTTCATTGATTCAATGACATTGAAACGTCTAAATACATTGCAATGCCATTGCACAATTTCATTGAAAGCTAAATCTCGACGAACGCTTTCAATAGATTGCCGCAGACAATCATTCAATCCGATTGAAAAGTGTAAACACGGAGATTGGACGATCGGGCGCACTTTTTAATGTTCAATGCTTTTCAATGGCATTGCTTCAATGTGATTTAACCGTGGAAATAGGTGAAGTCGTTCAATGTTCAATGGCATTGCTTCAATGTGATTGAACCATGTCATATCGGCTAAATCGTTGCACGCACCCCGGTTTAGATTTCACTGTTTTCCTTCAAAATAATCGAGATTGGCACTACAAATTCGCGAATGTACATAACTTTGAAAACTATGTCATTTACAGACCATGTAGGGTGTGAGATAAGCTTTTTATCAAGGCGCTACCTCCTCATTAAAACCACTGATAATGATTATTAACTAAATTTACACTAGTATGTCATTTTGTTATGTTACGGTTGTATTGTGAAAAGGTACATCGATTTTAGTATTATAGTCGTAAGATTTCCAAAGCTTGTAAATTCTTTTTATAAAATATTGAGTATTAATACATTATTGAGTACACATTATCGGTCTTGTATATAAAAACATCGATTCCTGTAAAACACTCCTGAGAGGCAGTTTAATCAAATCTGTGGTTACGTTTTTTCCCTTCCCAACAGACTATTTAAACTGCCTCTGAGGAGTGTGTTAAGGAAACATGCATTTTTTATACATAAGGCTATCTGTAAATATACTTCAGTTCAGCTATGACAACATCCAACCCATGAATGGGTGTGTGTGCCTTATCAAGTGATTAATTCTGATAAATGATTGTTGCTTAATACCGACCATCTTACAAATACAAGTTATAAAAAAGTATATAATACTACAACGTGGATTGACTTGCATGTAAGCTAGAATCTTCTCAAATTTTTCAGAGATGATGAACTGTTACGAAATAAACCAAGTAAATTATAACTGTAAGATAACAATCTAGATCATAGTCCACAGTGACAATCAAGTTATTTTTACCTTCCCATTTGAACTCCAATGGACATTGTCCTAAATATTGACATTCAGTTACAAAATAATTACTTCATTTTAAAAGTATGAGGTCAGTAATAATCACTGATTTCTTGACCTTCTAAGGTTCGTTTCACATGTGAAAAGTGTGAGATTAAACTGTGTTTATTATTTGTTAATAAAAAACGCCAAGATATTGACATCTCGGTATTCTGTGAAAACACAAATATACTATACATATATTCTTTTACTTTCGCACAGATTAGAAGTGTCTTTAATTTTGTTCATTTTATGAGTTCTTGTATGGAATCATTATTACGTTTATTGCACATAAGTAGAAAATACAATAGCAATGTGGTGGACTTAATGCTATGAGCATTTTCTACCAGTCAATCACAGGTGGTGCAAGAAATTAACTGGTAGGCATATGAAATAGATGGTAGGTATCATGGTATCAAACTTCTGGTTTTGTAGACTCTGTTTCTTTTTCGTTTTAAAAATTAATTAAAGCATTGTAAATCAAAATATTCAACCCAGGCTCTCAAACTTACCTATTTTCTGAAAAAATAATAAATTACGGAACTAAATTTTTTTTTACGACAATGCCCATTGCTGGAATAGATCTATAATAAATTTCACTATAAAACTTAACTCATAATCATCGACATTAAAACTATAATACTACAGACATGAGCGGAGAGGTTAACTGAGTTATTTTTGATTAAAAAGACTGGTTCTTTTTTTCATTTTAAAAATTAATAGCATCGCAAATCAAAATATTCAGCCAAGGCTCTCAAACTTATCTATTTTGTTAAAAAAAAATAATTATGCCAGAATAGATCTATTAGATACTCAATTTCACTCTAAAACTGAACTCTAATCATCAACATCAAATTATAATATTCCAGATAAGAGCAGAGAGTTTAAGTGAGTAATTTTTGATTAAAAATAATATTTTCATCAACAACATTAAACTAGCCAGTAATTACATGTTTGATCTTGGTTCCTGTAACCAACCTTCTAACAGCAGGGCCAATTTTATTATTAAATGACTCAGTCTATTGAACCACTAGGAACACTTAACATAACAAGAGCTCTGTATGACTCAATGTCTTATAAACAAAGAGGCATGAACGCAGCCACTATCAGAAATTATTGTACAATAACACTGTAGTATGGAGAAAAAACATGTTGCTGTTTATGAAATCACTGTGTTTATTTTAAAATGTAGTGTTATTGATTGCATTTACAAAACTTCATTAATGCACTGGCACTGGCGCTGAGCCAATCGTTACGCGCTTAACACAATCCTTGAAATGTTAAGACAAGGAAGTGGATAGCCCCAATGATTCTTGACCTGAGTATCTTAGTTACCTTGAATGGTTCACTCACACAAGGCTGACGTATCCACCAGCATTCTAATGCATCTTATCACGTACTTACGATGATACTTGAAAACGAAAGTATCACTGCTACTCTGACGATCAGTGTCGAAGGCAGAAACAATGGAGTTAGGTATGTTTAGGTAATACAAATTGGACTGCCAATTCGCTAACAGCAAACCTTAGAGGGATTCGTTGATCTGGTTGGCAAGAAGGAGGTGCGAATTATAGCTGGAGAGCTGTGTTAATCAATGTGATGCCCACATAAAAATCGCGGAAAAAAGATATCCCGGATTTGATGACGGAGTGTAGAGAAACATCACTAACCTGTATGTTTTGACTTTCCGTATTGCGTCCACGGATATCTCGGGAGTTTGTTTGTAACACAGTTGTCTAGGCACAAATGTTTTGTAGAAAATTAAAATGATCACCGCAATTTGACAGAAAACAACGGAACGGAATTGAAAAAGACGTGTAGTGGGAGGACCCAGATGACTATGTATGAGACGTTCTACGTTTTACCAAGAGATGGCGCTCGTATAGCACCATAGACTAAGGCGAAATAAAATCTTGTTTTGTGAAAGACCCAGATCTCAATACGCAATGCTGCCATATACTATGCAGTTAATTGCCTAATTGCATAAAGGGCACTATGAAGACGGTGGATCATGTTTTTTTTCCTTTCGGCGAAATGGGACATGTTTCTCAATCTCAATTCGGTTATCCAAAAAAATATCGGATGTCTCTAATTCAAAAACCATTTCGAGGAATAAGGTTTGTTAGCAGATTAAAAAAATTAATGTATTTTTAAGAGTTGTATTTTGTTACATATACGAAAAAAACCCTATAACCTTGTTTGATCTTTATGACGTCACAGAAATCGACAGTTCCATGCTAAAACCATGTATAGTAAAATTTATTATCGTGAAATTAACGCAATAAAATGCGTGAAATAAAATTTATTTATCAAGCCAATGATCTACTATAACTTTAGAGTGTGCTTTGGTAAAGTTACGTATTATAGTTATTTTATAACTTGACCTTAAAGTAGCTTAATCGTATTTTTGCACTTCTGTCTTTTGAATATGTCAAAATGCCGAACTTGTGTTGTCAGATTTGTTAAAAATCCTATATTATTTCGTAGAAATGCAATTATCACTTATAAATCATTAGTACAATCTAGGTATTAAAACAAGAATAACCGAGAAAAAGAAACTTATACAAAATATAAAAAAATTGCGGCAAGATCATCGGTGCCCCTGAGGTAAGTTCTAATGAAGAATCATGACAAACAAAAATTATATTACTAATTAAAAAAATTGTGATGGCCACACCACACCGATGCATCTGTCTGTCACAGATTGTCACACTTGTTTCGTTGAACTATGAAGACTTCTTTTTTTTATTTTTTATTTGGACTTTGCCCCGTGCTTGTAGGGTGCACAGGGATTTTGCCAGTGTCTCGTTGTTGTAGCGTGTACCTTTCACAACTATGAAGACTATGAAGTTGACAGATTTGACATTTACAAAACTGACAGCTTTTTTTTATTCTGTATGGATTTGCTACTATTCACCCTGGGATGGTGACGTCACTTCCGGTAAATACTAAAATATTAATATAATATTAACAAAAGCAAGGAAAAATATGTTACTGAAATAGTATTACTGAAATGGCCTATATTTTCTAAATAATATATAAAAACAAACACTTTTTTTTATTTTTACCTACCCCATTGAGAATATAAAGAAACATTGTACATTTACCAATGAAGTTTTTACGCACTGGCGCGCTGACGCTGCGAACCATGGTGGTATAACGCCGCGACTGTTGCATCTCATCTCAATCTATCTAACTGTTGTTTTCTATTTGCATTAAATTTTTCGTTTGTGCTGCTAACATTTCACGTCAAAGATCATATTTCGCTTAGATAAAAATGCGGTTTGCAGCTTTCGTGAATAGACATGATCAGGAATTTTATTACTTAAAACAATAATACATTTAACTGGTATCTGCGATTATATTTATTGGATTATTTATTTATTTATATTTATCCTCAATAAAATAAGAAACACCAAACATTTCATTATTTTGCCAAACTGCTTATGCATTTTGTCGGGAAGCTCATCGTAACAATCTTTATATAATTTGCACAATCTACAAAACAAACAGTATCGATAATAGTTAAGCCCATCTCCCAACTTCGCGATTAGACCCGCTCAATGCATTATCATTGCGAGTCATTAAATACTACTTAAAATAAATTTCTGCACCTGTTAATACAATAATACCTTATATTTTATATTTCTATTTTACCTTATAGTCCCGGCATGGGTGGAATTTTTAGCCTCTAAATAGGTTTTTAAAATTGTCCTCAGCATGGATTAATGCAACATAAAGTATATAAACTTATATTTTTCGGCTGGAAATGTTGTAATACTTACGTAAAAATAATCCCTGGATCTGTTATTCTTATTTAAAGATCTTTTGCTTTTTAGGGTTATGAATGTTGATTAATTTCATAAAAAAGAATCCTCCATACTAGAGACATAACACTGCTAGAATAATTTTGTGCACTTTCAAAAGTTGGGATTTTTCTCTTACGAACAATACAAACATTGTCAAAGAAAACTAGATTCAGAGCTACCAAGTTTATCTGACTGCCACATCTTTAATAAGTATGTACTCGGTATACAAACAAAAATAATAATTTTTAACTCGTCCTGGTCCCAACCATGAATACCCTGTTATACCCAATTATAGTATATTATTTTATTTTTATATTATGCGATATGTATGCCTCAAGCTTATAAAAAAACTTTGGCCTTTGCATCTACGTAATGAGATGATCTATACAATGATCTAGCTGCAGTACCTGGGACATAGCTTTTTGATGGAGTAGTCTTGTCAAGCACTTATAATATCCTGACTGTTTAGTCGGCCTAGCTACAGGAAGGACAAGTAAGGAAAGGATACATGCGGAGCCAACCAAGCTGTGAGTTTTCTCACGATGTTTTAATTCGCGGTTAGCTTGATAAGAAAGCTCAAGGTCACGCAACGAGCTATGGAAAGGGCTATGCTCGGAATTTCTCTACGAGATCGAATCAGAAATGATGAGATTCGTAGACGAACGAAAGTCGTCGACATAGCCCAGCGGATTAGTAAGTTGAAGTGGCAGTGGGCGGGGCACATAGCACGCAGAACTGATGGCCGATGGGGCCGAAAAGTTCTCGAATGGAGACCACATATCGGCAAGCGCAGCGTAGGACGACCAGCCACAAGATGGACAGATGACCTCATCCAAGTGGCAGGAAGACGCTGGCTGCAGGCCGCTTCCAACCGGTCTTTTTGGAAATCCATGGAGGAGGCCTATGTCCAGCAGTGGACTTCTTGTGGCTGAATGATGATAGCTTGTGGTAATTTCTACCACAAATTCGCAGATGTACATAACTTTGGAAATAAACAGTCATAGGTACATACCCGCACTGGGAATCGAACCTGGGTCTCCCGCTTCCGAGTCTATTGTTCTACTCGCTGGACTATCACTGCTTCTAAGGATAACAAGCCTTTCTGGCGAAATTGAGTAACAAACATCCGTCCATCCAAACTTTTGCATTTATAATAGTAGTAAGATAATATTATTGACATACCTAATTATTATTTCTCAAGTAAGAGAATCGATGTACCTATTCTTATTTAAATATATTGGACGACCTACTTCCTCAAATCTCAATTATTTTCACAGAAGTATTTTCGTCGAAGTCGGATACTGGCAACATTGAACTCTCATTTCATTTTTAGGTCTTTGGACAAAATTGTCTATGCCTTCTGAAGCGCCAGCTGGCGGAGAAATGCAAAGTACATACAACCTCCATACTCCATCTCACTCGCTCTCGCGAGCTCAACGCGGTCGAACGGTTCAATGACTTTGGCGACCGGTTTCTATTTTCTCTCTGGTCCTATCGTCGGGTAGGCCCGCACGGTGGTCTTTGTTTGCGTTTTTCGTCCGCGCCGCAGGTATCCTCCGCCGCAGCACCATCCGACGCCGCCGAGACGGAATGTGCCCTGATAAGTGGAAGCGTGGGTCTCGCTCCTCTCGGTTTATGTGAAATGTCGTTGTGGCTCCGTCGACGAGTGCAAGTGCAGTGAGGTGCAGTGTGGTCAGGGGTGTTGACGCGTGGGTCGGCACGGCGACGGCTAGCGAGGTGCGAGGTGGCGGCGGCCGCGCGGCCATGACCGGCGACATGCCGCTGGCCAGCGCGCACGCGTTCGGGCGCGCGCTGCTGCGGGACGGCGCGCTGCCGCCGCTGGAGCCGGGCCCGCCGGCGCCGCCTGCGCCCAACGCGCAGCCGCCCGACAAGCGCCCGCCCGCCGCGGCCGCCAGCCCCGAGCAGGTCATGAAGCTCTATATGAACAAACTCACGCCCTACGAGCACCGCGAGATCTTCGACTACCCCCAAGTGTACTTCATCGGGGCCAACGCCAAGAAGCGGCCGGGGCTGGTGGGTTTCCCCAACAACTGCGAGTACGACAACGAGCAGGGCTCCTACATCCACATCCCGCACGATCACATCGCGTACCGCTACGAGGTACTGAAGGTGATCGGCAAAGGAAGTTTCGGCCAGGTGGTGAAGGCCTACGACCACAAGAAGCGGGAGAACGTGGCACTGAAGATGGTGCGCAATGAGAAGCGCTTCCACAGGCAAGCGCAGGAGGAGATCAGGATCCTGGAGCACCTGCGCGAGCAAGACAAGGACAACACGATGAACGTGATCCACATGTTCGACTCGTTCACGTTCAGGAACCACACCTGCATAACGTTCGAGCTGCTCTCGATTAACCTGTACGAGCTGATAAAGAAGAACAAGTTCCAGGGATTCTCCCTGCAGCTGGTGCGGAAGTTTTCGCACAGCCTTCTGCAGTGTCTGCACGCGCTTAGCAAGAGCCGCATCATCCACTGCGACATGAAGCCGGAGAACGTGCTGCTGAAGCAGCAGGGACGCTCCGGGATCAAGGTTAGTACGCCACTTATCGGAACAGTCGCCAAGAAGTTTCGTTTCGATCAGCTGATGTTTTTTCGCGATAGCAACGCTGGTACCTTTGTAAAAGTTGTTTTGTATTGGAGTAAAACTCTCGGAGTGAACTGGGATCAAGGTCAGCGCAGGAAGAACCAGCCATAAATAGTCGCCAAGTAGGTGTCAGGTAGATAGGCAACGTTCGATCTAGGTCGACGATTCAGCACGAATCTGATCGGCGCCGTCATACCTTCCCGGCTAGCGTTTTGTAACCAACTATTTTGTGGTCGTATATAAACGAAAGCGTCTTAGAAGTGCCTACAACCGCGTACTTACCTAGGTAGTTTTTTTCTTATCACGTCGTCAGTATACAAAACCACCGAAATGTTGTGTCAATAGGTACTCATTCGTCTGCCAATCGTAATTCGATACTTCCTCTTAAATCCTGACTAAGGACACAGCTACGGATCAACTTTCCAATAGCGTGTACAAAAAGCTGAATTAGACCGACAACAATCGGTCAGAACGGCACCTCTTTTCCTCGTTTACCTGGGTAGTATTGTAACAAGTGTGACGACGCATTTCACCCAGTTGGGAACACCTGTCCAACTACGCACCACTTGGATAAAATCAATAATGTAAGCGTCATTTCGGGTAAACAGCCCGCGTGGCCGATCAGCTGGCCACACCCACACTCTCGCCCGTGTACACTCG
The DNA here is from genome assembly GCA_947308005.1 of Yponomeuta malinellus. Taxonomy (NCBI): domain Eukaryota; kingdom Metazoa; phylum Arthropoda; class Insecta; order Lepidoptera; family Yponomeutidae; genus Yponomeuta; species Yponomeuta malinellus. Next base: position 6,164,301 of record OX371019.1, read on the forward strand.
CCCCGAGGCAGGGGGTAAATCCTAGAACACTAATCGTGGACCTATGGACGTCTGTGACCTACATAAAATATTTATTATCTGTGCCATTAATATATAATTTTCTCCAAATAAATAAATAAAATAAAATTACAGTTTGCACACTTTATGAACATCTGACTTCGAAGTACGAACGCTGCGGGCGTCAGACGTCCACGGACATCGAGGCGTACCTATCAGCTCACACGCACCAAATCCTGAACGATTCCCTGCATCCCAGAGGGGTAGGCAGAGACCAGGGATTGCCACTTGCCACGACCCTGACAAATAAACTTCGCTACCTCAACATTCATTAGTCGTTGCATGCACGCACGCCGGTTTCGGGTACTTTTTATCTTGCCCTTTGCTAATACGTCCCCTTTTTGGTCGAAGTATGTGCGCCTGGGACGTCCCTTACAGGCGCTTCCACCCACATTCGCTCGATATATTTGTTTCGTCAATCTTTCCTCCTTCATCCTTTCCACATTTCCATTCCAATCGTCTGTCAAATTCTATACGAATTGCTCTCGCAAACGTCAAGATTCCAACAGGATTTGTGCCAAGACAGTCATGTTCGATTACATTCGAGGCTTATTCCAACGGGAGCCGAGAAAGGAGCATCCACAGGATGCGCTCTGTCGCTCTCATGTATTATGTTGTATTTGTTTGACTTGTTTTTCCTTTTGTACTTGTTTATGTTACTTGTTATGCCTTTTTTTCTTGCGATGTGTTAATTTGTCTTTCTTTCTTTAAATTTTTCACGGCAACATTTAATCAGTCGAACAATTTACCACGTCTTGCTACAAAAAAATCTCGTTGAAACTAACTAACCGGATGTAGGTACTTATATAAGATCGTACCTGTCCCGAATCTAGCTAAAAAGTATACTAAAGTTGGGGACAATGCTTAAAGTCGGTTGTAAATTTTAGGGGTGTTTGGGCCAATATAGGCGTCTCATTCCGGGGTTTTTATGTGAGGGATGTCCTTTTACCAACCCGTGCTTATATACCTACGGCCTTATTTATAAAAACACGATTCCTCTGAAATTCTGTGTATTTATTTATCTGTGGCTACATCTTTTCCTTGCAAAATCTCCGCCACAGACTCTTTTAATCGGCGATTTTGACGGGTCTAAAGGAATCTAGTTCTATAAATAAGACCGCTAATCTTTAGATACCTAAATCGGACGCAGGTACTCTGTGAAACTCCAAACAAGGATCTTGTGTGTTTTGTTTTAAACTAAGATAAGAATATTCTTTATTGTCCCAGGAAAAACACAAACATAAAATAGAAACTAACAGATTTAAAAAAGTTTTGTCGCCCTTCATTGATGATAACACAAGTGAAATTACTTATTTCTTCGAAGTTCTTTGTGTTACCAAGACTAGCCTTTATTCTAATTTCGTTCAAGATGGTAGCTGGTTAATTTTACCCCGTCCAAACATGTCCCAGATTGTTAAACTTAAACGCAGAATGGCTACCCCGCCTCTATAGGTTATCCTGGCGCGGGCAACGCCCCCGCTCGGTTCAGGGCCTTTAGGGTCCTCCAACATTCTCGAGTCTTCCTTGACGTGAATCTACGTTCGGACTTTAGATCAAACAGTCAAGTCGAAATCTGTTATGACTTCGTGCCAGTCGAGATAAACCAAACAACCCTCGGGAAACCAGCGGCCCTATTTATTTTCATCACGATCGACCCTAGTTTCAATCCGTACTCCGCCACGTCACAACAACGTGTCGATTCATTTCAGCCTCTAAGCAGCTCGAAATAAGAGCGCTGCCTTTGGCCGCCGATGGAACCCCGTCTAATTTCGGCCCGAACGGGCCGAGGTGTGGATATTTACGTCAAAAACACGTTCCGGGTTCGAATCAATGGTCTGCGAATACATGTGACGTGTGCCGGGATAAATAAACTCTTGGCCAGCCAAGCTAAACAGATGTCTCTGGGCAAGGACGCAGCGAAATGTCGTCTGTGCTTTCGTGGGAGCTTGCAGGTTCAGCGGCCTTATCCTCCTAGGGCTTGTGGGTCACTAGCGCCTTTATTATTTATTGTATTAATAATTTATTGCGCCATTCTACAGTGTAAATATACAAGGGTGTGCGTATGCGAGAAACATTCTATTCCAGCAAACCTTCGTCTCTTGGTCTTTGGTACAAGACAATCCAAGGGAGTGTAATGTTTTAAGAGTTTGACTGTTTCTTTATTCTGCTGTAACTTAGAGATGCTTGAATCGATTTTGTTAGAAGTCTTATCTCGCCATTTAACAGGTAAGCACGTAACATCGTAGATCCGGTCTTCGTTTACCATCAGGCGTGAATGGCGTCAAGGGTTAACCTGTCCTAATAAAAAATTTAAAAATATCATGCTGGTCAGATAGGCCATCTAAACTGATAACCGTGTATTTTGTTTTTATAATGAAAAAAATAAAAAATATATTATTTAACTTTTAGGATCTAGGCGAGGTCAAAAAAAGAAATTTGTTCCGTGCCTGCTTAAAACGTCGTGTTTGGACAGTGTCAAATTGGACGGTAACGACACGACATCTATTTTCATACATCTTCATACATTTCATACAATTTAATTGGCCGGCTTATCTATCGGCCTTCGACTCGTCGTCGAATGGGTCACATTCTCTGCGCTCTCATATTCATTAAATACTCCTTGAGTTTACCTTCGTTGGTTGGCATACTTGCTTACTGGTGTTGACAGAGGATATCATTGACGTCACGTTTAGGTAGCGCTCACTTTCACTCGTCAGAATTCCAGTTTTCACTGGCACTTTCAAAAAGTTTCTTGGTCTATGGCTTTCTTCGCAACGTAATTAAGCACCTATTTCCAAATCCTACGAGAGCGCAATCGCAAAAAGGGAACGAAATCTTCGCGCCGCCCATTCTCCACGTAAAAACATTGACCTACAGCTTATACGCCCATTCAAATCGAATTTATGGCCACGGCAGTATAACACGACTGAATTTACAATAACCAATAATCTAACACCGGCGACGATATGTTGTACATCACAGTGGAAAATCAGCGTGAAAAAGTCAAATAATGGAGATTTTACATGCAAGTTACCTATCTTAAAAAGAGTTAACTACCAGTGGTTTCTTAAAGATCGTTCTTCAATGTTATCTTTTTTTAGAGTGTTTTAAAAAGATTGGCTACATACTCGGTTGTGCCTTTACAGTAACCACTAGGTTGCCAAAACGGAATAATACAATACAATACTATATCTACAAATATCTTGCTTGCTTGCGTTGATTGTTCGTCTATCACTTACGTAGGTTCTGACAGAATACCAGCGTCACGGGTTGTCAACCGGGAGCCTGTGACATATGCTCAGTCAAGAACCTTTTCTTGTACCATGGCACACAGAGTCTCCACAATAATCACTTCACCACTACTGTATGAATGTTTAGAATTGGTTTATTTATTATACTTTTTACTTTAAGCGAGTTTTCTGGTTTTCCATTTTATTGTTTGTAAGATTTTATGTGTGTTGTGGTATCTGAATAAACGTTTTTTATTTTCAATCTTTATATTTTTAAATTTTACACAAGATGGATCACAGGAGAAAAAACATAAATAAAAAATACAAGAAAATGTATTTCCTTGTATCCATAAATGGCATAAACAATACGATCTTTAGTTTCTTTCTCTTACCCTTTTGATTTGGTTTCGTTACGTAAGACGCGTATAGCTAATTTCAATTACCTTTTTTTTCGTGGCCTTATGCTATAAAAAAGGTTTTCTTTGTCAGTGTTCTAATGATTCCCTGGCTGGAAATAAAACCCGCCAATATGTTTCGCCTGATGACGCAGCCAAATGTGGCCAGTAAATGGAAATTCCGTCGGAAATCGCGTTGGCGAATCTTTTAGTAAATAATTCGGCCACTATTGACAAACTGCAAGAAAATGGGGAAATGTGGGCGAACGTTTTGACAAAACACACGAAAAATTGCATAAACAAAACGCCTCCTAGGTAAACATTTCGCTTTGCGGTGCGTTTTCGTCACGTCGCGGTTTCCAACCGGGCGGCGCTGCTGGCTGGAAACACGAAATGCCTAACCTAATTTAAAAAAAAAACGCCAGCTCTACTCGAGAGAAACATTCAGTGCATGAAAAGAACGGTTACACTTTATTAAACTTAACCTATGTAATTATTTTTCATTACGCGTGTTGATTTTACACCGTGCCGCGTTTTATGGACTGTAACGGCGGCAACCGCCAGATACTAATAAGGCGATAAGATAAGGCCACCTTACATGGTTGCTGATTGTCCGAACTAACGGGACGTTTAATAATATCTGTTGTTAGATTATGGCACGTGAAGTTTTGCGCGGAGTCCATGAAGTGGACTTTCACATTTTATTCCCTGAATTATTGTTACCTTATGTCGTTATAATCATTTAATGTCTTACATACACAGCCTAAAATACAGGTTTATTGCTAGTTTAGACTACGTTTTTACTCTTACCTATGTTAAATTTAATTCTTATGTGATGTACGTATACCTACGATTTAATAAATAAATTTAATGTTATCTTATATATGTTAGGCTGAAATAACTACCTACTGTAACGCTGTAAGTTTTCTTAGATCTCTTAACCTCACTACAACTATAAAATCACTTAAAATGTGTTCCAACTTTCCAAGTTTAGGCTGTTTTTTGCGCTAAGCGACTGTGTAACTCTCTATCTCTTTTCGTAACGTCTAAGAAGGCTTAGAAAATCAGCGTCGGCAGCGGAACATGGGGACTTTTGCCAAATTCAGTTTTTATGAATTCTCAGTTAATAATACTTTTTCACTTTTTTGTAAGTGTAATTTTCGAAATCAAAGGGATCCGAATTGCGTTTACAGAATAAAATGACACGAATGTTGTATTTGGTTAACATAACATCTTTGGCAAATCCGTAAAAGTATGATGATGACGTTGCTAGGCCGTGTGTGGCGTGCGATTGATCAGATTTCGCTGTTTTCTCGTAACTGCGATCACGTCGCGCTGAGTGAATCTTATCTCGAGCACCCGTCACGAATCATTTGTCTCAAAATGTGTACCGCAATCCTCAATCATTATATGTGTGCCTGTTCTAGATGAATATTTTTACAGTGACAACTCAAACCTACATCAGAAATGTCAAGTGACAACTTTACTTGTACCTTCTTCTCGGCTTACCTTTAACTCGGTTACCCGAATGCTATCAATCTGTTAATTGCCCGAACAGGAGTCACCTCAGCAGCATATGACGCGCACCAAATCCTAAACAGTCCGGTCTAACTGTCAAATTCCACACTAATTGCTATAGCAAACGTTAGGATTCCGACAGGATTTGGTGCGCTGTAATTAGGTCTCTGTTGGACAAAGTGCATACAAAAAGAAACAACTGACAACCGTCAACAATCTGTTAACGGCTTGTAACCGGGGTTAACCCAGCTTAACGGCAGGAAATATAACCTAGAGAAACTCTAAAACCTACACTAAATAAAATTGTATCTTGGGGCCGATGGAAACCCACGGAGTAAAATTTTGTATGACGAGAGTTGCACCGAATGAACATCCATCACAGGAAACTAGTGTATTCCAGCGAACAATAGGTAAATTTCCTAGCAGATACTCTATTTATGTATGCCTTATCATATCACAGTACCTACAAGCCTCCATTAATTAATTATCTGAGGGGTAATAACTCCTCCCTGGTGAGATTGGTATTAATTAATTATCTGAGGGGTAATAACTCCTCCCTGGTGAGATGGGTAAGATGTGGTAAAATTTCTGGAATTATATCGGGCAATGACTGTAAGAAAACATCACAAAATGTTGATTACAAATATATCGCGCGAATGTGGGTGGAAGGGCCGGTAAGGGACGTCCCAGGCGGACATTCTTCGACTAAATAGGGTTAGCAAAAAAGTACCCGAAACCAGCGTGCGTACTTGCAACGACTAACGAATGTTGAAGCCAAAGTGATCTGTCTGCAAGTCGCCTACCCCTCTGGGATACAGGCGTGAATTATAGATATTAAAATTCACTATGTAATTCTCTGAATTAGAACGTTGTCGGCTTGAGATTTTCATTGAATGAGATGTGGTGAGATTGTTCAGTTTAGGTAATGAATAGTCTATCTCTTATAAAAAAGCCTATGTAACATCAAAGACGATACTTTAAAAGTACTTAATCGTTACACCCACACACATCGGCGGATTATTTTCGAGCATTTAGTTGCTGGCACTTCACTTGGCTATCCGTATTCGCGTATTGGCCTACGAAAATGCAACGCACTATCAGTGCTAAAGATTCGCCAGAAAACCCGGCAACTTATGGTCAATACTTGCTGTATACGAGTGGCCAAAATAGCCGCCGGCATAACGTTCGAAACCTACGAATGTGAAGACAGCTTAACTTCTGACGTCATTGACCAACGGTTTCTTTAATTATGAAAAGCGATGCTCCGAAGTGAACCGTAAATCCGCGATTGGTCGGCCATTTTATAAATGATGCCACAACGGCTTACCGATCGATGGACTTATAAATGCCCATTTCCATAACCGGACAGACTTCACAGCGGAGTTAAACTGCACAATTAGGTATGTATGATTAAGTTTTTCAAGTTAGCTTGATCAAATTAATTAAATGTCAGCTTGATGATTAAAACCTTTGAAGTATTTTCTTTCTTCTTCGCGTCATTTGGGAAGTCAATCAGAATAAAGAAAATAACCCTAGCCTGAAACACATCGTACCTACATTATTTTATTCGCTTTTTTATTACGTTCTTTGTAATTGTTTTTTTTCTTTTAATGTGCTGTGTTATTTCAATGTCTTTTCTTTATTTTTAATCTCATCCAGAACCGTGCCTCCAAATAAAGAGAATGTTTCTTCACCGCGAAATTGAGTGTTCTATACTCAAAGCACCTCGTCAACTCTCAACTGGTGGGAGCCAACGTCATATATTCCAGTTAACTCTCTACCGAATTGTAGCGGTTATCTTCGAGAATCGCCCACAGGTTCGGATATCGTGTTCAAATGTCAGTTTTATAACTGACGGCGCAGCACAGAGACTGGCTCATCGACTGCTATAGGTCTGCCGAGTCACGCGACGACACTGAACCACAGGTAACTAAGAGAACGTCCGTTCAAAGATTGTATTGTATGTCACGACGATTCCTCGACTAGAGTAACGAGACTTCATAATCTTAACAGCGTCAATCCACATTCGACACCGATTTCGACATTCGATTCGATGATATTGGACACGCGGTGATGAAACCCAAACTCTGCTCCTATCCTATGAAACTGGCTCTCAAGCCAAATTGGCTCTTCTCTACACGTAATAAGAACCACGGGTCGGTACAGACCGATTCGATGGCGAGCTCTGGAACCAACATGCCTTTGACTGCTAGTGATGACGATCAAGTTGTTCTTCTGCCAGTTTCTACCAAAATGCTCGGCTGGGTTACGGGTTACGTAGGACAGGTTACATGGAATTTAAACATAGCTGCTTTACCACTGCCTTTGGTAATTGGGCAATAACTTCTCCTTATCCTTGTTGCTATTGATTTAGGGTTGATAAAGCCACTTGGTTAAGACTGACTGCCCTCTGGATCTAGAAATAAGTGGTTTGCTAAAGCCTGTGAAGGCCGTGGGTTCATTTGGTAAAATACCTATAAAATAATTATAGAATTTTATCCTCAGTCTAGGTGTTGTATTTTCAGTGGTGACCTATTAGCTTACGATTATTAAAACAATACAGGGTATCCTTGTTAGCTTCAGCGATTTTGCAATTAATGCTCCGCCGACAGTTAAGCGCTGAAATTAAATTCCTCTGCCACCGGTGTTGTCCGCCACCAATTCATTTAAAGTTAAAAAAAAAACAATATTTTGAGTTGGCTCCCAAAAAAGATACATCTGTCAGAACAGAAACATGTTCCAGACAAATACGGCCCAAATGTCAGACATGGACTCGAATCCCGAACACCTGCACAAAGGCCCTTGAGGTCCAGGTAACATTACAGTAAATAAAAACCGGCCAAGTGCTTGTCGGGCCGCGCAGTGTAAGGTTCCGTAGAACGAGGGGGTTTTATCTGCTTTACTGAACTTTTATGAGTTAACAAGTAATAGGTGACCAGACCAACTTATAAAAGGAAAACTTCGTACAAAATCCACTGAAAATTACTTTGCTGAAGTTGTTAGTAAAGCAGATAAAACCCCCTCCGTTTTCAACGGATTTTGTAGGAAGTTTTCCTTTTATGAGTTGGTCGCCTATTACTTGTTAACTTATAAAGCCTACTTAGCCGTGATAGTTTTCCTTTTAAGTTCATTATATGTACTACTGCCCTAAGTTTTTTCTACTCTGACAAAAATTTGCGCTTTAAAGCTTAATATTTCACAAATTTACACCCACTTAAACTACCAACGATGCCCCACACTATATTGTAGACGAGAGAAAAATGCATCCCTAAGTAGGGGAGGTACCACAGAACACAGAGGGAGGTACACTAAAAAAAAAATTTTTCGATCTTATATTCTACACCGTTTTGTCGGCGTTTGTGTTTTTAGTTTTGCATATCTATAAAGTTTCAGCTCTCTAGCACTTATCGTCTCTGTGCTAAGCCGCGGACAGACAGATGGACGGCCATGGCGGGGAACTATAAGGGGAACCCTTTTTGACTACGGAACCCTCTAAAAACCAGGTAAAACCTGTTCCCGTGCTTCAAAACGTAGATCACCCAGCACAATAGGGTCTTAAGACAAGCGTAGTTGAGGTCAAATTGGAATGGAAACAAACTGAGCAACCTTTAGACTGACGTTAGTAATAAAAAGCAGCTAAAGGGACGTCAGCCAATCGGGGCGCTTTATGGGGTTTTTTAAAAAAACAACATAGAAGCTGAACGCTCGCCACGGGACTGCTATTACTGTTTTTGACTGACAAAACAGCTGATCGTGCTGCGTGGATAAAACTGATTTCTGACTGAAAACTTTTTCCAACAATTCCTTTAGGATTATTAAAGGAATTGCCTAATAGGCGTGGTTACAACTAACCTTACGTAGTTTACGGTTTGGATTTTAAAATTTACCGTGCAAATTATGGATCTGAGCCATAAGGAAATAATGTTTTTTTACTTATGTTGTTTGTGTTTGTTTTAATTGTGGGTTTTCTTTAGAGATTATAAGAGATATAAATAAATAGGGATTTGTTACTTCTTAGAAAACACGAACGTTTATTAAAATAACTATGTTTGTCTAAAGACTACTTAATCAGTCAAGTTCTGACTATCCTTTAATGAATCCAGATTTAAGCGGCAAACCCCTGTCCCTGCCTACCCCTCCGAGATACAAGCGTGTATGTAGATTTAAATGTTCAAATCTGAACTACCAACATAATTGGAGTCATTTCAAAGCTGTTAAAAATACTTTTTGCTCATAACAAAGTAGAAAAAGACATAGAAATTAAGTACACTCTAGTTTCACACAAATCTTTTGCGGTGAACTCATCTTTGAAAATCCGCGAACGTCAAAGACGGGGTGAGCTTCTTCCCGTGTGTTCAAAGAGTTCCCATCTCGGCAAGGCACTATACTCCAGACGAAATTACACCTTCCACTCAATCATCCCATTCTGCAGAACAGGCTTTTGTGCGAACAGCTAGCCCTACTAACCGGTAACAGGTTTCAAATTGTGTCGCTCATACAGACAGGTGCCCGGTAACCCGAGGGTCTTGCACAAGTCGCACGCTACGATCGCGTTGCGATCTTTTTAAATAATAAAATTGTTTATTTTGAAATCAAAAAGTACATACAAAAATGTTTGTAAAATATTATCGTTCAGGCTTCATAGAGGCCTGTGCCCTGCAGTGGGCGTCGGGTGGCTGATGATGACGATGATGATGAACGTACATAGTCGAGATATATTGTGGACCACTGTCAGTCACAATCACTATGTCTATTGCATGAAAATTACAACACACATATATACATACGTAAACTCACGCTAGCATCCCGGAGGGCTAGGCAGAGACCAGGGACCACTTGCCACGATCCTGACTAATTCGTCGCTTCGTCAAAATTCATTAGTCGCAGCATGCACGCAAGGCGGTTTCGGGTACTTTTTGTCTGACCATTCGCAAAGAGCGGTGGTAGCCTAGTGAGTAAAACATTTGACTCGGAAGCGAGAGAACCAGGTTCGATTCCCAGTGTGGTACAGTACGTACTTATGACTTTGTTTTCTGAGTTATGTACATTTGTGAAGTTATAGTATTAATACCACTCGCTCACGGTGAATGAAAATATCGTGGGGAAACCAGTGTCTGAGCTATTCACATACCTCAGCGCTTGAAATCGCCAATCCGCGGTGGGCACGCGTGGTGATTAAGCCCATACCCTCTCTCCAGGAAAAGGCCTGTGCTCTACAATTGAATGTATATAGGCTGCTTATCGCAAATACATCTTCTATTTGGTCGACAGTTTTATAAAAAAAACTGGGCCTAGATTCTGTTACTGCATTGTAGTACAATGACAACTACATGAACGCGGCGATTACATTTCATTGCTTCTTCAAGTCTACGTGCGCAGAGTATCAAATCCTCTTTAAGCGTTAATGGTGTAAAAAATACATCACGTGACCCGACCGTGTATCTGTCATGGTAGGTACTATAATGCAATTACAGAGTCGGTATAATGTACCGTCGATACCACGTGAGAGTTTTCTTGATTGCACATCAGTCACGTTACGGGTACTTGACAATAAAACTGAAGGTTGATAAGCTCTGCTGTCAACTGTTCTCCGTAATTAAAGTATTGTTGTTGGCACTTTTTATAAATATGATAAGAAAATGCAACGCTTTTAGCGATAAGACCGCCAGTTGTATACGGCAAAACATAGATCTGTAGGCCTTCTAATGTATTTTGTTTTCTGGTGTGTACAATAAAGAGTTCTAATCTAATCTGATAATAATAAAATGCAGAACTTCAATAAGTGAAATCTCCAAAACAATACAATATTCGATTTGTTGTAATCTAATCACAAGAATCTTTTCTATAACACTGAAATTAAAATCCGTGTAGCTGACTTTTCGCTTTTACCTTCTTATGTGAAGCCAGCCTTAATCGCTTCTTATAATTGAACCGAAGACTTAAACACCTGTTAATAACTAGCAATAATTATTTCTAGATTGAGGTTCTATAAACACGTCTCGGATAATGATAGGCTATTTCGGTCCGACAAGTTTAGAACTGAATTTGTTTTTGTGCCTTTAAATTGGGTCCTTAATTATATGGTTTGGAAGCTTTTTTTTTTTGTAAAGTACGTAGTAATATAAGTACGTAGCTGGTGAACATAGCACATGACTTTTATAACACACAACTCCTGACAATACGACGAAATGCCAACAGAGTCAGCAGATTTGGTATCTTTGTACCTGCCAACCAATGTGTAGATTAGCTGAAGTGGTAGTGGGCTGGTCACATCTTACGAAGAACCGATAGTGGTGTACAAAGGTTCTCAGGTGGAGACCACGAGCTGCATGGCAAAACCAGCGTAGGATGCCCACCTGGGCCTAGATTCTGTTAATGCATTGTAGTACCATGGCGTCAATGGTACGAAAAAACACGTCACGTGACCCGACAGTGTACCTGTCATTATACTACAATGCACTAACAGAATCGAGGCCCAGCTCGCTTGACTGACGATCTAAGACATTGCTGGCAGCGGTGGCTCGCCGAGCACAGAAGGAAGTGTCGTGCCTTGGGGGAGGCTTGTATCCAGCGCGAATATGGGCTGATTGATTGAACCAATTTGTAGGGATGCGACAGTATCAAGTCTGCGTCGCGATACAATTTTTAGAGCTGCAGTTGTCTTTACGATGTTTTTTATCACAGTTGCAAAAAAACTCCTTGGTTCAAGGCTTAACCGAGGATCAAACCAAGATCCCCGAGAACGATACTAATTTGTTTTTATCGTTGTATCTTTTTTGGTACTATCTCGTCAATAAATTGGGGTCAACGCTCTCGGAAACTCGTTCAACCCGATATCTATCTAGTTGCCTGTGGAGATGGCCAGTCTATGCCACTCCATAGCACTCAGCCGTCGAGATAAGATTCGTTTTGCAAAACCTTTTTCGGGCTCTTCTGCAGTATAAATTTTGTTGAAATATCTTCGTTTTAGACTTAACACTAAGTTTCAAAGGAAAGTAAAGAAATGGGAACAGTAAAATTACTATTAGTAAGTACCTAATTAACTTCATCATCATCATCAGCCATTTGACGCCCACTGCAGGACATAGGCCTCCCTCGTCGTTTTCCAAGCTTCCCGGTCTTGTGCCGCCCGCATCCAGCGACTCCCCGCCACCGTAACCAGTTCGTCAGACCATCTGGTGGGGGGGCTTCCCACGCTGCATAAAAGAAAATGATTTTATTTTGTAAAAGGTATTGTAGGTAATTGAAAATGTTATGGTACAGGCGATGAATGGTCACTCCAATGCCTATCCTATCAACCCACCGACGCGGTGTGGGAAACGATCTAGTATTTTTGCTATTCTTGATTTCTCAAATTGTACTGAAATTTCTGAAATATACAAATTACTACATCAATGACAGATTTCTTTGATGCATCTAGATAGTTCGCCTATTAATCAAGAACACGCTTCGATAACAGATCCTACACGAGTCTGTAATAATTCTATGAATAGATAAGTTAGATTGTTGATTGTAGTAAGCATGATATAACATAACTCAAAGGCATTGCTGTTACATATTTCGTAATGTTTTATCGGCTAGTTCAGTTCTTACCACACCTCGTGGTTAGATTAGATCTACCTATATTGAAACAACTATAGTTTAGTTATAGGCAGACGGCCACAAGGCGATCTATTTTTATAACGTCTAGTATAATGCCAGGCAAATAACTTGACCAAGCGAGTTTTACTTTGCATGCTCGTATTTCGGGCCTCAATCGTGGGGGACGCGGGATGTGACTTAGAATTATTCGGACTTAAGCCAAATTGCGAAATAATTTAAAAAAAAATCTCTTACGTATCCATCGCAAACTCAACCAAACTACACAGATTTACGTTTAAGTTATATACCGCGCATTATCTATAAACTACTTATTAATCAAACTTCTATCTCTGGGTGTCGCGTATCAAACGAAACTGACTTAACTTGTAATTATATTAAAATCAGCCGCAGTAATTTACTGTTTTTTTTCTACATACTTACTTGTAAATAATAGAAAATTAGTCATTCAATACACAGCCTTGTGTTTAGACATGCACCCTGATTGAGTACAGTCATTATACAATCGGATCTACACATGGTAGCCCTTATAGTAAGTGACAGAAGTGCGGGTATCGAATGAAAAAGCTACCCGAGCTCACTTTGTTAAGGACGTCCTTTTAATATGTATAGTGGATTAAGTTTATTGTCACGTTAATGTACCATGCCTACACGCACGCCTTTAGCTAAGATTGAGGACCATATTATGTCGTAAGGCACTCGGAATAAAGGCTGTAACTCGGATTGTTACTTATACGATTTCCACTTACTCACATTTTTATAGGCTAGGCCCTAGTATAAAGAGTGTAACAAAGTCCCCGTATACATCAGAAAATGGGGATTGTCAATATACATAAGCAGCCTATATACGTCCCACTGTAGGGCACAGGCCTTCTCTCAGGGAGAGAGTATGGGCTTAATCACCGCGGATTGGCGATTGCAAGCGCTGAGGTATGTGAATAGCTCAGACACTCAGATTTCCTCACGATGTTTTCCTTCACAGTTAGCGAGTGGTATTGCTACTATAACTTCACGTTAATGCCCGCACTGGGAGTCGAACCTGGGTCTCTCGCTTCCGAGTCTAATGTTCTACTTACTAGGCTACCACCGCTCTCGATATGAACAACTTTTACTATGGGCAAAACTTTCAATTCGTGAAAAAAGCTGTTTCATACATTTTTATACCGCTAGTTAAACTTTGATGGTAGCGTGGTCGGTAGAACACATGCCTCACATTCAGGAGGTTGTAGGTCCGGCCCAAGGACTTTGTTTTCTAAGTTACGTACATTTGTGAATTTGTAGCGGCAAAACCACTCGCTACGACCCTTTGGGGAAGAAATGTAGTAAAAGCCATTTCAAGAATTTTTCAGGGGAGCGAAAACAAATTAATATACATTAAAAAATATGTTTGGTAGTTTAGAAGTTAACATGGCTTATACTACAAAAAACTTGCATCCAATGGATTTAACCAATAAAATAATTGAAGTATAAGCCATAATAAAATGTACTACATACTACAAAAAATCTGTAGCATCAGCGTCTGTTACAGCATATTTTAGTTAAAAAAACTGAAGCCTGTTAAAACATCAAGGTAGTAAAATCCATTTTTTGCGACTTTGAGGAAACGAAATATACAGCTTGAAAAACTGAGTAAGACTACATTCAAAGTCCTTTTCACCAAAAAATGCTTTTACGACATTTCATCCTCAAAGGATGTAAAGGAAAACATCGTGTGGAAACCTGAGTGTCTGAGGTGTTCTCATACCTCAGCGCTTGAAATTATCAATGAAATTATCAGTTCCGATGGGAACCGTTGTTGAAAGTTGTTCATATTGACGATAATTAAGTTTACCTTATAAACAATCTTTTAAGTAAATAAGTTTGCTTAATAATTAGACTATAATATGTTGTTTGATAATAATATGCTCGTTGAAATGTTTCAAAAGCAGAGTATCGGCGCTGAAGTACTTCCCGAACTTTTAGCATATGCTGAGTCGGAGCCCAATCACGTTTGCCACGCCTACGTTGGTAACTCTTGTATACTGCCGTACCGTGTATGGCTAATTTCCATTGTGTTTTTGCTTTTTTATGTATGTTATTGTTTTGTTATATGCTTTTTTCGTACTGTGCCTTTTTAATGGATTTGTATTGCTTTGCTTTGCATACGTGTGTGTGTCTTATGTGAATAAATTATTTATCTGTCTATCTATTCTTCTGTTTATAGTTCAAAATACCCTTGAAAGAAGTGGCATTTTACAGGAGATAATTTCACAGGTCGCAAGGCTAGACGCCGCGGACTTCCGCACGAGGGAGAGGTTTACCATTCGGCTGTACGTGTGTAAATAATTACATACCTACCACCATCGGTTGCGTTTATTATTTGCGTTAATCGATCTAGGAAGTACAAAATTAAGGTCGAAGTACTTCAGGCCTTGTTGAGTTTTATCTCTCTTCGCGCATCTGTTCAAACAGATGGTATTATTACGCTTAAATGGTGATACATGATTGTGCAATGTGCATTCCTCTATTGATACGAGAATACTTATTATTGCGAGACGTGGTGATAATGATGTGATGTTATATTTTCAACGCGATGATACCTATTGCAGGGTTTTTCATTAATCTGACTCAGAGAGACAGACTCTGAGTCAGATTAATGAAAAACCCTTTTCTTATTCAGAATATTAACTTTTCGGATCGGACGTCAGAATTTTAATATCCTGTAGGCTACTTATAATGCTAAGCTCGTGACAGTAACTCACTGAATCCCGTGCAAAAAAAAAACATGACTACATTTTTTGTATATTCTACTTCAGTTTGTGGTAGCCTCCAGCCAGTTTTATGCAATAATTTGACATGTACACATCCACTGGTTACGGTTTTATTCGATTACCAATAGGCGTACCTAATATTTAGATAATAATATATAATAGATATTTTTTAATATTTATAATAGATCGACAGATCAGCAGTCCTACCGCAGTCCACTGCAGGCCAAATCTTGTAAAAAATAAATACAATAAAAGTCTTTATTTCAGGCATTAAGTATACCATTCATGCCATAATGTAATCTGTTTATGTCTATTATATTAAGGTTTACAAGCGGTACCCCATTTATTAAAATCTCCACAACACCAAGGTTAACTGTAAGATAATGCTTTTAGCATTATATTCGCCTTTGTACAGTAATGTTTATAAGTGCAATAAAGAATATTAATAATAACAAGTACCCGTATAATATTAGTAAGTAACAACAGTAAATATGTTATACATTGCTGTGCTATGCTACTTTTTAAACACAGCTGAGACTTCTGTGTTTCTCGCCCCACATTTCAGCGTTTCGGCTATCCACCCTATCCGCTATTATATAGATGGATCTGCTAAAGGTATCTTTTGCTATTTTACGTTTCATTTGAACTCGCGGAGTGGAGTACTTTGACATTTCGTGACCGACGGACTCTTGAAGTGCGCGACAGTGGAAAATAAGCTTTATAAAATACCTCCCTTTAGATTGAGAAATTCCAAAACACCCTTTGGATGTGTGATGTAACTATACGCTTAATTATTTCTCTAAAGAAATAATTATTGCACTGTTATCTAGACATCACATGTCTTACGACGTCATAAATTTAACATGGCCGTCTTCAAAGCTTCTTGTCTGGTTCGATATGCGACGATGAATAAATTCATTGAATTGTTTTACCATTTAAGACACTCTTAATATAATTAGCTCCAGTTCTAACAGACAAAAAGCGTGTAGTTTCTTTCTATAATGGAGTTGTCTTGACTAACAAAGGTAACCATTTGCTTACGAATGTTCCCAGTCGGAGTATCGACAACATAATCCTTGTCTTTAAATGTCTGTGCTCTGCTATTAAATATTGCATTTTATGACTGGAAGTACACCAAACGAACTGTCGCGAACGTACATAAGCAGCCTATATACGTCCCACTGTAGGGCACGGGCCTTTTCTCAGGAAAGTACGAGTGCGAACGTACACTGTACGTACAGTTATTATAAAAAAAATACAAAAATCTACCCCACGACACACGGGTTGACAAGAATTCTAACGACACCACAATGGTCTAAATCGGTTCAAGAATTTTGAAGTAACGATGGAAAAGGAAACTGTTAAACTGAGGTTCATACATACATAATCGTAAACCCTGGAAACATTACACTTGAAAAAAATAAAACCGGACAAGTGCGAGTCGGACTCGCGCACGAAGGGTTCCGTACCATTATCCATTATCTACACAACAGACACAAGAGCAAGAAAAAACGGAAAAAAATCACGTTTTTTGTATGGGAGCCCCCCTTAAATATTTATTTTATTCTGTTTTTAGTATTTGTTGTTATAGCGGCAACAGAAATACATCATCTGTGAAAAATTCAACTGCCTAGCTATCACGGTTCATGAGATACACCCTGGTGACAGACAGACAGAGAAACAGACAGACAGACGTACATTGAAGTCTTAGTAATAGGGTCCCGTTTCGCAACCTTCGGGTACGGAACCCTAAACATAAGTAAGAGTAAGAAATGTTTTATTTATAAATCATAACATCAGCTGTAATAAACAATGTTAAATGGCAACATATTAGCTTAATATTACAAAATACACTTGTAGAAAAATAAATAAATGCATTTATCATCCGTTCAAAATTACAGAACGAATTAATTTAAAACAGAGATCGATTATTAGGATATTTAACAAAAAAGCTTATTGCCGTGCATGCCTCATAAAGAAAAAGATATGTAGCATAAAGTGAGAAAAGAGGCAGGCATTTTATCAATGAGTGTGACGCAAGTAGAGTTACAGATAGATTACAGAGTTCGTTAGCCAGGAAAATTGAAGGGCTAGGATGAACGAAAACAAAATATTACGGCAAAACACACAGCGAAGCTGTATGTCATGACTTGCGTTGGGCTCCTCAGAACTTTTAATATTATAAAAATGTGTATTATTTTGTACTACTTTATTATCATTGTTGTTTCTACATTGTTTCAGTATTGCTGTAGTTAGAATCTTCATTTAATTCACATCTATCTCAATTCTTTTCCCCTTTCATGTCAAGACGTCACTTTGGCAGAATTGGTTGATATCGGCTGGTTGCTATTTCAACAAGAAATAGAATAGAACATTTGGACGTCCATACTCTTTTTTTGGCTATCGTGTAAAAAAAGCACTGAACAGGTTCTCTGCCCTATAAGGCTTTTGAGTCATGTATTTCAAGATTCGCCCCATAACGTCAACATACGCCGTAATTTTAAAAACCTATTTAGAGGCCAAAAATTCCACCCATGCCGGGACTTGGACCCGCGACCGCTAGCACGATTAGCCAGAGGCATGGGTGGAGTTTTTAGCCTCTAAATAGGTTTTTGAAATTGTCCTCAGCACGGGTTAGTGCAACAAAAAGAATATAATACGCCGTAATGATCCATACAAGATATACCCGTATCGAACGAAGTTGCGACAGTAGATAGCAAATACTCGTTCCGTTCGTCCAGTGTATATCCACTCCTATTATGTGCCAAGCCTTCGGTTTATGCGTCTAGTCTACTCAGGAAATGCATGAATCTGTGCACTATAAACTACGAACGCTCTACTCCATAAAATGTCTAAAATGCCCCGAAAATTCCGAACAAACGTCTTGGTGTAAACCCCCGAGGAATGTCCTTCGGTGAAATTAAGTGCCAGAGTCCCTGGAGCAATTGTTGAAAGGAGAAAAATTTTACGTCGAGGCTTTGTAATGTAGACCCCCAGAGTCGCCCACGCGAAGGCAAACTTTTAAACAAGTCGGATTCATTTGGTCAAAAAAATAAATGCAATGAGTTTATGTGCTGAGGTAAATACTAAGACACATTTTAATCATGATTGCTGCAGTAAATAAGTTGTACCACTTAAAAGACACGCAAAAAAATAGTGTGTTGGTAAGTAATACATTCTCAGGATTAAGTCTTTCGAGCAGCACTAGAGGTCGACTCTGAATCCCAAACCAAATTGAATAAGGTTCAATTTAACATGGTAAATATTTGGTCTGATAATGTACATTCATGTCATTACGTTCAGATGTGATTCGGGTTAATTAGATCTAAATAGTCATTAGACGTTTGCTACCACATTCAGTTCACGGATTGACCGAGCGACGGCTACCCCATAAAGAACGGTCACTTAGCTAGTTCTTAATCTACGGCTTAATTAAACCTCCAAATGGGCCACGTCACATTGGAAAATTGACCTACTTTATTTTCTCTGTCACTTTGTCATTATAGTTTCGATCTACGGGCGAAATGTGCCTCTAAGTCGTTTGTTGGTAATTAGGTCAGGAATGGGATAGAGGATATTTGCAAAAAGTACGAAAGGTCCACGCAGTAACTGCCTCATTGGTCTAGCCCAGTGGTCGGCATACTGCTTTGTTCAAGGGCCACTTAGAGCAATTTGAGGTATAATTGCGGGTCACACATTCGTGGATTGGCTAGTTGACATTGACACCACCACGTAGTTTTATGAGCTGTCAAAACGCGGTTGCGCCATAGATTTTGAATGATAAACGCATCCTGCTACGTAGCGGGCCGCACAGATATACGGCCACTGGTCTATCCGTAACATGCTTGATTTCCACCACGAAGTCGTGGGGTTGATTCTCGCGGGGTGTGTACTTTAATTTAAACGAATGTCCCAAATCTGAGTGTTTTTCCTTGCCTGATTACCATAGCTCAGGATCCATAGTTTGGGACCAAGACTGGTGATTTTGCCCTGTGGTTGTATTTGATTGATAAATAATCAAACGCGTGGTTAATGATATATTTATAGCCAGTTTTATGCTTGTGATAATCATACAATATTAAGTCAAGATTCAAATGAACATCACTGCCCCAAATTCCAGAATTTCCCTAAAGTCCGTTATGCGTTCTAGTTGGGGTCTTGCGAATGCCACTTAGATTAGAGGATCGAAAGTTCCCGGACCAACTGTTCAGGGCGTCATAACGTAAATGTTTACGGCACTCCATAATGTGCGGGTTCTCTCAGTTAGCACTTTAATTCTTGGCGAAGAATCGGGAGCCCGCCCCTTCCATCATTAGATGGTTCACTATTATTACGAGCAGAGTATCAAAATGCCGAAGATAGTTCAGATCTTCACAAGATATACATACATACGCTCTTTGAAGTTAAACTGTTAGATTATGACCTTGAAAATAACAATTAAAAACCATTGTTATGGTGGCTTGATCGGGTTATTTGGAATGCTACTGATTAAACACTGAATTTAAGGCGGAATCATCATTCGATCCTTCAGAACACGAGGCGCATCAACTGGTTGATTACGTTTTAGGTAGGATTGTTACCCACATTGAACTTTGGAGACACTGCTGTTGCCTTTAGCACTTTTAATGCTTTTATTTCTTTTCTTATTTATCCATTTGTTCTTTTACATGCGATTGTAGCGACATGGTCTTTGGCGTTCCATTATTTTGCTTTGTCCCGTATGGTTCTGTTTTGACCACCTTGATTCATTCCTTGGGTTTCGCAAGAAGCTATTGAGGAAAATCTAAGAGGTGGGCATCTCTCGTGTACTAGAGTAAACCTCTATTGCGATCACCAATCCGCCTGTCCTTCGTGATATTTAAAGGCAATACACCTCATGGTCAGTAGATCTTTGTTTCGTGCACTGGGGTAGGCCTATGTCCAGCAATGGACGAGCAATGGCCGACGACTTTTGCGTTACCTTTTTTGGCGGCCATTGCTCCCAGGGTTTCTTGGCACGGAGACCGTGAATTTTTCTACTGTCCCAGCTTATTGAAGGCCAGAAAGCTCCCACAATAATGAGGAAATGCTGCCCACCGTGCATTCTGGGGCGGCGTGCCAAATTCCACATGAAAGTTACGCCTATTAACTACTCTATCGGTCCACGGAACATGTCGTGACCCCGATTTCGTACTGCTGGCTTGACGGGTTGCAGATCACCATTACTCGTAGCTTCTTCAATATGCCTGACAGCATAAAAAATATGATAAAGAAAGTCAGGCTTAGATTTTTGGCACGAAATGTGTGACGTGCCCCAAAGATCGTCCTATGTACACGAATGTCGGCTGATTTATTGATTGAATGTCTCACTCAGGGCAACAAAGTCAACGGTGAACAGACCTTTACGAATTTTTCTTTCGTGCTATAAGCAATTCATTATTCTCTGCGTCTAGACAAATTATACAGAGAAATTTCATTCACTACTTCAATGAGCACGGAGTGGTTTTCAAAAGAAATGATGGCACATTTTCTTTTTCTTATTAACCGTGATTTCGTGATGGACAATTTAAGTACATCATGTCGTCATATTTGCTTGATTGAAGCCTTCAAAACTTCGTGCATTATATCGGCTGCTCCTGGTGTAGAATTGGTGTCGAAAGCTCCTAGATAATTTATTCGATCTGATGACAATTCCGCGTTGCGCCGGATTAAGAATAGCGTCACTCCATTTCCTTCCGTGGATGTCGTAGAAGGCGACTAAGGAAATCAATTACCAGGAGACGGGCAGCAGCGTTTTCCTGAGATTCCAACCGCATACTGCGATCGCCAACTCGCCTGCCAAGCGTGGCGATTATGGCAAAATCCCTCATGGTTATAAAAACTGCGAAGGAGGCCTATGTCCTGCAGTGGGCGTCAAATGGCTGATGATGATGACAACAATTCCATTTTATTTCTTTCAAATTCTATTCGATTTTTAGTATCCATCCAAGAGTAAAAACAGCTTATTATCTGTGTCTTTTAAAATTATGTAAAGATTACTTGACAAGTAGGTCATAATCATTCACAGACTGTATTTATGTTCAGAAATCAATAATTTCAACGTAAAGAATTTACATTCTGTTTGCTGAATGTCAATGTACTATGTTACTATATTAGCCGCTTTCTTCGGGCCGTATTTTTAGTGGAGAAAAAGGCAGCGGGAAAAAAACTCTACTCTGACCATATTTCCTCAAATCCTCTTAAACTTATACATCAAAGTCTACATGATATGATTCCGTGATAACTTTAAATTTATTTATTCGCATCCCAATTGCTCAAGTAATTTTGCACAACGCATGCTCACTATTCAACCTAGGCTCAGACACTCCTACACCCACCTACGTACGTCTAGACTAGCTTGGCTGAGTTGAGCAAGCAGCGTTATAATTCAATTGAAACTCGATTTTAGAAAGTAGGTGATATTGATGAATTGTCTACTGCTGCTAATCTGAGTATTGAAACCAATTTTTTTTATGAAAAGTTCTACATTGGGGTCATTCACACGGAATAAGCCAAATCATTCGCGTTTCAAGGTTAGCACTATAGTGAAGTTTAGACGTACGTTTAGCTTGTTTTTACGTATTTTTACGATGACCTTGAAAAGGGGAAGAAATTTTATCTAAAGCGTGACAGACTGTTGTCTGTGCTCTGGTCCTCCAGACTATCTAAATAAGGTGATATTATTTCTTGTGACACTTTATTCTAATGTATTTAGAATTCATCTTGAAAGAAAATTTGAAAGTACGTTAAGAAACATTGAGACTTATTGATGTGCATGCAGCAAAAGGGTTGTATCAGCATAGCGGCCTGTAGATAACTAATCTCTGCCCACCCCGCGGATATACAGGCGTGAGTTTACGATGTAACTTACAAGATTCTACGCCTCAAAAACGTCCCTTATCTGCGGCAACCCATCTTAAACTGTCTCATTTTGCACCATACTCTTGACTGCAACTCAAAGTGCCTGCCCCAGAGTCCTTACGGCGCTCGACACAAGAGCCACTTTGGCGCGTGGCCCGCAGTACTATCTCCCGGGTCACAGCCACTTCACCCACTTGTCATCTGCGTGGTAGATGGAGACACGGGTTTCTGCTCCCGAGTTTGACACCAATGCATTGTTCAATGTTCTGCCCCTATATTACGTGCACCAAATCCTGTCGGAATCCTGGTAGCAATTAGTTGGGAGTCTGACAACTAGACGTTTGGAATCCTTCAGGATTTGGTGCGCAAAATTGGGCTCTGATCTTAAAATACTTTCTCTACTGTAGATATTGTTAGATAAAATACAGCAAACTATACTTCTATATTAGGTAACATAAACACACGCCTGTATCCCAGAGAGGTAGACCAGAGTTTGCCACTTGTCACGACCCTGACAAACCTCTTTCGCTTCATCTGCATTCATTAGTCACTGCATGCGCGCACGCCGGTTTCCAGTACTTTTTTTTGCGTACTATATTTCTATTCGACCGGTTATTCATTCAAATACTTATTACTGACATTAAATATTTGACATAAGTTGTAAGGAAGAACTATAAAATGTTAACTGTCAGTAGGCATGGATGTTTATACAAAACGATCATTGGAGAATGATAATACTGCAACTTTTATGTGTTGTATTAACGTGCTATTTTCATTTGTTGCAGGTAAATACAACATTCCCCCTTGCTGTACGGTTGCGATACCTAAATCAAGCAATTTACAAGGTAAGTTAAACCAAATATGTATTGTCTTTCGTACTTTGGATGTTTTTCCGTGCTTATTTTTATTTCTTAGACATGTCTTAGAACGTTCTCATACTTTATGTGTATGACTGATATTTCCCGATCGATGCGTCACTCCAATAAACACATCTGTCATAGACAGTAGCTCGAAACTGGGTACGCATCGTTTAAGAATTACTCGTCACTCTTCGTCGTCTTAAGAATTACTCTTTCTGAGTCATTCGTCACTGTGACTGGTGAAAAAAATCACGTGAAAAAGTATGTCCAATCCGCCATTTGTTTTTGGTGTATGGTTCACCGGAATTAATTGGTGCAGAATTTGTTTACTTTCTATGTAGACTTTTCCTGATTGCCAAAGCGCCTTAATCAATTTAGCCCACAGCTGGCCATGGGCTTCATCCCAACAAACCCTCTCGGTCGTCGATCTCGTACATTGCTTTCCAGCTACTTCAGTGATGTCATAGACCTATCGGGTAACGTGCCGAAGGGTGATTTCTGTGAGTAGAATACTGTCACCGCCGTACAAGCCTGAGCCTGAGCAAAGTGCGTAGTTATCCTCGGCGGGCGTAAGTAGGTCATCGGGCGACGAGCGCACAGCCGTCGGCGGGTCGATCGATTGCGTGCACCGTCGACGCACAGAGAGGTTATGCACCCCTGTAAACACCACAGCTGAACCACCTTCACATTTTTGACTAAACCGCAAAGGCCTAGAGACCATTTCAGATTGTCAATGCTTAGTCTGTAGCCAGTCCATTAGCCCTGGGGTGGTATTGTTGACATTTCAATTTGTTACCCTCGGGCGTGCTCCGAAAAGTCGAGGTTGCGGTCGGAAGATTTGGTAAAGAACTTGGGCTTTTGACGCGAGAATGTTTGAAGAAGCTGTGTGTCGTGTTAAGTAGGTTGCAGATGGTGGCCGGATGGTTAAGGATAAAATAGTACTCGAATAATCTCACACTTTTAATAAAATTGTAACACAATTAAATGGTATAGGAGCATTTAAAAAGAGATTGGATTACTTTCGTTGTATTCTCAATCTAAAAAGGTGCTGCATGCAACCGCACGATTTAAATAAAGCACGAGCCTAATTAAACCAGCAATGAGGACTTTACCAACCCACTAACGTTTTATTTATAACCAAGTTACCACAACGCAACACTCACGGATATTGCACCGTTTCCCCTCGAGTTTCTAATTTTAAAGTTAACCGACCGACCGCTGGGCTCGGTAGAGCTACTCCCAAAAATTTCATCCGGGTCTGCACTACGAGGCTTTTCAAACATTCATGCGGTTAGCACGGGCCTCTACTTAAGATACTACCTGACTTACATTCGAATGGTACATTTGTGAAATTATAGTAGCAATAGCACTCGCTAACTGCGAAGGAAAACATCGTGAGGAAACCTGAGTGTTTGAGCTATTCACATACCTCAGCGCTTGAAATCGCCAATACGCGGTAGGCACGCGTGGTGATTAAGCCTATGCTCTCTCTCTGAGAGAAGGCCTTTGCCCTACAGTGGGACGTATATAGGCTGCTTACGATTCGAAGGAGGGAAGATAGGATGTGTCAGAGATCACGTTTACGAGGTAACTGATTACCTTTATTAGTGTCACGACGGAGCAGTAGTACTATCAGTACCTCTCGCCGATAGTGAACGAAAACCTCACGAAGAACCTTTGTCAGTCAGAGGTAAAGTTGTGCTGTGTGTTTGTGCGTCTCTTTTTTTTAAAAGAACATCTTCGCCTGGGCCAGAGTGAGTCGTTCAAGCGGCTTAAGACTTATGGAAGTTGTTGGTGAATTCGATGGCGAATTGATCCGATTTTTACACCATTCGGCTGATCTCAAGTACACCCCCGCTGTGTTGGATGTCTGCTGGTAATCCGCGAGAGTGGGAAACCTGCAGCATCAACATTCAGCGCGGCTGAGGACTCTCCATCCCGCCACGACCACGATCTAGGGGCTGGGACCACACTCTTGAACTTGAGTGAATTTGAAGCAGTTAAATGCCAGAGGTTTCAGCACTTGGTAGGCCAATGTTTTTAGCAATACTGCAATGTCTCTGTAGCTAGAAAGCCAGCCAGCAGTTCTCTAAGGTCTTGTTGCTGAGGGGTTATAAAACATCTCCTAGGGGAAGCGGAGAGTCGAGGTCCTTACTCCGATCGAGGGATCTCGAGTGATCGGCGGCTGGCAGTGTCTGATTTCCTGCTGGCTTCTATCGGGCTAGCTCGAAACGCCATCTCTTTGTCTCTGTTATTTACAGCGAAATGGCGCTGCTTACATATAGTATTGAGGTCGATGGATACTAAGCACATGATGGATTAGAACTTTTCCTGCTTATTTAGGTCTTTTGAGAGTAGATTCAACAAATCATCAATAAATTGATATTCTTGATTCTTGATAAGTAGGTAGTCTTGCGACAGAGGGGGTTTACTACCAACTGTCAAATCTCAAAACACAATTTGAAACTGAATTTCGCAATAGCAGCTGAAGTGGTAGTCTAGTTTCCTCACAATGTTTTCCCTGACAGTTCAAGAGTGCGGCCCGTTGGCGCGAAGCCAACGGCGTGCGCCGTCTCCTCACAAGAGAATTATTGTTTTCAATTCCACAATGAAACCGGGCACGGAAACAATACTGTGTAATATTTTTGCCATCGGTAGTTCCTTTCTTTTTACGTTAACAAACATTGCGTACTCTACACTTCTACTCCGTATTTTTTTTTCTGAGCCATAGGATTCTGGACTTTATTTGTACTTACAGTCTTCTTTTGCAAAGTCGCACGTAAGGGTCTCATCTGAATAGAGTGCACGCATGTAAAGGTTGAAGTGCTGTCGACTGTTCAACTGTTTGCACTGTTATAATGTTCAAGTAATTGCACTGTTATAAAATTATTATAATTCGATTCCTTTGAAACGTAGTTAGGCTTGGGTAAAGGGAAAGTGTGGCGCCGGATTAAGAATAGCGTCACTCCATTTCCTTCCGTGGATGACGTAGAAGGCGACTAAGGAAATACATTACCCGGAGACGGGCAGCAGCGTCTTCCTGAGATTCCAACCGCATACTGCGATCGCCAACCCACCTCCAAGCGTGGCGATTATGGCAAAACCGTGGTTAGGAAAACCACGAGGGAGGCCTATGCCAGGGCATAGGGCGTCAGTGGGCAGGCAGTGGGCGTCAAATGGCTGATGATCATGATGATGAAAGGGAAAGTCTACGAGTCTCTATTTCTCTACGAGATCGAATCAGAAATGATGAGATCCGTAGACGAAAGAAAGTCGTCGATATCGCCCAGCGGATTTGTTAGTTGAAGTGACAGTGGACGGGACACATAGCACGCAGAACTGATGATCATAGGAGTTTTGGGGAATAACATTTTTCCATCTAAATATTCTGAAAAATTAGAAAGGATATTTCTCATTACCTGCAAGACTAGCGTAATAAAAACATCGTCCTCCAGTAAGAAAACGGTAAACACGATGTATTTTTTTTATATAGCCTATATGCGTCCCACTGCAGGGCACAGACCTTCTCTCAGAGAGAGTATGGGCTTAATTACCACGCGTGCCCACCGCGGATTGGCAATTTCAAGCGCTGAGGTATGTGAACACCTCAGACACTAAGGTTTCCTCACCGTGATTTCCTTTACAGTTAGCGAGTGGTATTACTACTACAACTTCACAAATGTACGTAACTTAGAAAACAAAGTCATTGGTGCATGCCGAGACTCGAACCCACGACCTCCTGAAAGTGAGGCCAGCGTTCTATCGATGCGCTACCACCGCGCGTTGTAACTTTATGCCACTTATTTGTGTCTCCGTTCGACTTTAAAGGCACTAAAAATCACTTCATGTTCATCATTTCTCTGTCACTTTATTCTTTGATGTTCGTCACTCATGAGAATACCTTGTTTCCGAAGCAAGGTTTGTACCAATGAAATATGTGGTTGCATCGCAAACATTTCGCCGCGCAAATGTGACAGGTTTATTGTCTTTATCGGGTGCCATTTAGCATGTGAAATATCGCATTGCCTGACTAGTCTTCCTCGCAGTGACGTTTAAATCTAGCGATCCACGTACGAAAACCGAACCTTGGCCGTCATTCCGAAAATATAACCTCGCATAAACGTGGAACAAAATATGGAGACTTGTCGTTTATTGACGTCGACGCCCGAGGCTAGAATCGGCCGAAATATTAGGTGCCCTGTGCATTTCACGAAACTTCGGCGTATAATTATTGTTTGATGTTACTAGGGAGTATGTAGTGTACGTGCAATCTGCAGATGGTCAACCTTTAATTTTAGTTGCTAAGTGTAACATGTCCTAGTAGAGTGCATTCGCGTTAAGGTTGATGTGCTGTCGACGTTCCACTAGATGCTGTGTAAATAAGATTATTTACACCATAATATATTTTATCTACACTAATGTTGTAACATTCTACTTATGTTTTCAATACTTGACTTATAATTACTACTGTTATAGCGCAGACAACAAAACACTCAATTTAAGCAATTTCACATGATGGTATAATATTCACATCGATATCGTAAAATCTCATTATAACATCAATAAAACGCGACCAACTAGATTGCAGGGCCAATCAGGTTGGTCGCGTTTTATTGAAGCTGCGCTCTCATTGGTTAAATTTTAATGGCGGCAAAATCGCTGTGATTATACACGTACGCGTGAATTTAATTTAAAAAATTTGTTGTTTGATTAAATGCATTAGTGAAGATAAAGTAGTGTATGCAACTGCATATTACACGGGTATTAAAACACTCGTTACTATTATGAAACTCGCTGCGCTCGTTTCATAAACTCACACTCGTGTTTTAATACCCTTCATTATATGACAGTTGCATAAACTACTATTACAGATATAAAAGCCGCAATTATAAGTTTTTCACACCTCCTGCTCGACAATGCCTTATTACGTACCGTCAAATATCATCGTAAAGCATGGCCTTGTCTCTCGAGGGCAATAATAATGAAGAATTTCCCTAGGGAATAAAGTGATTTGAATTTAGAATGTCAAAATTCGCATGAAAACTATGGAGAAGCCCCGCATTGCAATTCGAAATTCGAATTGTTGTTCGAAACTCACCTCTTTTTTTTCTTTTTTTTCTGAAATACTGTGTCCTGTGACCGCGCGAAACACCAACAAAAAAAAGAAAAAAAGGCGCGAATTGCAAATACGAATTTAAAAGTTATATTCAATTTAAGTTGCTAAGCCGTAAAAGAGTGTGGACTTTATATTTAATTTCAGGTTTTAATACATATTTTCAACTTATGCAGCCCTGTCTTTTTATTGTCTCCCAGATGGTGTGAAAAGTAGAGTATTCACCTCTGGAATAAAACATGTCTTAGTCTCGGGCGGTATGAACCCCTCGCTTCACTCAGGACTCTACATAACTCCCTCGCTTCGCTCAGGAGTTAAAATTTAACTCCCTCGCTGCGCTCGCGAGTTAACTCGGAGTCCTTCGCTCCGCTCAGGGTTCAATATGCCGCCCATGACATAATACATGGTTTTATTCCCTTAGTACATAATCTACTATTTTTTTATCTAGACTGTATACGTCCCAATGCACGGCACAGGAGTTCTGACACAGAGAGAAAGGCGAAGGGGAAGAAGATTGGGCTTAATTACCAAGCGCGATTTGACGTTTAGTGGGATGAATATTTGTGTTTGTGGGTTAACCTTTGCAGTGTAATACTTATTAGGTTCCCTTGTCAATCTTGTCGTTGCCTCGACAATAACTCTCAGAAGGTTCCGTAATAATGAGCGTCTGTTTGTTTCTCTTCGGACTTTAAAATAAAAAGAGTACATCGAAACTGAGTGCGCGCCAACAATAGCGAGCTGTTTCAATGCCAGTGCGCTCCGTTTCTTATCCGAGTTTTATTCTTATTCTTGAACCTGGAGATTCCACTTTTCGTTCCATAATCGCATTTGTGAAGCAGGTGGGCTTCAGTCGGCATATTATTCTCAGGACTTTCAAGGCACAAAGTTCACAAGTGAAGGGTAAAGTTGCAAGTGCATATAAAAATAAATCCTTCCTTACTATATAATAATATAACCGCGGAAGTTTGCATGGATGGATGGATGTTTGTTACTCTTTCACGCAAAAACGGCTGAACGGACCCGGATGAAATTTTGCACAGAGATAGATTATAGTCTGGATTAGCACATAGGCTATTTTTTATCCCGGAAAAATACACATCAAAATTACCACGCGAACGAAGTCGTGGACAACAGCTAGTAAATAATAATTTTCAAGTTAAAATTTATAACAAAATTCTCTTCTCTAAGGTTTGTCTTCAATAGGTTCAATAGGTATGAATTGAGCCGAGATGAGACGTCTTACTCTTTCTAATTACGGCGAACGGACTAGAGAAATTCATATTGCTTGCTAAAGTTGAGCAAGACACCGCATTATCGATGTTTACATAGATAGAGTAATCTTTAACAAATTTAACCACAATTAAACATAGCATAAATTTACAACCTGCTTAAGTTCGAAATAAGAAAGTTTTATGTTTGAATAAGAAGTTCTTATTTAAAATTTTAACGTTTACGAGTGCACGTGAATTTAACAGTCTATCACTCGTTACACCACGGCCTACTCTGATTGCAACCGCGAGGTCACAGCAGCAAACACAAGCGATGCTTCTTTTTCTTTCTTTCTTTTTTTTTATTTAGAACGGCCTCCCACGAGCTGTAAGTGGGTGAATGCCAGTCCGCGTAGTGACATGCATTCGAGGTGTCTCGGGTTATTGGGTCCGTCGTCCGATGCTGGCTGGTAATGAAGGTGCGATTTGGTTTTTGCTCGAACGCGGCGTGAGATTCTTGAAATCGGAATTGCGCTGTGCACTTGAGTGCAAGATGGCACTGTATGTTCCTGTTGTGAATCCTACGTAAATGTAGGATTAAAACTTTGTGTGTATAACGTTCAGAGCTGCACCCGACGTTAGGACATTCAAGGAAGTGTCAAGTCAAACTTTGTTATTAAGAGCAAGGCTTTTGCCAAGATAATGTTATCCTTATCTGTGTTTAGCAAGGTCGATTAATTCTACAGAAGCTACGGCCGAATTGCACCACTTTCTTAAATGTTTCTTAGACAGCATTTAACTGAAATTCTTCATACAAAATCGATTTAAATGGCGACTTAAGTGACACTTAGGAAGTGGTGCAAGTCGGCCTAAATCTTGCAGTGAGCGATCAAAATTGTGTTTAAGTTTAACGAACTTAAAAAAATAAAAAATACGTGTGAAAATAATTACTCATTCTTCTGATTTGTATGAGTAACTTAAGTTCACCAGAAACTAAACCTGGTATCGCTCTATTTTAACCTCAAAATCCACCAGCACATAGCCCAAAAAAAAAACTGTCCACGTTTTTCGCCTCACCACCGCAGTGAGGTCTTGGAAAGTCGTCTTGGTCCAGTTGATCTTTTAGCACTTTCCCCCAGTTGCGCAAGAGTTTCCGAACGGCGGATTGTGTTGTGCGCTTGCTTTTATGCCAGTGTCACCGTTGAAACTGAACGCAGTTTGTCAGTGGTACAGTATATGTACTTTGTGAAATTTTTTGAATAAATAACTAAAAAATAGGCTTTATTCTTTATTGCAGTGCCCAGCTCCGAAAATGGTATTTTAATTCCGGCAAATTTCACACTGTAGTCAGGGACCTAATTATGCGCACCAAACCCTGAGCGATTCCAATCGTCTAACTGTCAAATTCCATACCAATTTAAAAGTTAGACGATTGGAATAGCTCAGCATGGGTATTACGATGGCTCGAGTCAGGCGTTTTGTGGCGCTAAAATGTCAGAATTTGACAATTAATGTACTGTAAGTCGCGACTTTTGACGTTAAAACGCGCGCCTCGCGTGATCGTGCTGCCTATGCAGGATTTGATGTGCGTCGTATAGGAGCTGATCAGATGCAACGGTGAGACAGTTTTAATGTGATAAAGGTAATTATATTCAGGATCGATAGAATGGGATAAATGACTTGCGATGGGTTCGCAGTTTTTTGTAAAATCACTCATCATCAGCCATTTGACGCCTGCAGGACATAGGCCTTCTTCAAGGTTTTCATAGCCATGAGGGGTTTTGCCATAATCAACACGCTTGGCAGGCGGATTGGCGGTCGCAGTATGCGGTTGGAATCTCAGGAAGACGCTGCTGCCCGTCTCCTGGTAATTGATTTCCTTAGTCGCCTTCTACGACATCCACAGAAGGAAATGGAGTGACTCTATTCTTAATCCGGCGCCACGCGGATTAATCAACAATAACCTTTTATCACATTAATAAATCGATTACTTTCTGTTCTGTAATAATTTGTGGAATGCGAATTTTTGAGATGAATTATGACTTATTTCCTCATTGCTGAAAACAAGGGGTTATGTTTTTCGTACACTAATATTCTGTTAATCTACTATTATCAGCTCTCAGATGGACAAATCCATAGAAAAAAAAGCAGCCGGTGATTAGACACGCGGTATTTAAAAGCCAATAAAATTTATATTCCACTGTGCCGACGATAGACGACATTTTCTATCAGCAAGTCGCACACATAACAGAACAGGGACCTACTTATGCGCACCAAATCCTATCGAAATCCAACGTTTGCGAGAGCAATTTCAACAGCAATCAGACAGTTAGACGATTGGAAAAGTTGAGGGTTTGGTGCGCGTAA
This sequence comes from Yponomeuta malinellus, assembly GCA_947308005.1. Classification (NCBI taxonomy): domain Eukaryota; kingdom Metazoa; phylum Arthropoda; class Insecta; order Lepidoptera; family Yponomeutidae; genus Yponomeuta; species Yponomeuta malinellus. The sequence continues at coordinate 6,196,277 of OX371019.1, forward strand.
TATAGGGACTGCCACAGAGTTTCAGTAAGAACGTAGTCCTGATACCAAATAATAGTGGCGTTGATCAAGTAAAGAAGATTGATCAAGTTTGGCAATATTTTATTAACTGCGTTTAGTTTATCGTGACCTTGGTCTTGGTAAGTCTGTATGTAAGTCTATGCGGGCGTAGTATTATTAAATTTCGCTAATGTAAATTGTTTTCGTTGTAATACAGTATGTATATACAATAATAATAATAATAATATGTATGTACAATAAAGAATATTCTTATCTTATCTTATCTTATATATTTTTGTCGGGGTCCATGTTATGCCGTATAATGCCCGACAAATAAATTGACCAAGCTACTTCGACTTCGCATTGGTTGTACGGGAATATTTAGAAGTTAAGTTTGTTATTTTTTATGTAGCCTATATATGTCCCACTCCCAGGACACAGGCCTTCTCAGAAGTAGAGTATGGGCTTAATTACCACGCGTGCCCACCGTGGATTGGCAATGTCAAGCGTTGAGGTATGTGAACAGCTCAGACACTCAGGTTTCCTCACGATGTTTTCCTTCACGGTTAGCGTGTGGTACTGCTACTAAAACTTCACAAATATACATAAAATTTATTTAAATTTCTAACCCATACCTCCATATTAATTAGCCACAGTGAATGGTGTTAATAAATTTATGTGGGAACTTGTTATTTTCACGCGATCGCTGAACGAAGTGTGGGCGACATGACAGATGGGTGTAGCGTAACAGAAAAACACAGTTAAAGTTTGGAAATTAACGGCCGTATTTTGAGGTCGGGTCTGCATGCATATATAAACTCACGCTTGTATCCTGGAGAAGTAGGCAGAGACCAGGATTCGCTAATCGCCCCCACCTTGATAAACCTTCAACAACAGTCATTCATTGGTACAAAGGTACCAAACATGTGTTTTGTGCAATAAAGAATTTTAATAATAAGTAATGTTGATGAATCCAAAGTGTTTTGTCCAGATCGTGCCAAGTGGCAAACCTTGTTTTCTGTCTACCCCTCCGGATACAGGCGTGAGATTACTTAATGTAATTTATACAAATCGGCCTTATGCTAAGAAGATGGCTTAAAATCTGATGTTAACATAGAAGAATCTGAAATGGCATAAAAATAAAATAAAAGATAACAAAAGAGAACCAGTCAATTTATTTTTAACAAAATATCACAAAAATCTGATGAACAAATCAACCTTAACCTAATAAAAGGTCGGCTATGTGTCCCACTTAATCGTTTACTGAATTAAATAAAACATGGAATAGATTAATGGAACCCTCTCTGTGCTCGAGTCCGAATCGCGCTTGGCTGGTTTTTTAGTGTTCCATACCCAAAGGGTAAGGGACCCTATACTAAGACTCCACTGTCCGTCTGTCTGTCTGTCACCAGGCTGTATCCCATGAACCTTTATCTTTAAATTGACATGCAATTTACACGCAATATCACCGAATCAAATGTAGAAAATACAAAACAAAATGGACGCAGAGGTACAGCCTGATGTTTCTGGGCGAGCGCAGCGAGCAAATGGGGACGTGTCAACGTCGCGGCTGCCTTTTATACAGCAGGGGGTACCTCGTGGTCTTTTACTAGGTCGAAATTTCTAATAATATTTTACTATCTCACAGCACTTCTCATTTGTTTATCCAGGGGCAAGCTATATCCAGTGGAAACGTCCAAAAACATCGTGCACCATGACATTTTCTGAGCTATCCATCGATAATTTAATTTGTATGACTGATAACCGTGTCAATCGGGTTAGGTCAAGATTGAGTTAGGTAATCGAAGGTTAGCTAGAAGAAAGTACTTATTAGTGTGTTCGCCTTTGTACAAATATGTTCATCGTGCAACAGAATTTCGTAATGTAATCTAATCAGCCATTTATTCGTTTTCCCAGAATACGTATTTATTTATTTACTTAACCAGTGACTTGGCGCAAGACGCCCTTAGTAATTTACTTACTTATCCTCCTCAGTCCTGACCTTGAAAATAACAATGGTCTTCAATTGTTATTTTGAAGGTCAGGACTGAGGAGGTTATATCCTGTTGACCCTCATCAGGGACATAGGGCCTTTATAAAAGATCTCCACTTGCTGCGGTCGTGAGCGGCGACTTCGAGGTCTTCCCACCCCAACCCGAGTATTTTCGCCTCTGGCGTAACTGATTGGCGCCAGGTGGTTTTTGGACTCCCCCTCTTTCTCCTACCCGGAGGTTCCCACAAGAGGCTCTGCCTGGTTGGATGTTGGTCTAACCTACGGAATGTGTGACCTAGCCACCACCACTTCTAGCCAGTATTTCTGCATTAATGGGCTTCTACGTCGTCAGTCCCTACAATTCCCTTAGTGATTTACCTGCAGTATAAACAGGCTTCCATCCATTCCATTGTGGGCTGAACAGTAAAGTGTGACTCGAGCCGTACGAAATCTCTTTTCCGTCTTAGCATTGTTCTTACTTTCAACTTATTATCTCCGCGTCTCGAGCTAGACTTTCACAGCGTAATAACTGTACTCTGTTGTCTGTTTATCGCCTGTAAACAAGCTTAATGTTGGAAATGACAATCGGGTATTTGAGCTGAGGGCGTTTCGCGCAGAGACTCAGAAACCCCGATTTTATGGCGGATGTTCACCATGCAAAGATTAACGCTAGTCTAAAGGAACGTACCTACGTGACCCGATTTTTACATATTTTTACCGAAAGCGGGCTTCGGTGACCACCCGTAGTATACGCCAAGACGCCAGGGGCGGCGTTGTATGTGACTAATTATTAATTAAATATGAGGATTTTGTTACACTCTGTACAATTTATTTATTAAAACAAACAGAAAACACAATGTACAGTATATAAAAACATTTACAACAAACAAATAATAAATATTTATTTAATTGGTTCCCAGTCCGCACACTTCATCAAGTCTAAGTCACATATGATCTGTGGTTATACTCTACAGTAACCAATTATAACTTCATCCAATCAGAAAGAGATTGGTAACTAACACCAACTGTATCGTTAACGTCTCCAACTGGCTAAGCTTAGAGACCCCCTTTAGAGAAATATTTATAGAAGCATCTACTTACAGTTGGTAGTGGTGACACACTCTGCTATTCATGTTCATTCAATAAGCCAGCACCCGTAGCATGAAGATATTAAGTACAATCGAGTAACGTTTAATAATTCTCGATTTTTGCTAGTTCCATATAAGTCTAATAATAAATTATTATAACATCTAACCCGTCTTCGTCCAGTGCTTTACCCATCAATTAATTAATTACTGCTACTTTAGTTCTTAATTCCCCATTTACTTTATATTATTTTGATATCCCAATTCCATTTTGGCTAACATCTATGTCCTGAAGTACAAATCCAGAACACAAACAGTTTGTCTGTTTATTTTGTAGTACAATTAACTGTATTCTGTTTGTAGACTTAATAAAAATAAAAATAAAGCGTTGCGGCATTGGTCTCTCCTTGTCGTAGTGTCATCCAAATTAGCAAAAAAAAAAATCACCTGATTATATTTACCCGTAACCAGGCATGAGTAGTAAGAATTTTTCATTGGTTTTGTACTTTATTTCAAAGCGATAAGGTGCAATTTAAAGGAGGATCTATTGCACCATGACCATGTCGTTTTCAATTAACAATTAATCTGTTCGGACGTACGGATAGACTAACAGATATCAGACAGACAGACAACGTAACAGGATCCCGTCGGCACCCTTCGATCACGAAGCCTAAAAAGCTGCCAGTAGACTAAAGTCATATTCTTACTTTTGTTATCACAAGAATTGCTTAACAGAGCTTGTCTGTCACGAGTTCCCGTGCTACGGCGTTCGAAGTGCCATAAATGATCGATACCTACCACTTCTTGCTTGTCTGTGGTATTAAATTTGAAATTAATGATTGTTTGGTTCTATACTTGGAAGCTAAATTACCTCTACGATTGCTCACGAAACATAGCGATCTGGTGGCCTTGTTCATCAAACATGGAACAGAAACCTAAAGGCCATCCATAAAGCGGCGGCACTGCTCTAATCAAATATTCAATAAATGGAAAAGAAATAATAATGGTGGTCTACGAAATAGTGGTGGAAAACTGAGAGAGTAACTTAAGTTTTATGTAAATCGAGTTTGTGCAGACTTATTGGTCTTGGTTTTCTCGCCAGACAATGTTTTTTTATGGGTTAGTTTGTGGGAATATTCTTCTTGCTACGTAAATATCTCCACTCTGTTTGAACTTTTGAATTTTGAAACTCTCTGTCTGAAGATTTTCAAGACTTAATTATCTTCTATCTACCCTTTTGGCGGACAATTTCCTAATTTACTAGCGAGTTATATTTAAGGTTCAGTTTCCGCTTAGGTACCATTAGATCAGTTGAGACAGGTCAAATTCGAGTCTGTCCAAAACTAAAATACATACAATATTGCTGGGTTATTTCAGTACATATTTCGTATTATACTTATTCATTTTTTTTTTAGTAGGTACCTTTTCCGGCTACCATTGCAGATGCGAAGGTTCGTTTAATTCGTGCTTCTCACTCAAAGTAAAAAACCGTACAAGTGCGAGTCGGACTCCCCCACCGAGGGGTTCGAACAAATTTGCAGGTACTTACATATTATAAATATGAAGTTCAGAAATCGAGTGTCGCAGTTTTTTCCGAGCTTTTCTCGAACTTCAAGGACTATTTTTTTCTGATTTAATTACAAATGTATATTTTTCCCTGTACTTGCAGTACTTGCCAAATTTCATAGTTCTACGTCAAAGTACCCTATAAATTTTGATTCCCTTGTGTTTCGAAATATGCGTTTTTTGCGTTTTATTTTATGTTAACTTTGATGTTGAATTTTTTTCACAGCTTCAAGGGACTGTAGACCTGAGTGTATGGTTTTAATTTCCACTCGATACCTCCACGCGTTCCCGAGACAAATAATCTTGACAGACTGACGGACAGACGGACAACAAAGTGATCCTATAAGGGTTCCGCTTTTCCTTTTGACGTACGGAACCCTAAAAATAGACAAATCCTCAATTAAAGCACTTTTCATTAATAATCTTTATTCATCAACGTATTGCTCATTTATTTAGACAGCAAACTTAGAGCCACTAAGTCACGATCTAACCACACCGATCTCAATGTACCTGCTGGAAACTTAATAGCCAGGTAGGTTACCTATTGATTTAGGTCCTTGTCCGCTAGACTAGTCAGATTCCGAATCACCTAAGTCGATTACGTAATTACTAGGTAAGCCAACTTTTTAACCGACTTCAAAAAAGGAGGAGGTTTTCAATTCTTTTAACCGACTTACAAAAAAAGGAGGAGGTTGTCAATTCGACGCGTATATTTTTTGGCTATGTTCCTCCATAACTCTGTCAAGTCTTAACCGACTTCGAAAATTATTGTTTTGTTCGAACAGATATAAAGTCCCATTGGTCCTATTTTAATTTGGTGAAGACTTGATAAAGACTTTCAGAGATGGAGAACGGAACTCTTCAATGGACAGCAGTAAATAAGTGCCTAATGGGACACATCCTTTAGTAATATCCGTATGTTTCATAAAATAGCGTAAAAGTAGTCCAAAGGTAATTTGGTGATGTTCTGGTGAAGACTTTCGGAGATGGAAATTGAGAACGTCAAATTTTAAAGCAACGAATTAAGTAGGGTAAATTATGGTTATAAGGGTCTTCTTTATTTTTCTCCCGCTCCCCCACTAAAAATAAAAAAATAAAAACCGACTTCGAAACACTACAGCACTAAAAAGTTAGAAATAATTTAAATAATTAGAAGTATGTATACATGTAGGTATTGTAGAAGTATAATTAGGAGTCGGTGCCCAAAATATATGTGCTGGTCATGAAACTGGGCACCGACTCCAAATTATACTTCTACAATACCTACATGTATACATACTTCTAATTATTTAAATTATTTCTAACTTTTTAGTGCTGTAGTGTTTCGAAGTCGGTTTTTTTTTTATGAACAGAGAAGGATGATGTGGCCGAGGCCAGACTGACTGCAAATTGCACAGCAATCTATCAGTAGGTAATAATGAGGCCCGAGCTGAAATTATCATGTTAATGATTCGGCAAAAACCAGGTTCAAAATGTGCTCAAAGGTATTCCAATTTGATATTGCCGAGGCATTTTTATAGTCTGGTACCTCGAATAATGACAGGGCATTCGGATCCTGACCGCGCCATAGTCGAGGGTTGGATTGGATATTCAACACAATCTTACGTATATTTCGACGAGAACTAAAAATACGAGAACATAAATACATATTCGTACTCATTACGCATTCGTATAAATTCGTACTCTTTCGGAAACCTGAGTGTCTGAAATGATCAGTTGCTCACATACCTCGCCGCTTCAAATCGACAATCCGCTGTGGACTCCCACGGTGATTAAGCCCGCACTCTCTCTCTCTCTCTCTAAGATAGGCCTATGACGTATACACGCTTCTAATACTAACAATTAAACTCTTTCTTATTATATTTAGCTAGAACATGTCCTACATTAAGAATTTTTTGTCCGGCTTCACGTGATCGAAAACGCGAACACAGAAAACTAACTAATAAACCAATAATCCACAGTAAAAGCAGCTTTCTTCTTGAACCAATCTTAAAATCGACGAATCAATGCAATCAGCAGTCCAAAGAAATCAATTTTGGGCGGCCTCATCTCTGTCCAAATCTCAGGTCGCAATGACGTAACACAGGTGTCGAATGAAAAGGTTATCCGCAATTTACTATTATTTAAAATAAACTATAATAAGACGTAGGCGAAGTAAGTCATGACCTATTCCACGACGTCTATTGTCATCGAACTATGACACTACTGTCAAAGAGACTTGAGGGTCCATAAGTATAGTCATCTCTTCGACATTTTACTCTTTGCTGGGAGTTTTTCGTTGACTTTTGCTGGGTCCCACTGCTAGTCAAACGCTTCCCCTTTAGTCTTCCAGCCACATCAATCTTCGGTGTACTGACACGATAAGAAGAAGACCAACCTTCGATCACCTCGAACAAAAGGAATGTATTCAGGTCATTTTAGTCCAGCAGAGACCGAAATTCATTGCTAAATTTCATCTACTCTGTAAAGAGCTCGTCATTTTTGCGACTGGATGAAGATGGCCTTGGAGAGAAAGAAGTGGCGTGCCTTGGGGAAGCCTACGTCCAGCAGTGCACGAATAGTAAAGTAAGTAAAAAATATTTAGTGTCACCAACAATAAAGCGGTTGAAAGAAAAAGAAAGTGAATTAACATACATTTTTACAAGCTAATTTTAGCGAGATAACAATGAGGGCTTTTCAAAGTGTCATTAAAAAATACAGTACCACAAGTTGCTGACGTCACATAATATGTCAAAATTGAGATGACTTCACTGTACCTTCTCTATGGTTTCTGTCACGTTGCTCGCTTGTTTCGTTGACGAGAGGAGAGATGTTTAGATTATCACAGAGTAATAATGATGCCACAACACACAAAGATACAAAATTAACAGGTATAGTATGCTATCAAAATTTTTCAATCTAGAATTTAAGTAACAGTTCATTAAACCAGCATCTACATCACTTGTCTCTTCTTGACATAACATCCACACCATGCATCCACGCTTTAATTTGTTCATACCTTTCACAAATTGATAATTTTATTTAAAGATAAATCCTTGTGTCTCTTATACAATAAGCCAAACAGCAGAGACGTCCGTTTCAATCTCTGGGCCGTCGGATCGAATCATGGGCATTGAGCGCGCGGGCCTCGTGACCTGAAATAATGTGCCAATAACAGCCTATAATGCGCGCGACTGCTAGCGTGGTATACAAAATCTCTGAGAAACAAACAGATGTCTCCAACTATGGGTTGCATGCATGTATGATCACGGGAGATACCCTGCGGTTGTAAAAATGACAATTAAAAAAATAACTTTTACTGAGTTATGCGTTTTGACTAAGATTTATGAGCTATTTCTCAATATTGTCTAAAAAAATACCTTAGACCTTTATGATATGCTGGATGATTTATGAAGCATCGTGACCTCTACCCGCGAACCTTTTTCCCCTATAGGTTGTCGATTCTTTGGTAGATGTGACCAGCCCACGGCCATTTCAACTTGCTAATCTTGTAGGATATGTCAATCACCTTAATTTCGATTGTCTCAATACTGATCCACGCGTGGTCCGTTCCATAATACGCTGACCGCTCAATCGCAGTAAATTCTTCTCTATTGATTGGGTAAAAATACCACCACTCACTTAAAAACCAATCGACATAAGACCCTCGCGTACACAGAAGCACTTAAGGCGGAATGCTCAGCGTTTTTCCGGCGATTGTTGCCCGCCCGCCTGACAATCGCCGGAATGGTATCCCCACTTAATTCCAGGCTCCGTGACCCTTGATGAGCATCTCTCCGCTTTTTACTTCGTCGCCTTTTCCGGCGGTGTATTGTTCGCGCCAGTGTCCGGTCTTATGCCATCGTCCAAAGTGACATTGCCAGTGGTCAGTGAATTATAATACTGTATATTGCCATTATCGACGAGACGAGATTAACAGGGGACAGTCTTGGTAACATATTACATTGACATTCAGCAAACAGATAGTAAATTCTTTACGTTGAAATAGCTTATTGATTTCTGATTTCTTTCATAGGCAGTATAGGCAGATACATTGTCTTTATCTAGATTTCAATTTTATCGTTTGCATTTTCTTCTTTTAAGACTCCATGACCCATAGATGCACATTACTCCAATTTTTATTTACTCGCCTTTTTCGGTGGTGTATGATCCTCGACAATTTCCGCTCTTGTATCATCTTCAGGCCACTGGTCAGTAAACAACACTTATCATCTTTCTGCTAACTGGATTTAAATTACATAATTTTTATTGGAATTTTCTTCTTCCAAGACTTGTAACCCCTTGGTGAGCATCTCTTTGCTTTCTATTTCGTATCCTTTTCCGGAGGTGCGTGGAATGGGATACCCGTATGCGGTTTATTAATTACTAATCGAGCTAGGATGTCAGCTCGTCTCCTTACTTATTGTCCCAAATCATTATTTATAACATCACCGTACTTAGGTACCTATTTAACTCACCATGTATGTATATTTCTTTTCTGTAAAATAAATTATATTTGAGGGAGGGATTGGAGGGGCGGAGACATTTGAGAGGAGGCTTTTGCCCAGCAGTGAGACATTAAATCGGCTAATTAAAAAAAATGACCTCGTAAGTCCTGACCTTGAAAATAACGATGGTTTTCGATTGCTATTTTTGAGGTCAGGAATTACGAGGATATTTGATTTTGTCCAGTTTAAAAAAACAAAATAAGTTTCTGATTTATTCGTGCGCGTAGTACCCGCGTCCCCTCGAAAACGGTACCGAGTGTCGTTCGGAGAGCCGTTTTTGTCCAATCGTGCGGATGGGACTTGAATCGCTGATGCTACTCGGTAAAATCATTCCTAATGTAGGCCAAAGGGCAGCTACGTTCTGGCGAGACTAATCGGAAAGATTGGCCATGAGAGAAAGGAGTATTTTCTACTTAAATTATTGAAAACAACTATAGATCATTCGTCTGCGATAAAGCTAATACATAGCATATTATTGTACCTCAATAAACTAGTCCTAATTCCACGTGAACGAAGTCGGGGACACAGCTACCTATTTGACTCACATGCCGGGTGTTATTGTTAATAAACTAATGCCCATCTCTAAACCCTGTTGTTTTTTTGCATCATTTCTACGAAAATTATTATCCATAGGAACCATGCCTGAGAAGTATTTTTTTTTATATTAAGTAACAAAATAAATATATTTCCCAGCAATTTCTTATAGACTCAGGGTTGGGCGTCAGTATTTTACGAGTATCACCCTGTATGGTGAGTGACGAGTGGTAATTTCGCCTATTTAGTGCAGGTAAGAGATTCCACTAGATGCTCATAAATAATCTCAGATGTAACAGCCTATCCCCCTCCAGTCTTTTTATCTACTGTTAACATTGGACTCTGGAGAGACCCAGGTTCGATTCCTAGTGCGGGCATGTACCTATGACTTTGTTTTCTAAGTTATTTGCATTTGTGAAATTATAGTAGCAATGCCACTCGCTCACTGTGAAGGAAAACATCGTGAGGAAACCTGAGTGTCTGAGCTATTCACATACCTCAGCGCTTGAAATCGCCAATCGACGGTGGGCACGCGTGGTGATTAAGCCCATACTCTCTCTCTGAGAGAAGGCCTGTGCCCTAAAGTGGGACGTATATAGGCGGCTTACGAACAGACTGCAGTTGGCCAAAGTGCATAAAAAAGACTGACATTTGTTAAAAGTAGATTAACAAATTAGTTTAGAACTCTTTTTAACTCTAAGCTACATATCTAACAGATTTTTATTGTACGAGAAACCGGGGCTTCGTTTATGCATGTTTATGTAATATCCGCTTGTGTCCAAATTATTTCCCCAACCTCTTGACCTTTATCCAAATTCTAATTTGGAACGCCACGCTTCCCGCGCGAGACTGACACTTGTTTGACAGCTCGTCTGCGCGGGTGCACGTCACGTGACCGGAAACGGATGCGCGACCGCTTCCTCAGCGATCGGTGCGCGGGCGGGCGCTGATCGATTGTTATCTATTTGTATTGGTTGTTCGTTTGTTTGTAGCTAAAAAACGTGATATTTTCTTTGGACTCTTGACAAACTTGGGTACTTAGCCTGTTGACTTACTAAAGATAAATAGATAGACAGCTGGTTTCTGAATTAGATATCGTTCTTTTCTGAGTAATCTGAAGAGATTTAATTCGCAATTTTTATTGGAAATTTGTCATTGTAATAAAACGTCTCCGGCATTGTTAAAGTGACTGAACTGTAAGGCCCCTTGTACATTAGTAAAAACTAGTACCATCATTTAGTAGAACTAATGACTGAAACGACCGTCGGAGTGACCGCGTGGTTTAAACCACTCTCCTAATGAACCAGCATTTAGTGTAAATCGCCCATAATACGAGGTCTTAATCGATCTACATTGTATCTTGTTGTTAAAATAAATATGTCTCAAATTGATCTACGTTGTGTCTTGTTGTTATAATAAACTTAGTTGTTTCTTTGTCACCCGAAATATTTCCGTTGTGCCACAAACTTTTGACACTTAGGAACTCAAGAAGAGAACAGCTTGTTTTGTTTTACAACGTGTTTTTAAATTAAGAACATGGTTTCGATAGATCGGAGTCGACCATCAAACAGTGTTAGATTGTGATCTTTCCTTTTGAATGACGATTGTTGGATTAGCATCTGTTTATTAACTTCGGTTTTTATTCGAATAGAGAAAGTCTTCGGCTGGATTTGGTTCCGGGTTGGTGTAGGTAGTTTTAGATTTATTCACAGCTTTATTAGAGCGCAATTAGTTGATTTTGACCTTCACTGGATCCATATTTAGAAGCTATATCCCACTTATATCGTAAATGTGAAAGTTATTTAGAAGTCTGTATGTATGTCTGTCACTCAATCACACATAAACTCGATTGGACAGAGGTTTGGTAGATAGGCTAAGTGTTAGACACAAAATATACTACTTGTTCAAATCCAGCGCGATCGAAGACAACATCTGAGCTAGTTTTCTTATATTCCAACCTATCAAAGCGTTTAACGTATTGGCAGCCAAGCTCACTCTATCTACAAATAAATTTGAGATGTTTTTATGACGTAGGTTACTACAGGAATACGTGGCATATTATAATTTACTTTGGGCTGGATTAGTGAACTCGCTCCATGAAACAATGTACCTTACTTCTTCAAGGCTGTGTCTTTTATCTTACTAGAATCAAGCGTAACTGCGCGCACGCACGACTGTTCCACTCCGCTAGCCATTTGGACCGCTCGTAGCATGGTATCTCCAGATTTCGGCTATCTTCCAACAAACAAGTTTTCGATGACGTCTCGAACGGTTTTATTACTATTGGTACAATCCACAACAAATCCACTTTTACATGCGGTGTACGCACTTTCTTACTAGGCTGAAAATGTAAGGCTTGATCAGTTGGTTGTTAGTCTTAAAAGTTGTATTGTTTTTTTTTTGCACTAACCCGTGCTGAGGACAATTTTAAAAACCTATTTAGCGGCTAAAAATTCCACCCATGCCGGGACTTGAACTCGCGACCTCTGGCTCACCGTGCCAGCGCTCTCCCAACTGAGCTAATGGGCAAGTGCAGGCATCAGCGAAATTTCGAGCCTCTTTAAAAACTTCTCTGTATTACGTACAGGCAGCGACATCTGACCGAAGCGATTTACTTGATTTGAATTTTTAGCCTCTAAATAGGTTTTCAAAGTCTTAAAAGTTATTTAATAAGTCACGTCAACTTAATAAATTGTCGTGAACTTTTGTGGAAACAATACTAACAAGTTTGGTGAACTTTTTTTAAACCGCAAACTTAAAATCTGGAAGTCTGGGTAGTCGAGGCTGAGTGCAGAAATTGAGAGCGTTATGGAGGGGTTGACGAGTTGGAAAATGGAGACTATACTCGTCAAAACGCAAAAAATCGAAATCAAAAATATCAGTAACAAAAATACAAGTCATCCTACTAAAGTTTCCACCTGCGGCATTGAAAGAAATGTTAAAAATTTTAAGCTGCATATCGGGCTTCTGTTATTCTCTGTAGAGTTGCTGTAGACGTCGATGTGCTATCGACTGCACTGTTCCCTGCCATAATCCAAAGTTCAGTCAAATCTAAAGCGATTCAAAGATCAGAACTACAAAGAGCAGGTTTACGAAGCTTTCGGGTTTATCGTTAACACTATCGATGATATTGATTTATGTGTTTGTTTGCTGTACGTTGTGATGTTCTCCACTGGGAATTAACGTCAATTTTTTTTGTGTTTCAGGTAATTACCGTACGGTTCTTCAATGTCAGCTCAGTGCGGTGGTGGTGTGAACACTTGTTGTGAAGTACAACCTGTTACTCCGGTATGCTCCGTACACTCTGACCCCGATACCAATAAAACTCGACATGCAAGTTATAGAGCATAACATACGAATAGTAAAATGAAGTTGTTGCTACAAAATTAAATTCGATGTAACTTTACGATGTCTATTTTTAAGACCGTTAAAGTTTATAGTTTAGCTTTAACCTCGTGGATCCTGCCGCACTCACCCCCGGTTTCTCGTACACTAACAAGCTTTTAATCTACTGTTAACAGCTGTCAGTGGTTTTTTTTTTTGTATGCACTTTGGTCAATTGACAGCTGTTAACAGTAGATTAATAACGTGTGAGTGTACGAGAAACTGGGGGTTAATCTAGTACAGCGTGGATCCGTTCACACCTAGGTTTTTTCGGTTGACACAAGCTTACGTCATTAAAATAATGGAGTACGACAGCTTGGGCTTATAACATATTTATGAGGTCTCCTCATGCAAGAACATTCTCTCCGGCTCATCTTTACTTACTTATTCAATCTTATTGATGTCAAAGTCGATGTTAGTAACCAAGTAAACCCCTTACACTTGAGCAAAACATCTGTAGTCTACAAACCCGCTGTCTAGACCGGCGGAATCTAGAACAGCTGACCTGTCTGGTCTCGAGACCTCACGGTCGATATTGCGCTTCGGAAGAAATTGTGTGGCGCCATAGAATTATTATAAAGTATAGAACCGCAGTCCGAGCTTCGCAAGTGCTCAGAAAGGAATTTTGCCTATAGTTGGTCCTCGCGCGGGGAACGTACAATCTTAGGGATCTACGTGTATCAGAAGAGTAGGGGACTACCAATCTTATATTGGCTAGTAAGTCCGCTGAGTCTACATTGCGTGGTATGTCTATGTGTGGCGCAGTATTAAGGCTATTCATAGTTTATTATAATAATTCGTTGTCATTGCGTAGCCGATCAGTACAATGAGGCTATCTACTTCTTAATCGATGGGATTATCGGCTATGCAATGTACATCGAAATGTCATAGTAAACCATAAATTGTAGTTTTTTTAAATTGAGCCCAGGCCCTTGTCAGAGCGCAAGAAGTCATTATCAAGGCACTGTCTTTGACAAATGTTTTAGTTATATTTTCAGATTCTTGTCCGTTCACGAGCTTAAACCATTAAACGCTGTAGCTGTACTTAAATATAGTAATGCACGCAAACGGAAATAAGTTTACTGAATTTTAAATTACTAGGTAGATCGCGCTTCCGACTTCTACTCTTTCTCCAAACTCTAACTATGTACATTGATAGTCACCGGCGAGCATGCTCGGAACAAAACTCAAACAAGCTCTTCTCGAGATGAATGGAAGCACCCTGTCGGAATCCCAACATTTGCGATGGCAATTTGTATGCAATTTGATAGTTACACGGTTGGAATGGTTAAGGTTTTGTTGCGCGTAATATCATCATCATCAGCCATTCGACGCCTACTGCGACATAGGCCTCTCTCATGCTTTTCATAACCATGAGGGGTTTTGCCATAATCGCCACGCTTGGCAGCCGGGTTGGCGATCGCAGTATGCGGTTGGAATCTCAGGAAGACGCTGCTGCCCGTCTCCTGGTAAGTTATTTCCTTAGTGGCCTTCTACGACATCCGTCGGAGAAAATGAAGTGACGCTATTGTACTTGCTCCTATATTACGTGCGTGCGCACTATTACGCTCTCGTAATATAACTGCAGTAAATCGTCGACATAACTATTGCGCTTGCGCAACCGGCGACATTTCGCCGGACAGAAATAGAGGAGCCCACTTACCAGCGCATACTGCCCCCGTGCCCCAATTGTGAAGGACTTCGGGCCTTTGGGCAACGCATTCTGCACCCTGCATAAGGCATTGGGCATAAGGTGCTGGGCTAACTGTGAAGGAAATCATCGTGAGGATACCAGAGTATCCGGGCTGGAGAAGATAGTCAAATACGGGCTGAAGAAGATAGTCTAGTTAGGTGCTGGGCAAGTCAATCTGTCTCAAAGAAAAGGCGAATTAAGGTACCGCCACCAAGTCCCTAGCTACATGGGTTCCGACTCATTTTAGAGACCGAGAAATACGAAAACAAAACTATCTACATACATCTAGTGTGACTGCCTCACTGGCCTACCGGTATCACGTCTGATTACAATGCCAGAGGTCGTGGATTCGATTTTCACTGGGGGTCGCCGTACAATTGTACAAATGGCCTCAGTATAGGTGTATTTCTATCTTTATGCCTGGTTACCATAGCACAGGGTATCCTAGTTTGGGACCAGAAAAGTGATTTTGTTAGTTTGGAACTTACTAGCTAACCGCTTGTCGGCTTTGCTATTATAAAGGAGTTTTTACGTAATAGATTGAGCTGTATAAAACCTTTTAACATTTACTTTAGCATGCCACCAGTTACATAAGCGGCCGTTGAAATATAGAAAACAATTCTAGTCTAACGGTTTGGTAACGATCTTATAAACTTGAAATACAAGTCTTGGAGCCTGGCTGTTGGCCTAAAAAGTGTCGGAATTCAGTTACGACATAGCGTGTTTTATTAAATAAAGGCTTTATTTGGTAGGTCTAGACTTGGGTCAGAAATAGAGCCCCGATTTAGACATTTGAATGCCTTTTTTTAGTCACAATTCACAAGTTATATGCTACAATTAATTCTGCTACCGGGGCTGTTACTTTAGTTGAGTAGGCGATGTGAGACACCAGCTGGTTTGATACAAATACGATTCAATAAAATTAAATAAGTCTGTAAAACTTGCTGTATATAAGAAATAAAGAGAAAATTTCCTATAACCTGTCACACAGGATCTTTCCTAGTATGGACTCCAGCCTCTAACATAGGAATTAGTCTTGATTACTCAAATTGTACCTACTATATGTTTTGATACCTCTGTGAGAAGGAAATAAACGAAATTACTATTATTATAACTAAAACATTTCAAAGCATCAACAATAGATTTACAACATTTAGCGATATATTTTGCGCTGCGGCCAGAAATCTAGAGCTGAGATAACGCCACAGAAATCGCTGCAAGGAATAATTTATTCACTTAACACTATCCCTGCCATTATGTTAAGATATAACTGGTTCCAGGCGTGGGGTTACATAAATCTATCAGTATTTACTTCTAAGCGTATTTACTTTCAAATAACCATTAAACTCTGTTCCGTAAACTTAGTCAGTAAAATGACATTTGCGGTGTGACTAGTTTTAACAGAAAAATAATACGGATGTACACAATCGACATAAAATATCGACTTAGTTTTTTTTTCATAGTTATCTAGCAGGATCACTATGAACTAATGTTAGATACTTATACGCAAGTCCAACTCGCACTTGGCCGGTTTTTTTACTTAAAAAGTAAAATATATGGCTTAAATTTGGTGACACTAAACGCTGGGCGGACTGTATAGAGCACACGAAAAGTTGAAAATAAAATGAGATTAGACCAATTGATAGATGACGCACTAGATACATTTATAATTAATGTAAACGATACAGACGATAATACTTCAGCCTCATCTGATTCAGAATAAAGAAAATAAACTTATGACGATTATTTTTTCATTCAATTTCATTTTGATATACTTAATAGTTTTTTTGCTACTTTAGTAAATGACTATTAGTAATTTACTACACATCACACTACGTCAATTGCTCACACGTATACTGTAAAAACAGTAAGACAGTGCAAACGATCTGTGACTATGCTCACGTTGCCGCCAAAAAGATCTGTGCGGACTAATAGCTCAGGCCAATTATTGCAGTAGTAGACTAATAACTTGGGTATGATTCCCAAATACAAATTAATCTATTTGTGAAAAATATATTTTTCTACCTATCTCGTTTCTCGTATACAATCTGTTACCAGCTGTCAGTTAGCTAAAGTGCATACAAAAAAACTGGCATCTGTTAACAAAAAATTAACAAATTTTTAGTGTACGTGAAACCGTTATGAACATTTTTTTTATACCATGTGTAGTAGCAATTATTCGCTAACTTTGAAGGAAAAAATCGTGAGGAAACCTCAGTATCAGAAATACATACCCTCTGCATTCGTATTCTCTCTATGTCTTCGCTCAGTCAAAACGAGGCCTATGCTCTGCAGTCAGTGAAACAATTATTTATAACAAAATAATAATAATAATAACTTCCATACCACACAATAACTTGTCCTGGTCCCAAACTAGGATACCCTGTGCTACGATAACCAGGCAGGGACATCGCAAACATAGAAATACACCCAGACTACATAAGGCCATTTGTATAAATGTACGGCGGGCCCCAATGGGTATCGCACCCACGACCTTCGGCATGGTAATCAGACGCGATACCGCTAGACCAACGAGGAAGTCAATCCCAATTAAAAGTACTCCCGAAAAAGTTTTACTCATTACTATTCATGTGTCGCCGGATTAAGAGCAGCGTCACTCCGTTTCCTTCCGTGGATGTCGTAGAAGGCGACTAAGGAAATCAATTAACAGGAGCCGGGCAGCAGCGTCTTTCTGAGATTCCAACCGCATACTGCGATCGCCGACCCGCCTGCCAAGCGTGGCGATTATGACAAAACCCCTCATGGTTATGAAAACCACGAAGGAGGCCTATGTCCTGCAGTGATGATTATGCAGTTCACTTCTCCACTTACTTAGTCTCAGCTTTTGTATCGAAACTGACTCGTGGCTATCAGATAGGAATTATTTATGGCTTCCAACTTTCACGACTCGATTGGCATTTAGACACAAGTGCTGCATCGCTTGTGAAGTTGTGACCTTTCCGCCCCTGACGTTCAGCACCGCTCACCCTATATATGCAAGGACTCCTATTGTGTTTGAATCCTTATTGTTTACATTTTTTTTTAAATATACATCCAACTGTAGGGTACAGGCCTTCTCTCAGAGAGAGAGTATGGGCTTAGTATGGGCTTAATTCCCACGCGAGCCCACCACGGATTGGCAATTTCAAGCGCTGAGGTATGTGAACACCACAGACACTATACAGGTTTTGTAATTTATCCTGATTTATTTCGTGGATAGTACCAAACAGGTACTTCGCATGAATACAAACTTTTATTGGTTGTTTAACAAATTACTTATCCGTTTTGGGCCTCGATTGTGTTTGTGCATTGTACTACAACGACAGATTCACGGTCGGGTCGAGTGACATTTTTTCATTCTATTGAAGCCTTGAAGGTTTAATACATCTGCGCGCATAGAGTTGAAGCGTTAATGAAATTAATGCGACACGATCAGGTCTTAGCTATCGTTTGGCCGTGGTTCACCTATATGTGTAAAAAAATTTCGATAACATAAGACTAGATTAAACCCGGATTAAACATTGGTAACTATTATTCGATTACAGAGTTGGTATAAAGTAGGCAGAGCCAACTACGACAACTTATTAAATCAAGGTGGAAATAGAAGAACTGGCAGAAAATATAGTCTTAGATCGATTTGGATAACCGAGCATCCGATCGAACCATCAGCGCAGTAAAAGGCGGACGTTAAGCCGTGTTTTCACGACCTTAGTAGGGTCGGACAGAGTGATTAATCTTAGTGACTCAAAACTGTAGTGTACTCGGATGGTAGTGTACACACATTTTAGCGAATTCCGATTTTTGCTCCAGTCCAGCTCCAGTGCTAAAAATTACCAAAAATTTACTGCTACGATGAATAGAAGCGGAATCATATATTTTTATCATCGAATTTCAACAAGAAAAGTATAGAAAGAAAAGAGAAAGAAAAGTTTGGCCACGGCAATGGTAACCATACGTTTTACAATACTTCCACAGCTTCACATAAAACTCCAAAAAAATCAACATTTCACTGCCACTTCACTTTTTCTTTACGAAACGCGGTAGTTTCTACTATTAGCGCGATTTTGTTTTTGTGTTTTCCTCTTAGTAGCTAAGACGAGTAGAGCACGGTCCGAGTGAAAAAAAATGTCTGTTTTCATCTGAGTTTCATTTTTTCTACTAAGATCGCCGGTGTACACGTTACGCGTAGCTTCCGAGTGACGAAAATTGGTCACTCGGTCCGAGCCTACTAGGATCGTGAAAACGCGGCTTTACAATTCAATTACCATAATTCCACTCATATGCAGACACTTTCACGCAAACCGCAAATCAGCGTTTCCAACAATGAACACCTCTTGCGTTCGAAAGCTGTAATTCTGGTAATAAATATCCCGATGATATTCGCAGAAATTTCTTAGTCTAGCCTTTCATTTTCTACTGTCTAGTCATTATTTTAATGAAGTTCTAGGGTGACATTGGGGGAGAAATTTAAAGTGAAATTGAAGCCTCATTATTTAGGTTAATAAAAGGTAAAGAGTATCAGATCTCTTGTACCAAAAAAGTAAAATGAACAAAAAAATACATTTCCTCATTCCTTCGCGTATACTGAATAATTATACAGGGTGTCTCAAAATCCCCATATACATCCAAAATAGGGGTTCTACTCGTCAATACGAACAACTTTTGCCATAGTGGTAACTCTGAAATCGCGATAAAAATATCGGTTCCATACTGAAGCTACTTCATACGACATTACGATGTACAGAACAAGTTGTTTGTTTGCGAGTAGAACGTCCCATTTTAGGATGGATATATTAATTCGTTACACAGTGTATTTTACTTCCGACAGACAAATATATTCCGTACAAAAATCAACGTAGACTATTTAAATATATTCAGTGGTTACTAAAGTAAAAACCAAATTATAATAATAATTAAAAAACTCTGATCTGGATACCAGTTAAAACCGAGCAGTTTTTCCAGTTGGTAAACTCAACATTAGAACAAGATAACGTGCGTGAGATTTCCTGTCTAAACCTCTTCGTTATTCTTTATTACCTATGATATTATTCACTTTTAATTGTCTTTAAATGACCAGACTAATGATTGATTACAAAACTAATTAGCTTAGGTTCTGTAACCCTCGACAATCACTTACTGGAGAACCGACCTTGATAATAATTTACATACTATTTATTATACTTACAGAAATATTTTTTTACTGCCAAGGGTCATTGACTGCGTTGAAGTACCCACATGTCCGATACACTGGCAATTATCATTCAGTGGGTGACCTACAAAAAAGTTGAATTAATCTATCCGAGAAGATTTATTGATATGTCCTTTAAACTTTTCCGATCGAGGTATGGAGTTAACAAACAGAGATAACTCTTCCGAAATTTACATTAAAGTCAAAATTCCTTTTCAAAACTTTCGTGGTTTTAAATAGACATAGTAATTGTAAAAAATATAATAAAAAGAAGACGAACGAGACGAAAAAAAACGGCCAAGTGCGAGTCAGACTCGCGCACGAAGGGTTCCTTACCATTATCTATTAGATACAACATTAGTCACAAAGATCGAGAAAAAAGGCAAAACATCACGTTTGTTCTATTGGAGCCCCCCTTAAATATTTATTTTATTCTGTTTTTAGTATTTGTTGTTATAGAAATAGATCGGCAATAGAAAAACATCGTCTGTAAAAATTTTAACTGCCTAGCTATCACGATTCATGAGATACAGCCTGGTGACAGATAGGCAGACAAACAGACAGAGAGACAGACAGACGGACAGACGGACGGACGGACGGACGGATGGACGGACGGACGGACGGACGGACGGACGGACGGACAGACGGACAGACAGATAGACAGACGAACAGTGAAGTCTTAGTAATAGGGTCCCGTTTGGCACCCTTCGGGTACGGAACCCGAAAAAGTAACAGAAATCGAAAAATTGATGAAGCGAAAGCGGTTTGTCAGGATCGAGACAAGTGGCCAACCCTAGTCTCTGCCTACCCCTCTGGGATACAGGCGTGAGTTCATTAGGATTCACTTAGGATTCTACCTGCGACCATGATGCCTGTAAATATACCATCATCGGAAACTCAAATAAATTTATTATTAAACTCTTGTTTGTTATTTTACGTTAATTATTCATCATTATTTTACGTTTGTTTTACAAATTATGTGTAGTTTTCTATGTACTCGTAAATACCGTGCCCTTAGGTAGTAAAACACAATCTTGTCGTGACCTCAACCTCAATAATAATTATGATTAGCGTCATCAATAATAATTATGATCATAATACCTCTTAATAGTAATTAAGATAATTTTATTCTCCTAATACTATATTGTGATGTCATGGTTGGTCCTTCAGCATCAGGAAAAAGGCAAGTTGGAAACAAACGGTGGGCTGATATCGTCCCAATTGCTGGGCAGGATTGGATTACTATGGAAAAAATAGAGAATCCTACACAAGTCTGAAGGAGGCCTTCAACCAAAAATTGTTGAAACTCTGAGAATGTTAGTGTTGACTAACATTTCTCATGTAGGTAATTAATTTCAGTTTTCGAAATAAAGGTTTAATTATTATTTGTTAATTATTACTTATATTTTTAATATTAGGTATAACTCAAAAACTGACGTCTGTATTTTAATATTATGAAAGATAAAAAGTACCCGGTTAGGTAGCTGAACGGATCCGAATGAAATTTCGCCTGAAGATATGTCGTGGATACATACACGATACGTGCACCAGATGTGTAAGAGAATAGAGATAAATACATTAAAACATATTTAGAAATAATCTAATTAACAGTATGATGACATTACTAAGTGACAAGAAGTAACGCTCAATAGAAAACCTCATTCACAAAGTGGTAACCGAGACTTTTTATAATTTTTTGCATGGCCTAAAAACTATGCTAAAAACACAATAACTTATAACCGTTGTCAAAACGTATGGTGTGATACTAATCCTCTTCTCACGACGTTTGGCGTTACCAAAAAAATGTTACATAACAGGAAGGTACTTAGCGAATGTAGCCCTTGCCTTGGACTTTAAAATCAATGGTGCGTTAAATTGCGAGATCGAAATCTTTTCAATTATTTTTCTTGCACCTTTTTGAGCGAGTTGTAGTTTTTTCCTGAGCCACCGAGGTTTTGTAGATTTCCTACCTCCGGTTTCTGAATTGAGAATTTAATTAAGTAAATACGTTGATACTTTTTTGTTTTTTTTTAGCAGGCTGGAGAGATGGTAAGACCATTGTGAGTTTTTTCTTAATGAAATTTTCAATTCGTAAACCAGTGATGTTTCTCGAGTAAAGAGACATGCGTAAGTATTGTTTCAAAGTTAATTATTTCATGACTTTATGTTTGGTATGGTTGCCATCGACAGCCTCGTTAATCTAACGGTAATACGCTTGGTTGTTATAAGTCGTGGGTAAGATTCCCTCTGGGGGCAGCTGTTCTTCGACTTCTACAAATGACCTCATTCTGAGTGTTTTCCATGTTTGCTATGTCTTATTACCATTGCAGGGTATCACTGGGTTTGGGACCGGTACAAATGATTGTGTTATTTTTCTTATTTGTCTCAGGGCCATTGTAGCCAATATGTAAAAAAAATATAGCACTGTAAAACAAAATTGCCTTCCGAAATAAACCACAAAGTCGTACACGTATGTAGGTTTTCAAGAAACAGTGAACGCTACTTATGTAAAATACAGTGTTAGCAGAGCGAAGGGCTTATCAAGATGGCCGAAGGGAGTGAATATTCATAATTCGTAATGAACGTTTAACCTTGCCCGGCGACGTTGCCGGTGTAGGAAATATCGGATTAGAGATCCGTGACATTGAAACGTGGAGCCATTTTCACTTTTCAAACTAACCGCCCGGCTTGGCCAAACACAGTTCGAAGCTCATGGCATGGAGCTTCGTGAACGATTTGCGGCTTTTCAATTATTTATTTATTCAATTCGGAGAATCATCAGGTTAAATAATTAATTTTTATGGTTATACATTCTTCCTCTTCTTCCTGTGCCTCTCATATTATGGTTATACTCGTACACTAAACGGATCTAATCACGATTATTTATTAGGTAAGTACACTTAATTGCCTTAATTCCCGTCAATTTTTTGGTAAAATTAATAATAATAACATCCACACAACACAATCACTTGTCCTGGTCCCAAACTAGGATACCCTGGGCTGTGATAACCAGACGAGGACACAAACACATCCAGACTGAGGCCATTTGTACAAATGTACCGCAGCCTCCAGTGAGAATCAAGCCCACGATCTCTGACATGGTAATCAGACGTGATATCGCTAGGCCAGTGAGGCAGTTGAGGCGATTCAAGCTTAATGTCACTTCGTCATCATCATCAGCCCGTTAACATCCAATGAGTGAAGGTCTCTTCATGTCCAATATGCCAAAACTTGCGCTTACCTAGCATAACTTAAGCATACCTTATTTTCCGGCCTCTTATGATTTGACCATCTGGATTGTGATCTGCTTACTGATCTTTTTTCCTCTCATGGTTACCAGTCTCTTGGCTACTTCGTCTTCCTTCCATCAGTCCATCTATGCAAGTTCCTGTCCACTTATCCAATTCACTACATATAATTCAGAATAGACGACGCAGTATGTTTCTTCGAATGGGATTTCTACAGCGTCTAGGTGCGTGGGGGAAGTTTTACTGTGCTTTACAATATTTATTTACGAGAGCTAACATTTTTCGCGGTACATATCTTTGCGGTTCAAAGGGGAGAGAGGAGTTTGAGAGAAAGCACGACACGGATTTCCTTTGCGATCTGTTTATTACTCCTAGATAAGAAGGATTATGTTGTTCTACGGAACCCCTTCTCGACTAAGCTCTACCGTTTCTATATTTAAGGTCAACCGCGGGAAATGCGCCTCACTCCGTCAATGTCGTCAGAACTTTCGTTTTCGCCACGTGCGGTTTGGAAAGCGTTCTTTCGTGAATATACTTATTTTCTCACGCCGCTGGCTCAGATCTTGGCCTCCAACACAAGAAGTTGCCTCTTGTCTCTGCAGTGCCAGTTCCCTGTTTGAATCCCTCTAGATCTTGACGTCCAATACAAGAAGTAGCCACACGTCTCTATCCTGTCAGTATCCTGTTTGGAGACCTACATCTTGACGTCCAGCACAAGTAGTAGCCACTTGTCTCTGCCTTGCCAGTTCCCTGTTTGGAGCCCTAGACCTTGACTTCCAATACAAGAAGTAGCCACACGTCTCTCCCTGTCAGTACCCTGTTTGGAGACCTACATCATGACGTCCAGCGCAAATAATAGCCACTTGTCTCGGTCCTGTCAGTACCCTGTTTGGTGACCCACATCTTGACGTCCAGCACAAGAAGTAGCCACTTGTCTCTGCCCTGTCAGTTTCGGAAACAAGAAGTCGCCAGTTGGCTATGCCGGTGGCTATGCTAGTTCCCTGTTTGGAATCCTAGATCGTGGCGTCTAACACAATAGTAACCACTTATCTCCATCACAACTACATGTCATAGTACACAGTAGAACTGAAAACACAATTCAGTATGTATACGGTAAGGAGAACTTGCACGAAAAATGTTTTAATATAATCGAAGAGACCATGTAGAAAGAAAAATACACTTCGCTGTTTTTTCTCTACGTTTAATACTTTTCGTGATATAACCTGTCGAAAACTAATTTTAGTCACGTGGTTAAAAAACGCGCCATACAAAGCGGGCTCAAACTATGACGTCGCACATGGCACGTAACGCCTTAGAATGTGTCTAGCGTTTATCAATATTTGAGTTATCTCGTAAAATATTGTTTTTATGCACCCGGTGTAGGTCCTCATAAGAGAAGGTCTAGAATTTAATGGAAGAACTAAATGTAATAAGTTTTTTATTATTAGAGTAAATAATTTTTCGCATTCTTGGAAACCCGAAAACCCCGAATAAAATGTTTTTTTGGTTATATTTTTTGACATTTCCTCATTTTTTGTGTCTTCTATGGTATTAGAAGCAATGTCACTCCAATTTTAGTTTGACGCAAGTTTCCCATTGTTCAATTTACTGGATGATATGTGTGGAACAACTGATATATTACGACAGGACCATTTAAGCAAGTACCCGGCTTCCGGTTTTTATAACTGGTTTAAAACACGCAATTCTTATTGCATTTTAAATAGAGGCTACATTTACACACGTTTTACCGGAAATGCTCGATTGTTTCGTTCGACACACGCATACAAATGTGCGTTCCCGATTAATTGTAGAGTCAAGAGCTTTCTTACTTTTCATTTAAACTGCCAATTTATATTTTTAAGTTAGGAAGGTGTACACTTTTGGTCGATACTGGCACTTATGTCGTACGCGATAAGAATATTGGTTTTTACAATACATTCTGCAGCTGTCCACCAGTATATCGTTATTTCCTAATAAAAACTAAACTTTGTTCTCATGTGCTGTTTCCTAAGTTCAAAATTGAGTTGTATTTTTTTTCTCGCCTCTCTTGATGTCGTCCAGTTGGCCAATATAATTTTCTTTTTTCAGATAGTAAACATGTAGTTAGAAAAAAGTCACACAGCGGTGATAGCCTAGTGACCCAGGTTCGATTCCCAGTGCGGGCATGTACCTATGACTTTTTTCTAAGTTATATACATTTGTGAAGTTATAGTAGCAATAGGCTGCTTATGAAGAAAAAAGTATTTCAGGAGAAAGTAGTATTGCCATTATTATGCTTTCGCCAACATTGTCAGATAATATCCATAAGACGAACTAGTGTGAAAAAGTAATCCACACTTTCAACGGGTTAGTCAATTAAATCTCGACGTAGAATGCTTACAAATAAGGTAGAGTTTTAAGCGGTAGATGTAGTCGTGCGTGGTAGATGTTAAGTGGTAAGTGATCTTGCACGCACAACAAAATATAGTTGTATGGATTACAAGGATGACGTAAATATATTTAGTAGTTACTTGTACCGAATGGGGTGGCGGTAGTTAATGATAAAGATGGAACACGTACCAAAAGCACACATCGTATCATAAAATGTATGAAATGAAAATTATTTTTATTATATTAAATTGTCTCATAAATGTTATTAATGGCACTTCACCTTTCAACAAAAAATAAACATAAATAACAAATGGAAAGTCGGATATTGCACAAAACATATGGCACTTTCTCGCTGTCATGCGCAAGCGCAGCACAATGCGCGAGATGTTGCGCATTTCGTAAACCGGATGCGGATGTAACTGTCGTCATTTTTTTTCATTTTATCGTTAAATGACATTTTGCTGGTCCGTTATAATTGAAATGACCAACAAATTATCTAGAGCACGTTATTTTTGTGGGTCGAACTGATATTCATCAGTAACTATTATAGCCGATACGAATGATATAGTGAGCGTATATCTTCAGATGAGCAAATCAGTTACATATAAACGATACAAAACCAATCCCATTTAAAGACAGTCACGATTTTAATCCTTTAAAACTCTATTTTACTCTGTACCAATGTGTTTGTTTTCTAAGTTACGTACATTTATTAAGTTATAGTAGAAATATCATTCGCTAAGTGTGAAGGAAATCGTGAGGAAACCTGAGCTGAGCTCACACACCTCAGCGCTTGACATTACCATTCCGCGCGTGGTGATTAAGCCCATTCTCTCTCTCTCTCTCTCTCTCTCTCTCTCTCTCTCTCTCTCTGAGAGAGGGCCTGTGCCCTGCAGCGGGTACAAAAAACTCTATTTAATAAAAAGAACGACAGAAAAAATAACAATGGCCTTGAAGCTTGTTCCACCTAGCACAAAAACGGTCTTAATAAAAGCAGGAATACAAAAAATGCTGATGTTAAAGTTCTTAAAACAGATGTCGCTACACAAAGTTGACTGATGCCAGGGCCGGACTAAGTACGTAATAATGATAGAGAGGTCATCCCACGTAGGCCTTCGGGCGCCAGGGGTCTACTTCTCAAATGGCCAACTTCTCACTATACCTACTTCTCTGTTTGACTACTTCGCAAATGGCCTACTTAGCAAACAGCCTATTTCGCATTCAGCCTACTTCTCAAAGTGAGTACTTCGCATACTGCCTGCCGTAAGCAAGGAAATGTATTCACAACTTACAACAGAGCGCCTGCAAAAGTATTTTAGCATCTGGCTGGCAACCACACAGGTGTGTTGTATGTAATCTTCATAGATACTTCATCATCAACCCATTATGTCCCCACCGAGGGGCACGAGTCTCTTCCCTGAGGAAGGTATAGGCCATACTCCACCACGGGGGCCAAGTCCGGATTGGTGGAGGCTTGTAGACTAGTGGCTCGTCTACTGTAAGAAGTTGTCAAGCCGCCCTAAGGCCTCTGACTTGGCTTAACGACTGCCATCTATCGACGGAAGCCGGCACCAACAGCTTAACGTGCCTTGCGAAGCACGGAACCGCTCGGAAAAATGCCACTAGCGTTAGGCATAGACGGCCGATGATGAATAGTAGAACTCCCCATTTTCACCTACATGTGGAGTTTTTTTTGTACCCTGTGTATCAGGCGCGGACTAGATCTTAGAAAGATCTGCTTTCTGTCCACCTCGGAGCAGTCGGGCGTGTCGGTCGAGACCGACCGTTTCCTTCTTCCTTGCTTGCCATGTGTCATCCAATCGGTGGCGACTCTTGCCCACCTATCCGGTTGCATTCGGCCTAACCAGCTCCACTTCAACCTCGCAGGGGGACACAGAAGAGGCTCCGTAAAAAATATATTTGCCTCAGTGAGGGTAGAGTCTATCCACCCTAGCTTAGGCCCTGGCGCAGGTCTTCGGACTCTTGAGAACTGGTTTGCGGGACCCCGTCGCCGGTCGTGCCGGACAATTACACACTTCCTTGGCGCAAGGCTGTGCGCATACGCAACCGGGCATAATGCTAGGGAATTAACAAATGTGCGTGTTTTGGTCTCGTTTTGATTACGGCTGTGCTGTACTTTACACGTCTGACTGGTACTGTTCTTGAAATGTTGAGAATAAATCTATATAATGAATCTACGAATGAAGCGAAGGAGGTTTGTCAGGACGTGGCTAGTGGCAAACTCTGTCTACACCTCCGGGATATAGGCGTAAGTTTATGTAATGTAAACCTAAGGAAATGCTGATTGTTCAAATGCGGAATTTATACATACGGTGGCGTCTAGAAGCATGTAATGTAGAAATTACGGGACTGACAAAGGACCGGGTGGGTTGGCGTGAGAGATGAGGCCTATGCCCAACAGTGTGCTCTGTTTATGTGCTGATTAGATAGATAGATAGAAAACTACTTGACTTTATTCATTTATTCTTTTCTTAATTTAGTCTTTCTTAGTTAGGTATGTGCCTCTTAAATAATGCGCTAACCCTTCGTGCTGTCGGAGGTTCATGGTCAACCTTTATATTTCTGTTGCAAAGTAGCACGTAACGAAACAGAGAAGAACCCACGCATTCATTGAGGTGCTGTCGGCGATGCAGTCGAAAGCACATCAACCTCGAAATACATACACTCTATTCAGTAATGTTACTCACGACTTTGCAACAAAAAGCGGCCTCGTCTGCGAAATAAGTGGTCAGTAAGTTTGTCATTTTCCATTCCACTTCATTGAAGCTTTCGAACAATTTGAAGATATTTTTTGTTGCAGTCGTTTCTGATCTAGATGGTGAACTAGGGAAGGAGGTGTTCTAACAGTTTTTTTTTTTTTTTTGCTAAAATTGATGGTTGGCTTCGTCGATCGGATCGTTAGCGTCCTCGGCGGACTAGCCGTCATCAAAACGGCAGGTCGTGACTCGTGGCATGATTCTCATGATTTGGAAAATAATGTGTGTAGAAATGTTTTTTTATGCCAAAAATTGCGGGTGTCTGGCAGAAATGACAATATAACTGTATTTTCTCCATGCGCATAAAGATCCGTTTGAGCTGTACAAAACATATTGCGTGATATATTGATGAGGGTCACGCTCTATCTACTTTAGACATAATTTGAGTTAAAGTAAAAGTGTGACGTTACAAATAAATAATTTATCTATTTTTTTCAATTTATTTAACATTCTATTTTCTGTCTGACGAGTGACTGACGTGCGTGACCTTTCGTACTAGTTTAGTATGTGTACAGTCTAGACTTGAAGCTATTTTATGTTGCAGTCGAGTTGTGCAACATTATAAACCACATAGCGTTCAAATCCCTGTGGTGTCCAGAAGCGATCAATCAGAATCAGATAATATTAGTGCAACTAAAAAAAGACTGCACCTCGTCCGACTAAACCCCAAAGGACTTTAGCTTCTAAACCCTAAGTGGGGAGCATCTAAACGGTCTGAAAAGGCTAAGTTGGCCGTTCGATCGTGCATGTCAAATCGGCCGGCCGATGGGTTGCCCAATTCGTCGCACACGATGTTACAATGGAGCCTGTAATTGTCTGCCAGATTGGACCTAGGCTAGGAACACGTTTACATCCGGGTGTGAGAGTTACCCCTTTGTTAGGGAGGCAGCTTTAGCTAAGCTTCATGCATCGCTTAATCAGTCAGTCGCCCACGAAACTGAACTAGTTTATCAATCGCATACACTGAATAGGACTATCGATAATGCTTATTCAGCTTACTGTTCCGTTCGTACACCACACGGAGCTTTTAGAAGTTCCACTACTAAGTAAAAGGTTTCCTCTCAGAGATATGTTTGAATAAAGAACTATGTCTCGACGCATTTTACCTCCACTCGGGAAACAGATTTTGTATTAGACGAATATGATATTCAAAACACAATCCGGGGATTCAGACAGGGCAGGAATAAAAGTGATTTGGAAACAAGCAGCACTAAGCATGAATATTTAATGTTGGCACAACGGAAAAATGTAAATGATTGCTTTCAACACTGCTGTGCGACAAAGCGCTTGAGACGAGATCTAAGCTGGTGAAAGACAAAATAAAGAGACTGGATAACTTCAAGCTCTCTCACTAACAATCTTTGATTGTTGCTGCATTTGTTT
The DNA here is from genome assembly GCA_947308005.1 of Yponomeuta malinellus. Classification (NCBI taxonomy): domain Eukaryota; kingdom Metazoa; phylum Arthropoda; class Insecta; order Lepidoptera; family Yponomeutidae; genus Yponomeuta; species Yponomeuta malinellus. The sequence goes on from OX371019.1 coordinate 6,225,982, forward strand.
GAGAAATGTCCCGCGCTTTCAATAGAAAGCAAATATCAGTTTAATAGACCTCTGCGAAAGAAACAAAACCTTGTCCAAGGTATTATTTTATTCAAGACACGCAATCTATTGTCAACATCGGATGTCTTAGCTTTTAATAAACGTTCCAACTCTACAGCAGACTACTTGTCAAAGAAGTAGACCATAGCAATATTTGAGGAACAAAACTTCCAAGCACTTACCTCAGGCTCGACGCACATTTCACTGCCTTAGTTAATGAAATGTGATTTATTGCCGAAAATAAACAAAAAACACATGCAAATAAAAATATGAATAAAACAGTATATTCAGTGCATTTGGCAATTGGCGGTATCTCAACTGTCCAGCCTTGGTAATATGTCGGCACGCTTTTTGTGGCACCGATATGTCAGAATTTGACAATGAATATGCTGGAGAGTCGCGACTTTTGACGTTACAACGTGCTGCTCGCGTTATTGTGCACTTACCTATGTTGGACGTGTTTAAACAGTGCTGGTTTTCAGTTAACCTCGTTTTCCTCGTGAACATTCTTAGTTTTATAAGCTAGGTAGCCATAGACCACTGTAGCCAATGTCGCCAGTAAAATAATCTTTGCCGGGCCAAGCATGTGTTTATTCTCTCAAGCGCTGGCAAGAACCAGTAGGGGTGAAAACAAAAAGCATTGTCTGAACGCGACTACGACAATGTCCACCGATCCGGAACTCCGCGGTGTAGAAATAGAATTTAACAGTTTTATGTCGTCTGCTTGTTAGGAAGTCGATGGATGTTTTCCTATTGTCCGGGCCTTGGGAAGGGTAACCGGCCGTTCTCCATACTTATTAGGATTGTAGTAATAGTGAAAATTATAAAACATTAAGGAGTTTTATGAAGATCCCGGGTCTGACCCGGGTCAGCGCCAGCTGAGCCACTGCCTTTTGCCTTATTTTATGTCATCACTAGTTAAGCCTTACTTTGTTTTAAGGTTTTTTTTTCTGATAAGGCAATAAATATTTAATCTTTTTTTTAATCTATTTTACAAAGGCAACAAACGTATTTAGCGGTAAGCAGAGGTGTTTTTCCCTGTGTAATATTGGAGATTTATATTTTCGTTAATATCAGATCATTTCTATTAGGGTTCCGCATTGCCATTGTAATGATTGTTTATATGAAATAAACGTATTAATAACAACAATAAAGAGATAAAGTTTGTATGTAGTGATCTCTGAAACTACTTCTGTAAAGTTCATCTCTAAAAAGTGATGAACTTTAACCAATATTCAGAAAGGATGTTTTTGGACAAGGGCTGTACATATATATTTTCGCTGAAATCCACGCGGGCGAAGCCGCGGGCATACTTCAGCGTCTACTTGTAACACGGCGTAATCGCTCATGTTTCTTATGAAATATTACAGAAAACAATTAATTTTCAATGCGCAAAACATATTTTAACGTTGCTTCTCTTAAAACTATCAGATGCTCCATACAAAACGTTCTACAAAATGTTGTTCGTATTGTTGTGTGACGTATAGATCCCCCAATTTTCAGAGGTATATAATAATATGGGGATATTGTTACACACATAAATATGTCGAATCATTTTCAGGTGTGACTGCAAATGCAAACTTCAAATCTTGTTTCGGGCGTAGATAGTATTTCCTTTTGAATTCTATTCAAACCCAGATTCTCAGCAACAAGTCACACATAGAGATGTCTAACACTGTTATCAGTGGCAATGGCGAACCATGTGTCCTCGATTACTACATCCGAGTAAACGATGCAAAGATAACAAGCAGCGCTATGCATTGCGGCTGACACGAAATTGATAAAGATACACGCTTTTTTTAAGGTTCCGTACTCAGAGTGCCAAACCTTTTAATATGCCTACAACGTCTGTTTGTCTGTCCGTCTGACCTATAATTCTGATGCTTTGGCTGTTGAACCGTAATTTAGTTTTGACTCGACTGCGGCGGAGCCCAAAAGGAGGGTAATGTGTTTAGCTCGTATGTATGTATGTAAGTATGTCCGATTCTATGTTCCCTAATAACTCCTTAACCAATGGTCAGATTTTGAAAAGTTAGATCTCAATCAATTCGTCATGTCTGCGCGAGTGTCATAGGCTATATGAAATCAGCATAAATCCAACGAAAAAAACACTAAAAAGCCAAAAATAAAAAACTGAAATAAAAAATAATCAACAACCCGACTGCTGAGCAGATTAACTACCAAGTAGGCGGGGCCCAAATTCAACAATATAGGTAACTTAGGTTGGTACATAGGTCGGTCCCGCCTGTTTAGTAGTTAATGCTCAGCAGTCGGGTTGTTGGTTATTTTTTATTTCAGTTTTTTCTAGGATCTACTTCGTAGTAGCGCTGTCTGACACATTATGTTTTAAACCATTGCTCAGTTTAGAGGTAACCCTGTATATGTACGACCGACTTTTTGATTACAACATAATATTTTTTTAAGCAAGTGTTTGGCAAACATCTATGAGGAAGGTGGTGTGAAATTTTGATTATATATCAGCTCGCCAAACAAATCCGACGAGAGATTTCTGACAAATTCCTGGCGCCTTACCACCAAGTACAGACGCTGCAAAACAACATTATAAGCTGACGGTGCCAGGACGCACTTACTTATCTCTTGGTTTAAGAAATATCCGTGCCTATTTCTGGGAACAGCCGACAGCTTATCATTATGTTATATTTTTGTTGCAACGTACCTGAGTTAGTGTTATCGAACGATGTCCGAACGTAACCTACGTCACACCAATGCACCAATCACAAGTCTCGTGACAACGAATAGATTCTTTTAATGTAAATTGATAGGTACTATTATCATAATAATCATCATCAGCCATTTGACGCCCACTGCAGGACATAGGCCTCCTTCGTGGTTTTCATAACCACGAGGGATTTTGCCATAATCGCCACGCTTGGCAGGCGGGTTGGCGATCGCAGTATGCGGTTGGAATCTCAGGAAGACGCTGCTGCCCGTCTCCTGGTAATGTATTTTCTTAGTCGCCTTCTACGACATCCACGGAAGGAAACGGAGTGAAGGAAATATTATATTATAATTTAATCACTTGTGGAATATTTAAAATCATATTTCTGTTGATTAATAGTTTGATATATATTTCAGTTAAGTGTTGAATTATTTGGGCGCCAGCAAAAGTTGCACCATCACCAATTATATTCTTTTAGTATATTTTCGCACATAATAATAAAGAGTAACGTAATTAATATTTAATAATTCTGCTACTTAAATGTAATAAACCTCCATACAGTTTTAAGTAACGTTCTACATTTATATTAATTTAAAGTACTTATCCGTTTCATACCTTTCAGTTTCGAATTATTGACGATTTTTCACTTCTATTTAAGCGACAGGCAGTTCGTTGCCAGATTCAATGTAAAACCTACCATCCACTGTAACTCGGATACAGCGGAAGCTCTGCCCGAAAATACACCGAACTACCTACGCCTGCGTTTCACACTGACCATCTCCAACTTCTGTTACAATCACATTATCATAGGTACATATTACAAAAAATTATAATTGTGACAGGTAAAAATAGTGGTAATTGCACTATTAGAGAAAGACTGACTCCTAAGATACAGGTTGCCCTAGTTTAGGAGTCAGGACATTACGTAGTATTTTAAGAAATCTGTATACCATTATATATTGAAACTTACACTGTATGTATTGTCAAATAAATTACTTACTTGTTACTTACTTAGGGGCCGTCCATATATTACGTCATTCTAAATTAGGGGGGGGGGGTTGGTCTGCGGATGACGGTAAATGATAGATGGGGGCGGGGGGTGTTTCGAAATTGACGTCATTCTTATTTATTTATTTATAGTTTATTTTTCACGTACAAAAAGATTATTTCTAAAAAGAAATTTCTTCCAGCACACCTAGTAAAATACTAGCTGCCCGCCCCGGCTTCGCCCGTGGTACTATCCAAAGAAAAGTAAAAAATAAGAAGTTATATTATATCAATGATTATTGCCAAAGTAAAAATAATAAAAGGTGATTCTATAACCAAGTGTTTTAATCATATAATACCCTATTTTTCTCAAATCTGCAATGTTTTATTTTGTCAAACTAGTAATGACGTCAATTTTGGGAGAAGGGGGGGGGGGGTCATTAAGAAATGACGATAGGATGATTATAGGGGGGGGGGTCTAAAATCTGAAAAAATCGATGACGTAATTTATGGACGGCCCCTTACTTACTTACTTGTTACAATAGTGCATGCGCGTAAACGTCGTTCTGTCATCCACTGTACCTTCGAAAGAGCTTTTAAAAAAGAGTACCTGAGTAATTTTCAATTTGAAAAACTATGAGTCACTACCGTGGAGGATTTTCCTTTTTTTATCAAAATTATATAATTCACCTTACTTAATGTTCACTACCTTAGAGTTATTGGTTACAATTCACTGGGCGTGCTATTACTCTATTACACGGAGTATTATAGAGGTTAAATGTCCTCCATGTTAGTGACTTCAAAATGACAAAAGGAGTTTTTGTTTTATGCAGCCTATATACCCACTGCAGGGCACAGGCCTTTCCTCAGAGAGCGAGTATGGGCTTAATTACCACGTATTCCCGCCACGGACTGGTAATTTCAAGCGCTGAGGTATGTGAACACCTCAGACACTCATTTTTCCTCACGATGTTTTCGGCTACCGTTAGCAAGTGGTAATGCTACTATAACTTCACAAATGTACGTAACTTAGAAAACAAAGTCATTGATACATGCAGGGATTCGAACCTACAACCTCCCGAATAAGAATTACCCGTAGTTTTTACATGTATGTATGATGTTTCATTACGACCACGCAGAGGCCAACGGCAGGGCCGATTTTGACAAAAGAGGTGTCCAGAGTGATTAAATAGCTATTATACATAATGACTGGTCATTATATATAAAAACCAAATTCACTAGACAATGTAATAAATTATTATGCTAACGTTTTATTTTGGCAAGTGTTATATAGCAAATAATTGTTTGATTAAATTTATATTTCGCATTTTGTTTGTTAGGTCAGTACACATAAGCAAAAATAGGTTCGAAGTTCCAACCAAATAGGTTTGAAACTTCGGGTGTTAGTTCTTTTTTTTTATATATAAAAGCGAAAAAAAATATTTCACTAAAAAACTTAGTTTTGTGTCAAACTTAAACAAGGTTGGTGCATGGAAAAGTCATAGGTACCCTACATTATGATATTAAATAAAATTGCTAGTAAATGTGATTAATTTTGTGTTAATTATCACTTTATCTAAACTGAGTAGACATTATATATAATGACTAGACAATATATATAATATCCAGATTTATTACTTTGGCTGTAGCATATACAGCTGATAAGCGAGTCCTATAGCTAATGTAAGTGAAAGGCAATGTATAAGTGCAAGTCTTTTGTACTGTTAGCAATATTTATAATGCTGCCCGGCTACTGTAGCACTTATTGCGCGTGACGTAGGAGTGAATATTGTTCAAAAAGAGTATTGAGCAGACACTGCCTATGACAAAGAGCCCTTGGCCTTCGCTCTAAAAGGGAAACAATCTTTGACACATTGTTTCCATAGCTAGAATAACTAAGTTCATATAGTTTTTCTCATGATTACGTGTGCCAGTGGAGTTAATAAACATGTGTTTTCGTCCCATATATAGCGATTAGATGTAATTGAATTGGATAATGTCGCTATTGAGGATTTAGCGCAAACTGCACGTGATGACGTCGAGCTGAATCGTTGCATTTTAAAAAGGTAACCCCCAGTTTCAGCATGTCAGCTGATTTTAGGGTTCCGTACCTGAAGGGTGCCAAACGGGACCTTGTGTGTCCGTCTGTCTGGCTGTCTGTCACCAGGCTGTATCTCATGAACCGTGATAGCTAGGCAGTTAAAACTAAAAACAGACTAGACTATTCTTTTTGCTCGATATTAATAACGGCAACTGGAAGACGCTTGAAATATTCACAGAATATTTAGTTCTATAATTTAGTTCTAAAAAAAAAGATAATTAAATTAAAATAAAATAAATATTTAAGGGGCTCTCATACAACAAACGTGATTTTTTTGCGCTTTTTCTCGATCTTTGAGTCTAATGTTGTATAGATAATGGTACGGAACCCTTCGTGCGCGAGTCTGACTCGCACTTGGACGCTTTTTTTTGTACGCACTTTGGCCAACTGACAGCTGTTAACAGGAGATTAATAGATTGAAGCGTACGTGAAACGGTTTTTAGAACGATGATACCACGTAACCCGTAGCCCCAAAATGTGGGCTCAGTCGATACAAACGTGTTTGAGGATGTTCTATCTAACATTTAATGTTCATGGACAGGAGGGCTGTATCAGAACACGTCAAAAACATCCGGCAACGTCAAAACGCATCACGATTTCATACTCTACAATGATTCAGAGTTGTAAAATTCTTCGCACCGCCATTCCACCGAGAAATTGTGATTGATATTCATTAAAAACTGAATTTATGTTCATGCAAATCGAATCCGGCGTCGTGTAAGCAATTTTACCGTTGATTTCCCTCTGAATACATTTACTTTAATTATCTCGTGGCTTAGTTAAACCCGATAGGCGGATTGTGCCACTTTTTCTCGGCGATCTTTATTCTGAATTGATCGGATGAAAAGTAGGACGCCCACCATCTCGGTAGACCGACTGGGCTAGCTGATAGCACCTGAATAAGGGTGCCCAGTGATGACGTGCCGCTGAGATTGTTCCCAAATCACAGCAATCTAATTATGTAGTCATGATTACAAATACATTATGTCTGGGTGTATTTTCATGTTTGAGATGTTATTGCCTCGTTCCAATAGCACAGGTTAGTCTGTTTTTTGACCAGGACAGGTGATTGTGTGGTGTGGATTATTACTCTCGATATCAATTAAGGCCACTGATCCGAGTGCTCATAATCCGAAAGCAGATGTCATCTAAATATCTTCAAATATAGCTGTTTAGGACATAAGGAGTTGGGGGAATATTCCAAAAATTCCCGTGAACAGTAAGTATGCCCGAAGATAAAATCATGTGCAACGTGAACCGGAAAGCGGCCAGTGGATAAACCAATAGCCCGACGGTCGGACGATGTGGTCAGGTCGCCAGAGGAACTGTGGATGCCGATGGCGCGAGACCGCAAAAGATGGCGTAGGAAAAGGCTGATGATGAAAGAATGCTTTCAGCAGGCAATAAACCTCAGACTGATAACGTGGCGATTTTCATCTGCGAAAATTATGATAATAAACAAAACTGATTTTCTTCAATGGTATTCCGAGAAGTCGTTAACATTTCTTTGTAATTAGTAATGCGCATAGGAAGCGCTCGGTAAACAAAGAGACACTCATTAAAAATCTAAATGCACCTAACACTTTGTTTTATGACATTCATGAATCATTGTATCAATGATGGTGATACGGCAGTCAGTTTCCCCAGCTTTAGATAAAATCGTGACGACCCGAGTTTCCGATTTCCGATTACGTATATGACGCATTCTTAATCTCATATTTATGATTGGCTACTATTCATAAGTATTTCTTAAAAACTGGACAGTTCTTACTAGATTAACTGTCTCGTTGGCCTAGCGGTTACAACCTTCATTAGAAATACGAGGTTCAAAGTTTCGGCTTCCACTGGGGTCGTCTTACACTTTGATTTGTGCATGACGGAAAATATTTAACTGCACACGTCATTAGAAATTATCATAACGCATTAAATATATGCTGAGGTTGGTTCCTTTTCTTGCGCATATTTTAATGTGCAATTAGTTATTTTGATAGAATTCTATAAAATGTTGTTTGTTTCGTTTGTGATTAGAACAATATTAAATTGCCGTTATGAATCAATCAGTTTGGGTGTTTTTTCGTGTTTTTGGTCATTATCTATTTACCATAACGTAGAAAAAGTGATCATATTGTGGGGATGTTATGTTACATATTGCGATGACTACTGCGTTCTAACCGGGATGGGCGATTTCAAGCGTACCTCTAGTACTTCATCTCCGAAATATTTGAGATATTTTCATTCACTTAAACGTATTAAAATCTCGTGTTTTTCATTCCTACACAACGTGCACACGTGTTTATTAATGACAATTTCGGGTTACATTTGGTTTGCCGAAACAAATGTTTGCCCAAAATATCGCGATAACACGTCCGTCGGTCGAACGCGCACCGAAATGTACACAGCACAATCTAGAAATCGATAAAACAGTTAATACCTACTTTCTTAATAAAAAAAAACGTTTTCAAGAAAAACAGGCACTGAAAAAAGCGTTCGATAATTATTTGGTGATGGATCTCATAAATAGATATTGCCCTAATTTATATAGGACGACTTTAACAAAAAAAGTATGAATGAAATCAGACAACTTGGTAAAGAATTATCGCTGAACATATAAAAAAATATACAGACTAATTGAGAACCTCCTCCTTTTTTGAAGTCGGTTAAAAATATGTTCAGTATTTTCTTCTTTTGAGGCGCGGCCGCACCATCCTTTTCTCGAAGAGAAAAAAAACAGAGCACAATTTTACAACATTGAGACAAACAGAGAGCACAAAAATGCAAGCACAGGCAAAACAACAGAATACGAGAAAACGATTTGTGGGTGTGGCAAATGCAAAGGGGCTCTGACTCAGCATATGCTGAAGAGGCAGACCACTCCAGCGCTGGTCTTCCGTCAGTACCCGGTAAAGCGCTGACAATTTAATATTTATTTATTTAAGTGCATGCTTCGTGACGAAGTAATGCCCAACAATTGTGTATGTCCCTTTATAATAATAATTAATTAATTAGACACATGTCAATAATATAAATAGGATTACATTATAATTTAATTGAGAAAATAAATAAATAATAAACTCGTGGATGAGTGCGTAGGAAAAATTATGATGAAATCAAAAAAGTAGTTGGTCAATGAGGGACCGATTTCTGCGATTCAAGGAGAACCTTTTTATATTTGACTTTAAAGCTAGCCTTAGAGTTAAGCTGTCTTAAGGGTGGAGGGATGTCATTCCAGTACTTGGTGGCCTGAAATCGAAAGCTACCGCGGAAGGCGGCAGTTCGATGTTCAGGCACACCAAGCGGGTTTGAACATGCCCTGATTTTGTTGCTGTCACCTATCCTAGACCAACGCCAAATTAATTTTTCGTATAGATACGTTGGTTTCTGAGTTTTAATAATTCCAAATAATAAAGTTGCCATAAATAACTTTATCCTATTACCCATTTTTAATAAGTCCGCATTATTAATATATGCACTGTGGTACGGCGCCCTAAGAGATGCGGTCGAAACAGCGTAAACGGTTTCAATGTCATAATATTAGTAATGAAACTACCTGAATTGACGTAAATTGACAATTTATCAATAATTAAACTCATTATTAAGTAAAAAAATATATATTTTGCTTAAAGATATTATCAAAATATTCGCGGAAATACAAAGATTTTTATTATATTGTTTCTATATTACAAAACTTATATTATGTTTTAAACATGAAAATTAGTCCACATTATTAAAACTAGTGTTAAAAAAAACATATTCTAACATCATATAATGACAGAAATAAAAAGAACAATTATTATTTATGGGCATACCAATAAATACATATAATAGATTAAACATGAAACTCAACACCCAAAAAATCTACTACATCTATATATCTAACAAACTGATTACAGATTTACCTAAAATTGCCTTTTTTTTACGAGGTAGCTCCCTGAGACTAGTTATTAAAGGATCGGAATTTAAGAGCAGTCTATTCAAAAGATCGGAGTTAGTTAACTCCCTTGAGAATTTTCGCGTGTTATTTAGCCTAAATGATTTTATATTCTTATTCGTTGACTCGGCTGCTTCTTCAGAGAGTTCTCCTATTGATATCATCATATTTTCGATTACTTCTGACCCGTGAATGAGAACTTTGTGAACAGAAGCTGGCATATTATACCATGGATACTCATTGACAAGCAACCGCGCCGTTTCTGTAGCAAACAATTTAAATCTACCGGAATTAATTTTGTATCCAGATGAAAGAGAACTTAATATAGTGCCACACCTGTCTATTAAGTCTTTCTTTAGACCCGTGATTTCGGCTGCAACTGCTGAGTTAGCAAAAAACTTGCGCGCAGTGTTACCATCGTTTGAGTTACCACTTCCTCCACTACGTGGCTTGTCAACAATCAAACCTAATTTCTGCTTGAATTCTTTCTGAATACGCGTCTTTCTGTCCGCTAATAATTGCTTTGCTTCCGTTGACCGTGCTTGCCAGGTTTTGAAATCAAGACGATACGACACGTGGATCAAGTATTCGAAGAACCTTATCCACGAATGAAGCGGAGACAACCCAAACTCAAGATTCTTGGCGTCAATTTCTTTTCTGAGGCACTCGTCGATCTTGTTCATCTCTTTAGGTGATGCTCCGCACAAAAGGCATTTCGAACAGGAGGTATCGGCTAATGCGCTACAAACTTTACCATCTACCATTGTCAAATGCAGATCATGATGGATTTGTAAGTCTTTGTATTCAGTGGGCAACAAACGTCTTATTTTTTCCTCAAAGTACTGCTCTTCTTGTTGGGATAGCTCCTTGGTTTCCTTCGCAAAACGAAACCGTATAGGCCTGCAGTATCTTGTAGAAGACGGACGCGGATTCTTCCATATAAGAGTTTCTTCTCCAGTGGTTTGCACAATTGATACAAGTCGTAATGGGACGTATGACGTGACTAGCATACTCCCATCATCTAGTTCTGGATTTTCTGAGAAACTCTGCTTGTATTCTGCGTGACCAGAGCTGCCGTCAAACCCCCACTTTCCGATTAAAAATAAATCACCAAGAGTTTCGTGGTCAATACTTGATAGTACTTCTTCTTGTAAATCTACTATCCGTGTCGCGGTATGGTCCAGCAAACATTGTAGTTCCACTTCCGCGCTAGTTTCACTCACTGTCCGATTTATAGGATAGCAACGCTTTTTGGCATCAAGAATCGTTTGATATGAAGGCATCACAGGTGAGATTTTTGAGTTAACAAAGTTCTTAACCAACATGTACTGGTGCTTTGTCAGCTTGGCCTCAGCAAGTAACGATATCACTTCATCAACAACAATCTCACAAGTCTTGGTGTCGGAATGGCTGGATGTATCCTTCAAAGTGGTGATTGCGGACTCATCCACCTTAGAAAGATCTGCTAATCTTCTACGTTGGGACCGTTTACTGCACTCCGAGAAATCTTTTTTCGGCCGACCACTAGCACCGAAAGACTGCTGAATATTTACAATTTCACTAAAAGAAGCGCCTCCTGTTGCAGAGCTCTTAACGATGTCGACAACTTCATGATGCTCCAACCACTCCAGGTGACTCTTTTTCAGCTTATCCAAGCTTCGAGTTGCTTTCTTCCAATATTCCATGAGTCTCTTGCTTAACTTTTGAATACATTGACGAAGAACTTCAATGTCACAGTTTTCGCTGTCTGGCACCATATGCATTATTTTTTCTAGCACACGGCGAGCTCTTTCTGTCTCCGAACCTTCACAAGTATGCCAGATTTCTAAGATATATTTTCTAGAGAATCTGATACTGTACACGGTACCTGTAAAGAAAGAAAACATAATTAATAGTGATTTTTCTATTTCGTAGCAAATGGGCTACGAAAGCGTAGCACCTTCATAAATAAGGTATGAGCGGACAGGCGCACTCAGATGGTATAGTTTATAAAACTACACAGTTTAAGCTTCATTCTGACGTAAAAAATATTTGTGGGTGAGTCCGGGTACATAGTTAAAACTCTAGTTAAAAACAATGAATGAAGCAAAATTTTACATTCAGTGACAATGTTTCGTAGCACCCATGTAAAAATAATGAAAACAATGAAAATAATAATAAAAATATTTTAAAGGAGAGGACATACCTTTATCTTGAATATTCATTGTGGTTCGTCAAACTTTGCACTGAGAATTCCGAGAATTTGTAAATTGAAAAACAGCACTTTTAATGACTCACAGGTACGCGTAATTAGTTGTCGTTCGATGTGATCACTTCCGCTGACAATAATACAATGAAAAAATGTAATGAGGGTATTTCTATTTATAGTCTAAGATAGTTTGGGATCTAGTTAGTAGATGAACAAGCAATTATGGCGGTTTCGTGCTATCGCATACTAGAGCATTATGACCTATGGCGGAACCTCCGTGATATGGTGTGATATGTGCCCGAGCTGGTATGTCATAGCAAAAGCGGACGCAAGCGTTTTGGATACATTGCAAAAGTTTATGGGTCTTTGCAAATAAACAAGGTCCGTAGGCAGTCAAAGCATAGTTCAGCTTGGACATTATTAGTGTATCGCAAAGGAGAGCTCGAGTATTTACACTCAGAAACCTGCGTAGCGAGTATAAAATTCTTAGTCTGAAGAAACAGTTCCGTGCGACCTCCACTGCATGCTTCTCGAACCTAAGGCCACAATCCATTATCACGCCCAGATTTCGCGCTTCATTAACAAACTCGAGACGCTCAGTCTTAATATAAATTACTGGATTTAATGCCAAAATTTTTTCCTTCTGACTTTTGGAACCCAGAACCATTACCTTGGACTTTTTTTGGTTAAGTAGCAGGCAGTTACTATCGCACCAATTTGAAATGCGTTCTAAGTCATCATTAATAGACTTCACAGATTGTGAAAAATTGTCGAGATCAGTGGAAATATAAATTTGAAGGTCATCAGCGTAGATGTGATGTTTGCATGACTCAATGCCCACACAATATCCGCAGAGTATATTGTGAAGAGGAGCGGACCAAGGATTGAACCTTGAGGAACACCTCTAGACACGTGACGTAGAACCGACTTCAATTCCGAACCGTCCAACATCCGCAATACTACTTGTTGATAACGATCAGATAAGTAACTCCGAAACCAAGCAAGTGTTTTATTGTGGAAACCGTAATAGTGTAGTTTAGCAAGCAGTAAGTCAAGGTTTAGAGAGTCAAATGCTTTTGAAAAATCCAATAGTGCCAAGATTGTACCCTTTCCTTTGTCTTGTGCACCCAAAATACCATCTATAACATCAAGCAATGCTGTGGAAGTACTGTGGTTTCTGCGAAAGCCGGACTGATGGACGGGTAAAATGCCATTGACCTCGCAGTAAGTCACCATCTGATTATAAACGACTTTTTCCAAAATTTTTGACAGGTATGGTAATATACTGATCGGCCTCAGATCATTCACGTTAGAGGGATTGCTATTTTTGGGCAGCGGCTTTACAGTGGCAATTTTCCATTGGTCGGGAACAATACCAGATAAAATTGACTTATTGATCAAATTAGTGATGGTGCTAAAGGAATGAGGAAGACTTAACAAAACCATATCCCTATTAATACTGTCAGCACCTTGAGCATTAGAAGTAATATCCAAAATTATTTTTAAAATTGTTGTTTCGTCAGTAGTAATTAAATTAAATAAGTTATTATTATGGTATCTATTGGATAAGAAAAATGTCAAAGAGGAAATATTAAATTCATTATCATGCGGAATATTCAAAAAATTATCATTAATGAGATCGGGACATTGCAAATGGTCCGGTAGAGGACAATATTTTTGGTCGGGTAGGACAAATTTCTTTAGATTTTTCCACAGGACTTTGCCATTATGTAAGTTGCAGTTAATGTAATGTTCGTAGTAAGCAGTTCAGGCCATTTTTGGCCCCCTTTAACTTCGTTGTGTATAAAACTAGGAGCCTGATTTCAGTAACCAAGCATGCATTGTATAAACACGGTATATTTAAAATTTCATTCAATTTGGACTAGTAGTTTAAGAATTATAATTAGTCAGTTTCTTAATTCTGTCACTCACTCACTCACTCACGTGCCTTAGAGTTTTGATGATCGGTCAGTCAGACCGATCATCAAAACTCTAAGGCACTTCTAGCAGACATAGAAGCTTCAAATTTAGAATACAATTAGTGTTTAGTGTATAAATCACTTTGAAATCGCACTAAAAAATCTAATTTAATATTCTGAGATACATTGTATTTTCATGCGATGGCCAAGTCCAATCTATTTATTTAAAACATAAAAGATTTTTAATATTGATATGGTCACTACGAGTATAAGATGTTGTTAGGTTAGTTAATTACGTACTAAATTAAGACAGAAGGACCCTTAAGTACGGATTGAATAAATTAACCTACTTGGATCTCACAACTTTTCACGGTAGAAGAGTTGCGAGACTTGGTTTCTTTACAAGTTATGTTCTTAATGGCTCAACATTTATAGGGTACTTCCCTTCACCTAGATCTATGACATTTGGCAAGTAATATCATCTTATACTGCAAGTACAGGGATAAATCTGAAAACTATACATTTGTAATTAAATCATAAAAGAATTACCTCGTTGGTCTAGCCGTTAAGGCGCAGGTCAAACAGAGGTCGTGGGTTCGATTCCCACTGGGGGCCGTCGTACATTTGTACAAATGGCCTCAGTCTGGGTGTATTTCCACGTTTGTGACGTCCTTGCCTGGTTACCACAGCACAGGGTATCCTCGTTTGGGACCAGATCAAGTGATTGTATTGTGTGGAAATGATTATTAGTCTTTGAAGTTCGGGAGAAGCTCAGAAAAAACTGCGTGACTCTATTCCTGAGCTATTTATAACATGTAAGTACCTACAAATTTGTACGGAACTCTCGGTGCGCGAGTCGGACTCGCACTTGGCCGGTTATTTTATGAATATGATGAATTGTTACTTTTAATGATTCATGTTGCTTACACGTAGCTATATCCATGTGACTTTGCCGAAGCGTCGGAAATGTGTTAATTTGTATTAGTTTACCTAATAAATTCAATCACGATTAGACCCGTTCAATGTATAAAAATGTTAATAATTAAGTATAAGAATGATTTTATTTTCAGAAAAACAAGGCACCTACCCTAACAAACGATTTCATTATAGGGATTTTTTGAACGTTGATTCTGTTCAGACATGTAAAGTCGACAGTTCAACAAACTTAACATTTTGTAAAAGTAACGGGTTCGATTAGAGTACACGGACGAAATATTTCAAGCGTCTACCTGTTGCCTTTATTAATATCGAGCAAAAAACAGCAAAAAATCACGTTTGTTGTAAATTTAAATATTTATTTTATTCTATTTTTAGTATATGTTGTTATAGCGGCAACAGAAATACATCATCTGTGAAAATTTCAACTGTGTAACTATCACGGTTCATGAGATATAGCCTGGTGACAGGCGGACAGACGGACAGCGGAGTCTTAGTAATAGGGTCCTTTACTCTTTGGGTACGGAACCCTAAAAAGTACCCGAATCCAATGCAACGACTAATGATGTTGTTAAAGCGAAAGAA
Source organism: Yponomeuta malinellus (assembly GCA_947308005.1). Taxonomy (NCBI): domain Eukaryota; kingdom Metazoa; phylum Arthropoda; class Insecta; order Lepidoptera; family Yponomeutidae; genus Yponomeuta; species Yponomeuta malinellus. The sequence continues at coordinate 6,241,345 of OX371019.1, forward strand.
GTTTCTCATGATCGTGGCAAGTAGCAAACTCTGGTATCTGCCTTCCTTTCCGGGATCCAGGCGTGAGTTTATGTTATGTATGATTTTCGTCCAAAAAACAGCCTAGAAATAATGAAACGATAAAAGTTCATTGGGCCACAATCGGTCGAAGTTTAGTTACTTGCCATTCATTACGAGGTATGTAGAGTCCGAGCTTATTTTTCACGAAGTATGCACAAGCAGAACGCCGCGCAATCGATAAAACGATAAAAAAAAACTGCGAAGAGTCATTCGTCGTGACACCGTTTCGCTTATCGTCGCCGGAATCTATAACCCTTGTCGAATAATGAAATAATATTACACTTTGGCGCGCCTAATCGTCTGTTAACCTTTAATCCACTTAATTTTCGAATGGCATCTTAGATGCCAGCAAATTTTCCAATTCGATTAATGTGCTCGAATTGTGATTTATATACATTGGTCAGGACTATGTAATAGCCTGCGTAAGCATGTCTATGTATGTTGATCATATAAAAAATGTATTGTTTATTTGCGTCATGCAAAAATTAAATGTAAAAGTAGTTTTATTTAAATAAAAGGGCTGCAAGTGATGTAAATTACTTCAGCCAGATGTCGCTGCCTGTACGTAATACAGAGAAGTTTGTAAATAGGTTCGAAATTTCGCCGATGCCTGCACTTTCCCATTAGCTCACTTGGGAGAGCGCTGGCATGGCCAGAGGTCGCGGGTTCAAGTCCTGGCATGGGTGGAATTTTGAGCCTCTTAATAGGTTTTTAGTTTTATTTAATTTTGAAGCTTAATTTTAGATATAATTTGGTGGTAACTTTTTTTAAAGTATCAATGAAGTATAATTATATTTAAAAGTGAGTCCCGGTGCAAAAATATAATTGAGAAAAATAAACATAGGTTTTAAAGTGAGAAAAATAATTCTATACTAACCTCGCTTGGGGCTGTTCGTTTCAAGACAACATGGGGCAAGGGGTCCGAACGAGTTTTACTTTTTCATAATGGGCTTAAACCAAGTCCTATTTGTCACATACAGGAGAAAGGGATGTCAGAAATGAGGTATTTTGGGTAATTAAGGTATGTAAGTGTATTGTTATTAAGTATAAGTATGTACACATTTCCATTTCCTTCCGTGGATGTGAAATTGCTTTTAGCAATAAGGCCGCCATTTTTACTATGCCCCTTTGTAAATATTTTTTATTTGTCGTTTTTTCCGGTGTATGAGTTCAATAAAGAATTATCTTATCTTATTTTATAGTCACCCGTGTCTTTTTATCTCAGTTTTTGTTGCTGAAAGAATATTTTGACACGAATCCACAGTTGTTTACAAAGCTACAACAATAACAACAAGACATTAACCATTTCAATGTAGCTATTTTTTACATATCACTGTGTCACAAACCAGGCCGAGACAACGGTCCGTACAGTTGTCCACCAAATCATTAACCTGCACACCCACATTCGGAACAAATTACTGTCCCCATTGCCAGGCCAATCAATCCGTCATTATATTCGCAATAGCGTGCGAACTGCACAAAAAATCTCGTCAAGCGCGACCTGGAGTTGAGCGTAGAGGGTCTCGGTGCATCCTTGTGGTAAAATTTGTTTGCGAAGTTAGTACAGTTTTGGGTCTTCTATTTTGTTAAAGCAAAGGAAGTTTATATTGATTCCATTGTGTCTAAAAGCTTTAAAGCTCCCCGAACGTTGTACCTGCGGAGACTCAACCCGTATATTTTTCGTTGTCTTTTATTTCATCTTAAGCATGTGTCATTTGCTTGTTTCTTTCCATGTATATTTTGTAAATGTGTGATTATGAATAATATTCTATCTATCTAGATCTTTATTCTGGATTTAAGTCTGAACCTAAATCCCCTTATCACTTTAAAAATAACGTCGAATAAAAATACATCGAACCTAAATTTTAATTAAGCACGTTTTTGTTTCGGAGTTATTGTCTCAAAGATAAGGTTAAATTAATACCTTCGCACGTAACCCCAAAAACCCGCCACCCACACGTCACCGAATTCGGCGCGTGAAAAAAATAAAACAATGGCGGCCATAACGGCTCGCGAGCATTGTCAGTTGTCACTCGGAATGGCGGGAAACGCGAATATGTGTCACCCTTTGTGTCGCAAAATGTAAAGAGCCTGTAACTGGTCCAATCTCGCATTTGGCAGTTCGCTGAACTCGAGCGTTCAACGGGGCAATTAAGGCTTGCTAGTGCCACAATGGACGCTTCTGTCCTGAGGAGCAAGAATCTAAAATACATAGTGGTTTGATAAAGTCATATTAGTACGGTAAAGGGAGTTTCATTGACACTATTGGTAATCTACTTACCAATCGCATTCGAATGGTATGTAACCCGTGCAACTTAACTCGGCGCCTCACGTGATTCGCTCTTCTTCGCGAGAGATGTCTATTTAATTTGCGCGGATTACACCATTGGAATGACATTGTAATGCTTTTGCTACGAAATAGACGAAGAGGGAGAGAGAGAGAGAGAGAGAGAGAGAGAGAGAGAGAGAGAGAGAGAGAGAGAGAGAGAGAGAGAGAGAGAGAGAGAGAGAGAGAGAGAGTATGCTTAAACACCACTCGCGCATTCCGCACATTGGCAATTTCAAGCGCTGTATGTGAACACCTCAGACACTCCTCAAGATGTTTTCATTCACCGTTAGCGAGTGAATAACACTACTATTCACAGAAAGTTAGGTAACAACGGAAAACACATCAAAATTTCCACGCTAACGAAGTCGCGGGCAATAGCTAGTATGGTATAATAGTAATAGATAACTTCCACTTCCACACAACACAATCACTTGTTGATATGTATTATGAGCGGTGTAGCGGAGCGGTAGAGTGGTCGTGGGTTCAAATCCCGGCATGTAGCAATGAATTTGTTCATGTAGCAATGAATTTGTTTTCCAAGTTACGTATATTTGTGAAGTTATAGTAGCAATACCACTCGCTAACTGTGAAGGAATACATCGTTAGGATACCCTAGTGTCTGAGGTATTATTTACATACGCTCTAATCGATAATACCGCCAATTGTATAGCACTACTTAGATATAACAAACTATTTGTAATATCTTTCATCTGGTTGTGCAATAAAGTGTTCTCTATCTATATATCTTGCTAAGTACAATGGCCCAACTATGAGGCTAAGTGCGGAAAACTCAGGTCTAACTAACTAACTACGGCCAGGTCTGAGTTGAGAATTTCGCTTAACTGGATTGCTGTCTCTTGCGAATTTCTCAGAAAAGAGCGTGACAGAACGTTACTTAAGTATATGCTCAGTGAAATTCTCAATTCAGAAACCGGCCCTATATATAATGAATACTCGGAGGCCTCGGTGCGCAAGTCAGACTCGCACTTGGCCGGCTCTTTCTTAATTGCAACGGTAATCCGAGACGTTGGTTTAAAATCGCAGCTGCAAAGTTGTGTTCATGTTTTATGTTATTCTTTAATACAGGAAGCTTTCAAGTTTATTACGTTGATGCGATTGTTAATTAAGACTTACGGAGCAAATTGCCACAGATCTTAACAACCTCCGCACAACACAATCACTTGTCCGTACTTCACAACGTGGTAATGAAATAACGAATAGTTTTAATACAGTTTCTTCAGTGTACATACCTCAGCGCTTGAAATTGCCAACCCGCGCTGGGCACGCGTGATAATTAAGCCCATACTCTCCCTCTGAGAGAAGGCCTGTGCCCTGCATTGGGACGTATATATGCTACAAAAAAAAGTTTCTTGCATCTAAAGTTTAAAATTGGCAATTTTATTTTTTGGAACCAATTGACCAAGATTGATTGCATTCTAAATTTTAGAATAAAATTGACAATTTATATCTTTTACTTTATTGTTGAAATGGCCTATCTGACCTATCTGTGGGAAATGCTGAGGGATTGGCAAAATGTACTGACTCTAATATTTTTTATCTTATATGTTTGTCAATTCTGTTTTTTCTCCTTCAATAAATAAAAAACAAACAAACACAATTTAAATTCTTGGCGTAGAAATAAATTTCAGATTTTTTTACTTCGAGATCCTTTCATGTCTACTAAAGACAATGGGACGAAAGTATGTAATCGATTGTCCTGTTCCAGAAATCGAATCCGTCTCTATCCCATACATTTAAGCAATGAACCAACGAAGCAGTTATGAAGTTAAGCTGTCCAAAAGGAATGTTGCTAAGCTTTAATTAGTAGCCTACTGGAGCAATAAATAAACCTTTTGAAACACAATCTGTGACGGCTAGCGCGCCCGGCTGAGAGAAAAGCGTTCATAACTAGCGCATTAGCTGCTACTTAACCTATTTAGTTATGTTGCCTAACTACATATCTAATCTATGCCGACTGCCTCGTTGGTGTAGCGGTATCACGTCTGACTACCATGCCAGAAGTCGTGGGTTCGATTCCCCACGAGTGGCGACGTATATTTGTACAAATAAGAATAACTTCCACACAACACAAACACTTGACCTGGTCTCAAACTAGGATATGGCCTCATCCTGGGTGTGTTTCAGTGGTTGTGATGGCCTTGTCTGTTTACTATGGGTATCCTAGATTGTGACCGGGACAAGTGATTGTGTTGTGTAGAGCTTAGAGTTTTAAGCCTTCAAATCGCAAGATGATATTAAGTAGCATCACAGACAACCACATTAACTTTGGTGACTCCAGGACGATCAAGTCAACGATAAATTTTTGCGTTCAGACACAGCTGAAGCAAACAATGGACAGTGAAAGTGAGTTGAGGAAACATCTGTGTCTGAACGCAAAAAAATACCGTTAACTTGATCGTCTTAAAGTCACTTTACTTGCAAATCATTTCTTAAAAAAAACATGTACATGGTTCCCAATAAAATATAAGCTCAAAAACCTCATCTAAGTAATGAACTCATTTAGGTGGTAATAAGCGCACAGGCCAAAGTCATTGGCATCGCAACGGCCGCATGCGCAGGATTGCGCAACGGACAATGCGAATATCCGCGCCCGGGGTCAATGCACTGGACCCTAAAATGGCGGAGACGTACCCCTTGAGAAGTGGTCACTTCCACTGCGATACCAGAGCCCTGTTTCATAAAGTGCCAATCCGTTATAACCTAAGTAATTTTAACTAACCTAGTAATTTTCGCCCAACCTACCCTCACTGCTACCGAACAAGGGTTGGGTGAAAATTATTCTACTAATATTATAAATGTGCAAGTTTGTGAAGATGTTTGAAGGTTTGGATGTTGAAGAAAGAAAGAAGACATTTAGTGGATGTTTATTACTCAATCACGCAATTACAGCTGAACTGATTTACATAAATCTTAGCGTACAAAGCAAACAAAAACCTGAATCGATATCCCGGTAATGCGTTCCCGTGGGATAATATTTATTTTAATTTTAAAATAGATGGCGTTGTGCAAGCGAACGTTGTGTTTTAAAAATAGGTGGCGTTGTGTAATAATCGTATAAACGGATTCTGTGGCGGTACGAAGTTCGCCGGGACGGCTAGTTTAACAATAATTTGCACCGCGAAATCTTTATCTTTGGATTAAAAATACGGAAAGGTATCTCAACTAACAATCTAACACAATAGGCAGATATCACTCAAACCGCTGGCGCAAACTCGCCTGACTTGATAATCCGCGATAAGGAGCCTAATTTAAACAACACAGTAGTAGAGGAAGAGGAAAGACATTTATTATACCAACAAGACAGGTTTCACAAAAACAAAATAAGCAGATAAGTAACATTATATGCACAACAACAGAAAGAAAGCTAAATACGCAACAGACAAAACAAATAAGTTCTCCAAGTTCGATCTAAGTTGCCACAAAAGGCAGCTGACTCAGCATTGTCCTAGTTTTGTGGGTTTATCCCGAGACTCATGACGGCTAATTGGCAATTCGCCAACATTTCCGGAGCAATACTTTCACACAAATGTAACACCAATTTGACATGAATGATACTGTCTTGACTTGTTACTACTGTTTGGCCACTACGACATTTGTCACTTGACATCTCTATTGACATGGTTGTTAGTTTATTTTATGTCGCTTATTTTAATATTTTTTGACATATTACACGTATCATTAGGACATTTGAAATTTCGGTTTCGATGTATTAATTCTGAAAAGAGATCTTTATTGTTATTACCTATCACATTTGACAACTGTATGGCGCTCTCTCTAAATATGTGTATGCCTACAAGGGCAACCTACACTATTTCACATTGTACCTTTTTAAACCCATATTTAACAAATAAATATCTTTACGATAAACGTGCGAAGCCTAAAAATGTTTCTCTGCTGCAGGGCATAGGTTTTCTCTCTGAGAGAGAGCATGGACTTAATCATTATGCATATCCACGGCGGATTAGCGATTTCAACCCCTGAGATGTCGAAACCAGACCAGTGCTCAGGTTTCCTACCGAATAGAATAGTTAATACATACTTTATGCGGCACTGTATGCGGTTCTACAATGAGAGTCCTACGTTAAAGTTACCACCGACGCGGCTTAAAAATGTGCTAAGCATAATCTGTGCCAGAAAGCCTTTTATAACATTAATGATTATTTGGAAGACAAAGATATCTGGTATTTAAATAATGTTAACGGGGACCATTGTATCTAGTGTAGTGTAACTTTTCCAGTTTTGAAAATAACAAATTTGGAGTTTTAGTGTTAGCTTCTTCTTCACATAATATATTAATTGTGAAACTAACAGCTATGACGTTCATTAAGTAAGTAAGAATGAATTAATTAAGTAAAAATGTTGACTTTGACTTTAGAAGAATATTTGTTTATTGCCATTCATAGAGATAATAAACCAATCATGCTCTGCTTAGTCAGTCAAAAGGATTTTGCTGAGCATTTGGTGATACAGGGGAAAAGTAAGGCCGATTTTCACCCACTCTCTTCACAATCAAACGGTATCGCTCACAATATCGGACGTAACAGGAACCGCCCAAGCGTACAGTCCCGTTTGGCACGCGTCCTGAAGCCGATCGGACACGATACATCTGATTGGATAATAACCCCCAGTGAGGCCGTTGCCGCCATACCACAATCCTGAGGTCAAAGAACGTCACAGTTAGGTTCCAGTCCATTGATTTTAGGGACAACACAATCGACGAAGCTATAATCCTAACAACATAGTCTAGTGAAGCTTATATTGTAGTAATAGGAGGTTTCTTTCTACTTAACTTATTTATTTAGCTTTCGAGACAATTAGAGACAACTTTTACTTTTACGATACGGATAAATTTGACAGTTCCTCGGACTGTATGATTAGAAATGAGACCTAGGGAAATTCCAATAATTTAAATTATTTGCAAATTCTATTTTATGTTAATTACTAACAAACTTTACTTGCGCGATGCAGGAATTCAATGTTTCTAGAGCACTTAATCGTCACAAAAGTTATTTATTAAGTACAGTCTTTGGTGGGCCACTATAACAAAACGTCATTTTAAGGACCTGTCTATGGCTTTGGCCTCCAGCACAATTAACCTTGGGGTCAAAGTGCTCTTAACAGCGCGTCACGCGAAGGTCTTTATCCTGGTTTTAGCCCATTTGTACTGTCTGCTGAGATAAGTGAAAGTGTCACGGAAGGCATCTTTGGGGATCGATGACACTGGCGAAAATGACATTGGTCAATATTGATTGTGGTCGTTATGATCGCAAGTCTAGGATTTCTCTTGGTCGGTTTTCAGAAACATCTCTGCTAATTTGAACGTAGAACTTTTAATGTTGGCTGCTAATATTTTTTGTTTTTACTATTATGGGATTAATAATGGAAAAAAAAGATAATTATTATTGTGACAACCATAATTTATCGTTTCCAAATCAAATCTTATTTTTTTATTAGCATAAACACGAGTATTGATACATGCAGATGTTACCTTATATAATAAGTTCCTTCATGTTTTGCCATTTCGGCGTACAAATTTAAGCTTTGTTATATAGTAAAAGGGTCTAACCGCGATTAATTATTAGGTAAAATTTTAATTACCTTTGATTCCCGACGTTTCGCCAACTTGAGGGTAGACCACCTACCCTCACTACAATAATTGACTGTACTCGCCGGGGGAAAAGAAAGTCCTATACCCAGGACTGGGCAACGATCGGCTGATGATGATGATATCACAAACGTTTAATTAGGTGGTACTGAACTTTAGTCTTCGTTCCTCTGAAAATGTTGTTCTCTCTTACTGAATGTTTCAAAACAAATTCTTCGTGCCTATTCCTTACTTTTAACCACGAAACGTCGTTCTAAGCTTTGTACTAATTAAATAGTCGTGACGTTATAGCTAAGCACATGTTTATTGCAGTATGTCGTAATGGGTAATAAAACGCAGATAAGCGGTCATTGACTGCTCGTGGGGGGATACAGTCGGTCTCTCATGGACCGCCGCGAAATATCTACCAGAATGTTTAATCAGTACACACGACTTTTTTTTTGAGCGCGAAAGCAATGCAAATGTTTTTAAAAATTGTGTGTTGCTAGCTGTACCCGCGTGGTATTCCGGTAAAATGATTCTCAAATATTGTCTATCTGTGTGCCAATTATCAAAACAGAAATTATTTAGTTTTAGAATAAAGAATAAAGTTTATTATTTATTTACAAGTTAATACAAGTTCACAATTGAAGCGCTATCCCACGTGCATACCGCTCTCACCTAACTTTACCAAATAAGCAGAAATTCAATAATTAAAGGGATCACGTCGTTCCCACGGAATAGGGCGATTTTTTATTAAACGTAGCTAATTGGCGGCACAGCCGAGGAAATCCGGAGATGGTGCAAGCAATGGTGTTTATGCGTGTACTTTTTGGATTAGTACTGAGTTAAAATTCTTTAATGATCAGTTAACCATTGACGATCCACTGATGTTTACAAGACCCGGGAGACATCGACCTAATAAAAATACAAGCTTTATAATAAGAATCCTTGTAATGTTGAAGCAATCTTCTCGTATGTTGAATTGCTTTCTTTGCTTCCGTTGTGGGCGAGCATATAAATAAACGGCAGGACGCATTCGGGATTCCTCACGATGTTTTGTTTCACGAATGGCGTACAGTCGACACGACAGTACGACAACTTAACACACTCGCTCTCTACTGCTACGTGACGGGTGACGTAAAGGTTAATTAACTGTTTGAAATTGATAGTAAGTCCTGAATATAATTTCGAGTATGTTTTTCCTCTTTGTTCAAGGGGTTAATCTTCTTTTTATCTTACTTTATGAAAATTATCTAGAAAGGAAGGAATGACGTCAATCATACGACAACTTGCGCCAGTATAACCGTAGCTTATAAGGCGACAGAAAGCTGTCAAATGTCACTTTAAAATTGTCTGTATACAGTCAACAATAGCCCGATCTTTAAATTTTATTTGTAAAGTAACGCAATTAAGTAACTGAATAAAGTAGACACTTGTGTAAAGATTGCTGTCGACTGTACAGCCACGAACGTTTTAAAAAGGTTTTATATAAATATCAGGATTTCTTTTCCCTTTCATCCATTTCTTTCCTCTGGTTCAAATATACAGAAATCTCAGTTTTATTCTAACATTATCATCAGTGCTGCCAATCATCATGCTAGTAGGTACATGTACAGGAAACAGAGCAGAGTGATGAAGTGATGATGAGGCAGTAGTGATGATCGTCATACAAACGAAATGATATTTTTTGTAAGGAGTAGTCCTTACTAATATTATAAACGCGAAATTTTGTATGTTTGGGTGGATGTTTGTTACTCTCACGCAAAACGGCTGAACGGATCCGGCTGAAGTTTTGCACAGAGTTAGATTATAGTCTGGATTAGGCTATTTTTTATCCCGGAAAAATACACATCAAAATTACCACGCGAACGAAGTCGCGGACAACAGCTAGTCTTCTATAAGGTGAACGTGTAACTAATGTGAATTTTTCGTTTGTTTCAGGTAATTATCGTTTTCTTCATTTGGTGTCAATTTGGCGGAGTGTCGTTTACCTCAAGTCTGTTTCGATAGGATTTGTAAAGGTGTGTAAGTACATGTTTTTTTTTTTTGTTGATGCGTTTTGGATGCGGATGCTGAGGGACCCGTGTTTAGGCAGAGATGGGCTGTTGATGATGATCTAGGTTTATTGGTTATATTCTTTTTGTTGCACTAACCCGTGGTGAGGACAATTCTAAAAACCTAAATAGGTAACGTCTAAATAGACGCTAAACATTCCACTCATGCCGGGACTTGAACCCGCGTTAGCCAGAAGTCGCGGGTTCAAGTCCCGGCATGATTGGAATTTTTAGCCTCTAAATAGTGTTTTAGGTTTATTGGGTAAGACACTTATTGCGGACTTAAAAAAATCTTATTATTAACAGAAATTAATTCGAAACACATGCGTCATAAGGAAATAAAATTTTTACGTGACTGAAATTATTAGTAAATGTTGTGAACGTCAAATAACAAAAGCTTTAACCTAAGAAGCAGTTTATTAGCTCAAGTGGCCGCTATGTTTGTTATTCCCACAGTTGCGCGCGCGCATACTGCAACAAATTGAGAGGAACACAGAAGTTTTAGTTCATTTGAGATAAACTTTACATTGATGTTGCAGCTCAAACAAAGTTCCAATATTGAAATTTTTTGATCGATTTTTTCTTTGTCTTACATTGAAATTGCCGCAAATGACCAATTCAGGCGGTGAAGGCCGGTATAACAGGCGTGAGGTGACGTACGTAAATCCTAATCCTTCGTCGAGTCACCTTGCAGTTCCCTCGTTGTCTTTTGTTCTTTGGCCACTTGCTCAGTAGATAATGAAGAGAAAATAGAGAGAGGGAATGAACCTTCCGTATGGATCGCTTTAGCCCCGCGGACATGTGCACGCGGATGTTAATTTTATTGTTACGACCCGTTTTGTTTCGACGTGACGTGCATTTATTTTTATGACGAAGAAAAATACACTTTTTAGTGTTTGCGGCTCGAAGCATTGAACTTTAAGTACGGCCAATTGTTTTTATGTGATGTCGTAGTTTTTTTTTCGCGATATCAGAGCTCATATAGGCCTTTACATCACTTAGCCGAGCCGAATGCGACGAACGAAACGAATTTCAGAATTCGTCGTATGAACTCGTATGACATCCCATCAAACGCGCGCCGCTCAACAACTTTGAGGACGAATTTGGTAATCTTAATTTGAAAATTTGGAAGGCTCCCAATGACTTGTGCGGTCGACTCTTTCGGCTCGGATAGGTCGGATAGGTGCACGCTCACCTTTAAGCAGTGCCTTAAGGTTAACGATTGGATTTCAGAGTTAGTCCCATAATAAAAGTTTTTTTTTGTTTTGACGAGTTTTATAAAACCTTAAGTTCTACCGGACCTTTTTGCAACAGCCGGTATACGAAGACTATGAAATCAGTATGTGAACCCCCGTCTACTATGCCATTAGCATTAAGCCCACCTTTTGTACACTGTGTGCAATAAATAATTAATAATAATAATACTATATTGCAGGATTGAATAATCGTGTGATGTAAGCGTGCACTCGGCACGTTAAAGACCGAACAAATTAAAATTCGACCGATTGTGTACTGGGCGACAGAAATTGTTGGAATTTACGTGCAGCTCTACTAAAATGCTATTGACCTTAATGACTTGTCTGTCTGATATTCCGGCATACGTTTCATACATGTACTATTCTTCCGGTTAATACGGTTCATTTGAATGGAAAAGCGACCAAAGGTGCCTTTTTATTTGATTTTGGTAATGACTCATAGTTCATGTTTGCCCTTCCGTACATTACTCCTTGTATTAGCGAGTAGATTATTTGCACACGTAAGCGTCTGTCGATTGATGGACAAGTAATTTGATGTAGGCGTTTGACCATTAAAACAAGTTGTTTTTACTAGCTTGAAGTGGTCATTAGTGATTGGGTCTTGAAGGCCACTAGTCTGGGTGTAAGTAATATTTGCTTCGATGTACATTGCGATGTTGAAAAAAGATAAAGAAAATTCCAAAAGAGCCACATCTCTGCGAGCGGATCGATTTTCCGCTAAAAAAGGTTTGATGCCCTAGAATAATTTGAAACCATCTTTCATGTGACTTGCGTGCCCTCTCATTTGCACTCGGGAGGATCACAACGTCGCAAAGTTCTGGGCCGCAACTGTTGAATAAAGACTTTTTCACTTCTCATGCTCTGAAAGTGCTTATTTGTGCAGGTTATAGGCTGCACAGAATCGAATTTTGTGCACAAGTGCATTAACGTCATAAGACATAAAAGATATTAAAATTTAAATTCGGTAGGTTATTTAATTAATTTAAGAAAATTATTATTACAAATTTCAGCAGTCCAAGCCAAATATCAATGTCGTAAGATTTAAAAAAAAATAAAGCGGCGGGAAACAGCTTCTGTTTTTTCGTGCGTTTATTAATTTCTTCAATTTGCTAAATTATACTACTGTTTTATTTCCTCGCAATCGAAGTGAAAAGCAGAGTTTATAACTCGTCCACAAAACCATTTTATACTCGACATTACGATCAGCCCTCACCTTCGGCTCGGGCTGCTAAAAGTCTCGGATAAAAATGGTTCGTTTTGTGCACTTGTTGTAAAATCTACTATTAATAAAATGTGTTTTATCATCGACACGCTAAGAAGAAGATGGCCAAGGCCTATTGATCATCTTCGTCTGTCTAGAGAAGTCCTTTATATTTCATACATATTAATTTAAAACTAATAATATATGTAAGTATTTTATGACGATATTTTTTTTTTTTTTTTTTTTTTTTACTTTATTGTATGTATGTTATTGAATTTGACTTAATTCTTTAACTGCACCACGGCACGCACTCCGTAGTACAATTGTGGGTTATGGGTTAATAATTATGGGTTACCGTAGGCACTGACTGAAAATCAGCGCTGAGGGATCACTTCCTCAGCACAACGCTGAGTCAGCTGCCTTTTGTGGCAATGTAGATACACCACAGGCTACATCTATAGTCCTGTTTTATTTATTCGTTTTGTCTGTTGTGTATTTAGTTTTCCTTCTGTGTTGTGCATATTATGTTACTTATGTGCTTATTTTGTTTCTGTGATGTATCTTGTTGGTATAATAAATGTCTTTCTTCTTCTTCTTCTTCTTCAGAAGTTTAAATCCCGAACATGATTCATCACTAACGGGTCACTGCCCACGGCGACAAGGGTGCTCCTAATCAAACCGTAACACGACTCCTAACTGCTAATTTTAAAATTTTCTCCTTCGTTTTAAACGAGTCATCGTGGCGCAAAAAAGCGCAAGTATTTGTTTGTACCGCTAGTCGCTTTATAACTCATGAGACGATGACAAAACGCGTGGGAGCACGTAAACTGTTCAGTGCTTACTATTCGCCCAAATTAAGGCGTTAAAACCGTGTTTGATCAGTTAAAAAGGAACAAAAATTAATAACAATGTAATAATGTCTTGTTCGAAAACCGAACGTTTGATGTGAAAATCGGATACTAAACGATCCCATCTTCAAATTTAACGTTATAAAATAAAATAAACCTATTCTGTCTATGTATCTAATCAGTCCGTAAACACAGCCTACTGTTGGGCATAACCTCTTCTCTTTCACGCCAACCCATCCGGCCCTGTGCTGGTCTCGTCCAATGTTTCCCAACCGCTTTCACAATGTCGTCGGCCCACCGGGTTGGTGGTCTGCCCACCGACCGTCGACCCGGTCTTGGGCACCACTCAGTGGCCACCCTAGTCCACCGGCCGTCTTCCCGCTTAACCAAAGGCCCCGCTCATCTCCATTTAAGCTTTATGATTCGTGTGCGTACATCTTCGACTTTGCTCGCACATAATTGTTTGGTTAAATAAAGCTTAAACAACTTAAAGGGGTCATTTATAAAACACGATTTCTCTAAAACACTCCTCAAATGTGAAAATTATGTGAGACTATTTAAACTGCATTTGACGAGTGTTTTAGGGAAATGAGACTGTACAATATTAGCAATATTATAATTATTTTTTTTTTGTGTTTGTACATCTACTTCCTTCTCCGATGTATTAGTGCAGTCCATCCAAAGGTTGTCTGGAAGAGATCACTTTTAGTGATAAGGCCGCCGTCAGTGCCTCTAGGTTAAGAAATATCTGAGTACTGTACGATTGTAAGATCATTGTACGATTTTTTTAAGTGCAATAAAAGTATCAATAAATAAATAATTTCATTTTTTATTTGCAATTAAGTGTTCTCTAATTTTGTCTTGTGTACCTATTAGGGCAAAGTCACTTAAGTTTAATGATTCTTTTAGACTGAAGGTAAGAAAGAGCCGGCTTTATTTGTAAAAACACAATTCCTCTAAAGCACTCGTAAGAGGCAGTTTATTTAATCTGTGGTTACGACTTTTCCTTGTAAAATCTCCAATCGGAATCGTGTTTTTTTATAAATAAGACCGAATGTGTTTAGTCCTTCCTTTACACTGCGCTGTTCTCCTTGCTGACACACGCTGGATTACACACGTGTAGTAACCTTTCTAGGTGATCAATAGAGCACACGTCAATCTGTCAGGACATTGAACTGACATTGATGTTCAATCACCATTCAACGGCGCTAACGGCTCATTGGATGAGTCCTGAAAGTCATCAGCTGAGGTGTGCTAGTGACCGCGTTTGGCTTTGTCTGCTTTATTTCATGTAGTTCACAATTTATTATTATACTTTATTGCACACGAAAAACAGTACGGGAAATATGACAATACGAAATGACATGTACAAAGGCGAGCTTATCTCTGTGAGAGATTTATTTTGATTGAGTATAGCTAGGCAGTTTCAGGGTTACTAAACCAGACAGATTTCCTTGGATGTGGTGATAAAAATCGCTAAAATACGGACAAAGATCATAAGACTTATTTAAAAAAAACATGATTTCTTAAAACATTAAAACTGTATTTGAGAAGTGTTTTTGAGGGAATTGTGTTTTTTTTTATTAATAGTACCGTATATTCTATCTATTTCATTATTTGCTGGTCCTAAGTGATTAACACATCTTAATAAAATTTTATTTGATTGATGATGATGATGAATCATGTTGAAACAAAAAATATTTTGTTTGCATCCATGGGTCTGGCACGGATTGGATTCATATTATTCTATTCTGAGCATCACATCATGTTCTACCAATCCAAATTACTGCTAAAAACCGCAATCAAAAATAACCAACAACCCAACTGCTGAACATTAACTAATAAGCAGGCGGGACCCACGCAACGAGTCACGAGATCTTATTTGTCAAAATCTGACCATTGGTTAAGGGAGTTACGAGGGAATATAGAATCGGACATACATACGTACATACGGGCCGTAGTCGGGTAAAAAGAATACAAGACTCCTTTTTCCATGGGCATTGTATACGGATTGTACGCTAATTATGAAGGAAAACATCGTGAGGAAACCCGCGGCTTAGTTGGCTCCGCACGTACTGACTTGTCTTTCCTGTGGGCTAGGCCGACTAAGCTGTCAGGATGGTACGGATGCTGGGCAAGCCTGCTCCATCTAAAAAACAATATTCCAGGCACTGCAGCGTCCGAGTGGTCTCTTCACCCATCTAGTGTGAGTGAAGGTGCCACTGGAAGCTGTATAAGCTGTATCTCACTACGTAGATGCAAAAGGCCAAAGTTTGTAGGTGGATTGTTTTGTGTATGTTATTTAGTTGCAAGGCGCGTCTTTAGCGCGGCAATCTAGCAGCTTTATCCACATTCCAAACAGATAAAACAAACAATCTTTTGTTATTAGTGCGTATAAAGTTTTTACAGCCTCGCGTTTTATTAACGAGTGCGATTGGCGTATGGGTGCGATGGGGGGTCGTTAACACCGTGACGTCACTGTGGTGCTCTGGTCAACTGGGTCAGTGGGCAAATTACAGGTCAATGTTCTGTGAGGTTCAATAAAAAGTTTGGACTAGTTTACTCCAAATTTTGGAAATAAAATTAATGTGTTTGTGATTTTGTAAGGAGTTTTGTGTTTGAAAAGTCAATTTGGTGTATGTCATATCGATTTCAGTGACAAGAAACCGGAATTCGTTTCTGTCGGCTAGGCTTATGACATCTCTCTCCCACGTGATGTCCTTAAGCCAGTTTAGTCTACTCATTTCCAGCTTAATTCTCAATGCTTGTAATTATCACACCTGCCCCTATGGGTAATTAAGCGAATTCTGTCTCTCAGGGAAAAGTCCTGTCTCCTGCAGTGGGACGTATACAGGGTTATATCTAAAATGCGCAATTCCTGAAACACCTCAATTAGAGTGTTTTACTACAACTTTTTAAGCTTAAGTAATTTAATTCGCACTTTACGCGCTCTACCAATGTCGCAGTCGCATAAGAGTGCCAATTCTAATAAACAATATAGTTTTAACCGTTATCTATGAAACAACCGAAAAAATCTGTAAAAAAATAAAAATGGAAAATTGAACAAACAAAATTCAAAGGTTGTTGTAAATAAAATAACCCTGTATAGCCTGCTGATACAATAAATTTCTTGGAAACGATCGTATCGTGATGATACTTCGAGGAATCGAATGTTAATTAGTTCCGAGTAAAATGCAACCGTCCGTCCTTTTTTGCAGAAACCTGTTTGGTATACGCCGTATACGTGATCCTTGCAACAAAACAAAAAAAATCTATAAGTTAAATAAGGAATATGAAAACCCCCGACGGGGAACTAATAATCCTTGAAAAGTGAAAAAATATAATTTCGCCGGATGACCGCTAATTGCGCGATTCCGACGCGCACGAAGGGTTCCGTACTATTATCTAAACAACATTAGACACAAATAACGAGAAAAAACGGCAAAAATCACGTTTATGGTATGGGAGCCCCCCTTAAATATTTATTTTATTTAAATTTTTGAAACGAATATTGAACTAAATATTGTGTAAATATTTGAAGCGTGTACCTGTTAGCGTCATTAATATCGAGCAAAAAAAATTACACTTGTTGTATGGGAGCTCCCCTTAAATATTTATTGTATTGTTTTTAGTATTTGTTGTTATAGCGGCAACGGAAATACATCATCTGTAAAATTTCAACTACCTAGCTATCATGGTTCTTGAGATACAGCTTGGTGACAGCCAGCCAGCCAGACAGACGGACAGTGAAGTCTTAGTACTAGGGTCCCGTTTGGCACCCTTCGGGTACGGAACCCTATGAAAGTGGGAGTTCAAACAATCCAACTAGATGTGATGAATACACCGTGTTTTAATTACTTCGACATTTAATGGGCTATAGGTTTGTACATAGGCGATGATTTTAAGGTGCCGCGACAATGTTTCTTCGGAGAGCTTTTGTGAGCGAGTGCTAATTGATGTGGCGGCGGCGTGCGGCGCGGCGGCGGCAGGCAACCCCCCGCGCCCCGCGCCGCCTCAGCAAGCAACGGTGGTAACATTCTCCCGGGCGTTGAAGAGGTTCTTCAATGAAGGCCAGGCTCAGGGCGATGGAAGGGGGCATATGTTGTTGTATGCCCGACGAATCACCCCTCGTCTGGTACGGATCTCAGCGACACGCGCGACGCCGTCGGTGCCAGGAAAGAGGCCGACAACGCGACCCAAGAGCCACATCAGTGGTGGAGATGTCTTGTCCTTGATGACGACCATGGTGCCAAGCTTGAGGTCACCTGTAGAGGTATGCCACTTCTTTTTCTGTTGCAAGAGAGAAACATATTCATGAGCGTATCTCTGCCAGAAATGTTGCTTAAGTTTCTCTATCCGTTGGTGCCTTTGAAGTCTATTGATGTTGACTTCGGTCAGCTGGGGTGAAGGTACCGATGTGAGCGTCCGTCCAATGAGAAAGTGTGAGGGACTTAGAGGGGTGAGATCGGAAGGATCAGATGACATGGATGTTAGGGGCCTTGAATTTAAGATAGCCTCTATCTGCGTCAAGCAAGTTATCATTTCTTCGTAGTTAAGATGTGCTAGGCCGAGGACGCGTTTAAGATGATATTTTACTGATTTTACTGCGGCCTCCCAGAGGCCGCCAAAGTGAGGGGAGTGGGCAGGAATAAATTTAAAATTAATACCTGTTTGGCTGATGTCAGATTCTATGTCTCGTGAAAACTTTTGGAACAATTGAGTAAGTTCATTGAATCCACCTAAGAAACAGGTACCATTATCGCAATAAATGTTTTGAGGCCTGCCCCGACGTGCAATGAATCGATGGAGAGCGCGGAGAAAGCCCTCCTTGGTAAGATCTGGGACGAGCTCCAAGTGTACAGCCTTCACTGCGAAGCACACAAATACACAAATATAAGACTTTGTCAATCTACTGCCTCGCCCTTTGCGGTCAAGGATCAACACTGGCCCGGCGTAGTCTATTCCTGTATTTAAGAATGGGTACTCTAAGTGAAGTCTGTCGGTGGGTAAGTCGCTCATTTTAGGTTGTGTTGTTAGTGCTTTATATCTTGCGCAACGTATACATGACTGTACTACTTGCTTGGATAAGTTCCTTCCACCCAGCGGCCAATAAGATAATCTAATGTTAGCCAGTAAAAGTTGGGGGCCGGCGTGCAGTAACAGTTTGTGTTGTGACTTAAATATGAGTTTTGTTATTGTGTGTTTACTGCATAACAGTATAGGATGTTTAACGTCATAAGAGTAGTGCGAATTATTTAAGCGACCTCCGACACGAATTAAATTGTTTGTATCAATGAAAGGGGAAAGGGAAATCAATCTGTTCTTGTGAGGTAAAGGTTGTCCTGATTTAAGGATGTGAAATTCTTCAGGAAACATTTCTTGTTGAGCTGTGCTTAGCATTAACTTTTGAGAAGACTGTAATTCAAATAATGATAGGTGACCATGAATTTTATTACTTTTATGTTTAATGTTATAGATGAATCTTTTAATGTATGCTATAATTCTTATTAATTTGAAGTAATTGGATATTTTACGCATTAATTTTGATAATGAATGTGTATTATCTATTGTAGTACAAAATGACATTTCTGGTAGGTTTTTAAATTGATGATTTGGATTTTTAGGATGTTGTGTATTTTTGTGATGTAAAAAGCCAGGACCTGTCCACCACAACTCGGATACGCTGAGCACATCAGCCTTCACCCCGCGAGAAACCAGGTCTGCAGGGTTTTCTTTCGACGGAACGTAACCCCAAGCATGGTTAGCTGTGCTGTCTTGAATTTCGCTAACTCGGTTTCTAACAAAGGGTTTCAATCTACTAGGTGAAGTGGAGAGCCAACCTAAGACTATAGTGGAGTCTGACCAGTAAAAAATGGAATTGAATTTTATTGTAAGAGATTTTAATACTTTATTGCAGAGTCTTGTACCTAATAAAGCCCCGCAAAGCTCAAGACGGGGTATGGTAGTCGACTTTATTGGTGCAATCTTGTTTTTGGATGCTAGAAGACGAACACGTACTGTTCCTTGGGTAGTTACTGTTTTTATGTAGACGCATGCACCGTAGGCTTGCTCGGAGGCGTCTGTAAAGGTGTGTATTTCTATAGAAATCATGTTTTTGTTAGATATCCATCTTGGAATGTTAATTGAGTTCAGACAAGGAAGAGATTGTAATAAAGTTAGGTAACCATTTTTGAGTTCTTGAGGAACTTCATCGTCCCATTCACATTTAATCTTCCAGAGTTTCTGTAAAATTATTTTCGCCTCCACGATACAAGGCCCTACTAAACCAATGGGGTCAAAGACTTGGCTTATTGTTGACAAGATCGATCGTTTAGTAACCGTAGATGTTGATGCTAAATCGATCGAAAAATACAAAGTGTCAGTTTTAGAGTTCCAAAATAGACCCAACGTTTTACTAGGCATTGCGGAGTCTAAATTAAGTGTTTTATCTGTGTCTCCGTTTATTTGTGAAATTGATTTTAAAATCTCTGGACAATTCGATTGCCATTTGCGCAAATTAAATTTTGCGGAATCTAACGTTTTTATTAGATTGGAACATAGTTCTATGACGTCATCTATGGAATCACGACCGGTCAGTAAATCGTCGACGTAGAAATCGTGTTTTATTGCATGTTTAGTATTGATATCTGTGCATTGTTCTGATAGCGCGAGTAGGCACCTAGTGGCTAAATAAGGCGCTGACGCAGTGCCATAGGTAACCGTGTTTAAAGTGTAGGTTTTTAAGGGTTCGGATGAGTCATACCTAAATAATATTTGTTGCAATGACCTTTGACACGGCTCGACGCTAATTGCTCGGTACATTTTTTCTATATCGCTGGTCACGACGTACTGATGCTGTCTAAATCTCAATAATATTGAAATAAGGTCATCCTGTATGGTCGGACCAACCATTTGGAGGTCATTAAGAGAATTACCTGTGGTCGTGGTCGCCGAGGCATCGAAAACAACTCTAAGCTTCGTGGTTGTGCTCGATTCACGAACGACTCCATGATGAGGTAGATAGTAATTTATTGTTTGTTTTGTATATATGTTTTTAGATGATTTTAATGCTGTTTCCGTAGTGGTTGATGTATTTAATGTGTTTTTTATTGATTTATTTGATGTATTTTTTATGAGTTTTTTAGATGTAGGTATAGTAGATGTAACTGTGTTGCCTCTTGATGTTTTATTGTGTTTTGAAGGGGTTGTTTGTTGTTTTTGCATGTAATTAGATGTATTTATGAATGTCTGTTTTGTATTCTCTGTCATGTGTCCTAGGTTTTGATACTCACGCATGAAGTCTGTGTATCTTTTCTTCATTTCTAGATCTCGCTGCAACTTGTTCTCCAGAGACAGGAAACGACGTTTCGCCATTCCATAAGAGTCACCTAAAACCTCAGGCGACTCTTTTAGTGGGATTGTAACGATGAACTTACCTTCACTATCCCGCCTTGTTGTTTCGGCGAAGATCTGCTCACACGCTTGTTCTTCTTTAGACATGCAGTGCTTGGATGACACTGCATCCAGCTCCCAGAAGCGTGCGACTTGCGAGTCTAGTGTTTGTGTAAATTGACAGATTGGGATGGATTTTTCCTTAGATTTCTGTTCAATAATGCCGGAAATAATCCATCCTAGACTTGATTCGCGTAAGGTTGGTTGCTTTTTACCTAGATGTATAGAATTAGAGCCTAGGACACTCCAAAACACTTCAGCTCCTACCAGTAGGTCTACGGCTGCGGGTTCATTGAATGTGGGATCTGCCAATTGAATGCCTGAAGGGATTTTTATGTTTTGTAAGTTGATGTATGTAGTTGGAAGAGATTGTGTGATATTTGGCAAGACGTAACAGCTTATATTCGTCTTATAGTTTCCATTGCAAGCTTGCATGGTAAGGTCACAAGACTCCACGGTAGAAGAAACCTGATTGTTGATACCAGAGACTGTTGAGTTTGTATGACGTTTGGACAGACCCAGTTTCTCGCGAAGATCGCTTGTTATGAAGTTAGATGTGCTTCCATTGTCCAGCAAGACCCGGGCAGTGTGGAGCTGGCCTTTATTGTCTCTCACCTTCACGAGCGCTGTGGATAGCAATACATGCGTTTGATTAGAATGAGAAGATAATGATTGTTTTGATGTATCTGTTTGTGTGTGTGCCGGAAGAGCAACGTTTTCTGTGTATGTTTCTGGCTTGTCCTTGTGTAAAAGAGTATTATGTTTTGTGTTACAGTACTTGCAATGTGTAAGTCTGCAATATTTTTCAACATGTCCAATTCGCAAACAGTTTTTGCAAACGTTATTGAAACCCGAGACGGCTTTGATGCGCCCGTCTACGTCAAGAGATCTGAATAACTCGCATGAGAATAGATGATGTTCACGTTTGCACATTGGACAGCTGAGTATTTTGGCATTTGTTTTTTGTTCCGTAACCACTGCAAATGTTTTTGTTTTATGTGTGTCTGTGTATGTAAATGTTTGTTTTTGTGTCTGTTTGTTACTCTGTAAAGTTTCTAATAAATCGGCTCGGTTGCTTAGAAATTTTGTAAATTGTTCCAATGTTGGTGTGTCTGATAAACTGTTTCTGTGTTCTTCCCACTGACGACTGGTTGAGAAATCTAGTTTTTTAGACATTATGTAAATTATTAATACATCCCAGTGGTCGGTGGGTTGACCTAAGCTTGAAAGAGCACGCAAATTTTTATTAGTTATGTCTATTAAGTTTCGTAATGTTTTGCACGATTCCCTTGTCAATTGTTCTGCATTGAAAATTGCTTGTATATGATTGTTAACTAAGATTTTTGTGTTGTCATACCTCTCTGTTAATAACTTCCAAGCTACTTGGTAATTTGCTGTTGTAAATTCAAGACTTTGTATCATCAATGAAGCACTGCCTTTAAGAGATGCACGCAAGTAATGGAATTTACTGATTTCGTTGATTTTATCATTATTGTGTATAAGAGAAATATACATATCTCTAAACTCGAGCCAGTGTTGATACTCGCCGTCGAAGGTAGGTGGATTGATGTCTGGCAGACGAAAAAAGTCCTGCTTCGCAGCTGAGGGCGCGGCCTGGCTGTCGCTTGACCCAGATCCAACCAAGGCTTGAGACTGGGGCTGAAGCAGCGGGCGGTCTAGTAGACTGCGCGCTATAGATGTCTTCGCATAATACAAGGCCTCAAATTGCTCCCTTTCGTCATATTCTGCCGTCGGATCGGGCAACAAAACTTCAATCTGGGTCTGCAATTGATCAAATGTTGTGTAAGCTTCGTCAATTTTACTAAGACGCGATTGTAGTTCGATTCTATGAACAGGACTCAATGATTCATAACTAGTGGCAATGGCAAGATAGTTATCGAAATGCGTAAGCTTAGCTTTTTGACTGCTACGTTTTTTGACTAAGTCTTTATACATTGTTGCTGTATCAGTCATGATTTTGAAGAAGAATAAGGCTGTATCTGTGTATAGAAAGTAGGTAATTACCTTAGGCCTTTACACTTTACACACTAGATAATTTTTCAACACAAAGTTGTAGGTTATTTGTTAGCGTGGCGCTCGCACTCGGTGCATGGATAGCAAACAGGTTTGATGAAGATGCGACTGCGCCCGCCGTGCTCGATAGATAACTAAGTAGCTAAGCAGAACGTAGGTGGGTACCTACTAATATAAGTTGTTTTGCTAATGCGTAGTTTGTAAGCGTTGCGCAATAAGAAATATGCTGCTATTTTATTCAGAAAAGGCTAGATGCATGCTAGATGTAGCCAATGGTAGGCATAGAAGACCTTTCAATGGGGAATCTATGGTGTAGGCACAAACTTGACACTTATAGATGCAATCCCGAATTAAACTGTAAGGAATTAAGGGGATACAGTGGGGCAAGGACAAGGAACATGGAACGGACTCACTCAGAACTCAGAACTTCCCCTTTCCGGAACGTGGCACTTGAAGTATTGCGCCGTGCGTGACTCGTGTCAGATATGGCGCCGCGTGGCGTTCTATGTCGATCGGGTGTTCAATTTTCGTTCTTCTCAGGATCTCCGAAGTTTTTATCAAGACGGCGCCCTTTCTTGCGAAGGACCATTTGATGAATACACCGTGTTTTAATTACTTCGACATTTAATGGGCTATAGGTTTGTACATAGGCGATGATTTTAAGGTGCCGCGACAATGTTTCTTCGGAGAGCTTTTGTGAGCGAGTGCTAATTGATGTGGCGGCGGCGTGCGGCGCGGCGGCGGCAGGCAACCCCCCGCGCCCCGCGCCGCCTCAGCAAGCAACGGTGGTAACAAGATGTTTTTTCTAGGTTTCAGCTGAAACTGTGTCTGAGACTTACGGACGCTTCTGCTGGTCCTCATCAGACTCTTGAGGTCCTGAGATGTGTAGGCGGCTCAAAAATATAATAAGAACTGATCTAGAATAAGTAAGAATAAGTAATTTTAATCAGTTTACGCTGTTGTTGTTTCTAATAAAGTAAAATGATATCTATGAAAAAGCTGCACCAGACCTATCTAAAAACCAACTGCTGCAATAGCTTTCAATAAATAAAAACGCATTAAATTCAGCCTATCCGTTTGTGAGTTATGATGCCACACACAGACAGACAGGCCTCAAACTTATAACGCTAGTAACACATAAATATATAGCTCAAAGGTATGACAGAGATAGATAATGCTCATCTCATGTGGTAGGTCATCGAACGAGTCGCCAATACAAAATATCTAGTCACCGAAGGTACATTTAATACGATTATGTCCGCGAATTTATAGCAAAGGCAGAATATAATATAAAAAGTGTAGGTTTATGCTAAAGGTATGAAAAGCTGAAAGGGATCCCAGGAGGCCGCTTTTAGGACGTAATTTTTAGGGTTCCGTACCCAAAGGGTAAGGGACCTCATTACTAAGACTGCGCTGTCCGTCAGTCCGTACGTCCGTCTGTCGCCAGGCTGTATCTCATGAACCGATAGTTAGACAGTTGACATTTTCACAGATGATGTATTCCTGTTGCCGATGTAACAACAAATATTAATAAGTATTTAAGGCGGGCTCCCATTAGCAAATAACTAGACAGAGATATTAAAGAGTTTCGTCAACGGTTTGGTTACATCCAGGGAAAATGTATTTAAAATGGCTTATACTTTACTAGATGTTTCAGAAAGGTTCGTTAAAATTTGAATTAGTTATTTTACTCATGAATAGAAACGTCCCCTGAACTGCCCTCGCGGAATGGAACGTATATGTGGCGGCCCATACTAAGTTGGACACAGATCTGTGTCGCGGCAGACGAGTGGTTGGGACTCCGAAACGTTCGCTAGAGCATACATTAGAAGAAGAAGAAGAAAGACATTTATTATACTAACAAGATACATCACAGGAACAAAAAAAGCAGATAAGTAACAGCATAGAATTCACTTAAGGTGGATTACCCTTAATTTTCACTGGAATTTTCTGAAATTCGGACATTTGATGACGTCCATATGCTGAAGGGGTAGGCAGAGACTATAACGTATGGTTTGCCATTTGCCTCAATCTTGACATAATGACATCCGGTAGTAACATTCTATTCTTTTCGTCCTTCCCTCTTAGTATTCTACATTTGGGATCAATATTCGCCAATGCTCGGTAATTCACTGACATTAGGTCATTCATCTGAGCGCCGTTTCCTGATAGATGGCCGGCGCATTACCGATTTGTATATTTTCGGCTGATGAGGAAGTTTGTGCTGAAATTAGCTTGAGATTATTGACGGTGCTGTTTTTCATATTTTCTTAGTTTGGTTCAGCTTCCAAACGACCGATAGGCATTGCAATGGGATGTTTTCCGAAGAAGTTTGCTGACGTGCTAATATAAGCAGCCCATAAACTTCCCACTGCAGGGTGCAAGCCTTCTCTCAGAGAGAGAAAGAAAGAGACAGAAAGAAAATTTGAGTCGTTCGGATTTGCTAATGTAGACTCTGTGGTATTGAGATACTGAGGCAGTCATGTTTCCTCACGATGCTTTCCTTCACGGTTAGCGAGTGGATTGCTAATACAATGACCGCTAATTGTTTACTTTCTGATTCTTTGTTGATAAAAATCTTAAGAATACGAAAAAACCGGCCAAGTGCACGACTTGCGCGCGAAAGGTTCCGTACCATTATCTATCAAACATCTGAATATTTCAAGCGTCTACCTGTTGCCGTTATTAATATCGAGCAAAAACGGCATAAAATCACTTTTATTGTGTGGGAGCCCCCTTTAAATATTTGTTTTATTCTGTTTTTAGTATTTGTTATTATAGCCGCAACAGAAATACACTATTTGTGAAAATTTCAACTGTCTAGCTATCACGGTTCTTGAGATACAGCCTGGTGACGACGGACAGACAGACAGACGGACAGTGGAGAATCCTAAAAGAGGTATGCCCTGTGGCGCAGCTCTATGGCGATTTTTATGTATTTATATTATTTTTAAATAGTTCTTAGGTTTAACGCTTAAATTTGGCCAATCCGCGGTGACCATTTCATGACTAATCAGATTCGGCCAAAACACAGGTTTGTTCCTAGTTTAGTTAAGGCTATGTTTTTATTCTTACCTTTGTTAAATTTCAAATGGTGATGTATACACTTACCTATTATTTGGTGATTAAATTTTGTGTTATGTCATATGAAACGTGTGTTTACTTATACTGTTTACTGAACCGATAATAAATACATTTTCATTTTTTTAATAGCAGTAGTAGCGTAGTCGCTAGAACGCTTCCTTCAAGAATATTCCTATCTCATCTTATCATCACATTCAAGAAGTCGTGAGTTCGAATCTCGGCATGTACCATCGACTTCGTTATCTAAATTACGTATATTTTTTTAATTTGTATTATTACATGGTATTCCACTCGCTAACCTAAATAGTAAGGAAACCTCAGCGCTTGAAATTGCCAGTCCGCGGTAGGCACGCGTGGTGGTTAAAGCCCATACTCTCTCTCTCTCTCTGAGAGAAGGCCTGTGCCCTACACTGGGACATATAGGCTGCATTATTATTCTTTACGTCGGTGTAAGTGCACCTCGCACAGAGGATAGTGAGTTGTTATGTTGATTAGATAGCGGAGTACGTAAGACACGTCGGAGTGCAAATGAAGCGTAACGGTTGCCGACCCCCGGCTAAACATATGGGTCATGACGTCACTGGCGCACTGGCACGCACAATGCCTAGACTGGATCGACGTTGGCTAGCAGTACCTCTTCATAACATAAGTTAAAAATATTCTTTATTGTAGACCACAAATAACACAAACATAAAATACAGTGTTTGAACGCAGTTTCATTTTACTTTACACACGATTTGTTATATCCACTTGCAGATCGTTAGCTATTCAGTTATAATATGCGGGGACTTACTATTAGCTCGTGGTTATATTGAGTTTTCTACTCGGCTATTCCTTAGACCCTGGAGAGAAGAGTTCAACCAGTGCGTCCTGCCCTGGTTGAAGACTCTTCTCTTCAGAATGAGAGTTATGATGTAGGGAGCCGAGACGTGGATACTGACGATACGTTTAGTCCACAGTTTCACAGTCGCTTAGAAAACGAAAAAATAATTTTAATGGGTTATGCTCGAAGTCTCTTCGATGGATCACATCAGAAATGGCAATTCCTCAAGGAAGAATAAGGAAAAATCGTTAGAAAATATCGCTACTTGCCTCGAAGCACTGTGTCCTACATAATTTATGCAAAGCCCCTGAAAAACCTATCTACATAGATGACTATCTGGACGAATCTATTTTGTTTCCGTAGCCTTTAGGCGATTATCACATTGCCACGCAACACGCAGCGTGGCGCGTGAATGCGTATTCTAACGTTGATTGTAAGTACCTCCATTTGTATAGAAACACGCGCAGTCCAACACACAGAAAATGCATCCACGTGCGTTCATGTAGGTGCGTCGAAACGCAACATGCAGCGTGGTGCGTGGCAATGTGATAATCGCCTTAGCGTTCTTTACACGCTCACGCCAAACGTAGCGCGTGGTAGACGAAACGTTCGGGCAACGTTCGGTTTGTTTAGCTTAGGCGCCGATGAGAATCCGACAGGGCCGGTGGATAAATAAACGGCCTGTCGTTTCAGCTTTTCAGAGTCAATGTTTAGACCTAACATTTGGGTCTCACACAATTGTTAGTTAGTCAAATCAGCCTTTGCTTGTTGAACGCTGGTGTCTGAATTGAGATTTTTTCTAAGTATATCTTAAAATATCGTACTGTGTTTACTATGCTACAAACAGATACAATTCAGTAATCGTCGGTTCGTCAAATCCCATACGTAATACTAATGAAGAAGAAAAGTTCATGTGATGTGATGCCGACTCCAGTTTCGACAGCATATGAAACTTTACATTTTTGTTGAAAAGTCGCCCGTAGCATGACGACTGAGTAGTGTGCACAGATGTTAAATTGCTAAATTGAGCTTTGTTTAGTTATGTATGTCAAATGAAATAAATAGAGTAAAATGAACATAGATAGGGCTAGATATTTCTTATGTAGCTTATACGTATACGTCCCGCTGCAGGGCACAGGCCTTCTCTCAGAGAGAGAGAGTGTGGGCTTAATTACCGCGCGTGCTCACCGCGGAGTGGCAATTTGAAGCGCTGAGGAATGTGAACACCTCAGACGCTCAGGTTTTCTTACGAAAGTTTTCTTCACAGTTAGCGAGTGGTGTTGCTACTATAACTCCACAAATGTACGTAACTTAGAAAACAAGGTCATTTTTACGTGCCGGGATTCGAACCCACCACCTCCCGAATGAGAAGCCGGCGTTCTACCGCTCCGCTACCACAGCAAAATTAAATTAATAGAGTAAAATGATCATACATAGGATAACACATAGATGACACTTAAATCAATAGACCTGATGTAACATGGTCAAGGCCGCGTTTCATAAGACTACAAATTCATAGCTTATTATGTCTTAGGTTTAATAATGGCTTAGGCCATTAGTACAATGGAGCAGTGGTAGCCTAGTGGGTAGAACATCAGACTCAGAAGCGAGAGACCCAGGTTCGATCCCCAGTGCGGTCATATACCTATGACTTGGTTTTCTAAGTTGTGTACATTTGTGAAGTTATATTAGCAATACCACTCGCTAACGGTGAGGGAAAACATCGTGAGGAAACCTGAGTGTCTGAGCTATTTACATACCTCAGCGCTTGAAATCGCCAAGCCGCGGTGGGCACGCGTGGTGATTAAGCCCATACTCTCTTCCTGAGAGAAGGCCTGTGCCCTACAGTGGGACGTATATAGGCTGCTTATGTATTAGTACAATAATAGTCTTCCTACTTGTTAATCTGTAATGTACATCGAATTGTCATATGCAATGCAACCATGTATTGTAGTTCTATGAAATTGGGCTCAGATGTCGTCTGTTCACCGAAGCCTGTATACAGTAGACCTCTCTAAGTAAAATTATAGAGTAGCGTTCTCATAAATGTATCTGCTGCTCTGTAATTTTATACAATCAAAGAATTTTCCAGGCTGCACGTTTTCATGATGATACAATAACAAGGAAAACAACGAACAGCTCATCATCCATGCATTGAAGCCTCTTCAACTGCGTATTCTATTATTTTACATTACTTAATGAACTAGGAAGACTAAGAACTATTCCTTTATTTTATTTGTTGTATGAAAAGAAAAAAAAACCAGAAGTAAACATGGTTTCATCATCATTCAGCCACAAGAAGTCCACTGCTGAACATAGGCCTCCTCCATGGATTTCCAAAAAGGTCGGTTGGAAGCGGCCTGCATCCAGCGCCTTCCTGGTTTGTGCATCTACATTGTTTATGGTCCTCAGATCTACTTCCCGAACATTTTTCACAAAGAGTTACAAATTGTAGAGTTTATTTGGCAGCTTACAGAGCAAGGCTGTCTCCTCAAAGTTCGTTAATCTGTAGAATTCATACCACCATAACAATGGTTTTTAATTGTTCTTTTCAAGGTCATAATGTAACAGGCTCAGCCTCAGTTTCTGAAAGAGTGTTCAAATGTAACAAGATATTAATCTAAGATTAATTCAAAATACCGGTACGTGATTGGCTGAAATTAGCTTGACGTGAGATTAACATGAGATTAACATTTGATCGCTCTTCTAGAAACCGAGCGTATGTCTTATGAAATCTATTTTCACTTTCACTTAATGCTACAGTGCCATCAATCTGCGTAAAACAATGTAGTATCTTATCTTAGCACATTAAATATCTACCAACGGAATAATGATAACGCTACAGCAATAACTATAATAAGCGGTGGTAACGCAGCGGTAGAACGCCGGCCTCATATTCGGGAGGTCGTGCTTTGGAATCCCGGCATGAATTAATGACTTCGTTTTCTTTCAAAATGTCCGTAACATCTTTGCAGTTATAGTAGCAATACCACTCGATAACATTGAAGGAAAACATCGTGAGGAAACCCGAGTGTCTGAAGTGTTCACATTCCTCAGCGCTTGAAATTGCCAATCCGCGTTGCGCAGAGCACTTGTGATAATTAAGCTCACACACTCTCTCTCTCTCTCTGAGAGAAGGAATGTGCCCTGAAGTGGGACCTATTTCGACTACATAAAAAAATATAATACGCCTTATGCCATAGGGGTAGGCAGAGACCAGGGCATGCGACTTGCTACGATCCTGACAGCCCTCGTTCGCCGTAGTAATAACTCTAATATTCTATTCGTAAATCGTAGAATATTGTTGTAATACATATTTGTTAGCATTAGATACTTTTACAATCAGTAACACTTGAAAACAGCACTCTTTGTTCGTGTGTCGCCCGTATGGTAGGCGAGGTAAGATCCACCATGTAGCGGCCTCAACTGCCTCTGACTGTACTCCGCGGCTTATATTTGATGTTTTATAAAATGTCTTTGTTTACAAGTCGATTTGTTGCTGTTCTTATCGCTATTTGTCGTAGTAGGTCAATTGCTTGTTTTGGTACAGTTTATTAGACTGGACATAAATGACAAATTATTGTTGTGGTGATGAACAATGTTTCAAACAATATTCTGTTTTATTTTTTAGTTAAATAATTTTTTCTATAGTGTACAGAGATTTACCGTGATAATGGGATATCATTAACGGATGTCAACTTAGATCATCGTAAGTCAGGTAATCTATAATTAGTTTTGTAACTATCACTCAAGAGTACTGTTGTACGTAATAAAATGATAAAATATTTTTGTAACCTATTTAGGGGCTAAAAATCCACCCATGCCGGGACTTGAACTCACGACCTCTGGCTTACCGTGCCAGCGCTCTCCCAACTGAGCTAGTCGGCAAGTGCGGGCAAGGGGCTGCAAGTTATGTCAATTACTTCAGCCAGATCCTTCAAGTTGCTAACAACACAATTTTGTTTTTTTCCTCGCAATTGTGTTGAAAAACGTCAAAAAATTACACACTCAGCTTCCTTACCGCGCTCGCCTCCGGCTCGCGCTTACAATAGTGCCTCGTGTGACATGATCAACTTAGCACACTTGTATCATAATGTACTACAATTGTATACCGGCAAAATAATTACAGAAACAGCAGTTACGGAAATAAAGGAAAAAAAAAGTATTTCAAAAGGAAAGCAATTTTTGCCAGTGAAAAGTATCGAAAGAAAATAATTATAATGTACATTTTCGAAGTAAAACTTTCGTACTTTCGTTTATCCGGTGTTAAGTTAATAATAATGTATATTTATTAGATTAAATTATATTCCTTGAAGGGCCCTATTATGATCGGACATGTCCGGTAATTTCCTGTCGTCTGGGGGTGAGTCTCTTAAAATCATAGTTTTTACTGCTCTTGCTTAGTAGACTACAAAATACATACATAAATAAACTCACGCCTGTATCCCAGATGGGTAGGCTGAGACCAGGGACTGCCACGTGCCACGATCCTGACAGATCACTTTCGCTTCCTCAACATTCATTAGTCCTTGCATGCACGCACGCTGGTGCCGGGTACTTTTTATCTGGCCTTTGCTAATACATCCCCTATTAGACTACAAAATAGACTGTAGAGTACAAAGATAGCTATTGCCGTGCTAATATCATTTTATTGAACAACTATGTGACTTTAAGCCCTGGTAACCTAGGCGGGGTCGACGACCGGCCCGGCCGCGTTGCATCACTGACATAACATAACATTGTCATGCGTTTAAATTGAGGGCCACTTGTCGCGAGCCGGCATCGGCACTGCGTCCTACTATTGTAATAGATCGCTGTACTGGTCGTAGGAAAAGTGTGTAGGAAACCTTTATTAAACTTTATTAAAACAAACTCGGGTTATTTACACCATTTATAAGTTAAGAACGGGTGGACCGATCTTTGTGATCTTTGGTTTGTTGGATTTACCACCGCCCTGAAAAACAGAATAACTTAACCTTGACTTAACTTTAATACAATTTGTTTACCATCGACACGCAGAAGATGAATAACTATAAAAATATGGGAAAAATTTGCGGATTTTTTAATTGATTTTGAAGTTCACCGGGCCAGCCAGTAATAAATTAAAAATCATAACGTACGCTACTAGTCCTCACTCCAAACATGTTCCTAGATCCAGGCCCAGACTAATTTGTACAAATCCATAGAATCCCCATTGAGAATCGAACCCATGAATGATTTCTGTGTTGATAATGCCATATGAAATAAGGGTCTTTAAATTTTTTTGATTGAATTTACACATATTATTATTAATATTTTTTATTGCATTAGAGTTTTGCACGAAGGTGGGCCAGCTAACTTTATGTGATAATATTAAGCAGGTAGAGCAGCTTACAATATAAGTATCATAATTACTTAATTAAACCCATATACCTCAACCTCACATACTCTGTAACATTTAATAGTGGGGAAATATTATACATATTGTGCAGTCCTTTGTATGAATCTTTAACTCGACATATTTTATTGTCTGTGTAAACTTTTCTTTTGCACTGTACCTAGCCGAACAATTGCACTAAATTAATTGTACAGTATATTGATGTTGTCATCTTCATATCTTAATGTTTCACTGACAATTTGTCATCTCAGTTAAATCGTGAGTTTTGTTAGCCCCTATCTATAGGTCATTTGTCTTTGTACTAGTTTGGTATTAATATGGTACCACTTTTAGCTGCATATTTGTGGTCCGAAATTTCACATAAAAAATGCATCATGAAGTTCACCTCAGCTTCTAATGACCTATAAAACTTAGAAGTATCAATAACCTAATGGCATTAATACAGTTAAATTTAGAACTCAAATGATGAAATCAACTGTCCTGTGCGCCCTCATTTGACATCGATTCTCGTGTCACTTTCGAGTTAGAATAAAACCTTCGTGTCAGTTTCCGCATCTCTAAAGAGAACACCAGCCACCGCTCCTCCCGGTATCAATAGCCTAACCTCAAGAGGTCTCGGAATGCTAGCCACCCGCCAGTTCTGTCCGAGCTAAATGATCCCATTCGTGGCCATTGACCGATATGCATATTTCACGACGGACTCTATGTGATGACAATAAAGGAATGCGCCAGAGCTCCATGCATTGCGCTCTTGAATTTATAATAATAGTAATAACAACTTCCACACAACACAATCACAGTCTGGGTCCCAAACTAGGATGCCCGGTGCTATGATAACCAGGCAAGGACTTCACAAACATGGAAATACACCCAGACTGATGTCATTTGTACAAATCAGCTACTGCGGCCTCCAATGGGAATTGAACTCATAACCTCTGTTTTGGTAGTCGCCTGTATGGGTGCTTAATACACGAATAACATTTTGAAATGCTTCGAAATATACGGGGATACCTCAAAAATGTGCTATTCCCGAAACATGTCAATTAGAGTTTGTTATTTACAACAGAATTTTTTTGTTCAATTTCCCATAAAAATGGATTCTTACGATTTTTCTGTTAAAACAATATGTAATACATTTAATTCCCAACTCATTTTAATGGCAATCTATACTTCAACAGTACGTTAGACAGCCGACGGAATCCACTGTGCTATCGGGCGCTTCTCAATCAAAATTTCTAGCAGTTAGTCGAATATTTTTGCTACTGTTTTGTGCCGGATTATAAAGGAAATACCAACAGAAGACACAGTTTTGCTATAAATTGTAAACAAAAATATAAACTTAAAAAAAGCATAATATCGCCCTGTCGGATATTATAGGTGCAATATGGGTGAATGAATGAAATGAAATTAAAAATAAATAAATAAAAATTAATAATTGGAGTTTTTTTTAAAAGTTGTATCGAATGTAGGCAGTGTATTAGTGAATGGTCCGTCGGGGATGTTATTCGAAAGGTGTCTTGATGGATAAAAGTTGTGTATTTTATACGCGCGAGAAGAGAGCACGTTACAAGCCTATATAACTATATAGGTGTCATCACACTAAAGCACTAGTCTATCTTGAATCTAGCAAAAGTGGTAGTTCTGTTTCACGCGTCCCAATTCAACAAACATAATTAAAGACAAACCGGCTGATTGTGAAACCGTTCATCTCGGCTAATTAGTCATTGTTGCCGCCAACGACGTTGGAAAAAGTGGAAACGTGCACCAAGCTCATAGGAAGTTACAGATGTTCCTCTCATCATTATCACCGTCAGCAAATCC
Organism: Yponomeuta malinellus; assembly: GCA_947308005.1. Lineage (NCBI taxonomy): Eukaryota > Metazoa > Arthropoda > Insecta > Lepidoptera > Yponomeutidae > Yponomeuta > Yponomeuta malinellus. The sequence goes on from OX371019.1 coordinate 6,275,292, forward strand.
AGTGGTATTTACATAAATTACATAAACCGACACCGGTGTCGCGGAGGGGCAGGCAGACACCAGGGTTTGCCACTTGCCACGATCCTGAGAAACCGATTTCGCTCACTGTTATTTCTAATTCAGGGAATATTGATTTCATTTAACAAGTGATTGTGTTGGGTGGAAGTTATATTAGTTTTGGAAGTTCATTTCGAAGGTAGTGGTTTGAGCATCACCAGCATTTCGATAATGAGAGCAAGCAACCTTCGTTCTGGATAATTAATCAGTAAGAGTGAGGTTTATATAGGTACAGAAACTAAAACTGCACTAAAACCTAGTACATTTTTGGGAAGTTCGACAATAGACACTGATATCGCATTTTGGAGTGATATTTGGCCAGTTTCTGAATTGAGAATTTCGCTAAGTAAATGGTTAACTGTAGTGCTGTCTCTTGAAATTTCTCAGAAAAGAATGTGACAGAACGTCACTTAAGTAGGTATTTACTTAGTGAAATTCTCAATTCAGAAACCGGCCCATTGTGATTTAAACAAAGATTCTAAATTCTTCTTCTTAATGCCTCAATCCTTGAAGTTCTGATTAACTGTTCCGCGGTTTTGACACCGATCCTTATAGTTGTACCTAGGTATATCAATTTCACTCTTACTAATTGATTATCCAGAACGATGTTTAGCATAGGTCTAAAAGAGGTTCGATTACGATCGACCTTCTGGGTGTCCTATAGAACCCGGTTAGTGCAGAGTTAAATATAGCAATTAGCTATGGTGTGGAAGGTAGAAAGTGTGGGTTCATGCCTTTCTTACCGTAGAATTCAATGTCGCTACAATTCGAAATCCTATTAGTATATTTAGGCCACCAAGAAAGTTCAATAGTAAGACGATTTTATAACCAAAGAAATATAAAATAACGTAGAATCCCGAACCGGCGTGCGTGCATGCAACCACTAATGAATCTTGAGGAAGCGAAAGTGATCTGTCAGGATCGTAGCAAGTGGCAGTCCCTGGTCCCTGCCTACCCCTCTGGGATACAGGCGTTAGTTTATGTATGTATGTAGAATCCCGTTTCTTTTATAATTATTTCTGAAAAAGATTTCATTGCAACTTTAAAGGTGATAGGTACTTTAGTCTCGGTTTCAACAATTTGACACTTTACATTTTCAATCCATTTACATTATTATTTTGTTCCTAAAGTTCCAAAAAAATCTCGTGCCAGTCGATACGAGTACGTATTAGCGATAAATTTTTCAATCCAAACCGGGTCCGCGGAATAAATATTTCTCCGTCTACAGAATTGGAATATATTAATCCAATCGTATTTTAATCGCCTGGGTAATGACCTAAGGTCATCGGCCAGGCCACCTACAATACAATGCTCTGCCTAGACTAGACTTGATGACTATCATGTTTGTGTGCGGCGGTTGCCTAGTGAGTAAAACATAGGACTCGGAAGCGAGAGACCCATTTTCGATTCCCAGTGCGGGCATGTACCTATGACTTTGTTTTCTAAGTTATGTACATTTGTGAAGTTATAGTAGCAATACCACTCGCTAACGGTGAAGGAAAACATCGTGTTTGAGTGTTTGAGCTATTCACATACCTCCGTGCTCGAAATCGCCAATCCGCGGTGGGCACGCGTGGTGGTTGCTAAAATCTGTCTGTACTGAATATAACTTGTGCTTTATTTTTATTAAATTAGTATCTTCTAATCCGTGATTCCATCAATATTCACAAAGTCTTCATACAGTCCACCACTAGCTATCATTTTGGTCCCATACTCTCCCTCTGAGAGAAGGCCTGCGCCCTACAGTGGGACGTATATAGGCTGCTTGTGTTTGTGTGACTAGCTTAAGGGGCTCCAGGGAGTAACATTAGAGCCACCGAGGAAAAGAAATCCTATCTTTTTTTACACATCGAATTTGCTACTCTTCGCTGTACACTCTGTCAATGGTGATAATAGTGTTTTTTAGGACATATGGCTGTGGACCCAAGGCAAAAAACCTGGGCCTAGATAGCATTAACGCCAATAACGGCCGTTTTTGGCATAAATGGTATCTAGTCCTAGGTCCGTATTCTTAGGTCGTAGGTCCTGAAAATCGCTATGAACATGATTGAGAGATTGTCCACACATTTTTTGCAAAAAGGATCTATAAAAAAGATATGTTTTTTTCCCTTGGTGGCGCTAGTGTCACTCTATGGAGCCCCTTAATATGTCCTACTGGACCGGGTTTAGTCCTAAAAAATATTATTTACATGATTCAAAGAATGGAGATCACTTGGTTGTTTTTTTTTGTGCGCTTTTCTATGTCCGGTATGGTATGAATACATTGTCACTCCAATCAAATTTTGATGACTCTTTGCAAAAACGATTTGTAAAAGAATGTATGTTTTTTTTTTCATTGGTGGCGCTAGTGGACCTCATTTATTTTTTATTTTATTTAAAAATTTTATTAAAAGAAAATAACAAACAGGTTGACAGATTGGAGCGCCTTAATCATTAACAGCCATACAAATCCGTTGTTTTAGTCTGGTTGAGGCATTAATCGTAGTGTTTGGTTTCTTTTTAATAGTATATTATGCATAATGCTTTGTTTTCTAAGTTATGTACATTTGTGAAGTTATAGTAGCAATACCACTCGCTAACGGAAGGAAAACATCGTGAAGAAACCTGAGTGTCTTGAGCTGAGCTATTCACGTACCTCAGCGCTTGAAATCGCCAATCCGCGGTGGGCACGCGTGGTGATTAAGCCCATACTAGCTCTTTGACAGAAGGCCTGTGCCCTACAGTGGGACGTATATAGGCTGCTTATGACGCAATTAGTCAATAAAGGACGGATTTAAAGCCAGGGCCATAGATGAATTACGAGCAAGTGAAGGATTCTAACGACTGAATCACGACCGTAGGGATTGATTCATAATGATTGAATCACGATCGTAGCGAGTGATTCAACTGTTAGAATCCTTCACTTGTGAACCGATTCACGATTCATGGCCCTCGATATAAATTCGTTTTGTTCAAGAGTTGCATTTTATTTTTTATACCATGACTACGACAAAAAGAAAGATTAAAGTGAAAATAGACATTTAATGAACAAAAAAGGAAGGTAAAATTAATTGAATTGCATAATTAATAAAAATTAAGAGTAATTTTCTTATTATTATTATTAGGATGGTCCACTGACAGCAAAGAACACAAAACAGTCATTATTCTCATGCTAAACTCGAGTTATTCGCACAAGGAGTTTGTATCGAGTATTTTTTTGCGCAAGGAGGTTGTATAGCATTGAGGTGGAGGTCAAATATGTTGGTGTGTTCCAAAATCAAACATCAAAACAGTGATTAGATGTGCTTTTTATTCACGGTTTTCAGTGAATAAAATGAGCTTTTTAAAGTGAAAATTGTATAAACAAAATTGTTTAGGCTTTATTCTTCAGATTCTATTACCTACCACGATTCTTTCGTATCTTGGATTGTTCACCTTTTGCTCTGCAGATTTTGGACTGCTCTAGAGTTGTAATTCTGCGATTAACGGAGCCTTGATGGTCCTAGGTTCGATGACCGGCGCTGTATCGGTGCCAGGTCGGGTCGAGGATGGACCGCCAAAGGTCAACCGATGACCAATGACCACTGTGACATTGTCTGACAACTTGACCGGGCCTCGATTCGGTCGGTGCATTATAGTAGAGTGACAAATACACGGTCGGGTCACGTTATATGTTTTATCATACCATTGACGCCTAGAAGTTTTGGTGCCGTTACACACGATTTGAAGAGGCAATGAAATAAATCCAACACGTTCATGCAATTGTCATTATACTGCAATGCATTAACAACATCTAGGCCCAGGATAATTGGGATATTGTTAGCTTTGTGCTGTCATTAGGACTTGGTAACCTTTTACTGATTGCAGACCGTGTCTTACAATCCTGGACCTTTTGAGAGTTGAATCTCTATGTAGAGAGAGCAATTTCGTTTATATTTTTTCTCCTCTACTGTGTCAACTGTGTGGAACTTTATTTATACTAGCCGTACTCGCTTCTTTTCTAATTCAGAACATTGATTACCTACTTAAGTGCCAGTATTCTTCTTAAATCAGTTCATTCAGCTATTTAAGACTGATCTGATCATGTGCTAAAAATCTGACCATAGAAAATTTGACATTTAGTAAGGTGGTATCTAAAAATGACCTCATCCAAGTGGCAGGAAGACGCTGGCTGCAGGCCGCTTCCAACCGGTCTTTTTGGAAATCCATGGAGGAGGCCTATGTCCAGCAGTGGACTTCTTGTGGCTGAATGATGATGATGATCTAAAAAATAACACTACATATTTTCGACCTTCTTAGTCATATCATACATACCACAATTCTATGTATTCTAACAACATCAGGAAAAGGAATAAGGAATACGTAGTCTTCAAATCCTTTGTGATACGTGCACTGATTTTCTCATACCTCGTTTGGCCATTCTGGAAACATCTAAACTTTTGCGTAGGGAGATTTCCCATTCAGAAATCTTAAATTTATTTCGACTTAAAGAATTAACATTCTTTTTGTTGAGCTGCCTTGGGGTCGATTTTGTAATTAAGTAATTAAATGCAGCGAAAAACCTACCCTGACCATCTTTTCTCAATTCATATTAAACATGATACATCAATTGCTTGCTACACCTACATAATAAGCTTTCATGAGTCCTATCAATAACTTGAATTGCCAATACGTTTGCTCGTTAAATAAGCTTTGTTAAACATGTTTTCTCTATCCATGTAGGTATCATATCTAATATATAAAAACTCGTGTCACAGTGTTTGTTATCGAACTCCTCTGAAACGGCTTCACCGATATTTACGATTTTTTTGTGTATATTTGGTAGGTCTGAGAATAGGTCGTAGGCTAATTAATCAGCTAGTTTCCTATAAACATCTAACAAAATGTTTTTGTATTGTTTCAGGTAACATCCAGTTACATATTGTTTTTCGATATCCGGTGCACTAAGGTACAGTTGTCTTTTCTATGCAAACATTGTTCCTCGTTCTCTAAGGTAAATAACGTGAAGTCTAGTGCTATCATGTCTACTGTAGCCGCGGGCACAATATAGCTTTTGTTTGAGCTCGATATCTTCGCTTGTTATGTTTGTACAGCGCGCGGAATCGACAAAGATGCCCGCCTATCGGAGTCCCGGACTACCTTGATGAAAGGATCTGTTACTGTACATACAACATCTCATACGTAAGTATAACCATCGGTTTGGTAGTAGTTTTTATTCTATAGTTGGCTGTACTGAGTAATAGGTATACACCGCGAAAAGGTACGAAACATTATATTTTCCTCTCACCCTCTAAATTCAAATCTGCCTCGCTCTTGCTAACCAAGACCAAAGTTCTTCCAAAGGGGCTTCCCACGCTGCGTCGTCCGGTCCGCGGTCGCCAGGTCAGAGCTTTTTCGGTCAGAAGTCGATGTCAGAAGTCGAATAGTTTTTTTATACAAAAAAAAATAAAACCGACTTTAAGACACTAGAGCACTAAAAAGTTAGAAATTATTAATAACTTTTAATTAGAAGCATGTATATTTGTAGATATTGTAGAATTATAATTTGGGGTCGGTGCCCAAAATATATTGTGCTGGTCATGAAACTGGGCACCGACTACAAATTATACTTTTACAATACCTACATGTACTTCTAATGGAAAGGTATTCTTTTAAATTATTCCTAACTTTTTAGTGCTCTAATGTTTTGAAGTCGGTTTATATTTTTTATTCAATTTTTTGTTTTCAACTTTTAGTGGTCCCTTCGCTCCCGCGGGATAAAAGACAATGATTTGAATATTTGAGTTAAAGAGAGAATATTTCTATCTAGAATAGAAGCTTAGAACCTCTCAAGAACGACGTTCGAGCTGATGATCTTCAAAATGAATGCATCAATGTCCACCAGACACTAGAGAGTGACTTATTGAATGAAATAATTTAAACAAAGTGCTTGTAACATCAAAACTTAAAAGAATTCTGTGCTTTAACATTAAAAGTTCTCAATTTCCATCTCAGTAAGTCTTCACCAGTACTTCACCAAATTACCCTGGGGCTACTTGGCGCTTTTTTTATGAAACATCCATATTACTAAAGGATGGGCCCCATAAGGCCTTATTAACTGCTGCCCATTGAAGAGTTATGTTCTTCATCTCTGAAAGTCTTCATCAGATCTTCACCAAATTAAAATGGGACCAATGGGACATTGTATCTATTCAAACAAACAAAACAATTGTCAAAATCGGCTGAGATTTGACTGAGTTATGCGAGAACATAGCAAAAAAGAAAGTATATATATACGCGTCGAATGGATTACCTCCTCCTTTTTTTAAGTCGGTTAAAAAATTCCAGATGGAACGGATGGAAAATTCTAGGAAATTTCTGAGCATGTCCGGAAATCAGAAAACAAGTTTTAAGCGAACAGTGGGTGTCTTTCATGGGCTGTATAGTTTTTATTTTTCGCTGTCTCTTTTCCCTTTCGCGAAGTGCATAAAATGTTATCCCAAATGGTCCAAAGATTTGCTGAGAAAACGGGAACTTTGTCCAGAATCTTACTTTAGGATCTCGTATTGTGCCTACACCACTTCATTCTTTCGGTCATCCTTCCATGAGGTGAGGTCTGTCTACGAAAGCTTTGCTGGTAGAGGTTTAATAAAATACGCCTGTAATAGCCTCAAGTTCCTTTTTCCATTTCTCTCGGCGACACCGTTCTCCGACTCCGTTCCAATTAAATTCAACCTCGCTAGGTGCTAAAGACACCGTGAAATATGGGCCAGCCAGATGGCTACGCCTGGCCTCCACTAATTATACTCCATATTTTTAGTATGAAAAGCCGCTCGCTTCATTAGCGATTCGCTTCAGGGTCTCATTGGCTCCGTCTTTGCGCGAAGGGTTCGCCGCTTCAAAGTGGGGATCCTGATTCAATTACGAAACGAATATTGGCGAATGGTACCTAGTTATTCAAGGGAAAGCCACGAAACGTTTGGTCAGACTCCGATTTCCATTAGGATCCGGCTATTCAAATTACAACGGACGACTTGCGAGCTCTTTGTAACGTAGTTAAAACCTAACTTAAAGTACTTTCTAATTTTAATTAGGAATCAAGAATATATATCCTACTATTTCTGATGAGGCAATAAATACTTTTTTATCTTTATTTTTTTAGACTTGCTCGAGATCTCAAAAGCAGAAGTCTGGTTACTCCTCCTAATTTAGAGGGATGATGATCATTCTTAGTGAGTAGTGACTGATCGTGCTAGGTATTGTACCATTATGGTTCTCCTTTACTTTATCTTCCACCGTTATAATACTTATTTGATTTAGGAGTCGTTGGATAGGTTAGTTCCAAACTTGGCTTCAATCTTGAGCGCAGGTGAAACCATACCTTAACTGGGCACGTTCTTTCACGGTTTATGAACTTTCCTACAAAAAGCAGACCAGCCACAGGGCATTACACTCTTGACAAAACTTACGTAACTTTCGTAACCACAAGGGTATCGCACTAGATAGAAACTAGTTTGCGCTTCGCTAGGTGCAGCCTGGCTCTTATTGCTAATGCTTTAGAGGCTAGAATGGTGGCGAGTGCCGAAAAGTGTTAAAGGATACGAGAAAAGTAGAGGTACCTATTGACATGCGAAATAACCCAGGAATTTTCCGCCGGTGCAGGGCCCTACTTAGTATCAAAGAGAGTATACGGTGAAATCGAAACATTAATGAATGGTGTCATCCTACTGTCAACTCTACAGGTGGATTTTTGGCAAAAGTTGTAAAGAACTGTCAAATTTTTATTGTCAGTAGCCACGGATCGTTTATAGGAAAAGGCCCTAAAATGGTCCTGTTACAACGTTACGTCTATTGCGGAGGAGTCCAAAAGGAGGAAACGAACGATTTCTGTCCGATTGATAGCTTAGCAAGTTAGCATGCACACCTCAGTAAGGCGAAAATGGACAAAGAATCGCGCCATCCCGCTCTCATCATGCTACGTGAACGCAGGATGGGGCGATTCCTGTCTATGCAGAAAAAAGCTTTTTTCGGGGCCTGCATGCAAAGCGACAGGCACATCATGAAATAGCCAATTGACAGTATAATGCAATTCCACGATTTAGCCAGGACAATATGTACCACTATTACGAGTAGCCCACTTACATTGTCCGACGAAGCCAGGCGCGTCTCCATTCGCCCTCCGAAGTGTTTTCTAATAATTTTCATGTCTGCCCCAGACACTGGTCGAGCTCGCAATGAGTGCTCTCAATTACTCATGTTGCGTGTGTTTTACACGATCTGATAAATGATTTGTTAGAGAAACTTTGTTGTGATAAGAATGGATACTTACTGCGTTTGTTCAGCGTTTCGAAGTGGATGTTGCCGCAGAATTCGTCACGGTCTGTGTTCTAGACAGGTACATTGGGAATCTCATCTAACATTGTTTTCTAATAATCTTCATGTCAGGCTGGGATGCCATCTTAGCTACTCGGATCGAGTGGATTCAACCAGGTACGGTCTACAGCAGGTCAAATTTTACATTTTTGTTGCGAAGTCGCCCGTAACGTAACTGAATAGAGTGCACGCGGGTCAAGGTTGATGAGCTGTCCACTGTAGCTATACTTACTGTGTGTTTTACCCGCTCGCTTGCTCGGTGGAAATGATTGCGCGGAGATTGAGATTAAAACTTTCCTTTATTAGAATGAGTATTTGTGCTGTGTGAATTTTACAATCCGTCACAGTCTGGATTGTACCACTGTAGTACTTTTCGCCCAGGGCTTAAGAGCTAGAATAGACAAACACAGTTAATATTTACCACAATGTAAACAATTTATTCCTACTATTAAGGAATAACATTCCATTACTTTTAGTAATAAGGCCGCCAATTGTACTTTACTATATTATTGTTAAATTCTCATATGTAATTCTTGGTGTACATACAATAAAGAATATTGTATCTATCTATCTAACATTAATACCCCTATTATGTATGTAGGGCTTACAGAAGGTTTAACTACATAGGTTATTACTTCCATTTTGATTTTTTTTTATTTTTGATTTTTATCTTTTCTACTTGTCTAGGGAGCCAAGAACTCATAGTAGCTTCGCAATACATTGTAATAATTGTAACACAACCAAAGAAACAAAGTAAAAAACAAACTGATAAGTAACACAATATGAACAACAGAAACAAAACGTAATACAAAATAGACAAAAATACGTTTGCAATATTTAACAATTACCAGCGCATCAAACCATTATTCCAGCCAGCCAGCCATATCCCTCCCCCACCACGCCCATATCAGCGGCGTTGCCATCGTGGAAATATAACTGAAATATGCCACTCTGACATTCCGATAAGTCATCGAGATTGGTATATCGGTCATACGAACGATACCAGAATATGCCCCCGGCAACGGCCCGATGGCCTGATTCCGCAAGTCGTGATACAAAATAATTGGCTGCGAACAGAAGGCAGGGTCACGTAACGTACCATCACGCACTAATCCGCGAAAGGTGTGAGCAGCCATCGGCCTCTGTTTGGCCGGGTTTTCGGTATCAGGGTAATAAATGGCGAGCGCCTGTCTTCGCTTTATTATCAATCAATCAGTCCGTGCTCGTCCACTGCTGGACATAGGCCTTCCTCGTCCGTCGTCATCCCTCCTCTGCCAGCAATCTGCCTGAGATCGTCGGCCCAGCGAGCTGGTGGGCGTCCTACGCTGCGTTTGCCAGTTCGTGGTCTCCACTCTTAAGTTCTTTGCACCTCATCAGCGGTTCTTCGGCAAATGTGATCAGCCCACTTCCACTTCAACTTGTTAATCTTATAGGCTATATCAGTCAGCTCAATTCTTTGGCGAGTTTTCCCATTTCTGATACCGAGTATAGCCCATTCCATAGTCCGCTAAACGACTTTGAAACGGTGGACTAGTCAGTGTCTACGTCTCGGCTCCGTAGGTCATAACTGGCAGGACGCGCTGGTTGATGACTCTTGTCTTTTACCACCACCACCGTCAGGCATTTGACGCTCACTGCATGACGTACGCCTCCCTTATGGTTTTCCAAGCTTCGAACATAACCCTGAGTGGTTTTGCCATAATTGCCACGCTTGGCTGGCGGGTTGGCGACCGCAGTCATCATCAACCCATTATGTCCCCACCGAGGGGCACGGGTCTCTTCCCTGAGGAAGGTATAGGCCATACTCCACCACGGGGGCCAAGTCCGGATTGGTGGAGGCTTGTAGACTAGTGGCTCGTCTACTGTCAGAAGTTGTCAAGCCGCCCTAAGGCCTCTGACTTGGCTTAACGACTGCCATCTATCGACGGAAGCCGGCACCAACAGCTTAACGTGCCTAGCGAAGCACGGAACCGCTCGGAAAAATGCCACTAGCGTTAGGCATAGACGGCGACCCATCCATGCACTGAACGCGCCCTGTGTTGCTTAACCTTCGTGATCGTTTAAGATCACTCAGGCAGCCGGGGCTACGAGCGATTCGCGACCGGATGATGGTGACATTAATTTGGGAATTCCCGTGCACGGTACATTATCCTGATAGCTATAATACTTACTTTTTAAAGTGTAACGAATGAATAACGTCAGTCGCTTTCTATCTAAGAAACAATCCTCCAACATGCGTGAAACCAGCGGTGGTAGCTTAGTGGGTAGAACATTGGACTCGGAAGCGAGAGACCCAGGTTCGGTTCCCAGTGCGGGCCTGTGGCCTACAGTGGGACGTATATAGGCGTGAGAGGCAAGATACTTTTGCCAGAGCAGCTCTAAGCTCAGTAACTAAGTTAAGAGCTCAGAGCGGTAAGCTGTAATCAAAGGCTGTCTAGATACATCGAACAGTATGCGTTCCTCAGAATGTAATGTCAGATTTTAAGAAGATATTCAAAATGCATTTCATAAATACATGGCGGTCCTTTCGTTATAATAATATATTTTGCCTAAAGATACCGTGATTCGTGAGCCCATATAAGGGTAACCTGGAATAATTTCCCGCGGGATCCCCTTTATTATATTGCCGGGAATGGCGTAGCGAGCCGAAAGTATTGTCGTTTGAAAAGTCGGGCAATGATGGTTTGTTGATGTCAGTGAACTTAGCATATCATTTTCCAGCATATCAAAAATAAATGAGAGTTCTTGTCGCATGCAGCAGAGTTCTATAGTTCCTGATACTTTTCAGAAATAGTTCTGGCGTTTTCACATAGAAAAAAATCAATTGAAAAAATGATATGCTATCTTCCCGTAGCATATCACTTCTCAGAAAATCGAAAAAAAAAGTAAGTTCTTATAGCATGCAGCTGAGTTCTACAGTTCCTGATACTTTTTACTGCTACTGCTACGGGAAGATAGCATATCATTTTTTCAATTGATTTTTTTCTATGTGAAAACGCCAGAACTATTTCTGAAAAGTATCAGGAACTATAGAACTCTGCTGCATGCGACAAGAACTCTCATTTATTTTTGATATGCTGGAAAATGATATGCTAAGTTCACTGACATACTTCGTTGTTCGTAAAAGGATTTTAATTGTCTTTGATGGAACGCAGATGGTAATGACAGACACGCGACCGTGGTGGAAAAGTTATTCTTTAGAAGGATGGTCAAGTTTGTTTATGTTACAATTTAGCGATGTGCACTTGTTCGAAGAAAAGTACGTATAAAAAAAATATTCGATTAAAAATTTATTTAATAATCGAATTAAAATCTTACAATTATAATCTTACGTTGTGACTCAAAATTTAAGACTAGGGCACACTATATGTTGTTATTTAAGTATTGTGGTTTCTTTCACGCGCATAGCGGGAGTTGTGTATGCGGATATTATTTGTATTATTGTTATTTGTATGTTAATGAATGAACATAAACATAAACATTTACATACAGGCACATACATTGCTTCTGGCCCCACACTAGGATACCCTGTGTCGTGGGAACCAAAAACTACGACATCACAAACATGTAAACATCCAAGACCTGGGGTTTTTTTTGTCCCCAGCCGGAATTCGAACCCGGGACTTCTCGCATGGTATGCAGATGCACTACCGCTGTGCTGCGAGGTAATTCGCAATATTCGAATAATCCGATTGTTTTTTCGCTAGGTTACAAAACCCTAAATTGTCTGAGGTGTACACGTAACTCAGCGCCTGAAATCGCCAATCCACGCGCGGTCATGAAGCCAATATTCTCTCTTTCTCAGAGAAGCTTGAGGAGGCCCTGCTTGCTAACTAAACGTTACTTTCCTGTATCCTTACTTTCCTCTATCCTTACTTTCCCGTCAGTAGTGGAAATCTGTGGTGTAGGCCCTATCCCTAACTACTAAAAAAGATGTCCTTTCCTATACCACTCAGTATATTAGTTACATAAACACTTTTATAATATGAATGGGTACGCAGTACTGGTAGGAGAGTATCGTATGATGGCTGTATGAATCAATCTTTGAATCAGCAACGTATTCATTCGGCCGATCCTATAGATTTGACCACACTTCAATTAAACATCGGAAACGATCGTTACACAGTGCATCCATATCCCGTACAAACCCGTACATTACCCTCCACTGTGCCGCGTCCTGATTACACTTTGCCAGCAAACTGACGGTTAAGGATCTCAAATAAAGGACGGTCTATTTATTGGGAAAAATTAATTCTATCGTCCTCTCATCCGCATGTAAAATTAACAAATAGGTCATCACATTCTAAGTACATTGCATAGCCGATTGTTACCCATTTTGTGGCGCACACTGTCAATATGAACAAGGACAAGTGACTGTGTTGGAAGTTATTATTAATATGAGTAACAAACTATTGATCTCAGTCGCTACATCAGACCGAATATTAAACCCCGATTCGTTGCCGGAATTGGCCTCCAGATAGGTTGCGGAAAATTAGCGCTTGCACTCACGTTAACCCGGTACGTGTTGGCGAAACATAAACGTGTAACTTTGGCGAGAGCCCGGAGACGAGTGGACGCTCATTTGCACGCCAGTGTTGCATGCCAGTCGGCGAGTTGAGTTGTCGATAGATTTGTGCTCGATGTTTTTATGAATATTGTAATTGAAAGATTTTTTTTGGTGTATTAATTTTGGTGGTAAATTGTTCGTATCTTTTCACTCTATGATTTAGATTGTTGATGGTATTCCGTAAAATATTTTTTTTTTAAACTCCTCATGCGTCAAACCCTTCATCACGGGTTCTTCAGGACATCTTTAACGTTAGGATAAATCTAATAGGTATATAAAATCTCGTGTCACAGTGTTTGCTATTAAACTCCGAAACAGTTTCACCGATTTTTATGAAATTTTTGTGTATATTTGGTAGGTCTGAGAATAAGTCGTAGCCTAATTAATATGGCAAAACAACTTTTGCCGAGTCAGCTAGTTATGCTCTAAATAGTCAGTTTTAAGGAAGAAAATCAATGTTAAAACGTAAATTAAATCTATACAAGTTTTTTGAGGATTTGATTACATGGCCCAGTTGAGACAAAAACGCCTCATTTGTGACATATCGAGACCACTGTGAAAAGGTGAAAAGGCTATTGGTTTCTGTACATACTATGAAAAAGACTTGGTGGCCCGTGAGCTTGAAGCATTGAATACTCTTCTATTTTGCCTGCAAATGCAGCCTCTCTTATCTCTTACTCTCGAATCGCAAGAACTAATTTGATTTTTACATTTACGCTTGCTTGAGTTCAAAACCGTGACGTATAGTTACAATTCAAGTAAGTAAAAACAGCTCTGAGTGATTCCACGCAATAATATTGATTTCAATCAAAATCAAATCAGAATCAACTTAATATTCAATTCGTGCTTGCTATTCAAGAGTACGGGTCGGATTTATCGACCACACATCCATCGAGCAGCTTCACCTCACTGGCGGCGGCGATCTATTTTCGCAAGTCTCCCCCCCGCACGGTTACGGATTATAAATAGAGCCGCAGACTCGTCACGTGTCTCCTTAGCTGAGGCGTGAGACACACAGGAAGGACGTGGGGCGAGGGAGCGGAAAAGACGCGACGCGTTCTATAGAGTTCGCGCCCTCGCCCCGTCTCTTCTACGTGGGCTTCGTCCCGTCCCTTCAGTACATTTAGTATGAAAGTGACTTGGAAAGATGATGCGTCTTTTCCGCGCCCTCGCCCCACGTCCCTTCTGTGTGTCGTCGAATGCCTTAGCTCTGTTCACTCGCTTGTACAACCTCGAGGTTTTTTTTTTGCACTCAGTCGATCAAATTCGATTTTGAGATAGACCGGGAAAATCGCACTAAACCCCAGTTTCTCTTACACTTACTAAGTAATTAGCTGTGAGTTGGCCAAAGTGCATACAGAAAAAACAATTGACAGCTCCTAACAGTGGATTAACCGACTGTTAGCGTACGAAAAACCGGGGGAAAATATCCTAGTTGTCTAGTCGACAGCACATCAACCTTTACATTCGTGCACTCTAATCAGTTTCGTTACAAGTGACTTTGCAACTAAGATGTAAAGCTCGATGGCCTGTCGACTGTATGTAGCCAGGACCATATTTCATAGAACTACAATTCATTGTTTACGATGAGAATTCTATGTACACTGCATAGCCTACAGATTATGAAGCAGGAAGACAAATTGTATTAATCAGCAATGTACATCGTAGAACTCGGCCCAGAAGACTACAGTCAATTCGAGCGTATCGACAAGTAGCGTTTCATTAATGATCAATGTGAATAATTATCTTTTTACTTGTGGATTCAGTATTTTTGTATGTTTGTGTAGACCTTGTATTCTGTATCACAGGGTCTGTGTGTACCATAATCATTCTAGTTTGGGTCCAGGACTAGTGATTACACAGTGTTGACCTTAATAAATTATATCATCATCATCATCAGCCATTTGACACCCACTGCAGGACATGGGCCTCCTTCGTGGTTTTCATAACCACGAGGGGTTTTGCCATAATCGCCACGCTTGGCAGGCGGGTTGGCGATCGCAGTATGCGGTTGAAATCTCAGGAAGACGCTGCTGCCCGTCTCCTGGTAATGTATTTTCTTAGTCGCCTTCTACGACATCCACGGAAGGAAATGGAGTGACGCTATTCTTAATCCGGCGCCACGCAGAACTAATAAATTATTTATCGATAGAAAATCGAATCGGGTGCCATTTTTTTACGATGGGCACTAACAACGTTACTTGGCAAGTGTAAAACTCCCTGACTTCTATCAATCTGAAGACCTACTCTCATTGTAACATGTATACGTACACAATGCACGTATAATCAATGTCAAAGGTACTATTTCATTCAGAACGTCTACGTATACGTTAGATAAGCCAGTGTGTGTACGTGTGTGTGAACAAAGCGTAACTCCGTGTCGTAGCTGGATTCACGATGTTCGTGGCACGTGGTTCCTCGGATAATTCGGGAGGAAGAGTACGCACGGCGGCGCAGAAACGGTCACAGAAAGTCAAAGAAGAATGATGTCAACAACATTTACGACAGCTGGCAGATAATGCTAAGTATTGTAAGGAATTTGAATAAATAAATAATAAAGTCCTCACTATCTTTTTAGACACGGAGTTCAGATAGTTTTGTAAGCGGTTAAACTGAACAGAATTATTAGGGGTTAAAGTATGAAATTACCGTTTTATTGCAATAGGTTCTTTGAATTGACATAGAATCTTCATGGTTTGAGGTTTTCGAATGAAACTTTTTTCAAATGGTTTCTATGATGTTCTTTTTTTAAAAAATGTGAAACATTTGAATATCGACTTTCAATTGTTTTTGTTATTCAATTTAGACAAGAAAGATGGATACTGCGAAAATTCGAAAATTCGCCTGTAGCGTTCGCATGTAAAGTTTGCGATGTGCTGTCGACTGTGCAATCGAAAGCACGGAACTCTACACGGACAATTGGAATTTTTCGCAATTCTTTTACGACAAGAAAAAATTGGCTGTTGTCTTGTGCTCTTCACAAAATAATAAAAATATAAAGCTTGGTCTATTTCTGGTCTGAATTCGATGCTCGAATCTAAACATTTATGTTTCAAAATCGCCCGTAATCGTAGTTATTATACTACAAGCATATAAAACAAATTAATTAAGTTTGTTTTCGTCTTTTTAGTGCGTATTCTTCTTGAAGTCAGTTTTTTTTTACCAAAAAGTTTTTTAAATGCAACAATCCCTTTTGCTACCTTCCCAAAATGCTATCTGGGTTGTGTAAAAACATAGTGAAACCCCAACTTCACTGTCTTAAGGGGTTCCAGTGAGCTAACTAGCGCCACCAATGAAAAAGAAGTCATATCTTATTTTAGAGATCGTATTTGCAAAAAGTGTCAGTGCAATCTCTTAATCAAGTTGCCAGTGATTTTTAGGACCGACGACAAAGAACTTAGGATCATGAACCTGGGACTAGATAGCATTTATGTCAAAAACGGCCGTTTCTGGCGTTTATGCTATCTACTCCTCGGTTTTTTGCCTTAGATTCGGGGCCGTGGGTCCTAAAAATCACTATAAACTTTTGACCTCCTCAGTCGTGACCTTGAAAATAACAATTGAAAACCATTATTATTTTCAAGGCCAGGACAGAGGAGGTTAAGAGATTGCACTGACACTTTTTGCAAATGTGATCTGTAAAAAAAGATACGATTGTGTTTTCCTCGGTGGCGCCAGTTAGCTCACTGGAGCCCCTTAATGAATTTGGGTCGAGCAAAAGGCATATTTGTCAGCCTAGATAATATAAAGGCGTTTTACACATGATTAATGGTTCGGTTTCTCTCTTATGGGCTGCGCCGATCTACATAGATAGCTCCCATGGTTCTATCGGCCGTTCCCTATTAGTCTTTGTCGATAGCCTAATACATTTTATCTTTTTGTTATGATGAAAGACACACGGTGTCCTAAAGGGTAGCGGAAGTATCAACTTTGTTGATGACAGGCACAAGTTGTTATCAGCTGTTCTATCATCATCGTCAGCCATTTGACGCCCACTGCAGGACATAGGCCTCCTTCGTGGTTTTCATAACTATGAGGGGTATTGCCATAATCGCAACGCCACGATTGTTCTATAAATAATAATAATAATAATGCAGCCTATATACGTCCCACCCTACCTCCTCTTTCAGAGAGCTTAATAACCCTGCGTGCCTACAGCAGTTCTATGCTACAGTTCGATCAATCAGACAGTACTCGTCTCCTGCTAGACGTAGCCTCAGTTTCTGAAAGAGTGTTCAAATGTAACAAGAGATTAATCTAAGATTAATTCAAAAGCTTGACGTGAGATTAACATGAGATTAACATTTGATCGCTCTTCTGGAAACCGAGCGGTACTCTCCTACAAAGCTTGCCACTTATTTCTTTCCTCGGCCATCTTCATCGAACTACTGCCAGCGATCTGCCTCTGATCGTCGGTCCAGCGAGCCGGTGGGCGTCTTACGCTGTGTTTGCCAGTTCGTGGTGTCGACTAACTCGAGAACCTCTCAAGATCGAACGAATACCTTGCCTTCTAGATGTGTACATACATACCCAGAGGGGTAGGCAGACACCAGGGTATATATAGACAAATATGTATGCTTCTCAGTAACTCTCATTTCCTTCGCGCATAAGGTTGTCTGGAAGAAATTGCTAGTAGCAATAAGGCCGCCAAATTTACTATGTGCCTCTGAAAATAAAGTTCTTATCTTGTCTTATCTTTTATTTAGAAACCACACCACACATAAGTGTAATATTTCTATCCTTCTTCATCTATGACCTTGTCCTCCGGCTAGCTAGACTTTTAAAATGATTCTTAAAATAATGTGGCCTGGGTTTGTTCATTAAATATCTGAGTACATTAGTGAATCGATAAATCGATTACCAAGGTCCCTGCAGCGCAAAAAGCTCCCCTAATACCTAGGGTGACAACCCTATTAGGTCCTGTATGAACATAAAGGGGTCACGCCCTACCTATACTCAGTTCCACATAGTGATATGAACCATTCAAACATGTTCTTCAAATGCCGTTTTTTTTGTTTTTTTCTTTATCCGAAATGTATCACAAATCTTTACATGCAAATACAAAAAGTCAATAAACAATGATGGACAATATTTTTCAGTGCGAGAGAACGCACACCACGTAATTTTAATGTCACGTAATTTGTAATTTTACTATAACATATTTTATTTTATATTTTGTCAGCCTTATTGGCTCCGCAGTATAGGTCACTGCAAAGGATCTATTATGTCATCGACTGATGGTCTTGCTACACAGATTAATCTCTTCTAATCAATCATTGACGAACATTATAAGATAGAAACGTCTGGTTAAATAGTATTTAGAGAAAAAGTTTCTGTACTTAGTATTTGTTTACAACCAAACTTTAACTTGGCACAGACTATAGTCATGTTCACGCGTTTTTAATAATGCCGGACGCTCGTATTGCATGTCATTTACATTCACTCGAGTCGGTTTTGCAAATTCACTTGACAATATTTCTTCTGAAGCCGCAAAAATTCACAGTGTAGATTTGCCCCTGCGATATTTTAAAATTTAACTCGTGCAGGGAGCTTTACTAACTTAGGCTGTTAATGTTGAGCGATCTCTTTTTTTGGGGTTCTGTACAAGGCCAAGAAGCTCTTCGAAAGACCCTTACTAAGTTAACGTGGGGTATGATTTTTGCCGATTCTATGATTTTGTTCCGTGTGGTGCCGGATTAAGAATACCGTCACTCCACTCCCTACCGTGGATGTCGCATAAGGCGACTAAGGAAATCAATTACCAGGAGAGGCAGCAGCGTCTTCCTGTGATTCCAACCGCATACTGCGATCGCCAACCCGCCTGCCATGTGACAAAACCCCTCATGGTTATGAAAACCACGAAGGAGGCTTATATCCTGCAGTGGGCGTCAAATGGCTGATGATGATGATTTTTTTATTGAGTCTCCCCCAGTTTCTCGTACGCTAACAATCTGTTAATATACAGTTAGCAGCTGTCAGTTGTTTTTGCTGTATGCACTTTGGCCAACTCACAGCTGTTAACAGTAGATTAACTTTGTTGGTACCTATTCGAGAAACGGGGCGTCACAGATTTCTTTTTTAATTTGTCAACGGTTTGTTTTTGTACAAAAGTTCGCTTTTTTCTACATTGTAACAATACTTTCTAATAAGCTATTTATATTTAGTAATGTCGAAATAAGTTACCGATTTATAGTCGTCTTGGATCGGTTTAAAAAAATGACAGTCACTTTTCTTACCTTTTATTTTTCAATGTTACAAAAAAGCTGCAAGATCCAAACTAGTCCCCGTCTCGCTCTTGACCAGTTTTTATCTTTCGGTTATCTTTTTTCCCTGCACACGGCAACGACCTTTCGTGCTTCCCCGCTGCACAAACGCATGGCTGATTTTATCCCCCTCCCTGACACGTGGACTCCATATCTCTGTCTCTATTCACAATTAAATTTAGTATAAAGGTCTCTGCTCAAATCGATTTGACTCGCTCTCTCTCTCTTTTGGAATACATCGACGGTACATAGCACCGTCTCTTTCTGTTCTTATCTCTGTGAGGCTAGTTTCATTTCACTGAGACTTTTTCTCGGTTGCTTGTTCATAGTGGTCTGCCATCATTATTTGACGGCTCTGTTACTCTAATTTTGCATCCGACGAAGCGTATAGGCTAGGCATACAGCAGTCAATATCTCCTCGAACTTAATTTGGCCGTCAGATATGTATTTGCCATGAAATAAGTGGCGTGGAGCCTATGTCCGACAGTTGACAAAAACGAGCTGTTCGATCGCCAGTCTTCTCAATACCAAAGGTTTGCTGGAAGAGAATGCCTATTGCATTAAGCGCGCCCTTAATTATGAAGCACACTTTACTTTTGTAACTAGTGCTATAGAGGATTAAAATAGAAATAATAATTGGTTGAACGATTGATTGATATTTGCCACCGTTATGTTATTTTGTTTTATGAGTATTTCCATTAAAGCGGTGGTAGCGGAGCGGTAGAGCGCCGGCTTCTCATTCGGGAGGTCGTGAGTTCAAATCCCGGCATGTACCAATGACTTTGTTTTCTAAGTTACGTACATTTGTGGAGTTATAGTAGCAATACCACTCGTTGACGGTGACGGCAAACATCGTGAGAAAACCCTAGTGTCTGAGTTATTTATATACTAATGCCCAACTATGAGGCTAAGTGCGGAAATCTCCAGACGAACTAGAACTAGAGTATTTCCATTTAACATTGTGAATCTTTACTGAAGGCCGAGTGTCTGCTTGGCTAGAATTTCATAGCACGTAGACGAAGATTTGTAGGAACTGTAGGAACTTTAATACGTTTTAACATATCGCACCAGCCGAAACTCGCTTTCAGACTCTCTGGAATGGCGCCGCAGCTTAAGGTTATTTATGATGCCGAGGAGAGTGTATAAAGACAATTTTTATGGCCCCTTAGCGGTTCTTCCCAAGAGAAACATTCGTACTATCAGGCGCTCATTTTACGACCGAACGGTCGGTAATGAAACATTTTAAAAACCACGTGGAAGTTTCACTTTTATTGGCCGGTTGTTTCTCAATTTCTCCCTCCGGTAGTTGCTGAGCCTCAGCGAATGGGACTAGAAGGTACACTTGAATTTCCTTAGCAATGGTGTCTGTTAGAAGGGCCTGAGCGGGCCCATTATATTGGCATATTACATTAAATACATGAGTAACTTCCACACGATACAGTTATTTGTCCTAGGGCCCAATTAACCGCACCAAATCCTGTCGGAATCCTGACGTTTTCGATGGCATTTGGTATGGAATTTTCCAGTTAGTCGATTGGAATCACTCAGGATTTGGTGCGCGTTTGTCACAACGAAATCAATTGATCGAAACTACTGCGGAGAATGTTTGAATGATTTAACTTACGAAAATCAGGCCGAAATTTGATTTCCGAGAATTGATTAATGAAATTACTAAGGAGAATGATTTTGGACTGAATTAGCTCCTGAGAATCAGACTGAATTAGCTGAAAAGGTGGTAAGTATCTGTCCCTGATTCTGGCCCTGGTGTTGACCAAGCTCTTCTAAATTACCATGTTCATCTTTATTGTTACTAAACACCACTATACGCTGTAAACTTGACAGTTAATGCACCTTTATATGCACTGCGCCCTGAGTTACGGGTAACTTAAAATAAAGTAAGTGACTTAATAAAAAATGTAAAGGTTTATCAGCTGTTGAAATAAAATCTTGGAATAGATGTAAAGGTGGCAAACCCTGATCTCAGCTCATGTCTTCGGGATATAGGCTAGAGTTTACGTAATGTACTGTAGAGAGGTATACTTTGCAAATCCGTAAGTTCTCTTCACAGAAACATTCCTTAACTTTCCTTGAAGCGGCTTCTACGTTCTGTTATTTTGTAACACACAGGTCTTCGAACCGGTGAACCGTATGATTATAGCAGTGAGGTTACAGCCGAGCTAATTGTACAGACTTCTGTGTTAATTTATAGACACTTTATGGTCGCACGACTGACGTTTGTATGAGGAAGAACTTTCTACGCTGAGGTCATTGCTTTGACGTTTAATTATGCTCTGTTAACCGATGACAGACTTAATGACTAAGGATGCTACTGGTGTCGGTAGTAACTCCTTGTAGATTATTCTTTCAAATTGCCGTTCAATTAATTAACCATGTGTGAATGACCTACTCATTAAAAGACGACGTAATTTTTTAACAACGCCAATCGATTGTACTTATATCGTACCTTCTTGGTGAAGGTCTTAATGATTGCAAAGAACGGAAGAGGGGTGTAAATAACATTGCTCCGGGTATTTCGTGCCTTGTGGTATCTTGTCATTATCCAGTTACCAAATGACACCAGGAAGATTATTTCTAACTTTTTCGTGCTGTAGTGTTTTGAAGTCGGTTTTATTTTTTATTTAAAAATTTTATTTTTCAATTTTTAGTGAGGGAGCGGGATAAAAAAAAATAAGTCCCTTATAACCATAATTTACCCTACTTAATTCGTTGCTTTAAAATTTGATGTTCTAAATTTCCATCTCCGAAAGTCTTCACCAGAACATCACCAAATTAACTTGGGACTACTTTTACGCTATTTTATGAAACACGGATATTACTAAACGATTGGCCCCAATAGGGCTTATTTACTGCTGTCCATTGAAGAATTCCGTTCTCCATCTCTGAGAGTCTCCATCAGATCTTCACCAAATAAAATGGGACCAATGGGACGTTATACCTGTTCGAACAAAAAAAGAATTGTCGAAATCGGTTAAGATTTGACGGAGTTATGGAGGAACATAGCCAAATACAAAAAAAAATAAAAAAAAACCCGTCGAATTGATAACCTTTTTTGAAGTCGGTTAAAAAAAAACGGTACTCCATATTTATTGTAAAGTTAAATATATACTTTTCTTTTATGGGTTACTAAATGTCTGATGCAATTAGGTTTTTGGTCATACGAGTCTACTTTTTACAGTAAAACAAAAATCTACCGAGTATAACCTAATATGTTTTATAATGGTAACACTCCTCCATTTTTTTTTTGCATCAAATTGGAGTCACTCAGGATTTGGTGCGCGTAATATAGGGAGCTGGTCACAAACTAAGACACCCTGTGCTACTGTCACAACAAATTCAATTGATCGAAATTACTACGGAGAAGAAGGTCTGAATGACACCAGGAAGAAAGTACTTTAAATAAAACGGTAATCCTTATTTATTGTACAGTGAAAAGATTTATTAGTGCACTGTGACTTATCAAGGTTTATAAAATACTATATGTTGCCCGCGACTTCGTTCTATGCTCTATTCCACAGTATAATTTATCTTTGTGCCAAATTTCATTCACCCCTTCTGGCGTCATTGAGTAACAAACATCCAATCATCCAAACTTTCGCATTTATTTTATTTTATTTGGTGTACAAAACAGTTCACAACCATTACACGATACAAAAGTAATAATATGACATGAGTACTAAGTTGCTGTCTAAAGCATGCACACACAACATAGCCAGTAAATTTGAGTATCTTAATTGAGTATTAAATTTAGGGATAAGCATTTTTTATAAAACCATACAACTCGATGAATACAGGATTTTGGCTGAGAATCTCTAATAATAATGAGATTTTCATACTTGACTTGCTAAGAAGACCTTCACTTAAAACGTTCTCTCAATACAACATTCTCCGCCCTCGCCACGTATGTAGTGCAAGACTGTAATACGTACGACGATATCGCACATATTACAGTCTTCCACTACGGCTGCCACCAGTGCAAAGGTCGTAAGTAAATGATATACCGCCTGATATATCCCACTCAGCAGCAGACAACAAAGGCAATCTTGTCCAATATGGACCCTGCTGCATCCAGATGGCTACTGACCTCGCCAAGTCGTAACCACTTTAGCTCAGAGGATTGGAAGCGTTTCTTTCTGCTTTCTATGTCGGCGACTTGTATATTTTATGTTTTGTGGTTCCTCAAAGCTTTTATTTCGAATTTGCGAATGTTTAACAATAATGGTTGGTTAATGTCATACATCTCTTGAGGTTCGCGAAAGCTTTTATTTCGTTGACATTAACTGCGAATGCTCGACCGGGAAGCTTGGAAAACCATAAGGGAGGCCTACGTCCTACAGTGGACGTCAAATGGCTGATGATGATGATGATGATCGACACAAATAATTGCATATTTCATATTGTGGTGTAAATGCATAAACAATATGTTATTATTAAAATTCTTTTTTGCACTATCAGAATTAAAAACACTAAGGCGAACTTAATGCTAACATTGTTCTCTTCGCGTTTATTTATGGTCAACCACTGTCTCCTGAAATACAGGTGTACGCCTAATTTAGTAGATAAAGTAAATTTTCGGTATTATCCTGTAACCACTACAATCATCGAAGTTCTGTAGATGTACATAATTATGTTTTTAACAAATTGTTATTATTATCTAACTTTAATTTGGTGAGAAATACATTTAATAAACATTTTATGCATTCTGCCGTGTGGCGCCGGATTAAGAATAGTGTCACTCCATTTCCTTCCGTGGATGTCGTAGAAGGCGACTAAGGAAATCAATTACCAGGAGACGGGCAGCAGCGGCTTCCTGAGATTCCAACCCCATACTGCGATCGCCAACCCGCCTGCCAAGCGTGGCGATTATGGCAAAACCCTTCATGGTTATAAAAACCACGAAGGTGGCCTATGTCCTGCAGTGGGCGTCAAATGGCTGATGATGATAAAACATTTTATTTCATAAAATCATCAATGATGGTGTGGAAAATATAACGTTATTATTAAAAAGTTTTTCACTAAGTAATGTGATCCCTGCGACGATCGCATTCCTAAAACCCATAACCTTAAAAGCGTAAGTAAAGGCACCTAAGTAACTTTAAACTTGCAAGGTAAAACCTCCCCAATACCATTCCGGGTCTATTCTAACACCAGAGGGAGGCGCGGAGCGCAGATGTTCCTCTGGGACGAAATTAAAATTAATTAGAGAATAACCCTAATAATCTTCCCACGATATGGATCCTTCAAGAAGGTACTAAGCTGAGATAATCTAAGAAAACACACAGATGCGACAATTAGACTTATGTATTTCATGCAAACTAATTTAATTGCTTGTGTAATTAAATCGCCAAGAATCTATTATCAAGAACTGGAAGAGAACAGAAGTCTTAGTTAATTGAAAGTTAAGAGCGTGAAGGCTTTGGTGTAAAATAAAACCGGCCAAGTGCGAGTCGGACCTAATACAGTTTATAGCGACACTACCCTTACTATACTACCTATATACTATAGCTATAATAATATACTACGCCTAAACTAAGTATATTTTTATTTTCACCGACTTAATTAGTACTAATTACGTAGAAAGCTACTACAACTGTTAAAAAGTCTATATGACTCCGTGCCTCATAGTAAGTAGGTTTCTTAATCTATATCAGATTGTTTTTAGGGTTTACCCAAAGGGTAAGGGACCCTCCCTTACCCTTTGGGTAAGACTCCGCTTTCCGTCCGTCCGTCCGTCCGTCTGTCACCAGGCTGAATTTCATGAACCGTGATAGTTAAACAGTTAAAACTTTCACAGAACTTTCACAGATGTATTTATGTTGCCGCTACAACAACAAATATTTCAAGGGGGGCTCCCATAAAAAACGTGACTCCCGTTTTTTGCTCGATATTAATAACGGCAACAGGTAGACGGTTGAAATATTTAAATGTATAGATAATGGCACAGGACCCTTCGTGTGCGAGTCTGACTCGCACTTGGCCTGTTTTTTTTTTTCGTTTTTGCTCGAACCAATGGCGTAAGTTGTGTAGCCATTATATCTTTGGCCTCTCCGACCTATGTACTTTCTACACGTAGCTATTTCTAGCTCCAATGTCTAGCTATTGTTGAAAACTAAAGCGCACAGGCACACGCCACAGTGTCACGACTCCAACGTTACTTCCACTGCCTGCACTGCTATTCTGAAAACCCGCCTCCAATTCTATTGTTTGCAAAATATCGTCGTATGTTCTGGGCTTGTTACTCAATGCATTCAAGTTGGGATGCAATTCAAAAGATTATTGTTGTTATTGCCTATAAGAATGGCGTGCAGTGGCATCGGCGTCTCTTTTTTCTTAATATTGATGTCAGTGTCAACATACTAGTTAATGTGAGGGTTTCTTCAGAAGGCTAGTCAATGCTATTGTTTCGAGTCGATCTATCAGTCTCTGTTGAATGTAATGTTATAGGTATCACAGCCACATTGTCAGTGAACACTATGAACCAAATGGTAATTCGCTTGGATTTAGCTTCAATAATAAAACTGATTTTGAACGGATATTTACTGTTTTGCTTTTCCGTTTTAAAATTATGTCAATTATTTTTCTTATTATGTCTAGTGCTCATGTTATCCTCAGAAGATACTTTAACTTCAATGTTTCTTTTGTAGCCAGAATGGTTACAAGTAGCCCATTATAGTTATAGTAGAATAGTAGAAATGAAGAAATAGGGCTAAACCTTTGCTAAGCAGTGGTACACGTCTGGGCATAGACTGATTAATTTGCGCTATGTTTCCTGCAAATCATTAAGGTTTACTGTGGTAAAGTATAAATGTATTGCTTTGGATTTCTTCTAAAATATGTAAGTAGGAAGTTCACTTCGAAAAGAATGGAACGATTTGTTTGATCACAATAATCAAGCATTATTGCCAGCTTACTATAATCCTTACTCATTCCAGCTAATTCAATTCGCCGCGTTCGTAATTGAACAAAGATAAAAACTACTTTTCACGCCCACCATTACCGCGCGTTCATTTATCAACTGCACCCGTAGCACATTCGAGTGTTGAAACAGAGGGTACTTCCGTAATTTAAACAAATGCCTGCCGGCCTACCCTCCGATCGATTTCAGTACATTCGCGGGGTGGGTGATGTATCGCCCGGTGGATTGCAATGCGGGGATTATGGAGAACGTGGGTGAATTTTCGTGTAAGTTTTCGAGGGTGTACAGTACAATCGGCACTCGACGGCACATCGACGATTACGTACCTACACTCTATGCAGTTAATTTACGGGCGACTATGCATCAAAATTGTAAAGGTCGAGCATGGCCGCGTTTCAACTATAATCATAGTTTTTTATGATAATTCGATGTTCGTTGCATAGTCGAGTCTTCTTACAGATTTTGATTTGATCTAGATTTTGAAACTAACACATAGTTTTACATGTAACGCCATTAGCGTTAAGTCCACCTTTTGTACACTGTCTTTGTGCAATAAAGAATTAATAATAATTTCAAAGTAATACAATTTCTGTGTTACTTTGAATATGTATTTTTTAATTTTGAATTTTACTTGAATTTCACCTGTGACTTCGTTCGACGCGTGTTGCAATGTACATCTAAATTGTAGTTCTATGAAGTAGGGCCCTGCTGTCGACTGTTGCAATGCAATCCCTAATCTGGATAACTGAGGACTCTGCATGGTGTTTGTATCAAACTCGATTTTGTAAGTTACTCGTACTGTGCCCTAAACGTTAACTAAGATTGCGAAAGGCGTAGTTCAGTGGCGTCGCTTCAGAGGAGTCGTCTTCTTACAAAGGTAAGAAAGAATAGTAAGTTGAAGTGGCAGTGGGCGGGGCACATAGCACGCAGAACTGATGGCCGATGGGGCCGAAAAGTTCTCGAATGGAGACCACATATCGGCAAGCGCAGCGTAGGACGACCAGCTACAAGATGGACAGATCCAAGTGGCAGGAAGACGCTGGATGCAGGCTGCTTCCAACCGGTCTTTTTGGAAATCCATGGAGGAGGCCTATGTCCAGCAGTGGACTTCTTCTTCATTATGATGATGATGAAGAAAGAATAGACAAGTTAAATTAAATTCAATTCAATTCAAATATTTTTATTCATTGTAAAAACAGAATGTTTACTTAATGAACGTCAAAGTTGTTAGTTTCACAATTAATGGATTATGTGGAGAAGAAACTAACAAAGAAACTCCACATTTATTCTTTTCAAAACTTTCAGAGGCACTTGATAGAACAAAACATAGTGTTCAGTGATATCAAAAAGTTCCGCGTGCCTTAAGTCGAAAAATATTGTTTATTTTAATTATGACCTCTCAATCAACGGTCGGTGCTTTTGTAATGGGAATACCCATCGGTTTCCTATTTAAACTTGAAACATTAATGGCCAACCCTCTGATCTCTCTCTGCCCACCCATGTATGTAAAACTTTAATTTTGACAGACTTATGTGCAAACATTAACTTCCGTACATCTACTCGAACGTAGCAATATCGCCTATCTATCCAATAAAATACACTTCATACACATTCGTTCGCCCACATCATATCTCTTGCGTCCCGTGGGAACAGGCAGTCCCTATTTTCCAAAAAACACTTACCGCTTTTATGGGACGCACATTTCCTATAGGTGGGTGCATTATGTTGAATGAGAGACTGGGGGCTTACGTCGTTTCTGTCTTTTCCGGTTAGTTGTATGAGATTTAGGGGGCCGCGTCATTCCACTGATGTGATTGTGTGTTTATTAACGTTTAGCTACCTATTTATTTGTTCGGTTTGTAGGGTGTAGTTTTTGTGGATGTAGGCGGATATAGCTGATATATATTTTAGTGGTTATAGGCGTATACGTACTTTCTTAGGCAGGCAATCATTTTACGGAAAAGGCCATGGATCCATGGTTAGTTTTAGGGTTATTTTATGAGAGGAAAAACGCAACAAAAAAATTTGACTTTTGGGGAACTGGCAGCCGCGTGTACCTACCTATGAACGAACTGTCCGTCCCATTCTGATGTGTCGCTCGCTTCCCATAACAAAATGCATTGAATGAGTACCGAGCTTCGGCTGTACAGTCGACCGTCGACCTTTACATTTTAGTTCTAAAGTCGCCCGTAACGTAATTGAGTAGAGTGCACGCGTAAAATGGTTGATGTGCTGTCGACTGCGTTGCTTCTAATTAAAATAGTATTGTAATAACGCCACTTTCGGTAGCATATCTCTGGCACAGCTTGTTAGACACTTAGATTAGATTGGAAGTCTGAAAGCGGGTAACTAATCTTGGTTTTTCTTTCTGTTACAGGTATGTCTTCTAAGATGTGTTGCTGAACCACACACGGGGTCCTGTAGGTGTAGAGTCTGTAGTGTCTGTGATTTAATTATGCAGGGACTAACTGAATCCCAATATATTCGAAAACGGAGAGTTCTACTCCTCAATGGTTAGAACGTTTGCTTTGAAGAAACCTTCGAAATTGCGAAAAAATGGTTATTTCATACATTTTAATGCCAAATGGGTAACTTCAATGTGGAGCAGCCAAGAAAAAATATCCTTGGGAGCAGCCGATATTTGTTTGCTAGTTTTAAATTGTCACCATAGTAAGTTTATTTTTGTATTGACTTGTAGAACCCTCGCACCCTATCATTAACTGTATTGTATTGTATTTATTCAGTCAAACAAGTAAGCTAACAGACTTACAAAATCCAAATCACTTATCCAAATCAATAATGAGCCGTGGAAGAAACTTTTGTTGGGCCTGAGTCTTCAGAGTGGTGATATTAATCGTATCTCTAACAAGAATGCAAACGATCTCACAGCACTATGTGTATATTGTGCATGCGCAGTGCTAAGCGACACGTATCTTCCAGACGCGTGTGGTTGGATGGACAAAGCGTGGTATAATTGCGAGAGGGTGACAACGCGTTGGTTTTAAGTTAGGGAAAGAACTTAAATCCAGTATGGTCAGCATGATCCCTGGATCGTGGGTTCCCTGATCAGCAAATATTAATATGTGGATAAAATTTGAAGATGTCGATATTTTGTGGTTGTCTGGAGAAATAAAAATATAAAGAGTCAAAATAACAATTAGCCGTCGAAAAACAAAACATTATTCATATTTATTATTTCATATAGTATGTTTATGTATAACATTGAAATTTATAAGAATGTCTAGAATTGAAAGAGTAGAATAGAATGAAAGATTGTTTATTGTATTGTTAACACAAGGAAAAGAACAATATGTTAAGAATTAATAAATAAAGAGTGCAGTTTTGTTCAGACTTTTTGTCTTTGTTCATACATTGAATTTGCATGCATCATCTCTTCCGGTTTCTGGTCTTTTTGGACAAAGCATACGCGCGTAGCGACTCAGTCCCTGCGCGCGCCCTTCTCAATTAATTATTGTAATATAACTTTATGATAAGCAGGTTATAGATAAATGTTATACTTTATCGGGAGTCTGAAAATCACATGAAATGTCGGGAGAATCCAGATGATCAATCAATCATCAACATTGAGAAATATTTAGGTGGTATAATTTATTTTCTTGGGTTGGATTTGATTTACACACCTTTTTATATCACTTCAATTCTTTGATCAAACAGTAATCTCATTTATCAGTATTTATGCAGTACGGTTAAATTTTTCTGGCAATACTAATTTACTTTTGCTCTCACTCTTCGAAGTTTGTTCTGACGAGCAAAACCATCATCATAATTATTCTCTCAGAGTCAAGAAACTTTTTTAGACAAATATCTTATTCAAGCCGTGAGAAATGTCGTTTCAACAATAATTCCCAAGTAAACACGGCCGCCGTATAAATCACAATATTCGGGAGAAAATAGGGTGCTTCGGGCTTTTCTTGTTATTTAATAAGTATTCCCTTTATTTAATTAATTAGGTATGTACAACAGAGTGAAATAGGCCAGTAAGCGCTTTACGCTCCGCGTCATAAAAACGCGAACCCTGAAAGTTATGCATAAATTGCGTGCGAACATTATTGATATTTTAATAATAGAATAAAAATATTACCTTGAAAAGGAAATGGATAAAGTAGTTAATTACCTGGTTTCTCTGTGCTAATATTGTTATTATTTATGGATAATATATTGATCGCTTGATTGAAAATTCTTTATTGCACAATAAAACATATTCTTCCGGCTTACCTTTGGTGATAATATATTGGTATAATATTACTCTATGTAGATTATTCCTTATTAATTTATGTGTATGTACTCTCTTCTTAACTTTTTAATTTCTTTAATGTGCACACAGTATTCCTCTACCTCTTTCAAATTGTCGTTTCATGACGGATCTGGTTGGCTGAAAGATATTTCTATAGAAATCAATAAAATCGGTGTCCTAGTTTGGGACCTGTCTCTTTATTATATGCACAAAATCCTGACGGGTTTTGACGTTTGCTACCTCAATTATCAAGGAATTGATAGTTACGCATGAGCCGCAATTGGACTGTATAATCAGGCGGCAGGACAAGTGATAGTGTTGTCTGGAAGTTAAGTAACAGATGAGGTACAATGTGGATGACCCATCCAGTCCAGTCCCACTTAAAGTCCGAAAGTTTGTCAGCCTAACGCTTAATAAAGAGTTGATTTATAGACGGCGGGCGTTTCCGCGAAGGACAATGCCGCTAGCCCTGCGATGCGCTCGCGTCGGGGAGACGATTCTGCTAACTTACCACGATTCCATTTTAATAGATTAATATTAATTTTAAATACTTATTCATAATTTTATTTAATGTATTTAATTAACGGTTAGTATGTAAGGCACATAATTTATTCAAAAAAATTTGTAAATTCTTTTTATAAAATGTATTCATTCGTATGCAGTGCTGTGTATGCCTATAAGAGGCGAATCCTGGCTGCACCGTAATATCGTACTCTGTAATATTATCTAGGGTAACCGTTGGTGTGCCGTTTGAAATAAATTACGCGGTAGACGGTAGGGGACGGTATAGCCTGATTGATTGATTACTAGTTTTGTAATTTGTCATTCAGCACACACAAACATTACACTAGGCACGGAAATTATAAAAACGCAAAAAGGAGAAGATAAAACAGGTGCGACTCGCGGGGCCTTGCTTGCTCACCGGGAATGGCATTAGCCCACGGGGATTAATTACCCACAGGGTCAGAACCCAGGCCCCGGGTTAGTTTTACTGCCACGCAGTTAGGCGAATAATTTATAAAATTTAAAACTGCGATACAAACGTAAGTCAATAAATAAAAAAAAATTAAAAGAAAATAACCTGATGAAGGTTCGCGGTATTCAAAGGGTTCGCGAGTCCCTGACTGCCTTGAAAGGCGAAATACTGCAAGAAGACACACTCCCTTAGGTCGCGGCTAAACGCTAAGTGAAAATTACACTCCTTTTTTACTGGCTTCGCTGTCATCCTACAAATTAATACTCCATTACGTGACCACTGTGGCAAGTGGCAAACCCTGGTCTCTGCCTACCCCTCCGGGATACAGGCGTGAGTTTATGTAATGAATGTATGTGACCATTGTTGGTGGAATCGTCACCGGGTTATGGTGCGTCCCTCTCACACCCGCCTCGATTCTTTGTCTCCGAAGAACAATGTCAGTCGAGCTTTTATGGCTTCATTCTTTGCCCTTCTCTTTCGTATGCGGTTTGGCAAGATTTCTTTTTTTTCCTCGATGGGGAAACTCATAACAGTCATATAGGTATGTCATAAATAGTTCATACAGGGTTTCCGAAACACAATCTCCGAACTGCTGATAATTTTTCCGAGTTTTCGAAGTTTTCACCATATTAAAAGTTGTTAAGAGTCCAACTCTTAAATATAGTGATGATTAAAAGTTGTTCGTAGTGATTTTTACACCCTTTATGAGTCCCACTGCAGAGCACAGGGCTTCTCTCTAGAGACAGTGTTATTTATGAGAGTGTGCACGTGAATTAGTTTTCGTTACTAAATTATTATAAATTAAAACCGTAAAGGATAATACTTGTAGTACAAGGTACATTTAAACAAATTGAAATTACCTCCAAGAGAACTAAATCAAGTTAAAGTGCAGAAAGAGCAGGGTACAGGATAAAATATCGGATGGCGTGCAAAGTCTAGACGTCAAGTGAAATAATGTAAAATAGTCTCGCCCGGTGAATCACTGAGCTATTGACCCCTGGAAGGCCATTCGTTGGCCATTCAAGTGCCTTTGTGTCAACAATCCCTTCCAAATGGTGGCGATGGCTTGCACTTGTTTGTTTTGATTTGGTGCAAGGAAACGATGTTTATTGTTAAACTATCTTGAAGAATTGTTGTAACTTCCTGGAGTGCTTAGAATTAAGTCGGAACCATGCAAATGTTGATGTCTAAATACAACAATTTTTGTGCAAATGGGGAATATGTCTTAAAAGAAGGTGGGAGTGACATTACATTTAAACCATAATGGTAGTTTATGCAACTGTTATATAAGAGAAATTAGAATACTCGTATGATAAACCCACACTCGTATTCTAATATCGTTTTATATGCAGTTGCATACACTACTTTATGTTCACTCATTTATAAATGAAAGTAAAGTAAACCAGAAAGGCAATTATTTCCCATTTTTTTAGCCAATTTTGTATACTAATAATGGCGGCAAAACAAATCCAAACTGGGCAGGTCCGCTTTCTTTTTTTTTATTTGTTCCATTTGGGATAGGCAAACGAGTCACATACAGCCATGTGCTCAGTGTGGGTGAATCAGACCAAAAATTCACAGGAAAGTTTACAGCAAGGAGAATTTTAACCGGAAGTATAGCAAGGACAATTTTACCCGCAAGTGTATCGTAAAAATAAAAAAAGTAGTTTTACGATACAGGTTGGCGGAAATTCTCATAGAAATTTTTTGCCATAATTACTTTTTAATTTATATTTGTATAATTTTTTTTTAATTTATATACACGCAATAAAAACAATAATACAGTAGTAAGAGCACATACAAAGCACAATGAAACATTATTACAAAAAAAAAACATTTACAAATGAGACACACAGCAATGCCTTATCCAGTGTGTGTACTGTGGGTGCGGCAAATGCAAAAAGGCGTTTGGTGTGTTCATTGTTCTCTGTGGCTCCGAATTAAGAATAGCGTCACTCCATTTCCTTCCGGGGATGTCGTAGAAGGCGACTAAGGAAAAAAATTACCAGGAGACGGGCAGCAGCGCTTTCCTGAGATTCCAATCGCATACTGCGATCGCCAACCCGCCTGCCAAGCGAGGCGATTGTGGGGGGGTCCAATGGCTGATGATGATGATGATGATGATTGTTCTGTCCATACTGCTTTTGGTTTACAATTTTTGTTGTAAAAGTCATATGAAACCAATTTTAAATCCACTCATCTCTAAACTCTGGCGCGATGCCAACTCCCGCCTGTCCTTTGTCCCTTATTCCACAAACCTTTTGTCTTCAGCCACGCAACCGGAATAAACAGTTTCGCTTTATCCCTAGCCTTTCTTTTTGTAGATATACAGGGTGTAGCAAAATCCTCATAAACATCTGAAAAGGGGGGTTCTACTTGTCAACACGAACACCATTTACTATGGGGAAAAGTTCGAAAAAATATTAACTACCTGTTCCAATGACAAACACGTTCCAACAAACATAAATAAACTTCTTTGATATAGTTTGCACGCGTGGTGATTAAGCCCATACTCTCTCCGTGAGAGAAGGCCTGTGCCGTACAGTGGGACGTATATAGGTTGCTTATTATGATATAGTATTTACGTTTTGTGTCACTTTTACAATCGTTATACTTCAAATGTAGGGACAAATTTTGACTAACACAAAGAATACGAGATGCTCGCTCTAGAGACCTTATTAATAAAGCATCACGGAATATTCTAGCGTACTCCTTATTCGACTAGCACAGCATATTTTCACTGGCATTAACATAGCCCGTTCGGTACCTTTGAGGACTCGCGAACGTTTCAGGAGTAAAGCTTTGTAAAATATACACGCAGAGAGGTTGTACTGGCCAGAACAAATAGTAACATAACATCCACACAACATAATCACTTGTTCTGGTCTCAAACTAGGATACTGTGTGGACTGACGATCATAGAAATGGCAGCAGCTTACCATTTTAAGAACCATTCCGATTAAATAGGCTACCAATTTAAAAAAAAAAACCCGCTTTAAAATCGGCTAAACGGCTTGGAAGATTCTACGGCACAGACACATACAGACCGACAGACAGTGACGGAAAACTTATAACACTCCTCGTTTTTCAAGGGTAGCAAGAAATAAATTTATGGATTTTTTGCATAAAACGAAAATTATGCACACGTCCAGATTAAGAATAGCGTCACTCCATTTCCTTCCGTGGATGTCGTAGAAGGCGACTAAGGAAATCAATTACCAGGAGACGGGCAGCAGCACAGAACAACAAAAGGCAGCAGCGTCCTCCTGAGATTCCAACCGCATACTGCGATCGCCAACCCGCCTGCCAAGCGTGGCGATTATGGCAAAACCCGTCATGGTTGTGAGAACCACGAAGGAGGCTTGTGTCCTGCAGTGGGCGTCACGTGGC
Organism: Yponomeuta malinellus; assembly: GCA_947308005.1. NCBI lineage: Eukaryota > Metazoa > Arthropoda > Insecta > Lepidoptera > Yponomeutidae > Yponomeuta > Yponomeuta malinellus. The sequence continues at coordinate 6,310,065 of OX371019.1, forward strand.
TGATGATGATGATGAAAATTATATCAAATTTTAACCCTGCAACCATTTGTAAACCTCTATTTAATATACCATTGTAATATACCCATTGACAAAGTTTAATTTCGGTCTGGCTCGTATTTTGTTAGAAAATTATAAACAAACTAGATTTGTATGGATTTTTCACGTTACATCGCGCTCATAATTGGGTCCTTTTACCCGACTGCGGCGTAGCCCAAACGGAGAGTAATGTGTTTGGCTCATATGTGTGTCTGAACGTTATGTTGGATTCTATGTTCCCTTGACTGCCTCGTTGGTCGAGCTGTTAAGGCGCTTAGCTACCAAAACAGAGGTCGTGGGTTCAATGTCCATTGGGGGCCGCCGCACATTTGTACAAATGGCCTCAGTCTGGGTGTATTTTCATGGTTGTGATGCCCTTGCCTGGTTACCATAGCACAGGGTATCCTAGTTTGGGACCAGGTCGTGATTGTATTGTGCGGAAATTATTATTATTATTATTATATATAACTCGTGAAATAAAAAGAAAATTAAATACGTAATATGTATTTAATAGGGATATCTGTGTTATTTCTTTTTTTGTCGTTTGCTAAACGGACCCTTTTACTAAGACCACTGTCCGTTTGTCTGTCTGTATGTCTGTTTGTCACCAGGCTGTATCTCATGACCCGTAATAGGTAGGCAGTTGAAATTTTCACAGATGATGTATTTCTGTAGCTGCTATAACAACAAATACAGAATAAAATAAATATTTAAGGGGGCTCCCATACAACAAACGTGTTTTTTTGCAGTTTTTTGCTCGACATTAATAACGGCAACAGGCAGACGCTTGAAATATTCAAATGTTGTATAGATAATGGTAAGGAACCCTTCGTGCGCAAGTCCGTCTCGCACTTGGCCGGTTTTTTATAGGCTGGGCTTTTGGTGCGCGGCATCTTAGTTCTCGACAGATCAGTCTGGTCAATTTCGCTATGCAGCCGGGATTAGAATCTCGCATTTCGTATTCCCTCCTGTTATTTTAGTCTCATTCTAGTTTGTGACGTCATCCGAAACGTGGCTGAAACTTACACAAACGCTTTTGTTGGCGTAGTACTTTATTTAACTTACCTGTGTGTAATTCTGTTTGAGTAATGAGCTTGTTACTCGTACCTGTGTTGTTGGGTCCACGGTACTACACAGGTTCAGTGATGCGAAATTTCAAAGCCGTGGCGAGGTATATAACTCTTTTTATGTAATAAAGCCTGCCTCGTTGGTTAACGGTATCACGTCTGATTACCATGTTGGAGGTCGTGGGTTCTTTTCCCACTGGGGGCCGTCGTACATTTGTACACGTGGCCTAAGTCTGGGTGTATTTCCACGTTTGTGATGTCCTTGACTGGTTACCACAACAGTGTGCTTTGTTGGAAGCTATTATTATTATTATTAATTATTTACCATGTTACCTAATTTCATTCCTTTTTGTTACAATGGGGGTAACTCAAGGGTGGTCTCATATAAGTTTGGCCAATATCTGATGATGAGATCCACGAGAAACTCGTTGAACTCTCCTTTTTAGTGCAATTGTATGTGTGTATATGTTATTTATTGCGAACAGTAAATTCGAAAGATCATTACATAAAATTTGTTCCAAAGGCGAACTTATCTCTAACAGAAATGTCTTCCAGCCAACCTTAGCATAGGGTGTTCAAATTAAGATAGATGGGAAGAACAGAGAAATATTTATAACTACGTATTTATTACTTTCAGCAATAAAGCCGCCAATTGCACCGTATTGTAATATTGTTCAAGTCTTAAATGTAATTCCTGGTGTACATACAATAGAAAATGTTCCATCCATCTATTTAAATAACTAGTAATACGATCATAAAAAGTCAGCAAAAACTCCGTAAAAGTCAGTTTTCTCAGAGAGAAGACCTGTGCCCTGCCGTGTCAGGTACATTGGCTGCGAATGTAGAGCTCTGTATCTATCTTCAGTAATAAATAATAAATATAAATAAAAAATAAAAACCGACTTCGAAACACTACAGCACTAAAAAGTTAGAAATAATTTAAATAATTAGACGTATTTATACATGTAGGTATTGTAGAAGTATAATTTGGAGCCGGTGCCCAAAATATGTGTGCTGGTCTTGAAACTGGGCACATTGTGAAGTTATAGTAGCAATACTATACCATACGCTAACGGTGAACGAAAACATCGTGAGGAAACCTGAGTGTCTGAGCTATTCACATACCTCAGCGCTTGAAATCGCCAATCCGCGGTGGGCACGCGTGGTGATTAAGCCCATACCCTCTCCTTGAGAGAAGGCCTGTGCCCTACAGTGGGACGCATATAGGCTGATTATAACTGTTCGAATAAAAAAAGAATTGTCGAAATCGGTTAAGATTTGACGGAGTTATGGAGGAACATAGCCAAAAAAAAAAAAAAATATATATATATATATATATACGCGTCGAATTGATAACCTCCTCCTTTTTTGAAGTCGGCTAAAAATAACTTCCACACAATACAATCACTTGACCTGGTCCCAAACTAGGATATCCTGTGCTATGGTAACCAGGCAAGGACATCACAAACACGGAAATACACCCAGACTGAGGCCATTTGTGCAAATGTACGGCGGCTCCCAGTGGGAATCGAACCCACGACCTCTGTCTTGGTAGTAAGCGACTTAACGGCTAGTCCAACGAGACAGTCTTGAGCTAAGTTCCCCTTTTGTTGAGTTAGGTAGGCAATTCCTTCCCTAAACTGTTCTACACTATGCAAATTGTTCTCCGATGTAATCAAATAGGCTTGCGAACTGGCGCCTAGAGTCTTAACACTAAATCCAATGTCTTTAAATTACAGGTAATACTGTTGGGAGGTGGGATAAACTTGCTTAGAATAATTTAAGCAAGATATTACCGCCGGTTTCTGAATTGAGAAATTTACTAAGTAAATACGTCAGTATCTGTAGGTCTCGTTCTTTTGCTAAGAAATCCGAAGAGTTGCCCCCTGTTATCGTATAAGAACAATGTGTTAATCTACTGTGAACAGCTGCCAGGTGGCCAAAGTGCATATAAAAATAACTGTCCGCTGATGACACTGGATTAAGAGATTGTTGAAAGTGCCTCACCGAGGGTTAATGTGGAGTTTCTTTGTTAGTTTCTTCTCCACATAATCCATTAATTGTGAAACTAACAACTTTGACGTTCATTAAGTAAACATTCTGTTTTTACAATGAATAAAAAATATTTGAATTTGAATTTAGCGTTCTCGATTACAAAACCGACAATATCCAAGACCCGATTATCATTAGAAAAATGAGCTGGTAAAATTTGATGTAATGTTATCTACTTGTTACGTGAATATTTAGGTAAAAATAACAGCATATAAACTTACTAACATTTAGCAGGGAATATGGTTACATACAATAAAGAATATTCTACTCAAAAGTCAAAATTTTTGTTGCAAGACGGAAACTGAATGTCGAAATCCAGACACAAAAACTATGCTTTCGGAAAGCCTACTTTCTATAAATTCAATTGAATGTAAAATTTATTCAATGTCGTTTTCACCTATTCATATACAATATACATTAATTCTTCTGTAACTCCTTTTCAGCCACAGCCGTCCGACTGTGGAATGAATTGCCATTAGCAATAAGACAGTCCCCTTCACCAGCGGTTTTTAAAAGCAGAGTGAAAGAATATTACCTATCTATAGAATAGATAATGTATCCAATATTACGTAGGTATATTATATTATTTCCTCTCCCTATATATAATTTTATTATTAGTATGTATGTATGTCTATTTGTTTAAATCTTTACGTATGGTTTAAGTAAGTTTATATACTTTTCAACTCATATTTCTTAATTGCACCGACTACCCGTTTCTAACTTCTTTCTTGTCTCCGTCTATGGTTGCCAGGAAGAAATTGCTTGTAGTAATAAGGCCGCCAATTGTACTGCGATTTATTGAATTTCTGTTAATGTAATCTTTGTGTACAATAAAGAATATTCTGTCTATCTATCTATCTATTAATTCATACATACTCGTGCATACACACACACACCTATATTCCGGAGTGGTAGGCAGAACCTTGGTCGGTTTGCCACTGGCTACGATCCTGGCACACCTCGGCCGCCTAAGGCCGTCCGTTGCCAAGTAATAACTTTTCCATTAGTTTGTCATCATAGTTCCCATTCCCGGACAGTGGAAATGTATCAGAATCTCATCCATCAAGCGTGATTTCGTGGCTACACACTGTTCGTTCCATACAAGCCCCTATTTCTCACGCTATAAATGTTAATGTTCCGTGCACGTCCCGGACTCTACAATCAGACGAACAATAGCAACTACAGGTATATTTGAATAGTTACAGTTATTTCCCTAAACAATACTCTTTCCATGTATAATGTGGCGCATTTTTATACCTACCCGTGTGATAGTAGACTGATCAAATAAAATATAGTGCTGGGGACTGACTAAGCGAACATGTCAGAACAAACATGATGTAAACGATATTTAACTTGTCGAAAACAATCGGAGGAAACTCAGCAATCGATTCTCGTTTGTCGGAAAATAAAAGAGCGAGTTAAACTGCATTTGAGTTTTCTTTTAAGGAATCGTGTTTTTGTAAAAAAGTCTAACAGTCATATTTATGAAAAAACACGATTCCTTTTTTAGAGCTCCGTAACCCAAGGGTGCCAAACGGGACAATATTACTAAGACTTCACTATCGGTCTGTCTGTCTGTCCGTCCGTCCGTCCGTCCGTCCGTCCGTCCGTCCATCCGTCCCTCCGTCTGTCTTGCTGTCTGTCACCAAGCTGTATCTTATGAACCGTGATAGCTAGGCAGTTGAAATTTTCACAGAATTTATATTTCTGTTGCCGCTTTAACAACAAATACCAAAAACAGAATAAAATAGATATTTATGGGGGGCTCCCATATAACAAACGTGATTTTTTGCCGTTTTTTCTCGATCTTTGTGTCCACCGCTTTGTTGTTGTAAATTCCTAAAAAAGAATTTACGAAGTCTTGCGAGATTTTTTTTTTTAAGTTTAATTAATGAAACTTAAACCACGATGCAAAATACCTCCAAAGACGAAGAAAAGTAGGTACAATTGCAATTTTAGCCGCCATAAGCGCCTCATCTGGCAACACTGACAGAAATAGCTTTTTGTGTTCAACATTCATGTGGTGTACAGGGCACACCACAGATAAAGACACTGCTTAAAGTAGGTTTAAGGAAAATTTTACGAGACTTTACTTGCGTAGGGCTTAAAGCTTAACTAATGTGAAGATTTGACTTTATGAATCATAATTGAGTTACGATCTGTCTTAAGACCGACATAAGCCTCACTAAGGGCTGTTTTAGTCAAGTCGTTTTTTTTATAAATAAGACCGAAAGTCATCACCACAGGATATTTAAACTAGATTTGAGGAGCGTGTTAGAGGAATCGTGTTTTTATGAATAACAGCGTTAATCTTCACCGCTATAACTATTTTCGGCCGTGTCGAGAGCCTGAATGATTCTATTAATGTAACTAGGCTCCATAGCTACTAAGCCATTGGCAAACTCTTTCCCTTTCTGATCTTTTATATGCTGAGGTGGACTGGCATCCCAGAAATTTTTTTCGCACCACAACTGTTGCATTGAGACTGTATAGTCGGGCAATAGTTCGATTATAATAAATAATATTCGTTTCTTGGACCCCACGTCCAAGGCTCTATCCGATTCGCCAACCATCGTTCGCACTCGCTCGCCTGGTGTGTTGGCACCTGACAGTTTCCACATCTCCACGCCGCCGATGTCATGCATGCATAGCAGTTTATTGCTCAGCAGCTCGGAATACCGGGAATATGTCGAATGGTTGCCTGCCTCGTGCGTGCTGCACTCTGCGGATGACGACATGTGACGACAAAATACAACGATGTCGTACGTCTAAGGCCGTGGTGTAGACTTTGTTGAACGTTTTGTAAGCTAGCTGGGCAATGGTTCTTATAATATTAGTTTGTTGAACCCCGCGTCCAAGCCTCTATCTTATTCGCACCACAACTGTTGCATTGAGACTGTATAGTCGGGCAATGGTTCGATTATAATAAATAATATTCGTTTCTTGGACCCCACGTCCAAGGCTCTATCCGATTCGCCAACCATCGTTCGCACTCGCTCGCTTGGTGTGTTGGCACCTGACAGTTTCGATAGCTCGGAATACCGGGAATATGTCGAATGGTTGCCTGCCTCGTGCATGCTGCACTCTGCGGATGACGGCCAACGGACGGTTTCTATTGGATAATAACGTGTGACGACAAACTACAACGACATCGTCCGACTAAGGCCGTGGTGTAAACGTTTTATAAACGTTGTGTAACTGTTCCAACGATGTGGTGCAGTTAAAGTTATCGTCCTATGTGAAACCGTCCGATGCCGACCGACTTAAAGCTACTTGCTAGCAAGGGGGTTATATTTTTCACGTAATAATTTTCAGATTTTACACAAATGTACAAACTTTTGTGCCTCCTATGACTAATTATACCTGAGCGCTTGAAATTGCCAGTCTGCGGTGGGCACGCGTGGTAATTAAGCCCATATTCTCTCCCTCTGAGAGAAAAAAAAAATAAAATAAATAATTGTTTATTCTGTAAAAGGTGCATACATTTCTAAATAGTCTCATTTCCGCCAAACTAAATAATAGTTTGTTGGCAGATTTACTCTCAATTCAAAAGCCTGTGCCCTGCAGTGGGACGTGTAGGCTACATAAAAAAAAACATAAAAAAACTGGACAAGTGCGAGGCGGACTCGCCCACTGAGGGTTCCGTAGAAATTTTGTTGATACTTACATATTATAAATAGTTCAGGAATCGAGCCTCGCAGTTTGGAGGTTTTCCCGAACTTCAGACTATTTTTTATGATTTAATGTAATGTATATTTTCAGATTTCCCTGTACTTGTAGTTTAAGACAATATTACTTGCCAAATTTCATAGTTCTAGGTCAACGGAAAGTAACCTATAAATTTTGATTTCCATGAGTGTCGAAATGTACGCTTTTTGCGGCGTAAATGGCCGTTTAGTGTAGTGTAACCGTTTAGTGTAGTGTAGTGTAACTTTAAGTTGAAAACTCTGTTAATTAAGCAAACCTGTTTTGAAAAGAATAAATGTGGAGTTTCTTTGTTAGCTTCTTCTCCGCATAATCAATTAATTGTGAAACTAACAGCTTTGACGTTCATTAAGTAAACATTTTGTTTTTATAGTGAATAAAAATTTTTTGACTTTGACTTGTTTATATTTTTTTACGTTAACTGAGAAGTTTGATTTTTTTTCAGCTTCAACTTGAGTATATTTTTTTAATTTCAACTCGATACCTCCACGCGTTCCCCAGATAAAGGGTCTTGACAGACAAACAGACGGGCGGACGGACTACAAAGTGATCCAATAAGGGTTCCGTTTTTTCCTTTTCTTTTCCAAGTGATCTATCACTTGAGAGCGTTTATTACTAATCAATACTCGGAAAAATATGAGAGGACTGAAAAAGCTGGACTGAAAACATGTACCTAAAGTCCGATGTAATTGGAGACATCAGCGTTGTCCAAGGTGCTGCTCGCTGCTGCCGGTTAGTAGTTTGACAAAGTTTTTGGGGTGTAGGTAAGATTGGCGATTTAAGGAATCTTTAGTGAGAACAAATTACACATTATTTCTCGCCTAAGCCCCATAAACAGTCGCAGTAATAACAATAAAATAACCGATACGAAGACGAATCTTCGTCTCATCGCGATTGATTGCACGCGAAAAGCTCTTCCGAGGCACTCGCCCCAAAATTACGTCATCCATTTGCAACCCCTAATGACGTCATCTGTTACTATCCCCCTGCGCTCGGAGTCTCTTTGTAGCGACTGTATTTTCGTAGCGGCACTCTTCTTGGGTGTGGGCTGATTTTTTTATTTAAAAAAACTGGCCAAGTGCGATTCGGACTCGCGCACGAAGGGTTTCGTACCATTATCTATACAATATTAGACACACCGATCGGGTAAAAACGGCGTAAAGATTACGTTTGTTGTATGGGAGCCCCCCCTTAAATATTTATTTTATTTTAATTTAATTGTTTATTTTTGAAGCGAATATAGAACTAAATATTCTGCCTGAAATAGCGTCTACCTGTTGCAGTTATTAATATCGAGCAAAAAACGGCAAATAACTTACGTTTGTTGTATAGGAGCCCCCCTTAAATATTTATTTTAATCTGTTTTTAGTATTTGTTGTTATAGCAGCAACAGAAATACATCATCTTTGAAAATTTCGACTGCCTAGCTATCACGGTTCATGAAATCCAGCCTGGTGACAGATAGACAGATGGACGGACGGAGTCTTAGTAATAGGGTCCCGTTTGGCACCCTTTGGGTACGGAACCCTAAAAAATAAATAATAACTTTCACACAACACAATCACTTGTCTTGGTCCCAAACAAGGATACCCTGTGCTATGGTAACCAGGCAAGGACATCACATATATGGAAATACACCTAGACTGAGGCCACGTTTACAAATGTACGGCGCCCCTCAGTGGAAATCGAACTCACGACCTCCGGCATTAGACGTCATACCTAGACCAACGAGGCAATGAAAATGTCAAAATTTATTTTCATTTGTTGGGAGCTCTCGATATTTCTGCACGCTTGCGTCGCGTTGGTGGTTGATGGTGGCGGTGACTCCATATTTACGGAGATATATTTTTTGTATTTGACAATGCAGCATTTCCCAAGCTCATCGGTCACAGTCCAATTCCGTCACCGCCATATTTCTGGCCTTATTTTTTCTTAATATCTATTATTTAGGTCCGCAAATAGCGAATCAATCGGGGGGACGCCAATAATTATTTATTATTTATAACCGACTATTTCATTTATTTGAAGGGGGCACCTCGTCCCATTTAAATTTTGGTCAGTATTTAGAAAGAAAGAAAGACATTTATTATAACAACAAGACACATCACACAAAACAAACAAACAAACAATTACTGACATAACATGAAAGTATTTGTTGACGGCGTGCATGAGAAAATCCTAAAACTCTTCAATTTGCAAGGCATCTTCACGGCTTTATGGACGCAACTGTACCCGCGTTAAAGAAGATAAGAACTCATGAAGTTGATTGTACTGAGGAGCGCTGGTGAATCAATAACTGAGTTCACAATTTTATGCAGAAAAATCATATTAATTAAAGGAAATCTTCGTCTGCTCATTCGACGCTACAGACTACTCTAGGATTTTTATGCCATTAGTCATGTGAACTCCGGGCTGTCGGACGGAATAGAATGCGTCGCGACGCCTAAGTTCCTATATTATGTCTAGACTTAAACAGACTAGTCAGTCAGGGCCTCGTTTCATAGAACTACAATTCTTAGTTTGCTGTGACAATTCGATGTACCTACTTTCATAGCCGATTAACCTAGATTTACAAGACTCGGCAGTGCCGTCGTGCACCAATTAATGAATGTTAATGAAGGGAGAGAGATTTGTCGGGATCGTGGCGAGTGCCAAGCCTGGTCTCCGTCTACCCCTGCGGGATATAGGCGTGAGTATATTGCATGTAGAAATAGCTTTTCCCTATTACAGCAATAAAGCTCCGCCTATGCGACGACAAAGTTAATGCCAAGAAAGCTGTAGCGTGTAACCTCGACCTTGTGTCGGTTATAGAGATACCCTCAAGTCTAGACACAGTCTGAGCCTAGCGTTTTGTATCCGGTGAAAACTTATTGGATTTTCAGCCAAATCAGGCGAATACATCAAACTTGTGTGGTTATTGAAGAGCGGTGGTAGCCTAGTGGGTAGACCGTCAGACTCGGAAGCGAGAGACCCAGGTTCGATTCCCAGTGCGGACATGTATCACTTTATTTTCTAAGTTATGTACATTTGTGAAGTTATAGTAGCAATACCACTCGGAAAACATCGTGACGAAACCTGAGTGTCTGAGCTATTCATATACCTCAGCGCTTCCGCTGTGGATACGCGTGGTGTTTAAGCCCACCCCCACCCCTGAGAGAAGGCCTGTGCCCTACAGTGCGACGTATAATAGGCTGCTTATGTATGTGTCGATATTTCGCTCGGTAGAAAATTTGCTGTACATAGATAGAGAACACTTTATTTAAACACTAACACTTTAGCACAACCAGAAAACAAAAAAGATAAATTATAATGTCTTAAATCTAAGTAATGTTATAAAAGTGACAGTCTTATCGCTTAGAGCGATCTCTTCCAGACAAGCTCCGGAATGGAGTAGATTGCAGGAACACTATAGTCGGTAGGTGGAAGAAAATCTTGTGTACTTCGCTTTTTCTTTGTCTTTCATTGCCTTTTGCCAAAGGTGCCTTACGTTCGATGACAATGATAATTATACAATGCGAGGGCTCTTCTGAGCTGCCTAACAAAGATCATTGACATTATAATGCAGCCTATGAACGTCCCACTGTAGGGCAAAGGCCTTGCCTCAAAGTGAGTGCCCACCGCGTATTGGCAATTTCAAGCTCTGAGGTATGTGAACACATCCTCAGGCACTCTCCTTTTCTTACGATATTTTCTTTCACGGCAAGCAAATACACAAAATTAATGTACGCACGAGTAGCTTAGTAGTCGTTGGTGTATGCCGGGGCTCGAACCCACGACCTTGAATGTGAGCCAAGTGTTTTACCGGCCGAGCACCACCGCCTATTGACATTCGATAACACTTAATAATTTTGTAGAAATATTTGCAACAAAGATTTTGATATATTTAAGCCATAATAGAATATTCAGTGTTACTTCATTGAGAAAAAAGAATAAATATGGAGTTTCGTTGTTAGCTTATTCTCCACATAATTATTAATTGCAACTGCTTTGACGTTCATTAGGGCCTGTGCACACCACGTTTTTTAAACGCGCCATCGACGCGCTTATGTAGCGATACAGACGCGATGCTAAGCATTTTGTTTTTATTTATGAGGAAGCGAAAGTGATCTGTCAGGATCGTGGCGAGTGGCAGTCCCTGGTCTCTGCCTACCCCTCTGAGATACAGGCGTGAGTTTATGTATGTGTATGTATGTAAGAATAAAATTGTCGAGTTTGAGATTGAGACAGAGGGCATCATATCAGTCGTCGAGCACGCGTAGCGAGTGCGTCCTAGATTAACTGGTTGGATGGTATCACGATATTATGTTCTTTGCAATGTATGAAGCGATCATTGTCTTATTAATCACAGATTTATTGTTCGGGCGAGGCCTTAGAAATCGTAAGGTCGTCTTTTGACCGTGGCTTGATTGCTTTATTACTTAAAAATTTACACAGATTCAACAGGGTCGCTCGGCTCTCGATTAAATATTTCAAAAATACTCTCTGACTCTCACATACTCTTTCTGAGAGGAGGCCTGTCCCCTATAATGGGCCGTATTTAGGCTGCATTGCAATGATTATGTTGTTTTTGATGTTTATCATCATCAACATCACGAGTTACCAACTAAACATAAACAGAATTTGCAGTGTTGTTAAGAGTGGGGATGATGTGTTACTTCCCGTAAAGTTTTTTTCATTTATTTATGGTTCACAAAACTGTTACACCTAAAAATTACATAAAAGTTCATTAAATAGTAGAGCTAGCAGCAATTTCAGCGCAGGAACTCTAAAAACTAAGTAACAAATTTTATTATACGCTAAGTCCGACTTCCCACCATTTTCCCAAGTGTGGCCGATGTAGCATAAAACCAAATTTCTTCGTATAAAATTCAACCAAAAATGGCTACCCAAGTGTCACTCAGGAAGTGGCGGAAGTCAGGATAATATTGTAGTATTAAGCTGAACCAAAATTATTTAATAAGATGTTTGGTGGCCGATGGCCCAAAAAATATTTTGGCAAGGGAACATTTTACAGAGGCTAGAACCAGAAAAAAAATAAAAAAACAAGTTAATCTTATACTGAGCGGCGTAGTTTCTTAAATATATTTATATTCCAGAGACACCCTATATAATACCGTCTTCACATTCGCTGACCTCCGTTTTATTGCATTATAACCATTATTGTAGCTCTATTATCGAGACATCAATTTGCTTAAAAGCTTCTCCTTATACTTACTTCGACTTTGACTAATTACCTCGCTGTTACTTTGCGCTAATGATCAGTACAACAGGCGTTCGCGTAATGCCAATAATGACGAAGGTTATGTCAAGGTTTCGTAATAAATACTAATAACACATTTGGTGTAAATGCTAATTTTATTTTACATAAGCAGCACGGGCATTCTCTCAGGGAGAGAGTATGGGCTTAATCGCCACGCGTGCACTGCACACCGCGGATTGGCGATTTTAAGCGCTGAGGTATGTGAATAGCTCAGACACTCAGGTTTCCTCACGATGTTTTCCTTCACAGTTAGCGTGTGGCATTGCTACTATAACTTCATAAATTTTATTTTATTTTATAAAGAAGAATATCCGATAATAACCACAGAGGCACAAGTTTTTTTTACAAGTTTTAGTCAGTCTTGGTCTAGGCTGCAAGCTGCAACCCAAAAGCAGTATAAGCATCATGATAAATATACGTAAAATATGTGAATTAAACAGTTTAAACGCGATTAATCGAAATTTTTTATCTAAGTTGTAAGTTCAAACTAAACAGCCTACAATTTTCTTAACATACTTTTAGTGTTAGTTTCTGTCAACAAGCCAGAAACCGGGGGTTAGCAACTTATTACAGAAGTAGTTAACATTCATCTAACTTTAGAACTATCCCATAGCCTATTTAAACATTAGTACCTGATAGTCTTGAATAGAACTCGACGTCTGAGTTTTGTTTTCGTAATACCGAATAAAATTAGTGCACTCATTAGTAGCTAAAACAGATTCGATAAGATTTCACCAACGACCTCTCTGTTTATGACCCAGCAGCTTGCAGCCAGATCGGCATGATATAGCAATGATTCAGGTCAAACTAAACTGGTCTTCCAATATGCGACGCAGCCGAACCATTGCATCTTGAACCACCTGGAATTGATCCAACACCAGAAGTGTGTTTCAGGATTTCAGCGTAGTTTTTCAGTCTGCAAACAGATGGCGCCAAGCGATGTTTTTCAGGAATGATGAAACGAACACAGACTGGTTTCGTCACGGAGAAGGTTTTGTTGTGTGGGTTGTGTTTTTTAATACGTCGTGCTCATCAGCTTCACCTAAATGATAAACTATATAATAAAATTTAAAACGTTACAAGTTAAACTAGGCGTTCATTTCAAAATCTAGATCAATTTGCCCAAGCCCATACTCTCTCTCTCTGATAGTAGGCCAGTGCCCCGCAGTGTGACGTTTATAGGCTACTTAAAAATAATCAGAACTTTTTCGCCCCAAAGTTCTCCAAGCTATGTGCCCCGCCCACTGCCACTTCAACTCAGCAATTCTTCGAGCTATATCAGTAACTCGGGTTCTTCTGCGGATCTCCTCATTCCTGATTCCATCACGCAGTGAAATTCCTAGTTTAGATTAGATTAGTACTTAATTTTTCTTTTATTTTTTTTCAAATTAGTTATACGAATACTCTGTGTAGCAGTATGTCATGTACCTACTTTCTGTCAAAATAATAAATGATTTTAATTAAATACCACTTAAAAGTTTCTTGTTTTAATTATTTATAAAGACTACATGTACGGCTAACCAAGGATAGGAAATGAACACTTTAAACTCGATTAGCAGTCGTGAACAGTCTAAATGCTGGCGAGTAATTTTATTAGGAAGACGATAGTTAAGTGGCATTTGCGTAGTTAAGCTTAGCAAGCATGGGAAGTTGATAATTTGTACGGGAAAGTCCTTTCATACTTTATGGAGGTTTTTTTACTTGTTAATAGAAACATTACTGCTGGGCAGACCTTGAAGGAGCAGGAAATAGTGACGGCCCGATGCTATTAAAATTGACCATAGTGGTATGTGAGAAATTAAATTACCAATCATGTTGGGGCTTGAATGCCCTCTCCACCTCAACACCTCAGACACAAGGGTTTCCTCACGATGTTTTCCTATGAAATCCTTGTAAGTGAAATGAAATATAATAATATTACGCGTGGTAAACGCGTTACCAACAAAAGTGTGTTATTTTAGTTTTTTTTTTTGTTTTTTACTAATTTATTTTTTATGTAATCTTCAAAATTGTCTTACATAGTATTCAGACTGACATAGTAAACAGACTGCCCCTTAACAAAGAATACGCCACCATTATCTGGTGTTCACGGAAACAATTATTTCTCCCCAAAAGGGAATAAGTAAATAGGCCAACGAATCGGGCCAGCGGAATGACAACAACGATAATTTATGAGAATCGTACCAGCTGGCTTCACTGCCTAAAGTCTCTTTATTAAAGAGACTGACGGCCTTATGTCATCACTAGTTAAGCCTTATTTTGTTTTAAGTTTTTTTTCTGATGAGGCAATAAATACTTTTTTATCTTATCTTATCTTATCCTTATTTATAAAAACACGATTTCCACGACCAATCCAAAACTCTCTGTATCTAATTTGCGGCTACATCTTTTCCTTGTAAAATCTCCACGACAGACTACTTTAATCGGCGTTTTTGACGTATTTTAAGGAATCCAGTTTTTATAAGTAACACCGTATGTTCGTATGTAGGTATTTAACTTCATTGACTTGTGATCAATATCTGCTGTTCACTAACAGCAATTTGCCGAAAATGACATGTGGTTTTCGTCGATGGCAATCAATGTATGTACCTAAAAAAACCCTGAAATGTTTATTTAATAATTGTAAAATTTACATACATTATTTGTTTTGTCTCTTGTGTATTTAGTTTTCTTTCTTTAGTTGTGCATATTAATAACCTAAATTAATATTTGACTGTTTAACCATTCATACGCTCTCCTCTCCTTTCCTAATTTTAATGTATAACAGCATAGCAAATTAATTAATAAAATATTCAAATTAATAGTTCCTAGAGTACAATAGTTACATCAAATCAAATCAAATCAAATCAATTTATTTGCTCAAACATGTGTCAGTCATAATACATATCATGCATTTATGGGTGTAAAATAACATAGGTTGGGCCAACATGATTTACCGACATTACCGGTGTGCAAATGGTTGTGTGTGGCACATTGTCGTTAAAATTAGACTAAATTAAATATAATTAAATTAATGTCATAAAGATAATTAAATTCATGTCACAAAGGAAATAGTATTAATAAAAATATTGAAATGTCATTATGATTCAATAATAGCAAATTAGTTAAGTTTATCATTCAAGAATTCATTTACATTGTAGTAGCATTTTTCAATTAATAGTTTCTTAAATTTGGTTTTGAACATAACTGACTCAAGTTTTCTGTAGCTTGCTGGAATTTTATTGTATATTAAGGATGCCATACCAAGAATGCTTTTTCTCAGAAATGTTGTTTGTCCAGGATGTATCTGTATTCTGTCTGGATCTCGTCGATTTCTAGCTGCAGCATCAGCGGGTCGTTTAAAGTATTGAGGATTGCTTTTTACAAATGTAGTCATGGTACAAGTGTGTATATTGGTGATTGCCGCTGAGGTCTTAAGAAAGCCGAGGACTGTAATCATACACGTGTATCATGCGACGTTTTTCAACACACTTGTGAAGAAAATAATACTAAAATATAAATTTCTTCATAACTAGTACTTGTAGACATTTTAATTTATCAATAACTATAATTTCAACAGTGAAAACGAGTAGTGAAAAATTTTTCGCAATGGCGGGAAAAAAATATCTGTTTTACTATGCGCGCGCATCTAACAATGGCGATCGGCCATAGACTAAAAGAATGAGGTATCTTTTTTTCTTGGCATTTCGCGAATAGCGTTTTAGCCACGTACAAAATGGAGAATTCAAAGCTTTCTTTACTACAGAGAAAACAAAAGTTATATTTAAGTAAGTGAAAGATTTATTTATTAAAAACGTACGAATGAGCAGGCAATAGGTACATTAGTTTATTTGTACTATGATCATGATCTTCTTTGTATCGAAACTTTTTTAAGAACAAAGCAACTCAACCAATAAAATAAAAAAATCTCACTTGTGAATAATAGCAATGAAAGAGTCACAGTTTGATTACAGGTGTCATTATGTGCCTAATTGCGGTGAAATTTGAGCCATTTTATGAGCAAGTATGTTGAAAAAAATATTAAAACACACTTAAATGTAATTATTAACAAGTTAGAGGTATAAACAAATGACTCTGACTTGTCCACTGTCACTGGCGTAGACGTATTTGGTGCATTGGCGATGAAACGGGATATGGCTTAGAATTCTTTGGGCTCTAGGTTGGGTTTAGTCAAATTAACAAGCAATTTTAATAAATTGGTCTTTTTTCGGCAACGTGTCCAATGTAAACTTATTCCGACTTCGTGGATTTACTTAAGCAGCCTATATACGTCCCACTGTAGGGCACAGGCCTTCTCTCAGGGAGAGAGTATGGGCTTAAACACCACGCGTGCCTACCGCGGATTGGCGATTTCAAGCGCTGAGGTATGTGAATAGCTCAGACAATCAGGTTTCCTCATGATGTTTTCCTTCACGGTTAGCGAGTGGTATTGCTACTATAACTTCACAGATGTACATAACTTAGAAAACAAAGTCATAGGTCCATGCCCACACTGGGAATCGAACCTGGGTCTCTCGCTTCCGAGTCTGTTCCCTAAGTTCCATGGATTAATTACTCAAGTATTTAATTTCTTTTATATCCATGCATAGGAAAAAAAAGTTATCTGCCAGGTTATTATACCGATTCCATTTGACAGCATACCTACTCAGCCATGTCCGAGCCGCGTGTCCCAAGCACTGACCGGTACAGCCTTGGGGAAAAACAAAATGCCGGACACAATAAATTAGGGTGACAACCCTGGCAGGGGTCGCTGACCTGGGTGCACCGTTGTAATGAAGCCTCTGTTTTGATGACCTGATTCCGTTTGGGGAGGTATTGGTTTTCGTTGATGATTAATAAACCAGTATATGGATTGTCCACGGCCAATTGTTCACGGCCAATTTGGCCGTGGACAATCGAACAAATACCGGGATTATTTAATTGCTACTGTTTAATTTTGATACCGGTGTATATTTATCATTGCATCCTGGATCAAAATTGTGTATAAATCGTAAAAAAATAACTTATACCTCGATGGTTGTTACCTGTAACCTTGTGAATAAATAAACTAAATTTGTGCATTTGTTGTAGCAGTAGCGCAGTATTTGAAGGAAAGCGTCGTGAGGATATCTTATTGTCTGAGGTATGTGAACACAGCTCTTCAGATCGCCAATCCGCGCTGGGCACACATGGTGATTATGTCCAAGCTCTCTCTCTGAGAGAAGACCTATGGTCTGCAATGTAACTGATCCGGATTTAATTACCTACTCGATTTTTTGTCGGAATAATCCGCGTCTTAGTTCGAAGTGTAATGCATGCTTAGCCTTTGTAATGAATAAAATAGAGAGTATTTTAAAATCTCTCATTCCGTCTCTCTAATATCATAAATGTAAAAGTTTCTATGTTTCGATGTTTGTCACGCAATAAACGGCCGAAACGATTTGGATGAAATTTGTCTGGATTAAGATAATTTTTATCCCAAACCTACGGAAGCGAAGTCGCAGGTTTCTAAGCGGTGGTAGCCTAGTGGGTAGAACATTAGACTCGAAAGCAAGAGACCCAGGTTCGATTCCCAGGGCATGTATCTATGACTTTGTTTTCTAATTTATGTACATTTGTGAAGTTATAGTAGCAATACCACTCGCTTACTGTGAAGGAAAACATCGTGAGGAAACCTGAGTGTCTGAGCTATTCACATACCTCAGCGCTTGAAATCGCCAATCCGCGGTGGGCACGCGTGGTGATTAAGCCCATACTCTCTCTCTGAGAGAAGGCCTGTGCCCTACAGTGGGACGTATGTAGGCTGCTTGTGATGATGTTTTCTATCTTACTAACTAGCAGAAAATGTTGGTGTGTCAGTTTCAGCAATTGGGTAACTGGCTGTTAAAAGTTGCAGCTTTTTGCAACTCCGATGTTAGTTTTGGTTAGGTTTGCATGACAAAGTTAATTTAGTTTCCAAATCTGAATGCGCTTTTCCGGGTTGTTGTACAGTCGAAAATCTGAATGCGCTTTTCCGGGTTGTTGTACAGTCGAAAATCTGAATGCGCTTTTCCGGGTTGTTGTACAGTCGAAAATCTGAATGCGCTTTTCCGGGTTGTTGTACAGTCGAAAATCTGAATGCGCTTTTCCGGGTTGTTGTACAGTCGAAAATCTGAATGCGCTTTTCCGGGTTGTTGTACAGTCGAAAATCTGAATGCTCTTTTCCGGGTTGTTGTACAGTCGAAAATCTGAATGCGCTTTTCCGGGTTGTTGTACAGTCGACAACACAACACATCGACCTTTACTTTCTCGTTGGTCTACCCTAGAAGTATCACGTCTGATTACCATGCCGGAGGTCGTGGGTTCGAGTCCCACTGGGGGCCGCCGCAAATTTTAAAAACTGGCCAAGTATGAGTCGGACTCGCGCACGAAGGGTTCTGTACCATTATCTATACAACATTTGAATATTTCAAGCGTCTACCTGTTGCCGTTATTAATATTGTATACGGCAAAACTTAGACATGTCAGCCTTTTAATGTATTTTGTTATCTGGTGTGTGCAATAAAGTGTTCTAATGTAATTTAATATCGAGCAAAAACGTTAAAAAATCACGTTTGTTGTGTGGGAGCCCCCCTTAAATATTAATTTTATTCTCTTTTTAGTATTTTTGTTGTTACAGCGGCAACAGAAATACATCATCTGTGAAAATGTCAACTGTCTAACTATCACGGTTCATGAGATACAGCCTGGCGACAGACGGACGGACAGACAGCGGAGTCTTAGTAATACCCTTTGGGTACGGAACCCTAAAAATGGCTTTAGTCGGGGTGTATTTGCATGTTGTGTGAAGTTATTATTCTTACTCTGTTACGGGTGATTGCAACAAAAATGTTTAGGTCCACTTACTGTCGACTGTCCGTTTGGTATCACCAAGTTATAGACTATAAATACATACAGTAGCTGACTTGGCAAACGTTGTTTTGACATATTAATTTAGCCTACGACCTACCAAATATACAAAACAAAATCATAAAAATCGGTGTAGCCGTTTCGGAGGAGTTCGATAACAAACACTGACACGAGTTTTTTATATATTAGATAAACTCACGCCTATATCCCGAGGGGTAGGCAGAGACCAGGGTTTGCCACTTGCCACGATCCCGACAAACCTCTTTCGCTTCATCAACATTCATTAGTCGTTGCTTGCGCGCACGCCGGTTTGTTCGATACTCGTTCTTATATCGTTTGCGGTAAGAGCTATCTAAGAGTTGAACCGACTGTACTTACCTCCTAAATGGCTCCCACAATACGGGGATTTTTAGCGTGGGCGCCGACAGAGAATGTAAATTAGTATTAAGTTATGTACACTAATATTGTAAAGAGGTAAAGTTTGTGTGTAGGAGGTAATCTCCGAAACTACTGATCCGATTTCAATAATTCCTTCACCAATATTTAAAATGAACCTCGAAAATGGTCGTAGCCTATATTATGTTTGAATTCCCAGTGGGCGAAGCCACAGCTTGTAGGGAATAAATAGTTTGCATATATGCGTTCAGTCAGAGTAATAATAGGATTGTATGTTTGCGTCAAGGTAACAGTTCTCCAGCTAATTACTAAACCAGTGTTTATAATATCAAGTTTGTCAAACAAAGAAATTAATTAAGTAATTAATTTAGATTTGTAACTTACAGCTAATGCCATATCGCTACAAACTTACTAGTAAATAAAAGTTGAACATCGCAATAAACAATATAAATAACATTGCATTAATCCTTATACTAAACTACTAAAAACAAAAACAGAATCATCCTTCTTCAAGAATTCCCTTGCATACTTCAATCATTCTCCCAATTCTTGTGGTAAACATATCACACTGCGGCGCCGCACTGAGCAGGGAGTTGAGTAGTGCGAGAGCGCGCGGCACGGGCGCCTGCTGCTGGCCCGCCGTGCGCGCCGCCGGCACGTGCAGCAGGCGCGGCGCGCGCCACCGTCCGCGCGCCTCCGGCACCCACAGTTGCACTACCTCGCCCACTAGACTAACACAGTCAATTCTATTGTGCACTATGCCCAACACAAACTTTATTAGGCTTAAAGATCTTCTTATTTCAAGAGAGTCGTAATGTTTTTTAATTATCATTGATTACTCTATTTTTGACGTTTATCGTCTAATCACTTCCTGCATGTTGTTACATTGGTATGATTTCTAGTTCATTGTTGTTTAATTTGCCACCTCTGTCCACTCCGGCAAGAACTTGTAAGTACACACGGATAGAAAAGACTGTCGCATAAACCTCACTAGACGTTCCAACGCTGCACGTGTCATTGCATCCACCATCGTGTGCCGTAGAGCTAAGTAGGGTAATGTTTACGTCTACTCTATCTACTACGACACAGTCATTTAATTGTGTTTTGTCACGATAACTGCACCATCGTGTCAATTTGTGCCTGCTCTTTTTTATGGCATTTAATTCTGTTTGAATTAATTCTCGTCGTTGGCATTGTTTGCGTGTCTTACTAGTTTACTAACCGGGACTTTTTATGGAGTTTCTGCTTTCTTCTACGTCTCTACTCGACGTTTCTACTTTATTCTTGTTTGGTAATTGGTATCTTTTTATTTTTTTATGTTCAATTAGATGTGAACTACTTATGAATGAATGATCGCTCAAGCTTTGCCCTCCCGCATAAAGTTTATAATTTTTTGTAACGTAATGATAGTATCTATAAAGCCCGCTAAATACAATTTGACAAAGGAAATTATGATACGGGCGCATTGTGGGGAAATTTAGTTCATGACAGTGGCTTAAGTTTCAATCAATAAAACAAGAAATCGCATGAAAAAATGTATTTCATCTCTATAAAAATATGCTAAGTTCTTAAAAAATTTACTGTGTGGTTTTAACTGTAAGGTATACACTTATATTTTATTAATCTTAAATCCACACAGTAAGCTGTATGCTGTATTCTCCTAATTATTAACTTTTGTTCTTCGATTTGTTTCATAACGATTTTAACTGCTACAGCAAAATCCCGTAACGTATAAAATTATTGACTTATGTCTAAATAATTGGTACCTTATTCTATAGGAATGAAAACATCCTTGTGTAGACTAAATTCTACATTTTACACATTTACTTTTTCAATTCGACGCTGTTCAACACATTACAAACGAAAAAGTGGTTAAGCACATTTATATTTCATTAATAGTCTTTCTGATATTGTTACGATTACTGAATTTCTGATTTAAAATTATGGTTTAAAATTATTATAAACATTTTTTTAATCTCCCTGTTTTATTTTAAAAGACGGACTTAAGAATTTTGACATATTTGTTTTGGAAAACTAATTGAGGGTAAAACAATATTTCAATAATTGTCCAATTTCACAACACACATAAATATCACAAAGTTATGGACTAAATACGTCTTATAAATCTACCTAATAAAATTTACTTTGACGTTAAATGGTGGTTTCTTTATATCGTTCCTGAATCCAACTTTCTTAAACACGACTTTTGGCTCTCTTACCATCGAGGTCTTAGAAAAACGTTTTGCAAATTTTGACTAGAACATTTCTCGTCCTCAGACCTAATCAGAAAAACATCGCCAATATGATTTGGCAAATTAAAGCAAACATAAAAATGCATTACTTGAGCAAGTGTTCCCTCCAAAAACTATTTCTACGTCTTCCCTTAACCTTTTGGAGCGAAAATGTTCAGGAATTTCGTCTTGATGCTCAATAGCGTTGTAAACGACCTCTTAACTTTCTTTTTTGTCGGTTTCTGTGGCACCAAAAACGGTTCCGATCTGGATTTCTGCAGCATGAACGGCGCAGGCGCTGTCGTCTCCGGCTCCTTGCTCGCTTGGTAAATGTACTCCTTGACTACCTTCTCTTCCGTCGGGTCGTATCTGTACAAGACCGAATACGTTCTTTTGACCTTCTTTGGTACCTTGGTGCCGCTTGTCGACCTATCGCTCTTGCAACGCTTCACTTTATTCCTCCCGTAGTAATCTTCGTAGTTTTCAGCGTCGACTAAAACTATCCGCTTACCCAGCGCTTGCTCACGTTCCTTTTTTAAATTCTTCCAACTGGCTATGACGGATTCTCTCCTAAAGGTTTTATTAGGATTGTGTCTGCTCACACATAACGGCTGCTCGTCTCTGATGTTCGAATTGTCTTTGAGTGGAGATCCTCGTGGACTCGGAGTCAGGTTGTCTATCTCGTAATCATCTCGGGACACCTGAAATCAAGATAAAAAGATTCTGTTGAAATTATATTATCCCGAACGGTTACTTGGGGAATTATTTAAAGTGACGATTGAAACATTCCCTACGTGACTTGAAAGTTGAATTTTGAAGCGACTATCTCTGTTAGCTATTTCTGGTTCGACATTGGGTATCCTTTTCTCGGGTTATTTGAGCCCTTCGGGACTGTGACCACATGTTTCACTTGCCACCACCTGTTGAGTTCCCTTGTCCGTGTTTTTTCTAAGAGTCTGTTAACATGGGCTTACTGGTAAGAATTCCAGTGCTCTAGGCACTGAAAATAATATTAAGAGTGTGTGATTTATTATTGAAAGTGGTCACTCAGAGAACTGTTACTTTTGTTTATTTATACAAGAACAACTTTATCGAGCGTTAAAAGCTTTTTGTGTTGCGTGTGGCCTTTCGATAGCGTTGCACAATACTCGCCGAGTGCCCGCTATAACTTTTTCCTTCAATCTTCGTTACACGGGAAAACATTTTTATTCCCTCCAGTGTTGTGAAACGCTTTTATATTTTTCACTCGGATTCCGAGATGTTGCAAAATGCGGTTCAGAATATTAGGTCGGAGTCGAAATAGCTTGGTTTATTATCAGGTCTTCATTAAGACATGATGTAATGAGGGCGCTTGCCTGTCATGGGGTCTCGTCCGTCATGCGAAATCGTATCTTCGGGCTTTTGTTTACACGAGCCCCGTTGCAATCCAAAATAACCGCCCTACATACAAAGATACAAGAGATTCCTAGTAACCGGTTAGAATTCCACATATTTTATGTGACATAACATCTCTGCGCTGACAGCTCGAGTCTGCTTGACACCGTGCTGTGACAGCGTACGTTTTGAAATGTTATTTTTAACTTTACGTTCCGTGAAAAAGCGACTTTTTAGACAGGTCTGTTGTGTATTTGGGTCGTAGTAAATAGGTCATTATGTACTGTTACGAGTTAGTTTGCACGGTCTAATTAAAAAGTCCAATCAGCTGTCTAGATCTGGGCTAAGACCTTGTTATTCAATATTTAAATTTTATCTCACTACTGACGTTTCGTTTTACTTTTGTTTCAGGTACGTTCCAAAACGGTATCAAATCTCATCGAGATTAAAATGTCAGCGTTTCTTACTGTGGCTATCGCTGCATATAAAGTGAGTCCCGTTTTATCTTTCCAGTTTTCGTAATAGTGCGTTGGAACTGCGTGTGCTTTCGTCATAGGCGTGCATAGTGGACGCTATTTCTGGACCCTTTATTATAGAACTGAAGGTGATAACGTCGTGTAGCACGTTTAAATTTGTCACGAGCTATTTTAGATAAGCACTCGACAGTTTACGCGGCTAATATTATCTCATTTATTTACTGTTACAGCCTCATGATTCAAGGCGATTTGGTCAACCATTAGCTGCAATCTATCGTCCGGTCGTTCGCTCAATCAATTTTACTGTCCAAATAACTGAAAAGCCGATTCGACTCAACGGCGCACCGGTCAGATTGAAAATTGATCTTAATGGCTTTCACAATAAACTTGATAATTTAATACCAAGCTGATCTTCCTACCTTCAGGTACCGTTAAATCATATGTGCGAATACTCTCTCGACATACATTTTTTTATATCAGCAATTTACAGCTATGTCCTGTTCAGTTGTTTTTTACTGTCGAGTTTAACAGATAAAACTAAAATTTATATACCAAACGGACGTTTAACGGTCTTTTACGAATTGAGAACTCTCGCGCATGTGGTGCGTGTCTTATAATTCCAATTTTAAACCAATGCACTCCTTCAAAGTCGTTCTATGTATTGGTGTAGATTCGACAGTTTTATTTCTGGCCTAGTTACCTTTTGCATCCGATCGCGAAGGTTAATAACCGATATTACGTGACAATTATTATTAGTCCGGTGACGCGTACGCAACGCGTCGTTCGATCCGACCTTTCTCCCGAGACGGTTTGTGCCCACGCAGGATTTTTTGTCTCATTCGAGCCTTGTTTTATGTATCGAGCTTAAGATTTTTGTCTTCATCGCTCTTTCTTGGAAGTGCTCTAAACTTTTTACGATGAGTCAAATTTCGCCGTCATCGTCACCCTAATTATTTTGGCATCGTGTTGCGTGATAATTTTTATAAATTGCTAGTCTTATTTCATCGTCATCATCATGTACTTTTATTAGTGCTCTCTTCTTCTCGTGCATCCGTCATCTAACTCATCTGTTCAAGTATTTTCTTTCTTTATCGCCTTAATCTATTAAATATCCTTTATCTATTTAAGGTTGTTTAATCATCTTGTAACGAATGTTCTAAACCGGATTACCACAGTCCTGCTCATATTCGCTGATGAATGTAGACAAAAAACATTTCGCTATTGATAATTTATTTTACTATTATTATTAAAAGAACCGTCAAAGTCTGTATTATATAAACATACATAAACTCAGACCTGTCTCCCGCAGGGTAAGGCAGATGCGAATGTCTGCTACTTTCCACGATCCTGATCTCTTACGCGTCGTCATCAGTCCTGACTGTCTGTAGTTTATTATCTAAATCGTTGTCTGTCATGCCACCATCAGGGGTTCTAGCAGTTTCACTCAGTTTGTCATTATCATTAGATCGAATAGCGCACTGTCGACTTTTAAAACCACGAACCGGAATAACGAGATCGAGTCCGTCTTTGGGAGTCGTGTCGCAATAAGTTTCAAAACACATTTCTTCTATGTCAAGTTTAGCTGCGTTTTTAAGGCTTTTATGGCCTTTGTTACTTTGTTTGGATGAATCTACGCTACTTTGGATATTTGTTTACCTATTCTGCTTTATATAAATTAATTCTACAGTCGACAGCACATCCACATGCACACCGCATGTGGATACTTTATTCAGTAGCGATTCGGCGACTTTGCAACTAAAATTTAAAGGTCGAACTGCTGTCATTTGTACATGAGTGTAGCGTTTGGCTTCATCCACTATGGATAAGTGAAAATAAATGACTAATGAATTCTCTAATGTCTCTTTTGACGAAGCTTTGGGTGGATGCGGTATGTTTTGCGTGTCTAGTAATATTGCAGTTAACTTGTGAGCTAACAAGTTTAGTATGTTTGATTCTATTATTTCGCTTTTCCCTTCAAATGCTAGTTAAAGACAGGTGAAAGTTGTCGAAATATTTTCGCCGCTACCATATTTCGTAACGCTCAGTCGACTGGTTGTTTGGATTAGCATTGCCAACTGGTTATTAGGACAAAGTGGTGGATAAACACTTTCTAACACACGTGTTCCACCTTTGGACAAAAGGCGTATTGTGCAGGTTTGGACTCTATCGCCTCTGATATTGTTAATGAAAGTTTTCTACTAAGTGGTCCTGAAGCTTTGCTACAAAATTTGTCTAGTTACATCAACACTTTTGTCATTAATTAGGTATCATCTCTTTATTCAAATTTATTCATCAGTAACTGTGTCAGCCACCCATTATGTTAATTCAATCATCACTGTGTCAACCCGATCCGTGAAACTATTGGCGAAACCTTTATTTATTGATCCATAAAACCATAAAGCAAAAACACCTTTTAACATGCTAATTCGAGGCGTCACAAAGAAGAAATGTTCGACCTCAAGTTTTTTATCAATATTCCATCCACGGATGTTGAACATTTTTTAAGTTGCGGCGTCGAAAGATTGATTTATCTCGGCTTAACCATGAAAGCTCGGCTGGCAATGTCAAGAGCTTAGTCTGGCCACAAATGGAGCGCGATTCCATATTCAAACGCACGCACGCGCAGTTCAATGACAGCTGACCATAGTTGTCTGTTGCCTAGTTGTCTGGTTGGCTTTTTCAAGCGCAATAGGACTGCACCTTGCGTAATCTGCCGCGGCAGAAGGCCTACATTTACGCTTCCGTCGACTGAATACTAGGAGCAGAATTAACATTTTCACACGCCTATAAAAGTCGCGTAAATTAGAACTAGTTGGCTTTTATTGAGTGGTTTAATGACCGTTTTACTTCCTATTAAGACACGTGACTTGTACGAAAGAGGTTTCGTTAAATGTTTGTCGCGCCAAAGTAACAAAGCTTGTATGTAATTTGTTTAACAAACATCTATGAAGAGCTGTTTGAGGATCGTGGGAAGTGGTGGACCTTAGTTTTAACTCACTCTGGGATAGGCTAGTCCTAACTTCCAGGTTTTCATGGGTCATTGTTGAACTTACCACGCTTTCCCAACTACCGCCCAGGATAGACTTGTCCAAGCTCGTCGTCCTGAAGCTGTCAGTGCAGGATCCTATGCTTCCCCTCATCTTGGCACTCTACTTCTCCGGTTAAGTCAAACACGTTTTCCAACACTCGACGCAATACTCCAGTTAATCTATTTCACTTCTAAAAACTGGAGGAAGTCACTTGCGAAACAAACTTTCGATTGTTTACGGCGCGTTTCCCGTTCTATTTCTGGCTCTGGATGTGTTTGCACCTCAGGCGGCTGTTCACAACTGAAGGCCCGAGTTTCAGACGTCACTATTTATAGGGAGTCGGGAGTAGGGGTGCGCGGGCGCTTTCAGGAAAGAGCCCCACTTAGCTGCGCTTCCACTTAGCGCGGAGTCAGTGAATATTTAAAGCTGCCAGGAGCCGTTCGGGGAACCCTGTCTAATGATAGATAGTCCTGACAGGTCGTTGATCTTCTCAGTCTTAGACTAAAGAGTGTGCCTTTACCTAGAACCGATAATTGCTAGCGAGAATTTTAAAGACGTTAGAATGGAGATGCGTAGGGAAGAGGTCTAACACCTGAAGTAAGTTTCTGGTGTCTAATTTGGTTCTATTCAACCTTTACTTTAAGATCCATTTCTCACACACCATGGATTTCGTCCGTTTACGTTTTAATTACGTTTTCAGACTGGCCACCGATTCTCTATCCCAGCTGGGTCTGAAACTTAAAGTAAAGCGATAGAACTATAGGTACATATGCTTCCGTATTATGATTAAGGGAAAGATTGACGGCAGTGATGGGACCTTTTATGTTGCCACCACTTTAATGTTGGTTGTCGTTAAGTGCACCTCATTACTCCATCTCCAACCGGAATAAATCAATACTTGTTTATTTAAACACAAGTAACTTATATTTGTTTACAATTACTTGGTGCCACACTTGGCCCCTACTTGGGGCCAATCCGGACTTGGCCCCCGTGGTGGAGTATGGCCTATACCTTCTTCAGGGAAGAGACCCGTGCCCCTCAGTGGGGACATATGGTGGGGTCGATGATGATGATGATGATGACTTGGTGCGCTGACTTGTGTTCTAGTTTCTGAGAAAGGGCCTGCGCCCTGCAGTGGGTCAGCGGTTTGTTTAACTGTTCAGAAGGTTATACATTCTGGTTTATAAATTTAGTGTGGAGCAGCGAATTTTTTTCTCGTATACGAAGTTGTCCGCATAAAGTAGAACTCTCGTTTAGGGACAATTCTTTTCTGGTTATCATATCACAAGGTATCCTAGTTTGAGACTAGGACACGTGTCTGTGTTGTGGGGATGTAATGACATAGCACGCACATTTTGATTGGAATCGTTGTTATAAGGGTGGATACTCTAGGGTCGGTGAGTTCGCATGCGCTTGCACTCGACATGTACTTTGACGTCATTCCATCGACTGCAATTAGCTTTCATGGCTTTATTGAACACAATCTCGCCGAGATGCTTTCTGGTCGTGGCTGATGGTTCTTTCGCCTCAAGGATGACGTGGGTGGAGAATGGAGAACCGGTTTATTTGCGTGCCGGATTGAGGTTTATACATAACAAGAGTGCACTTCCTAGTTACGAGTCCGATCCGTCTGTCTATCTAATCCAGATCGATTCATGAAAATTTTCGATCTGTAGCGTGGGGTAAGGCAATTCCGAAAAGTAAACAACAGTTTGTAATGCCATGTAAGCGAAATATGTACTAGATTACGGCGTAAAATAAAACAACATTTCGTTCGATGATAAGCCGATTTTCTTTGTAACGTTTTCATACACAGTCACTTGACATTGCTCAGAAATACACTTTTGAACATAAAAAAATTCATTACTTGAAAATAAAGTTTCATTATTTTAATATTCTTATTAACTATGACGTTTAAACTTCAGTTGCAACTGGCTCAATTAACGTCAATGTAAGATCACTCGCGATTTTTCCCAATACCAAGTGTAACACCAAACTACAAACGCTTGGAACAATGCGTATTATTTAAGCGAACTTATGTAAACGGTACCATCGTCAGATTCGTCACAGTTTTCGCGCGGACTCTGACAATGCAAACAATAGGTGCTTAAAAGTATAAGTGCCAAAAAAACTGCTTTTACTGTTGTCCGTAACGGTGCTCTTTCCGCGCGAGCTCTTGGGTCGAGGGCTGGAGGACGAGCTAAGCGATAAGCGGGCGCGGGTCGCCGCCCGCCTGTCGCTGACCTAGACGAGATCACTATCCAAGAGGTCCAAGGAGTTTGCGTGTTTTTAAAAACAGAACTCTGGGCCTGGGAACTCTCTACAATAGAGATTATGTGAATCAATATCTACAAATTGCTGTCGCGCTCTGAAATACGCCAATTTTGAACTAGGTTAAACTATTGTTTTATGGTTTAGTTTAGTTGCCTTCGTTGTAATAGAATACAGTTTGCAGTACAACTTTGTAATAGATTCTACTTATAATAATATATTTATTACTTATAATAAACTTAGACATGTAAGCCTTCTAATGTATGTCGTTTTCTGGTGTGTACAATTTGTGGCTCAAAATGATTGTAACAAATTTATTTACTTATAACTCGGTTACTCAAAGAAATTGAAAATCTATTTGCCTCACTCATACACACCATTCATGGTAGACGCAATTGGTGCTATGCCTCGATACTATACTGGTGTCAATGCAACCAAAATGTAACATAGGCATTACATGGCATTGTGTGAGCAAGAGGCAAATAGTTATTCTTCAATTAATCATGTTCCTTAATTAAATAACTTACGTTACGTACGTCATTGCACCCAAAATGTAACATAGATTGATCAGCTGTGCGGTACGTGTAGCTTCCCGCTCTTTGATCTGCATTCTAGACACGGTCTTATCCTAAAAAAATTGTGTTTGCACGGTCGAACCGTAGTAGATGCCGGTGATGAGTTGATTCACAAATCATCGTGATGCCTGGCGTTGTCTGGATGACTGTTGTGATCATTGCTGCTGTCTGTCTGAATGATGCCTACTTTTAAGTTGTTTTTCGACTTGAAGCAGAGAGAGTAATGTTTTTGTAAGTCATAGGCTAACGAGTCAGGATTCAAACTCGCGAGAAATAATATATCTTTGCATACTCGTATCTTGAATGATTAAAAGTCGTTGCAGTCGATAGATTTGATGAGAAACAAAGCTGCGTTTGCAAAATGTCTTTCAATCTTTAAGTTTCTTGATGTTTAATTTTAACCAAGATGCTATTTTATAATTGGATTTCTGATTTCTTTATAATCCCAAGCTCGGCTTGTTGGTAGACTAATCTTAGAATTCGATTAGTCTCACCTACTAGGAAGATTCTATTGAATCATATCTACTTCTCACGCTGTTAAACTTGCCGTATGATGCATTTATATTAATTTATAATACCTACAGTGTGACTATGTGTGATGGTCTGATACACGACTAGTTAGTGTCACTCAGTAATGTAGCACTATTTTGTTGCGTTAAAGAAATATGTAGTCCAGATTTATAACTACATTTGATCGATTAGATTAATCATAGCTGTTACCCGTGACTTCGTTCGCGTAGAAATTTCGATGTGTATGTTTCGGGATAAAAAGTAGCTTAATCTATCGCTGTGTTTTATTTAATCCAGATCTGTTCAACCGTTCTGGCGTGACTGAATAACGAACATCTATTTATCCAATCTTTCGCATTTATGACAGTAGTAAAGTTGTATTGAAGGAAAACATCGTGTGGAAACCCGCGGCTCAGCGGCTCTTCATATATTGACTTAATCTTTTCTGCGGCTTTACGTCGGGTTTTTTCTCACTATCTGTCAATCTATTATTAATAACAACCTGTTAATTTTTTGTATGCACTTTGAGCAACGGACAGCCGTTAACAATAGATTAACAGATTGTTGGTGTACGAGAAACAGGGGGTAAGTCGACTAAGCTGAGGGGGTGGTATACATGATAAGCATTTAAAAATATGTCCGAAGGTCACTTCAACTATAACGTCCAAGTGGTCACTTCATCTATTTAAAATCAAAATAAAACTGTGACTTAAACTCTGTGAACGTTAGTACAAGTTAAACTACGTGTCAATTCAAAAATCTATATAATTTCGAAATAAAATAAAATAAAAAAAATACTTCAAAATTTGTTAATCAGGTACTTAATTAAGAGAGTTTAAATTATTATTTTAAACCTAGAACTCATGCATTGAACTCATTGATGTCAAATCTCAAAGGCTTAAACTTACCTGCGTTTTTTCACGACCTGAAAATGGTTCTTTACGTGTCTGATACCGCCACCAATTAAAGCCCATTTTGTGACTACCTACTGTAAATATGTCTAGAGATAATAGATATAATCCGTTGGAAGCCTTACACTATCAACAAGGCTACGTTTTGTTGCCGGTGGGAGATTGATCTTTGTTTACTGCCGTACGGGCATTGAGTCAGATCAGAGCTGTTTACTGGCGGATTTAAATGTCAAACCCGCGTATAATGAGGTTGAACTCTCCACTTTAAATAACAAAGGTAAATAGCTGAAGCTAGGTAAAGTTTCTGACTGCTAACCTTCAATACCTACTGTAGATACAGCACACAGTTGCAAATTCTAGCAGTGTTGGATTTTCCGCCTATGGTCAAGGGTGCGATTCGTCAAAATACCCTGTTGGTCAAAGGTGCCTTTGGTCAAATTACATTTGTCAAAAGTGCGATACGTCGAAATATCCTTTTTGAAAAAGATGCCTTTGCACGGTGATTCCGTCAAAGGCCAAAATTTTAACAAGTATTCGAGGATAGGAGCCGTTGACTTAATTTTTTTTCTTATTTATAATAGCATAATTATTTTTTTAATATTGTCGTATATTTTTTGATATCTGGACATATATATATTTATATACCTACCGAATCGCGAATCACATATTGGAACAAACGAGCCTTTGACAAAAAACGTATTTGGACGAATCGCACCCTTGACCATAGACGGGAAACCCGCATTGTTATCTATAAAAATAAGATTTATTTAAACACTATTAAAATGCGTAATTTGCCCTTCACCCAATGCTATTGTCGCTGCATTCTTGGAGGTTTTATCAAGTTTTAATAAATTAGGTTCATGTAAAAAAATTGTAACCTGCCAGCTATAATTTCAAACTCCTTTTTTTACAGTGATTAAAAAGGTGAAACGTCATAATTTCATCTATATAAAATAAACGTGACTACATCTAAACCTAGGACGGAGCTCCTTGATTGCATTAAAGGGAGATTCGAACTAAGTTTAATGGTAACCGTGGTGCAGCTTTGAACCGCCATCGCCACCACAGCTTTCATTAGTATTATCAAAATTGGTTTCACCAGTCATGCATGATACACTTAAACCTCAACAGCGTCGATGTCTGCACGCCGACATGGTTACTATAAATGATTTATTCGCTGACCTAGGATTCGGCTGCCTGTCTGACCGATCGATGAAGGAATTAACAATGAAGTGCGACTGGCTTTATTTTAAGGGCTTGCCGCTGGTCAAGGTACTTTATATGCCCTCGAAAGAGAGAGAGAAATTATGTAAAAAAGTTCATTTGTTTAAGGAGTAAACGGAGTTGATAAACTTATGAGATAATAATAATAACTTCCACACAACTCAATGACTTGTCCTGGTACCAAACTAGGATACTCTGCGCTGTGGTAACTAGGCAAGGACATCACAAACATGGAAATACACCCAGACTGAGGCTATTTGTACATATGAAGTACGGCGGCGCCTCCAGTGGGAATCGAACCCACGACCTCCGGTTTGATAGTCAAACGTGTTAACCGCTAGATAAGAGAAGCATCGATAAAAAATATTACAGTCGCTTAAGTACATTAAACAATTTTCTAGGTATATGTATAACAGAGGCCAAGTGTGAGCATGTTATACCGAGGGAGCTAACGACTCTGATAATAATGGAACTAAGTGATTGATATCATTGATTAAGCCGACAGCATAAATGATCTTGAGATGACTTCATTGTCACATAACAGTGTAACCATGAATTCAGCCGCAATAATTTATTGCAGCAATGTGGACTAAATTTATTATCCAGTAACTTGTGCTATTAAAACAAATGGCACAGAGCCATCAAAGGAGAGTTATCGACAGTTATACTGATAAGAAAACGTGAGCAATAATAGGAGATTCGCCGTCCTCTGTTTAAGCTGGCCTATACAAACCGCCGGAACAGTTAACGCTATTCAAATATCAGTAAGACCAAGGAGTATTAAAACTCCTTGCTAAGAGGTACGTCCTCCCCGTCATGACATACGATACCGGAACGTGGACACTCACGGTGGGGCTGTTCCACAAATTTAAAGTCGCTCAGCGTGCTATGGAAAGGGCTATGCTCGGGGTTTCTCTGAAAGATCGAATTCGAAACGAGGTGATCCGACAGAGAACCAAAGTCACCGACATAGCCCACCGAATTAGCATGCTGAAGTGGCATTGTGCCGGCCATATCATCCGAAGAATTGATGACCGATGGGGTAGACGAGTTCTTGAGTGGAGACCGCGGATCGGTAAACGTAGTGTCCTCAGACTCGGTGGAGCGATATCTCCGCAGGGCGGCTGGCAAGAGCTGGGTGAGAGTAGCCGAGGACTGTGCTCAGTGGCGTGCAATATGAGAGGCCTATGTTCAGCAGTAGACAAGCATAGGCTGATGATGATGATGATGATGATGAAGAGGTACTACAATTATAACTTTGATTAGAATAAAAATTATTTGAATATTAGATTTTATAAAGTACCTAAAACATTCAAATTACTTTTTGCAAAGTTTCAACTGAGGTGGACATGGGTATTTTATTTATCAATATTTTAAAAGCAATTTATCCACTAGCGGCCCCTTACCTGCGAAACTGTACACAGTTAAACATGAACCTTTTTTTGAATATTCTTTATGGGATTCCGCCGCCCTACATAAGCAGATTCGAACCAAGTTTACCGGCGAATTGCAATTACTCGTAATTTTAATTGTGACACTAAGTAGTTATTTGTAATTTGTAGTTACTTCTATTTAGTAGGTAGGTACAAACGACATAGTTTTTGGTTTTGTCTGATTCTTTTCCTTTTTCCTAATTTTATACTTTTTATCCCGCCGGTCTCTAAAGAACAATGGCCGTCATCAGCGCAAAAAGTTGGTTGTTGACCGCAATAGAACCTCTTCCGATAGAGTTTGCACCTCCTTGGTACCGTTATCGCTATCCGGTCACCGCCAATCGTCGGGTCCGTACGTTAGGTCAGTTCCCGGCGAGATTCGGGTAGATGTTGATAGATTACCGCTGATTGGATTGGGAGTCCAAACCAAAATCATTTGCTGGAATTCTGATTCGATAATCACACGGGCGCGGAAGCTCAGCCAAAATGATGAAATGATTGGTTACCAATTTTTTAATTTTAATTTAATCCTTAATGCTTGTTTAAAATTGGTCTAATTCGGTATTTGACACGATCAACAATAAATTATTTCATATGTTCGATTAAAACAAAAATTATAAAATATCTCGAAAAATGTATCTCTTTTAGTCAATTACTAGTTATTACAATTTTTAAATAGATTAAACATAAAAAGAGTGCTCTGAAATGTGACGTCATAAGCCAGTATTTTCATACAAAATTCCGTTTTAAAAGTATGTAACTGATTTGATATTTTGTCAAATACCCAATTATTAATTTATTATTTGCATTTAATAGGCTTTCAATGTAATCACTTTAATCAAGGTGCCTGAATAAATAAATCAGGGGAATGTAAGGAGAGTACCTAACTAATAAAATAAAAAAAATTGTGATTTAATTCGGTAGTCGCGTTTGATTCGCATTAGACGCAAATGAGAGAGGGTTCGTCGGATATATGGTGGAGATGATGATGTTCTGAGTAATTTCAAATTTACTATGATTCAGAAGCCACGCGGCTGACTATTTCAAAGGGCAGAGCATCTAAAACGAATAAAACTTTAAGAAAGAAAGAAATACATTTATTGGGACAAATTAACACATCACAAGAAAAAGAGGTATAACAAGTAACATAAACAAGTACAAAGGAAAAACCACTCATACAACATAATACAAGGCAAAGTGCATCCTGTGGTGTGTCAAAGTTTACGTACATCATATCGCACCCTTAATCCGATACCGTCACTAAACAAAAATCTCTAAATTTCTGGTTTTAATGCCATCTATTGCAAATATTACAAAGTAACATTAAGCGCTGACTAGTTCACTTAAATTGGATGTAGATGGAAAACGAAGCATAATACAGAACTATATACATTTCTGCACATTGAAAATCTTTAATAGCTTCTCCTGCACAATTTACATTTTTCGCTTAGTGCCAGTATTGGATTAAGGGTGCGATATGTGTACATAAAGTGTACTTTAAGTACACATATGATGTCACTTTAAATTAGTGTAGTCCAGCTGTCACTCTTAAAAACCTATTTAGAGGCTAAAAATTCCACCGGGACTTGAATCCGCGACCTCGGCTTACCGTGCCTGCGCTCTCCCAACTAAGCTAATGGGCAAGTGCAGGCATCGGTGGGTTCAAGTCCCGCAATGGGTGGAATTTTTAGCCTCTAAATATGTTTTTAGCCTATATACGTTCCGCTGCAGGGCATAGGCCTTCTCTCAGAGAGAGAGTCTTATTATTTGTATCTGTGACTCACAACGCAAGGTATACGTGACTGATATCGTGTGCTATGTCTGCAAGGTTTTCTATATTGCGCTTCAATTACAGATGTTGTTTTTTGACTCGTTGGTGCACAACACCTTTAAAACACCAGTAAACATAAGCAATACATAAGCTGATGTGAGTTACACGTCAATTTATTAAGTACTATTCTATGTATGTAAAAGTAAATTATACTGTAAGTAAGTTAATCGATCTGTCTCATGTACACCTACCTACCCACTCTCATCTTCGTTCAATCCTGTCCATCCTTGGGTTGTCTGGGAGAGATCGCTTTTAGCGATAAGTCCACCAATTGAATACTATTAGGAAGTAGATATTAAGTACCTTATAAATTACTGGTGTGTTATCTGTCTAAAAGGCCATATATGCACATTGTTTGATGAAGGCACCAGAAGTCCAGAACAGCATCTGACCAAAAGGAATGGCGAGGCGAGGCACGCAGCATCGGCTCAGAAAAACACCACCATGACTGCTTTGCCAAGAGCGTTTCGACGAAGAACGGAAAGAACAAAAGTTCTATACTCAAAAGAGGGCAGCGCAGCGGTAGGCTTTAACTTTGTTAGCGACTTAGCGCTTTCATCTATCCATCTGAGCTAGGCACGCCACACTCCTTTGTGAGCGCCACACTCGTTTCCTTTTTCGACCATCCTCATCCGGCCTCCAGCGGCAAACTGCCTCGTTGGTCTAGCGGTATCACGTCGGATTATAATGCCGGAGGTCATGGGTTCGATTCCCGCTGGGGGCCGTCGTGCATTTACACAAATTGCCTCAGTCTGGGTGTATTTCCATGTTTGTGATGTCCTTGCCTGGTTACCATAGCACAGGGTATCCTAGTTTGGGACCAGGGCAAGTGATTGTGTTGTGTAAAAAAAACTACTTGAACAGGACAATACCACTGAACAGTTTTATTTGATGTTATTTAACTTACACCATCCATTGCTAAATGTTGTCCTATTAAAGAGAAGAGTCATCTTGCAAGTTGACACACACTCAAAGGCGTTCCAGCGAAAGTCGGCAACTAAATTAAATCTCTCTGTCATCGGATTATCTGGCACGATACCACTTACGAGTAGACAGATACGTTCTCAGAAGAAAGTCGCTGAAAAATATCCACTCTTGTTACTCAAACCGATAAATAATTGTCTGATACACTAATATCTCAAAGCTCCTACATTTGTCAGGGTCTATGATTTACATAGATAGAAACGCTTTATTGCACACCGTTAGACATTGTTACGGGTGGCAGATGAAATTTCTCATCAGGTGCTGTAATTTGTACTGTGTAAACTGTACACTTTCTTTTCTATCCTGTAAGAAAAATTTATTTACACGAGACGAGGTTACACTTTGATGTAGGCTTAATAATATTTCCCTGCGTTACATCGTAAATTCTCAAAACGTAAACTCAATTGGACTTTCTGTGGTTTGAATTTGGTGTGATTTTACTAAACTTTCATTTCTAACGCTAACGTATTTGGCCTCATAACTACAATTTCTCTCAAAACTAACCCACTCCTTATTCGCACTCATCCTAATTCGCACGTGGCCAAACCAGTGCATATTTGATCAAATGTGTGATTCACACGTTCACGTCCACCATTAACCTTTTGTTTTAGTGAAACGAAGCCTCGGAATTATTGAAGGTCTCTCTCCTGTCGAAATAAAGAAAAGTAAAGGCAGTCGTTTCGTTAAGGAATTTCACTTTTTCCCTGTCCTAAACTTGTGACTCCCACGGTCCTGGTATGATAATCATGGTGCTACCTTGCGAGACATAGGATATTGACACCGATATGTTTTCATTAGCCATTGCCACGTGTCTAGCTAGTGACGTGCATAGGTCACCGTGTTGCTGGCATTGTGCCGTGCAGTGTAAGACCATTTGCAAGAAAAAATTCTAACCTCTTACGCCATTTTTCTCTATCAGTCTAAAATGTCCGTGATTTTATTTTCTACAGCCGCTTTTGACCAAATTTTTCAAAAGTGTGTTTTACCGTTAGCGAATAGTATTGCTACTATAACTTTACAAATGTACGTAACTTAGAAAAAAAAGTCATTGTTACAGGCCGGGATTCGAATGAGAAGTCGGCGAAACTTGAGGGTCCGAGGTGTTCACATACCTCAGCGCTTGAAATTTCCAATCCGCGGTGGGCTTGCGTGGTAATTATTCTTTGAGAGAAGGCCTGTGCCCTGCAGTGGGACGTAAACAAGGTTACATAAAAGAATAAAAAATATTTTTATACGAAAAATAACATTTTTTGAATGGTTGACCGAAAAGAAAGGCAGATGTAACAACAGTCTTAAGCCACTACAAATTGCACAATATTAAGATTGAAGGTGTAAATTTTTATCAATATGAAGGTGGCTAGAGCCACTCGCCAACCCCGTGCCTTGAGTATCTGTGTGTGAAAAGAAAATATTTATTTGTACTCTGTGGTAAAATTCAATATCAATTTTACGGGTCAGACTACTAAGTGTGATAGCACACAGATGTATGCGTTAAAAGATACATAATGAAGACGCTGGGCAAGTTCACACCCCTTTTCAAAGAGAATACCTTATTGTCTCGTCCGCCAGTGCCGAGCCAACCAGCCGGGCATGATGCGAAATGTTGATGCAAACTCAGAACTCGAGTAGAACTTGCTCCTTCCCCGCTCTCTATGAAAAGGAAACTTTAAGCAAACAGCGTTTCAAGCGAAAATTCAATTAGAAGTAAAAATTGTGACAATTTTAGGCTGTCATTTTGGTGGGTTTGGGCCCGCGCTTTTGAGAACGCTCTCTAAAAGTATTTCAGTGAAGTCGCAATGAAACGCGCACATTTTTCAAAAATGTATCCCCAAATATCAATATCGACGATATCAATTTGGATAAAAAGCATTGTTTCTACTGGTTTTCAGAAGTCTAATTGAAAAGAAGTGTAATTGTAATAATAAATAATAATAATAAATCTCGAGCGGTGGTAGCGGAGCGGTAGAACGCCGGCTTCTCATTCGGCGAAGAAAACATCGTGAGGAGACCTGAGTGTCTGAGGTGTTCACATACCTGCCTCAGCGCTTGAAATAGCCAATCCGCAGTTGGCACGCGTTGTGATTAATCCCATACTCTCTCTCTCTGAGAGAAGGCCCGTGCCATACAGTGGAACGGATATAGGCTGCATTTTTTTAATAATAAGTTCCATATAACACAATCACTTGTCCTGGTCCCAGACTAGGATACACTGTTCTATGGTAACGAGGCAAGGACATCACGCACATGGAAATACACCCAGACTGAGGCCAAGTGTACAAATGTACGGCGGCCCCCGGTGGAAATCGAACCCGAGGCGAGGCGAGGCGATGTAATGTTTGAAACAATAGAACAAAACACTTTCGTCTGTGAGATCAATACGCAATTTTGTTGTTCTTTTATTGAACTGAATTCCTAAGAAATCTCTAGCAACAACGCTTCACTCTAGTTCAAGAGAAGAAAACCCATTTACCTTTCGGCTCAAACTTTTAATTTCTACACAGTCAACTCTACCGGGAATCGATCCGGAACCCAGGACAGAGATGGACCACCGGGCGCCGTGCCAAGGGTGTCGTCAAACCTAATTTAGGGCGCACGAAAGGGACTTCGTAGTGTACTGCTGCCTTAAAATAAATATTGTTCTTTTAAACTATTCCAATAGTGAACGGCAGTAGCAGTAGACATTATTAAATTAAAACAGCAGTTCCGAAATTATTTCTATTTCCATTTAAATAAATAAATTTTCAATATTATCAACATCGTATCTAACATTTGAAAAAAGAAATTACAAAACAGGAAATTATTAATTATATTTGAAATTTTCGGGCAACTAAAACACATTTTCGCGTCCAAAATACCTCAGTGTCTAAATACCACAAAAAAAGTGTTATAACCAATGTGTTTTACCAGTGGTGACTTATGGATGTGAGACCTGGTCGCTGACTAGGGGCCTCATAAGAAGGCTCAAGGTCGTGGAGAGGCTCTCAAGCAATGGAGAGAGAGCTATGTTAGGAGTTTCACTCGTGATCGAATTAGGAATGAGGAGATCCGCAGAAGAACCCGTATTACTGATATAGCTCGAAGAATTGCTCAGTTGAAGTGGCAGTGGGCGGGGCACATAGCTCGGAGAAAGGATGGCCGTTGGGAAGACACCCCACCAGACGGTCTGACGACCTGGTTACGGTGGCGGGGAGTCGCTGGATGCGAGCGACGCAAGACCGGGAAGCTTGGAAAACTATGAGGGAGGCAGTGCAGTGGGGGTGAAACGGCTAATGATGATGATGATGATGATTTGAAATGTGACGTCACGATACTTAGGATCCCTCACACCCTTAGTCACACAATGTCACACTTTGTGGACCTCCCCCCGTGACGTATTTTATGGATGGTCCCTAAGTAGATGAAGCTAACCAAGCCGAGAGGTTGGTCTATGTGCTAGGTAAGGCATCTTCAAAATATAACCCAAGCACTAAAGCAACTGAGTGGTAATTTCCCCTATTTTCTCTAGATATGAGATGCCATTAGGCGTTGATCATTGTACATTGGCCTTAAAAAGCTAATTTTAACTCTGTGTCAACTGTACCGCTCAAACTGAATAAGACAGTTGTCAAATCTATATTTTTTTGTAGAATTCTGTCTGATGTTGGTTAAATATGTCACAGGGAGATTTGTACGGTGTGACAGGTGTCAAAGAATTCTCGGACTTGGTGATAGCTTCACCTAAAAAACTGGCATAGAAGTTCTGTAATGAAAATTGACAGTTGAATGACCTCAAGAATCTTACTATCTTATCAGTCAGATAAGGATAGTCGACGCCCAAATCTGTTGAACAGAAAGATACTTAGATGGGTAGGCGAATTTTTTTGAAGCTTTATTTTATGCCGCTATCGTATAAAAGTATAACGACATGAATCATCGATCATGTTTATATTTAATTTCAGTCAGCTTTAGTCTGGGTGTAAACAATTTTTTTTTAAACACTCATAATATCAATAAATTGATAATAGAGGTGGATATTTATTGAAATAATGTGATGAATAAACAACCTAGGATGAGCAAACATAATCCCTGTTCAGAATTAGTCATGAAATTCTTTGCCGAATCAAAGTTAAATTAACTCGTATATAGATGAGTTAGTCCAGTTTCTGATTTATGAATTTCGCTGAGTAAATAGTTAACTTTCTCTTCGAATTTCTCGGAAAAGAGCGTGACAAAACGTTACTTTATTTAGTGAAATTCTCAATTCAGAAACCGGTCCTCAGTAACCTAAAAGTTGCCGACACTATCCACCCTACTTGCCGTTTGCCAAGATCCCCAGGAATGTCAATAATAGTCGGATGTTCTTCAGCAATTCTTGTCAATGTTAACGATCGGTAATAGCCCAAAACGCCATAAAATTAAGACTGATATTCCCCTTGAAGGTTCAACTAAGAATAACAACTGTAAGTTAAATTTGAACTCCCCGTTCGTACCAGGGCCTTGATTTTGTGAGTGCATTGACAATGACAGATACTCATACCATTTTTAAGGTTCTGTACCTCAAAAGGAAATAAAAACGGAACCCTCATAGGATCACTTTGTTATCCATCCCTCCGTCCGTCCGTCGGTCCGTCTGTCTGTCAAGACCCTTTATCTCGGGAAGGCCTGCAGGTAACAGGTTGAAATTAAAAACAAACTTCTTAGTTAACGTAAAAAAAAAACATAAGGCCGTTTATGCCGCAAAAAACATATTTCGACACTCAAGGGAATCAAAATTTATAGGGTACTTTCCGAAATTTGGCAAGTGATATCGTCTTATAGGTACTACAAGTACAGGACAAATCTGAAAATGATGCATTCGTAATTAAATCATTAAAAAAATTGTCTTTGAAGTTCGGCAAAAGCTCGGAAAAAACTGCGAGAGTCGATTCCTGAACTATTTAATATATGTATGTACCTACAAATTTGTACGGAACCCTCGGTGGACGAGTCCGACTCACGTTGTCCGGTTTTTTATACTATTGACGCCTTTGTGGTTTGATGCGTGTGCGCGCGTAGACTTAACGCGGCAATGCAATGAAATCGCTATATTCATGTAGTTGTTATTGTACTACGATGTATAAAACAGAGGCCCAGGCTGTCAAAGAATTGGCCTGTAACAAGAGTACGTGCAGCAGTGGTAGCCTAGTGGGTAGAACATCGGACTTGGAAGCGAGAGACCCAGGTTCGATCCCCAGTGCGGGCAGCTACCTATGACTTGGGTTTTCTAAGTTGTGTACATTTGTGAAGTTATAGTACCAACACCACTCGCGGTGACGGTGAAGGAAAACATCGTGAGGAAACCTGAGTGTCTGAGCTATTTACATACCTCAGCACTTGAAATCGCCAATCCGTGATGGGCACGCGTGTTGATTAAGCTCATACTCTCCCTAAGAGAAGGCCTGTGCCCTACAGTGGGTATATAGGCTGCTTATGTATTATGTATAAGAGTAGGTACGTGAAAGATGAAATAATTCTTAAATATAACGACGATGACTTATATTTAAAACGGCTTATTTTTAAAAGTAAATTTGTACTCGGATCTATTTTAAGAGGCTTATTTTTAAAACTCGGTTTAAATGTGTTTCCAAGGCGCAGAGGTGGGCGAAGGAAGGTCCAGAGGGAGGTCATAAATGTGAGGTTCTGCACTCTCTGACATTGCACTTGGTAACCGTTCACGTTGCCAACGTCATGGACTATTGTTAAAACTGTGACACAATCTTTTGTCACACAAGTTCTTTTTATCATTGTGAATTATAGAAAATACATTAAGTTCTTGGCCAAATTTTTAAATTCTACCTTTCTCTCGTTATTTTAGTACCAAAATAAATAAATAAAAAAACATACTTACTACTGGACATAAGGAAGGAATTTTAAAACTACAGAAGATTTTTTTCATTGCCTTTACAAGGACACATGGCAGATGGTTAGTTCAGTTGATACAGCCTGGAGATTCGTGGAATCGTGAATGCAGAACTTGCAAAAAATATGTATAGTGTAACATGGAGAGGACATGTTAAAAGAAAAATAATCGTGTTTAAAATTTTTCTCGGGCGTAAACTATATGAAGTGTATGAAGCAACACTTCAATCAAATTTTGAGGCAATCTCCCCATTCTATCTGCATTTCCATCTTTAAAAGCATATCGGCCGCCTCTTTAGAATTTAAACTGTCTATTAGGTTGAACTAAATATACCTAACGGTGAAGGAAAACATCGTGACGAAACCTGAGTGTCTGAGCTATTCACATGCCTCAGCGCTTGAAATCGCCAATCCGCGGTGGGCACGCGTGGTGATTAAGCCCATAATCTCTCCCTGAGAGAAGGCCTGTGCCCTACAGTGGGACGTATACAGGGCGTCCCAAAATTATGGGCCATGAAAGGAAAGTACCTTAAATATCGTAGATAGGGTATTTTGCTGAAAGAAGACTTTATGTTATTTTTAAAAGCTAGTAATTCTGCATTCAAAGATTTTCTAAAAATTACTTGCCTCGTCTGGGAATCGAACCGACTTAAATGTAAAAAAAAAAACACCCCTACTTTTATGATGCCAATCGAAAGAATGGCCAAAAACTAATAACTCTTCTTAAGTAACATAGTATTTTAAAAGAAAGAAACAGTGTGAAATTAATCATTTTAATCAAATTAAAAACATACATGAAACTGCCGTAGTGGGTATTTTTTTTAAATTAATTAATTAAATGCTCAAAATGTGATCCCTCTTGTCTTACGCAAATTGCCAATCTTTTAATGAGTCCGCTGCCTGTTGATTTTCTTATCTTTTTATGATGAATACTCGATATGATATGGCACAATTCTATTTGTAACTCGCCTAAGTTCTCGTATCGCTTTTTGTATAGCATATCTTTCACGTATCCCCAAAAGAAGAAATCTATTGGTGTATAGGCTTATGCAAATATACCTGAAACTCCCCATCGTAAGTACATCTTGTTTTACATTGCCCACTTTACTCCCCCACCATGTTGCAGCCACTTGTGTACGCGGAAGGGTTCCCATGCTAATTAGCTGTTCC
This sequence comes from Yponomeuta malinellus, assembly GCA_947308005.1. Classification (NCBI taxonomy): domain Eukaryota; kingdom Metazoa; phylum Arthropoda; class Insecta; order Lepidoptera; family Yponomeutidae; genus Yponomeuta; species Yponomeuta malinellus. The sequence goes on from OX371019.1 coordinate 6,353,344, forward strand.
GTGGTTCGATTCCTGCCATGTACGGCGCAGAGTAAGATCGCACAGTAGGTCTGCGTGGACGATCTGAGGCCTGAAATGTGCACCAAATCCTGACGTTTGAGAAATTATGGAATAAAACAGTTACACGATTGGAATCGTTTAGGATTTGGATTAATATAGGAAATTACGCGGTGCTTCGCGAATGATTGAAAAGTGAAATATACGGGCTTATATAGGCTAACTAGCGCCACTAATGGAATAATATTTAGAACATATTGTCTAGAACCTAGGATCAAGAATGTTAAGGTTACATTTTTTTTCTTATGGCGTGATATATGCGCATTTGTCGATTTTTAGGACTCTTTGGCGTACTGAACGCCAAAGAGTCCTAAAAATGAACGATTCTAATCGTCTAACCGTCAAATTTCATATTAATGGCTTTCGCAAACGTCAGGATTCCGACAGGATTCGGTGCGCATATTTAGGCACCTGAAGGAGGCCCTGGGCTGTGGACCATCGTTTCGGCTATTGGTTGATAAGACTGTTTCTTCGGCGTTGCACTTTCTCTATCTTTTGCGCGACTTTTTACTGAAGATGCTCGCCGGTATCTGTACAATGTTTTTCTTCTTCCGTGTGTTGCCCAGACCTTCTACTCATTCCTACTCAGCGTGTACCAACAAGCAGTAGAGGAATAGGGGACCAGGATCGCCAGACCGTGGTGGAAATGTTTCAACGAGTTAGCGAAGTTATTTATGGCGACGTTTTTGATTTGTTAACCTTTTGTTTGCGTCTAGTTGGATTGTTGAGCCTAGTTCAGGCTGGGTTGAATACTTCAACGGGCTGGCGACGGACGGGCGGCACGATTTCAATCTAAAATAATCCTTAAATGCTTGTGAAGTTAGAGACCACAATAAAAGTGCAAAAGAGTCGGGTTTAACTATTAGGCATTATTTTCTATATTTTTTATCCCTTTGCCCAACAGTGGGACACAATCATGACGGACGGACGGACGCATCAAGGACGAGCGATAAAAATAAAATGCTAAAGCCATTTCGTAAAAAAAAAATAGTTTCACTTTCGAATTCTACAATTTTTTTACTAAGCTGTAGGGATTTTCTTGCACATTTGATACTCAGATTATCCTCAACGCATGGCGGGTGTTTAGGAAATTCTGGCTTGTAAAAGAAAAGAAGAAATTACGAGTATCGTATGATTCACAAATCAGCCGCGGAAGACTCATGAGTTCCTTGCAACCAGCCGACCGTGGCTGCCCCCATTCGCGACACAAATCATTACTGGCAACACAAACAGAAGCACCGATAGAAAATAATCGTACCTTTCAGTGTTTTCAATGCTTCTGTTCCTTCCCCACTACGGCCTGGATATTGAAACAGAAATTAAACCGTTTTAGTTCAGTACATAGTTACTTCATCTTTGGAATGATGGCGTTTGATTCAAGAATTTGAACCGAAGCTGTCTTTCTCCTTGTATCTGGACTTTGTGCAACTGGCAACTCTCGTTTTTTTTTTCTTTTTAATTATGTTTTTATTTTATTGTGATCCACATTAGCCGCCAACAAAGAAATACTGCCCGTTCCGGGAGACGGGTGAGACATTCAGGCATTGCAAAAAAGGAATAATGATTTCGCGACCCTATAATTTACAGCTGCGCTCTTCCTGGGGAATCTGAACCTTATTGCAAGGACTGCAATTTGGTAAAGATGATGAAATGTATGAAAAAGATTGGCAGCAAAATTATAACTCTGTGGTTGGATTTAGGATCGGATTAATAGCTTCTCAAGATTGTGGTTATTCCTGCGTAACAGTTTATTTTATAAGGAAATGGTCGTGTTTTACCAAACCAAACACATCTCAGACATTGCAGTAATGTTTCGAATCAAGTGAATAAATAAACACGAAGCGATTAAAGCGTATTAATGGTATTTACTTTCTTATTTGGCCCATGCCGTGCCTTTTTACATTTACTGGCGCCGTCGTATGTGTTTTCTGAAACTTGACACCTTCCAGTAAGTGCATAAATATTTGGTTTCTACTTTTTACCCGGATTTGTAGGGCTTGGCTGTTGCCAGGTCGTTGCCAGGTCGCGCGGGCGTTTCCCCTTTATGGAACTGGCTTTTTAGAACTTTTTAATTAATCCGTAATTAATTTTTTTAAGGGCGTTAAGACGTTGCTTTTGAAGCTTCAAAACCGTCGTCAGGCTTCAACTGAGGCCTTTTCCACTATGATTTATACAGTCGTCAGCACATAACCTATACATACATGCACTCTAATCAGAAACGTTAAGGACGACTTTGCAACAAAAATGTAAAGGATCATCTGCTGTCGACTGTACCAACTCATACCTACATAAAATATTATGTGAGTGGTAATTTAATTAATTATAATTAATGAAGTGACGTGGAAGTGACCAATCAGGCGCTGAGTTTCAATGAGACTAGTTAATACGTTCCCGGACAGCGGATTCAAGTAGATTTCTTCTTCTTTTTCTTCGTCATGGGCGGTATATATTGTGTGCATTTATTATTAAAATGTACATAAAAACGTTTCTAGCATTCTGTGGCCAAAATACGCTCAGTCTCTCTCTCTCCAGCCACCAGAATATACGTACCACTGCAGAGCGTAAGCTTCTCTCAGAGAGAGAAACTATGTCTTAAATGGAGTAGACTTGCCCAGTACCTATATGTACTGAAATAATTTTGGGTGGTTTGAAAGACATAGCAAAATGAACGCGCCTGACAATTGCTATCGAATAAGCTAGTTTGTTTTTTTTAAAACGCACTTTTCATAAATATCTCGAGTAATCTCGACACAAACTCGAATCTATTAGAACCATTAGTAGCCATCCAGCCCCTATATTACGCGCACCAAATCCTGAGCGATTCCAATCGTCTAACTGTCAAATTAGTATGGAATTTGACAGTTAAGCGATTGGAATCGCTCAGGATTTGGTGCGTATAATTACACCCCTGAGCGGTGCGTGTGTGCCGCGGGTCCACGGGTCATTGTTCTGTTAGACGGAGAGGCGGTACTAATGTTGACGCATTTTTTTAAAGAAGATTTCTCAACTATTTATTTTTGTCTACAATAAGATTCCTAAAGATATATTAGAGTTACCACCGACGCGGTTTAAAAAATGTATTAAGCATACTCTGTGCAAAAAAGCCTATTATAACATTAAGGATTATTTGGAAGACATGGATGTCTGGTATTTAAATAATGTTAACAGGAACGATTGTATCTAGTGTAGTGTAACTTTAAGTTGAAAACTCTGTTAATTAAGCAAACCTGTTTTGAAAAGAATAAATGTGGAGTTTCTTTGTTAGCTTCTACTCCGCATAATCTATTAATTGTGAAACTAACAGCTTTGACGTTCATTAAGAAAACGTTTTGTTTTTATAGTGAATAAAAATTTTTGACTTTGACTTTAAAAGTAATAGTCTAAATAGATGCCATTTTTAGTTACTAATTACATAACAGCAGAAATGAGCGTGTATTAAAGCTAAATTGCATCTCCTCTTTTCTCTTCGTTACTTCTTAGTTCGGTGCAGTTTCAGCCCTCAAGATGTGTTCCACTTTCGCGTAAAAGAGCGTGTTAAATTTCAACGGAAAACCAATTAACCCAAATGAGCCGCGCAATAAATAAGTTCATAATTTTCGTTTTAACATACGTTCCCGGCCCGCGATCCCTGGAGGCGTGTTTCTTGGAAATCCCGCGGCTTTATTGACGAAAAATTGGGTTTAAAGTCACATCTGTGCCGGTTAATGAGGGAGTTTTAATGACACATTCGCCAGCATGTGATAGCGTGGTATTAACATGGTGATAGCGGTGGTAATGCAATGGTAGAACACCGGCCTCACATTCGGGAGGTACGGGAGGTACATTTGTGAGAATTGTCTCGGGCTAGGTATATTTCCGTTTGTGATGTCCTGGTGTGGTTACCATAACACAGGGTATCCTAGTTTGGGACCAGGACACGTGATTGTGTTGTGTATATTTACTTACTGTTTTATTTTTTCTATATTTATTTTCTTTTAACCTATTAGATTATGACCTTGAAAAGAACAATTAAAAACCATTGTTATGGTCATTTACAATTCTACAGATTAAGTTATTATTTTGTGTAGAAAAGTGCAAGCATTGCCGTGTTGAAACTCGCTCGTTGCATGCGTGTGCGTATAAATGGCGCCAGTCACAATATTTACGCTCGCATTTTATTAAGTGTGGATAACTTTGGCGATGTTGCGTTTAAATATTGCATCAACGGTGATGTTATTTAATTCAGTGTCGTACGCTACGACTTTCGTCGAGAATATAGCATTTTCATCTTAAACAATACTCGTATTTTGTTCATATGCATTTTATGTCATACAGGGCCGAGTTTTATAAAAATCGCAGTTTATTATGACATTTTGCGGTACATTGAGTAGCCGAGTCTAGTTGTTAATCTTTGGGTTAGTCGACTTTGCAATGTAGGTACATCGAAGTGTCATAGTAAACCGTGAATTGTAGTTATATGAAAGAGGCCCCTGGAATTATACAATCTTTTCACTGTCTGGTTGGTCTTATGGTAAAACACTTACCAGCTCAGAGATCGTGGGTTCGATTCCCGCTGGGGACCGCACTATTTTGATATGTACGGTTGTCCTTAGTCTGAGCTTATTTATTTTGGGAAGCCTTTGTATAAATTCAACACATTCAGAGTAAATTTGGCTCTTCCAAGGTAGCGATATACGTAAAAACAATATGGCGCTCAGTACTAGGGTCGAAAAGTTTATTTTGGTTAGTGCTTGTTAGAAAAATCTGAAAATCTGCATAAAACTTTCTTTTCTGACTTATCTAGGTACATTTGTGAATTTGTAGTAGCAATACCACGTAAATGTGAAGGTATACATCGTAAGGAAACCTCACACATACCTCAGCGCTTGAAATTGCTTGAAACTAACCCTTTCACGTACAATCACGTTTTGTATCGCTCATTCGTAATACGAAACACTTTTACCAAACCCATTTGGACTTTGTTACAACTCTATTATCCTTTGGCATTATAGCAAGAATTTCACAGGATATAGAGTTTATTTTTCCTTAATTCCGCATATAAAGCAGGGGTGCGGCGTATTTTTAACAGAACGGTTATTTTAAAGTACAGTTATAGTATAAAATACTAGGAGAACGTAATAATATGCGAAATTGACACCTATTATCAATCATAATACTCATCATTATGCGTATACTAAGATCAGTGGTATTTAAGTTCTCTTGATGAACTGTACCGTTATCGTTCAATGTGAAATTTGGGACACTGTTGTGAGTTTTGTATATTTTTTAGTTTTTTATCTTTCTTTTCATTCAGCTTCAATTTACCTGTAAACAAAGCGTTGATAGAAATCGTTAAAATACATCAAGCAATAATATTTCTCATGTAGTTTGCTCCTCACAGGGCATTTTATGAAATTATTCTCATTAATTTAAGAATTAACAACGCCAATTTTCACCTAATTTTTTTTTTGTTTACACCCACACCAAAGCTGAATGAAACGAAATATATGTAATTTCTGGGGCCTAATTATGCGCACCAAATCATGAGCGGTTCCAATCTAACTGTCAAATTCCATACTTATTTGCTAAATCACTCAGGATTTGATGCGCGTAATACATGGGCTGATAGCGTGATCGGTTCTACGCCGTATCGCCGTGTGCCTGCTTACTAGTATATATGACCCAACTCTAAATTAAAATACAGGCTTGCGCCCGAGGTAGATGCGTGTTATTTTAACCGATTATGCAATTCACGTTCGAGTAATGTTTATTGTTCTATTGTATGTTAGTACAAGTAGGTGCGCTAATGCAAGCTGGTTCCTGGAATCGTTTACATGCATCACTGCATTTCTATGTAGGGTAATATATAAAGGTTTTATTACACTTGAACGGCCCTCACTGAAATTGTAATTTTTTGGACATTTTCACTTAAGGGTGAGCTAGGCGCCACCAATGAAAAAAAAATCATATATTCTTTTACAGATCGTATTAATTGCAAAAAGTGTCAGTAGGTACAATCTCTCAATCATGTTAGCAGTGATTTTTAGGATCCACGACAAAGAACCTAGGATCACGAACCTGGGACTAGACAGCATTTATGCCAAAAAAGGCCGTTTCTGGCGTTAATGCTAGGTTTTTTGCCTTAGTATCATAGCAATGGCTCCTAAAAATCACTATCAACACGATTGAGAGACTGTACTGACACTTTTTTGCAAATTTGATCTGTAAAAAAAGTAACTTTTTTTTCCTCGGTTACGCTAGTGATACTCCCTGGAGCCCCTTAACTGAGCGCTTGTCCAAATCACAGTTCAGCTTCTTTCTATTATTACGCGTATCAAATTCTGATCGATTACAAATTACAATCGTCTGTCAAATTTAATAATAATTGATATCGCAGAGTGAAAGAATATTACCTATCTATAGAATAGATAATGTATCCAATATTACGTAGGTACGATATTATATCGTATATTACATATATCATTTCCTCTCCCCATATGTAATTTGAATATTTGTTTAAATATTTATGTATGGTTTAAGTAAGTTTATATACTTTTCAACTCATATTTCTCAATTGCACCGACTGCCCGTCTCTAACTTCTTTCTTGTCTCCATCTATGGTTGCCTGGAAGAAATTGCTTGTAGTAATAAGGCCGCCAATTGTACTGCGATTTATTGAGTTTCTGTTAATGTAATCTTTGTGTACAATAAAGAATATTCTATCTATCTATCAATCGTCAGGATTCCGACAGGATTTGGTGCGCACGATTCGGCCGCTGATATTTTTTCGTGAAAGCTCCTTATTACACGTTTACCAAAAATAACAGGAGAGTCGTATTCATATTTTACATCAATTGAAAGATTTCAACGAATTGTTTATTTTATTTATTTTGGGGCAGTGTCCATAAACTTTTTTTTTTTTACATACAGGCACACACATTGCGTCTCGCTCCACACTAGGATACCCTGTGTTGTGGGAACCAAAAACAACGACATCACAAACATGTAAACATCCAAGACCTGGGGTTATAATACATGACGATTCTCTCTGTACCTATCTGTAACCTACGGGAAAACGGGAGTTCGTCCCAAAATAAAAGTCTAGAACACGTTTGTCTGTGTTGATGTATAGGACACGGATCATTTTACAAAAGAGCTGGTAATCGTTGTATTTTGTGTTTGAAACCAACCGCCTATATTACAATGAAATTTTTCAATTCAATACATTTTTTTCGGACATTGAGTCCTTATTTACATTTCAGACTTACTACATATTACAACATTCAACCCACCAATCAGTCTGCGCCACACCATAAACGACGCATGTTCCGTAATCGGGCGCGCGCGCAGCTCCAAGTCATTGTTCCGGTGACGCGCAACCCGCAATGCACGTGCAGACCTTATCGCCCGCACATGTTGGCATGTTTGCCTCACTCGCGGTGGCATAGCAACCGTCTCTACCGAATCTCAACTATTTATTATTAATCTGGCAGATTTCTTCTTCAATTTCACACGAACGAAGCCGTGGGCATAAATATTTCGATAATCATAAGCATCCTATATACGTCCCACTGTAGTGCACTGGCATTCTCTCAGGGGGGAGAGGGTATGGGCTTAATCACTACTCACTACGGTTAGCGAGTGGTATTGCTACGATAACTTCACAAATGTACATAACTCAGAAAACAAAGTCATAGGTACATGCCGGCACTGGGAATCGAACCTAGGTCTCCCGCTTCCGAGTCCCATGTTCTACCCACTAGGCTACCACCGCTTCTTGATAATATTGTTTTTCAAATATCCTCTGTGTACAGAGACACCTCTGTTACACTTTTATAATAGTAGAAATTAGTCAGATACTAAGTTATCACACTAGGCGCCTCCTGAGGCGGTCACGTGATCCCGACTCGCCTCCTGCAGCCACGCCCGCCCCCAACGCGAGCGGCAGTTGCGTGTGCGCTTATCGCATCACCTGCATAAACAAATTTGCCGACTCAGCCGTGGTCATGCGCAATGACCTGGCCGGCCGGCTGAGACACGTGAATAGGGAGCACCTTTGTCTTCATTCTTACTGGGATACCCTTAAAATATTTAACTGTCATTACAAATAAGACCATAATATTATTAGCAATGAAATTTTCCATTCTTTATTTCATAGACAATATTATTATTGTCTTAGTTATAATGACAGTTGAATTAATGGTTGAAATTAACAGCTCATTTTTAAGTTCTACATTACATTATGAGTGTATGACAAAGTGTATCCGGAATAACAGTAAAAAATGATGCGGCACCAGTTTTCATAATTTCCCCCGATGATTTTGCGTCAACCGCCAGGCCTGTTTCACAAAGCTAAAATTAGTGATTGGTCACTGAGCCTAGGTTAGGAGAAAATGGCTGATGACAGTTGTAAGGTATTAGCCGACTTCAAAAAAGGAGGAGGTTGTCAATTCGTACATATTTTTTTAATGTATTTTCAGCGATAATTATTAACCGCGTTGTCCGATTTAATCTTCGAATTCTCGAGGATAGTTTAAATTTGGTCAGGATCTGTCAGTGGGATGAATGAGAAAATCATCACACTTTTCTCGCGAAAATCATCGCGTATAATTTTTTAAATAGTTTTTTCTTGCTATAAAGTTTTTACTACCTGATTGAATTTGTTGCTTTATGAAATAGGGTCCTCATTTAGATCGTATTGCTTCCTAATCCTAAACTAAATCGCGGTGGTAGCCTAGCGGGTAGAACATTGGACTCGGAAGCGGGAGATCCAGGTTCGACTCCCAGTGCGGGCATGTACCTATGACTTTGTTTTCTAAGTTATGTACATTGTGAAGTTATAGTAGCAATACCACTCGCTAACTGTGAAGGAAAACATCGTGAGGAAACCTGAGTGTCTGAGCTATTAATATACCTCAGCGCTTGAAATCGCCAATCCGCGGTGGGCACGCGTGGTGATTAAGCCCATACTCTCTCCCTGAGAGAAGGCCTGTGCCCTACAGTGGGACGTATATATCCTGCTTATGCTTATGCTTCCTAAACCTCTTGCTTAATTTTAAACCTCATTATTGAATCTCCAGAATAGATCTTTCTAAACAGGCCATTTGTGACAGTCGAGGGTCACGATCTTGCGCCACCACGTTGGTGCCCTCTCTTGGCGCGCATTCCGATTGATTTGATTCAAAACGAGTGAAATGCTTGATGGACAGTCTTAGCCCTGCGCGTTGTCAGGGCAACCGTGGGCCAATTACGTGATAGGAATGTGGGCCTGGTCTTCGTCACAATGAGCCTTGATCTAACTGTGGGGAGCGATTTATTCGTCTGTTTCTCTAACGAAGGTCGTCCCTAAAAATATTGTAGGGAAAGTCTTTCCTTGAACCGATGGAAAATGTAGGTGAGCGACGGAAATAGGTCTGGGCTCTAGTTGGCGGGTTACTCTTGAAGACGAATTACGATAGATACGAGTATTTAAGGGCGGTCAGTAGAACACTTGGTTGTGGGTTCGAACCCCGGCATGTACCAATGACTTCGTTTTCTAAGTTATGTACATTTGTGAATTTGTAGTAGCAATACCACTCGCTACCTGTGCAGGATGATATCGCGAGGAAACCTGAGTGTCTGAGGTGTTCACATACCTCAGCACTTGAAATTACCACACTGGCCCACCGCGATTGGCGATACCGATGTTTCCTTCACCGTTAGTGTAGTATTGCTACTACAAATTCATAAATATCATCATCATCATCAGCCATTTGACGCCCACTGAAGGACATAGGCCTTCTTCGCAGTTTTCATAACCATAAGGGGTTTTGCCATAATCGCCACGCTTGGCAGGCGGGTTGGCGATCGCAGTATGCGGTTGTAATCTCAGGAAGACGCTGCTGCCCGTCTTCTGGTAAAATTGATTTCCTTAGTCACCTTTTACGACATCCACGGAAGAAAATGGAGTGACGCTATTCTTAATCCCGCGCCACACGAAGTGTTATTCATAAATATACGTAATTTTAATAAAAACCGGCCAAGTCCGAGTTGAAATCGCGTGGAGAGGGTTCCGTACAATGCCAAAGTCAAACGTATTATATTGAGTTTACCACTTAATTTTTCAATTGATAGAATTATTATAGGTTTTCTATAAGCAATGAACTATATTTTGTATTTTTTTTTAAATATTTTAGTCTCAGTTATTTCGGGGATCAGGGGGGAATGGTAAATTTTCGTATTCTTTCATTAGTAAAATCAAAACTATTTATTTTACAATAAATAACAAAACTCTATTTGAGATCCTCTTAACGAGCCCTTTCATTTTATATATGACACAGTAAGGTTTACAAAACTTTTTTTTAAATTTCCTAATTTGTCCCTGGAAATTTACCCTTGTTTGGTTCATAGGATTACACCATCCTACCATTTCATTTATAATTTCAGCTGATTTGGGTTAGTAGATTCGGAGCAAATTGGCTGTGACGGACGGACGGACGGACAGACGCACGAGTGATCCTATAAGGGTTCCGTTATTTTTGTACGATGTACGGAACCCTAAAAACAATCTCATTGGTTACATTACATTACATAACCTCACGCCTGTATCCCGGAGTGGTAGGTAGAGACCAGGGATTGCCACTTGCCACGAAGTTACTGGTATTGCTGCGTGCCTAAATTGAACTCGGGACCCCTTGGATATGTGGCCAGCGTTCTACCGATGCGCTACTGCGGTATTAACATTAGATAAGATAATGTTTTATTTATACACCAAAACACACACTACACTAATACTACTACACTAATTACTACTATCACTACAATAATTTATAAATGAAAAGATCGTACAAATTGTTTGGCAATTTGGTTCTAGAGTAAGCCCCGCGAAATCTCTTAGGATCTCGTTATCTCTCTTGTAATCGAAGTTCGTTAGCCTGGCCTGCATCCAGAAAAAAAATCCGCTGTCAAAGCAAAGACTGCGGCCAGTTTGTTCTTTTTTCGAAAAAAGAAAGCACAGCGGGGAATTCGCGGAAAGTTTCGATTTAAATTAATTACTCGAAAACGTAACGACTCTTTTTCTGAACATGAAATCTGGGTGGGCTGCCGCGGTTCATTTGAGCTTTTTGGCGTGGATTTGTTGTCTAATTGTGCGGTTTCTCGTTACAACACACATACTAGAGCAGAGCAATGGGGAGTAGGCTAGCCTACTTATGTCGCTGCTCGTGCCGTTTTACACGAACGCAGCGGTAAAGGTCGCTATTCACTCTGCGATCTGCAGGCTGTGTCGAACGAAGATCGCAAACTTAATATTAGGGGTTAAAGTATGAAATTGCCGTTTTATTGCAATAGGTTCTTTGAATTGACATAGAATCTTCATGGTTTGAGGTTTTCGAATGAAACTTTTTTCAAATGGTTTCTATGATGTTCTTTTTTTAAAAAATGTGAAACATTTCAATATCGACTTTCAATTGTTTTTGTTATTCAATTTAGACAAGAAAGATGGATACTGCGAAAATTCGAGTGATTTTTGAATACGAGTTCCGACGCGGATTTAACGCGGCAGAAACAGCCCGCAATATCAATGCTGCGTTTGGAGAGGGGTCTACTAATGAACGCACCGTGCGATTTTGGTTTAAACGCTTTCGTGATGGAAATTTCGACTTAAAGAACGAGCCACGAGGAAGACCGCCCACACAGGTGAATAACGATGAATTAAGAGAGATGGTGGAAGCTGACCCTAGTCAAACTACCCAGGAATTAGCGGCATGGTTTAACTTTACCTTACCCACAATATTGACTCACTTGCGTCAAATCAATAAAATAAAAAAATACGAAAAATGGGTGCCTCATGATTTGACTGATCTGCAGAAAGAAACGCGTGTTGAAACTTGTGTTGCCTTGTTGATATTCAATATTCGATATTCAAATGTTTCACATTTTTTAAAAAAAGAACATCATAGAAACCATTTGAAAAAAGTTTCATTCGAAAACCTCAAACTATGAAGATTCTATGTCAATTCAAAGAACCTATTGCAATAAAACGGCAATTTCATACTTTAACCCCTATTATTTTGTCGTTGATGTGAAATAGTTGTTTTGTTTATTATGTCCACTCTTTCGTGCTGAACATGAACTTTGTTTAAAATAAGTAATTGCTCCCATTTATTGCAGAAACTAATCATGCATTTTATTTTGTTTCAGGTAATACATCGTCCTATATAGTCGATTTGTCACCAAGCACAAGAAGTTATATGCAAAGGTAGTCTTGTATTACTTGTAAATATTCTAATGTGTACGTCATTATTAATGTCTAGTAAAGTCAGTTTTTAATTCGACGCAAAAGAAAGAGGCAGTGTTACCATTTTAAAATTTTTCGTTATAGTCGGTAGATTTTTGTTTTACTGTAAAAAAATAGACTCGTGTGACCAAAAACCTTTTTTCATGAAATAGATTATTTATTACTCATAAAAGAGAAGTATTTGAAAAAACACTAACGTAGCTTACGCCATTTTTATTTGGAAGTGAGATGAGATTATTAGTTTCTTACGTATTAGCAACACTTGGATGTTGATAACCTTAGGTTTGAAGCTTGACACATTTATAAAGACTTAATTTATTTTTAACAATTCCATTTTTTCTTGGTTACGCGAATGTTGTTTCCCGTTTTCTCTTGTGATTTCGACAATTTTGGCTAGTTTTTCGAGTCCACAAGAGTAGATGCAACGTTTGAAGGAGTTTTCTATTTAAATAAAAGATGTTTTTACTTTCGTTTTGATTACAGAGTTTTTCATTGGAACCTTAGTTTTTTGGCCGTTACAGACGACGGCTTTAATATATGCGATATTTTTTCCAGGCAATATTCTACATGAAACCGGCGTCCACACACGACTGCGGTCGGATTTTGTGTAGAACAAGACATCCCGCGATATATTTTTATTTATAGCCGTCGTCTGTCACGACGTTTAGAAATTAAACTTTTATTGATATCCACATAGAGTACGACAACAAATGTAATGGATTGTGTTGGTTTACGACCCCAGGACATGTCAATGCGACAGTATTTTTTTTTGCATCGAAACAGACCTTAGTCAGGTAAATCAGGAGACTCTGATAATAAAATCTTGCAGAGGAGTACCAGCGATGTCGCGTACTTCGTTGAATTTCGGCTGAATTTTAAAATCAATGAAAATTAATGAAATTCATTACAGTAACATGTGGGGCGATCCTCAAGCATATTTTTCACCATAGGAATTTAAGTGGCATTTTACTGAGAATATTCACAATCAGAAGAACGGTCACTAGCGCGACTAGCGCCACGTCGTCGTCGACATTAAATGAGCCAAAGATGTGTAGTGCGCGACAGTCGTCTCTGATTGCGACAAAGTCGCAATGTGAATACACCTCCCATACCAACCCTGAAGGTTATTATGCAGTCCGCTGTTGTGGTTTTAATTTTCTTGACCCGGTTTCCTTTTTATTTATTTCGCGCTTTTCCCCGCGAAAATAAAACTTGTGTTTTTCTCGCAATAGATTAATCAGCGGCCGTTCTGTTTACGACTCTGTTTAATAGCTTCATTTTGTAATAGAACACGATAGGTCCTATAGAACCATGTATACCATATTGTGAGCTACGTCCATTAAACCCTTAAGTCTTATTAACTCTAGAAACCTAACCTTCTCACATACCTCATAAAACCTAACCATTCGTCAATTCGACGACAATTTTTTGAAGTGTTAATATTTAAATAAAACTTGTTTTTTGTATCTTTATCGCACTGAGATTTCAGGCATATTTTACATTTCTTAATAAAATAATTTGTTATTTATCACACCCGTTTTTGTTTCTGTTTAAAATGGCACGCGTTTCTACAGATCAAAATCGACATTCTTATGAAAAATTTTGTTGAAACAGAAATTAAAAAAAATAGTTGTTCTTTTTAAGGGCAAAGTTAAACTGTAGACATTAGAAAAAAATAAAATTTTCCTTTTTTACGCCCATTTACTACAAAAATCAATTCTATGTTCACCACAAATTGCGATATTGTACGTACATATTTGCCTTTTTTTCTTGTGATGTGTTAATTTGTCCCAATAAATGTCTTTCTTTCTTTATTTATGTAAAATTTCGACAAACAAAAATTACTCGGCTGCCGGAGTTCGTTGCCTCTCGCAAAGCCGCGACGAACACCGAGTTGACAACAGACACCACGGTTATCCGCACACGCACCAAAAAGATACAACAATTTTTCTGTCGCGTATTCGTCGTAACTACTCGCCTCACCTAATCAAGGTGTGTTGTGTAGCCTTAATAATAATAATAATATACTTTATTGAAACATTGAACAGGACATTACGTAAGAAATAGCATGTACAAAGGCGAGCGATCTTCTTTTTAGCGGTGTTGAAAGGATTTGCCAATCAGTATCAGACAGTTGCCGATACGAAATTAGATCTTTTTTTCCCACTTCTGAATGAGTGAGTGATACTGTATGCTCAAACATCTTTGTTTACGAAATTGCATGTAATACATACTATTATTGCTAGGGTATCATGCATAAAGTACAGTTAGCTAGTCTGAAGTAATGCATTAAATTATTACATACTAATCTCAAGCTTGTACCCCGTAGGGATACGCAGACCGCGTTTCATAAAACTACAATTCGTAGTTTATTATTACAATTCGATGTACATTGCGTCTTCCTACTTGTTAATCTGTGGATTAACCGATTTTGCAATGTACGACTAATTGTCAGAGCAAACTACGAATTGTAGTTTTATGAAACAGTTTTGCCATTTGCCACGATCCTAATAAACCTCTACCGCTACATCAACATTAATAAAATAATTAGTGGCCATTGTGGCGGTGGTAGCCTAGACAACCCAGGTTCGATTCCCAATGCGGGCATGTACCTATAACTTTGTTTACCAAATTATGTACATTTGTGAAGTTGTAGTAGCAATACCATTCGCTAACTGTGAAGAAAGATATCGTGAGAAAACCTGAGTGTCTGAGTTATTCACATACCTCAGCGCTTGAAATCGCCAGTCCGCGGTGGGCACGCGTGGCGATTAAGCCCATACTCTCTCTCTGAGAGAAGTCCTGTCCCCTAAAGTGGGACTTATATAGGCTACTTATCTATATTTTATGTAGTCGCTGGTTTTGGGTACTTTTTATTATTGCCCTAGGCTAATACCGGCCCTTCCATCCACATCGCTTGATATATTGCTTTCGATATTTTTTGGAATCTAAAAGTTAGATCTTAGTATTGATAAGCAAGACACCGCCCTAAATTAAGGAACTACTTACCTATATTTATGTCTTCAACGTCTGAAGTCAATATTTCCGTTGTATTATGCATCCATATGAAATTGTTATAGGGTGTCCAGATGAGAACAAATTTCCGGACATGTGTCTGAAATTAGGGACTCTTTGTCAGGGAATTTTATTTTTTCCTATTTCAAATTAAAACAGAAAAAAAAACATTTTAACATCGTAACAAAAAGTCCTAAGTTAAGTTGCCAAACTAAAGTTGTCAGACCAAAAAAAAATTGGAAAATTCCAACCGCCAAATCACACCACGGAGTTGTAACTCGTAGCCCGCGGCCGGCGCTCACGTGGTTTTCGCACGGGCCGAGGCTGCGTTCCGTTACGCAGAGGTCGCAGCCTACTTTTGGCGCATCTCATTGTTCGTTATTGCGTTCCGTTCCACGCGGTGAAGGTCGCGGACGCGTCGTGCCCAGCTCTGATTGCCTAGACTTAATGAGCGTGTGGATCGGATGATGGAATCGTCTGCTACCATTAGACGTTCTGTCAGTGTGTCTGTATTGTTGGATGAAAAACGGACTCGCCCACCGAGGGCGAATCTCGCAGTCGTTTGCAAGCTTTTCCCAAACGTGAAAGATTTTTTTTTTATGAATTCATTACAAATGTATAGTTTTGAGATTTTGCCCTGTATTTGTAATATAAGACGATATTACTTGCCAAATTTTACTGTTCTAAGTCAACGGAAAGAACCCTATAAATTTTGATTCCTTTGAGTGTCGAAATGTACGTTTTTTGCGGCATAAAATGCCGTATCTTTTTTCCGATAACTTAGTTAACCGTTTGTATTTTTCACAGCTTCAAGGGACTGTAGACTTGAGTATATGGATTTAATTTCAACTCTATACCTCCACGCATTCCCGAAATAAAGGGTCTTGACAGACAGACGGACGGACGGACGGACGGATAACAAAGTGATCTTATAAGGGTTCCGTTTTTTCCTTTTGAGGTACGGAACGCAAACGAAAATCGGACCAATCAGGAGCAACGCTCCCCCCAAGCCTGTCTTCTGTGAACCGCAAATATGTCTACCGCGTAAAATATTGTCTCACGCAAATAGATAGGTATTGTAAGTAAAGTCTTGCATACCCCACTTTTATTCTAATAGTATGTACTTAGCAAGAAACCTGTAGGTAATAGTCGAACAGTACTTTGTACCACAAAATGATTATTATTATTATTATTTAATACACAAGCAGCCAGCTGCAAACAGCTGATGCGTGTATATCACTTCCGTGCACTTGTAAAATGTTTATCAAGTCTGTTTTTGTGAGTTCACTGAAGGAGCACTAATTACTGTCTCTGGTAGTTTATTCCGCATATTCACTATACGGTTTGGCAAGAAGTGTTTTCTGGGATTGCTTGTCCATAGTTGCTTGGCCAATTTCAGCGAGTGCCCTCTTAGAGATTTGTTTGTATACATTTTGAAAAACATGTTAGAAAGGTCTGGTACATTATAGTAATTGGTCAAGATTTTGTAAGTCTCTATTAGGTCTCCTCGTTCTCTACGCTGTTCCAAAGTTGTTAGCTCTAGTTTATCCAGCCTGTATTCATAGGGACAGTATTTAAGGCCGGATACCATTGACTCGTTAATTGTTCCACCAAAACGGGAGTCGTGGGTATGATTCCCGCTGAAGGTCCGCCGCGCTTGAATTGTACGAACGGTCTCAATCTGAGGTTAGTTTCACGATTCATGATATTAAACTCAGTGAGTGGCTAATTTCGCAATCTAAAAGTAGGTTGAACTCAAGGGTAATTTAAAAAATAGTTTCGTTATTTGATTCAATATTTCATAGACTTTTAAATTTACCCTTTGGTGGAGTAGATCCTTAAGAAAACAGATTCCAGCAAAGCCACGGGTGCTCACTCAGTTGTGTGTTACTAATTATTGTAGCACAACACTGTTAGAGGCTTAAGGTCGGTTTTACTGCTAATTCGCCATCAATAAACGGATTTATTACCTCATTGGCCGTCGCTCTGCCTTTACTCGCTACGTCACTTGTATACAAAACTGCGCGCAGTTACACGTGCTTTGTGGTCAGGGGATTGGCGTTTTATGGTGAAGGAAAAGGCCGTGAGGAAAGCAGCATCTCTTCGGAGTAATTCGTATTTGACCTTTGAATTTCAAATCTGGGTCAGTTTTTCACTAGTTCGCGGTGCTGAAAGGTGCATTTGACAGCTGACTCACCAACCTAACGTTTTTGTTGCAAAGTCTTCCGTATCATAGCGGAGTAAGACTGGCGCTTGTACTGTCGAGTGAACAATAACTTCAAAAAATAACTTCCACTCAACACAATCACTTGTCCTGGTCCGAAACTAGGATAACCTTTGCTATGATAGCTAGGCAATGACATTACAGACATGGGAATACACCTAGACTGAGGCCATTTGTACAAGTGTACAGGGTGTTGCCCCTGTGGGAATTGAACCCACGACCTCCGGCATGGTAATCAGACGTGATGCCACTAGAACAATGAGGTCAACCGCCAATCGTTACTATCAACGAAGTTTGACCGATCTCTCTATCTTAGGCTTTATCCACCCTTTACATGGTTATTTTAATAAAATAGTTTAAAATAGAATTAAACACAAACGCTGATTAGATAGATAGAGAACACTTTATTAACGTGTTAGGAATCGCTGCAGGCACTTGTCTTATTTACAGTTATGGCAAAATGGTCTGTAACCACGCGTAGTGTACCTACCGACCAAATCGGTGTTTTAAGTCGTGGCTAGCATGCAGGGAAACTTTACAGCGCTGCCGTTTTCGTGTAAACATTTCGATTTCACACTGATTTCGCTAAACCCGTTCTGGATCCGTGTTTTGTTACGTTATTGGAAATAGCCTGTTAATTTTAACTCCATAAACATGTTCCAGATTATTTCGGTAAAGCTCCGTGGTTTCGGGCACTTGTTTCGTTCGGTTATTTTTAGGCTTTTGTATATCAACATTGCCTCCTTTTGGCAGTTCGGTTTTAGCTGCATCCGGCCGAATTTAGGCAGCCGGATCGAGATGATTGGTTGTTATAAATGTTATACCAGATACACTTATTTGTAATTTAATCGGAAAAGTCCGACCAGCCAGGCTAAGATGACAGACAGGAAATCAGTCCTGTTTCGACTGGTGGTTTGTTTGGCCCAAAATTTGGCGATGCTGACAGCGTTCTCCCTTGTATTTTTGCGAAATCACTCGAGATTAGCAGCTTCAATTACTAGCTACTAAGGGTGACAGATTATTGCATTTGTTCTCTGATTAATGTTCAAACCGATAATCGCTGTCACCAGGCAGGTAGTTCCTTTCTATCTTTTTTCTAACTGAACCACCTCACCGCAACTTGTAGCGTCATCTGCAGCAGTGGCAAAAAAGCCGGTAATTTATAGGTCTTTTCCGGTGCAAGTCGGTGCGTAGTAGACCCGCTTTCTTTTCTCAAAGCACCGGCGGATCGCCCTCTGTGAGCCTCTTACGGCAAATGCAATTAGGTGTTTTACATCCCTATGCGATCCACTTCACCTTTTATAGGGTCGATAGGTGTAAGGTTTTGTGCTCCAAGTGGGGATGTGACTTTAACCAACAAGGGAGTTTCCAGGCGATTTGTAAGGTTTTTGTGAAAATGTGTTGTGGACATTGTAAGAAAACCCGAGTGTTCATATGCCTTAACGATTGAAATAGTTACAGCGAGCGGTCACTTCACCTATCTAGTTTGTATAGTAATTGCCACTAGACGCTGTTTGACTCGTCTAACGTAAAATATGTCAACAGAGGTCGTGGGTACGATTCCCACTGGAGGCCTTTGTTGGTACATATGGCCTCAGTCTGAGTGCATTTCCATAATTGTGATTTAGATATTAATAAATTCACTAGTTAAATCTCCTATTTTCGTATATATATATATATATATATATAGGGATTGTGTTACACCTATGTGAGTCTTAAAATTGTAAATAGGGCGTATTTTAAACCAACTTCAAAAAAGGAAGAAGGTTCCCAATTCGTCGGTATAGTTTTATGTAGTTTATTCAGTTATAATTCCTTACGACGTTGTCTGATTTCGTTCGTTCTTGTTCTGTAGGAACGGGTGGCTTCAGAGGTAGTCCCATATAAATGTGTTAAAAATCTGTTGACGGGATCTATGAGAAAATTGAGAAAATTTTCAAATTGGCAAAGGCATCTTCATGGCATTATGGACACAACCACACCGCGATAAAGAATACCGTCAGCGCCACCTAGTGGTAAAATTAGTGAACTGTGGTTTCTTTTCGGTGCCTCTTTTGAAAGAGGTTTTTTTTATCGACTTTTTGTAAACCTGAGTTATTGGAGGAATTGCGAAATCACACGAGTTTCCAGTTTTCTCTTAAGGAAAACACCGGGAGATAGTACCAGACCATAGTAAATCACTGTGAATGAGCAAAAACAGCTTCAACGGGTCATAAAGCGTCGGGTGAGTGGTTCCGCGACTATAAATACGTTTCCAATTACTCTGCGTGTACGCAGGTGTTGCTGCGTAATCTGTTCGGGCAACTGTCTAGGTGAAGTACGCAAAACCGTCGGTTCTTGAATTGAGAATTTCAATAAAGGGGCTCACTAGCGCCACCAATTGAAAAAAAATCTTATCTTTTTTTACGGATCGTTTTTGCAAAAAGTGTCTGACTATTCTCTTAACCGTGTTAATAGTGATTTCTAGGAGCCACGACCGAGAACCTGGATCACCGTCCTGGAACTAGATAGCATTTATGGCAAAAACGGCCGTATTTTCATTGGTGGCGCTAGTGAGCCCCTCATAGATCCCGCTGCTACGTTTCGCATCCGTCTCGCTCGCACATTGTAACATTTTTAATTATCAAAAAGAATATAATTTTGGTAAATGTGGTCTGCCCCTACAGCCCCTTATAGCGATTCCAATCGTCTAACTGTCAAATTAGTATGGCATTTGACAGTTAGAGGATTGGAATCGCTCAGGATTTGGTGCGCATAATTAGGCCCCTGGTCTGAGGCTAGATAATAAAATTGCAGACATTTCAGAAATATTTTTGTAATCCTCTACTTGGTTTTTGACTGAGAAAATTTTCTGAGGACTTGCGATGCTCGAACATAGTATGTAATTATTATTATGCTCGCGTTATACACGTTGGTCGCGCTTAGGGCCGGTTTCTGAATTGAGAATTCCACTAAGTAAATACTTAAGTAACGTTCTGTCACGCTTGTTCCTGAGAAATTCGAAGAGACAGCGCTACGAGAAAGAGTTAACACTATTTACTTAGCGAAATTCTCAATTCAGAAACTGGCCCTTAGACTCTTATATTTGGTATAAAGTTACTATCTAGTTTCCCAAAAATCTTTTTTATACATAAATAATTTTAACCTGCATATTTTAGTGAAAGAGAAAAATAGTTTTCACTACTTTTCTCCGTGAACTTTTGCGGCTCTTAAAGTAAATGTACCGTGATTTCATTACAACAAAAGCTTCCAGGATTTGACCCCTATCCTATCACTTTTGTTCTCAGCTGTCCCGAAATCGGATGTAGTTTGGTTCAGTTTTCAGAATACGCCCGGGGGGAACAAAAGAGTACGTTAGGAATAATAGTACAGTCGACGACAAGTCAACCTTTACATTTTTGTTGTAAAGTCGCCCGTTACGTAACTGAGTAGAGTGCACGCGTTCAAAGGTTGATGTGCTGACGAATGTAAGCTCATTTGATTTCTGGTATCAGCTTTACCGTTGAAAGCTGTAGAAGTCTAAGAAGCTCAATATTTATGTTGTGTGGTAAATCTAGTAAAGAATAATTCTGCGGACGATTGATTTACTGTTTAGCGCACGGCGATGAAAAAGGAAACTACCAAGGCCTATCAAAATATCAAAACGGTTTCTATTTAACATACATACATTGTATACATAAACTCACGCGGGATAACCCAGAGGGTTAAAAAGTAGCCGAAACTGGCGTGCGTGTATGCAACGACTAATGAATGTTGAGGAAGCGAAAGTGATCTGTCAGGATCGTGGCAAGTTCCGACAACAAACCAAGTAAGTGAATCCGGAATTAAGTTAATAACGAAAGTTTTAGCTGGTGACATTGCTTATAAAAATGCATTTCTTACTCTTAAAGTAGATTAACCATTCAAGTATTTTAGGAAATGTCCAACTGCAAGAAATTGTATCTGGTCACAGTCTATTTTAGACAATTTAAATCTACTTAGCTCTGCTTGGGTACTATAAAACGAGTAAGTGAGTTTTACATTTAGTGATTGGCTGTGCCAAAGGTCTGAAAGGTATCTCGATAACATTCCTTTACATATCCTATCCCCTTTACACGTTTCTGGGAGGGTTTCCAAACCCTTTGTTTTGTCGTATAATGAACCAAGCGCTACCGAACTGAATTTTTCGTAAACGCTACTTTGACAATATTACAAGTAAATCCAGCTTTAAAATTAAATTTCAGTTCCATCCTATTCGGAATAAAATAGATAGATAGAATAGATAGAATATTCTTTGTTGTATGTACACCAGGAATTACACATGAGACTCACATATTAGATCAAAATCTCTGTAAAGTCAAAAAGTTTCAGTCAGCTTTTGTGCACATGTTAACAAACCGTCGATAGAAATCGTTAAAATACGGGACAAAATAATGACTATCAATTTTGCTTGTCCTAGGTAATTCATTCATCTCATTAATTCAAGAAATATCGATTCAACCTCTGTTACAAATTTATGGATTTTGATAGTATTTATTTATTTTTTTGCTTACACCCACACTAAAGCTTAACGAAACGAAATATACATACACGCCACATAAACACCAGTAGTAAAAAACCGTGAATCTCCTTATATTATAGTATCACTGACTGTACTGCACGTAATTAAACTCTACTTTCAGCAACGGAGCCACTGAATTTCCGAGCTTCGTTCTTAAAATCTTTATAAAGTTTTGATTAAACTTCCGAATTCTCGGCGTGAAACTCCAATTTCGCTCGATTGGCTCAAAGCTATTTGAGAAATGAAGCCTACTCTATTCTGAAGATCGCGTTTCGACAGTTTTCGTATTTTACACTAAATCAGGAACAGTAGGTAATATGTAACAGGCCGCTATAGTCACAGATATCAAATTTTTGTTAGAGTAAGGCTTAAGGCTGGTTTCTCCGACCGTAAACCTGAAACAGGTATTTTAAAATACATTTTACTCTCTAATTTTTAAATCTGAAAAAAAAAATACTTTTCTTGTCTAGGGCCGTCGGTCATTATTTTTAATATCGCGAACATTATAATTAAATATGTTTTTTTTAGCTATACTCCAATACAACGACAAGTACATGAACGCGTCGATTTCATTTCATTGCCGCTTCACGCGCGCACACCTATCAAACTTTATAGGCGTCAATAGTATGAAAACTCACGTCACGTGACCCGACCGCGAATCTGTGATTGTACGATAATGCTCTAACAGAATTGAGGAGCTGCCTGGACCTGTATGCCCTTGACAGAAGTCCGGTCTATCAATTGAGTTTCCGACCGATAATAATATTGAGTAAATATCTGACGGCCGGTATACACCCTCAATATGTTTAGTTTCTCAATATAATTTTCTTTACATAACAATGACATTCTATTTAATACAATTCTGGTGACCTCTCTTGTTTGACATTTTAATTTATTATCCTATGGAATTTAATTTTTTAATTCGCATCTTTTTAACATTTTTAAATTCACGATGTTAATATAATGATTACATTTATTATCAATAATTATAAAAAATTGTACGCCTATTATGGCAAAACATGCTGAACTAAATATGTTAATTCCGCCTTTCTGTACACATGTTTGACAAATAAATCTCTTTATCTTTAACCACTACGCTCGCCTTTAACGCTGTCAATTAAAGAAAGGTACTGGAGAATATTTGCTTCTCGCTTTTACAATATTGTGTGAGATAGAGGCAAATAGTTAATAATAACATTAATAATAATATCACGATTAGACCCGTTAAATGTATGACTAAACAGTTATCCGGTCCCTTTCTTATACTAACAGCTCTATAACGCTTTTCTGTCTATTTCGCGGAAGCTCAACTCTAACTTTTCCCTTTCTGCTCCGCCCTGGTGAGTAATGAATGTAATCCAACGTATTACATAAGCCGCCAGACATATGTCTGCATATATGCACCTGAGAGTCTGAGCTATTCACATACTTCAGCGCTTGAAATCGCCAATCCGCGGTGGGTACGCGTGGTGATTAAGCCCATACTCTCTCCCTGAGAGAAGGCCTGTGCCCTACAGTGGGACGTATATAGGCTGCTTATGCAACGTATTACTCAAAGGGAAATTGAATAACGGACAGCCAGGTAACATCCGAGATCCGCATATCTATCTATTTTTAGGATCTGAAAAAATCGCTACTATCGAGTAATACTACGAAGCGCCCACGTCTCGTTGCGTAGGCGGCCGTAGTGAGATGAGGAAATGCACTCCCGCCGAAATTAACTGAATACGAAACTACAAAATGTCTTCGAACTGCCTACAGCACTTTCGTACCCCACAATAATAAAGGGCTTAGTTCCAAAATGCACAAAACCTGAAATTTTTTGGTTAGAGTTCGTCATACTTAGGGTTCCGTACCCGAAGGGTGCCGAACGGGACCCTATTACACTGCCTCCACAGTCTGTCCGTCTGCCTCTCAGTCCGTCCTTCCGTCCGTCCGAACTTCAAAGGGATCTATCTATCTTTGGAACTGTAATAGGTAGCCAGCTAAAATGTTAACAGAATATTTTTTATTTATTTATTTCAACAACAAACTTAACTATCATTACAGGGAGTCCCTAATTCAATCCCTAATATGTGTTATTACGGCGGATTACCTAACAAATAATAAAAATAAGGGTGGTCTCCATACAACTAACGTGTTATAATAACATTGATGCTAGTTTTGAAAAAAGTTATGCGGCAGAAAAATATTTATTTTTACCCAAAATTACTTCACTTAAGCATAGACAAACAATATCAAGACGAACAGTTATAAAAGTCAATTAAAACTCTGGATCGAGCGTCTTATGGTCAGCGCCTCCCAACTCAATTGTGGTTTTAATTGCTTACGCAGGTAGGAGGATAGACTATACATTTAACATATTAGAAAACATTTTTCAACGTCATGGTACTTCCTACCACTTTGAATTTGGTTTTATAGTTTCGAGCACAAGGTCCCAAATCACGAATATTTACAAATATGTTATACCTACCATTACCGATAAATCATAAATAATACTGTTTTTCACAATGAAAAGAACATTCTCTCTAAACCTCGACAGATGCTTAGATAGAGAAACTTTATTGCACAACCAGATGAAAGGATTACAAATATTTTTTTTTATATCTAAGTAAGTGGTATAAAATTGGCGGTCTGATCGCTTAGAGCGATCTCTTCCAGACAACCTTTGGATGGAGTGAATTGCAGGAAGAATATAAGTAGCTAAAGATTTCATAATCATCCTGTACATGATTTTATTGTTAAGAGATGTATTCGGTTTTCCCTGAAATCATCTAGTGCGATAATCCGTAAATTTCTTGGCTTCATTCAAGTAACAACTACATAAAAATATTGCATCGATGCCAAAAAACTCCCGTCATTAGGTTTTCTCACAAATTCGTAGATTTAATATATATCAGTAGGTTTTTGTTCAATCTACCATAAACTCGAGCTAGTAACCCGGAGGAGTCGGCGTTGCCACAATCCTGGTAAACCTCTTACGCAGAATCTCAGAGAAACAAACGCAACAATTTCTTGAAAAAAAAAAACAAATGATTATACCATAAAAAAGCCATAATAAATACCATATGCTGTTTTTGCAATTATTGTTTTCTGGTATACAATAAAGAATTTTAGAGAATTTTAAAGAATTTATTTCTGGCGCAGTGGGAATGAGATAATAAATACACTTAGTTTGGAAATATTCTTTAGTAGATACTAAAAGTAGATTTAAAAATGGAATACAGCCTTAGCTCGAATCTCATCCCACATGGTGCGGGAGGGTGAATCTAGGTCGTAGGTGCAGCTGTGACGTCACAGGTCACGCACGTCACGTGACACGGCCCGTGACGGCGTCAAATCACGCGACTTCGCCGTCGAGCCCGCATAACTTATGGCGCCAAGAAGTCACTGACAGAAGGTCCTCTAGTGTTCCCCATGTTGTGTTCAATGTACTGCTCGTTGGTTGGCTGCCCACACTTCTGCGCCCATCTCTAGGTCTTCGGACTAGCACTTTTACACCCCTTTTGTCTTGTCTGCGGCATAATATATGGCCTACCCATTTCCACTTCCTACGGGCAACTTGAATTATCCTAGTAAACCATAAATTGTAGTTCTATGCCATAGGCCCCTGATGGTCCTTCTGTGCGCGTTTGCTGATATAACTCAAGGGCCGACATGCCTCCTGTAGGCGTATGGAAATCCGTCTGCGTTCGACTGCTCGCTGGTTGTCGTTGATGGCCTGAGTTACGGGTTGCTTTGCAGGCGTTTGGTGAAGGTACAGCCTCAGTACCTAACCTACCATTTTTACCGGGCGTGTCGTTCGTATTCGATTCTAGAGCTCTGTACCGGGAGCATCATTGGGTTTTATTCATAGTAAAGTAAAGTATGTGCATGGGTAAATAAAATAGATCCTTATATACAGAGTTTCAGTGCATTCCATGTGCTGCCCGTCCGGGTGTATGAACATTCATGCAAGCATGCAATAATTATGTATTTGTTTGTCAAATTAAAATTATAAAATTGTTGTAATTAATTGTCAAAATTAATATTAAGTTACAGTCATGAGCTAGCTACATAAAAAAATAATGAAAAACCATTATAAAAACAAGACACAACGTAGAAACAAACTAAAAGATATGCAAATAAGTAACATAATATGAACAAAAACAAAATAAATAAATAAATAAATGTAGTGTGTCTGAGTTGTTAGAAAAGGCAGCTGACTCAGCATTGTGCGGGGGGAGTGAGCCCTCAACGCTGATTTTCACTCAGTGCCAACGGTGACTCAAAATTAAAACAAATTACAGAGCTTCGTCGAGTTAGAATTTTTTGCTTGCCGGAAATGAAAATAGGTACTGTGCTTTAGAAAATGGTTACAGTTACAACTGTGGGAGTCCCACACTATGCCCCTTGCACTAAGGAGCCTTTGTTTTGCGAACAGTACGTTCATGGGTCGATATTAGGGGGATTTCGTTTAGTGACCGTGAAGGCCTTCGTGTGGAAATCTGCACAAGTAGCATAACGGCGCGAGTCCCGCATTTACTCGCTTTTGACATTTGAACTCCTTAAAATGTGACATTGCGCCCGGAAATTATTTTCAACTAAACTATAAATTTTGCGTCGTAGGTCAATCTACTGTTACTCCGCAGCACGTCACAATTGGATTGTTGTCCCGGCATGTTGTTTCTGCCGCTGTGATGTACTGTCACAACACTCGCAACAGCCCCGCCGGCAATTTGTCGTGGGTGGGTCACGTTGGTCTACGATGTCTCATGTATCGTTAATCATTCGAGAGTTTGCAGTGTGTTCATGGATTGATTTTGGGGATTTTCCTTCCATGACCTTCGTGTGGAGACCTGCACGGGTAGCATGACGGCGCGAGTCCCGCGTTTTGTCGCTTTGACATTCGAACGCGTTAAAATGCGCGACGCGCGTGGTCGTGCTGGTCATGCTCTGGGCTGTGTGCGTTAGTTGTCTGATTCTTAGGAAATAGAGCTAACCAGTTACCTAAAAATGCGCGATTTCTGAAAATAATCAATTAGTTTATCATTAACAACAATTTCTAACGTTTGATTCTACGACTTTTGAAAATAATTTGGTCAATTTCCAATTTTGTTTTCTAATGTTGACAATAATATCCCAGTTCAATTCCACTACTGATTTAGATGATTTTTTTTCGTAGAGATAGACCATATTCTGCACAGGAATTCGTGTATGCAGCTAGTCTTGCAATATGGAAATGACCTTTTAAACCCAAGGCTGAAGCAGTCATTGACTGCTTTTAGCTGAACGTAATTTCCAGTTAGATCAGCCGATTTCCTTCGATTAGTCACAGTTAATTTCAAATTTAATTCATGTCATTTGGTATATTTTATTGCCTAGCTGAAGCTCAGGCGGATATTATTGAGTAACAGTTGTTGCATTATGAATGATTGCATTTTGCGGACTTGAGTACCCAATTATGTTCGTTTCCATATTTATTACACTCCATACAGCAGAGTTTATATTTCGTATTTGATATCAATTTCATTTCGCAATTTTCGCGGGAATTCTAAATGGTTTTTCTCAACTAATAGGATTAGAGTAAAGTATTGACTTGGGCTGATTTGGTGTCTACAGTATGTTTCATGCTTTGTTGTCCTAGTTTTTGGGATGCCTAGATACACATCTCTGATCTAGTTTAGGACCCAGTCTTTCCACAATTACTTCTACTGTGCCATATCGTACCACTTCTGTTGTACCTAATTTGTGGATGGAGAAATAAGATTAGGTATCGGATTTATTTATAAAAAACATGATTCCTTAAAAACGTCGATTAAAATAGTCTGTGGTGGTGATTTTACAAGGAAAAGTCGTAACCACAGATTAAATAAACTGACTCTTAGGAGTGCTTTAGAGGAATCGTGTTTTTATAAATAAGGCCCTATTTGTCTTGTATTAATTCGTAGTGCAAAGATTTATGAAGCTTTTCACAACTATTCTTTCAGGTAATTTGTAAAGTACGCAGACGGCATGTGCGAACTAGTAGGACACAGTAAAGTCGTTCAAAAGCTGTCTTTAAGTAATATTTTTAAGGCCTATCCACGCTACATCGGGCCGGCGCGTTACGGCCGGCACAATTTCAAACTAAAATAATCCTTACATCTTTAAGTTAGAGATTACAATACAAGTGCAAAAACGCCTTTCCTGTATCGTGCTCATCGGCCGCACGTGGCTGCGCACATCAAACTGGAACACAAATATATGGAATTTCATATGCAAAGGTCTCTTCAGGTCAGGTCAATAACACCATATGGAGAATACGGGAAATAAAATTATAAATACGCTTACAAAAAGATTTTACTCACTTTAATAATTCCTACAATAGATACAGAACATTGTATGCTCGAATAATTCTCGGAATATACGAGACGTCTCTCGGTGGGCTGTCTTTCGCCTAATTAGTGTTACAGGAGGCCTGCCAGCAATCGTTGGAAAACGCTGAAAAACCGGCCAAGTGTGAGAGGGACTCGCGCACGGAGGGTTTCGTACCTTAATAAATTAATATAATATTCCGTACTTATTTCAATCAATTAATCAATCAGTTAATCAATCAATCAATCAATCAATCAATCAAGCAGCTCGGACTCATCCACCGATGGACACAGGCCTCTGCCAAGGCACGCCGCATCTTTATGTCCTGAGCCATCCTCATCCAGTCGCTGCCAGCAATCTGACTAAGATCATCGGTCCAGCGAGCATACGCACTTTATATACATAGCAAGAATTGATTTTCTTTCATTAAATTTGGAACACTTAGCGGGAATCCAAGCCCGTTTTATTATTTTTGACATACTATTGATCACACCAAGTCACACCAAATTTGACAATTGTATCTATTATTACCGTTTTTACTATAGAGCAAAAACAAAAAGAAATCTTCCTGTCTCTAGGGGCACCTTATTTTTCACTTGTAGTATTTTTAAGTACTTCAAAATTTCCGTGCGAACAAAGTCGCTAGCAACGGCTATATTCTGTGAAAATTTGAACTGGATAGTTGCTACAGTAAAGACATTTATAATTCAGGCAGACAGTGGGCCGTTTTTACTTTTCGGGTACGGAATCCCAAAAAGTGGGGAAAATCTGGATCGGTTGTCGTGAATGCGATTGAGATTAATGTTGCCGTTCCGATGAACATTGGCGACATTTAAATGGGGTTTTCACTTACTAAATAACTTACATTTAGTAATATTAGCCAGTTGTAATAAAATTGTGATGTAGAGCGCAATGTAAACCTGTTTACAATGCGATGACATTTTATACGGCTACATTTTAAAACTATTTTTTTTCTTGTAAAAAGTTTGCTGTCTGTGTACAGGCGATTATAAAAATTAATTATGCCAGTACACTTTAGAAAAAAAAGTTATTTAAAGTAAAAACCGTAGTAAAATCCATCACATGTTGAAGACACCGTTTTCAAGGTGAATCATATTAGTTCTATTTTGCTAACTCAACTGTATTGAACAAAAAGGGCATAATTTAGTAGCATAAATCAAACGAGCTTTTCATAACACTAACCTTTCGCAAGCACTAAATTTTAATCATCTAAGTTCAACGCAACGTGGCTTAATTTTAATGGCTAATTCAATTTATATTTCAATTACAAACCTGACTACATTAAACCAGTAATAAAATAATTTTCTAATTAAAATATAAAATTTCGTTTTTCCTGCTTCATAGCGGTGTAATTGGAAATTGAATCATACTGTGTAGTAAGGAAGGGATTACTCTACCAAAAGAGAGTTCCGGGCCTATTGAAACTCCGTGTATTTGAAACTTAGGATTCTAATATTCCAATCAGTTAGATCTTTATCAGTTGGAATACAGAAAATGGACGAATTTAATTATTTAATTATTCTACCAAAGTACCGACACACTAGATTGTTATTTAACAGCTTGTACAAATACGTATGCCAACAAAAGCTATGAGTTAATTTAATTCATGTTTATGTTAGAAACTCATTTTCTTGCACTTCTGTTAAGTACACAAGTATACTCTTTACAAAGTCCTTAAGGTATCTTAGTTACAGAGTATTTCATGTGATTAGAGCTTGCTAAACTAAAAAAGCTAAAATGAAAGTAAAATAAAATGAAGATAAAATTAGATTGAACTTGATTTTCTTGTTTTATGTGTCGTATTTTATGTTTACGTGTCAGTGGTAACATTTTGTAATTAGTCTGTGTAATGTTTGCAGTAAATTGTTTCTAGCACTACAACTTCCACTATCCACATAACCTGAGATTGGGTGGAAGAAATACTCATTGGTATTAAGCTCGCTTTTGTAGAAATATTTATATTGTGCAATAAGTAATTTTTACAATGAACGTAGTGTCAACTCCGCAAGAGGAAACCCTGCGCTTCTTGTTTGTTGTACCATAGTTAGGTGTTACTTGGTCTCTTGCCAATGACGCAAAGGGTTTCGAAGAATGAATCAATTTGGTGCAATTTACTTTTCACTGTCTCCGACAGCTTTTTCCCACGAAAAAAAAAGGGTAAACGCCACGGCATTGTGCGAACTTTACCTGCGCTTACAATGTTATTATTTTAAGGTCCTTCTAAACGGGCCATGTTTTTTTGCAATTCCTATTGACGACTTGCCCGGCCATCACAAAAATATTTTATTGCAACTGATGGCCAAGCAATCTATGGCTGTTCAATGTGTTGCAATATGTCTACAATAGTATGTGGTCCATGATGCAGACTCCTAAATGAGCTACACAAGCCGGCAACAACGGCTGACGAAATCACACTTGTCGCAGCGGCTTATATTGTTTTAAAAGAATAAGGAGAAATTATGGATTCGACCTTAATTGAATAGGCATGAAACTTTAGATAATTGAAGTCAAGAAATAAGCCTTGATAAAAAATATAAAAAAGTTATTTAAAAATTATTTACTACAGCACCAACACAACTGTATGACAAAGCACAGAAAGAATACAGCAATTAATCACGGCGTCACAGCAAAGTTCATGTTGTCGCGTAGAAAACGATACACTATGCCATAACAATAGAGAGCGACTGAAATAACAATAGAACTAGCTGGGCAATATTGCATATAATAAATATCGATCGCTGAGCGAGCGTCCGGCAACCTATCAAAACAATATCGGCCATATGTGGCCATACCAAACATGTTTGGCTATATGGCCGGGACTAATGCAATATTGCATAGTCTGGCTGGTATTGCTTGCAATGTTGCCGGCCACTGTGTTGCAGGCACAAATTGCAGTAAAAACATGGCCCGTTTAGAAGCCCCTTCATCATCAACCCATTATGTCCCCACCGAGGGGCACGGGTCTCTTCCCTGAGGAAGGTATAGGCCATACTCCACCACGGGGGCCAAGTCCGGATTGGTGGAGGCTTGTAGACTAGTGGCTCGTCTACTGTCAGAAGTTGTCAAGCCGCCCTAAGGCCTCTGACTTTGGCTTAACGACTGCCATCTATCGACGGCAGCCGGCACCAACAGCTTAACGTGCCTTGCGAAGCACGGAATCGCTCGGAAAAATGCCACTAGCGTTAGGCATAGACGGCGACCCATCCATGCACTGAACGCGCCCCTTGATAATACTTTATTCATTTATTTGCTTCTTACTAAGTAAGTTACAGAGTGAGCCTAAAAATAACAGGTGATATAAAAGGATGTTCTTTGATTTAAAAATTAGTGGCCTACTGAGTTCGACCCGTAACGTGCGTAAGTGTAAGTGTAACTCTGGTCTCCTCGCTAGGTTACCCTGTGTGGAGGAAACCCTTAGCAAATTACATCAACTGACACCGTAGGTAGTTACAACTCGTTTAATTTTTTTTTGCTCGTAACCTAAGTATAGTGACTGCATGTGAAGATTGTGCTCCCGACTAAAGATGAAGGTTTGTTCTAATTAAATTGTATGAACTGTCACTGTCTGAGACAGTTTCACTCGGACGATGATATAATATCAAAGGAGTAAAATGTGACATGGTATGCCACCTTAGTTCTTTGAAACACAGGTCTTTCGTACGATACTCGGTCAGCTGGTTGTCAAAGTTTTGTTTTGTCAGAAAATACGTTAGAATTGTTTTTCCCCTTGACCTACTTATGTATGCGTTATAAACTGAAAATAATTTACTTGTACTTCTTCTGTTGTTGCCATCTCCTATCAGAGGTCGGCTATCATTGTGGCTACTTTGTCCCGTGATGTTGCGGCTCGGAAGTGTTCAATATTAAAAGTAAAAGTAAAAATATTACCAAATTAATTATGTTACATGCCTGTGAATTAATAATTACTAATCTTAGTTTCACCGTATGCGTATGTCATAACGGTTAGGACGCAATCAGTGCGTCATACCCGTCATGACATACGATGCCGAAACGTGTACACTCACGGTGGGGCTGGTCCACAAATTTGAAGTCGCTCAGCGTGCTTTGCGACGCCATTTTACACAAAATAGGATTGTCATTACAGACGTGCGGCGCTGATATTGCCCGATTTATTGTTAGTGCACACCAGATTAAATAAATCAAAAGATTTAATTAAATGGATTTATACTAAAATTAGATCATATTAAATTCTATTCAATTCAATTGAATCAAATCCAATTAAATCAAATGAAACAAAGAGATTCGTATCAGTCTAGCTAATATACTATAGATTGCCAGGCTTTTAGGCTAATTAAAATCAATAATCGGAAATTTACATTAGGAACTATAAGAATTAATATAATATATACTCTGCAAGATTTTATAGCCACGATGTTTTTCTGCGGCCAGGTCTCCTTCGTCCCTAGGTTTTGCCTTCCCGAAACAGACGTTATTCACGATTGTTAAGAAAGTATGAGATGTAAAGGCGCGTGCTCCTGTGAACATCACACAAAATAGTTTTTCATGCGCGAAACATTGTCGTTCAAATTTTTCGGGTTAAGTAACGGATCTAATCGCTATTATTAACTATATAAAATTATGTTTGTGCATCGCGAGTCATAAAAAAATATATTAGTTAAAAAAGATAATCAACGGTGGAAAGGAAAAACACTTGAAGCGACACTGGTCGAAATCGAGTTATATACATATTCGGAATCAGCGTTTTTATATACATACATACATACATACATACATACATACATACACATACATACATAACGGTGCGATGGCAAGCACGAGGGAACGCTTTTGCCCAGCAGGACACTAAAGAGTCTAAGTAAAAAAATAAATTATAAAAAAACCGATCGCTTTATGAAAATACGAGCAAGACCCGGCTTTACGTAGACTCTACATAAAACGTTACTTTTAGTAATTTCGACCTTTTGCCAAAGAGTCAGTGTAAATTTTCCACTGATCTATATTTTTTCAAATCTTTTCTGTCTTTCATTGACACTTCAATGACTTGATTCGTATGTGCGTGCGGACATAAAGCGGCAATGAAATATAAACATTAGGCACGGACGACGCTTTCTTGGTAAATACAGATTTTAGATCCTGTTATCGCATGTAAGTGCAAATATAGCAGAAAAGGTGGTAGTCTCTAGTTTTGATGACCTTACCTTTACCTTATCACGTAGGTACAGCCGACAGCAGGATGTCTTCACATTTTTATTGCAAACTCACCCGTAACGTAACTTAGTAGAGTGCACGCGTGTGAGGGTTTACATGCTGTTCACTTTACTACGAATTTAGCAGATTACAGAATGCATTCGCCCCTTTGTTTACAGTTCTGTGTAATTCGCAATCCTAGTCAGAAATTGCAGGTTCCGTTACCGCTACTGAGAAACGGCGTGATGCGGAGTTTACATAGTAAACACCTTTTTTCACCTGAATACACGGATTTATGAATAATAAACAAGCAGATTGAAGCGTATTGAACCGGTGAATACAATGGACCAATCTCTAGGTAAAGCTTAGTAGTCTACTATTTCTTGCCAAGTTCTCTATAGTTTCAATTATACGTATCTTCGACTATGCCGACTGGAAGGCATCTATAGTATTCTTTAAGTGCTGGGCAAGCCCACTCTTGCCATTAGACGTTTTTTAGGGTTCCGTAGTCAACAAGGAACCCTTATAGTTTCGCCATGTTCGTCCGTCTGTATGTTTGTCCGCGGTCTAGCTTAGAGACGATTAGTACTAGAGAGCTAAAATTTGGCATAGAACACCTTAATTACGCCGAAAAACTTTAGCTTAAAATCTTAGAAAATATTGTTTTAGGGTACTTACGAGTACCTAAATTAGGGATGCCATTTTTTTTTTCTCACCTACAACATAGTGATTGGTCGTTTAATAATATTTGTTGTGTAGGAATATAGTTTTTAGGGTTCCGTACTCGAAGGGGGCCAAACGGGACCCTATTACTAGTCTGTCTATCTGTCTGTCGGTCTGTCACCAGGCTGTATCTCATGGACCATGATAGCTAGGCAGTTGAAATTTTTACAGATGATGTATTTCTGTTGCCGCTATAACACCAAATACTAAAAACTGAATAAAATAAATATTTAAGCGGGGGCTCCCACACAACAAACGTGATTTTTTTGCCGTCTTTCTCGATCTTTGGGTCTTATGTTGTATAGATAATGGTACGGGACCCTTCGTGCGCGAGTCCGACTCGCAATTGGCCGTTTTTTTTCCATTTAGGGATCCGTTTGCGAAATATTAAGCTTTAAAGCGAAAACTTTTGTTACAGTAGGGCGTCCCCCCCTCTCCTGGCTAAACGGTTGAATGTAGAAACGTGAAAAAATTCAGGGCAGTAGCGCATATAATGAACTTCAAAGGAAAACTATCACGGCTAAGCAGGTTTAACAAGTTAACGAGTAATAGTCGTCCAACTTGTATAAGGAAAACTTCGTACAAATTCTATTGAAAATTACTTTGATGAAGTTGTTTGTTCTGTAAAGTAGGTAAAAAACCCCTCCTTCTTCGTAACCCTACATTGCTTGTGGCCCGACACGCACTTGGCCGGTTTTTAAATAGATAAAAACAATTGCTGGGTTGGGCACGCGTGGTGATTAAGCCCATACTCTCTCTACGAGAAGGCCTGTGCCCTGCAGTGGGACGAATATAGGCCACTACACAAAAAAAAACTAACGTGTAAAGGCTACGAGAGACTGTAGGACTGTAGAATCTAGGTAATTCTAGGTAGTTGAAAAGAAAATGACGGCTAGGCACAGGATTTAAACTAGTGGGGTATTATCGTTATTATATATATAGGGAAAGTGATCTGTCAGGATCGTGGCAAGTGGCAGTCCCTGGTCTCTGCCTACCCCTCTGGGATACAGGCGTGAGTTTATGTATGTACATATGTATGTATAAATTATTATGTAATCACATAACCAACTGAAGATCAAACTAAAAGCATACTAAAATCCCTAAAGTACGTACTTACGTACATCGGTATTAGATTACCAAGACAATAACTTTGTTACCACGTTGTACTTACACTTCACAATTTCTTTATTAGCGAGGGTTAAGGTGCATGTTTCTTCAACCTATGTTCGTTTACAAAGGGGTCGATCAACAATGGTTCATTGAGGCGTCGATTACGTTACGGGCCGTGCGTCAATGCCTTGCGTGTGCGCAGCGCGTGTGTTTCTAATTCGAATGCTCTTCCTATCTTGATATACAGTCTGATTTTTTTTGACGTCCGCCAAATTTTAATATGAAAAGGGATTCGAGCCTAGAAACTCACGCAAGTGAAACAACTAAGTAAGTAGCTTATCTGTGATGCGATGTTGATTCGACCAAATACAGAAAAAGTCCTGTCGGTTTCTGAATTGAGATTTTAACGGATAGAGAACACTAACTATAGTTTTCCTATAAACCTATAACGTAACATAACATAAACTCACGCCTGTATCCCAGAGGGGTAGGCAGAGACCAGGGACTGCCACCTGCCACGATCCCGACAGATCACTTTCGCTTCCTCAACATTCATTAGTCGTTGATTGCACGAACGCCGGTTTTGGGTACATTAAAACCTATTTAGAGACTAAAAATTCCACTCATGCCGGGACTTAAACCCGCGACCTCTGGCTAATCGTGCCAGCGCTCTCCCAACTGAGCTAATGGGCAAGTGCAGGCATCAGTGAAATTTCGAGCCTCTTTAAAAACTTCCCTGTATTACGTACAGGCAGCGACATCTGGCCGAAGCAATTTACATCACTTGCAGCCCCGAGTAACTGTAGTGTTCTCTATCCGTATACTTAAGAGTCTGTCTGTTTCATCTTTTAAGAATCTGAGACAGACTGAGCGCCAGTATCTGAATTAAGAATTTCGCTAAGTAAATAGTTAACTGTAGTGTCTCTTCGAATTTGTCAGACAAGAGCGTGACAGAACGTTACTTAAGAATTTACTTAGTGAAATTCTCAATTCAGAAATCGGCCCTAATGCGGTTAAAGTTTCCCTAATATTTAACATACCTTGATAATTCATTCGTCTATTTTTGTCAAGAAGTACTCCTGAAAGTATCGATCTCGCTACAAGGATCATAACGAACCTAGTAGATGTACGAGTAGTATTTTAGTTACTCCAGAACGTAGGTAATTAATTAATTTGTCTTATTTTATTCAGGATACATAGGGTACAGTGTTAAACTTATTAACAACAACAAGATTAACCAAGATCAGTTTGAACCAAATTAAATTAAATCAGATAAGGCCCGCTTGCACCACCGACTAAAATCTTAACTTTAAGTTAAACAGAATTTTGACAGTTCCGCTATTACCATGCAACGATTGAAAATATTACAATTTTAATCACACAACAGAGCGGTGGTAGCCTGGTGGGTAAAACATTGGACTCGGAAGCGAGAGACCCAGGTTCGATTCCCAGTGCGGGCATGTATCTATGAATTGTTTTCTAATGTCTGAGCTAGTCACATACATCAGCGCTTGAAATCACCAATCGGCGGTGGGCACGCGTGGTGATTAAGCCCATACTCTTCTTCCTGAGAGAAGGCCTGTGCCCTAAAGTGGGACGTATATAGGCTGCTTATGTACTTTTGTATCTTTTATCTCAATATTTATGTTGTGTTATTTATCTCTGTAATCACACAATTTGATTGTTGCACCGTTTGCTCAGGCAGTTTTGGCAGAGACAACCTATTTAGTGACGTAATTTGGGCATCACTTAGGTAAACGATAGCGTAACCATTCAACGTAGCTGTTTCTGTTAACATTGGAATAAAATTGCCACATGCTTGAGTTTATCAAGTATATTTTCTTCTTTCAGTGCCTTTCCACCTCTATCTAGTACCCACCCCAGGATATATTGGCTTTCTGCATACGTGCGTAGACCATTGATTTCTAAAGTGGGCTCCGCCGTCGTTTGGTCTACTATTGACAGATCACATTATTCTTATACATCACATGACTATATATATATTTTACTTTATTGTATGTATGTTATTGAATTTGATATAATTATTTTAACTGCACCACGGCACGCACTCCGTAGTAGAATTATGGTTACCGTAGGCACTGACTGAAAATCAGCGCTGAGGGTTCACTTCCTCAGCACAACGCTGAGTCAGCGGCCTTTTGTGGCAACTTAGATACACCACAGGCTACATCTATGGTCCTGTTTTATTTATTCGTTTCGTCTGTTGTGTATTTAGTTTTCTTTCTGTTGTTGTGCATATTATGTTACTTATCTGCTTATTTTGTTTCTGTTATGTATCTTGTTGGTATAATAAACGTCTTTCTTCTTCTTCTACATTTTTCACTTTGACTGTTAAATAATTCCTAAGTTACAAATATTATTTTAGATTCTGTAAAATAAGTCCAGTTTGTTAGTGTTCCATAGCCTTCAAAGCTTAGGAACAGCTGTGATAGACCATTGCTTTTCAGGGATCCGTCCCCTCCTAGAAAAAACC
Source organism: Yponomeuta malinellus (assembly GCA_947308005.1). NCBI lineage: Eukaryota > Metazoa > Arthropoda > Insecta > Lepidoptera > Yponomeutidae > Yponomeuta > Yponomeuta malinellus. The sequence continues at coordinate 6,391,289 of OX371019.1, forward strand.
CCAGCCGATGGTTCTTCCTTTTCTTTGCCAAGCGAATCTTCCTTTTCTTTGCCGAGCGGAACTCGTTGGTCACAGTAGTATATTTTATTGAGCTTTAAATTACAGTGTGCAAACAGTTACGACTTTATTTCTTCGATCCCTTTTCTTAAATGTTTGACAAAATGATGTTAAAAAGAACGTACCAATAAAAAGTCACTATGACCTAAATTCTTCACGTACAAAATAATCCAATGTTTACGAAGAATTACGTATGTAGGGCTTCTTTCTGTCATAGTTTGGTGATTTGTTAGCATTGTGATTACTTTCCTCGAAACTATTCCAAGGTAGCTGTTAAAACATCTTAAAAACATCGGTAAAGTGTAGTTGTGTGTTTATACAGAGTCGCCTTTGGTATTCGTAATTCCCGAAACACGTCTATATTTTTTTTGTTATGCAACAACTTTCGTTCTAGGACTTCTATTCAACATGTAGCAAATGCCTGAAAAGATTTTCCTTACGCTCTGTGCGTGTCTAGATTAGTGATTCTATTCTGAGCTATACAGGGTGTAACAAAATCCCCATATGCTAAACTAAATACATAAACGAAACAAAAGAAACTGATATTTTTACTTTGGGGAAAGCTTCGATAACGCAAAGATGAAATAGTAAAAGTTTTCCGTTTCAACGAGTAAAGCCCTCCACTTTCGAAAGAGTACGGGGATTCTCTCACTGCCTGTATATCATCACGCTAAAGCTCGAGGATTGTCGGCAAAAAGCTGACAGATATAATTAGAGTTCAGCTAATCATCTAAATTGAGGCGGGCGTCTACTTATTTTAGAAAACAAATGACCCCGTCAGATCTTAAATTGTTTTGATTTCAATACGGGCAATTTGTTTACACAAAAATCACTGAAATTATTTTCAGTTCGCCACGTTTCACGCGTTGTAATAGAGTTATTTTAAACGTTGTCCAAACAATGGGTACTGACATATTAATCGTTTCGATTTGTATTGGGAAACAGCCGTGATATCACGAGCATATGGAAGGAAAATATGTTTAAAAACACCTCGATCATTTCTAAAAATATTATAAGCAACTACTGGTCTCATAATTTGAATTACTGTCTTATGACCCCTGGGTCTGGGTGAGGCGCCAGAGGGACAGGGCGTCCACAAGGGCTCTTCAATTAAGACCTTCCGCTTTTCAACATGAGCAGCCAAATTATAATTTATTGAATATATTCTGTTACTACGTCATCACTTGATTTTAAATAAGGTGTATTCCTGGATACCCGCTTCAGATAAGCACACACAGACGAAGGCTAGTCAATTTTCATATCTAACGCGAAGTATTCCGTTCATCGATTGGAATGAAATTTGATCTTTGAGTTTCAAGAGCTAAGAATAAATGCTCTGTTTTCTTAATAAATTGTCTCTAGTTCCAATTTCCATCTTCACTAGATAGGTTCTAAGATAAGATAATACCTATCTGCTACCACCTAATTGATTTTACGACCGATGTTTATGTTTTGACATAGGAGGATTGACCTTTCACTGCCATGGCGAGCCTCAGTTGCCATCAATACGCCAGAGAGATGATCGTAGATTGCTCAATACGCACACACATCTATATTTTCCATCTAAAGACTCCCCTCGACTAACCGCACGTTTCTCGTTGCAGGTGATAGACTTCGGTAGCTCCTGCTACGAGCACCAGCGGGTCTACACGTACATCCAGTCGCGCTTCTACCGCGCGCCCGAGGTGATGATGGGCGCGCGGTACGGGATGCCCATCGACATGTGGTCGCTCGGCTGCATTCTGGCGGAGCTATTGACAGGTGAGCTGGCTCTCTACCGATGGGTCATTAAAATCGACTCTTTATACACAGATCCTTTATTAAATTGCCACAATACAGAGGCATATGAGGTGTTAGATGTTAAGGCGGTTCTCGGCTAAAGCGTAAGAAGCCTCTTTTCATATTCCCTTAAAGAGATAGAGAGGAAATATCCAGCTATACGAGAAGAATCTGAAATTTTTGGAATTTTGGAGATACTGTCGATTGATGAAACAATATGTAGTATGGAAAATACGTATTGTACTGCAAATTAATTTTTTCTATGGCCGAAGGCCAAAATCGTAAATCTTCTACCCGTCCGTGGATGCGGATGGCGTGAGATCGCGTTGTGATGTTACGACGGAATAAAAGGCCCGTACTCAGCAGTAGGCTTCGGGCTGACGATTGTGATGTTACCATTGTCTCTTCCTCTTCATCTTTCCTCCCGATTTTCATTTCTTTAAATCGAAAATCCGTCACGTTCCAGGCTTCCCACTGTTGCCGGGCGAGGATGAGGCGGATCAGATGGCGTGCATCGTGGAGCTGCTGGGCATGCCGCCCCAGAAGCTAGTGGAGCAGGGCAAACGGGCCAAGAACTTCATCAGCAGCAAGGGCCTGCCGCGGTACTGCACAGCCACTACCCTTCCCGATGGCAGCACCGTGCTTAGCGGAGGTGAGCAGTAATATTTGAACTTTACAAGTTGCCTAGTTGGGGACGCTTAGCCTCACCTTTGGGTCAGTTTAGTGTCATATTTGGGCACAGTTAAGTCCCCTTAGTTGGCCTCGTCGCCTCATTGTTGTAGCTTAAAATTTATAGGCTCAGATAAGTTGAAAAAAATTTTTTTTTTTAAACTGTTTATTTTATAAAGATGAACAATAACATGCCAGTCTTAACTGCTAATCTTAAACTAGAAAGATTTTATGAGTTAAGGAGTCTAGTATACAATACAATCTTAATGCTATTAATTAAAATTATTTAATAATTATTATTTATTACTTACATGTGTATGAAGTTGCCCTCTTAATTTTAACATATATTTTTTTATGATGTTCCTGACTTGTCTACTCGTTATATATATCTACACACTTGGAATCGTAGAGCATTTTGCGTACTTTATACTTAAAACTAGCAAAGCTGTCACAATGGATGTCCACATGGCCCTCTAGGTTAGCTGTTGTATTGAAGTTTCATCATCCTTGTTATTGGTGAATATTTACCAAGGTTGGCGAAGCTAAAAATGTTAGTCTGAAAAATATTGCGATTTGATGGCCTAGTATTGGGTCTTGGAGCAGAGTAATTTGTTTGTTCTAGAAGGTCAGGTGAATCCTCGGAACCTCATGAAATCGTATCGTGACTGACTGGCATGCAACGCATAGTCTAAACCGGTGGACAAAGCTCTGCTTTGATGGAAGAAAGATTCCTCGGGTACTCTAGAGGTGCATTAAGAAGGGATATTTCAAAATTCCATCCGTAACGGGTGAATGAGGGTGGTTTAGTTTGTATGAAGAAATCTACCTACGCGTACAAAGTAGCGGGCAAAGCTAGTTTGTCATAATATGACTTTGTTATATTATAACATAGGTATTGAATATTCTTTATTTTCAGTCGTCACAGTATTGACAGGAAGGAAAATTTAATAATTTAATTGTATTGTGATTCCGTCTTCGTTATTGTTTGTAAAATATGTTAACTGTACTTGCTTCTAATGAAGCCGGGGAAATACGCCAGATAATGCAGTACATACGAAATACGTTTTAGGTAAATATATTAATTTTATTCTGGTTTTCTTTTTGTAAACAAACCGCTGATAGTTATCGTTAAAATACGGACACCCATGACGATGATGATGATGTGGTTTTCGTCCTAGTTCATTAATTAATCTTTTTAAATCAAGAAATATCAACCCCTATCAACCATTTCTTGACTTTGATAGTATTTAAAATTGTTTGCTGGATGAAATGAAATATAGATAGACAGACGGTTTCGATAAAGTAGAGTAGGCAGGGAACACTTGCGCACTAAAAGTATTTATTTTTACACGAGTTAATTGTTGTACCTTAATCTTTGCGTTATTGGCGGCCTTGTCGCTTAAAACTATTTCTTTCAGACAAACTTTGTGAAGAGAGGATTACAAGAAACATATGTTTGTTAGGCAGGAGTACAGGTGTAGTAATCTGGACAAAAATATCACGTTGATGGAAACCTTTGTAGACGACACGCGGCAGTTGCAATGCAAAACCAACGTTTGAATCACAAATTCCGATCCCACCGGCTACAACCCACTAGCTACGTGATTACAAAATAACGTCACGAGGAGAAAACAAAACAGTTGAACATTTTAGTGGCAATGACATTCCTGCTTTCCGGCTTCCGAAAACATTCCATCTAAATTATCTGTGAATTATTTTATCACCGACGCCTGCTGTTTATTTGAGCAGAGGTAGCAGATCTCGGCGTTACATTGAAAATGAGATTAACAAAAAGAGACAATAATACGTACATACATATACTCACACCTGTATCCCAGAGGGGTAGGCAGAGACCAGGGATTGCCACTTGCCACGATCCTGACAGATCACTTTCGCTTCCTCTACTTTTAGTAGAGTTGCATGCATGCACGCCGGTTTCGGGTACTTTTGATCTTGCCCTTTGCTAATACATCTTCGAAATATGTCCGCCTGAGTCGTTCCTTACCGGCCCTTCCACCCACATTCGCTCGATATATTTGTTTTGTCAATCTTTCTTCCTTCATTCTCTCCACATGTCCAAACCAACTCACCATTCCTTTCTCAATTCTAGTCACAACATCCTTTTTAGTCCAGAACGTTCTCTTATCAAACTATTGCGTATCCCATTCAAAGTAACACCAGAATAATATTATGATTGATTTAATTCTTGTTAAGTAATGCGATAGACAAACAAAAGCTTTTGATGATTTCTTCAGTAAAAATCGGTTACTTATTCAGAAGAGGCTACTTTACCTCCATGTTTGTGCTTTGTGTTAGAAAACATCTAATCCTTAGCGACCTCGGTAATAATGGGCGACTCAAGCGTGAAGTGAGTCAAAGCTGAGATGGTACTGGGTGTAAGCGAATTGCATTTCAACTAGTCGTATATCATTATGAACAACTCGTTAGCAAAAAGGGACGCTGATTAGCAAGAGCGCAGCATTACGAAGAAGCCGCATAACAGGCTCGGGGTAGCCATTGATGTATCACTATCTGCATAAATTGTGGTGTTCCATAGTAAAGTACGACCCCTTAGGAAGTAACACCTTCATTCTGTCAATCCCTGACTCACACCCTCGTCTAGTCATCATCGTCTGAGCGAGTCTCGCTGACTGTACTCACGACGTTAGTTGGCTCTTCGCCAAGCATTGAGCATCACGCCTTGGTGGCCTCAAACTTGGTACTATTTAGGTTTTAGTGTAGATGACCATCAACCTAGCAAGTGTGACGATCGTTAGTGGCGCCAATAATGAGGATGTGATCGTCACAGCGATTGTTTGCGAAGTTTGGTTTTGGGTGTCTGTTATGGATCCCTCATATTGTGGAGATGGTACGCATTGATAGTAAGGTTACCTAACAAAAACCTTGACTTTAAGCATAATACATAAATAGCTTGCAGCTGGCTTGATAGCCGATAAGTTTTATTTTAAGATGTAGATTGGTGAATTAGAAAATATTGCGATATTTCGAGTTATGTATTCTCAGTTCCGATTTTTTATTAATTAATTAATCCTTGGTTGGCATGTTAATGACTTATGTATGAATGTGTTATGTTAATCACCGTTTTTTTACAATGCTTATCATTTTCATTACGGCTATTAGAATAAATTTATTTTGCGTTAATGCCAATATTATTAATTCATAACTAATGTTTTAGATATTATAGACAGAGAACAACGACTTCGTAATCTTTTTAATCCACTTAAGTATGTAAAACACACTTCTTAAGTATGTGGCTCCCTATGCACTAAGATACAATTTAATTTAGTTTGGTGTTCAGAGTTATTAGATATTGTTAATTGGGTATTTGACAAAATATCAAATGAGTTACCTTTAAAACGGAATTTCTATGAAAACACTGGCTTATGACGTCACATCTCAGAGCACTCTTTTTATGTTTAATCTATTTCAAAATTGTAATAACTAGTAATTGACTAAAAGAGATACATTTTCCGAGATATTTTGTAATTTTTGTATTAATCGAGCATATGAAATAATTTATTGTTGATCGTGTCAAATACTGAATTGCAGGCGCGGATACAGCCCTCGAAAAAGTTTGTGGTCACTGCCATCCGAAAATCGGCCAAGTTCGGTTGGAGTATGTTCTCGCTCATGGTTGATATAGATAGTACCTACATTCCTACAAAGGAAATGTTGACAAAATATATTATGACGCCCTGACCAAGATTTTGTTCAATGTGGGCAAACGTGTGGGGCAATTAATATCTCTGAATGCATTCATTCAAATGTAACGTCACAAGTCTTTTAGGGCTGTGGGCATGCCCATGGTGCCCACAACCGTGGATCCGCGCTTGGTTAATTGAAGTTCTGTCTAAACATTTTGTTTTATTTGAAAGCAAGGCTAAGTAAGCGGTGGTAGCCTAGTAGGTAGAACATTGGACTCGGAAGCGGGAGACCCAGGTTCGATTCCCAATGCGGGCATGTACTTTTCTTTTTAAGTTATGTACATTTGTGAAGTTATAGTAGCAATACCATTCGCTAACGGTGAAGGAAAACATCGTGAGGAAACCTGGGTGTCAGACCTATTCACATACCTCAGCGCTTGAAATCGCCAATCCGCGGTGGGCACGCGTGGTGATTAAGCCCATACTCTCTCTCTGAGAGAAGGCGTGTGCCCTACAGTGGGACGTATATAGGCTGCTTATGCTAAGGCTAAATAAAAAAGATCAAGTCCATAAATAACTCCAGAATGTGAAAAACGCTGAGCACGAACGACGTCTTGATTTGATCGCTTCCAAACGTGTTTCAAAGGGATAGAGTAGCGAAGTGTGTCACAACCTTTTTTTATCGCGTTTAGATGACGCTTGAATTAACCATGACAAGGTAATAAATAGATCTTTGCTCCCAAACCTTGGGTGAGTTGTCTGAACTGATTAGTTTGAGTATTACTACTTTTTCTGCGACGCTGAGTCAGTCTTGATTTGTCACAGGTTATATTTTATGGTTAGGAAAATTGGCAAAGAAATATAGAAAGACAAACTCAGAGAATTAAGGATTTGGCTTGTCTCTTTTTGTTTGTTAAGTATCAAACAGGCTTGAATAAATATGACAATTTATTGTTATTGTTGTGTTATGTCAGATGAGTTCCGTATCGCGTGTTATTACTATAACGATTTATTAAAATAGACACAGTTTATGAGTCGTGAAATGAAAACTGTGGGCTCGTAGAAAAGTATATATTTCGTGTATTATTTTGTATGTATTTACTTATATTTCGTAAAATCCAACAATACCTACAAGTAAATAAAACTCATTATGTGTCCCTCAACGTTCTATCCTAGGTCCTGTCCTATTCCTTATTTAATATAGGTCCTCTTATTTTTCTACTTTTCTAGTGTATTAACGTGATATTTGTTTATGGTTCCAGGCATGTCGAGACGGGGCAAGCCTCGCGGCCCACCCGGCTCCAAAAGTTTCGTGACGGCACTCAAAGGCTGTCAGGACAAGTTTTTCATTGATTTCATAAGACGGTGAGATATGTAACACTAATTTTAATGCAAACTACCGAATTCTTTCGAAAAAGATACAAAAACGAAGTTACGTCACAGTGGGGATTTGATAATATAGTCGCACTGCTATCTAACGGTCTTCGAAATTAAAGTATTTGTCTACCCTGCCCCTCTTCCTAGCTCGTCACTTCTTCATCTTCAATTGCTAACGAACTTCATAGTATGTATAGAAAAAAGAATTCGAACCGGCTCCTCCTGCTTTCTTTGTAGTCGTATGTAAAGCTTAACAGTAAGTTGTAGCACATCGGGAAAAAGTGCGGTTCACCGAAGGCAGTTATAAAGTAATAAACTGAGCCTAGACTCTGTTAATGCATTGCAGAACATTTTTATTTTTGCAATAATGACGCCTTGTGACCACGTCAGACACTAAGGTTTCCTCGCGATGATTTCCTTCACAGTTAGCGAGTGGTGAGGTGTTCACATACATCAGCGCTTGAAATTGCCAATCTGCGGTGGGCACGCGTTGTAATTAAGTCCGTACTCTCTCTCTCTCTGAGAAGGTGTATGCCCTGCAATGAGACGTATAAAGGCTATAGAAAAAATATTCACGCCGTGTTCTTTCCCTCTGCCAGCCGCCTGGAGTAGAACCCTGAGAAGCTGACGCCGGCGTTCTTTTCTTCTTTTTTTTTTTCAATAATAAAGCCATGTTCCTAAAGCTGCCTAGAATGAGACCCCGAAAAGCGGCCGTAAAGCGCTGGCACCAGCGTTTTCTTCTTTTCTTTTTTTTCTTGTAATAATAACGGCGATTTTTCCACGTCCAGCTGCCTAGAGTGGGCCCCGAAAAGCGGCTGACGCCGGTGTTTTTCTTTTTTCTTTGCAATAATGACGCCGTGTCCCAAAGTTGCCTCGAGTGGGACCCCGAGAAGCGGCCGTATAGCGCCGGCACCAGCGTTTTTTCTTTCCTTTTTTTTTCTTGTACTAATGACTCCGACTTTCCCCACCCCCTCAGCTGCCTACAGTGGGACCCCGAGAAGCGGCTGCTGAAGGGGCAAGCGATGCGGCACACGTGGCTGCGCCGGCGCCTGCGTTTTGTTTCATTCGAATATTGGCGCCGTTATACCCTCCCCCAGCTACCTAGAGTGGGACCCCGAGAAGCGGCTTACATCAGCACTAGCGTTTTTTTGACGCCGATTTTCCCATCCCCCAGTTGCCTAGAGAGGGTCCGGAAAGCGGCTGCCGTCGGCACCGGCGCTTTTTTCCCTTGCAATAAAAAGGCCATTATACCCCCCCAGCTGCCTAGAGTGGGATCCCGAGAAGCGGCTGACGCCGGCGCAGGCGCTGCGGCACGCGTGGCTGCGCCGGCGCCTGCCGCGGCCACCGCACGACGAGGACGCGGCGCAGGCGCCGCTGCAACTGCAGCCGCCCAACCACGTTAGTATCGCGCCGCGCGCGCAGCGCGTGCACGCCAAGTGTCAGGAGAAATAGGTGTGTTTTTCTTTTTGGTTTGATGTTTCTTTTTTTTGCTGCTCGTGGTGGGGAGGTTATGTTTTGTACACTGAGGCCGACTTGCACCACTGCTTAAATGTCACTTAAGTCGCAATTTAAATTTACTTCTGTATGAAGCATCACTTTCGTAAATGCTGCTTAAGCCACATTTAAGAAAGTGGTGCATGTGGGCCTGTCTTATTTATAAAAAATCGATCCCACTTAAACACTCCTAAGACGGAGTTAAAGCCGGGTTATAACAGGAATTCCTGTCATAAATCGCCTTTAAGTCAGTGTTAACAGTGTTTTGATGGGATCGACTTTTTATAAATAAGACAACAATCTGGGAGGCGAGTCTCTTCAATAGAGTTTTATTAGTACGATAACGGTTGTTTTATTGACACTTTTGGTAGTTTACTAACCAAACGCATTCCAATGGTATAACCCGTACAACTTAAATCAATCTTTTCGCGAGAGATGCCTATTTAATTTGTGCAGGTATTGGAATGCCATTGCTTAGTAGACTACGAAATAGCGTCAAATCACAGCCTAATAATACCATCGAGTGACGATGCGTCTATAAGACTTTAGGCTCTGTTAATCTACTGTTAACAGCTTGCTGTTGGCCAAACGCATACACAAAACAAAACAACGTAGTGTATGAGAAACTAAGGGTTAGTCAGTCAGATCTAGAGATCTAACCTGCCATACTGAGGCTTGACTTTTTCTACGCTTGCAAAATCCTTAGACAGGATTTCGTTTAGAGAAGGCAATTTTTGACTGAAATTCTTCAATACATTCATCAATTTTTGTCTAAAAAACTAGTGATGTCCTTATTAAGTTTGAAATTGGTGGAAATAATGTATTTCGACCGTGAGTCACAGGGGGGAATTGCACCCATTCGTCGATTGCTGTAATAAAACCAAAAGTGGTGTAATTTGGGAGGCACTCTGACTCTGCCAGTTTGTGGCAATTTCAGGTATGAGCATCTCATTGTAAAAATAAGGTAACTGTGGCATTTTACACAGATTTATCTGTAAGTGCTCGTTAAAGTGTAATATAATTAATATTTACGTAGTAGGAACAGAAAACATATTTTGTCGACCACGAGCAGCTTTCTTTAATTAATGTTTATTTTAAGTTACTTTTTAAGTTTATTCTTTTTATTTTTTCAAATTTCTTTATTTTATTTGGATGTTTGTATTTTGTTATACCGACATTCTCATCTACATAAGTCACTTCATAATTCTTAGGTAAAGCTTAGACATGTGTGCCGTCATAATAAGCCGTGGTATGTGTTATTTGTGTGCGCAACGCTTAAAACTGCTCGAAAGTCCTGTTTCCCTTTTATTTTATTTTATTTCACACAGTCTTTTCTTAAATGCACACTGAACGTAGCAAAATTATTTCTTCTGATGTAACTTTTGGTTGACATTGAATTTTCAAATGCTGAGGTCTTTTGTCCATAGCTAAGCTGAAGTTTCCCACTTGCAAACTTCTTATAGTCGAAATCGTTGTCAAAATTACTTGTCCATAGCTAAGCTGAAGTTTCCCACTTGCAAACTTCTTATAGTCGAATGCTAAGCTGAAGTTTCCCACTTGCAAACTTCTTATAGTCGAAATCGTTGTCAAAATTACTTCACATAGTCAAAATCGGAGATTTGTAAGATTTGCTAATAATCATCATCATCAGCCATTTGACGCCCACTGCGGGGCAGAGGCCTCCCTCGTGGTTTTCATAACCATGAGGGGTTTTGCCATAATCGCCACGCTTGGCAGGCGGGTTGGCGGGTTGCTAATAATATTGTATAGTAATATTTATAGAGTCTATGGATGGTTGGCATTTTTGTTTTAATAGTCTTTGCATGGCAATCCTGATATGACGTTATGGACTGAAGGCCTTTTCATGTCACAAGCTTGTACTTTCGTTTTGCTTCTCTCTTGATTTTACATTGTTAACATTTATAATAATTGTAAAAGGATGTACTTAGAACAAATCTGGGTTAACCAAGACTAGAAAATTACGGACATTTTAGATAAATTATTTTTGTTATTGATTACCTGGATTTTGGTATAGAAAATTGGAACGAAATGACGGATTCATAGTGCATCTTCTTATCTATCAAAAACTGAGAATAAAAATTAAGTTATGCCTAAAATGTCCGAAATTTTGTAGTCTTGGTTAACCCAGATTTGTCAAATTATAGTCATTATTTTACAATAATAGAATGTTCCAGCGAGAGAGAAGCGAAGGAAAACTGCGGCCTTAACAGTAAGTAAATGAACGGTTAACAAACTCGTTGATTGACTAAAAACCGCCAGTTTCGTTTTATTTGACCTTACCGTATTCCTCACCTGAGCCCTATTTCATAGAACTACAATTCACGGTTTACTGTGACAAATCGATGTACATTGCATTGCTGAGCAACGAGTAGGAAGACTCGACTACGCAATGTAAGTACATCAAATTGTCATAATAAACTATGAACTGTAGTTTTATGAAACGCGGCCATGCATAGGTAGAATGATGGCGCGAATCACGCGTTTTGTGGTGCTAAAACGACAGAATTTCACAAATAATGTACTGGCAAGTCGCGACTTTTGACATTTAAAACGCGCGAATCGAGTCGTCATAATCTCTGTGCTGCTTGTCGCTTGTTCTTTCGACCCTGCGTAACTCTGTTGGTTGTTCCCCTGCGCAGGCGACGGCGGCGGCGGGCGGGGCACCGGCGGGGGGTGGCAGCGGGGGGCGGGGCGGCTCGCTACGAACGCCACTCGCGCGCACTCCCGTCACGTTTAACACCTCACAAGTCGCTAGTGAGTACATCGGGTGCTAGGGGCTCCAGGGGGTTCATTAGCGCTATGCAAATCGGCCGCAAACTGCGTGTGCATATGTATGAAGTTTTTGTCAATATATGAGTTACCTCATAAAATTATGTTTGTAGGTGTCACACTATTATTAGAAACCGTTTAGAGTTCAATTAGAATTTACTTAATATTTCGCATTATTTGAGACGTGACAAAAAAATATGGGGTTTTTTACATGACTTTAAACCTCAATATCTTAACTAAACTAAGCCGTTTATTTTCCAGCTATGGTACGTCTCACTGTAGGGCCCAAGCCTTCTCTCAAAGAGTAGTTCATGGTTCTTTTGGGATAAATGTTTGTAATGATGCAGAGAACATGAGGGCTTCATGAGGTTCACTAGTTTCGCGTTGGGGTTCCCATGAGGCGCCACCCTCAATAGAAAAAGTAAAATCTTCCGACATTTTGGAATTTTAAAATGGTCGTCGAGATATTGGCGATTGAAATAACAGTTATTGTACTGAAAATCGTTTTTTTTAATACCAGAAGCGACAAACTTACTTATTTATCCACAATTTACTTATCCAGTGAGTTGGCGTAAGCCGCTTTATTAACCATGCCGCACGTGCCCTTCCAGAAGCAAAGCTGCAGGCGGCGTTGTCGGAAGAGGGAGGGGGCGCGGGTGCGGGCGCGGGGTGCGCGGGGGCGCGGCTGTGGGGCTGCGGGAAGCTGCCGCACCTCCCCGCGCCCTCCTAGCGCCCGCACCCCGCGCGCCGCCTCGCCAAGGTAAACGGACTTTTATACGCCTTACGAACCCCTCATGCCAGCGATGGCGAACCAATGGCATGCGTGGCACGGAATAATTACAGAGCTTATGTTTACAACTTGTCGAAATTTTATTGATTTCAGTATGTAATCAAAAATTTATCGAAATAAGGAAAGGAAATGGAATGGCTAAAGATAAATAGTTAAGTGCCAGTACCCAAATAATGGATCCGTGGAATTTAATTCCATTCACATAGGTGTCTGAAAAAACCTGGTGGCTTCTGAACAGGTTAGGACGTCATGTCCACATACGTAATGATTTTTTTTTTAAATTTGCACGTAATCCCACAAAGGTTCGCCATCCCTGCCTTATGCAGTGTCTCCAATCCCACCGTAATGACGGTAGACCTAACGATTTTTATTAAGTTTACCACCTACCGTATACATGTTTTTTTCTGTGCTCGGTATCAGGATCTTATGTCACAGAGCTATCAAAACATGAAACTTGAGTGAAATTAAGCAACACATTTCTAGGCCCCTTTCTATAGTTTAAGTTTACAAAGCGCGATTAGTCATTGAAGCTTTATAGTTGAAATAATTTACACTGGCCTGCAAAACTAAGTATCACACTTTTAAAATTGCAATAACTTTTTATGTACACAAGATATAATTTAGAAATAAAAAGGAGTGGAAAAAAAGTTTTATTTTGCAGTATAAAAGAAAGCTGATAAAATTAGTTGATAAACGTTTTTTTTTTTATTTTAAATCTTTAACTTTTATAGTTTAGAAAAAAATATAAAATGAAAAGTGTGATACTTACTTTTGCAGGTCAGTATATTTTAGAGTTCTTTATGACTTTATAGTTACATTTTTTTTTGTTATTTGTATTTTTGTTGTGTACGGCTTATTTGATTAATGGGGTCTGTGCGCACTATTTGCTACACAGCTTCACATAGGGAGCAAATAGTGCGCACAGACTGAGCGACTTTAGTTAGTGTACATAGTAGGAATAAGTTTTATTGTTTTTAGGGTTCCGTACCCGAAGGGTGCCAAACGGGACCCTATATGTACTAAGACTGTCAGACTGTCCGTCTGTCTGTCTGTCTGTCTGTCTGTCTGTCTGTCTGTCTGTCTGTCTGTCTGTCTGTCTGTCTGTCTGTCTGTCTGTCTGGCTGTCTGGCTGGCTGGCTGGCTGGCTGTCTGTCACCATGCTGTATCTCATGAACCGCTTTAGCTAGGCAATTTAAATTTTCACAGATGATGTGTTTCTTCTATTGCCGCTATAACAACAAGTACTTACTAAAAGCCTAATAAAATAAATATTTAAGGGGGCTCCCATACAACAAACGTACGTTTTTGCCGTTTTATGCTCGATATTTATAACGGCAACAGGTAGACGCTTGAAACATTCACAGAATAATTAGTTCTATATTCGCTTCAAAAATAAATAATGAAATTAAAATAAAATAAATATTTAAGGGCGCTCCCATACGACAAACGTAATTGATTTTTTGGCGTTTTTTCTCGATATTTGTGTCTAATGTTGTATAAATAATGGTACGGAACCTGTCGTGCGCGAGTCCGACTCGCACTTGGCCGGTTTTTTGTACTAACATAAGTTGGATTAAATTATACTAACAAATTTATGGGGGTTGTACGCCTGAAATAAAGATTTATTATTATTATAGTGATTTCATAATTTTAAAGATTAAAGGCTCTTTAAAATTATGAAATCACCATGTAAAGTGCTAAAGGGACCCACGACCAAGATCGTCCTTGCCCATGACCCATGATGCGCATATTAGAAGCATTCGTAAACAGAAAACTATTTAATGTGTTAGGTTACTCTATCAACTGAAATGTCACTGTCTGTTACCGTCGGTCTGTTGGTTATATATTGCGCTTCTTGTCGCTCCCTGGCTTTCCTTCGTATAATCCATCAACGCATGGTTTCCGACGATGTTCTACGCGTCTCTATTGCGCCTTATACTCTGAAAACCAATGTCGCTTAGCAAACAATACCGCTCATGGGTGCGCTCACGTAAGTCCTCCACTGTATGGAGTTGTTTGATTTAGCCTACTCCCACCGAACTATCAAATACATACATATTTTGACACTTTGGAGTCGTCTGAATGCTTAACCCGATAAAGAGGAAAGTAACGTGATAGAAGGACAGGTAGTTTTTACTTTTGAATACCACTGGGTGTAGATTTTAAGCGCGCATCGTTAACATATCTACAAGATTAAAGCTCACAGACTAATCGGCAGCCGTTATTAAAAAAATGGAACACCGTGCAATCACGAAATGACAAAGATTTTTCTCGTAAAGTTCAAACATATACTCCGTTCCACGAGTCGAACTCCTAAGGAAAAAAATACTCGCATCTCATTGATCAATGTGCGTGGCTAGACAATAAGCGAAGACGGTCGGCCTCATAGGGTAGGTTTACTTAATGCAGTGGCTATTGAAGGTCACGCGCATTGATCAATGGGCGCGCTGGACGATTTTCTTTGGGAGCTCGTTTCGTGGAATGGAGTGTAGGAGACTGACTTGCAACGTTTACTCCGGCAGGTGTCGTCGCTTGAGGCGCCGCGGCGGGCCGGCGGCGCGGGCGGCGCGCGGCTGGAGGCGGAGCGCCGCTCGCTGGACCTGGAGCGGGAGCTACGCCCCGGCCGCGGCTCCGACGCCTCGCTCGACGAGCGCGACCACCTCGTCTGATGACCGCTCACGCCCGCACAGGGCATCGACATCACGGCCTTCTGGAGGGCCATCGAGGAGCTGTAGCCTCGCTGTGGACCTTGGACCTGTGGTAGTGTTCGAATGGCTTCTTGCGGGGACCACCACGTCTGATGATACGGCCTTCTGGAGGGCCATTGAGGGGCTGTAGCCTCGCTTGTGGACGTTGAATCTGTGGTACTGTTTGAATGGCTTCTTGCGGGGCTCACCTCGTCTCATGAAACATCCTTCTGGGGGGCCATTGAGGAGCCAGAGCCTCGCCTGTGGATCTTGGGCCTGTGGCAGTGTTTGAATGGCTTCTTGCGGGGACCGCCTCGTCTGATGACTCGGTCTTCTGGACGGCCATTGAGGACCGGTAGGCCCGCTTGTGCGTTCGGAATTGCGGTAGAATCCGTCAATATGAGGGTTTCTTCACTTGACACGGAGCGCTACCGCCGTGTGATGATCACATGCCCGCGGCTTCGACAGCACATCAACGAGCGGTGGCCTAACTTCTGGAGCTGGGATAACGTTGACACCACTACCACAGCTCCACCCGGAGCTCGACCACCGTCTGATAACAGCGCACGCCCCCGCCGGGTTTTGATATCACGTCCTATTGGAGAACCATTGATGTGTTCCGGTCTGTGATGTCTACTTCTGGACCTGTAACTAGCAACTGTGCCTCGAGCTGCGACAACACGTCTATTTTGGCAGACAGTCGAGAAGAATTATAGTTCGGCTGTGGCTCACAGTAACTCGACGGGAGATCTGAAGTTGGTTAACGGGTAATGAGTTGCCGGCGTCGACATCATAACAAGCATTCTGGTGATTGAGGCAGTCTTTAATGACACTCTTACGGAGGTGAGGTATCACGCCGCTACCTCGACTGATGATCGGTTGAGGGCTCGTCGTATTTGCGGCAATTGCGTACACTTATACAATGAACCAGCACTGTTAGCTTCCACATAAACTCACAGCAACGTGGTTAGATGCTTTCCAGGCTAAAGGACGGGGCATTTCTGAAAGCAAGATCTAGCTACATAACAAAGCGAGAGTACCTATCATAAACACAGCTTGTTTAAAGAAGGTGGAAAGTGCGAAGCCAGTGTCTCACCGCTAATGATTACGAAGCTACGACGTACATTGCTCTCTAATCCAGATCTCTGTTTTGCTAATACACTGCCAGAGAGGCTATCTCAATCGTACATCTACTAATAATGTAATCCAGTCAGCGGGGTGTCTGCAGTGGTCAAAATGGCGACGAATTGAGGCGTTCAGTGCTGCGTCCGAGTGGTGTACTCACCTTCTACTCTGCCACAGATACTTGACTCGTATTCTATTGTAGAATGATCGGTTTTATTCACTACTGATTGTAATCAGATTCTCTTGAATTCGTGTATGATTGTGTATGCCATTTTGACAGAATCGAAGTTTACACAAACAATTTTACAATGGTACTATACAAAGCTATTTTGTATGTTTAATTGATAAGCACAATTTGCATGTTCCTATGTTTAAGTATTGCACTCTGCGGCAGAGTGGGAGGGGTGTACGGGTGTGAAAAGCAAAGGGACAATGTCGCGAGGTGACACGCCCAACTCATTTCTAGTGCATAGCGGCAAAATTGATCTCAGTAAATAAAAAAATATAGACTATGAAGTAACGGACCTCTAGTGGAATTGTGTGAAAACGTATCTGTTTCTATGTATTATACTTTAAACGTAAGGACTAAGGTACATAGCGTATTATGTACGAGCGTCTTGGTATTAGTGCCTGCTAAGTCTGGAGTTAGTTTTTAGGAATCTTCGACCACTGTTTATGGAAAAATCTTTGATCATTTTACCCGACAGAATAACAAAACGACTTGTAACGTTACGAGAGATCCATTTTATGAGACCCCATTATATTGCTTCCTAAAGTGTGTGTGTGATGGTAATTCGTAGGATCTTGCAGCGTTCGACACGAGATTTTATTTGAATTTGTTATCATTTCTACTTTTCGTAGACAAAGCGAGTGAACACCTTTCGAAGCAAATGCGGTTGGTATCGTAGAAACGAGCGAATTTATACCCTTTTGATAATAATAGAAAAAAAAACACGAAAAATGGTCTCTCGGAAACCCGTAGTGTCCTAAGCGAACTTAATAAATGTGTGTGACTATAATATTAATGAGGAAAAATAAACAAAAAACATAACGTAACAATTTTCTACAGAATCAAATTTATTTTTAAACTTAAGTTTTCAGTTATAAGTTTTAATCGTTAGTTTAATTAATCTCTCACAAGTGATAATGTGACGCTCTGTATTCTTAACAAACGAAAAGGTGACCTTATAATCGGAATTCTTTAATGATTTAAGGGTAGTTAGTGACATGGCCTTTTTAAAATAATACGTGGAGCTAAGCTGTAGCGTATGTGTCTACAGCCTTATTGGAAACCCGTTGAAATATATTATCTACATAGGACTGAGACGGCGTGCTGAAAAAAATATGATTCTGTCCCTCTCTAGTACACTTATACGAGTGTAGATTACAACGGATTTCCATACATCGGCTGTTGGGTATTATTGAATAATGATTTATAAGCAAGAAAGGAAGCGATGTACTCAAATTAGTGTCAATACTATGTATTCCTTGGCCATATATACTGTGTATGGAAAGTTAAAATATTGTATTGTATAGTGTATGTATCATATAGTACAGTTTTCCTAAACAATTTGTTTAAAACTACTTATCTCCGATGTTTTTTTGTGGGTTCTTGGCACATATCATAAACTTTGGATTGGAATAATTTTTTATTTCATAAATCCTGGAGAATGAGCACAAATGTTAATGAAATTTATTATTTTGGTTGTATTTTTAATATACAATGAATTGCTGTAAAACTTTTGGTTGTTAAATGTTGTTCGATACATAGAGGAGTAAGTTAATTTGTGACATTTACTTAATACTGCTTTACATGAAGAGTGCAATTTTTGACATTTAACATTTATTTTTGTTACAAAAATGAATATCCTTATTTTGTCTTCCCTCATAACTTTGAGACGTTTGCAAAGGCCTATTGTATTTAACGAGAAAAAAAGAGAAAATGCATTTTATTTATCGTTTAGTTTGTAGGAATCTGCGTCCCCATGTTTCGTTGCTATGCTAGTGTGCACTCGGTGCGAAAAGTGTCACTCGATCTATATAGATACTCTTCACTTTGACTGTACTAATATATGCTATAGTTCTTTGTGCCTTTTTGTGCTAGCCATGTAAGCCAGCTAGTAAAAGAGTCGAGAGTTCTTATTACAAGCAGAACGTGGGTTAAAGTCGTTGAACAAATTGTTTAACAGTAGATATGACTTTGTTCAAGTATAACGGCCTTATTTATAAACGATTCCTTTAAATGGTATAGGTGGTGGGCAAGCCTACTCCATCTAAAAAACAATGGCCCAGGCACCGCAGCGTCCGAGCGGTCCCTTCACCCATCTAGTGTGATTGAAGGTGCCACTGCACGCTGTATAAATAAATCATCTCATGACGTAGATGCAAAGGCCAAAGTTTTTATTCCTCTAAAGCACTCTTAAGAGGCAGTTCATTTAATCTGTGGTTACGACTTTTCCTTCTAAAATCTCCACCACAGACTATTTTAATCGGTATTTTAAGGGATCGTATTTTCTATCAATAAGACCGTAACTCTTTTGCTGTTGACAAGCAGTAACACTAGCGCCTCCAATGGAGAAAAAACATATCTTTTTTTACAGATCGTTTTTACAAAGTGTCAGACCAATCTCTCAATCATGTTAATAGTGATTTTTAGGGGCAGAATCCTTAGGAAAGCCATCAATAAAAAAATATAAATAAAAAAGGACCCCCAACCGAGAACTTAGGATCACGGATCTGGGATTAGATAGCAACTTTGGCAAAAACGGCCATTTTTGGCGTTAATGCTATCTAGTTCTGGGTATTTAGCCTCAGGTTCACAGCCACGGGCACTAAAAAACACTATTAACGTGATTGAGAGATTGGTCCGACACTTTCAGCAAAAACGATCTGTTAAAAAAGTTATGATTCCATTGGTGTCGCTGGTATTACTGCACGGCGCCCCCCTTAAGAACTATTTTTGTCTCTTTTACAAGTTGTCCTGAAGAGGATAAGTGTTATTTAACATGACAAAATTATAAGAAAAGCAATCATGAAATTTCCCACAAAGTAAATTGTATTTTCAGCGGTTTCTCATATTTTTTCATGTAATACCTTCATCTTATCCCTACTTTTACCGAGCGACAGTCGTATATACTCTATGTACACGCATTTTCTACTCTTTAACTGCCTCTTTTATGTTATAATCATGCTCAATAGAATAATTATTAATTTAGGCCAGACCCTGTTTAAATAATTGACAAACGGAGACACTAGGTTTATACGAAACGCTGATTTTACCCATGTAGCTGTTTAAGGTATTTAGTCAATTATGGCGTAGCTTTTTTTTTTAAATTTGACACGAATAAAGTAAACACAATCGTAGAGTAACGCGGGGCTGAGATATAGTCAAATAACTTCAGCCTTTTGTTACGGTTTATGTTTAAATATGTGATAGATTTCGTTTCGTATTACTAATTTTTTTTTTACTTGACACGACGTATCTTTGGCTGTCCAACATAACATCTCAAGTTAAACGGATTTCCGCAAAGCTTCTATTTATTTGTCACTAAATAATGATTGTGGCACTGCAATTTAGTTCGTCGTCAGAATGTAATTTGTCAGATTTCTTTGCTGACTTAAAGTGCAGTCCACTCAGGTTACATTTCGACCCAGAAAGCATAGTTTCTTAATAATCATCAACATTTCATTTAATAAAAATCAGTATTAAAATGATAATTTCTCCATTGCTTCTTGAATCCTAGATACAAAGTCTCTACTGCCAAGTACATTTAATTAATTCTAAGTAGTGTATTGTTTGCTATATCTACTAGTTCGACGCCTTCGAAGTAGTGTGTTGAAACAATATAGCATAGCTTTCGTTGGGAAACATTGCATTTGTCTTTTTATATATTGTACCCTAGGTTTTTTGTGTTTCATATTTTGTAATAAACGGCTACCGTTTCGTGAACTGAAACTTGTAGCGACAATGTGAATACTATACAATTTAAATAAATGAATTATATAAATATTGTTTGGTTTTCTTTAGAAATACTCAAGGTTCCAATTCCTAAATTACTCTATTTTTTTTCTTATAATTGAAGGTTTATTATAATTACACTATACATGCATCGCCTAGTGTAGGGGTAGTATTTTTTTATGGAAATAAGAGTTTTATATTTTTATAATAATAAAATATATAATGTGTATATTTTGGCAACTTTGTGAGATGTGGTGCTTATTTATTCCCGATATAAACTAGTTCAATTTTAACCCAATATCTATCAATTACCTTAATAATTTATAAAACTGGCCTAAATCTAGTACGGAATTTGACAGTTAGACGATTGGAATCGCGTAATATAGGGGCAGATTTCCGCACCTCTCCTCTGTGCCTCAGCGCTCCCTTTTTACCCGTGTTACTACCAAACTTACTACCAGTAGTAACACGGGTAGTTTTTTTCCCCGTGTTACTACTG
The DNA here is from genome assembly GCA_947308005.1 of Yponomeuta malinellus. Taxonomy (NCBI): domain Eukaryota; kingdom Metazoa; phylum Arthropoda; class Insecta; order Lepidoptera; family Yponomeutidae; genus Yponomeuta; species Yponomeuta malinellus. The sequence continues at coordinate 6,412,179 of OX371019.1, forward strand.
GCTATCGAAGTAGTAACATGGGTAGATTTTTATTTTTATAATATGGGTAGTTTACTTTTTTACGGCGTCACTACTACTGAGCTACTACTGTTAGAGCTTTAAACAAAAGTAAGATAGATTGTTTTGAACCCCGATGTGTTCTAAAAGTACCAGGGGAGCATAAAGTTGTCAGAGGTTTGTTGAACACCCAATGGGTACCACGACATTGTATACCCTGCCTGCCTGATTAAATTTTCGTATTGCAAAAACCACTAAAAGTAAGAATAGTTTTGCCAATAAGCACCAGGAGTACATGGCTTGATAGGAGGTATTGTGTAGACAAATGTGACGTATTTTATATCGGGCACTGGAGACACTCCAGCCATCTCTTAGTGATCTTAAGTGCAGCACTGTTCATTCAAGAAAGGGTCTGGTTTGGAGGGATAACTATTTGCCTCTCGCTCTATATTGTAATAGCAAGAGGCAAATAGGTATCCAGTTAATTTCCTGAATTAATCGTACTGGTGCTAGGACAGCATTTAAGTGAAAATCAAATTATCTCTGAAATATCCTTGAAAAATGATCTCATACCTAACTTTACGTTTTACGAGTTTACGACCACCTGTAAAAGCAGGCAAAAACCTTGTCTTTTCATGTTTTCTAGGTCAGGTAACTGTACCCATATTGTTCAATATTATCTCTTATGACCATCGTGATAAGAGCTACCATGAGATAACCCCAGTCAGTTGTCGAGTGCTTATAATTATCCTCATGCAACGCTAAGGGATTTCAAGGTGCTTGGACAAAATTGTTGGTAATCATTGCCGTACGTAGGTAGCTACCATTACCAATCTTTGTCGCGATATTCTTTATTGATGCCCAGGTTCCCACTATTAAATATCACGGCGACAAGCGACAAAGATTTCAGATTCATGACGATTTAAAGGTGACAGTGAAACAAAGCTTTCTTTTCCAACTCAATTCAACTTCGGTTGAGAACGTGCACGTGATGCCACACGTTCTCATTCATTTGTAGGGAAACCTTCTGGTTCCCCCAGGACCTCCTCACACACCCCTACAGTCCTGCCCTTATTCTCCACCACGAGCTAGGCACATTCAGCTCGTATTTCATATTCATCAACAACAACATTCTGTGCCATTTCGTTATTAACTTATTCGGAAAGCCCTGTTTCACTTCTCCTTAGACACATATTCAATACAGTCAAGAGTTATTAGTTCTGAAAACTCACCGATATTCCGGTTACCGCCACCGTCCCTTTTTCCTCCTTCTCCTCATCTTCCTCCCTTTTCTCGCCTCACCTTCTCCCAGCTACCCAACCCGTAAGCACAGACAAAACTGCAACTTCAACTTATTTATGCAAGTGCATAATCTGTGGGATTTTGTACTCACGGTTTGACGGAAATTATTCGGGGCTTGGTGAAACGGCGGGAAATAAGAGGGCGGAAATTTTAAAATTTTATTTTGAAATTAATTTTCTTGAAGTTATCTAGACTTTTTCACTCAAAAAGCCCTCCCCACACGCTTTCTTAGATGGGCGAGAGAAGTGGGGGTAAACAACCCCCCAAGCGAAAAATAGACGCTAATGACGCCGATGATGAACCTTGCAGCAAGCTGAATGCTAAGTTTGTGCGAACAAATAGAGGCCTGTTTAAGGATTATCATCCAATATATAATGATGACAATTTATCTGAATACCCGGTACTGGTATCTAATCTGGACAAGACAAAAATAAGCATTGTTTGCGTGAACAAAGGTCTCCAAACTATGACGGGAATAAAATATATCAAACCCATTGGACAAAACTTTGTCAAAGTCATTTTCGATACGAAGAATCAAGCCAACACGTTTATTTTGGACATGGACTTGCAGGCCAGAAACGGTTGGGCTGCAAAAGTTCCTTTTGACACCATTGAGCGCCAGGGCATTGTCAGAGTTCCGGTGGAGCTCACAGAGGAGGAGCTCTTACAAGACATGACATCAACGGCTGAGGTAATAGGCGTGAAAAGGTTCTCCAAGAGGCAGATGGATGGCAGTTTCACTCCTTTAAGGACAGTTTTGGTAACTTTTTTAAGTTCTCATCTGCCCGACCATGTAACTTGTGATCGACTATGGTTTGATGTATCTCAATATGTTCGACCATTGAGACAATGTTACACTTGCTACAAATTCGGCCATGGCAGCAATTCCTGCAAAAGCAAACAAATTTGTAGCATTTGTTCTGAAAATCACTTTTATAAAGATTGCACTAACAAAGACAATATGAAATGTGCTAATTGTAAGGGTGCACATGTTGCCGTTTCAATAGTATGTCCAGTGAAATCAAATAAAGTCAATGAAATAAAAAACAAAATTTCTGCCAAGGGTAATTATGCTGCTGTAACAAAAACTTCTACTCAATTTCCACCTTTATCGGCACCCAAAAAAGACAATGTACACAATAGATCCATATTTGTTGATGTACTGAATTCAGACAAAATTTTAGGCATGATAACGAAAACAGTTGTAGATATATTAGCAAAGAAAACTGAGGGCTCTAGTATCACAACCAATGTAATCAAGGAGTTGCTCATTACAAATTTTTCTTTAAATAAATAATGGATAACACAGCTATACATACTCTAAAAATAATTCATTGGAATGCAAGAAGTATACTCCCAAAGTTAGACCATTTTCAAAATTATATTAATACTATTGGTGAGATAGATATTATTTTATTCAATGAGACTTGGGTGAATAGTCCAAAACAAATTAAAATTAAGGGGTACAATGTTGTTAGACAAGATTCAGACAGACCTCATGGCGGGGTAGCCGTAGCTATCAAACAGACTTATAAATTTACAGTTAAAAACACTTCACAAGATTACAATTTCCAAAACATACTATTTACTATAGAATATTATAACAATTTTATAGATATTCTATGTTGTTACTGTCCACCAGCTCCGAATGGTAACTTTAGAGTTAATCTACTCTCAGATGCGTTTTCTAAAGTAACATCTAATAACTATTTGGTCATAGGGGATTTCAATGCTCACAATTTTGCATGGGGCTCCAGGCAAAATGACAAAAGAGGTATCGAAATTCAGTCTTTTATGGAAAATAATAATGCTGTGTGTATTAATGATCACAATGTTACAACATTAGCTCCCTTTGGCTGCACTGGCAATGTGTTGGACTTAGTTTTTGCATCAACATGGCTGAGTTCCAGTAGCTCCTTTTCTGTTACAGATGATCCTCTCAGCAGTAATCACTTTCCCATTGTTGTTAGTTTATATTTTGACACCCAGACTTTGTTTGATGCTCCTGTCGGTCAGTTTTCTGCAAATGACATTCCCCAATCAATCTCGTCTGATCTTAATCTGAAAAAAATTAATTGGAATCAATTTTCTGAAGTTTGTACTGAACACTTTTGTGATTTTAGATCATCCAGCAACCCAGTATATGACTACAATAAATTTATGGGTATTTTGGATGACATTCTTAAGTCTCTTCCCAAAACTATGAAGAAAACATTTAAAACAAAAAAAGTTAGGTCTGTAGTCTGGTGGAATGACCAATGTAAGAAAGCTGTTGATCAGGCCTATTTAGCTTTCATTTCATACAAATCTTATCCTACTTTTGATAACTATTTATTATATAAGAAACTTGACGCTCGTAAGAAGGCTATTCTTTTGGAACAAAAACAACTGAGTTGGAGGAATCTGTGTTCGGGTTTCAATCGGTGCACTCCAAGTAAATTAATATGGGATCACATTCGCAGGTTTAAGTTATCACGGTTGAATTCTTCTCACTCTGGGTTGCAATTTTTGTCTGAACCAACTAATGCTCTCTCTTTCTTAGACAAAATTGCCCCAGGTCAGAATAGTAACTTTACTAATGATTTCAGGCAACAATTTTCTGCTGAAGGCTCTCTTTCTTTACAATGGCTAGGAAAATTATTTACCATAGACGAATTGCAAGCTGCAATTGATGGAAGCAGAAATAAGTCTGCTCCTGGTCCTGATCTCTTTCCAAATGAGTTAATCAAAAATTTATCACTTGAAGTTAAACACATTCTACTTAAGATTTATAATCAATTGTGGTCAGATAAAATTATTCCTGAATCTTGGAAAATACAATTTGTAGTTCCCTTAGTTAAACCTAACTGTGACACTGACAACTTAAATAGTTATAGGCCTATATCACTTACTTCCTGTTTTAGTAAAATCTTTGAGAGAATGCTTAAGAATCGCTTGGAGTGGTCAATTGAAAATCAGAACCTTATTCCACAGAGCCAGTATGGGTTTCGCAAAGGTAAAAGCACTATAGATAACTTAGGATGTCTGATAGGGGATATTAAACAAAGTTTTGAATGTAGCAAATTCACATTAGCTGTTTTTCTTGATTTTAAGGGTGCTTTTGATAACATAGACCATGTTCATTTAATAAACAGCTTATTTAACTTAGGATTTCCAGGATCCATATCAGAGTGGTTATTTAACTTTTTAAATAATAGATTAGTTTTTCTAAAACTGAAAAATAAAATGTTTGGTCCTAAAACTACTCACAGGGGCACTCCACAGGGCTCTGTAGTGTCTCCTCTTATATTTATAATCGGATTAGTTGAATTAATGAAAGAGATTCCAGATTCAGTGAAATACCTACTATATGCAGATGATTTAGTTATTTATACACAGTGTGATTCACTGCCTAATGGAGAATTGGTCATTAATGATTGCCTTTTTGTTCTTTATAATATACTTAATTCAAAAATTAAAATAGAAGTCAACACCACTAAAAGTGCCTGTATGTTATTCTCAAAGAATAAAAGACATCAACAAAGTCCCAAAATTACCTATAATCAAAATGCTATCCCACACGTACAAAATTTTAAATATTTAGGGATATACTTGGACAGTGATCTTTCTTGGAAATGCCATATAGAACATATATGCAGAAAGGCAGAATTAGGACTAAATATCATGAAGTCATTAGCTGGCCTAAAATGGGGCTCAGATCCAAAAATTCTTAAAACATTATATATTTCTATTGTGAGGAGCCATATGGATTATGGCTGCATGTTTTACAATGAGGCAAATAGCATTTTATTACGTAAATTAGATATTATACAGAACAAAGCTCTCCGTATCATAACTGGTGGTATGATGTCTTCGCCAATAAACTCCCTTGAGGTTGAAGCTGGAATTGTCCCCCTCTTTATTCGTAGATCTTTTTTAATTGAAAAGTATGCCCTCAAGTTGGTATCTGTAGACAATAATGTTGTATCCAAATTTATAGAAAATGCTTACATCCCTAATTTTAATGCTGTATCCCTAAGTGTAAGCACTACCTTGCAGCAATCCATATTGCATTTAAATTTTGAATTTCAAGATGTAGTCTTCTGGTCTCATAAATTACCTTGTTTCAAATATAGTTTTCAAAGTATTATATCAAATTGTTGTGTAAATTTGACAAAGTTTGATTCAAAATTTGAGTTCTTAGAATATTTGAGTCAAAAAACAGATTCTATTCAAATCTATACTGATGGGTCTAAAACCCCCCATAAAACAGGTTTTGCATTTTATGATAAGTCTCACAACATAGGCAGGGCTTTTTCCTGCAATGATTTTTTTTCAATATTTTCTGCAGAAGTGTTAGCTATATTATACTCACTGTTGTATATTTTAAGCATTCCTGAATTTTATAAGTATAACTTTATTGTGTTGAGTGACTCCTTGAGTGCATTGCAAGCTATATCGTCTAGAGCTGTACTTGCAAAAGCTAATTACCTAGTACTTCATGTTAAACATTTGTTACATACCTTTTTAGACAACAATGTAACTGTTGAGATGTGCTGGGTCCCTGGCCATTCAGGTGTATTTGGCAATGAATTAGTTGACAAATTGGCTCGTTCTAGTAACTCCTTATATGTCTCAGAATACTTGGTACCTCAGGCAGATTTAGTTTATAACCTTAAACAAAATATGATAAAAAGATGGAAAATTTATTTAAACACGTCTAGAGAATTAAAGGGAAAATGGTTAGCTGAAATAGCTCCAATACCTTCAACTAAATCTTGGTTTGAGAAGTCTCAACAATTCCTAGGAAGAAATTTTATTACTACTTTGTGTCGTCTTAGAATCGGTCACTGTAAATTTCCTGCTCATCTCAACAGACTAAAGTTAATTAATAATGCATTCTGCACGTACTGTAACTCGAACATAGAAGGTACTTTACAACATATATTTTTTGAATGCAATGAATTTCAACCTCAGCGTGAAATATTTGTAAGCAAGTGTTGTAAAATTTTGAACATGTCACGTCAACGATTCTTAGGCTATAACGTTCAGAAATTGTTATCTTACGTAGAATTATATGTACCTATCTTTGAATTCATTTCTTCATCCACAAAGGATATGTGACCTAAAGTAGCTTTTAGTTTAGGCTAATTCTAGATTATTTTCATAATTAATATGTAATTGGTTGAAATAGTATAAGTTAGGACTTAAGTTTCGTACATGGTCCTGTAAAAATAAAGATATAAAAAAAAAAAAAATCACGGTTTGACGTCTTCGTGATGATTCGCGACAATCTTCTACCAACAGTACAAGTGCCATACAAAACAAGAATATATATATAACACTTGAAGAACTTTCTGGCTTCTCAGTATACTAATAATATGAAATATAAGGATACGTAATGCAGGGCACCGGCCTTCTCTGAAGGAGAGACTACGGGCTTTAGGTAATCACCACATGTGCCCACGACGGATGGCATTTTCAAGCGCCGAAATAATGTGAACAAATCAGGCGGTCAGGTTTATTCACGATGTTTTCTTTCACAATTATCGAGTGGTTAGCTGCCACAAATTTAGAAATAACGTAAGTTAGAAACAAATCATAGTCATTAGTACACGCCGGGGTTCGAACCCACGACCTCTTGAAACTTTTTACTAGCCAGAAAAATCCATCGTTGCATTAAGTACCTACTTGCTTCATTTTAAATCCAAGTAACTTTATCAACCCTATGTGAGGCCTGTTTCATCAAACTACAATTCATGGTTTACTATGACAAAAATTGTACTATGACATTCATTCAGTTTATCTACTATATAGAACCCGAAAACTTATATGGACGTTTAAAAATTTGCGTCATATGGCTGATTTCAAATTACTAAAATCTATTTACTATGCCTTGGCACAATCCATACTATCTTACTGCATCTCAGTCTGGGGTGGGATGTGCAAAACTAGGCTTCTAAAACTAGAGCGGGCACAGAGATGAATATTAAAGGTAATGCTCTTCAAACCGTTCAGATACCCAACTAGTGAACTATATAAGACAAGTGAGGTACTCACCGTGCGGCAGTTGTTCATTTTAAAAATTGTTCTCAAGCAACACGTAAAAATACACTATGACCCGGACCACTACTCTGGATTGAGAAGAAAACACAACATCTGCAAAATTGGAAAGTATAATACTGTGTTCTACTCACGTTTCTCCACCTTTCTACGTTCATTTATGTATAATAAAATCAATAAACTTCTGGGTCTATATCCACTAAATCTACACCTTTGCAAGAAGAAACTTAAAACCACGGAACAGAAATTGTTCTGTGCTTAAAACGTATCTACTTTCCCTCAACTACATAGAAACAGAAGGTCTCTTTACCGTCCTAAAATAAAATTAAAAATGAATGAATCTACCTACCAACTGAAAATACAATCACTTGTAAATAATGACGACGTATACACTCACAGCATTCACACACACCCCCCGATACTTTCCCGTCATGAATACACACACACACACACGCACGACGCACGCACGCACGCACGCACGCACGCACGCACGCACGCACGCACGCACGCACGCACGCACGCACGCACGCACGCACGCACGCACGCACGCACGCACGCACGCACGCACGCACGCACGCACGCACGCACGCACGCACGCACGCACGCACGCACGCACGCACGCACACACACACACACACAGCTAAACAGGTCTATTCTAAACTTAATTAAATTCTTTAAACTTAAAATTATTGGAAATAATGAAAGCACATTATCATAGGTACATATTACAAAAAATTATAATTGTGACAGGTAAAAATAGTGGTAATTGTACTATTAGGGAAGGACTGACTCCTAAGATACAGGTTGCCCTAGTTTAGGAGTCAGGACATTACGTAGTATTTTAAGAAATCTGTATACCATTGTATATTGAAACTTGTACTGTATGTATTGTCAAATAAATTACTTACTTACTTACTTACTTACTTATGCGATGTACATTACAAAGTAGGCCAACCCACAGATTAACATTGTCCTAATAAACTATGAACTGTAGTCTTATGAAACAGGCCCTAGATGGTACCTAGTTGCTTACTTGACTAACGATATTATATCGCTTGTTAATTTACTAAAATCCTTTCAAAACTCTCGTATTATGGGCTTCATTACGAAAAGGTTTTCCAAAGGAACCATGCCAGGGAATTCAGTGGTATAGGCCTAGGCTGTATTGTATAGGCGACATTGAGAAATAGAGTAAAGTATGTAGCACGTATTTGCATGTCTTTACGGAAATGAATTTGCTATCGTATACCCCTTCTGCTTCCCACGGAATCTTAACGAAATTTTCGAGATTTCTTTTAGGAATTCAATTCAATTCAAATATTTTTATTCATTGTAAAAACAGAATGTTTACTTAATGAACGTCAAAGTTGTTAGTTTCACAATTAATGGATTATGTGGAGAAGAAGCTGACAAAGAAACTCCACATTTATTCTTTTCAACTTAAAATATTAGTCATGAATGTGTTGAACACTAGTCACAATCGTCCTTTAAATAATATTAATCTACTGTTTAATGCCAAACATCTTTGTCTTCTAAATAATCCTTGATGTTATAGTAAGCCTTTTTGCACAGAATGTGCTTAACACATTTTTTAAATCGCGTTGGAGGTAACTCTAATATCTTGAGGAATTTTGTTGTAGAACCTTATGCAGTGCCCCATAAAGGATGTGTTAACTTATGCAAGTCTAAATAGTGGAAATGACAATTTATGTTTATTTCTAGTATTAACATTATGGTGGCCACCAACATTTTCGAAGTCTTTGATATTTTTTCTAACGTACATAATATTTTCATAAATGTATTGACATGCAACTGTTAAGATGTTGGTTTCTTTGAAGAAATCTCTTAGCGAATGAAACGAAGGAAACGAACTTTAATTATTAATAAGCAATGTATTTTTAAAACATCGAGATTACAAATTGATATTATTGCTAAATATTGATTAGGTAATTTACCGTATGTTATGTACCTTTTACAGAATAAACAATTATTTTTTTTATTTCTCAGGGAAATTTTAACTACCTATTTCGTTTTCATGTCCAGAATGCGTAACTTCTGGGTCGTGTTAGTTTTTTAATATCTACCCTGTAGGTAACTAGCTGACCCGTCAGACGTTGTCCGATACGTAGAATAAAATTTTCCCAAATTTCTTAATTTTCCGAGTAACTTTTCCAATTTTTCTTTCCCTAAAACCTTAATCTTACTAAATCAGACTAAAACGAAGATTTAAGCAAACTTAGCCGAATCGGTCCAGCCGTTCTCAAGAGATACGCATACCAATGGCCACCATAACCTAATATTTATTTAGGTAGGTACTCTCTAAAATCGTGGGATTGGCATTAGGTACCTACCTATGGTAAGTATTTATTAACTTAATTCCGTGATCACTTATTTCTATTTTTGCCGAAAGAGTCCGACCAGGCCATAATAATGTGTAGTAGGTACCTAGGTACTCACGAAAGTTTGGAAGTACAAAATGCCAAGATTTCTTGCAGAACGTCTTGTACTTTGCAGTGGATAGAAAATACCTTTCTTTTCTTCCAATCCCTCCGAAAAGACGCTGCGAGCAGGTCCGCTTACGTTATAATCTCGAATGCAAACTACTCCAACATTGTATCTCTACTTCACACTGTGCCAGTGCATGCCGGGCGCGAGAAACAAGGCATAAAACGCAGGCAGTAACATTTCGCCAGTCAAGTCGCGCGGCGTTTTCGCGCGGTTTTTCTCCGGTGCCATTTTAATTTTCCGTAAACTTCGGCGTGAAGTTTTTTTAGCCAGTGTTTCAGTATTGTGTTGTGGTTTTTATTTAGTGTTTAAAAAAGGTATTGTATCAAAACCTTTTTGTTTTTTGAGTACTCATAGTTTTTTAAAGAGGTGGGCTATAAAAAACAATGTAAAGAGGTTTGTAAAGTCATGTCCCTAAATTATTTTCTGTGTTTAATTATTTTACGTACCCTGCGTAATAAAGTTATAATTATCTCATTTAAAAAAACACAATTCCCTAAAACACTCCTCAGAGGCTGTTTAAATAGTCGGTGGTAAAGGTAAAGAAGCTACCACAGATTATTTAAACTGCCTCTGAAGAGTGTTTTAGACGAATCGTGGTTTTATAAAAAGGACCGCAAGATTTTAGAGCCAAAGTACATTCCCATTGAAATGTAGAGTTGTTAATCCTAAGCGTTGTTTTAGTAAGACAAAATGACATCAGTAAATTGAGATATTTACCTTTTCACTTAAAATTACGATATAATGTTTGCCGAAATAATACTACATATACTTGCTGCTTGTGTTTGTGTAGGTACTTAAGTACCTAATACTTATATCAATTTGTACTCTTATGCGAATCTGAAATGTCACACATGATAAGTGTTAAAAGAGAGTTGTTGTGGTCCAAGTCATGTATACAGTGATAGTTAAAAACTTAGATTTCTACCTAGCGCTAAAAAATGACCCCACGTTCAATTGTGGGAAGGCGGGCGGGGCTTGTCAATTGTGTTACCAATCGGAGAGAGTTTAGTATTACCCGGCAAAATATCTATGCACCTGCAACCGTCAGACCGCCATCTTGCGAGGTAACTAGATATTTCGAAGGATTATACACCATGAAGTCAATGGTTTGAGGTTTTTGTATAAAACCAATCATAAGTTACGCTGTCATTTACTATGGCTCAATCAACGTTCACGTCGTCACGCATGGCGCTCAGAATGAACCAATGACAGAGCGATTTACTCTACAGCACATCTTGTGCTCATTTCACCTACAAACTAATTCAGAGGATAGGCGCCGTTTTTGAGAGTGAATGTTGTGGGAAGAAATACTTCTATGGTTTTTTTATTCGTAGCATGTAGGTCACAGAACAGAGATGTTCTAGGTATTACCTATACACTTTTACAAGAAAAATATGCTCTGTGTACCTACTGTAAAGATTTGGTTTTCAAAACACTTATAGGGATCGATTTCTCATGCATATTATATGTAGAACTCAGAACACAAAAAGAAGGATGTTGCCAAATACAGTTTTTGTCGGAATCTGATTAAAATAGATAAAACATGCATGGAATTATTTTTTGTACCTAATAAGTTCATGGTCATTGCAGTTGCGGCAAGAATTAAGTACGATGACAAAAATTATCAGGAAATAGGGTATTTTAAGCATTATTTTGGTTAAAATGCCCAATTTCCTGATATTTTTTTACACAAGCGCGTTTTAAAGGTTTCGTTTGCCTGGTCATTTTGGTGTACCCCCGTTTGGGAACGGATGGAGCTAGCTTTGACGTTTATGTCAACTACTAAGGCTCACGGTCCCTCGATGGTATAAACATTTGAAGCTTCTCAGTCAATTAAATCTTTTAAATACATCATTTTATGCTACATTTTTATACAATGAAAGTCACCATTTAGAATCGTGAACTTCACGTTTGTTGTAAGGGGGCCCGCCTTAAATATTTATTTTATTTTAATTTAATTATTTAATTTTTAAGCGAATAAGCGAACCAAACATTCTGTAAATATATTTCAGGCGTCTTCCTGTTGCCGTTATTAATATCGAGCAAGAAACGGCATAGCCCTACTGAAATATTTATTTTATTCTGTTTTTAGTTATTTTATTTTATTTGTTGTTATAGCGGCTACAGAAATACATCATCTGTGAAAATTTCAACTGCCTACCTATCACTGTTCATGAGATACAGCCTGGTGACAAACAGACAGACGGCACCCTACGTGTACGGAACCCTAAACAACTGCTGTGTACTGTGTTATGCAATAAAACTGATTCGAGTTGAGTAAGAGACATGTCTGTACCGATACGTGGCGCAATTTTGAATACTGATCTATTTGATTTTTGTTTATCTTACTAACTATGGACTACAGTAGTTGGAGTATAGGGCTGGGAGGTATCACTACACTATACCTCACCTTTTTGCATACTGAACTATTTTCCATGCTGAACTATTTGATTTTTGTAGATGTTACGATGTTACTAACTACGTACTACAGTAGTCGGAGTGTAGGGCTGGGAGGTATCACCACACTATACCTCCCCTTTTCAAAGACGGTACACATTTATTTTACGTTCAATCTCAATGTTACATATTTACTTTACTTTTATTTAATTAAATTATCATTAGTGGAATTGGACGGGCCATGTAAGCCGTTCAAATTAATATGATACACGAAAAATTTACATTATTAAAAGCAAACGCAGTCAGGACTAAATGTTTTTTAACCTGAATATGTAAATTAATGGAGATTTAAGAACTTGCACTAAAATTATGTTTTAATATAATCGGAAAGGCCATAAAAATAAATAAACGTGGTTATTTAAAATAACCCGTCAGAAAGTCTCGACATAGTCACGTGCTCCAAAAAAGCGCTATATAAATCGGGCTTAAAGTATAACGTCACATCTTGCACCTTCTGGGTCTATATCCACTAAATCTACACCTTTGCAAGAAGAAACTTAAAACCACGGAACAGAAATTGTTCTGTGCTTAAAACGTATCTACTTTCCCTCAACTACATAGAAACAGAAGGTCTCTTTACCGTCCTAAAATAAAATTAAAAATGAATGAATCTACCTACCAACTGAAAATACAATCACTTGTAAATAATGACGACGTATACACTCACAGCATTCACACACACCCCCCGATACTTTCCCGTCATGAATACACACACACACACACGCACGACGCACGCACGCACGCACGCACGCACGCACGCACGCACGCACGCACGCACGCACGCACGCACGCACGCACGCACGCACGCACGCACGCACGCACGCACGCACGCACGCACGCACGCACGCACACACACACACACACAGCTAAACAGGTCTATTCTAAACTTAATTAAATTCTTTAAACTTAAAATTATTGGAAATAATGAAAGCACATTATCATAGGTACATATTACAAAAAATTATAATTGTGACAGGTAAAAATAGTGGTAATTGTACTATTAGGGAAGGACTGACTCCTAAGATACAGGTTGCCCTAGTTTAGGAGTCAGGACATTACGTAGTATTTTAAGAAATCTGTATACCATTGTATATTGAAACTTGTACTGTATGTATTGTCAAATAAATTACTTACTTACTTACTTACTTACTTATGCGATGTACATTACAAAGTAGGCCAACCCACAGATTAACATTGTCCTAATAAACTATGAACTGTAGTCTTATGAAACAGGCCCTAGATGGTACCTAGTTGCTTACTTGACTAACGATATTATATCGCTTGTTAATTTACTAAAATCCTTTCAAAACTCTCGTATTATGGGCTTCATTACGAAAAGGTTTTCCAAAGGAACCATGCCAGGGAATTCAGTGGTATAGGCCTAGGCTGTATTGTATAGGCGACATTGAGAAATAGAGTAAAGTATGTAGCACGTATTTGCATGTCTTTACGGAAATGAATTTGCTATCGTATACCCCTTCTGCTTCCCACGGAATCTTAACGAAATTTTCGAGATTTCTTTTAGGAATTCAATTCAATTCAAATATTTTTATTCATTGTAAAAACAGAATGTTTACTTAATGAACGTCAAAGTTGTTAGTTTCACAATTAATGGATTATGTGGAGAAGAAGCTGACAAAGAAACTCCACATTTATTCTTTTCAACTTAAAATATTAGTCATGAATGTGTTGAACACTAGTCACAATCGTCCTTTAAATAATATTAATCTACTGTTTAATGCCAAACATCTTTGTCTTCTAAATAATCCTTGATGTTATAGTAAGCCTTTTTGCACAGAATGTGCTTAACACATTTTTTAAATCGCGTTGGAGGTAACTCTAATATCTTGAGGAATTTTGTTGTAGAACCTTATGCAGTGCCCCATAAAGGATGTGTTAACTTATGCAAGTCTAAATAGTGGAAATGACAATTTATGTTTATTTCTAGTATTAACATTATGGTGGCCACCAACATTTTCGAAGTCTTTGATATTTTTTCTAACGTACATAATATTTTCATAAATGTATTGACATGCAACTGTTAAGATGTTGGTTTCTTTGAAGAAATCTCTTAGCGAATGAAACGAAGGAAACGAACTTTAATTATTAATAAGCAATGTATTTTTAAAACATCGAGATTACAAATTGATATTATTGCTAAATATTGATTAGGTAATTTACCGTATGTTATGTACCTTTTACAGAATAAACAATTATTTTTTTTATTTCTCAGGGAAATTTTAACTACCTATTTCGTTTTCATGTCCAGAATGCGTAACTTCTGGGTCGTGTTAGTTTTTTAATATCTACCCTGTAGGTAACTAGCTGACCCGTCAGACGTTGTCCGATACGTAGAATAAAATTTTCCCAAATTTCTTAATTTTCCGAGTAACTTTTCCAATTTTTCTTTCCCTAAAACCTTAATCTTACTAAATCAGACTAAAACGAAGATTTAAGCAAACTTAGCCGAATCGGTCCAGCCGTTCTCAAGAGATACGCATACCAATGGCCACCATAACCTAATATTTATTTAGGTAGGTACTCTCTAAAATCGTGGGATTGGCATTAGGTACCTACCTATGGTAAGTATTTATTAACTTAATTCCGTGATCACTTATTTCTATTTTTGCCGAAAGAGTCCGACCAGGCCATAATAATGTGTAGTAGGTACCTAGGTACTCACGAAAGTTTGGAAGTACAAAATGCCAAGATTTCTTGCAGAACGTCTTGTACTTTGCAGTGGATAGAAAATACCTTTCTTTTCTTCCAATCCCTCCGAAAAGACGCTGCGAGCAGGTCCGCTTACGTTATAATCTCGAATGCAAACTACTCCAACATTGTATCTCTACTTCACACTGTGCCAGTGCATGCCGGGCGCGAGAAACAAGGCATAAAACGCAGGCAGTAACATTTCGCCAGTCAAGTCGCGCGGCGTTTTCGCGCGGTTTTTCTCCGGTGCCATTTTAATTTTCCGTAAACTTCGGCGTGAAGTTTTTTTAGCCAGTGTTTCAGTATTGTGTTGTGGTTTTTATTTAGTGTTTAAAAAAGGTATTGTATCAAAACCTTTTTGTTTTTTGAGTACTCATAGTTTTTTAAAGAGGTGGGCTATAAAAAACAATGTAAAGAGGTTTGTAAAGTCATGTCCCTAAATTATTTTCTGTGTTTAATTATTTTACGTACCCTGCGTAATAAAGTTATAATTATCTCATTTAAAAAAACACAATTCCCTAAAACACTCCTCAGAGGCTGTTTAAATAGTCGGTGGTAAAGGTAAAGAAGCTACCACAGATTATTTAAACTGCCTCTGAAGAGTGTTTTAGACGAATCGTGGTTTTATAAAAAGGACCGCAAGATTTTAGAGCCAAAGTACATTCCCATTGAAATGTAGAGTTGTTAATCCTAAGCGTTGTTTTAGTAAGACAAAATGACATCAGTAAATTGAGATATTTACCTTTTCACTTAAAATTACGATATAATGTTTGCCGAAATAATACTACATATACTTGCTGCTTGTGTTTGTGTAGGTACTTAAGTACCTAATACTTATATCAATTTGTACTCTTATGCGAATCTGAAATGTCACACATGATAAGTGTTAAAAGAGAGTTGTTGTGGTCCAAGTCATGTATACAGTGATAGTTAAAAACTTAGATTTCTACCTAGCGCTAAAAAATGACCCCACGTTCAATTGTGGGAAGGCGGGCGGGGCTTGTCAATTGTGTTACCAATCGGAGAGAGTTTAGTATTACCCGGCAAAATATCTATGCACCTGCAACCGTCAGACCGCCATCTTGCGAGGTAACTAGATATTTCGAAGGATTATACACCATGAAGTCAATGGTTTGAGGTTTTTGTATAAAACCAATCATAAGTTACGCTGTCATTTACTATGGCTCAATCAACGTTCACGTCGTCACGCATGGCGCTCAGAATGAACCAATGACAGAGCGATTTACTCTACAGCACATCTTGTGCTCATTTCACCTACAAACTAATTCAGAGGATAGGCGCCGTTTTTGAGAGTGAATGTTGTGGGAAGAAATACTTCTATGGTTTTTTTATTCGTAGCATGTAGGTCACAGAACAGAGATGTTCTAGGTATTACCTATACACTTTTACAAGAAAAATATGCTCTGTGTACCTACTGTAAAGATTTGGTTTTCAAAACACTTATAGGGATCGATTTCTCATGCATATTATATGTAGAACTCAGAACACAAAAAGAAGGATGTTGCCAAATACAGTTTTTGTCGGAATCTGATTAAAATAGATAAAACATGCATGGAATTATTTTTTGTACCTAATAAGTTCATGGTCATTGCAGTTGCGGCAAGAATTAAGTACGATGACAAAAATTATCAGGAAATAGGGTATTTTAAGCATTATTTTGGTTAAAATGCCCAATTTCCTGATATTTTTTTACACAAGCGCGTTTTAAAGGTTTCGTTTGCCTGGTCATTTTGGTGTACCCCCGTTTGGGAACGGATGGAGCTAGCTTTGACGTTTATGTCAACTACTAAGGCTCACGGTCCCTCGATGGTATAAACATTTGAAGCTTCTCAGTCAATTAAATCTTTTAAATACATCATTTTATGCTACATTTTTATACAATGAAAGTCACCATTTAGAATCGTGAACTTCACGTTTGTTGTAAGGGGGCCCGCCTTAAATATTTATTTTATTTTAATTTAATTATTTAATTTTTAAGCGAATAAGCGAACCAAACATTCTGTAAATATATTTCAGGCGTCTTCCTGTTGCCGTTATTAATATCGAGCAAGAAACGGCATAGCCCTACTGAAATATTTATTTTATTCTGTTTTTAGTTATTTTATTTTATTTGTTGTTATAGCGGCTACAGAAATACATCATCTGTGAAAATTTCAACTGCCTACCTATCACTGTTCATGAGATACAGCCTGGTGACAAACAGACAGACGGCACCCTACGTGTACGGAACCCTAAACAACTGCTGTGTACTGTGTTATGCAATAAAACTGATTCGAGTTGAGTAAGAGACACGTCTGTACCGATACGTGGCGCAATTTTGAATACTGATCTATTTGATTTTTGTTTATCTTACTAACTATGGACTACAGTAGTTGGAGTATAGGGCTGGGAGGTATCACTACACTATACCTCACCTTTTTGCATACTGAACTATTTTCCATGCTGAACTATTTGATTTTTGTAGATGTTACGATGTTACTAACTACGTACTACAGTAGTCGGAGTGTAGGGCTGGGAGGTATCACCACACTATACCTCCCCTTTTCAAAGACGGTACACATTTATTTTACGTTCAATCTCAATGTTACATATTTACTTTACTTTTATTTAATTAAATTATCATTAGTGGAATTGGACGGGCCATGTAAGCCGTTCAAATTAATATGATACACGAAAAATTTACATTATTAAAAGCAAACGCAGTCAGGACTAAATGTTTTTTAACCTGAATATGTAAATTAATGGAGATTTAAGAACTTGCACTAAAATTATGTTTTAATATAATCGGAAAGGCCATAAAAATAAATAAACGTGGTTATTTAAAATAACCCGTCAGAAAGTCTCGACATAGTCACGTGCTCCAAAAAAGCGCTATATAAATCGGGCTTAAAGTATAACGTCACATCTTGCACGTAACGCCTTATAATGTATGAAGCATTTATCAATATTTGAGTTATGTCGTAAAATAATATAATATAAGAAAACATTTAGAATTCAATGAAAAGAGAAAGCGTATTTTTTTTTTCATTATTACAGTAACTTGATTTTTCGCAATTTTGAGACCCCAAACCCCCATAAAATTATTATTTTTGTTTTACTTTTAAATTTTTCCTGAGTTTTTATGTGTCTTCTATGGTATAAAAGCAATGTCACTCCAATCTAAGTTAGACGCAAGTTCCCCCTTGTTATTAGGTACCTAATTAAGGTACTTTGCTTGACTCACAAAAGGGCACGGTGTGTATAGCACGGCTAATTAAAGAAAGGGACTGAATAATTATTTGCCTTTCACTCACACAATATAGTCCCTTTTTAGGGATCCGTAGTCCGACAAAGAACCCTTATAGTTTCGTCATGTCCGTCTGTCTGTCTGTCCGTCCGCGGCCTAGCGCAAAGACCGGTGGTACTAGAAAGCTGTAATTTGGTATGTGTACATATTTATCACGCCGACAAAGTCGAAGAATAAAATATTGGAATTTTTTTTTTACTGTACCTCCCCCTAACATGACAAGTAGGGATATATTTTTTTCTCGTCTAGCCCATGATGTGGGGTATCGTTGGATTGTTCGTTGAAAACTATTGTGGGTGTACGAAGACCATTTTTGGATTTAAGGTTCCGTTTGCGAAATATTAAGCTTTAAAGCGCAAATTTTTGTCCGAGTAGGGCGTCCCCCACTCTTCTGGGCAAACGGTTAATTGTAGAAAGGTGAAAAAATTCAGGGTAGTAGCACATATAATGAATTTAAAAGGAAAAGTATCACGGCTAAGTAGGCTTTACTAGTTAACGAGTAATAGGCAACCAACTTATAAAAGTTAGTTCTGTAAAGCAGATAAAAAACCCTATTTCTACGGAACCCTACATTGCGCGTGGCCCAAGACGCACTTGGCCGGTTTTTTTAATTAAAAGTAAATAAGCTGCGCGCGTTTTTT
Source organism: Yponomeuta malinellus (assembly GCA_947308005.1). NCBI lineage: Eukaryota > Metazoa > Arthropoda > Insecta > Lepidoptera > Yponomeutidae > Yponomeuta > Yponomeuta malinellus. The sequence goes on from OX371019.1 coordinate 6,431,142, forward strand.
GGAAAACCCGATGTTTTGAAAATGTTCGCTCAGTAAATTCCCCAGCCCATTAGGATAATTTGTGGGGTTACCTAGTTTTACAATAAATAGTTTAATTGAGGACATAAATGCTGTTAACAAACAATAAATACATATATCCACTCATCATTATATTGTGCTTCAAAAGATTCCAAATTACCTAGGTTTTCCAAAATTCGATAAGGTTCCTTGGGTCGGTGTATGATATTTCTGTAAAAATATGGAATAGAACTACATATGTATTTTTTTTTAAATTAAACCGTCGCTTTGCCAGTTGTGGTTGCTCTGAAAAAAAATGTATAATGATGATGCAGCGTATGGGAAACTACGTCGAGTCTTCACATCGCCAATCCCACAGAGTCTCAAGACGAAAGTCTTCAATCAGTGCGTCCTACCCGTCATGACATATGGTGCCGAAACGTGGACACTCACGGTGGGGCTGGTCCACAAATTTAAAGTCGCTCAGCGTGCTATGGAAAGGGCTATGCTCGGGGTTTCTCTGAAAGATCGAATTCGAAACGAGGTGATCCGACAGAGAACCAAAGTCACCGACATAGCCCACCGAATTAGCATGCTGAAGTGGCAGTGGGCCGGCCATATTATCCGAAGAACTGATAACCGATGGGGTAGACGAGTTCTCGAGTGAAGACCGCGGATCGGTAAACGTAGTGTGGGACGTCCTCAGACTCGGTGGAGCGATGATCTTCGCAGGGCGGCTAGCAAGAGTTGGATGAGAGTAGCCGAGGACCGTGCTCAGTGGCGTGCTATAGGAGAGGCCTATGTCCAGCAGTGGACAAGCATAGGCTGATGATGATGATGATGATGATTTTTTTACTAACCACCACAAATTTGTGTCACGAGTTTGTTGTATTTTTATTTTATAAAAACACGATCTCTTAAAACACTCCTCGGCGGCAGTCAAATAGTCTGTGGTAAAATAAAAGGCAAAACGTAACCACAGATTATGTTAACTGCCTCTCAGGAAAGTTTTAGAAGATCGTGTTTATGTAAATAAGACACAGTTTACAGTTTATTGCTACGCAACTTTTAGATTTTTGAAGACGTCTGACTACGATAACAACCGAGCGAAGTTTGAATGGAGTATAGGCGCCTGGAAATATTATGGGGAACGGGACTTGCTACCTAGTCATATCTGTGGACGGGTTCTCCATTTTTTTCCGTAATGAAAACAAAACCTTGAAATAATGATAAAAATTATCTCTATTTGTCTATCCCTTGATATCTGTCTATCCTTGTTTGATAGCTTGTTTTACTTCCGGAAACGGAGAATAAAATATGTTACGCACGTGCTGACAACCTGCTGAAACTGCTTTGTCAATGATGATAGAGTCGCCGTAAAATCCACGTCATCCTGAGGCACTCTATTATCTTTAATGATAGGAGTAACAGAGTAGGTACAAGTTTAAAACAACTACTCGAACTTGGATTCATACGTTACCGCGTGTCTAGATTCGCTTTATTACGAATTCGTTCAAATTACTTATCTTTGAGGGAGTGTAAAACCACTTCACACGCGGTAATTTTATCATCGTTCTGACTGACAGACGTCTATCGTGTGCAGGGCCGGATTAACGTGTCGAGACCCCTAAGAATTGCACGTCTCGGGCCCCTTTGCCCTTTTCTAACATCGTAAAATAAGATTTTTCCAAACTAATTACGAAGGTGTCATCGCGATAAAATATAATATTTATATCGATAAACTTCCTGAATCCTGGATCGATAGGCAGATACCAGGGTCCGCGATCCTGACAAACCCCTTTTCGCATGCTCGCACGCCGGTTTCGGGTACTTTTATCCAGCCCTTCGCTAATACGTCCACTATGTAGTTGATGCATGTCAGAAGTAGGTATTTATGAAAATGTAATATTATTATACAAGCATTTGAAATGCATTCCGACTGCAATATGACGATACGATGTAATATATTGTCATTGACGGTTTGTGACATACCTACCTCTCTATCTAGTCTCCAAGTTTAATTCTCCAATAAAAAAAAATTCTTCCAAAAAAAAAGATTCCAATAAAAAATAAGTGGGGTCTCTAGGCACTCGCCACACTGCCTAATGGAGAATCCGGCCCTGATCATGAGAGGTCTTGTTATATTTAAATCGTCATTAACAAAATGACCCGCGTTTCCCAAGATTTTAAATTAACATTCTTTAAGATTTAAGATACTTTATTGTATACGAAATTAACAGCATGCGTCGTTATTCAAGACTAACGACGCGTTCAGCAGTCTGATCCAGTGCTTATCCAACTTCATGGATAGACCATTGGACTAGACAACCAATCAATGCACAATCAGACCACTTGCGTCCACTGCTTGACGTAGGCCTCTCAAGGCCGTCATTGTTCTTTCTATCGTCGGCTATCCCCATCCAGTTCACCAGCAATCTACCGCAGACCGGTCCAGTGAGCAAGTGGGCATCCCACGCTGCGTTTGCCAGTCCGTGGTCTCCACTCGAGAACCGGTTGTCGGTTCCTTGGCAGACCCAATGCCACTTCTAATTGCAATGACATGTCATGCTCACATACCAATCTTCTACCTGGTGGTCCCACCAGTGTTACTTGGGACATCCGCCGCACTTATTTACTTACTCCGCTGGCTCGGCGACCCGAAGTGGGACTTCTGGGATACAAAAGTCGCCAAAAAAAGTAGGTAGTTAGTACTTACAGTCTAAAAAGATAATGTGTTACCTTCGACAAAACGTGACTTCCGCTCAAAAACGTGTTCTAAAGTTAATGGTTTAACACCATCGTTAAATTAAACGCTGCAATTTCTACAGTTTTATTACGGCTGTTGCAGTTGCATTCATGCAACAATAACATCGGTACAAGGAGATTCACGCTTGCAAAAGCACTTTTGTAATGAATCATTTTAGAAATGTTCAACATAAGAACTTCGTCTGAATGGAATAAAAATAAATTAACATGAATAAGTCGTAATAAAACCGGCCATGTCGGACTCACCGCTGAGGGTTCTGTATCCGTACCTACGTTGTAGCCAAAAAATTTTAAATTAAAATAATATTTATTTACAATCATAAATTAATAATATTCACGGTTTTTTTAACCTACAATTAAAAATAACTCAATATCGAAAATTGTGCCCAGACCGCCGCCTCTGGAAAGGGTACCCAGTATGCTGGCTACGTTACCTCGTTGGATGGCGAGACTTATCCTCTGCCCAAGGTAATAGCGAGCCCTGGGGTCTCCGGTCGTATCGATGAGACGGGACAATAGTTCTTTGAAGAACAGTCGCGCCTCGGGCCCATGGTCCGACTGTCAGGACACCAAACGGCACAAATACGTGACTCTGTGCTAGAGTCCCGTACTTGTGCCGCTTGATGCCTTCTGCACTTGATGCCGCAGCGCCGGCTCTTGTGGAGGTGGCCTGGATGTAGGACGGCGCTAAATTGTCCGCACATGTTGCGTCCCAGACCAGAGTTTTTTTCCATTTTTCCATGGGATCAGCGACATCCCATCTGGGCTACTCCGTTTGGCTCTAGAATGGCCGGGACGTTGATTGTGGCAAGAGCCCTCCGGATGATGTCGTAAATAAAGATTACTTAGAAATATCACCGCTTTGCTTAACACATTAACTGCCGGACTAATTTCGCTATACTGAAAATTTTTTTTTTAGATTTCTCTCAATTGTTGTTCAGCATGTTGAAAAACGTGCTCTAAATTTTTTCAATGTAATATCTCATGAATTTCAGGATTTCATTCTGCGTGTCAGTCACTGGTGACTGTCGGGGCCTGAATGGAATAAATAATTCTAATACGCCACGTCAGGCATTTTGTCAGGCACGCACGATTCACCCGCGTCCTTGTGTCTCCTGCGCAGGCGTTCGGTATTGTTCGGTTTTTTCGGCCTCACTGCAAACAACCTCTCCCCCTTTACCCCGTCCGTGCCTAGGTGCAATCATTTTGTCTGTTTACCGGCTTTTCTAGTGTGCCATTTGTTTACGTTCGCTCGCAAAAATTTATTTATGTTACAATTACGGGTGTTGTAGGTAGGTATTGTAAAATACAGAAAACATCTATGCAAATATCTGACGAGTTCGGGACAAGATGAGCACAAGTGATGAAAGACCAATGGCACGGATGAGGAGACAAGAGCGGCATATACTAAAAAAAAAGAAGGGCTTGCGAAATTAACGAGGAAGTATTGCTCAGGTTGCTATAAACGTAACGTGCAAACGAAAGACCGACTTTATGCTCGGACATTTTGCCTTCAGTGCCCGAACAACCCACATTTTTGTCTAGATTGCTTCGCAAAAGAGCATAAGTGAATAGGGAACTATAATTTGATTCAAAGTGAGTTCAATAGCCAATAAATGATTGTTTTTGATTTAATTTCGAACAAAATTTTAATTTTCTATTATTATAACGAAGTGTATTTAAAAAATTATAAAAACATTGAATATTTTTATGTCACTCCACTAGAATTGTCTATATTTCTATAATGACCTGATAGTGCTCACGCCAAGGTGCTTGAATGTTCTCAGGGGCCTTGTCAATCACGTTCTCAAGCAAGTAATTCGCTAGATATGCTGGACGGCCTACAATTGCTCCTTAAATATCAGGCCTAAACGTCAGGCATTGGTGACTGACGCGGCCTAGTCAGTACTATTGATGTCAGTCACCGGTACCTGACATGGCAGGGAACGTGTTAAATAAAGTCATTTAAATTAAAATTGTATTTTTTATAATTTAAAGCGAACTTTTAACGAGAGTCAGACTTAAATTAGGTCAGTTTTTGTTAATCATTGTTACTAAAGATCTAGCATAATCACACCCAGTTTTAAATGTTACGTATGTCTGTTTTTACGAGAGAAGAAATAAAAAAAACGTTAAAAATCACGTTTCTTGTACAAGAGAGGATATTTTCTCTTGTTTTTTTTACTTTTTTATTACTTCTCAATCCGCTAATAATGTGGATTATGCGAAAATAAAGTTGAAATTTCAGGTCAGAGAGACAGGCGGGCGGACGGGTGGAATAATACACGTAAATAAATTATTGATACAACTTGCAAATTATTCGGGTTCTCTGCGGTAAAAATTGTCGCGCCGCGCCGGCCGTGGTTTTAAATAACAATTTCTTTTCTTTTCTGCCACACAGCCGAAGAAAAAATGCAAATTTTGGACAAAAAGCCAAAGAGTGCTAAAATTACTGACGTAGACCTCTACCTACCCCGGCGCCAATGAGAGCACTCATTGGGCAATTGTCAACTCGACAACTTTTGCACAATGGGTCGAACTTGGCGTGATGTAAGCAGTAAGCACACACAAAATATAAAACATGTGGTCAGTAGGAGGCGGAGAGAAAGTCATAATAAAAACAAGTTTGCGAGATCAACGATAATACGATGATGTCACCATAATGGAATTGTATTTAGGGTTACTATCTCCGGGCTTTTTTAGGGTTGCGTACCCAAAGGGTAAGCAGGCTGTATCTCATGGACCGTGATAGCTAGACAGTTGAAATTTTCACAGATGATGTATTTCTGTTGCCGCTATAACAAATACTAAAAATAGAATAAAATAAATATTTTAGTGGGGCTCCCATACAACAAACGTGATTTTTTTGAGACGCTTGAAATAGTCACAGAATATTTAGTTGTGTTAAGATTGTGGGCTCTTGATAGGGTGAATTCCAATGATGATTTTAATTTCCTTCGATTAACAGCGTTTTATTATAATGCAAATTTAGCACAAGTAGTATGTAGGTATATCGAAGAGACGAAAGAGCGTTGCTCTGACGGCAGGCCGGCTTTTATATCTTCTATTTAGAGCCATCTGTTGGTGCGCTGCGATCGTAGACGACAGCTGCTCGATATGTTATCTTGACGTTTGTAGGTTCTGGCGAATTACTGCAGATGGCGTTAACATACTCCCCGCGTTGAGAGGTGTAGCTCTCAACAGGACTGGTTAGCTGCTGACGGACAGGAGGCTGATTGCTGATATCCACAGCTTGGCTCGGCGTCTGGCACGGAGACTGGAAGAGGGCACAGCTTCGAGAAAGCCCTCTGTTTCATGCCGGTGGCCGTGCGGAGACTGGCGACTCTCGAGATTCCGTCTTGACCTGGGGAAACAGACATAACTCTCCCCAAGCACCATCTTAACGGGGGCGTGTTGTCTTCTTTGATGAGGACCATAGCATTCGGTTGAATGTCGCCACGGTTCGTCTTCCACTTCACACGTCTTTGGAGCTCTGAGATGTATTCCTTGGACCATCTCTTCCAAAACTGCTGCCTGATCAGCTCGACTTTCTGGTAGCGGTTGAGTGTGTGAGTGGCAGCGCTCGTGACGATATCGCAGGCAGGAGAGGTCAACGGCCGTCCCAGGATAAAGTGCGCCGGCGTCAGCGGTGAGAGGTCGTTAGGGTCTGAGGACATAGGGTGCATAGGACGGGAGTTCAGGACGGCCTCAATCTGTGCCAAAACCGTACTGAGCTCCTCGTATGTTAGCTTAGCATTCCCTACTGCGCGCGTAATGTGATGTTTGCAGGATTTGACCCCTGCCTCCCAAAGTCCGCCAAAATGAGGTGCGTAAGGTGGTATGAAATTAAAATCTATTTGATTATCAGCAGCACAGCTAACGATAGATTCACGCTCATTATGTAAAAAATCTCGAAATTCTCGCGTAGCTCCCACGAAATTTCTGCCATTATCGGAAAATATTTTTAGAGGTTTTCCTCTACGTGATATAAATCTTTTCAGGGCTAACATGTAACCTTCTGAAGTTAAACTGGTGACTAGCTCCAGGTGCACAGCTCGTGTGGCAAAACAAACAAAGAGGCACAGATAACACTTCTCTAACCTTGATCCTCTACCTTTCCTATTTAGCATGTATAAGGGGCCTGCATAGTCTACCCCACTGATTATAAAAGGAAAACCTGACTGTAAGCGCTCGCTAGGTAAATTTCCCATAATGGGTTGGTAAATTTTACCTGACATGCGGACACACATAATACAAAGTCGCACTGTCTTTTTTGCTAAATTTCTTCCGCTCAGAGGCCACCAGCTATCCCTAATATGTGACAGCAGCAGCTGGGGTCCAGCATGGAAAAGGTTGAAGTGATACTGCCGAAAAATTAATTGAGTGACGTAATGTTTTGCACAAATTAACACGGGATGTTTCTTGCTATAAGAAAAGTCGGGCGAATTAACTAGTCTTCCTCCGACTCTAATTATATTTTTCTCATCCATAAAAACATTAAGACTGGACAGGTTTCGAGATGATTTTAATGGCAATTTATTTAATAGACAGTTGTATTCAGTCGGGAAAGATTGCCTTTGCACTATTCTTGTGATAAGCAAAACTGAGTTGTCAAGTTCCTTTATTGACAAAGCTCCGGTTAATTTTTCACATTTAGTTTGTTTTGAACGCACATTGTTTACAAAACGCAATATAAAGGCAACAACATGTTGAAGTTTTTTCCATGAAGAAAATCTATTAAAGTTAAAAGTGTCAAATAGAGGGCTGTCCGACTGCGACGCTGAGGTTACTGTTAGCGAAATGTTTTCATCGAATTTCGATTTTAGTTCAGGTAAATCAGATGAACTGATAGGAATATTGTTATCGATTGAACATTCATAATCGCGTAGAAATAACGGCCCATGCCACCAAAGGTCGCACTCAGACAGCTCATCTAAACAAATACCGCGCGACAAGATGTCGGCTGGGTTTGTTTTCCCACTAATATGTAAGAAAGTAGCATTACCTGCAAGCTCATTTATCTCGACAACCCGATTTTGCACAAAGGTTTTTAGTAAATGTGGCGACATTCGTAGCCATCCAAGCACTATAGTAGAATCTGTCCAGAAAACTACTTTGGTAAACACTACGCGCAATGAATTTACTATTTTTTCTTTTAATTTCGCTCCTATGAGTGCACCGCATAGCTCAAGCCGGGGCACACTAACCGGTTTGATTGGTGCAACACGCGTCTTTGAACACAAAAGATTGATAACAATTTCGCCGTTCGAACAGATTGTACGAATATAAGCACAAGCTCCGTACGCGGCTTCGCTCGCATCTGTGAAAATATGTAACTCAATACTCTCGGAGTTTTGACCGATTACGTGTCTAGGAATACGTATTTTATGTAAATTGGATAAGGATTCGAGAAACTTTACCCAGCACAGCACGATTTCTTGGGGTAAAGAGTCGTCCCAGCCAACTTTACAAAGCCAAAGTTTCTGCAATAAAATCTTAGCACTAATTATTGCAGGGCTAAGTAGACCAATAGGGTCGTAAATTTGAGACACAACAGACAATATTTTTCTTTTTGTGACTTTGGAATCATCTTTGCTTACCTTCGAGGTAAAATGTAACTTGTCAGAATTATTATGCCAACCTAGACCTAAGGTTTTGCTCGAACAGTTTTCACCTAACGACAAATATTTTGTCTGTCCGTCTTCCCTTACTACTTCTGGCACAAGATCAGGGGAATTAAAAATCCACTTTCGTAGGGGAAAGCATCCGGACAGACAAACATCCGTGACCTTTTTGCAAATCTCAGTTAATTTTACTTTACAATCTGCACCTGTTATAAAGTCGTCAACATAGAAATCATTTAAAATTATTTCTGAGATTAATTCATCATCGCATTCAAAAGCCAACTGCCTAACACACCTGATACTAAGATAAGGAGCGGACGCTGTGCCGTATGTTATGGTGTTAAGCTGGTACACACTTAGAGGATCGGATGAATTTTCGCGCCACAGAATTAATTGCAGATTTCTTTGATCACATTGAATGAGAATTTGTCTAAAGAACTTCTCGATGTCAGAGCACGCGACATATCGATATTGACGAAATCTTAGCAGAATTGCGAAAAGGTCGTTTTGGAGTGGGGGCCCAGCCATCTGAATGTCATTCAAAGACTTCCCAGATAGCGAGTTTTGGCTTGCATTAAATACCACACGCAATTTGGTTGTAACACTGGTTTCCCGGAAAACACCGTGATGGGGCAAGAAATAATGAGGCGAGTTATATTGCTCAATTCGCGTCATGTGTCCCAAGCTTAAGTACTCCTGCATAAACCCAGTATACATCTCTTTATATTGCGGCGACCGATCTAGCTTACGCTCGAGTGACAAAAACCGGTCTCGCGCAGTATGATAACTATCGCCTAACGAGTCAGCTGATTCCTTTAATGGAATGCGAACTGAGAATCTGCCGTCTTCAGTTCTTTCGTGTGTTGAGATAAATAAATCTTCACAAGCGCGTTCATCAGGGGAATATTGAATGACACCTGACTTGGGTAACTCCTCAATTTCCCAGAATTTCTTCAGCTGCTCATCTAAAGCACAGGATTGAACGAAATTACAGTGCGATTGTTTCACGCGCAAATCACTTCTATAAATAGGTCCGGACACGATCCAGCCTAACTTCGTTTCCTGCAAGCACGGCCCGTTTGCTAAGCGAATATAACCCGTAAGTAGTAGATCCCAGAAATGATTAGCTCCGATTAGGATATCAATTTGAGATGGTATGCCAAAGGATGGGTCAGCGAGTACAACGTTCTCTGGCAAAGCAATTGATTTGGGGTCTATACCTACTGATGGCAATGTTGATGTTATATTAGGCAAAATCAAACAAATTATTTTATTTTTATAATCTCCGATTAAAGATTTCAGTTTGATTTCGCAAGTGTGAGTAGACTGCATTACTGATTGACCCACACCGGCGATTTGATAAGCGGACTGTATAGGTTGCGCGTTAACCTTTTTACATAAAGCTCTGGTGATTATACAATGCTGACTTCCGCTGTCTAACAATGCTCGAGCTTTGTAATAAATACCGTCGCTTCCCAGCACTTCTACCAAGGCAGTTGGGAGCAGAACGGGCTCTAGTGTGTATTTATTTTCAAAGTTCGGTTTTTTATTATTTTGTTGCATGATAAACGGCACCTGCGCGGAAGTATGCAATGTAGTACTGGTTGCCTGTGGATCAGTCTGCTCCGATGATGACTGCTGAGTAGGAATAGATATTAATGCGCTATTCTTACTGCATTCACCCTGTAACGCGCTATTATGTTTCCGGTTACATTGTCTGCACGGCCCAAAGTGACAATCTGTAGCAATGTGACCCTCACGCAAGCAGTTTTTGCACAAATTTTTGCTTTCTACAAGCTGTATTTTATCTTGCTCTGATAAATCCAAAAATGCTTTGCACGAATAAAGCGAATGATTTTGGCTGCACATTTTGCAAACGCGACGTTTAGCAAATTTATTATTTTTTGTAACAACAAGGCTATTTATTTTTTGCACAGATTTTTTATGTTGTTCTTGACTAATCTTGGGATGAGAGCTTGATGAATTATTAACCTTAATCATTTCTAGCATATCCGCCTTTTGTTTGAGAAAATCAATGAGATCCTGCAATGAAAGCTTTTGTTTTGATTTGGAAATGGTCATTTTGTACTGCTCCCAGTCCTTTTCGGTGTTGCAATCTAATTTAGAGAGAATCATGTATATGACAAGAGTGTCCCACGACTCAGTGGGCTCTCCTAGCGTTTTTAAAGAGCGCAAATTCTTTAAAACATGGTCAATGAGTCTTCTAATCTGAACTGGCGATTCTTTCGGGTTTGATTGCATCGAAAAGAGGGCTTTGACATGGTTATGGATTAACAAGCACGTATTGTTATACCTATTCTCAAGCAAATCCCAAGCTATTGTATAGTTAGCCGCTGAAAATTCTAGCGCTTTGATTACCTGTAATGCACCACCGGTAAGAGCAGAGCGCAAGTAGTGGAACTTCTGAATACTATCCAGGTTGTTAGAGTTATGGATCATTGATAGATAAGTGTCTCTGAATTCCAACCAATTATCATAACTGCCATCAAATGTGGGTAGGGAAATGGTTGGTAACTTAATCAACGAATTTGAGTTGCACTTGGACACGTCACGAGTTTCTTTAGCATTTTTCTCCAATAAAAAGTCTGCATCTGCTAAAGCCGAGAAGTAACCATCCTCAAAAAGCTCTCTCTGCTCCAGCAGCTGAGTAGACTCAGGCGTCAACAACTCTAGAGCGTTTTGATAATTGTTAAATTCTGTCATGAGGGCTGAAGCAGATTGCCTACGTAACTTTAGCTCTAACAACTGTCTTTCTGATATTTCAGTGTGATCAATAGAGGCCAAGAATTTAGTAAAGAGCGCCAATCTACCCCTAACTGCACCACGTTTTTTGTTTAAATCACGTATTTGACTACTAACTGGCCCCTGCGCTGCTTCAGCAGCCTCTAATTCACGGTTCATTTTGGCGAACTATAGGGAGACAAAGGTACTCACGGTTCCTGAAACTCGACGCGTGGCGTGGTGATGTAATGCGCACCAACACCCGTCTCGTAGATGTTTGCTCTGCACTCGTCTAAGCACGATTTGACGCTATACCTGCACACTGATAAATAGAAACGGTTTTAGCACAGAATTGAAACCGAAGGGGGTTGGGATGGGAAAGATAGTGTTATGATTTTTAAGAGTAGTGTTATGATTTTTAAGAGTAGTATTATTTTTGAACTGATATTGTATCGTAAATATATTGAAATATACCTTTAATGTGGTACGTCACCGCCATCACGTCATTTTATAAAAAGTTGGTGGGTAGTTTTAAAAAAGATGAAAAGGCAGCATGATGGCGGGGAGGTACGAATGGAGGGCAACCGTTGTGCCTCGGGCAGTCGGTGGTTAACCGTGCTAGCGTCAAGTGACAAATAGTGATAAAATAATAATTGTTGAAAAGAAAGTTGCAGTGTGATAAAAAGTGAATATAAGTGTTTAACCGATTTCGTAAGGAGTTTCATTTCAATTCAGAAGTGGGCGTGTGCTTGCGTGCCATGCCGAGCGAAAACGGTAAGTAATTTCGATTAATTTTGAAATCCTTAGTTTCGTGATGAAGGTACACACCAATACTAAAAATTACATTATTGAAGCGGCTCTCAGCCATCCCATGATTACTTTTGGTGAAATTGCTATGATGTATTCACCTTATGCAGTATAGTATTTGAATAGTAACGGTAAACGTTAATGTTGAGTCGCTTGGTGAACCTTTGTTGGTTAAAGTAATGATTATTTTATTTTAAGAAACTTAATGAGGAGTCATTCGTTAGCATACGTTAAAAGTGTGTACATTCATCAGCTGAACTGCTGTAGAGTATGTGAACAGCCATGTAGGTGCGCTGTTTTGAGAGTGCGGCCATGTAGGTGTGCTGCTTTAGAGTAGGTGAACAGCCATGTAGGTGCGCTGTTTTGAGAGTGCGGCCATGTAGGTGTGCTGCTTTAGAGTGGGTGAACAGCCATGTAGGTGCGCTGTTTTGAGAGTGCGGCCATGTAGGTGTGCTGCTTTAGAGTAGGTGAACAGCCATGTAGGTGCGCTGTTTTGAGAGTGCGGCCATGTAGGTGTGCTGCTTTAGAGTAGGTGAACAGCCATGTAGGTGCGCTGTTTTGAGAGTGCGGCCATGTAGGTGTGCTGCTTTAGAGTAGGTGAACAGCCATGTAGGTGCGCTGTTTTGAGAGTGCGGCCATGTAGGTGTGCTGCTTTAGAGTAGGTGAACAGCCATGTAGGTGCGCTGTTTTGAGAGTGCGGCCATGTAGGTGTGCTGCTTTAGAGTAGGTGAACAGCCATGTAGGTGCGCTGTTTTGAGAGTGCGGCCATGTAGGTGTGCTGCTTTAGAGTAGGTGAACAGCCATGCAGGTGTGCTGTTTATGAGAGTGCGGCCATGTACGTGTGCTGCTTTAGAGTGGGTGAATAGCCATGTAGGTGTGCTATTGGGTAGTTGAAAGTCGAAGTGCCAAGTCCAAGTTGCATGTCCAAGTCGCAAGTCCAAGTTGCAAGTCCAAGTTGCAAGTCCAAGTTGCAAGTCCAAGTTGCAAGTCCAAGTTGCAAGTCCAAGTTGCAAGTTCAAGTTGCAAGTCCAAGTTGCAAGTCCAAGTTGCAAGTCCAAGTTGCAAGTCCAAGTTGCAAGTCCAAGTTGCAAGTCCGAGTTGCAAGTCCGAGTTGCAAGTCCAAGTTGCAAGTCCAAGTTGCAAGTCCAAGTTGCAAGTCCAAGTTGCAAGTCCAAGTTGCAAGTCCAAGTTGCAAGTCCAAGTTGCAAGTCCATGTTGCAAGTCCAAGTTGCAAGTCCAAGTTGCAAGTCCAAGTTGCAAGTCCAAGTTGCAAGTCCAAGTTGCAAGTCCAAGTTGCAAGTCCAAGTTGCAAGTCCAAGTTGCAAGTCCAAGTTGCAAGTCCAAGTTGCAAGTCCAAGTTGCAAGTCCAAGTTGCAAGTCCAAGTTGCAAGTCCAAGTTGCAAGTCCAAGTTGCAAGTCCAAGTTGCAAGTCCAAGTTGCAAGTCCAAGTTGCAAGTCCAAGTTGCAAGTCCAAGTTGCAAGTCCAAGTTGCAAGTCCAAGTTGCAAGTCCAAGTTGCAAGTCCAAGTTGCAAGTCCAAGTTGCAAGTCCAAGTCGCAAGTCTAAAACGCAACTCCAAGTCACAAGTCTAAGTAGCTAGTCTAAGTTGCAAGTCTAAGTTGCAAGTCTAAGTTGCAAGTCTTAAGTTGCAAGTCATAGCTCCAAGTCATAGCCCCAAGTCACAGCTCCAAGTCATAGTTGCAAGTTATAGCCACAAGTCATAGCTGCAAGTCATAGCTGCAAGGCAGTTGCAAGTCATAGTTGCAAGTCATAGTTGCAGGTCATAGTTGCAAGTCATAGTTGCAAGTCATAGTTGCAAGTCTAAGTTGCAAGTCATAGCTCCACTCCTAACTCTAAGACCTATTTCCAAGTTATATAATTTCAAATCAACAAGTCAAAGCTCTAAGTCAAAGTTCAGTCGAAGTTCATTCAAGTTCAATTGCGGTTCTGGGAAAGAACATAAAGTGCGGTTGACATTTCAGATGATAATGAGAGTTACACTCCAAAACGGCCGAAGCGGAGTCGCCGGAGGTCCGTTTCGTCTGACGAAACTGAGACCCCGAGGCGGCCGAAGCGGAGCCGCAAAAGATCGTTATCGTCTGATGAAGCTGAAGAAAATACTTCCAAAAGAAGACGAACGGGTATGACAGCTGAAGAACTGGTGAAGATATTGTCTACACTCCAGAATGTATCAAGTAAGAGTACTTCAACTAATAACGTTGTTCCCGAATTCGACCCTAATAACAAGGCCCAAGATGTCGAACGATGGCTGAGGAAGGTAAACGAGTGTGCCGAAATCTACGCTTGGGACGAGAAACAGACGATCCACTATGCACTCCAGAAGTTACGTGGGTTAGCGAAAGGCTGGTACGAATCTTTACCTTCGCTCAGTTATTCGTGGGATATATGGCAGAGTAAATTGAAGAAAGCTTTCCCGAATGATGTAAACTATGGTAAATTGCTAGACGAAATGTTAAACCGAAAATCTCGCACTGACGAAACATTAAGAGATTATTTTTACGAGAAGTTATCGTTGTTAAGCAGGTGCGAGATTGTCGGTCGTAAAGCAGTCGATTGCATAATCTACGGGATTTCAGACTCATCCATCAGAAATGGCGCACAGGCTCTTAAATGTGAGGAACCGGAGGATCTGTTGAATTATTTAGCATCTCAACAGCCTTCCTTATCTAAAGACCTCTCCCGAGGACAGAATTCAGCAAACTTTTCAAGAAAACGAGATTTTCGAGGTTATACTCCCAATAGGAATGTCAGTAGGGGATTAGATGGCGTCTGCTTTAATTGCAATGAACGCGGGCATATTTATCAGAATTGTAGCAAGCCGATTGTGAAATGCGGAAAATGCCATAGAGTAGGTCATAATTTGGAGAATTGTAATAGGAAGCCGTTACAAACGCGAGAAGTCCCCAATCAAAACAACCAGTCCTCTGATAAGAAGGTGCTTAAAGTCGTAGTTGACAGGAATATCACGTCGTCTGATAAAGATGTCAACCACGATCAAACCAACAAGTCGAAGGGACATGCTGATCCCGCTATTTCTCTTGGCAATAATGTGGTTGAGGCCGTAAACGATAAATATACTAAAACAGTCTGCGTCAATGGAGTGATGTTAAAGGCTTACATTGACTTCGGAAGCGACTGCAGCATGATCCGACGTTCGGATGCATTAACCCTCGGTCTAGTCAAAAACGGTATCCAAGAATTACCCACGATACGAGGCTTTGGCAATTCGGCAGTGGTTCCAGAGTTTAAAGCCACTATACAAATCCGAATCGATGAGATCGATACAGAGTTAGATGTCTTGGTAGTTGCCGACGCATACCTGCAGAATCCATTACTGATCGGGCAGAATTTTACTGAAATGACGTCTGTCACTGTATTAAAAGACACTGAGAAATTATTCTTCTATCATACTCCTGTTGAAGTTTCTCAGAAAGGTGACCAAACGCTTAATCTTTATGTCATTAAAGACGTCACTGTAATCAAGGGCGGGTTAATAGAAGTGTACTCGAAGGAGACTTATACTGGCAATGTTTACTCAGATGGAGGCACCAGGATGAGTCCTAACCAAGAGTATCACTTGCATCAAGGGTGTTACGGGGTCGACAATGGTAAAGCAGTAGTATTTGTTACCTCATTGACTAATACACCACTTCAGTTCAAGGCTGGTACGATGATTGCTAGAGTCAATCCAGTAGCAGAGGTTAAAGCGTTGATTGTTCGATCCGAAACAAAGGATGCGGAACTAATGCCACTGGATGACCAAGATATTAGAGTAGGTGAGGGGGCTAATGAGGAAACAAGGGAGAGACTTCGTCAACTTCTCCAAAAGTACAGAACTTGTTTCGCTACGAATCTTGGTGAGTTAGGATGTGCTAAGGACGCTGTAATGAATATTGAAGTGCATGATAAAACGCCGGTAGTATATAGGCCATACCGATTATCGTATCATGAACGTCAGAAAGTGAGGGATATCGTTGACGAGTTGGTAGAGAACGATATAGTACAGGAATCGAATTCTAGTTATGCCAGCCCAATATTGCTGGTAAAGAAGAAGAGCGGAGAGTCTCGACTATGCGTTGATTACAGGGCTCTTAACAATAAGACAACTAAAGATAAATATCCCTTACCTCTCATTGAAGACCAGCTGTCGAACCTGAGTGGGAATAAATATTTTATTACGCTGGACTTAGCTTCCGGCTATTATCAAATACCGATGGGAGAAGGCAGTCGACACCTAACAGCGTTTGTCACCCCGGACGGCCATTACGAGTTTAAACGTATGCCGTTCGGGTTGGCAAACGCGCCAGCCGTATTTCAAAAAATGATGAATAGTTTGTTAGGCGCGCGGAGGTTTAAGAGTGCGCTAGCGTACATGGACGACCTCCTTATCCCATCGGCAACGATTAACGAAGGTTTTGACAGATTAGAGGATGTACTAAAACTTATCCAGGAGGCTGGGCTCACGCTTAACTTATCGAAATGTAGTTTTTTCGATATGAGTATAGAGTACTTAGGGTACGAAATCTCTTCTGAAGGCATAAAGCCAAGCCAGCGGAAAATATCCGCGGTACAAGAATTTCCCGTGCCTCGCAATGTCCATGAAGTTCGACAGTTTTTGGGCCTGGCGAGTTATTTTCGACGCTTCGTGAAGGGGTTTGGAGAGATTGCTAGGCCTCTAACTATGTTGCTTAAAAAGGACGTACAGTGGCAGTGGCGTAACGAAGAAGAAAGATCTTTTACCACGCTGAAAGAATGTCTGATTAGACGTCCTCTTTTAGCACTGTATAATCCAGAGCTGGAAACGGAAGTGCATACCGATGCTAGCTCACTAGGTTTGGGTGGCATCCTTATGCAGTGGCAAGCGAGTCCCAGAGTATTAAAGCCTGTGGCATACTTCAGTCGACAGACCACACCAGATGAACGGCACTACCATTCTTACGAATTGGAGACTTTAGCGGTGGTCTGCTC
This sequence comes from Yponomeuta malinellus, assembly GCA_947308005.1. Lineage (NCBI taxonomy): Eukaryota > Metazoa > Arthropoda > Insecta > Lepidoptera > Yponomeutidae > Yponomeuta > Yponomeuta malinellus. Next base: position 6,448,066 of record OX371019.1, read on the forward strand.
GCTGAAGAAGTTCCGACCTTACCTCTTGGGGATTGATTTCACTGTATATACAGACTGTAATGCACTCCGGACTACTCTTACGAAACGTGACTTGATCCCGCGAATCGCCCGTTGGTGGCTGACGATAAGCGAATATAACTTCAAAATCGAATACCGTCCGGGATCGCGCATGAATCACGTAGACGCTCTAAGTCGCAACCCTCAAGTAGGCAGGCCAATGCCGTCAGTTAGCGTGTTGAATATAAATACTGACAACTGGATCCTTACATTACAAATGGCCGACTCTAATTTAGAACGAATATTTCGTATTTTAAAACCGGGCCAAGATCCAGAAGTCACCGACATTAAAAATAACTACGTGATTAAGAATCACACCTTACACAGGAAGGTAGAGGGCGGTCTGCGCTTAGTGGTTCCTAAGGAGGCGAGGTGGCAAATTTGTAAAGCCAACCACGATGACGTGGGCCACTTCGGATTTGCTAAAACCTTAGAACGCGTTCAAAGCCGTTACTGGTTCCCTAAACTAAGACGTTTCATTAAGAAATATGTGGCCGCTTGTATTCCTTGTGCGTATAATAAAGATAATGCAGCTCGAATCGGCACAGGCTTTTTGCACCCAATAGAAAAAGTGGAACAACCGTTCCATACCTTACACTTGGATCATTTAGGGCCATTTGTAAAAAGTAAGGCCGGGAATAGTTACATTCTAACAATAGTAGATGCCTTTACAAAATATGTGTTTGCAAGGCCAGTGAAAGATACGAAGACAAAGAACGTAGTTAAAGTCCTGGATAGTCTATTCTATGATTTTATAATACCACGTAGGATTATAACGGACCGTGGGACTGCATTTACCTCAGGCCCGTTTAAAGATTTCTGCCATAGTAAAGGTATCAAACATGTCCTCAACGCTGTTGCTTGTCCTAGGGCGAATGGACAGGCGGAGAGATACAATCAAACTATTCTTACCGCCTTATCCACGCAAAATTCAGAAAATAATGAACGAGATTGGGACAAGCAACTGGGTCGAGTGCAATGGGGTATTAATAATACCCTAAACACAACAACCAAGAAAAGTCCGGCTGGGTTACTTTTTGGAGTCGAATTGAACTGTCCCATAGATAATAAATTGCTAACTGATCATGAACAAGCGTCAAACAGCCTTGACAGGCCAGCTGTTGCGACTAATCAGACTGAAAGCGAAACATCACTCCCTCACACATTGTCCAGCGCGGTTTCTGTAGGGGATGTTACGAACATTTCACCGTCGAGCGTTCATGTTTCAGATGATGTGGATGCATCCGCATCACCAAATAAGGGAATTCACAGAGGGCTTGATGAGACTAGGAAAGAGGCTTCAGATAACATCAAACGTAGTCAAGTAAAACAAAAAGAGTTGTACGATTCAAAAAGAGCCCCAGCCGTTTCATATTCAGTTGGCGATTTAGTTAAACTTAAAAAGAGTAATTTTTATAATGATGGCAAAAGCAAGAAACTCTTACCTAAGTTCATCGGTCCATACAAAATAATGTGTTGTTTAGGAAATGATCGTTATAAAATAGCTAATATACCTGGGTTCAATGCTAGAAAGTACGAGACAGTTGTGGCATCTGACAGGTTGCGGCCTTGGATAAATGTCCAGGCATTACAACTACACAGATCGTCTGGTTCCGAGTCAACTGATTCTGACTGCGATGACAGTACAGGTACAGAGTAAGCATTAGGATTGTATATTTAACTGATTGCTGTTTTTGTTATTAATGTATTTAGGCATTCAGAGTAAGATAACTATTAACTATTCTTATGTGTATTGTGTCTCAATTACTTAATACCGAAGTATGATTGTAAAACAGGTCATTGTGTTATAAGCTGCCGAGTGTTATGATTTTTGCGTACTCCGGAGATAGCACGCAGTCGGATGGTCGAGTGTTATGATTTTTAAGAGTAGTGTTATGATTTTTAAGAGTAGTATTATTTTTGAACTGATATTGTATCGTAAATATATTGAAATATACCTTTAATGTGGTACGTCACCGCCATCACGTCATTTTATAAAAAGTTGGTGGGTAGTTTTAAAAAAGATGAAAAGGCAGCATGATGGCGGGGAGGTACGAATGGAGGGCAACCGTTGTGCCTCGGGCAGTCGGTGGTTAACCGTGCTAGCGTCAAGTGACAAATAGTGATAAAATAATAATTGTTGAAAAGAAAGTTGCAGTGTGATAAAAAGTGAATATAAGTGTTTAACCGATTTCGTAAGGAGTTTCATTTCAATAGGAACGATCACCCTTTTTCTGATGGCGGCTCCAATGGCGTGGCTTGCTATCCAATTTATCCGGCGACGATGGTCCACTGTTAAGATTGTGGGCTCTTGATAGGGTGAATTCCAATGATGATTTTAATTTCCTTCGATTAACAGCGTTTTATTATAATGCAAATTTAGCACAAGTAGTATGTAGGTATATCGAAGAGACGAAAGAGCGTTGCTCTGACGGCAGGCCGGCTTTTATATCTTCTATTTAGAGCCATCTGTTGGTGCGCTGCGATCGTAGACGACAGCTGCTCGATATGTTATCTTGACGTTTGTAGGTTCTGGCGAATTACTGCAGATGGCGTTAACAAGTTGTATATTCACTTTAAAAATAAATAATTATTTTAAAATATAATAAATATTTAATAAATCCCATATAACAAACGTGATTTTTTGCCTTTTTTTGCTCGATATTAATAACGGTAACAGGTAGACGTTTGAAATATTCAAATGTTGTATAGATGATGGTACGGAACCCTTCGTGTGCGATTCCGATTCGCACTTGGCTGATTTTTTTTTAGAGTTACGTACCCGAAGGTTGCCAACGGGATCCTATTATAGTGCTTACTATGTATGTCTGTCTGTCAGACCTATAAGGGGTAGATATCTCTTGGCCAGTTGAATTTTTTACGGAATTCTTACTAGCTGTTGCCCGCGACTTCGTTCGCGTGTTTGATGTGTAATTTGGGTAATGTGTGTGCTATTCCCAACTATAAATCAATATCTGGGAAAAGCGCACCTATATCTGGGTTGACTTGTAGAAAATGCCATTAGCATTATGTCCACCTTTTGTACGCTATCGTTGTGCAATAAAGAATTAATAATAATAATATCTGTGACCAGTTTCATCCAGATTCGTTCAGCCGTCTATGATTGAGCAACAAACGCCCATCCATCCACACTTTCGCGTTTATAAGTAAGATTACGAGCACGCAGTAAATAAAAAAAAAACAAAATGTAAAACATTATGAATGAACGTTTTTCGTTTTAGCTCTATCGTAACAACTGTAAGACATACAAAACTGCAAACTGCAGTTTCTGTAGTTTAACTGAGGCTAAGGGCCCGACCTGAATGAAAGAAAACATAGTGTGGTAAATATGTAACAGTAAATATTATGTAAATGTCGTATTTATAAGCCATGACACTGCTATACAAACAATAATTTAAATATTGAACAATAGGGCTTTGCCGGTTTTTTATTTGCTCTTAAGATCCTCAGACAATGTTTGTCTCGTTTGGGAAACAAACCGACCAAATACGAAAAAAACATATCATCATCAGTCATTTGACGCCCACTGTAAGACATAGGCCTCCCTCATGGATTTCTAACCATGAAGGGTTTTGCCATAATCGCCACGCTTGGCAGGCGGGTTGGCGATCGCAGTATGCGGTTGGAGTCTCAGGAAGACGCTGCTGTATTTTTATGTTGATAGTTTATTTTTATTTTTATGCTGCCTATAAACATTCCACAATAGCTCAGACACTCAGGTTTCCTCGCGATGTTTCCCTTCGCCGTTAGCGAGTGGTATTGCTTCATTATTAATTTTCATCATATTCAGAACTTCACAAATATTCATAGTTTTAAAAACCTATTTAGAGGCTAAAAATTCCGCCCATGTCGGGCCTTGAACCTCCGACCTCGACACGGTTAGCCAGAGGTCGCGGGTTCAAGTCCCGGCATGGGTGAAATTTTTCGCTCCTTACCCATGGTCCACCTCCTGAGACCACCTGGGTGAACCGTGGAAATTTTTATTTTACAACGGTTCACCTCTCTGATAAAACATTAAAAGGATCAAATTTTTATTGGTGACAGTCCACCTCACACTTTGAAGAGTTTCGATGTCAAGGTGTACGGTGGAAAAAAATATTTGCCAACGAACACCCAGGTCAACAAAGGTGGTCCGTTGTAAAACAAAAATTCCCATGGTTCATTCACCCAGGTGGTCTCAGGAGAAGGACCATGGGTAAGAAGGGGAATTTTTAGCCTCTAAATAGGTTTTTAAAATCGTTCTCAGCGCGGGTTAGTGCAACAAAAAGAATATTATAAATGTTCAGTGGTAATATAAAACTTAAATTAAATTAAAAGAGTGTTCCGGTAAAATTTATGGTAAAACTAGCTTTTGCCCGCGACTTCGTACGCATGGAATGAGTAATTTCCGGGATGAAAAGTATCCTATGTCCTTCCATACCAAATTTCATCTAAATCCGTTCAGCCGTTATTGCGTGATTGAGTAACAAACATCCAAACATCTTCATAAACTTTCACATTTATATTATTAGCAGGATAAAAAATTAATAGATTAATAGTATTACCAAAAAGGAGCTATCTTCTAACGACCAATGTGATCGCGCAATTGAGACGTACGTATTATTTCAACAAAGTATCAGTAACAAAAGATAGCAAAAAAAAAAAACAACACGAGAATTTATAAAAAGATTGACAATTTGTATAGAAGAAGGACGACCTTTTGAAGATTTGATAGACATTGACATTGACAAGAAATGACATTAGGTAGTTTCCAGTTTGTTTCTTTTTTACTATTTAAGGCCCCGGTAAGAATCTAATAAATTGCTTGCATCTTCAAATAACTAATTCACGTCGTTTTCATTGACCAATAATTTTAATGAGTGTAACCTGTCTAAGAAAAAAACGCAAATCGATGAAAAAAAAATTAACAAATCTTTTACGATTTAGTTCAATACCTACCTGAGCGCTTGTTGATAAATAGATAAACAATTTATTCACATTTTCATACACATATTTACAGGAACACAAAAAATAAGCACAGTGTACATACATACAGCATACAAAGAAAAAAAATGTTGCTGGTATCATAGCATCCAAAATGTGTACAAAACAATGAGTCATGTAAGTAGGTAGAACTTACAATTTTCCATGTTCCATTCAGAAAATTGTTTTAATGTCTGAGCTAATGATTTTCGCTTCCTTTGATTTTCTGCGCATATTCGTTATGTTGAAATAATGTTAAAGAAGATTATTTTCGTTAATGAAACATGGAATATTGTAAGATCCACTTACGTGACTCATTGTTTTGTACTACAACTTACAATTTTCCATGTTCCATTCAGAAAATTGTTTTAATGTCAGAGCTAATGATTTTCGCTTCCTTTGATTTTTTGCGCATATTCGTTATGTTGAAATAATGTTAAAGAAGATTATTTTCGATAATGAAACATGGAAAATTGTAAGATCCACTTACGTGACTCATTGTTTTGTACAATTTTTTCGATAGTATGGTTCCAGTCAGCCCGCACGCCATTCGTTCGTTTCTTTCGTCAGTCGACTCGACTGAATCGAGTTATCGTGTAGGTAAGTAGTTGTATTTTCCTATCTAGCATTGTCTTTTATATGTGTATAATCAGTTTAAGTAAAACTCTCTTACACTTTGCATGTGACTTGATAATTTTTTATTACGGCGCCCCCTCCTTGAGGTTTTTCTGTATCCGGCGCTGGCCGCCGGCTTCTTGCCACATTTGACAATCGGACTCAAAGTTTCTAACGTGGGGCGCGCAATCTAAATACAATGCTGTGGGTGTTGTAGCTGCAATCATCTGTATCCAGGATACCGGATCCGGGATGCAGTTGTTTCGACAGCTTCATGGTTTACCTACCTACAACTGTGTCGATTGTACCCAAAACCAAATCTGATCATTCCCACTGCCACCCCTCTAGTCTGTCCCCAATGGGGTCGTAGATGTAGACAGCTTCATGGCGTACCTACTTGCGTCTAACAGTGCTGCCGACTGTCACCAAAACCAAATCCGATCATTCCCATCTCTTGTCCTCAAATCCGTCCCCACTGGGGTTGTAGACACAGATAAAAACGCCCATCGACCACACCTCATTATTCGGGGGTGTGTGGGTGTCAGTTGTCACAACTTATTTCGATATTTCCCAACTGCCGCCCCCTAGCTGCCCCCAGAGAAGGGCGGTGATTGTCAATGTTTTTTTTAATTCGTGTCAATTGACACGAATTAAAAAAAAAACATTCCCATGGACCACAGGGGTGGTCCTTCATGGAATCCTGCGTGGAGTTAAGAGTTGCAATTTAGATAAGATAATGATAAAGATATTATTGAGAAACAAACATCGGTATGCATGTAAAGTTATGACTAAATAACAAGTTCACTTAAATGTTTAGTATACATAATTTATTTATCACGTTAGAAACCAAACTAGGTAGATCCTGTACTATGGTTTCCAACGCCAAATTGTTCAAATGTTTTGCTTATAGCTAATAGGTCGATGCCTATCGACTGTAACGACGTCAGCACATCATCCTTTACGTTTACATATGCACTCTAAGTTACGTTAAGGGAGACTTTGTAGCAAAAAAATAAATGTTGAACCGCTGTCAACTGTACCAACATACCGAGTAATGTAGAGCGTAATCTGGATCCGGATAAAATCAGTGTAGGTCCTATTTCAAGCACAGCGAGGGTCCTGATTCTAATTTTAAAACACGTCTAGGACGTCGGTTCAGGTTCAGCGATCAGCATACATACCTACCTAGTAGACAAATATTGTATGAACTGGTATCACGGATGGAACACCATGCCTACAAATAATTTGAACAAATGACTACTTCGCCTGGACGTATTGTGGGTGTCATGGGGTAGCGGGAAGTGACTTTGAATTCTTCGGCTAATCCCGATTGCAAGGATTTTTGGTCAAGTTATCTGGCGGGAACTTACACTTTTTTATACACTATTTTGGTTTTGGATTGACGAATGTATTCTGTTTTCTTTACAATTACATCGAAAATAATAATACCGATACTAGGATTTTTTTAGTAATAAATAGATAGATAGAGAACACTTTATTGCACAACCAGGAGAAAGAATTACAAATGGTTTCTTATAATCTAAGTAGTGGTATACAATTGGCACAATCGCCTAGAGCGATATCTTCCAGACAACCTAAAATAATAAACAATATTAATGATAATTCGATAGTCCGTGAAGAATAGCGTCACTCCATTTCTTTCCGTGGATGTCGTAGAAGGCGACTAAAGAATCAATTACCAGACGGGCAGCAGCGTCTTCCTGAGATTCCATCCGCAAACTGCGATCGCCAACCCGCCTGCCAAGCGTGGCGATTATGGCAAAACACCTCATGGTTATAAAAACCACGAAGGGGCCTATGTCCTGCAGTGGGTGGGTGGTGTAAGTGGCTGATGATGATGAATGATAATTATAAAAATAATATACGCACCTCAGGGAAACTCAATCCGAATTACCTTAGACACTTTGTTTCAGTATTAATTTAGCTTACCTGCCAGTAATAATCTAAAACATACAAACAACGTTTCGAGATTATCTAGACAGAATTAAAGTCAGTTTTACATCACATGGTGTACGAAACCTGTGAAACTTCAGTAACTGCCCCAACTAGGGTACAGTTGAGTAGCGAACACTTCGTTATACCTACACAAAATAGATAGGTATGTATGTTTGTATCAGTAACAAATAATGTAAGAATCGATAAAAAATCTTACGAAATGCGAAAGTTTAGACGTTTGTTACTCAATCGCGCCAGAAAGGCTAAACCGATCTGGATAAAATTTGGCACGGAGATATATAAAAATATGGAGTAATTTGTGTCATCCTGAAAAAATAAGCGCCAGTATTAAATTCTAAAGGAGTAAGTATCTTAATATTTACATTTTGATTGGATTGATTCAGTTACTAAAAGTACTTAAAGTAATTTTTTTTTTCAATTCTTTAAAAAAAGTGTATCATACATAATTAATTGAATTATAAGCGTATGGATAAAGTAGTTTATTTTGGTTTTTCGTTTCGCTTCTGATAAATATTTGGCATCCCGTCGGCGAAATTAAAGTGGAACTGGGCTGCCCCTATATTACGCTCACCAAATCCTGAGCGATTCCAATCGTCTAGCTGTCAAATTAGTATGGAATTTGACAGTTAGACGATTGGAATCGCTCAGGATTTGACGTGCGTAATTAGGCCACTGGTCATGCATGTCAGTCGAATGCACCCGAATCAGTGATACCTAGTTGAAAACATAGATGTCTAACAAGCGCTAAAAAATTACCCCACGTTCAATTGTGAGAAGGCGGGCGGGGCTTGTCAATTAAATACATATTGAGTTACCATACGGCGCGGGTTCACTAATGTATTGCCAAAAATCGTTTCCCAAAGTAATTACTTCCCAAACTATTTTCCGCAAATTATCACTTGGCAAAAAAACATTTCTCAAAACAACTTAAAGCAAATAAACAGTTAGCAAAAGCAAGTTATTGTTTACCAAATAAATACTTGGTCAAAATTTTCTTACTTAACCTACTTTCGGTTTTTGTCGCAGTTCGTTTTTGTGGGGTCGCAGTTCTAATCTAACTTAACCCACTTTTCTGGTAACAGTTGGTGTCTGTGGGGGGTCACAGTTCTAACCTAACCTAACCCACTTTTCTGGTAGCAGTTCGTGTCTGTGGGAGTCGCAGTTCTAACCTAACCTAACCCACTTTTCTGGTAACAGTTGGTGTCTGTGGGGGGTCACAGTTCTAACCTAACCTAACCCACTTTTTTGTCTTAATAAAACTTGACGCAGTAAAATTATGCGAAATGATAATTTGACCAAATGAATAAAATGCGAAATGAAAACTTGCTAAAGTTTCATTTGGGAAATGAAACTGATGCCATAAGTTTATTGGGAAGTAAAATTTGGCGAAAAATACTTTGGCTAAACGGCGGTATCCCATCGGCGCGAGTTCAGTATTACCCGGCAAAATATCTATGCACCTGCCACCTCAGACCGCCATCCTGCGAGTTACCTAGATATTTCGACGGGTTATACAATTTTGTCGTTTGTAAATCTGTTTGTCGTTTTTGTGTAAAACCAATCAAAAGCTACGCTGTCATTTACTATCGCCCAATCAACGTTCACGTCGTCACGCATGGCGCACAGAATGAACCAATCACAGAGCGATTTACTACGGCACATCTTGCGCTCAATGAGAGCCCTGGGGACGTTTTCAGAGTGAATTTTGTAGGAAGAAAAACTTCTACTTATGGTTTTTTTTTCGTAGGACGAGACTAGGCACCGACTGAGTTCCACAAGACGGACATTGCAGTAGACGCTGGCCTAGGAGACGGTGTTTCATAGAGGTGCAACCCATGGTTTACTATGACAAATCGATCTACATTACTAAGTCGATTTACCAACTTATTAACAAATAGACTCTGCTGTATTTGACAAATTAACAAATGAGTTACTTAAAACAGAATTTTGTATGAAAATACTAGCTTTATGAGGTCACATTTCAAAGCACTCCTTTTTATGTTTAATCTATTTAAAAATAGTAATAACTAGTAAGTGACTAAAAGAGATACATTTTCCGAGATATTTTGTAGTTTTTGTTTTAATCGAGCATATGAAATCATTTATTGTTGATCGTGTCAAATACCGAGTTGAACTGTCAGTCAAGGGTGGTGTCGCACGCCTGTCAGTTAAGAGTGTTGTTGCCTTGGATAAGATTCAACATTAATACGTTCTTAGTGAGAGTATTTAATAAGCTTGTGCCCATAATGTTTATTAACCTAATATCTGTTGACTGAACTTGGCTGTGTTTATCAACTAAATCCAATGGCAATAACAAATGCAATACACGTGCATTGACAATGTGCCTCTAGATAAGTGACATGTCAACTGAACAATCATCCGGCCAGACGGGTAATTCCCCAAATTATAGAGGGGGAGGCCTCACCTCCCCTCGTATGAGGTATAGCAGGATTTATTTGCATTACATTGGCGATTACCGCTGTTGCTAGAGGTTAAAATAGACTCGAAGGCCAGCCGTTCTACTCCGTAACTGTCCACCGTATTGGGTTAGATATCAATTTTGACACATCAATCAAGCTGAGATCTTCTGTACAAATCAACAAGGGCGGCCTGTGGGAATCGAACCCACGACCTCTGTTTTGGTGGTAAAGAGTGTTAACCCCTAGACCAACGAGGCAATGAAGTAATTTTGTGTGAAGAATTTTAGTTAAATGCATAATTTAAGAAAGTGTTGCAAGTTAGCCTGACTTCGCATGCAAATCTTGCAACATCCCTAGCTGGAAAAGCTGTTTCTATTGACATAGATTGACCATAAAGTTGTTTCTATTCGTCGTATACAAATTGCAAACAGGGGAAATGAAGTCTTGTCGCATTGAGTGCCCGACAACTATCTTATAAGTAGATAGATATCACATGAAAAGTGGCTCTCAAGTTGAATTGTTCTTTCTGTGAACTAAAATAGCTCTTACTTACAATAAATTACGTCGACATAAATTAATAAAATCACTTAAATGCCGGTGTTCTGGGGCGTCCCCTGAGACAGACGAAGAAATCGGCTTGCCCCCAGTTTCTCGTACGCTTACTATCTGTTAATCTACTATTGCACTTTGGCCACCTGACGGCTGTTAAAAGTAGATTAACATATTGTTGGTGTACGAGAAACAGTGAGTCAATCACCTTATTACCACACCCGTAAATTGCTACGAGCAAATTACTCAACAAAATGGTCAATCTTTTTAATCTACTGCCAGTTCCCACCCATTTGTTGACTGTTGAATGATCACAAAGTTAACATAAACAAAAATTTTGCTTGTATGTTCCACTGGACAGAAAAAGGTTACTCGTCTAAATTTTTAGGGTTCCGTTCCCGGGACCCTATTACTAAGACTTCCCTGTCCGTCTGTCTGTTTGTCTGTCTGTCACCAGGCTGTATCTCACGAACCGTGATAACTAGGCAGTTGAAATTTTCACAGATGATGTATTTCTTTTGCCGCTATAACAAAAAATACTAAAAACAGAATAAAACAAATATTTAAGGGAGGCTCCCATACAACAAACGTTGTCTAAAGACAGCGCTCGCCATCTAGCGGCCATCTATGTAACATTCACAGCGCCGATGTCATGTCGTTAATCGCTTCTTGTTGTTTTGTATTGATGGCGCTGTTCTCAAATTCGATCTTCCTTTGTGCACGAGTCCGACTCGCAGTTGGCCGGTTTTTTTTTTAGATATTTATGGTGGTGTGCCACTGCTGAGCAAAGGCCTCCCCCACTTCTCCTTGATGAAACAAAATCGCTAATGTTCGAGTTGTGACCGCCAAACTGACGTGGAACTGGGCTTGCCACGTCAGTCGGATGGGCACAGACAGATGGGCGAAAACTGCCGCCGTATTGGGTTCCACGCGACGCGACGCATAGCATAATCGCGGTCGGCCGAAGGCGGAGATGACGTAATGATCTCTCAACCTTTTTAGAAGTGGAGTCTATTGCGATATATCACGGTCTCTCAAACTTCTAGTCCTACGTATCACTATTTAATTTCCAAGACTAGACTCTAGACAAAGTATTTGGCTATGAAAATTTGCATGAATATGTTGATAACATTTACTCCGAATTTAGAGATTTTGGAAGAAGTACAGTAGAATACCTACTCTTTATTGTACACCGCGAAAACATCAACGGTGTTTTTTTTTATAAAAACGCGTTTCCTCTAAAACTCTCCTTAAGTGTAATTTAAATAGTATGTGGTAAAGTATTTCCTTTGACACTGACTATTTCAACTGCAATTAAGAAGTGTTATTGTATAACTGTTGTCATATAAATGTTGCATAATAACACTGCTAAGAATTAAAAACCTGCCAAGTGCGAGTCGGACTCGCGCACGAAGGGTTCCGTACCATTATCTATACGAAATTTGAATATTTCGAGCGTCTACCTGTTGCCGTTATTAATATCGAGCAAAAAATCACGTTCGTTGTATGGGACCCCCCTTAAATATTTATTTTATTCTGTTTTTAGTATTTTTTGTTATAGCGGCAATAGAAATACATCATCTGAAAAAATTTCAACTGTCTTAACTATCACGGTTCATGAGATACAGCCTTGTAACAGACGGACAGCGGTCTTATTAATAGGGTCCCTTGCCCTTTGGGTACGAAACCCTAAAAAGTACTTATCCATTTGATCGATCGAACGTTTTGATTCTTAAAACAAAGAATGTCGGACTGATAAAACAATACGGTCTTATTTATAAAAAGTAGGTTCTAAAATACTCTTAACACGGTTGATAGCAGGAACTCCTCTCATAAACCGACTTTAGCTCCGTCATAAGAATGTTTTAAGTTGAATCCACTTTTTTTTTTTAAATAAGACCGTACTAAGATATTTTAAGTATACAATACGGTACGGTATTGAATAGGTACCACTAGGTTCAGTACGTGTCTTAGAACTACGCATCCCTTGTTAAATTCTGTTTTTCCTGACACATTGATTTAAAGATGGTATGAGATAACGAAGTGATAAGTGAGTGAGAATTTGCACACATCTAATGTTGAATTAGTCACCCAATGGTAAGTATCGGCTTCGCCACACTTTATTCCCCGAAATATAATAAAGAAGAAGAAGAAGAAGAAAGACATTTATTATACCAACAAGATACATCACAGAAACAAAATAAGCACATAAGTAACATAATATGCACAACACAGAAAGAAAACTAAATACAATATTTACCTTTTATATCCATATTCAACATCAAGGAATGGACGGATGTAGCCAGCGTTGAAGACCTGTTCCGCTTGGCAAGGCATGAAAAAGTATTTGGGAAGAACATAAATAGCTGACGGCTTACCTCCATTAGAGGAGAGGCACAGGAATAATGTGTCCATAGTAATGGACGAGATTGGCAGAGGATCGAGAAAGTTGGTGTGACAGGAAAGACGTCTACGCCTAGAGTACTTTGTTGGTCTACGTCTAACAGTGGGCTCTATTCATGTGCCGAAAAGTTGTGGTGGCCTAACGGTGGAACGCTGGCCTCATCTTCGGGAGGTCGTTAGTTCGAATCCCGGCATGTACCAAAGACTTTGTTTTCTGGGTGCCGTATACTTAGAATCTTAAGCAGGAAAACCACTCGCTAACTGTGGGGGAAAACATCGTGAGGACACCCTAGTGTTTGAGGTGATTGATTGCTACGTTCAATGGCCCAACTATGAGGCCAAGTGCGGAAATCTCAGGTCCTATATTACGCGCACCAAATCCTTAACGACTCCAATCGTTTAAATATGTAATTGTGTACTAATTGCTATCGCAAACGTCAGGATTCCGACAGGATTTGATGCGCATAATTAGGCCTCAGCCCAGGTCTAACAAACTAGATAGATATCAAATTTTTTATAAATGATTATTATTATTATTATAAACAGCCTATATACGTCGCACGGTAGGGCACAGGCCTTCTCTCAGGGAGAGAGTAAGGGCTTAATCACCTCGCGTGCCGAATTCAAGCGCTGAGTATTTGAATAGATCAGACACTCAGGTTTCCTCACGATGTTTTCCTTCCAAGTTAGCGAGTGGTAGGTATTGCTACTATAACTTCACAAATGTACATAACTTAGAAAACATAGTCATAGGTACATGCCCGCACTGGGAATCGAACCTTTGACTCTTGCTTCAGAGTCCAATGTTCTAGCCACTAGGCTACCACAATACTTCAATTTCAATTACCAGCAAATCTCTAAACGAGCGAAGCCACGCGAGATAGCTTGCCTCAGCGATCAATAAACGTGGTTTACCCTTCAGTCATTGTAAAGCCGCAAGCGGGCATGACCGAATTAACAATTGCACAGATGAGGCAAATACACTCGGCCATGTGTACAACACGTTTTCCGTCGACATTAGCTCTTTTGTCATCCACATTAAAAGCTGCAATGGAATAGCGCCGAGCGTTTGCCTACGTTACTTGTGAAAAGGCTGTTTACCGCGTTTTGTAGCTAAAAGGTTTTGTGACAGGAAAGGTTGTATCCTCGTTGGACGGGCAAGCGGAGTCGCACACTTTGCGGATGGTCGAAGACTTCTAAGGAAGGCTCGAAAGGGGCGGTTTGCTCGGAAAAATCTCCGACATAGAAGGGGATCGCACTTTTTTGTGAAATCGGAGATAACACTGGAGCGAACCATAAGTTATAGGAGCGTAACGCCAATAAACTGCACCGCATTTTGGGGAAACTTGTAAAAACAATAAAATGTAAAGGTCTTTATAATTAAAAAAATAATAATAAAAAAAGAACAAAAAGACATTTCCAATGTCGAAACATTAGGCGAGCCTACACGCTTGCGCTTGTCGCTCATCCATGCTAGCGACGGCGCGTTGCCTATCTAAACACCAATTTATTTCCATGGTGCTTTGATGACCATAGCTACTTTAATATAGGTAATTTCAGATCTTTCCGCGTCTAAGCGTTTCACATATTTTTTTGCATAATAACAACGAAAGATGTCTTTCATAGAATGTAAATCAGCTCGTTGACGTAGTCATCTGAATAGGTAAGTGTTTTTCTCAATATAGTCTTTTGTGTTAGTCTCCTACGTTCTTACAAAAAAACATCATTAATACTACAATAATAACTATGTACCTACCGATTAATGTAACATGTAAGTATCTTGTAAAATTGGATCAATAAATTTTATCTTATCTTATCTTATTATTTCTTAAGACACTCAATAAACGCCGTATAAAATAGTCGGTGGTAGAGAGTTTGGCGAAGACGTCATCACAGATTATGTAAACTGCCTCTGAGGTGTATTACCTAGAGGAATCGTGTTTTTTTAAATACAGATATTATATTATATTTTTTCCAGTACACAATGCACTTAAAAACAATAAAAGTCTTAGCATTATCATGATACATATGTAGTAGGAGACAGGACGCCGAAAAAGGTGTTCCCCGTGCTCCGGATCTCCTGGCTTCCACTTCTCATAAAATGAGGGCACTGTTCTTATAGTATACCTACTTACAGTTTTTAAGTGCGCAATTCATTGCATTAATTTAAGCGTAAGTGTAATATTACAAAGTTAATTTAAGTGGCTACATTTTATATAAGACCGTTATTAAAGTAAAAGGATCAATTTCTATGATTAGACTACATCTTTCATTGAAACTACACGTAATGTATTCTGATTTTTGGTGTGTACAATAAAGAGTTTTTAATCTTTCAGAAATCCACGTATTCTCTGGGTCATTACGAACATTTGAACATAATGCTGTGCTCACCTTTAATTGGCTATCATACTAGGCTAGACCAAATTAAATCTAAGCTGTTATGGTATCTAACACGTACTCGTATGTTATCAGGGCCGTGTTTCATAAAAATACAATTCGTAGTTTATTATGGCAATTCGAGGTTCATTGCGTCTACTTGATAATCTGTGGGTTAATCGACTTAGCAATGTACAACGAATTGTCATTACATAAGCAGCCTATATACGTCCCACTGTAGGGCACAGGCCTTCTCTCAGGGAGAGAGTATGGGCTTAATCACCACGCGTGCCCACCGCGGATTGGCGATTTCAAGCGCTGAGGTATATGAATGGGGTCCTGCTGTTTGACCAAAAGTCATTTGTCAAAATTACACTTGACAAACAATGTTTGCCAAAAACTGCTTTTGCCAATTGATCATTTTACTACTAATCATTTTACAAATGACTCACTTATCCAAATGATCAACACTTAAATTTACATTTTACAAATAATTATTTTACTTAATGAACATTTAACAACTGAGTTATCAGACAAAACTACTATTGGTCTAAAAACGTTTGATAAAATGTATTATTTGACAAATGTTTCGTTTATTAAAAATTAGGTAAATTTGGTTAGGTTAGGTTAGAACAGTGACCACAAAACGCGCGAGCCGAGCGAGCGAAGCGAGCGTGCCGCGGCAGCGGCCGGCGAAGCGCCAGAAAATACTACTGTGGATTTATGTATGGCCAATTTTTGTAGACGAATAAAGAAATTGAGGAAAATAAATAAAAAAAAGTAAAATAGTTTAAGTATTAGTTGATATATTTTATCTAGACAGAATGAAAAAAACATAGGTACCAAAAAACTTAGACAAATTTTGGTTAGGTTAGGTTAGAACAGTGACCACAAAACGCGCGAGCCGAGCGAGCGAAGCGAGCGTGCCGCGGCAGCGGCCGGCGAAGCGCCAGAAAATACTACTGTTGATTTATGTATGGCCAATATTTTTAGATTATTAATGATGAACATTCATTTAAATTCATGATGATGACGATTCAATTAAAAATTAATTGAATGCCTAAGTATCTAATCTTGTAGCTTACCTGTAAATATAAAATGATACCAAATAATGCATTTATCCTCAAATGTCAGTGCAACAAATTCCGCGATACGCGGGTAGCGGAATAATTTACCCAACAGACTAAATCGTAATGTTGAAAAAAGAAGTGCAATTTTATAAAATAACATTTTGTTAAATGACATTTGGACAAATGCTTCATTTGCGAAACATATTATTTGGTGAAATTAAAAAAGGTCAATTGACATTTTAATATTCAAAACATTTAACAAATACAGTGTTTGCTAATGGATCATTTGCTAAGTGAGTTTTTGTAAGATGATACTTTTGTCAAATGTCTCGTTTGCCAAATGAACATTTGGTTAAACGTTGTTTGTCGAATGACCATTTGTCAATAATTTTTTGGTCAACCATTAGTAATCCATATGAATAGCTCAGACACTCAGGTTTCCTCACGATGTTTTCCTTCACCGTTAGCGAGTGGTATTGCTACTATAACTTCACAAATGTACATAACTTAGAAAACAAAGTCATAGGTACATGCTAGGAATCGAACCTGGGTCTCCCGCTTCCGAGTCCAATGTTCTACCCACTAGGCTACCACGAATTGTCATTGTAAACCACGAATTGTATTTCTATGAAACAAGACAGTTAAGTTGCGTGCGAGCGGTGGGGCGTTTTAAAAATACAACTTTTAATATTGGAAACGTGTATTAGACTTCAGGCCGGCACTAAAACTAACTTAAAACTACCTATGCCTAGGGCTCCGCAGGAGCCTGGCGCGACAACACCCGTTTGCTGAGTCAAGTGTCTGGACCTAACATAGTTACAATGTTAGAGACATTGTAACTATGTTAGGTCCAGACACTTGACACTTGAAAACAGAGAAATTGCTTGGCCCAGCCGAAATGGTAGTATCAGCGGACGTAACTAGACCCTGTTGGTGTGTCTTAAACCAATAACATATTTGTGTTTTATGTAGGTACTGTATGTCTTATATCTGTGTAATAAAGTATAAAGTAAAGTAACATTATTATCCAAACGAAATGGGAAATCAAGTTTTTCTGAGATATTAGCTGCTGCTTGCGACTTTGTTCGCGTGGAAATCTGGATGTACTTATATTTTTTCAGGATAAAAATCGATAAAATTTTGCGGAAAATCATAATAATAATAGCATTTACGGAAGTTCATTTGTTTCATAAGTCAAAGCAGTGCTGCAAGAAAATTTTCACAAGGATCCTGTCAAATTCATGAGCTGTATCGATTTGTTGCGTTTACTTCTTCCACTGTAAAATTAATATTAATGATTGTGTGTGTGTGTGTGTGTGTGTGTGTGTGTGTCCATATTTACCTATTACATTATATTAGAACACTTTATTGTATACACCAGAAAACAAAATACATTAAAGGCTATGTATCTCTTTCTGAAACATTTGCTTTATTGTTTGTTTATTTTAATCTTAGAACTAAATCTAAAACTACATCGTGTATTACGCCTCTTATTTATTATATTAAGTATTACCTATCTGTGGGAAATGCTGAGGAATTGGCAAAATGCAACTATATTGACTCTAATATTTTTTATCTTATAAGTTTGTCAATTCTGTTTTTTCTCCTTGTATCAAACCGTGTAACTTTCAGCGTTTATATCTAGTACGCGTAGTTTTCTGCGTCACTATTTTAGTTTAGTCTTCCGATTTAGTTAATTTTTCACCAAAAGTAGTGAATTATGCTAAAAAATTTGATTTCATATGAATACATAGGATCTGCCCACCGAATCCTGCCAAAATCTTGACTTTTGCGATAGAAATTAGTATGGAATTTAACAGCTGGACGTTAGGAATCCTTCAGGATTTGGTGCGCATAATCAGGCTTCTGAAACAGACTGATACTACCTGATATTGAGTAAATACTCTCTCAATATCGAGCAACGTTATTTCACGTACTTCGATTAGTAATTTCGCCCTCGCCTTTACCTGTTACCTCGAATTGTCTATCTTATTTGCTAACAAGTGACGGCAGAAGAGATTATAACCGCAAGAAGCGTCTATCGAAAGCGTTACAAGGACGACATTCGACAGAGTCCTGTCGGCGTCTCTTGCATGATTTTAACCATTAACTCTAGGTTTCTACATCGAGAGAACGATGTAAGAGAGTCACAACCGGTTTCCCGTACAATAAGAATTAGTTTTGTTTTGCATGCACTTCGGCCAACTGACAGCTGTTAACAGTAAATTAGTAAATTAACCGATTGTTAGTAGACGAGGAACCGGACGTAAATCTGTCAGGTAAAAATGTGGGGTGGAGATCAGCGGCCTAATTAGGCAATTTTTTTGCACAATTGCACCAAATCCTGTCGGAATCCTGTCTGGAATTTGACAGTTACACGATTGGAATCGTCCAGTATTTGGTGCGCATAATATGGTAGCAGTGATTCGTCGGGGAAAACGGATGTGTTAAAATTAGTCAGTCAATAAGGTAATAGAAAAAAGAATTGCTAGATAAAATTAGGGAACTATTTTTTGCAATGTTAGAATTACATTTTTATCTCACAAATCCTCTATGCTACACTAATACTTATTGCACCAGTCATAATAAAAGAAATAAATAATCCTTCAAAAAAGACTGGTATGAATGGCTGATGCTGCAACTATGGTATGCAATGAACTTTTGTTAATTGTTCTAAAACTCTAAGCAAATGAAACTGACAACATCACATGTACCTTATCTTTATTATTTCTTTATCTTAAGATGTTATATCACAATTAAAATATCTTACTCTCTAATCCTTGTATTATTATGAAGAGCATAGTAACGGCTGACATTATTGTGAAAAACTACCTATTTCTTAATGCAAACGAATTATCGCAATGGAACATTTACATGTCATTTAAAGATGACGTTTACCCATCAGAACTGATAAAAAACTCAATAGCTCTGTTTAAATAAAATAAGAATCATTGCATTAAAATGTGAAAATTACTTTGTTAAATTCCGCGGAATTTAGCAAAGTAATTTTCACATTTTAATACTATTATGGATTTCCGCAAAGTATAGTCTGATTCCATACAATAGGAATCATTGTTTTTACAACAAAATTTCTTATTAGATTTAGAAGATGTACTATAATATGTTTACTTCCCAGAAATTATCCGAGTCTAAGTAACTTCCACACAACACAATCACTTGTTCTGGTCCCAAACTAAGATATACTGCGCTATGGTGACCAGGCAAGGACATCATAACCACGAAAATACACCCAGACTGGGGCAACTTGTACGAATCAAGTGTGGCGGCCTCTAGTGGGAATCGAACCCACAATATATGAAATTCAATGTTCAAAAACCTATTAGGTGTAAGTAATTGATTGATGTAGTGCCTCTGGACCTACAATTTAGTACAATCTAATATTACAAAATCAAACTGCTTAGGATTGAAGTCAGTTTTTACATTGTATTCCACACACTTGTTTGAAGTATAATCTATGAATTTATATCTAGGTAATCTGTCAGTTTAATCGTATTAACTTCTCCGCATACAACTGGAACAGATCTGTTATCAGTAGCAAAGTAACTTCCACAGAGATGACTTTTGATCTATCCATATATTTCACTTATTTTTACACCGAAATTCACGTAAGATCTATTTCAGCTGAAGTGTAAAGTTTAATTGGACAGTGTCAAGCGGAAACATTCCAACCGACAGTAAGTAAATTTCGAGAAAACCACTTTTTAATGTATTACATAACATTGTCTTTTTGTAATGTTTTTATTCAGACATAATTAATATTTTTTTTTATACAATGTCGCCTATATAATATGTCCCATTAATGTGATTACAAGTATAAACTGTCTGAACATAAATATGGAACAAAGCAATCTAATACATATAAATGCGTTTTTCTCGCAAATTACTTGTGGGTTGAAATGTTTCTGCGTAACACAGTTCAATTATTATTGTAGATAACATAGTGTTAATAAAGTAATTGTTTTTGATAGATGAGACGTTCTTGCAAAAGCTGCATAACAGCTTATATTGACTCACCGTTAGCATTTGTAATTGCACTTTTAATATAACTATTTTACATTACTTCTCAAGCGGGGCATAGTTGAGTAGCTTCTCGATAAGGTCCACATGTCCCAATAGCATGCGTCGGCAGCAGTAGCGCTTTAGACCAAGCGCATCCAGGGCATCACTAGAATAAAAAAAACATGAAATAATGGTTTTTAGACTAACATAAAACTATTTTAGTCTAAAAACCATTATTTCGAAATTTTTGTATGTGTACGACGGTATGATTTGTAAAGTTTTTAGTGTCTTCTGTAAAATTTTATAAAAGTCACACGCGCGGGTTGTGGATGCCGAGCAACGGTATGGCATAGAAAATTAGTTACTGATTTGCCTTGGCCTCATTACAGAAAAACTCATTAAAGATCCTTTGCGATCAGGAATACAAAATTGTATGAGTATATTATTATACTCATACAAAATTGCTGTTACTTTTGTTACATATTATAAATATTTTGGAAAAAGATTAGTAGGATTTCTGGGAAAAAAGTAGTGAAAACTGAATATGTTCTTTACAAAATAACATATCACTCTAATGTGGTTCCATAAAACAGAATTGAATTGAACATACCCTTCTGTGTATTCTGCTTGCAAAAGTCCGAGGTAGGCTTCCCACTTGTTGCCGATAACCTTGCCGCAAGTAAAACAGCGCACTGGGATAATCATCGTGAATTTCAGTACACTGAAAATAAAATATGAGTTATAACAAGGGGCCTATTTCATAAAACTACAATTCATGGTTTACTACAATTTGATGTACATTGCAAAGTTGCTTAACCAACAGATAAAATAGGAAGACTTAGCTACGCATTGTACATCAAACTGTCACAATAAACTATGAATTTATTGTAGTTTTATGAAACGCGGCCCAGGGGTTTAATTTCTACGGCGAGCATGATGTCGCCTACATTTTTAGGTTATTTTTAGGAATCTACTGAAGCAGTCGTTTTAAATTGTATAGTATGACTGACCTTGCCACCAATGTGAAAATAACAGGTTTACAGGCTCTAGCACTCACTTAATCCTGCGTAATTAATAAATTATTCACAAAAACTGCTGCACTCACTCTTCTCGGTTTTGTTGTTTGCTGAATATGATATGCGATGAAATGCAAAAGCTGGGATGAAACAGTAATGTTTGTAGTGGTTATACCGAATCAAAAGAACTAGTCCACCTTCTAAATTTGTTCGGATAACAGCTGTAGCTGTCATATTGTGTTTAGTGTTGCCAGGTGCGGACCGGCCAATGTCGCCAAAATTTCGAAAAAACGGTCGCCCAAAATTTGACTAAGGTCTCGTTGCTTAAATCACCTGAATTTTCAGCCATGTAACCCAAAATCGCCTCAATAAAATGACTTTTTTAAATACCTTCTTTTGGAACTGTTTTCTAAAATTCTGTAAAATTACAGTGCAATCGCCACTTTTTATATTTATTGAAACCTAACAGCGCCAGAACAAATTAAAAAACCAGAGTAAATCGATAAATAAGACACATTTACGCAGACATACATATAATTTGTTCTGATTTCCCGAGTAGCCCAAAAATCACTTGACGGTCGCCGATTGTAATTTTTGGTCGCCATTTCACCTAATTTGGCCACACTGATTGTGTTTCAAAATTATTTTGACATTTGAAGATATGATTTGATTGAATTTTTTTTTACAGGTATCTGCTGGTTCTTGTGCTGCATTACCTAAACTACTCTGAAATATGACTTTTAATATGGAACAACAAATTAATTCGGAGGATGAACAAATGGTAAGTAAAATCTTATCCCGGTTCAACAAAGAATATATACTGAACAATGTTGAAACACTGCTCATTGACAGTTATTTATGACAGATGAACATTTAGGGTTGCTAGGAAGTAAATATTCCCTACTTCAAAAATATTTGGACTTCGAATAAAACTAGATTTTATTCCACTTTTGTTTAATATTTAATTTTATTATTAGTTGTTAACTAATAACATAGATCATCAAAATCCGTGCAATAAACTCGGTAGTCGAGTTGATAGTTTAGGTTGTTTCTCGTACTGACTGTAATAAAAATATGTTCCACGTAATTTTTTAAAATGTCCAATGCTTTGATAATGATTTACACAGAAAAAATATTGTCTAATGTCATTACATAACTAGATTTTTTATTTACATGTAAATTATAAATTACAAATAATAAAATAAATAAATAAAAATAATCATACAAATAAATTTATGAGCGAGCGCTCGCGCTAGAGGCGCATAATATTTTTTAGAAAATAATAATATAAATTACCACATTACTGGTAGACTATTTACATAGCTGGGCACTAACTCATTTATCGTAAATTAACGAAGTTACCATTTTGATTAACAGATTATTTTTAAACTTAACTTTGAAAAACGTTAACGGTCTTGTTAACTTCTGTTAAATTTCCCAAAAACATACCGCACGCACCGTGCCTGAGAAAACTGCGAAGAAATTTGATTCATATGTTTCTTTTGATCGTTACATTAGTACATTACTAAGCGCCGGTGTTTAGTGTGACGAGTGTTTCGTTTTTTTTTTTTTGTTTAGTATATATTGGCTAAAGGGTAGAAAAAGAGCCTCGCCTTGAGAAGAAAACTTCAACATATTAATGTTCATAACGGGAATTATCAACATTATGCCAGATGACACTTCAATTTCCGTTTTTCTTTTGTCTCTAACTTGTTAACCCAGAACCCAAACCAGCAGTTTTAATAAGTAAATCACTAACACAACGATATATAAAAATGCAATTTTTATCACATGCTAACGGTAATACGTTAACTTGCGTTAAATCTTTCAAAATGTAACGTTTTAACGTTAAACGAAGTTTTTTATTTTTCAACTATTTTTGTAACGGAACTGTTTAACTATTTTTATAACGGTTTAATGATTAACGAAGTTAAATATTTGATTAACGGTGCCCAGCTATGGTTATTTATAAGGCGGACAAAGATGTTTTTAACTTTACAAGAATCATCACAACTAAAAAAACGATATATTTTCCAGGTAGGAAGAAGGAGATGGACTCCTACCCTTATAATTTTTATCAAGTAACTACTGCGTGGGTCAGTATTGTGTGCAATAATTAGTAAATGAAGAACCTTCTTTGGGTGCATGAAAAGCAAAGGGTTCCCAAAATATGTATTATGAACTTTGAGCGAAACACCGCAAATTATCGAAAGTATTTTACGCACTTTTATTTATGTGAAGTTCTAGTAATTACCTATGTCAAATGTATATGTTATGAAACATTATGAAAATTCAGCCACGCACTTTTTTACATTTTACGAATTACTTGGTGACTCAGTCAGTCGTCTCTTTAATTATACATTGTAACCTATGCTTTAATTTGGAACGCAGGTTAGCAACACTGGTTTGTTTTTAGCAGATAATCTATCTAGCACTAGCAGACTGCAGGAGGAGGTAGTGATTATATTCTCTGCACAGAGAATTCTCTGTGGGAGGAGGAGTTGAGTTGGTTGACAAAGTTGGTTGTTTTGTGTTGTGTGTGCTTTTGGTTCGATTTCCAATAAAATAAATTACAAAATATCTAGTCATCAAAAGTACACAGTGTCTATCTCAATTTATTGATATTGTAAGGACGTCACCTGGGGCGTACAAATAACACAAAAGATGTTTAAGTTTTTCCTAGCTCTACTTTCGGCCTTCATCCTTATGACGGTCTTGCATTTTGCTCAACATTTTTACCCTGTTTACGAATAGTCAGTCAACTAGTGCATCTGGGTGCAGTAACTAAACAATTAAATAACTTCCAATTTCATACATAACTGCGTTTCAAGGCTAACTAATAGGCATGAGGCGTATTTTTTACGAATCGTAACATTTTACGATAAAACAAATAACCATCCATTTTATAAATTCGCGAACATTTAAAAACTTTACTTACCAACCAAAAAGAAAACTTAGTCTACAATGTGATAAGAACCTGAATTGAATGAGTAAACAATTCAAATACCTACAAAGAAGTATCAGCTATGCAGAAACTCCCTATGTATGCTTTGTTTAACTCTGACTCTGTTTTCTGTAATACTGACTCAGTATATTATAGTGTGCCAGTATGGTTAGAGTGATAACAAAAGAATAAGTTCCCATATCAAGAATTAAATTCATAGGGGCAATTAACTCCAATTACCAAGAGAATTTAAACAAATCACTGCCATTGGAAGATCTCCTATAAGTACTTACAATAAAATATAAAATGGAGTCCGATGATGACATACAGCCCCTGATAGGGGAAGAAGATGATTCTGGACAACTCGTTATTGAATGTATAGAACAAAAGATATTCACAGATCCCGAATATGATCAGGTAACTATTCAATAGTTCTGGTAAAATATTGCTTATACATTTAATAGGTCCTTGTAATTATTACATCTACATATATATGAGCATACCATTAAATATGAAACTTTTATAAAATAATATATGAGAAATATCTAGCATAAGAAATACCATGTGAAATTATACAATGGAAATGTCTTATTATAGGGAAACTATCCTGTGTTAATCTTATATGAATATTTTCATCCAAATCTGTTTAGTTGTGATTGAGTAATAAGCATCCAAACATAGACAATTTGTCTATTTTTGGATTATAGTATTGTATACATAGGCCACAATCCACAATCCCGACAGAGTATTACTATTATTGAAAAAATAGCCAATCCTACTTGTTAATATTTTTAGGCTCATACATTTACTAAACTTCCTCAGACTCAAAAAGATAGAGATTCTAATTGCTAACAATAATTCTAAATCTACTTCACAGAATAATGTTAGACATAATGCATATCATATATTATGCTGCATATCATATATTATGTAGGTATAGCTTTATCAAAGTACCGTATGACAGCACATGGACATGTGGCTGACTTATCTCCTAACACATGTTTGGTTATTATGTACAGTAATAGGAAGATAGTATTTATTAAGCATGTAATCAGTATTGTTATGTTTATATATTTATCATATTTCAACTACCCTTGACCTTATATCTACATGATATCTAGATGCATTTCATATTTGCACCAACTATCTGTGGATCTGTGGACTCCCTCTTAGTTCGGCACCAGACATTTCGCATTGTCTTGAAGCTGGTTGTTTATGTGTAACCAGCACGAAAATGTTGTTACAAAGGCAGTTGGACTTTCACTCTTCTGACCAGTGATAGTTAAAAACATAGATGTCTAACTGGCGCTAAAAAATGACCCCACATTCACTTTTGGGGTGGCGGGCAGGGCCCGTCAAGTGTGTTACAAATCGGAGTGAGTTCAGTATTACCTGGCAAAATATCTATGCATCTGCCACCGTCAGACCGCCATCTTCCGAGGTAACTAGATATTTCGACGGGTTATACATCAATCATGTCTATGGTTGTCCGTGCCATCACTGAAGTCCATTGAGTTAAGACATTTTCATCCTTACGTCAATGTAGACAGGGTCTTCTTTGATATGGACATGAGTGATGGCGCGTGCTCTACGCTGTCACGTAAACCATCACGTCGTCACCCATGGCGCACAGAATGAGCCAATCCCTGATTGATTTACTCTAAAGCTCATCATGCGCTCATTTCATTGGTAAAGACTAATTGTGAGGACAGGGGCCGTTTTCGAGTGTGAATTTTGTAGGAAAAAATACTGCTATGGTTCGTTATTCGTAGCTTCTAACCATGCGTTGATGGCACATGAAGAGTGGTAGGTCTTTTTAGTTTCAGGTTGGAGTATCATGTAGTTACAAGATAGCATAGATTGCCTCATTGGTTTAGCAGTTAACACGCTTGAGCGCCAAAACAGTTGTTGTGGATTAAATTAAAACAAAGGTTGTGGTTAAGGCTCATTAACATCAGACCATTCATTGGGGCTAGTCTAAGCTAACTTATTTTTATTTATTAATTCTTTTGTTGCAATTAAACTATAGAATATGGCGGAATCCGAAAAGAATTAAGATTCATATTGTTACTATACTTTTCTTTCTCCGTTTCTGAGTCATCGATATTATTGGATATCAGAGAATTGGTTTACAATAGCAACTGAACAGAAGAACAATACGCGACACGTCTTTTGTAATAGCTTATTGTTAGTTTAGAGGTTGAATGCACCCATAAGCAAAGTAGCACATTGGATGTGAATAACCTGAACTGAATGCTATGTTTCGTAGGTACATTTGTATTTGTACTCTGTATAAGGGATCATACCCATACTACGTGACCCGTTTAGGGGGGGGGGGGGTGCTCTTCAAAATACCATGCCTGGTCACAGGGACGGGGGAAGGGCTCTTCGTCACATAGTCAATATCGTCTAGGGAAATCTCGCTATATTCTAATTTATAAGTAAGTAGGTATATGTTTCATACTGTATGTATACGTATCCTATTGCATATAATTATTATTCTGTATAACATAGTATTTTACTACAATTAGCAGCAGTGACACGCCGTGACCTTTCGTTTTCCTTTATTTTATATAACATACGAGTAACTGTAATGTTAGCTTTAAGTTTTTTGGCAATAAATAAATAAATAAAAAATAAAATTTCTGTTGAAATATTTTCTTGGTTGTTTGTTTGTTTGTTTTGTTATTGTGGCGTGTGCACTCTTTTTATAATAAATGTTTTTTCTTCTTCTTCCTCTTAATTTATGGCGCACAGCGTTCAGCGCTGTTTACTCACAGGTGGCAGCACTAATTGGACTGAGCCAATTTTTTTCTTAACTTTCTGTTTGCAAAAATTATTTAAACCCATAAATATTTATTCATTATCACGTGAATAATAGAAGGGGAGGGGGGTAAAAATTTGTAAAAAATGGGTTACAGGGTACGTCCCTAATGTTTTAGTGTGTGTTATTGTGTTCGGGTGTTAGTGTGTAGGGTATGCATCTAGGTTCCTCAATGTAATAAATTATCTGCACTGTTTTGGAGCACTTTCATCTAGTGAAGGGTTGCCAGATGCTCTCCTTTTTAGTCATGTCGGGCCAATTTACATCCAAGTTCGGCTTTTGACGCGCGGACACGCACGCACGACTTGCGATTTCGCAAAGGAAATCGTGGCAAAAGCATTGTGTCAGGCTTTCAGGGCTAAATATGGACCTGACTCCAGCTTTTATATTTTTGGGTGTGGCAACCTAGAGAGAATTAGTCCCTGCTTCATCATCATCATCCCTTTGACGCCCACTGCAGGACATAGGCCTCCCTCATGGTTTTCATAACCATGAGGGGTATTGCCGCAATCGCCACGCTTGGCATCTCAGGAAGACGCGGTTGGAATCTCAGGAAGACTCTGCAGGCCGTCTTCGGGTAATCTATTTCCTTAGTCGCCTTTTACGACATCCACGGTAGGAAATGGAGTGGGAGATATTCTTAATCCGGCGCCGCACGGAGAAGTCCCTGCTTACATAAAGTAATTTAACTTCAACTTACAGGTGGTCCACGGTTACCGAAAATCCCGCTGGCGGGTGATACTGGTGTACACCCTCTCGACACTGCTCGCTGGCCTTCCGTTCCTGGTGTTCCACTGGTGCCCGACCTGGCTGATGTACCTCACACACCTGCGGTGTCCGCTTCACGCGGCCGACACTGTCCTCGTCGTGGTAAGTTTAGTAAAAGCATAATGAAAGGATGCCTTTGGTAGCCCAGTGGGTTCGTCTCATGCCGGGTACAAACCAACTGCACACGGCTGAAGGCGACCCCGTTGGTGGTCGCTTCACTCACCTCAATACTAATGCTATAGAGGTCAACGAAGTTTAAACTTTCAGCACATGCTGAGTAG
This sequence comes from Yponomeuta malinellus, assembly GCA_947308005.1. Lineage (NCBI taxonomy): Eukaryota > Metazoa > Arthropoda > Insecta > Lepidoptera > Yponomeutidae > Yponomeuta > Yponomeuta malinellus. The sequence goes on from OX371019.1 coordinate 6,476,369, forward strand.
GAGCCCATTTACATTTTGCCACACCTACATTAATAGGTACTTCTCTCACCAATAGGTACATTACTGTGCCGTGTATGGCAAATTTTCTGTCCACCGCTGCCCACTGCTGGGTATAGAGGCCTTGCCTCCCAGATGCCATCTCTCACGGTCCCTTGCCATCCGCATCCACGGACCTTCCGCCGACTCAACGACATCGTCTGACCATGCTGCTGGTCTGGCTAATGGCATAACTGTAAGGGTTCTGTGTTGACTACGGAACCTTAAAAAGTGTGCAATAGAAAATGGGTGAATAAAAAGTTCGAGAGGAAACCCGCGGCTTGATCAGCTCTACCGAATATTGATTTTGTCTCTTCTGTTTATAGGCAGACTAAGTTTTTTTTCATAATTAGCCGATTTAGTTTCCTGCTGCTGGGCAGAGGCCTCCCATTTAGCTCTCCACTCCTCTCTGTCGAGGTCGTCCCGCCATCAGCTTTCAGAGCTAGATTAATAATGTATTTCTTTTTTTTTGGTCGGCCACGTTTGAGGTATCGTCGCGTGGGACCCAGTCAGTGGCAATTTAAGATATAAATCTAGGATATACAATACAGGGTGTAGAAAAATCCCCAAATGCATCCGATAATGACCCCCAAATCGTCAATACGTACATCATTTACTAAGTGGGAAAAGTTCAGCGGTTTCATACATATTAATGTCGCAAGTGGTAACTTTAGAAATAGTTGCACCTTGTTTTCGCCATTTCGAAGTTGTAATAAAGCTATAGTTGTTAGTATTGAAGATGGACTTTGACTGCCTCGTTGGTCTAGCGGTAACACGCTTGACCAACACTTGTTCGATTCCCGCTGGGAGAATTTGTTATTATCACCAGTTAGTAAGTGGACAGTCATTGAAGTGCTTAATTGCCAATTACAGCAGTAGAATGAAGCATTAAAATTGTGTTCAACATTTTCACTTCTATTGGATTTAAACTACCTCGTACCTAGTACCTCGTACGTGTTTGCTGATAACATTGTTGTTTAACAACGTTACCAGTGAAGTCATGAAACGGCTTATCAATAGAAACTACAGGAAATCCTTTCACAGATTCAGCAGTATACATATTATTTTGCGAATAATAATTTAGTGTTTATATTTTCAGGAAACCTATCAGAAAAAACACAAGAGCTACTACATACACAAGATATTGGAGAAAAACGTACAAGAGGCAAAGTAAGACCCCTAGTATAAATGACAAACTCCACTAATAATACATTTATCCTTCTTACTTTCAAGTAGACATATCAACCAAAAAACGGTTATTTTTTTCAGAATCTAAAATTTTTGGTCTAACACATTTTTAGAGGTCTGGACTGATTGTGGATGGTTTGGAGCGTGGAAACGCTAGATTTCACATATTAACAAAAATATGAGTTAAGACGATTTTCTGATCTCCAATGATCTTGACGATATTTATGTGGGACCAGCCTGAAGGCCTGGTTTTTTCTGACAAAATAGAATATGAATGACATCAGACAACGTGTTAAAGAATTATCGCTGAACATACATTTATTTAGCATAGAAGTCTCTCCTCGCCATGGAAACTAAAAGCGACCTAATTGTCAAATCAATAAAGATAAATTTCCATTGCAGTGGACTGGCGAACGAAGGCTTTCAAGGAGAGAATGTGGACGAGAAGCCACAGATGACGGAAGATGTGCCCATACCCGTTCATCTCGAAGATGGCACCAAATTGAGTAAGTTTATGTCATTATCTAACCTCTCAATCTTATTTATAAAACGTGAATTGCGAGTAAAACACTCTTCAATTACAGTTAAAACGGTTTCAAAACAGGGTAAATCTGACTCATGATTTCCGTCACAAGGTTGTCTGGAAGAAATTGCTGTTAGCAATAAGGCCGCCCATTGTACTTTTTCATTGTAACTTTCATATTTTATGTCTCGCTTCTTGTGTGCAATAAAGAATATTCTTATCTTATAAAGTAAAATCGACATTTCATCCCAGCTTTAACCCCTGCACAGTAAAGTAACTTTTATCTGTTCGATATGTCTAATTTCAGCACTGAATATACCGTCAAACCAAACCTTGTTGTCTCGTAGTTGCGAGAAAAGTATTTTTTTACTTTATTACAAACATCAACAGCGTAAAACGCTTATAATAAGTTATAATTAAAATTAAGGCCTATAACAGTAATCCTTAACTTAGCAATAAATACTTATGTTCATAAACTCGTTTGTACAAAAAGCTCGCTGGAAATTGCTTTAAAGATGGTAGGTATCCAAATAGTTACTTAAAGATGTTATGAAACATTTTTCTATCAATAGTACTGTAAATAATTGCAGTAGCAATTACTCTCGCTAATTGGGAAGAAAAACAAACGCGTTATCACAGATTTTGCCTCCTGAAGAAAAAATATTTATGTTTTGTAATTTTATGACTACACTTTTAACACCTCTACAGAATCTCCTTTTTGTTATGAATTCAAATAAAACAACACAACTTGACAGTTATTGTTGGGGCGTGGTATAAAGCACGACATAGGTACAACTTGAGCAAAAATCCGCGCGACCGGGATGAGATTGCGGCGGACATCTAAGAGCAAACAATTTCAGTTTGGCGCTGAAGCAGCTTTATGAGCATACCTCGATGCTGCGGAACTACAACTTGATGGCTCCTATCACTAACATACACCATCAACTAGTCCTATCAGAAGTATTGATCTCTATTCAGATCTGCCCAGTTAAATACCTACTATAATATTTAAGAGGGACTTCCATACAACAAACGTGATATTATTGCGATATTACGCGTTTTTTTTGCTCAATATTAATAACCGCAACAGGCGAGTCCGACTCTCACTTGGCCAGTTTTTTATATAATGAAATGTATTTTAATGTGATATTACTTTTTTTTGTAGTTATTAAATTGAAGTAGACTAATATTGTGGATTGAGCGATGTTCCTCTTTTCTGTCATGCTTTTTTTATTTAACCTGCTGTATTCGGTGGAAAACATGTAAGGGCGGGGCTTGCTAGTAATCCGTATTATTCTCCCAGCCGTCCAGCATTTCCGGTACTTCCGGCACAAGAAGTGCCACCTGATCTGGGACGCGGCGCGCGCGCAGTTCGCGCGGCAGGGCGGCATCGACTGCGGCGCCACGTGCGCGCAACTGCACGCGCTCGGCGCGCACGCGCAGACCGGCGCGCGGCGCGAGCGCAGGTCTGTGGCCGAATTTACGTCGCCGATCTTCCGTTGCGTAACGCCGATACACGTTTTTCGTATAAACATTTCGGGCTTGACCCTCCTAGTAAGTGTAGAAATCCTATGTCAGGAGGGCCCGCTCTTCCACAAATGTATATTTGTGAACTTACTAATTAAAATAAACGTAACCTAGTATAAAGATGTTACATGCAATATGTGTGTGTGGTTGTGTGTGTATGTATTCGTGTGTGTGTGCAATGAATGAGACAGGCCACATCACGCGTAAGTTGGGCTCGAATTGAACGAACTGAACATACGTTGTAGTGTAGCAGGTACACTTCAGCGTAAATTACGCAACGGTCTTCCGAAAATTCGGTCAGATGTGGCTTGGCCCTTAGGCTTGTCCAGAGAGGGCAAAGTCACTGCGAATACTCGCGTAAATCTCTCGGCTCTGAGTCGAGAATTGTGTGTGTAGGTATTTAAATACTCGCGTTACTTGCGGACGCCCAGTACCTAGCCAAAGCGTGTATGAATTCGCGCGGTACGATTCGCGGCGAGTCCGGGATGGATTCTGGACAAGATTTCACCTACTTCCAGTACTTTCGACACGATTAACAGGTGTTAAAAAGTAATGGTGTTAAGTCCGCCACATTGCCATTGTATTTGTTACATATGCGCAATAAACGTATTAATAATAATAAAACAGGAAAACCTGAAAAACGCTCCTTAAACTCGGGCGTAAACCGTAGTTGCGAGTGGCGCCTTTTAATGTACATCCTTATTAGAAACCGTATAGAGTTCAATGGAAAAGTAAATCTAATATATATTTTTTAAATTTTGGGTGCCTTTTTTATTTTTCCGTTTTTTGAGATCTCGTAAAAAGGTTTCGTTTTAAGTTTATGCCCTTTATGGTATAAATACATGCCTCTCCAACCGAATTGTGAGGTGTCGTCCCCGTTATTGGCCCTACGCTTTTCGGACCATCAACCTGCACAATTCGCCTTTCCTCACACAACCTTTCCTCCTACAGCCTTACCATCTACGGACTGAACGAGATCAAAGTACCAGTGCAGTCGATCTTAACCCTCACCCTGCTAGAAGTGTTCAACCCGTTCTACGTGTTCCAAGTGTTCACGATAGCGGTCTGGCTGGCCGAACCCTATTACTACTACTGCATCGCCGTGGTCTTGATGTCCACTTTTGGTGTGGCTACCTCCGTTATACAGACGAAAAAGGTTTGCAACTTTTTTTTTATTAGCCGATTTAGTGTCCCACTGAAAGAAAGAAAGAAGACATTTGAATCGTGTGATTTTAAAACGACACATGTCCTTCCATTACAACTTTGCAGGAAATAGAAAAAACTGTTTTATTCAAATACTAATATCTACAACAGCAATATTTTAGCATATTATATTGATTTCTGTATGAATAAACTACAATTTTTTTTTCTAATGTAAATCAATAGGTAGGTGTAAATAATTTAATAAAAAAAAAAAATAATGGGCAAGTGTTATTTTAAAAACACATGTGACTTGTGTTGTTTTAAAATCACACGATTCATTTATTAACCCGGCGGTACTCGCTACCTATTTTCAAACTCAAACACTCGCTACCGGGTAAAAAATACCACAGTGTTAAGTTGCCCTTATTTGGGAAAATAAGAAACTATTTAAGTTTTTAACATTTTAGTGGTATTATTATAAGCATTTTTCATAAATAAAATGGTGAATGGAAGTTATAACATTTATTTATTTAAAATGAAAGCTTATCCTAAAACAATCAAGAAATTTAGAACTTTTTTCTCACAATATTCGAAAAATCAACAAAAATAGTATTTCTTCTTACTAATTACCCAAAATTGAGATCAATATAAAAAATAGACTTATTACCTAGCAAAATAATAACAAAATAAAGGCACCTTTATAATAAAAGAACTTTGGCATCAAAGTAACTACTTCACCCTGTTACAGCAATCACCACAAATTGGAATTGTATGCTCGCGGCATATCTTTTTGAGGCACAATTCGCACGACTATGAGATCCCAAGCATCTAAAATAGACGAACAAGATCGTCCTCCGCCAATCGGTCCCGGTACACATATAACGATGTCATGGGATCTTGTACGTACACGAAGCAATGGAGCACGAACTTGCCACTGAGTTGCTCTTTGCCAGTAAACTTCCCTCGCCTAACATACTTCAATGGTACATCTTCTAAATACCCTCCTTCAATTGGCCGCAGCGGCTCTTCTTGATCTTCATGTGGTAACTCAGAATCTGCAGATCGAACGTAAATCATAATCATCATCACCCATTTAACGCCTACTGCAGGACATAGGCTTCCTTCGTGGTTTTCATAACCATGAGGGGTTTCGCCATAATCGCTACGCTTGGCAGGCGGGTTGGCGATCGCAGTATGCGGTTGGAATCTCAGGAAGACGCTGCTGGTAATTGATTTCCTTCAGTCGCCTTCTACGACATCCACGACGAACATAAATAATACTCTCTAAATCTGAGTCCGCTTCCTGCTCAGTTTCACTTTCGTGTTCGCTGTGCACTTCATTATCGTCTACTTCCGACACATTTTCTTCTTCCTGAAGCAATTCTTTTATTATTGTATCCGCCAGTGGATGATTCATCTTATATCGATCTAAAACAAGAAAAAACAATAGCAAACATATCGAAAATAAAGTAACAAGAACCGTCGCTACCGGGTATTTTTCACCCATACTCACTTTACATGTCCGTTGACACCAATCGCCGCACGCCAACTGAACTGTCACCTGTGCTAAGGGAGGGTATATTATCACGTCGAAGCTACCTAGAATCATGTGGACCGGGGGCGCATAGAATAAAAGATGGAAACAAATTAAACTACTCTGTGGTATTTTTTACCCAGTAGCGAGTACCGCCGGGTTAAAATTGTCACAGAAACACAAAGTAAACACGTAGGTACACAAACAAAATACACGAATGTCAAAAGAATAAAAAAAAAAAACAAAGTAGGCGTGAAGAGAACATGTGAGGCATATAGAGTCGAAGGCAGCCGGGTACCATTGCTGAGCAAAGGCCTCCTTTAGCTCTCCACTCCTTTCTGTCATCAGCCATTCCCTGCCACCCACAAAAAAATCGTGAGGTCGTCCCGCCAGCTCCATACCTATTTATTTATTTCTAGATGACCCCGTGAACTTCGTATCACCTACATCAATCTTTTTTTTCTTCTCACTGCTTAAACCTTCCCTGTACTTCCACAAATAAAAAAAAAAGAAAAAGCTCTGCCCAGCCGTTCTCGAGTTTTAGCGAGTCAAACGAATACTCTCTATACTCTGCCTTCTCTCTCTCTCTCTCTCTCTCTCTCTCTCTATATATATATATATATATATATACACATTTGGGCGGTATATATAGACTTTTTTATTTAGTTGAGTAAACAAACAACCTCCCTTGATAAGAAGCCCCTGAATGAGGCTTAGAGATTCGTCTTTACAAACAAATAAACCTAGGAGGTCCCGGATACCCGGGAACAATATCCGTCAGATACAAAAACTATTGCACAATAGCATAAGGAAAGGAAACACCCAGGCTATAGGAGTGTTACCCTAAATTGATTGGTTTACCAGGTTACGGTTTGAGGCATCAGACGTCTGCCACGGACAATGTCTCGAAGGGCTCATCATTGGCAGACCTGGGACTTGCTTATTATAATAAAAATAATCATTATTATTGTCACTTCTCAGAACCAGGAAGCGCTCCGTAAGACGGTAGAATCGGTCGCGACGGTGGATATTCTCGTCGACGGGCGCGTGGTGACCACCAGCAGCGCTCACCTGGCGCCCGGCGATGTACTGGTGTTGCCGGCGCGAGGCTGCCGGCTGCTCTGCGACGCGGCTCTCCTCACGGGGGCTTGCGTGCTCAACGAGAGCATGCTCACTGGTGAGTGTCCCACAAACAGGAAGCGCTTCGTAAAACGCTAGAATCGGTTCTAGATTCGGTCGAGATTCTACGATGTCCTGGGGCGTTGCTATGTTAATTCTCCACTGCATGGACTCCTCCGATTTAACCTGCTCCGAACTGTCGAACTGTCCGTGTGGCGCCGGATTAAGAATAGCGTCACTCCATTTCCTTCCGTGGATGTCATAGAAGGCGACTAAGGAAATACATTACCAGGAGACGGGCAGCAGCGTCCTCCTGAGATTCCAACCAAATAACTGCGATCGCCAACCCGCCTGCCAAGCGTGGCGATAATGGCAAGACCCCTCATGGTTATGAAAACCACGAAGGAGGCCTATGCCCTGCAGTGGGCGTCAAATGGCTGACGATAATGATGATGATGAACTGTCAAATACATTCACATTTTGACACTTCGGAAACGTGAAAATGGATAACTCAATACAGTGGACAGTTACGTAGTAGAAGGTTACCCGCGAGGTCGCCGTCTGCGTTGCGTCGCGGCTCTCCTCACGGGGTCTTGCTTGCTCAAAGAGCTGGTGAATTTCGCACAGCCAGAAAGCGCTCCGCCGAACGGTGGAGTCAGACGCTACCGTCGAGATTCTGGTCGCCGGGCGCGTTGTTCCCGTGGTATAATCTAATATATAAAAATCTCGTGCCTATATACGTCCCACTGTAGGGCACAGGCCTTCTTTTCGGATCGGCGAGTTCAAGCGAGTTTCCTCACGATGTTTTCCTTCACAGTTAGCGAGTGGTATTGCTACTATAACTTCACAAATGTACATAACTTAGAAAACAAAGTCATAGGTACATGCCCGCACTGGGAATCGAACCTGGGTCTCTCGCTTCCGAGTCCAATGTTCTACCCGCTAGGCTACCGCTGTAAATAAAATACATGATGACTTTATGGTGTTTCTCCTCTCCACAGGCGAGTCGGTGCCGGTGACGAAGACGGCCCTCCCGCGCAGCGCCACGCCGTATGACGTGAAGCAGCACAATGCGCACACGCTGTTCTGCGGCACGCAGCTCATACAGACACGCTACCACAGCGGAGACTACGTCAAGTGAGCGTCCGTTTGACATTCTGTTAGGTTTTGCCTCCTGGAATCGTTACAAGTGCCCGCAACGCAGCGAAACCTTAAGACTGTTCTTACGTGGAGCGTGCTGTCTCGCTCTCGTCTCGTGGCTGAATGATGATGATGATGATGATGTAAATAAAAGAAATTGTTACATCTTTCCAGCTTACGTGAGGTTCCTACACTCACTGGCATTCGCGTTTCGTTAAATTTTTTATACGAGACTATTTGCCAAAGTACTAAGGTAACTGACATAGCCTATTTGCAAGTTGAAGTGGTAGTAAGCTGGTCACATCTGCTGCAGAAGCGATAATCGGTGGGGTGCAAAGGTTCTCAAAGATTAGAATAATGTTTAGAATTCAATGAAAAAACTAAATTTAACATTTCTTTTTATTATTAGAGTAACTTCATTTTTCACATTTTTGAGACCCCGAAAACTCCGAAAAATATATTTTTATGGTTTTATATTTCATTTGTTCTTAAGTTTTTCTGTATAAAAGCAATGCCACTTCAATATAAGTTTGTCGCAAGTTCCCCATTTAGCTAAGTCTATTAGTTACAATACTCGAAAAGCATAGTTAAACACGGGGGAATATGGCAACAATTTAATTTCTATTAATTTCCGAGGGCACTACTTGTCTTAATTGCTTTTTGCAATTCATCGCAGTTTCTGTGCAAACGTCGACGAAAGGTTCACCTGTAAAATTAGCAAAAATGTTATTATGGGCTATTAGATGTTATGTACAACAAAACCTCATTTTAAAGGTCATTAATTGCGCCTTTTAATTATATTAATCTTCTTAGGGTACAATATTGTCCGTGTGGCGCCGGATTAAGAATAGCGTCACTCATTTTCATTCAGTGGATGTCGTAGAAGGCGACTAAGGAATTAAATTAACAGGAGACGGGCAGCAGCGTCTTCCTGAGATTCCAACCGCATACTGCGATCGCCAACCCGCCTGCTAAGCGTGGCGATTATGTCAAAACCCCGCATGGTTATGAAAACCATCATTGCGCTTTTAAATGATATTAATCTTCTTAGGGTACAATAAATTATGTATGAGCTATATTCGCCCAAAACGATATTTTCGAGATGTGCGATTTTTTGATTTTTCGACTGTATACCTATATGGATTAAAGGTTTTTTTTTGTGTATTTATTCCACAGAGCCGTGGTCCTCCGCACTGGTTACACGACGAGCAAAGGCCAGCTGGTCCGCAGCATCCTGTACCCGACGCCTGCCGACTTCAAGTTCGACCGCGACTCGTACAAGTTCATCGTGATCCTCGCGGGGATAGCGGCGGTGGGGCTGGCCTACACCGTGGCCCTTAAGGTGTGCTGTCACAAAAAGAGTAACGGTGTTCAGTCAATCAATCAAATCAAAATGTTTTCATTCAAAGTGACACGGAAACTGCGACTTATGGGGCTTCAGGGAGTAACACTAGCGGCACGGAGGGGAGAAAATCACATCTTTTAAAAAATGATAGCTTTTTAGGACCCATGGCCGTGAACCTAAGGCAAAAAACCTAGGACTAGACAGCATTAACGCCAGAAACGTCCGTTTTTGGTGTATATGCTATCTAGTCCCAGGTCTGTGATCCTAGGTTCCTTGTCGTGGGTCCTAAAAATCACTGTTAACATGATTGAGAGATTGTAACGGCCGTTTTTGGCATAAATGCTATCTAGTCCCAGGTTCGTGATTCTAGGTTCTTGGTCGTGAGTCCTCAAAATCACTGTTAACATGATTGAGAGATTGTAACGGCCGTTTTTGGCATAAATGCTATCTAGTCCCAGGTTCGTGAATCTAGGTTCTTGGTCGTGAGTCCTCAAAATCACTGTTAACATGATTGAGAGATTGTAACGGCCGTTTTTGGCATAAATGCTATCTAGTCCCAGGTTCGTGATTCTAGGTTCTTGGTCGTTGTAGGGATTAGCTTACGCGTCTAGCGCGATTCTATTGCCTAGCACCCTACTCTTTATATCAATGCAAAAAAAGACTTACGTTTTGTCCAAGCTGAACCACTGAAATCCAATTTCACAACACTTTCATGTTATCACGAACGAAAACATAAGATTGGTTCACTATTATTTCAAAGCTAATACGTATTTCTAATTATTTTTCCACTTTTCACATTGTAAATATTGTATTTTGCTTTACTGTCAACGATTCAACTGGTAGTCAGATATTTCTTTTATTTGAATATTGTTCTTTATTTTTCTAAATTATGTCAAATAATCGTCATACTAAGAAGGTTGAATAAGGAAACTTCTGGCCTATGGAGACTTCTAGAAGACTACTCGCATTCTAAATCGAAATTATGAATTTAATGCAAGAAAGAGAAAGAAGATCTAGAATTTGAAATTATGGATTTGGAACAGGATCCAGAAACTTCCAGAAGAATTCTGACGCAGATTCAGATCAAATTTGAATATTAGAATCGAACTATTTTTGGGGTATAAAAGCTGCTCAAGAAGGCTTTCCGAGTCAGTCTCACTTCTTTTTTTGAGGTTGGAGTTGGGAAATCGAGTATAGCACGGATTTTATCGGGGTCGGCACGTAAACCGTATTCATCGACTACGTAGCCAAGATATTTAAGTTCTTTTTTGAAGAATTGACTTTTTTCAAAGTTAATTGTGAGTTTAGCATGAGTTAGTTTCTCGAGGACTTTGAGTAAGAGAGAGATATGTCGGCTTTTTTTGGCATATTCCTTTCGGCCCCACTAATCTTTTTATAATTTATTTTCTTTCTATAAAATGTCTCGAACTATTAACTATCTTAACTTGAATAAGCCTGAGTTGGAATATGAAATACGTATTTCACTTCAGTTCTACTTGAGAGTCTTACTTGAGCCCTACTTGAGTCTCACTTCAATCCTACTTGAAGAGTTACCTGAATACTATTTGAAGAGTTACCTGAGTCCTACTCGAAGAGTCTTACCAGAGTCATACTCCAAGAATCTTACCTGAATTACCTGAATTCCTGTTTACCTCTCCACGGCCTGTCTCCGCCACTTACCTGTCCGTCTCCACGGCCTGCCTTCACAACTCGCCTGCCCGTCTCCACGGCCTGCCTTCGCAACTTGCCTGTCCGCCTCCACGACCTGACTCCACGGCCTGCCTCTCCGATCTGCTTACCCTTCTGGGACTTAAGGTTGCTTTTGTACATATTTTTGATGTTTTTATTATTATGAAGTTTTTAGTTTAATTATAGGTTAGGGGGTTTTGATGATTACACTTTTATATCTCTAAATCTCTCTTTTTATTTCTTTAGCTTCCGTTACCAAGGGTTGTGCCTTCACACAACCCTCGGTAACGTGACATCGTGAGTCCTGAAAATCACTGTTAACATGATTGAGAGATTGTAACGGCCGTTTTTGGCATAAATGCTATCTAGTCCCAGGTTCGTGATTCTAGGTTCTTGGTCGTGAGTCCTCAAAATCACTGTTAACATGATTGAGAGATTGTAACGGCCGTTTTTGGCATAAATGCTATCTAGTCCCAGGTTCGTGATTCTAGGTTCTTGGTCGTGAGTCCTCAAAATCACTGTTAACATGATTGAGAGATTGTAACGGCCGTTTTTGGCATAAATGCTATCTAGTCCCAGGTTCGTGATTCTAGGTTCTTGGTCGTGAGTCCTCAAAATCACTGTTAACATGATTGAGAGATTGTAACGGCCGTTTTTGGCATAAATGCTATCTAGTCCCAGGTTCGTGATTCTAGGTTCTTGGTCGTGAGTCCTCAAAATCACTGTTAACATGATTGAGAGATTGTAACGGCCGTTTTTGGCATAAATGCTATCTAGTCCCAGGTTCGTGATTCTAGGTTCTTGGTCGTGAGTCCTCAAAATCACTGTTAACATGATTGAGAGATTGTAACGGCCGTTTTTGGCATAAATGCTATCTAGTCCCAGGTTCGTGATTCTAGGTTCTTGGTCGTGAGTCCTCAAAATCACTGTTAACATGATTGAGAGATTGTACAGACACATTTTGCAAATTCGATCTGTAAAAGAAGATATGATGTTTTTTCATAAGTGGCGCTAGTTAGCCCACTGGGTCCCCTTAATAAACGTTAGTTACTTAGCTAGACATGAGATTTCCGCACTTAGCCTCATAGTTAGGCCATTGTACGTATCAAGCGTTGAGGTACGTTAACACCTTAGACACTCAGGTTGCCTTACGATGTTTTCCTTCACCGTCAGCGAGTGTTATCGCTACTATAACTTCACAAGTGTACGTAACTTTGAGGGTTAGCCCACGATCTCCCGAAAAGAAATCCACAAATAGAAAAGTTTTTATACAATGTTACAACGGGATACCGCCGTTTAGCCAAAGTATTTTTCGCCAAATTTTACTTCCCAATAAACTTATGGCATCAGTTTCATTTCCCAAATGAAACTTTAGCAAGTTTTCATTTCGCATTTTATTCATTTGGTCAAATTATCATTTCGCATAATTTTACTGCGTCAAGTTTTATTAAGACAAACGTTTATTATGCTAACGTTTTATTTTGGCAATGCGTTTTTGGCTTTTTTTTAGAAGCTACATAGCTGAAGTTTTACTAAGAATTAAATTAAAATTTTGGGTTGGTTGTTAGGTCAGTACACATAAGCAAAAATAGGTTCGAAGTTCCTGAAACTTCGGGTGTTAGTTCTTTTTTTTTATATAAAAGCGAAAAAAAATATTTCACTAAAAAACTTAGTTTTGAGTCAAACTTAAACAAGGTTGGTGCATGGAAAAGTCATAGGTACCCTACATTATGATATAGCAAAACGTAGTTTTGCCAAACGATACTTTTGACTGAATAATGCTTGGTAAAATGAATTTTGACCAAGTATTTATTTGGTAAACAATAACTTGCCATAATAACTTTTGCTAACTGTTTATTTGCTTTAAGTTGTTTTGAGAAATGTTTTTTTGCCAAGTGATAATTTGCGGAAAATAGTTTGGGAAGTAATACTTTGGGAAACGATTTTTGGCAATACATTAGTAAACCTGTTACAACGGCTACTTGAAGGCTGGAGCACGGAGCGTGTGCACACGCCTGTCACACCGGCGAGAGCGACGCAGGTAACTTCTGCACGCGCGTGCGAGCCATATTGAGTTGAGACTTTTTATTTATTTAATTAATAAAAACCTTTACATTTTTTTTTTACAAGTTTCGCCAAACTGCGGTGCAGTTTATTGGCTTTACGCTCTGAGAGCATCTGGCGAAAAGATGTCAGACAACTGTTCAACAGCAGTTCTTCTGATGAAGATGCATTATTGTTGCTACTAGGCCAAGAATCTTCTGCTGCTAAAAAGAGGCTTTGGGTCCATGATATTAATAAGAGTTTTCTATGAGTTTTCCCTTAAGTGTCTCCATTGCGAAAAACAAAACCAGTCGTAGAATGTATTTTGTAAAAAAATACAACATCCCATACATGCGCACGCGCAACACCGACCGATGCGCGTGCGTGCATGCCCGGTCTGGCATCTACCGGGAGCGCCATGTAATACAACGACATCACTGCTCGGGCGTGTGCGACGTTGCAGCTCCGCTGCTCACGCGCACGGACCTGGTTTGTCTGACTGACAAGGTCTGTCATCTGGCATCTTTCATACAGCGTCAACATTACAACTTTTGAGTGCGCCGGTCCCGTCACGCCACGCATCCGGTGTGCTCCAGCCTTGAATAAACGTTTCAAACTAAACTATGTGTCCATTTCAAAATCTAGATCGTTTTGGGGAAAAAATAGTCAAAAAAATCTCGAAGCTCAGTATTCTAACAAGAAAACTGAAAGGATTCCTCTGATTTGGTATAACCATCCTTAGAGGCTTATGATTTTTCCTTTACCACAGTTAATTTAAACTGTATCAGGTGCTTTAAGAAATCGTGTTTTAATAAGATTGTAAAGTTGTGGCGAGCACATGTCAACTCTGCGCGCGCACTATAAACTCCAACATTCCTACATCGCGCAAGCAAAATATTTCACATGACATACCATAAATATAACGTCCGACGAACATCAGTCGGACCGGCCGTCCCCAGGCATACGATCTGCCTGGCGGGAAATTTCCCTTTATAGTGGAAGAGCACGATCACCCGCTCGTCCCTATAAAGTTATAATACGCTATTGGACCTTTCCTTGAAATTATTATTATTATTCAAATTCTGAGCGGTGGTAGCGGAGCGGTAGAACGCCGGCTTCTCATTCGGGAGGTCGTGGGTTCGAATCCCGGCATGTAATGTTACGTACATTTTTGAAGTTATAGTAGCAATACCACTCGCTAATGGTGAAGGAAAACATCGTCAGGAAACCAAAGTGTTTGAGGTGTACACATACCTCAGCGCTTAAAATTGCCAATCCGCGGCGGGCGCGCGTGGTAATTAAGCCCATGCTCTCTCTCTGAGGGTAGCCCTGTGCCCTGCAGTGGGACGTATAAACGCTACATAAAAAAAAAACAAGTTTATTGCACCAAATACATGTTTGGTACAAAGACGTACTTAGTGCTAAATAGCATTTTCTATCAGTCAACCTTTGATGTGCACGCGTACTAATTAATCCCATACTCTCTGTAAGTATCTGCTTATTATGATATACCAGATAATTAAATGAAATTGATTGTTAAATTATTATAAATATACCCCTACCGTCTCCCAGGCCTACCGCTCTCTGACCCCGGGCGACATCGCGATCAAAGCGCTGGACATAATCACGATCGTGGTCCCCCCCGCCCTCCCCGCCGCCATGACGGTGGGCCGCCTGGCCGCGGTGTCCAGGTTGCGGCGCGCGCGCATAGCTTGCCTCAACACACGCGCCGTCAACGTCAGCGGCTCGCTTGACTGCATCGCCTTTGATAAGGTAACTAGCTCGTGAATTAAACTACAATTCACAGTCTATTATGACGATAGTGAACTATTAATTCGGCCCGGCCCGGCCCGTGTGGCGCCGGATTAAAAATAGCGTCACTCCATTTCCTTCCGTGGATGTCGTAGAAGGCGACTAAGGAAATCAATTACCGGAAGACGGGCAGCAGCGTCTTCCTGAGATTCCAACTGCATACTGCGATCGCCAACCCGCCTGCCGAGCGTGGCGATTATGGCAAAACCCCTCATGGTTATGAAAACCATGAAGGAGGCCTGTGTCCTGCAGTGGGCGTTGAATGGCTGATGATGATGATGATGAACTATTAATTGAAGTTTTATGTATCGCGGTGAAATATACAAGCAAAGCGTGTTTGAATTCCGCTACAGATCCAGCGCGTCAATGTCACAAGACGCGTGAACGTCAGCGGTTCTATAGGCTGCATCGGCTTCGATAATAAAAATTTTGTTTATTGCTCATAACTTAAAAGTAGGAGACCCTATTTCGTGGGATTTATACGGTAACACACACAAGCATACATAAACTCCCGCCTGTATACCGGAGAGGTAGGCACAGAGCTGGGTAACGATACAGTGTATGTGACTTAATTTGGGGCCGTTCAACGGCCCCTAATGTCCTCTCTTCTGTCCACTCACAGACGGGCACTTTAACCGAAGACGGACTGGACATGTGGGGCGTGGTTCCGGTGACGTCAGGGGTGACGCCCCCGCTGCTGGGGCGCCCCCAGTGCGACCCGCGCCTCCTCAACGACCTGGATGACCTCAAGTTGGGCATGGCCACTTGCCACAGCCTCACGTTGCTGGACGGCCAACTGGCTGGCGACCCTTTGGATCTGAAGGTAGGATATAGGTTATAGTAGGCATGATGACAAATTATGAAAAACTGTCCTCTGTGATGTACGTTTTAGGACATATAATGTCATATAATGTACATTATGTACAATCTATTTCATATTTTTGTTCACAGTTAAGATTTAATGGTAAAAAAAGACATTTAAGCTTAAAAGCTTAAAAATTTAAAATTCCCACCGTAACGCTCGCCAATGTCATGGCGTCGCTAGTGACGTCACAGTGCAAAAGTTTAAAATTAATCTATGGTGTAAAACGTCAACACAGAAATTTCGTATAGGTACTACGTTGTTACCAATGTCACAGATTATAAAGTAATATGTTCGGTTCTATTCTATGTTTACTCGCGTGTTCCTCAAAGTGACGTCATTTGCTATTCAACTTAATATGGCGGACGTAGGATTTTTTTTACATTTTAATTATCGTAACTGCCATGCAGTTTGGCGAATAATTTATAAAATTTAAAACTCTGCGATAACAAAGTAAGTCAATAAATTAAAAAAAAAAAAATTAATTATCAATACCGCTCTTAATATAAATGCGTGTTTCGTATTCCACAATTCATTATCATAAGCATCCTATATACGTCCCACTGTAGGGCACAGGCCTTCTCTCAGAGAGAGAGTATGGGCTCACCGTATCAGTATGGTATCACCACGCGTGCCCACCGCGGATTGGCGATTTCAAGCGCTGAGGTATGTGAATAGCTCAGACACCCAGGTTTCCTCACGATGTTTTCCTTTACCGTTAGCGAGTGGTATTGCTACTATAACTTCACAAATGTACATAACTTAGAAAGAAAAGTCGTAGGTACATGACGGCACTGGGAATCGAACCTGGGTTTCCCGCTTCAGAGTCTAATGTTCTACCCACTAGGACCATCGCTGTCCACAATTAAATTCTTTTAAAATAAATAAATAATTTTAGTGGTTTTCAATTACTGTCATCATGCCTTTTCCTGCCCTCCTACTACGTCCACTTTACTGGGTCGTCTGTCGCTATAAATTAATAAACACCTTGAAAGTAAGGGTCTTCAAAATAAGGCTTCAATGTCTAAGGGGTCATCTACAAAGTAGGCCACACAAATTTCGTGATTTTTTTACCTCTAACCCGTTCTTGTCACAGTTGTGTGTGATGACCCAGTGTGACGTCACATATTTTGCAATTTTACATCGAGAAATGATTAAATTAAAAAAGCAGTTCCGAAATTAGTTTTATTTCGATTTAAGTGATTTTTTTATATTATCAACATCACATCAAACATTTGAAAAAATTAACAGAACTATAAATTATTATCTATTATATTGTTTTTGTTGCACTAACCCGTGCTGAGGACAGACGCTGCCTGTACGTAATACAGATAAGTTTGTAAAGAAGCTCTAAATTTCGCTGATGCCTGCATTTGCCCATTAGCTCAGTTGGGAGAGCGCTGGCACGGTTAGCCAGAGGTCGTGCGTTCAAGTACCGGCATGGGTGGAACTTTTAGCCTCTAAATAGGTTTTTATTAATAAACTATACTTTTGAAACGTGACGTCACCAAACTTAGGACCCCACCCCTTGTCACACAATGTCACACTTCGTCACACTAACCTACCCTATGAAGCGAACCGTCTTCGTCTATTGTTTCGCTTATCTCTAGCCGCGCTCGTTGACCGATGGGACGCGAGTATTTTGTTCCCTAGGAGTTCGACTCGTGGAACGGAGTATAGGTCTAACTGAATTATTTCCACAGATGTTCGAGTCTACAGGGTGGACACTAGAAGAGCCGGACGTCCCCGAGACAGCGAACTTTGACGTACTCACGCCCACCATTGTGAAGCCCAAGAGACAGTCCAACATCAACGTGGACGACTTTCATGTAAGTTCACGTCGTGAGGAAATCCGCAGGGTAGTTGACATCGTCTCGAGGATTCAGCCGGCTGAGCCGAGGATGGTATGGGTTAGGTGCTGGGCAAACTACTCCGTCTAAAAATATGTTATAGGTCTTTTCCATATGTGTTAGACAGAATGGACGTAGTGTTTAAATGAACTACTCATCCAGCCCTTATCCAGAAACCAGAGTACGCCTTTGTACCAAACATGTGTTTTGTGCAATAAAGAATCTTAACAATAATAATAATAGACCTTTTTGTATTGTATAACAATAATTTACCGAATGCGATATTGGTAGCACGCGAATTTAATGCAATTATGTAAACTCTTAGAATAAAGTTGTTTTAAATTCCATAGGTACTCTAATTTGCGTGTTCCAGGTGTTTTTAATTTTAATAATTTTACTCGTATGTAATGCTTTAAATTTTTATTTCAAATGTAAATTACGTACTTATCCAGCGTTCTATTAAACATCCACGGCTTTTTTTACTGCCTATCAGTTAATTTCTTGCACCACCTGTGGTTTATGTGCAATAAACGTATTAATAATAATAATAATTACCTTCCCAGATGCCGCTGCAAATGGGCATAGTGCACCAGAACCAGTTTGTCTCTTCGCTGCAGAGGGCGTCCGTGGTGACGCGCGTTTTGGGAGAGGACGTCTTGAGGGTGTACTGTAAAGGCGCGCCGGAAGCCATAGCGACTCTCTGCCGCCCTGAGACGGGTATGTTGGGAGAGGAAAAAAAGAAAGAAAATATTTTTATTAAATATTTATAAATATAAGCTTCCACCCGACACTATCACTTGACCTTGTGGCGAGCACATGTCAACTCTGCGCGCGCACTATAAACTCCAACATTCCTACATCGCGCAAGCAAAATGTTTCACATGACATACCATAAATATAACGTCCGACGAACATCAGTCGGACCGGCCGTCCCCGGACATACGATCTGTCTGGCGGGAAATTTCCCTTTATAGTGGAAGAGCACGATCACCCGCTCTTCCCTATAACCTTGTCCCAAACCTAGTACCCTTTACTATGGTAACTAGGCAAGGGCATCACGAAAATGGAAATACACCCAGACTGAGGCCATTTGTACTCAGATTTACCCAGTGGAAATCGAACCCACAACCTCTGTTTTGGTAGTTAAGCGCCTTAACGACTAGACCAACAACAAGACACATCACAGAAACAAAATGGACAGATAAGTGACATAATATGAACAACAAAAGAAATAAAACGAAATACACAACAGGCACAACAAAAACCATAGATTCAGCCTGTGGTGTGTCTAAGTGCCAACAAACTGCACCGCAGTTTGGCGAAACTTGTAAAAAAAAACTGTAAAGGTCGTTATTAAATAATAATTAAAAAAAAATTGCCACAAAACGCAGCTGACTCAGCGTTGTGCTGAGGGAGTGG
The DNA here is from genome assembly GCA_947308005.1 of Yponomeuta malinellus. Taxonomy (NCBI): domain Eukaryota; kingdom Metazoa; phylum Arthropoda; class Insecta; order Lepidoptera; family Yponomeutidae; genus Yponomeuta; species Yponomeuta malinellus. The sequence continues at coordinate 6,495,599 of OX371019.1, forward strand.
GCCCTCAGCCTTGTGCTACGGAATGCGTGTCGTGGTGCATTTAAAAGGAATTAAAATAAATACAATAAAGTAAAAATGTTGTCCTAAATACATACATATATTATTAGTTTTAAATTAATATGTTTTGATGTGATAGATAGAGCAAGAGAGGGAATGTCATTTATTTAAGAGGCGACCCGCTGCTAACTACTCTCTCTGAGAAGTGCCCTGCAGTGGGACTTATATAGGCTACATTAAAATTCTAATATCTTCTTTTATAATAATGAAATCATAAATCTCGGTAACTGTGACTGGAACTGTGTGGTTTTTTAACCTACAGTCTAGAAAACTAGGATCAACAACCTAGGACTTTAAAAGCGGCCGCTTTTGTCAAAAATGCTTTAAAGTCCAAGGTTCACAGTTACTGAGAATTATGATGTTCACTTTTTGCAAAAACGTATTAGCTATGGAAAGAGTTTTTTCCATTTAAAATTGTATGACTTTTTCGATTTCGAACATTTCTATTGTAATAGCTTTGTCATCATCATCATCAGCCATTTGACGCCCACTGCAGGACATAGGCCTCCTTCGTGGTCCTCATAACCATGAGGGGTTTTGCCATAATCGCCACGCTTGGCAGGCAGGTTGGCGATCGCAGTATGCAGTTGTAATCTCAGGAAGACGCTGCTGCCCGTCTCCTGGTAATTGATTTCTTTAGTCGCCTTCTACGACATCCACGGGAGGAAATGGAGTGACGCTATTCTTAATCCGGCGCCATACGGAACTATAGTAATAGCTTTGTATTCACTGGTAAATTAAAAGTAAACACCCGGTTAGTCACCGGGTTTTCGTTACACACGGTATTTCTCGTAAAAATCTCGACTTCCTTCGTCTCCAGTTCCGCAAAACCTGAACGAGGTGCTGAGTTCGTACGCGGAGAAGGGCTACCGGGTGATAGGGCTGTCGACACGAGTTATGGAGGTCACCGTCAAGCATCTGCAGACCATGAACCGGGAAGAGGTGAGACCCCTTGGAAGATTATCAGATAAAAGTTTTAAGTGAGGTACAGTGGACGGCGAATCGGCCTTTGCATTGTGTTGCATAGTCACTTGTAATAGGACCGAATACAGAGTAAATATGGACTGTACTTTAAAACTTAAAAATTTTGTTTATTGTTACCTAGTACTATTTAAAAAAAAATTAAAAGAGTGCGATTAATTCGCCAGCAAACTGCCACGCAGTTTGGCGAATAATTTATAAAATTTAAAACTCTGCGATACAAACGTGTCAATAAATTAAAAAAAAAAATTAAGAGGCCACGAGGCAATTCCCGTACCAACGTAGAGAGATAGAATATTCTTTATTGTTTGTACAGCAGGAATTACATATGAGAATTTAACAATAATATAGTGCAGTACAATTTGCGGCCTTATTACTAAAAGTAATTTCTTACGTAAACGTAGTTCCGATGTTTTTAATATTTTTTTACATTTCGCTCGTCCGCAATAACAACGAAATGATTGATTACATTTTTGCGAATTTTACAGGAGAACCCTTCGTAGGTGTTTGTACAGAAACTGCAATGAATCGGTACATAATGCGGTTACGACAAGTAGCGCCATCTGAAATTAATAGAAATTCAATTGTTTTCATGTTCCCCCGTGTTTAATTTAAGTGTAAAACCGGCGTTGTTACTACTGATGAGATGTTTTTTTCATCTTTCGGTACGTAAGATACACTCACCCCCGGTTTCTCGTACACTAACATGCTGTTAATCTACTGTTAACATCTGTCAATTGACCAAAGTGCATACAAAAAAAAACCACTGACAGCTGTTAACAGTAGATTAACAGCTTGTTAGTGTACGAGAAACCGGGGGTTAGACACGTCAAGATATGAAGTAGATAATAATAATTGAGGGTCAAAATGTTACATCTACAATTTCAAAGAACGCGTGCTCTAGTAAGAATCATCATCATCACATCATCATCAACCCATTATGTCCCCACCGAGGGGCACGGGTCTCTTCCCTGAGGAAGGTATAGGCCATACTCCACCACGGGGGCCAAGTCCGGATTGGTGGAGGCTTGTAGAATAGTAGCTCGTCTACTGTCAGAAGTTGTCAAGCCGCCCTAAGGCCTCTGACTTGGCTTAACGACTGCCATCTATCGACGGCAGCCGGCACCAACAGCTTAACGTGCCTTGCGAAGCACGGAACCGCTCGGAAAAATGCCACTAGCGTTAGGCATAGACGGCGACCCATCCATGCACTGAACGCGCCCAGTGTTGCTTAACCTTCGTGATCGTTTAAGATCACTCAGGCAGCCGGGGCTACGAGCGATTGATGTCTAAATCAAAACATGTTAAGCTTGATTCTCGCTTCGGCCTGGATTTTTCTTTCTGAGTGAAGTTTGTTAACCTCCTCAGTCCTGTTAAAAACCATTGTTATTTTCAAGGTCAGGACTGAGGAGGTTAATCAAAAGTAGTTTAGTTCATCGCAATTAAACTTTACCAGTATATTAAGAGGACACAAATGATCGTGATTAGAATAAAAACATTTATGATAAGTAATAAAAAGTAAAGTTTCATTGCGGTGCGGTGGTAGCCTAGTGGGTAGAACATTGGACTCGGAAGCGGGAGACCCAGGTTCGATTCCCAGTGCGGGCATGTACCTATGACTTTGTTTTCTATGTTACGTACATTTGTGAAGTTATAGTAGCAATACCACTCGCTAACCGTGAAGGAAAACGTGAGGAAACCTGAGTGTCTGAGCTATTCACATACCTCAGCGCATGAAATCGCCAATCCGCGGTGGGCACGCGTGGTGATTAAGCCCATACTCTCTCCCTAAGAGAAGGCCTGTGCCCTACAGTGGGAAGTATATAGGCTGCTTATGCATTGCGATGTCTTTCGTATTTTACTTGTTTTTTTTTTTTCATTTTTAGGTGTGGAACCTTAAAAACCAATACTTCTAAGTCTTCGTATCTCAAAAGGACAAAAACACCGAATCGTCACTTACATTACAGTTAAAAAACCATTCAGAACCTACATTGCAGTTACAAAACCATTCGCAACCTACATTACAGTTACAACTGCTTACAATTGCAACACCCATTAAACTGACGCTTTTCCCAAGATGGAGTGTGACCTCCAGTTCCTGGGGCTGGTGATCCTGGAGAACCGTCTGAAGGGCGCCACCACCGGCATCATCCGGGAGCTCAAGGAAGCCAACATACACGTCGTCATGATCACCGGTGAGACACTGACCTACTGTGGAACTCACAGGAAACGAGACGGTCAATTTTGTTATAAAATTAGAATAACTTCTAAGTGACTGACGAATTGTGGAACTGACAGGAAACGAGACGGTCAATTTAGTTCTAGGATTGGAACTAGTTCTAAGTGACTGACCAACTATGGAACTTTTTACAATTACAAATTGAAGCTAAGGAAAGCCATAGTTGGAAAGTTGTTAACCGTTGAATATCTATCCTTAATTTAATTTTCTGAAGGTCATTCACATTAAAGTTACTTATAAGTTAAGTTAAGTTAGTTATATATATTATTATTATAGCCACTGTTACTGCTTTCTGTTGTGTATCGTAATCAATACTTGCTTATTGTCTCTGTTTCTCTTTTAGTTATAAGCGGAGGCGTTGCTTGTGTCTGTGTGTTTTTGATGGTTTTAGGAATTTGCAAATTGCATCGTTTGCTTCCTAAACAAGTAAAAACCCTTTGAAGGTCGTTAAAAATGTCAGAACGTCCGAGGTAGACTGATACGAAAAGTAAAAGCATCCTTAAGTAGCTCGCTAAATGTATCGGGTGAATGTCGGCAGAGGGGCCGGCAAGGGACGTCCAGGCGTATATAATTCGACCAAACAGGGGATGTATTAGCGAATTTGCCGAAACCGGCGTGCGTGCGTGCAACGACTAATGAATGTTGATGAAGCGAAAGATGTCGGGATCGTGGCAAGTGGCAAACCCTGGAGGGCGAGTCTCTAAAAAGGATAGTTATTCATTAGGGTCATATTAAGGTGGGACGACTGTCAATGCAACCACCATTACCGCATACACACACACACACACACACACACATACACACACAAAATAAATGTATTGTAAAATCATGGTTTCTAAAACTTATACATATTGTATAGTTGTGGAAGAGTGGGATCCCCTGGCACAGGTGTTATACACTTAAAAGGAGGTCTCAGCCTTGTAAAATATGTTTGTAAAAATTTTGGTTTAGAAATAAATATTTTTCATTTTCATTTTATTTTGCATTAAGGTGGGACGATTCCCATACAAATGATCATTTCCCAATTTATTAAAAAAATCACATAATTATACACTGGACTGTATCGCTCGTAGCCCCGGCTGCCTGAGTGATCTTAAACGATCACGAAGGTTAAGCAACACTGGGCGCGTTCAGTGCATGGATGGGTCGCCGTCTATGCCTAACGCTAGTGGCATTTTTCCGAGCGGTTCCGTGCTTCGCAAGGCACGTTAAGCTGTTGGTGTCGGCTGCCGTCGATAGATGGCAGTCGTTAAGCCAAGTCAGAGGCCTTAGGGCGGCTTGACAACTTCTGACAGTAGACGAGCCACTAGTCTACAAGCCTCCACCAATCCGGACTTGGCCCCCGTGGTGGAGTATGGCCTATACCTTCCTTAGGGAAGAGACCCGTGCCCCTCGGTGGGGACATAATGGGTTGATGATGATGATACACTGGAATTATGTCTGTCTGCATTAATTAAGATTTTTATTTGCGCCAATACATATTTTCTTGAATAAAACTGTAGTTTAATAGGTTAAATAAGTTCGATAATGTTTGTATGGACTAAATTCGGGCAGTATATTTTTTATTTTGATCTTATTTTATATTTTTTTCTTAAAGCAGAAGTTATTTCTAGTGACTAATTTAATTTTTTCAGCGATTTGTTAAGTTTATTATTATAAATGATTTATTTAAAATATTTGAAAGCGTGACGTCATATTTTTCGAGTGCACACGCCGAAACGTCGCGCAAACTGTCACACTTTGTTTCTGTGATTTGCTGTCACAGACGTTTTTTTCACAGACAAGGAAATGATATGCATATGACGGTTATGACAGCAAGTCTTTTTTTTAAGTAACGTAGTGTTGCCATATGTTATGTTTATTTTAAAATGTGACGTCATCAGAAGGTCAAATGAAGGTTATTGTTTTTTGGCGAAAATAACGCTCATCTTCCTTAATATTTATCTTAAATATAGAAAATATGGTTACTTAGATGTTAATCTCGAAATGGTTTTTGATTCAGCCCTCAAAAAAAAAAATAGTCTTTGCGAATTGTCGAACTCATTTAAGCTATTAAACCAGTGTTTTTTTTTTAAGAAACTGTATATTGGCGCAAACAAAAATCTTAATTAATGCAGACAGACATAATTCCAGTGTATAGTATAACACATTAACATATTTAGAAATAATAATTTGTATGGGAATCGTCCCACCTTATTGCGGCAATGGTGGTTGCATTGAAAGCAGTGATAGTTAAAACAAAGAACTATCTGACTGGCTCAAACTGGCGCTAAAAATTACCCTGCGTTCAAATTTGGGAAGGCGGGGCGGTGTCCCAAACGGTGAAGGAGAACTTAAAAAACAAGGTGACTTTGTTTTCTAAGTTACCTAAATTTGTGGAAGTTATAGTAGCAATACCACTCGCTAACGTTGAAAGACAACATCGTGAGGAAACCTGAGTGTCTGAACTATGAAACCAAAGTCTATCGCCACTACCTAAATCTCCAGCATTTGTCTTAATTTATTATATTATAAGTATATCACAATATCTTTCCTAAATCTGTAGGTTTATGTATTTATTTATTGTATCAAGTATTTATTTATTATTATGTTGTATTTGTGTAAGTAATTAGTAAGTATATTTAATATTAAGTAAGTTGCAATACCTGATAATGTTCTCTTCAAAACTTAGGTTAGCTGGTAGATAATGCTAAAGTCTGATTTTTCATTAGGTGGACTAAACTGACAGTTGGTGGGTTGTCACGTAAGGGAAAATAAAAAATAGTGTTGTGCTCAGAGTGATCGAATAATAAATATTTTCATTCAATCATTCGTTCATTCAATTGCAGACTGGTGAATGTAAATGTAACTCGCTCAAACTATAAACTCTAAAATTAAATAATACTTATGTTGGGTGATTTCGTGATAAAATTACTTAACACTCAAAACAACAAGTAATAACGAATATAGTACTATAACAAAACAACAAACAGTAAAACTTAACACTCAAATAAAACAACGTGACAGATAACAAAAATAAAATCCGGCGGAAAAAGCGCAAGAGATACCTATTGGGGCAACCGATCGACAACGAAACTGGCAGACGAATGAAGCGCATGACATGAACTTTGACATGTATGCGTCATCAGTGCTACCAACTATGCGATAATTTAGAGGTGCATATTTTTTAAAGTATACTCGTAGAAAGGTTGGATTTTTCTATATTTCCTAAAGTTTGTGGTTTTTCAGATATAGGTATGTTTGTTTAATTGGTAGGTATTTAATGATTAGGATTAAGATAATGTGTTTTCCCCAAACAAAGGAAATAAAATTTAAGAGTGAATGATTGAATGAAATCGATCATTCAATCAACACATCAAGTCACATCACTACGATCTTGCTCTGACAACATTTTAAAAAAATAAGAGCATTTTTAGCTGTCAGTTTAGTCCACCTAATAAAAAATCAGACTTTAAGTAGCATTAAGCTCGCCTATGTGCAAAACTGCCTGTTTTAAATGCAATAAAGGATTTAATAATAATAATAATAACTATTCACATGCCTCAGCGCTTGAAATTGCCAATCCTCGGTGGGCACGCGCGGTGATTAAGCCCATAATCTGTCTCTGAGAGAAGGCCTGTGCCCTACAGTGGAAAGTATAGAGGCTGCTTATGATGATACCATTGGAATGGCATTGCAGTGCTATTGCTTTGTAGACTACCGAATAGAGTAAAATAACAACTTTCGTCGTGGTTATATCATCGTATTGAAAAACTGTATGTGTATAAGACTCTAGGGCCCGGCCTCTGCCTAGCCCTCCGGGATACAGGCGTCTGTTTATGTAATGTAATTCTCTCTCTCTCTCTCTCCTAGGTGACAATATCCACACAGCAGTGAGTGTGGCTAAAGAGTGCGGCATCCTAGCGGCGGGTGAGCGGGTCGTGCATCTCTACACGGAAGATAACCGCGTGCTGGCGCAGAGCTCCATACAAGGGGTGAGGATTTTGTTTCACAGAGTGTCTGAAACGGCCTGTAGGCCATGCTTTGGTGGTCTCTTCTGTGCCTTGAAGTCTCTAATTGGTTAATCTGTGGAAACCTATTATTTAGTATTACTGCTTGTAATCACGGAGCACCATATTAATTACGTTTACATCACAGGTAGGTTACGTATCTACATACATAAGCAGCCTATATACGTCCCACTGTAGGGCACAGGCCTTCTCTCATTGAGAGAGTATGGGCTTAATTACCACGCGTGCCCACCGCGGATTGGCGATTTCAAGCGCTGAGGTATGTGAATAGCTCAGACACTCAGGTTTCCTCACGATGTTTTCCTTCACCGTTAGCGAGTGGTATTGCTACTATAACTTCACAAATGTACATAACTTAGGAAACCAAGTCATAGGTACAATGCCCACACTGGGGATCGAACCTGGGTCTCTCGCTTCCGAGTCCAATGTTCTACCCACTAGGCTACCACCGCTGTACCGCTGTTAGTACCTACATTGAAGCAGTAAAAAATATTGGAACAGAAAACCCTGGAGAACATGTCAAGAATTACTAGAGTTGACGCTTGTATCCATTCGATGAGTTTTTTTTAACGGCTTTCCTTCATCAGAATTCCACCGTTCGCCACTGCTGCCTTCCCCCTTCCGGATACAGGCGTGAGTTTATGTGTTTATTTGTTCCCCCAGGTGCCGATAGGCAAGCCATCGCAGCTCCGGCTTCCGCGCGGCGCGGACAGCGGGCGCGGCTCGAGCGGCTCGGGGGGCTCCAACTGCTGCAGCAGCGTGGAGGATCCGAAAGCGGAGCCCCAGTACAAGCTGGTCATGCAAGGAGACACTTGGCGGGTGAGTGGAGTTTCAGGGCTGCTTTTATTCGGGCAGTTCGAAAAGCTTGGCCTCCGACAGTTGCGTGGAAAGACCAAAAGCGGACGTTATATTACAAGCCGTTCCAAGCGCGCCATGCAGGGAGACACTTGGCGGGCGAGTGGAGTCTCAGAGCTGCTTTAATTTTAGCGGGTCGGGAGGCTCGGCCTCCTGCAGTTGCGTGGAAATACCACAAGCGGAGCCCCGGTACATGCTGGCCATGCAAGGAGACACTTGGCGGGTGAGAGGAGTCTTATGCTGCTTTTATTCGGGCAGTTTGGGAGGCTCGGGCTCGAAAAACCGAAATCAAGGAGACACTTGAAGGATGACTGGAGTCCCAGGGTTCCTTTCACTTTCTATCTATCTTCCATGTGGCGCCGGATTAAGAATAGCGTCACTCCATTTCCTTCCGTGGCGACATGTCGTAGAAGGCGACTAAGGAAATAAATTACCAGGAGACGGGCAGCAGCGTCTTCCTGAGATTCCAACTGCATACTGCGATCGCCAATCCGCCTGCCGAGCGTGGCGATTATGGCAAAACCCCTCATGGTTATGAAAACCACGAGGGAGGCCTGTGCCCTGCAGTGGGCGTCAAGTGGCTGATAATGATCTATCTATCTATCTAAGCAGCCCATAAACAGAGCCCACTGTTGGGCATACGTCTCTTCTCTTTCATGCTTTTACTTTAGGCTGATTTTACTCTGGCAACTCGGGAGACTCGGCCTGCAGCGTGGAGGCACGGAAAGCGGAAAAATAAGACACTTATCGGTTGACCTCTTGTTAAAATTATAATAATCTTTTATTTGAAAAATTATGCAAACAAACCACATCCCCCCCGGCTTGTTATTTGCAAAACTGCTTGAAACTGCATAACGCTCACTTTAGGGCTCCTTTCTCTGAGTATGAGTGAGAGATAGAGAGAAGAGAGAGGGAGAAAAAACAGAAGAAATGGTACGAAAATACTTTTTCTGGACTAATATTCTCTCTTGTGTCTCACAGGTATTACGCGAGCACTATCCGGATCTGATCCCGAGTATAATAGAGCGCGGCGCGGTGTTCGCGCGGATGACGTCAGACCAGAAGCAACAGCTGATTGTGGAGTACCAGGCTTTGGGGTATTATGTCGGTGAGTTTCTTTAGACAATGTAGATATGCCCATATATTACACGCACCAAATCTTGTCGGAATCCTGACGTTTTTGCGATAGCAATTGTATGGTATTTGACAGCGAGACGTTAGGATTTAAACAGGATCAGGTGCACATAATTAGACCTAAAAGGCGACTTTTTTGCTAGTTTAGCACGATCTTTTTATGTATTGAGATATATTGTTGTACCGTCTCGCTCCCGTCATGCTAAGTTAAGCAAGACAGCAAATACATCGACGACATGAGTTATAGTCCTCCTTTATAGCTATATTTATATCATGAATGTTTGATATAGAACAACCCTTACTTTTTACTTTTAATCTCTCGTGGAAGATTTCCCTTCCAGAGTTCGAATATGTATTTTTCTTGAAATAAACAGTATCAGCATAGTGTTTGTGTTTTTCCTGGTACAATAAAGAATATTCTTATCTTAACTTATCTTATCTTATCCATGTGACAATATTGTGCATCTGGATTCCAAAGTTGTTTCGTGCACTACATACATATTTCTGCAGGCATGTGCGGCGACGGTGCCAACGACTGCGGTGCCCTTCGCGCGGCCCATACCGGAATCTCTCTCTCCGAGCTAGAGAGCAGTGTAGCGGCGCCCTTCACAGCGCGAGACCCAGACATCGTGTGCGTCTCCCGAGTCCTCAGGGAAGGCCGGGCAGCACTCACCACCAGCTTTGGCGTCTTCAAGTTCATGGTCGCTTACTCGCTGACGGAATTCTTTTCTGTCGCGTTCCTGTATTACTTCGACTCGAATTTAACCGACTTCCAGTTCTTGTACATAGACGTGGCTCTGATAGTCAACTTCGCGTTCTTCTTTGGGAGAACGGAAGCGTTTACAGGTAAACTGTGCAGTTTGCCCCCGTTGACGTCTTTGTTAGGTATAGTGCCATTGCTGTCTTTGATCGGGCAATTGTTACTGATAGCCGTGGGACAGTATTTGAGCTATTACGCCGTATCGCAGTTCCCCTGGTACGTGAGACATACGTACGTAGGTGAGGAAGAGAATGAGTGCTGGGAGAATTACGCGATTTTCGCCGTGTCGATGTTTCAGTATATTATTTTAGCTATTGTCTTCAGCCACGGGTCACCTTATAGGAAATCCGTGCTCACTAATAACCAACTGATGGTCAGTATATTGATAACGACGGGTATTAGTGTGTATATCACGGTCGCACCTGCCGATTGGCTGGCAAGGTTCTTGCAACTGCAAATGCCTCTAGACATACTTATGTGCTACATCGTTTTGGCCGTAGCGTTGGCCAATCTGTTGTTGGCGCTGTTTTTTGAAAGGTTCATCATACAATACCTGATGGAGGAACGGGAGGTGGTACCGAGGTTTTTGAAAGAGAAAAGAGTTAGAAAAACGCCGCATTTGTTGATTAAACGTCAGCTGACAGACATGGATTATCTCAACTCTGAAGACGTCGTTACGTACGATAAGGAGACGAATGGTAATTTGACAGATTCGAATTACTCCGGCGAGGAGAGGTGAGACAGAGATGCATTTCGTGTATTTGTGATATTTAATGTTAGTGACATTTCAGTACCTGTCGGTATGTTGTTCCGGCATCAAATGCCCAGTGTAGAGAACCCTAAACTGTTAAATTATAGAAAGGGAAACCTATGTGCCTCGCGTTCATACACTGTGATATTGCCGCCTATATTGTGGTGTGCTCTGTATTATGTGGTATTTTAAAAAAGTACTGCAGATATTCAGATGTAATTTGAATTAAATCGCACAGCATTTGGTATGGGCCTAAACGACCCTAAAATATAGTCAATATAATAAAGCAAGAAAATAAAATAGCAATTTTTTTTTCAATTTCAGGGCAACGTTTTTTTGAATTTTTAGATCCGCAGGCTCTTGCTGCAGTATGAACGTATTTTAGTGACACTTATATTTTACGTATTTAAATCCTTTGTAGATTAGTAGACATGAATGTAAATTAATTTAACTATATCTCTGCCTTCAAGCATTTTCTGTACTTAGCGAAGTGTATTTTTTTTCTTTTTAATTAATTTTTTTTTCAAGCACATTGTGATAATAACAAACGATGTACACGTAAACAAGTGCCTTAGTTAGAGATTAACGTAGTTTTAAGTGACGACAAAATGAAATGGTGCTTTAAACCAAAGTAACGCCTATTATACGGGCTGTAGTTTTAATAAGTGACGCCCGACTCAGGGCTAGTAGTCTATGTAATGCTTGTTCCTTAAAATGTGGTTTTGAAACTACAATTTGTAGTTTATTATGACAATACGAGGTACATTGTGTAGCAGTCTACTTGCTAATATGTGGGATGTACATCGAATGGTTTGATGCCCACTATCGAACTTTGTTACTTTTATTTCATTTCAATACAATCGGCAGCACAATAACAATTTTTGCAAATCTTAATACATTAGATCGCACCACGCCCACTTTAATAATTATAAAAAGTTTTCGTTTTTTGTTCTCGACTGTACAAATCGGTGGCAATCCACGCATTTAATTTAAAGTATTGCAGACTGTAAAAGTGGGAATCGTGCGACTAAACAAATCTTTTATGCCAATAGGCTTTGTGGTATTTTAGGCATACTGCGATCTTACGAAGGTTTGTTCGAATGACACAATAGCTATTGATTGTATTGATAAATAATAAAAGTGACAATGTGCTATAGTAGGCACCGTGCTATTAAACCGTTCAGAAGGCCTACGAAGCAGGCGGCAATCTGCCAAAACCTAATGATTCGATTTTTTTAACGTGTTTAGCTTTTTCCAGATTCACTTACTTGATTTTTTTGCCGCAAGAGTCCGACCTGGTTTAGCTCTGATTCGCAGAGGCCAAGCATGTTTGCAGAGGCCAGGGCAGACTGCTTCTACGCTACTATGCGTCAGCGGTGCGAATCGATGCTTAGCAGGGTGCGGGACAGCTCCAACAGCATCCTGAACATGATAGCAGGCCACCTAGATTCGCCTTACATGCGTTACTGTGCCAGCCTGCATGTATCCTCTAATGTGTACTGTTAAATGTAATTTTAAGTTAATTTTTAGTTTTTAAGCCTACTAATTAAAATGAGTGTTACTTACTTGAAATAAAATAAAATATTATTATTATTAATCATGGTGAGTAGAGTCGGTTGCAGTCGAGATAAAGATACAGACCTTGCCTAGTGTAAGGGATAGATATCCGACACTGCTTCTGAATTTATGTTGTACAGCCTCTGCCTTTTTTTTTACTGTGTACTACAATACGTTTGTCATTGTCATTTTTATTTGTAGGTAGTTTTTGGTATTTTTGTACAAAAATAAACAATATTCTTATTATAACCTGTTCGGACTCTTCCGAAAAAGTCAAGTGAATCCGGAATTAACCTAAGAATTGTTGTCTTAAATAATAAAGATAGGTTTTTTTATATTTTTTGGCGTCTGTGTTGTGTACATAGATATCCCTCGGGCGTCACCTTCCAAAATCATAGCCTGTATAAAATTTTGATAGTAAGGACAGTAGACAATCTCATGTAATAATTGTTTTACAGATTTTTCCCTATCAAATTGCAAACTTTATTATTAAAGAATTAACATCGGCGACTAACTAATAGGTATATAATATGCACAATTTTTGACGTAAGTATACATTATGTTTAAGAAATTTATAAATAAACTTTGTTTATTAAAACAGCTTCGTTTTCTTTAGAGGAGTACAAAAATTACACATTTTTCTTTCAATATTTTTATTTACTAAAAGCAATAAATAGACTGAAGATAGACTCTAATAATAAAATGTTTAACAAAAGTCTATATCAACTTACATATACATTAAAATCTTCAATATATTTTGGCAACACCGTAGGTACCCCCAAATATACACCGAAATGTAAGATAATTTAATTTACACAAAACAGCTTATATTTCTTTGTCTTCAAAGTAATGTGTTATGCCATTCATAAAACGGTTTTATGAAAGTGGACAATATTTTGCAATTGGTTGTAAAATAAGGCGGAATAATGTAGCCACTGTATGACATATACTATATTAGACGTCAAACCTACATACGCCTACGAATTAAGTTCTTACGGACATAAGGCCTAGGGTATAATTGAACTGGCCAAAATGAAATTATTTATAAAAATTGTATTAGTAGGTATAGTTGGTTGGTACTATTTTATTCAGTGCAAATGCTTTGTTTATATCGTAGAATGGTGTCGCAGAGAAGAACAGTTTAGTGTCTAGTAAAATACAATATATTTAATATAGGTTGAATATATTTTTAGCGCTGTTACACCCGGTTTCTCGTGCTCTAACCATCTTTAAATATACTTTTAACAGCTGTTTTTTTTTTAGGATTCCGTACCTCAAAAGGAAAAAACCTTTATGTCGGGAACGCGTGGAGGGTACCGAGTTGACACTAAAACCATATACTCAGGCCTACAGTGTCTTGAAGCTGTGTTCAATAAACGTAAAAAAATATACGGCGGTTTATGCCGCAAAAAACTTATATTTCGACACTCAAGGGAATCAAAATTTAGAGGGTACTTTCTGTTGACCTAGAACTATGAAATTTGGCAAATAATATCGTCTTATACTACAAGTACAGGGAAAAATCTGAATACTAGACATTTGTAATTAAATCATAAAATAGTCTTTGAAGTTCGGGAAAAGCTCGAAAAAAACTGCGAGACAAACTGAATTATTTATAACATGTAAGTACCTACATATTTGTACGTAACCCTCGGTGGGCGAGTCCGACTCGCACTTGTCCGGTTTTTTTTTTCTATGTACTGTGGGCAATTGACAGCTTTTAGCAATTGATTGTTAGTGTACGAGAAACAGGGGGTAAGATCAGTTTCACCACCCAGTTCAGAGTGACCGCATATAATATTTGGTACCTAATAGGTTCCATACATCATGTGACCGTTCTCAAGCACCATCTATTATAACCACCTAGTTTTGTTCTGTTTACAGATTTACTCGTTACAAACAAATTGTATTTCGTAAAAAATATGGATAAATAAAATAAACAAGTACGCGAGAAATAATTCTTACTCTCAATGACATAAGATAGAACATTCCTACGCTTGGTGACAACAATAAAGCATTTAGCTATCTCGACAAGCCATACAAAGATGAGTCCTGCGACCTGGGAAATAAGGTTTCCATTACTATGACCCCTAACTTTAATTAATCTATGAAAAAGTTGTGAAAGGTGAAAGCGACTTTGAAATTAATTGATAAAGAAAATAATATTTTTAACCCATTACTATAATAAATTTTTACCATCGTTTACTTTTTTTTATGAACATCTGAATATTTTTTTACGAATAACAATATTTCCTTTTATGCCAATCACATCAATTTAAAATTATATACAATTACAAAGTTTTCAACTTTAATGAATATCGAACCTTTTATAACTATGCAAAATGTACGAATAACATGGCTGGAATTTAACCAGGGTAAATCTCAATCAACTGTGACAATGACCAATAGTTTCAAGATATACTTACATGGTAAGAATATTTATTTCGATAACTAAACTATCATGTCATGAATATATATAGTAGATAATACGTTGTTACAAGAACAAATATAGGTACTGAAAACCGCAAAATCCTTTGGCCATCTTTACCCTTGACAAGTCGGTAGTCAAAAACATACATAACTCCATTAAACCAACTGTTTTCTCCCCTTATGTATACAGTAATTGTGTGGCATAATAATTTTATTGTAGACTTTATTTCTAGAAACGCTTTGGGTTGATCCTCCAATCACGGACTCCGGCGTAACTTGGCGAAGAATCTGCGGACATGAATAGAATTCTATTAAATAGCTGGAAATGGGCGAATCAGGAAACACTTTGCAAACGTTAAACATCATGAAAAAAATACCTTGAACATAAAGATAGCAAAAAATACTTACCACGTTGAGACTCTTTGTTGTGCTGATACAAGCAGTGAATGGGATAAGGCCTGCCTGTCATTGCGGTACAAATTGCAATTTAAAATAAGAAAGATCGAGATATTGGTGTAAAAAAAAATGTGTCTATCATAAGCTGAAGAACAAACTGAATTTCGTTAAGTGCCGGGAAGCACAATAATAAATTAACAATACTTATTGTAACGCAATGGGGCCGTACCTAATGCAGTTAGTTATTTTAACTGCATCTTAAAATTTTATCAGTGATTACCAGTGATCGGAACGTGGAATTCGTTCGTCGCTACTTTTTTTGCTTGAAACATATTGTAAGTACCCAATCGAAATCCTTCAATAAAACATAGCCGAAGTTGCTCCTTAAAATAACCATAGCAATAATATGCAGGTATCTCTGTTATTACAACATAACATACACCTATACCTCGGATGCAGAGACCAGGGTCTGCCACTTCCCACGATCCTGGCAGATCTCTTTCGCTTCATCAACATTCATTAGTCGTTGCATGTACGCACGCCGGTTTCTCTGTTATTTATTCAACTTTATCGATTAAGACTGGGTTCTCCGAGCGCACGGATTTGAATGGAAATTATTGCGCTGAGCGAGCGAAAAGTTGGAGGAAAAGTAGGCATTTTCGAAATTACAGAAATAGAAATCCTACTATTTGACGACCGACGTCACTAACAAATTCAGTGATTAGTCATTTTGGTATATTTTTTATTATCGAAAACTCAGTACAGCTCAAATAAAACCATATTTAGCGATAATTTAAACTCATGTTCGCGATTTTTTTGATGCTAGGTATAAAGTTTAAAAAATCATAAAATTAATGACCGACAAAAAATCATAAAAATTTGGCATTGAAAAGTAATTTGGTTTTTTTTTCAGATTTTAAATACTAGGTAAGCATTAGAGTAAAAACACCTGATTTAGGGATAATGTCGAAGAACCCAGCCTTAAGGGAAGCAACTCTTCATAACATAGGTACTTAAAAACATTGTTGATTTTAGGAAATTCCTCGTAATTTAAGTTCAGTAGCGTGCCCTATCTTTTTACTCTTTCATATAATCAGTAATGACTGACGCTTATGTGTCAGCCTACTTATACTAAACTCTGTGGAAATTCCGTTCAGCGCTCGTCGTGATCCGCATCCATACTAAGCCAACATGTCGCGACTACCTTGAAACGGGGTTGTAAGTTCAGTCCATCGTCGTCTCAGCATCTGATAGAAATATCTATTAGTGGACGTCGCTGTAGTTAAGTTCAATAGGAAATTGGTGAGAAAAACTATTTTCCACTTTTTGTTTCCATTCAGACTCCAGTTTCTAATCACTCCGTTTAACTCTTACCAAAAACGAAACCCTCATTCCGAGCACTGGTAGCTAACCATATGATAAGAAAATGTAAGTGGATGGTGCTGTATGCGGAATATGCAGTGCAATATTCACATCAATGCGGTTGATGAAGAAATAATTGCAAATAAAAATATTTAACAAAGTAAAAACGCAAAATACTCCAGAATAATATCCATATAATCTCTTATTTGTAACAACGTAGAGACATCACAAGCGACATCAATGTTTTACGAGTTAATTTGTATTTTTCAACTAAATAAATACACCTAAGTCGCTTTGTGACAGAACGAAGCGTCGCTGATTCAGATGTTCCTTCAACAGGTCGAAAATCGAAATGTACTACATACATCATTTGCATTTACATTTCCACACATCAAATAAACAAAAAAAAATCAATGTGTTATAAACTAGCAGATCTATTAGTAGGTCCAATTAAAATAAATTATAAATAGTGAAATAAGTAGAAAAAGCACGTAATGACGTTACAATAATGATCCTTAAACGTATCATGAAAATAAAATTATTTCGTCGGTAAATTAAATTCTGTACAAAGCAATAACTTACAATGTAAAATTAATACAAAATAAAGTCAATGAATAAAAACACAGTTAAAATTGAATAAATTATGCAACATCGTTAATATAGCACTTAATGCGATTAATATAAAATGCAAAATTCACTGATACAAAATGTATACCTTACTTAACTAAGTGCAGAAGATTTACAATTTTCATAAAAATTATTTCTTATACAAAGCAGGTCAATCAAAAATATACGAAGACAGGACAAGACATGATTGAAATAAAAAAATGTCACATTCAGATAACAATCTTCTCTGAAAATGATTGATGAATAATTGAACTAAAAAGGTCATTTCAACATATTTTATAGTGTACGAAAAACTACAACGTAACTTTCATACATGTTGAAAATTAACTTCAAAATGCATGTTATTTCTACAATCTTTTAATAAGAGAAATAGGCTACCATTTTGCGCTCTCTCCACAAAGACATAAGTTTTGTTATTTCTTCATTTAGGAGTTAACCTTCAAACGACAAGACCATGCATACCAAAATCTAACACACAGAAAGCGAAAGTTATACTTATAGATGATTTCCATCGATTGGCAATAAAACGACCTACCAACTTAAACTGCATACTCAATAAATACGAAGTTCAAATAAATATGTATGCTTTCAAGCGTTCGGTGGTCTCTATAAATTAAATATCATACATCGAATGACGTTCGTGATCGCTGATTTCGAGATTTCTTCGGCTTATTTCTTTTTCTTCTTTAGCTTGGGTATTCTGCAAGAGATGGGTGCGCGTGAGTGTTAGTTTGAGTGATGTGAGTTTCAGCGAAAAACAGAGAAACTACGGTGTTATTTATAAAAACACGATTCCTCTAAAAACTTCTCAAACGCAATTTAAATAGTCAAGGGAACGACAAACTTAAACTGTAAAGAGTGCTTTATGAAATCATGTTTTTTTATAAATAAATTGTTAAACTTTTGCCAATCAGTATCATTTAAAGTATCACATCAATCGTATCAAACTGATATATATTATATCACGAAATGTAAAAGGTTTTAGAAATTTTCAACATGGCGGATCGGTAACAATAAGAGAAACTTTTTTCAAGATGGAGGATTTCACTGCCAACCGGCCGTTTTAGAAGTTGTTTCACAGTTTTCGCAGGATTACTGAGTGGAAGAATGCTGTTTTCACAATGCGAGTGAAGTTAATATGTTTCTTTGATTTAGTAGTCTAAGTGCTTTACATGACGTGCTATTTATTTACATAGTCTACTTAACAAATTATATATATTCACAAAATTATGAAGACAAGGCAACTAAAATGTTGACTTCAGCGTTTCAGTAGCCATATTGCGTATTGTAATTTCAGTTGTAGTCCAGTTATAGTACCGTTATAGTCATTTTCTATAAACTGATGCCTATTGACAGTTAATTGTTTGACAGTTCTTTCTTCCATACATACAGCTGTCAAAACTACAATCGATAGGTTTATATTGAATATAGGATACAAACACTTAACTTTGGCCTTTGCATCTGCGTAATTATGTGATTTTATTTCAGCTTAGTGTCTTACGGTCTTATTTATAAAGCCACGATTCCTGTAAAACACTCCTCAGAGGCAGTTTGAATAATCTGTGATTACGGCTTTCCCTTTACCCCAGACTTTTATAAATATTTTTTTTATAAATAAGTCCGTTAGAGTATTTGACGTTACGAGTCTCTTTATTTGCTGCCCACTATTTTAAGGAGATACCATTGATTTATATGTAACACTTACCCAGAGCTCTTTTTGTTCGGTGACGGCGATGACTGTGACTTCTCCGATTCCAGAAGCTTGCTGCTCGAGTCTTTCATAAATCCTGGAAAAGTCACGAAGAGTTTCAAAGATGGGGCCAAATTAAACTAAAAATTATCTATGTAAAAATCATAGTCTGTCTGGCGCTGTCAACAGCACACCAATCTTTACATGCGTGCACTCTACTATGTTATGTTACGGGCGTGTTTGGAACGTAAATGTAAATATTAATCAGCTGTCAACTGTACGTTTATATTTCATTTCATTCAGCTTTGGTCTACATGAAAACAAATCGTTGATAGAAATCTTTAAAATACGAAAAGCAATGATGTTTATAAAGTTGTTTGCTCGTCCTAGGTCACTCAAACGTCTCATAAATTCGAGGGTTGATACCCTATTTATCTTCTTCTAGACGTTCATAGTATTTCAGATCAAAGCAGAATGAAACGAAATATAAATGTGAAATGTGTATGTATAGATGTGGTTCATTCATTAAGTCTAAAACAAAAGGCTTAAACAAAAAACCAAAAACCTAATACAATACAGATTATGTTTCTGAAATGTTCTATTCCTAAATATATATTAAAAACCCGGCCAAGCTTTCTCGTACTAGTCGTCTCTGAGCTAGGCCGCGGACGGACAGACGGACCGACAGACAGACGGACGGACATGGCGAAACTAAGGGTTCCTTGTTGACTACGGAACCCCAAAAAGTGGATATTTGTTGTGAACTTTTTATCGAGAAACCAACATAATCTTCCACTTCTGTAGTGGGGATTTGTGGAATTTTAGTCCTATTCTTTTGTATTTCCACAAGTCTCCTCTGGGACCAAACTATCACAATTTCCAGTGGTGATTAGTGGAACAACCCTCCCGCAGTTCAACGACATGTTAAGTGTTACGTTAGTAAATAACGACATAGACCCACCTTTCCCAGAAAGCCCGAACACTTCACTGCCCAAGTTATTCAAGTTGCTCGTAAACTTGTCGGCTTCGCTCGCCAACGCCTCGGCCGTCCCTTTTGCGCCCTCCTCCACTTCGTACGCCGTCCCTCTCGCACCTTCGACCAGACCTTCCCTTGTTTCAGAAAGCCTATCGCCCGCCCGCTCCAAAGTATCCCCAGTCGTGTGTTTCAGATCCTCAAGTTTATTATCAGCCGAGACTTGGAACCCTTCGAAGGAGTCTTTGGCCTCGCCGAAAAGCTGCTTGGAATTGTCTCCGAAGTTTTGCGCGGTAGTTTGAACTCCACCGAAGACTTCGCGCGCTGAATCGTCGAGGCTATCAAACGTGTTGCCGGCGGAACTCTGAAAGCTGCGCAGTGTATCTTGCCCCGAGCTCTCCAGACCGTGAATATCGTCTTGGAAACCGGCGTAAGTGTCTCTTGTGGTGCTCTGTAGGTCTTCGAATATGTCTTGTGCCCCCATACCTCTGTCCTTGGCAGTATTTTCGATTTTACCGAAAGTACTCAAGGCGGCGTCTTGGGCGGCTTCGAACGAATCCTTGGACGATTTTTCGAGACTTCCTAGTCGGTCTGCTATGCCGGTTTGTGCTCTGTGCAAAGCTTCGTTGCCTTGGTCTTTGAATTCGTAGTATTTGCCTTCGATGTTTGATTGTAGGTCAGTCTTTTTGTCTGCAGCTGAGTTCAGGACGTCTTCCGCTGACCGTTTGATATCGTCGGTGGCTTGTTCGGCCTCTTTGCGTATTTTTTGTAGGCGGCTCTCGGCTTCGGTTTGGAGTTCGTCCTTCGCGTCTTGAACTTTGGAGACGACTTCGTTGGTTTTGCCTTGGACTTTGGATACTACTTCGTACTTGGCAGCTTGTGCTTTGGATACTAACTCGTCCTTTTTGTTCTCGGCTTGGTTAACCATTTCATTTGTCTTGTCTTGGACTTGGGAGACCACATCGTCTTTCGTCGCTTGGACTTTCGATACTAACTCATTCTTTTTATTTTCAGCTTGGTTAACCATTTCATTTGTTTTGAATGCTACTTCATCCTTGGCAGCTTGTGCTTTGGATACCAACTCGTCCTTTTGCTTTTCCACTTGGTTAACTACTTCATTTGTCTTGTCTTGGACTTTGGAAACCATATCATCTTTAGTCGCTTGGGCGTTTGATACTAACTCATCCTTCTTACTTTCCACTTGGTAGATCATTTCATTTGTCTTGGATACAACACCATCTTTGGTAGCTTGTGCTTTCGATACCAACGCATCCTTTTTATTTTCGACTTGGGAGACAACTTCGTCTTTAGTAGCTTGTGCTTTGGCTACAACCTCATTAGTCTTATCCTGTACGTTTGATACAACATCATCTTTCTTAGCCTGTACATTATGTGCTAGGTGATCGCCGCCTTCTTTTAGTTCTTCTTGCTTTTTCGACATTGTTTCTTTGACTTCGTCTTTTTTAGCCACCGCTTGGTTGAGCAGGTCATTAGCTTGATCTTTGCCTTCTGATATTTTTCCTTTGACTTCTGATTCGATTTTATCTTTCTCGCCAAAGATATTATTGACGAGTCCAGAAATAAAGCCTTTTCCCTTCTTCTTCTTTTCTTTCGCACCCTTTTTAACATTTTCGACAGTTTCACTAACATCATCTTTGACGTTTTCGGCGACGTTCTTTGCCCCTTGTTTTAAGTCCTGGGCTTTTTGATTAACATTTGCTTCGGCTGTTTGCACTGAGTCATAAATAGCATTGGAAACGTTTTGCGCCTTGTTTTTGAGATCGGCTCCTACTTCGTTGGTCTTTTCGTTTACGTTGAATTCTACGTGATGAGCCTTGTTTGTCAGATCGTTTTTAGCTGCTAATGCCGCGCCAGTAACATGATCTACAATATCTTTAGCTGCGGACTTAGATTTGTCCAATTTTTCTTGTGCCAAATGTACAGCTGTGTGAGTTCTTTCGTTTGCCAGGAAATCAAAATGGTCAAATCCTTGTTTGGTATCGGCCAAGAACCCGTGGCCTTCTTTAAGAAAGTCATCCTTCACTTTTTCGCTCTTCTCAGCTAATCCTTCGATGACCTCGTTAGATTTCTGCTGTACATTCTCTTTTTCTTTCCGTATTTTGTCCAGACTGTCGTCTAAGTCGTTTTGTACTCTATCTCCTAGCTCTGAGAGCTTCTCTTTCTGTGAGAACTTCTCCTGTTCTATCCTGTCCACTAGATTTGAAGTCTCGTCATGTGTGTGCTTCTCTCCGGGCTTGTATCGGCCGTCGCAGCATCCCGTATAAAACTCGAAGGGATCCGACTTTTTATTGCAGGCCGGGGTATCTACCGCTTGCATATTTTTGTACATTTCTTCCTTGATATCTTCGAGTGCAGCCTTGTCATCGTCGACGATGAGTTTTGTTTTGTAAACTTCGCTCGATGGGTCTTCGTCTTCGTGTGGTTTCGGTTTGCGTTGTAGGTCCTTGAACATGTCTTCGACTTTGTCTAGTAGGTCTTCCTTTATGATTCTTGGGGCGGGCTTCGGCGGGCTTTCTTTCTTGGTGTTGGGAGAGTCTTTCTCTTGGGATTTGTTGTCGCGCGGCTTGGGCTGCGGCTTGGGGGAGGACTCCTTGCTCTTTTGCTCGTCGTCGTCGTTGGACAAGACGTTTTTCACCTGTAAATGACTTGAAAGTTTAAGAATTGTTGTCTACAGTACACCTAAAAGAGCAGGCACAGCTTAGATTTTGTCTACAATTTCCCTACATAAATCTCTATAAAAAGAACTTAAGAGTATTGCAGGCGCTTTCTTTTTATAGCGCGATAGCTTAATGACGAACGATGAATATAGTTATACAGGACGTATCGTAAAAGTCCTGTGAAACTTAAGAAGGTAATATTATTCATCAATATAAACCACGTATGAGAGCAACTCCAAAAACTTTCTTTTTTCAATTTCAAAAACTCGAAAAACATATCAGGTGTAAATTTAGTAACGAACAGCTGATACTTGTTTTACATAGGTACTTATTTTAAATTCGGTCTCAAAATGATGATGACCAAATATTTTGTAAATGGTTCCATTAATAATAGATTAATAATCTGGCGGAACAGCAGGTTCTGGGCCCTATTTCATAAAACCACAATCCATGGTTTACTATGACAATTCGTTGTACATTGCAAACTCGATAAAATTACAGATTAACAAGTAAGAAGTCATGACTACGCAATGTACAGCGGATTGTCATAACAAGCTATGAATAGCAGTTTTATGAAACGCGGCCCAGGAGGTTTCTAAAATTAGGATCGGTGTTGAAAGGGGGTTTAATATACGCCATATTGAAATTGTCACACTCTACTTTCTCTTTTTTCCCTCTCTGACAGGAGTCCAGCCCTGTATTTGGACCTGTAAGGCTGCATATAATGCAACCTATGTACGTCCCACTGTAGGGCGCAGACCTCTCAGAGAGAGTAGGCCTATCGAGCCTGCTTACGGCCAGCTTATACACCATGAATTTTGGGTGGTTTGAGCGCCGTAGTGAATGAACGTGTCTGAATAATATTATCGCTAACTAGCTCTACTCCAGGGGGAGAGTACTCGAAAGCGCGGCCCGCGCTACACTACACTAATGCGATTGTAGTGTGACCAGGAATGAAAAATCACGATACTTGTTTGTAGATTTATTCAACTTGGTAACATTCGCAATACTTAGGTATAAGTGACAAGGTATACTTAAGGTATAATATGTAGGTAGCCTATCCAGGAGCCTAGGGCGGACTGCGTGGCTATCGCACCCTGATGCCCCCCTAGCGTGCATACAACTGCGGACTGCGTGGCTATCGCACCCTGATGCCCCCCTAGCGTGCATACAACTGCGGACTGCGTGGCTATCGCACCCTGATGCCCCCCTAGCGTGCATACAACTGCGGACTGCGTGGCTATCGCACCCTGATGCCCCCCTAGCGTGCATACAACTGCGGACTGCGTGGCTATCGCACCCTGATGCCCCCCTAGCGTGCATACAACTGCGGACTGCGTGGCTATCGCACCCTGATGCCCCCCTAGCGTGCATACAACTGCGGACTGCGTGGCTATCGCACCCTGATGCCCCCCTAGCGTGCATACAACTGCGGACTGCGTGGCTATCGCACCCTGATGCCCCCCTAGCGTGCATACAACTGCGGACTGCGTGGCTATCGCACCCTGATGCCCCCCTAGCGTGCATACAACTGCGGACTGCGTGGCTATCGCACCCTGATGCCCCCCTAGCGTGCATACAACTGCGGACTGCGTGGCTATCGCACAGATGCAGCGACCTGACTTCGAGTAGACTGTGGAGCTATCGTACTCGTTGCCAGCGAACTAGCGACTGGGGAGGCTAACTATCGAATACGATAGTGTTTATTTAAAAAAGCACTTTCCAAAAATATCTCGACACAAACTCGAATCTGTTAGAACCATTAGCAGCCAGCCAGAGCGGTGCGTGCGCGCCGCGGGTCCGCGGGTCAATGTTATGTTAGACGGAGAGGCGGTACTAATTGTTCGCTCATTTTTCGAAACAAGATTTCTCAACTCGAAACCAGATTTCTCAACTCGAAACCAGATTTCTCAACTCATTTTTTTTTAATTAACACATAATTGTTAAAAGTAATAGTCCAATTAGATGCCATCATTAATTACAAATAACATGACCGCGGCTTTCAAACCACCCAGATTTCAGTGTGTATTTACCTTATCAGCGAGTCCCCCGAGGAAGGAGCCATCTTTCTTGCCCTTCCCCTTCTCCAGGGTACTGTGCGGGGTCTTGTCCTCGTCAGAGTCGAAAGTCGCCTTCGTTTTGCTCGAGTCCGAGTGCACTGCGCCGTTGGCTGATGGAGAATAAATATTTTTTTGCAAAAAGAATAATATTGTCTCAAGGCCAAAAAATGTTCACTCAGGGCGGCTCAAGCCAAGTCACTGGATAAGAAAGTAAATACACAAATACTTGTTAAAGAATAAAAACATAAAATCGCA
The DNA here is from genome assembly GCA_947308005.1 of Yponomeuta malinellus. Classification (NCBI taxonomy): domain Eukaryota; kingdom Metazoa; phylum Arthropoda; class Insecta; order Lepidoptera; family Yponomeutidae; genus Yponomeuta; species Yponomeuta malinellus. The sequence continues at coordinate 6,520,414 of OX371019.1, forward strand.
ATGCTATCAGACGGGAATATCTGTCTTTTCATCCATGGGTAAGCTCTATCCAGTGAATTAATCCAAAAACGGCTTGCATGATGACATTTGCAGAGCTATCCATAGACAAATTGTATGATTGACAACCCTGTCAATCAGATATTTATCCATTTAGTGATTTGGCGAACGTCACCCACGTGAAGTCACTGGATAAGTAAGTAACTATATGAATACGTATCCAGGGATAACATTATAAGTTACAATTTGACAGGGTCGTTACGACACAGAATTTACCAATGGACAGCTCTGCAAATGTCATGTTGCACGACTTTTATGTACTTATTAAATGGATAGAGCTTATCCTTTGAAGAACAGATTGTTTTGTCAAATAGAGTTGGCGCAAGCGAACCTTGCATATTTATTTTGACCTTATAGAAAAACATTAATAAACAAAGTTGTTTTATAAGTCATGTACATTTGTGAAGTTATAGTAGCAATACCACTCGCTAACTGCGAAGGAAAACATCGCGAGGAAACCTGAGTGTCTGAGCTATTCACATACCTACGCGCTTGAAATCGCCCATCCGCGGTGGGCACGCGTGGTGATTAAGCATATTTATCTCTCTCTGAGAGAAGGCCTGTGGCCTACAGTGGTACGTATATAGGCTGCTTATGAAATGAACAAAAATGTGTAAAGTATTTTGTTTTCTGGTGTGTACAATAAAGTATTCTAATCTAAAGTTATTAGTAGAAACACCTACTCCTACCCCTACCCTCCAACCCGTTCGGAGCACTCGAATAGGGAAACTGTATGAAAACGGCTGTCATCAGGAGAAGAAACTATTGTGTCCAACCGTACATTAACGAAAACTAATGAGTTGTTTTTGAGGTGTAATGCAAAATAAAAACCTGTAAGATTTAAACCAAAAAAGACAGCCATATTTGTTTCTCTAAGATTCCCGGTCATATATTTGCGTAATTAAAAAATGTTACTGTTTTTTTATATTTACCTTGTGGTTTGGGATCCGTGATATCTGTTATCTTGACGTCGCCGTTGGAAATGTGTTTAACCTGTAACAAAAATATAAGGTCAATTTAGGCGCACTAACAAAAAAAAAAAAACGGTAACTAGCAGTCAAGAACAATGAGAAAAATTTTCCAATCGCAAAAAAATGTCTGCTGTTTCTCGTATAACGTGTTATTGAAACAAAGCAAAGCCTCTTCAGTACGTATCGATAAATTCATCAAGTAATTTACCACGCAACAAAATTTTAGACCTTGAATTTTAGATCCAGAAGGGGCTATTTCGCCGCGAATCGACTCGCGAATTCGAATAACATAACATAAACATTTACATACAGGCACATACATTGCTTCTGGCCCCACACTAGGATACCCTGTGTCATGGGAACCAGAAACAGCGACATCACAAACATGTAAACATCCAAGACCTGGGGTATTTTTTGTCCCCAGCCGGGATTCGAACCCGGGACCTCTCGCATGGTATGCAGATGCACTGCCGCTGCGCCACGAGGTCGGAATAGAAGAAGAACATCGAAAAACGTAGTTACAGAGTTACAGCCCTCGCCGATATTTTCGTTGCATGCGGTTTTAGCAAGTGGGGGGGTCACTTGCTAACTGCCGAACGGAAAGACGTATCGTCAAAAATATTCAAAGTAGCGGACAAATGAGCTTACATGTCCATTGAGCTTAGTGTCGTGCGGCAGAGAGGCAGGACCGAAGCTGTGGTGCTCGCCCCAAGTGGTGCTAAGTTCATCGTTCAGCGCGTCGAAACCTGTGAGAGGATCAATATACATTACATAAACTCACAGTGTACAGACGACGTGATTGCATATTAATAACTGCCATCATACATTTTATAACTGACAAGAACTTAATCATGCAGGTTTGCCAAAGGTTATTGGAATGGTGGCGTGGTGGCCGGGTCGCCTATCTCCCTCTATAATGGTTGAGACTGGCGATGGCTGGCCCCTGCTTTCTCATACTGGTGTGGAGCTATTCGTGTGTCTGGCCGCAGCGTTAATGATTTTCCTACGGGCAACGGGGCAGTCAAGAATAACCAACCTGACTGGTCCAAGTTGAGGCAGTCGGCGTGGCTCTTGCCGGCTCGTGGGGCGATGCGGTCGGGCAGTTCCACGTCCAGAACGCAGGCTGGGGTCTGCGACTGCTCGCCCTTTGGTACCTGTGGTGACGAAATGGGGAATTATCATTTTGAAAAACGAAGAGACACAACCGTGGAGGACATTCTTAACCCCAATAATTTGCAATAACATTATTTATTGTTTGCACGCTTAGTGAATTCAGCCGGATTAAGAATAGCGTCACTCCATTTCCTTCCGTGGATGTCGTAGAAGGCGACTAAGGAAATCATATACCAGGAGACGGGCAGCAGCGTCTTCCTGAGATTCCAACCGCATACTGCGATCGCCAACCCGCCTGCCAAGCGTGGCGATTATGGCAAAACCCCTCATGGTTATGGAAACCACGAGGGAGGCCTGTGCCCTGCAGTGGGCGTCTAGTGGCTGATGATGACGAACTCTTAAGGTAGTAATTATTTGTCTCAAGAGGAATCATAAAATAGAGATAAGGTCGCCTTTGTACATGATATTTCTTAAGTAATGTCCTGTTAAATATCTTGTGTGCAATAAAATATAATTAAACCACATTAAACATAAAATTTTGAAGAAAAAAGATCAGCCATGGTTGTGTGATTTCGTTTTTCAAATTGAGAATTACCCGACTACACATTCTGAGGTGAGAATGTTTGAGGCTTAGGAAAGCACAAAAATTACAATTATTAATTAAACTTTTCATGAACACATAAAAACGCTATCCGCCATGATGTTCTAAGATTAGTAGTAGAATATGGCTGCAGAAATTCAATACAAAATCTTGTTTTTAATATTTGATTTCAAACACCAAAAAGGCTATTTAATAAGGATAGGGGTGATTAGAAAATTTTTTTTTTGGGTGTTCGTCCTGCACGGTCTGTTGAAGAAGAAGATAGTAACAGGCGAAACACAGACATAATGTATTTTTTAATAATAACAAAAATAAGGTCAAAATTCGAAAGAGGACTTGCAAAGAAATCGTCGGGCCAAGCAGTTGAGGAAATAATTTAGTTGTGTATAAAACCCCTCATGGTTATGAAAATCATGAGGGAGGCCTATGTCCTGCAGTGGGCTTCAAAGGGCTGATAAGGTTGTATATCAACTTAATTAAAAGATAATGAGAAAATAAAACGTCCAATCAATATAATCACTCAATTCAATTGACACAAAACCATCCACAGTTAACATACGTATGTATTATATTGTTTTTGTTGCACTAACCCGTGCTGAGGACAATTTTTAAAAACCTATTTAGAGGCTAAAAACTTCACTCGTGCCGGGACCAGAGGTCGCGGGTTCAAGTCCCGGCATGGGTGGAATTTTTAGCCTCTAAATAGGTTTTTAAAAATACATACAGATGTTATTTATTTAAAGTAGGGTAGGTCTCAACCACATACTTTTAACTTTAAATACTTACTGAAATATTGGCCTTTTTTCAAAGGCATCAGGGGCTGTTAATTTGTTACGAAAGACGATATAGAGGGAAGAGAGGTCCGATCTCAATAAGCTTTACTTTTACGAAGGACTTATAAAGTAGATAAAATTGTCTTACTTAATAAATGAAGAGCCTTCTACTAGAATATAATGCCGTTTCGAGAATGCATTCATCAAATTTGCCATTTTGAGCATATTCTTTTGTAGTCCCAGAATCACGCATTCTGCTCCTAATGAAAGCATACCTTGGGGTCGCTCATGAAGTAAATCCTTCCGGAAGGTTTCTCCTCGTGATGTTTGACTCGCACCGGAAACTCCACTCGATTGTCCTTGAAGGCCTGGGAAATTGCACATAATTGATTCATGAAGCCAAAGTATTTTTTTTTCAAATGGACAAGGGAATTCCAAACTATCGGCCTTATTTATAAAAAACAAGACTCCTCTAAAACACTCCTGAGAGGCAGTTCACTTAATCTGTGGTTACGTCTATTCCTTGTAGGAATCTATAATCCCTATAATCTCCACCACAGACTATTTTAATCTGCGTTTATCGGAAGTTTTAAGGAATCGTGTTTTTGAATTGAGAAACGAATGTTGGAAAGGATGAAGGAAGAAATATTGACGAAACAAATATATGGAGCTTATGTGGATGGAAGGGCCGGTAAGGGAAGTCCCAGTCGGACATACTTCGACCAAATAGGGGATGTACTAGCAAAGGGCAGGATAAAAAGTACCCGAAACCGGCGTGCGTGCATGCAACGACTAATGAATGTTGATGAAGCGAAAGTGTTCTGTCAGGATAGTGGCAAGTGGCTGTCCCTGGTCTCTGCCTACCCCTCTGGGATACAGGCGTGAGTTTATGTATGTATGTACCGTCAGTCTTTTCATACATAGACATCGTGTAAGTACAATCGTACAGTAAGAGTGGTCTCACCTCAAACTTGAACATGGGCTGGCTGCCGCACTTGGTGACCGGAAGCAGGTTCCCGCTAAACTCCAGGTACACATCCTTGCCGTCAGCCAGCCGCACCGCCGTCGAGTGGGCCACTTCCACGTAGTGCTCCTGTGGAGGACGGCGCATTTCGTCGATAAGCTAACCACATTCATTGATCAAGTCGACATTTTACGGTTTTGACATTCGAATGTAATGTAAATTACTAATTTGAAAAATAAACAACAAAAAAATGATAGCTAGCCTCCAAGCTCATAGGCTTAATGGCATATATTTTGCAAGACAAATTGGTTGTCGCGTCAGTCGTAACATCAGTTTTCTCGTGTTCGATTTGAATAGCAAATTTTTTTCTTAAAATTACAAGTCTTCGGGAAGTTGTCGAAAAACTTATGGAAATTCGCAAGCCGATGAGCCAGAGGTCTAGGGGAAAGGGCTCGGAAATGGTTGTTCAAAATTCAAAATGGCGTCGCCAATATGGCCGCCTAAAATTCGAGTTCCATAGAAAAAAGTCTTATGGGGATTTTGTTGACTCCGTATACTTATGTTATAAAACGTGGTTGGTTAAGAAATGTCAAAAAGTTCGAGTAATGTAACGATGATTGACACATCTTAGCATACCCCTGCCTCCTGAGCCTCCTAAGTCCTATACATAGAACATCACCTATAACTTTCTGAATTCACACCCAATGTTCTTAAAGTAGGAACTCCGGAAAACCTCCCATCTAATGTACTAAGTAACAAACTGTATTGACAGTTTGGTACTATTAAATAGTGAAAATTGTTTTATAAAGTGTGATATAAATTTTATAAAAAATAAATAATCTAAAAAAAAGCCCAACATGTTTTATAATAAATCAAAAATTCAAAAGAAAAGTTAAAAGGAGAATTTTACCCGGAAGTGTATCAGCAAGCAGAATTTTACCCGGAAGTGTATCGTAATAACAAATAATAGTAGTTTATGCAACTGTCATATTATAATGAAGGGTATTAAAACACGAGTGTGAGTTTATGAAACGAGCGCAGCGAGTTTCATAATAGTAACGAGTGTTTTAATACCCGTGTTATATGCAGTTGCATACACTACTTTATCTTCACTAATGCAATTAAAAATTAAATTCACGCGTACGTGTATAATCACAGTGATTTTGCCGCCATTAAAATTTAACCAATGAGAGCGCAGCTGCGCGCTTCAATAAAACGCGAACAACCTGATTGGCCCTGCAATCAAGTTGGTCGCGTTTTATTGATGTTATAATGAGATTTTACGATATCGATGTGAATATTATACCATCATGTGAAATTGCTTAAATTGAGTGTTTTGTTGTCTGCGCTATAACAGTAGTAATTATAAGTCAAGTATTGAAAACATAAGTAGAATGTTACAACATTAGTGTAGATAAAGTTATTTTACAATACAGGTTGGCAGACATTCTTATAAAAAATTTGTATCGTAATCTATTTTTTTTTTATTTTGACAGTCGTCTGTGAAATAATACTAAGCCTTGTATCAACTTTAAAGATCATAATTCGAATCTCACGACATGAGTGTAGATAAAGAATTTTCCAAATCAACCAACGTAACTGACCTGCTGCAGCAATGTCTCGTAAGCGTATCGGTCGGTGATGTAGAGGACGAGCAGCCGGCCCTCCAACGGGTCCAGCCGCTTGCCGAGCACCACGAGCCGAACTTCGAAGGGCACGAGCAGCATTTCGCGGTACAGCTCGGTGGCTTGCTTCGTGGCGTCGCTCACGTTCTGACAGTTCATTAGCCAGAATCTGTGGGAGCGAGACGTTACATTACATCAATGATCTACCTAATCGGCCCATAAACACTGCCCACTGTTGGGCATAGGCCTCTTCTCTCTCACGCGAACCCAGAGATTGACCGCCTTATGATAGAGCAAAGTAAACGGACGTGGCTCGAAGATCTCGCCATCCATTACGTATTTAACCACTACAGACTCGTACGTAGTGTCTCCCGCTTACCTAGCCGACACGGTGGTGATGAAGGACGCGCAATCTCCAGTCATCATCATCACCCATTTGAAGGCCACTGCAGGACCTAGGTATCCCTCATGGTTTTCTAAGCTTCCCGGTGTAGTGCCGCCCGCATCCAGCGACTCCCCGCCACCGTAACCAGGTCTTTAGACCATCTGGTGGGTCTGACGACCCGCCCACGCTGCGTCGTCCGGTCCGCGGTCACCAGGGCAGAACTTTTCCGTCCCAACGTCCATCAGTTCTCCGAGCTATATGCCCCGCCCACTGCCACTTCAACTGAGCAATTCATTGAGCTATCTTAGTAACTCGGTTTCTTCTGCGGATCTCTTCATTCCTGATTCGATCACGCAGTGAAATTCCAAACATAGCTCTCTCCATTGCTCGTTGGACGACCATGAGCCTTTTTATGAGGCCCATAGTCAGCGACCAGGTCTCACATCCAATCTCCAGCAATCTCCAGTGAGTGTGAGGAAGGTGAAACCAGTGACGTCTTCCCAGACGGCTGTTGTTTCTCGTCGTCCATGATCGATTTGACCATGTTTCCACAGATTACAGTACGGGGTATTAAGACTTACTTAGCCAACACAGTGGTGGTGAAGAACACGCAATCAGCAATCTCCAGTGGTTGTGATAAGGGCGAGCCAGTAACATCTTTGCAATGATAGTACACATACAAAAACCGCTTCTCAGACGGCTCGTCTGTGAAGACTCGGGTTTGACCAGCCTATGATAGACCAAGGTAGACAACGGTTGCTCGAACTGTTTCTTACCATCCGTAACTGATTTGACTGTTTCGTAGTGCTAGCGGTATCACGTCTGATTACCGTGCCGGAGGTCGTGGGTTCGATTCCCACTGGGAGCCGCCGCCGCCGCCTCGGTCTGGATGTATTTCCATGTTTGTGATGTCTTTATCTGGTTACCATAGACTATGCCCGTCCACATGTACTCGAGAGGACTTGCTGGAGGCCACAGACGATGGCGAGCGCGTGGCCGAGTTCTGGGCCAATAGAATCTAATTAGTTTTGTCACCGACACTATAAGAAGAAGACCTGCTTACTGTAGCACAGAGTATCCTAGTTTGGGACCGGACAAGGGATTATGTTGTGCGGAAGCTATTATTATTTCCACAGACTAAGGCACCTTACCTAGCCGAGACAGTGGTGGTGAATGACGCGCAATCCCCAGTGATAGTGAGTGGTGTGGAGCCGGTGACGTCTTCCCAGACGGCTCGCGCTTGGCCGCCCATGATGGAGCAAAGCAGGCGGAGGTTGCTTGAAGACTGCTTCTCGCCACTCTGCGGGTAAGGTTGGAATCGTTTTTGATGAAGCGTCAATTTCTACTATGACTGAATAGTCAGTTCACCAATAGCTATTTTATAAAGATGACGTTATCACAGCGGCCATCATGTTTTCTAGCTGTATATATTTACACACAATGCTTTAGTTCTAGTAATATTAAGGGCGCTTATACCCGGGCGGCACGTGGCGAACGACAGTGCCAACTGCAGCCGTCGACACTCGTCGACAAAAGGCCTCGACGCGGCATCGTCATCTTTAAAAAATAGCTAATTTCTCGACTTCCACCGAAGAAAAATCCGCAGCCATTTGGGTTGCGTTGTAAACGGCATCATGTTAGTGAGATACCAAAATTGGATATGTTGAAATTTCAGTATTTCGGCCGAGTTATTGACGATTGAAAATTAGAAACTGGTCATGGAAAACTCGTTTTTTGAACTCCACACAGCAACTGACGATTGAAGAAAACTAAACCTGTTATACGAAGTGCTAGGAGAAAAAATGGGAACTTCGCTACGAAACCTAACAATTACTACGGGGAGAGACTTGCGCAACATATTGTTCCTAAACTAAATAACACATTGCCTAAAGAACTTTTTTGTGAGAAAAATAGAATTATAAAAAAAAAAAATTAAGAGAAGGGCGGCGGGGCGGGGGTTTGGCTTGATCAGCTGTGATTACTTAACACGGCTAATCGAGCCAATCCTCCCCCTCCCCTCTTCTTTTTATATGCCTAGGTGCTTAAGGTATACTTAGGTACGTAATGTTGTTTTATATTGTATTTATGGCCTTTGTTGCCAACGTCCAATAGGAGACGGCACATAGGGAAGAGTGTTTGTAATATATAAAAGTTATTTAATTCGCCATCAACATGTTTCAGAGAAAAGATTGTTTACAACAATGCCACTTATACAAGTCAATAACTGCCGATAAACTGCTGCGCAGTTTGGCAAATCTGTCAACCTATTTGTTATTTTCTTCTTTAATAAAATCTTTAAATACAATACAATACAATTATTGCTATAATTTTTATCAATCAATAAGCCCGTACTGGTCCACTGGACATAGGCCTCCTCCAAGGCACGTCACTTCCTTCTGTCCCCAGCTATCTTTGTCCAGCCGCTGCCAGCAATCTGACTCAGATCGTCGGTCCAGCGAACTGAGGGGCGTTCTATGCTGCATTTGCGTATTTAATTAAAATTGTATAGTTTTTAATTTTTTTTCCTGTACTTGTAGTATAAGACGATATCACTCGCTAAATTTCATAGTTGTAGGTCAACGGAAAGTACCCTATGAATTTTGATTCCATTGAGTGTCTGTTGTGTATTTAGTTTTCTTTCTGTTGTTGTACATATTATGTTACTTATCTGCTTATTTTGTTTTTGTGATGTATCTTGTTGGTATAATAAATGTCTTTCTTCTTCTTCTTCAAATATATATTTTTTGCGGCATAAACGGCCGTATATTTTTTTCATGTTTTCACAGCTTCAAGGGATTGTAGACTCGAGTACATGGTTTTAACTTCAACTCGATACCTCCACGCGTTCCCGAGATAAAAGGTCTCCACAGACAGACGGGCGGACGGACGGACGGACAGACAGCAAAGTGATCCTATAAAGGCTCCGTTTTTACGATTCCGTACCCGAAGGGTAAGGGACCCTATCACTAAGACTCCGCTGTCTGTCCGTCCGTCCGTCGCCAGGCTGTATCTCATGAACCGTGGTGGTTAGACAGTTGAATTTTTTACAGATGATCTATTTCTGTTGCCGTTATAACAAAAAATACTAAAAACAGAATAAAATAAATACTCCCATACGACAAACGTGATTTTTTCTCGATATTAGTAACGGCAACAGGTAGACGATCGAAGTATTCAAATGTTGTATAGATGACGGTGCGCGAGTCCGACTCGCGCTCGGCCGGTCTTTTCCTTTCGAGGTAGGGAGCTCTAAGGACGCACCTGCGCGACGGGCAGCGGCGCCGTGAGCGTGATGGCGCGGTGGAACTTGCGGCGGCGCGGCTCGACGGTGAGCACGGGCGCCACGGCCACGCAGCGCGGCAAGCGCGCCGCCAGCGCCGCCGCCGCGCCGTGCGCCTGCAGCCCCACGCGGATGCGCTTCGTCAGCGCCGCCGGCGGGAACTGCGCTTGCACCTGCACGAATCACCAATCGACGCTGAGTCAGCTGCCTTCTGTGGCAACTTGGATACACCACCGGCTACATCTATAATCATCATCGTCATCAGCCGTTCGACGCCCACTGCCGGGCCTCCTTCGTGGTTTTGATAACCACGAGGGGTTTCGCCATAATCGCCGCGCTTGGCTGGCGGTTTGGCGATCGCAGTGTGCGGTTGGAATCTCAGGAAGACGCTGCTGCCCGTCTCCTGGTAATGTATTTCCTTAGTCGCCTTCTGCGACATCCACGGAAGGAAATGGAGTGACACTATTCTTAATCCGGCGCCGCTATTTCAAATTACTGGATATAGATTTTTAACCAAATGTACTGTACTGAGGTAAAACAGCAGGCGTCAGTTACAATTGGTTCGATCGTGAGTCCTAAAGATCACATCACAATTTTCACGATATTTCTATCTCTATCTCTCTCTCTCTCTCTCACACACACACACAAATCTTCCCTCCTCTTCATACCCGCCTTCTTTACCTCACCTGCGGTATAGCGGCGCTGGAGACGGTGCCCCCCTCAGGCCCGATGATGTGGACCTCCTGCCGGACCCTGGACACCACAGCCAGGTAGTGCGGGAAGTCGCACGTGACGATGCGAGTCACCCGCTCGCCGTTCTCTCCGAGAGTCTCGCCCGTGTTGCCGTGCTCCAGACGCTCTTTAGCTAGCGCCTCCTGGAAGATGGAAGACCAGTTCTAGTTTTAGTTCAGAGCAGTGTTAATTTTAGGATGAAAGTGCTAAGTGTGGGTGCTCTGCTGTGGCCTGGTGGTTCTGACCTGACCTGACCTGTAGAAATTAGTCTTGAACTTCCATTTCTTCGTGTCTTCATCAGATCCTGGGTTAATTTGTAACTACATCCTGTAATGTGTTAATTTTTTTATCAACTATTTTATGTACACAATGGTTTTAAACTAGTATTTTTCACTTTACTGCGCCTTTACTTACACTTTTAAGACCGTATTTTTTTAATATGTGTGTTGTGGAAATTGGTTTTTCTATTTTAATGGGGCGTTGCTTTGGTGCGTGGAAAGAGACCTGCGTGAGCTCCAGGTGGATGATTGGAGGGAGGCAGCGCAGGAGAGGGGAAGATGGCGTCTTTTGGTTGCGGAGGTCAAGATTCATTTTGGGTCCCTGAGCCAGAATGAATTAATGAACGAATGTTGCTTTGGTGTGTGTTGGTTCAGAAACTTAACGTAACGTGTGATAATTAAATTGAATCAATCTAACAAATAAACTCATGGTGCACTTAACATTCCATTCCTGGTGTCATTCAAATTCAACGGCAAATAATCACAAATCTAGTAATCGTTTCTCGGCCCCCACGATACAGGCTCGGCCTAGTGTGGGGACCACAGTTACTTCAAAATTGTTAACAGCCAATCATGTAAGTTCCTCTTTTGTTATGTAAACAGTATTTTTGTAAACTTTGTTTTGTGCAACTTGATTTTAATAAACTATTCTATTCTATTCACTGAAAAAAACATGTAGAAAAACATATTAGCAAAATCTACTCTATTTTATCGATGCTGAAGGAACGATGTTCAGGTTTTGCTTTTTTTTCAATAACAAGTGGTATATGGACAGTGGGCTCACCTGTATCATAGGGTTGTCGTTGTGATGAAGATAGTGATCTTGCCAGGTCTCGCCGGTGTCGGACCGGAGGATCACGATCTCACGCTCGCGGCAAGAGGCCGTGAAGATCGGCACCTCAATTATCACCGGTCTGTGGAGGACACAAAGGTTATATTGGCATGGCACATGGTTTGTAACCGATCTGAGGTAGGACAGAAAGGTTATATTGGCATTAGCTGCATTTTTTACGCAGCTTGTTGCAGAAAAGTCCAGTGAAACTTAAGCGGATTATTCTGCAACTTTTATTATGAAACCAGCGCCGGTAAAATCGACACAAAAAAAACTGGTGGGGCTGTGTCGGGCCACACGGCCGTTGGGTTAATGTAAAGTAAGCGTTAATTTGTAGCTCAAACTGCGCAATGTGTTACGCGGCAGTGGCGCCATCCAGCGGCACGAGTCATGAGGATCTGAGTAATGGCTACTTTGCTTCACTCAACGATATGTAAGTAAATTGCACACGACACGTAGTCCGTAGAGCCCTCGAAAAGGGGATATGTTTTCGTTGCATGCAGTTTTAGCAAGTGAGCTTGTTAGTAGGGGGCTACTACTGAACTAAAAGACATTTTACGTCAGTAGTATCTGTTCCACACAAAATATTGATACCTGCTCTAGCGAATGCATTTTACATACATTCAGTATTGATATTTTTTTCTTGATTTCAGAGTTGGTATCATAATAAAATTTGTGTGTTAATAAGTAGAACTTGAAAGGGTTGCACATAAGCTCTACCGGACCTTTCTAAAACACCTCATATATAACTACCAGCCTAAAGAGTCTATTTAATGCAAAAGGGCATGAAACCATTTTCATTTTAGGCAATGTTGAAGCGGTTTACTCTACAAGTTTACTCGCACAAACAATTGACACGTCATGGAGGCGATAATGTATTTAAAAGGAATATGGAAAAGCGCAATTTTTCTATAACCTATAATCCTATCTATGTTGATATCTTTGTTGACTCCATGTAACTATAATTTTGTTGCACATTAAAGATTCATCATCATCATCAACCCATTATGTCCCCACCGAGGGGCACGGGTCTCTTCCCTGAGGAAGGTATAGGCCATACTCCAACACGGGGGCCAAGTCCGGATTGGTGGAGGCTTGTAGACTAGTGGCTCGTCTACTGTCAGAAGTTGTCAAGCCGCCCTAAGGCCTCTGACTTAGCTTAACGACTGCCATCTATCGACGGCAGCCGGCACCAACAGCTTAACGTGCCTTGCGAAGCACGGAACCGCTCGGAGAAATGCCACTAGCGTTAGGCATAGACGGCGACCCATCCATGCACTGAACGCGCCCTGTGTTGCTTAACCTTCGTGATCGTTTAAGATCACTCAGGCAGCCGGGGCTACGAGCGATTCATTAAAGATTACACTTATGTAATTAGTATATAGTACCTACAAAAGTTATAATACCAGTAGGAGCGTTTTGGGCAACTGTAAGTTCTTACGGTATAATATATGAATAAATCAAATCAAACAAATCAACGCAATCAGTGGTTATACAGATACCTGGATGTTGTATACTTACGCCAAGAACTTGGCTCCCTGAGGCTGCAGCTCCAGCAACCGGGACGCCAGGGCTTCGCCCTCCATCAGAGGAGGGGGCGCCGCCACCGGCGCGCGCCTTGACGCCGCTCTGGAATGGAAAGCGACTCTTAACTCTTGGGCATATGGTGGAAATTGTAAGAGTCAAGAAAAAACCGGAGAAGCCAGGGTGCAAAATTAACTTTGCTGCTGAAAAGAATGTCCTTCCATACAACCCACCTGCAAATTAAGTTTGTAATTAGAGTAATATTTTTTTTAAAAAGGATTTCTTTTGGTAGATGTACCACAGGAAGCAAATTTCAAATTTATTGGTCAAAGGAACTACCCTGAATGCTTTTGTGAGTGACCAGTGATCACTCATTTCTAAAGCATCGAACTAACCTTAAAGAAAAAAAACTGTTTAATTCTGTGTGCATTCTTTTAAACTTTGGGACGTAACGCGGTGAGCAATGAATCCATGACATAGATCAGTCCTTTAACCACTCGTCTGCCGCGACACAGATCTGTGTCCAACTTAGTATGGGCCACCTATACGTTGCGTTCCGCGAGGGCAGTTCAGGAGTTAATATCTTTAAAGATGATTACTGCTTTAGCTTTTGAGCTAAGCACACAGGACTATATTTGAACCTAATCCATTTACAAGTATGTGCCAGGAACTACATCGCTTGAGTGGTTACTTCACCTATTTAATATAATTAGGAGTTGTCACTAAACGGTATATAAATTTATCTAACGTGTACAACCTACAAAATCATCTACATACGGACACTTAACGACTTTCATGTCGAACGATTAAAATTTTTAATCCCTATTGGCAATAACAAGTGAACTAGAGCCGCCAATCGCTTTCTACATCTCACGCGCTATGCTCTCGAAATCTCCAACAATAGTCATTTGCGTGCGCGCAAGCGAATGCCGCTTGGAAACGCACAGAAGTTACGCTTTGAGTACCATTTCATAAAATTACAATTCACGGTTTACTATGACAATTCTATGTACATGTACATTCCATAGATTAACAAGTAGAAACGCAATGTGCATCGATGTGTCATGAAATGTTTTATGAAACGTGGCCTTGTTCGTCTTCGAAACTATGTTATGATTTTTGTTGTGGTTTTATGGAGACCATTTACGTGACTTGGTGCTTCTGCCTACCGTTTAAATGTGACTTCAGTAGTAATTAACTATAAGTCTTCGTAGAAAATACAATAGAAATGGCGACCGGCGTTCTACCGAAGCTCTACCGCCGCTCTTATGGAATTTACTCCCCCTTTCGATATTTGAAGTGTTTTTTTTTTCTTTTTAATATATTGACTTACGTTGGTATCGCAGAGTTTTAAATTTTATAAAATATTCGCCAAACTGCGTGGCAGTTTGTTGGCGAATTAATCGCACTCTTTTAACATTTTTTAAAAATAGTATTAGGTAACAGTAAACTAAATTTTAAAGTTTTAAAGTACAGCCGACAGCAGATCCCCTCCAAATCGGTTCTTCTGCTATTTTCTTTCTATACGTTGGGAAAGTATAGTAATTGTACTATGTATGATCAAAATATCAGTTGTGCTGTATGGATTTATCTGAATCATTTTGAGTAAAGCTTCTACGAAATCTGCTTAGTCTATGTGCTGCGAGCATTGTAGTTTCCAACTTGTGTTTGCAAGCCGGTATATTTGTACTGTAAACACGCCATTTATTACTCATGCTATGCGTGTACTCAGTTGTTTTGGGCGCTCGCCACGATTTTTGCCTGTGTTGTTAGCGAAGCTCGACTAATGGTTTTGGATTAACGCGGTCACTCTGTAAAAATATACGATCCAGGATTACTTTTCAAGGATGCACTGCACATCATAGCTCACCCAATATCTCTACGAAACAGGTGCAGCTGGAAGGTTTCTCACCGTTACAAGCTCAACGTGTACAAATTTTATTTTGTAAATTTTGTGGCTTATGTATGTCTTTATGTGTGCAATAAAGTATAATATCACTGTCCATGTAAAAATCGTTGATCTAAGACGATTTTTACCTCAGTCTTGAAGCGCAAGTGAAAGCATAGAGAAGTTAAGTACTTCATATTGAGGTCCATAATGGTTTGGTTTGGTATATTATAAGCCAATGAAGCAAAAAATGTAGGTATTTAAGGTAATTACCTGAAAAGCGATCGCCAAACACAGTAAATCTCAATGCGTGTATCCAGCACATCCTAGGTTTTGCTTCCCCTAATCTTTTCTACGCCAATGGAGCAAGTAGCGATAGTAAAATATTCCTCATACCACAGGATGTCTGAGGATTTCCAAACGCTACGCACCTGCATGTGACCCTGGTGGGAGCTGCGCATGCGGCGGGCGGCACCACGATCCTGACCCCGCCGCGTCGTTTCGCCTTCATGGCGCCGCCACGCGCGTCCACCACGAAAGACACCAGGAATCTGCAATAATTATGAGGTGATGATTATTATTTTCATTTTGTGACTTACGACGAATAAATTAAGTAAAGTCAAGTCAAAATTGCGCAGAAGCTGCGACTTACAATAAAATAAAATAGAAAAAGTTTTATTCACAAATTAATGAACGTTACAAGTCAAACATAATATAAACGTTACTAACACATTTATGGATACTGATAAATAAGTCATTCAATTATTATCATTACTTTTTATTTTAGCAAGTTTAACTCACCACTGGTCAAGAAAAACATCGTAGGAAAACCTGAATCCCTATACTTTCTCTCTGAGAGAAAGGCCTGCGCCCTGTAGTGGGACGTAAAACAAACATAAACATAAACATTTGCATACAGGCACATACATTGCTTCTGGCCCCACACTAAGATACTCTGTGTCGTGGGAACCAGAAAAAACGACATCACAAACATGTAATATCGTAATCAATGGAGGCCTATGTCCTGCAGTGGGCGTCAAATGGCTGATGATGATGATTAGTTTCTGAGCCAATGTATTGGTCCCATACTATGATGAAAAAATCGACCATTTTGTAAGAGATATACTTAAACTCGTAAAAGTAAATAGTAGATAATCGGTAGGTATATCATAGTGCTCAGATAAATGACACTACATCAATGGTTATTTATCATAGATCAGCCCCTGTATTACGCGCACCAAATCCTGAACGATTCCAATAGTCTAAATGTCAAATTCCATACAAAATGCTATCGCAAACGTCAGGATTCCGACAGGATTTAGTGCACACAAAATCCTGTCGGAATCCTGACGTTTGCAATAGCATTTTGTATGGAATTAGAATACCATTTCACAGTTTTTAGCATTTAACGTGCGTAATATAGGCGCCGCACTATAATAAATGAACCTTCGTTATAGTGGTAATATCTTTCACCTGGTTGTGCAATAAAGTGTTCTCTATCTATCTATCTATCTAAAGTCAACTCATGACGCAAAATGTCGTCATTACGATATTAACTCTTTGCAAAATGTACCGAAAACAAAACATGTTTTTAGCGTCAAAGGGGTAATTAAGCAAAAGCCAAGCAATCATTACCCGATGTCAAGCGGCTGGCGGTCGATGGTGGCCACCTTCTTGTCATTGTTGGACGGCCAAAGGTGGCCGTCGGTGACCGAGTCCTCGAGCGGGCGCGCGCGGTGCAGCGTGCCCGCCTCGCTGTTCATGTAGCGGTATTGCTGCTGCTGCTGGATGGGACACTCCACCTCGCCTGGAGGAAGAGACGAAGAAACAGTCAGATGTATCGAAATTGGAAAAAGTCTTAGTACTTACATACTTCCTAGTCTGATTTTCAGGATTTTGTATTGCGAAGGAATAAATAAATGAGTGAGTGAGTCCGCGAATGGATGAATGAGTGAGTGATTTAGTGAATGAGTCAGTAAGTGTGTGAATTTATGAGAGTGAGTCAGAATGTGAGTGAGGGAATGTGTGATCATTCATTCACTTACTCGGAGTTAGCGAGTGAGTGAATGAATGTACGAATAAAGGAAGTGTGTAGTGTAGTGAAATGCACTGAATCTTTAACCTTAGACAGAACGAGATGGCGCGAAGCGAGATATTGTGGACGCCCTCTGCCCCACTCAGGGGACATTAGCCTCAGTTTCTGAAAGAGTGTTCAAATGTAACAAGAGATTAATCTAAGATTAATTCAAACTACCGGCACGTGATTGGCTGAAATTAGCTTGACGTGAGATTAACATGAGATTAACATTTGATCACTCTTTTAGAAACCGAGCGGTCAAGTACAGTTAACCTTTTAATAGCAATTAAGCCTAAGTTTCGTGTGGCGCCGGATTAAGAATAGCGTCACTCCATTTGATGATGATGATGATGATGATTTCCTTCCGTGGATGTAGTAGAAGGCGACTAAGGAGAAACATTACCAGGAGACGGGCAGCAGCGTCTTCCTGAGATTGCAACCGCATACTGCGATCGCCAACCCGCCTGCCAAGCGTGGCGATTATGGCAAAACCCTTCATGGTTAGAAAAACCATGAGGGAGGCCTATGCCCAGCAGTGGGCGTCAAATGGCTGATGATAATGATGAAGCCTAAGTTGAGAGGAGTTGAGGTTCAGAATAAAGTTTTACCACAGTATCGCAATTTCCCTATCATCTCCTTACCTCCTTCGTCCTCGGAGTCGCTCATGAATGTGTCCTGCATGAGTTCAGGCGCCGCCACGCGGTATTTTCCTTCCAGACCACCTGTGGACAAATAGAAGACTCTTTTAGTAAAGATTACTACAACAAGCCTCACGCAATCTTAAACTAGGCTAACTTTATATTTAACTCATATATGTCGTATGGTTATAATCAAATTAAAGGATTATTTTATGGGCCTAGTTACCTGAAATAAATGGTCCATTTGTCATTGTGAACTAGTTAGTGAGGGAAGATGGAACAAAAATTTCTGTATTTACACATCTACGAACTATTCCTATACAGATACACAAACATGCATGAACAACCCGTATCCCGGAAGGGTAGGCAGAGAACAGGGTTTGCCACTTGCCACCCTGACAAACCTCTTTCGCATCGTCACCATTCATTAGTCGCCTACCATCACGAGTCATTATTACCAAAGCAAGTCTATTTTATCATATATTTTTTTCTTTAGTTCTTACCATGTTTATTGAACCTAACACGGGCATGATGCTTTAAATCTGAAAAGGATCGCGATGTTAAGAAACTCGGAATAAAGATGGAAACATCGAAACAGGTGAATAGTTCCGTATTTATTAATTAATTAGCGCCAATACGACAAACTGGAGGTCACAGGTTCAAGTACAAATATTTCTTTTTTGTTTTTAAATTACATTATATATACCTACTCGTACTACGAAATATAAAGGTAGGTATGTATAACAAATCTCATTACACATAATTTTACTTTCTCGGTAAAGGTAAAATATGCTTACTGCAATACATTGGCGTGATAAATTTGAAATACTTAAGCCTCCATGCGACATCGCCAGTATATCTCGATCCTCTAAAATAATGTTCTATTTTACCCCGTTACTACTTATGGCAGTAAAGTACATAGTTACTGGAAACAACTTTGTAAAGTTATTGTAAGATGCTTAATATTTATAACCTGTCAACTGACTCTTAGTTAACTGTCCCATTAAAAAACTGTCACCATAATATGCCTGCACAATGCACTTCTTGCACACATTGCCTAGGGCAGCGGTTCTTAAACACTAACAAATCGTTTTTACTTTACGGAGCCCTATATCATAATGACAATTGCAACATTTCACTTCACTTCAACATTCAATCTTTTGGAGGTACCGCCACTGTCTTATTACACTAATTCGAATTAATATTTGCAGCCGAGGAATGAGCCGTTTTCAGTACAAATTCACGAAGCAATTCATAGATGGCGCTTACAGGCGTGGCCATAGAAGAACCGGAATACGTCTGTCAAATTTTGCTTAGCGCAGATTAATTTTGACAGCCGTATTCCGGTTCTCCGCGTCCACAACCCGCACGTGAGACAAGCGATCTCCCGACCGCGCTACCAGCACTTACCGTAATAATAAGCAGAAAACCTCCTTTCGGCAAAATCAAATCAGTCATACTTTCTTCGAAAAATCTCGTAAGATGATACCGAGGATGTTTTAAAAATACAAGTATAAAGTTATAATTATTTTCTGGAATTAAGCCTTCTTTACACTTACACAAACACACTCACCCTCCTACACTCATGCATACACATACACACTCCATACACCGAGAAGACACACTACATTCACTCTTTATTTCATTTACACTTTTTGTCTTTAACTAAGATAGAATTCAAAGTTATTTATTGCTGCATTTTTCTATTATAATTGTTTTCTGTGGGGAAGGCGCTGCTTGCTGAAATACAGGTTCTTACCTAGTTCGGCAACGGAGGTCAACTTGTTATTATTGTAATCTAACCCCCGGTTTCTCGTATACTAACAAGCTGTTAATCTACTGTTAACAGCTGTCAGTTGTTTTTTTTTTTTGTATGCACTTTGGTCAATTGACAGCTGTTAACAGTAGATTAACAGCGTGTTAGTGTACGAGAAACTGGGGGTTAGTCTAGCGTAACTGTATTTGTGCTGGTGTGTAACTACTTTGAAATAAATAAATTTATTATTATTATTATTTATTAGACACTCGATGGTTATGAAAACCATAAGGGAGGCCTATGTCCTGCAGTGGGCGTCAAAGGGCTGATGATGATGATTATACACTATTTCTAACGCTACTTGCAGGTACTAAATCGGAGCCCCACAAGGCAATGTAGCGACACTGAAGGTAAGCGAACTTTCGTTTGAAAGTACCCACCAATTCCATCCAGGAAGGAAGCGATTAGCATCGCGATTTGGTCATCGACACATCAATGATGAGTGTATCGTGCATAACAAATGATTGATGCGGTGACATTGTGGCCTAACGACAGGTGAAACTGTTAATACATTTTCCTTCCAAAAAGAAGAAGAAGAAATACATTTATGTATCGCCACATAGATATTATACAAGACATAGGAAACATGGCAAAACATCAGAAAGAGAAAAACGGTAAGAAAGGGACACGAGCTACATCCATGCGGCGCTAACGCGGCCTCAGGCTCAGTGTAATTATTGGACACATCACTGATTTTCGGCAGGGGCCTGGTCTAGTGACCGACGGACCATCCCATCGAGACGGACAAAATATGTATTAACAGTTATAACAATAGTATTTTCTGAGGTTAACACGAGCACTAGACATAATAAAACTGAACTTGCACGGATATTTACTCGTTTACTTTTCTATTTTACAATTTTCCGACGTTTCGGTACTTTTGCAAGTGCCGTGGTCTCGGTAGACTGAGGTGACAGGCGCCTTTTTGAAAGCAACTGTTAGTTTACTACCCTCGGCAAAAATTATTAAGTTACGTTCCAAAAATATAACTTTACTTTTTTTATGACATCAGATGTACTTGTGACTCACAGTTCAATAAATGAATAAGAATAACTTCTAGAGTGAACAAGCACGCAAAGTTTCAAAGTCATAAGTTTACAGAAAGTGGTTCTAATGTCGCTTGAAAGATTGTCTAACTAAACATAATACATGTCATAACATAGACTGCCTCGTTGGTCTAGTCGTGAAGTCGCTTAGCTACCAAAGCAGAGGTCGTGGATTCGACTCCCACTGGGGCCGCCGTACATTTGTACAAAGGGCCTCAGTCTGGGTGTATTTTCATGTTTGTGACGTCCTTGTCTGGTTACCGTAGCACAGGGTCTCCTAGTTTGGGACCAGGTCTGGTGTTTGTATTGTGTGGAAGTGGATGTTATTATATTATGTGAAATTAAGTAAAAACGTATAAAAAATGTGTTTCAAGAATGTAAAACGCTTAAACACCAAAGCTTATTGGCCAGCGCAGTATTTTATAATACAATATCATGGTATATTTATCAGTGCTGTGTACAAGGATAGGCTGATTTGATGATACTGCTAAAAGCCTACTCTATTTAATTGAGTAGTTATCGTATTTTTTATGATTGCTAGAGTGATTTTAATTAATCTATTGTGGAAATGGATCTCGCCATATTATTACTAACTATATTTATACACTGATCTATACTCAACTATCAACTATAGAAGTCAAACGCAAAATAATTTAAATATTAGCGTCTCTGCCCACCAAATTAGGGATTAAGGACTTGACGGTTTATAATCATTAGCTCTGAGACTGACACTATAATGTCGGAAGCGTGTTCCAAATTGGATCACGCAATATCTGAATTTAGGTCCGTTTGTTTACAAACACAGGAATTTTATAGCACAGGAGTGAGCAGGATGCTAATACTCAGTAGCCCTTTCTCTTTCGGTAGCCTACGAATAGCCGGCATGGAGCTGTTTTATAATCATTCTAGACAGTTAGAGGTAAAATAAACTCATATGGTGGTGACTATATTTTATGTCGTTAAAGATTTGCATCAAGTACACTTTAAGGACAGCTTGGCAAAATAAGTAGAAATCGAAAATAAACCCTTGCTAATAAATACTTTTGCTTCATTAATTCAGTAATGATATTGATACTATTTGATACATTCGTATTTTTTTAATTAAAGTAAAAAACATTTATATCCAAATAAAATGGCTCTACATTTTACGTTAGAACTCGTCTTATAAAACAAAAATGTAGAGTAAAAATTATTACAATACGTGGAGTTTTTAAGTTCATTTTTTCTTCAAAACCTATAACGATACCTAGTTTTGTTTGTAACGTTTATTAAGTCATTATCTCTATATTATTTTGAAACACTCAAAATTGATTTAATTTGTGATTTGTAAAAATACCAGACAAAAAGTCTTAGAAAAATTTTACTCTCTCATTTATAGTCTTTTTTACTCAGCATTCTTGTTCGATTGTAGCAAAATATTCATAAGATCCGTTGTAATTCAATAAGTACAAAGTATGAAGATTTGAAAGGTTAGTGTAAATGCAAGAGTAGTTAAAGCAACCTTAGTATGGTATACCTTCACCTTTTTGTAAAGGCTTCTAATAGCTAATCTAAGGACAGTTCCGTATATTGTATAGAAAACAATGTCCCATCCGGGGTACAGTTAAGTTCATTCACAGTATGGAAGCGCTGTCTCTGTCATGAATATTTATCAGGTATAGTTTTTATGCAGAATATTGTAGGATAGATTACTACGGCATTGTAAAGGTTGTTATGAACATTAGAACCACTGGCCGTGTGGAATCACCGATGTGTCGATGAACGAAGGCCTTTGTTCCTCGCAAATCCTCATAATTACCCTTGGAATTACAAAGAATTTACATGATTACTTCTTCTGTAAGACCTAAGAGTTTAGCTAAGTACATTGTGTACTTGTGTAAGGACCATCTTTTTTACATACAGGGCAGTCAATAGTCTGAAACTCGCTCTACAATATAATCTGTGCTATAACCACAATACAAATAACTTTGTAATGGAACCAACCCTGAAATTGTAGAAATAAGTAAGCGTCCCATACTAGATTTCAATACGTAGGTAGGTTCATCACGATACCGCCACGATTAAAGCCTTATGTATTGATAAACCAACCCCTTGTTGGTCGGAACCTTATCAGAACGTAACCTATTAATCAACCTAGCAGTTTACCAAGCTATCATAACACAAGCAATTAATAATTTATCAACGAACAAACCCCGTCAGAGTTTCAATCGCAGCCACGCAAAAAATGTACAAACAAAACGTAATATATGTAAAACCAAATTTGCTCCGTCCACCTACATTACGCAATCATTTAACAAAGGTCAGGCCGAAGTCAGCGGTGTGGGCGTATAAAGTGAGCTATACTAGAATGTATACTCCAGAAGCTTCTATAGCGGGACACATAAGTGTCAGTATCCAACGAAAAGGAACATGCGCTATGAGATAGTACATACGCCTGGTAATTGGGAACCACCTGACTACTTGACTCCTACAATATAGAACTATGTTGGAAGAATTGGTGGCATACGCCTTAGTACCGCCATTGTACAGCAAAGTACTGACGCAGAAGTCACCAGAATGACGCAGAACGACAGATTCCTTAGACAATTTGGTAGAGCGTGACAAGAAGTTTGGTGAACTTTAATAGAGCTGTATTAGTATGGAAATATAGATCACACAGAACGAAGAAAGATTTATGAATGGTGTTGCGATTCGGCAGACTTTCATAAGATCTAACAATGGCATCTTGATTGGGTCGAAGGTGATGTCAGTTAGGCCGATAAAAATCTGTGTCACATTTCATGTGTTCCTGGCACAGTGGCAGCTGCTGAATCACTAGCAGAAATGCAATTAGGCACTTCCTTATAAAATAATAGTCACAGAAAACATCCTTGAGAGCCCAATTGTTTTAAGTCTACTAAGGCGTGTTTTATTACCACAATACAGTCTAACACCTCTGGGCAAATAGCTTGTTGATCCCAAATAAAGGTTTGCTGTTGCTATCACACAACGGTGATGTCATACATGTTTTGCCTTTTGTTGACCTGTTTTGTGGACAGTTATAGAAGTGACCAAATGTGACCTTAATATCACGGTTGCATCCGATAAGTTGCATAAAAATACAGAATTCCCAGATAGGGCTACGAAAGTGACTCAACATACATGTTGAGATTAGACACAATAACAGATTCTAGTCTTACGGAATTCTTGCAATTTAGATGTTTTGTACCCAATTTAGAAGTTTTCGATGTGCTTTCAATGGGGATTTCGTTTTTTACGGTATTATTACAGTATTATTATGGAAGTAGTTGTCACAGGACCCATAGCCCCTTAATATCAAGGTCGATTTCCGTTATTGTACAAAAAATATCGAAACAAAAGCCGACAAATAAGGAATTAAAAAATCATCTTATTTTTATCATCTGCGCAGGAAAACATTGTGTCTAAGCCACAGTGTTGAAATCGCCAATCCATACTGTGCACGCGTTAAGCCCGTACCGTCTCTCTCTGTGAGACGGCCTGTGCCCTGCAGCGGGAAGTTTATAAGTGGATATGCATGTTTAGGAATTATTTTTTGTCACTTTCACTCAATGTTGACTATTGAGTAGCTCAGAGAGTAATTTGGCGGACTACGCTTTAATAATATTATGCTAAAAGTAGACCAGCGTTTTTAGTACAACATTCAGTGTTATCCCGACTGCAGCCAAGTCGAAAAGGGGGTAATGTTACAGCCCACTTATTTGATAAAACATGATCCTAACTAAGAAATGTGTAGGTGGATGGGTGGGTACGAATACACAAGTGATATTATAGTTCTGTTTCAAAGATTTTTACAGCCTTTGTTTAGCATATTCATGCAGACTATACAGACCCACTGCAGGGCGCAGGCCTTCTCTTGCAGAGAGAATATGAGATTATTATACCACGGATGCGTTGGTAGCCTAGTAGGTAGAACATCGGACTCGGAAGCGAGAGACCCAGGTTCGATCCCAAGTGCGGGCATGTACCTATGACTTGGTTTTCTAAGTTATGTACATTGTGAAGTTATAGTAGCAATACCACACGCTGACGGTGAAGGAAAACATCGTGAGGAAACCTGAGTGTCTGAGCTATTCACATACCTCAGCGCTTGAAATCGCCAATCCGCGGTGGGCACGCGTGGTGATTAAGCCCATACTCTCTCCTTGAGGGAAGGCCTGTGCCCTACAGTGGGACGCATATAGGCTGATTATTATACCACGTATCGCTCGTAGCCCCGGCTGCCTGAGTGATCTTAAACGATCACGAAGGTTAAGCAACACTGGGCGCGTTCAGTGCATGGATGGGTCGCCGTCTATGCCTAACGCTAGTGGCATTTTTCCGAGCGGTTCCGTGCTTCGCAAGGCACGTTAAGCTGTTGGTGCCGGCTGCCGTCGATAGATGGCAGTCGTTAAGCCAAGTCAGAGGCCTTAGGGCGGCTTGACAACTTCTGACAGTAGACGAGCCACTAGTCTACAAGCCTCCACCAATCCGGACTTGGCCCCCGTGGTGGAGTATGGCCTATACCTTCCTCAGGGAAGAGACCCGTGCCCCTCGGTGGGGACATAATGGGTTGATGATGATGATGATGATTATACCACGGATACGCGATTTCAAGGCCTAGGATCTGAAAACACCTCCGTCACTCAGGTTCCCTCACGATGTTTTCCTTTCCATTGTAAAGAGACATAACTGCGAGAGGTATTGGTACTATATATTAAAAAAATATCGAAAACAAGGTCATCGGGACAAGCCGGGATTCGAACCCAGATGAATAGCGCTATTGATCAATACAGGGTGTAATGAAATTCCCACAATGAGGGGGGTTATTTAGTATGAACGGCTTTTTCTAAGGAGAAACTTCGAAATCGTGAATGAATATTATATATCAGCCGTTCCATATATTTTAATGGCGCAGGTGGGCGAATCTACCCGAATTGTCGCCAATTCATCATTTTTCTCAACAAGCTCTCACAGGGCCTATGTCCTGCAGTGGGCGTCAAATGGCTGATGATGATGATGAATATAGAAAAAAAAACATTTTTTAACACCTGTTGATTGTGACGGTACATTGTGACAATTACAAGGATAATGACGGCGACAATTTCGAGTAGATTCTTACACGGGGTAGAACGGATGCTTTACCAACCTAAGAATACGTCTCTACCTATTGGAGTTTATTCAATCAGAGCACGCTTACAGAAATGTGCAGGTGACATCACGACTAATACTAAAAGGTCGCGCTGTGCATGTGTTTGCAAAGATAACGCCTGTTTTCCTTCGCTTGCATTTTAATTGCCATTAGGGTTGGCATTTGGGTTACCAGAAATTTTAAATAATTGAAAATTATTATAAGCGGACAAAAAAAAGACGGTACAGGGCAAAGTGTTGGTAATTTGAGATGGTACTGGAATACGTTTTTAAATCCATTGACTCATCAGCTTAGAAAAGAGTAAGCGGATTTTCACAATTTCCCAAAATGGAAATCGATTTAGAGATAAGTGATGTTACCTATGTGATTTTACTTTTTATTTATTTTATTTATTACGAAAACCTACCAGTGCAACAAATTTACATTAGTAATTAAACTGAACGCTTAAATAACGAATTATGGGTTTCCACTAATTAGTTTTTAAATCAAGAGAGCAGACGTTTAGTAAATACAATCGCAAAAATAGACAATACAAGATATCTAGCATGAGAAATCCAAAATGCCCTTTGGGCATTATTTGTGCAAGTTCTCCATTGCACAGCGCAAGAGCTGCAGTAACACCTTATAAAGATGTTTCATGTTTTTAAAACAGATTTGAAATCTAGTTAAGAATGGTTTGAAACAAACCTAGACAGGCATGGAACTCGAAATGTCAAGACTCTTTGCTGCATCTGATGACCCTAATTTGTCAATTAAGGTTGCTTTCTGCGTTAGGGTTTTATAAATTAATATTCTACGCTTTGTTACGTTAATTAAAGTTTATTTGGGTTAGGAAATATTAATTAATATGGTTACATCCGTAACAAATATTGTGTTCAGATGCTTATCTTATCATGTTGAGTTTAATTTTTGGTCTTTTTTATAATCATGAGTTCAATAATCAATTTCGTATCAACGGGCTAACAGAAATTTTATACAAATTCTGTTCTGAGCAAAAATATGGTCAGTAGCATCATTGCCAAACATTGGCAGCGCCTTAATCTGATAATTATTTAATTTCTATTCATGCTGTAGATAATGACTATAATTATGTAAATCGTATTCATGTCCCCTATACCAATGTTATTATGCCAAGCAGTAAATTAATTTAAAACGCAGATTAAACGACAAAATACAAGTTTACTTTTCCTATAGACTTTAGTACACGTCAGACGATCAGCACATGTAACGCTGTGTATGCGCATCCCATTGTCAACAAACAACAAGCATCGTGATCACTGGACCACAAACTTGTAAAAAAACAGATGTTCTTAATTCAGACAACCTTGATTTAATAATATGTAGATAAGTTACAATCAGCTTTGACCTAGGTTGAGTTGAAGAACTCGGGAGATATTAATTATTTACTAATATATTTATTTTACAATAAATCCACATACGTATTAGGAATCGAAAGATTTACAGTCGGTCCAACCGTTTATTTAACTTTTGACAGCTCGATTCAGTGACGTTCTATGAAGTTACCGGTTCGATTGTTTATGATAATAAATTTTAATTATGCTGATAGTTTTAATCGATTGATTGCATTGATATCTTATTTTGATATTTATTATAGTTTGTCTGTCTGAGCGTGATAAAATAAAAAACTACTGAACGGGTTTTCATATTTAAAACACTGGACATTTTACAAGAAAAAGACATAACCACAGATTAAATAAACTGCCATAAATTTTTTATACAAATTGTACTTGAATAATATTCGCTACGATCTACTCGTTATAATATTGGCAGAATATGTCGCATCACTATTGTGAAAGAAAAAGGGGTCCATGAAGGGTTGCATTTTTATTCGCCTTTGATTTCCTGTCAAATAAATAAGAAACTTCATGGGTGTTAAACAAGTTAAACAAACGGTTGGACCGATTATAACCTATATTAGTTACTAGACCCAAGCCGCCGTATGTACTCTTAGGTTAAGAAATATCTGTGCAATTGATTTTATTTGTAGGTTTTGGTTTTGAATTTATTTGTGTTCCAAGGTTTTGATTTTATTTGTATAAGCTGATATTTTTTCACGAATTCAGATTTGGTACCACAATAAAAATTGTTAGTGTTGAGGAGTGCAGGACCGTTCAGAAACAAGTAAAAAAAAAACCGACTTCAAGAAAAACACGAAGATCCCATCATCTCATCAACAAAATTATATAATAATATCGGAGAGCGATACATAAAAAAATTATATACGGACGGACGAATTGAGAACCTCCTCCTTTTTTCGAAGTCTGTTAAATATGTAAAAGACCAACCAGTCTTATTTATAAAAAAGACGATCCCTTAAAACACTCCCCAGATGCAGTCTAAATAGACGGTGGTCAAGGGAAATACGTAACTGCAGGTTATTTAAACTGCCTATGAGGAGTGTTTTAATTAAGGAATCGTGTTTTTTTATATATATATATAAGACCGTAAGTGGTTCTGTGACAAATTACTTCGTACTACTGTTTACTCATTAACCTTGACTGCGGGCGTAGATTTTAATCATTGCAATCACCGTACAATACGTGAGCTTCCAATGAATGCAAATGACGCCATTTTATTGTGCAAAACACTGGTTTGAACCGCTTTTCCTGTTAATGATACAGCTGTTTTTAATGTTTTTCTCGAAAAGAAAATCGTATAGTAATATCTATTGATGGTAATAAAAAGAGAAGTAATTTTTTGAACATTGCACGTTGTGATTGTGCATTGAGCTTGGTTAATGTCTAAATAAGCCAGTCGATTGGCTTGAAAAGATTTCAATCGTTTATTTTTGTAATAGTTTAGGCAGAAGGAAACATCAGCAATACAAATAATATACAAAAAATGCTCTGCACCGCTGCATCTCTGTAATTTCATTACTTCACTTACACGATATATAGGGTGTTTCAAAATAAACATTCGAAATATATGTACATTCGAAAATGAAGGATTCTAGTCCTCAATACGAAAAATTTAAAGTACTTATGGGTAAAACTTCGAAATAGCGAAAAAAATATGTTTCTTATGTTACACCCTGTACATCTAACCTTTATCGACCTAGAGAACCCAGTAACACAATGTTATGCTGCGTTGCATTGGAAAATTGCTCACCAACGTTGTTGCAACGTTGAGACGTTATTGTTCGCTGATAGGTTTCATTTATTCGCTGAACAACTGCAATGGGGCGATAGATTGTTGTTGCATCATTCAATGATTCTATGATAGGAGCTACATCCTCGTTTGGGTACCAGGTACAATGTGGAGACGGTTTCTGTCTCTAGTGTCAAGGTTTCATTGCTACATTTTATCCATCAATTCTTGTGTGTGTCTTACCTACAAACCATGCTGATGACGAGTTTTGAAAAGAAAGGTCTTTTTAATCCAAGTTTCCGATGATTTTATTTGTGTTTTGTGGATGCTTCAGATACGGAAGTAAAATTTTGTGAACCAGCTAGATTAATTTTATGTGTAGATACATTGCATAAAATAATCCATAAAAACTTTAAGTGAAGACATTCTTCTGATGATTAAACAAAGTTACTTTTTAGTAATTCAAAGGTTCTGATCAGTGGAGAGGAAGCCACGAACTGGCAAACACAACTTAGGACGCCCACCAGCTCGCTGGTGATCTGAGACGGATTGCTGGCAGTGGCTGGATGAGGATGGCCGAGGACAGAAGAAAGTGGCGTGTCTGGAGGAGACCTATGTCCAGCAGTGGAAGAATATGGGCTGATTGATTGATTGATTGATTGAAGTGAAGATTTTGTTTGTGTACCTTCGTGCTTACTTTGTGCTTCTTAAGTCAAAACTGATCTTCGTTCTTTCTGAAGTCAAAACTTGTGATTGTTGTCAGTTAGGAACACCGTCTTTGGTGCTGTATGATCAGTGCACTCATCTAGTAATAAGTGATCAATAGACGATGCGAAATGGTTTACTCACAAGAGGCGAACGACGAAAATCATAATGCAGCTATTGTCCTATTTCCATAAGACGACAAGTTCCAATTATTTCCTCTAAAAACACAATCAGGAAGCAGCTCATTTAATAGCAAGATGGAGTGGGAAGAGAGCGAGCTATCAACTCGGGCGAGCCTTTTAGAAAAAAAACACTAATAAAAGCACAAAAATACATTCTTACGTTGGCCACCATTTGCGTGAGGTGGTTACGAAAGTGATGTCTGGTTCGTGGTAGTTTGTACCGAGTGTTTTCTAGCCATAGTGTCACTTTACGTCACTGACGACTTTAATAGTGAAGAAAAAATCAGAGGCGTAATCAATCATGCGCACCAAATCCTGTCGCTTGAGATAGCAATTCGTATAGAATTGGACAGCTAGACGTTAGGAATCCTTCATGATTTGGTGCAAGTAATATAGGGCAGGTCTTATACATCTGTATTCTGCCCCGTGGGTCTAGCGGTAAGACGCTTGACTACCAAAACAGCGGTCGCGGCTTCGATTCCAGGCCATACAAATGGCCTCAGACTCGGTTTATTTACATTTTATGTACATGTTTGTGACATCCTTGGCTAGGATAGCGCAGGGCATCCTAGTTTGGGGCCAAGACAAGTAATTCAATCGTCTGGGGGGTTCGGGTTAGCTGGGTTTCCTTAGTCGGGTTGTACAGAAATGAATTGTAAAGAAAACAGGGTGAGGAAACCTGCGAGTTGGCTCCTCCCGCGACTTAAAAACATTGGTATTCCTTTGGATTCATCTCGAAAATATGCCTTTGATAAAGAATATTGATGACAAAACCTCAGACTCCATTGTATGATTGTGACCTAGACTCGTCGTTCATCTCAATTTAACCAGTTGACTGGATTTAGCAGCGAACATCCTACATAAATCTAAATACGACCTTAGCAACTTGAGTCACTAGTCGCTTCACTTACACTACACAGTGTGCCAAATAGTGCACAAATAATATAATGCCCGACAAATGACTTGACTTTGCATGGATGTATTTCGGTTCTCACTGGCGGGGGACGCGGGATGTGACAAAGCCCCTGGCCACACAGAAGGGGCGTGGGACGAGGGCGCGGAAAAGACGCGTCGTTAATCCATTGTACTGAAAGGAGACGGGACGAAGCCCACACAGAAGAGACGGGGCGAGGGCGCGATTTCTATGCAACGCGACGCGTCTTTTCCGCGCCCCCCACGTCCCTTCTGTGTGGCCATGGCCTTAGAATTCTTCGGACTTCAGACTAGTCAAATTAACATTGCACTTACGCGTTGCATTACAATCTCATCTCGACTGCGCGAATTTTTGTTCAAGTTATCTGTCGGTCATTATACTAATTTACAACAATCACACGAAAAGGTAAGCGCATATTAAGCAGAATAAAAGATGGAGACATAATGATTCGCGATGCTTACATGTTGTTAAAAATTTCACGGTTTTAAGTACTTAATAATCCAATATGGAGTCATTAACGTACGTCTTGCTATGGATAAGATTGTGAGGAAACCCGGGGCCAAGTTGGATGCGCACTTATTGACATTATCATTCCTATGGATTGAGGGGCGATCCAGAGCTTATAAAATAGCACCACCGTTGAAAAGAAAAAACATCTCCTTTATGTTGCCACTCGACGCAGTATTAATGATCTAACATAAATGTAAAAAGGCCTATGTAAATGTCATCACTATATTATTGAAATTTAATAGGCCTTTTCACATCCATGTTTGTAGCCATTGATTTTCGGAACGGCATACCCTCTTCCCGTACACTATGGCTCTGTGTTTTCGAGATGTAAACATCAGATATAGGTCATTTAGCAACTTGTTTCGTATGTTTAGATCATAATCGAATGAGGTTCGCTTTCGGATTGTTTTACCAGAATAATTGCTCTCGGGAAATTAGAGCTAGCTGATCGGTGGTATCATCGCAGTATCACCGTCGCAGTGGACATAGGCCTCCTCCATGGACTTCCAAGAAGACCGGTTGGAAGCGGCTTGCATCCAGCGTCTTCCTGCCACTTGGATGAGGTCACCTGTCCATCTTGTGGCTGGTCGTCCTACGCTGCGCTTGCCGATATGCCGATACAAATAAAATATTTGTTTCTGCGTTTTCTTACATAATTTCTTTGCTTTTTATTGTTACTTCGATAAGCTTATTAGTTATGCGTGCGTAATTAAGCACGCATAACGTGATCGACCGAACTGAAGATTGCTAATAGCTTCATAATGAAAGCGGAGTAAGACAATGTGACAAGGATATATTGTACTCACTTGTTTGTAGGAAAAAATATGACAGATTATTTCTTATGAATAATAAATAAATTATTTACCTAACTCTATGAAAATTCAAGTCAAGTCTGCCTAAATTACATTGTTATAATATAGGTTAAGCTGATGATTCTCCGAACTGAGAATCATCGACTTAAACTTAAATAAAAAGTAGTTTTATAGTAGTTCAATGCACTTTTTGTAAATTGCAAGTTAGTTTGTGAAAGAACGCCGGCAAAGGGAAACAAACAATTAACTAACGACTCGTAACAAGCGTTTTTGCATTTTACGCATATTTTAGAGAAACGCCGGAAAAGCCGTAAAATACAGGAAAGTTGATTGGGTGTAACTGCATGGTAGGGGCAAAATAACGTTTGTTCAAAATGTCAATTTTATTATTTAAACTGCCATAAATACACATTCACTAGAAATAAACAAACCTTTAATAAAAATCGATCAGGATAGGTACGGAAAAATCTATCGAGTTAATATAGTTTGCAATGTGATTTATAATAAGTTATTCTTGTTCACATTGATCTCTATTTTTATTTTCTAGACAAACCTAAACAGTTTACTGTGTTATTAAAACCCTATTTTAGTGTTTTTGAAACCTGTTTACTGTGTATCTAGCACACCGCACTGTGTATAATTAAAAAAAATTCAGCGATAAGTACCATCATCCATAGGCTTGATGCATTGCAAACAAAATCCTTTCTTCTTCTTTTTCTCTTTGTTATTATCATCGACCCTCTTCGGGTTTTTCGTTTTCCCGTTGGCCACGTCCTTTTTGTTGTTTTTATTTTTCACGACACCCATATTTAACAGACAAAACAAAACAAATACCACAAAACCAAAATAAATACGTTCAACTGAAGTCTGCTTTATGGTTACGCGGTTTTATTTTTTTCTTAATATATTTCGCGACGTTCGAAAACTTATTTCTGGCCACATTTAAACTTTTTTTTATTTTTTTTAACGCGTGTGTTCGGGCAGATGCGCGTTCAGAAACTAGTGTGGGGACTAGCAACGCTAACTGCATTCGGCGGTGGGCTAGGAAGTACTGGCCACACAATCAGCCATGAGGCTCACTAATGCATAACACTAGAGTTTTTGAGCTGCTGACTTCACGCGGCCGCCAAAATAAGGTAGCTGAGTGACGCGAAATATGACGGTACAGAAGACGCGCAAATACATGATGGTAATCCTTCAAGCGGGCATTTTGTCTACAATCTCCCTAGAGATAACACTTTTTGTATAGTTTTTCTAGGTTTCGCCCTAGAGCCGAGTATGCGTCAGTCACGTTAGGCCTACAGGTCCCCTGTTTTTTTAAAGACAGAGCAGTTTCAGAAGATTTCCGGTTTTTCAGTAACCATGCCAACTGGTACATGGATATAAACCCATCCCGGAATTCTCTCACTTTAAAAAATATTACAGGTAGTGCATGACATGCACGAGAAAAAAAAAACTATTATTAAGCATTCATAGATAGAGTTCTATCCTTGACATTTATTTTACTAGGCAAGTGTTAGGTACCGTAAAATTGTATCTAAATGTGTAAGATTTTAAAATCTGTTTAAACACAACCCATCCTCATAACCTTAACCCAATATGCTACCTAATCATTCGGTAAGCCAAGCGAAGTTAAGTGCGTCACAGACGTAGCTATAATATATATTATAGCTCAACATATCTCGATATATTAGGATATATTATTTTCACATACGGAGCCTACAGACGGTGCTATAACATATATTTGTATGACGTCACCAAAATATTTCGAGATATATATCTCGATATATTTTGGCAGGACATAGGCCTCCCTCATGGTTTTCCCTAACCATGAAGGGAGGCCTATGTCCTGCAGTGAGCGTAAAATGGCTGATGATGATGATATTTGGGCAACGACGACAGCAGACTGAGTGAGTTCAAAAATATATATTACAGTATAGCTCCCGTGTGAGGTCGCTTGCTGTACTATAATATATATCGCGGTATATTTATATATATCATAGCTACGTCTGTGACGGGCTTTATTCTTTTGGTATTGACATTTATTCGTGGCTAGCGCCCCGTTTGGGAATCAAGGGCAAAGCAAAACGGGGATTGCTATGCGTAGTTGTATCGGCAACCTACTAAAATACGGTTGATTTTCACCGATTAAATTTTTCCAGGAGGCCTTACCGGGTGTGTACGTGTTAAGAGCGAGGTGTTTATTTTTGTTACGATAGTTTATTGATGATGGTTTACTCCTTGGCGGTATTGCGCACGAGTTTTTCGTCGATGTCAGTAGGTAGGTACTTCCCTACTATAGAGGGTCGAGAACTCATGAAATAAAAGAACGTTTCTAAAAAGGCAACACCCAAAATACATCTTCTTAGCTGCTTCTCACTGCTGACTAGCTGGTGGGTATATTTTAACAACCTGGGGACATAAACGATTTTTTGAAATACATAGGATCAAAGTCAAGAATTGATCATAGGAATTGATACTTTTTAAGACGAATTAATAAGGACGGGGCAACTACTTGATAGATATAAAGTCGAAGAATTTATATTTCTTGAATTATTATTGAGATGAATGAATGACGTAGGACGAGCAAACTGCTTCATAGACATTGTGTTGAACATCGTATTTTAACGATTTTCTACCAACGCCTAGGAAAAGCTTAGCGAAAACAAGTATGTAGGTACCACAATGATGTCACAAGCCCGTAGTACCTGCTATAAAAAATACAGATTACTTATGAAGAGGACGGCAATAAACAACAATAATTGCCATGACGTCAAGCACACAGATTTTGTAGTGTTTTCTCAGAACGATTTATTTTTACCCTCTGCTGCAGGAATACAATATACTTTAGTTGTAATAATTGCATCATTACTCAAGCCAACTCTAAACCTCCGCTTCAGCCGATGAAAAGCGACGCTTTTCCGACGCCCCACGCTCTGACGTCATCGCTGGGTTCCAACATTGCGTCATCAAAGAGGCCGCGTGGAGACCAAATCAGTACCTACTGGCAGTACAGTGAGAGGTCTATAACCGTTTTCTACTGAAATACAAAGTATTGTAGGCAAGTACGTTGGTAACTTAAAACACTTTATAAAAAACCTATTTAGAGGCTAAAAATTTCACTCATGCCGGGACTTGAACCCGCGACCTCTGGCTAACCGTGCCAGCGCTCTCCCAACTAAGCTAATGAGCAAGTATTAGGCACAGAGAAGTTTGTAAAGATGTTCTAAATATTATAGGTATTTTTATTTGTCCTCAGCACGGGTCAGTGCAACAAAAAGAATATAAACATTTTATTTTACCCAAATAGTAATGGGTATTGCTATACCTGGCAGAGTCCAGATGCCACTGCACGCTGTATAAATCACACGTAGATTCAAAGGCCAGTTTTTTTATCCAGAAAAAAGTTCTTTTTTTATGTTTTTCGTTATTTCAGAATATTTCAATTTAAGCGTCAAAACAAATAAATCATTTACTCTGACAAAAGAAGCATGACATACTGTTGCAAAGAATATTCCTATAGGTAGTAGCTGAATGATAAATTCTTCGAGCACTACAACGTCTGAGTCACCTGACCTATTTAATGCGGGTCTTAGTTGCCATCAGACGTCATACATTACAAGACATACATTAAAATACATTCATACATTATTATACATTAGACGTCATCCATTACAATACATTTCCTTAATCATGGGGTACTTTAAGATTTACAAATATTTGCAACAGTAACTTGGTAACAGTCAAAGATTACCACTACCCTCCGCGCTAGTTAGAAACTTTATTGCGTCAAAAAGGGATCTTAGCCTAAGAAACCGGAAGTACGTTATTGGACCGAAGTACGTCATATCTACTATACAGCCTTATTACTAAAATGTGCTATTCCTGAAACCTTTCAGTAAGAGTTCTTCATTTACAATAACTTTTGCTCTACGGATCCCTGTGTTTACCATGTTGTTTATAAAAACAGTCTAATACATGTCCATATTTCTAAAAATGATGAATTTTGCATTAAAAATCATAATCTATTTAACATAAGTAAGGTGAATCTATTATATGGGCCTTGTTGCCTGAATTAAATAAATTAATGAATTGATTAATTAATTAATCCCTTTAGACTATGAATTTTCAAAAATCCATCGAATGGTGAATCATCAATGAGTCGTAATCCTTACATAAAGATTTTCTGCACAAAATTTTATGCCCTTAGGAGATGAATTGCACGCTAAAACAATTGAACGCTGAAAAAACTGACTTTTTAGGGTTTCGTAGTCCGACAAGAAACCCTTATAGTTTCGCCACCGTCTGTCTGTCCGTCCGCGGCCTCGCTGTAATTTGGTATGTGTATACAACATATTTATTGTTTCAAAACAGAAGCCGAAGATTTAACAGACTAAACAGAAGACTTTCATAAAAACCTTCCCTCTCGGGGGGTGAATTACCAAAAGTCATTTGTAGGTTACTTATATAAAAAACCTTCAGGCTTCTACAATATTACCTTTTTTTAAACTATACAATTATGTATTCCCTCGTTCGACACCGTTACGTTTATACGGGCGACTTCGCCACCAAATTGTTTTGTTAAGGTTGAAATTGTTATGAAAATCATGAGGGAGGCCTACGTCCTGCAGTGGGCATCAAATGGCTGATGATGATGATGATGAAGGTTGATATGCCATCGAAACCACACCGCCGCCTTACCTACCGGGTACCCCACCTACTTATAGTAGAACAATTTCGTCTCTATGGTTTCAAGGCCGAACTGAGCAAACAATATAACATAGCTCGATATGAACTGAAGCATGCCGTATGGTGAATTGCTTGGGTTATGATTGGCGTAGCTATCAGCTATTTTGCACTGTTTTACGTTGGACGGTAACCGTAACTGCACGACTTTTTTAATACAAAGTCATACATAGATGTCGTGTCGTTTCGTTTATCGTTAAATGTGAAACCGTCCGTTGAAACCCACTCAAATGTAGGTGAAAAAAACTGTGACGAACCCCTTATAGCTCCATTACTGCAACGTCAACGAGGCAATACAAGAAGTCATAAAAAACAAGGAAATCTTTACGCAAGTTAACAAGTACCTGTTGTTTTGTTAAACGGAAGGGCAAACGACTCTTCCAACATTTCTTTGTACAAAAATATGTCTATTGAACAAACCTATTCGTTACTATAAAAAATAAGTAAGGAAGTACCTACTTAAAACTGCTCTGGCTTCTGAGTCTAATTAAAAATATTGTATGCCGTGCCCTAAGATGGACTGTAGATGGACTGTAGAAGAAATGGAAACTATCAGACCAGTCCCCCTGTTAGTACAAATAAATGATTATCTATCTACCTATCTATCTAACAGTCGACTGTGTTGTGTTATCCAACTGTACGTTTCCGAAGTGTCAAAAAATGTACGTATTAGACAGCCGGAGTGGCTTAAAAAAAGTTAAAATCAACGTCACTCAAACCAGTGGAGACTAAAATATAATCAAATCAAATCAATTTATTTGCTCAAACATGTGTCAGTCATACATAATACATATCATGCATTTATGGGTGTAAAATAACATAGGTTGAGCCAACATGCTTTACCGACATTACCGGTGTGCAAATAATAGAAGACGAACAAGAAGAAGAAAGACATTTATTACACCAACAAGATACATCACAGAAACAAAATAAGCAGACAAGTAACATAATATGCACAACAACAGAAAGAAAACTAAATACGATAACCGAGGCGCGGACCGAAGCCAGATCTTCCAAATGAATCACGAAATGTGAGTGAATCGAATCAAAGAGTTCCATTAGTAATCTTCGGGCTTATCGGAAGGCGACCTTGGAGGCGCGAGGAAGGTGTTTTGGCCGTTGGCCGTGACCGTGCGAATAAACACTGTGCCGCCGGGCGGGACCTTGACCGTGGCGGGGATTGGCCCTTCCTGGTTAAATCACCTAACAGTTGGCACGCTTACTATCTATGAAGTAAGTATATGCAGGTCATATGCCGCGAAAAGCGCCGACTTCGAAGGGGACGCTACTTACTACGTGAGAACCTATCGATGGCTATGTGGTCGACAGCACAATAACCGTAACATCCGTGCACTGGACTCGGCTACGTGAAGTTTCAATGAACGGATTAGAAAAAATCTTAGGCCATTAACGCTTTATACTTAGTATAACCAAATTCTCATATCTATGTTAAGGGCGTTAAAACTACGAAGTCGCGAAAAAATAGCAGCTGTTCCTTACATTCCCGTAGGTTGTAACATTAGAATAAAATAGCAGATATACATATCATTTTTGCTGTTAGAAGTGACATAGAAATTAACGGCCTTATTTATAAAAAAAACCGGCCAAGTGCGAGGTGAACTCGCGTGGAGAGGGTTCCGTACAGTGCCAGTAATTTTTTTTTATTCAATTGTGGTATCACATTTGAAATCCTTACAGTAAGACGCGAGTTAACTACTACTAGCGCTATAGTAGTGTTTTTGGGCACTTTTTTCCGTAAGTGAACGTATAATGTTAAGTTTACCACTTTATTATATATATTCTTTTTTTTTGTTACACTAGCCCGTGCTGAGGACAATTTTAAAAAACTATTTGGAGGCTAAAAAATCCACCCTTGACTTGAACCCGCGACCTCTGGCTAACCGTGCCAGTGTGCTCCCAACTGAGCTAATGGGCAAGTGCAGGCATCAGCGAAATTTCGAGCCTCTTTACAAACTTCTCTGTATTAGGTACAGGCAGCGACATCTGGCCGAAGCAATTTACATTACTTGTAGCCCCGAGTAACCAACTTTGCAGTTAAGTTTTTACATTTGTAAAGAGGCTTCAAATTTATTTCACATAATAACAAAAACATATTTGAGCCCTTTCATTTGATATATGACACAGTGAGGTTTGCGAATAATTTTTTATTACCTAATTTGTCCCCCGAAAGTTAAGTACCCCTATTTAAAAAAAAAGTTCACTGACTTTGCACATCCGTGTTTGGGTCATTACTTTTGGGGATTACACCATACTACCAAATTTCAGCTGATTTGGTCAAGTAGATTCGGAGCAAAACGGCTGTGACAGACGGACGGACAGACGCACGAGTGATCCTATAAGGGTTCAGTTTTTTGGTGTACGGAACCCTAAAAACACGATTCCACTAAAGCATTACTAAGAGGCAGTTTATTTAATATGTGGTTACCTACAACTTTTCCTTGTAAAATCTCCACCACAATCTATTTTAATCGGCGTTTTAAGGAATCGTGTTTTTTTATAAATAAGACCGTAAATCTTTTCTGATCTCGTTAGGTGTAGCTACTTCACAGACGCTGTAAATTTGTATCAGAATTTCACCGCCACAACGATGATAAGTGCCGCGCCACAGATATTTTCAGGCGAAACCATTTTCTTTTGCAACTTATTTCAGAATAATTTGTTCAGAATCAAAATTACCTTGAACTAATTCACTTCTTGGCACCGTGTATAGATTCTCGTCACCGTATTGGATGCGCGATTTAACCCGGTCATGAATGGTATTACCGGGGGCTTCCGTAATCCTATTCACTGTCATGAACACTATTACGGCTGTGGCCTGAAACGACGGTGACACTGGTCACTCGCCTGTCGGACAAATGGTTGGAGAGATCACCAGAGAGAGAGTAGCTGGCTGTAAGAATCGCTTGTTACTCTCCGCCTACGCTCTGTCTAGTCCTCTTGAGTATTTATCATGTAGTGGGACCGTACCTATTGATACAAATCTCAGAGGCTTCAAAATCACTAGATCTAGTGACAAAATCACTAAAATGGCATCCATCACTGAACCTGCCTGCCAAGCGTGGTGATTATGGCAAAACCCCTCATGGTTATGAAAACCGCGAAGAAGGCCTATGTCCTGCAGTGGGCGTCAAATGGCTGATGATGATGATTTATAGATAAATAGGTACTTAAGTATTATTTTATTTTACATGTGTTATTTATAAAGATACGACTTCTAAAAAACTCCATAAACGCCGCATAAATAGTCTGTGGTAGAGAAATATATCTGTTTTTTTCCCTGATGTATGGTTGTTATAATAAATTTCTTTTCTTTCTTTCTTCTTTTTTTACAAGGCAAAGACTGCGTTTATGGAGTGTTCAAGGGAATCGTGTTTCTATAAATAACATCGTAGAAATTATTATTTAAGTTTGGATGTAGATAACCTTCGGTGTGAGGTTTGTTTGTGACGTAATTTATTTTCAAATACTCCGTTTTTTCTTGGTTACGCGAATGTTGTTTCCCACGTTTTCTTGTAATTTTGACAATTTTGGCTATTTTTTCAAAAGTAATGCAAAATGTGAAAGTGATTTCTGTTGTATAAATAAAAGTTCTTTTTACTTTTGTTTTGATAACAGAGTTTTTTACTGGCATACATTTCATTGGAACCTTTATGGCCGTCACAGACGACGGCGTTAATATGCGATATTTTTTCAACACAATATCCAACATGCAACCCGCTTCCACACACCACTGCGGTTGGATTTGGTATAGAACAAGACATCGCGCGACATATTAATATATTTATAGCCGTCGTCTAGCACGACCTTATAAACTTAACTTCTATTGATGTCCACACAGAGTCAACAAATGTAATGGGTTGTGATGGTTAACGACCCCGGCACATGTCAAAGTGACAGTATTTTTTTGCATCGAAATAAAAAACAGACTTTAGTAACTAAAGTAGACTCAATGTAACTTGCTTACGGACGGGTGAATGTAATATTCTGCATATCAATGACAGAAAACCTACTAGGTACCTATTACTTTAGCTAGGTACTGTTATGCAAAAATATTCTTGCAAATCAACCTGTTTGTTTGCCTGAATCGGTTTCTTATTAAATCTGACTTGTGACTTCTTTGCCTATGAGATTTGCAACATAATAATAAATGAATGACGACTATTTTAAACCTACAAAATTAATTTAGATCCATCAATCAATTCAATGCAGAAAATTTGACCTTGGCAGTTGAGCAAAACAAACTAATGCCATTTGTTTTATTTCTCGTTTCCGTTAGCGCCATCTAGCGGGGCGCGTTGGAACTAGAATAACACTTGACGCACCAACAAAGCAGTTTCAGTGCAATGGTTCTCGTATTTTGTAGATGTTGTGTAATGTAGAGAACAGAGGTGGCATTGATTTGTATTATATAAAAATAACATCAGATTTCGGTGAATTGTTTAACAAGAGTACAATGCAAATATAAGTTGTACATAGGTATTACGTGTCCTTCCTTTTGCATTGTAGGACTGTATGCTAAATAATTTTGTAAGGCAGGTGCTATGAATCCTGATATTGTAGACTTGCCTTATTTAACTTTCCCGTAATAAACGTCAATGATTACGATACGGAGAGAAACAGGAGTGCTTCTATTTCGATAGCATTTATACTGAATAAGTAAAGGTAGAGTCGTAAAAATAAACAGGCCATCTGGTTTGAACACAGTCTCTCTGTTTATGATTCACTGCAGTCCTGCAGTCGCATGCGGTTTGTACGACTTGTTTGATATGTAGGTACCTGTCATAGAGACAGAGTAAAAGTCTGATATAGAGACTGACATACACATAGCACTAGCACCTACATCATGAAATACTTATAATGTGTCACTGCATGACAAATTAAAAGATAATTGGTATGGAGGAATTTAAAAATAGTTTAATAGTTACCGTAGGCACTGACTGAAAATCAGCGCTGAGGGATCACTTCCTCAGCACAACGCTGAGTCAGCTGCCTTTTGTGGCAA
Source organism: Yponomeuta malinellus (assembly GCA_947308005.1). NCBI lineage: Eukaryota > Metazoa > Arthropoda > Insecta > Lepidoptera > Yponomeutidae > Yponomeuta > Yponomeuta malinellus. The sequence goes on from OX371019.1 coordinate 6,562,183, forward strand.
TGTAGATACACCACAGGCTACATCTATAGTCCTGTTTTATTTATTCGTTTTGTCGTTTTTGTTGTGCATATTATGTTACTTATGTGCTTATTTTGTTTCTGTGATGTATCTTGTTGGTATAATAAATGTCTTTCTTCTTCTTCTTCTTCTTCTTAATTAAGGCTGCTCTTACGTGGAGCATGCTGTTTCGCTCGCACAGTTTAATAATTTTAGTGATTGTAATAAATCGAGTATGCTTTTGATAAATCGCACCTTCGGTAATATAAGGGCAAAACTTACCAAAAATGGTAAAATTAGTTAAGTATGCAGAAATGCCTTAAAAACACTCCTCTATCTGGTAGGATACAGACTCCCATCATATTCAGTTAAAAAGTCGCTTTTTAAATGTACTTAATGGGAGTCTGTATCCCACCAGATAGAGGAGTGTTTTCAAGGCATTTCTGCATAGGTACTCAAACCACATTCATAAAGTGTTTTGTCATGTTATTACAAAAATACAAAAATAAAAAATATTAAATTGTGCCAGCGAGACAGCATGCTCCACGTAAGAGTAGTCTTAAAAGAATACGCCAATACCTATCTTCGGAATAGTAAATAGTAAGTATTTAAAGGTCTGTCAACTCTGTAATTTTTAAGACTATTCTTTCTTTAAAATTAATTTGTGATGCAGTTTAAATAGTCTGTGATAAAGTTGTTTTGTTTGATTAAGATAATTGTGTTTTTATAAATACAAAAGATACCTTATGTTTGGAGCTTTTTGGGGGTCCGTAGTCTACAAGGCAAAGCAACAAACCCTTATAGTTTCGTCATGTCCGTCCGTCCGTCTGTCTGTCTGAAAATTACTCTGATGAAGCTGTTAGTTGTGGAAAGCAGGTCGATATAAGTAAAATAAAATGCTAATATCCAAACCTCTCTTACGGAACCCTACACTGCTCGTGGCCCGACACGCACTTGGCCGGTTTTTAGACCTTCTAGTACGTTTAATTTATAACGATCATTACAGTTTCTGTGCTATACTGAATAAAAACATCTCGATTTCGACCAAAGACTAAAATCCCCGTTGCGTGGCACAGGCCTCCCTTTGGATTAACCATCGTCTTTCAATTGACTTCAATTAACTGACTCGTCGCTGATGTCTGTCTCAGAGAAACTCACGTACAAAGTATCTAGTGATGTGAATCACCTGATATTTGTAGGTACAGTACAGCTGTCCCAAAAAGAAACCCAGTAAGGGACATTTTTTTTCAAAACCGAGATATTTACACTATTTGTTATTGGAACCAGCTAGTATCCAATAGGGATGTTTCTCAGTTTTGAAAAAAAATGTCCCTTACTGTGTTTATTTTTGGAACAGCCGAGTAGGTACAAGTGTAATGTTCTCTAGTTACAAGAGAATTTTGTACTTTATTATTTTGTTAATGAGCATTTATTACATTCGGTCGTGAAATAAAAGAAACTAATTATATATTTGTGGGCTGGCTTTTGGAAGTGTGGCCGAAGTTTTTCGTGGTCGGGGGCTTTTTTGGGGTGCCATGGGAGGAATAGTGTGAAAACGGTGGTGAATGAAGATAGTTTTAAGGTTTTTAAGTTCGCTGTTGATGAAAGAAGCATAATAATAATCGTGAACTAAGATTTGGTGAGTTTATTGAAGAAGTGTTTCACAGACCAATATCCGGCTGAAGCTATGTGCTAAACACAAGTTTATTTTGACTTGGAATTCTGCGCAGATATTGTTTACAGTTTACCCTGGCCCTGGCGAACGCAACAGGTCAATCAATAATCTAGGAATAGATTAATGCAAGATGCGGTAAACACAACTTTGTAAACACAACCTCCCCCCCCCCCATGGTGATACGTAGTGAGGTATTAGACTACCCTTCCCGCCTACCCAAATCACGAGTATTTTTTTGTACAAAGTATCTTAAAAAAATCACGGGGAATTGTTGCTTAGCAACGGCGAGTCAAAGTCACGCACCGCTTTTCGGTTTACAAATATTTTCTTCGGAATTTCACAGTTTCGAAACATGCGAAAAATCAAGTTCCTCTAATAATAAAAAAATACATTCAATTTTTTCATTGTATTCTAATGGGTGTACAGACACTGTGGATCTTTACATGTATGCACTTTACTCGGTTTCATTACGGATTATTTTGCAACAAAAATTTACTACGACATGCTGGACTATTGGATGTCTATTTATTAACCTAACCTCAGTTAACCAAGTATAATTAATAAATATGTTTTTATTTTTACGTAGCCTCGTGTGTGTCCCACTGCTGGGCAAAGGCCTCCCCCAACTCAGATCAGGGGCCTAATTATGCGCACCAAATCTTGAGCGATTCCAGTCGCTTAACTGTCAAATTCCATACTAATTTGACAGTTAGACGATTGGAATCGCTCAGGATTTGGTGCGCGTAATATAGGGGCAGATGTTTCTGTCTTGTGCCACCTCAGATAATAAAAGATATAAATTACTTAGACTTGCAAAGGATCTCTAATTCAAAGGTATCATGTAGGCAGGACAGGATTTAAAAGACAGCAATTTTCTCGGGGCGTTGTACAATTTATGGTCCCCGTAACTAAGGTGGATTAATGTATTAAATTGTGCAATTTGACTTTTTAGTTAAGCGTTTTCAGTTAAGGCCTAGCCTTGGCGTTAATGTTAATAAAAACTACTTTTTTGATAAAATAAAACCAGACTCACTATTTCACGAATAGATATTGACCAACTTTACATGGGTGGTCCCTTGAGGTACCGTCTTTCTAACAAAACATAGTGAAATCGGAAAACGTGGTACAGAATTATAGCTGAACATACATACACAGGCCTATGTCCTGCAGTGGGCGTCAAATGGCTGATGATGATGATGACGATGATGATGATACATACAAAGAAAATGTGCGGGCGAATTGAGAACATCCTCCTTTTATTAAAAACTTTTTTTTAAAAACCTAGGTTTCTTTTGAAAAATGTCTGTTTTATAATACTGAAAAGTTGAGAAACTTGCCGAACTTCGAAGAAATTCATTAAACTTACTATGTCACGGTTATGCCATACTATGTATTTGTTTTGTTTTTGTTTATTAGGCATGTAAAACAGGTAACAATCTAAATAATAATATATTAATATTAATATTCTTTACGGCAAATCTTCATTGCTATAAGTAACGGACGTTTAGGAAAGTTTCAAAACAACTTAAAACCTGAACCTCTCACCTTTCTATTTCTCTCTCTTTACCTCCTTGTTAACATAGTAAACAAAACTATAAGCGCTTGTTACGAAACTCACCGGAAACGAGCCAAGGTTCAGAAAACCATTTTGCTCCACCTAATCGGAATATTTGTGCAATTTAAAGTGTAATTCAAATCACGGACCAATAATGAAACTAACTGCCGCAAACAATAACCAAAAATTGTAATGGCTATCTTAGCCTTAAATCGAGGAAAAAACCTTGAAACACAGCGATACACACACAACATATCAGTTGGACCAACGCGCCTGTGCACAGAAGAACCAATAATTATGAATAAATATAAATAAATAACTTCCACCCAATACAATTATTTGTTTTGGTCCCAAACGGGGATACCCTGTGATATAGTAAACAGGTAAGGTTATAACAAATATGGAAAAACACCCAGACCGACGCCATTTGTACAAATCAAGTGCGGCGGCGTCCAGTGGGAATCCAACCCACGACCTCTGTTTCGGTAGCCAAGCCTTTCAATCGCTAGACCAACGAGGAATAAGAGGTACCATGACAATAAATAAATAACTGAAGTAGGCTTTTGGAATTTCTCTGAACACACCCAAACTAAAAAAAACTTTTGCCTTTTTTTTTACATCTACGTAATGAGATGATTTATACAGCGTCCAGTGGCTCCTTCACTCACACTAGATGGGTGAAGGGACCACTCAGACGCTGCAGTGCTGGGACATAGGTTTTTTTTTAGATGGAGAAGCCTTGCCCAGCATCTATACCACGCTAACAGCTTAATCGGCCTAGCCCACAGTAAAGACAAGTCAATAGATAGATAGACAGATAGAGAACACTTTATTGCACAACCCGGTGAAAGATATTACAAATATCAATACGTGGGGAGCCAACCAAGCCGCGGGTTTTCTCGCGATGTTTTCGTTTACAGTTAGAGATGGTATTGCTAAAGACAACAAAGATATTATATTTATAGATGCTTCTATATTGTAATCAATACGCAATTTCTTTTCATATGTATTACACAGTGAAATTGCAAAATTCGACGTATTCAATCTCAGCCAAGTATACTAAAGTTGGCAAACCACCAGCTCAAAAGGGTCAATGATATTGCTATGGAGGCCGGAAGGTATAAGGAAAGGGAAGTTTGATTCATGCAGTGTTCTTTATTTACAGGTTGTTAGAGTAGGTTTTCTGTTGTACTTATTTTGTCCAGATAGTCGCACAAACAGGTTCCTGTGAGCCGGCATATAATATTAGAGATAACATATAAATGTAGGCCTGAGGTCAAAACAGACTGCATGTTTGATTACATCATAGCCAGGTTGCCATACAACTTAGCACTTTAGCTTTAGAAGAGCCATTTTTATTTTTTCAATAGCTTTGAGAAAACAGCTATCCAATAGGCTTATAGTATTGAGATCTCGATTAGGTCTTCTAATGGGTTTTATTTGAAAATATTGGTTAAAAATCTGGAACAGAAACAAAATTATGTTTCCTGTTGGAATACAAAATCTAAAAACGCTTAGTATGTATGATTCATAACATCTAATAAATACATGTGGCTCCCAGTATACGAAATAAGTCTACTCAGTACCATTTGTGGGAGCTGTTTCAAATTCACCAATAGCTACCTCTTGTTCTAAAATTTAACAAAGACTATACATACACATCGTGTATGTATATTTTTTGTTAAATTTTATCATCATACAAAAAATATACATGCACGGAAAGACAGATGTTGCAAAAACTGCTATACTTTAACAAATCAAACTCACCAAATGGTATGGGTGTGAAGAAAAAATAAAGTGGCCATAGCCAAAACCTTTTGAAGGCCATTTTTTGTTTTGAGTTTTTACTCTTGGAGGTAATTTATTAAGATCCCATTCAGAGTAGACCGTTTTAAAGTTAAAGTTTAATGTGGAATCGTTACATATATTTTTGGTGGTATTTGCCTTTAGGTACAAATTAAAATATAATTGTAATGCAATTTAGTTAAATAATGTAGAGTCAGTAATAATTTAGACAAGGAAAACAACGTAAAATAATAAGGAAAATAGTAAAATCTACCGTAGTACATAAGCATTAACAATTTGTTGAATATTCGCCCATATTTACCTACGTGTAATAAGATGTATACTTCTTTTGTGCAGTAGTGAATTCTGCACAAGTTTAGAAATTTCATGTGCGAAGTTTTATACAAAAATAAACGCAGCATTCACGAAAATATCTGCAGGCGTTATAATAATAAACTCTGGCAATTCGCCACCGACGTATGCGACCATAAAAACTTATGCAAATTCAACAACTTTTGAACGTAAAAAAATGTAAACAACAGACACCTACCTAGAGCCAACAAGTTGCAATCCTTCCAATTAACGTTACACTAAAACACTTTCAATTCTACTTAGACCACACTCGAGACACAGTTCTGCAGAACAACAGACACCATTGAACAAAACACCACGTTACATCACCGATATATCGCGGAAATCGAGCTTCAACATTAGCATAACACTACGAATTAGCGAAGACGCGTCGAATTCCCGCCTTTTGAAAAAGGAACGCGCTGACGTTTCCGAAGCACGTTCGAAAATACTTTCTCTTTTTTTGTTTATGAAATATTTTAGGTTAGAATAAAATTGATTGGCTGTTTTAATTGGTATGTGTGCCGTGTGGTGATACACAGAGAGGTCGCGGCGCGACTGCCGGCCCGTTGTCAGCGGCGCTCGGTTCACGTGCAAAAAACTTTTCGAGCATAGAGCTGGTGGTCTACAGAATGCTAATCTTGGTTCAGATCGTTAAGGCACATTCCTACGCGTTGTTCGACGTGGACGCGTGTGATGTGATTAATCAAACTTGGAAGCGAGGTAAGGCAACTTTTACACGACTGCAATAGTCGTGTTCAGTAAAAAACTTTTTCTATAAACTGCGAATTACCCTAATATTATAACCATCTAGTTTTTTCTTAGTAATTATTATTATATTAAACCTAACATCTGTTGGCTGTGTCTATTAAGTGAAAAATAAATAAAAAGAACATCCATTTTACCGAAGTTTATGTTCTTTTGATTAGAAGATAGTGGAACCTCTATCCAATTCGTAACTCTACAGCATTTAGAAAAATAAGAACAACGAAATACAATTTGCGTATAACATGAAATATCGAGTAAGTAATTATTTTAAGTTGCTATGATATCATAATACAACTTAGTAAGCTAATAAACATAACGAAGTGAACATATAAAAATGCTAACTTGGTAAATAATATGCGCTATTAATCAATCTACCAGCAAAAACGATTCGTAATATTTTACTACGTCTGTGTGTACTGTCAATTTAGAATTCCAAAGTGAGGTGTCATCAGGGTCGCTAAGGCACACACAACATACATAATCTTGGCACTGAAACTACTCGTATTCACGAAGTCAGTTCAAAGAACCGACTCTATTCAATGTAGAAGGTAGAGTCCGCAAAATGATAAATAAAACGTGTAGCAACTGGAAACCGTAAAATGACTTGTATACTAATTTATCATTTAGAATTCACCCAAATACAATATATTTTATACAAAAGAAAATAAAGGGCGTGATAAAAAGTACCCGAAACCGGCGTGCATGCACGCAACGACTAATGAATGTTGATGAAACGAAAGTGATCTGTCAGGTTCGTGGGAAGTGACCGACCCTGGTCTCTGCCTACCCCTCCAGGTAGGTTCATGTTAAAAGGAACAAGACAGAACTCAGTGAAATCCTTAATTTAGAGTTCAGCGGGTCACTCACAATACACTTTGGAAATCTTATGAATCGTTCGATTTTTGTAATGACTATACGATTTTCAATAACACAGTATCATTGATACGATTCAAAGCGACGCCGAAAGAGAAAAATAATGGACCGATGCCAACTTGCTATCGTAGTGATGTCATTGAGCTCTGCTTATAGATTTTACTTTTGTTCATGGGACGTTTGTGAACTACTCGTACCCTGCAGTGCCTGGGACAATTTTTTTTTTCTTCTGTAAACAAACTATTCTTCGAAATACGGCAAAAAGTATAAATCAGGATTGTTATTTCTTGAAAGAGAGCAGCAAACAGCCCCTATATTACGCGCACCAAATCCTGAGCAATTCCAATCGTCTAACTGTCAAATTAGTATGGAATTTGACAGTTAGACGATTGGAATCGCTCAGGATTTGGTGCGCGTAATTAGGCCCCAGATCTTTCCGTATTTTTACACGGTTTATTTACATACAATCAAATCAATAAAAAAACACTACAGAGGCCTCTTCTCATACCAAGTTTCGTGTCATTTTCTAATAACCACTGGCTTCTGACTTGAGGCTTTCACTAAGTCAAAATTTCATTATCAGTCCGCCCCCCTCCAGCCGACGGTAGATATTTCTTTTGGAGTCTTCGAGTTTAAAACTATATGTGATTTCGACGTATATTCATACGTTTCACGTCCCATAACGTAGATCGTTGTAGAAAGTATTTGAGATTTCTGAAATTACATTTACTTTGCAATTAATTTTTTCCGTATCTCAGATAATTTTGAGCAATAAAAAAACCGGCCAAGTGTGTGTCGGGCCACGCGCAGTGTAGGGATCCGTAGAAAGAGGGCGTTTTTAAAAGAAATTTTTATTAATAAAAAAATGGTCTTCCTACACCACAATATTTTTGAACAACCAATCCAACGATACCCCAGACTATGGTGTAGGCGAGAAAAAAATAGTGCATCCCTACTTTAAGTCGGGGGGGGGGGGGGTACCCGATAAAATATTTTTTAACATTTTATTCCACCGTTTTATCGGCGTGATTAATATGTATATCTATGCCAAATTTCAGAATATATTTCTGGTACTAATAGACAGACGGACATGGCGAAACTATAAGGGTTTCTTGTCGACTACGGAACCCTAAAAAGGATACGTATATTAAAAAAGTAAAATAGATCTCATAGTGGAGTTGCTTCGCTTTCAACTTTCTATCACGGGACATTGCGAAACGCATATTCCAGTTTCTCGTGAAATATTACGTAAGAATTGCTTTAACTAGTCGTGTTGAGACTCTTTTAAACCCTAAAGATTTTACTAACCTTTCTTTCCAATTTTTTTATTCTACGAAAGATTATATGATAAGAAAAAAACATCTTTTTTGACAGATCGAATTTTCAAAAGTGCGTACAATCGGTGGTAGCCTAGTGGGTAGAACATTGGACTCGGAAGCGGGAGACCCAGGTTCGATTCCCAGTGCGGGCATGTACCTATGACTTTGTTTTCTAAGTTATGTACATTGTGAAGTTCTAGTAGCAATAGCACTCGCTAACGGTGAAAGAAAACATCGTGAGGAAAACTGGGTGTCTGAGCTATTTACATATCTCAGCGCTTGAAATCGCCAATCCGCGGTGGGCCGCGTGGTGATTAAGCCCATACTCTCTCTCTCGCTCTCTCTCTCTGAGAGAAGGCCTGTGCCCTACAGTGGGACTTACATAGGCTGTTTATGATACAATCTCTCAATCATGTTAATAGTGATTTTTAGGGCCCATGGCCGTGAACCTAAGGCAAGACACCTAGGACTAGATTCGTGATCATAGATTCTTTGTCTTGGCTCCTAAGAATCACTGTCCACAAGATTGAGAGATTGTATAGTCACTTTTTGCAAATACGATCTGTAAAAGAGGACACGATTTTTTGTTCATTGGTGGCGCTAGTTAGGCCACTGGATCCCCTTAAAGGCTAACCCGAGTGGCTATGCAAACAAAGCACATAGTTCCAGCTAAGATAAACCACGCGCGAAACAATCTTAAAATAGACAACAATGCGCGCGCAACTAGTGCTTTCAGTACCCCCTTGTAACAAACGTTTAGTAGGTACCGAGTTAACCTAAAAAGCATCCATAGCAGTGGTGCTTTAAAAAGTCGTTGTATGAAAGCGCTCACAGTCCCAAAGGACTGAATTTGTATCCAGATTGACAGTTGCACGAGCTTGGTAAGTCGTCAAACGTCCTTCTCTACGTTTTAAAAAAGATTTGTTTAAGTAGGTATCAGAAGTGCAGACTAAATCTCAATACTGAATAATGAAAAGATGAAATGGCCTTTTACAACTTTTACTATCAGGTCGACCTCGAAATCGCGAAAAAAAAACAGCTGTGCCATACTAAAACTAGGTATCGAATTAGCAAATTTTTTTTTAAAGATTTTATAGTTGGTCCCATAGTAAAAGTAGTTCGGATTGATGTGTAGAAAGTACCCTGAGCCGGGCGTTGCTTTACAAATCAACACCTGTATATTAGGTATATACATATTTTTAATAATTTATGCTACGGGCACAGAAGTTTATTCTCTTCTTTTATCGTCAATGTCCTATCTTCACATAGTTACATTAGGAGTGGGCATATTACCGTCTTGCAGATATGCAATTGCGTTGTAGGCCCTCCACAAAGTGCTTACGTCCAGGGGCGTGTTTCATAGAACTGCAATTCATGGTTTACTATGACAATTCGATGTATGTAACCCACAGATTAAAGAGTAAGAAGAATCGACTACGCAATGTACATCGAATTGTTATAATAAACTATGAACTGTAGTTTTACGCAACGCGACCCGGCTTCTTCTCGTATCAAGAATTATTATTGTCATTCTCTAGAATTCTTAGTCTTATGTATATTCACTAGACTATTACTAGACTAATCTTTTAATCTACTTATGTTTTATTTTTCATGTCTAAGCGTATGGTTGTGTATGTTTTGGTATCGCAATTAAACTTTTTATCACTCTAAAAACATAAATAATAAGGTATATTTGTACGACTGCAGGACACAGGCCTTTACTAATAGAGTGGATTTAATCGCCATGCGTGCCCACGGCGCATCGTCGATTTCAGGCGTTCAGTGAGATATGTCAAGTTTATCTCACTAACTCTGAAGGAAAACATCGTGACGAAACCATTACTCTCCCTTCCACAGGCATCCTCCTGCAGCGGCAGATAGTCTTTGTTTAACTTCCACACAACACAATCACTTATCCTGGTCCTAAACTAGGATACCCCATGCTGTGGTAACCAGACAAGGACATCGCAAACATGGAAAAAACATCCTGACTGAGGCCATTTGTACGAATCTAACATAAATGTTCCAACGCTTCCAGTGGGAATCTGTTCTGGTTATCAAGCGCGTTAAACGCTAGACGAATGAAGCAGTCAATTGTGTTTGTTATGCCCCCATTTATACACTTCAGGATCAATATAAGTTCACCGATGGTGACAGCGGGTCCGAGACAAACGTACAAGCCTACAAGCTAGACATAGTGACATGTGACATGCATTGTTCGATAGCAAGGGATTCAAGATGTAAACACAAGGCAAACATTAGACGCAACCAATACATTTTCCAAGACCAAGTTTATTTGCAACAGTAAAGGTGCATAACACACAAATATCCATACACAACATGTGAATATCTATCCACAGCTAACCATGGGTTAGCTGGAAGAAAATACTTTTTAGTATTAAGACTATTCTTACGTGGAGCATGCTGTCTCGCACGCATAGTGTAATATTTTTTTGTGATTGTAATAAAATGAGTAAACTTTCGCTAAATGTACGGTCGGAAGATTTGATAAATAATAAAATTGCGAACATTCGAGGCATATGTTTCTTATCCGGAACTAAGTTTTTGATTGAGAAAATTTTATTCCAAAATAATTTTGAAACCACTTTTCTTTATTAAAAACTAAGTATAGAAAAACAAAAATAAAATGTCCGTAGTTTGATTATGCATCAAACCCTCAGAGCCTATTTATCAAAGTTTACTCATATTATTACAATATTAAAAAAATGTTAAGTTGTGCGAGCATGCTCCACGTAAGAGCAGCCTTAAGGACGCCTTTGTGCAAATTGATTCTTGCGCAGTAAATAATTTTCATTACATTGGACTCGGAAGCGAGAGACCCAGGTTCGATAGAGCAGAAACAAAACAAATACGTTAACAATACCAAGAACCTTTCTGAAGCACGTCTCATAATATATTCTATCTAACCGGTTTTAGACAACGACTGAACAAGTTAACGAGAAAAAAAATAATGAAGACCTGTTCTGTATTTAGCTTAAAAATCCTACTAATGGAATGTAGAAATAGGAGATGTATTAGCAAAGGGCAAGATAAAAAGTACCCGAAACCGGCGTGCGCGCATGCAACGATTAATGAATGTTGAGGAATCGAAAGTGATCTGTCAGGATCGTGGCAAGTGGCAGTCCCTGATCTCTGCCTACCCCTCTGGGATACAGGCGTGAGTTATGTATGTATGTGTATGTATGTAGAATTATGTAATTCCCACTCCATCAAGAATCACACCTTAGCATATACTTCACCGTTGTGAATAAAAACTTCGTGAGGAAGCCTGAGTCCCTGAGTTGGTCACGTAATATAGCGCTCGAAATAGCCAATCCGCGGCGGACACGCGTGGTGATTAAGCCGATAATTACTGTCTCTGAGAGAAGGCCTGTGCCAGGCTGTGAAACGTACATACGCTTAATCTTATGTTATATCTATCTTAATTTTTTTAAACTACAAACAGTTCAATTATACAAGAGTAGTCAATCCTCACGGTCACTCGATTGAAAACAGTCAACAAACAAAACAATAGGGCATAAAGCTTCGTCACACATACACTTCTCTCAACGGGCCATCATAATCATCGCATGAATAATGCATGTCTGTCGGACTGTGATCTCATCATTGTAGGTATCATTTAGTTATTCGATTTGCTTACAATGTAATTTATAAATTTTTTTCCGGTGAAAATTGGCGAGTTAGGTATCATTTTAATCGTTTTGCAACAATTTTGTTTTACTTTTTGTTGCGTTGGTATGGGCATGTTACAAATATATCGAGCAAATGTGGGTGGAAGGGCCGGGCACGTCCCTTACGTGCCAGGCGGACATACTGCGACCAAATAGGGGATATATTAGCAAAGGGCAAGATAAAAAGTACCTACCCGAAACCGGCGTGAGTGCAACGACCAATTAATGTTGAGGGAGCGAAAGTGATCTGTCAGGATCGTGGCAAGTGGCAGTCCCTGGTCTCCCTCCCCTAGTCACCTACCCCTCTGGGATACAGGCGTGATTTTATGTATGTATGTATGTATGTTGTTTAATTTTTCGTTTTTATTCTGATTCTTTCTTTTCTTGTTTCTCTAAATTACAAATCTCGAGATAATAGTGAGTACAGACAACAGTACAGAAACATTTACATCCATGCCATCTACTCAGTTACGTTACGGTTTACTTTGCAAGTAAAATGTAAATGCTCTCGACTGTACGTGAACATAATCCAAAATACGTCTATGGATTGACCTACATGTCCTCTGAGTCATTTACAACAATCATTGCTAAGTTTATAACTAACTATGCGAATCAATTAGCTTTGTAAGGGGACGCGCTCACTAATTTTATTGTATTATACGATGACAAAATGGTAGGAGGGGGGACGTTAGGTGATGACAAAATGGTGGGGTGGTCCGGAAATCTCTTTTGAAGGGGGAAAAGGCCCCCTAAACACAGGGTTACTCAATAAAAATTTCATACGTCAACTTTGTATTTACAAAGTAGGAAATGTATTACTCGTTAACATTTTGTATTTCTAACCGACTTCAATAAAAAGAGGAGATTCTCAGTTCGTCTATGACTTTTTTTTTGTTTATTTTTTCAGTTAAACTCTATCCGATTTAATTCATTCTTTTTTTTTAGAAAGGAAGCATCTCAGAAGTGGTCTCATATAAAGAATTTTAAATGACCCGATCGGACCACCATAGCAATGGTTTTTAATTGTTCTTTTCAAGGTCAAAATCTCTAATCTAACTCTTCTATTTGCAAAGGCATCTTCACGTCATTATGAACACAACTACCGCGATCAAGAATACTGTCAGCGCCATCGAGGGTTACAATTTTATTACCAAACTATAATTTCTGTGTATTAAGGCGACAGAGATTGATCAAATCTCGTGAAGAGGGAACAAGGAGTAAGAAATTTTAAAGTAACAACTCACGTAATTAATGAACTGTTTACAATCTCACATCTCTTTCAATTGCACATTGAAGAAAAAAGACGACAATGACGTATGAAGTACTTATAAAGAAATTTAAATGTGTCTAAAACGACCGTAATTATTTTACAATCAATTTAAAACGTTACAATGTGCGAGAGGGATGCCAGAAGGAAAAAAACGGTTTAATTAAACATCCAAGCAATGGACTTCACATCAAATGAAACGGTGTACAACATGTAATTACAAAATCAAACAAAAAAACTTAAGAGCAGTTCAAACCGTGGAATTAATTGGCAGACCAAAACGACTGTTATCGTACCGCATGAGTCAGTTACTACTTTTAGCCAATGACATGACTCTTTGTCCTGTTGGGTCATTGGGTCACTATGTTTCGCTTGAGATGTTTTCGAATATCATCATCAAACATTTAAATTAAGAAGAAAAATGCCTGGATGGTCAGGCAGGCGCGGACCAGCCCTCAAAAAAGGTTGTGGTTGTAGCCACCCACAAACCGGCCAGTTGCGAATCAGAGTATGAACTCGCTCATGATCGATATAGTGCATTCATACAAGGGACATGTTTATAAAATATATGACAGCCTGATCAAGATTTTGTACAGTTTACAGTTCCACGTGGGCAAAGCCGTGGTGCAAGCACTAGTAAATGTATAAATGTATAAGAGTGTTCCAAATCAAAATCAAAATCAATTTTTTTTATTCAAAGTAGCACAGAAACTGCGACTTAATGAACTTTACAAGTTTAACTAGGTGTCCATTTCAAAATATAGATCATTTTGGAGAAAAAATGGACAAAAGAACTCCAAACTTCTCTTTTCAAGTCCTTAATTTACAGAATTTATAGTAATATTCTAAAATCTCGAACTCATGCATTGAACTGGCTTTAATTCCAGACATCATTGTCTTCTAAATAATCTTTAATGTTATAGCAGCTTTTTTTGCATAAAGTGTGCTTTACACATTTTTTTAACCGCGTTTCTGGCAAGCTTATTATATCCTCAGGGATCTTATTGTAGAAACGTATACAATGCCCCATAAAGAATGTATTAACCTTTGCCAGCCTAAATTTTGGGAACGAAAGTTTATGTCTATTTCTAGTATTTACATTGTGTTGGCTACCTACAGTTTTAAAGTGTTTTAAAGTTACATAATATTTTTATAGATAGTTATACTGACTAGCAACTGTTAGGATGTTAGTTTTTTTAAAGACATCTCTTAACGAATCTACTGCCTAGCTTATATATGAATCTGTTTGGTTGCACATCACAATGTCACATTTAGAGTTAACGGATTTTGATGAAATTTTTACAACTTCAAATCTTATTCGGTCTTCTATTAGGATTGTGGGTATGCCAATCGTGCCCACAGCGGTGGCTCCACGATTGAAATCTTGGAAAGGAACATACATAGTCGTACATAAGTACACAAACCAAGGAATGCAACGTGCCAGGATCCTAAAAAACCTATTTCGCTTCTTCAATAATAACTGCCCGCACTGGTTTCCTGTACTTTTTAAATTGCTCTTCGCTACCATCATCATCATCGGCCTACGCTTCTCCGCTGCTGGCCTATGCCTCTCCTATTGCACGCCACTGAGCACGGTCCTCGGTTACTCTCATCCAGCTCTTGCCAGCCGCCCTGCGAAGATCATCGCTCCACCGAGTCTGAGGACGTCCTACACTACGTTTACCGATCCGCGGTCTCCACTCAAGAACTCGTCTACCCCATCTGTTATCAGTTCTTCGAATGATATGGCCGGTCTACTTCAGCATGCTAATTCGGTGGGCTATGTCGGTGACTTAGGTTCTCTGTCGGATCACCTCGTTTCGAATTCGATCTTTCAGAGAAACCCCGAGCATAGCCCTTCGCTAATGCATCCCCTATTTGGTCGACACATATCTGCCTAGGCTGCGTCGCTTACCAGCCCTTCCACCCATATCCAAGAAAGGAGTGGAGAGAAATTTTTTGTAACTATAATTCGGTATTTGACACGATCAACAATAAGGTTTTTAGGTTATTCACTAACTCGACACACAAAACCACACACGTGTGTCCAGTTGGTGAAACTCAAAATTAGTATAACTTATTATTTCATCATCTGGACACGCCAAGATTTTTGGGCGTGTCCAGATAGTGAAACTTAATTAAATAATTTTTATGTTTTCGCCAACTGGACACACTCAGGTTTTTGTAGAAACGGCTCAGTCAGCTTAATAATCGCCCCGCTCATTGAATTAACGAACGAGGCGATTTCATGAAAATGCTGTCATTTTTTTGCTTGAAAACCCCTAGCTTCTATTTAAGGCATTTTGAAATAAAACAAATGTATAACAATCAAATCAAGGGAAGTATACTCAGGTAACGTTACTTTTTTGATTACTTAAAGGTACTTTTGGTACAATTGCGTAAAAATATTCAATGTAATCTAAGTGTACGTAATAATTTAAAATCATCACTTCGAGTATCACCGAAAAATCAAATAAGATTCATACATAATTTAACGCAAAATAATAAAGACTTTCGCATACTAACAGTGCCAAAAATATCTTCCTTATAAATTCACAAATGGTGAATATTCGGTTGGATACAACTAACCGAATATTCACCACTATTAACTTTAAAAATAAATAATTCCCATACAACTAATGTGATTTTTTTCCGTTTTTTGCTTGATATTAATAAAGGCAAAAGGAAGACGCTTGAAATAATTCAAATGTATAGATAATAGTATAGAACCCTTCGTGCGCGAGTCCGACTCGCACTTGGCCGGTTTTTTACTTTGTCATGTTTAAAGACACCCCTGAGCCGCGCGTCACTCTACAAAACCACGGACTGTATGTGTGCACATAAGGAACAACAGACATTTCTAGACTATTTTGAAGTTTTTACCACATTAAAAGCTTGTATTGACAAATGGAACTCCATCTTTTCGAATATACATATAGTATGGTGATTTGCCACACACTTGATAAAAGAGGGTGTTTGTCCGTACAGTACCAAAACTTTTCAGTCCACGTTTTGTCGAACTACGTCGAAACACATTTTTCTTGCACAAGAGGTGTCGATTTGCAACTGTGTCCTGTGACATGATTTCTTTGAAAATCGCGCATCGGTATCGATTGTCGGTATTGGAACAATCGAACTATCATTTGTCAGGGATATTTCTAGTGGGTTCGGGTGAGCGAGCACCGAGTGGGGTTGGCGGTTCTCTGAAGAAACGCGAGACTGTGGCGTAAAGGATATACCTGTATATTTATGTCATATTTGAAGGTCGTAGGTCCATATCCTATATTTTTTTGTCGAAAATTGCGTTTCTCTGTTATAATGCCCGACAAATAACTCGAACAAATGACTTTGACTTCAAATGGACATATTTCGGGTCTGATTGGCGAGGGACGCGGGATGTGACATAGAACTCCTCGGACTTTAGTTTAGTCAAATTACCAAATAATAAAAAAAACGCAGCGGTAGAACGCCTCACATTCGGGAGGTCGTGGGTTCGAATCCCGCCATATACAAAAAAATACCACTGGCTAATCGTGGAGAAACCTGAGTGTCTGAGTTACTTCAGCGCTTGATATTGCCATGGGCAAGCGTGGCTATTAGGCCCATAGTATCTCTCTGAGAGGCGGCCTGTGCCCTGTAGAGGGACATATAGGCTACATAAAAGTGCCCTTGTAAACTCATCCCGACTTTTTGTGTTAAGTTATCGTGCGGACGTTATACATTTGTTTCTATTCAATTGTGCACTCCAAGTGTGAATAATACAATTTAACATTTAGAACACCTTATGCAAAACAGAATCCGTTTGCAGACAAACAGGTGGCGGTGGCAAAATATTTAAATAGGCTGATAACGACACGATCTATCCATTATACATTGATCTACGGTGTCATACTAACTGAATGGGTGTCTTAGACCAAAAGCTGGTCCTTCCTATCGGCCATGTTAATGGTGAAAATGTTTATCTAGCTGACGATAGAAAAAACCTGTTTGTTATCGGGTATATTCCGTTTCAGACTTTTACTTTTCCCTAAAAGTAACCAACCTTTGACAAAAAAAAAAAGTTAAATACGGAAAGCAATAACTTCCACACAACACAATCACTTGACATAGTCCCAAACTGCGATACTAAATATACACTATGTGATATGGTAATCAGACAAAGACATCACAAACATGGAGAAACACCCAGACTGAGGCCATGTGTATAAATGTACGGTAGCCCCCAGTGGGAATCGAACCCACGATCTCTAGTAGGGTAATCAGACGTGATACCGCTACATCAACGAGGCAGTCGTAAAGTAATGTTACGAAATATATCAAGTGAATATTTTGTGTTACTTGTCATAGATACTATCTATCTATAACACAGACATACCTAAATTGATTGAGTAAATGCAGATAGAGATAAGTTATTGCACAACCTAGATATTGCACAACTTGCGCAACGTTTTTACCCCACTGCGCAAGCAAAAGAGGGTTATGTGTTTCCCTTTCTATGTATGTATGACGTTCCGATGTTCCGGAGTATGTATGACGGCCCAACGGCTGTTGTGCCGATTCTGACAAAAGAGATGCTAAGTAAAAGGTACTAAGAGTTCTATTAGTGAAAATAATCAATTTATTATTATAATGACGACCAAACTTACTTACAAGACATTCAACGGCGCGCCTGCTGAGGTTTTGAATTCACCCACACACGCTTTTTTTCTGGGTGGTTTGAAAGCCGCGGTTATGTAAATAGTAATTAAAATGGCATCTTTTCCGACTATTAGTTTTAAGTACAGACGTGAATTTAAAAAAAAAGTTTATAATCTTGGTTTGACTTGCGAAATCTTATTTTCTTTTTGTTGCACTAACCCGTGCCGAGGACAATTTTAAAAACCTATTTACTCCCGGCATGGGTGGAATTTTTAGCCTCTAAATAGGTCTTTCAAATTGCGAAATCTTGTTTAAAAAAATGCGCGTACAATTAGTACCGACTCTCAGTCTATCAGAAAAATATGACTATGGCAAAACCCGTCATGGTTATAAAATCCACGAAGGGGGCCTATGTCCTGCAGTGGGCGTTAAACGGCTGATGATGATGACACACGCACCGCTCTGGATGGCTACTAATGGTTCTAATAGATTCGAGTTTGTATCGAGATATTTTTGAAGTGTATTTAAAAAAAAAACTAGCCTATTCGATAGCTATTGTCAGGCACGTTCATTTTGCTATATCTTTCAAACCACCCAAAATTAATATCTCCACCCCTCTTTCCCGTACAATAAAAATCTGTTAATATAACAGTTGTCAATTGTTTTTTTTCTGTATCTACTTTGGCCAACTAAGAGCTGTTAACAGTTACAGACTGTTGATGTACAAGAAAGGGGTAGGCATTTTTGGCAGTCGGGTTTTTATTTCATACTAAGTTTTTTTTATTAAATGGCGAGATCTTTGACTATCGTCACCTAAATTTATTTAATCCCGATATTTAAAACATCAGACCGCCCTCTGTTCGGATTTTGAGCTCAAACATTGTCATGATAATAATTCTCAATTACAAGACCGTACAACAATGTTATAATTTTACAGGGCACGCAACACACATTTATCGTGCAGATCTGTCTTTTACTCAGATGGTCTGAGTGAAAGAGAGGTCAGAAATAACCAATAATGAGAGATTAGTTATTTTGAGTGCCAGTTTTCCAAAGTATTGGAGTATGAGTAAATACCTCAGACATTAGGATTTCCTTAAGATGTTTACATTCACCGTTAGCGAGTGGTATTGCTACTACAACATTATAAATGTACGTAACTTAGAAACCAAAGTCATTGGGTACATGCCGGGATTCGACCCACGACCTCCCGAATTACTTCACTGAGGCGTTATGTTATCACGTGAATGAAAGACATATCAACAGAATATTTCCAAGGCGAAACGCCCAACCACTTGGCTCCCGTCCAAGCGTTGATTTATACGAGTTTCGACGGAAATCATTAAACTTTGCGCGCGGGCGCAAAGGTAATGCGCAAAATGTGAAATACAGAAGGGAAACTCAAACAAGAGCAAGGGACACCTTTGTGACGTAGCTATAGTCGACATCATTCTACTCAATTATGTTACGGGCCTTTGACAGGAGAAAGAAATGACATTGTAATAATAACATTAAACAAAAAAAAAATGACAAAATTAAAAGAAAACAAATAAAATCGACACTGATAAATACAGAAACAGAAGAGAATTTCTAGCGCATGTCTCAATTGACACAAAAGGCATCTGAATCAGCGTTGTGCCGATGATGTGAACCATCAGCGCTGATTTTCAGTCAATGTTGTAATCAATCAATCAGTCAATCAATACGGCACTAAGCCAGGTGAAAATAGTCTTAAGCCGTAAACTTTAATTATTATTAAGATTTATTATTGAACTATATCCGAATTTATTTCCAAAAGGTCGTAAAAGTTACAAAGATATCTTTTTGGCACCACTGACCGCTAGTGGATATTCTGTACGTGTTATTCTACAGTGTTCACCTAGATCTTGCGCAGGAGACTTGTGACAGCCTGGATCCGGGTAATTACTACTTTAATACTTCGGACTGATTTATATTTAGTTACGTAATCTGCAGTCCCGTAAACGATTTCAATAAGTAAGTATTAGATATCGAATTAATAAGTATACGTTAAATTCACCTAGATAACCTTACGTAATAAGGAAGAAATTGCTTGTAGTAATAAGGCCGCCAATAGTACTGCGATTTATTGAATTTCTGTTAATGTAATCTTTGTGTACAATATAGAATATTCTATCTTCTATCTATCTTACCTCAAACAAACTAGGTTTGCGGCCCTTCTTACCCACGGTCCACCTCCTGAGACCACCTGGGTGAACCGTGGGATTTTTTTTAGGGACGGACGGACAAAAAAGTTCCGTTGTCCCTTTTGAGGTACATAAGCATACATAAGCATAAGGCTATGTACGTCCCACTGTAGGGCACAGGCCTTCTCTCAGGGAGAGAGTATGGGCTTAATCACCACGCGTGCCCACCGCGGAGTAGCGATTTCAAGCGCTGAGGTATGTGAATAGCTCAGACACTCAGATTTCCTCACGATGTTTTCCTTCACGGTTAGCTAGTGGTATTGCTACTATTGTGAAGTTTCACAAATTCACAAATGTACATAACTTAGAAAACCTAGTCATAGGATGCCCGCACTGGGGATCGAACCTGGGTCTCTCGCTTCCGAGTCCGATGTTCTACCCACTAGGCTACCACCGCTTTTTAGCCCTAAAAATAATTAAACGTAGATTCCATCGAAACGATTTATTAAAAATGTCGACTCTGATCTAATGAAGTTGACAGTGGTAGAAAGACAATAAATGAAGATGTTGAACAAGTTTGGCACTACCCCCGCACCTTCTCTCGTCACCCATTGGTTGGCAACAATAAAATACAAATTAATAATAATAACACTTTGTAGCACTTACCACTATCGCCGACAGTTTGGCTGAGCGTGTTCTCGGTGACGGGTCGCAGCGCTTCCACGGCGCTGATGTAGCCCAGCCGGTCGGCGATGGCGCAGGCTGTCTGCCCGCTCTGTTGCAGAGGAGAGAATATTAACAATACACACACACATATGCATAAACTCTCGTGGCAACCACCGGGAATGAGAATGGGCGTCCAAAAACCACCTCGGTCAGTGGCGTTAGGGGCGAATACACTTGGGCTTGGTTTTCTAAGTTACGTACATTTGTGAAGTTTAGTAGCAATACCACTCGCTAACGGTGAAGGAAAACATCGTGAGGAAACCTGTGTCTGAGCTATTCACATACCTCAGCGCTTGAAATCGCCAATCCGCGGTGGGCACGCGTGGTGATTAAGCCCATACTCTGTCCCTGAGAGAAGGCCTGTGCCCTACAGTGGGACGTATTTAGGCTGCTTATGTTACACTCGAGCCGGGACGGGAAGACCTCGACGTCGCCGCTCAAGACCGCAGTAAGCAGTGATCTATAAAGGCCCTATGTCCCGGATGAGAGACAAGCGGATATAAATAAGTAAGTACACGCATAAACTCACGTCCGTTTACCAATACCCAGAAATTG
Source organism: Yponomeuta malinellus (assembly GCA_947308005.1). Taxonomy (NCBI): domain Eukaryota; kingdom Metazoa; phylum Arthropoda; class Insecta; order Lepidoptera; family Yponomeutidae; genus Yponomeuta; species Yponomeuta malinellus. The sequence continues at coordinate 6,583,549 of OX371019.1, forward strand.
CTATAAGCAATAAGGCCGCCAATTGAACTGTATCTTTATAAATATTTTATGTTGTGTTTTTCCTGGGACAATAAAGAATATTCTTATCTTATCTTATCTTCTCCGTATCCTGAAAGGGTAGAGACCAGGGCCGCGTTTCATAATACTAGAATTGATAGTTTATTGGGACAATTTGATGTACATCGCGTTTGCATCGTGTAATTTTTATTTATTTATTTAATACTTTTATTGCACTTAATCTAATGTACAATGCGGCGGACTTAATGCCATAACCATTTTCTACGAGTCAACCGCAGGAGGTCGAAGAAAGATTGGTAGGTGTGCAAAAAGGAGAGGGAGGAAAAAGTAGAAATGCAATTCAAAATATAGTTATACATATATTTATTATTATTATTTATTTATTTATTCAAGGAGAAAAAACGGAATTGAGAAATATAAGATAAAAAATATTAGCATCAATTTAGTACATTTTGCCAATTCCTCAGCATTTCCTACAGGTAGGTAATACTTAATATAATAAATAAGAGGCGCAATACACGACGTAGTTCTAGATTTAGCTCTAAAAATAAAATAAACAAACAATAAAGCAACTGTTTCAGAAAGAAATACATGCATGCATGCACGCACGCACGCACGACGCACGCACGCACGCACGCACGCACGCACGCACGCACGCACGCACACACACACACACACACAATCATTTATATTATTTTTACATTGGAAGAAGTAAACGCAACAACTCGATACAACTAATGAATTTGACAGGATTTTTGTGAACATTTGCTCGCAGTACTCCTTTGACTTATATATATAAGGTAAGGTAACTACTTATATAAGGTAAGATAACGCAACATACCGTCGACAGAGCGTTAGGGTCGGCCTTATTTTTCAGCAGCAGTTGTATTATCAGCGTGTGACCTTGCTGCGCGGCCTGGTGGAGCGGTGTGAACCTGAGGACAAACAGTTGATATGAAAACCAACTCGCCTGGAAGGCAGCTTCCGGCCATAATATACATACTAATATTGCCGGAACTTGCCGTACATGCCGGAATTCAATGACACTTTACCAATACGTTTAGAGGACACAAATTAAGGTTTGCCCGACTTACAACTGAGAATAACAGAGTAAAATAGTACACTGTACACCGAGTGTACACTCGAGTTTCCTTTGAGCCCTCCGCTGCGCGTGGGGCGTAAACATACTCTCGCGAACAGAAATAGAACTTTCTCCCGAGTGAAAGCGCTATGCTTTATACTACACTCACTAGGAAAATAAAATTATTTAGAATAATTTAAAGCGTACTTTACTAATATATATAGCTACAATCCGGTATACTCACTGACTGACTGACTGACTGACTGATCATCTATAGATTTCCTCGGAAACGGTAAGAGTTACGTGAAAATTTTGTATCAGAAAGTTGTAGGAAATGTATGATATACAGCCATCCTATGAAGCCGATTTTTTAATTTCGAACGCGTTCTTCCATACAAATGGGCTAACTTTTTTGTTTACCGGCCGATTTGGATGAAATTTGAAACGGGCGTTTGTTTCGCGATCTAATTGTGAAAAAAAATTTTGAACGTTCGAAATTCAAAATAGGGGCAAGATTATGGCCACCCAAAAAATCGACCTCTGCGCAAAAAAGTCGGCAGCCAACTGGGCACATGCTGGAGACGTGCCCTAAACGGCATCGGGTTGTCAAAAAACCCAGGTATATGAGAAAAATCGGACATTTTGGATTTTCAAGATGGCGGCCGAGATATAGACGATTGAAAATGAAAAAATTTTGTATGGAGAATTTGTACTGAAAATCGACTTTTAGTACAAAATTTCAAGCAAAAGTCAGATGGGACAATTTTTCGAGGCCGAAACGGGCATCAGGAACCCCGCCACGGCGAGGCCGAAGGCCGAGCTCCGTTCAGGCCGAGGCCGAAGGCCGAGACTATACATTTTCCGGCGAACAAGGAACAACGCAAAAGCTAGATGGGACAAACTTGCGAGGCCGAAGGCCGAGCTCCGCGAAGCGGGCCCCAGGAACCCCGCCGCGGCGAGGCCGAAGGCCGAGCTCCGTTCAGGCCGAGGCCGAAGGCCGAGACTACACATTTTCGGCGAACAAGCAACAACGCAAAAGCCAGATGGGACAAACTTGCGAGGCCGAAGGCCGAGCTCCGCAAAGCGGGCACAAGGAACCCCGCCGCGGCGAGGCCGAAGGCCGAGCTCCGTTCAGACCGAGGCCGAAGGCCGAGACCATACATGTTCCCACTCAAACAATCCCAACGTCAAGTGTCTAGCGAGGCCCTAGGCCGAGCGCCGCGGAGAGCGCAGCTCGGAGCGGCTGGGGGTTGGCGCGCGAAGCGCGCAGGGGGTTCACCCCCTAGTTTCAATTATAAATTTAGTAAACAACTAAATTTAACAAAACAAAACAAATTGCCATGCTTGTTTTTTTTTCATGCTGCAGAAAAAGGTTGCCTTTCATTAAAAATCAAATACAAAAAAAAAACCCACCTTTGTTTCCTAATTATTTGATGTACAACGTTTTTGTGATCTGAAGTTTGTATTTATTTGAGGTTCGCTGCTAAAAAAACAAAAGAAAGCTGGCAGGGTAGGAATGGATTTTCATACAACATTCCTGCCCTGCTACGGAGGGCAGGGCAGACTCTCTCTCTAAGGACATTCCAGCTAGCATTTGAGGCCGACCTTTTCTCTAGTGAGGCAGTTTGGACACTGACCCGTGGTTGGCGGTGGCGCGGCAGTCGGCCCCGGCAGCCATCACGCGTCCGGGCGTCGCATACCGTCTCTCTTATTATAGAGACACATTCTAGTGCCACTGGCCAGCGCTCTCTCTAGTCTTTCTAACATCCCCATCTAAACACCTAGCACATCCAAACGAGAATGCCAACTTTCTAGCGATATTCTAGTCTGTGGCACTAGCTCTCCTTCTTTCCCCTTTTCTCATAATGTCATCTCTCTCTCTCTAGGGACTTTCAAGCGCCGGCTGCCAGCTTTCTCTCTAGTACGACAGTTCGGAACTGACCCGTGGTTGGCGGTGGCGCGGCAGTCGGCGCCGGCCGCGAGCAGCGCGCGCGCGGCGGCGTGATGTCCGTGGTGCGCGGCGGCGTGCAGCGGCGTGTAGCCATCACGCGTCTTGGCACCCACGCGCCCGCCGCCCGCCAGCAGGCTCTGGAGCACCGCCGTGCGCCCTTCGGAAGCCGCTAGGTGGACGGGGGTTAGGCCTAGGGAGAAGGTTACACTTTTACACTATATGCACGTTGGACTCTGAACAGAGACATATAAAAGCAGTAACATCCAGTACACACACACTGGATGTTGCTGCTTTTGCTTTTATATTATGAACGTTGCGGAAGTGAGTGCATTTACAATTTGCCGTCGGCATTTTGTGATTTATATTGTGATATCACTATTACAGTGTCTAATATCGATATTAGATGACAACGCATTATTAGATTAAATCAAAATTGTAATGTCAGTAAGGCGTTTGGAAAAGATTCGATTCTGATAATGCATTAAAGTGCAAGATTCACGTGCCATATTTTTTCAGTCCAATGGCGAAGCCTAGAAAGTGTGATACGTGTGCGCGCGCAGACTTGAAGCGGTAATAAAATGATCTGTTGCCACTATATGAACAAATACTAAAAACTGAATAAAATAAATATTCAAGGCTCCCGTACAACAAACGTGATTTTTTGCCGTTTTTTGCTCGATATTAATAACGGCAACAGGTAGGCGCTTGAAATATTCAAATGCATAGATAGTACGGAACCCTTTGTACGCGAGTCCGAATCGCACTTGGCCGGTTTTTATATTATACATATAAGATTATTCTCTATTCTTTACGTACCGTTGTTAGCAGGTATATTGACGTCGGCTCCTCGCTCGATGAGCATCTCCACGCAGTCCTCGTGACCTGCTTGTGCCGCCATGTGCAGGGGTGTGAAGCCTGCCTTGGACTTGACGCCGGGGTCCGCATCTAAGGGATGGTAAGCAGCTTATATACGTCCCACTGTAAGGCACAGGACTTCTTTCAAATAGAGAAGCCCACCCACTTTACAGTTAGGTTTTTACATCGGAATGATATCGCTGTACCTATATACGTATGTAGGGTTAGTGGGTTACTCGGGACTGAAAGTGATGTAAATTACTTCGGATAGATGTCGCTGCCTCTACGTAAATAAAGAGAAGTTTGTAAAGAGGTTCAAAATTTCGCCGATGCCTGCACTTGCCAATTAGCTCAGTTGGGAGAGCGCTGGCACGGTTAGCCAGAGGTCGCGGGTTCAAGTCCCGGCATGGGTGGAATTTTTAGCCACTAAATAGGTTTTTAAGAGACTAATTCTTCATCATCGTCATCAGCCTTTTCGCCCAAATGCCATCTTGCCGGCTGCTGGTCTGTCCACTGACTGTCATCCTGTTATCGGCCGCCAATCGGGGATAGCCTTGGTCCACCTGCCATCTTCCCACCTCACCAGATGTCCCGCTCATTTCCATTTCAGTCTCGAGACTCGCCAACTCTTAAGTTAGGTGAGATGAATAATTACGATAATTTATAGTGTATTTCCATGTTCGTGATGTCCTTGCCCGGTTACCCTAAGCACAGGGTATCCTAGTTTGGGGCAAGCTTAAGTGATTGTGTTGTGGAAGTTATTAGGGTGATTTTGAAATAAGTCAAGTTACATCTAGGTTACACAACTCAAAAGGTTACTTTAGGTGATTTTTTGCAATTCGCAGGATTTATTTATATTTTTTTACTTGAAACGAATGTAAAACGGCACGCAACGCTCTTTTATTTTGCATTGCTGTCTACTCAGCGTTTTTTTCGTTTCTTTCATACATGAAGTGAGCGCAACTCCCAAAAATACATCTTTATCTCCCGCACAAATTCATACAAACTTACCTAAAGCATTCGTACAAACGTACGGTAGCCCCCAGTGGAAATCGAACCCACGACCTCCGGCATGATAATCAGACGTTTGTTTGATTACTTAGTTTTTAATAAAAGCAATATTGTAAAATGTGGATAGCGGAGCTGGATGTTCAATTAACTACTATTTTTTTAGGCTGAAGTTATCTGTTCAAGATACATTGTACTTCTGTTATTTGTCCTCAATAAAAAAAAAATAGATACCGCTAGACCAACGAGACAGTCAAACGAAGAAGAATAAGAAGTTATCTATGGGTTACCGTGTTCGAGCAGCGCAAATGCGATGTCTGGATGGTTGTGTCGACACGCGATGTGCAACGCCGAGTGGCCGTTCTTCGCCAGAGAGTGGGGGGAGGCGCCTGTGGTAAAAGCGATTTGTATGTTTTACCAACTTCAAATGGTAAAAAAAAAACAAAAACGGGCTTTTGTCGGCAATGGACTATGTGTAGGTAGAACATCGTGTTTTGACTGCAAATTTTCATGTCCATGCTACTAACCGTTGGGGAGTGGCCTCATGAGGAGAACCCAAACTATAGCATCAAGCAATCTTTGACGCAGCTGTCCGGTCTTAGTCCGGTGCACTCATCTCATAAGACAAAAGATTCGCGTTTATATCTGAGAGGTGTCTCTTTAGAAGAAGAACCGGTGTGACATTGTGTGTTACGTTACTTCAATATTCACCTTTGTCAAGAAGCAATAAAGCAATATCTGGGTGTCCATAGTAGGTCGCCATGTGTAGTGGAGTGATGTGACTCTTTCCTGAAATGAACAGAGAGAGAGATTTTTAGTCGCAATTATACACAATACAATAATCAAGTTATACTATAAATAAAAGGGTCACCACATCAAGGGTTGGCTGGATAAGATTTCTGCTGAAGTAAGCTCGCCATGTACACTTTTTAATTTTTCTGTAAATGTTGTGTTTTATTTATGTGTGCAATAAAGTATAAAAGTCAAAATAGCTGCATTGCATATATTCGTAACAATCAATCAACGACCGGTCGCTTTGTACCGCGAATCAATAATAGATTTCAAGGTTTCTCAAAGAGTTTCCGGACCCACTAACCAGCGGTCTTAGTTTGTAGACGCGATCAGACGCATCTTCAGCGTCGTTTAATATAAATTAGGACAAATTTAGATGAGTCGGTTCTCTATCAACCATACTTTGCCGCCAAATAGTGCGTAGTGCTTTGGGTAATGATTTTGTGGTCTGTAGTGTAACAGGGGAACAATGTCGCCTTTAGCACTACTAGTAACATTAAAATGGTGGTGTCACGGGAGAGAAAAGTCTCCCATGGCACAACCAGTAGTGCTATACAGTAGTGCCTAAGTAAACAAACGGCGGCGTCTAATATGGAGGGCCTCATGGTCCAACAGAATGCTGGCTACCAAAATGCTCTCGCTTATTCGCATTTTGATTCTGAATAGTTCTGTGGCCTTTCGCGCATTTAACCGCAATTGGTTTGACGTGATGAAATTGGCTCGTGTCATAGATTAAAGCGGCGCTATTGGTCATTGTTCAGTTCGTTCATTCCTTTGATGAAAGTGGCCCGATGAATTGGACTGAATTTTATTTACACTACTATTTTTAAGTATAGACGTAAATCAAAAAACTTGGCAGATAAAGCTCGTGTAAGGAAATGCGCGAACAATTAGTACCGCCTCTCCGTCTATCAGAACAATGACCCGCGGACCCGTGACACGCATCGCTCTGGCTGGCTACTGATGGGTCAAATAGATTCGAGTTTGTGGCGAATTATTTTTGGGAAGAAACTTTTTTTAAAAAACAAACTAGCGTATTCGATTGCTATTGTCTAGGCACGTTCATTTTACTATAGCTGTCAAACCGCGTTAGGGTTAAAATTACAAGTAGTTTAAATGCATGCTAGGTACACACGTTTAGGGTCATAGGCTAGGTCTGATCTGTAATGTATGTAAAGCTTGGTAAATGTGTCTGTAACCTGTTTTGTGTTCTAAATAAAATAAAAAAATCAAAACCACCCAAAATTAATTCCGTATACGCCTTGTTTCACCCTGCTTTTCCGTACACTAACAATTTGTTAATACACCGTTAACAGTTGTTTTTTTTTCTGAATGTACTTTAGCCAACTGACAGCTATTAACATTAGATTGACAGACTGTTGGTCTATAAGAGAGGGTTATTTTTGGAAAGAAACTTTTTAAAAAAAAAAAACAAACTAGCATATTCGATAGCTATTGTTTAGGCCCGCTGATTTTGCAATGGCTTTCAAGCCATCCAAAATGCATGGTGTATATGTGCTGCCGTGTGCCGCCGTGCCGCATGCCGCATGGTGTATCTGTTCCTCACCCGGGGCGTCGGGCTGCGCCCCGCGAGCCAGCAGCAGGCGCGCCACGCCGATGTCGCCGTACTTGGCGGCCAGGTGGAGCGGCGTGAAGCCCTTGCGGGTCTCCGCCTCGATCGGGGCTCCGTGGTCCAGCAGGATACCGGCCACCTCTTCCTTGCCTGGGAAAGTAAATAATTTAATAAATTTTATTTCAGAAATATTATATATCGAGCCGATGCGGGTGGAACGGTCGGTCAGGGACGTCCCAGGCGGCCATGCTTCGACCAAATAGGGGATGTATTAGCAAAGGGCGAGACAAAAAGTACCCGAAACCGGCGTGCGTGTATACATAGACTAATGAATATTGAAGGGAATCGTGGCAAGTGGCAGTCCCTGGTCTCTGCCTACCCCTCTGCGATATCCCTATAAGTTTAGTAATAGAAAGGCATAGACATATTAGTAAGTAAACGTAGGTAATAAAAGGTATCATGTCGGTACTTAATTTAAATATTTGTCAATCGATCAATCTATCAATCAAACAATCACTCACTCATCCACATCCCCAACCCACCTACTAGTTTACAGCAAATTTTAATGTAATTTGTATTGCTCCCCTAGGGCGAAGCCGAGAGCGTCCAACTGGATAAGGGGCTGAACCGCGGGGAGAGCGGGGTGATGTCACAAAAATTGTGTGTAAGGACGAGCCCCCATCTCACCCTCTTTGGGGTGAATAAAGTATCTAACCTAATCCTCGAAACATAAGTAGTTAGAATTCTTTCTTTTTCGTTTTTTCTTCTTTCTTTGTCTCTCTTAATTTTTCTCTCGCTTTCTCTGATTCTGTATTTCTCTCTCTCTCTCTTTCTTTCGTCAACTAACTACAAGATCTCCCTCCTCACCCTCCTTGGCGGTGATGTGCAGTGGCGTCTCCTTGTTTTTTTTTCTCTCTTTCTTTTTTCTCTCTCTCTCCCTCCCTTCCTCTCTTTCTTACTCTCTCTCTCGTGAGCTAGATACAAGATCTCTGTTCTTACCCTCCTTGGCGGCGATGTGCAGCGGCGTGTACTTGTCCTTGGTGGCGGCGGCGGCGGCGGCGCCGTGCTGCAGCAGCAGCGCGGCAACGTCGGCGTGGCCGAGCCGCGCCGCCACGTGCAGCGGGGTCTGGTCCTCGCGCGCGCGCGCCTCCACCTGCCGACCGACATTTTTATTTATTATCCGGTTCTAGTGACTTGAAGGGGCAAAAACCAGTCAGATGAAAAATCTTAATCAGTTAATTTCTTTTTTACAAGTATCGAGGCGACTAAAAGCTCTCACCGGTCTAAAAACTTCGGGAAGTGCCTAGAAAGACGTCGAAAGTACTAGAAAACTATAGAACATTCAAGAATATCTTCTAGAAGTACCCGGAATCACATCAAAGATACTAGAAATGGAATATTCTCGGAAATGGGAGTAGAAATCTGATAGAATAGCGTGGAATCTAATGGAACCAAATGGAATCGAGTGGAATGTAATGGAATCGAGCGGAATCAAATGAAAGCTAACGCAAGCGTTGATTGTAATCGAACGGATTGATTGGGATGGGAGCTTTAAACGCTGCGAAGATGAAGCCCTTTCTAAAGCTAACCTTGGCATTGTTCCTGAGCAGCACGCGCACGAGATCGGTCTGGTGCGCGCGCGCAGCCAGATGCAGCGGCGTCTCGCCGCGCGCCGTGGCCGCGTCGGCCGAGGCGCCCGCGCCGACCAGCACCAGCGCGATGTTCATGCAGCCCATGAACGAGGCCACGTGGAGAGGCGTGAGGCCGGACTCGGTCGTCGCCGACTTGCCTGACGGAGACGACGTATTGAAGTAGGTCGTCAAATTAAATTAAATGAAATCTTTACGTAATGTGTTCTGCCGATATCTGCTGGAGGTGTCTGGGCACGTCTGGGCACCATTTCGCGGATACACCGAGTCGGCTTTAGTCAGCCAGTGCTATTTTTACTAAAACTATGCGATAAGAGCAGCCACACCGCGCGTGCGATGTGGGTGTGGGTGTAGGTGTGAGTGAGTGAGTGAATGAGAGAGTGAATGAGAGAGTGCATGAGTTAGTGAGTAAACTAGTAAGTGAGTGAGTGAGTGCGTGAGTGATTGATTTAGTGAATGAATGAATAAATTTATAATTAATGAATGATAGAATGAACAAATAAATGAAAGTGTCTTATCACAATAACATCCATCAAACAACTAGGTAATTTAGTGTCAATTTTTCTCCTATAGAAAAACAAGAGCTTTAGCTAAATGACCAATCTGTATTACTTCCTCTGTGGTATTACCCACTCGGGCGTAGGCTCTTGTAATTTTGGATCTTACTGGCGCCATATTTGAGCAGGAGCACCACGACCTCGAGGTTCTTCTTACAGGCGATGTGGAGTGGCGCAAATCCGTTCTATATTAATGTGGAGTTTGAAGAGATTTTTCGAGATTGTAGCAAGTGACAAACCCCAGTGGTCTCGGCCCACCCTCATATGTATTAATGAATGGATGAATAGAAAACATTATCTTATTACAATAAACTCCGTCAATCTTCTGGGTAAATGACGAGCCAGTCAGTAGTACCTACTCAGGCCCGAACCTTAGTTATTTGTAACTTCATAAGCAGCCTATATACGTGCCACTGTAGGCCTTCTCTCAGAGAGAGAATATGGGCTTGATCACCACGCGTGCCCACGCTGGTTGGCGATTTCAAGCGCTGAGGTATGCGAATAGCTCAGACACTCAGGTTTCCTCATGATGTTGATTTTATAACTTACTGGCGCCATACTTGAGCAGAAGCTCTACGACCTTGAGCCGGTTCTTCTTGCAGGCGATGTGGAGCGGCGTGAACCCGTTCAGCGCGCGCGCGTTGGCGTCCGCGTTTCTGTCCAGCAGAAGCTTGGCAACCTGCGGGCGGCCAGAGGGTGAGTCTCTTAAATCTATAGCTGTTCAATAGAGAATCAATATTAAGTTTCACGAGTCGCGATGCTCTTACATACTTATATATTAAACGGGTCCAATCCAGTGCTAAGGAAATACAAATCTCGCGCCTTATTACCGGACCTGTCCGCTGACAAAATAATAAGAGTGACTTGAGGGTACACCAGGTAGACTACCCTCAAGTCGTGAGTTGCAAGTAAGGTTAGGTAACCTCACTACAATAATGTAACTGTACTCGCCACTGCAATCTACCCGTGACCCAGGCAGCTGCAACGTTGCCGAAACGTCGGTAATTAAAGTTATTTATTAGGTAAAATAAAAAATTTACCTAATAAATAATTGCGATTAGACCCATTTAATATATAACTAGTAGAGTCATATCAATACGACAGTGATTGTTTCATTGATGTAATGATTGTAATCTAGTAACCAACAGCATTCCAATGGTATAACCCGTGCAACTTAACTCGGCGCCTCGCGCGCTTCGATCTTCTTCGCGAGAGATGCCTATTTAATTTACGCGGGTTATACCGTTGGAATGACATTATACTGCTATTGATTAGTAAACTACCAAAAAGAGTGTTTAGCCGTAATTGTATTGCTGTGAATTCTTTTAAAATAAATAAAATTTAAATGAAATAAAATAAGTAATAGTGTTACAGCAGGCAAGATTGGCAACACGAGCGACATTACCTTAACGTGTCCACAGTGCGCGGCGACGTGCAAGGCCGTGAGGTAATCCACGGTGACGTCATCGATCGGCGCCCCCTCTGTGAGCAGCGCACGCGCAGTCTCCACGTGCTCGCCTTGCACCGACATGTGGAGTGGCGTGAGGCCGTTCTGAAATCGCACTCCACGTTGTACAAACAAAATCCCAATGTATTACAAAAAGGGCAGTTCTACTCGTCAGTAAATCATCATCATCATCACCCATTTGACGCCCACTGCAGGACAAAGGCCTCCTTCGTGGTTTTCACAACCATGAAGGGTTTTGCCATAATCGCCACGCTTGGCAGGCGGGTTGGCGATCGCAGTATGGGGTTGGAATCTCAGGAAGACGCTGCTGCCCGTCTCCTGGTAATTTATTTCCTTAGTCGCCTTCTACGACATCCACAGGAGGAAATGGAGTGACGCTATTCTTAATCCGGCGCTAGAGACGAATGCCCGACACATTTAGAGTAACGATCCGCTGATGATATTCAGGTAACCTGCCGATAACTGCTGAACGGATGATACTACCTTGGTCTTGCTGGTGATAGGGGCACCATGTTGCAGCAGACGGGAGACCACGGTGCTGTGTCCGGAACGCGCGGCGCAGTGTAGAGGCGAGAGGCCGTCGCGGGTAACCGCGGCTATGTTCGCGCCTGGAAACAAAGATAAGATAAGATAAAATTTATTCATAAAATCGTAGGTATAGTGTACATAAGAATTAAATTTAACATAAGTAAGAGTAAACTAGGCTTTAGGCTGTGTATGTAGGTGCTTAAATTATTATAATAATAAAAGTTAACAATAATTCAGGAAATAAATGGTATGAATCAATACAAACAATTAGGAAGCCTAGTACCTTAGAATTAAACATGTTACTTAAAACTACTTAACTTACAACATTTAGGAGGATCACTGTCTCATCGTACGTCAGTCCTTGCAAGAAATTTTGCAACAAAAACGTTGTTTCCTGAAAGGCGATGGTCTATTACTACGAATCCTGAAGCACGTACTCAGTAACATACCATTAGATTGCCGCTAGTCCCCTCAAATGATGACCTTTCTTTCATTGTGCCGTGCTTTCTTTCCAGAAAGGTAGCAGCGCACTGAGACCTCATTCGGAACCCCAAAGTTTGCGATAGCTAATAGTGTGGAATTTGACAGCTAGACGTCAAGAATCCTTTCAGATTTGATAAGCGCGATGTAGAGGCTTATATTGCTGGTCGTCTCCTGAACCCGTATAATCCAAATAAACTGTTCTTCTAAAAAACAAAAATCGTTTTGCGGCAAAATGCTACACATCTAAAATTTATTACTTTGTATGTGCATGATTTAGACCACAATAATTAGATCTTATGTTAGAGTCTTACTTGTAATAGTTGTGAGCCTCACGATGTTTTTCTTCACCGCTAGCGAGTGGTAATGCTACTATAACTTTGCAAATGTAAGTAACTTAGACATCGTCAATACTTATTAAGTTTATTATTAGGACTGATTAATATCCCACTTACAAGCACGTACACTAATTAAATATTTAGTTCTCCATGAGATCATTTATAATATTATTACAATTTTTTAAAAACATAAATTAATAATTATAAGTAAAAAAAAAAAATAAAATAAAATAATAATACATCCACAATTGTTTCGTCCAAAGTAATAAATCAAGATGACGAATGAATTAACTGTCAAACAAACCGCCCCGAGACATACTCGAGCCAAAGGTTCCCATAACGCCGGCAGCGTTACCCCGCTGCACAGCGAGAGAGATCCTCTGCATCAAGTATGCCCCAGAGCGGTAGTCCATGCCGCGGTTCCTCACTTCCTAACTTAGATAACAATGTCATTGGTACATGCCAGGATGCGAACCCGCGACCTGAGTGTCCGAGGTGTTCACATACCTCAGCGCTGCGGTGGGTACGCTTGGTGATTAACCTCATACTCTCTCTCTCCGAGAGGAGGCATGTGCCCTGTAATGGGACGTATATAGGCAGCCTTTTTATTCACTGTTTTCTGTGAATAAAATAAGCTTTTTAGAGTGAGAATGGTAAATAAAAAATAAAATTATCCAAGGTTTTTACCGTGCTCAACCAGCAGATCCACCATCGCCAGCTGCCCCCACTTGCTGGCCACGTGCAGCGGGGTGATGTTGTGTTTCGCGGCTCGACCTGCGTCTGCGCCGGCCGAGAGCAGGGCCTTGGCCACGCCCACGTTGCCGTAGTGGGCGGCGATGTGGAGCGGCGTGAAGCCGGACTTCGAGCACGCGTCGGGGTTGTGTTCGTTCTGGAAAGCGGTAGAAATCATTGTTCACTTACATTTTTGACTGATTTGAAAATTCTTCATTCCACAAGAAATCAATCTGCACAAAGGCGAGCTTAATACTAAAACCGGCCAAGTGCGAGTCGGACTCGCGCACGACAAAGATCGAATTTGAGAACAGTGCCATCTATAGAAACCAACAATAAGCGTTTAACATTGACATTTAACGACATGACATCGGCACTGTGAAGGTTACATAGATGACTGGTAGATGGCGAGCGCTGTCTTTAGATAACGTTTGTTGTATGGGGTTATAGTTTAAATATTTATTTTATTCTGATTTTAGTATTTGTTGTTATAGCGGCAACCGAAATACATCACCTGTAAAAATTTGAACTGCCTAGCTATCAGGGTTCATGAGATACAGCCTGGTGACAGATAGACAGACGGACAGACAGACAGACGGTCAGTGAAGTCTTAGTAATAGGGTCCCGTTTGGCACCTTTCGGATACGGAACCTTAAAAAGTATATCTTGCTGGCGAGGTGTTTACATGGCGTCATGACTTACATTTACTGCAGATGATTTATGCAGCGTTTTATGAATGTAGAACCGTATACAGTGCCCCATAGAGGATGTCTTAACTTTTGCAAGTCTAAAACGTGGAATTGACAATTTATGTTTATTCCTAGTACCGATATTATGATGGCTACCAATATGTTCGAAATTGCTGATATTTTTTTTCACGTACATAATAGTTTCATAAATGTATGCAACTGTTAAGATGTTAGTTTCTTTAAAAAAATCCCTTAACGGAACATAGTGAATTATATTCTAGTATTAATCTAGGTTGATACCCAAAGAAAGAGTAGACGCAGTCTCCCGCACAACATCTCAGGGAGAAGGCAGTGGCTGAAAACCAGCGCTGCCCGGATCTGACCCGGGTCAGCACAAGCTGACCCACTACCTTTTGCCTTATTTTATGTCATCACCAATCCGGACTTGGCCCCCGTGGTGGAGTATGGCCTATACCTTCCTCAGGGAAGAGACCCGTGCCCCTCGGTGGGGACATAATGGGTTGATGATGATATGTCATCACTAGTTAAGCCTTACTTTGTTTTAAGTTTTTTTTTTATGAGGCAATAAATACTTTTTTATCTTTATTTGCTTTGCTTAGAGTTAGTGGAACACCTCAAATACTCCGTTTTGAAAAGTCGCGAGTATAGATGTTTCATTACGAGTGGACGATGCGGAACGAAAGACAGAAATGAACGAGGGAAGGAAGGAATGAGGGTAGACAAGGAGGGAATAAATAAAGGAATGAACTAGGGAGGCAGAGAGGAAGGAAGGAAGAAGATATTTCAGATCAGTGGGTACCTCTAATAGTAGAGTCGCAGCTTTGACGTCGTTCTTCTTGGCGGCGATGTGCAGCGCGGGCAGGCGCACCTTGCCGCGCGTGTCGGACTCCAGCAGCTCGGCCACCACGCGGTCGTGGCCCTGCTGCATCGCGACCGCCAGCGGCGTGAAGCCGTCCTGGGGAACAGACCAGGTTCTGTAACTAAGGTCATAAGGTTAGACACGCTCTAGAGTGAAGTGAAATGCTTGTTAACACTATCTAGGTAAAAAGAAAGTGAGCAATGCCAGTTTCGGTGTTTGTGAAAATTTTAGTTTAACACGAGTATGAAGAGTTTACATCCAAATAATGGTCGGGTGAAAAAGGCGAAGGAATACACAGGCGAAGCTCTTATATATATTTGTCCCCAACTTTGGTCACGAATGCCAAGAAAGTAAATCTCTATATCCCCTCCGAAATAAAAGATCTTGTCACCTCTACAGAAATACAGATGATAAAACATCACACTTCTCGATGAGGAATATTCACGTGGAAAAGGTGGTTTCAGAAATATCCGGAAACGTATAGCACGTTGGATCAACATCTAAAACGCGTTGAACTACTCATTCGCTTCTTCCTTCAAATAATTACGAAGATCTAATAACCATAGCAGTTAAAACGCACTTTCCTAAGGAAAAGTACACCAGCGCATTCTGTACTGCTGCATAACAACATAACCATTTCCACCAAAAAAAAAAAAAAATAAGATAAGGCCGCCAATTGTATCTTTTGTCATTGCTGTTACTGTAACATTTTTTCCGGTATACAATAAAGAATATTCTTATCTTATCTTATGACTTGTTCGAGTGTCTCACCTCTGTAGCCAGTGTCTGACTGGCACCAGCGGCCAGCAGCATCTTGACGCAGCCGGCGTGGTTCTCCTGCGCGGCCATGTAGAGGGGGGTGAAGCCCGCGGAGGACTGGGCGTCGGGCTTCGCCCCCGCCGCGAGGAGCGCCCGCGCCACCGCCTCCTGCCCGGCCAGGCATGCTATGTGGAGGGCTGTGTTGCCTGAGGGTTTACAAAGGGTGTAAGTTAGAAATGGCTTTGATACGTCGAGTGAAATTCCTGCTATAACATGAATCACGCAGTTCCAGATCCAGTATCCGATCCAGCGGGCTATACAAATACATAGTGTAACAAAATCCCAAGAAACATCCTTGCAAAATCCTCGTAATTCGATAAAAAATCATCAAAATCGGATGAGTAGTTAGCGACGGTAGAATACAAACGAACACACACACGCACTCACTCACACATAAAAGCTAAAATCAAAATCAAACGGATCGAATACCACCTCATTCATTAAAATCGGTTGAGTAATAGAGTAGAAGACGCTACGATAGAAAATGCGTAAACACATACATACATACACCACACACACACACTCACTATCAGGCGTGAGTTTATGTAATTTAATGTACACAACTACCCCATACACACTTATAGAAAGCTATATATAATCATAACATTTAATCTATAGTAGCCGGGTAAAAATAGTACTGCTACTAACCTTTTCTGGTGGTGGCGTCGACGGCCGCGCCACGCTTGATCAGCTCTTCAGCCACGGAGATGTGGCCGTCTTTGGCTGCCAGGTGCAGCGCGCTCAAGCCGTTCTGGAACCAACATAAGAGCAGCGGTCAGCTGTTGGAAATTGTAACTAACTCAGGGCACAATCAGGCGATTCACTCGGAGGAAAGTTCAGTCAAGTGAACGTTTGAGTTATCACACTTTGAAGCTCGTGTCTTAAGCTTTCTATACGTTCACTTTTTGCACTGGTTAATAGAGGATTGATCAGACTTATGAATATTTAACGGAAGCGAGAAATAATACGTGCTTAACGCTCAAGGGCCGTTCCATATTTTCAAATATTTCAAATATTTTCATTAGAAACTAGAAAAGGTCTAGAATAGGGCCAGAGTTTTGTTTAATCTAAGAACTAACTCTGTTTCGCAGTGTTTTTAATACACCACTCACTCACTCACTCACTCACCTGCCTCGTTAATCTAGCGATTACATGCGTGACTGTTAAAACAGAGGCCTAGGGTTCGGTTCTCGCTGAGGCCGTGATACTCGATATGTACAAATGGCCTGTCTGGGTGTATTTCCATGTTGATGTCCCAGCTTGGTTACAAATAGCAGGAAATGGGACTAGGATAAAAAATGTCATTTGTTACTCACTCGCTATGACCAATATCGTAAGTGACTATGGCCTAGGCCCAAAAACAGCTTAAAGTAGTATAATTCCCGAAAGATAACTTGAACAGTCGGGATGATTTTGCGATGGACACGTATGATCTTTTTTTTATTGTTTGTCTAAACTAAAGTACGAAGAATTCTACGTCACCTCGCGTCCCCCGCCAATGAGACCAGAAATACGTCCACGCGAAGTCATTCATTGGTCAGACATTATACCTCAGATTTCTACTAAGAAGAAAGGAACAGTCGCATTCAATAAGTATCATGGGGCTACGCAAAGTCCACGTCCCTCGAGATTAATTATATTATCGCAACACAATTAACTCTCTAGGCTTGCGAACTCGTTCCTAGTTGCGATAGGAGCCAGTAGGGCGATTCTTCTAGGGCTGGTTGTAATCGTTAGCGTAGAATGGATAGGACAGGCAGTATTTATGTCGTAGCCATATCATAGAATTGACCATATCATGATGTGGTTAGCCATATCACGAAATGTATCCTTTTCATGAAAAGGCCAAGTCAAACTGGCCGTATCATGAAATGGCTTAGCCAGATCAATGAGCGACCGACGTTTGACGATTTAAATAGGGAAATGCATGACTATTTCATGATGCGGCCAAACGTTAGCGGCCATATCGTAAAATACTTCCATTATCCACCGTTAGAGGCGCTGATGTTAGTTTGTTGTGTATTTCTACCATGGAGGCGACAGAAAATATTTCTAGTGACGGCAATATTCCCGTAAATACTGTGCAAAATGAGGAAAGTAGGGCAGAAATCTCATTTTGTTGTAGTCATTGTACCGCATTGTATTTTACGAGTGATAAAATATAAACTGTTGCTTCTTTTATTGGTATTTTATTCAACCTATAAGGTGCATTTGAATGCACAAAAACACTAAATACGTTAGGCATCTTCAATCTATTTTTCAGCTCAATTCAGTAAATATGTCAAACTTAAATCAGGTTGGTGCATGGAAAAGTCATGGGGTCTACATTATGATATGGCAAAACGTAGATTGCCATATCGTCAAACGTTGATGCTTAAACGATACGGCCAGTTTGACTTGTCCTTTTCATGAAAAGGACACATTTCGTGATATGGCTAACCACATCATGATATGGCACAATCTACGATATGGCTACGACATTTATATACCTCAGAGCTTGCTACGTACAATGGCCCAACTATGAGGTTAAGTGCGGAAATCTCAGATCTGACAAGAAGTAACTAGGACAGGCAGCGCAGAAAATACGTTTTGAAGTGTCTGAAATTGATTATAGGCCCATGTTACTAAACACCTGTTTACGATTTCCTAGTATGGTAACACAACAACACGATTTTGGCAGTAGGGTGAGCGATCGTGTTGTGTGGACCTTAAAAATAAAAACACGTAGATTTTCTTTGCATTAGTTGCGTTACTCTTTCAGTCGATAAAACGCTGTGAAGCTTCCGGATCCTTTTATCGAAAGTTGTTTCTTACCTTCGATATCATTTTGGAAAGAGCCCATCAAAAGACTCTCGTGGGAAACTTCTTTCAGGAAGGTACGGTCGACACAACTTCGACCGTACACACGGATTTCCGGTGGCCGGTAGCCGGTGACTGGATGAGAATGGCCGAGGTAAGAAAGAAGTGGCGTGCCTTGAAGGAGGCCTATATCCAGCAGTGAACGAATGTGGACTGATGGACTCTACTTAGTTAATTCACTTGCGACTTTGCAATAGAAACGATAAGATTGATCTGCTGTCGACTGTACAAAGAATGCCAGTGGTTTTTATCCCGAATTACAAAGGCGAAACGTAAAAAAATGGTCTAAATAAAGAACACTATCTGAAACATCCATTCGATGAGCAAAAGGTGTAAAAGCTAATATAATAATTACACACTTCCGAGACTAAATGATAGGTTAGCTTACACAGCAAGAAGTTTATTTATGTTCCGATGATTAATACTTAAACCACGATGGGTAAATAAAACCATTTAAGGCGACCGTTGAGCAAATCAAGTGCAGTAAAAAAGTGGGCTAGCTAGAGCATACCAGAGAGTTAATTGCCTGTGAAACATAACCTTAAATCGGCACATTGGATACTTTTTAATAGGCTTTTCACATGCCTCGCAGTAGCAATAATAATGCAGCCTATATACGTCCCACTGCAGGACACAGGCCTGCTCTCAGAGAGATAATATGGGCTTAATTACCAAGCGTGCCCACCGCGGATCGGGAATTTCAAGCGCTGAGGTACCTATGTGAACACCTCCGGTATTTTCGCGATTTCTGTCAACGGTTTGTTTGCGTATGGACTGAAGCCGAATGAGTTTAAATATACTTTGTTCATTTATAAGAATAATATAGGTATAATATAAGTAAGTAATATATAGAGATAGAGCGCTTCGTCTTCGTCAACCAACTGCTTTGCAGTTTGGCGAAATTGTGCAATAATATTAAGGTTTTTTATTTTGAATAAATAAAGTGCGAGTCGGACTCGTGCACGGAGGGTTTCTTACAATTATCTATAAAACATTAGACACAAAGATCGGGAAAAAACGGCAAATAATTAAGTTTGTTGTATGGGCGCCCACCTTAAATATTTATTTTATTTTAATTATTTATTTTCGAAGCGAGCATAGAACTAAATATTCTGTAAATATTTCAACTGCCTAGCTATCACAGTTCATGAGATACAGCCTCGTGACAGACAGACAGACAGATAGACAGTGAAGTCTTAGTAATCGGGACCCTCGTTTGGCACGGAAGTGGTACGGAAGCCTAAAAAAGACTCTGGTTTCCTCACGATGTTTTCCTTCACAGTTAGCGAGTGGTATTGCTACAACTTCAAACTTCGAAAACATCGTAAGAACATACGTAAACTTTTCTTGTTTTACGTTGACGGTGACTTGATGGTTTGGCTTTTTTTCAAATACCACGCAAACGAAGGTGCGGGCAAAAGCTAGTAAAAGCCTAAACATACTAAATAATAAAGTAGAATAAACATACTAAATAAAAGTAGATAAAATCATAACTACAGACATATTTAACTGCAGTATTATAAGCCACAACGGACAGAAAAGCCGGTAGATTTCAATCAATTTACATTGCGTTGCATCACGTTTCTACAATAGAAAAAAACCCTATTATGTAGTACGATGTCCAGCATTTATTTTCATGATTACATTATATTGCGCGTGACAGCCTTCGTCGCAACGTTATGGCGGTGAAATAATTAAAACTAGGTTAAAACAAGGACGAGCCATTCTGGTTCTTGTTACAAATAACAACTGTGTTTTGTATTCCTCTTAACCTCGGTTTTGCCTTTATCTCAGAGAACGCCACGCCCATCTTAAATGTTTCTTTCAAATCCCACTAACTGTGAAATGGGGTCAAAATGTAGGTACTACTCTAAAATTTCAAATTAAAACATATACGGGATTAACAGTGTTTTGATACAAACTTGACCCAAAGGAAACTTACGAGTTCGACATTCTGTGAAATAAATTTCTGATTTGTGACAAAATCGGAAAAATATTGTATGAATTTACAGGTCAGACTTGGCAAGTTTTCATTATAACACCACCCTTTCATTATCCTCCGAAAATGTTAAGTTTGGTCCGTTATAAATTACACAACATCCTCATTCTTAACTCAAAAGTCAAAACGCTGCTAATTTCGTATAAATAAAGAACGTGCCAAGGTTTCTTCGTTACAGTGGTAAACTAACTAACTAACTTAAAAATCCTTTTGCAGAGAACAGAACTCACCACATTGCAAGTGTTGATATCTTTAACTGCGCCGGAGTCGAGAAGATCGACGACGGTGTCTAGCTGGCCGGCGCGGGCTGCGCGCAGGAACGCTGTGTTTGGGTCTATCTGCGAAAGAGAAAGAACATACGTTAGAATTAGTACAATTTTTAAAGTGAATAAAACTTTTTATCACTGTAGATGTCTTGTAGATTCGTTCCCCAGGCCTTGGTACATCTAGTAAACACAAGAAAGGTGATTATGTATACTTTATGCACTAAACTACATAGCAATTAATTTTAGCCCATATATCTTTAACCATGCAGCCAACGATTAGCCTGACTCAGGACCGGTTTTTGAACTGAGAATTTCACTAAGTAAATACTTCAGTAACGTTCTGTCACGCTCTTTTCTGAGAAATGCGAAGAGACAGCACTACAATTAACTATATACTTAGCGATATTCTCAATTCAGAAACTGGGCCTCAGAAGCGTCCATAACAATCTGTATAGACGGCGACTAATACGTACAGGGGCCTAATTATGCGCACCAAATCCTGAGCGATTCCAATCGTCTAATTGTCAAATTCCATAATAATTTGACAGTTCATCATCATCATCAACCCATCATGTCCCCACCGAGGGGCACGGGTCTCTTCCCTGAGGAAGGTATAGGCCATACTCCATCACAGACAGACACAAATACAGGGAACAAAGCTAAATCTCCGAGAATTGGAAATCATCAGTTAACCTAACCTGTAAAAAAACAAATCACCACAGCTTAATTGCGATCTAACGTATCTTAAAATCAGTAAAAGTCGCAACTGGACGCTCTAAATAATTAACAAAAGATACAAAGGCCTATTTATCACTACGCCCGTAACCAACGCAGTGTGACGGTACAAATGCACAGTATTATCTAAAGCGTAATGGATTTAACAACCAGATTAAACTAATTAAACTTATAGGCCACTAGCACAGCAAGAGAGCATCGAGCGCAGTGATCAAAATCACACATAATGACCTTCAATTGCTAGAGTGAGATATTTTTTCCGGGATGCAGGCTACGCCAGTCTGTACAAACGACAGTAAACCCTGTGTCTCATAAAACAACAATCTGTTAATCCTAAGTTAACAGCTGTCAGCTGGCCAAAGGGAATGCAAAAAACCGGCCAAGTGCGAGTCGGACTCGCGCACGAAGGTTTCAACATTAGACAAAGATCAAATTTGAGAACAGCGCCATCTATAGAAACCAACAAGAAGAGTATAACATTGACATTTAACGACATGACATCGGCGCTGCGAAGGTTACATAGATGGCGAGCGCTGTCTTTAGACAACGTTTGTTGTATGGGAGCCCCTCTTAAATATTTATTTTAGTCTGTTTTTAGTATTTGTTGTGTTATAGCGGCAACAGAAATACATCATCTGTGAAAATTTCAACTGTCTATCACGGTTAATGAGATACAGCCTGGTGACAGACAGACAGACAGACAGGCAGACGGACAGATAGACAGACAGACAGTGAAGTCTCAGTAATAGGGTCCCGTTTGGCACCCTTCGGGTTCGGAACCCTAAAAAAACAACTAACAGGTGTCAACAGTAAAAATAATCGAGTGTACTGGAAACCGGGGGTAAGTAAATAACATAGTCATATTCAACTTTAATATGGACCGTATGGAGGTAACCTAGCTTTATAAATTATCAGTATAAGTGCAAGTAAAGGAAAGTTGTCTCGTACTTAGCTGACCGTATTCGCCGGCGAAAGACAGGCAAGTATGCACGGCAAAACAAAATCGTTCTCCTGTCAAGAAATTATCAAATTAAGGCTATGGGACGGATGTACGTCAAAAGATCTATACGCTGCGACATCTCTACGCGTCGTGATTAAGGATTTCGCGCCACGTTTGTCAAGTTGACCAGAGATAATGAGTGAAGTATTGGATGGTACCTATTTACCCTCGTGATTACTTCACAGCTTATTGTAGACAGCTTGAAATAATTTGGGAAGACATAAATGAAAAAAAAATACATTTTAAACAATCCTTTTTTCATAATGTTAACCATACACACACACACACACACACACACACACACACACACACACACACACACCCACACCCACACACACACACACACACACACGCACGCACGCACGCACGCACGCACGCACGCATGACTTTCTGTTCTCATATTTTTAAATAGTATTAAGTTATATAATGTCAATGGCTTTCCTAAAACTAAATAAATAAATAAACACTACGAGCCAGGATAGGTATGATTTGGTTGGATCTTACCAAGCGAAAAAAACGACACAGTACTGCTCCTATATTACGCACACCAAATCCTGAATAATTTCAATCGTCTGTCAAATTCCATAATAATTACTATCACAAACGAATTTGATGCGCATAATTAAGCCCCTAGTCGCTAAGATGTATAGTAACTTGAATTTGTCAAATTAGCTTGGGGAATCCTAGCTTCCTATCCTATCTCGAGTGTCGGAGCTATTCACATACCTCAGAGCTTTCGTTAATTCTAGCTTTATCTAGATAGTTACGATCCCAAATAGATGGTGCTAGTAGGGTTTTATTTAGGTCTCTCGCCTATTTCCTTCATTTCGCGTTTTTCTTGCGTCCTCTCCCAAAGCGTGTGACCTCGATACTCGATCCTTACCCAGGTTCAATTTGGCAATACTTTCTCAGAATTCCGGGCTTTATGTGCTGATAAAAGCATTTCGGTGCCTTTCAGAGGAATTTGTGTAAATTCGACAGCAACAGTCACATTACACACTTGCTATTTACTCAGAGTAATTACGGGCGACTTTGCAACCAAAATGTAGAGGTCGATCTTTTGTTGACTGTCCCTGACATTGCAATTTGCAAATACATCGCACCTTCGGTAGTCGGGCACATCTTACGAAAAATGGTAAAATGAGTTAAGTATGCAGAAATGCCTTAAAACACTCCTCTATCTGGTGGGATAAAGACTCCCACCAGATTTAGTTAAAAAGTCGCTTTTTAACTGAATCTAATGGGAGTCTTCACCCCACCAGATAAAGAAGTGTTTTTAAGGCATTTCTGTATACTTAACTCATTTTACCATTGTTTGTAAGTTGTGCCCTTGTACTGCCGAAGGTGCGACATGATTTATATGTAGAAACGGCTTGGTTGGCACCGCACGTATTGACTTGTCTCTCCTGTGGGCTAGGCCGACTAAGCTGTCAGGATGGTATAGGTACTGGACAAGCCTACTCCGTCTAAAAACAATGTCCTAGGCACTGAAGCGTCCGAGTGGTCCCTTCACCCATCTAGTGTGAGTGAAGGTGCCACTGGACGCTGTATATATCATCTCATTTCGGAGATGCAAAGGCCAAAGTATGTAAAGAAACCTTTTCAAATTTAAAGAAAGGTTTTTAACCGACTTCAAAAAAAGGAGGAGGTCCTCAATTCGCCGGAATTCCCCGATTAGTCGAAGACGCCTGGACCGATCTGAAGATTCTTTTTTGTTTGAAAGGGTAGACTTCACAGGTGGTACCATGGTCAACAAGTCAGGATCTGTTTTAGTGCTGTACTGTGTTAAGTCGGTTTTTATTTAAAAAAAAAGAGTAAAATTAATACGTTTTATTTTTATTTTTTGCCAACTGACAGCTGTTAACAGTGGATTAACACATCCGAAAACGTGAACTTAATGTTTTGTTGACTGTACTGTTACCTCGATTACTTTACACGTTATGATAAGAGGTTTTGGAGGAGAGCACGTCACCTTTTTAGGTGAACTTACTCCAAATGTGTAATTTAATGTAATTTTCTTTATGTACTCCAAAGAAAATTGTTCCAAGAAAATTGTTGCTATCTTTTTGTACCTATTATCTACACTAGCTGTGAAGGAAAAAATCGTGAGGAGACCTGAGTATCTGAGGTGTTCACATACCTCAGGGCTTGAAATTGTCAATCCGCGGTGAGCACAAAATTATATTTAGAATTATTATAATACATTCAAATTTTTTATTTACTTTGGATATTATTTCCTAGTTCAGTGGACATACTGTTACAATTAGTCGCACGCTGAGTCGGCGTCGATGGATGGAGATATTATATCCGGCATTGTTGTTTTTAATTTATTTCTTGTGTCAAAATTTTTTTGCCTGTCTATGAGACATTTGCCTTGATAACAAAATGTCTAAACACGAGGAAAATAATAAATTTTGTGCCGCAAGACTACGTCGTCCTGCTCTCTACTCAGTTACGTCACGGGCGACTTTGCAACAAAAATGTAAAGGTTAGCCTGCTGTCGACCGTACTCTCAGTTTGCTTCTTTTTCGCTTGCACCATTTTTTTTGTACACTCAAATATTTTTATTCATCATAACTCTAATAACTTTAATATTGTCAGTTTCAGAAAAGTATTTTATGTGAAGAAGAAGAATTCATCATAATCATCATCAGCCCATCGTTGCCCACTGCTGGGCCCTCTCACGGTCCCTCGCCTTCCGCATCCACGGACCTTCCGCCGACTCATCGACATCATACGGCCATCGGGCTGCGGTGACGAACGAGAATACTTTTGATAAATCTGGTCTAGACGAGAAATTCTTTTAACGGATATTTAGATATGTTATCCGTTATTCTGAACCTAATTTTTATTAAGAAAATTGGAAAGAAAAATCCTCTACCGAATATGAAAATAAAAACATGTAAAAAATGTCCGTGATTTAAGTATAGGTGAAAAATATATAATATCGCCCTATAGCACTCAGAATAATTTCCTTGGATTTCTCCCAAATTCATTCACAGCTTTTTAATTCATAAATGGCCGATCAAAGCACACCGAAAATTTTGAGAAAATGTTTCGAAATGTACACTAGCTAAATCTAAAACCCGTAGACGGGACAACATGAGATCATCGATAAGATACAATTAATTGAACACCAGAATCACTAGCCACTAATCAGCACAAACCGAGCTTCGAGTCACATCTCAAACCGTCCTACCACAAACACTTATTCAAGCCGCTCGACGGCCTTTAACTCATTTGAACCATACAGAACACCGGCTGAACCGTTTTGGAAGTAACTGTGAACGCACCACGAGCGTGATGGAGTAAACACGCCGCTCCAGCGGCAGAATACGCGCGCCGCACCACACCGCCATGCCGGGACTGCGCGTGCGCACGACTACCAATACCAACTGAAAGAGACTATAGCGGCCGCTGTCGGCTAAGGGTCCCTACACACAAGGTTCTGGGTTAATCTGCATTGTGTTAAGAAAAATCACTTTTATAATATGTTTTTGAGCCTAAGCCGAAATTACGAAAAATTATTAATTTATAATTGTAGCATTATGTTTGACATTAAACCTTTAAAATGCCGTCTCATTTGTAATTGTCGATATTTATAACACTAGTTTGGGATCAGGACAAGTGATTGTGTTGTGTGGAAGTTATTACTGTAATTTAATACACATTGGAACCATTTGGGATTTGGGAACTTTCACAAGTTCTTGCTGGCTCATAAGAGAATAATTGTACGAAGCACGTGCCTTCCCTGAGAGCATGGACTTAAATCATATTTTACGTTTTATTTCCAAACCAGGCTAGGGCTGCCACCTCTCCGGCTTTGACCCGGTGGGTTTGAGTGGTGCACGTCCGGGCTCCGGGTCCTTTATCCTTTCTCCTGGTTGTGCAATAAAGTGTTCTCTATCTATCTATCATTCTCCGGGTCCGGAGAATATTTTTAACCGATTTCAAGAAAGGAGGGGGTTGTCAATTC
The DNA here is from genome assembly GCA_947308005.1 of Yponomeuta malinellus. Lineage (NCBI taxonomy): Eukaryota > Metazoa > Arthropoda > Insecta > Lepidoptera > Yponomeutidae > Yponomeuta > Yponomeuta malinellus. Next base: position 6,609,802 of record OX371019.1, read on the forward strand.
GACGTGTATATAAACATATTTTTTGGCTATGTTCTCGCATAACTCAAAATATCTTAATCGATTTCGACAAATCTTTTCTTGTTCGAATATGTATAACGTCCCATTGGTCCCATTTTAATTTGGTGAAGATCTGATGAAGACTTTCAGAGATGGAGAACGGAACTCTTCAAAGGACAGTAGTAAATAAGGCCTAATGGGGCCCATCCTTTAGTAATATCCGTATGTTTCATAAAATAGCGTAAAAATTGCCCCAGGGTAATTTTTACGCTATTTTCGAAGATGGAAACTGAGAACGTAAAATTTTAAAGCAAAGAATTAAGTAGGGTAAATCATGGTTATAAGGGACTTGTGTATTTTTCTCCCGCTCCCCATAAAATTTAAAAATAAAAAATAAAAACCGACTCCAAAACACTACAGCACTAAAAAGTTAGAAATAATTTAAAAGAACTCCTTTAAATTCTTTCACCTGCTTGTGCAATAAAGTGTTCTCTATCTATCTAAATTAGAAGTATGTAATATGTATACATTTAGGTATTGTAGAAGTATAATTTATAGTCGATGCCCAGTTTCATGACCAACTTGGGCACCGACTCCAAATTATACAATACATACATGCATACATACTCCTAATTAAATTATTTCTGACTTTTTAGTGTCGGAGCGTTTTGAAGTCGGTTTTTATTTAAAAAAATTCTTTACCTACAGTAGTTACGGTAGGCAAATAAACATATACTAGGTAAGTTGTACAAAAATACAATTCAATAAATTTATTTATACATTTTCATATTTAATTAATTGATTATAGAACGTTTTACGTGCATACGGTTCTTATGTTTTTTTTTTTTTATGTAGCCTACATACATCCCACTTCAGGGAACAGGCCTACTCTCAGAGAGAGAGTATGGGCTTCACCACGCGTGCCCACCGCGGATTGGCAATTTCAAGCGCTAAGGTATGTGAACACCTCTGACACTTAGGTTTCCTCTCAATGTTTACCTTCACTGTTAGCGAGGGTATGTAATTAAATAAAAAGAAGTCTACTTCTTTTAACGGAATGCGCGGTAAGGGGTTAATATAAAAACGTCTTTTCCAAAATCCCCGGGCATGGTTTTTGACAGCCCTCAAGTCCAGGCCCAGCTAGTATGCGCGTACTACACTTTCTGGCCAAGGTGATTACAAGTGTACAAGGACGTTAAGAAAACTGTCTCGAATCGGCAGCTTTGTAGCCGACACGCTTCGGTGGACACGACTCGGTTAGACCTCTGTCTTCTGTGCTTAGACGTCGCAAACCTACTGGGCCCTTATTATTAAGCAGCATATCGCTGCTTTCGCTGCTGCTGCATTCGGCCGCGTCGCAACGTCACGATTGACCCCGACAATTCACTCGAATCTAGCGACAAAATACGGTTCTTTTTTTGGAATAGTTTCGATTAAAACTATTAACTCAATTAAACTATTCAAAAAAAGAACTGTATTTGTCACTATTTGTATTTGTATTTAAAGATTTTATTAAAAAGAAAATAACAAATAGGTTGACAGATTTGCCAAACTGCGCAGCAGTTTATTGGTAGTTGTTGACTTGTATAAGCGGCATTGTTGTAAACAATCTTTTCTCTGAAACATGTTGATGGCGAATTAAATAAGTTTTATATATTACAAACACTCTTCCCTATGTGCCGTCTCCTATTGGACGTTGGCAACAAAGGCCATAAATACAATATAAAACAACATTAAGTACCTAAGTATACCTTAAGTACCTAGGCATATAAAAAGAAGAGGGGAGGGGAGGATTGGCTCGATCAGCCGTGTTAAGTAATCACAGCTGATCAAGCCAAATCCCCGCCCCGCCGCCCTTCTCTTAAAATTTTTTTTTGTAATTCTATTTTTCTCACAAAAAAGTTCTTTAGGCAATGTGTTATTTAGTTTAGGAACAATATGTTGTGCAAGTCTCTCCTAATTGTTAGGTTTCGTGACAGTGGTAGCGAAGTTCCCATATTTTCTCCTAGCACTTCGTATAACAGGTTTAGTTAGTACAATTTTATCGTTGCGAAAACAGTGTACTGCTAATTCTAGGTCTAGTTTTTTATTCACTGGTAAAATCTTACACAATTTAAAGAGCTTTTCGTTGTCCCCCTTACAGCTCTGGAGACATTTTTTGCCGGCCAGCATTTTCAAAAATCGGACTTGTAGATTTTTAATGTTTTCTAGGTATGTTTTAAAAGTTCTCCCGTATGCTATAATTCCATAGCTTATAAGGGAGTCAACTAGTGCATTATACATAGTGTACATGAGCTTTTTGCTCAGAAACTGTCTAAGCTGAAAGAACTTTGCTAACAATATCCTGAGTTTTGTACATAAAATTTCAATGTGTGTTTTCCAAGACATTTTTCTATCAATAGTCAAACCCAAATATTTAAAGTTTTGCACAAATTCGATATCTTCACAGTTACATCCAACCTTTGCCCTATGTAAACAGTCGTATGAATGACCCGTTATATTGTAATTGATAGCCCTTTTCATGAGGTGGGGGGACGAAATATGCATTCCTTTTGTTTTCTGTATGTTAATGATAATTCCGTTGTCGTGAGACCATTTTATTATGTTTTCTATATCTTCTTGGATTTTTGATTGTATATTAAATTGATTTTTGTCTGAATAAAGAATGCACATATCGTCAGCATACATAAACATAGTACAATTTTTGACGACGTTACATACACTATTAACATGTACCGTAAATCCTAGCGGCCCGTAGACCGCACCAGTTGGTATCTGTTGGTACCCCGTATCTGATAAGAGCTGGGTCGCTTCTCACCCCATTGATAAGTGTAATCATCTTTCTATTTCGTAGGTACTCAGCTAGGAAGGGATTGAGCGGCCCGCGCACGCTGCACTCCTGCTGCGCGCGCAGGAGTACGTCGTGCTCGAGCGTCTCAAAAGCCTTTTTGAAGTGAATGAAAATACCGACCACATGATTTCTATTATCGAGTTGTTTATAAACATGCTCTGTAAACTCAAACAGGGCAGTTGCGGTGCTTCTTTGCCTCCTAAAGCCGTGCTGGTTATTAGTGAGGACTGTATTTTTCTCCAGGAAATTTGAGATTTGGTGTACAATGATTTTTTCGACTACTTTGTTTATGACTGATAATATAGCTATAGGTCGGTAGTTTGTATAGTCCGTATAGCTGCCCTGATTGTGTATGGGACGGATTAACGAAACCTTAAGTTTCTCCGGGTACATTTGTTTTTCTATGCACAGGTTAATGAACCTGACAATAAGTGGACTAATTTCTTGTTTAATACATTTTAAGTCTCTAACTCTAACCTCATCGTAACCTGGACTAGATTCGAGTGAACATATCGCTGCTTCATAATAATGGCCCTGGCTGTAAAGAAAATGCATAATGCTACGAACACGAACGAAGGAAAGAAAAGAGGTCTGAAAAAAGGCATCATCTCTTTTTAAGGCTTTATTATGTGCCAGTGCTTTAGAAGAAAGATAAGCTTTTTAAGACTGAACTTCCACTTCTTGAAGATTAACGTCAGAGGATAGGGGATTTAAAGGCTACGTAAAGATTTATCTCCTCCTCCATTACCGAGGATTGAATAGATTAACTTAAGTCATCAATTTAAACAACTTTTACTATGGGGCCATATCTCAAATCGCGAAAGAAATATCCGCTGTTACATAGTACATTTTGCTACGTGCAAATGTATGAAACAACAGTTTTTGTCGATTTCAGAGTTTTCTCATAATAAATGTTTTTTGTATTGACAAATAGATTTACCCACTTGAGTTCTACCAGACCTTTCTGCAAAATCCAGTATAAGTACTGTATCGACAGCGGTGGTAGCCTAGTGGGTAGAACATTGGACTCGGAAGCGAGAGACCCACGTTCGATTCCCAGCGCAGGCTGTACTTTGTTTTCTAAGTTATGTGCATTTGTGGATTTATAGTAGCAATACCACTCGCTAACTGTGAAGGAAAACATCGTGAGGAAACCTGAGTGTCTGAGCTCTTCATATACTTCAGCGCTTGAAATCGCCTTTCCGCGGTGGGCACGCGTGGTGATTAAGCCCATACTCTTTCCCTGAGAGAAGGCCAGTGCCTTACAGTGGGACGTATATAGGCTGCTTATGTAAATACCGTACCGCCGTGTGGCGCCGGATTAAGAATAGCGTCACTCCATTTCCTCCCGTGGATGTCGTAGAAGGCGACTAAGGAAATATATTACCAGGAGACGGGCAGGAGACACGTCTTCCTGACTTTCCAACCGCATACTGCGATCGCCAACCCGCCTGCCAAGCGTGGCGATTATGGCAAAACCCCTCATGGTTATGAAAACCATGAGGGAGGCCTATGTCCTGCAGTGGGCGTCAAGGGGCTGATGATGATGATGATGTAAGTACTGTCATGTATATAGTATATTGTATCATATATTAATATATCATCGAATCCTGGGATGGACTGTTTTACACTGGACCATAACGAAATATCATGAAATTACAATGTATGAAATTATCATACACTTACTACGAGCCTGAAAAAGACGACGGTTAGTTGTCAGACCAACAGCCCGATGGACGGACGATATGGTTGAGTCGGTAGAAGGTCCGTGGATGCGGATGGCGAAGGGACCGTGAAAGATGCTTATGGAAACATAGTACGCTAACATAGCACAATGAGATGCAGCAAACAGAATGTACATTCTTTACGTTGAAATAAATTATTGATTTCTGATTTCTGAAAGTAGTGAGCAGCGGTGGGCCGAGTATGTTGATGATGATTAGTTTTTTTTGTTTTTTTCGTATTTAATGATAGATAATACGTTTAACATAATATATATTTATGGAAGCATAATATTTATAATAATATAATATTCATTCATATATTTATTGTTGCTATATGACTAATATCCAAAATTACTTACTTAGGCAATAAAAAACGGTTTTAGTATTTTTAATGGTTCCATAACTTACAAATTTACATCGCGGAACTTTATTTTCTTCTAATCTTGCGGTGTTTGTTTCTCTTTGCTATTATTCTTTATTTATCTTTATTTAAATTACATTCTCAACCAAAATTATCAAGTCCGTTTCACTGGTTTCCTCCACACAGGGTAACCTAGCTAGGGGACCAAGGGTTGAGCACAGTAGGAGACTAATTAACCGACTTCAAAAAAGGAGGTTATCAATTCGACGCGTATTTAAAATCAAAGAACATCCTTTTATATCACCTGTTATTTTTAGGCTTACTCTGTAACTTACTTAGTAAGAAGCAAATAAATGAATAAAGTATTATTATTATGATGACTACTGCTAAAAAAATCGTGCCGTTACCGATATCGTCCAATGTAAAACTTACCAATTGCAACGGACTGACTGTAAGCTGATTTATTTCACCATCACGATGATACGTAACACCTGCAATGACGCCACGCGGATGTCATCCAATATCATACAATGATTTCAACGGAGGAAGTGAAATACCGCGGGATGCATCAGCGGATACCACCTTGAACCCCGACGCTAGTGCGAGTTTAGACCGTATTGGTCGGCGTTAACGATTATGAAGATTGATGGAAGGAACTTGTGTTTCATTTGATGATGACGGGTTACCTGTGCGAGTGTGGGCATAGGAATTGGCAAAGTGCAGTTAATCCTAATTTTAGTTATCTTCTTGATCTATCTGATAACAGAATATGCAAGGCAAATGCGTGTGGAGATGTGGAGCCAACTGTTGATTGTGGTGTGGTGGACTATTTGTCCATCCATGAGTTCCATCGAAAACGAGAAGTATGGTTCGCTCGTATTGCGGCATACATTTCATTTTCCTTGCTTCCTACACGGGTTTCCTCGCGATGATTTTCTTCAACATTGTCGTATTTGTACTAAAAGATTACAAGGTACGTAACTTAGGAAATCAAGTTATTGGCACATCCAAATTAGAACCCACGACCGCTACCACCACTTTTTTTAAAATTAATATTATTTTTTTCGGATATTTCTCTATTAATGAATGCCCGAAATTTATTTAGTTTATTTTAGTTTATTTATTTAGTTATAGACACTAGCAATTAGCAATCTATTATACTATAATTTATGACAGAAGCTTAAAAACCAGCCAAGTGCGAGTCGGACTCGCGCACGAAGGATACCGTAACATTATCTATGCAACATTAGACGTACATTGAGAACAGTGCCATCTACAGAAATTAAAAAGCGTTTAACATTGAAATTTAACGACATGACACCGGCGCTGTGAAGGTTACATAGATGACCGCTAGATAGCGAGCGCTGTCTTTAGACAACGTTTGTTGTATGGGAGCCCCCTTTAAATATTTATTTTATTCTGTTTTTAGTATTTGTTGTTACCGCTAGATAGCGAGCGCTGTCTTTAGACAACGTTTGTTGTATGGGAGCCCCCTTTAAATATTTATTTTATTCTGTTTTTAGTATTTGTTGTTACAGCGGCAGCAGAAATACATCATCTGTTAAAATTTCAACTGTTTTGCTATCACGGTTAATGTGATACAGCCTGGTGACAGACAGCCAGAGAGACAGACGGACAGTAGAGTCTTAGGAATAGGGTCCCTCACCCCTTTGGGTACAGAACCCTGAAAAAGATATTAAAAGTTTCCTCTATCCGCTGTTGTATAACTGACTTATTCCCATCAAAAAACCTCGTCGAGGTCTCTATGTACTGCTCTACCACGGCGTCAACAAGAAATAAAGGTCCCTTGCCAGTCTCGTTCAATGTTTCCCAGCCGCTTTCACAATGACGTTAGCCCACCGGGCTGGTGGCCTGCCCACCGACCGTCGACCAGTACAATAGTATCACAAAAAAGCCGCAGTCACGTGCAGCCGACGGGCGCCCTACGAACACGACGGGCTTGTTTGCACATGTATTGCAGTCTCTAAATGCGTAAGTATTTAAGAATTATTTTACATTGACATCGTACCGCCATTCAAAGCCTGTATGTGTAGGCATCAGGGAGCACAGGGTCTTTATAAAACGTCTCTACTCGCTGCGGTCTCTCCTTCCCGGAGGTAAATATCCAGTGAATACGGGACGTGTGGCAACCCTCTTGATGGCGCTAGTCGATAGGAAGATAAAAAGTTTGTCGGGCCGCAAGGCACAAAAACTTACTTTTCAATAGGTTTTCTCTTTTCCTCCAATAAAAACCTAACAAGCATGTAAAGCCCGAGAAATAAGCAGTTTAACTAGGTCGATTCTTCATCAAGATTCTTGCACGTGGCGTCTACCATTTCATATTAACTTCATAGTTAATTATGAAGTAAGTAGAAGGACATAGTTACTCGTATCGAACTCAAGAAAGTTACTCAACAATGTTGCTCATATGCAAGTTTATATATACATACCTATATGAGTTTTTGATATGTTCTAGTAGTTCAGATTGTAGACATTACATCTTTACCAGCCTCTATATTACGCGCACCAAATCTTGAGCGATTCCAGTCGTCTAACTGTCAAATTAGTATGGAATTTGACAGTTAGACGATTAGGATCGCTCAGGATTTGGTGCGCATAATTAGCCCTCTGAAGTGCGTTTCCTGTTAATGAAATATTATACAAATCAATCCGATGCGATTTTCAATGCGCAGATTTTTTTTATGAAAATGCTTACCTGCGGAATGAGCATAATGCACATTTTGAAAACAGGTTGTTTTGATAAAGAAGAGTGAACTCTTCTTTGTCGTATGAAAATGTATGAGATTCACACTGTCGATTTTTTATTTAAATTTTTAAAAATCTTATCAGTATTGCATAGTTGCACCGTCTACCTACCCGTCATTTAACTTCTTTAAATGTTTCCGTCAATGCTTGCCTGGAAAAAAATACTCTCAGGAATAATGCCCCCAATTGCACTGTAATTTATTATTTTTTAAAAGTACCCGAAACCGGCGTGCTTACATGCAACGACTAATGAATGTTGAGGAAGCGAAAGTGATCTGTCAGGATCGTAGCAAGTGGCAGTCCCTGGTCTCTGCCTACCCCTCTGGGATACAGGTGTGTGTTTATGCTATGTTATGTTATGTTCATTATTTTTTAAGCTTTAAATCAAATTCTCGGTGCACAAAAAATTATATTCTACCTATCTATCTTTCAGGATCGTGTCAAGAGGCAGACTCTTGTCTCTGCCTGCCCTCCAGGCTAAAGGCGTGAGTTTATGTTAAATTACTCAATGCAGCCTTTTCACTTTTGAGTACGGTAAATATTGAATGAGAAAAAAAACGAACCCTCTGTACATACTCTTTAATATTAGTGCCGACGCTTCATGCAGCAAGAACACTTTATCGTGGACGAGTATCATAATAGATTTTTCTGATCGAGATCGGATCGCCTTTCTTTGTCCATCTTGTTTTTAGGGTTCTGTATCCGAGGGGAATACAAACTTTTGCTAGGCCTACGGTATTCTGTCAGTTCGTATGTCATAGCTGCTTTATCTCTTGCAACTTATTGCAACTAACTATCTATAGTTAGTTGAATATCTATCTGGTAGTTGAGAATATTTGTAACTTTGGCGGACTTCCCAACGAATAATTATGTTCATCATCATCATCAACCATTTGACGCCCACTGCAGGACATAGGCCTCCTTCGTGGTTTTCATAACCACGAGGGGTTTTGCCATAATCGCCACGCTTGGCAGGCGGGTTGGCGATCGCAGTATGCGGTTGGAATCTCAGGAAGACGCTGCTGCCCGTCTCCTGGTAATTGATTTCCTTAGTTGCCTTCTACGACATCCACGGAAGGTAATGGAGTGACGCTATTCTTAATCCGGCGCCACGCGGCATAATTATGTTAATAAATTTAAAATAAAATAAATTAAAGATTGTAATGATATTTTTATAATTATTGCTTCCGTACCTCAAAAGGAAATAAAAATATTGCCCTGTGCAAAATCGGTAATATATAAACATAATATATCATAAAGTCACGTCTGTATCCCAGGGGCAATATAATACATAACAACAAATAATATAAGCGGGTTAAATGTGAGTCAAACACCCATAGATCTTCTTTTAGCATGGCGATGGCAAACGAAATTTTATTAAAAGACGTTAATTAACGGCCCAGAACTAAGATATTAAGTACTGTTACATAACCCCCAGTACGCAAGGCCAACTCGCACTTGACCAGTGTTTTTTTCTTTGTGGCGACGGCGTTCAGCAGTTAGGGGTCAAGGTTATAAATGATGCTGGATGGTATCGTCCGAAAATATATTTGATACGAGCTATTGCCCGCGACTTCGTCCGCGTGGACTTTAGTTGATAAGAAGGTTTACTTATTTAAAGCTACGGATACTTTTACTTATTTAAAGCTACGGATACTTTTACTTATTTAAAGCTACGGATACTTTTAGCGCATGTGAAATAAATATAACAAAAAAATTGTATGTTCATATACATTTATCTTTATTTTGCCTAGTTTTCGAGTTTTAACTTTTTTTAAACGACTATGACATCCGAAAATACTGTAGCCTGGGCTATAACTACGTGTTTTATTTTATTTTTTATTTTATTATAATACAAAACCCACAGCACAAGTTAACTTCTAAAGTATAGTTATATTAAATATATCCAACCATAGGCCAATTAAGGGCTTACATTATGTTGACTTAACTAGTAGACAGGAACACAGTATTGGACAGTTTATGTTTAGAATATCATCACATTTGGAAGATTGTACCACAATGTGAAATTAATATATCTAGCGTGGTTTTATACGTGATATGATATGACACCAAAGATTGTTTTTAATGCTGGTCAATAAATGAAGAAGCATAAAGCTTAGCTTTTTAGTTTAGCTAATAAAAATAGGTACTACTTAAATATGCTCTCATATTTTCTTGTCTTTGGGCATACTTTACTTATACGTAAATTCTAGAAAGAAAGGTTTATCATCAATCGCTGCCAGCCTAGGTTCTCTCAAAACTCCATGGCAGGTAACTCTAAGAAAAAGGAGCTGATTTAGTTCTAAGACACTCTGCGGTTAAAGCAACGAAAGAAAGTAAGTTAACTCTCACATTGAGCTTCAGTTAAAACCGCAACTAATGCATTGTAATTTGACCTAATCATTTTGACCACAATTTCTCCAATACATCAATCATTGCTGTCTACCGCTTAAGCCTGCCATATATAATTTATACTCATACAATAGACTAAAATTCTTTGGGGCTTAAGGGGCTTCGTGAAATCGTGAGGTTCACTAATGCCACCAATGAAATAAAAAATAAATATTGCAGATCGTTCTTGGAAAGAGATACGATCAGATAAGACATAACAAGAGTGACATAATGTGACAAAATACTGTCTTTCTATTCTCCCATAACATAACATAAATCCACGCACGCGTGTACCGCGGAGGGGTAGGCAGAGACCAGGGGCTGCCACTCCCAATCATATAAATAGTGATTTTTAGGAGACATGGCCAAGAAACTAACGCCAATAATCTCCTCAGCATATTGCTGAGTCAGTTGCCATTTATAGCAGCAGTGACACGCCGTGACCGTTCGTTTTCCTTTCTTTTTTATAACATTTCGGTTGAAATATTTTCTTTGTTGTTTTTTTGTTTTGTTATTGTGGCGTGTGCACTGTTTTTATAATAAATGTTTTTTCTTCTTCTTCTTCTTCAATCTAGAGCGGGACAGCATTAACGCCCAAAATGGCCGTTTTTTGCATAAATACTATCCAGTCCAAGATCTTCGACCCTTGGTTCACGGTCGTGGGTCCTAGACATCACTATGCACATGTCTGATACAATAGAAAGACACTTTGTAAAAATTATCTGTAAATAAGATTCTTTCATCTGTGGTGCTACTAGCGTGAGCTACTAGTGCGTTTACTAGCGTAAACGTGATGGAGCCTCTTCAGCTCCAAGAATTTTCGTCTATCGTACGAGCAATTACGGTTCGCAGCTAAGAAGTCTTTATCTTTCACAAATTCTAAACAACACTTCGTTTCACGAGATGCGATGCGGATCGGTAATTACCGATCCCTAGCTTCGCTAATCTAATTCTAGTCTCGTAGATAGTAAAAACTATTTCCGTACAACATTGGGCAGATGCTGTCGATAGTTCAGTGATCTCTGGACAGACAACAGTTACTGAGGCGTAAATTGTCAAGTCAATCGAAATGTTGTACAAGTTGGATAAATCTCAACATGGCGGAGATCTTGAGAAGCACAGTTGCTGAGTCAATAATATTTATTAAGGGGGTCCAGGGAGTAACACTAGCGCAAACGAGTAAAAAAATCGTAATATCTTTCAAATTTGCAAATCAAAATCTATCAATCATGTTAACAGTGATTTTTAGGACCCACGACAAAGTACCTAGGATCACGAACCTGGGACTAGATAGCATTTATGCCGAAAACGGCCGTTTCTGGCGTTAATGCTGTCTAGTCCTAGGTTTTCTGCCTTAGGTTCAGGGTCATGGGTCCTAAAAATCACTATTGACGTGATGGAGAGATTGCACCAACAGTTTTTGCAAATTTGATCTGTAAAAAAAAGATTTTTGTTTCCTAGGTGGCGCTAGTGTTACTCCCTGGGCTCCCTTTAGTGCAGTTGACATATGTACGATGAACTCTATGTATAATGCCTAACTCTTTAGCCGCCGGCTAATTTCCTTGAATTTATCAGACTACTTTTTTTACGAAAGAAATAAAACTTTTTTTTTAATACTGTAAAATATATTTTTGGGTTCCGTAGGCTCCGTTAGGTTCCGTTATGTAGCGTGAAGTCAAATCTCCAAATTTACCGAATGTATGAAAGTTACTGAGGCTCGCGCAAATGCTGAACGCCAGATGCCAAGAAAAATACAAATAAAAAGGTTTACAATACATATTTATCACTGTCTTTTATTCTAAGATAATGTCAAGTACAAATTGAAACGTTATAATATTAAGATTATTAAAATGTTTAACTCTGTTAGTACCAAGCATGCTGTGTAAACTGTTTTTGGGTTGCAGCCTAGATCCAAGACTGCATCTAACTGCATCCCTTAGCCTTTGTTTTTTCTCACTATTAGCCTCACATTTCTTCTGCTTTTGTCCTATATCTGCCTTTATTTCTGATTTTACTTTACCTGCATAATTATGTGTGTCTATGTTGCGTTAACTAAATGTTTTTCTTCTTCTTCTTCTAACTCGTGCAGATGTAAGTTAAGTGTTTGTAACCTATAAAATAAAATAAATTATCTGTGAAAAACATATCAGCATGAATAACATTGCAAGCCTAGCCTACCATCGGCTGACTGAGCACGCTCTGCTTGGTAGGCCAGCCTGTATCGGGTGCCCTCTCAAGGGTATCGATTGCCACCTGTCACGGTGTCGGGTGACAGGTGAACCAGTGGCCTAGTGTGCGCCCGCGGCGTCGCTCGCGTTTCCGGGTCTGGTGTGAAGCGGGAGCAGGGTTATGATGCTCCAATTAAGGGCAACTTGACAGTTATTTCGGATTCGCCATTGTCCGCCACTTATGGTTCTAGGAGCGTTATTGCAAAAAAAAACTTAAGTGTTCTATATTTTTGGTGCCGCTAATAATCACTTTAGCAAGTCACTTAACATAAGGGATTCTTAGTTAGGAGCACATTAGGGTTTGTTTGGTGAAACGGGCTTCACACACTTGTGTCACATCTTTGTGATACAGAATAAAAATTGAATAAACAGAATAGAAAGTAGTAAAATCGCCAAAACGCCGATATTATAAAGTGCGACAAAACACACCATGAGTAAACCCAGAACCGGACGAGTGAGTGCTCGGCTCAATCTCTTAGGTTGGTTGCTCTGCTGGCAGCCATTAGAGCAGGGTAATTAAATAATTGAAGGCTTTGAGCACCTCCTGGGCGACGGCAAATGTGGTTATCGCTCAACAGCCATGCTGCATTTACATTACATCCTCGCGAATGATATCATACGATTTGCCTATCAGTAATAATAAAAACTCGTTCTTTCTAGTCGTTTCACAACCGATCCCAAGTGGTAAAATATAAACACTTCGCAGGGCTACGAAAAGAATCGGACAGACGATGATTCAAGTAGCCAAGTTGGAAACCTACTGTTTACATTAATCTACTTATTTTAATCTGATTACAATCGAAATAGGACCTACTTATCGAAGTTTAGTTTGGCTGAAATACACATAATTATCAAGACGCAGACTTCTTTTTTTGAACGTCCCTGGCCCAGGTGTTTTGTAAATATAGGCTAAGAAATGAGACACGATAAATGTTATTCTGATTCCCACATTTTACCACCAACTCGCTGGACTGTCAATCTGAGTAATATTGCTGGTAGCGGCTCGATGGCCTGGCCGATGGTTGTGGGCTGATTGAATGATTGACACTGAACGCAAACAATATCTTTCTTACACGATATAGTCAAGAAATAGCAAAAAGGGGTCCATCATTCGATGAATAACATCAGGATCAGCATATAAGTAAAAAAAAAATCCGTATTTTTACGATCTTCACAACGTTATAGACATAACGACTAATTTCGCTGTGGGATAACTAACAAGATGTAAACGCGCCTACACGCTATCGCCTTACAGTTAATTTAATGGTGTTCCACTTTCTGAGTGCATCTTTTATTAAAAAGTTAGATCGTAGAGCGAACCGCGCAATAAACAGGAAATGCGTTGTTAGAACACTACGAATGTATTTCCAATGCGATCTCTCACGACTTCACGAGTGATATTGATTAAGTTATTAATTCTAGCTTCAAACACGGTGATAATGTGGGACTGCAGTTGAAATAGTTCTGCATATAATAATAAAATAAAAAAAAAATTGTAAGAGTGTTGTAACAATGGTAAGTGTCGAATACTCTTAATTTTTAGTTTGCACCTGTACTAGGAGGAATTCGCTCTTTCGGCCTATTAGTTGTATTTATACTGTAAATAAAAACCGGCCAAGTGCGCGTCGGACTCGCGCACGAAGGTTTCCGTACCATTATCTATACAACATTACACACAAAGATCGAGATAAAACGGAAAACAAATAATGTTTGTTGTATGGGAGCCAAGCCCCCCTCCCCCCGTTTAATTTTTATTTTATTTGAATTTAATCATTTATTTTTGAAGTTAATGTAGAACTGAATATTCTGTGAATATTTCAAGCGTCTACCTCTTGCCGTTATGAAGCAAAAAAAAATACGTTTGTTGTATGGGAGCCTCCTTAAATAGTTATTTTATTCTGTTTTTAGTATTTGTTGTTATAGCGGCAACAGAAATACATCATCTGTGAAAATTTCAACTGCCTAACTACCACGGTTAATAAGATACAGCCTGGTGACAGACAGCCAGCCAGACAGACAGACGGACAGTAGTCTTAGTAATAGGGTCCCGTTTGGCGCCCTTCGGGTACGGAACCCTAATAAACTTACACAAATATGGTTCAAAGTTATTTTTTCGTGAGGAAACCTGAGTGTCTGAGGTGTTCGCATAGCTCGGCGCTTGATATTGCCAATCCGCGGTGGGCACGGGTGGTAATTAAGCCCATATTCTCTCTCTTAGAAAATACCTGTGCCCTGCAGTGAGACGTATATAGGCTACATAAAAAATGGATGTACAAATATCTGTTAGGGTAGCTTTCCGGTGTTATTTATAATTTAGTTATATTTTGATTCCTCTAATACACTCCTCAAACATTTTAAATGATCTATGGTAATTTTTCCTTTACCACAGAATAAACTGCATTTGAGCAGTATTTTAAGGAGTCGTGTTTTGATATATGATGTTCTATTATACGAGTATACCTACTCCTATGTTCTATATTATAATTAAGATCTATTTAAACATGTAAGTAATGGGTTTTGTAATGTATTTAAGATGGGACTTTATTAATATTTGCTAATGAATAATAGGATACAATATGCAAGTAAAAGGCCTGAGAATAAACTTCCAAAAATGTTTGTAGAATCAGAGAAATTAACAAAAAGAAAAAGTCCAGAACAAACTAATAACGTAAGTATGTATAATGTTACCATAATATGTTTTTCTAAAATCCTGGGCTTTCATAACTTTTTGTAAATCTTTGAACTTTATGAAAAAAATAATATGTAATATGTAATTCAACTGCTTTGTCGCATAGACACTACGATGGCATGCACCCGGTTCAACAAAAATAATCATATTTGGTGGTCTTAACAGACCCGTGTTATGACTCTGCCAACTGAAAGTATTCGTATTTTCCTTATTCCGATCACTGATTTATATATAAGTCACAAGACTATAAATTGTATTCCTACGTGTGTACCACAAACGAAGTTACAATTTTGTGTGCGCCTGTTCTTTTCTTGTCAATTCTTATTCTTACAACGCGCCAACTTGTTGCCTTATCGTTTTACGCAGGCGTTACGTAAATCCCTTTTGGTGCCAGATAAGCCTCATTTATCACAAGAGAAACGCTTTTATTGTGCGATTCCATTTAAAAACTAATCATTTCGTGACAGAGAAGGCTTTGTCAAGAGTTACGTGTTCATGAGAAATAAAACAACAAAAAGATCTAAATTTTTTTGCGTTTGAAATAGACTCAGATCTAGATTTGGATTTTTGAATAAGTAGACCGCCATATTGCCGATTGCTTTGTGCAGTCAACAGCAAATTTAGTAATTCCATAATGTAAAAGTAAAGCGCAGTAATTGAAACAGGCGTCTTCATAAACTATCTGGATAACGTGGCGACTAGCGGTTAGCTGGAGTCGCACACTACATAGAAGGAGATTCGAAGCAAGTTTAGTGATAAACCTAGCTTAAGATCGTGTTAATTGTCGTTGGTAAAGTTTTCTCTCCTTTACTTATTTGACCTGCCCTCCTATTACGCAACTGTCCACAGCATTGGGTTACCTGTCCACATAGTAGTAAGTACCCCCGGGGTGCTACTGCGTAACTTGTCCCCTGTATGCACTCGGGCCTAATTTCAACGGTTTCAACAATAGAAACAACGTTTACTATGCAACGTTACAGCTTCAAAATAGGCAAAAAAAAGATCTGCTGCCTGTTTCATAGAACTACAATTCGTTGGAGTTTTGAAATTGGAGTTGGAGTCGTTTTTTCTCCAAATCTAGATTTTGAAAAGGACACCTAGTTTTTCTTGTAACATTCAATAAGTCACAGTTTCTGTGTTACTTTGAATAAAATTTTTTGACTCTGACTTGACTTTGACTTCGTGGTTTACTATGACATTTCGATGTACATTGTAAAGTTGACTAATTCACAGAATACCAAGTAGACGCTATTACGCAATGTACCTCGAATTGTCATAATAAACTACGAATTGTAGTTTTATTAAACTCGGCGCTGTTGTCGATCGTACTTACAGATTAGTGGGTGATCTCTACCTAATGCGCGTTAATTCATAAATGACGCTAGGTAATTGCGTGCCGAACCGCACCCCGTAGACCTTGTACTGTACCGTACTATACATAAATTAATAATATAAGTTTTACATAATTAAAATAGAACGATCGGCGCTCACAGATACACCAAATAGGTTTCCACGAGCGGCTAATTAGTTAGTAAATTATTTATTTAAAAAAAAATTGTACCATTGTCGAATGTGTTTTTTCTATTAATTTTTTTTTCAAATTTTCGTGGTTTCGCTTCACGCTTTTAACTCTGTAGTGGCGTTGTTTGATAGATATCATAATGGTTAAGACCGTATAATTATATGTCTCATAGAAAGGGCATTCTTCTAAGTAGGATAAAGATTTACTGAAAGCTGCGAAGTTGGTCGCGCACGTAAAGCGCGAATATAATAAAATTATGTAAGCTCTTTTATTCAAATAAAATCTAAGAAAAAAACTCGTAGAACAAAAGTTGTTGTAAAACACAAACTTTAATCGAGGTGCTTCAGGAATTGCGCATTTAAGAAGTAACCCGGTATATGTAACAAAATTGTTACACCCTGTATAGTTTACTTATACTGTGCTGTGTCGCAATTGGCCATATCGACGTCGAGAAGAGCCGAGCTGGGCTTCTAAATAATGTATATCTTGTACACACTTGGCCTGTAATCTATTATTTATAGGGAACGGCCATAGAAGTGCATTGGTCCCGATCGATTGGCGTGAAACTTTCATTATGGCTACACTTTGTGTCGCCATGGCAACCGCTACGGGATTTATGTGTGTAGCCTTTGTCTCAAAATATTTGGGCCCAGTTTCTGAATTGAGAATTTCCCTAAGTAAATAGTTAACTGTAGTGCTGTCTCTTCGAATTTCTCAGAAAAGAACGTGACACAACGTTACTTAAGTATTTACTTAGTGAAATTTTCAATTCAGAAACCGTCCTTTTGTGCGACAAAATCTGAAGGTCTATTCTAAATATTGGTTAAAGAAAATTTATTTCGGATACTACATTTTACACGCAAATTTACATATTTATCTCTTTATGATAATATTGCTGTAGATAGATAGCAGTGTATTGTACGCGAAAAAGAAAACAACAGTAACATAAAGATAAAAATATTCTTTATTGTATACCGGAAAAAATAACTATAAAACCAGTAGTCACAAAAGAAAGGATACAATTGGCGCCCTCATACCTCATCGTCATCATCATCAACCTCATCATCATCAGCCCACCCCTGCCCGCTGCTGGGTATAGGCGTTTTCCCCCAAATGCCATCTCTCACGGTCCCTTGCCATCCGCATTTTTTTCTCGATCTTTGTGTCTAATGTTGTATAGATAATATAACGGAACCTGACTCCGACTCGCACTTGACCGGTTTTTATAAATAGCCGATTACATACGGGTAAACCACCCCTTAGTTGCTTACTTGCTACGTTTAGAACCGAGAATTGTTCTTGCAGTTTTTGAAAAGCTGACCTTCGTGGCAGATAAAATTGATATTTTTGTTGATTCCATGCAAAATGTTGTAATACATTTAAGATTACACTTATGTAGTTAATTTCTGTGCAATATTTAAGTAACATTAAGAGCGTTTTCGTTTTAACTGTAAGTTCTTATTGTATATGTCGTAGCCATATCGTAGATTGTGCCATATCATGATGTGGTTAGCCATATCACGAAATGTGTCCTTTTGATGAAAAGGCCAGGTCAAACTGTCCGTATCGTTAAAGCATCAACGTTTGACGATATGGCAATCTACGTTTTGCCATATCATAATGTTAGGCCCCATGACTTTTCCATGCACCAACCTGATTTAAGTTTGACATATTTACTGCATAGAGCTGAAAAATAGATTGAAGATGCCTAATGTATTTAGTGTTTTGGTGCATTTGAACCTTATAGGTTGAATAAAATACCAATAAAAGAAGCAACAGTTTAAATTTTATCACTCGTAAAATACAATGCGGTACAATGATTACAACAAAATGAGATTTCTGCCCTACTTTCCTCATTTTGCACAGTATTTACGGGAAAATTGCCGTCACTAGAAATATTTTCTGTCGCCTCCATGGTAGAAATACACAACAAACTAACATCAGCGCCTCTAACGGTGGATAATGGAAGTATTTTACGATATGGCCGCTGACGTTTGGCCGCATCATGAAATAGTCATGCATTTCGCTATTCAAATCGTCAAACGTCGGTCGCTCATTGATCTGGCTAAGCCATTTCATGATACGGCCATTTTGACTTGGCCTTTTCATGAAAAGGATACATTTCGTTATATGGCTAACCACATCATGATATGGTCAATTCTATGATATGGCTACGACATATATACCGGGTGGCATTTTAGTCAACTGCCCAACTTTAAAGGGGCTTTTTACTCATAAATATAAACAACTTTTACTATGGGGTCAAACTAATCAGAGCAAAAAATAAATAAGCTGTTCCATATATAAGACAGAAGCAGTACTGCACCAAATGCATGAAACAGCTGATTTATTTTTTGCTCTGATTTGTTTGGCCCCATAGTAAAAGTTGTTTGTATTGACGAGTAGAAAGATCTCTGAAAGTTTGTCAGTTGACTAAAATGCCGTCCGGTGTAAAATAAATAATAACAATAATAAACTAGATACTTTCGTTCCATATGGAGTGAAAAATGTAATTTGTAAGCGAACGCATGCAATGAGGGTCGATCGAATCCCTTTGTCACGAAATCTAGGACACCGACGTCATTACGTGCGGCCACGTGAAACATTCATGTTTATTCCGATAGGAATGAAAAAGTAACTGTGCTATTATTCAATAAATAGCGGGTCATTTTGGGTTTGTAGATGTTTCTGAATAGAGAATTTCGCTAAGTAAATAACTAGTTAATAAGTTATGTCTTTTCGAATTTCTCGGAAAAGAGCGTGAGAGAACCATACTCAAGTATTTACTTAGTGAAATTCTCAATTCAGAAACCGGCCCTTAGTTTGTTTGAATAATAAAGCGTATATCATATCACTTCTCAAATACACGCAATTCCTTGAACATGTCGGTCAGAGTTTGTCTTTTATAACCACTTTTGTGGCATACAAAATCAGTACTAAACATTTGTCAGAAAACCCAACGGATGGATGGTCAATATTTTTACTGCTTTCTCGATTCTCCAAGGTTTGCTGGAAGAAATCTCTTACAGGTATAAGCTCGCCCTTGTACATGTAATTTCTTATGTAATGTCCTGTTCAATGTTTCGTGTGCAATTAAATATGATTGTGCTTAACAAATACGCAAATTTTTGGTGATTTGGTGGTGCTCTATGACCTCAATAAATTACTTCTGAAAGCAGAAAACTTCCACTCCATAGCCCAGGACGAACCCCGGCAAGAGACACAAACAAGGATTTACGAGGGAAGACGGTGCTCTACAAAAGGAACTATGGCAATAATGTTAGTAGGGCAGGTCACGCTGAAGGTGTACACTCTGTGCCGGATAGTGTTTCTCCTGATACAAACAAACCGTTGACCTTACGCACAGTCGACCGCAGGTCAAATTTAACATTTTTGTTGCAAAGTCACCCGTAACGTCACTGATTAGAGTGTACGTATGTAAAGGTTGATGTGCTGTCGATTGTACAGAGTTGTCTCAAAAATGATAACTTTCTTTTCGCTGGCTCACTAGGAAATCAACCCGAAGGCAGTGGGTAAAGTTGTTCATTGATATTCAACAGAACGTTGCTCTTTAAGTTGAAAAAGTTTTCAGATGTAAATAAAGTCAGCCGAGAGAGGCAACATTTTTTCTAAGGACTATTTTTTTGGTGCGGTATCCTTCATCGGTGAAAAGATCGTTTAAAATGAAATTTACAAATAACTTAGTCTTATTTATAAAAACACGATTCATCTAAAACACTCAGAGGTAGTTTAAATAAACTGTGGTTATACTTTCCCTTTACCTTTACTATTTACACTGCATCTGATGAGTGTTTTAAGTACTCAAGACCGTAGAGGTGTATTCACATTACAACGGGCCAGCGAAGAACGGGCTGCTGCATCATCATCATCAGCCATTTGACGCCCACTGCAAGACATAGGCCTCCTTCGTGGTTTTCACAACCATGTGGGGTTTTGTCATAATCGCCACGCTTGGCAGGCGGGTTGGCGATCGCAGTATGCGGTTGGAATCTCAGGAAGACGCTGCTGCCCGTCTCCTGGTAATTGATTTCCTTAGTCGCCTTCTACGACATCCACGGAGGGAAATGGAGTGACGCTATTCTTAATCCGGCGTCACACGGATCTGAACTATCATCACCCGGATTACGAGCTGCATGATCTAACTAAACTGATCCTTGAATACTTACATCGCCTGGGGCGCCCTGACCGGCCCCGCCACCCAAATTCGCTTGATATATTTCTTTCGTCATTATTTCTTCCTTCCTCCTCCATATTGACGACCTCTGTGGCGCAGCGGTAGCGCAACTGCCTACCATGCGAAAGGTCCCGGGTTCGAATCCCGGCTGGGGACAAAAAAAAATCCCCAGGTCTTGGATGTTTACATGTTTGTGGCGTCACTGTTTCTGGGTCCCACGACACAGGGTACCCTAGTGTGGGGCCAGAAGCAATGTATGTGCCTGTAAGTAAATGTTTATGTTTTATGTTTATATGTTCGCATCCCATATGTCCTGAGGTTAACTATCGAAACAGAGATCGCGGGTTCGAGTCCCACTGGAGGCCGCCACTGATTTGTACAAGTGGCCTCAGTCTGTCTGGGTGTATTTGCATGCATACCACAGCAACGGGTATCCTAGTTTGGGAAGTCCAAACAAACCTAACATTCCTTTCTCAAATCTGGTCATTTATCGACAAAGAGCCAGATCAAAAGTATCCGAAAAAGGTGTTGAAGAAGGGAAAAAAGTATAAGACTGAAAATCATGTAAGAATGTGATTACTTACTTGTAACATAACCCTAGGCCATAATGCACAGTGTACATAGACGTTAAATTACTTCATTCTGTTTATACAACTTCTATAGTGCACATAGCATTATAGAAGCCTTTTAATTCATAATAGCGACCGAATGGAAGCGCATTATGGGTGCTGGAAATAGTTCCTCAGAGTGCAATCCACTTCATATTTTCATGTGGGAGCGGACGTGGTTGTAAAGCTAAGAATAAATTGTTTACAAGCAGCTAGACCGGTAGATGCCTGTGGTATTAATCTTTAAACACTCAACTCCTACAGTGGACATGGGTCTTCTATTTTCATAGAAAAATAACTTATAACTCGATCCCCTCTTAGCGTTAGTAATATTTATCAAATGTATGATTTTATATTTCTAGCTTAGTTTTTCTTTCACTTTGCATGAATTTGCTTAATTTACGCAATTCCTCATGAAACATTCATTATTTGTGATTCTAACCGTATAAAAAAGCTCGTGATTGGCCTATGTTAAGTCTAATTAAAATTGACAATCTTAATTATATTTACGCTGTGAGCTTATAAAATAACTTCTCCGAGTAGAGAGCACGCACAGTGTTATAACTACTTTGTAACCAACTTCAAGAAAAGGAGGAGGTTCGTAATTCACTTCGTCCGTTTATTGTTGCGATAATTCTTTACCACGATGTCTGATTTAATTCATTCTGTTTTATCAGAAAGACGGTTCTCCAGGGTGGTCCCTGTTAATTAAGATTGACTATTTTAGTTAGACTTAACATAGGCCAATCACGAGCTTTTTTATACGGTTAAAATCACAAATAGTGAATGTTTCATGAGGATTTTACGAAAATTAAGCAAATTCATGCAAAGTGAAAGGAAAACTAAGCTAGAAATATAAAACGTTGGTACTACATGACAATGATAAATTTAACAAATATTACGTATACCCTTCTTTCACCGGTAATTTTTAATCAAGAAATATTAAAAAGCAGATATGTATTAATTAGTAAAATATTCTTCTTCATCTTTATGTGCTGTCTCTCCTTTCGGAGGTTGGCAATCAATTATAATTATAGTCATAGTTAGATAGTACGAAATATGTAACATAAATTCTCATATATTATGACCATAAGCCGCCTTCCGTCTCACTCTAGCTCTGCTCCTGCGTATCGAGTGCTCAGTACAATAAACAAGAAATAGAGGGTTTCCTTCAATCCCAATGCCAGACGAGGTTGAATCAATGAATCAATCAACGTCAATGAAAATTGCTGATTTCAGGCCGTGGCCTGGGTTTGATTTGATTGAATGCGCTTTGGACGTCGATTTTTTTTTAGTTTGCCGTGTTTGTGTCCCTCGGCTGGGATATTGGGACGTCGAAATACTGAATCTATACTGTAGATTAAACTGAATTTATAATATAGACACACGCCGGCTTCGGGTACTTTTTTTACATGTCTGTTCATATGTCAAAAAAGTACCCGAAACCGGCGAGCGTGCATGCAGCGAGCCACAAATATATGTTGATGAAGCGAAAGAGGTCTGTCAGGATCGTGGCAAGTGGCAAACCCTGGTCTCTGACTACCCCTCCGGCATCCTCCGGGATAAAAGCGACTTCCAGGACTAGAACCCATGCTGGGATAACGGCGTTTATTTGTATGTTTTTATTATGTTTAGTTGTTTTTATTAATTCATGTTAAAGGGGAAAGCCATGACGTCACCAACGCGCGGGAAAACGCGTGTTGTGTACCTTCAACCGACTATTGTCTCCTGTAACTAAAGCCGGTGCCTCACATAGCCACCCGTATTCGCGTATTTGGCAAATATTTACCATTGCCGGGCTTTCTGACGAATCTTTAGCAGTGACTTTGTGAAACCTGGTGCCTGTTTCGTAGAACTACAATGCATGGTTTACTATGACAATTCGCTGTACATTGCAGAGTCGATCAACCCACGGATTAATAAGTAGAAAGACTCGAATAAGCAATGTACATCGACTTGTTATAATAAACCAAGGTTGGCTTACGCCAACTCTATCTGACAGCACTATCTATCTGTTAATACATGGGTAAGCCAATGGATAACCCCAACACAACAACTCGAAACCTTCCCGACTACCAATTCTATCACTATACGACACAAATAAAACACATACGTATAAGCTGGTCCTGTAAGAGCATTGATAACGTTTACCGGATGCGAAAGTGGCCTAAATTATCCGACTAAAGAGCCGTACAATGCTGATATAAAAGTTGTGTGGTGACAATGCATTTAAAATTAAAAAAATATTGATACCTAAACGCAAAAATCCGCGGCGCGGCGGGGCATTTAAGAATTCAACGCAGACTTGCAATGTGTTATAAATCGTTGGCAAATACGCGAATACGAATAGCCAAGTAAAGCGCCAGCATAAGGGGAGTGCTGCGTGTGATTACACGAGCGCTCGAGGCCTTGACAATGATTCCACAGTGGTTCGATTAGTCTTGCGTGTATTACAAAAAAATGACAACCATATTATGTGATCGAAATGACATAAAGAGGGACTGAGGCCGTAATAATGAGTAATGTTGCTGTATTTGTGTGGCCATTTGGGATTTCGGCGCTTATTAATTAACTAGCTGTCCCGGCGAACTTAGTACCGCCACAGAATCCGTTTATACGATTCTTGCACAACGCCAACTATTTTTGAAACACAACGTTCGCTCGCACAACACCATCTATTTTAAACTTAAAATAAATATTATATTAATAAATATAAATAATATTAAGATATCATGTATGCTATGTCTCAATTCAGGTCTTTGTCTATCTGTACGCCAAGTTTCATGTAAATCCGTTCAGCCGTTATTGCGTGATTGAGTAACAAACATCCAACTGTCTTTCTTCTTCTTCAAACCTCCAAACATCTTCACAAACTTTCACATTGCAGGAAGTAGGATTTCATTGACAGCGTCAATATTCCCTGTTATTCGGTCAGGTTAGCGCCTTCTTCGGGCATGAAACTATACACAACGTAAGCTGTCTATTAATTTTATTAATTTACTTTGAAGGGGAAACATTGAATTCACCCACGCGGGAAAGCGCGTGTCGTGTACATTGTCTTGTTTAATCTAAGAGAAGTGCTGCGTGTGACTGCACAAACACTCGAGGCCCTGACAATGACTCCACAGTGGTCCGATTAGTCTTGCATGTATTACAAAACAATGACAAGCAGATTATGTGATTGAAATTACATAAACGGGGCCTAGTCTGTTATGAGTAACGTGGCAGAACTATTTGGCTATTTATTTATTTGCAAATAATTACATTACAGTTTGTGACGTTCCCTACCTATTTACCTATGGTCCCTATTGGGAGATAAGTAAAAGAGGTAGGTTAGTCCAACAAAAAAAATAATTTATTGATGGCCGCAGGCCACCTAAGTCGGTAGAACGGGTCGTGGTGTGTCGGCCTAGTATCTGGTTTCACTGCGTAGTTTAAGCACTCCCCTGGATGGTCAGATGCCGGTGGAACAGGTCGTCAGCCACTGGCAGGGTTGTAGGTCGCCGTGCTTCGCTGGATGTCCGATGAGGCGGAAGCAAAGCAGTGGGTGATGCAGCAGTAGGTAGCAAGCGAAGCCTAGGTCTTATAAGTCCCGTACTGAAACCCTGGAATGGCCAACGAAATACGTTAGGAATGATTCCATAACGTTCCGTGTTACCACCGACGGCAACGCATTGTAGGTAAGTACTTATGTAGCAAGCGGTGCCGTGGTGAAAACAATCAGAACGGAGTTTACAATTGCGAAGAATAAAGTAGGCTTTAAATTAAATAAAAGATAATTAATGCAGAACGCAATTTAAAAGAAATATTTACTTTATAAGTTTAAAGGTGAAAATATTGAAAAGATGAAGGTAGGATACGGTATTCATGATGCGACCACTGGAATATTCCAACGGTCGGTTGAATACCGTTATCGCTAATTATAACACAAATGAACAGCAATTGAAAAGCTAAGAAAAATGTTAGCACACAAATAAAATAAATAAAATCTTGTTCACAACTTACCCAATATGGGGTTTGAGGATCTATGCAAAACACAGTTAGGTATACAGCGATTTGTCCAGCGGACCCAGAACGGCTAAAGACACTTTAGGTGCACTAACTATTAAATTAGATACTTTTAACGTCGCACTATGTATATGCGAAAGCAATAATTTATCTTAGATGCAAGCGTTCGTTCCAGTCCCGTGATGGCAAAGCCTGGTTATATTCTCTTTGGCAAAGCCAATGGTCCCGAAATGTTACCAGTTTATTATACTAAATTTCTACAAAAATAAACAGTGTGACCAGTTTCATGATACTAAATTTCTACCAAAAAACTGTTAATGACTACAGATTACATTTCAGTATTTTTCAGTGCGAATGTACTTTAAAAGAAGTTATGTTTTTAAAATTTATTTAGTTGTAGTTATTAGGTTTAATTAATGTTTTATTTTATTTATTATGTAGTTAATTGTTAAAATTAAGAAAATAGGCTAGTTTTAGTTTAAAATATGTTTTATTAAAGACATGTACGTCTACAACGTTACAAGTTAAACTATTGCGTAATTAATTGCATGGTCTACAACTAATACAAATAATTGCTTAGTATATACATACCATTGCTATACAATGATGCCCTAAAGTGCACTAAATCAATCAATATCTGTCAGAATCGTGGCAAGTGGCAGTCCCTGGTCTCTGCCTACCCCTCTGTATCAATCAATATAGACATTTATATCTTAAGATGTCAGTGAATTAGAATAAATAATAACAATATAAAACATAACAAAAGTACCATTACAATAATTGATGAATGTCAATAACTCAATAAATCAAGATGTCAATAAAAATCGAAATGTTATATGAAAAAATCGAAATTTCACGTGAAAAGCTCAAGAAGGCTTATATTTTTTGCAATTCTTTAAATAATTTCATAGCCTCGATATTCCCTGTTATTAAGTCGGGTTTTCGATGTCTGCTTATATGTTACTCGAAAATATACAGATCGTAAGCAGCATATATAGGGTTACCCCTAAAATGCGCAAATTGTTAAATACTCCATTTTTTTATGTGGTTTTATAGCCTAACGATAGATGTTCTGTCGTTTGTACACGCAGAATATCAGCCTTCTCTCGGATATCCTGCCTAGCGACAGAACCAGACTATGTCTGATCTAAGTTTAGACATTATACCGGTTTTGTTTCTACGTTTTTTCTCTGCAGCCCAGGTATTTGAAACTAATTTATCAATGCAGCTTTCAAAGTGAGACCAAATAATATCGAAGGATTTGGTGAGATAAGTAGGAAACCTAGGCTGCAAAACCTTTTAAATTTAAATTGAATTTTGTACTATGAATTTAAGTTAAATACTAGCCAAGCCATACTTAAAGCGTTGGTAGCCTAGTGGGTAGAACATTGGACTCGGAAGCGGGAGACTCAGGTTCGATTCCCAGTGCCGGCATGTACCTATGACTTTGTTTTCTAAGTTATGTACATTGTGAAGTTCTAGTAGCAATACCACTCGCTAACGGTGAAGGAAAACATCGTGAGGAAACCTGAGTGTCTGAGCTATTCACATACCTCAGCGCTTGAAATCGCCAATCCGCGGTGGGCACGCGTGGTGATTAAGCCCATACTCTCTCCTTGAGAGAAGGCCCGTGCCCTACAGTGGGACGCATATAGGCTGATTAAGTTTATGCATATTTAAAAAATGGTGCTAGTCGGCCATAGAATTCGTTAAATATTTCTACTGTAATAAAAATAACATCCGTGTGGCGCCGGATTAAGAATAGCATCACACCATTTCCTTCCGTGGATGTCGTAAAAGGCGACTAAGGAAATCAATTACCAGGAGACGGGCAGCAGCGTCTTCCTGAGATTCCAACCGCATCCTGCGACCGCCAACCCGCCTGCCAAGCGTGGCGATTATGGCAAAACCCCTCATGGTTATGAAAACCACGAGGGAGGCCTATGTCCTGCAGTGGGCGTCAAATGGCTGATGATGATGAAAAATAACATCCACACAAAACAATCACTTGTCCTGGTCCTAAACTAAGACACTCTGTAATATAGTTGAACCAGGCAAGGCCATCTGGAAAAACACACTGAGGCGGTCCCCATGGGAATCTAATCTACGTTGCAGCGGCCAAGCTTCACAGATATACATTTTTCCCAAACTTTCAAATTTAATTTGTCAACGTTGCAGGTTTCCTCACGACGTTAAACATTTAAAATCGTACGACCGTCGCAAGATCGCAAGCCTCTATCAGGGCATGTTCCAGACAGCAGCACAATAGCCTCGTTCCGAAAGAAAAATTGCGGACAATACAATGTTTGACCCAGTTTAAACTTATCTGGGGTTTCCATTCTACAGCGTGATTTAGAAATCTTTAGCAATATCTTGAATTCTTTTCATTATTATGAATAGTACTGTTAATTGACAGTAATTGTAAAACATATTTGTAAATATTCGTGATTTCCAACCCTTAGTTCAAAGCTGTGAATTTAATTTCATAGTGATAGGAAGTACGGTCATGTTGAAAGATGTTTTCTATTATGTTAAATGTTTAAGTTTCTGTCGTTCGATATGCGTAAACCAGTGAAAGAACAATTGAGTGGCCGGCGCCGACCAAGACGCTCGGCCGACAGCTTTTTTTCGTTTGTTATTACTTTTCGACCTGATATTGTTTATTGATGCTTAGATGAAGTAATTTTGTATAAAAAAAATATATATTTCATTTGATGCGCAATTTTTTCTAAACTATGTTTCTAAATAATGATACGAATGTACCCTAAAAAAACATCGAACGAATTCGACGTCACCCTGTAGGGCCTGTGCCCTTCAGTGGGACTTATATAGGCTGCTTATGATGCTAAGCTTAGCTGTAAGTTTTCCTAAAGGTTACAATAAAATAAAATAAAAAGTGTTCGGATGCCATAAGCGGCAGCTATTGGCAGGCTGTACCAGGCGGTCCACATGGTGGAAAACCATTCGCCGTGGAAACGGGGAACCCATGATCGCGATCCTCAGACACGAGGGAGGGACGAAGAAAAAAGTCAAATTCCAATTCTTTTTTTGTGTCTACTCCAACGAAAGGTTACAAATGCCAGAATGCCACACACAAAATCACGAAAAGGTAATTAAATTAAAATAACGACACGCCTCCCGAGGAAAAAATTGGTATGCAGAACTACAAGACGACCTTGTCTCAGAATAAACTCAACTTTGTTGATTTCGACGCAAAAAGGCGTGTCTCCTGCGCGTGTTTTTTTTTAAACATTACACAGAAAACACGAAACAAAAACTTTTGATTCCATACACAAACCGTCTACTGCTATAGGAAAATGTTTCTGTCTAAAAAAAAACATTAAATTTTGTGTCGTCATCACTGAATTCTGACGAGGAAGACGCGAAATGAAACAAATCCTTCCCCTCTCTACCCGCGCGGGGAATGTTTTCCGTCGGCCGCGGAAAACAAAAACATTGTGTTTGAATACACAATTGTACGATTTTTTTAAGTGCAATAAAAGTAGGTATCAATAAAAATAAAAACATAGCCACGCCCCAATGTTTCAATGTTTTTGCGTAATGTTTCGAAAAAACTCGCGCAGCAGACGCGGCTTAAAGGACATCGAATCTGGTTTAAATACCGTTTGCAGGCGGGCAGCAGTAGGCTGAACAGACTCCCTACCATGGAAGGCTAACCCCTGTTTGGTCGTAAACTGTAATCTGTTAATCCAGCGATTCCTAAAGTGGATTCCGCGGAATCCAAGAGTTCCATGGATTACTCACTGAGGAAACCTCAGTCGCGGATCACATTTGTCACTAAATCGTCGGATTAATTTGACTGTTAAATAATCCTGATACAAATACTACTTTGGATCGATGTAGTGGGACAGCGGCGGTATCTTCATAAGTTGGCACTACCTTCATAAGCTTAAAGTGAAGCCAACCCCTGATTTTTTTATGGAACCCCAATAAAAGTGATGAAAAATAAAGGAAACTGATGTGTAAGTGTTAAAAAACCTTTAAAGTTTAGGAACCGCTATGTTAATATAATATATTTATCGCTGTCAGTTATGTTTTTTTTATGTAGTTTAGCCAACTGACAGCTCTAAGCAGTAGATTAAAAGACTCGGCTTTTCATAAGAGCCGAAGCCCACCAAATAAAATCAAATCACTCTGAACCAATAAGCATCATTGACGGAATCATGTACCGACCCACTTAGAGTCAATTCTAAGATTATAAACCTCACACTGTACAGTGTATAAGCGAACGTGGGCGAAACAATACAAATTAGGTAATGGAATGGATTGAATGGATCTGTTAACCACTCAGCCAAATATAATCCAACGAGAAGCTCCAGCATAGAGATCGTATAAATCTTAAAAGAAAACATGACAGGCGAACACAACTCTATTTGTGGGCAAGAGAAATAAGCTCCTAAGCTAATACGTCGTGTTCCTTTCTTATGCTTACACAAAAATCTTTTCTCATACAAACTCTACGCGGTGGTAGCGGAGCGGTAGAACGCCGGCTTTTCATTCGGGTGGTCATGGATTCGAAACCCGGCATGTACCAATGACATTGTTTTCTAAGTAACGTACATTTGTGAAGTTATAGTAGCAAGCTATAGCTTGCTTTATATATATAAGCTTTGTCTAAGAAAGAAAGATCAGGTTCACTTAGAAGCCTTGATTACCTACCTACATATAATTTACCTAAATATAACAATACCTACGGAAAAAGAACAGTAGACTTTATGCTACCGAATATACTCAACCAACTGCCAAAAAATTTGGTGGGTAATCTTGTTTCTCTGAAACCCAATCAAATCAAAGTCCTGGTAAAGAAATATTTTATTGAATAGTATTATTATTGATAATAATAATGTTGTTATCAATAATAATATTATTGTATTGCATCATGTATAAGTAACTTGGTATTGTGTGTTAAAAAATTGAGCAAAAATGTTTATAAAAGCGGCTCAGGCTTCACGCAAAAACCTAATAAGGTTTAAGTGAAGCCTTTTGAAATGTAAATATAATTGTGTATTATCAATAAATTCTTTAAAAAAAAAATATATACCACTCGCTAATTGTGAAGGAAAACATTGTGAGGAAAAGGAAAGGTGTTCACACACCTCAGCGCTTGAAATTGCCAATCTGCAATGTGCACGCGTGGTAATTAAGCCCGTACTATATCTCTCTCTCTGAGAGAAGCCAATATATAGATATTTTCTCTTATATATGTATATATTTATATGGGCTACATAAGAAAATACCAACGCTATAAGTAGCATCGGATGTGAGAAAAGATTTTGTGTGCAGTATTAGCCAGGTCACTGACTCCCAAGCCTCGCTTAAATCAAGTCTATGCAATGAATCCGTTACAGAAAGCTCACTTCTGTCTCTGTGCTCGATTGTATATATTTTTTGGGGTTTTTATTTTTCTCCATAAGTTTGTTTTATTTTCTTTTCACTTTGAGCGTCAATTCGCAGGCCTCTGACTCGTTGGTCTAGCGGTATCACGTCTGATTACCATGCCGGTTGTGGGTTGGATTCCCACTGGGGGTCACCGTACATTTGTACAAATGGCGTCAGTCTGGGTGTATTTCCATGTTTGTGATGTCGTTGCCCGGTTACTATAGCACAGGGTATCCTAGTTTTCGACCAGGACAAGTTGGACAAATGGCCTCAGTCTGAGTGTATTTCCATGTTTGTGATGTCGTTGCCTGGTTACCAGAGCACAGGGAATCCTAGTTTGGGACCAAGACAAGTTAGTAAAAATGGCCTCAGTCTGGGTGTATTTTCATGTTTGTGATGTCCTTTGTCTGGTTACCATAGCACAGGGTATCCTAGTTTGGGACCAGGACAAGTGATTGAGTTGTGTGGGAGTTATTATTATTAATACAAACACGCACTATAACCCGTTACGGGTCTGCCATTTATCAGGTCAGGTCCGGTCCTTCGGTACTGCATTCAGAGTCCTCGAAGCTTTTTTCGTCGGCGATTACATACATTGTCTCGCCAACCAGTTTTGGGGACTCTCAAATGATCATTTAAAAGGATTCAAAAAGTCCCGGGGCATTCTCAGAATCCTTTGTTGTGGTACCAACATTTTCGAGAGGGCTCGCGGGCGTTTTTTCTATACATTAAATTAACCTTTGAGAGGCTTCACTTTAATTACTCCCACACGCAGGCTTTTGAAGTACAGTCGATGTGATATTAGGATGTCTTTTAAACGATAGTTTGGCTTAGGATGGCAGCGTTTTGAGAATGATTGGCTTCACAATCTCTAATACATACTACTGTGGGGTCGGGCAGAAGACATTGAGACCATCTTCGTCCTACAGAAGAGAGCAATCAGATTCATATATAATAAGCTAGGCAGTAGAAATTCGTTAAGAGATTTCTTTGAAGAAATTGACATCCTAACGGTTGCTAGTCAGTATATCTACGAAAATATTATGTACGTTAGGAAAAATATCAGTAACTTCAAAACTGTAGATAGCCAACACAATGTAAATACTAGAAATAGACATAAACTTTCGTTCCCAAAATTTAGCCTGGCAATGGTTAATACATCCTTTATGGGGCATTGTATACGTTCCTACAATAAGATTCCTGAGGATATAATAAGCTTGCCAGAAACGCGGTTAAAATAATGTGTAAAGCACACTTTGTGCAAAAAAAGCTACTATAACATTAAAGATTATTTAGAAGACAATGATGTCTGGAATTAAAGCCATGTTCAATGCATGAGTTCGAGATTTTAGGATATTTATTTAAATTCTGTAAATTAAAGACTTGAAAAGACTAAGTTTGGAGTTATTTTGTCCATTTTTTCTCCAAAATGATCTAGATTTTAAAATGGACACCTAGTTTAACTTGTAACGTTCATTAAGACGCAGTTTCTGTGCTACTTTGAATAAAAAAATAATATTTTGATTTTTTGATCAACATCATCATCAGCCGTTTGACGCCCACTGCAGGACATAGGCCTCCCTCATGGTTTTCATAATCATGAGGGGTTGATTTTTTTTTATTTAATCATAATACTCTCGCTCTCGCTCTAATCCTAATACTCTCGCTCAGTCCTCCAGATTGTTGGCAGTGGCTAAATGGCCTAGAGCAAAAAGAAGTGGCGTGCCTTGGGGCAGGTTTCTATCCAGCTGTTGATGAATACGGACTAATTGATTGATTGAATCTTAACTAAGCTCAATAAATTTTCATTATTGTTTTATAGCATAAGTTATTAATTAATTCTGCTGTGATGTTAACATTTTTATTATTATTGCTGTTATTATTGTCAAATATGGATCATCATCAACCCATTATGTCCCCACCGAGTGGCACGGGTCCCTTCCCTGAGGAAGGCATAGGCCATACTCCACCACGGGGGCCAAGTCCGGATTGGTGGAGGCTTGTAGACTAGTGGCTCGTCTACTGTCAGAAGTTGTCAAGCCGCCCTAAGGCCTCTGACTTGGCTTAACGACTGCCATCTATCGACGGCAGCCGGCACCAACAGCTTAACGTGCCTTGCGAAGCACGGAACCGCTCATAAAAATGCCACTAGCGTTAGGCATAGACGGCGACCCATCCATGCACTGAACGCGTCCTGTGTTGCTTAACCTTCGTGATCGTTTAAGATCACTCAGGCAGCCGGGGCTACGAGCGATTATGGTCAAATATGGATCCAGGTCTGAAATAAATATTTTCATTCATTCATTCATTCGTAAGTGATTATTGTGCCTTACTATGTTGAAGACAAATAAACATTTTCTATATCTAAACGGGCTGAAACGCACTAGCGGTCAAATACCCGCATTTATAGAATGTATAAAAATGTACTGAAGCCCGCGCACTTGCGGTAGAATTTTTTTCGTTTCATGCACCCGCACTTGTACGAGGTTGCGGGGAGTCCCCAAGGCTAGGTGATCAATAAAAAATTAGTCTTCTGATAAATAAGCCAATTAGCCGACAGTTCATATTTAAAGTAAGTTGTATGGTAGGACTGTAATAACTGTCGATAAATATGTCGTCCTCAAATATAGCGAAATCAAAACATCGCCGATTTTACCAAAGCTCTACAATTTTCTTTCAAAGAAAAAAATAAAAATTTAAGCACTCCCGGCACAAAAAACTAACCCTCAAAAAAGAATTTTTGGCGGTCATTTTTTCTGCCATTATGTTTTTTTTTTATAGCACTTAAATTTGCCCAGGGTGTACGATGTTTTAGTCAAGGCACCATCCCTATATCTTTTACCGTTTTGTCAGGCAGTTCACCATGTCCATAAACGGCTGAGTGGATTTCCATCAAACATGGCTAAGAACCATCTCGATGTATTTCTTATTCTTCTTCTTCTATCAATCTAGCATTCAATTAAAAAAACCGCGTAAAAAATTAAAAAGAAATCGCTTGATCCGTTTAGGCGCTACGAAGGAACGTACAGACTCACACAAACATAGGCTTCAAACTTATAACACCCTTCTTTGCGTTGCGTCGGGGGTTAACAAGGAATGGATACAAAAGGGTAGAACGGGTCGTGGTGTGTCGGCCTAGTATCTGGTTTCACTGCGTAGTTTAAGCACTCCCCTGGATGGTCAGATGCCGGTGGAACAGGTCGTCAGCCACTGGCAGGGTTGTAGGTCGCCGTGCTTCGCTGGATGTCCGATGAGGCGGAAGCAAAGCAGTGGGTGATGCAGCAGTAGGTAGCAAGCGAAGCCTAGGTCTTATAAGTCCCGTACTGAAACCCTGGAATGGCCAACGAAATACGTTAGGAATGATTCCATAACGTTCCGTGTTACCACCGACGGCAACGCATTGTAGGTAAGTACTTATGTAGCAAGCGGTGCCGTGGTGAAAACAATCAGAACGGAGTTTACAATTGCGAAGAATAAAGTAGGCTTTAAATTAAATAAAAGATAATTAATGCAGAACGCAATTTAAAAGAAATATTTACTTTATAAGTTTAAAGGTGAAAATATTGAAAAGATGAAGGTAGGATACGGTATTCATGATGCGACCACTGGAATATTCCAACGGTCGGTTGAATACCGTTATCGCTAATTATAACACAAATGAACAGCAATTGAAAAGCTAAGAAAAATGTTAGCACACAAATTAAATAAATAAAATCTTGTTCACAACTTACCCAATATGGGGTTTGAGGATCTATGCAAAACACAGTTAGGTATACAGCGATTTGTCCAGCAGGTATACAGATTACATTTCAGTATTTTTCAGTGCGAATGTACTTTAAAAGAAGTTATGTTTTTAAAATTTATTTAGTTGTAGTTATTAGGTTTAATTAATGTTTTATTTTATTTATTATGTAGTTAATTGTTAAAATTAAGAAAATAGGCTAGTTTTAGTGTAAAATATGTTTTATTAAAGACATGTAGGTACGTCTACAACGTTACAAGTTAAACTATTGCGTAATTAATTGCATGGTCTACAACTAATACAAATAATTGCTTAGTATATACATACCATTGCTATACAATGATGCCCTAAAGTGCACTAAATCAATCAATATCTGCCAGAATCGTGGCAAGTGGCAGTCCCTGGTCTCTGCCTACCCCTCTGTATCAATCAATATAGACATTTATATCTTAAGATGTCAGTGAATTAGAATAAATAATAACAATATAAAACATAACAAAAGTACCATTACAATAATTGATGAATGTCAATAACTCAATAAAAAAAGATGTCAATAAAAATCGAAATGTTATATGAAAAAATCGAAATTTCACGTGAAAAGCTCAAGAAGGCTTATATTTTTTGCAATTCTTTAAATAATTTCATAGCCTCGATATTCCCTGTTATTAAGTCGGGTTTTCGATGTCTGCTTATATGTTACACGAAAATATACAGATCGTAAGCAGCATATATAGGGTTACCCCTAAAATGCGCAAATTGTTAAATATTCCATTTTTTTATGTGATTTTATAGCCTAACGATAGATGTTCTGTCGTTTGTACACGCAGAATATCAGCCTTCTCTCGGATATCCTGCCTAGCGACAGAACCAGACTATGTCTGATCTAAGTTTAGACATTATACCGGTTTTGTTTCTACGTTTTTTCTCTGCAGCCCAGGTATTTGAAACTAATTTATCAATGCAGCTTTCAAAGTGAGACCAAATAATATCGAAGGATTTGGTGAGATAAGTAGGAAACCTAGGCTGCAAAACCTTTTAAATTTAAATTAAATTTTGTACTATGAATTTAAGTTAAATACTAGCCAAGCCATACTTAAAGCGTTGGTAGCCTAGTGGGTAGAACATTGGACTCGGAAGCGGGAGACTCAGGTTCGATTCCCAGTGCCGGCATGTACCTATGACTTTGTTTTCTAAGTTATGTACATTGTGAAGTTCTAGTAGCAATACCACTCGCTAACGGTGAAGGAAAACATCGTGAGGAAACCTGAGTGTCTGAGCTATTCACATACCTCAGCGCTTGAAATCGCCAATCCGCGGTGGGCACGCGTGGTGATTAAGCCCATACTCTCTCCTTGAGAGAAGGCCCGTGCCCTACAGTGGGACGCATATAGGCTGATTAAGTTTATGCATATTTAAAAAATGGTGCTAGTCGGCCATAGAATTCGTTAAATATTTCTACTATAATAAAAATAACATCCGTGTGGCGCCGGATTAAGAATAGCATCACTCCATTTCCTTCCGTGGATGTCGTAAAAGGCGACTAAGGAAATCAATTACCAGGAGACGGGCAGCAGCGTCTTCCTGAGATTCCAACCGCATCCTGCGACCGCCAACCCGCCTGCCAAGCGTGGCGATTATGGCAAAACCCCTCATGGTTATGAAAACCACGAGGGAGGCCTATGTCCTGCAGTGGGCGTCAAATGGCTGATGATGATGAAAAATAACATCCACACAAAACAATCACTTGTCCTGGTCCTAAACTAAGACACTCTGTAATATAGTTGAACCAGGCAAGGCCATCTGGAAAAACACACTGAGGCGGTCCCCATGGGAATCTAATCTACGTTGCAGCGGCCAAGCTTCACAGATATAAATTTTTCCCAAACTTTCAAATTTAATTTGTCAACGTTGCAGGTTTCCTCACGACGTTAAACATTTAAAATCGTACGACCGTCGCAAGATCGCAAGCCTCTATCAGGGCATGTTCCAGACAGCAGCACAATAGCCTCGTTCCGAAAGAAAAATTGCGGACAATACAATGTTTGACCCAGTTTAAACTTATCTGGGGTTTCCATTCTACAGCGTGATTTAGAAATCTTTAGCAATATCTTGAATTCTTTTCATTATTATGAAGAGTACTGTTAATTGACAGTAATTGTAAAACATATTTGTAAATATTCGTGATTTCCAACCCTTAGTTCAAAGCTGTGAATTTAATTTCATAGTGATAGGAAGTACGGTCATGTTGAAAGATGTTTTCTATTATGTTAAATGTTTAAGTTTCTGTCGTTCGATATGCGTAAACCAGTGAAAGAACAATTGAGTGGCCGGCGCCGACCAAGACGCTCGGCCGACAGCTTTTTTTCGTTTGTTATTACTTTTCGACCTGATATTGTTTATTGATGCTTAGATGAAGTAATTTTGTATAAAAAAAATATATATTTCATTTGATGCGCAATTTTTTCTAAACTATGTTTCTAAATAATGATACGAATGTACCCTAAAAAAACATCGAACGAATTCGACGTCACCCTGTAGGGCCTGTGCCCTTCAGTGGGACTTATATAGGCTGCTTATGATGCTAAGCTTAGCTGTAAGTTTTCCTAAAGGTTACAATAAAATAAAATAAAAAGTGTTCGGATGCCATAAGCGGCAGCTATTGGCAGGCTGTACCAGGCGGTCCACATGGTGGAAAACCATTCGCCGTGGAAACGGGGAACCCATGATCGCGATCCTCAGACACGAGGGAGGGACGAAGAAAAAAGTCAAATTCCAATTCTTTTTTTGTGTCTACTCCAACGAAAGGTTACAAATGCCAGAATGCCACACACAAAATCACGAAAAGGTAATTAAATTAAAATAACGACACGCCTCCCGAGGAAAAAATTGGTATGCAGAACTACAAGACGACCTTGTCTCAGAATAAACTCAACTTTGTTGATTTCGACGCAAAAAGGCGTGTCTCCTGCGCGTGTTTTTTTTTAAACATTACACAGAAAACACGAAACAAAAACTTTTGATTCCATACACAAACCGTCTAGGTACTGCTATAGGAAAATGTTTCTGTCTAAAAAAAAACATTAAATTTTGTGTCGTCATCACTGAATTCTGACGAGGAAGACGCGAAATGAAACAAATCCTTCCCCTCTCTACCCGCGCGGGGAATGTTTTCCGTCGGCCGCGGAAAACAAAAACATTGTGTTTGAATACACAATTGTACGATTTTTTTAAGTGCAATAAAAGTATCAATAAAAATAAAAACATAGCCACGCCCCAATGTTTCAATGTTTTTGCGTAATGTTTCGAAAAAACTCGCGCAGCAGACGCGGCTTAAAGGACATCGAATCTGGTTTAAATACCGTTTGCAGGCGGGCAGCAGTAGGCTGAACAGACTCCCTACCATGGAAGGCTAACCCCTGTTTGGTCGTAAACTGTAATCTGTTAATCCAGCGATTCCTAAAGTGGATTCCGCGGAATCCAAGAGTTCCATGGATTACTCACTGAGGAAACCTCAGTCGCGGATCACATTTGTCACTAAATCGTCGGATTAATTTGACTGTTAAATAATCCTGATACAAATACTACTTTGGATCGATGTAGTGGGACAGCGGCGGTATCTTCATAAGTTGGCACTACCTTCATAAGCTTAAAGTGAAGCCAACCCCTGATTTTTTTATGGAACCCCAATAAAAGTGATGAAAAATAAAGGAAACTGATGTGTAAGTGTTAAAAAACCTTTAAAGTTTAGGAACCGCTATGTTAATATAATATATTTATCGCTGTCAGTTATGTTTTTTTTATGTAGTTTAGCCAACTGACAGCTCTAAGCAGTAGATTAAAAGATTAATAGTGACCAAGAAACCGGGGGTAAGACTCGGCTTTTCATAAGAGCCGAAGCCCACCAAATAAAATCAAATCACTCTGAACCAATAAGCATCATTGGCGGAATCATGTACCGACCCACTTAGAGTCAATTCTAAGATTATCAACCTCAATGTACACTGTACATTGTATAAGCGAACGTGGGCGAAACAATACAAATTAGGTAATGGAATGGATTGAATGGATCTGTTAACCACTCAGCCAAATATAATCCAACGAGAAGCTCCAGCATAGAGATCGTATAAATCTTAAAAGAAAACATGACAGGCGAACACAACTCTATTTGTGGGCAAGAGAAATAAGCTCCTAAGCTAACACGTCGTGTTCCTTTCTTATGCTTACACAAAAATCTTTTCTCATACAAACTCTACGCGGTGGTAGCGGAGCGGTAGAACGCCGGCTTTTCATTCGGGTGGTCATGGACTCGAAACCCGGCATGTACCAATGACATTGTTTTCTAAGTAACGTACATTTGTGAAGTTATAGTAGCAATACCACTCGCTAATTGTGAAGGAAAACATTGTGAGGAAAAGGAAAGGTGTTCACACACCTCAGCGCTTGAATTTGACAATCTGCAATGTGCACGCGTGGTGATTAAGCCCGTACTATATCTCTCTCTCTGAGAGAAGCCAATATATAGATATTTTCTCTTATATATGCATAATAATTTATTACTTTGTCTAGTGAATTTGGCTATTATACATAATGACCAGTCATTATGTATAATAGCTATTTAATCACTTTGGCTGTAACATATATATTTATATGGGCTACATAAGAAAATACCAACGCTATAAGTAGCGTCGGATGTGAGAAAAGATTTTGTGTGCAGTATTAGCCAGGTCACTGACTCCCAAGCCTCGCTTAAATCAAGTCTATGCAATGAATCCGTTACAGAAAGCTCACTTCTGTCTCTGTGCTCGATTGTATATATTTTTTGGGGTTTTTATTTTTCTCCATAAGTTTGTTTTATTTTCTTTTCACTTTGAGCGTCAATTCGCAGGCCTCTGACTCGTTGGTCTAGCGGTATCACGTCTGATTACCATGCCGGTTGTGGGTTGGATTCCCACTGGGGGTCACCGTACATTTGTACAAATGGCGTCAGTCTGGGTGTATTTCCATGTTTGTGATGTCGTTGCCCGGTTACTATAGCACAGGGTATCCTAGTTTTCGACCAGGACAAGTTGGACAAATGGCCTCAGTCTGAGTGTATTTCCATGTTTGTGATGTCGTTGCCTGGTTACCATAGCACAGGGAATCCTAGTTTGGGACCAAGACAAGTTAGTAAAAATGGCCTCAGTCTGGGTGTATTTTCATGTTTGTGATGTCCTTTGTCTGGTTACCATAGCACAGGGTATCCTAGTTTGGGACCAGGACAAGTGATTGAGTTGTGTGGGAGTTATTATTATTAATACAAACACGCACTACTATAACCCGTTACGGGTCTGCCATTTATCTGGTCAGGTCCGGTCCTTCGGTACTGCATTCAGAGTCCTCGAAGCTTTTTTCGTCGGCGATTACATACATTGTCTCGCCAACCAGTTTTGGGGACTCTCAAATGATCATTTAAAAGGATTCAAAAAGTCCCGGGGCATTCTCAGAATCCTTTGTTGTGGTACCAACATTTTCGAGAGGGCTCGCGGGCGTTTTTTCTATACATTAAATTAACCTTTGAGAGGCTTCACTTTAATTACTCCCACACGTAGGCTTTTTAAGTACAGTCGATGTGATATTAGGATGTCTTTTAAATGATAGTTTGGCTTAGGATGGCAGCGTTTTGAGAATGATTGGCTTCACAATCTCTAATACATACTACTGTGGGGTCGGGCAGAAGACACTGAGACCATCTTCGTCCTGCAGAAGAGAGCGATCAGATTCATATATAATAAGCTAGGCAGTAGAAATTCGTTAAGAGATTTCTTTGAAGAAATTGACATCCTAACGGTTGCTAGTCAGTATATCTACGAAAATATTATGTACGTTAGGAAAAATATCAGTAACTTCAAAACTGTAGATAGCCAACACAATGTAAATACTAGAAATAGACATAAACTTTCGTTCCCAAAATTTAGCCTGGCAATGGTTAATACATCCTTTATGGGGCATTGTATACGTTCCTACAATAAGATTCCTGAGGATATAATAAGCTTGCCAGAAACGCGGTTAAAAAAATGTGTAAAGCACACTTTGTGCAAAAAAAGCTACTATAACATTAAAGATTATTTAGAAGACAGTGATGTCTGGAATTAAAGCCATGTTCAATGCATGAGTTCGAGGTTTTAGGATATTTATTTAAATTCTGTAAATTAAGGACTTGAAAAGACTAAGTTTGGAGTTATTTTGTCCATTTTTTCTCCAAAATGATCTAGATTTTGAAATGGACACCTAGTTTAACTTGTAACGTTCATTAAGACACAGATTCTGTGCTACTTTGAATAAAAAAAAAATATTTTGATTTTTTGATCAACAACATCATCATCAGCCGTTTGACGCCCACTGCAGGACATAGGCCTCCCTCATGGTTTTCATAATCATGGGGTTGATTTTTTTTATTTAATCATAATACTCTCGCTCTCGCTCTAATCCTAATACTCTCGCTTAGTCCTCCAGATTGTTGGCAGTGGCTAAATGGCCGAAAGCAAAAAGAAGTGGCGTGCCTTGGGGCAGGTTTCTATCCAGCTGTTGATGAATACGGACTAATTGATTGATTGAATCTTAACTAAGCTCAATAAATTTTCATTATTGTTTTATAGCATAAGTTATTAATTAATTCTGCTGTGATGTTAACATTTTTATTATTATTGCTGTTATTATTGTCAAATATGGATCATCATCAACCCATTATGTCCCCACCGAGGGGCACGGGTCCCTTCTCTGAGGAAGGCATAGGCCATACTCCACCACGGGGGCCAAGTCCGGATTGGTGGAGGCTTGTAGACTAGTGGCTCGTCTACTGTCAGAAGTTGTCAAGCCGCCCTAAGGCCTCTGACTTGGCTTAACGACTGCCATCTATCGACGGCAGCCGGCACCAACAGCTTAACGTGCCTTGCGAAGCACGGAACCGCTCGGAGAAATGCCACTAGCGTTAGGCATAGACGGCGTCCCATCCATGCACTGAACGCGCCCTGTGTTGCTTAACATTCGTGATCGTTTAAGATCACTCAGGCAGCCGGGGCTACGAGCGATTATGGTCAAATATGGATCCAGGTCTGAAATAAATATTTTCATTCATTCATTCATTCATTCATTCATTCATTCATAAGTGATTATTGTGCCTTACTATGTTGAAGACAAATAAACATTTTCTATATCTAAACGGGCTGGAACGCACTAGCGGTCAAATACCCGCATTTATAGAATGTAGAATCGCTGAAGCCCGCGCACTTGCGGTAGAATTTTTTTCGTTTCATGCACCCGCATTTGTACGAGGTTGCGG
This sequence comes from Yponomeuta malinellus, assembly GCA_947308005.1. Taxonomy (NCBI): domain Eukaryota; kingdom Metazoa; phylum Arthropoda; class Insecta; order Lepidoptera; family Yponomeutidae; genus Yponomeuta; species Yponomeuta malinellus. The sequence continues at coordinate 6,651,602 of OX371019.1, forward strand.
GGAGTCCCCAAGGCTAGGTGATCAATAAAAAATTAGTCTTCTGATAAATAAGCCAATCAGCCGACAGTTCATATTTGAAGTAAGTTGTATGGTAGGACTGTAATAACTGTCGATAAATTGGCTATAGGAAACGGCCCTATGTCGTCCTCAAATATAGCGAAATCAAAACATCGCCGATTTTACCAAAGCTCTACAATTTTCTTTCAAAGAAAAAAATAAAAATTTAAGCACTCCCGGCACAAAAAACTAACCCTCAAAAAAGAATTTTTGGCGGTCATTTTTTTCTGCCATTATGTTTTTTTTTTTATAGCACTTAAATTTGCCCAGGGTGTACGATGTTTTAGTCAAATCACCATCCCTATATCTTTTACCGTTTTGTCAGGCAGTTCACCATGTCCATAAACGGCTGAGTGGATTTCCATCAAACATGGCTAAGAACCATCTCGATGTATTTCTTATTCTTCTTCTTCTATCAATCTAGCATTCAATTAAAAAAACCGCGTAAAAAATTAAAAAGAAATCGCTTGATCCGTTTAGGCGCTACGAAGGAACGTACAGACTCACACAAACATAGGCTTCAAACTTATAACACCCTTCTTTGCGTTGCGTCGGGGGTTAACAAGGAATGGATACAAAAGGGTGGGTTCTCTATCCAGATATATATTTTAGGGGATAGGTGATAATTCTAAATAAGAAATTATGGAGCTAAACGTGTATCCTAACGTGAATCAGTAGTGAAGTTTTTCGGATTTTTTATTTCTTTCATCGAACATCAAACATCGAAATTTTTTGGATTTTTTATTTCTTTGCTTTTTGTTCCTTAAAGTCTTTCAGCGCGACTATTTTGTAGCGGACTGTACAGCCATTACATTAATTATTACGCTGTAGCCTCTCCACTCTGAAAGCCAGAACTTTATGGGTTTTTCTCATAAGGGCCCGTACACAAAACTGCGATGCGACGTCGCATCTTAAAAATATGCGAGCTCGCGCGACCCATCGCAAGAACTTTCGAATTGATTCGCATCGGCGTCCATAATAGTAATAAATGGATGAACCCAAAATCTTCTTCGGGCGTCGCAGGAATGGTCACCCAAATCGTGGAAGGGAGATGTCTTGCCGTACGAAATCGCATCGCTGCAATTCGTGTCACAGTTTTCTGCGTTGCACATTCGCATCACGTCGATTCGGAGTTTTGTGTACGGAGCCAAACTGCGATTTCGTGCAGCAAGGCATCTCCCTTCCACGATTCGGATTACCATTCCTTCTACGATCGTCAACCGTCCTGAACGTATTTTGTAAACTAGGTCGTGACATGGATCGTAAAAAGAAGTTATTGCTAAGAAGATACAGGAAAAAGAAACAAAGAAGATTTTGGGTTCATCCATTTGTTACTATTATGAACGCTGCGAATCAATTCGCAAGTTTTTGCGATGCGTCGCGCGAGCTCGCAGATTTTTATGATGCGACGTCGCATCGCAGTTTTGTGTACGGGCCCTATTGTGTACGGAGCCAAAGGCACTCTTTGAGGCACAAAGTAAACTTCCATCGGATAAACGCGCTACCGCATTTTGACGCGTTGCGGGTAAATATTGATATTGACCGAGAGGTGGCTGCTGCAGGTAGTATTTAGGCAGTTAGATTCGTTTAAGTTAATACACCGGTATCAACATTGCACCACGTAACCAATATGTTTCCATCACATTAAATTTAGGAGATCTATTCGAACAAAAAAATAAAACAATCTCCCATACTTGTTTCCAGTTTTGACGCATTTTCTTGTAACCCTCAGAAGTAAAGTGGGTAGTAGCATTACACTTCACAAAAGCCAACGAGTTTTTAGGAAAGACTCGTACCCCAGTGAAAAAAAATCCTTGAAAATCCTTCTGATATTTTCAGAATTGTTCTTGTCCCGGGACCGTACCTAAAATTCGTTGTCCAAACTTGAAGATACACAGTTTTCATCGATATTCACACTTATCTTAGCAACTGTGGAATAATCCTTACAATTGTTGACTGACTGTTCTCGGCTCTTTAGCCAAGCTATAGAAACATACCTGAAACAGAAGAATAAAATCAATAAGTATCTAAATAATAAAAAAGGCGTTATAAATAAATAGTTTAAAAACTATTTGGTTCGTCTAATGGCCAGCGTCAAATTTATAAGACTGTTGAAGCCAAGGTTCACGACGGTGACTTAAGTGGTGCAGTACGTATTCTTTTGTCGGATAGTACCTTGGCTGATGACAATGACGAGACTTTGGAAGCCTTGCGGCTTAAGCACCCGGCGCCGAGTCGCAGCTTGGATTTCCCTCCGGAGCCGAACTTGTCTAGTGAGTTCTTGACAGTAGACGTACAAGATATTATACAGGCTATTGGCTCATTTAATAGCGGATCTGCGGCGGGCTTAGATGGGATCCGTCCGCAGCTACTAAAGGAATTGACGTCTTCTGGGGCTGGAGATAACGGTGCTGCCCTGTTGCGTGCTCTCTGTAATCTGGCAAACTTCATGCTGAAGGGCATGGTGAATAGAGAAGTCTGTCCTATTTTATATGGTGCCTCCCTCTGCGCCCTGAAGAAGAAGGATGGTGGTATCCGCCCTATTGCAGTAGGCAGTGTGCTTCGGCGTTTGGTCGCTAAGCTAGGTTGCGGTGCGGTTAAGAACGTCATGGCTTCACATTTGCAACCTCAGCAATTGGGCTTTGGCATTCCGTTAGGTTGTGAGGCCGCAATTCATGCTACTAGGGCTTTTGCTTACTCCAGAAGCGCTTCCGACGATATAATTGTCAAAGTTGACCTTAGGAACGCCTTTAATGCTGTTGAGCGGGATGTAATTTTAAGTAAGGTTCGGGCTCATATCCCATCTCTCTACCCTTTCCTCCACCAGTGCTATGCGAGACCTAGTGACTTATTTTACGGTGACAAACTGGTGGAGTCACAAGTTGGTGCACAACAGGGTGATCCTTTGGGGCCCTTACTGTTTAGCCTGGCAATTCAGGATGTGGTTACCTCATTGAGATCTCCTTTAAACACGTGGTACTTGGATGATGGTACTCTGGGGGGTAGCCCGGAGGTGGTCATGGATGACATTGAGACACTGGTTCGGAGCTTCGGGACATTGGGGCTTCACTTGAACACGCAAAAGTGTGAATTGTTTCCTTGCTCAGGGCAACTTCCTCAAGCTGTGCAAACGCGAGTAGATGCTTTAATGCCGGCCGTAAGGATTTTAGATAAGGCGGGGTTTACACTTTTGGGTGCTCCAGTTTTTCCGGAGGGGGTGCCGGGGGTACTGAGGACAAAGTTAAAAATTCTGGCAGGGACCAAGCCACATCTTAAACAACTTTCTGCGCATGTGGCTTTAGTCATTTTGCGAAGCTGCCTGTCCATCCCGAGGCTAACGTACACTCTGCGAACTGCTCCCATCTGGTTATACAAAGAGGAGTCACTGATGTACGATAACATGCTCAAGGAGTTGTTGGAGTGTGTTATGAACATCGAAATGACTGCTTTCCAGTGGTCCCAGGCTGCGCTGCCGATTAGACATGGCGGGTTGGGCATTCGTCGTCTGCAGGACACTGAACTGCCGGCTTTTTTGGCTTCCTCGCGGGGCGTGTTGGACCTGGTCACTCGCATTTTACGAGTTAATGGTGACGGGTTCCGCATTCCTTTTGCGGAGGAGGCTTTGGGGCTGTGGCGGGCTTTTTGTCCAAGTAGTGATTTGCCGGAGCAGCCTGATCGGCAGCGAGCTTGGGACGAAGAGATGTGTCGAGTAGCACTGGATAAACTTGTGGAGCAGTGCTCTGGTGTTGAACTTGCGCGTTTGCGGGCAGTTTCCCAGCCTGACTCCGGGCTATGGCTCCATGCTTTGCCTTCACCCTTTCTGGGAACTCTTTTAGACGACAATTCCTTGCGTGTGGCGGTGGCGCTACGTTTGGGTTGTGACATCTGTCAACCGCATCGTTGTGTTTGTGGTGCGGAGGTGGATTCGCGGGGCCGACATGGGCTTTATTGCGTTCGGAGCGCGGGCAGATTCTCACGGCATCATTCCATTAATGATATCGTTCGGAGGGCTCTCATTTCGGCGGATATCCCTGCGGTTCTTGAACCGCCGGGGTTGATGCGTAGTGATGGAAAGCGTCCGGACGGTCTTACTTTGATACCGTGGGAGAAGGGTCGGTGTCTGCTTTGGGATGCCACCTGCGTATGCACTTTCGCACCTTCACACGTGGGTTCTACGGCTGCCGTACCTGGGTCAGCTGCTGAAGCTGCAGCTAGACTCAAGTGTGCAAAATATAGCCAGCTGATGAGCAGCTATCTGTTTGTGCCACTCGCCATAGAAACCACTGGAGTTTGGGGTGCCCAGGGGAAAGTTTTTGTCAAGGAGATAGGGCATCGTCTCAGGAACCGTGGCTTTGACTACCGCTCAGGGGCATTTTTGATGCAAAGGATATCCCTCGCTGTGCAGCGCGGTAACGCTGCCAGTGTTATGGGTACCTTTGGGTCGGAAATGTCTCGGGGCGGTTTATTTAATTGACTGTACTTGTGTGTGTGTGTGTGTGTGTGTGTGTGTGTGTGTGTGTGTGTGTGGTTTTTTTTTTTTTTTTTTTTTCCTTTATTCTTATGTTTTTTATATTTTTTATTTAATGAAGTAATTATGTAATTTATTTATAAAAAAAAAAAAAAAAAAAAAAAAAGTTTAAAAACTAAACAACACGCTTTGGTCACAACAAGCAACAAGCTAAAAACAAGGAATAAACAATCTAATTCCGTAATTTCTAAGTGGCTAAGCCAAAGGCCATCGGAATACAGGAGACTATACTCCGTTTCACGAGTCGAACTCCTAGGGAACAAAATACTCGCATCTCATTGGTCAATGTGCGCGGCTAGAGATAAGCGAAACAATAAGCGAAGACGGTCCGCTTCATAGGGTAGGTTAGTGGCTATTGAAGGTCACGCGCATTAACCAATGGGCGGACATGGATTATTTTCTTTGGGAGCTCGCTTCGTGGAATGGAGTTTAAAAGGGGTTGGCGTGATAAGGAAGAGGTCTCTGCCCAGCAGTGGGCTCTATTTATGGTCTGGAAGATAGATAGATTAGATTAAATTAAAACTTTATTGCACACCATACATAGATAGATACATACACAAACTCAGTAACTGTTTCCCGGAAGGGTAGGCAGACCAGGGTTTGCCACAAACCTGAAGATCTTGGCTAACCTGTTTAGCTTCATTAACATCGCTTTGGGCGCTTTGTCTACATTAATTAAAGAAATACTCGTTTGCTTATACCAAAAAGTACCCTGTAATTGTCCTGTCTGTATAATGTACGTATAATGTCCGGCAAACAACTTGAACAAATATCTGCGCTGTCGGGATGAGTTTGCGTTACTCCTAAGAACTATTTGTTAATTTGACTGAAGTTCGAGGAATTTTAACACATCCGACTGCTCAGACTCTCCAAGGTTTGGTGGAAGAAATCTCTTACAGAGATAAGCTCGCGTATTTCATGTTACATTACATGTTATTTGATATGTAATGTCCTGTTCCATGTTTCGTGTGAAGAATAATTAATTAATCCCCCGTAGCCCGCCAATAATATCCGATATTCGTCTAAGCGAAGTCAGAGTCGAGTTATTTGTCGGGCACTATACCCAACTAATAGCTTGCCCCAAACGCCTACCTTACCTATCTCCCAGCAACAGAAAGCGGGGGTGCGCTGCGCAAGCGCACGTTCAGTCCGCTTCGGTCACACACAGCGACTAGTCGCTGCGAGTGCACTCGCCGCGCATACTAGTCGCAGCGACAATTCGCTGCCTGCCTGTTCAGCAGCGCATACTCAACACACAGCGAGTTCTACACGAGAATTTCGACTGTCAGTATGCATTCACAGCGAGTAAAATTGAACACGCTCAATTCTAGTCGCGGCGACTTCTACTCGCGGCCAGCGAATCTACTCGCAGCGATTAGCCTGTCACACACAGCGAATAGCAGCGGCGAGCAGGCACTCGCAGCGATTAATCACTGTGTGTGACCGATGCATAAGGAACCGGTTGTGCGCCAACGCCAACGCATCTTCTCGCCATAGACAAGGTTAGTACAGAAAGCGTATTAGACTATACGTGTTGTGGTTCATTCGTTACGGTTCAGACTGACTATTATTTGCTGGGTAATTGAATTGAAAAATTCTTTCATAAGCAGCCTATATACGTCCCACTGTAGGGCACAGGCCTTCTCTCAGAGAGAAATTCTTTATTTCACAACAAAGGTTTTGTACAAAGACGAGCTTAATACTAATAAGTATTTTCTTCCAGCTAACATTGGTAAGGTAAGCCTACAACATGTAAATAAATGACACACGTACTAAAGGTTTTTTTCCTGTCTTTTTTTCCTTTCTATCTGCCATCAACCTTTATTTTGCCATAATCAGATGGTTTTTGGGTAGGTCTGGGGCGTTAAGATGATAGTCTGTTGAATTATTACGCACTACAAGTGGAGGTTTAATACTAACACGACGATTTACTGACTTGACTTCTCCTAAATATTCCTCGAGTCAATCACAGAGGCCAAGAACAGGTCGACGGTCGGACGATGTCGTTGAGTTGGCGGAAGGGTGGACGCGGATGGCAAGGGACCGTGAGAGATGGCATTTGGGGGAAAGGGTGGGCTGATGATGATGATGATGTTTCCTCGAGTACTCTAGGAGTGCACTAAGAGATTTTTCAAAATTGAATCCATAAAGGCGGTGAAAAGAGGGTGGTCCATCATCATCTACGCATACGAAGTTCTGGTAAAAAGCTAGTGTAGCATTTAAGTAAAAGGCAAAATTGGCAATTTGTGTACGTATTGTTAATGACAGATTTTAATAAAAATAAATAATAAAATATTTAAAATAGATAACACAGAGATCCATAGTGTTGTTAGTAGCCTTAAAAACTAAAACTAAACTTTAATAATAAGATTGTAACGGTGTTAGCCTAAAAATTTAATAATAAGGTTGTAACGGTGTTCTCCGTGTGGCACCGGATTAAGAATAGAGTCACTCCATTTCCTTCCGTGGATGTCGTAGAAGGCGACTAAGGAAATCAATTACCAGGAGACGGGCAGCAGCGTCTTCCTGAGATCCCAACCGCATACTGCGATCGCCAACCCGCCTGCCAAGCGTAGCGATTATGGCAAAACCCCTCATGGTTATGATAACCACGTAGGAGGCCTATGTCCTGGAGTGGGCGTCAAATGGCTGATGATGATGATGAACGGTGTTAGCCTTTTTACACCATTTTAGGGTACCGTACTCAAAGGGGTAAGGGACCCTATTACTAAGACTCCGCTGTCCGTCTGTCTGTCTGTCTCATTAATATTTAAGGGGTCTGTCTGTCTCATTAATATCCCATACAACCAACCTTTACAGCGCCGATGTTATGTCGCTAAATGTTACTGTTAAACGCTTCTAGTTGGTTTCTATAGATGGCACTGTTCTCAATGTACCTAATCTATCTTGTCTGATGTTGTAAAGATAATGGTACGGAAACCTTCGTGCGCGAGTCCGACTCGTACTTGGCCGGTATTTGTTATTTCCTTTCATTCTGTTCTATAACACCAAATTTAATATTACGCCACTCCCTTCTTTATAGATTTATTTTGGATTCCCACTAGTACTCTATAGTAGTTGTCTTTACTCAGTCTACAGTTTACAAAATAAACACAGTTTTTCTTAAGCAGAAAACATTTTATTATTTTACTCTTTCAATATGTAGACGTTCCGCGCTTTTAAAGACGTACATTACATTACCTAAAAAGCTGCTATTCTATTTCTGCCCCTCTTTTTTTTTTTCTTTCCGTGCCTCTCACTCAAGTATTGAAAGCCTGGCCGTCAAATCTGCAATTTTTTTTTTCTTTGGTGAGTCAAATAGTTTATCGAAACTGGCCACTCCAGCCAGTCTATTCTCGGATGTTTCTAATTTCTTCTTCTGCCGGCGCGCAGTCGCTTCACTTCAATCTTATCCATCATGATAACTTGAATAAATCGGCCAGTATTGTTCTTGTCTCAGGCAAAACACATTACCCAAGTAACTTATCTTCTAGTTTGGTTCAAAGAGTATGTAATCACTTGGTTTGGTTTGGTGAATCGAAAAATGTTGAGCCACAATGTAGGAGAAGACCTTTCGTTTTGTCTGTTACATTGAGGCATCGTCCTGATCGCCTACACGGCGCGGACGAATTTAAAGTTATCACGACCACAAAAAGGACCTCTCAGAGGCTTTTTTACGTGCGGTCGACTGAGCGTGTAAACATTTAGTATTAAAAACTTAAAAGAGAGACCTCTTTGGTCCACGATGAAGGCTGGAAGAAAGTTTGTGGGTAACTTTTGGGCAACAGTAACTTTTATGAAGTATGTCTATGGGTGTGTTCTATCTAGCTGGCTAGCTGGCTCAGCTCTAAACAATGTTCCAATCCGCAGACAATTCTACAAAATCCATCCTTTCAATTGGGCGCGGACTTTCAAGTCAACTGATAAATCTAATCCTAGGAACACTTTTGCTCTAGTCCCAAGCAGGGCATTAATCCAATCCTGAAGATGCTAGAAACAAGGAGCACAGTAATTGAATCAGAATTTCAAATTGAGTCATGGTCATGATTATATCTTTTTTCAGTTCTTCCCATTCCAGTATATTGCCCAAGTAAGTAAACTTTATGGCAGCAAAGACCCATCTGTAAAGACTTGACAACTCAGAGAGACGCGGAAGAAAAAACAAGTCAAGCGCGAGTAGACTCGCCTGAAGCGGGTACCGTTTAATTTTCCGTTGAATTTTAATGATTAAGGATTTTGTTTTAAGTATTATATATATAGGGTCAGTCGTTTCGGAGATGAGGAAGTTAATGACTTACTTTATACATTCGTGATTGGGTCCTCTAATTTTGTAAATATACCAAATATCTTCCGTATATGCGAAAGATTATTTGATAAAAAGAGCCAGGATGTACCAAATCCGTACTGACTCGACTTTGGAGCCTTCCTTTGTGTATAGTTCGGCCTGTCGCTCCCGAATTCGACTTTTTAGTAATTCCAAAAAGGATAACTTTTATGCAGTGCTTAAGACGTCCGCAACGGATGCAAAGGCGTATGATGATACGAAAGCTATTTGATGCATACAAGTAATTAGAATATGATTATATTTTTTATGTATTATTAATTTAATTGTTACATCAGAGAGAACTAACCTCTATTCACCATCATTAAGCTGTGCGAATTAGAGCGAAACCTAGTCGAACTCTTCCGACAAAAAAACAAGTAAGTAAATCCGGAATTAAGGTAGTAGAAATGAGATTCTGTAGAAATAAAAATCTGTAGAAATGAGATTCTGTAGACATGGGAAAAAAGGATAATATTACAGGTTTGACATTAATTGACTTTGTTTTTCATTTTCTTAAAAGAAAAGTCTTTCAAATATTCTCTCGTAGGTTTGAAAACTGCCCAACGAGCTTGGAACCCTAAAAAGCTACCGAGAATCACTCAGGCTCTATAAGGAAACTTGCGCCTGCGTAGAAGTGGGAATCCTAAGCATAAGTGAACAGTTTTTACTGCTGCAAACGGAATTCGATTTAGCAATTTAAAAAGCTAGATTGGAATCTCTGATACTTATAAACAGTACCTGCACAAACTCAAAGCAGTCTGTTCAGTAAAAATGACATAAGGAAGTCCATTTTTACCCAACCAAGGCCGAGTTAAAAGAAAGGATTACGGTTTTAGCAGTACATAATATGTATTTGAGGATGTTCCTCCGTTCCGCCTAATCTATCGGAGGTAAGAAACCAATTCGGCTATCTTGCTTTTAAAACAAGGAACTGGTACCAACTATCTTCAAACCACTGTCGTAAGTTGTGTAGCCATGATATCTTTGGTCTTCAAGGTCTCCTTCTTCCTGGAATCTTGCCTTGTTGACTGATCTTGACTTGATGTGACGCAAAACCAAACTTAATTATTTTGTGAGAAAAGCTGTCTTTGACTTGTTTTAAGGCATCAATGGTGAAATCCCACTACCTAGTGAGGTAGCTTGATCTCTAAAAGTGTTGCTATGTATTTACTTTGTAGGTATTTATATATATTATTAGTTAAGTGCCTATATTTGCTTTATATAATATGGAATTATATTCTTGCAATCTTTCACTACTTGATATTCACATATTATTTACATATTTTCGATTTTGTTATTTGTGTACATCCTACTATATACTTACCTATCGACTATATTCTTCCTGCAGTCGACTCCATTCAAAGGTAGTCTGATTGTATAACATTACCTACTTAGATTAAGAAATATTATGTAATGTGTATTTCTTTTTTCTGGCTGTGCAATTAATTTTTCTCTACATATTAGGGGTTAAAGTATGAAATTGCCGTTTTATTGCAATAGGTTCTTTGAATTGACATAGAATCTTCATGGTTTGAGGTTTTCGAATGAAACTTTTTTCAAATGGTATCTATGATGTTCTTTTTTTAAAAAATGTGAAACATTTGAATATCGACTTTCAATTGTTTTTGTTATTCAATTTAGACAAGAAAGATGGATACTGCGAAAATTCGAGTGATTTTTGAATTCGAAACCACTGGTGTGTGGGGCACTCAGGGCAGATCTTTTATTCGGGAGCTGGGCCGCCGATTGAGGGACCGTGGAATGGACGTTCGCTCTGGGGCATATCTGAGCCAAAGGATTTCCCTCGCTGTGCAACGCGGCAATGCGGCCAGTATCATGGGGACTTTTGGGCCGGATGTGGCTCGGGGTGATTTATTTGGTTAGGTTATATTATTTATTATTATTTATTTTCAATAGTGTTTTGACATTGTATTATTCCTTTTTTTTAATTTACCATTTTGACTGACGAAATTGAAAGTCGATATTCAAATGTTTCACATTTTTTAAAAAAAGAACATCATAGAAACCATTTGAAAAAAGTTTCATTCGAAAACCTCAAACCATGAAGATTCTATGTCCATTCAAAGAACCTATTGCAATAAAACGGCAATTTCATACTTTAACTCCTATTATTTATATTATTAAACGAGTCAAGGTCGCCCAACGAGCAATGGAGACAGCTATGTTAGGAGTTTCACTGCGTGATCGAATCAGGAATGAGGAGATCCAGAGTTACTGACATAGCTCGAAGAATTGCTCAGTTGAAGTAGCAGTGGGCGGTGCACGTCGCTCGGAGAACTGATGGCCGTTGGGGCGAAAAAGTTCTGACCTGGCGACCGCGGACCGGATGACACAGCGTGGGAAGGCCCCCCACCAGATGGTCTGACGACCTGGTTACGGTGGCGGGGAGTCGCTGGATGCGGGCGGCACAAAACCGGGAAGCTTGGAAAACCACGAGGGAGGCCGTCAAATGGCTGATGATGAAACGGGTCCAATCGCGATTAGGTACTTATTAGTTAAAATTTAATAATTCTAATTCCCGACGTTTTGGGGCAACGTGCAGCTGCCGTTGTCACGGGTAGACCCGTGTAATATATAACTACTAGCTAACTCGGCAAACGTTGTTTTTATATATCCATCTATGTATAAATATTTTAATTTGGAAAGTACTTTTTTACACCTCTGGCATGTTTTTTCTGTATAGAACGAGTTTCAACGTGGTCTCAAGATACAGGGCAGGGCAAAAACTGGTATCTGGTCTGCACATTACCGGGCACGTACAGCGTCTCTGCCTGTCCCAAGATTATAAGCTAAACCAACTTTCTTGCTGACTCATGCCACGGCATAGCTGAAGAAGGTTAAATCAGTACTACGTGAAAAGGACAGCAAATGCTAAATTTTCTTTCTTAAGGTTAACCTATTTGTATTTTATTTAATTGTTAGAAAACTAAGAGATATGGTACTAAAAGATATACACAATATTGAAGTAGATTTAAATTTGGTACACTGGCTGTGGCCCGCGACTTGGCGAGGAAATTTGTATGTGCATTTGCCAGCATAAAAAGTAGCCTATGTGCTATTACGGACTGTCTATCTCTATGCCAAATGTAATCCAGATTCGTTCAGCCGTTCTAGCGGTATTGAGTTGCAAACATACATCCATCCAACCTATCGCATTTACAATATTAGTAAAATTACCTTGCGATTTAATTATTGAAGTAAAACTTTCGTAAGGACCACACATTATTAGCTTAATTCCTGGTCGGACTCTTATGACAAAAAATAAAGTAAATGAATCCGGAATTAAGCTAATAATATGGAACTTATATATAAAAAATTGTATATTCGTAAACATCCTCGAAGTAAGTAAGTAAAAGTAAGTAAAAATATATTTATTTAAAATTACACAGTTATGAAAGAGAACTTTAAGATGCGTGGATATAAAAGAAATTTGCTTAAAATCTAGAATTCAACGACAGCCCCCAAACAAGTTACGAAAATATTTTTTTTCCTTCAAGCTTTTTTTAATTTATAGTTGTTATCTCAATCATAAAGCCAACGAAAAATTGCTCCAAACAATAATCTGTTAACCTAACTGGGTTAACGCGCGCACGTTTTATTTCATCGGAGGGTTAATTTCTCAGTTAAACTTCTGTTGTTAATCCCCACCGTATATCTAGTCCCTCTAGTAAGACTCGTCTGCCCACGCAGGCTCGATCGCAGACGATTAATTCATTTATTTAATACACTGATTGATGTCAGATAAGCGTTTGTTGATGTGCTGTCATCGGCCGATGGGTTACATTTTAAGCCCACACAACTGACTTGACAAATACCGGAAAACAAAATTATTTACGCAAGAATTGGAGACAGATTAGGCACTGATTGAAGCGTTGGTAGCCTAGTGGGTAGAACATCGGACTTGGAAGCGAGAAACCCAGGTTCGATCCCCAGTGCGGGCATGTACCTATGACTTGGTTTTCTAAGTTATGTACATTTGTGAAGTTATAGTAGCAATACCACTATACCACTCGCTAACGGCGAAGGAAAAACATCGTGAGGAAACCTGAGTGTCTGAGCTATTCACATAGCTCAGCGCTTGAAATCGCCAATCCGCGGTGGGCACGCGTGGTGATTAAGCCCATCTCTCCCTGAGAGAAGGCCTGTGCCCTACAGTGGGACGTATATAGGCTGCTTATGTATGTTTAGGCACTGATTTAGTAAGTAATTGTGTAGTTTTTCAGCAAAATACAGGGTAATTTCTAAAATGAGCAATTCCTCAAAACATGTCGGTTAGAGTTTGTCGGTGTCATTTACAACTTTCCTTGTACGACAAATTTATGAAATTTTTCATTTTCAAAGTTTTCTATTTTCAAAATCCCCAAATTTTTTTTTTGTGTTTCTGCTTAAAACCATGTGGGTTTATATACAATGGACATTATTCTATGTAGGAATTGTAGGAGTGTTGAATTTCGTATGAAAAATTATGCCACTTAAACCCCATTGAAAAAAGTGCTGCGAGCCGGCCCAAGTATGAAATATTTCACAATCTAGAAGTCAGAAATATATTTCTAAGCAGAGAATTTACATAATTTTTGTTGAATATTAATGAATATCAATGTTGAATACAATGTACCTAATGTAAGCTGCCTTATCTAACAACAGTTGCCAGTTTTTTGTCTTGCAAAAGTGTTAACAGTTAATTGACACATATGAGGATGAAGGAAGAAAGATTGACAAAACAAATATATCGAGCGATTGTGGATGGAAGGGACGACCCAGACGGACATACTTCGACCAAATAGGGGATGTATTAACAAAGGGCAAGATAAAAAGTACCCGAAACCGGCGTGCGTGCATGCAACGACTAATTAATGTTGAGGAAGCGAAAGTGATCTGTCAGGATCGTAGCAAGTGGCAGTCCCTGGTCTCTGCCTACCCCTCAGGGATACAGGCGTGAGTTTATGTTATGTTATGTGTAGCTTAACTTAAGACAAACCTGGGCTAAGATAACAATACCTATTTGTTATACCTAGGTATTATAACTTTTTATTTTCATGTAACGCCTTAGACCCGTGATGTCTGTCTGTCGACTGTTCTTTAAAAAAAAAAACTTTTTACACAGAATTCACTACAAAATATAGATCGAAATGAAGTAGGACAAAAAGTCACAGCTCGAACGTCCAACCACTAACATACCCTCGTCATAATAATAAATGACGTATAGATGTACACACATCAATATCACACTCGGTGACGGTCGGTCGCGCCCATAGCTTTTCCCGGAAGCGGTCATGACGACCTTGACCGAATTAAACGAGTAGGTAACTAAATTATTCCATATTTATAGAGAAGTATATATGGTTGGACACAGAAGCTCCACTCCGACCGCCCTCGGACAGGCAGGGTTAGAGGTAGTAGAGATTGTTGAACCCTGTGTACTTTAGTGGATCTTGCAGGCAGTAAAACGACGTGATGTCTACAATTTTGATTTTATTTATCGTTCACACGGGACACCGACACAGCAGACAAGATGGAGACCAAAAAGCACACACAAAAAAGGAAGCAGTCCTACCAACTTAATCAAAATACAACTTTATTATTAGTGCCAACCTAACACTCCTCCTCAATAATAATAAAGTAACTCTTAAATTAACAAACACCCAACTCTTTCCTAAAATTAACAAACTTAACCCTCCCTAGCGGTTTTGTAAAAATATCAGCCACCTGTTCTTCAGTGCAAATATACATTAAATTAATTATTTTACTTTTAATTTTCTCTCGAACAAAATGACCTCTTATATCTATGTGTTTCAACTTATGATTGAATTGAGGATTTTTACACAGCAATATAACACTCTGGTTATCTTCATATAAGGTTACATTAACATAAATCCCTTGTAAATCTTTAAATAAACTGCGTAGCCAACATGCTTCACTTGCAGCTAAGCTTAAGGCTACAAACTCTGACTCTGTTGAAGACAGTGCCACTGTAGTCTGCTTTCTTGAACCCCACGACACACTACAATTAAACACTTTGAAAATAAAACCCCCGGTAGACTTACGATCTACTTTATCACCAGCCCAATCCGAGTCAACATAACCGACAATGTTATGTTGGAGCTCACTTTTATGATACAGTAATACTAACTCTAAGGTTCCCTTTATATAACGCAATACATGCTTTAGAGCAAGCCATAACTCATTACTGGCACATGACTGATACCTACTCAAGATGCTTATTGCAAGACACAAGTCAGGCCGCGTACATAGCATTGCATACATAAGTGATCCTATGACCATTCTACATCTCTTTTCTATCTCAACACTTTCTGAAACATTTCTCTTTAAACAGCTATGATCAAAATTCTCCTGCATAGGAGTTGCAACTGGATTACAATCTGACATCTCACATTTTTCTAACAACTTTTAAGGTACTCTTTTTGACTCAATACAATTGTTTGCTTCTCAATATTTTGCTTGACATTGATACCTAAAAAATCACTAACTAGTCCCATATCTCTTATGTTAAAATAAGTACTAAGATTATTTTTAACATCCACAATATTGTTCTCATTCATTGAAGTTAACAGCAAATCATCCACATATACCATCAAAAAAGTTTTCTCTTTATTTTGACCTCTAATGAATAAACAATATTCAAACTCTGATTGTTCAAAACCTAAATCTTTCATCGTTGCAGTAAATTTTGTATTCCAATTCTTTGGAGACTCTCTCAAGCCATACAATGACTTATTTAATTTGATACATTGATCCTCATTTACTTTAACACTCTCACAACCTTTAGGTAAAGTTACATATACATCTCCAGTAACCTCTCCATTTAGAAATGCACTACATACATCTAGTTGATGAACAGGCAAGCAGTGTTCATTACAGAAAGCAAGAAACATTCTTATAGATGTCAATCTAGCTACTGGACTGTATACATCAGAAATATCAAATTGCATAAAGCCTCGCGCTACTAATCTTGCCTTATAAACATTGTTAGCCTTAACTCGAAAAACCCACTTACAGTCAATAGAACGATAGGTATCTGGCTTTGGCACAATTTTCCAGGTGTTGCTGTCTCGTAGAGCTTTCAATTCTCTATCCATGGCTGCTCTCCAATGAGTCTTCTCGCTACTCTCAATAACACTCTCATATGTTGGATTATCGCACAACAAACCCATCTGGTATTCTCTATATCTCTCTGGTAGTTTTATCTCATTTCTTGGTCTCAGGTTGTGTACTCTCTCTTGCTCAGTTCTCGTTTCTCTCTCTTCAATTGTCGCTGCCACTTGTCTCTCTTGAAGTATTGTCTCTCTCTCTTCTCCTTGTGTTGTGTCTTGAAAAATCTCCTCCTCACTCATGCTCCCTCTCTCTGTGGCTTCAGCTTCACTCGTTCTCCCTCCCTCATTTACCTCACTCTCGCTCTCTGTCTCCTCTTCAATATGTAGACTTGACTCTCTCCGTTTCTCTAACTCATTTTCACTCAGTACTCGCTGAGGCAGGAAAACTATGTCACATAGGATCTCTACTTTGTTGCTCTCTTCAAAGTACACTCTGTATCCTTTAGTGTTATCATCACATCCTACAAGGATACCATATCGGTTCTTCGGGTCCCATTTAAGCCTTCTCTGTTTTGGCACATGCACAGATACTCGTGTACCAAACTCTTTGATATTCTCTATAGTAGGCTGCCTTTTAAAGTATGCTTCATATGGGGTTATCTCCAGCATAGGACTCTTTCCAGCTCTGTTTATGGCATAAGCAGCTGCATGAACGGCTTCTGCCCAAAACTTCTTATGCATACTCGATATTGATGCACGGGCCAGCTCCACTAGGGTTCTCATGTCTCTCTCGGCACGACCATTTTGCTGAGGTGTGTACACTACACTTGTTTGGTGCTTGATACCTTTTGACTCAAGTAATGCATTCAACTCTTTGTTCATGAACTCAAGGCCATTGTCAGATCTTAATATCTTCAATTTACATCCAGTCTCATTCTCAGCTTGGTTTATGAACTTCTCAATGCAGCTCTTGACCTCAGACTTATGGTGCATAAAGTAGAGATACCTGTACGAAGAGTAGTCGTCCTTCAGAAGTAGGAAGTATCTGGCTCCGCCTATGGATTCCTGCTCCATAGGTCCGCATACATCCGCATGAACCAGTTCCAGTCTCTCTTTAGCTCTCGACTCACTCATTGGGAACGATACGCGGTGTTGTTTTCCGGCTAGACATTTCTCGCATACGTAGCCCTCGCTGTCATCATTAAACTCAATGTTGCTCCTCTTCAGGATGCTTTTGACCTGGTCGATGCCGATATGAGCCAGCTTTGCATGCCACTCTGACAAATTCTCGGTTTTCTTGCTCAAATAACAACTCAATTCAATTCAATTTTGAGCGAAATGGCAACTAGCCGCTGTCGACTATTTCTGCCAGAATCACGTGTCTTGATATGACATGGACCAAAAGAGAACACAATTTATGGCGCAACGAGACAAAATTAAAAGTGTTCCTTTTTGTGGGCTTATCATGCAAAGTCGTGCAACAGAAATCATGCAGGCGAATCTGTAACAATAAAAGATTTTTTTTTTTTTTTTTTTTTTCCTGGAAACTATTTACATAAAAGACATTTAACATTTAGACGTCACAATTTAATTTCATTTTCCCTAATAAATTTTATAAGTAAAATAAACAGATCAGTAGAAGACGATAGATAAGTTAATAAAGATCCAAAGTTTATAGGAAGAGGGATATTAATTGAAGGAAGAGATACGTAAATAGATAAAGAGCGATTATTATTGGGACAGTTAAAAAATATGTGATCAAGATGACCCTCCTCGAGCCCGCATTCGCATAGCGACGAATCACGTACTCTGATTTTATTTAGAAAAACGGTTGTGCAGCAATGACCGATGCGCAGCCGACAGATTATAGAAATTACCCTCTTACTTACCTTCTTGAATCTATAAAACCATGGTTTGGTCTTGATAAATGGTTGGACAGTATAAAATTTGGAGCCCTTACGTCGACTGCTCTCCCGCCACAAGGTCAACCAGTCATCAAAAAGTTGTTTTTTTGGTAAGGAGAGTAAATCGTAAGCGTGGTGTGCGTGATGTTTTAGATCCACTTCATGTCTACTCGCGTGTTTGGCTATAGAGTCCGCGTTTTCATTCCCTACTATACCCGAGTGTCCAGGGATCCATACCAGAGCCACCTCAAGGTCCTTACAATAGCAGCTATACAGGGTCTTTTTAATATCTAAAATAATTCTACTATTAAGTTTGCTCTTGAGTTGGCTCTGGTCCAGAGCCTGCAGACAGCTAAGCGAGTCCGTGAAAATGACTGCGTTCTTAATATTGTGCGATTCCACGAATAGACAGGCCTCCAGGACACCTATGCACTCACCCGTGAAAACAGAGGATTCCGGTGGGCATTTAAATTCTAACATTAATTTCGAGTTTTCTAAATAGACGGCAACTCCTACTGAGGAAGACTGTGATAATTTAGATGCATCTGTAAAAAACCTTTGGCAATCACTCCAACGATCACTTATCTTTGAATTAAAAATGGTGTTAGCCGCAGGGTTGTCCTTGAAAATACCGATGTCCATAATTATGTTAGGTTTAAAATGTAGGGTGGTGAAGTTGTATTCGAATAGAGGCATCGTCACCGCCGTAATCAGAGAGTTCTCAAATTGCTTTAGCCGCCGGAAACTATGAAGGATAATCGGAATTTCTCTGTTTTTCCAGAAGGTGCTTGTACGGATCAAAAGATCAAGATCCTGTAATTTCTGAAGCAGAATGTGTGAGGATCTGGAGAAGACCCTGACCATGAAGCGGTCCGCTAGGTACTGACGGCGCAGATGGAGAGGGGGATCAACGGCTTCAACTTGGAGGGCATTAGTGGGAGTCGAACGCATACATCCTAAAATTAGTCGTAGGCATTTATACTGTATCCGATCCAGCTTGACCAAAGATGTTTTGTTAATCGGATCCAAGACAAAACAGCCATAGTCTATTACGCTACGAATTAGGGCGTTATATACGAGCTTCATACAGTATGGGTGAGCCCCCCACCAGACACCAGCAAGAACTCTAAGTATAGAATACACTCGCTCGCACTTTTTAGCCAGATGTTCTATATGGTGGGTACCAGAGAGTTTAGGATCTAAGTATACACCCAGAAATTTTACTTTTTCTTTACGAGGAATTGGATCATTGTCAAATTTGACAACAATCTGGGGCACATTGTTGGGCTTTTTCCTAGTGAAGATCATCAGAGAACTTTTTTGAGCCGAGATAGAGAGACCATGGCGACTAAGCCATTTTCCAAGCGAGCTGAGGGATAGATTTAAAGATGATGCTGCATGTTCGATGGAGTTGTCGGAGACATATAGCGTAACATCATCAGCATATTGGAGAATCTGACAATTATAATTGAGGCTAGAGCCGATGTCGTGAGAATAAATGTTAAAAAGAGCAGGGCTCAGTACCGATCCTTGGGGCAGGCCTTTACTCAATACTCTGCAGTCAGTTTCGTAGTCAGGGACGCGGAGTGACACAGTTCGTGACATTAGCAGTGCGCATATGCATCGGACCAACTTGACCGGTACCCTCAGATGTAGCAATTTTTGCCTGAGGACTGGAAGAAGGACGTTGTCATAGGCAGAGGAGATATCCAGAAACACTGCTACTGTCGAATCATTTTTGCTCAACGCTATTCTGACGTCTGCAACCAACACAGCCACACAGTCCATCGTGCACAGACCCTTGCGAAACCCAAATTGCGTTTTTGGTAATATATTTCTACTCTCTATAAGCCACTCGAGACGGTTCTTCAAAAGATGTTCTAGTACCTTAGCCAGGGCTGAAGAGAGAGCAATGGGTCTGAATCCGTTGGGGTCACTAGAGCTTTTACCGGGCTTCAGTATTGGCATAATTAACTGCTTTTTCCATGAATCTGGGACGAAGCCAATATCAAAGCACTTGTTTACAAATTTTAAAAAGTAGTTTAGAGTATGGGGACCAGATTTAACTAAAAATGAGTAAGGTAGCCCATCCTCCCCAGGAGCTGTATCCTTTACTTGTGAGATCACTGTTCTCAGTTCATCCATAGTGAAAGGACAGTCCAATGGGTCATGAGGCCTAGATAATGTAAGGTCTGGAAACCGTAGTTCATCTTCAGCAGGAACAAAAGGGGGAGCTAATTTAGTAAAGAAAGCTTCTGCGACTTCTTCAGCAATAGAGTTTGAGGACTTAGGCGAAAAACTATTTCTGAATCTATTTATCTGTCTCCAAACTCCAGTGGGGGGCGTGGCCGGAGAGAGAGAGGTGCAGAAGGAAACCCAGCCTGCCCTCTTTTTCCTACGTAGCTCTCGCTTTGTTTTGGCTAGAATTCTGCGGTACTCAATTAGATTACTAATAGTGAGGGATTCATTACATTTATTTTCGGCCTCTAGACGCTCTTTTATTAGTAGGGTGCATTCTTCATCCCACCAGGGAGGAGACGGAATCTTCCTAGAGCGGGGTTTTTTGAGCGGAAAAGCCTTTTCAGCAGATCTATTAATGGCAACTGTGAGGGCATTGTACACATAAGTTAGATTATCTTGGTCGGACGTAACTATATCTTGGACCTCCTTTTCTACATGATCAGAATAAGTTTCCCAACCTTTCTTGGTCAAACGATATTTAAGTAAGGGTTTGGCTGTTATCTCCGGAAGGGACTTGTGAGGTAAATTTACCACAATTGGGAAATGATCACTAGAGTGAGTAGAATCTAATCGGTCCCAGTTACAACATGACCCTAGGTCCAATGAGCAGATGGTCAGGTCTACACAGCTCTTTCTTTCTCCAACTTGGCCTCTGCGTGTAGGTCTTCCATCATTCAGAACACAAAGGCCAGCATGGTCAATGGCCTCGACCAGTTCCTCCCCAAAAGGATCACAATGATCTGACCCCCAACGGTAGTGGTGGCCATTGAAATCTCCCATAATGATAGAAGGGCCTTGCAGCTGAGAGAAAAGAGAAATGAGCAAAGGAATTAAAGCAATTTCAGGGTCTGAAATATAAATAGAAACTATATTAATGCCTAAGGCTTTGATAGCTATTATATTAATAATATCCTCGTGGATATCATTTAAAAGGGGAAAATTTAAGAGGGAAAAGGGAATTCTATTATTAACAAGAATGGCGCAACCGCCATAATTATCAGATCTATCACTACGTACGCAACTAAAATTATTTACATTAAAATTGAAACCTGGTCTAAGCCAGGTCTCACTGAGGCAGCAAACTGCCGCATTGAAATTGTTTAAGAGATAAATTAACTCATGTTTTTTATTATTTATACTACGCGCGTTCCACTGAAGCAGTGAAAGGGGAGTAGCCATCTTGAAGAATATTGAAGATAAAATTAAGTTTATTGGCAACGTGGTCCGGTAAAGAATTTGAACAGATAAGGGAAGAGAGAAGGGAAATTAATTGATCCATTAGGTCATTATTGGGCGGTGTCGGGTTTTGTGTCTGGCTGAGGGCGCACCCATTCTGGGATGGAGAAAAGGAGTAATCCTGAGTTAAGGCTTGGTGGGCATGTCTATCATAACCAGGGGAAGGGGGGGAGTGAGGCCTGGGTTTTAGAAGGACAGTTTTTCTGAAAGATTGTTGGGGCAAGCGTTGAGCTGTTCTTTGGGAGGGGCCAGACTGAGACTGGGGGCTATTGTAATGGCGCGGAGGGGTGGACTTCACAGCCTGGGCATATTTACGAGAGATAGGCGGGATTTTTTTGCTGGCCTCAAAATAAGACATTGAGTATTCAGCCATCATACTTTTAATAGCTGTTTGTCTGCCATACTCAGGACAATCCTTGCTAGTAGCTGTATGGTTGCCATCACAATTGGAGCAAGTAAAATCACTGGTATTAATTGAACAACCGTCACCAGGGTGATCAAGACTGCATTTGTAGCATCTCGGTTTCGACCGGCATGCAACCCTTGTATGTCCAAAGCGGCAGCAGTTAAAGCATTGAACTGTGGGGTACGTGTACAGCTCAACCTCTAGGGCTGAGTAGCAGCAGAACACTCTCTTCGGCAGTACCTGTCCATCAAAAGTTAGTACGACTGTCTGGCTCGGCTTCCACACTGTTTGCCCGTCCTCGTTAGTGATTTTCCTATTCATACGTCTTACTTTTATTATGTTGCCACATCCAGATGGGACCTTGACCAGGTCCATCACCTCCTCGTCAGTGAAGTCAGCGGGTACACCTCTTACCAAGCCCATGCGAGTTATATTAAATTGGGGAATGACTGCTGTATAATTGTTATTGGCCAAAATAGGGTTTGATAAGAAGGCATTAGCATCTTCTGGCGATTTGAACTCAACAGAGACTCTGTTGCGTCCAATTCGCTTGATGCCATCAGTGAGAATGTTGGAGATATTGTGTTGGATCAGGAATAAGCCAAACTTGACATGGTGTAGAGTGGTTCCTGATTTTTCATCGGTGACTGGGCGGGAAACATGGACGATAAAAGGCGCTTTGTCTAGAACAGAGTATTTTTTCCTAGCATCAAGAGGTCTCGTGGTTTTAGACACTTTGACTGGCATTTGTGCGGGCGAGTCAGACACTGCTGGGCGTTTTCTGTTTGCGACGTCAGCGATATCCATCGGCTGGGTCGAGGAGGCATCTTGAGGAAGGGAAATTGTGCATACAGGGCTATAAACGAATGGTTCTATATCGGGAGGTTTAGGGGGAATCCTATTGTCATCCATGTTCGAAGGAATAAATGTTATTACTCACCGAATAACCTTGTTTACTTATATAATAGGTACACAACACAAACAACACAGAACAGGACAAACAATTATAGCCAGCAAAAAGACCAAGAAATGGCTAAAAACAGTAAGAATTCCGAAAGCGCATGTGCTAACCAAAGACAGCGATCCCGGACCCCGACGCCTCAAGAAAGAAGCAAATAACAACTCGTAAACATTGGATTTACTGAACTGTCACTTTTGACGTTTCGCGTTCCGTTTCGTCCTATGTTTTTCACAGACTCACTCGTGGATGTGTTGCAAACTGCGTTTTGCGTTTCGTTTCGTACGAAGTTCATGATGTACAGTTTGTTATGACGTCTCGCAGTCGCACGAACTTCACCACTCTCATCGACAAAATGGCACTCCTCACTATTTGACGAAATGCATAATCCTTTGTCCAACACATATCCGGCAGAAAACAGGTTGAAACTTAAGTCTGGCACATACAAAACATTGGACAGTGTGGTTTTCAAGTACTTTGTACCATTCCATGCGTAAAGCTCTCCAACTGTACCAACACCGTGCACACTTAGAAGTTCTCCATTGCCAACTCTCACTTTTGATTCATCTGTTGATTTATGCAGTGTTAAAAACAACTCCTTGTTCCCACACATGTGCTGACTAGCACCAGTGTCCATGTACCATGTAGTCAGGTCACCCTCAGCATCCTCTTCACTCACTAAGAAGGCATTATACTCAGTTTTGGTACTCTTAGCATGGCACTGCAATGCAATATGGCCTTTCTTCTTGCAGATATAGCACACTCTCGCATCCTTCTTGCTACACACCTTTGCAAAGTGACCAGTTTTGCCGCAGTTGAAACACTTTAATGGATGTGAAGGAAGATCTCTTGGTTTCTGTGTAAAGTGTCTAGGGCGTGATGCCGCTGCCAGTGCCACTGCCTCCTCACTTGAAGAAACTCTCTCTTCTTCCAGTAGTAGCCTTGCCATTAACTCTCTCATGGTTTGTTTATCTCCAGGTACAGACTCCCAGGCTGATCTGAAGTGCTTGAAAGCCTCGGGTAGTGTCATCAAGATCTTTGTGATCACCATATTGTCAGACACAGGTTCTCCGGACAGCTTTAGCTTCAATTTCACCTCTTCTATTCGTGCGAAATACTTTGATAGCGGCTCATTACTATCAACTGTCATGCTAAAGAATTTCTGTTGTAGCAGGTGGACGCTCACGGTTGATTCTTTGTCATACACTGAGGCTAACTTCTCCCACATCTCATTAGAAGAAACACAGGACAAGAGGTACGTTTGCGGCTCCTCCTCCATCCTTGTTATTATAATCTCTTGAGCCTTGGCATCAAGTTTGATCCACTCTTCAACAGTTTTTGTTGACTCTTCGGTTTTCGCCGGACATTTCCGAACGCCGGTTGCAATGTCGAAAATTCCTCTGCTTTTCAGCATAACTTGCGTCTGAAAGCGCCAAACGGGCCAATTCTCTGCTCCTCGTAGCCTCACGGTGTGTGATGCTTCCATCGTACTCATTTCTCTGAACTCAACTCAACTCACGCAGGCCGCGTGGTTCAATCGCCGCCGTTTTTGGTTTTCAACTCGCTCCTCACTGACCTGTAAGGTTAGGGTCTGGGCCCATAACCTGTTGAACCCTGTGTACTTTAGTGGATCTTGCAGGCAGTAAAACGACGTGATGTCTACAATTTTGATTTTATTTATCGTTCACACGGGACACCGACACAGCAGACAAGATGGAGACCAAAAAGCACACACAAAAAAGGAAGCAGTCCTACCAACTTAATCAAAATACAACTTTATTATTAGTGCCAACCTAACAGAGATGGTAGATGGTTATATCATATACTAGGCAATAAGTAAAAATTACGGAAAAAACCTGTTCAAAATTAGCGGTGGTTATTTTCGTAAGTCCAGTCATTGTGCAAGTGTATATAAATACATTAAGTAACTTCTTAAATATATATATACTTAGTATAAATAACCGTTCTGTTAAATATGGCTCATCTCTAAGAGATGGGATTTAATAGGCAAAAAACCAACAGACGAACAAACAAACAAACTAACAAACAAACATTGTTTCGTTTGTTTTCAATTCGAAACATTGACTCCGATACAATCAACTGTTATTTCGATTATTTTGATTAGTCTTCCTACACCCGCAGTATTTTCAAACGACCAATCGAACGATACCACACTATGATACAGGCGAGAAAAAAATTGCACCACTAATTTAGGTGTAGGGGGGAGACGTAAGATTTTATTCTACTAAAAGTGAACAGAATACGTTCATTTGGACCTTTCTGCAACATCATGTTTAATATGTATCATCTTCAAAAAACTCTTTCATTTGTTTGTTCAGAGTTACATTCACAACGGCATACTTACTACAGAATGGCGAGCAAACGTCGCGTCGGTAAGAAAGAACTGACGTTTGCTCTATTTATCGTACCTTCTACTCTGACCTACTTGTGGCACAATTCACGTCGCACAAACAAAAATATTATCAAACAATAATCCCATTTACGACGGCGACTATAACGAGGGCTCGTAATTGTATGAATGACGCCATTGTGGATTCACGGTTAGTAAAATCATTTTAAGGTCACACGGCTCGTGAATAGGCGTGATCTCATTGTCCTTAGGGTAATCTGAAACATGGCCACTCGATTTTTCCTCTAAGAGATGCTTTATCAATATCATGGATCCGTCAAGATGCTGGTCTGCCTCCACATCGTGTGCTGGTAGGCAAACGGTTAAACTATTGAGAAACCGGCCAAGGGCCCCGCGCAATGTAGGGTTCCGCAGAAAGACGTTTTTTTATCTGCTTTACAGAACGAACAACTTCATCGAAGTCATTTTCAATAGATTTTGTACGAAATTTTACTTTTATAAGTTGGCTGCCTATTACTCGTTAACTAGTAAAGCCTACTTCTTACCCGTGACACGTTTCCTTTTAAGTTTATTATATGTGCTACTGTCCTAAACTTTTTCACGTTTCTACAATCAACCGTTTAGCCAAGAGAGGGAGAAGGGGACTCCCTATTCGGACAAAAAATTGCGATTTAAAGATTAATATTTCGCATATGGAACCCTGAATAAAAAAATGGTACCCCTATCATCATCATCATCAGGCATTTGACACCCACTGCAGGACATAGGCCTCCTTCTTGGTTTTCATAACCATGAGGGGTTTTGCCATAATCGCCACGCTTGGCAAGCGGGTTGGCCATCGCAGTATGCGGTTGGAATCTCAAAAAGTCGCTGCTGCCCGTCTCCTGGTAATTGATTTCCTTAGTCGCCTTCTACGACCCCTATACCCACAATATTTTCCGACGACCAATCCAAAGATGCCCCACATGATGGGGTGGACGAGAAAAAAAAATCATCCCCACTTTTCATGTTAGGCGAGGTACAATGGAGGTACAGTAAAAAAAAATGGTTTCCAACATTTTATTCTTTGACTTTGTCGGCGTGATAAACATACCAGATTACAGCTTTCTAGTACCAGCACCGGTATTTGCGCGCTAGGCCGCGGACAGACAGACAGACAGACGGACGTAGCAAAACTATAATATATCCTTGTCGGACTAAGGAACCCTAAAAAAATACATTCCATACACTTAGCCAAAGTGCGGAAATCTAAGGTCTAACTATGCTAACTAGAAGTCTTAAGGCGGGTTTTGGCGGTCTTGGTGCGCTCAGAACGTGTGCGTACAGTTTTAGCTGATTATGACGACGGTCAGTGCGCTCGGAACGAGTGCGTCGCCATAACCAACTAAAACTGTACGCACACGGTCCGAGTGTACCAAGACCGTGAAAACCCGGCTTTCGTTAGCTACACTAATAAAGTTAACATAAGATAAGACATTGCCATTTTCCTCTTGGAGCAAGATATAGACTGACACATCTATTTCTTTAACCGCTGTGTTTTCCATACCTCGCGCTATCTACTGAAACTTTGTTGAATGTGTGTGAATGAGGGAGGAAACGAGCCGTCATCGTCAGTCCCAGACAGTTGCTATGGCAACCCTGCTGGAACTGGCAGCCGTTACGTAGTCATGCTACTTTTAGTAGGTACTTTGGCCTTTGCATCTACGTAATGAGATGGTTTGTACAGCCAGTCCCAGGGTTCGGAATTATCAAGATAATTACCCTGCTTGATAATTATCCTTTAATTATCAGATAATTATCGGATAATTATCACCAGTGTAAGAATTTACAATTTGTTATATTGCTTCACAACAAATGCATTATAATTTGGGCAATTCTAACAAAAGCAAATAAATTTTATGACTTTTATTTAAAATCCAACACAAATTAACATGAATTAAAGTAAAAATCATGTCCGTACTCTGTTTATTTTTGGGACAGCCGAGTATGTAAGTGAATCCGGACTAAAAATAATAAAAGAAACAACTTTTACAATGGGGTCTACCGCGGTTTGTTGATTTCACGGCTAAGTGATATGTGAACGCCTCAGGCAGACAGGTTTCCTCACAGTATTTTCCTTCACAGTTCGCGATACCGTCGTTAGTCCCTGATAGATACTTATTGGTGCCTCAGGGCTGGAAAAATGTTTTTTTCAGTGCTTTTGTATATATTTTTATTTACAGGTGACGACCTCGTGGCGCAGCGGTAGAGCATCTGCATACCACGCGAGAGGTCCCGGGTTCGAATCCCGGCTGGGGACAAAAAAAAAACCTCAGGTCTTGGATGTTTACATGTTTGTGATGACGTTGTTTCTGGTTCCCACGACACAGGGTATCCTAGAGGGGGCCAGAAGCAATGTATGTGCCTGTATGTAAATGTTTATGTTTATATTAATAATAATATTAGTAAGTTTACTTGACCTGGTCCCAAACTAGGATACCCCGTGCTATGGTAACCAGGCAAGGACGTCACAAACATTAAAATAGAAGAAGAAGAAGAAAGACATTTATTATAGCAACAAGATACATCACAGAAACAAAATAAGCACATAAGTAACATAATATGCACAACAACAGAAAGAAAACTAAATACACAACGGACAAACGAATAAATAAAACAGGACCATAGATGTAGCCTGTGGTGTATCTAAGTTGCCACAAAAGGCAGCTGACTCAGCGTTGTGCTGAGGAAGTGATCCCTCAGCGCTGATTTTCAGTCAGTGCCTACGGTAACCCATAACCCAAAATACATACGCATATGAGGCCATTTCTACAAGTTTACGGCGGCCCCAGTGGGAATCTAACCCACGACCTCTGTTTTGTTAGCTAAACGCCTTAACGGATAGACCAACAAGGCATATTGCTATGTTGACTTAACTAACTGTAAATGGCACTCATAATAACTGCGAGTTTAGTGACTCACGCAACGTCTCAGAAAGAATCCCGTTTCGCCATACTGGATGGGTTTTATTGCGCAACGGTGATATAATGTTTTATTGGCACGATGATGTGCCTATCACGAGAGCTTATGGCGGGTATTATTACATTCATGAAAGTCAAAACATTCATTTATTTAAGCGCAAACTTAGGCGCGCTTGCGCTCTTTCCGAATAGCGAATAGAATTGAAATTTTATTTATAAAAAGGTTTGAGTTTAAGGATGCCCCTGTTTGAGCAGTCATCGATTTTTTACTGGCAAACGCACCATTGCTAGTAGGCCAGATGAGGATAGCCGAGGACCGGACAAACAATCAGTACTCATCCAGCAGTGGACGGGTACAGGCTGATTGATTGATTTTTAGGCTCCCGTAGTGGACAAGGAAAATGACTTTGACGAAGTTGTTAGTTCCGTAAAGCAGATAAAAAAACTTTTTCTACGGAACCCTACATCGCGCGTGGCCCGACACGCACTTGGCCGGTTTTTTTAACTCATAAACTGTTCTCGATGCATATGACACTCGTATCAACCTATAAGAGTTTCATGGAGTACAGTCCACATCAACTTTTACCTAAATGTGTGCACTTTACTTGGTTACGTACCGGCTACTGAAACAAAATTGTAAATCAGCTGTTGACTTTTCCTACCTGTATCTAATTTACCTAACTAATACGGTTTCTAAAAAGTATAATTCATTTATTTTAATTCCGCGTGGCGCCGGATTAAGAATAGCGTCACTCCATTTCCTTCCGTGGATATCGTAGAAGGCGACTAAGGAAATCAATTACCAGGAGAGGGGCAGCAGCGTGTTCCTGAGATTCCAACCGCATACTGCGATCGCGATTATGGCAAACCCTTTATGAAAACTAAGAGGGAGGCCTATGCCCAGCAGTGGGCGTCAAATGGCTGATGATGATGATAATTTTATTATTTACTTTATTATTTTCCTAGCCCTAATGGCTCAAATATAAAATAAACTTAACAAGAACAAAGAAAATCCAGCCTAGTCTACCACACTGCTAATTTACTGCTCTTTTGAGTTTACAATACTTAACACTGAATAAAATAAATACAACGATATTTGAATCGTGTGATTTTAAAACGACACATGTCCTTTCATTACAACTTTGCAGGGAATAGAAAAAACTGTTTTATTCAAATACTAATATCTACAACAGCAATATTTTAGCACATTATATTGATTTCTGTATGAATAAACTACAAATTTTTTTTCTAATGTAAATCAATAGGTAGGTGTAAATAATTTAATAAAAAAAATGGGCAAGTGTTATTTTAAAAACACATGTGATGTTGTTTTAAAATCACACGATTCATTTATCTCAACTTGCTATTTAACTCTACATTTTCCACTTTCTTTTTTGTCATCTTTTTTTGACAAGGTATAACTTTACTTCTTTCGTCAATCAAATAAAACATTGTACCGTAAGTTTCTTCCTCAAAGCTTTCACGGTGTTTCTTTCACGTCTGCATTGTACAACCTGTCCTGACCTCTACCTCTACGGTGAGTCGGAAGCGAGACGGACCAGCCATTATTGGCTCCTGCACCAACATGAGTCATACTTCAATAAGGCTACGGACAACTACAAACAGAACTACAGACTCTAGAAGTGTAGATTCTGATAATGCCAAGTGCAAGAACACAATTCTCCGAAGTTTAGACAGCGGTGATAGCCATAGGTCGCGCGGAACGCGGAATAGTTTTGATTAATTTACAAAAACTGTGATGCTGAAAAGAAAAAAATAACTTGTCAAGTCTCGTGAATGTGTATTGCTTATTCAGAGAAAAAACAAACAGAGACCAAGTTAAAGTAGTACGAATTACGACGTGATAACTTGAAATAAAATTACCAAATTTTCATAGACACAAAATACGCATTAAAGGAATGTAACCCGTTCAGGACTGTATGAAGATCCTCCTTCGCCCGGTACTTGCGCCTTAAAGGTAAGGTATCCACCTAAAAATATCCTTAAATATCGACATACTCAGAGACTACAATAAAAACTTTGGCCTTTGGATCTACGTAATGAGATGATTTATGCAGCGTCCAGTGGCACCTTCACTCACACTAGATGGGTGAAGGGACCACTCGGACGCTGCAGTGCCTGGGACACTGTTTTTTTTTTTAGATGTCAAAAGTCAAAATTTTTTTATTCAAAGTAACACAGAAACTGAACGTTACAAGAAAAACTAGGTGTCCGTTTCAAAGTCTAGATCATTTGGAGAAAAAACGGACAAAAAAACTCCAAACTTAGTCTTTTCAAACATATTCCTTAATTAACAGAGTTTACATGTCATATCTTCTAAAAAGCTAGTACTAGGATGCATTGAACTGGCTTTAATTCCACACATCTTTTCCCTTTCCCTTTTGGCATAAAGTGCGCTTTACACATTTTTTGAACCGCACTTCAGGCAAGTTTATTATATCTTCAGGGATCTTATTGTAAAAACGTATACAATGCCCCATAAAGGATGTATTAACCTTTGCCAGCCTAAATCTTGGGAAAGAAAGTTTATGTTTACTTCTAGTATTTACATCGTGTTGGCTACCTACGGTTTTAAAATTACTTATATTTTTCCTGACGTACATAATATTCTCATAGATATACTGACTAGCGACTGTTAGGATGTTAGTTTCTTGGGTTAGAAGGATTAGGCTTGCCCAGCAGCTATAACATCCTGACAGCTAAGTCGGCCTACAATACAATAGAAGTGTTAAAAAAGCTCGTTCCCGTGACGTGCCCGTCGGCCGCACAACGGGCTTTTTTGCGCTAGTCTGCAACATTAAAATTACTTTAAAGTTTATATTCTTTTTGTTGCACTAACCCGTGCTGAGGACAACTTTAAAAACCTATTTAGAGGCTAAAAATTCCACCCGTGCCGGGACGGGTTCAACCCGCGACCTCTGGTTAACCGTGCCAGCGCTCTCTCCAAAGTGGCCGCAAGTGATGTAAATTGCTTCGGCCTTCGCTACCTGTACGTAATACAGAGAAGTTTGTAAAGAGGCTCTAAATTTCAGTGATGCCTGCACTTGCCCATTAGCACAGTTGGGAGTGCGCTGGCACGGTTAGCCAGAGGTCGCGGGTTCAAGTCCCGGCATGGGTGGAATTTTTAGCCTCTAAGTAGGTTTTTATTTTAGTTTGTGTGGTCGCCGGCCGGTTGTACAGTGGATAGTACATGGATAGTATGGATAGGACTGACGACCTCGTGGCGCAGCGGTAGTGCATCTGCATACCGTGCGGGAGGTCCCGGGTTCGAATCCCGGCTGGGGACACAAAAAAAAAACCCCAGGTCTTGGACGTTTACATGTTTGTGATGTCGTTGTTTCTGGTTCCCACGACACAGGGTATCCTAGTGTGGGGCCAGAAGCAATGTATGTGCCTGTATGTAAATGTTTATGTTTATAGTCCTTAATACTAGCATTTTTTTCCCGCTGCATCAACACCTTCCTCCCTCCTGTTTTTTTGCGAGCTTGTGTATGTCCTTTATAGTCTTAATACAATTTCATCCCGATCAAATTTTTCATCAAATAATTGTAGCCCGTTCTTCTGTTGCGCCTGTGAATTTCGTTCTTGTACCCAATATCTTTAACGGAGAAGTGAAGGCGAAAGTATTAACTGACAGGGAAAGTGTAGGTTCGAATCCCGCCGTGTTGCCAATGAGTAACTTATGATTGCATTTAGTTTTAATGTAAGAGAAAGATGGCTGCCTAGGCCTTTAACTTTCATATTCCATTAGTTCGATTATGGTTATTATTATTATTATACTATCCGTGTGGCACCGGATTAAGAATAGCGTCACTCCATTTCCTTCCGTGGATGTCGTAGAAGACGACTAGGGAAATAAATTACAAGGAGACGGGCAGCAGCGTCTTCCTGAGATTCCAACCGCATACTGCGATCGCCAACCCGCCTGCCAAGATAGCTAGACAGTGGAAATTTTCACACATTTCTGTTGCCGCTAAAACAACAAATACTAAAAACAGAATAAAATAAATATTCAAGGGGGCTCCCACACTCCAAACGTGATTTTTTTGCCGTTTTTTGCTCGATATTAATAACGGCAATAGGTAGACGCTTGAAATATTCAAAAGTTGTATAGATAATGTACGGAACCCTTGGTGCGCGAGTCCGACTCGCACTTGGCCGGTTTTATAAATAGGACTGCTACCTGTATAGGTTAGGGTACAGTACAGTAAACAGCAGCTCTACCTTGACGATGTATTTGTTAGAAAGTCCCCTGTAATGTAACGGAGCAGAGTGCACGCCTGTAAAGGTCGATGTGCTGTCGATTGTAGGTAAGTAAGGAATATTTGGCTAAGTTCTTCTTCTTCTTCTTCCTATACAAATTATTTACAATACTTTTTATCCTAGCACAGCTACACAAGATAGTGTTAGAAATAAGCTGTTTTTCAGACACTCATACAAGTCACACATCAATCACCCTGTCAGACTTCACACGGCTAGTTTCCTCGCGATATATGTTTTCGAATGGAGCCAGCTTATTTATGCCAGCACAGGCGAATTCAAATTAACAAATGTGCGTACCCTGATATTTTGAAAAAATCTAAAAAAAAATATCATAGAACAAAAGTTACAAAACGGTAACGGTCATTGTGCTAAAAAAAATTCATACTGTTTGTATTTTATATTTTCGAGAAAATAGGTAATTTTGAGAGGCTGCGCTGAATATTTCGATTCGGGCTGCTTTCATGAATTTTTAAAGCGAAGAAAAAAATAACCAGTCTACGAAACCGGGAGTACGTCATGCACGGAAGTACGTCATCAACTGAGATTCTACGAGCTGTCAGTTTCTAGTAATACCAATAACTCTTTAAATAAACTTTAAAATTTGTGTTTTTAAAATCATCTTTTCTATTCTATTGTCTATAGTTAGTGTAAGTTATGTGTTTGACGAAGTCCATACATATTTTGGTTACGTTGTATCTATAGGCGAGAATCTGTTTTTAGCTCTTAGTTAGGTACCAATGCATTAATTGCATTAGCAGAATGGCTAATAAAACTGGAGTATAAAACAACGGAATCACTATTGCAACACTTAATCTAAAACTAAATATGAATAATAAAGAAATAAATGAAAAGTTTAATCTACGGGTCTTAATCTAATCTAACTTAAATAGGAAATTAAATACAAAAACAAACACGTCAACTTCAGCATCAACACACACACACACACACACACACACACACACACACACACACACACACACACACACACACACACACAGACACGCACGCACGCACGCACAGACACACACACACACACACACACACACACACACACACACATACATACACACACAATCAATAAATGTATTGTAAAATCATTGCTTCTAAAACTTAATATGTATAGTTGTGGAAGAGTGGGATCTCCTGGCACAGGTGTCATACACTTAAAAGGAGGTCTCAGCCTTGTAAAATATGTTTGTAAAAATTTTGTTTTTAGACATAAATATTTCTCATTTTTCACCTATTTTTATTTAATTAGAGGTAGTATGATTTGTAAACTGATGATTCTCTAATCTGAATAAATCCTTACTAATATTATAAACGCGAAAGTTTGTATGTATGGATGGATGTTTGTTACTCTTTCACGCAAAAACGGCTAAACGGATCCGGATGAAATTTTTCACAGAGATGGATTATAGTCTCGATAGGCTATGTGCTATTTTTATCCCGGAAAATACACAGCAAAATTACCACGCGAACGAAGTCGCGGGCAACAGGTAGTAAATAAATAAACAGAACTACAAAGACTCCTAACAAACGTAATTTTTTTTTTACGGAATACCGAGATGTCAATATTATGGCGTTTTTTTCATTCACGTGTGAAACGAACGTAAGAAAGTTGAATTAGTCACACACGTATTCAGAAAAATACAAGAAATCAGTGAATAGCATAAATTTATAATTGTAGCACTATATTTATACTTTTCATAATACCTTTAAAATGTAGTATCATTTGCAACTATTGTCAATATTTAGGACAATGCCCATTAGGGTGTCGCATGAATTGCGTATTTTAGAAATAACCCTGTATATTTGTTTCGTCAGTCGTCTAACAAGAGAGAGGCATTTCTATCAGTTCAATTGGTAGTTTATGGGGGTCATAATAAAAATAACAAAGCCTTTATTCTACTACTATAAGGTAACAGTTCAGACATACATTCCACAATTAATTGAAATACAAAATAACTTTAAAAAAATCTAATTACATTAAATTAATCGGGCGCGTAAAGAATAAGCAAGCTAAATTACAATTTTTGCGTAGGGTATCATTCGCCGTTAACTTCCATTTTCCAATAAATCATCCTAGATTAGAAATAGAAAGCCCTATTAGCTCGCGCACCTAATCAACTGGTGGGAGAGAGCTGGCAACTGAAAGGCGCGCTACTTATCTTCACTTTATCTGATTTAGGGCGAGTTCTCAATTGAGAATTAGACTAAGTAAACACTTAAGTAACGTTCTGTCACGCTCTTTTCTGAAGAATTCAAAGAGACAACACTGTTACAAGTTAACACAGTTAACTCTTTACTTAGCGAAATTCTCAATTCAGAAACTGGCCATTATACGGGGTGTCTAATAGCTTGACAGTGCCTGCTTACCTCCAGTTTCTGAATTGAGAATTTCGTTGAGTAAATACTTAAGTATCATCATAAAGAAATGTTGATACTAAAATTAATAATTCTAGGACCAAATTTTCTTAATCAAAGACTAACCACATGATATCAAAAATATATATAAAATGTCTGCAATTCTTTTATCTAACAAAGCCCCAGACCACTTTTATCAAAAGAATACAATTTTTTGTAAAATGTTAGTGAGTGCGAGCGAGACGGATGCCCTAACAGCACCTTTAAGAACGATTCAAAGCCCAAACTGTAAAGATTGGTTAGTTAGTACTCACTGAGTACTCACTACTGAGTAGGACTTAGTAGTCAGATGTCCACGAGTCAAAACTTCGCCTTTACGAAACGCCACACGACGACCTATAAGGAAATGCAAGCTCCAGACACTCGGACAGAGAAAGTCGCGTCAAAACAAACATTTCGCAGCTCAATAGGGGAATAACTTAGCGTAACAACACCCGGGATTTTACTGCGACATTGACACTAACCTGCGTCACGATCTTGTAGCCTAGAATTGTCACGGAGCTTTATTTAACTAAAACTTTCGTGCAAGTGGCAAACCCTGATCTCTGCCTACCCCTCCGGGATGCAGGCGTGAGTTTATGGTTTGTTGTGTCAACTTTCGTGAGTACTACACGATGAACTGGGCCAGAGACGGGCTATGGACGCGGACATTATCTCTATGATTCATAACCATGACTCTCCATGATCAAGCTCTGTGGATCGGATTGAAACCTGGTCGCACGCTTCTTTCAAAGTTACTTCGCGTGTAAACGAAACTATCAGCAAAGAGGTCGTAGGTTTGATTGCCGAAGTAAGAATTGATGGTTCTTTAGGGGGGGTCATCCATATAGTACGTCACACTAATTTCGTGATTTTTTTACATCCTTGTCACAGTTGGTCACACTTGTAGACCCCTCCCCTCCCCAGTGTGACGTCACATATTTTGCAATTTTACAGCTAGAAAGTCTCCTCTTACTATCGTTTTCTATTCATTGAAATCCTGTAGACTAGTTTACAGGGGTTAAACCGGTTCGTCACTCATTTTTCAATCACCACTCAAGAAACCGAAGATGAGTTAAAAGTGAATCTGGTATAACATTAAAAAATTTAACATATCAATCTGTCAAGTGATTATTTTCTAGGAAGAGAAAACCTTCTCTACTTCATCGCAGGGCTCGACATTTGTATGCGCGAGCACATACAAGGAGTGATTGGTCAACGCTCCGCGCATTTAAATGTTACCATATGTTCGGTTAGGCAGAATGTATACTTATACAGCCAGAAATATCCGGAGACTTTATCGAGCTCAAGTTAATTTAGTTTATTTAAAATCATTATGACGCAAAATGACGGTCAGTGGGTAGACAACCTGCCCGATGACTGAGCGCCTACAATAAAAAAAAAAAGCGGACAAGTGCGAGTCGGACTCGCCCACCGAAGGTTCCGTACAAATTTGTTGGTACTTACATATTATGAATAGTTCAGGAATCGAGTCTCGCAGTTTTTCCGAGCTTTTCCCGAACTTCTAAGACAATTTTGTTTTATTCATGTAATTTTATGTGTGCAATAAAGTATAAAGTACAATTTTTTTTATGATTTAATTACAAATGTATAGTTTATCAGATCTTTCTCTGTAGGTACTTACAGCATACGACGATATTACTTGCCAAATTTCATAGTTCTAGGTCAACGGAAAGTACCCTATCAATTTTGATTCCCTTGAGAGTGTCGAAATATACGTTTTTTTGCGGCAAAAATGGCCGTGTCTTTTTTTTACATTGGCTTAAAGTTTAATTTTTTCACAGCTTCAAGGGAGTGTGGACCTGAGTATATGGTTTTAATTTCAACTCGATACCTCCACGCGTTCCCGAGAAAGAGGGTCTTGACAGACAGACGGATGGACGGACAGACAACAAAGTGATCCTATAAGGGTTCCGTTTTTCCTCTTGATGTACGGAACCCTAAAGACATGTCTTCTTTTGCAAATTGTTTTTGCAAGTTTACAATCATTTACCTATATCGTGATATTAGAACGGACAACCGAGAACATAATAAGGGAATAAACCTGGGACTAGATAGAATTTCCGCTTTTGACACGAAATTCACATTTGAAAGGACGAACCAGTCCAGATTCATGAAGTTGAGTAGCGAAACTATGAGCTTACAAACATATACATACCTACTATGTTACATACACACCAATACATGAAAGAGAAGATATTTAACCTTAGCGTTGGACTTAATTCACGGACTGGCTAGATAGACGATAACCAATCTTATCACGTTCTCTGGCTAAAATATTCCTTGAGTACCAGACATATAATTTTCGTTGCAATTTACCAAAACACAAAGAAAACTCGAGTTTCGTACAACAAAGACGCCTTTAGGAGGCTTCCACGAATCGTATCCAATTTCCCAGCCGAATGAAGCAGTAACTTCAAACAAAGTGCAGAAGGAAAGTCAAGTAACAGTAAAACAACAAAAGCTATGTTGTTTATGACCGCACCACTAGTTGAGGTGCAAATGGACTGTGTGTTGAGTACTCGGTACCAGGCAGGGCGTAGAGCAATCTATCTATCTATCTTATCAGCTCATAAACAGAGCCCACTGTTGGGCATAGGCCTGTTCTCTTTCACACCAACCCATCCGTTCCCTTGCCAGTCTCGTCCATTGTTTCCCAGCTGCTTTCACAATGTCGTCGGCCCACCGGGCTGGTGGTCTGCCCACCGACCGAGTGGTGGCCAAGAACGGGTCGACGCGGTCGGTGGGCAGACCATAGAGCAATACTCAATACTTATTTTTCTTTTGTTTCTTCAATTCTTTTACTTTTCCGGAGTCCGCATTTCCCACGTTAGGGATTTCCAATCTCTATATCTAGCAAGAGTCATTAGATTTTCTCCGATATTCTTCAATACTTCAATACCACTCGCTAACTGCGAAGGAAAACATCGTGACGAAGTCTGAGGTGTTTATATACCCTAACGCTTGAAATCGCCTATGTGCGGCGGGCACAAGTGGTGGTTAAGCCCATTCTATTGCTCTCTCTCTCTCTCTCTCTCTCTCTCTCTCTGAGAGAAGGCACAGACCTGCCCCATCTCACTGGAACGTACATAGGCTGCTTATGCTTACGCTATTTATATTATTCTTTACAATTTTTTTACACGAATTCCATAATTATACATGGTTAACACGAAAAAGGAACAAAACCAGACAATTCTATGTCTATCTGCACCATAAGACAAAGTTCAAGAAGACAAAGCACTTTTTACAACTGTTATCGGCGCAGACGCAACTACATAGAAACCGCAACCTGACCGAGCGCGCACCGACACACTTCCGAGCTTTTACTACGCAGCGTGTACGCACGCGCACGGTGAAGTACTGTCCGAGACTTACTGCAATACTAAGTTTCTTAGAAAGGTTCTGTCAAACTTAAATCATGTAACACTATCAGTCCCTTTCTTAATTTCTAATAATAGAGCACTACTACCTATGAAACATAAAACATCTTCTAGCATTCTCCTTTGTTTTACCGTGCTAAGTATAATCAAGCTTATGGTAATCTTTATTTTTTACGGCAATAAATACTTTTAATATTTTAAAGTACAATTTTTGGTGGTAGTGTTAGCCTAGTGGGTAGAACATTGAACTCGGAAGCGAGAGACCCAGGTTCGATTCCCAGTGCAGGCATATATATGACGTATATTTCGACACTCTCAAGGGCATCAAAATTGATAGGGTACTTTCCGCTGACCTAGAACTATGAAATTTGGCAAGTAATATCGTCGTATACTATAAGTACAGGGATAAGTCTGATAAACTATACATTTACAATTAAATCATTAAAAAAATTGTCTTTGAAGTTCGGGAAAAGCTCGGAAAAAACTGCGATTCCTGAACTATTTATAATATGTAAGTAGTAAGTACCTACAAATTTGTACGGAACCCTCGGTGAGCGAGTCCGACTCGCACTTGCCCGGTTTTTTCGTCTCACTACCCTTGGGAACCTCTAACATCAACTGCTTGTTTGGCTTACTACATTATTTGCCGTTGATAATTCCAAGAACGAGCGGTCTCAACTCGTTGCTCTGGCAAAAAGTCAGAAATAGCCCGCGCATTTTGTCCTATTCCACGCAAGGCACTTCGTGTGATGTGTGAGAATGCTTCTATCGCGTTACTGAAGCGGTAATTTGACTTGGTCACACGGGCTGGTGTTCCGGCTGACATTCGATTTGCGCGGTGCTGAGACGAATGCGCTCTGGCTGGGAAATTACGTGATTAGCGGAATACTTCATAGTGAGATATGCGTGCTACGCTAAACAGCAGCGGTTCGACAAGGATTCCAAGGCAACTGTTTGAGACTAATGTTAATAGAGGTTTGTGTGGCAGCCCATTCCTAAACTATATAACACGAAACAATATAACATAACGAGGAGTCCGAACTCTGAAGTCTAACCTAGCAGAAGATACGTTGCCGTTAGACCAGAGCCCCGAGGCGAGCAATAAATTGTATTGCGGGAACTGTTCACCTTTCATCTAACTTAGAGATCATTCATTGACTTTAAAATTCAATGGGTGAGACAGCGCATCGCAAGTCAAGCTGAGTAGGACTGCCTAAAGAAAAACATTTTTATTTGTGCAATACAGTGTAACAAACAAATAAACTCTTATACGCCGAAGATGTCGTTGATCACGAGATCGAATTCATATAGGTGGCGTCTTAGAACCTGGGTATTTGTAGTTTTACAGCGCCTCTCAAACAAAGCATGGGCTGACCCAACTTTTATTTCCATATTTATTTCACTATAGAAAGTAGAAAACGCCCTTCAATATAAAAGGCTGTGCCTAAACGACTGCTACGCTGGTCTAGCGGTTAATATACTTGACTACCTACAACTATGAGTTGTAGTTTTATGAAAAGCGTTCCTGCTGATGACATTTTTACTGATTTAATTAACATACTCATATAGGTCTTGAGACTTCAGCAGTCGGGTTTATTGTAAAACAATTTTTACAATAAGTTTCTGTTATTCTAATACGAGCCAGGGCCAACTGAGTCAAAAACATGTGACTGACACTGTGCCATCAATTTTTTGCTCGTTGTTTGTCAGGGAGTACAAGTTGGGTGAAAGTGAACTTGAATTCAGATTAATGGCTTTAAACAAGGTGTTTTTTGTTCCCTACACAGCAAGCCCATCATTATTGGCATTCCACTCTCTATCTTCGAATCACTGCGTTCAATTCATCCATGAATTGCTGTATTTTTATTTTTATAATGATAATAATAACTTCCACACAATACAATCACTTGACCTTTTATGTAGCCTATATACGTCCCAGGGAACAGGCCTTCTCTCAGAGAGAGAGAGAGAGAGAGAGAGAGAGAGAGAGTACGGGCTTAATCACTACGCGTGCCCACCGCGGATTGGCAAATCGGAATTGCTGTATTGAGATTGTTATTTTTTACTAACCTGTTTATTTGGGTTACTTACTATCTACCTATCTGTCTATCTTTCCTGGTATATAGTCGACAGAACATGAACCTTTAGATGCGTGCACTTTATTCAGTTGAGTCACGGGCGACGCTGCATCAAAAATTTAAAGGTTGACCTGCTGTGACTGTGTACAATAAAGAATATTCTATCTATCGATGGACCGATACTCGAAGAAAAGAAATGCGCATGCTCTACCATGCTTTATTTTCGCATAAAAACACTGGACAATAAGGAAGGAATCTGGCGGAAAGAACCACTTGACAAGACGGTTTTCAGGTGTGAGCGAATTGACAAATGGCGCAGGAGTTTCACTAAGCATTCTTTATCGGATAAATTACTAAGACTGGTGCGTATAACTGTAAACTTATTTGCCCTCTACAAAGCAAAGTTCTCAACTCATAGGCAAACTTCAGAGGGAAAGAATAATTTCGAAAAGGGTGGGTATGGATGAAAGATGCGTCTTCCGTATTTTCCCTCTACAAAGCAAGGTTCTCAAGTGATAAGCAAACTTCAGATTAGAAGATGAATTTGGTGGACATGGAAGGACAAACAGCGTTTTGGCAAGGTCTGAATAGCGTAGCAATAAAGTACGCTAATAAAGTTTTGCGATTTTGTTTGTTCCGTGTGAACTTAGTTGGTAACTTGGGCGAGGCATTTTACTTCGATCTAGCACCGGTTTTACTGTACTTTATTTAATTAATTATTTTTGTAAGCATACACTATCGATCAATTTAAAATTATTGATGAATTGTAATTAAAAATGCATGCCCAGCATAGGTATCATTTACAATACGGGTAATAATATTTACAGTATGCTGTATTATATGGTTGCTGTTGGTGTATTACAGCATTTATTTCCTTAGCCTATTTAACGAACCACGATACGCACTCTGCTCTGCAGTACAATTATGAGAGCGTACACTCACACTAACAGCACAATGCTGAGTCAGCTGCTTTTTGTGGCAACTGAGACACAACAGAATCTATATAAAATTTATGTTCCTCCTTTTTTGTGTTAAATTTCTTTCTATAATTATGAGTTACAGCTACTTCAAATTCAATGGTTACAGGCACTGACTGAAAATCGGTGTTGAGAGCGTACACTCACACTCACAGCACAATGCTGAGTCAGCTGCTTTTTGTGGCAACTGAGACACAGCATAATCTATATTTATGTTCCTTTGTTTTTGTGTTAAGTTTCTTTCTATGAGTTGTTTTTTCCGGTGTATACTATGTACATAACTGAATGTTACTTTTATATTTAACTTTTACTTTGTTCTTGTGATGTGACATCACAAGAACAAACAAGGAATAAGTTGTAGACACAGAAGAGGCAACGTAAGAAATAAGTGTTATTTTTTTTCTGCCTCTAGCTGTGAAATTAATTAAATGCTTCTCCATTCTTCTCTCTCTTTCTAGCTTTCTACATCAATGAAAAAGGTTTGCATCTCTTTCGACATTGCAAAGCCCCGACGTTGCGGACTACACAATAAATAAACTCGGATCCAAGGCGTGCGTAGACGCAGATGCATGTGACAATAATCGCGAGCTTCCCACGGTCCCCTCTTGTCTGTTCGTCTGACGTAGCGCAGTTATAGTACTTTGTGGTGTAAGTACCAAGAGGAAAGCGTTTCAGGTCTTGGTACAACAGAAGAATAAAATGTATGATTTTTTTTTGGGTAGATATTTATATTAGTACTATTTTGTTATCTGTGTATGCTTATATTATATAGTGAATGTTGTGCATGTGCATAGACCCGTTTTACATCTCCACTCCGACTCCCCAAGGTTTGCAGGAAGAAATGTCTCAGAGCGATAAGCCCGCCTTTGCACATGTAATTTCGAATTGTCATATTTTCTGTACTGTTTTTTGTGTGCAATAAAGTATTATTATTAAGAATGTAAAAAAGATCTAAAAAGTAAACGAGGTTAGAAGCGAAATGAAGCAAATAAAAAAAAATAGGAAATCAATCACGTGTAATACCATAACAAATGAACAGTATAAAGACTTAAACTCATTGTAAATTAACAAGAATGTACATCACATTTGTTAATTACTAGGTAAGACAATTTTAACTCCTTACATGCAATTTTAATAATCTGTCGTAAATCTTTCCTTTTAACACATATTATTTAAGCTGCGTTTGAGGTGTTTTTTAATAAAACTGTGATACTTTGTCGAACCTCATTTAACAAAAATATAGATTATTTCGAACCCTCCCTCCGCCGATTCCGCTTTTACGTAATTAATAAACTAGCAAGAAAATTCCAAGTCCAATGTACAATACTACCAACTCCAAAGCAGTCTGATTTTCTGAAGACCATGCAATACTTCTCGCTTGCACCTTGCATCACATGCGCGGGCGCAGCACAAACAAGTCGCTATCATCGTACCTGAAACAATGTGGATTGAGTTAGAAACTACTTGCAAGCCTGGTTAGATAGGACAAGATACTAAACTGGTTGTAAAAACATCCGACTTTTTTTTTATCGAAGAGCCAATTTCACCATTCCCGCTGATCGTAGTTTGTATTAGGCGACGATCAGTGTTATTCGCAAACGAGGTTGAAAATAATGTGTATGACTAAGCGAATGTAAGCATGTGGAAATTTAGGCGAATAGGGAGGCAGAATTCAAAATCATCGAATAGGGAAGCTGAACACAAAATACGGGGTGCGCCATCATTTACCTACAAGGAGCTCCGAACGTTTTTAGTACTTCACACGTTACTGCTCTATTCGAATCGAACAGAGTATGTTTTTGATAGAGTAGTTTTATAGTTAATAATAAATTAA
The DNA here is from genome assembly GCA_947308005.1 of Yponomeuta malinellus. Taxonomy (NCBI): domain Eukaryota; kingdom Metazoa; phylum Arthropoda; class Insecta; order Lepidoptera; family Yponomeutidae; genus Yponomeuta; species Yponomeuta malinellus. The sequence continues at coordinate 6,694,637 of OX371019.1, forward strand.
AATTACACTATAAAACAGAAACCCGGTAAGCAACAACCTCGATGACACCTCACCATGCATTAACAGAATCTAGGCTCTGGCAACAGCGTCATGACATCGGCAGTAAAATTACCGATAAAACATGTATATTAAGGTAATCAAAATTGCTGTTAGGATGATATAAAACTGGTAACTGCGAGATATTGGTAAGAAAATTATGTCCTTTTCCTTTTGAGGTACGGAACCCTAAAATTACTCTTACCTTCCGACTAGCGACTGCACGGATTTTCGTTCAAGTTATCTGTCAGGCATTATACCTAATTGGTATTTCCATAGTTAATGACGACGATTAAAAGTAAAAAACATCTATACAGTGTGTAACAAAATCCCCATACACATCCGATAATGGAGGATGGCTATAGGTACTGGCCAATACGAACAACTTTTACTATTGAGAAAACTTCGATTTGCGAAAATTATATCAGCTATTTCATACTAAAGCCGCAAGTGGTAAGCGGCATTAATATGTACTACGGACCAGCATTTTTTTCGTGATTTCGAAGTTTTCCTCCTAGTAAAAGTTATTCGTACTTATCTTATTCGTATGACTAATAGAACCACCCCACATTTTCGGATGTAAGTATTTGAAGATTTTCATACACCCTATATAGATGTTTTTAGCTTTTAATCGCCCTCAATAGCTTTTTAAATAGATAAAATTGTAAAGACCCCATTTTGAGGATTTTGTTACACTCCATTAATAAAAAAGTATATAATTCCAGAAGCAACCGAACACAGCAATAGCACAGATGGTAATTTCAGAATCAACCAGCCGAAGCGATTGCACAGAAATTAGAATTGCATGAGATTCATATTGATTGACCTGATGGAACCAATGACAAATTATAGCTCAAATGACACTAAATGCTTTTAAGTGTGACGGTATGAATCCAGATTTTAAACAAGTAATTGTTACTACTGATACACAAGCACAATAATCGGAACTGTCATTGGAACAAATATAGAAATGGCCTATTTGTTCCCGGATGGACATGACAGGACTACCAACAATGGGACTTTTTAGATATTGCTTTTTGTGATCTTTTAGAACGTAAATACGATCAGTGACTGAAAATAGAAACAATGGAGTAGATATCACAAAACTAAAATCTGCATCTAAGGAAAACAAATTATCTGCTACAATTGTTTCAACATTTTATAATACATAAATATAGTTGACTTAGGTAAACTTCCGATTTGTTGCTTAGGGTAACATTGATTGCAGAGAAGCATACCTGTCTGTCTGCTACTATCTATTAGTCAAACTACATTTCGGTCTACCATTGAGCGCGAAGGCAACTAGTTATGTTAATCAGTTGACATCATCCGTCCGAAAATACATAATATCTGTAATTGATCACTACGAAAACACCTTCCCAGACTAAGACTAAAACCGAATGTGCAGAAAAACCAGAATGTGACCTTATTTCATTATCTTAATATATTCCGAAGTGTGCATTTATATGCGGGCTGAAAATTCGAGGCGTATTGTGTACCAAAGACATGGCAAATTATAAACACAAACTCTGGTTACAAATAGCTCAAGTGAATGGGTGTTTTCGAGGATCTGTTCGATGAAAATATTGTGGAAATTTTCAACACAAACTCTGGTTAAAATAGGTCAAGTGAATGGGTGTATTGTCTGATCGATGAAAATATTGCGTACCAAAGACATGGAAAATTTTGAATACAAACTCTGGTTAAAAATAGACGAAGTGAAGGGGTGTCTCGGAGGGTCTGATCGATGAAAATATTCAAACTAATACGCATATCTCCTATAGATACTAACTGAATTAGAGATACCTAGAAGTTTAAGAAGCGAAATATAACATTATATATAACCCGGAGGAGTAGGCAGAGACAAAGCGTGCGTGCATGCAGCGACTAATGTTGATAAAGCGAAAGAGTGAATTTGTCAGGATCGTGGCAAGTGGCCAAACTGGTGTCTGCCTACTCCTCCAGGTAGATAACATCACCAGGCGAAACAGCTTTTCTGCAGACATGTATAGTAAAAAGTTAAACGTAGTAAACAAACCATCAGAAATAAACAATGAGAACTGCACTAGGAATTCATGTTTATTTCAAAAATAACATCAAAGTGGACATCCCAAATCCTCTATTCGCAACAGCCCAAACAGAGTACCCATGACATCATAGGCATTTCCTCTTTCCAAATATTATCATCAATCTCCTTGTAGCCCCGTCACGGCTGTATTAAAACATACTGACAAATGTTACGCCGACGCGCGTATTGCATCACATGGCTATTTGCAGACTTCACTGCCCCGAAATGATGCGAAGCGCACTTGAGACACTAAATAGGATCACGCAGAAGGTCGTTAATTGAGCTCGTTCATTTTAGACTGGAAGAAGGGGGTCAGTCAAATGATAAGCAAAAAATACGGTTTTGGTCAACCATAAAAGTCTTTTAAGCAGCAACTAGTTGCCAGAAAATACAAAATTGAGAACACCGGAAAATTCTAAATTTATCAGTACAATATTCCAAATTTTTCAGCTTCATATCATTATCATCATCAGCCCACCGCTGCCAATTGATAGGCCTCTTTCCCCAAATGCCATCTCTCACGATTCCTTTTCATCCGCATCCACGGACCTTCCGCCAACTCAACGATATCGTCCGACCATAGCTTCCATCACCGACCACGTGATTTATTTTTTACCTGATCGTTAGACTTGTTGATTTTTGTTGCTGATGAAATATTTATTTTGATCATAATTTAATTAGTTCCCGAACGAAGGCAGAATGACTGCCAGGGACCGGAGGGGTTCGCGTAAAGGTAAAGAGGCATATGCCCAACAGTGGGCTTCCTTCTTAGGCTGGATAGAGGCTCTTCAGTGCCACAAACATCAATGTCACGGCTACCTCATCATAACGCTCTGTGATGGCTGGATAGATAACTACTCTAGTTTATTAATCACTTCCGGGTAACAACTCTTACTGCAAGTGATGCACGAGAAAAAAGAATTGAGCCAAAAGTGCTTTTAATCTTTCACCATCAATGTGTTTTCTATTTTGGTTAAATTTGGTGAATGCTGACATCATCGAATATATGGGAATCTATAAGAGGAATCTCAAGAACAGATTATTCGCTATTGTAAATAATGAGCAATTGAATTATATTGAGAATTTATTTGTTGAGAGTACTGAAAGCTTTTATTCCAAATCAATTAGTGCCGAGGCTGTACGGACTCTCGAAGGACCAATTTGTAGTATTATTGTTGACAAACAAAACTGGGTCAGCCGACGACCATTATAATCGTTTTTTCATTTCATTTTAATCCTTTCTGTTAAAGCCCACTCCATTAAAAATCAATTTGGTCTTACCGAGTTTAGAACAAAGTGTTTTAATAGCTGCGAATCTGTGCCCGGATATTCAGCCTATATACGTGCCACTGCAGGGCACAGGCTTTCTCTCAGAGAGAGTTTGGGGTTAATGACCACGCGATACCAGCTACTTTGTTCTCTCCAACAAATCAGTTAAACAAAGACTTTAGCAGCTACAACAAAGGAAACGCCACTAAAGCCAAAAAAGCTCAGAGAAATCTCGTTTATCGAGCTCTAATGACGGGGCTCGCAAACTGGGTCGGATTTCATAAAGAAGTCGTAAAAAAAGATTCAAACATCTGATCTTGCACCAGCAGATGACGTCACGGGAATGGCGTCGCTTGTGCAATTTAGGGGCGGATATTGAGCTCCGGGTATGTACGAGTATGTACTGTGTCCCGGTGGTGAGGTGAGGTGCAACTTGACGATTCGCGGTAAAACATATAGCGAAGGTCAATTGTATCATCTGTTTGACTTTTTCTTAATACCTTTAATATTAACGACAACTTTTTAGACCATAAAAAATAACATACTTAAGAGGGCATTTCACGAACAAAATTCTATGTACCTACAGTTGAAGTCGCCCGTAACGTAGCCGAGCAGAATGAACGCGTGTAAAGGTTGATGTGCTCTCTACTGTACCTACAGTGCTCGTCAAAACTTCAGAATGCAGTTTCGAACAAGCCATCTTGACAAGAAAACGTAACAAGCAAACAGGCAACATTCTACTTTTATTATGGATCATGCCTGCACCAAGTGGACCGCTCCCGTTTAATAGAAGTAAGTCACATACAGAGCGGATGACATAATGTTTTTGATGCGATGGGGGTCGATCAGTGTCCACCCACGCTGCGTTTTCGTCAATTTCCGGGACTACAAACTGACTACACAAAACATTAGCGAGCAAACAGAAGCTTATTGCTTAGATTATGCTGATTATGAGGAACAAAAAAGAGTTGTAATAACTGTTCAGTCTTCCAAAAGACGTTCTTTCAATAAAATTACTTCTTTCGATTATACCTTCCGTTGGTCTGTGATTCATATACATCGTCTATACAAAGAGTCGATGAATTAACGCAAATCCTGAAAATAAAACAGTTTCTTCAGTATCGATTAATTAAACTACTTCTATAAAAACAAATTTACTGAGTCAAGTTTTAAGATTGTAAAACAAATAATGTAAAATGATATCGCCATATGAAGAAATGGTCCATGTACACATCTTCATGAAATATGGACACAAGCTCTTAGAGCTCGGTCATCTTTTATTTCGACAATTACGATCTGAACTACCAGCGATTTAAATTGAACAAACACACATTTGGAGATTGTTTGCGTTATATTCGTACGCATAACATGCATTGTCGTTTCGCATCGTCGGCGCTGGCATATTTTTCTCCCGCCAATTAAAATTCATTCCGCCCATTTGTTATTCAAATTTAAATGATCTGATTTCAACCAGATAAATGAATAGGGGGCTGCAACTAAAACAAAGTTAGTTTATATAAATAAGTTTGCGGCATCGGTATTTACCGAAATATTATTTGAATAAATATTCATAAGACTAAATATTTATTTAGTGTTGCTTCCATAAACCCGAGAGCAAAACTTTACAGCCTTCAATGGATTAAGTTTAATTTTTAAATGCTGTTTTCTTTTTCTTTAGTCTATTTAGATTTAACTTCAAGAAACTGATAATTCATTTACTTTATAAGTCCGATAATAATTCGTTTTGTAAGTAACTGTCAGTCAAGAGTGTCGTTACACGCCTGTGATCGGGTGTTAGGCTAGATTATAAGTTCAATGTTGTGTCTGTAATATTTTTCTAACTTAACATCTGTTGGCTGTGTCTATGAAATAAATAGAATAAAAATAAAATAAGCTGCAAAACGATTACTTTGGGCAGTACAGAAGGGAGTCATTGTTTCCTAACAAAATTTTTGCTGCTTCCCTTTTTTTACGACACAATAATATTAAAAAACTGGACAAGTGCGTGTCGGACCACGCGCAATGTAGGGTTCCGTAAAAGGAGGGCTAATTAGTAAAGCCTACTTAGCCGTAATACTTTTCCTTTTAAGTTCATTATTAGTGCCTCTACCCTGAAATTTTTCACGGTTCTACAATCACCCGTTTAGCCAGGAGAGAGAAGGACGGGCTAAAATTTGCGCTTTAAGGCTTAATATTTCATATACGAAAACCTAAATAAAAAAATGGTCTTCCTACACCCACAATATTTTTTAACGACCAATCAAATGATGCCCTACATGATGGAGTAGACGAGAAAAAAGACTTCGCCACTTTTCATGTTAGGGGAGGTAGGTACAGTAAAAAAATCCAACATTTTATTCTTAAACTTTGTCGGCATGATAAATATATACATATTAATTTATGGTTAGGCCGTCTAGATGGTTTTTGAGTGGACGGTGTTAATATTACGTTCAGTTTATTATTTTAAGCTGTGCGTGAAAGAGCTCAATTTTCCGGTTTTGCAAGGAGAAAGTGTAATGACATTAGAGGAAAAAGAAGAAGAAGAATGTCAATATGTACAATGAAACCTCCTATTAATGAGAACCTCTATGATGGCGTAGACAATTTATATATATACATACATACCAAATTACAGCTTTCTAGAACCATCAGTCTTTGAGCTAGGCCGCTGATGGACAGACAGACAGACAGACGGACATGGCGAAACTTTAAGGGTTCCTTGTCGGACTACGGAACCCTAAAAAGCATACCATTGCTGATCAAAAATTGTTTTTGTTCATTTAAATTATAGAGTCAATATTTAGCATAACTGCTGTTGTTTGAAAAATACCTTGTTTAGGACAGGCAGTTAGGGTACCTACCTGGTAAGTACTAAAAATAAATTAACGAATACGGCATATAAATTTAAATGAAGTACCGATGATTTGTTGCCCAAAGCTGCGTAAATAACAGACAGCACTGTTCAATGCATAGCTAAGCTGATGTATGTATAATGAAGCTCGCTTTAAATTAATAAGGGTTCACCTTATGTTTACTGAGCTCAGTCACAGTATATTTAAACTGTGGCTCAGTATCAGTGTATCAGGCACGCACGAGACAAGCAGTCTTATCGAGAGTAGCACAACGAGGCGTGCCCCCGCATAGTTTTTCGGTGTATACTGTTTACAATAATGTTTTGTTGTCAATCCTTTCGGCCCACAGCCGTCGCCCGTCAAATTGCCGCCGCCCGGCCATGTGAAGTCACGAACTACCACATTAGGTGGAATTCGGAAGGACAAAAAAAGGTTATTCAACACTCGGTAATAAATAATGCAGTGCATTATTGATGTAATTAAAAATAGAAAGCGGGAATATCCAGTGGGGACATCATCAAAACTGCAAATAAACGCACAGAAATTTCCTGGGAATCATAAGACACAGGAAATACTGCGTGTTAAAGGCGTATAGAACGAGGCCAAGGTTAGTGCTTGTGGCACTCGGCATATAAAATACAAAGATCAGATACTAAGATTTGTATTAACATAGCTTGAATGCACACACAATCTAGACATTCACATATTTATTTGTATGGATATTGCGAATACCATCTTGATATCCTTCGTCTTTTACAACTTCTTAATCTAACATCACCTAAGGTCACCCGGGGCGAAAGCAACTAAAAATAAATAAATTGGTACTTTGTCTTCCTCTACCATTAGCTACCTAATTAGGATGGTTGTTTAAATGAACTTACTTTATTCCACACCTTTCATTGAATAGTTCCGACATAAAGTACGTTAAAAATAGGCTTAAGTTATAGAATAATTTACATTCTTGTTGAATAAGAGCATTAAAAGTTACATTTACCCCACCTTGAGGTTAATGCAACTAACAGTTAAATGACCTCGTTGAAATCGTTATCTATACGTTTGGAATAAGGGTATATATAGTTTCACACTACAGCTATCTGAAATTGGTATCTAGATGCTGGGAATAAGGCTCAGTTTCCAGAAAATTTAATTTAATTTTTTTATGGGGCGAATGCGACTGTCTCCCATACTAGCTAGTGTTGTGATAGATACGTACTACTAAACTTATCGATAAATCTTCGTAAAAAAAAATTTCGATGACCGTACCGAAAAATTATTAGTCTGATATTAAGTTAAAAAATTAAAAAGCGATTCATAATATTAATTACAATATCTTGTGTTTAATTAAAAAATAAATCTTCATAGTAATAATAGGTTTTAACATTTCTAACTGCAGTTTTTTTATCGATAAACAATTTCTTTTGCAAAAACCTCGAAGCCATTCATCACCTGGTATATCTTCTTTAAATGGCGTGATTATACCATTTTGCTTGCTTCAGATTGTGCCATATTGTACCACCTCTTTTGTACCTTATTTGTGGATGGAGAAATAAAGTTTATTTGTATTTGTATTTGTATTTGTATTTCTTTTAACGTATTCTGACACTAATATCCGTTTTTTTCCATTATTTTCAAATAGGAAGATATTTCTTGCTCAAATGATCTTGAAAATACAGTATCTTTTCCAGGGTTTATCTGTTTTTGTCCACGCGTAGCATATAAATTGTTATTGAATTGAATATTAAATCGTTCCGCAGCAGCATAACTGTTTAACTTTTTTTGCTTCACTAGTTTTACAGCTTTAAGAAGCATATCTCGAGTATAAGCTTTCTCCTTCTTTCTTTTATAGTTCCGAACCATCTGAAAAAGGTAACAAAATTTTGGTATTTGTCTTTTAAATTAATAACAAAATCGTAACTTTATCTAACTAAAGGCTTTCATAGTTTTATAGTTTGAATGTATTTTGTGCACGCCTAATCTGCGTTTCAATGACACGTATTATTAAACTTTCCATATAAATAAATGCAATTAGAATATGAACAAAAACAATATATACCTAAGTTAAAAAAATACGTCACAGATACCAAGGTAAACATTTTATGCAAAAAGTGAACTTTACTTATTGAAATATCGACACAGAACTTCACTAGTGATTCGATTTTTTCATACAAATACAATGGGGCTATTGCAACTGCAAAAGTAGTTGCAATTACCCATCTGCACAAAAAATTGAGGTTAATGTAACTATGTCAATAAAATGGTAATTAAAAGACTTAGCCTTTAACCAAATATACCAAAAGCACTTACGTTTTATCTTTATTTTAGGATGAACCTTCAATTTGGCTGGAAATAACGTGAAATATTTTTTATGGCACAAAACTAAACAGACGGCGCCGCAAAACGTTGCTCCAAAATGGCGGTTGTCAAAAAATGCTCTGTCGGTACAACAATTAGCGACTTAAAAGCTCCATCTAGACTTTATAAAAAAAAGTAATAATTGCTCTACTCTTCAACAGATGGCACGTTTTACAAAAATCATTAGATTGTGAGTAAAATCAATTAGTCACTTTAGCCCCATAGTTGCTTTCGCCCCGGGTGACCTTACATGCAAGTTTAAGGAAAAAATGAGCTAAACTAATTGGACTATCTATACTTGCTAAGTATTGAGGTCAACATTAAAATAGAACGATTAAGAATATGATTACTTTGGTAAGCTTTAGTGTAGCTTGTGACCGAATTTGGTGTTGGCACGCACGACTTGCAACCTTGGTACATAATAATAAAGAATATACCTGCTTACTTAGTCTGTTCTCAAAGTCGATAACAGGCTGGTTAATTCTCTTTTAAATCTTTTTTTTAAAGTAATATGTTAAGTTTAAACACAAAACTTCGGACATTCGATAAAAAGCTCTGTTGCACAATCGGAGAACTCAACGCACAGCAATAGCCATAATATGCACAGTTTTGTAACCAGAGTTACAAACAGGTCTAGACCTTACCAAAGTGCGGTTAGCAAGTGATTGCTCTGTTGGATACTTTTAACTCAATACCAGTAGTAATAAAATAGAGGTCACCGATGAAGTCCATTAGTTCAAATAAATCCAGTAACTAGTTCAAAAAGATAGCACAGTGGAGCTATATTTTTTTGTGCAGTGGGATTCCTTGGTCTAAAATCCCTTTAGGAGGACAAAATGAGCATAGAATGATAAATTAAAAGTAGTGAAATCAAGAGTTAATTCCATGTCATTTCAACAGCTGCACGCAGACCATGATGACATCAGAGTCAGTGTCGTGCACGATCTAGGCGTGTCCGATGATAATACACTTGACTGTGTTTCTAATTAGCTTGAGTGATCCGATGGGATTATAAAGTAATGTGATGGAAAACACAACTAACATTGTTTATTTACCTAGAAATTATGCTGTCTGCTAAAACAATAGTGGTATTACAGGTATTTATTTGAACGTAAAACATAAAGATTACTTAAGGTTACTAAGTCAAGCCAAGAATTACGTTCGGAAAGGACCACATTGATACTGACGGAAGCCATGAAATAAACATAGAATACACCTAAATCCCTGAGATGATAATCTATGGCCGTAATCAAGGTAACGGCTCTATAATGCTAGCCGACCTGTGCCTAGCGTTAGTACTTGAAGAAGAAAGAGAATCAACGCTAATTGGATCCTAGTTTCGCCAGATCATTATCATCATCGGTCCACCGCTGCCGAGGCCTTTCCCCCATATATACCAACACGACCGAAATGTCCTCTTAAGAAATACATAATATTCATGTTGTTCCTGAATAAATTAAATTAAAATGTATATTAGGTACTTTCGCCCGAATCCAAGCATTACACAATCAAATAAAAAGTCTGGCGGCCCATCGTTCACAGCATCGCGCCTAGTTTCAAATGCACTATTAACTAGCACCATCAATGCTGCAAATTACACAACTCATTCACGTACCCACTGCCGAGTTTCGCCAGATATCTGATCTCAATTAACTACGTTTTTTTTTTATTCAAAAAAATAAAAAACCTTAATATAATACACAATTTCGCCAAACTTCGTAGCAATTTGTTGGCGGTGCGCTCTATCTCTATGTATTATTTACTTATATTATACCTATATTATTCTTATACATAAACAACGTATATTTAAATTCATTCGGCTTCCGTCCATACGTAAAAAAACTGTTGACAGAAATAGCGAATCCTTCTTGTGAGAAGGTACAATCTCGTTGCAGCTACCGGGGTACAATTTACATGCCATGCCCAAGCATTGCGGAAATCGCAGTTCTAACGAGCTCTGCCCAAGTATTACGTCTGAAACTACACTGAGACGATCATAACGGTAGAACACACTTTGTTCAAGAAAACAATTTTAATCTCCGGGGTTTACGCGGAATATTATCGTCAAACTGCCGGCCGGCAGGAAGACTGTACGTGACCGGTAGCGAATCAAGTGCGGTACGTGCGTAAGCGCAACTGTGTGCAGTCTGTTTTGGAATGATAGAAGGAAAGGTGACCTTTGTTCTACTAGGTCTTAGATTAGGGCTACCAAAAAGGTGAACTGAACATCACATGAACGTGTTGTAGGTAGTTCAATTTGGTTTCGTTTGGTTTTACCCGGGTTTATAGTACAATAATAACAACCTCTTAACAGACTGTTGACGGTTTTTTTGTGTGAACTTTGACCAACTGACAGCTATTAAGAGGTAGTTAGGGTTGGGGAACACCAGGGTAATATTAATTCTTATTTACTAAACTTTCTTTTTGTTATATCTGTATATCGATGTCGGTGCAGCCAGACTATAAAAAAAGAAATACCCGTACAATAAATTCAATACAGTGTGCCACTCTACTGAATTTATTGAACGTATGAGATATAACTTTGAGACTTGATACTTAAGATCGAGTAATTCCCCAGATAATTTCAATCGTAACTTCGTGCATAAACTTCTAATAAGAGGTCTGGTGATGAATATTTGATCGACTGCGGTAATATAAGTTTTATTGAGATTGATTTAACACGGCACCAATCAACGGGTTTTATTTGTTCTGACCGAGTGGACTCGTAAAACGAGTCGGGATCGAAATTGGTTGTGGTTATGTCACTTATTTCTAAAGTGGGGACTGATGGATGGATTGGAATAGGTACGTTTGAAAGTGTTTCAACGAAATAAGGCTTTTCGGGAGGACGTAGCATTACTCCCAAAAAATACCTACAACTGAACCAAACTTAGCATGATAAGAACTATGTCAGAAATGTTCACCACAAAATCGCATGCTAGGTTTAAGCACGGCTGCGGTTAAAACACAAGTGCTTTGAACTTGGTTGTTTCTTTCGTCTGACTGATTGCTTCCAAAGTAAGGCACTATATTGAGCACCAATTTCTTAAATCATGATTGAGAAGGCAGTGTAGACAACAAGGGAGAAATTAAAGGAGATTCACAAATAAAAACTATCGCACGTATGTAGGCCATAAATATATGAGCGACAGTGAAGAGAAAGTAAATGGAATTAATGTACCTACTATGATATAACATCACGCAGTGGGTGTAACGGCTAATCCAGTTGTAATTAATTGAAACACTGCGAATTAAGGTAATGAAGCGATTCATTCTGATTACACGTTGCCGTGCAATTACGAGTCTGCGTTGATACAGAGATACAGAGTGTCGACTCGACAAAGGGAGGAAAGACTAGCAAAGCCTTAAAGCCTTTGTAAAGAATTCGTAGCAAACGCCAATACCCTACCGTAATACACTTAGATGTTTAGATATTTTAGGTTAAATCTGTAACGACCCGGTTGAGAAATATGTGCAAAAATTTGCGCTTTTAAGCTTCATATTTCGCTAACGGAAACCTAAATAAAAAAAATGATCGTCCTACACCCACAGTATTTTTAAACGACTAATCCAATGATACCCCACACTACGGTGTAGGCGAGAAAAAAATTGTATACCAAATTTAGGTGTAGGGGCACCAAAAACAATAATAATTTGAAGATACATTCTACCGTTTTTTTCGTCGTGAGTAATATAGAGGTCCATGCCTTTCAGCTTGCTCGTACTAATCGTCTCTGAGCTAGGCCGCGGACAGACAGCCGGACAGACGGACAGACAGACAGACGGACGGGGATGGCGAAACTATAAGGGTTTTTTTTACTATGGAACCCTAAAAAGCTTTAACATAACGTAGCAACTTACGAGTATATTAACGTCCCACTACAGGGCACATGCCTTTTCTCAGAGAGAAACAACTGGCTTGAACAGCATGCGTGCCCAACGCGGATTGGCGATTTCAAGCGATAAAAATCCTCAAAAACCTCAAATAAAGTTCAAAGACCTTATGGTCCAACATAAAACTTTCTGTACTAAGACGTACTACGCTGATTACTTTCCTTTCATTAGAGCTAGAATCTCTGTTTACAAACGTGCCACAAGGTAGGTAATTATTCGCGTTTGCGTTATAAATAACACTTATGACATCAGACAAACAGGCGGGCCATAAAGTCATGTGTGATGAGATGTTACCATTTTTGACATGAGCTTGACGGATCAAAGGTGGCGGTTCTTTAATAAGAGGAAATGCGTTAAAAAAAAACCAAACAAGAGAAGAATTGGTAACTAAGGCGTGTAAAACCTTACGATGAAACTACGAACACCGCCAATGACTAAAATTACGTACAGATGATCCATCTAGGTGAAAATTAAACAGCAGAAGAGATCCAAATGAAAGGAGTTGCAGCTGAAATCGGAACAGCACACCAAACAAACCCGAGGTACACCAGCTAAACAAAACTGCTCAATTAGAGAAACAATTTCAAGCTCCAAGCGTGAACTTGGTAGACAGGGCGGATGGGGCAACACGGTGCCACGGAGCATTGTCTTGTTTCCACGTCGCTGCTTGCATCTGATGACGTCATGCACCGATGGGCGGAGTTGGAGAAAACGGTGGAAAAAAAGAGCGGTAGACAAACTAACTGCTAATGAGGGCGCTGCGATGAGAAGTGAACACGTTTTGGTTTAATAAATAATAATATATATAATAAATAACTTCCACACAATACATTCACTCGACCTGGTCCCAAACTAGAATGCCCCGTGCTATGGTAACCAGGCAAGGACGTTACGAATGGTTTCGAACATGAAAGTACACACAGACTGAAGCCATTTGTGCAAATGCATGGCGGCCCCCAGTGGGAATCTAACCCACGACCGCTTTAACAGCTAGACCAACGAGGCAGTCAAGTCGAGGCAGTCAAGGCAGGCAGTTTAAAGACAGGATACAGATAGCATGTAAAGTATTTTACAATAATTTGGCAATAACAATAATTCTAGTCTAGTATATTAGCCTACTACAGTTGAGTACAACATTATCTGAGATATTATTTACTGTTAACCAAACGAGGCATTGAGATTTAGCAAATCTTATCTTGAATAGCGTCACTCCATTTCCTTCCGTGGATGTCGTAGAAGGCGACTAAGGAAATCAATTACCAGGAGACGGGCAGCAGCGTCTTCCTGAGATTCCAACCGCATACTGCGATCGCCAATCCGCCTGCCAAGCGTGGCGATTATGGCAAAACCCCTCATGGTTATGAAAACCACGAAGGAGGCCTATGTCCTGCAGTGGGCGTCAAATGGCTGATGATGATGATGTCACTGTGCTAAAAGCATCACACGTTTTTCCGATGATCCTTCCACTAGGTTTCCAAAAATATCAATGATATAAAATTACTTTTAGACATTTAAATACATTTCTGATAGCTGGGACTATACTCGTAGCTATGTTTCGAAAAAAACTTCATTCACTAGTCGATCTTCTCTTTTGCGAACTTCTTTTTTGCGATTATCTAGCAGTTGATCTGAAAACAAGGGAGATACTACTAGGTGTAATATCAGATCTTGATCAGAAAGCAAAGGAGAAATTCGCGGAGGCCATAAATAACAGGCAATTCGATCCAAAGAATTATTGCTCCATAAAATCCAGACGCGATATATTACTTTCATGTCATGCGTCAGTAATCGTAATCACGCGACTAAATTTAGATGCGACAGTTTCCAATAATAAATAATTGGACTAGGTATCTGCAGGTTTGGCTATCGGTGAACAGTTCTGAGGTGAAGGTTTCCTAACTCCGTATCGATGGACATATCAATTGTTAGGGACAGTAAGCTATAATAGGACAGTAAGCTATAATAGGTCAAAACCTGGCCGTAGAAAAATCATCTACTTACATACAACAACTGACTCAATGGCTCCAGTTACGCACCATCCACTTTTGTGCGCAGCAACATCACGCGTTAGACTGACCACAATAGATAGATAACACTTTTTTGCACACCGGTAATTTACAGAGATACAAGGTACTTAATATCTAGTTCTTAATAGGATAGAATTGGCGGTCTTATCACTAAAAGCGATCTCTTCCATACAACCTTATCTATCTATCTATCTGTTTATCCAAAGGTTCGCTCTATCCAGCGAATTGGTTTATCCAGAGTTAGCTCTAGAAACGTCAATGACAATGACATTTGCAGAGCTACTCATTAATAAATTGTATAACTGACAACCCTGTCAACCAGCTAATTGACAACATTTCATTTTTTTAGCATACGTATTTTATTGTCTTAAAGGAAACTAGATACAAACCCATATTTTTTTATTTTCTGAAACACGCACGTTTTCTTATATTTTTTAAATTTTAAAGTTTAAAATATTTTTACCGGAAGTGACGAAACAACGAGGCTCACAATATGTTTTGTTTTGCCTAACATCCTAAAAAAACATAGTTACAAATGTCATTTTAGTATCGCCAGGGCCATGTTAAAAAACAGTTTCTGTATTTTTTTAACATCTGCAAATATGTTTTTCTTTTTTACAATTAAATCAGCTTAGTTCAATTCATCATCCCTTATGTATGTAGTTGTTCCTTTTTTAAATGCACTTTGTGTTGGCAAAGCCTTTATCTGCGTTCGGAGTGTTTTTGCTGCCAGTTTGTTACTTTTGTAGCTACTTTTTCAAGGTTATTTATAATGGTAAGTATGGTAACCCTGATACTTATGTTGTGTGGCTTGCCTTGCGTAACGTAAACAAACTTTGTGTAGTGTTAAATTTATTTCTCTCTACTCAAATTCCATCCTATACAAGAACAAGAAAGTCATTGGTAGGTATACAAAATATACAAAACAAAAAGCTTTGCTCCAAGCTTCTCGGTTGGAATACGGAACCTTGAAAAAAACTTTGCCTGGATTCCTTAGCGAATTATTTTTGTATGTGTTCACGAAGCAATACTGCAGTTTCATTGGTTTCCAAGTTGTCACATCATCGCCCATAATTTCGTATAGAAAAATTACTAAATACACACAAAGTAATTTTTTAGGTTAGATCTGAAATTGACTTTTTTTTATCGTGGCACAGGCATGTTCACTGAGAGCCATGGTGTGACGTCATCAGCGTATTTTTGTGTTTTTACCATTTTCTCGGAAATGCAACCACAGAAAAAACTGAAATAAATTTTTACGTGCTTTACAAAGCCAAATCTCGAAATGGTTTTCGAATTAGAGCTCCATACAATTTTGAAATGTTGTCAATTGTTCGTTTAGCTCTAAATGCGTATTTACTTACTCGTCCAGCGACTTTGCACAAGCGGCCCTTAATAATCTTTGTTCCTAAAGGTTCGACAGCATTGCTCATATGGTCACGGGGAGTTTCTGCAGACCTATTGAGTCTGCAGAGAACTACGTGTGAGGACAGTATCACGTATCATTGAACAATACTACAACAGAAATATAACTTTTCATTTGAGACTGAATTTAGAGGAAAAGAAGAGCTATATCTATCACTGGCACATTAGGAATATTACAGGCCATAAAAATATCGCTTAAGGCTTCAATATATAGGGTGTCTCAGTAAGAGTGCACTTTTTAAAATTGGAATATTTCTTTTTTCACGCAAGTGGCAACTCTCAAATTTGACAGCTGTCACCTCTGTTTATTCCGATTATTAAAAATGGAGCGCTTTTTGAAAGAACAACGCATTATAATTGTGAAAACTTATTACAAAAATGGGGAAAGTTACGCTGATACCGCTCGCAAACTTCGCCAAATTTTCAGCCGAGAAAGTGCACCTAATGTGTCAACCATTCGAAGAGTGGTCAAAAAGTTTGAAGAAACTGGGTCAATTATGGATAATAAGAATCCTTTGCGTCAACGTACCGGTCGGTCTCTTGAAAACATTGCTGCTGTAAACGAGAGTGTCGCCGAAAACCCGAATACATCAATTCGACATCGTTCTCAACAACTTCAAATTTCACGAAGCACTACGCAGCGAATTTTGACTAAAGACCTCCACCTTCATGCGTAAAAGATTCAGTTAACTCAGGAGCTCAAACCAGCAGACCACGGAAAGCGCCGGCAATTCGTTCAATGGGTAATGGAGCAAAGTGAAGTCGATGCCAATTTTTCGAAAATAGTATATTTCATTACAAGTGTGGAAAGGCTGTCATTGCAAAGAGTTCCGACAAATGTCTACCCGAGCCGAGGCGCAGCCGAAGGCGAGGGTTGACAGTCGGAACAAGTTGCAATGACGGTTCCGCACGTGTACTGAACGACTATTTTTAATACAGTTGCGAAAAAATGAAAAACTATTTGCTTTTTTCTCTTCTCTCCACGCAATAAATTCGTCGTATGTAGATATGTAGCGACTTTCTGACTTTTCCGGTAAAATGTTCTCCGAAGCATTTTGTGCAATTATACTGAGTTCCGGTGGTGTTAATTCAAAAAAACTAGGGTCGAAATTACTCATTTTGTGCAACAAACAACTAAACTCGCAAAGAAAATTTCTGAAAAATGGCGCCAACCGTAGAATATAAGCAGTTTTTTTTTCTTCACCCATTCTGGTAGGCAAAGGAAACTATGCCCATACAGCCAAGTCTTCAGTAGAAGTTTTTTATTGATATGAAATGAAAATGTAATTTAATGAGATGAAATGAAATGAAACCTAACCAAACTCATTCAATCAAATAATTAAATCTGATATTGAAACAAATTAGTAGCTTCTTTTTAGAAATATACGTATTTGCATGAATCATAAAAACTTCTATGATTTTTTTTAGTAAAAACTTCATGGTTTGTTATTCTTTTTAATAGACATTATTTTGACAGTTGGGAAAGAGAACGCACGAGTGCGGGAAAGGTAAAAAAAAGCACGAGTGTGTAATAGCCCACATCCCGAACGCTATACGTCCCTGCAATACGCCACTTTTTGAGCAACTGTATTAAAAAAGTCATTTTCTCCGATGAAGCGCATTTCCATATGAATGGCTTCGTGAATACACAAAATTGTCGAATTTGGGACTCAAAAAATCCTCATGCAATCCATGAGAAACAAATGCACCCACAACGAGTAACTGTCTGGTGCGGATTTTGGTCAAGTGGCGTGATTGGACCTTACTTTTTTGAAAATGAGGCCGAAATTGCAGTGACTGTGAACGGCATTCGGTACAGGAATATGATAACGGACTTCTTGTGGCCTCAACTGGACGGCATGAATCTGGACAACATGTGGTTTCAGCAGGACGGCGCAACCTGCCACACCGCGCATGAAACAATCGACTTATTGCAGCAACGATTTCCAGAACACATTATCTCACGAAATTCTGATATCAACTGGCCACCAAGATCGTGCGATTTAACGCCGTGCGATTTTTTTCTTCGGGATTTTGTGAAATCTCGGGTTTATGCGAATAAACCCGAAACAATTCCTGAGCTCAAATCGGAAATCCAACGCGTCATCGGTGAGATACAGCCACATCTCTGTGCAAAAGTCATGGAAAATTTCATGAAAAGAGTAAGGGCCTGTCATCGGAGCCGTGGGGGTCATTTGCCGGATATTTTATTCCATACTTAATCGGAACATGTCTTCTTTACAACACAATAAAAATATCACAACTCTGTCATAAAATACTTGTTTTTATTTTAAAATGAAAAAGTGCACTCTTACTGAGACACCCTATACATAAAGCCTGGTTTACATTTGCTAATGTTCATACTTCTAAATTAAAGAGCGTACTTTTTTATCCTGGTTTACGTATGTTTTTTTTAGATGCTATTCTAGTCATATTTTGTCGAAAATTTCTCATCTAATACGAATTTCAAAGGAACTCATATGTTTTTCATTGTTTCCGTAGACCCACTCCTCGTGCGCCGCCATTTTTGTTTCTTTACGTTTTTTTAGCCCAATCACAAGTCTGACTATCCACCAGATTTTTTTAGCAAAAAGTAAATGTCGACCGAACCTTGATTTTCAACCGAAACCGAATCCATATGTTCGGTCCCACCAACCCTCTTATAAATGATTACTGTAACAACCACGTTTTCCACCACCGCTCACTAGATGGCGCTTGCTAGTTGTGTATCGCGTTATGGTTATATCCGGAAGCCGAATATATATAACTCCGCCTGTCAACAGGCTATAAAAAAAGAAGCAATTTTTCTAAGCGAACGTGCTGCTTCCAACCCTGGGACGGCAACGGGCCTTTTCTGAACTAATTGTATTGTAAAGCGTGAATAACCCTACAGCTAGACTTGCGCAGAGTGTCCTTAGAGGGAGGGAGGGATTTCATAATAAAATAATAATAATAAGCTCAACTCTAGCGTCGGCTTTCATTTGAAGATCGACCGGCAAAGACTACGTCTGCGCCCGAGGAAAGCCCTATGGCCTGAGACACACAAAAAGGACGTAGAGCGACGTTACGGAAAAGGCGCGTCGTCTTTCCAATTCACTTTCATTCAAAATGTATTGAAGGGAGACGGGACGAAGCCCACACAGAAGAGACGGGGCGAGACCTCTACGTCACAGAACAGAGAAAATAAGTTAGAATTGCCCTAGAGCGTATTTTGTACGGGAACCGCTGTCGCCGCTTCACCCCCCACCGTTCTTTACTACTACTAATGTAAGCAATACGTACGCAGGCTTATACATGTGTGCGTGAGTCGGAGGCCGCGAAAGCAAGCGTTGCAATTGGCCAATGCAGTTCACACCAACGCAACTTTTGATGTGTGCGTGCGCCTGTACGTACAAGCAAAGCAATAGGGATTGACAAAAAGTTAAAAGATATCGATATTATTAACTTTGGCGCAGCTTTTTGCGAGTGAATGTAATTTTAAAATTTTGATATTTTGTATGTAATTATTGATTGTTGCATGTACTGGTGTGTCTCTACTCTTCTTTAGCGCTTAATTCTATCAGATTAGGTTTCATTATTTACTTATGGCAATTTTATCGTAAATACTTGTGACAAGTGTGTCAGAAGTGGTTAAATGGGGAACTCGCCTCAAACTCAGACTGCAAAAAGTCATAAAACAAAATTTCGGTGTATTGTAAATCTCAGAATTTGAAAAATTTTTACCTTTTAACGTCTGCCTATATTTTTTCTTTTTTTTTGTTATGTTTATTTCATGTTGTGTTATTTCGCTTTGTGTGTGTGTGTGTGTGACTGTAGTTGCAAATAAAATATATCTTGGATACTAGATTCCTGCAATGGTCGAATTATTTACATACCTACAAGTCTGTACTGAACCCTCGGTGCGCGATATTGGCTCGCACTTAGCCGGTTTCTAAGAGCAATGAAATATTCCGTAATAACAAAGTTGAAACAATATCGACACCATGACAAACTGACCCAACACTATCGATAAGTTATTCCCTTCGCTACTCTTTTTGGGGAGTACCACGGAATATTGTGAAGTCAATCGTTCACGCAGACACACATGCTTTGCATTGCTCTTCGCGTACATAATATGTTGGCGCAGCAATTATTTGCGTACAACACCGGTAATGTATACTTCAACTTGCGATATTTTTCACTATTGCTGGAAAACATACTCTTTTCAATATTTTCGATGAAATCACTCACAATAAAGGTTTAATTTACTTAACGATGAAAAGAAATTCCTCCATTAGTCTGACTAACGTCTCTGCTTCGAGCTCTGCAGGTGATATTTGCACTCGATGGCACTTTTACCCTTTTTTTAACAGTTTTTCTTCAGTAACATGCTCGGTAAGACTACGCGGCCGACTGGGTATGTGTTTGCAAAGTATGATCATTTGTACAAGTTCGTGGCACGCGCGCCCCGCCCACATGCGCTTTCTAACTTATTTTCTCTGTTCTGTGCTCTACGTAGACCTCGACTCGCGTCTTTTCCGCGCCCTCGCTCCACGTCCCTCCTGTGTGCCCCAAGCCTATCGTATCTCTGAAGACATGAATCCAAGATGAATGAGCCGAAAGGTCAGCCGTATTTGAACCGAAACCGAAACTACGGACACAGCTGGGCGAACCCGAAACATTACACGTTCACGTCGGTTTCGCCCAGATGCACGAGAAGTGGGTTTACGGAAAGAATGAAAAACATAAGGAAATAATGTTAATTGAATATAGAAAACCCACACATTTGTTTTAATATAACTAAACATTCTCTATTCGTTCTTCAGTATCTTTATAGACTTCAGGGGTCGTCGCGTGTTCGTCTCTAATTTGTTAATTTATGTCACGTTTATCTAAATTGGACTATGTAGGTCGGAATAATTTCATAGAGGTCACCTCAAAAAATTCAGCGTAACATTTAGTTTTCACATTTCATGCTTCAGACTGGACCAAATCTGCCAAGCTTTGGACAGACAGGCACAAACAAAAGCCGAATAAAACCGTTCAATAACGCTTCAGCCTGAATATGGAACGAAGAGAGAAAATAAATAAGACTATAGATTTTCTTTCAAGTAAAACTGAATAAAACGAAACCGGCGTGCGTGCATGCAATGATTAATGAATGTCGATGAAGCGAAAGAGATTCGACAGGATCGTGGCAAGTGGCAAACCCTGGTCTCTGTCCACCCCTCCGGGATACAAGCGTGAGTTTATGTATTGTATGTATGTAAAATTCAATAGTTAGGTGATTTTTCTTTTCGCGGTCATGTCAGGCACGATTACTTCCCGAATAATTTAAGCGTACCTGGGAATCCCTCCGTTCGACAAGCACTCAACCGTACACATCTACCTATATCAGCGGCCGTCGGCATGTCCAACACCTGGTAATCTTTAGTGTAATCGTGACATACTGAACAGATCCAATATCATCGACTTCATCCGATCCGATGTCGTGTCTCAAAAGTGAGATCGAGGCGATTAAAATGGAATCCGAGCAATTGCGTTAATGCATACGATTAAGATGCGGTGGCAAAAAGAGCGGTGGTAGCCTAGTGAGTAGAACATTGGACTTGGAAGTGAGAGACCCAGGTTCGATCCCCAGTGCGGGCATGTACCCATGACTTTGTTTTCTAAGTTATGTACATTTGTGATGTTATAGCAGCAATTACCGCTAGCTAACGGTGAAGGAAAACATCGTGAGGGAACCTGAGTGTCTGAGCTATTCACATAACTCAGCGCTTGAAACCGCCAATCCGTGGTGGGCACGCGTGGTGATTAAGCCCATACTCTCTCTGTGAGAGAAGGCCTGTGCCCAACAGTGGGACGTAGATAGGCTGCTTATGTATAAGATTAAGATTGGTCGATCGGTGGACGTGCACGAGATTTGTATTAACTGCACCTATTGATGATTTGATGCTTTGTGATATAACATCTAGTTAATGATACCTAGTTTAAGAGGTCAAAAGGTACATCTTTGTATTTGGAGAATTGGGAACTCCACGTGGCACGGAATTATGCAATAACTGGTGACTGATTAGAATCGATCAGAGCAAAATATGAAGAGTTTTATCTTATCTACAAAAAAGTCTTCTTTATCTATATCGAAACTGACACATGTGCACGTTTTTTATTATAATTTAACTTCTTATAGGAAACAACAAATAATAAAATTCGGTCAAGTGCGATTTCAATCTCAAGGGTCCCGAACTGAACGAAAGGAATGGCACAGACGGAACCCTCGAGTCCGACTTGCACTTGGCCGGTTTTTTGTTATTACTGGGTCGAGCCCAAAGCTGCGATCGATGGGCGTGAACTCGAACGCAATCAAGAGAGTTCTTTCCAAATATACCTACAGGCTGTGTGAATCAAATTCTTCCGAAGTTGCATTGAACGAAGTTACGGCCTGCAGCTTTTACTTCGGGTGTTCGGAATTTTAATTGAAGTTCATTTTTGTTACTTTTTTATTTAATTTTTGTTTGTAGTCTGTGTGGCCGACGACACAAGTCGTTGATCCTAAACACGTCAGACACTGCATTTTGAAAAGCTGCAAGAATGAAATGGTAAGGTAAGGTAAATCGATAAAAATACTCAATACTCTAAGCTCTAAATATATCTAAATAAATAAATAATAATATTTGACTGCCTGGTTGTTCAAGCGGTATAACATCTGATTATTGTGATAAATAAATAAATGTTTCCTTAAGCTACTTAGCCGCGAGACACATATGGGAAGTGGGGCGAGGACGCGGTAAGATGTAAAGAGTCACAGACCAAGAGCGACCACAGAGCAAGAACTGTTGTATGTGACTCACCCCCTGTTTCTCGTACACTAACAAGCTGTTAATCTACTGTTAACAGCTGTCAGTGGTCTTTTTTCTAGGCACTTTGGTCAATTGACAGCTGTTAACAGCAGATTAACAGCGTGTTAGTGTACGAGAAACAGGGGGTTAATACGTCAATACTCAGTATGTGACGTCTTACCGCGCCCTCGCCCCACGTCCTTTGTGTGTCTCGCGCCCTATACTACAATTACAATGCTGGAGGTCGTGTGATTTCAATTCCTACTTGGGGCAGCCGTACATTTGTACAAATGGCCTCAGTCTGGGTGTATTTCCATGTTTAAGTCCGTGCCTGGTCGCCATAGCACCGGGTAACCTGGCCTGGGTCCAGGACACGTGAGTGTACTGTTTGGAGGTAATTATATTATATATCATACGTTGATCAAATAGGGGATGGGGAAGCCACCGAAACCTGATGTTCATGAAGCGGAAGAGGTTTGTCAAGATCGTGACAAGTAGCAAACACTGGCCTCTGCCTATCCCTCCGGGATACAGGCGTGAGTGTATGCATGCTCGTTATCTAATATGTAAAAATGTCGTGTTACAGTGAGTGTTTGTTATTGCTTGACCGATTTTTTTTTGTGTATATTTGGTAGGTCTGAGGATAGGTCGTAGGCTAATTAAAATGGCAAAACAAGAGTCAGCTGGTAATTTTATAAATTCAGCACATACAAAGACCATGTCCTGGATTCTTTAATCAGAATCCCACGTAAACAGAGTCGCGGGCAGCGCTAGCATAAACAATGAGATCTAAAACCACTGAAGTAAACGTAGAGCTTGCGAAGGAGGTGTGAAAACGTGAATTCTGGCAAATCACATTCTTTTTTTTTCGATAAACGAGAATTTTTATGTTTTAAATTCCATGGAAACCAGGATAAAACAAATTTCAAAACTCAGTTAAGCGAAGCGTCAGTTACATCAAATCAAGGATTCAAGGCACACCGTTTTACCAAAAGAGATCGTGGAACAAAACAAGCCGTCCTACTCGAATAAAATATACAATACTGATGTAACCGACTGGCAAAAAAGTCTTACACAATACCTCAATGAGTTCACAGAATTTTCCCGGTCAAGAAGGACCTCTCGTTGGATTACTGTTAGGTAAATTGGTCCCATCCGCCGAGGTTTAAAATTCAATGAACTCATTTGGGCCTTGTTTAAGGGTCAAGAGCATCGAAGCGTTACTCCAAAATTTAAATAACGCCCACACTACACAGCGCCTCAACCGCCAGACTGACGCGGCGGTCAACTTACCCCTATCCCCACACTGTAATGCAGATAATTCTATCAATGTCGAATGCACCATATGATGATCAAAGCCTCTAAACAAAAATAAAGATAAAAAAAATGTCGAATGCGCGCGAATGCGAACAGACAACAAACTCAAGCTTGGACTAGACTGCGTTAGTGTGCTGGACCTTTTAGACGAGGCCAATAGGCGAGACAATCCAATGAGCGAGTCTAGTAAGCCAATCCAGTGAAAAACGCAAAATTTTCTTCATGTCGTTCACACACAAGCCAGTCGATACCGATATAAATAAGTAAAGTAAATAAAATTAATTTCTATTAACGATGGACAGACGTAAAATTGCTTTAAGAGCTACGTTCAAAAATGTTATTAAGCTAATGCATGAAGAGATTTTGGATATGCAAAATCTCTTCAATAAAACAACACGTACGACATGACATGTATTGGACTGGCTTACTCGCCCGGGACGGAAACACGTTTCACATGAAGCCAATACACAAGCCAATCCAATGGGAAAGTAGTGGGGGAAGCACTAGCGCCAGCAAATTCGAAATCGTTCTAATTCACTCGACTGGCATAAGCTATTAGCTTGGGACAATCCAATGCATTCGCCTGGTTCCATTCACACGAAGCCAATATTCGCCTGGCTTACTCGATTGTCTCGTCTATTGGCCTCGTCTAAAAGGTCCATAAGGGAGACCCAGACAGAACAGTCTCGTGTTCTGTTTCATAATAAGTTTTTTTTTGCGTAAAGCTTTTAGGTGGCTTGTTTCTAACAATATGTCAGCTGATATTGGCCAGCTTGTTTTACGTGACTTTCTGGCTACAGTGACACTCACGTCATTAATACTTTTTATTTGACACCGAAGGCTCAGTTTATACAGAAGAGGCGTGGCGAGGACGTATGACAGTGGCGGATAGTCAATGTAACACAATATAAACCTCAATAGTATGTAGCATAGCGTCGTTTTTGTCGTAAGAAGAATTGCGCCCGCGCCCCCAGGCGACGCGCGACCTCCCGCCACCAAGTGACGCGCCACCTCCCGCCACCAAGTGACGCGCCACCACCACAAAGTGGCCGCAGTCGGCTTATAAACAAATAGACGGTCAGGTTGGAGGTTTGTACTTTCATCTCACTATAATAACCCTGACAGGGTACCGACCGACAAAGAACGAAATGTCAGCCACTTTCACCTCGGTATTGAGCTAAAAACAATGCCCGATTGTACGGAATGGAGGCTTTGTAAAAGCTTTTAAACGTAGTGCCGAAATTACTTTTGATTGTAGGTACCTAATGGGAAATAAAGGGTTAACAAATTGAATAATTTAAGCAGATAAAAGCTTTTGCTCTGTTCACATTAAAGCTTTGACAGTGAAATATATTGTAAAACAAAGTCGGGTTAGTTACCAAGAACGGCTGCACCGATTTTTGTGATCTTTGATTTTGTTTCCGCGCCGATAAGTATAAAAGCATGGGAAAAAATCACGAAATTTATGTTACTGATTCTGCAGAGTTACAAAATAAATTGTCTAACTTATAAGTTATAATATATTGGCATCGCGATTTAATTCCGGAAACACTAAGGGCGCTTATACACGGGCGGCACGTGTGCCAACAGCAGCCGTCGACACTCGTCGACGGCAGGCGTCTACGCGGATATTCGACGCTGACATGTAGGCGACTGCCGTCGCAATTAGCATTTGCTACGCAAGTTAACCTAAGAAAGGGTCGCAGCTGAGGTAGTTGGAGGCGAACTTACAAAATAGGCAACTAAAAAATATTTAATTTGAACTAGAAGCCCTTCAGCTTTACTTGTGATGCCAATATATTATAGCTGGCAGATATGACTGCCCGGTCAGTGGCACACGGAACAATGGCACAGGGACCAATGTCACCTTAATTTAATTGGATTTAATTTAATTTAATTTAGTATAACTTGATTTGATTTATTTAAATTGCTTTAATTTGATTTGATATGATTTAATTTAACTTCATTCAGTTTAATTTGATTTAATTTAGTTTAATTTGATATGATTTGGTTTGAATCGATTCGATTTGATTTAATTTGACTTAATGTGTACATATGAATATTATTACTAACATAGCATAAGTTTAACACGATTGTTACTAATACTATATGGGCATTGCCTGAAGTAAATGAATACAATACAATTTACTGAAAGTCCCTAGCAGCGCTCAATGCACTTCTTCGGTGGAATCAAACAGTTCTAGTATTAGTGCACCACGAATAGTGAGTAGTGAATGACATTTTCACCTTCGGGAGGTCGTGGGTTCGAATCGTAATGTATCAATGACTTTGTTTTCTAAATTACGCAAATTTGTGAAGATGTAGTAGCAATACCACTCGCTAAATGTGAAGGAAAAGATCGTGAGGAAACCTGAGCGTCTGAGGTGTTCATACCTCAGCGCTTGAAATTGCCAAACCCCGGTGTGCAGTGGAATGTATACAGGGTAGGTATCACAGATACCCCTAATGATCAAAATGTAGGTACATATTTGAAGTTTTTTTATTTTTTTACATTTCATTCCCTTTTTTCAAAAATGTTTTAAATTTCTGTAATTTACTCCTTAAAAATAACAATTATTATGGTTTGATACTGATGGTTTTGTTATTAAAATAATTGTATTGTGAAGTTACCTTTTCATTTATAGTGAAAGGAGAATGATCAATTTACTATAGGAGTTAGTCTATTTTTGCGTCTTCTTGCGCATTGATGAAACCAACGGTAAACTATAAGAAATTAGCTCTGATTATGCAGGAAAAATATTATGAAATCTTAATTTTGAGTCCATGTTTTGAAGTTATGACAACTTTGGTGGTTTGGTGTTATTTTGGGTTGGCATTGGCACCTAGTCAGTTTGAATTATAAACATAGGTCATTATTAGGTAGGTATGGTTAGTTAGTGATAAGTAATAATTCTGTATAAAATACAAAATATCCGTAGGTTTCATGTAATAAGTAATAGGGTTCGTCTAATATTATCGCATATCTGTCCGACAGTTTGCAATATTATATCTTTAAAAAAAAGTCATAGGCATGTCTAAGAAGGAAAAAAAATTAAATAAAACGAGGTCTTGTAAGTAATATAACATTTTTTGTTTAAATACCCTCTTCAAATATATTATCTAAGAAAAGAGTTGGGGCATTTATATCATTAAATCGTCCCCAGCTCAAGTACCACACCACTGTCATCACGTGAGCGCAACATCCTACTGTTCTTTTGCCTACAATGCAATTGCAGCAATAGCCCACCAAAGAGCTCAATGTGTTCGCTGTGTCAGTATCTCGGTTTACCAAAATGTAAACAAAGTATGTGCATCCACTGACATGCCTTGACTTTATGCGTGCTCTTACCAAATAGTTATTTAAGCCAAGAATGAGAGGTAATTTTAACAATAAACTAGGTACACTAATTAAACAGTATAAAATCCACTAGAATCAATTTGCAAAAATAAAAGCGTAATGAAACCGCTCGTTTGAATTCCCGTCAAAAACTCGTTGTTTCTGGTTCCCACGACACAGGGTATCTTAGTGTGGGCCCAGAAGCAATGTATGTGCCTGCATGTAAATGTTTGTTTTAAATGTTTGCACTTTCGCATTTTATGTATGTACACGATTTGCGATTTTTGCAATAATGTAATCTAATCTGTGTTTGTAATCTGTATTGACTGAAGTTTTTTAGTTATACAATCTATACAGATATTTTTTAAATTATTGCTTTTAAACCCCTGATTCTTTTAATTTATCAAATGGAACTATGAAATAATTTTTCAAAAGAAACATTTTGAGGTATAAATGCTTAAAGCGCAACATAGACTGTTTTTGATCATTCTCCTTTAGTTGTAATCGATATTGGGGTAATATCAGCAAATAAAATTAAAATAAAAAAATATAATTTCTGCGCGCTAAATCGGCTCTCTAGCCTGTACGTCGGCGCGTCGACGGCTGCAGTTGGCACACGTGCCGCCCGTGTATAAGTTCCCTTACCTACTTGATATTTAGGGTTCCGTACACAAAGGGTAAGGGACCTTATTACTAAGACTCCGCTGTCTGTCCATCCGTCTGTCACCAGGCTGTATCTCATGAACCGTGATAGTCAGACAGTTGAAATCTGAACAGAATAAAATAAATATTTAAGGGAGGTTCCGATACAAAAAACGTGATTCTTTTGCCGTTTTTTGCTCGATATTAATAACGGCAACACGTATACGCTTGAAATATTCAAATCTTGTATAGATAATGGTACGGAACCCTTCGTGCGAGAGTCCGACTCGCACTTGGGAGGTTTTTTGTGATGGTGAGTAGAAACGGAGCTCGCGTTGTCGGTTGCTAGTTTAGTTTAAGCCAAAACATCGATACATTGTAGCTATTCCACGATCGGCAACGATGTACAGTAAGAAAGCAATTTACATATAATAAACATTCTCGAAGATGTGTATATATATTATATAAATTGCTTCACATAGCTCGGAGAACTGATGGCTGTTGGGGCAAAAATGTTCTGATCTGGCGACCGCAGACCGGACGACGCAGCGTGGACAGGCCCCCCACCAGATGGTCTGACGACCTGGTTACGGTGGCGGGGAGTTGCTGGATGCGGGCGGCACAACACCGGGAAGCTTCTGAAGCTTGGAAAACCATGAGGGAGGCCTATGCCCTGCAGTGGGCGTCAAATGGATGATGATGATGATGATGATGATGATACATCTACTAACTTTCGTAAGCCATTAGAGCTGACACAGGGAACTGTTTTAAAAATAGACTGAACAATTATATTAAAAGCAATCAAGTACAGTAAGAAAATATACATGCATGCTATAAATTGCGCGCATATCAAATAATATTTTACTTGTAAAATTATAGTTCCCACGCGGTTTTCCTCGATCAATTAAACATTATAATATGTAGAACAATATGAATTGACAGCGATGAAAACACTAAGATACAATAATAATTCGTTGTTCTAATTCTAAATAAAAATAAATCAATTTAAATAAAAAATAAAAACCCATTACAAAACACCACAGCACTAAAAATGTACAAATAATTTAAAAGAATTCCTTTAAACTAGAAGAATGTATACATGTAGGTATTGTAGTAGTATAATTTGGGGACGGTGCCCAAAATATATGTGCTGAAACTGGTATAAATATTTCTAGTTGGTAAAGGTATTCTTTTAAATTATTTATAACTTTTTAGTGCTGTAGTGTTTTGAAGTCGGTTTTTATTTTTTATTTAAATTGATTTATTCTTCAATTTTTAGTGGGGGAGCGGGAGAAAAATAAACAAGTCCTTTATAACCACAATTTACCTACTTAATTCGTTGCTTTAAAATTTTAATTTCTCAATTTCCATCTCCAAAAGTCTTCACCAGAATATCACCAAATTACTTTGGGACTACTTTTACGCCATTTTATGGCGTAGTAGAAAAATAAAAATACGGATATTACTAAAGGATGGGCCCCATTAGCCCTTATTTTCTGCTGCCCATTGAAGGGTTCCGTTCTCCATCTCTGAAAGTCTTCATTAGATCTTCACCAATTTAAAATGGGACCATTAGGACGTTATATCTATTCGAACACGAAAGTAATTGTCGAAACCGATTAAGAATTGACGGAGTTATGCGAGAACATAGACGAAAAAATATATATACCTACGCGTCAAATTGATAACCACCTCCTTTTTTGAAGTGGGTTCAGTAGTTCACTTTAAATAGAGAATCAACAACAATGTAAATAAAAATAGTAGTAGAAAAGCTACGCTCATGCGAGCAATAGTGATTTGCATTATGATTAGTAGCTGGTCCGGCGAACTTCGCACTGCCCCAAAATAAAAAAAAATCGTGATTTTTCTCATGAGACAAAACCACCGGAAACAAAACCTAATCAAAATCGTTTCGACTGTTATT
Organism: Yponomeuta malinellus; assembly: GCA_947308005.1. Classification (NCBI taxonomy): domain Eukaryota; kingdom Metazoa; phylum Arthropoda; class Insecta; order Lepidoptera; family Yponomeutidae; genus Yponomeuta; species Yponomeuta malinellus. The sequence continues at coordinate 6,724,598 of OX371019.1, forward strand.
GAGTAATAATTTTATGAATGGTGTACCTAACTCGACTTAAGTAATTTTAAATACATAGTAACATTTTTTTTTAATTCTGAACCTACTGGTTTTTTTTCACTTGCAATTAAATTCAATATTTATTTACATACAGTCATAAATTATGATAGATTTCTAATATTATTCTCTTAATATATGTTATTTATAATAAACTAATATTAATCTCTTACGATCACGAAGGTTAAGCAACACAGGGCGCGTTCAGTGCATGGATGGGTCGCCGTCTATGCCTAACGCTAGTGGCATTTTTCCGAGCGGTTCCGTGCTTCGCAAGGCACGTTAAGCTGTTGGTGCCGGCTGCCGTCGATAGATGGCAGTCGTTAAGCCAAGTCAGAGGCCTTAGGGCGGCTTGACAACTTCTGACAGTAGACGAGCCACTAGTCTACAAGCCTCCACCAATCCGGATTTGGCCCCCGTGGTGGAGTATGGCCTATACCTTCCTCAGGGAAGAGACCCGTGCCCCTCGGTGGGGACATAATGGGTTGATGATGAATCTCTTAAATACATGCATGCCGACAGTGTCGAAGAATCTAAGTGGAAGAATGTGTATCTAAATAGATTTATAAAATAATCGTAGGGCTAAAGAAGGCATTTTTTTGCATATTATGATCCAGATAATATTGGTAAGAACAAGAAGAACATTAACCACATCCATTTATTTAAATACTCAGCCATATAATTGAAACGCTAACAACCTACACATTATCTATTTACTAAGTTTCTCTTATTTATATATTTTGCTCTGTTCAATTAAATTAAAGCTAGTTGACAGTGAAATATATTGTACAAAAAAGTCGGGTAGAGAAGGCGCGCATGAGCAACTCAATTGCCCAGCAACTCTCCTCGCCGAAGATTTTTTTTTTCATTCTTTTTCTGCTTGTGCAATAGTGTCCTCTATTTATCGAGTTTTTGTTGGCGGTTTAAAATTAAATGATACCCATTTCGTATTCAGAGTATTGTGACAGTAATAAATTAGTAATAAGAAGAAGGAGACCTGGGAGACCATAGGTATCATGACTACACAACTTACAAAGTGGTTTGAGGAGAGTACCACTTCCTTGTTTGTATTGGCAGCCTCGAAAAGCAATAAAGAACAAGTAATTATTAAAAACCTATTTAGCACGGGTCCTCAGCACGGGTTAGTGCAACGGGTTGTTTATGTATAAGAATAATATAGCTATAATATAAGTAAATAATATATAGAGATAGAGCGCTCCGCCAACCAACTGCAGCCAACCAACGCAGTTTGGCGAAATTGTGTACTACATTAAGGTTTGTTATTTTTGGAAACAAATAAAAAAACACAAAAAGAATATAATCAAGTAATTATTACACAAACACTTTACAAGGAAGAGACTGTACAATAAATAGGCGCCAACCAAAAGCCGCAGGCAGTCCACTAATCGGTAATCATTACAATAATAGTATGCGCGCGCGCCTGTCGTAAGTTCGATTATGTTTGTCAACAACGTCGTAATGTGCCGTGAATGGGTTTGATAGCCCATCCACAAGTTTAGTGTTTGTAGCCTGTTGTCTCTGGTTACTAATGTAATGTATGATGTCCAGTGCGATAGTGCGAGCTAAGCTAGCCAGTGCGAGCAATGGACCGATTCACACTGGACGGTAACCACGATTGCACGACATCGTGGGACTAGTATTCTAGTATTTAGATAATAGTCCGCACACTGCTAGTACCATGTAGTCTCTAGTTACTCAATGACCCGTCTGAGTGTTTTTCCATGTTTTTGATGTCCTTTCCTGGTCATCACAGCACAGGGCGTCTTAAGGGCATCCTCGTTAGGGTCCACTCCAAGGCAAGTGGTGTTGCGTGGAAGTTATTATGTTACATTACTAATCGCGCTTTAATACGGACCGTATTGAAGAGGCTATTGAAAAGAACAAGGGCTCTAAAGTCATTTCCAGAGATCTGTCCATTGGCCAGAGCCGACTCTCGAATTTGAAGACCGAAGATGGTAGAATCGTCTCTCGTCAGGTCCAGAAATTTTGAGGTAGGTCGAAAGATTCTATGGAGAGTTATAAACGTCCTCACAAAAACCTGATACAAGTCTAGCCCAAGACCCTCGAGTTAGACTAACCCGGCACTACACCAAGGGCATTCTGAACATCAGCATGTACGAGATTAGAATAGCTCTCAAACAGCTTAAGAACAACAAGGCACCGGGTGATGACGGAATTGCAGCTGAGCTATTGAAACCTGGAGGAAATCCAGTTCTTAGGGTTCTCCAAAAGTAATTTAATTCCGTCATTCTCGAAGGCATAACGCCAGAGGCTTGGAACAGAAGTGTGGTGACACTTTTCTTTAAGAATGGTGATAAACCCCATCAAAGAATTATAGACCCATCTCACTTCTGAGCCATGTCCAGAGCTGTTCTCAAGAGTCATTACGAATCAAAGAATTTTTTTTTTATTGTTTGCTTGGACCCAAAAGCCAGCTGTGGGCCCATCCAAAAACCGTAGGTTTTTCTTTTAAAGTTCTCTTCATAGGTACTAAATCCAGCAGCAACCAAACCAAATCTGGTAGCGGTAGCTCTATCCAGCGCGCGGGACAGACGAAGAATCGCCCCATTTCTGTCTTCATGTAGCGGATGGGAGCGGGATGGCGTGAGTCTTCTGTCTCTTCCCGCGCGCGAGGGTGCCCTTTTTTAGGACTAAAAAAAAAGCAAGTTCCTAGTTAGCTAGCTTGCAGTGTGAAGATCCCCTTAGTTAATTATGTGAATGTAAACAAATTATCGTACACTTATCGTGCGAGTATCATAGCATTGTCTTTCTTCCTTTTCACACCGTAACACACAAGTAGTACTTTGAGTAACATAATACCTACGTTTGTTGGTTATAATTTTAATTAGGTACAATAAAACAATACGCGGTTCCGCATTTTTAGAATTAAAATGATGACGAGGTTCGCCTATTATTACATATTTTACATTGTATCACGCTATGTTCCCTTGTAAGTATTACGTGATACGAAATAATAATAGGGTTATAATTATAAGTGATTTAATTTGTTTTCCTATCTACATCTATCAATCTAGGGGGGTAGAAAAAATATGTGGTTGTCAGGGGTTGATATTTTCGGGGGTTAAATACTATATAATAAAGATGGAAATGGATACGGAAATCATTGTGTTCAATGCTAACGTTACTTTTTTTACAAACGATAACAATATTTAGATTATTGTGTTCAATGCTAACGCTACTTTTTTTTACTAGAGTGAATTGATAATGCTGCAAGGTCGATAACGCTGTCACGCAGGAGCCGTTTCTCTTAAGCGACGGTCTTATCGCTAAAAGCGTTTCTGCCAGACAACCTTAGGGCGACCTTTAAAATTACGAGATACTACATATCTAAATTCTAATTATTTAGTTAACCGTGGTCTCTGTCTACCCCTCCGGTAGAAAGGCATGACGTTGTTTACTCTGTAAATTATTTAGTTTTAATGCCAACTTAATTGTATGTTACTAATGTAAACAGCAGGTATTTGTTTACATTATTAAATTGTCTTAATAAAAAATAAACTCAACGCATACCAAATCTCGTGAGGTTGGTAGATATCCTGTCTGGTTCCAGTTGCCATGGCAACCCCGTAATGGTTTCCCACACCCCACTCACGGGCTGACGTCATCGCAGGCGCCTGACTGGGGTAGTCGCACCTTGACTTTGTAAACAAGTGGCTTTATGAGGGCAGGAGGCTTTACTGTTTACTCAGAAGAATATTTATGCGTGCTAGCTGATGCCCGCGTGGATTTTTTTTATGTGTAACTAGATGACTCGGCAAACGTTATTTGATTGACCGTTGACCTATTCTCAGATCTACCTTAGATAACACAAAAAAATCATAAAAATTGGTGACGCCGATTCGAAGGAGTTCGATAAGAAACACTGTGACTCAAGATTTGTATATATTAGATTTTCCAGGATAAAAAGTAGCTTATGTGCTATACCAGACTGCAATCTATAAGCTAAATTTCATCCAGATCCGTTCACCCGTTTTGGCGTGATTGAGCAACAAACATCCATCCAAACCTCGCAATTTTAATAGTTGCAAGAATTTTGTAGGCTGCGAGAGTTGAGAAAACTAACCGTAGCTGACAGAGTCGCTTTAGTAACGGACCTATTTACTTTCATTTATAGTTGACTTTTCAAAATGACTCCCATGTGAGGCTTGATATGCAAACTTCACTCAGGAAGAAACCTTCCGGGGCGGGGTTCAAACCCCCACCTCTAGCATACCGTACCAGCGCTCTTGCCAACTAAGCCATTCGGACCTCGGGCCTCGGGTTCAAACTAAACTTTAAATTTTTAGTAAATAACATCACATCTTGACATTAAGTAACATCCTTTTCTTTAAATAATTAATACCCGTTAATTAATACAAATAAATAAACGTGAGGTTTGTCTATTTAATTTTATTCTAAGTTAGTTTTTACGGCTGTTGTTGAAACTTCAGGTGTTTTCTCGTGGTCCCATATCCCTCGTGGTCCCGTTATTCGTCATCAGTGGGGCCACGAGGGAGTTATATTTCTCGTGGTCCCATTAAAAAAGATAATGCGTTCGAATTTGGACTTCTTAGATCCCCTGCTTGACCGTTTGATTCGCGTGAACAACTAAAAGCACAAGAATTTGTACCCACTAACGGGGGCGCCAACCATCGGACGGTGTAACTTCATCAATCAGAAAATGGTCCAGACTCTGTTACGCAATGTACATCGAATTGTCATAATAATGCAGGTTTCGCTCTGATCCATTGAGCTTAATCTAATTAGTATTTAAATAATTGTTGTTTTGATGTTAAGGAGCGAAACTTAATGGGTGATTCTTATCGCTTATGCGTAGCTTACGCAGAACGCCTATCGATTTCATGCAAATGAGTCCTTTTTAAAGGTTTCCTTTTGAAATTGAACGAAATAGAATACCTTCCAGTAAGTTCGATCAATATTTCGTCCGCCTTCGACGAAACATTCAGTCTCCTGCGTTGAATCCGCATGTCTGCATGACATCGACAGGGCACTCCAGGACCTAGATTATGTTAATGCATCGTAGTTCAATGACAACTGCATGAACTCGTCGATTTCATTTCATTTCCGCTTCACGTCTACGTCTATAAAACCCTCTAGGTTAATAAACAACACAATCACTTGTCTTGGTTCCAAACCATAATACCCTGTGCTGTGGTAAACGGGCAAGGATTTCACAAACTGGAAATACACCCAGACTGATGCCATACAGGTCGCTTATGAACTGTGAGACGAGAGAAGACCTATGCCCAGCTGTCAGCTTCGTTAATGGGCTCCATTCAAACTAAGTCCGTCAATGAACAGTATTTTTGTGAGTTTCGTAATTTATCAGACTTTCATTCGATCTAACAAGGACCCACCTTCACCTACCACTTCATAACTATACTAGCGAATAACAAATAATTGGCCGCCGTTAAACTCCTGACTACATCCCTTTAAATAGGGCACTATCGCGTCCACCATTCTACCCTGCCCCCTAGACACACTGAGAACGATGTTCACCGAGGATCAGCTTCCACTGGTCGTAAATAAAATTAGGTGAAAGTACAAGGAAAGTCGAAATTATTAGCTAGTTTGGGAACTGAATTTTCAAGGCGGTGTGGTATGGTGGATCACATCGTGCCAGGTTGCCTATGCTAGTATTTATGAAGCGAATAAGTGCGAGTTTTGGACAGTGGTTCACAATATAAACAATTAAGTATTCGTTGAATTTAATGTAAACGTATTTAATAAACCTACTTACATTCTTTAAGTTATATTCTCTTTGTTGCACTAACTAAACCGTGCTGAGGATCATTTTAAAAACCTATTTAGAGGCTAAAAATTCCACCCATGCCGGGACTTGAACCCGCGACCTCTGGCTAACATACACGAGACATAGATGTGCTTTCGAGTGCTCTTCCAGTTACCTCCTAGCCTAGCATACTTCTGTCGTTAATGTGGAAAGGATGACCAAGCACTTTTGTCCCCTATAACAGTCGGCGAAAGTTGATCCTAGCTCTTATCTCACGGAGCATAGGAGTGAATATCGAACGAGGGCACTTTCGACTGTCTACCATCTCATGAGAGGACGGAATGCCTCTCACTGTAAAAAGAAGCAGAAGTAGAAGAACAACTCTTGTATTACGCGCACCAAATCCTGATTCATTCCTATCGTCTAGCTGTCAAATTCAAACTATCGTAAACGTCAGGATTCCGACAGGAGTTGCTGCGCATAATTAGGTCTCTGTACGTGTACAATACCGTCGTAAACTAAAAATACTTAAAGGTGCGAAAGTGAGGGTGCGATCCCCCGCACGTGAAAGATGAGAAAGCGATAGGTTGTGCGGTATGCGTCCTGGTCCGTTTTCAGTGAACTACAATTCGTGGTTTACTATGACAATTTGATGTACATTGTCTGGCCGAATAACCCACAAGATAACAATTAGTATAGGATTTGTTAGACGATTGGAATCGTTCAGGATTTGATGCGCGTGATATAGGAGCTGAACAGTACTTCTGTTTTATTTGTCGAAGCTCTTCACGTTTGACGTCACGTCCTCCCCCTCAAGGTCAGGCCGTCATCTCGAAGGCTCAGCATCACGGCCTTGGTACAACGCAGACAAAACAAGTGCCGATTCTATTGTTCGCAAAAGTTTCCCTTTCGACAGGTCGGTTGCCACAAAATATTATTATTATTTGGGATCAGCTTGGGAGCTTTGTGAACTTGGCGTGGAAGAACGATTTTATTTTTATTCTTATAGATTTTGGTGAGTTTTTTTGGTAAATCGATTTATCTTTATTCTTGCAGATTTTGGTGCGTTTTGTGGTTAAAATTGCTAAGAAGGAAGAGTTCAAAATGCCCGATTGTCTGATACAGACGTGAGGTGCGTCACGCAAAATTACGTAAACCCTAGTTGAACCTAGTTCACATGGGAATTTAATAAAATAACATAACGAGTATCCTACTGGAACGCGGTAACAGGTATCCTCCATGTAAATGGCAATCCGGAACTTGGTCTATTTGTATCATCATCATCATCACCCATTTGACGCCCACTGCAGGATATAGGGCTCCCTCCCGGTTTTCCAAGCTTCCCGGTCGTGTGCCGCACGCATCCAGCAACTCCCCGCCACCGTAACCACATAGCTCGGAGAACTGATGGCCGTTGGGGTGAAAAAGTTTTGACCTGATGACCGCGGACCGGACGACGCAGCATGGGAAGGCCCCCCACCAGATGGTCTATTTGTACGCAAATGCAAAATATCATCTAAATCCGATCAGCGGTATATGGTTAAAAATACATTTCATGTATTTTTTACAAACTGTCTATATATTTCTTCTCTTGTTTATTACCCTTTCTACTGTCTACTATGCTTATGCTTACCAACTAATAATATCAAACATTTCTTTAAGTACGTACCCTATTATAAATAGCCCGGACAACTTACATGTAAGTAATACATACATAGGTATTCTACTTCTTTCTTCAATGTATAGGTCCACTCCATCCAAAGGTTGTCTGGAAGAGATCACTTTTAGTAGGCGTCTGTACTCTCAGGTTAAGAAATACATATCTGTGTAATTTCCTTTTTTTGTGTACAATAAAGTGTTCTGTTAAATATCTATCTATAGGTACATATTAAACCCCTGAATCCCAGAGGGTTGGGCAGGGACCAGGGTTTGCACGTGCTACGATCCTACAAACCCCTTCCGCGTCATCGGTCAATACCATTAGTCGCTATGCACGCACGCCGAAGCCGGCTTCGGGTACTTTTGTCTTGCCCTTCGCTAATACATCCCCTATTCGGTCGAAGTATATAGGTCGAGGAGCATCCCCTGCCGGTGTACCTCGACAAAAACTAATCTTTCGAAAGAAAACTACCTTATGACCCATTGTATTATCACAGGTAAACAGCGCCGATAAGAGGAAAACGCAACAAAACAGTAAGTAACTAAAGCTAACAGTGTATTTACCTACTTGTCGAAAATGACCGAGCACTAGCTGCTGAATGGCGTAACGTGGAACATTCAAGGTCACCCGGTCGCTTACCACCATTCATGGCGTGATAAGAGGTAACTAACTACCTAGCGGAGGAAAATCTGACTCATTGCGGGAGCTGCCCTCCTAATCGTCTACGGAGAACTGAATTTCCACGGGTTTACGCTAGCTGTCGCGTGCTGAGTTACCCTTTTAAGTACCTCTTCTGCTGAAATTTATCGAATAGCACCTCCTAGTAACATGACAGGCGTAGACTCGGCTTTTGTCTACTCAAGAGAACTCCATACGAATAAAAAAGTAATATAACATTGAAATAATTAAACACATCTCCGAAGAACTTATAGTCGATGGGGCATAAGTATTCTGGATTGGAGACCACGAACTGGCAAACGCAGCGTCGGACGCCCTCGTCGGTCGGACGCTGGACTGACGATCGGTGGCAGATTGCTGGCAGTGGTTGGATGAGGATGGCCGAGAAGAGAAAGTGACGTGCCTTAAGCCCGCTACACACATGGGGCCAAGGTCAACACCTTGGCCAAACGGCCAAAGTATTGGGCTCAAATGACGCATCCCCAAGGTTGCTGTTTACATATTGGCTTACTGGTCATTCTGCAATTGCGCCTCGCTAAAGATGGACACAAAGATGGATGGATAGGTCTTGCAGAAGCGGCTATTTATTTTTATAGTACGTTTAATTATTTCGTACATGTGCACTAAAGTAGAGTGACTAAAAAGAAATGGCGCAAAATAAGGTGGTGGACGGTGACTATTCCTCTAAATCGAACGAGGTAAATGTGTTTATTTATTAGTTAACTGAATGGGACGCCAACGTGTGAACGTTGTTTGCGGAGCGCGCCAAGATCCTTTGATGCGTGCACAAAAAACCGACAATTTTCGGTTGGCCGGCCAATGTTGGCACCAACTACACCAATTTAAACCAACATAACGCCAAGTAGCTCTCTACACGTTGGCCCATCACCAGCAGTATACGAGTACTGGCTGCTGATAATTGAACTAAAAACACTTTTTTGTCGGTTCCACCCTACTTAAGACAGAAAGTCATATTTGCATAATTTCATTTCCATCTTACGATTGTCTCCTCTTACAGAGTGGTAAATATCATATTAAGTTCCGATCACATTGATGTGGACTGCTTGTAAGGCATCAAATGGTATTAGGCTCTAAGCAGACGGTCTGCATATCAATGCTTTCCGACTACAAAGTCGCGGTTCAGATGCAGTTGGCCCGACTGTAATGAAACTTCATGCCAACTGCACATAGACTGCAATCGGACTGTTCGGTTGGTTGGCGGTTTCAGTGCAGTCGTGGCAACTACATTCAAACTGCATTTGGACTGCGAATTTGCAGTCGGAAAGCAGTTGAAATGCAGCCAAGGCCATTTAGAGCCTAATAGATCCGGCACTGCGAAAACCCCAGCAGGATCATATGGGCCGATTACTTTTATTCATCCAAAAGTAAACCGCAGTTGACCTTGAGTGAAGAGCCGCCGGAAATTATGGCAATTTTATGGCAGGTCCACTGCGTCACTCGGGCCCATTAGGTGCGCTTGGTTGCCCAGCCTTGCTCTTTGTGGTTAAGTGGTTACTGATTTACAACTAGCTTGCCTAAAGTTGTAAGCTACTGCGTCCTTCTGGGCCAGTAAGTCCTCTCTGGTGAAGGGCCAAAGGGCCAACGTGTTGGAGAGCGTGCGTTGTAGTGGTCAGTGAGTTCAGCTGACAATCAGAAATTAGGAACATTAGTTTCTTTCTTATAAATCATGTGAGTTTTCCACCATATTTTATGGTCACTGTTGATTCAGAGTTAGAGCTGGTTTACGGTAGGACTTCCTCTTGTAAACCGGCTTTGACTCGGTCTCTCCGTATTGCAGTGGAATCGACTTTTTATAAACGAGACTGTAGTGTTTTGTTCCATCGCCTCTAACATTACAAAATGCGGGCAGACATTTTAAACAGTGTGCAATAAATAGCAGACTTTGGAAACTTGCTCTTACTAGTCACCGCAAACTCATCTCGACAGCGCAGATTTTTGTTCAAATCATTTGCTGGGCGTGTGCTTTCAGGAAATTTCAGGCCCATGAGCTCAATACCTGGTTGCAGCATTAGTTTGCCAATGAACAGAGAACCGAGAACAGCAAAATATGCGGTGCCCAGGGCCGTGTTTCATAAAACTAGCTACATGATAGTTTATTGTGACAGTTCGATGTACATTGCGTTGCCGATTAGTCCGTCTTCCTACTTGTTTGTTTACGACTATTTCGTCAAGGACATGAAACAGAAGTGAAAAAATGCAGATTTTTTTTGTAACAAACTCATGCGATCGAGACAAGCCTCTTACACTGCATAATTTTAAAATACAGGTAGGCATTTATTGACTCAAATTTTCTTATCAACTTAAACTTTCAAAATCACTCTACACCATAATCTCTGACATAAATGTCCCCATATCACTGGCTGTATTACAGCATTGAAAGGTGAGAGAGATCCTTTGCATGAGATATGCCCATGAGCAACAGACCATTATATATAACATAACAAATTTACGGTGCTAAGTTGATTGGATACAACTTAGGGTTTTTTCATAGGATAGTCTGCATTATAATAAGCCTTGATTGTAACAGTGATTTGCATTCTGTAACAAATGAATCCTAATTGATTAAGTGATCTGTCAGGATCGTAGCAAGTGACAGTCCCCGGTATCTGCCTACCCCTCTGGGATACAGGCGTGAGTTTGTTATGTTGAATCCTAATTAGTTTTAGAAAGATCATTTGAAAACCCAACTTTAAACCCTTTCTGATGAGTTTGGTTTTCTTGAATCTCTGTTAAAAAACAGTAGCACCAGCATGTAACATAGTTTTGTTTGTAGTTTGATTGATTGTGGTCTCAACTCCAAGAAGCTATAGGAGATATGATGAAATATAATTTAAATTCGATATTTTAATTGATACTAAGTTTCTTTCCAATTAAGTATCTTTAAATTTAGATACCGAGCAAAGCATTTGATGTGTACTGACATTTCATGTGTTTCCAAAGAATTAGATTAATGGGTATGGAAAACATCATGAGAAAACTTGACATTCTTATTAAACAAACACAATTTCTTAAAAAACTCCTCAAAAAACATAACATAAACTCACGCCTGTATCCCAGAGGGGTAGGCAGAGACCAGGGACTGCCACTTGCGACGATCCTGACAGATCACTTTCGCTTCCTCAACATTCATTAGTCATTCATTATTAAAACTCCTCAAGTACAGTTTAAATAATCTGTGGTAAAGGGAAAGACTATCACAGACTACAGGAATCATATTTTTGAAACATTTTCCTTTTGCAAAATTTTATGAAACATTGTCCTCTCCTATTTGTATTGAAATACCTATATTTTATTTCATTTGCCTTTCCCTGGGAGCAATTTTTTTTTTTAAATAATAACAAAGTCTTTTTGAAGTAACAAAGCCAATGAATTGACAATAGGGATTGATATTTCTCAAAATTAAGGATGAGCAAACAACTCATCTAATAGATGTTATTGCTTTTCGTTATTTAACAATTCCTAGATTTGCTTTCATCTAGTAATACTAGCTGATTCGTTAAACATTGTTTTGCCATATTAATTAAATTAGCCTACGACCTATCCTCAAATCTACCAAATATACACAAAAAAAATCATAAAAATAGGTGAAGCCGTTTCGGAGGAGTTCGGTAATAAACACTGTGACATGAGATTTCATGAATGATGAACAAACAACTTGGATAGACATTAATGCTTCCATTTTTTAACAATCCCTAGATTTATTTACATCTAGTAAAAGCTAAATGAAATCACGTACACATTCTCTAGTTTTTTCCTGGCCATTCTATAGATTTTTAGTAGGGTATTAATCAATGCACTCCCACGACATCACAAGCCATTAGTGGTGCACTGTCAACCTCTAATTGGGTCAGTAGACTGGGTCAATTGGCATTATTTAACACCCATCTTCAGCCTGGGTTAAACAATTTAACAAGACTCAACTGTGATTGGTAGATACAGGTCAATATATGGGAGAACAGTTCTTGATTTGTCCTTGTCTGGTTGATTAGCATAGTGCAGAGCATGCTAGTAACAAACTAGGATGCTCTATGCTGTGTGGAAGTTAATACTAAGGTTAAGGTGCTAAATACTCTGATGGGTATTTAAATCTTAACAGTGTTATTTATAAAAGCATAATTTCTCAAAACACCCCGCAAATCACTTTAAATAATCTATGGTAGCCCCTCCATAAACCACAGACTATTTATTTATTTATTAAGGAAAACAAACAGTAGCACAATGATAAGTTAATATAATTACTTAAAGTATTATGACCTCGTTGCACAGCGGTAGTGCATCTGCATACCATGCGAGAGGTCCCTGGTTTGAATCCCAGCTGGGGACAAAAAAACAACCCCAGGTCTTGGATGTTTACATGTTTGTATATAAATGTTTATGTTTACATAATTATTTAGGCTGCATTTGAGGAGAGTTTTAATAAATAAGACCACAATAATATTAAAAACCTTGGGATCTCTAACAGGTAAAGGAATCACCCATAAAGTATCTGACACTAATTTCGTGAATTATTGACCCCTCCCCTCCCCTGTCCTTGACACATTTAGCCACATTTTTGACACCCCCCCTCCCTCTTCCCTAGAAATTATAAAATTACTTTTATTTCCATTTAAGTTATTATTATTATTACCAACATCATATCGAACATTTGAAAACATTAACAAAACAATAAATTGTTAATTATATTTTTGAAATGTGACGTCACAAAACTTAGGAGGTCACCCTTAATGTGTGATGTATTTTATGGATGGTCCCATAGTGCTGGGGGCCGAGGTACTTCAATTTGTGTAATTTGCTTTAGTCTGGGTATTTTTCCATATTTGTGATGTTCATGTTCATTAGTTAAATAAAATTACATTCTCTCCAACTATGCTAAAATAGGATAAGTAAATTGTTAAACTTTTCTGAATAAATCAAATCAAATCAATCAAAAATGTCTGCTTACCACAGCACTGGGTATCCTAGTTTTAGACCAGGACAGGTGATTGTAATGTGTGGATGTTATGATAAGTGAAACCACCACTTAAAGAAAATTGTACCATGCCTTTTACCTTGTACTTTGCCATTCTAATAAGATAAGATATTATATCAGATTTGAATCAGATATGCATGTTATGCTGATGATAGATAAAACCACCAACCAACAGTTTACTTAGAGATAAAATATAGAACTCCTGTCCAATCGAGTTTCCTACATGGAAAAACATGATGAGGAAATGTTCACATACGCTTGAAATTGCTAATCCGCAGTAGAATCGCATAGTGAATAAACTCATACTCTCCCTCTCTCTGAGAGAAGCTTGTGGGACGTCTAAGGCTGTTTATGAATGTAAATAAAAAAATTAAACTGCGACCGGTAGCGCAATCAAGGGCCCGAACTATTCCTACAGTCAATTGAATCAATTGCTAGGCAATGCAACAAATCAGTTTCGAGACGAACTAAATAATCCCGTACAATTCAACTCGGCGGGGCTATTACTTGACGTATTTACATAAATGGGGCTTAGCTTCGTTTTGTCTCTTAGGTAACGTGCAGTCTGTTCACGCCCGAAATAGGTCATATCCCTGTTTAACCTGACACCAATTCTGTACACATCTGCGCGAAAATGCGATTCTACTGCTTTGCGGCAAACCGCACTAAGGGCTCATTTTTGCATGTTACAAACGTTGTAATATTTTTTCTCTGAGAGGAACTTAGAGTGCTAGCTCTAGATTAATTTATTCAGTACTAATACGGCGCTAAAACACAGGATTATTGTTTTAAATCAAGCGAAATACGAACGGCGTTTGTACCTGTTTACTTTTGTTGTCGGTGCCGTTCGCTTTTCCCTCTGGCACATTCCCGTTGTGTTCCTCACTTTTTTCACTTTTCACACCCTCCAGCGCCATATTCAATACAATCTTTGATCACTTTCATGCGCGAAAATTATTAAATTCTTCTTTATAATCACTGGTAAACTGTCACAAAATTCAATACCACCACCGAAGAACGAACGATCACTGACTGAGTGAAAGAAATCGCGCGCCGCGAACGACACACACGCAGACGCAGCGCACGCGTGAATGAATGATGTACATGTATGAATGAATGAATGAATGAATGATAAAATAAGGCGTTTTTAAATACCTAAGTTTTTTTTTTTTAAAACCTTGAAATCATAGGTATTTTTGGTTCAGAGGTTTACACTGAAAACAGAATAATAATGAAATATTGAAATATAAAAAATATTTTCATGCATATAAACTGGAACACGTTCATGTTTCTGCTTACAGACCTAAAATACCATAGACAGTAGTTGTTTAGTAGATGACTACCTCTGTGAGTAGATGTAATGTACAAAACAAAGATGGCGCTGTTTTGAAATGTAGCTTTATTACACTATCTACACCTCTTTCTTCCACTAAAACAGAGGTCGTGGGTTCAATCTCGCTGGAGGCCGCCATCCGTAGTTGATTTGTACAAATGGTCTCACTCTGGGTGTTTTGCCATGTTTGTGACTTACTTGCCTAGTTACCAAAGCACAAGATCCTTGTTCATCAACGGGCATTGTCCTAAAATAAATAAGTTCTGTTTTTATTTTATTTTTTCGAGAATATAGGTAATTTTGAAAGCGTGGGCTGAATATGTCGATTTGGGCTGCTTTTATGAATTTTAGAAGCGAAAAAAGAACCAGTCTACCAGTTCGGTTTACATTGAGCTATTGAGCGCTATTTGCGTTGTGAGCAGGCTGTAAGTCGGTTCACAATGCGCTTATTTTTACCAGTGTAAACGTCGTGACCTCATTAGTGACGTCATAATTGCGCGCTCACGGCGTTCACGAAAAACAGGTAGTGCAGCGTGTGCGGAAACGTCAAATTGACATTTGGTAACTGCGTTTGTTGTGGTTTGATGTTTTTTTATCGAGAAAAGAATATTTCAAGTCTGATTTTATCGAAAACCCATGTGCCACCTAGGAACACCAAAGCGACACTCCCCAACCAACAATTAACTTAGAGATGTTGTTGTGTTCCATTTGAATGACAGATGGATGACATTAGCGCGCTTTCGCCGGTTTATATTGAACGATGGCTATTTGCGCGCTCACAATGTAAACCAGTGAGTATACAACGATTGCAGTGTTCGCACCAATAGCGCATTTTAAACCGTAAGGTACGAAGCTGGAAGTACGTCATGCACGGAAGTACGTCATCAACTGATATTCTAGGAGCTGTCAGTTTCTCGTGATACCATCAAGGATTGGGTAAAACGTTCTTGGATACCATGCATGACTCGATACAAGAACTCGTTAAATAAATAAACCAACTAAAAAGACTCCTTTATGTGCGTGTCTATGGTAAAACATAAGTATATTATGGTTTAAAAACCTGTAATGTTTGTTATTTTATAACGGAATACCGAGAGGCGTGTATATTATTATATTGGCGTGTTTTATTCAAAAATATTAAAAATACTTTCATTCGCGTCGTTACCAAATTCTTTCTATATTAGGAATCCTTAAAAGTTAACTAAGAACTGGGATTACAAAAAAGAAGTTATACAGAAAATACCTGTAAAAAAGTACTTTTTACAGAATAAACAATTATTTAGGCATTTATTTATTTTTATTTTATTACTTCAAACAACTCCTTTTTTAGGTTTCCGTACCCGGAGGGTGCCAAAGGGGACCCTATTAGGTACTAAGAGTTCACTGTCTGTCTGTCTGTCACCAGGCTGCATCTTATGAACCGTGATAGCTAGGCAGTTGAAATTTTCACAGATGATTTACATATTTCTGTTGCTCATACAACAACGCTCGCAATCTAGCGGCCGTCTATGTAGAGTCCGCGCACGATAAGTCTGCGCGTGGGCAAAAAATGTCTATATTTCGTGTGCAATAAAGTTTAATATAAAGTTAAAAGTTAAAATATCTAACTTCGTAGAGAGCAGGTTTATAGAACTTCTTTGATTATTATTACGGTCGGGAGATTATTTTTCATACCAAATTAAATTATACGCCACTTGTCGCGCGCAGACTTATCGTGCGCGGACTCTAACCTTCACAGCGCCGATGTCATGTCGTTAAATGTCAATGTTAAACGCTACTTCTTGGTTTCTATAGATGGCGCTGTTCTTAAATTCGATCTATGTCTAATGTTGGTACGGAGCCCTTCGTGAGTGAGTCCGACTCGCACTTGGCCGGTTTTTTTTTAATGATCCCACTGACATTGTGTCGTTCTAAATTATGTGTTGACAATGTTCCGTTGCATGTCTTTGTATTATTCTTCAAAAAAACTATGGCTTGATATTTTTACAGGCAGGTCCTACTATCAGATATTATGGTAGGTATTTAGTCCTTATTAGGTATTTTGTTATAATGTATGTTTATCGTAATTCTTCAATGTTAATGCAATAAAGCTGGATAAGTACATAAGCAATTAGATAAATATTTGGGTCCGTGGCTTAGGCCCCCAGTGGTCGACGCACCTGTGGCCGACGCCCCCGATACGATTAATTTAATATCTTTCTTTTTTTGTGCTTTTTCATTTAGTACAGTAAATGAGAAAAGTGTTTCACCCTATTTTATTTTATTTTATTTTATTTATTTTATTTTATTTTATTAAGGATATCAACCTTACCAACCAAACCTATTAATAAAGTATTTTTCCTTGCTAAACAAAAGTTATCTATCAAATAGCAGAGAGAATAGATCGCCACTTAACCTTATCCTTACACACCTTTTTCCCCATTAGAAGCATATTTATTATGTACAAACATCCAAAAAATCAAAAAGACTTCATATAAAATGTTAGTGAATGTTTATAATATACATTTATAATAAATTACCTAATGGAAATTTTATCTTTCAACTTCAACCAACTCGTCAACTAACTGAGCCAAACCAGTTATTGGTAACAATAAAAAGTCTTTTTGTCTACAAAATTGAAAACAATAAGGAAGTAGTATGAATAGATATTATGTCTATCTCTTTCACACCTGAGGATATTATGTCTATCTCTTTCACACCTGAGTCAAGTTATTGAATATTGCAATATGCAACTGATAAGAAAGTTTAGTGTGTCATCTCACAATGACGAGCGGAGGTCCCTCGCAAGGGCTCGTACGAAATAATTACGATATAGTTAAAAATAGACTTAATGGAAAAACATTGTTGCACGCTGGATTTCCGTATAATATTCATAGAAAAAATCAAAACTCTAGTGTGTGGGTGTGTGTGAATAAAAGACATGGCCAGTGTTGTGGTGCAGTTAAATTGATAAATGAAAGTGACAACGTTCAAATGATAAAAGGACATAAGCCTGAGTGTCAGCCGAATTTATTAAAAAACGACATCAAAATTCTTACGAATGACTTAAAGAGAGAAGTCACAACTAATTTTGGCTCCATTCAAAAAATGTATGAAACGAAAATTGCAAAATTACAGAGGGAAAAGTACAGTAATGAAATTCCAATCTACAACAATATTAAAAAAGCTATTTACAGAAGCCGATATACAGCCCTGAAGGTAAAAAAAATACGATTCAAGGATCCAGCTCAAGTTACTATACCTGAAATTTTTCAAAAACACTTGTTATTTGATTATAATGAGGACGGCAACAGGATCATCGTATTTGCATCAGATATAGCTTCGGATGAAATTAAAAATGTGCACCACTTCTTCTGTGACGGTACATTTGATTGCTGCCCCTGTCCCTTCAAACAGATTTATACTATCCACGGAGATATTGGGAATAATTCAGATGAAACCAACATTGTGCCCATATTTTACGCGCTGCTGCGGGGGAGCATGAGTTTCTTATCCTATCTAGATAGATAGGTTAAAATTTTAAAACATTACGATATTATATCCCACCCGCGAGCATGACTTCTCTTCGATATACATATCTTCCTTAGATAGGAGATAAGATTTTATCTACTTATTGGTATGACAACACTGAATCGGCAAATAGGGATGTGACGAAAATCACTATTTCATTCGTTCAATTTGCGTTTTTTGACAGATTGAAATCTGATCTTTGTGTGATCTTTCCTTTACTTAGTCTGTGCTAGGTATCAAATAAAATGTAAATAAACAAACAAATAACGGACAATAGATGCTTAGATGCCGAAAATGAAGTAAGTACAAACTTTATAGCCATTGCAGTTAATTTATACAATACTACAATAGTTGGAGATCCTTCCTACAAGCTCATACGGACATCACATCATATACAAGTCACTCATCGGCAAGAACTATAATATTTTTCTGTTTTAGAGGGCGCAGTAAACAAAATCAACTGGGGTTCGTTCGAGTATATGACGCTCCACAGTAATTTAGCCAACAATGAGTTTTCTGGCCCCATGGGAAGCGAAAGGTTGTTGAAAGAGTGGGGCGCATTGAGCCTTGTCGAAGGAGCATGGTCCCGACACGACTGGAGCAGTGGCGGAATGTAAGTGTTGATAGTACCTACTTATTATCTAGTGATATATTAAATTAAGTTCAATACTTGACTCACCATCACCAACCGAGTACAATAGGTAAATAATATGCTTGTCAAACTAATGCAAATGTGTACTTAGGCAATGCTCAGTGAATACATACAGTATTTGGATAGATAGACCATAGAGGTCTATCCAGTATAGCGTCAATTTTTGCTCTTAGGGGCATCTAAAATCATTTTCGTAACATGTCTTACCTTTTTTCTTTTCGTCATATTGTTTTGGACTCCTTTTTAATTATGCTCTTTATTTGTTACAGGATATTTTGAACGCGCTGACTACAATAATATTTGGTCTATGCTACAATCAATCAAATCTTACAAATAAATAAAATATTAAAACGAAGGAATATGTATGTACGAATTGTATTTTTTCAAAATAGTAACTCAAAATTGGATGCTTAATTACCCAAGTTCCACTATAGTTTTTTTATATTACATGCACAGGGGCATTCATTCAAGGGTTAAATATAATTAGGGAATGTTCCATTGAGCTGGCCATTCCTCCTCTACTGGGTTTCAGGCTCCACAATGGCAATGTGTGTACCGAGCCTCGGGAGTCTACTCGGCCTCTCCTCTGATGGGCGTCATCAGCCAAGGCAGGCTCAAAGGCATATCCAGAGTCTCCTAGGAAATGCATTACATTTTTTTTTACTTCTTATTTTTTTGTTACAGATTACATCAAAGGTGAAGAATATATTAATTTGTTTGGTAACAATTTCCCGTTTTCAGAAGAAAACATATCATGCTTCTTTTCTCCATTGGGTACCCAGTTATGTAGTAAACCACCTATTTCATTGTTTAAAGTTACAAAATAAATATTAGATTTACTTATAACCAAAAGCATTTTATTATTAACGGACTTAAAAAATGGAGGAGTCTGTGTCAAGCTTTTTCCAGAAAACTTCCTAGAAACCATACATTTGTAGTAAATACACCATACATACTTAGGTACTTAGTAGAAGTTAGGTATGATTTGTGGGGTGAGTAAATGGCTTGGGATGCAAGTTCATTAGAAAGAAATAATTTTTGCTTTTTTAGTGCGTCGGTTTAAATCTTTGTTTTAAAGTTTCTTATTTTAAAATTTTTTGTTGACTGGTACATTTTACCTACTATTATTTTAATTGAGATAGGCACTGGACGACGGTCTGAGCAGGACGGCAGAGGGTGCTCGGTTGCGTGGAGTAGGCCTGAACGGAGGTCAGTGAGCGGGTCCTTAAATCCCTGGAGACGGCCACTGGACGTCGGTCAGTGAGCAGAAACAGAGGAAGGGCACGAATGGGATGCGTAGGTGGCGCGAAGAGGCACCAGTGGACAAATCATGTCAAATGTGATGATTTTATTCGTAGAATGCTGACAGAAACGCTAGATATAAGTTTATATGCCCCTCTCAAAAGTGGGATAAATTTAAATGAAACATCTGTCAAAAGTCGATAATATATCTTTTTATGTTGTCATCATGCTCGCATTTGCGATAGGGTTTATCTTATAGTGACAGATGTTTTTTTATCTCACGGCACTGGTATAAAAACGATGCATTGTGCTCGCGACGATAAGTTAACCTACTATAGACGTCAAAACTCGTTAAAACGGCCATTTTTTGTAGATAAACCGCCTCGATAAAATCTCATGCTCCCCCCGCTGGTTAATAAAGAAAAAGAGACATATGAAATGATGTTCAAAAAAATCAAGGCATAAACGAACAAGTAGCTAATAATTTACAGGGTTGGGTGGTCATTTTGTGATGTGAAGTAGACCTTTTTAGACAGCAGACTTTTTTTTTAAAGTGTGAGTACCGAAAAGAAGGATCGATTGAGCTTATGACCTTTTTTTCAAGTATGTGCAAAAATAATGAGAATAATATATATTTGTTTTTCAAGTAACACTCAGTTAGTAACCTTATAATATGTTAGTACTTATAGCTAAAGACACAATATATCGTCGGCTTACTGCAAGAAGTCATTTAGATACTGCAAAAACTCACTAACCACTTTTTTTAAAGTTATGGACATATAGATGTATTGAACAATGATACACCGCAAAAACGGGTTAATGGTTGTATTTCCTCTTCCTTATAAAATCGTTAAAATAATGCCTAATACTAAAACACCACTATTGTATCATTGTTCAATACATCTCTATGTCCATACCTTTAAAAAAAAGCGGTTAGTGAGCTTTTGCAGTTAATGACTTCTTGCAATAAGCCGGACGTTATAGTCTCTAACTTCGTAATTATCTCGTCTGCCGCGACACAGATCTGTGCCCAACTTAGTATGGCCCACCTATACGTTCCATTCCGCGAGGGCAGTTCAGAAGTTAAGGATTATTGTCCAAGGACTGCTCTCGCGATCTAGCAGCTATGTATGTAAGCTTCCGGTTTCATGTTAAAAATGTAAATGTTAAACGCTTCTTATTGATTTCTATAGATGGCGTTGTTTTCAATGTACCTATTCTGTCTTGTCTATGGCCAGTATCTATATCTTTGCTAAA
Source organism: Yponomeuta malinellus (assembly GCA_947308005.1). Lineage (NCBI taxonomy): Eukaryota > Metazoa > Arthropoda > Insecta > Lepidoptera > Yponomeutidae > Yponomeuta > Yponomeuta malinellus. The sequence goes on from OX371019.1 coordinate 6,745,729, forward strand.
AATGGCTGACGAATAAACCTCTTTAAATTATTACGACGCATCCCTGGAGGAGGAGGTCCCGAAGCGCTTTCGCCAACAATGACCGTGCCACCCACAGTTCGGTGGTCCCGGTTACTGAGAAGGGCGGCCATGGGGTTTACGGTCAGCGCTCACCAAATCCTGAGTGACTCCAATCGTCTAACTGTCAAATTAGTATGGAATTTGACAGTTAGACGACTGGAATCGCTCAGGATTTGGTGCGCGTAATTAGGCCCCAGATTAACAACGCAAAAATATCTGTTTTGCGTAGGAAGTTATTGTTTTGAGTATCGCAGCATTCTAACAAGAAAAAAATAGTTTTAAAACCAAAGTAAATATACGTATTAAAAAAAATCATGCTAAAAAAATAAGAAGGTATCTAGTAAGTAGGTTAAACAACCAAATTGGTTTTATTTCTTTATTAATTATGTATACATACCTGGTCTAAGAGTCTCCAGAACAAATACTTCAGAAAATATTGGTATATTAATAATACAATTTACAAAATAATGCGACGGCTGTAGCGCAGTTAGACCTTTACACGTTTAATCGTGATCCTTGTTTATTATTATAAATAATCGCGTCGAGACTCGTTATATGTATAATTATTTTAAAAATTACGATATCGATCTACACTGTATTAAACCTTTTCGTGTGGATCCCATACAAAAGTGCTACTGTTTCAGCAAACAAAGTACTGTTTGTCATTTGACTGCTAATCCCCTTATCTAAAATTCTTACCTACCTACAGGGTGATTTTGAATGTTCTTTTCATGCTTCTTCTCCGCATAATCTATTAATTGTGAAACTAACAGCTTTGACGTTCATTAAGTAAACATTTTGTTTTTATAGTGAATAAAAATTTTTACCTTGACTTTGACTTTGACATGGTTTAAAACAGTATTAAAATGATTTATCAGTAATGGGATGACATATTTGTGAATATTCGCGATTTACGACCTTTGGCTACAGACTGTGAATCCAAATTCGAAGTGGTAGAAAGTGCCATAAACATGAAAAATGTTTTCCAATCAAATGTTTTGTAGTTAAATGCTTAAGAGTCTGTCGTCCGATATACGTAAGCAATTAAATTGCGCACGAAGTGTTCTGTACAATTATCTATACAACATTTGAATGTTTCAATCGTCTACCTGTTGCCGTAATTAATATCGAGCAAAAAACGGCAAAAAACACCACGTTTGTTGTATAGGGTTAATTTTTTTTTAATTCTGTTTTTAATATTTGTTGTTATAACGGCAACAGACATCATCATCGTTGAAAATTTCAACTGTCTAACTATGACGGTTCATGAGATACCGTCTGGTGACAGACGAACGGACGGATGGACGGACAGCGGAGTCTTAGTAATAGGACCTTACCCAAAGGGTAACCCTAAAAACAATTGAGTAGACTGGTGCCGAGCATAAGACGCTAGAACCATAGATTTTTCGATTTTGGTACTTTTCGTGATGATATTGTTTGTTTATGCTTAGTGAAGTAATTTTGGGTAGTATTTTTTTATACCATTTTTGAAACTAGCACGAAGTGTTTATAAATAATGGTTAGAATGTCCCCTTAAAATACGGTGAACGAAGTCAAAGTCACCCCGTAGTAGGTAGGTATAATTTTTATCTTTGATTTAATTATGGTTTGCCAACTTCGTTGTCATTCATTGTCGGTTGTATAGGTATGATACGGAATAAAATTAAATCCATAAACTCACGCCTTGCGTTACATTTGCCTGTAGGATAGATATTTAAGGAATCTAAGGAATTTGGATTTTTTGACATTGTAAATGTCTTTTCGCTCGCTCTAGTGTAGTCTCCAATTTCACGAAAAAGTGCGATCCCCTTATATCTCGGAGAGTTGTGAAGATATCATTTTCATAAAAGGTTTAAAAGACACGTATCACGAGAGCTGTAAGGTGCAAAAAGAATTATTCTTCAAATTCAAAAACGAAAAAAGTTGTGGCCGAATAGTAAAAAAATTTTTTTCCGAATTTTTGATTTTAGCTCTCGATATTTTGGAAAAGAAGAATGATAACAAAAATTTGAAAAAAAAACTCCTCATTTAGTCAGCTACAGCTTGAGCCTAAAACAAAGACGATCGGGTTAAGGGTTTGCCCTGTAGTCTAACCTTTTTGAAATAAGTCACATGACATTTATGACTCGATTAATTTCCAATGTGCTCGATAGTCGTGTGAGGCACTAAATCTGTGATTTTTTCAGACATTTAAAGATTTAGAAATGGTCCTGAACAATATTATAAATAGAAGCAATCCGCATTATTTGGATTGTTAAGTAGTACCAGTATGTGACTGAATGTTGTGAGAATAAAAGAATAACGTATGGAAGAATGTTAAATTAAATAATTAGTAAAGTCCACCTAAATACATACCAGTTAAAAGTCGCCCCCCATACGATGATAATTTAATATTTAAGATAAGATAACATAAGAATATTCTTTATTGTACACCAGGAAAAACACAAACAACATTTAAGTTCAACAAATTATTACATTAAGTATAGAAGAATCACTGTTCACCAGTTTGGTAAAAGCGGGCTACTGGGAATGATCGATTAAGTTGTGTCACTATCACACGATGGTAACTCTATACATATCAAATACTTTTGTTGGACACATCGGCACTAGAAACTTTTTATTATTTATTTCATACACTTATTTCAATTTTCATATGAAAATCATGTAAGTTTGTCCTTTGTAATTTTTAAGACTGCAGATAGTTAATTTATTATCTAAAGGCCCATTTACGCCGGGACAACACTGTACGGCATTGCGGCATGCCACAAGGCCGCATGCTACAATAATTAAAATGTCGCACATTGTGGCAAGAATAGTGCGGCATAGCAACACCTGCGTCATGTGGCAGACGGTCGCAGCTTGTATCCGAACACGATGTTGCCTCGGCGTAAAATAGACTGCCGCATGCTACATCGGCCGCACGATGTTGGCGATTGTAGCATGCAACAAGGAGCCAGATGCCACAATTTGTAGCATGCCGCACTGTAGCACGATGTTGCTTTGACGCAACAGGCTCTTTTACGCCGGGGCAACAATGCGCGGCATTGCGCCATGCCATAAGGCCGCATGCTACAATAATAAAAAATGTTGCACATTGTGGCAAGAATCGTGAGGCATTGCAACACCTTGCGTCATGTGGCAGACTAGGCACATGACTTATCTAGGCACGATTGTTGCCTCAGCGTAAAATAGACTGCCGCCTCCTACATCGGCCGCACGATGTTGACTATTGTAGCATACAACAAGGAGCCGGATGCTACAATTTGTAGCATGCCGCACTGTAGCACGATGTTGCTCTGGCGTAAAAGAGCCTTACCAAATAATGTAGAGATTTAGAGAATCGAACTAGATTTTTTTTTCTAAAAGGCTTTAAAAAAAATTAACAGTCGACAGCCAATCTTTGCATTTTTGTTGCGAAACCTTTCTAAATGTACCTGATAAGAGCGGACTTATTTATATTTCGTCATGCTTGCATATTGGGCAGATAAATAAAACTTAGTCAAGAACAATTTTTTTTAAATTTATTTCACGTGAGATAACAGGAATTTATCGAAATTGTGAAACATAGCCTGTCACTGTCGGTGTACTAAGTATATTTATTGCATCATCGATGAAACTCCTGTCACTGCGAAAATTTCACTGTGGATGTGCAAGTTTATGCAACAATGGATAATGTTTTATTGGCTGTCTTCCTCGTCTAGCCGTATCACGTTGTCTGATTACGGAGGTCGTGGGTTCGGTTCCCACTAGGGAACGCCGTACGTTTGTACATGGCATCGGTCTGGGTGTACATATTTCCATGTTTGTGAAGTCCTTGCCTGGTTATAACAGTACAGGTTACGAATGAAATAAGCACTCCGCAAATAACCCGCGCAAATTAAATAGGCATCTCTCGCGAAAAATATCAAATTGCGCGCGGGGCCGAGTTAAGTTGCACGGGTTATGCAATTGGAATGCGATTGGTTGCTAGACTACCAATATTGTCAATGAAACCTCCATTGCCGTACTGATACGACTCTATTGAACAACTACGCGTTTCCGAGAGCCGCCCCACTGGACGAGTATGTTGTGTGGAAGTTAATATTATTTAGGGAAATTTTGTAATGTCTGACGACATTGCACATAAGTAGGTACCTATTATAATTTTGTTGCCCCAGGACAGTTAATGCAGTCCTGATAATAATATTGAGTTCGCATGTTAGTGAGGCAATGTCTGTCCATTAGACTACACGTACACACAACTAGTTTGTATTTGTCTAGTTATTTCAACGACAACTGCAAAGAAGTTCATTGCATTTGGGAACTTTGGGTTAGACGTTCGGTATTAAAGGTGACACTAAAATAAAGTTATTAAGTACGTAAAAGCTTGACTGTACATTGGGCGGAACATACAGACACAAGTCGAAAAAATGATTAAATGTAAGTATTAATATTTATATTATGTTGTTGGCCTATATTTTTTAGATATGCAGTAGTTAAGACTTTATTTCAAGGTTCGAGATATTATATTTTATACATTTTTATTGCATTCGCGATGCACAGGCAAATACAACCAATCTGAATACAATTTAGTTGATTGAGTAATCATCATAGGTCTGTGTTTATTATATTTTATTATTATTTGACTGCCGCCACATACCTACGCAAATCTCCGTAGGTATGTGGCGGCAGTCAATCTTCAGTTTGACTGAATAAAAATAACAGTATTTAGGTATCTCCTAGAACAATTTCTCAATTGCCGTATTATAACAGTATGATAGGTATTTATATTCATATTATTTTGTTATTTGTGTAAATATGTATGTATATAGTATATTATTAGCATATGTACGTGCGTAGACCTGTTTCACACCTCCACTCCGAGTCTCCGACTCTCCAAGGTTTGCTGGGACAAAACTCTCACATAAGAGGTAAGCTCGCCGTCGTGCATGTGTACAATAAAGTATAATAGCAATGAAAAACAAAATAACTAAAAAAATAAATAAAAAAATATTTTTTGTTTTCAAAACCGCAACCCGATTGTTTCACGAAAATCCGAATAAATCGCACGTTACCGTAACATAGTAAAATATTAGTGCAGTACATAGTGTCCCAAAGAGAAGTATTTATTATCCACGTTAAAATTAGTGCGTGGCTCAAAATTAAAAAAAAGGTATTTAACACGTATGTCCAGTTTATGTAAATGTGTCGAAAAAAAAACCTCTATGCAATAATTGAGGCCAAGAGAAAAATGTTCCCGTACCGGCCTAGGCGATATGCCGTCGGCTTTGGTCAATAGTAAATTTTAACTATGGTTTCTACATTGTATTATCTTATCATAACAAATAAGATAGGCATAAGTACCTACTTACCTAATGGCTTTTTAGCTTTCTTACTTTACTTACCTATTTAGTGCTTAGAGTTATTTGCTCAAAGTATAAACACGGCACTGTGTAGTAGGATCTTTAGATAAAGAGTTCATTGGCGAAAATACTACTATATTCGCGAAGAGCCGGATAATAGAGAACAGTACTTTTTAACAACTGGGGTTGTTTCCTCACAAGGATACTCCTCAACGGTTAGTAAGTAGTGCATGAAATATTTAATCTTATGTTTAATTTTTAAGGTTCCGTACCATAAGGGTGCCAAACGGGACCCTATTACTAAGACTTTGCTGTCCGTCTGTCTGTCTCTCTGTCACTAGGCTGTATCTCATGAACCGTGATAGCTAGGCAGTTGAAATTTTCACAGATGATGTGTTTCTGTTGCCGCTATAGCAACAAACATTAAAAACAGAATAAAATGAATATTTAAGGGGGGGGCTCCCATACAACAAACGTTGTCTAAAGACAGCGCTCGGCATCTAGCGGCCATCTATGTATGTAACCTTCACAGCGCCGATGTCATGTCGTTAAATATCAACGTTAAACGCTTTTTGTTGGTTTCTATAGATGGCGCTGTTCTCAAATTCGATCTTTGTCTAATGTTAAATCATCATCATCATTCAGCCACAAGAAGTCCACTGCTGGACATAGGCCTCCTCCATGGATTTCCAAAAAGACCGGTTGGAAGCGGCCTGCATCCAGCGTCTTCCTGCCACTTGGATGAGGTCATCTGTCCATCTTGTGGCTGGTCGTCCTACGCTGCCCTTGCCGATATGCGGTCTCCATTCGAGAACCCTTCGGCCCCATCGGCCATCAGTTCTGCGTGCTATGTGCTCCGCCCACTGCCACTTCAACTTACTAATCCGCTGGGCTATGTCGACGACTTTCGTTCGTCTACGAATCTCATCATTTCTGATTCGATCTCGTAGAGAAATTCCGAGCATAGCCCTTTCCATAGCTCGTTGCGTGACCTTGAGCTTTCTTATGAGGCCCATAGTTAGAGACCACGTTTCAGTGCCATAAGTCATCACTGGTAACACACACTGGTTGTATAATTTTGTCTTGAGCGATTGAGGTATGTTAGACGAAAAGACTTTTCTAAGTTTCCCGAATGCTGCCCAGCCGAGTTGGATTCGACGATTGACCTCTTTCACGAAGTTGGACCGGCCTAGTTGGACTGTTTGTCCTAAGTAGACGTATTCGTCTACAACTTCGAGAGTCGTGTTCCCCAATGTTATTGGGGAGGGCACAACACGGGCGTTCGACATGACCTTCGTTTTGTCCATGTTCATTTTAAGGCCCACACGTTGGGAAACTCGACTGAGGTCTTCGAGCATTATGCCGAGGTCTTCCATCGTTTCTGCCATGACTACTATATCGTCGGCAAATCGAAGGTGCGTGATGTACTCGCCATTGATATTGATGCCGCGTCCCTGCCATTCCAGAAGCTTGAAGGCATCTTCCAGTGCGTTCGTGAACAGTTTCGGAGAGATAACGTCTCCCTGTCTCACGCCTCTTCTCAATGGAATTGCCTCCGAATTCTGCTCCTGTACTCGGACCGACATGGTGGCGCTGTTGTACAAGCACTTCAGCACCTCGATATACCGATAGTCAATCCGGCAACGCTGGAGAGACTCGAGCACTGCCCATGTCTCGATCGAATCGAAGGCTTTCTCATAGTCCACAAACGCTAAGCAGAATGGCAAATTATACTCCTCAGTCTTCTGTATAATTTGCCGCAGCGTATGGATGTGGTCTATGGTACTAAAGCCCTTTCGGAAACCGGCTTGTTCGGGAGGCTGGAAGTCATCAAACCTGCGTTCGAGACGATTCGTGAGGACCCTCGAAAACAGCTTATAAACATGGCTCAGAAGCGAGATGGGTCGGTAGTTCTTCAATAGAGAGTTATCCCCTTTCTTGAAGAACAGCGTCACCACGCTTCTGTTCCATGCTTCTGGCGTTTTTCCTTCGACCACGACGGAATTGAAGAGCTTCTGAAGGACTTTAAGTACTGGTGTTCCACCCGCTTTCAGGAGCTCTGATGTGATTCCGTCCTCTCCTGGTGCCTTGTTATTCTTGAGCTGTTTCAGGGCCATCCTAATCTCGTACAGGCTGATGTCCGGGATGTCTTCGGTATAATGTCGGGTCAGTTTGGCTCTCGGATCTTTGTTCAAACTGCTAACAGGTTTTGCGACTGAGGTGTATAGCTGTCCGTAGAAACTCTCAATCTCCCTCAGCACCTCTGACCTGGTCGACGCCATACTGCCGTCCTCTCTCTTCAGCTTCGTCAGCTGGCTTTGCCCAATAGACAAGTCTTTTGCGAACACTTTGGAGCCCTTGTTCCGCTCTATAGTCTCTTTAATACGTTCGGTATTAAAGGACCGAATATCGTGCCGCATAGACTTTGAGATATGTCTATTGAGCTGCCTATATGACTTAGCATCCTCGGAGGACTGCAGTTGTAACGCGCGACGTTTAGCCATGAGGTCGAGAGTATAGTTTGAGAGCTTTTGTGGTCTACTCGTACGGTTGGGTCTATAGAACCTCGAGCCCACTGAACGGACAGTTTCTACAAACCTGTTATTGATCTCGTCCACCGATGCGGCGCTCTCCAGGCACTCAAAGTGATTTGACAATTCGAGTTGAAGGTTCTCGGGGTTCTGGATATGGGCACGAGTAGGTCGGAGCGTGGACTTCATGAGACGAGACCTCTCAAGTTTGACATTAATATTCAATGTGCCTCTTACTATTCGGTGATCGCTTCCGGTTTTCACCATGTTGATCACAGAGACGTCATTGAATATTTGTCTCTTGGAGGTCAGGATGAAGTCTATCTCGTTTCTCATGGAACCATCGGGACTCAACCAGGTCCATTTGCTGTGAGGTGGCTTCTGAAAGAAAGAGTTCATCATAAAGAGTCCCTCTTTCTCCAGGAAGTCTGCCAACCTTTGTCCTCTCGGGTTCCGTTGCCCATAACCAAATTGCCCCACTCTCATCTCACCCTCGCTTCTTGTGCCCAGCTTCGCATTGAAGTCCCCCATAACCACATTAAAATAGGTCTCCGAGGTATGTATGGCCCTACTAATGTCCTCATACATCGCCTCTACCTCCTCATCGGAGTGTGACGAGGTCGGTGCGTATACCTGAATGACCTTCAGCGAATATCTCTTAGATATTCTGAGTATTAGGTACACCACCCTGCTCGACACACTGTTGATGGCCAAAATGTTATTTACGAGGGACTTGTGGACGAGAAACCCGACACCACCCTGGGACTGTTGCTCGCCCTCCCGGTAGTAGAGCAGGTTACCGGATTTCAGGGTTATCGTGTCCTCGCCCTCTCGACGGACTTCAGATAACCCTAGGATATCCCAGTGTAACCTACCCATTTCCTCTTCCAGCTCAATTAGCTTTTCGTCTGTCCTCAATGTGCGAATGTTGTGTGTTACCAGGGCCAGTCGTTTTTTAATGTTAAATAGATAATGAAAAAAAATTAAAAATGAAAATGAAAAATGTTTACTGAGCTGAACAATAATGTTTCTGAACCCTTCAAGCGCGAGTCCGATTCACAGTTGGCCGGTTTTTATAGGTATCATCTCTTACATGAACCGATACTGTAATACTTTATTGCATACGTAAAAAGACATAAATAAAACAACGTTTACAAAAAAATTGAAAAGTGTGCATGGCGAGCTTTTTTCAGCAGAAATGTCTTCCAGCCAACCCTTGAGGAGGTGATACGAACATTATAAACAAATGGGGGAAATTATGCAATAATTATTAAGCAAGATAAGATAAGAATATTCTTTATTGTACCAAGAAAAGCACAAACATAAATATTATATATTAAGTATTATATATTAACCCACTACAATCATACATATGTACTATATCTACTTAAATATCATCGCACACAACACTAAATTTACAATTCAGATGTCAGCGAAAACACAAACAAGAAATTTTCTATAATTTAACGTTTTTAAAAAATATCTTGTATTTCTAAAGTTATCCTAAAGTTATGATGAGTAAAATAAGCCCTTAATCGGTTAGAAATTCATATAATAAACATAACACCAAGTCAATATTTTATCAAATACTGCATCAGGTATTTAATTTTTATAAGTATGTAACAAATTAGTGACGACAAAAACAAAGAATTTCAGAATATCATGTACGGATGATAATACCAATCGTGTTTTTTAATACAAGATAGATTTCAACCATTTTTCCTAGGATATTCGCGAATATCCTCTTTATCTAAGTATCCTGCGACAAATTCAGCCCATTTTAGTCATCGTCTCGCTTATCGCCCTAGTTGCTGTGTAGTTGGTAGTTAATTTTAAATAGCAAGATCAAGGTCCACTACTCGCACAGCATGCTGCACTTAAAGGAACCTACTGCTGATGTACATTATAATAAATAAACATACTAAGCGAACTAAAACTTTAAGTACTACACATTACTAACTTAATACCGGATAAACTTACTTTGTTTTTTGTCCGGTTTTTGTTTTTTGTTTGTAAAGAGTCCGACCACGTTTCGCCAAAAAACTAAGTAAGTTTATCCGGTATTGAGTTAGTAATACTAAGCGAATTAAAATATTTAATACCAATGTGTTATTTGATACCTATTCTTTCTTGTAATTTTAAGCGTAGCTGTAGGTATATAGGTACTTAGACTCCGCGTCATCATTAAGGTCTATCCACGTTACAACGTGCGGCCGAGATGATTTAAATCTAAAATATCCCAGTTAGAAAGAGACAATAATAATAATAATAAACAAACAAACAAATATACATACATACATACATAAACTATCACCTGCATCCTAGAGGGGTAGGCAGAGACTAGGGACTACCACTTGCCACGATTCTGACAGATCACTTTCGCTTCCTCAATATTCATTAGTCGTTGCATGCACGTACGCCGGTTTCAAACAAACAAACGAACGAACGAACGAACCAACGAACGAACGAACGAACGAACGAACGAACGAACGAACGAACGAAGGAAGGAACGAACGAACGAACGAACGAACGAACGAACAAACAAACATCGGCGGCCGCCCATCAATCACAGCCGGCACAGCGCCGGGCTTTTATTGCGGTAGTAAATATTGCAGTCTCTAACCTTAAGTGGCTCCATCCGGTTCACCAGCGCCACCAAGGGAAAAAATCATGTCTTTTTCTTTAGAAAAGTTTCTAGGTTTTTTGGCCCTAAAAATCACTATTAACATGATTGAGAGATTGCATTGGCACTTTTTGCAAATTCGATCTAAAGATAGCGTAATATAGGAGCACAAAAAGTGTCAATACAATCTCTCAATCATGTTAATAGTGATTTCTAGGGCCCATGGCTCTGAACCTAAGGCAAAAAACCTAGGACTACATAGCATTAACGCCAGAAACGGCCGTTTTCGGCATAACTGCTATCTAGTCCCAGGTTCCTGATCCTAGGTTCTTTGTCGTGGGTCCTAAAAATCACTGTTAACATGAGGGAGAGATTGTATTGACACTTTTTGTGCTCCTATATTACGCGCACCAAATCCTGAACGATTCCAATCGTCTAACTGTCAAATTAGTATGGAATTTGACAGTTAGACGATTGGAGTCGCTCAGGATTTGGTGCGCGTAATTAGGCCTCTGTAAAAAAGATAAGTATGATTTTTTTCCTTGGTGGCGGTAGTGTTACTCCCTTAAGGGGTTAAAGGGATTTGAGACTGTTCTTACGTGGAAAATGCTGTCTCGTTCGCACAATTTAACATTTTATAATAGTATGAGTAATGAGGAAACTTTTGATTAATGTGAGGTTTGATGCATAATTAAATTGCGGACGTTGTGTTTAATAATTTTTAATTTTGGACTGAAACTTTCTCAATTGCCCCACGTGAGATTAGTCTGTATCGTTTCACTCGCACGCTGCCCGTTGTAATGTGGATAGCCCTCGCTGAAAGTTACGCGTCCATTAAGTGCCAACATTTTTGGTGAGTGTTTTAAAAATACAGTTTGTTTTTGTTTTGTTATGTACGCATCACTACTTCAATTCCCTGCGTACAGGGGGTTTTCTAACGTTGAAATGCTCTCGGCGAATAGTAGCTGTACTGTGTTAGCACTTATTACGGTTTAATAGGTGCATATCACTCTCAAGGCTCGACCAATAAACGTTGCCAGTTGCTTCTCACTCAACCCATTTAATTGAATATTGACAGACCTACTTTGACTCAGACGAGAAGACTTTGAACCTCTGGGTGCATTACCCGGTACTGGTAGTGACCAATAGTAGGTAGACGATAATAATAATAATAACTTCCACAATCACTTGTGCTGGTCCCAAACTAGGATACCCTGTGCTATGTTAACCAGGCAAGGACATCACAAACATGGAATTAGATCACGACTGAGGCCATTTGTACAGATTTACGGCGGCTGTCAGTGGAAATCGAACCCACGACCTCCGGCATGGTAATCAGACACGATACCGGTAGACCAACGAGGCGATAATAATGATTTTATTGTTACATGATTTGTTTATAAAATGTATTTCAAAATAACCCGATTATAAAGGACGTAACTATATAAATATCTGCTTATACTTTTCTGTTATTTCGAAGTTTTTCTCATTGTAAATGTGGTTCTATTGAATAATAGATTTTGGATGATGTTATAGAAGTTAATTTTAATTAAACTTTCTATAATGCTACCAGGGCATATATATTGTAAATCTTATAGTTATAAAAAGTATTTTTTTATAGTTATAAAGAACAAAACTGCTCCTATTTCTAAAATAAAAAATCACTAAGTAGACAACAAAAACTGAATTTTATTGAAAGTTAACAAAAAACCCGACTGCTGAGCATTAGGCCGGGCGCCGGCATAGATTATGGTATTTGACACGATCAACAATAAATTATTTTTACGCTCGATTAAAACAAAAATTACAAAATATCTCGGAAAATGTATCTCTTTTAGTCAATTACTAGTTATTAGAATTTTTAAATAGATTAAATATAAAAAGAGTGCTCTGAAATGTGACGTCATAAGCAAGTATTTTCATACAAAATCCGTTTTAAAAGTAACTCATTTGATATTTTGTCAAATACCCAAACCGAACGCAGTAAATTCGTACAAACCTATGGACTACACAATACACATACACGGCAGTTTTCCGTTCGAAATTTTGTGCCGTATGTATGTGGTAGGTCCATAGGTTTGTACGGAATATTTCCGACTGTATGTGGCCGGCGTTAACAATTACCTAGATTGGTGTGATCTAAGATCTTGTACTTTTTACACCAGTTTTGCACCGATACATATTTTCACATTACAAGTGGCAGTCCCTGGTCTCTGCCTACCCCTCTGGGATACATGCACAGAACATGTTCTGTGGATACATGCGTGAGTTTATGTATATATGTAGGTATGTATCATCACATTACAACTCGATAGCTTCATCTGTTTCTGAGAAAAAGGGTCTTGCTTGACGGACAGATGCGAAGTCAAAAGCATTTGTTCAAGTTATTTGTCTGGCACAATAACACTAAGTATTGGTTATCTAAGTACCTGCTTAATGTGCAGGCTTTCTGTCAAAAATGATAAATAAGTATAATATGATACTTACCAAATAGGTTTACAACATTATTAAAAAATGATAAACGATCCCCATACGATAACACTGAATAACCTCTCGCTCCATAATCTATTGTCAATAAATATTATCTCATTATAACTCAGGCTCAGCTCAGTCTTCTGCTTTCGTTAGTTCGCAACGGTGGTGCAGAGAAAAATAACATCGTAGTTTTTTTTTATAGTGAGTTAAGCTTTTTTACTTTTAATTTTAAAGACATCTTCGGAAAATATCGTGTTTCAACTGTTCCGAAATTACGTCACGTAAAACAGGCAGATTACCTACGCATTTTTACCCATATGCATTCAACTCATCTATGGGCAAGGATCGGATTTTCTTCGGATTGAAGAGGACTTAATTTAAATGTGTAAAATGAGAGTTCTACATTTGAAGAACTAATATTTTTTAAACGGACTCATTCAATACCTAAACGACACTGCAAAAGGGATTTAGATTTAATTATTTATTGATTTGTTATAACAATTTTCAATTAATTAACTATACTTTATTGCACACGAAACTTTCGATAGGACCCCACATAAGAAATAGCATGTACAAAAGCGAGCTTATCCCTGTAAGGCAATTCTTCCAGCAAACCTTGAAGAGTCGTAGAATCGGAGATTTTTCATGACTAATTTGTTTAAGCTGAATTTTTTTATGAAAAAGCATTTTATTTAACACCACTAAATTATGGTTACAATCTAGGTAGGAACTAAGCTGAAACGGAATGTCCGTTAGAATTCTTCATTGGTGTTGTTTAGACTAAATTCAATTACCGAATAATATGAAATCATTGACAAAATTTAACTAAAGTATGTAATACTAAAATTCAATGGTAATTACTATATGATTTCATTAAATTTTTGCCGACTAAGACGCATGTATGTCGAAAATTACGTCACGTACCTATGGCTCGTACACTCTACAGCAAATGTAATTAGGTATTACACGCATGCGCCTAATCGGTTTAATTATGGATGAGTTTGGAAATGTACCATAAAAATGATGTGCTGTTCACTGTACAAGTTTCGTCCGCCGCGTAACTTCAGCTGCGTAGTTTCATCATATTGTGATATATATATTTTCTTAACATAACATAACATAACATAAACTCACGCCTGTATCCCAGAGGGGTAGGCAGAGACCAGGGACTGCCACTTGCTACGATCCTGACAGATCACTTTCGCTTCCTCAACACTCATTAGTCGTTGCATGCACGCACGCCGGTTTCGGGTACTTTTTATCTTGCCCTTTGTTAATACATCCTCTATTTGGTCAAAGTATGTCCGTCTGGGTCGTCCCTTACCGGCCCTTCCATCCACATTCGCTCGATATATTTGTTATGTAGTAAAATATATTCTACATAATATTTTCTTATGGTAGTATCTCTGACTTTACATAATATATTCTTATGGCAGTATCTCTGACGTCTACGTAATATTTTTTTATTCCAGTATCCCTGACGGAAGCCATGAAAATCGGTTTTATTGGAGGTGGGCGCCTGGCCTTTGCTTTGGCCAATGGATTTATAGCAGCCGGTAACCAAACAGTTACTTGAAGCTCTTTTTTAACAAAATACATTTTTTATATTCTAATAATGTATTTTTTAATACTTACCTTTTCTCAGGTTTGGCGAAGCCAGAAGAAATAACAGCCAGTTGTCATCCATCGGACAAAATCAGTGCTGATGCATTCAAGGTACACGTGATAAATTTTTAAACAGTATTTGACTTGCACGTTGTAAATTTTTTGAACGATAATTATACTTATATGATTATTTAATATAGTTGTTAACTGCATACTTGATTTATAAAACATGGATGTCACGATTAATTTCTTTCTCAATGAAATGGTCAAAATGTATTAAGTATTTTTTCTACAAAAGATAAAAATTGTGACCATAAATTCATGACCATTCTCAGAGTAGGTAGATATTCATTGTATGTTAGATCTACAATTGTGATGAAGCTATAAGTGTGCCACGGCTAGAGTTACAATATAATATTGTAGATCTAGCCGTGTGATCATTACGTGATGTACCTATTAGATATCCAACCAAAGGTGATTTTTTTATTTTTTCTTCTTTCTAGAAACTAGGAGCTACAGCACTCTTCGAAAACAAATTAGTCGTGGAGCGTTCAGAGGTGGTCATAGTCTCTGTAAAACCGGACGTTGTCGCCCCAGCTCTGTCTGAGATCAAGAATCTTCCAGCTACCAAGAACAAGCTGTTTATTTCGGTTGCCATGGGAGTCAGCATCTCTTCTATTGAGAAGGTAAAAAATGTCGTTACATCTTCATGTACTTGTAATAAGTGCAATGAGAAAAATACATACTAAGTAGGTACGATGTTCTGCAGATAACTTGAACAAAAACCAGCGAAGGCGAGATCAGTTAGCGATTTACACTTTTGGAATATTGTAACAAAAACACTATCTGAAAAAGTTAAAAGAAGAGAAGTCTGTGGAAGAACTTATTTTTTTCTCAGTAGCAACACTGCTTTCTCGGCAGTCACTTTTGACAGATGACATTTCCTTCTTATGTTTGGTTGGCGCCACGTAAAAATCACATCAAATAATAACTGTACAAAATACACATAGATTTCCTACACAATTTACTTGTGACAGGAATCAGGCTTAACAGCCCTGGTGCAAATCAACTTAATGGATAAAAGATCGTCGAAAGTGTTGTTTAGTGACCATCTTTTCTCGAATCATATTTAGCATAAATAAATACATTGGTTGGTACAGTCGACAACATGTAAATCATGACGCTTTAGTTGCAAAGGTTGATGTGCTGTCGACTGTACGAGTACGGTACTTATGTCAAATGTCTTATGTCTGACGTCTAAGTATATTTAAATGTTGACTACTGATAACGTTAAACCATTATTTATCTAGTTTTTAGGATTCCGTACCTAAAGGGTATGGGACTCTATTTACTAAGACACCGCTGTCCGTCCGTCCGTCCTCCGTCCATCTGTCACCAGGCTGTATCTTATGAAACGTGATAGTTAGACAGTTGAAATTTTCATAGATGATACAACAGAAATACTGTTTCCGCTATAACATCAAATAATAAAAACAGAATAAAATAAATATTTAGGGCGGGGGGGCATACAACAAACGTGTTTTTTGCCGTTTTTTGCTCGATATTAATAACGGCAACAGGTAGACGCTTGAAATATTCAAATGTTGTATAGATAATGATACGGAACCCTCCGTGCACGAGTTCGGCTCGCACTTGGCTGGTTTTTTTAACCTCCCAAGTATATTTTTTTGTTTCGCAATCTCATCTCGTTATCTTTTCTCGAATGTGGTTTTATTTAAACGCTGTTTTATTTCATTTGCTTATTTGTTACAAACATAACTACAGTGCTGTTTCATAAAACTACAATTATTAGTCTTCCTAAATTTGAAGGTTAATCCAAGCAATTTACATACAAGCAATATAGTTCTGCGGTGGTAGCCTAGTGGGTAGAACATTGGACTCGTAAGCGAGAGACCCAGGTTCGGTTCCCAGTGCGGGCATGTACCTATGACTTTGTTTTCTAAGTTATGTACATTTGTGAAGTTATCGTAGCAATAACACTCGCTAGCTGTGAAGGAAAACATCATGAGGAAACCTGAGTGTCTGAGCTATTCACATACCTCAGCGCTTGAAATCGCCAATCCGCGGTGGGCACGCGTGGTGATTTAGCCCATACTCTCTCCCTGAGAGAAGGCC